>OY997588.1:14490014-17054745 GCA_963921825.1 Erodium maritimum
TCTTGAAAATCACAACCTTGTTTCTAATGTGAACTAAAAGACATTAGCTTGTAACTGTTGTAAGGGAAAAAGAGAGGCTCCAAAGGCTCAAAGCAATCAGCTTTTGAGCTTTGTGTGGATGCAATAAGGAAGCTTTTCAAAAGGTTATTAACCAAATCCAATGATTCCAAAGCCAACAGCATCCTATGATGAGCGGTGAGTGATGACACATTAAGTGCATCATGGTCCATTAAGTTCTTACACACTTGTGTGGTGTGGTGTGGTATGTTCAGTGTTGTGCTCTTAGGCAACTTTCGTACTGAGGGAACCTTGAAATAAAGACCGGTACGAAGTGGCCCAATTACTATTTGTAACTATACAAAACGATCTCAAACATGCCATGTTATGTATATATGACAAATATCAGCAAGATGGGTCATGTCTAACATTCCTACAATACATGAACTAGCATTCAAGCATCACGGACCACCTATATTACTAACGACCCAATCAAAATTAGGCTAAATTTACATGGTAAGTTTTCAAACGATCATATCAGAAACGTAATGTAATGAGGATATATGAGTATCAAATAGTATATATCGTAGTTGGGCAAAAGAAGATGACCTACATATTGAATTTTAGGGAGAAAAAAGAATAGTAAAGAAGATGATCCCTATAGGCTATAGCAAGGAAGGAAGGCCATACTTGGATGTGGAGGAGACAAATCCAATCATGCAGAAAGCAAACCCATGCAGGCCTATATATGTATGTTCAACATATACTATTTTGGACTCGTCCACATAAAATTAACCCCAATATTTCACTCGGGTGAAACAGTGAAATTGTACTTTTTTACCTTTTGTGTTACTTGCTTCCTACTCTACTTCTTTTCATGGTCCCGTAACGGGACACATAATTCCTCTTGCAACTCCATGCCTCGCATACACCTCATAGGACTCCATAAATTGTTCTAACTATATATCTTTATGTTCTTAACAGTTTATGATTTGTTATTTAATAGAAGAGGAAAAAAGATTTTGAAAAAGAATAGAATTCATAACTAACCCTAACATACTTGTACGGTAAGAAAAACTCTCGCCTAACCTTGTGTCGAAAGCCTCTTTCTGAGGAAACCCTAACCCCTATCTTATGGAGTTGTTTGTCATTGTCGCCGACAAGGTTGTTGCCACCACCGGTCTTGTCCCATCGTCGTCTGTCCGAGCGCAGCCCTCGACACTTGTGCCTCCACCTCGCCCCTCTTCGGATATGGTGTCCCCTTAAAGCTAAGGCGTCAAAGGAGGACGAAGCAATTCTACCCTACTCCGACCTCTCTTTCTCCCTCCACTGTAATTTTACCTTCATCTTTGTCCACGACGATCGTGGCCTTCTCACCTGGATCCTTTGCTCCTCTGTGTAAGCCACAACGAGGCCGTCGGCTCAAGTCCCAAGCTCTTGCTTCTTCTGCAAGTCACGCTAGGGTTTTAGGGTCTCAACCGCCACCAATCCTTACTGAAGACCCGACAAGGTTACCTCCTTCCATGGTTTTCCCTATCCACTACCCACCGACGTTACCCGATCCAACCGGTGTATCGTCGTCTATGGGGCCCCCACCACCCCACGTTACCGGGACCTAGGGCTGGGCATAATACACCGAAATCACCGACACCGCCCGTCCCCGGCCGGAACCGTCACCGGAGAAACCGGAACCGGGAAAAAAACCGCCGGCGCCGGTGAGGAAAAGTGAGAACCGGCGACCAGAAAATCGGGGCCCGGTTTACAGACCTGGGAACCGGCGGTTTAACCGAACCGGCCGGGCTGCAGAAGGATTTGCGCGCTTGGGCCTAAGGCCCGTCATATTTGCTCGGCCAAGGAAGACGCGGCCCATTAACCTCGCCTCGGCCCGTTTAAGCGCGAAGCCCAGTCGCTGGCTCAGTTGATCGTAGCCGTCCGATGTAGGGTTTGATTTCCAACCGTTGATTTTCGTCTAAACTCTCAGCCTCACCTTTTCCTCTCATTTCCGTCTCTCTCTCTTCTGCGTCTCGTCTCTCTCTCTCTACGGCGTCTCGTCTCCTCGCATTCAATGCTTCACCTAACCTTACCCGACCTCACCTCTCTCTGTCTTCTTCTACTTTTTCATCTTCCCTCTCTCTCAGTCTCTCCCCTATCGTGTCTTCGATCCGATCCTTCCTTTCTCTCTCGTCTATACTCACCTCACCAAACCCTATCAGATTCACTGTCAAAGAGGCATGGTCCTCTCAATCCCTCTCCTCCAACTCTCCGACTACCATGCTTGTCTGACACGACTTCATTTAATGCGGAGGAGGAAGAGGAGGAGGCGAGGGGGCTATAAAAGGCCGACCGGATGAGCATTTATGATAAGCACCCAAGTTCCATTTAGGGTTTCTGAAATCCGAGTGTCTGACTATCAATTGAGACTGAGTGAGGCTCTGAGAGAGGAAGGATGGAGAAGGAACACGAGAAGGAGAAGCGGCTTGCAAAGGGGAAGGTAACTTCTCAACTTTTCCGTTTTAGGGTTCATGATAATTTAGGGTTTTTGTGTTTAGTTAGGGTTTCATTCTGATTTAGGGTTCGATTGGTGACGTAGATTGGTTGATTCTTGATTTTAGGTTTTCAAATCTGATTTTGTGGTTTTCAAATCTGATTTAGGGGTTTGCAAATCTGATTTTAGGGTTTTCAAATCTGATTTAGGGGTTTTCAAATCTGATTTAGGGGTTTTCAAATTTGATTTTAGGTTAACAAATCTGATTTTAGGTTTACAAATCTGATTTTGTGGTTTTGCTGTATTATTTAGGGTTTATTATAATTTAGGGTTCCAAATGTGGTTTATATGAATTTAACTAAGTGTTTGATTATCAGAACTTAGGGTTTGGTTTTGGGTTAGGGTTTGAGTCTGAATTAGGGGTTTAATAGTGATTCTAATCACTATTCAACCTCTAAATCAGAGTCAAACCGTAACTCAAAACCAAACCCTAAATTCTGATAATCAAACCCTACCTCAAAACCAAACCCTTAATTTTTTTTGTTAAGGCTTTTTTTGTGCTTTATTGTTTCCTTTTTTGATCAGTGATGAATATGACTGTAATGTTGATACATATCTCTTTTCATTAAAAACAAATAATCTGTTTTCAAAATCAGATCAGTTTTAACATTTTGATACATATCTGATTTATATTAACCAACTGAATTGTTTTAAATGTAGGGGATATTCCAACCAGGTTTAGTCACCCAACCTGGTCAAGTTTCTCGATCGAAAGGCATATTGATAGGAGAGCAACGACGAGCGCAATCAGGTGCCTCCTCAGGCTCTGGGAGCGAGGGAACCATAGTTGTACAAAGTAAGAAAGCTGGGCAAGGTGGTAAGGATGCAGCAGCAGCTGCATCCTCAGGTAAAAAAAAACTCCCTTCTAAGCGCACATCAACTGTATGGAAACACTTTGATTTGGTTGTAGATGGAAATGATTCTAGGGCTTATTGTAAGTACTGTCCTAAAAACTACCCTGCTGGTTCTAGTAAATATGGCACTAGCACTTTAAAATTGCATATAGAGAAGTGTGATAAGAACCCTGAGAAGATAGTAACTGATCTAAAACAAGCTAAATTAGGTTTTCACAAGGTGGGAAAGGGTAAGGGAAAAGAGGGGGAATTAGTTGCTTGGCACTTTAATCAACAAGTGTGTCGAAGTGCTTTGACCAAAATGTTAGTCCTTGATGAATTGGCCTTTAGGTTTGTTGATGGGGAGGGGTTTCATCATTTTGTATCTGCTTGCTGTCCAATGTTTGTGATCCCCTCCAGATATACTATGATTAGGGATATTTACAAGTTATATGAGGCGGAAAAACTAAAGTTGTTTGAGTATTTCCGAAACTCAAAATTTAGAGTCTCTTTCACAACGGACACTTGGACAAGTGTCCAACAAGTCAATTATATGTGCATAACTGCACATTTCATTGATGATGCATGGGTTTTACACAAAAAAAATTTAAATTTCTGCCCAATAACTTCTCATCGAGGGGAAGATATTGGGAGAGCTGTTGAAACCTGTTTGAATGCATGGGGGTTAGATAACATAATGGCAATAACAGTAGACAATGCATCCCCTAAAAAAGACGCCATAGAATATTTGAGGGTACAACTTAATCAAAGAATGTTGTGCTCTAATTTATTTGATGGTAGATTTATGCATATGAGGTGTGTTGCACATATTTTGAACCTGATCGTTAATGATGGTCTTAAGGAAGTTGATAGGTCTATAGAAAGGATAAGGGTTGCTGTAAGGTTCATTAGGCATTCTCCAATGAGGTTATCTAGGTTTAAAAATGCTTGTGTGCTTGCTGGTTATAAAACCAAGCGGCTGCTGTCCGTTGATGTGTCCACAAGGTGGAACTCAACCTACCTTATGCTTCATTCAGCTTGTAGGTTAGAGAATGCATTCCATCAATATAGCATGTTAGATCCTTGTTTGAATGCTGAGTTGGATTTTAAGGTTTGGAAAAAAATTGGGTCCAATTTAGGTAGGTTGACTCAATCTGATTGGGTTGTAGTTAAATCCTTGATGAAGTTTTTGGAAACTTTTTTTTGTGCAACCGTTAGAATATCAGGTTCCTCATATGCTACATCAAACGTGATATTGGATGAAATATCAGACATTAATTTGCTTATAAAAGAGGGTTTAGAAAGTGATAATTTAAGCATGAGAAACATGTCCTCTAGGATGAATGAAAAATTCAACAAGTATTTCAAGGATTTGGGAATGTTGAACATGTTCACATTCCTAGCACCAATTTTTGATCCCCGGAAGAAGTTGAGTTATGTCAATTATCTTTTAGAGGACATGTATCCCGCTGAAGTTTATGCTAGTCTATCCCAATGTGTCAAAGTATCTCTTGATGATATGTTTGCACATTATAAAACTGAATTTGGTGTTGATGAGCCCGAAACACAACCGGACTGTTCCGATAGTGTTGGTGACCAAGTCTCAAAACACCGAAATTTTGAAAAATTTAAAAGGCTTTGTTCTTCACGTGTTGGTGCTCCTCAAAATGAGTTGGAAACATATTTAAATGAGCAGCGAGCTACTGACAGTTCTGAGTTCAAAGTGCTTTCATGGTGGGCAGATAATGCTCATCGATTCCCTATTCTTGCTAGGATGGCTAGAGACATTCTAGCTATTCCCATGACCTCAGTTTCTAGTGAAAGTGCATTCTCTGCTGGCAGCAGAGTACTCGATGCTTTTAGGAGTTCATTGAGTACACGAGTTGTGCAAGCATTGATTTGCACACAAGATTGGTTGAAAGGTATTAATGTTATTCAAACTTTAGCAAGTATGGAGAAGGATGCAGACATGATACAAGATGAGGAGGATGGTAATAACTCATCTTTTTCGTATCTGTTCTGATCTGTTTTTTTTTTGCATTGGTTATAAATAATTGTTTTTGCATCTACTTTCCAGTAATTGATACGTTTGCCACCACAATTGGCGCTCCAGTTCTTCTGTGATCGAACTACCAAAAGTTGGTTAGTTACGAACTATATCATACTTGATCTTTTTTGCCTTCATTTCATTTTTTAATTTGCTTTTGGTAATGTTTTCCTTATTTCATTGTGATAGGTACTGTTCTTGTAAGGAAAGCAAATGAAAGCTTCCTTTTTTGAGAGCAAATGAAAGCTCTTGTTGGAAGCAAATGAAAGCTTCCAACTTTTGAAGGCAATGGGACTGAAGCTGTTTGTATTTTGTAAATTTGTGCTTTTGGTTGTATGTAAGAACTTAGAACAAATATTTTGGTGTTCTGATCATCTGTCTGATGTATACCAGTTTGTATGTAATTTGCTACTTTTGTTTGGTTTAATTCTTGAAAATGTAAGTTTGTATTGAAATCAAGAACTTGAAAATTTAAGTTTGTATTGAAATCAGATTGTTGAAAATTTAAGTTTGTATTGAAATTTAAGTTGGGCTTCATTTTGGGCTCAAAATAGTAATGGGCTTGTACTGTAGTTGTTGGGCCGGTTGAACCGGTGAATACCCCGCCCGGCCGAGCCTTATATCGGCCGGGTCTAGTACAGCCTTCCCGGTTTCGGGGTCGGCGCCGGTGGTGGTGCTGTCACCACCGTCGACGTCGGTTCCGGTGGTACCTGGGCTGGCCGGTGCCGGTTACCCGGCCGTGCCCAGCCCTACCGGGACCCTCTTTGTGGAAAAGCTCATGTGACTGAACCAGGGAGGGCGGAGTTAGAGGCTCTCTGGAGGGGGTCCGAGTTCCCAATATGAATCGCGTCCCCGTGATCCCTGCGCTGCTCACTCCACCACCGGGTCTGATCCATCGCCACCGGGTCTTCAAAGTCAAGGACGTCGGTTCTACTTCGGGGGCACCACCTTTATCGGCGTCCCTGGATTCTCACTTGGCTAGCCTTCAAGATGGCCTATCGGTATGTTCGTTAGAAAATGAGGAAGAGATCGAGGTAATTGTGTCGTATGATTGATTGAGTGAATGCTTGAATGTTATTTGGAACTTAAAGATTGAGAGTTGATTTTCAATTAAAATTTACTTTATTATTAATTTACTATTATTCCTAGTTCACGTCTCGAGTCCGGTCAAAACCGGATTTGGGGCGTGACATGGCGCCTCATCCAATACCGTTGGGGACAGTTATATTATGAAAAGAATAGCGAACAATTATGTTCTTTGTCTCTTCTCCGTGGTCAGGGATTTATCTCTAATGCACTCAGATGTATTTGAAAATCAAAATTAATGAAATTGCACCTTTTAGTAAAAAAAGAAACCCTAACGTATTTGTAAACATGTTAGAGAGACGATAAAATACAAACAAATTGTACTTATTTATTCACCCAAGGGATGAATATAAATTATAAATATATTACATAATAATTATAAAAACTAATAATAATTACAAAATTTGCATATAAAGTGATAATTATCATCTTGTGTATTCATATTCGACTCTGATTAATTATCGTATGGTATAGTTATGAGTAACCGTCTCTGAGTTTTCTCTCTGAAACCCTAGACTTGGCTTGGTTGGAGAGCATGGAGAACAGCCGTCTTTCTTCTCTCTCTATAGATCCGGAGGTGTGGGACGAGCCGGAGGAGGCGTTGTCGGTGGAGACGCTGCCGATGATGGAAGGTGTAGGTGCAGCGGTGGCGGCGGCAGGAGGGGCCGCGACTGTGGAAGCGGGAGGGGTTGCAGGATTCGGCGCCCCTACTTGTGCAGTGGAGACGGTGGGATCCGGCCCGGCAGCGGTGCATGTGATACCGCTGTCATCGGCCCGACAGCGATGGGGATGAGACCAGAATTGTGGGGGCTGAGTCCTCGCCGGTTGAGTCGTTGATAAGGGTGGCCCCGATGCAGGATCTAGTCTTCTCGGCGACCCGGGGTTCGGGTAATGCGGCCCGTGGTGAGGAGAGTCGTATCGGAACGGCGTTGGGGTCGAACAAGAGTCCGGCACGGGGGCTGTAGGTTAGGGCTCTCCGTGGTTCGCACTTCCGACCGGTGGGAGTCTTGCATGCTGAGGGAATCTGGTGCAGGACGTCGGATCGGGATCTAGTGGACTCGGAGGAGACGCACAGGGAGTCGTCGGAAGCACTGGAGCGGCGGCGGCGGAAAGGAAAAGCGGTGGTCGAGGCAGGGACTAACCCTAGCGAGACTGGGTCGGGTGAGGGACATCGGATTGGGCTGGGCCGCGGGGGGACGTTCATGGGGGATGCGCGTCGTGCAGGCCTGGGCCAGGACAACTGGGTCCCTAGAGTGGGCCGGGGTGGTAGGAATGGTCCGGTTGGACCGGGTGATGTGGCCAGGTGGGCAAACCGATATGGAGCGGGACGGGCCGGTACTGGAGGGACGAGGTTGGCACCGAGAGGCCAGGCTCGCCGGCCGGAGACCAGGTCGGCCATGGGTGGCCGTGTGGACTGCCTCGGGGAGGAGACTGGAAAGGAGGGGGGAGTACCGGATTTGGATGCACGTCTCTCCTCCCTCTGCATTAGGGAGGTAGTCGTCCCGACAGGGGATATTGCGAAGGAAGGCGGGCAATTCCAGTTTGCTCTTGCCGCTAAGGTTTTGACATCGAATCGGTTCTTCTGGAAATCTCTGGTGGAACGAATGGAAGATCTCTAGGGACTGAAGGTGGAGGCTCGCCCTCTAGAGGGGGGTCTGGTTGGCATTTTCTTCCGCACGGCGCGGGAGCGTGCGCGTGTCTTGGCTAGGGAACCATAGGCGTTCTGGGAGTCCCTGGTCCTGTTTACGGACTTGCGAGCTCATATGCAGGTAAACGAACTGAGCTTCCATCAGTTCTCGGTTTGGGCCAGGGTCTCCAACTTACCAGTGGAAGCCTGGAACAGAGAGGTGGGATTTCGGATCGGAAGTGCTCTGGGCACCTGTCAGGCTGTGGATGTGGACGGGTCAGGGAGATGCTGGGGAGACTTTATGCGGATCAGAATCCGGGCAGATATCTGCCATCCTTTGCAGAGTCAGCTTTGGTTCCGGCTACCGGAATCGCAGGTACATACACTACTCCATGTTTCCTATGAGTATTTACCGGATCATTGTTATGGATGTAGCTGTGCGGGACACCTGTTTCCGTCGTGTCCGGTGACGGGGGGACCAGAGGTCACTCGTTGCGCGCCCCGGGGGACCCGAGGTCGGCCCTGGAGAAGGCCAGGCATGGGAAGGCGATCCCGGGTACGAACTGGAATTATGGGGAGGCAAGGAATAAGGGCGGTCGGGGGGGGGGGGGGGGGTCTCCGGACGCCATCTCCGCGATATAGGCCTGAGAGGGAGCGGGAGGAGACCTACGAGACGGGGGCCGATGCGGTACCGTCCGACGGGGTACAGATGGAGCTGAGTCCGACACTCTCTGAAAAGAAACGTCTAACGAGGGAGGAAGATCAGATCGAGTCAGAGGACTCGACAACGTCTGATGGGAAGTCACAGGCAGCAGCGGCGGGGGGCGCCAAGCACCCCCGCCTGAAGGAATGAGTCCGAGGTGGCCCAGGGAGGGGTGGGTCAACTTTGGCCCCTTCTCGGCAGATGGATGGAGACGACACCATCTTCAGTTGATTTCTGTCCCCCCCCCCCCCCCCTGCCAGTCCGGAGTCAGCATTCCCGCGTTCAGGAGCCCTACCATTATCAATCAAGGGAGGACGACGCACGCTGACACACCGGGGGAGATGTAGGTCCACCAGTGTTCCCCTAAACGTGGCTGGCTCGCCTCGTCCCATTTGGAAGAAGCATGATGTACCAGTGTCACCAAACGCTATCGCAAATATCCCCTTCGTCCGCAACCAATCACCAGAGCCGAATTTATTGCTTTTCGTTTCAATTCTGTTTATTAGTTGGTTTTTCTTATGTAGGTGGAGTACGATTGAGTACCCACCAAACTATCTTATTATGGTCTAATGCAATTGCAATGGTTATTCTCAAAAATATATACTATGTTTCTATATTATAAAACTCACCTAAGCATATCAATCATTATACATAAAGAAAAAATGGATTATCGTATCATTTCTCTTGTGAGAAGTGTTTTCATTATGGATTCACTAAGATTCTGGTATGGGCAAATGTCACGCCCCAAATCCGGTTTTAGCCGGACTCAAGACGTGACTTGAGTTGACAATAAAGTAATAACATAAAAAGTAACTTTCAACAGTAATAAGTCTCTAAGTTTAGTTCCAAACAAATAACTCCATGAAATAGTGATTCAAAAACAAGACCATAAATAGAGTACGTAAAAATATACGGTTCAATACAATGACCAAAAGACGTCTCTAATAAAACTCAGACTCTCCAGAAGCTCCCGAGCCTCACGTCCACTACTCACCAAGCGAGCCTGTACAAACAGTAATTCAAACAACAGGGGTGAGGTTACTCTCAGTAGGAAAAATCGTAAACAATTTAACCTCCAGTTTAGTAATAAAAGTACTTTAGCGCGACGACGCAATTTACCATTAATACCATTAATCAATAATATGCTAAGAAGAAAATAAAGATAAAATAATGTCACATTCTTAAGGGTAATCGTAACTTTAAGAGCTTAAGTGAAAAGTGCTGTAAATCTTTGATAACTACTAAAATGAGAGCAAGTAAATATCAGGCTAACAATATAAACTCCAATACTCCGAATCACACTAGGTCTTTGTGTCATATCGGATCCCATACTCCGATCCACAATAGTCCTTATGTTATGTCGGATTGCCCCTCGGTCTAGGGGAGCCACATACGTCGGGGCTACCGGAAACATCCCTGAAGGGACGCATATCATCGGGATTCTCGGAAATGCCCCCAAAGGACCATAGATTATCGGTGTGAAACAAGATAACCTTCCCGGAGTGCTCCCGCATGATGCATACTCTCGGGTGAAACATAAATAACCATTCCCCGTAGGGTAAATCGTCCAATGCCCCGCAGGGTCAACCAACCAACGTCCCGCAGGATCAACCAACAAATGCCTCGTAGGGTCAACCAACCAATGTCCCGCAGGATCAACCAACCAATGCCCCGCAGGGTCAAGCAACCAATGTCCCGCAGGATCAACCAACCAATCGGCTATGATACTACCCCACACCAGATCACCTCCACGGTGTAGGTACCGTACCGGATCACCAATCATCATTTAAAACACACACAAGAGAATAACATGTCAACACATCGTACAACGAAACTTAGAAAACCGCAAGTTCATCAATACACACCACAAGGAATTCATACCAACAATTACGCTTACCTGCATACTTACCAACCACGTTCCATCGGTCTATCACTCACCCGATCATACTACTTGGCACAAACAATTACACTCAATCATTCATTCACTTGATCATTCAAGCATTCGTTCAACCATACAATCATTCAATCATGCAAACATACAAGTTATCTAGTTTTGTTAGACTCTTAATTTATCCCGAAGACTAAGCAAGCAAAGCATGTGAGGCAACCACAAACAATCCTATGGCTCATCTCTGCTTTTCTACCAGTAAAGCGATTTCCCAAGTATTGAAAGCAAGTTAAACTAGTTATTCACATCCTATGCATGCATACTAGACACGTCCGGTTATTAGTAATTGAAAGACGATTATTCTAGTTATTCGCATCATGTATGCATCTCTAGGACCTTTCCGATTTTATTAACCTAATATGCATACTAAAGTATTAAATTACACTAAGAGTTTAGAACTTTCCCTACCTTACGGTCTTCCTCTAATAATACTCCTAACTGTCGAATCAAGCTAGCTTCCTCTCCGTCTTCACTCGGGTACAAGCCTCCTTCTCCTTTCGAGCTCGGGTACACGGTCCTGGATCACAAACAATACTAAAATTAATAACTAGCCAAAACGGTTTTCACAATAATCTACTTCAGAACGCTCTAATTGAAACCCCCGGGTCAAAGGAACGAATTTGGGCCCAAACTATGCCCAATTAGGCAAACCCTAGCTTCTGAAAACTTGGCCCGGAACCAGCCCGTGCCGTTTCACATACCGGTCCAGAATCCCAGCCGGAACGCGTCACGGACCGGCCCGAAGTCAGACACGGACCGCGTCACAGTCCGGCCCGGTACCAGACACGGACCGCACGACACACCGGCCCGGAATCAGACATGGACCGTGCGAGGTGCCGTGCTGGGGTCCAGCTCATTCCGCGCCTCTACCGTGACGGTAGCCAGCCTGTTCCATGTCATGTGCCGTGCCGGTCCGTGGCCCTCTCCGGGTCCCATTCTGTGCCGAACCAGACCAGATTTCTCCCTTCTTCCCCAACACGAATTCTGCAAAAAAACCCAACAAAATCTCCATTTCCAGCTCCAACAAGCTTCATAACAGTCATCTAAAACCTCCAAACTTCAACACCCTCAATGGGTTCCATCAAAACTTCAACAAACACAACAAAATCAAGCTAAACTTCACTAATTCTTCTCCAACATTAACAATCAACAACCCATGAAGCTAGTTCTTCAAGTTCTAACCAAAACCCACAAAAACCCAAAATAGAAAGTAGATGAAATGAAGAGATAAGAGTATACAAACCTTGAGGATGATGAGATGATGAAGCTAGGAAGCTTTTGGTGAAGAAAAGATGAAGAAATGAGCCAAAGTTCCTCCCTTTCCTCTCTTTCTTCTTGCTCAAGTTATGGAGCTCTCTTCTCTCTCTCCCTCTAGCTATGGTCGGCTGCAACAAGGTGAAATGGTTGAATTGTTTGCTTCCTTTACCTTAAATGACCTATTTGGTTGAAAGGACTAAAAGCCCCTTAAGGTCTTATCCTCTTAAAGGCACATTTGGGAGGGTATAAAGGCCAATAAAGCCTCATTCTCATCCTCCAAGCCACTAATGACATGTGTCATAGGGGGGTCACTCTCATTTAAAAATTCCAGCAGTCCAAATTTATATCGAATTTAGCCGATAGAAAGTTCGAGTTTGACCGAAAGTTGACCTATCCAATATTACAGTCAAACGAAAGGTAACGACCCAACTAAGCTAACCGTGATGGCGGCTAAGCTTTTTGGGCCCCGGAAAGGTCCCGAATGGTTTCCGGAGTCATCGGTTGACTTTTCCGGCCGAAAGTCAAACTTCGCTAGAATTTACCGGTTCGATCGGGATCGACCGGAGGCGGTCCTTACAGCAAAGGTGTTCGGATAGTTTACCTCCAAGTGCTGGTTGTTTTTGGACCGGTGTTCATGGTCCTCTCTTCTATGGTGAGATATATGTGTGGAGTGGCTTGGTTGAGTGGTTGATTGTTGACGCCGAGTTCGTTAAGATCTTCATTTTCGGTGTTGGCCATCGGGGTAGCAGCTCTTTCGTTCCACTAGCGGGATCTTGTTTCATTTCTAATCTTGTGATGCGTTTCTCCATCCTTATGTGTTGATCGTATTGGATTTGGACCAGTCACATTCGGTGGCTCGATTTGGTGTCTAGTTCGTCACTTCTCTTCGCTCCTGGTCGGTCGTCGTTTGCTTCAGATCTGGTCGTGGGACACATTTCTTCATTCATCAGGGTGTTGATCGTCGTGGATCTGATCGTTCGTCTTGCTGCTGGGTGTCCTGCTCGTAGTTTTGTCGTTGATTCGGGTAGTAACTACATTGTTCTCCAGACCCGTTCAACGTGGTTCTCAGGTGGCTTGTATCAGATCTACCGTGGGAAACATTTCTGATTTTGGATTCGTGGTGCATCTGGTCTGGTCCCTCGTCACCGCGGATGGTAAGGTTCTTGTCTCACCTTATGTTTTATTTGTGCCTGGTTGGAATTCTGTTCATCCCTAGATTTAGGCTCGTTTCGATTTCCTTTGTTTTCCTCCCCTTTGATGGAGGGGTCAGTCATTCTTTTAGGTGTTGGTCTTTGACGTATTCTACTGGGTATTTAAGCCTTGGAAATCGAGGAGTCATGTGTCTTTGGGTTTTGAGTTTCAGCGATTATTCATCAGATTATTTCCGTCGTTAAACGATATTGGTCGTCGGCGTGTCAGTGCCCTTTAACTCTCTGAATTTGGGTACCGTTGAGATACGATATGCTCCTCTTGCTTAGGTAAGGTTATAGGTTTTTTCAGTGGTGGACGACTAATTTTTTTTTTTTATCTTCATGGTTGTTAAATTCGGGTTCTACACTCATTTTTTTAACCGTTTTGTCTTGTGCTTTTTTTATTGTCTTATTAGATTCTGAGACATTTGTTCTCTCTTGTTGGTATTACTATGAGGCTGACCTAGTATACCAACGCTCAAATCTATTGTTAGTTTCATCTTCAGATCTATAACTAAACTATCTTCTTGTATTTCTTGGTCTCGTTTTTTCAATCTTTGAAAAAGGAGAGATTCATAAAATGCTTTCCTGATAAAATAAAAAAGCAGGACCTCGACTGAACCAGCGCAAATTAAGATTGTCCTCTAACACCGGAAATTAAAGCCATGCATGATCTAAGGTAATAATGAAAAGGATGGTTCTTTTCTCACGGTGGGTAGTAGTGGACTGTGGAAGACTAATTTCCTGGAAAAATCATTAATTCATTACTTATCTTAACCGGCACTTTACCTATATTGGTCGTCCTTTTTCACAACATCTACTGTACTGTTGACTATACATCATCCAAAGGTACCTCAACCTTTTTAAAGCTGTAATCACACGTGATTATCCATGTTAAAGGTACCTCAACCATTATCCAAATTTTCTATTTCTCTCCATATATAATTAGAAAGGCACGTCCACTATTTTGTATTTCATCGACTCACTATCAATATTCAATCCAATGTATTTACTTTATGGTCAAAAGATTTGGTTGACCTAGAATGATTAGAATTTTATTGAGCTAATTCATTGTATCCTCTGTAGAAATTTAATTGTCTCTAGCTAGCTAGTATTGTCTTGATGAAGATGCAATCATCAATAACTGTACCAGGAAAAAAGAAATCCAAAAATGAACATGACGTCAGTAGTTGCCAGAGACTGTAGTGATCACACATTTCTCCAAGTCGGTGCATAGTGGAATAATTACCGAGAAGAATGGAAGGTAGAAGAAGATCTGTAAATATCGAAAAGGTGATTCAGATTTCACTGTTGGGGGAATCAAACAAAGTTGCAAAAACCGACAAGCCTAATCCTACCAAAAGACTTTAAAACAAGGTAGGACCTGCACGACGTCAACCATGCAGATGTCGTATCAACATCTTCGTCTTCTCGGCACTAATGATCATTGAGTCCGTGAACAGTGCGAGAATCGGGCAAAAGAGCTTCGCAGCTCAACGGGTCAAAAACTCTGAACGTGGCCCAAACCAGCACCTGGCGGTTGTATATGGACGCATTGTAGCGGCTGAGTTGAGTCAAATAATTGAATGGGCCTGACCACACCCAACAACTGACCCTCTCAGTCTCAGTCTGAGTCAGTGTTATGACAGCAACCACTACATGTCAGTGTTGGACACTCACCACACACTGCTGCTCCCGAACAAAACCGATTCTTGTCCTTATAGGCACTTCACGTGGTCTAATCTGGCCCAGAAAGATCTCCTCCTTTCCAAGTCTTCATTTTTTGAAAATTGGGAACAGTTACGCAGAGGATGAGGTCAACAGCGACACTGGCCCGACCACCCACCGCAACCTCGGCCACGGCGGCTCCATTTGCTTGCCAGATACCACCCATCCTATTATTCCTACAACTTCACCCATTAATGTATCTGTAGGCTCCACTTTCTATTTTTATCTGTGAGGCAAGTTTTTAGCTGGTGCTTTTCGTTGTCATCCAATTCTAGTTCAATTTGAAATGAACATTTGGTTCTTTAATAAACAAGCTATAATCAAGCTCAATCTTTCATGGCAATCATTAGTAGCATCACAAGCAGGAATTGATCGGTACATAATCGACCAGGAGACTGACATTGCGCACGGTTAGACGTTGGTTGATTCCACGGTCGAAATCACCCAAATTCGGGTCGAACTGAGCAGCAACTGAGGTTGACGCTAGAAGGTCGTTCAGTTCCCAATTCGGTCCAATTACCGATCAACACGTGGCAAGCGATTCTGATATTAGAGAACCAACTCAACTAACAGCTCAGCTGATAGAAATAATTATAGTTATATTCTAACACGTGCCCTCACGGACAAGCCCGTTTACGGGTTTGGAGGTGAATTTTATAGAAGAGGAGATACGCTCATCAAGAAGAGAGATATAAGGGTTGACCCATTTAGGGCAAATTTGATAAATTAAGAAGAAATTAGAAATTTTTGTAGAGAGTGGGGTTTGAACCCGGGTCCGTGAGGTGCCAAGCTCTGATACCATATTAGAGAACCAACTCAACTAAAAGCTCAAGCTGATAGTTGAAGGCCCAATTATAATTATATTATAACATTTGAAACCGAAATAGACGGAAGATTCAGGTATCAAGGCGAGAACAAGTGTCACATGTCTTTTTTTCTGATAAGCGCAATTTTTTGATAGAAAAAAATAGTCTCAGAAAAGGAAAGTACCTAAAGGGCAATGCGCAAGAAAAAAATCTTAAACCGTTGAACAAAGTGTCCTAAAACGAGCAGTCTATCGAAATAAAAAAAAATAACCACAAGACCAACTAAAGCCCGAGTTTACCCCTCGTATTGCTCCAGGTTACTTGTACAAATATAGTGCCTCTATAACAACAATTGACTACCTCACGAGCTATGGTGCACATACTACTAAAAGAGCGGTCCCGATTCCTGATGCAGAACCATAGGAACACCCTCCGACTGTAGACAATAGTCTGAACACATATCACAATCCCTTAGAAGACCTCCTCACGGACTGCATACAAAAGAATAGAGTACAAGGCCCGAAATCTCCCTCAAAAGCCTTGAGCCCAAACTACTCGGCCCCATATGTGCGGCAACATCTCCTCTATCTCTTTTGACCAACCCGAACGGTATTGACCAGAATTTGAAAAACCCACGCCAATATCCTTTACCACAAACAGAATCGAAGATATAAGAAATTTGAAAGGCATAAAGCAAGACTCACGGCTACATGATCCACTCAAAGGGAAGGAAACAATTATAGTGAATCATTTTCACCTATATCTAAGAAATATTCTTTTCGTATTGTTTTAGCATTGGTTGCGCATTTTAACTTGGAACTTTATCATATGGATAAAGCAAGTGCATTATATAAGTATGAGTTTGGTCTCTAAACCCACATAACTCAATATACTATACTCCATATGTTCATAATGAGCATTTTCGTTTCTGGAGAGATAAACCATATTAAGGAGAGGTGTGCAAGGGGTTAGAAGCACCAACACCCTAAACTTGCTCAAGCTTCATGGCTATGGTGGGAGGTTAGTCGATCTTTACGTTTCCGCACTTGTTGACTTAGTATTGCTTTATTTAGTTGTTGAAAGCATGCTAGATCGCATCTTTATACTTTTAGAACGTTCATTTGGAACACCCGAATATGTTTTATAAGGTTCGTATGACGATGTTTGGTTGAGAGATTTAGAAGGCGAGGAATGGTTTGGTGTAGAATCAGTCCCAGCCCTGCTCACAATCTATTGAAGCTACAGTCACGTGTTATGTTAGTAGCTAGGGTGAGGCGCACTCTACCGCCGAAGTACCTCTCCCGGACGAGACAACAGAAAGAAATCATGTTGTGACTCCCTGACCAGGAATAGACGACTATCAATATGGATGAGGCCATTTTTGGGATACCGCCCAAGTTGCATGAGGAATGATTTGTCTGGATGACCAAGGCCCAAAAATGAATGGGCCAAACAAGGTTCTCCAAGGCTAGCGCCCAACGGAGTTTACAGAGGCATTCGTCATTCAGAGGCCATCATATGGGCCAAGACTACATATGGAGGGTGTGAATCGTCATTCAGAGTGATGCTCAGCATTCGGTGGACCTCGTTAATGGGACCAACTAACTTCACTCTCTGGTGGGCTAGATCATTGAAGAATTATGTTCTATTAAATATTCTCTCGAGGATGTCAATCTCGAGTATGTTGTTAGGTCAACAATCTGAATCCCTCATTAGCTTGTTATGGAAGCTCATTTTGCGGTCGTGTAATCGTGATCAGGATTTACTATACGTAACACATTTTCTTATATTTTGAGAGATTTTCAATAAAAGTAATTATCTCTCTCGTTTTTTTATAAGTCATTATATATGTTTTCCAGCCTCGATAGCCGAACCATCTTATTAAATATTTGATTAATTATAATAAAAATACCATTGTTGATAATATTTGTATTTTACAATGAATTTAAATTAATTTAATTCAAATTTTGAATATTTATATTGTATCAAAATTCAGATTTACTACAAAAAATTAATTATCAATTATTTTTTTCGGTCGGTACGCTTTTCATATTCTCTCTTCTCCCGCCATTTTTACCTCCGCCTCCACAGTGATTCAGCCGTCATGGCTTCACCTCCACCAGTACCGGGCACACCCCTTTCCACTCGCCTCGCCACGCATCGCCCCTCCACGCCACGACCAACCACCTCTACCTTCGACACTCACCACCGCCTACTAATCATGCCCCTACCACCATCCTACCCACTATCCCTTGAGATCCTCGCCTTCACCTCCACCGCATGCCCATGAACTGTACGATGTTGTGAGGACCAAGGATCCAACCTACGATAGTCTTCCTTGCCCTTGTCATGTACAATCGCCCTTTCTACACTAGGAGAGCCTATATCCCGATATGGAATATCTTGCCCATGACGGCTCCTTTTTTTCCATCCCAGAGATACAAATGGGAGGAAGATAATAACCCCCAGCGTCAATCGTTGTCCATGGGTTATACGTTACTTATGAAGGTTCGGAATCTCGGTTGAATCCGAATCACAACCCCCTCCATAGGTGCACCCTCCTCTGAGGAGACTCAAGCATCTCCTCTATTCCATCCGGCAGATAGACCGTACGAGGCATAACTAGGATCATGCAGGGAAACTCACCCACGTGATCCTATTCTAACTAACAGGGTTTCATGACATAAGGGATCCCACTTGTGAAGGACAATCATTCAGCGGGAAAAGGTGATTGAGGAACCAATCATCATCGGACAGAATCCGCAGAGTACCCGAACAGTATCAAGGGTGAGGGCGATGTTACTCAGATCCGCGTAATTGTGGATATACGTCATAACATGCGGCGACCAAGATGCAACCATTATTAAGGGGAGATTTACACCGTCCCACTGGTCATCACGAAGATCATGTAGTTCACAGCTCCATGGCTGAACAAGAGTTGGTGCAATCTGATTCCTCCTCACATACTAGGATCGTAGGATCGGACTTTTCTATGCTCGATAGACAGGATAATAATCACCATGAAATGGAATATTACCCCAATGGGGCGACAACTAGGCTAGGTAACCAGCCTTGTTGGTCATCATGAAGCCCCTATGGAATTACAAGGTTCTTCAGAGGAGCTATACCTCGACCTTTAAAGAATAGATTCCTTCTGTTCCTCATCCTCTTCTATTCCCTAGCATATTCTTTGGACGACTGTTATGACACAATATGCCAGTTCAAATTGAGATGAGAATAGATTATTGGATTTCATGCCCCAACCACTATATGAATAAGGAACCACCACTTAAAATTTTCCCTGGTAATACCAGATATTTTGTCATAGGATCAATGTTTCGACTTTCATTGAAACTTCATCTCGTCCTTTTTTTTTATATTTACTTATGTACGATTCTTGTTATCCTTTTCTTCAATATCAATAAATATCGTATTGTATGCTAAAAAAATATATAGTTTTTTTTTTTAGCCGGATCCAAGTGTGCAAATTTAAGTTCTATTGAACTCATCTACATTTCCTCTCTTCTATTTCAATTCGCCGCTTCAGAGACTTCGTTCAAAAGGTGAAACGTATGTGATGATGTTACATGTCGATACAGAGATATGGTCCGTTTAATGACGTTTTCCTGTGGCCCAATAACATTTCATGTGTAAATTCCGACCTTGGGCTTTAGAAAACTTGGAGAGCCCGTTTCATCCCTTATGACCCGATTTCAATTTGGGCTGGGCTAGAGCCTTTTGGGTTTCTCTAAAGCTTAGGCATAGCAATTTCCAATATAAAAGGTTTAAGCCGGTTGTGGCACACTGATAATCATAATAAAATTATCAAACAGAAGCCAAGTTGATTAATGATTATGGTAAGGTTATTGGGACCCATCTCTATCGTTATCAAAGAGCCTATGGTTTGGCCATTAACAACTATAAATTTGTCTTAATCTGAGATAAGACTGAGGAGGAGGAGTTAGGAGTGGCACTCAGGCGACAGGAATTGGCCTCTATCCATCACACCATCATAATTTATGACCTTTCTCTTTTAATATCAATTCCATATTATATAGCTAGTGCTAACCAGTTCAACTATATGGCATTTCCCATCCTTCTATCACTCATTGCAATGATGTGAGGTTTAGTATAATCAATTGATTGATTAAGTAGCTAATTAATTTATTGTAACCAACAATTACACATCTTCCACTTTCAATTAACCTATTGTCTTCTAATCATAGCTCCTAATCGATAGGAATTTCTTTCTTTTTATTCACTCACATGCCTTATATATACTCGTATATTCAATATATCTATACATCATAAAATCTACTATTTGGATAATCATGTTTGTCAGGTTGTTTAAATATTTTTGTTTTAAAAAATGTTCAAATTTCAAATACTTGTTTGTTTATAAACATGTAGTAAGTACCAAATTAAGAATAAAAGACATTTCGGTAGCGGAAAACACTAAATTGGGTTTTGCTAAGATGTTTGATACTAGTGTTCATTCGTATAGATATTGTTAAAACATAACACGTATTATACCTTAGTTTTGCATCTGATTGCACTTGGCCTTTGGTTTTACTTTCTAAATGTGAGCTTTCAATAATTCGTAAAATCTAACGTAAAAGTGGCAAAAATTGTCTGATTTCACGGATTCCTTGTTTAAGTACCTCAACCTTTAAGATGCACTCGTGAGTGCAAAAGTTTTTTTTCACTTTATATAATAAAAGATCGACCATAGATAAAGCGTGTATATGAGATAAAAGTGAGAAGTAGGAAACGACGTCAACACTCACTTTTATACAAGTTCTACAATATTTTCAAAAATCACAATAAAAAAGTGGAACGAAATGTCATAAATACAATTAAAACAGAAAAATACGTTATCTTACATAGTTGGAGTTGTGGGTTATCCCTTTAATATAAACCAACACTTTTATTTCTTAAAATATTGAAATTATATATTATTTGAACTCAAGAGTTTTTGGTACAAAAAGTAGAAGAGAATGCAGAGTTCCATTTTATAAATGGAGGAACTGTTCAACATCAAAGATGATGAGACTACAAATTCCTTTTCTCTTTCTTTTCCAGCTTGACAACTTTAATGGCATTTGGAATTGTGGAATGAATGAGGGGCCATTATTGAATTCGGGGTGCTAAGGTCAATGGGTCTTTTTGAGTGGGCCCAACCCAACTCAAGTCAAGATGGGCCCAACTTTACATCATCCAAGCTCCAATAAAAATAATGAAAAACAGTTAATGGTCATTGTCAATTAATAAATAAAAATAAAAATAAAACAAAGAGACATAATAATGGCCACAAGAAAACAAGGAGAAGCCACCTAAACCTGTAAGTTGTTACACAGTTGGGATAATAATCCGTCCCTACTACAATTCTTTCATAACAAACGTGTGGAAAACAAACCATACTGTTCTCTTTTGATACACATTTTTTTTCTTTCCATTCACACCCTCGACCAAACCCACCGTCCAATCAATTCATTAGGCGGCTTTCACAAATTTGCTAACTAATCCTCGCAACTTATTTGTTTCATTCGATAATCTCTTTCTTCAATCAAAGAAAAAAGTTCGGTATAAAAAAACGATGATTGGGAAATACGATATAAAGAATCTTACGATACTCATTCATGATTCGAGGATAATTCACATAAAAAACAACAACGTGTTACAACTAACAAAAATCACAATAAAGTAGATGAATACGGTATCGGAAGATGGAATTCAAGTTTCTGATTTACATAAAAATATTTCGTTTAAATTTTCAGTCTAGAGAAGGATTAGACTAGGAACGGTTCATGATTTATTAAAGGTTCATGATATTTTAGTTAAGGTCTAATATAGAGCATGGATGGAAAAACATAATTGCTAAGAAGGGGTGATTGATTTGAGTTATGTAACAACTTTTGGTTCCCAAATTTGATATATGATTGGAAGCTTTAAGTCCATAGCGATTGGCCAAAAGAAGCAATCTGAAGCTGTAAGGGACAAAGACACTTGACCTAACCAAACGACACGAAAGGGCTCCACAGCTTTGACAAATAACCGTATTATTGGTGACCAAATTGCACTGTGAAGAGTGGGTTTTTAATTATATTATAAAAGCCTGTTTGGCATTGATTTCTGTCCCTCTTCATAAATTACAAACTCCAATACTTTTCTTGTCAAAAACAAATTTGGACCAAACACCCTTCTACGGGTTAGGCTCACATCCACTACCATTTGTCTTTTATCTTAATTCCAATTGCTTTATTTAGTTTCCAGGAGGTGTGTGATTCAATGTTTTGTCGTTCATTAACTCTACTTACAACTTAATGTCCAAATGTAAATTTGTGTACCAAATTGAATCATCACATTGTGTTACAAATGTGACAAATTTGAGAGAGAATTGTAGTAATGGATTAGATGATATGTAAAAACTAGGGAAATTTTCATTTTGGTACCCGTTTAGTACCCTAGTTTGTTTTTTTGCATTTTAATACTCTGGCAAATTATTACTTTCAGTTTCATACCCAATTGTTAACTTTCCATCAAAAATGGATGAAAAGTCCAAAATACTCCTTGAGACCAATCAAATTTTCAAAACCTACCACAAAAAATCAGTTTTTAGATATTTAAAAAATCAATTTTTTTATATTTAAAAATCATATTTTTATATAATTCAAAAATCAGTTTTTATATATTTTAAAAATCATATTTTTATATAATTCAAAAAAATCAAATTTATACATTTGAACAAAAATCAGATTTTTTTATAATTAATACTTTATATACTTCACATATTTATGAATAATAATTTTTTAGAATTAATTATTATACATAATTATTTTACACATTTATAAATGAAGAAAAAATCAATAATTTTTTAAATTAGTATTATTTTATTTTATTTTGTATTTAATTTATTCTTGAAATTTCATAAATTACCCTAATCTTTTTCAGAGGTCCAAGGTTGATTGGTGTTTTTGGTATTTTTTTATATAAAAAAACAAGGTCATGTGCAAAGCACATGACTATTTTCCATCCATTTGGATGGAAAATTAATGGTTGGGTATGAAACTGAAAATAATACTTTGTCAGGCTATTAAAATGCAGAAAAAAAAAGAAACAAGATAGGGTATTAAATTGCAAATAAAAGTTTGTTAGGGTATTAAAATGAAATTTTCCCTAAAAGCTATACAAAGACTATTTCAAGAGCTGTGAAATACTCATATTTTGTGACACGAGAATATAAAACAACATGACGGATAACTCGTTTTATATAACCATACGTCATGGTTATATACGTTCTCACCTGGAAAAGGGAGAGGAAATACAAGTCTTGGTTTGTAAGTTGTATAGAACCATACGCCATGATGTACGATCTATCCCCAACTGTTTGTTCTATACGTTCCCGCATATACTGTATGTGAGGCTGTATGTTTTTCCCATAGCGCTCTGCCCATGATGGACCAAATAGCGTATGGCTGACAGTTTGACTTGCATGGCATGTGTGAGTTTATATACTTTTCGGGTTAAAATTTCTTCATGTAAATTTTAGATATCTAATTCCATTCGATTTGATATCTTATACACCAAAATCAAAGCGTGTAACAAAAAATTTATATCATTTGGAAGACCGGTCAAAATCTAAGACTCCTTAAATCGATTTTGATTTTTTTTCTATATTTACATTATCGGTGGCATATCCTAAAGTAAAATTCTGGATCCGCTCTATTAACAGCCAAGAGATGCTCATCTCCTTCCCTGAGTTTTGCTCCAGCTTGTTGTCGTCGTATGAGAATTATTGTAAGATAATCTCCACATTGACAACAACACCAAAGCAGAGACGGGAGGGTGGAACTGCTCTGGCCACTACTATACAGGTGGAGGCCTCTGTTGTGGTTGTTGAGAAAAGCTTTGGTGAAGGTTCAAGAGGTGTGGAGGGGATTGTTGTCGCGCCCAGACATAGGAGACGACGTAAATCAAACGTTATAGACGAGGAGATCTTCATATGTAATGTACCCTATGGAACCACGGAGGATTGGCTCCGACACACCTTCAGTCCGTTGGGAGAAATCACTTCACCGTCCGCATTAATTCAGCTGAATCATAATCACCAGTTGTATGGTTTCGTACGTTTTGAAGCGAAGGACGCAGTTGCTCAGGCCGTGGCGAGTATGAATGGGCTGAAAGTGAATGGTTATCATCTGTTTGTAGCTATCGCTAGGCGCCGGAAGTCAAGCGGAAAACAGAGCATGATCGGAGGAGGAGCTGAGGTGGTCGGACGAGGGCGAATTGCGTCCGGTATTGAGGGAATTGCGTCTGATCCCTCGAAGGATAATGTTCCTTTGTTACTGAATCTCTCTGTTTCAAGTTCTGAAGTGATCCAGAGCTCCGACGACGATGTCGATGTTGCAGCGTCCAAACAGAGCATGGGTCGAGCAGTCGAGAATGGGGTTCAAACTGGAACATGGCCATCTGAGGATGTGTGACAATCGTCGGAGGCTGTGTCACCGTCGTCGTCCTCCAGTCTGGTCGAGATTCAGTCGCCGGTGTTGACCACGAGATTTGAGGAGAGATCTTTGGGGATAACAATTTGATTTCAAATTCCATCGATTTTGTTTCTGTTCCTGATATTAAGCAAATGGATCATGTCGTGATTCTTGGCCAAACCCGTGTGTTGAAACAAATCGAGTCGGGTGAGGAAGACGCTGACCGCGTGTGTGTGACTGGGTTGCTTGCGGGTCAAGCAACCTATGTCCATGACCCTGTCCAGTCAAATCCGACCCACGACCCAATTCAGTGCATGTTTGACCCGGTTCTAGGTTCAACCCATGTCACGCCCCAAATCCGGTTTTGACCGGACTCGAGATGCGAACTTAAGATAAGTAATAAATAAGAGGACGAATTAAAATCGATAAATCTCAACATGATAATAAATCAAAACGGAGGAGTCAACAGCTCATAAAAACGATACACAAAGTTTAGTTCAAAAACAACTGCACGTCTCTAGACCTACTAGCCAGGACCCTCGCCAGCTCACAAGCTCAGCTATGTCCTGCTAGCACAAATCTCGCTCAACACCTGAAAATCAACAATGTAAGGGATGAGCTTTCGCCCAATAGAGAAAGTAGTTAAGGTAATGAACATCGGCTCACCACCACGAGTAACCGTCCAATTAGGGCATACTAGTACAACATAACTAACTGCCAATCCGGGGTTCACAGCCAAACTTACAACACACTCAAACCACCACGTTCACAACCAATAAAACATTAACTAAACATCCCAAATATCACACACAAAGGAAAACAGCACACGTCCCGTACCGCAGTCCCCGAACTCCATCATAGCATACCGGAAGTCATCGTATCATCTCGGACAACCCCTCGGTCCAGAGGAGACACATGCGTCGTGGCGACCAGAAATGTTCTCTAGAACGCATCTCATCGGGGGCCCCGGAAATGTCTCCAAAGTACCATAGATCATCGGGGTAGAAACACGACCCATAGGCTCAACCACGACCCGTAGGCCCAACATGATATGGCTCGTCGGCTCCGACCCGTCGGCCCAATACGACCCGTAGGCCCAATCACAATATAGCCCGTCGGCCCAATACGACCCGTAGGCCCAACACAACCCGTAGGCCCAATCACAACCGTCGGCCTAGATGTCCTACACTAGCATACCCCCTCGATGTAGGCCATCGTACCGGAATAACACACCGGGGGACCGCGCATACGTGGGACCACAATGTCGGCCTAGGTACTACCCCACACCGGCACACTCCCTCGGTGTAGGTACCATACCTGAATACATTTCTCTTGGAACACACATTAAGATAATATCACGCATCGTAATGCCACAGATCAAACACGGTTCACAGCCCAACAAAATTACTACAATTTCACGTCATGTCGGTCTATCACTCACCCGACCATATCACAAGCAATGATTCACATCATACAGTCACGACACACTTGCCCACACATCGTAACAACATGTTACACCGAATATAATATGCTTTAACCCGTAATCTTATCGACACTAAGTCACATAACATGCATCTCAACCACAATCAGGCATTGCAGTCAGCACACAACCTAAGGCTCGACATGGTCATTCTACCAGCACAGCAATTTCCCTGAATATTGAAAGCGGCTAACTAGTTAATCACATCCTACATGTTACTAAGACTCATCTGGTTATTTTTATACAATAAACGTTCTTTCCAGTTTTATTATTACCTTTTTTTTATCAGAGAGAAAGAAATGCATTAAAAAGGAGGTGTGGGTCCTGGGATAGATACCACAACAACCAAACCAAAGTCCAACAAAAACAAGACGGCATAAAAGCCAAAAGCAACAAAGGAAACAGACAAGACAAAAACAAACACCCTAGTCCACCACAGCAACCACTAATTCACCAGACTAGTGAACAGTACCTCAGGAGACCGCTTGGGCAACCATGATCGGACTAGTGAACAATACCACAGGAGATCGCATGGGTGAATCCTCTGGCCTTAAGAAGGCTAAGTGATTCATGCCCCTCCACCCAAAAATGGGCAGATCGGCCCCAACCTACGACTCCGGAACAAGTACTTACCGGACCCCACCAAGGTAAAGCAAACCCAAAACGACTCCCGAACGAGCACTCACTAGACCTAGTCCAGTTTTATTATTACCTAGCATGCATACTAGTAACTTTCCATAATCAAACCGGTATTCGCTATTTTCCCTACCTCAAGACGATCACAACAGCTGCGTCTCCTAGCTGCTGACGTCCTGGCCTAACTCCGGTCTTCTCGGGCGAAGTCCAAGATTGATTTTAACAGGTAAAACTTACAATCAGTTCCGACACAGTCCAAATTAAATTCAACAAGTTGCCTTTTGAACTCGAACGGGTCAAAAGAGGGATTATACGACGAATCGGGTTCGAGCACCCGAGCCCCGAGCACAGAACCCGGTGCATGTTTCCCGAGGCACGGTTTCCAATACATGGATCTCGAGGCACGGTTCCCAATGCATGGGTTTCGAGACGCGGTTCCCGTGGTGTTCAAAACAGCGTTCCCGCTTTTAATCCCGTTCTAAGTCCGAATTATTCGTCCGGTAGTTCTAACGTTCCAACGTTCCTCGTATCAGTTCGACAGTTCAAGGTTCCAAATTCGTTCAACAAAACCGTCAACCAAACCATCCGGGTTCGATCAAAAGTCCCAAACACTCGTTTTAATTTAAATCTGTTTAGTTTTATTTTAATTTTCAAATCTTTTCTTTTCTTTTAATTCCTTTACTTTCTGTTCCAACCCCGTCCGGAACCAAAAACAACTCGGGAACAACAAAACGAAGAAGAAAGGGGGTTCGGGATTTGTGTCCGACCGACCACCGGTGGAGATGCCGGCGACCAAAGCCTCACGGTGGTTGTGACGCTCATCGTAGGGAAAAAGAGGCGACTAGGCGGTGGAGAACGGCCTTGGGAGCAGCGGAGCACGGTGAGCCTCCTCTCGTTTCAGATCTGGAAACGACGACGAGGTTCACGCTCGACTTGCTCTTCCCGGTGGCGGGACTGCGATGAATCGTCGATTTCAACGCGCCTCGAGGGTACGACTTGGCCAGGTCGATGGTGGGTGGTGGTGGCCGGAATCGAACACGAGGGCGGAGAAAAGGAGAGGTGGAGAGTGAGGCGGGCTCGGCGTGGAGAGGAGTGAGAGGGAAGGCCGGAGACGAGAACGTGGCCGGCGAACCTGAGCTGGTCGGGAGAGAGGGAGCTCGAGAGGGTTGAGAGAGATTCGGGCGTGAAGGAAGAGGGAGGAGAAGCGGCTGCGAGATGAAGATCTGAGAGGGAGAGAAGGAGGGTCGAGAGAGCTGCACGAAGGGGAAAATAGGGTTAGAACCTTAATTTCTGACCTTTTAAAGCTCGGGCCAGGCTAAACGGGTCTCAGACGAAGATTGGGCCGCACGACCCAATGCGAGGAGGAGAGACTTGGTCGGGGCGGGCCTGGTTCGGGCTGGATCTGCTGGTCGGGTCTGGTCCAACCCGGTCCAACCCTTTACCCTTTTTTTTCTTCTTTTTTTGTTGCAAAAGTTACCAAACTTCGATCCGTTTTCCAACCACGTCGTTACCTCCGAACAAAATAAAACTTAATCCTTTTTAACCGGAGCGGTCTTTTCAACCCACCCATTTCAAGCATCTTCTGACCCGGTTTTGGGTTCGGACAAGCTTGAGGGTTTATCGGGGGTAGTCCATGGAAGGAGGTCTTACTCAAACCTCAGAAACGGGTGAGCCGGCTTCCCAAACACTTATCGAAGTTTTATACCGTTCGGGTTAAATCAAGGAATCGTTCTTTAGAATGAGAAAGATGTGTTCGTCCCCCCGACATTGGGAAACAGGTTGAACAAGGAAAAATTCAGCGTGCAACTTTGTCATGAAACGATGCACGGACTACAGTTCGTGAATTAGCTTCCAAGAAGAACGTTACGAAGACTCGTCTCTGACTCCGGGAGGCGAGATTGGCGGCTACCCTTTTTTGAGTTTTTCGTTTCCCTGTTTAGGAAAAGGCTAGGCCTTTTTGACTCCTCTAAAGGAGTCTCTTTGTATCGTTGACCTTTATCCTGTATTCTCTTGATGCAGGCATTCCGATTTCTTTCTCGAATCGGTCTTATTAATAAATTTTCGAGCTTATAAAAAAAAATCTGGATCCGCCCCTGCAGCGACTATTCACATACGCTACATCGTCCAAGTGCTTAAACTACAAATGTTCGGTGTTGTATATTGCGTCGGCTGCTTATTATTATAATTACTAGACGTAAAATGAAACCTCAAGCATACTGTGATCAAAATCATGAATGAGATACGTTAAATTGAGTTGGAAGGAGCATATCCAAGAATGGGGATTTTGGATAAGGACCGGTCAGCTACATTCAAAGAGCCACTTCATTGCATGAATCTTCTTTACATATATGTATGCAGAAAGTGTCCATTTCTATAGCAAGCGTGTGGTCCGTAATTGTTTTATGAACGTTGGATATTGCAACTGTCATAGACTCATATCAATTTGAATATCTTCAAATAATTCGATAAAATATCAAGGAACAAGATAGAGATGGGATTGGGAGCGGTTGGGTGACGAGTAGGCAATAATCCCATTCAGATCCACCTTCTATCAATTATTGACAATTTTCAAACAAAATGAGACCCAATTTTGGTTGGAGGATAGCAATTACGAGACTAATCACTTACTTTATGTCTCTGCCTTACAGACTTACTTACCGTCTTACATGCATTGTTATCTACGTATCAATTTCACATTACACTGCCTTGACAATGGAACTGTGCATAAACTTTTTTTTTGATGAGCAAAGCAAATTTAAATTGAAACTGTTATTTGAAAGGAAGAACAGAGTTGAAGAACATGCAACACAAGGACGGTCCTCATCGGGAACCTCCAACAACACCACAACACACTGAGGGTATAAAACCACTAACAACGATGCAACCAGAACTAACCACAGACAAGCTACTGAACCAACATCAAAGGAAACTAACCAGGAAGTACAAATTGGGGTCTCTATACCCAGATTTTCCTACCATTAAGAACTAACAAAATGAGGTCTAGAGCCTGAATTTGACTACCATGAAGCGCAAAAGAAGGAAAACAGCAAAAAGCAAAGCAAGAACCCAAACGAGCAGCAAAGAACTACAGACAAGATTCCTCTTCCAACTTCAATTGGGAATTATCTACTCACCAATCCCCAAAACCCCCAAGTCCAACAAAGGCTAAGGGGGTAAAGGTAATGCTGGGGGCCAGCACCCCAACAACGGAGACATCCACCAAAACAACTACTAGTACCCAAATTACCTAGGGCAACAAGGCATCATGCTATCACAGAAGGCCAACACCATCCAGTGATTCCGACTACAAAGGAGATCGGGAGCACAGATAATTTGGATAAGGGTAGAGAGGCGGGATGGGAGAAGAAAACCGAACTAAAAATGTTGAAAGAGGAACCATACCAGAAAGGTTGATGTAGCTTCCACTGCCAACCTGGACAACTCCTCAACTCTGAGCACACCTAGACGTCTTCAAAAAAATGGCTAGCACTCAGGAGCTTGAACGCCAACAACAAACGAAGGAGGGGCAACGAACTGTGACAATTCCTCACTAGGAAAACCTCCCACAACAGCTCAAAGTGTCCCATAAAACAGCAATACCCACGCAGCCCGAGTTCCATCGGACTGGACTTGAGCTCAGTCTAACCCTCGCCGGCCAACACCATGTGAGGGTCCAAGGAGACCAAGGAGAAGACTGGTTTTTCAGCCGAGCTCAAGCCTGGCCAAGGATCGGACCATGAGGCTTCCACCCACCCAAGCTTGCTCCGATGAAAAATCCCCAGCAGCAACAGAGAAAAGGAAGTGATACCTTTGCAAGGACCGAGACAAACTTCCCCAAAACCGAGGACAAGAACGGCCAGAGCTGCAACAATCCCACCGGAGAAACCGAGGGAAAGCTCTCCCACGAACAAAAAAGAGCCACACTGCCTCAGCCCATTAACCCCCAAACACCAGAAGAAAGAAGTCAGCGGATCCGCACCAATCATCGAAAGAAAACGAAGAAAGGGCTCCCACAACCATATCTGAGACCGATCTACCGCGGGAGGAGAAGGCTAGGGACGGATCTGAGGATCCCGACCGAGGAAGAAGAGGAAGAAAAGGGGAAAAGAGGAACATGGGGGCTAGAAGGAGAAGGCAATCAGAGAGCCCAGATCTCCGAAGGAGAAACAACTCCCACACAAAGATTTGGAGAAACTACCGACCGAGAACGAATGAAGAGGGAGAAGGCGGCGGAAGGAAGGGGAAAAGGGGGAGGAAGGAAGGGGAAAAGGGGTTACGAAGGGCGAGGGAGGAGGGAGTCTTCACCGGAAACAAACATGGCCGAAGCCATGTCCGACGCCGGTGAAGACGCAGAGGAAGGAAAGGCGGCTAAGGTTTCGCAAGGAAGGAGAGAGAGGAGGTAGAGAGATAAGCTTGGGTTGTTTGTTGTTCCGGGACCATAACTATTGTGCACAAACTTTAACCCCAAAACTAAATACCTTTATCATTAAAACCAAATACTCGGGTCTGTAATAATTAGTGACGATAACAAAAAGAAGGTCAATTATCAAAAATTTACAACAAAGTTTTGTCCATAAACTAGAAAAATATATAATGTTTTGTCCACACTTTGTGTAGTTTCTGTATGCTTTCGTTTATGAATAAAACTTCATTGTACTTTTTGATGATTAGTCCATAAATATATAAACCACACCTAATCAAAATACTAAAATAAAAATTTATTTTCTCTCCTTTCTCATTAATAACATGAAGTTTCGTGGGACAATACACAAGTCTTCTTCTCTCTCAATCAATCTTAGCCCTTCATATTGTAATTGGTGTTTTTTTTTCTCGAACACCGTCCCGGCCACTCCGACCATCCTAAGACCCCTCATCGAGAACGGCCAGGGGATCACTAATCCTTGTCATGTTCAACACCATAAAACCCTCCTTTATACAACCTCTCCTCTCTGAGATGATGCAAGCGATGGTCGCACCGCCGTGCTCCACCATAAATTGTGTTTTCATGGGGGCACGTGGGTGCCAGTAGAAGGCCGCAAGCGGGGGATCGCCCTGTTTTGGGACCAGGTTGTGGAGGTCCCGGCTATACAAAGAAAGCCGGTTGCATTGATATGGGGATCAAGGCCCCCTGGTCGAAAGGGATTTCGCCTTGCGGACGTGTATGACGAACAAGGAAGAATCAACCAAGTGAGGTATGCTATGCAACCTTGTCAGGTCCAACCAGGGCAGGACGTTGTTGATGAGACATGTTCCGTCCCAATGGTTGGCACAAACCAATCTCAAGCTTCCTCATTCTCATGGAGAACTCCTCGGCTACCAGGCGTTCTTCATCCCATATTCTCATGGGGTATCCACCGCGGGACCGGCGAGTATTTTAAGCACCACAGGTCGACCCGAGTAGAGACAGGAAAAGTGATAGATGCGCCTACTGACAAAAATTGAAATATAATACTTAATTTGTTTGTTTTTTTGATCATCGAGGTTTTTATAACTCCATAATGTCCATAAATAAGAAAGGAAGCTGCAAAAATACAAACACGATAATGAAGGTTTTTTGTGTTTGAAAAAACAATTCATACACTGCAAAGGAGTATAGAGAACAAAACTGAAAAACAATAATACAAATTACAATCTTAAAACTCTTGATCTTCTTCTTGCACATGATTTCTTGCACCAACTAAGAGGAGATCTGAACCACTTAATAAAGGAAAACTCCAATTTATAATCATCTCTAGCTGTAAGAGCATCAGAAGGATGAGGATTGGACTTTCTAAACGATTGAGTCCCAATTAACTACTACGCCATTGAAGTTCCCAAACTGAAAGGAGAACACCTTAATTTGTTGTCTAAATTAATCAGAATTTTAATTATAAGATAAACGTTCCAGACATGTATGTACAACCATCTCTTGCTTGTTTCCTCTATTATCTCAATAACCATCTCACGAGTTGTGCTAAAAAAAATAAGAACCTTCATATAATTTTTTTTTCAAATAATAATAATTTAAGGTTGAGAAAGTAAAAAATATCTGATTGTGTAAGAGAGATTGACGATATTAAGAAAAATCTACCGCAATCGTCTTGGTGGAGCTTATCATCGAGCTACAGTTCTACCTACCAAGTCAGAGTGCAGCGACTTTTCCAATTGGGAGTCATAAAGAAGAGAAGGTATTATCCACTTAACGAATCCCCCAAGCAACCTAAAAAAAGTAGGGATTATTAGAAATAAAAATATATTTGTGGTGTCACTTTTGACAAACCCACCACAAACTTTAGTAAACCGGAGTTCGAAACAATTAAATAGAAAAGAGAATAATGGGATATAGCTGGCGGAGACCATGACGTCCCCGTCCCATCTCTCATCTCATTGACGGTTGCAAAGGAGACAGCAACGGATGAAATGAAACCACACCCGAGAAAATAAAATAAAATAAATAAACCCTCTGTTTTTTTTTTATCGTTGTAGAAGGCCACGTCATTGGAGAGAGAATATGACAAAAAGATGAAGAGATGACGTGGCAGGGGGACATAGGATAGATACGGGCATGACCAGTGTGGAGGTTGTGGTCTGAGGTTGGAGTGTCAATTATGTAAGGAACGTACGTGGTGGCCGCTAGAGTTGACCACGTTACAAGCTGTCCGTTGCGGACACGGCGCCTCGTACGCGCTCGTTTTCCACGTGTTCCTAAAATTTGAGGACCCTAATTATTGCACTAATAATTTAGGGGACTCCAAAAAAATATACGACGCGGAGGGCCATATAAATAAACAATGGACTTGGACGCTTACTCCTTTTATGGGCCTCCACATTTTCTTGTTACCTATCTACTTTTTCACCATTAACAACACATTTTTATTAGAAAAAACAGTAGCGAATGGAACCCTCCTTCTTTTTGGTACACGGGAAACAAAAAGAAAAAGAAATAAAAACATACTGATTTATTTTTTCTCGGGACAACTTAACATAATCTGTCCAAATGGTACAAAACCACATGACCAAGTGATCATGAAACCCAAATTAAAATAGCAGAGACCAAAAACAAAAACTTATACATAACTTATAAAAAAAGAGAGTAGGTCAATAAGAGTTTCACAAAGCACTCAATTTTCATTTGTGATCGGAAGAATGACATTCATTTTGGGGATAGACAGGGGTGTATTAAGCATAGACTTGGCTGGTCTTTCTTCATTGAAAGGGTGAGAATCGATTGGATGTACTTCTCTTCCTGAGTACCAGTGTCTGTTGTTGTCCTTCGGATAGGTGTGAGTGCCTCATATATGAAGATCTTGCTAGGAGCCATCCGACTCGACGAGAGGGATCATACCTGGTACAGTCGGGTCCATCCTGACAGGAATGGCTAAAGAGTATATCATCCTCCATCCTCTCATGTGCTCCATAATCGGACATGCGAGGGGCCTTTTACAACACTGGTAGTAGGTAGCCATCGAAACACCATGGTTCGTTATTACGAACCCAAAACCGGGTCTCTTGGGACTCGAGAGGGTCAATACGGCGGCGGCGGTAGACTTACTGGGAGTGTGTCCGGATCCTCTGTCCTTATGGAATCAGGATTATCCTAAGGAAGAGAGTCGATTGTTGGTATTGTCGACGAGGTTAGGGTTAAAACCCTAGAGGGTCGACCCCTCTCAGGTTTAGCTATGAAGGACGTCAACAAGGTGCGACCTGACGAGAAATGAACTAAGGATGAGTTCGTTGGGGAAGACTCTATAGGCATGAGCGGCGTCAGGAAAGAATCTAGAGACACAAGTGGTACCGATAGAGAAGAAGATGAAGCTACTTTCGGGTTCCTCTTTCTCCTCGTCTTTTGTGGCCGAACAAATCTTGACGGGGGGTGGGGGGGGGGGGGGGGTGGGAGTAGGGGCATGATGAGTCCGGTGGGCGAGAAGATAGCTACTGGAAGAGAGGGAGGTGCAGTGATGGTCATTTATGTGTTGGGCGGTGGCGCGATGACCAAAGGAGTGGAAGACACCATAAAATTAGGGATATGACTAAAGAGCGTTTAAAGGAGTAGAACACGTAATTTCGTGGAGTTCCAAACCGTGTATGTTTAGTTTTATTATGGAGTGTGATAAAGACATTTTTTAAATAATATGTTGAACTAGGCTATCTACAGTGGCGTCAAAACGACACGTAATTGGATTGTCGAATACGATGTGGCAGTGGAAAAACGCTTCGAATCTACGACGTAGAGTCGGGTCTACGTCGAATCTGCGAAAGCGCAGATTCAATGTCGAGGTTTCTGTAGACTCAGCGAGCCATTGAATCGACGGATTCGGGGCCCAGTCGAATCTTAAATCGACGAACGTGGATGTGCCGAGTGCCACGATTCATGCTTAAATGACCTCAACGCTTCGTCTTCCTCACGATTCTTCATCACCGCTTCTTATTCCTCCGTTTCTTCTACTTCCTCCACCACCGCTGTTTATGCCATTATCGTTTCCACCTTCGGCATATCTCCACCGCCGTTTCTACCACCGACAATTCTCCCTCGTCGTTTATCCTTCACATTCCAAGACCTTCGGCTTTCTGCCACCACCGTTTCCATATAAGTGTTTTCTAGACAAGACGACAACACCGTTTCTCCAGCGCTGTTTCTCCACCGTCGAAACATCAACACCGTTTGCCCAACGTCGTATATCTACCAAAGGAGCGACACTACAGTTTCTCCAACGTCGTATCTCTACCACTTGAGCGACACTACCGTTTCTCCACCAGCATTACGTCACACTATCGCTTGTCCACCTCCCGTGTCTCCAACATCTGATTCTCCTCCAATGGCCGACAACACAACACCCTTGTCAAAGGGTCTTCTACGGTGTCGGGCTTGAGCTCAACCCCTCCCCCCTCCCGTATCATGGCCAGCCTGAACTGGGAACATAAATCTCGTAGATGGTCTCGTATGCATGTCTTACCGTTAATCTTTCGAGGATGCTACGCCTATACCGAAAATGGAGTCAGTCCGAGGAGGTCACGTTGGTGTGTGTGTGGCTGAAAATGGCGGAGCAAGAGGTTGACCAACATGGTGATGTGTATTGGGATGACATACGGGGGGAGCTCCCCCACGTGACCCACCAAACCACGACGACTGAGCGGTCCATCGAGAACTACAACTATCATTAAACCATCGTCAAATGGAAGGTCAAGTGTTTCAATGAGTACTGGTCGGAGATGAAGCGCATTTATCAACTCGGTTGGTCTGGCGCTCAGGTCATGGACATTGTATAGGAGGTGTACACTGAGAGATACGGACACGAGTTCGTCTAACACCATTGGTGGATTCTCGTGCGGGACCATCCATGTTCGAGGGGGTCGTAGATACAACCGTAATCAAAGATAGCAAGTGAGCCAAAAATGGTTTAGAAAAATAGCCAGCTTTGGAAAAACAAGAGGATCCACATCCGATGCCGAAGAACCTGTAATTGTTTTTGCAGGTGTAATGTGCAGGACGACTTGAAATTGTATCTTAGTTGTCCATAACAAAAAATGATGAGTGACGTGGGTTCCCTAATGTCATTGTTCTTGGAACATAGCAAGTATTGTCTGGTGAACGTATCTTCTACACGGTCACGTGACATTACTTTCCATGTTCATAGAGTAATGAGATTAACGAATCCATGTCACTTGCCATTTTTTTATTATGAAATACCGAGTAAACAATTTAAAGTCGTCCGTCATATTACACCCCCAAACTGATTACTCAAGTACGGGAAGCTGGTTTCCGATAGCCAAGAACTAGTAATTTGTTTGGAGGTGTAATGTGATGACATGAGTAGTTAATTTTACCTTACTTTCCCATAGTCGAAGAAGGCGAGTGACGTGAAAGCTGTAGTGACAGTGTGAGCTGGAACATAGCAACTCCTGTCACGGTACCATATATTTGACACGGTCACGTGAGAATATTTGCTATGTTCCCAACAACACTACCAATACAACTTCAGTGTTACTTGCCATCTTCGATTACGAATTACTGGGATTAAAATTTAGCATCATGTCGCCATATTACACCCTCAGACTCATTACTCAACGTCCAAGATGAATGCATGTATATCGTATTGCGTTGTACTTCTATTCAAACGTTTCGAGAAATGTTAATAAATTTATTTTGGTCGTGTCGGGTCGTCTTACGTTTTTCTAAACACATCGATTTGATTAATTTTTCAATTTTTTATCTACTCAATAGACTCGAAATAGACCTAATCAGTCTATTCTTACTACAACAACAAAATCACTAAACTCACAAATCGAGTTTAATACCGATTTATTTTTTCCTAAATTTATCTATTTAGATCCGGATTAAACCATTTCGGATCTAATCTCACTTTAGAAAACCTTACTATGTCACAATTTAAATAATACTTATTTGGGTGGATAAGATCACGAGAACTAGGCAAAGCAATCATAGACACAGTGAATAGGCGTAGGCTGAGACGTGGTACCAAAATAATGGACCGACAGTTGAAATAACTTTACTAAGAGGTAGTTTTATATTTTGTAATCAATCGGTTTGATTATGTATGAGATTGTACCTTGTACCTTAAGTTATACGGATAGACATCGGAATCTGCAAGTCCTTACCGTTCAGGCCGTACCACGGATACGAAATCACATTTTTGCCCTCGCTTGCTCCGCTTTGAATGGCTAGCACGTGGAGTCCATTTTTGTAAATTTCCGTGGATAAGCGTTGCTGCTTTGTTAGGACGCAGATCGCACGTGTGTCTCGTCTTACGCTGGTTCCCAGCACGTGCACAGATCTCTCAAAATTGAGAGCAGATAAAATATAAATATAAAATTTAGAAAAAAATATCAATATTATATCTGATTCTTTGTTTTGTAAATCTGTATTGATTACCGTGTTTGTTCTTGATCCACACGTAACTGACTCATTTCATATTCGGTTTGGAGAAGGACTCTAATCTATTTTGAACAAGGTTTTAAAAGTCGTTAGGCGTTAATAGGATAATTTGGTCCTTTGAGGATTAATCGGGACTAAACGGGGATTAATCTGGATTTGTATTTTCTTATTTTCAATAGATATTTTTTTTGAGAGGTATTTTCGATAGATATATTATTGTATATAGAAATAAAATATGAATTTTATTATATTAAAAATGGTAAGAAATATTTAACATACCTAAAAAATAACGTCAAAGAATTTAAAAGCACAACCTATAATATCACTAATACCAAACAACTATGTATAATTATCTAATTATTTTAACTGAATCAGTATACTACGTAAAATTATTGCAACCGCTTAAACGAATCGATTAGACGTAGACGAGTGCCTAAACGATGTTCAGTCGGACTAATTTTGAACAAAAATACAACGGGTGAAGAGGGTTGATGTTACCGGTTCCGTACGGGTAAGAGATAAGAAGGAGAAGGAGAAATTACCGAGAGGAGCGGTGGAAATAGAGGCCGTTGAGGAGTGGGCAGGTAAGGTTCGGACAGGCTGGACTGACAGGAAAAAGCAGTAATGATTCGCCCTCCGATTCGGCGACCGCTCTTGTCGTCTTGCGCCACGTCAGCGTTTCCGTGCGGCTTGTCTTTTAGATATTTGGTTTTCTTTTAATATAAAAACATTATTTATATATATTTAGTGAAACTTGTGATGAGAAAAAGTAACACGAAAATGCTCTACAGCCTGGCCTTCCCTCAGTCAAACAATCACAATCACCAACTCTCTCATCTCAACCGTTATCACATATTCTCTTATATAGTAATATTGAAATTTAAATCTCAAACCTTTCTCAGTGGCAACTCTGTAAATAGGCTCCGGCTCCTGGATGGTGTGACACTTGTAACTGATTTGTTTGAGTGGCCTAATTTTTTACATATAAAATAAATAAATTAGAGTTTCAAGAATTTTATATGGAGGTAAAGCCATATTTGATAGAGGGTGACAAAATTGATGTTCGGTGGGTGTTGTTTTTTTCTCACCTTCCTCACGTCCATATACATTGCACATGTTTTAGTAACTCATAACCTCCGTTACACAACAAAACACAACTCCGTCCATCAAAACGGCAATGCATGTACTTTTCTGTACAACAAAACGCGGGTTTGCAGACGTGGACCCCCTTCTCTGTAGTCCATCCCTTTGTCTGTTACTCGCGCTCGTAATAAAACGAATTTGTATTGTGGAGACGGGCGTGAAGAACACGCTCCATGAAAGAGATTGTACCGGAAGAAAGCAAGAGAGAGTGACTTGTGTAAACAGCGCAACGGAAACGCGACGCGTGTCCGTTTTACAGCTGTATCGCAAGCCCCGAAACCAAAACGAACAAGCGGTGCTCTCCATTATAACGCTTCCACACGCATTCATTTCCGGTCCCACATTCAACCGGTCACCGGTTACCTCCTCTTCTCTTCTATATAAACCGTCTCTCACCTCTCCGCCTTCTCTTCTTCTCTCATATAAACAACCCTCACAGCAACACAAGGCTCTGTAAAAATCTCCTTCCTCATCGACATGGCTTTGAGCCGAAAAGATATGGATCGGATCAAGGGACCGTGGAGTCCGGAAGAGGACGAGGCTCTGCAGCAGCTGGTCCAGAAGCACGGACCTAGAAACTGGTCGCTGATCAGCAAGTCGATTCCGGGGAGGTCTGGAAAATCCTGCAGATTGCGGTGGTGCAACCAGCTGTCGCCTCAGGTGGAGCATCGGGCTTTTACTCCGGAAGAGGATGAGACCATTATCAGGGCTCATGCGCGCTTCGGGAACAAGTGGGCCACCATCGCCAGGCTCCTTAATGGCCGAACAGATAACGCCATTAAGAATCACTGGAACTCCACCTTGAAGCGCCGCTGCTCGTCGATGATGATGGACGAGTCAGCCGGACCATACGAGTGCAGTCCTGACACCAGGCCGCTCAAGAGGTCAGTGAGCGCCGGCGCCGCCGTGCCGGTCTCGACCGGGCTGTACATGAACCCGGGTAGCCCGTCCGGGTCGGATGTCAGCGATTCGAGCGCTCCAGTGTCCGGTCAGGTGTACCGACCCGTTGCGAGGACAGGCGGCGTCTTGCCGCCTGTGGAGACCGCATCTTCCTCCAACGACCCGCCGACCTCATTGTCACTGTCCCTTCCTGGCGCCGATTCGTGCGAAATCTCGACTAGGCAACCGGAGTCTACCCAAATGGGGAACCCGATCTCTTTGATGCCGCCTGTGATTCAGACGGCGGCCCCGATTCAGCATCGGCAGGTTCCAGTGGTGGACAATGGGTTTGTGCCGTTCAGCGGAGAGTTCGTAGCAGTATTGCAGGAGATGATAAGGAAGGAGGTGAGGAGTTACATGGTGGGGCTGGATCAGAGTGACGGAGGAGAGGATGGGTGTGGTCGCAGAAGGCGACCGATGGGATTAGGAACAATGTTATGAATCCAATTGGGATTAGCAGATCGATGAGTGGGGTTGAAGGAAGCTGTAGAAATGAGTTTGGGAAGAGATGAGGAAGAAGAAAGAAGGAAAAGCTGGGCTCATGTCTTTTATTTTTGAAAAAAAAAATCTGTTAGGAAAATAATTTTGGTTAGTGTACAGAGGACAGGGATTGGCAAAAGTCGAGAGAAGATGGATGCTTCCTCCAGAAGATAAAAGGATGTGAACTGTAATGGAGAAATTTCTATGTAAATCTCTCTGGCCCTTCCTGTTTAGCAGATATCGGGAATGAAAAATATCAAGGAAAATAGAAATCTTTGAAATGTCAATTAAGAGTTTCGTGTATTTCAGCCCTCAATTTCTTTACTGCCATTGTTTTTGTTTGTGAATTTAAGCTTGACTTGTGCAGTACAGAGGGGATACATCTGGAGCTGAAAGAGATGTAAATTGATTGTGGGTACTAGGAGGAAGGTGCTATGCATTTTGACTTCAATGGGTGATGAATATGCATTTTGACTTTAATGGGTGATGAATAAATATCTCTGCAAAGGCTGCAATTTACATTAACTCAAGCAGTGGCCATACCTGGAAATGGAATGAACTAGTTCATCTGTTTTTATTAAAACCGAAATCCAGGTTTGTGGTTGGATGATATCAATTGAACTTTAGGTTCAGTTGGGAAGCAATGCAATTTGTTCTGTTTTAGTCAAAATCCAGTTGGTAAGGATATAGCAGTTGGCAGTTAGAAAAATCATGTTTACACTTCACCTCGTAGCAGATCTTTTGACTCATGGATACATTCAATTTTTATATAATTCAAAATAATTACGTACATATCTCGAGTTAGGAAGTTGGGTACAGACATGCAATTAAATATCCACCTGATACCTAATTGTTCGTTTATTAAATATAACACGAACATGTGCATTGAAAGCTCTGATTTTCAATCATGAATAAATACGGACCATAAGTCTCATGAACAGCTTAGATAGTGAAGGAAACAAATTAAACTGATAACGGTAGAAGCATGAATGTACCAATAATCAGAGAATGAAGATCCAAATTCAAACCAGAAAATATAAATATATGGACTTACTTGCTAGTGTTTGTTTGGTATCTTATTGATGTGAATAAGTAATCCAAGTTGACTTTTGTGGGTCAGCAATCATGTACAGTGAATGAGCATCACCTACCTGAAGAACTCAGGAGAGAAAGTGAGAAGAAACATGAACCAAAATGTAGATAAACATTGCACATAGCTGTTAGTGATCAAGGAAGGTACAAGTCCATGTAATGAGTTCAGATGACATACCCAAGTATTCAAATGTATGTCTAAAGGTCATCTAAAGTTAACGTATAGTAACAGAACAGTTCACCTGATACCGAGTCAATATTTTACGGATTGATTCTTCAAAGAATGAACAACTTGTAATGTAACTGAGATTTTGAGGACATTGTACACAACTAACCAATCAATTGCTTCTTTATGTACTGTGGATTAACTTGAGAATATAAGTCAACTACACACTAAAATGAGCATGAACTAAGGTGTGGCCTGGACAGTGCTTGGCCCAGTGTCACGTTCACTCGGCAAAACTAATCTACACTTGATTATGTCAACCAGATGATGTAAATTCTCCTTCCAGGACCATTTCGGGTCATTTAGAGCACGTATAGAGTTCAGGCAAACAAGAAGTGTCCCACCTTCATGTAAAAGGACCTGCATGTAAAACAGCATTCATTAAGGATTATGCTTGGGTCATAAAGAGCCAATAGTATGAATAAATAAGCAACTACCTAGCAACAAACTAACAGAGAACTAACTACATTTATATGGTCAGTGACTTGGTCACATACATGAGATTTTGCATCCATGCCATAGAGGTTGTCCTCCATTATTGTGACAGTACAAGGTGTTTTAATCTTATCCAATAAAACTCAAAATGCTTAGTAGATTTAACTCAACTTAGAAGCCTGAAAAAAATAAGCTGGAGTACCAGTTTCTCTTTCTCCAACTTAAAAATTATAAGATAAGCTAGTAAGATAAAAAAATGATATTATATGGTTATACCCTTATGAAACAAATTATAAGTTTGCCTTCCTAAAAGATATTTTTGAGAAGTCAATTCAAGCACCCTCTTGAAGTATAAAATCTATATGATGACAGATCAGTGATTGGTATCATCATGATAGTTCTCGTTTCATGTCAAAATTCATAAATGTTCCCCTCATATGTGAAGACCCTTTCTGAGGGGAGGAAGGTCATTTGTTTGTAATAATGGAATTATGAGCAGCAACGAATGCATATAACTAATTGGGATCTTAATTCGTACCGTTAACCAGAGTGGAAGAATCCCCAAGACTGAGGGGAGAGAGGCCAGAAATATAGAAGATAAAGCAAGCGCCACATTTTGCTTGACCTGCAAGTACAGCATAAAGAGTTAACCAGCAGGAAGAGATTCATTTTTATTTTATTTATCACAGAACTGTCATATCACAGCAGCACTAACCAAAGAAGTCGTTTGGCGAGATTTGGCAATACAGAATGGAACACCAGAAATATTGTCTCGCAGCAGCAGCACATCTGCAACAGCTATAGCAGTGGCACTAGCACGTTGAGCAAGAACAATCCCAACAGTAGCAGCAGCAAGAGCTGGTGCATCATTGATACCTTCACCGACCATAATAAGACCTCCTCCTACAGTAATATTCCGAAAACATAAAGCCAGCAGCTGTTACAGACTTGCATGGTATAACTTCTGTTAACAACAAACTTCAAAATCATGCAGGTCTCACAGTGATGGAGGACATCATATCTCCAGAAAACTGAATGGCAAAAGAAAACGGCAATATTAAGCGTCTCTAAATGGTCAATTTTAAACTCACCCATAGCCTTTGAGATGCTATTGACATGAGTGAGCTTATCCTCAGGTTTCAGATTGCAGTGAACTTCACTGATGCCAACGGCATTTGCAACTCTCGATGCACTTGACTCATGGTCACCCGTTAGCATCATGATATGAAGCTTTGCTTTATCTCTCAGTTCGGCTATCACGTCTGAAACCCCAGGCCGAGGCTTATCCTCAAGGTGGATAAGTGTTACCTGCACACAGACAGTGTTGTCCTCAATTTCTCGCCTATGATATTTCAGAACTTTAATGTTGTATAAAGCAGAAAGAAAATAAAGGGATCTAACAGCATCAGTCATATTCAAGTTTGCATGACCATACACATATATAGGTTATGGTTGGCCTGATGCCACAGTTCGTCATGTTGCCATATGAAGAATTGTTGTTTAATAATGAAATTTCTTGCGTTTTTCTACACTATTACACTTACTTCATTGATAGTTGAATTATAAATCTAATAGTATGGAGGACCACTTTTTTTTCTTTCTTTCTGCTTTGACAGTTTGGAGGTCAGAGTATTTATGGAACAGTAGGACGTACACTGTCCTAGCACAGGATCAAACGTTACCTTTTCATCAATGGAAAGAGCAGCCTGAACAAAATCACCTCCATAAGAAGATGCATTAACAGCCATCTTTATCTTCTCTGATTCATCTTCAGATTTACAATCTGCTGTGATAAACTCTACTGAGCCAAGCAATGCTTTCAGCAATTTACCCTCTTCTCCATTTCCTGACTATAGCACAACAAAAAATGTGTACATTCAGACCACCTACAAAACAATTGCTAATAAGAATATTGGGGAGAAACAAACAAATACCTCCATACCCCATATAATGATTTTAAATTATCAAACTATGACCGGGTAAATATGAAATAAAGTAGTGTGTACACTGCTAAAATGTCGCGGCCTTCCTCAATTACAGAAGCTTGTAGGTGGTATGCATTCATGCTCCAGAGTTACAGGGAGCTGTATACTTACTAAAACTATTTGCATGATTGCAATAAACACATGCCAACCACGAAGAAAGACCAATATGAAAATTCAGATGTGTAAAGTAAAACTTCAAGAAACTTGTTTTGTTGTCTTATGTCATGTCCAGGTAAATTAGATAATAATGCAACATATATGCAAAGCCTGAGGATGCAGGATATGGACCAAACCATCAGTAAAAAAAGGTCTTCAATCCACAAGCAAAAGAGGCTCAAAAGTAAAGTAAAAAAAAACTAAACCTCTAGAACAGAAGGAAAAGAAATATAGTGAGGGCCAACTCTGTATTGAATTCACTTCCTCGAGAAAATGTACAATACATCTAACAAATTATTGTTCCGACAAATTGAAACCAGGACATAGTTTAAGTATTGAAGAATACCCTAATCATATTGAACAAATAATGTTGTGTGCCATCTGTAATGATAAATCAAATTATCCTAACAGATGAGAAAAACTGTGCCACAGGAAGCTTGTAATATTTGTGGTCAACAGACTTAAGTATTTCTTCACCAAGGCTTAAAATCATGAGATGAGATACAATGGTAGTACAGAATACACTACCTCATTGCTACTGAGAGTTGCAGTAAGACCTCTACCAGGAAAATATTCAAAACTTTGGACAGAAACAGAAGGAAGGTCTTTCCCTACACTATGGTCTACAACAGCTCTGCAACAAACACAAGAACAGAAATTAAATACATAATCTAGAGTGTAAACACTCAAGGACAATTCAAACATACTCGATAAACGAGGCAAAACTACACTGAACATGTGAATGCATCATATTGACAAGAAGACATTGACAATAAAAAGAAGGTTATAGGTTTTCTATGAAGAGTGAATTTACTTCTTGCTTTTTGAGATAAGCAAATTGGTTAGTGTAGGATGTTAGGATGACAAAACAACATTAGCATTTAGTGTGTGTATTGTAAAAATCAATCGAGACCAAGTATCCAAATATAAAATACTTGAAATGAAGATGAGCATATTCGAATTTATTCCAAATCATTGTAACCGAAAATAGAGAAACAATTGAATTTAAAATGTATAATATATACCATGCACTCATGAGTTTATTGTGAGCATGGGAAAGGACAACAATTCCCTGCGGAATGCAACAAAAAAAAATAAACATAAAATTACGACAATTTTGAAGGACAAACACCATGCATGAAAAACACCAAAGAATTGAAGTAAAGCCTACTTTTTTGCAACATCACAGAACAGGGAGTAGGTCCATGAAAAAAAGATGGGACCAAAGTATTGGAAAGGTTTGGTTGATCATGTTACCTAGTTGTCTACAAAATAAAACAGGGCAAAATCTTGTGCTAAACAAATACAACAGTACCTTCCAATAGGGTGTGTAGTACCCTTTTCCATTGCAGCTGCTACAGCTAGAGCTTCTTGTTCACAGCTGGGAAAACAACAGGAAGCAAAATTTGATGTATTGTTCCTGGCCCCATGACCATAAATTGGTTCAATTGCTTTGAACATAAGCCCCCCAGTTGTCAATGTTCCAGTTTTATCAAATGCAATAGTATGGCCAGAAGCTAGAGCATCTAAGACATGGCCACCTTTCAACAATATGCCCTGCAATCAATAAACATGTCTTGGCTATTAGAAGATCAGCATGCCTGAAATAATCACATTAACAAGAATTCAAATCCCATATTTTATTACTTTGAGTCACCTGGTATGATAAAAATATTTGTAGAGTATCTTCCTCAAATAAACATGCTTGGTAATTCAGTAAAAATATATCTATCAAATCCAGTTTCCAGTATTATACTGGATGCAGAGTTTTTCATTCAACCAGTAAATTCATACATAACTTTAAATGAAGAGTGTATGATAACTACCAGATTGACCTCTATATAACAGAAGAAAAAATGTCAAAGATAAGGGGCTTATGATCAGTCTCTGTCTGACATTTCTCCTAAAAATCTGGCATGACAGAGACTTGAGAATGAGATATAGTTATATATAAGTAATGTCACTAGGTTCGACCCAAACGAAAGATGTATACATGTACGTAAACAACCGTTAACATACTTATCAATTCACAGTTATGTTACCCTGAGCATTTTCTGTATCAATAACTGAAATTTGTGGTATATTACACTACAAATTCACAGATATAGGGATCAAGATGTAAATAATAAATAACTTGATTACAGTGTGTTGTAGTAGGTTAATAACAAGAACAATCCTTTGGGCATCAATCAAATCCTGCAAACTACACCCCTTAATAGTTTTGGATCCCATATAATGAAAAAAATTCCCAAACCGAAAACCTAGTACTTATTCATAAATGTTAGTAGTTGATACCTTCTTAGCACAAGAACTAATAGCAGTAGCATAAGCCAGGGGAGCCACAGCCAAGGCACACGGTGATGCTGCCACCATGAGCCCTAGCGCTCTGTAGACCGAACCTCTGCAAACTACATCAACCCAAAAAAACATAGTAATAAGGTCAGAAGACAGTTATTTCATTGAAAAGATAAATTCAGCTGCTCTACAAACCTATTAAAGTATATGGAAAGAGGGACAAAGGTTCTATGGACATCCTTTTCAGGAAAGCAACTTTTTTGCACTCGTAGGGAAGAAACTTAGGCTGTGTTTGGTATGTTAGCTAATTTCTTTAAGCAATAATTAGGCACAGTACAAAGGAATGAAGAACATCATGACCAAAATCAAAATAATTACTCGTAAATTTTCTCTGATTTGTTTGAGAAAAATTAAGTAAAAAACTTGATAAACAAAAGTTATGCTAACAACTAAACATTATATAATTCATTAGAATGGGTGATGGATAAATTCTCTCTTTACTGAACTTATAGGTATTGCAGTAAATTAGCACATAATGGTCTTCTAGGTAGAGTTGGAATGGTCATTATTCCATAGGTTGAGAAAGGAATATTCTTTTATGAAGAAAGCTGGAACGAGCTTACTAGTCCTTTTTGTATCTACCAAGTCATTCTTGTCTTCTGTGTACCAAACATAGCCTTGTAGCTATTGGGATTAGTACTCACATGCGTGTAAACCCAAAAAGACACAGATAAATAAGTTTACAAACAGTCATCCAAGTCAAAGCAAATGCCATCTCATTCACATAAGACATTGTTAGCAGAAGACACTTCAGCACAACTAATGAGGAACTTCGTCCAAATTACCTGCTGTGCTAAGCAATGGCCACTTGAAAAGAATTGGTCCTAGAAGTGCAATGGCCACAGATAAGACAACAACAACCTTACTATAACGCTCCCCAAATTCATCCAGCCACCTTTGAAGCTTTGGTTTATTTAATTGGGCTTCCTCAGTCAATTGCACAATCCTGCTTAATGTTGACTCCTTCCACGTCTTTGTTGCCTGCATGGAAATTAATGGTCAACAGGGAACAAGGGAAGCACAAAGCTATTATTACACCTCATGATAATTCATGCAGCATAATCAAAATTCTAAAGATATTCAAATTTAAAACTCCCATTTATATTCCAAATTATATGGAAGCCGAGGAATTTAGAGTTTTTATTGAGGAAATCCTAAGATAGAAAAATACCTAAACAAGGAAAACAAAGGTCAGTTTTTCCCTACAAATCCACAAGCATTTAAAAGTTAAACATACACGGATTTATAAATGGTAAAACAGACCTTCACAATCATCCTGCCATCCAAGTTCCTTGCACCACCCGGAACTCTATCTCCAACCTTAGCTTCCAATGGCTTGACTTCGCCTGTCAGGTGCTCGATAGTAATTGTTGCATTGCCTTGGAGCACTTGACAATCGACAGGCACAGCCTAATAAGAACAGTGCGAATTAAGTGCAACAATCTCATGCCACGGGTTTATCAGAAGAAATAATTTTGTCACAAGGAGAAGAAAAAGAGAACTGCAAAGAGCATAATATAGCATGCATGTCATACACACAATCAATAAAGCTGAAATTCCTATTGGCTATGAGTTATGAGTATGTATAATGCCTTCTTCTAACCTTAATAAACAAGAGGAACAATATATAATAAAGACATGAATTCGTCACCCTTATCCAACAATGAGCCATCTAATGTTCTAAGTTTTTCTTTGATTTCATTATCCCAACTTATATAACACAATTGTGATTGATTTTTTGTAATCGACTATCTTTAAACTAAATGACATTCCTCCTCTTTTTTAGAAACAGTACAGAGACGTCATTAGGTTTCAATTCCTCCATACTTAAAAATACATCAAAGAAAAGTGGTCCAAACCAAATGATTAAAGAAGGATTCTCATCAGAAAGAAATGGGAATAGATTTAGACATCACAAACCTCGCCAGCCCCAACCAGAATGCATGATCCAACTTCTACATCATGCACCGGAACTCTTTTGTAAGCCAAGTCAGAGAAATTAGGTAGTTTATCATCATTAACTTCCAATACGAGGACGAAATCCGGATTGTTTTCTTTCAGCTCTTTAACATCAATCACAGAACGGCTAGTAAAATACTCTTCAGCTGCAGCCATGACACGCATTATAAGTTAAAAAGTTAACATTAACACACAAAAAGATCCCTATATGCAAGTTTGGACTTTGGAATAGTTACCAATATGAGCCATATTGAACATTGCAAGAAGAAGCCCCCCTTCCAAAGTGTTACCCATAAACACAGATGCAAATGCTGCCATGGCCATTAAAACATGAATGTTCACTTTCCCACCAGCAAGATCCGTAAGAGCATCTAGTGCTGCTGAGATCTGACAAGAACAATGAACAGTCCAGAGAGGTATTCCTCGTTATTAAGCGATAAACAGTTATACACCCATGCCATAATGCTAAACATGACGAAAAAATGCAGCATACTATGCCAAAACGGCGATAAGGGAAACATTACAACACAGTGTTACCAAGCACCACTATAAATAATAAAACAAACATTTAGAAGCTGCTAGTTTGAATGAACTTCATTCCTTTTTACTCAAAGACTACTTTGAAAAATGACAGTTGAGGAGCTAATTATAGAGCATAGCAGAAACTAAAGCTAAGTAAACATGGATTGTTGAGAAGATCCCCAGTATCTCTATCATCTAGTAAGTATGAGATGCTAAAACAAACAAATTCAAGCTAAAGCTAAGCCATATACAAGAGACCAAAATCTTACTCCAACGAGCGGGAAAGCAATGAGAAGGAAGGCATTCTGCAGAGGCTTCACGGCGGCCTTGGGCAGAACGAACGGACAAGCAGCGGAGAGGATAAACAAAGCTGTGGAGCAGCAACACAGCTGGAAGTTCTCCCTCAAACAATTCGCCATGTCTGACCATCGCGTGGCCTTGGCGAATTCAATGAGCGCCTTCTGCGGCCCAGTCAGCTCCGCACCACCTCCTCCGTGATGGTGGTGGTGACTGTGGCCATGGTGGTGGTGGTCGTGACTGTGTCCGTGGTGATCATGATGACGATCGGCGGCGCTACGGACGGTAGGGATGCGGGTGATAGAGGAATTTGGCAGGAAATGGTAGCGATTGAATCGGATGGAGGAAGATCGAAAGGCGCGGTTAAGGCTTAGAAGAGATGGTGCGAAGGAGCTAACTCGCCGAGTAGTGGCAGTAGCAGTAATTGCTCGGGGACTGAGGAAAAGCAGTGATCGGAATTTGGCCGGAGACGGACGGATCGAATTGGGGAGGGTTTCCATAATTTGGGGGGTTTTGGAGTTCTCAGTCACGTGAAGCGAATCAGAGAGAGAGAGCAGTTATGGATGGTGGTGGTGCGACGGAGGAGGAGGAGGGAAAGTGAAAGTGTAGACGGAATCATCAACGCACCATTTTGGGAATTGCTATTGGGTTGCTGCTTCCAAATCCAACCGTTCTCGACGCTCGTCTCTAAACACGTCAGCTTTACCACTTCATTCGTTGACTTCACTCCCACACATCAATAAACCATAGGTAGGGATGGCAAAACGCCCCGATCCCGACGGGGATCCGATGTCCCCGTCCCGTGTGGGGCGGGTTCGGGGCGGGGATTTTTTATACGGGGCGGGGTACGGGGCGGTAAACGGGGATTTTGGCGGGAACGGGGCGGGGACGGGGCAAGCACTCCCCGCCCCGCGGGGCGCCCCGCCCCATGCCCCGCGGGGATCCCCGCTCTATTAATTTAAAAAATATATATTAATAATTAATTTTTTTTTTGAATAACACATAATATATTGTTTTTACATATGATATTTACTTATTTAAATTTTATATCTAAAAAATAGAAAACTTAGTTAAAAAATGTCAAACGGTAATTTTTGCTTATTTATATTTTATATCTAAAAGATAGAAGACTTAGTTCGAATATGCACATTATGAGACACGAAAGTCGTGTGATGTTTGTTTTATATGCGTGTTGTCTAAAATTATGGATTAAGAATTGTGTGATATAAAAATTTGTATTTTTTTCGAGGAGAAAATGGGGCAGGGAATCCCCGTTTCCCCGCGGGGCGGGGACGGGGCGCGGGGTCCCCGCCCCGAACCCGCCCCGTTGCCATCCCTAACCATAGGGATAGGCATTAGAATTGTTGACCACCAAGAGCATCCACAGTCGTTGGTGAGATGTCGCTGGCGAGGAGGAGGCGGGGAGCTGGCGAGGAACTCGGAGTTCGCTGGCGAGGAGTGCTGGCCGGGAGCTTAAGGCCAGCACTTATCGCTGCCGGGGAGCAAAAATGTGAGTAAAAAGGGCTGTTATAGCTAGTAAAAAGGGCTGTTATAGCTAGTAAAAAGGTTTTACCATTGTAGCTCGCTGGTTGGGAGTGCTAGCTGTAAGCCAAGAATATAATTTTTTATTCATCTCATCAGCACCATCTCACCAGCTACTGGTGAGATGGTTGTGGATGCTCTAAAGATCTTAATATCTTTACCGAAGGGATTGGAGTTAAAGGGATATATCATAATTATGAAAATTAGACTCAATAGAGTAATTAACATGAATAAAGTTCAATTTGCATTACAAATGGATGCCCCACAATCACATGACTCATTATTTTAGTTTTTGATCAATATGTATATGCATCATAAACTTGTTATGTAATGCATAAAAAATTCATATTGTTATTTAGAAAGGTTTACAATTGGTTGTGATTCGTAAGCAATTGCATAAGCTAGTTTGTTAATGGGGGCAGGCATGACCCACTTCAAGACATTAAAAACCCATTCCCTCTCAAGCCGCCACCAAATCCTTAAGACTAAATTCATACCACCTTCCTTCTTTCTCTATATAAATAGATTGAATACAAGACACAAATTCACAACCTTCATCTTACTATCTGGTCTCTGTGTAGACTGAAAATAATGGAGGGAAGAACAGTTATTGGTTGGGCTGCTAGAGACGAAACTGGACCACTCTCTCCATATTATTTCAAACTCAGGTTTCTCCTCAACAATTTTCTTCCTCTTTTAGTTTTTGGGTAACGTAATGAACTTACATGCTCTTGAACACAGGAAAACAGGCTCTGAAGATGTAGTGTTGAAGGTGCTCTACTGTGGAATAGACCACAGTGATCTTCACCAGATGAGGAATGAGATGCATGTCACGACCTATCCTCTGGTCCCAGGGTATGTAAGCTCCTTCAGTTTATCTCAAAGTTGGACTGAATTGTGTTTCTGATTGATGTGATTTGGTCTGATCATCAAGGCATGAAGTGGTGGGGTCAGTGGTGGAGTTGGGTTCGGAGGTCACGAGGTTCCAGATTGGTGACAAGGTTGGTGTTGGCTGCATAGTTGGGTCTTGTGGGCAATGCTTGTCTTGCAAATCAAATATGGAGCAGTACTGCAACAGTAGAATCATGACTTACAGTGGTACCTACAAAGATGGATCACCAAACCACGGAGGCTTCTCCTCTGCCATGGTTGTCCACCAAAAGTAAGCCATGAAAATAGCAAATTTCACTGCAATCTACACACCATTTGAAAATGCCACTAGTCTACAAAATGTGTTGAAGTGTGAGTCCCACATTGAAAGTGTGTGGATAAATTGACCAATTGATACCATGTTAAAACCTATCCAGCCCAAAAATGTTCGAACTAATGGTGGAGGCATCAATATGTATATCAATGGGTCAATTTATTCACACATTTTCGATGTGGGACTCACACTTCAACAATCCACACACTTTTGATGTGGGACTCACACTTCAACAAAACCGGACTAACATTATAAGAAGTCAGGTTTGTGGTTAGGATACCGGAGAATCTGGAGCTGGAACAGGCGGCGCCATTGTTATGTGCTGGAGTGACGGCTTACAGTCCCTTGAAGCAGTTCATTGGGTGTGGGAAGGCTCTGAGAGGAGGGATATTGGGGTTGGGGGGAGTTGGTCATTTGGGTGTTGTTATAGCCAAGGCAATGGGACACCATGTGACTGTGATCAGCTCATCTGATAAGAAGAAGGAAGAGGCATTGCAGCACCTAGGTGCCGACGCTTTTATTGTTAGCTCCAACGCTTCGGAGATGGCTGCAGCTGCCAACAGCCTTGACTATATCCTCGACACTGTGCCAGCTTTCCATCCTCTGCAGTCCTACCTCTCACTACTAGGAGTTTATGGGAAGCTGCTCCTAGTAGGGGTTTCTACCAAACCGCTGCAGTTTGATGCAGATGACATGATTCTAGGTAAGTTTTCTAGGCTTTTTTGCCTGACTTCTTATGGTTTAGCAAAGTAATTGCTTCTGTTGTCTTTCAGGGAAGAAAACGATCATGGGGAGTTTTATAGGAAGCATGGAAGAGACGCAGGAAATACTTGATTTCTGGGCAGAAAAGAGTTTGGCATCTATGATTGAAACGGTGAAGATGGATTATGTGAACAAGGCTTTCGAGAGAATGGAACGAAATGATGTGAGGTACAGGTTTGTGCTGGATGTGGATGGCAGTAATCTTGAACGTTAAACATGTCTTCTTCTACACTGAGCAATATCTCTCATCCTTTCCAGATGGATCGGAATAAACAATAGCCTTTTCTGGTATAGATGCTTGTATCTAAGATGACATTGCTTACAATTTGGTCTGGAAACAGAGAAACTCATGTTTGTGTTAGCTGAGTTCATTGTATAATATAAAGTCTAAAACAAATGTCACTCAATAAATAATGAACATGTCCGACAAAACTGAATTACAATTACCTGCCTTTCCTAGATCAGTGGAATGCACAATTGGACAAAACCATCATGAAAAGATTACTCTACCCAGCCGTGTCATTCATCATTTCTTTTGCCGAATCCACTAATTACAGAAAGGAAACAAGCAGTCTTGTACAATATGCTTCATTAGACGGTCTGTGGCTTACAATCTGTCCCAGTTCTCGTTGAGATGTCCAGACCTCGGAAAGCATACTGACTTTTTACTCCAACCAACAACATGGCACATCGAGCAACACAATATTCAGGAAAATCATTTCCTGTTTCATATATTTAGCACCTTAGCCACTCCAATATAATGGGATAAACAAGTTAAGTTGTATCGTGATGGCATGTATAGCTTCAGTTTTCACTCAGAAACATAGGGCACTAAAAAAACCAAAGGCGAACAAACTTGCAATGTAGTGAACAAAATATATCCATTCATTCTTTCAAAGCTAAGCCTCAAAAATCTAAAATAACATAGTACGATAAAAGTAGAGATTCATAGGACAGTCCGACTATTTGTTAACCTTGTATTGAAGGAAAGCCACAAAGCACTGTTTGTTTCTTGAAAGAAGCAAACTCTAACCTGAGCATACATGAATAATTGTAGCTACTAGAATTCAACAACTTAGCTCTTTTTCCATGAACCAAATGCAGATCACATTACATGAATAACTGCAGGTACTGTAATATCAAACTGAAAGTTAATGAACATTAAGAATATGGGGAATTTTAAATCTAACGGGGTATTCCCAAATTCCAAGGGAGGGCTTATTTTGCAAGGGCAGGAATAACTATAAGACTCAGATTTCTTAACTTATAACGGGTGTTACATTACAATGTGCGAATATTACAGTTTATTGAAAATACACATAAGCAAACTAGGAACAAAAACAAAAGTAAAACGCCACAATCCTAAGCAGGAGATGAAGTAACAAAATCGGATTCAATACACGGTAGGCCAGAAATCAATTTCACCGTGCAAATTACAAATCCGAAGCAACAGAGAGAGAAAGAGGAGGTCATATACTCAGAGCCGTGATTGGAGATGATCAAATTGGGCGGCTGCCTGAATCGTGATTCCGACGAGCTTCCATTTTTCTGATAGACCGTGTGATAACTGATAATACTCAACTAAACCTCCGACCATTTCATGATAAGTGGGCTCACTGGCCCTAATATCCAACTCGGAAAAGCCCAAAGAAGCATCGTATTGTGGTTATACTCCCCATCTTTGGCCCAAACAGCGGAGGTTATTCTTTCCATCTCTGATCATAACTTTCACCGTGGGGTCTCTACTATGAACGTCGTTTCTGCAAAAAGAAAAAAAATTGTTTTTCTTACTGCATCATGTCATCCTCTCTTTTAATGTTGATGGATTCATTGACACCGTAGATATATTGAATAGAAACAGTTTCTTCTCTTTCGACAAATTTTTCTCATTGTAAGAGACTATGATGATTGCTCCTCTACTTATAAGACCTAGATTTGACTCTACTTTGCCTTGTCGAATCGACTTAAAATTTTCATCGAATCGATCTCCATTATAGATGTTCTTAGGGTACAATCGTATATGTAGATCCAAAACCCAAACTACATAAAATCTTTACATTTAAATGGAGTTTGCAGGGGAATTTATACCGCTCTCCACACACCTCCAGGTGAGGTCTCTCTCTACCCTATTTAGGATCGCCGCCGTCGTCGTCTACCACCACTCTCGCCATCCATCCTCTACCTCCCTCACCACCACCATCATATCCCTAGCCGTCCTCTCTACAGATCCACCGTCCCCAGCCGCGTCTCCGCCTGCGCTAGGTGCTGCCCCCACCTCTCCGAGCTCGTCGACACGGCCATCTGCATCTGCAGAACCATCGCCGCCATCCCCTCAGCAAGTCCAGTCATTTCTGCCCCACCGATGCCGAATCTCCCCATCCATAACCCCCACGGGTCGGAAATGGTCCTCCCCGATCAGATCCAACCCCATGCAGAGGTTGTCCACGACCTCGAGGTCTCCGCCCAACGAGACGACGACCACGCCGACGGTCCACCGCCGCTTCTCGGTCCGGACTCAGTCCCTCCTCGTCTGTCGCCGCACCTTACAGATCTGAAGGATAAGTCGGGCGCGTCCCTGACTGTGGGCGTGTCTCCAGACCTACCGGTGACATGCCCGCCCTACGCCGGGCACACATCAATGGAGAGGGAGGTCCATCGGGATCTGATAACCCTCCCTCGGCCACCTTCTTCTACGGTGGTCAGTTGATATCTCACGCCGTCGGAGCGTGTACCGGTCCCAAGGGTTGACTGTCCGGTCGCTGGAAGCCCATCGGGTCGTCATCTGAGCTACAACCAAACCGTATTGCCCTCGTCCCAGACTGGGAGAATGAGGACGATGAAGTAGTGGTGTCGGAAGAAGGAGTCCCACTGTTCACCTCCGGGTCCTACCAGTTCTCTCTTGCTGCGAAGGTCGCGGGGGATCGGACCTACAACCAGCATATCGTTTGTGCGATGATGCTGAGAAAATGGAAAGTGGCGGGGATTAAGGTGGAGTTTATGTCCCCGGAGGTCACGGAATACCATTTTCCGTCCGCCAAAGCAATGGAAGACATCCGGCGTATGGGTCCCTGAAGCTTCAAGGGATTTCCCCTCCTCCTCGAACTGCTTAGGCAATTCGACCGGGTAGACGAGATCAACTTCAACCATGTGGAGCTGGGAGTCCGGGCGCTGAATATCCCGGGAGGAGCCAAGAATCACTACATCCGCGGTCTCGTTGCAGGCACCATGGGCACGCAAGTCATGTCGGCCCCAATCCCGATGGCTCGACGGGAGGATATGCATCTCTGGCTAAGGGTTCGGATAGAGCTGGCTCGACCCTTACGGCGCAGAATCCGCCTCCGATTCCCAGGTACTGATACTCCTGCTGTAATTGATTTACAGTACGAGAGAGTGGTAGACTTTTGTCACAGGTGCGGAATGCTGACACACAGGATCTCGGGTTGTCCGACCCTGTTGCCGGGAATTGGCGGGGATGAGATTCGGTATGACCACTCTATTCTAGTCCCAAGGGATCTGGATGTGGACCGGCTGCTGCGAACAGTCTGGAATACACCCCCTACGGCGACACACCCGTCAATTACTTACCTCCTGAGTGATCTCTCACTGAACCCTCTGATCCAGTCCATGGAAATCGCTATGGGCGCAGAAGCATCTGATGCAAGCATCCCGAAGCCTTACTACCTGGCTAAAGTTAACCGAGAAGGGTTAACCAATACATTGCAGGGGGTGGCCATGGAGTACTCACACCGCCATCCAAGTCCGCAAAGCCTAACTACCTGGCTAACGACCGCCCTACTACAGACACTACAATGTCGAGGGACTGGACGGAGGAAGTTCCCTTGGGACAGCAGGAAGACCCCCAGGAGGGCTTAGGGAAAGGCGGGCCCAGTCGAGGCAAGGGCAAGATAACCACCTTGAAGAATAGGAGTGGTTCAATGTATGCACACCCGTCGGAGGCAAAGAAGCAGAGGGGAGATCCGACTTCCCAACAGCAGACCATGTGGCCGCCAGCTCAGGAGGAGGGAGTAGAAGAAGCGGAAGCACTGCTGCTTCTGATTGAGGAATGATCCGTCCCAGCAGGGGTGGGTGGAGTCGGCCCCAGACTATACCTTTACACCCGGGACAGCCACTGCTGGGAGGTTCCGGGCAGCCTTCATTATCAGCAATTATCTTTTATGTTTTCTGCTATTACTTATGTTTCTGTTGGGATACTTTATTTTCTGCGGATTTTAGAACTTATTACCTTTTGTCTCGTTATATTGGAACGATGGTAGGGAGTTGTCTTGAGTTTGTGCCCACGATTTCAAATGGGCTATTATTATGGGTCCATGAGCGTCGGGTTTGCTACGGTCGGCCCGGACATATATCTGGAACCCGAGGCGGTCACGCCTCATCCTGTTTGAGTACCTTTTGGTATTAATGAAAGTCTCTGGTTACCCGTTTCAAAAAAAATGGAGTTTCCATATAAAAAAAATGTAGGCTGATATTTTTTTTAATCAGCCAAGAAATTTAAAAACCTCATTTTCAAATACTGAAAAGGGGTGAAAGCATCAAACTTCTGGCAACAGAAGCTGAACAGACTCGAACACTGACATGACAGTTTAGTCTCACAACAATCCCAACCAGGGAAGACTAGTATGGAAAGGACAATGATCTCAGAACCTAATATGACAATCTTTTCAGCACAAGACAAAACGCTTAAAAAATGAGTCTAAAACCCGGATTTAGCAACCATGAAGCATAAAGAAAAAGAGGCCTAGAATCCTGGTTTGTCAATCATGAAGCTCAAAAAAGTTAGCAGTCCATCACTCATAACACCCAAAAACTTATTCGAGCTTGAGGAGAATATTGTATCTCATCAAAGCTCAAACTCAAAGAGTTGTAGGACATCGACACGTCGGCGACCAACATCATAGAACGGCAGAGATAAAGCGATGAAGAATCATCGAAACTCAAAACCCAAAGATGCGGGAGTCCTCCATTTTCAAAGCCTATAGACTTAGTACAACACGTCAAAGGCCAACACCTAAATGACAAGCCCCCAACCATGGGCAAGGGAACACATGAATCGATACGAGCCTAAATCTAGGGATGAACAAATTTTCAACAAGTCACAGATAAAGCATAAGGGGATACAATAACCTTACTATCCGCGACGACGAGGGACAAGTCCAGATGCACAACGAATCCGAGATCAGAAACGCTTCTAACTGTAGATCTGGTACAAGCCACTTGTAAGCTACCTTGAATGGGTCCGGAGAACATCACAACTACCCGACTGAGATCTGGTGATGAATCGAGGCATGCCGCAACTCGATAGTTTCGCCACAACACCGGCCAAACTTGTGAGGCTCTTTCCGCAATAGTTTCATCCAACAACAAATGTCAGATCTGAACCGCCTAGGCAGGACCTCGCACCTCCCTTTCTTCAACAAGCGAAAACCACCAAAGCTCCAAAACGGAGCAAACGTCGGACTTCACCAGACCAACATCATACCGAAGCCGAGACGGGATATTCCTACCAGAAAGAACACGGTCAAACCGCATCGAGGCCGGAAAACAGCAAGTTCAGTCCAGAACGAGCTAAAGTCCGGCGAGTGAGCAGGCGAGGACGCCCGTTGCTCCGTTGACCCACGAACAGCTCCGATTCAGAAATGAGAATAGAGCTTCATAGGAGAGCCTCCGGTGACCAAACACGCCAGATCTGAAGAGCCAAACTTTGGCTGGAGGCACCCCATCTAGACGCAAGTCCAGCTCAACGACGCCGAGGACCCGTGCCAGGCCACGAGCAGCTGACATGAATGAACTAGAAGACGAAGAACCGGAGGACGAGGTCGATGGGAAAGGATCAGTCCAAATAAGAAGAGGTGGAGTCCCCAAAAGCTGCGACTTGAGAGAAGGAAGAAGGGTGAAAGGAGGGGAGATGGAGGAAAGGGTTACCACCGACAACGTCCATGGTTGGAGATCATGGTGTCGTCGGCGAAAAACGACAGAGAAGAGAGGTTTAGTGTGACAGGTAGGGTTTAGAAGTAGAGAGAAAGAGGGGTCTTCTGTGCAAGGTGATAATGATATGCATTCATGGGTGATGACACTATTAAACTATAAAATTACGATTGAGTCTTTCTTCATTCTTGTACCTCGATTTTATTCTTACAGTGATCGATTGCTAGTTACATATTAAATCAAATTTTAATAGTTTATTATCATATTATCAAAATACTTTTTAGATCATATACTTTGTATGAGTAAAATTTATATTATTTTAATTATTTAATTATGAGTTTTGTGTTCTGTATGAATAACTGTTGGATTTCTATACATATCCCAACAAAAGAAGTGTCATGTGATATCTGTAGAGTTTACAAGTTTGATTGTACAATAATCATCCATTACTGCATATAATTATCCTTGCCGAAGGTCTCCAACATGCATGGTGTGGGACCCAAAGTGATACATCCAATTTGCATCAAACCATCGACACATTTACGTAGGAAAATGGGAAATTTAATATTCTTTGTGTAGGTCTTTCAATACATCTTTCTTCTTTTGCCAAAGATAAGGAGATTCTTATATCAACGGTCTCTTTATATTAACTAAAACTAATACCATCCACAGTTTCTGGGATCCTTTCGAGCTTTCACACGTGAGCTTATGGCGTGTTCTTGCACCACTCGATTTTTCCTTTCTATAGACTTCATTTAGTTTTTCTTAATTGTGAAAATAAGATACAAATGAAATCGAACACTTGTAAGGGCTGCAAGTACTTATAATTCATAAGTCATTGAATGTAACATTTCGTCCACAACCTTCTTATTTAGTTATTTAGCCTCAGTAGATAATTTTGAATTCCTCATTTGCTGTGGGTTTATTGTATGTCATCCATTTTATTTTTTTCCCAATATCTTGGTCGAATCTTCTCTAATAGGTCTAATTTGTATTTGTTATAATTAAGTCGAAACCCATGAACCAAAACAGATCGTCATATTGATCTGGTGTATATTTGGTCATGCAATCCTATAAAAATCGTCATGTAGTGTGTCTATTTATTAATCAAAGATAATTAATTTAATATATTCCTGATAAATACTTGGTAATTCAGGATTTTTATAATTTAAGATTTTATATTTTAATATTTTTTGTTCTACTCGCTGCTATCGAGACCTATTCTTTAGCCATGGAACTAAGTCCTAATTTTGCCGCATCCGGAGTTGACACCTTGTCGACGTTGCCTCGTCCTGTCCCGTCCTCCCTGGTCCCCATGCATGGCTCTTCGGAGCCTGTGTCGGGGAATTGGAGCCATAAGCCTCCTAGGCTGATCTTTATCTCATCCCCCCCTCCTTCCCCTCTCCACCTGTGTCGAATCGTCGTCGTGCACCGTTGTACCTGTCGCCCTCTTCCTCCCCCTCTCCCTCTCCGTTTGTGCTGAAGCGGCGCCGGACGAATTGGGCGTTGATGCACCCGCGGGGACGGACGACTAGGTCGCCCTTTCCACCACGTCGAGGCTTTGCAAGGGGGTGGTCATGGGCTCCTTTGTCCAACATCGGCGTTTTCCCTCGATTTCCGCGACCAAGCCCTCCGGCTGGTTCGACCCATGACCTTACTCTGGGTCCGATGCTGTTGAACGGAAGGATCGGGTATCCGGTTGGCCCTCATTCTCGGATTCTCTCCTCGGGTTGGTGGTACGATGCTCTGACTAGACCGATGGGCTGGGTCTCTTCGACCACCACGACGTATCGAACCAGTCGGGCCTTCGTCATGAAGGAAGGCTCTCGGTCTCCGGTGAGGGCCTCCTTTTCTACCAGTGACCGTAGTGGGCGGTGCTCTGGGCTGTTCGGGGAGCGGCGCCATCGGCCTCTTCTGGTGGAGCCCTTGACGTATTACAATCTTCATTGGGACCGCCGGTCTGCTCCGCCGCTAAGACCCCGGTGGAACGGGGGCTGCTCGCTGGCTTGCGAGGGCTTACGGGGGCCTCGGCTAGGGCAACATGAGATTGTTCGCGGACACAGCGGCGGTTTGGATGGCGGCGCGGCGTGGATGGGCCTGGGGGACGAACGATCCCCAATGTCCTTGGATCCTTTACCTATGATCGGGTTGGGTCGTGGGTTGGGTGGCGGTGTATCCATGGATCTGTTACCTAACCTGGGACCCGGTATGTTGCGTACATTAGAACCCACGAGGTGTTTTGTACATAAACATATCCTGGGACATCCAGTATGGGACCGGTCCTTGGCGGACTCGATGGCTATGACCCCAGGATCCTATGGCGGAGGGTTCAGGGGTAGAGGTCGGACAATTTTTGGACCTCGTCCTGTTGAAGTTCCACCGCCCATCGTTGGGAGGTATGGCGGAGTTCGAGTACTGGAGCAACCAGCAGTAGAAGAAAGTGGTGGCCAATGAGTCACAGTTCGGGCGAGGGCTGGGAAACAGCCCCGCCGACACGCATGGGTTACCGGGCAGGCCTCAGGGACATGAAAGAGTCTCTGAGGGTGCCCTGTCAGCCCTTCTCCACTGCCGATCACATATTCGGGTTTATCAACGAAGTAGAGCGTCGCCCTCGGGAGACCCAGCGGTATTCAGACCCCCCCCCCTTGAGTAGTGATCGTCAACGATTTTTAGTTTTATTGTATTTCAGTTTCTCGTTATTAGATTTGAGTGTTTATTTCATTATTGTTCTAGTTCATAATCTTTGGTTGTCAGTTTTAGGTCGCCTCTATGGCATCTTAACACAACATGCTAGATGTTATTGTAGTTACATGGTTATTATGTTTGTCCCGGTAGAGCTTACAAGCATGTACTGACTCTTTTAAAGGAATGAAAGTCACATTTACTAAAAAATATATTTTATATTTTAATTAATTTAATCTTTTCTAATTTACAATATCTTAATCTAATATTTCTGAATTTATGATTAGGTAATTTAGTATTCCTTAGTTAATAAAATAAATTGAAATTTTATTTGAATATAATATTAATAATAAAAATGAATTTGAATTTATTTTTTAATATTGATATTCTTATTATTTTTACATAATATAATATTGTAATATGTATTAGAAATTAAATTTGATATCAAATTATAAATGATATTATTTTTGTGTTTTCCGGATTAAATAAATTTATTTTTGATGAATGATATTTTTATAATTATGTTTTGTTTTGGGGTCTCTAGATTCGATTCGGTTTATTATCATTTTCCAAGTTCTTCGTCGATATAATCACTAGACATTAGACTTATAAGGAAAATTTTGTGGCATTTCATTGGTGAATGGAGAAAGACAACAAATCAAATATCAACAACTTGTTATTGAATTTGCAGGAAAAAGAGAGTCACAGTCAAAAAATAAAAAAGGGACCCATTACAACAAAGCTCTGCACCATCCTTTCCTGCCTCCAAAAACCAAAGGCCTACAAGCTTATGAATTGGGTGATTCTGAACCAATCTTTGCAGCTCCACCGTCCCTTTTCTCTTCAAGAGAATATTTGTAGAGCGTTATAACTTATTACTTATTAGAGGTCATGGGCTTTGGTTGGTAACAGCAACCAGAGAAGCACAATGAGACACCACTTCTGTGTCCTCTTCTTGATGCTCATCTCTTCACATTTCAGCACAACAGCTCTGGTTCATTGCAGAGCTCTTCAAGATCTTCATCATCATCATCAACCAGAGGCAAAGATCGAAACCAGAGACGATTCAGCATCAAGAGACCGGCTACTTGACCAGGATCCTAGTACTGGTCCAGGAGTCGGGGTTTTTCCTGCAGGAAAAGATTCATCATCAAGACCTCTAAAGAGGTTGAATCAACAAGTGGTGGTCTCAATGAAGGACCAAGTTTACAAGGTGGCTGCTACTGGACCTAGCAGGAAAGGCTCTGGGCATTAGCTACTCATGTGTATATATCTCTGTCCATAATCCAAACCAAAATCTAATGATCGTGTTTAGGGTAGCCTCCATTGTGTAAATCTCATGTCAAAGTATGGTCCATAGAAAACTGCTGACAGTTGCTGTTATCATCATATATAATACAAGCAGAAAATTCACAGACAAAACAGTCACTACCCTGTAACTCCTTTTACCTGAGGTTCCTTTCTTCTTTCTTCTGTGGGGCCTGCCAACGTATATGACAACAACTATAAGACGTGCCGTTATAATTGACTAAACAAAACATGTTCTTCTTGGTTGGTGATAACAAATGATTCTGTTCAGCAGCGGAAGAGCTGCATCTCCCTAGGGTCTTAGCTAAAGATAGCTTCAGATTTGGACATGGGAAAGAGATCGTCTCCCTTAGTTTATGGTTCACATACAATCTACGGACATAGTGCTTGATCCCAAGTTCCAACCCAGCTGGAGGGTTCAGGTTCTTGCCAGCTAACTTGGCCTTTCGCCAAAACAGGAGGTCCTATACAAAAGAATCAAAAACAATCTCAGATCATTGGTGTTTGACCAACCAAAAAGAAACTTAGGAATTTTGCTGTATTGGTTTTATGCTGCAATCCTAGATAAGCGGCCCTTGAAGCAAATGTGATGATATTAAGTGATGTAGACAGTTGTCTCATGGCCTGATATTTATAGTAACTAAAATCATAACAAGTTGCATAATTAAGGTGAAATATTTTCGTCTCTTTAGATTAACCAATATTCGTCAAACAAACTGTAAAACAGCATGCGAAAAAAGATAAAAGACAAAACAGTTAACATTGTATCAAGAGGTGGAAGCAGAACACAGAATATCAAGAGGATAAGAGCAAAGTTTATACTTTGAAGGAACATGATCAAAACGCTCTCTCCTTTGTTCATATTGTTCAATCAGATTTTGGGCATAATCAGAATAGGGTTCATCTACATCATACCAGGCTACTTTTTAGTTACGGAGTATAGTCCATATTCTCTATTTTTTTCAGCAAGGTACATTCTAACAGGGGAGATGAGCAAAGTTTCTAAAGACGAACTTATAAGCAAATAACATAAAAATGAGTGACTAACTTGAGTTTCAGATGGTAGAAAACTTCACTTGCACTTGCATTTTACAATGAAATGGAAGTATAATAGGGAAAAAGGTTGAATAATATGCGTAGAAAATTGCACTGTCCTCATGATATTATTTTTGCCTTGCAAATCCAATAGAACATAGCTGATATCAGGAATATCTGAACCACAATCTTGCAAGCATTTCTTTGCTGTCTCATACGAATTTTCTATGTGAGCTATTATTGATTTAGCTATTTACTAATGGATCACCCATCTGATCAAGCAACCCATATTTCTTGCAAAGCCCTCCGAATCCAGTTGGGTTCACTTGTTCCCTTAGAAGGGAGCAATCAATGGCTATCTTGTGCATAGCATTATCATGAAGAAAAAAAAACACCAAGACAGTGTTGAATTGTGACTTGTCCCACATATGACTCATTGTGTTACTATAAATAAAGAGGCCGATTTAATCCGTTCAAATAAAGGACCCCTTAGAATCTCTATCGAACACAAAAGCGATAAATGTTTCAGTCAAGCAGGGGTTTCAGCAGTAACTTAAGCAAACAATAAATCAACATAAGCAAAAGTACTCTTTAAGTCCAAATTTAGTGTATCGTTAGACTTTTTTCACCTTTTGCTTCAAGTGGTAATTCATCGCTAATGAATTAACAAAAAACGACACTTATTTTAGAATGTCCATTGAAACATAAATACTTATAGCATGTTCTAGATTTGTAACTTAGTTCTAGTTTGTGAGCACGAGTAGAAGAACGATTGAAAGAGATTCTTAAACCCGACAGGCCCAAATGAGAACTTCATATATAGCAAAAAATGGTAGTGTTTCCAGAACTTCTCTACGTGAATTTATTTTAGCATATACATTTGAGTATTAAGCAGATGCAAAGGATGAGAGAGAAGAGGTAAAGCAAGAAGAACCAGAAGCATTAGGTGAATAAGGCCTAGGTATCAATATGACAATATCAGGCATTTAAAGATGGTGCAAACAGAAAGTTTTTGATAGTATCAAACTCAGATTACAAAATCATACAGATTTAACATTATTTATGAGAATAACAAACTAAGAACATCATGAATTCTTTCACAACAAATAAAAATCTACTTAATTTTAGATGAACATTGGTCTTTAGACCAACCATCCTCTTATTTCAATTCAATCATAGCTGACATAAAATGCTAACAATAAAAAGTGAAAATGCAGAGTTCAGAATGGACCAGATTGAGCAAGCATAAACTATTCCATAGAATTGATAGATTCGAACACTCGCTTGCTGATCTCCTTGGATCATCAACTAGCTCTGCTCTGCGAGGAACTGGTTCATGATTGGCCGAGGTTTACACAAGGCCTCCAAGGGCACAACCTTGGGCATGGTCACTCCCTTACCTTCTGTCATGTCGATCTTCTCCCCAATCCTCTCCCACTCGAAGCTCTGAATCAGAGACCCAAGAGTCAACGTCATCACTCGGGTCGCAAGCACGGCCCCTGGACAAGCCCTCCTCCCGATCCCAAACGGCAACATGTTTTGGGCCTTTCCAGGCCCGTTTTCGAACCTCTCGGGTTTGAAGCTTGTCGGGTCGTCCCACGCCTCCGGGTCCCTGTGAATAGCCCAGGCATTCACCAACAGCATGGTGCCACGGGGGACGTCGAATCCGCCAATGCAGCAATCATCCAACGCCACGTGTGGCAAGAGGAGTGGAGCGGCCGGGTACAGTCTCAGTGTCTCGGAAACGATGCTTTGGAGATACGGTAGCTTGGAGAGATCCGATTCGTCGATCAAGCGGTCCTGACCCAACTGCCTGTCCAGCTCGGATTTGGCCTTCTTCATGATGTCGGGATGGAGGAGCAAATTGGACATGGCCCATTCCAGAGTCACAGATGACGTGTCCGTCCCTGCAACGAACATTACCTGCACATTCAAAGCCATGGAACATTAATTTTCTGAATTGTTGCTGCCCTTGTGTAAATCTAACTTGAAATCAGTTAGACTATCCACAATGGAGGTTTTTGCCCATCGGATAGGAGCGTCGATTCGATATCTTTTCGGAAAAAAAAAACTTAATACGTATGATTCAGTCGATTCGACACCCAACTGAGTCTACAGATCTATCGACTTTCTATTCGAGTCGAAACTCGATTCTCACATGAAGAATCGCCACATAACCCAAATAATATAAAAATAATTTCAACCCACTTTTTCCTATTAATCGGACCCATTTTTTTACCACCTATTCGACTAGAATGAAACCTAATCGGTTCGACCCTACTGTGATAGTCTTATGCATGAATAACCAACCAAACATCCTAAATAAAATTATTTTCTACTTTTGACTACTTTATATATGGACACACTAACATCACTTTCAGGCTAAGATCTGCTTGTCTAATTATATTGAAAGACAAAAGTGATCAGCATCCTAGCTATAGATTAAATATAATTTATTTGGGTCAACAACAAAACTCCTAATTAAAGCAAACAAAAACACATGCTTACAAAACAAAGAGAGAAGAGGTAGCTGACCAGTACAAGGCCTTTGATGATTTGATCGGTGTAGTACTCTGGCTGCGATTTCTGAAAAGACAGCAAATGGCTGATCATGGTGTCTCCCAAACTGTCGTTGACCCTGTGCTCGTCTATCAACCCTTGCAAGAACCCGTCCATGCTCTTCGCTAGACTCATCACTCTCTTCTCCAACCCTCGGTTCACCATCATAAACAGGGGCACGAATTCTGCCGGGTTCGAAACGCCGCCGTTCCTCACCACCGACGCCAGCATCTCCCTCACCCGCCTCGCCCCCTCCTCGTCCTTCTCCTCGTCCCCGAACAGCCGCCTCCCCGCCACCATCCTCATGATTATGTTGAACGTCAGCTCCGACAGCCTCGACTTGAGCTCCACCTTCGCGAACCCGCCGCCCCGCGAGCACAGCTTGCGGAGGAGGCGGCGGATCTCGTCGTTGCGGACGCCGAGAGAGGCGTTGATGCGGGTGGAGGAGAGGACCTCGAGGGTGCTGATGCGGCGGAGGTTGCGCCAGTGGTCCCCGTAGGACGAGGCTATGATGTACGTGTGGTTGTAGCCGAGGTGCTTGCTGACCAGCAGGTGCGCCCGCCCAGCCAGAGCGACGTCGTTCTTGGTGAAACACTGTTCCACTGCGGATGGGGACGACACCACCACGATTGAGCGGTTCCCGAACCGGAGGGACATAACCGGACCGTACCTTTGGGAGAGGCGGTGGAGGCAGCGGTGGAAAGGCTGTTTCATGAGGTGGAGGTGTCCTATGATTGGAAGACCGAACGGTCCAGGCGGGAGGTTCAAGCGACGTCGTTTGTTGAACAGCAACTTTAAACCGAAAACGACAAGGAGAATAGAGATGTTGAGATAGAGGATGGTCTCTTTCATAATCATGCTTGCTTGTTCTGCTTCGCCGCTTCTTTGTCTATGCCGTGAACTGCATAAGGTCCCTCCCTGGTTTTTATAGATCAAGAGGTTTGTCGTGTTATGATATAATAAATGAGCTTTTTATATATATAACTATGACGACAATTGCAGAAGGACAATACCAAAAAAACATATCTTACTATGAAGTAGGAAACCATCGTTCATATGACAGTTGTATAGCTGTTAGAGTGAGGTTTAGTCTAGTCATCAAGTACACGTAATCCATCTCTATCCCACTTCCAAGATGTTCGAGTTATGATGGTTGGTATTGGTGGGGCACAAAAGAGGGAACATATAGAGTCCGTGACGCGTACAGATCAATTCAACGAGCTCAGGGACGGTGGGCCGAACAAATTGAAGCTCAGTTTTGGAAGCGGTTTTGGAACGTGAGAGTGCCCCCGAAGGTTAAGCAAATGGCCTGGAGGGCGTTAACAGGATCGTTGCCAACGAATTCGAATCTGAGGGATAGGTTTGTGCCAGTGACTGCCGAATGTGGTCAATGTGGGTTGATTGAAACCGAGATACATGCTTTATTCAAGTGTGGGACAGTAGGACATGTATGGGATAAGTTGAATTTAATTCCACCCGATGATGAGGAGCCTTTGCAAAGTTGGCTCAGTACCTGCATGACTAATTCACAAAGTGTCTCAATAGGAAAGGTGTTGGGGCTGTGGTGGAGTATTTGGCGAGCTAGAAACAGTAGAGTTTGGGAGCAGAAAATTAAGTTGCCTGAGGAGATATGGAAGGAGGCTACTGACATGCTTCGGGAGTGGGAGGAAGCTCATATAGTGGACCCCAAGCCTCGCGAAGCTCGACAACAAAAGTGGATGAGGCCAACGACGGGGAAGGTTAAAATAAATGTTGACGGTGCAGTGTTGGGACCAGCTTTGGGAGGGGGCGGTTTCTTATGCAGAGATGAAGGATGTCAGACGTTGGGTTTACAATGTGTCACGTTTCCGAGTCATCAAGTACCGGAAACTATTGAGCTTCTGGCGATCCGTGAGGCATTGCAGTGGATCAAACAGAGAGGCTGGCCAGAGGGGACAATCGAATCGGATTGTCAGGGTGTAGTTCAGGCAATTGGAAGCGATATTGAGGCACTGTCACCGGCAGGATTAATAATATCTGAGTGCAGGAGTATTTTGCGAGACATTCCAGGTTTCTCGTTGCTTTTTGTACGTCGTACCGCAAATAAGACGGCTCATTTACTAGCTAGAAATGCTCTGTTATGGAATAATGTAGAGGGGGCTGATATAGCCATTCCGAACTATTTGTTTCAAGTCCTGTTGGGCGATTTGAATTAATATATTCCATAACTTACTCAAAAAAAGTACACGTAATCCATCTAACTTACAAAGTGAAATGTGTGTATTCAATTATCTGGTATATAAATGAAAATGATGTTTAGGGGCAGATGTAAAATCTAATCCACAAAATTTGTTGGTGCAACTCTCACTATACATACATGACTCAGTTAAATTGACGTGGCAGCTGACGTATGATTTGTGTTCAATATTTTTACATTAAATATTTTGCGTCCCCACTTCAATTATATATGTCGATTTCTTTAAACCAGTTTTTTTAGTTTATCAGAAAATCGAAAGGAACAACATTCAGCATGTTGGGTCCAACGATTATGCCGGCGGACGTAGCTTCGCATACGTAGTGTTGTTGACGTATGCACTGTTTTCGTAAGCGATGATGGAAGGGTAATCGTCACTGCTGGTTACATCATTGATGAAGTATGTAATTCCAAAACTCAACTTAAACGATAACGATTTGAATATAGATAGATGGTTACCTCTATATAATTCTATCTATCGACTATGATCCGTCCATGGTGGGAGGTGTGTCGGTACATTTATATTTTTCTTGAAAAGGGAACCCTTATAGTGAGCGAATTATTACGCGAACCACGAATCGTGAATCGTAATTTAATGATTCGCGAGTTGCGATTTGTACATTATGACGTCAGTGAGCGAATTATTACGCAAACCACGAATCGTGAATCGTAATTTAATGGTTCGCGAGTCGCGATTTGCACATTGTAACGTGCGTGGTGCGCGATTCGTGAACCAATAAATCGTGATTCACGTTCCGAACTGCGACTCACAATTATGAGTCGTTGGTTCGCGGTCTTCCAATCACAACATGACACATGGCCATGTGAAGGAAAAAAATTTCAGACCGTTATATTTTTTAATTAAATTAAATACAAAATATAATTAAAAAAATTAATTTTTGCCACCTATAAATACCTCTCGTCCCATTCATCTTAAACCACCAACACTTTTCTCAACATTCACTCTCAAATTATCCAGTTTCTCTAAAAAATGATCAACAATGTCTAACGACTCGACTCAACCGCCATCCTCACCCGAGCAACAAGACTACACGCCGGATTCCCTATACCATTCGGTTGATCAGGTCAACACATCTCAACTCGGCTATCAAGCGATGTTGAACACATATTACAACCTAACAACCGGTGGTTGGGACCATGCCTCTTTCACCGCATACATGCAACAACATCGTCTTTCATTTCATTAATTCAACTTTTTTTAATTACTTATGTTGTTATATGCATTTCATTAAACATTTTTTAATTGTTTATGTTGTGAAATGCATTTCAACCCAGGTACATTTCAACCACAACCTTTCACCCCCACCCCTTACAACCCCGCTATCAACTATTGTGGCTTTCCTGGTAATAGTTAATACCACCAAAAACACGTCGGCGGTAGTAGCGATAAGTGGATGTCGCCTACGTTGTCCTCTGTCGGCCCGACACAATGAAAGAAGCCGGGAGCATATAGAAGAACCAAATGGCTCCTTGAGGTCGACATGCTCCTTATTCATATCCGGCTACGCCCAAACAAAGACCCCTTTAAGGGAAACTCCCAAGATGGAAGTTCCTTCTAGGGCACAATTGTCAAGTAGTTTTTGAAAGAAGGGTGTTTCGACCCAAAAGATTTTACTTGACAAGCCATTCAGAGTCATTAGAACAGACAAGCGCCTCAAATGCGGAGGTACATCACCATCTTGCGGAGCTCAAAGGATGATGATCGAATCGGATGGACCGACGAAATGTATAAAGCGGAGGCTAGAGTCATTTACACAAAATAAGCAAAACCCAACGAGCCCAAGCATTTCAACCTCGACCTTTAGATCGAGCCGTTTCAACACGAAGACAAGTTATGGGCGGAGGAAGGCACGATCGAGGTTGTACGGCGACGATTGGATAAGGCCAGTACTTACAGCTCAACCCCACCCACTTCACTTCCCTCCGATGATGAACATGTTACAGCTTTCGGTGGTGAGTCCTAACCCGGTGGGGGATCCTCCTATCCGATCGAGGGAGGTAGTTCCCTAAGTGCCCCCCTCGCGTGTAGAAGAGCGCCCAATGGGCCAGAAGGTTGCGAAGAGGAAGGGGAAGAATATTTCAACCCAAGTACAAGCCATTGTCGATATGAACAAAGAAAAGTGTGAGAAGGCAAAAATTATTCTCACACTAGACGAAAAAAATCGAGAAGTACTACATCAAATACAATAAATTGCAGGATAAGGACGTGTCATGCTTTAACGAGGAGCAACTGGTCAATCACGCAAAAATGATGTCTTTATTGATGACATAATGTGAGAAGATACAAGATCATATTGAGAAGCTCAAATAAAATTGCACTACTTATTAATTAATGAATGTATTATTTGGTAAAAAAATTTAATCACAAGTTCAAGTTTAATTTTCATTTTAGGTAATTTAAATTTTCATTAATTAATTTTATCAATTTTATTTAATATTTATTATTTTAAATCGAAATTTAATAAATTCAGTAAAATATCAATTAATTATCTACTCAATATCTCTGCAAATTATGATTATCATACATGAGTCTCACACTGTGGAACACAACTCAATTTAAGGGAATCACATCACAATTCAATCCAGTCACCACATGATCCTCAAATCATGATCCTCATATGTGAGTCCCTCGTATGTGGGACTCATGAGTTGAGACTCATGTGATGTCTGCACATAATTGTAATGTAAGCCCCTTAAATTGAGTTGTGTTTCATAGTGTGAGACTCATGATTTGAGTGGATGTTGACTTTTTCGTTCGTTTTCTCGATTCGAAGTGTAACTCAATTTTTTTTTGTGATCAAATATATTTAATAAATTATTTAGAACAATACGAACTTAATGGCTTTAAATTTGTAAATTTTGGACACCACTTGTACAAAATTGGATTTTTAGAGGCCATGTGGCGCGTTTTGGTTTGTTGGTCGCGACTCGCGTTTAGTGAGTCGTGAGTCGTGAGCCATACGCTTTTTGCTTCCGCAGCGGTGCAACTCGTGACTCGCGACTTGCGAGTCGCACACATGAGTCGCTTGTTGTACATGCTCTAATAAATTATCAAGTGAAACAAAACTAGGCCAAAAACGGGAATATAAAAGAAAGACTAACAATATCATGAATGAAAAACAAAAACCATGTCAATATAAATCTAAAGTCTTTAATGTTATCGGAGGAGAGACATGCTCTAAGGACACTCAAAAAAGAACATAAATCATCTAAATCCCGAACATTATTGAATGAATGACTATCATTATGGGGATATTCGGTGGTCCATCTAGTGATAGGATTGGTTGATCCTTTCTTGTTGTGCAAATAGACTTTCCTCTTGTACTAGTTAATAGCTTTTGTCGTCCTCTTTCGGATAGTCTTGAAGGCCTCGATAGTTAAAAGACAAGCGCCATCTTTGCAACCCTCGGACGAAGAGAAAGATGAAATGTAAAAAACGTGAGACACATGACACGTGAGTGCATGTACAATGAGGGGATCATAATGCACGCATCATGTGGTGACTAGGATGATTTGTGATGCGAACCCCTGAATCTGAGCTGAGTTCCACGATGAGGGGATCATGTATATGGATCATGGTTTGCAGAAGTGTTGAGTCGATGGTGACTTGTTAATTAATTATTCTTTTGCCGAATTTATTAAATTCCAGTTTTAAATAGTAAATACTAAATAAAATTGATTTTTTTATAAAATAAATAAATAATTTAACTAAAATGCAAAACTAATTAATGAATAAAATTAATTAACTAAAATAGATAGTTAAACTTGAAATTTCATTACTCCTCGAATAGTACATCAAGCCACAACGCTTTTGGTACATCAAATTTGTTAACTCATCTCACTCGTCGTTGTCGTCGTTTGAGTCATGGTAAGTCGCTCCAAACCGACCCTATATGTTCTCAAGAAGGTCATGTTGGAGTTGCCGATGGGTCTCATCATTTGTGACCCTGAGTCGAGTACGCAACCGATCTCGGTAGGACAAGGGCCCTCCTTGATGCCATCGTTGAGGTATTTCCGGAGGGGGCTCGTACTACAATTCAGCATCCCCTACTTTGTACCGGTCACATTCATCCTCCACAATCATGTTGTGTAGAATGATACAAGCATGCATCATATCAGCCAAAGTCGTCCTGTTCCAAACACGAGCAAGCCTTAAAATTATGAGCCACTGTGCTTGGAGGAATCCAAAAGCCCGTTCAATATCTTTCGAGCACTTTCTTGGACTTTAGAGAACAATTTCTCTTTGCGAGTATAGGGATGGTGAATCGGCTTCATGAACCAACTCCATGAGGGGTAAATGTCGTCAACTAAATAATACGGTCGGTCGTAACGATGCTCGTTGATCTCGTACTCCACGGTAAGGTCACGCCCATGGAAATCGTCGTCGAATAAGTGGCCGGCGTGGAGGACATTGATGTTGTTGTTCGAGTCAGACATCCTGAAAAACGCATGCCAAATCCACAGATCACGAGACGATATCGCTTCCAATATAACAATTGGATCCCCGTGGTGGTCTCCCCGACTGTAGGCTCCTTACAATGCGGTTGGACAATTCTTCCACTCTTAATGCATGCATTCAAGATTTCCAATCATACCGGGGGAACCCTCGGTTTTACCATGACTCGAGTAATTGCTGCATGTCCTCCGATTTTGGCTTCCGCTCGTATTCCTCCATTTAAACCTCAATAACGGCCTTACAAAAACGTTTTACACATTTGAGTATAGTAATTACCCCCATACGTAGGGTTTCGTCCAATGAATCGACCGATCACCCATACGCTAGCATTCGTATCACAACGGTGTATTTCTGGTGCGTTGATAACCCCAAGCATCCTGTACCGTCCGACTTCTAGACGAAGTAATCGTCATTCTCCGCTACCGCATCCATAACCCATTGAAAGAATGGTCGGGGGCATACGAAATCGATGCCTAAACATATCAGGTCCATAGGTTGGGTGCTCGACAAATAATCTTGCGTTAATCGGTTTGTGGGCTTCGAGGTGACCTTTGTCAACCTGTTGTCGGAAAGGTTCTCCACTTTCGATTCTTTGCCTTCATGCATTGATTTGTGGCATTGTTTTCTCTATCATTCTATCGGTCCTCCGCTGGAGTCGTTGCTCCCAAACACGAAGTTTGGCTTCGACCTCCTCCCTCGTTTGAGCCTCGTCGTCGGATATTTTTGATCGAAATAAACGTGAAAAATTGAAGAGGAAAAGTAGATTGAATTTTAAGATAAATGTTGGTGGTTTGATGAATGAGGTGAGGGGTATTTATAGGTGGGGAAAAATTGTGTTGTTGTATTTTAAATTGTATTATTTTGATTAAAAAAAATTGTTGCTGTTGGAATCGGACCGTTGGCCAACAGTCTGATTTTTTTCTCCTCAACCACCACGTGTTGGCCTGTTGTTGGACGCCGACAAACCGCGATTCGCTCACCCAAAAAATTACAATAAAGGTTCGTGATGTGGAGCACGACTGTCATTCGCAAGATTGTGATTTGCGATTTGCGAATCACACACCACCCTGTGTGATTCACAAATTATAATCTCGCGAATCGTAAATCATGATTCGCATAGCTTAAGTTATGAGAGGAAAGGCTCAGGACCAAAATTCCATTTTTTTTGTAGGTGCTTTTTTTTATCTTCCTTAGTTTTTCTTGTAGAAAATAATGTTGCTTTTTTGTTCATCACGTTGACATGTGCGATGGATGGTAGTCATAATTTTGATAATTGATTGCTGATGGGCATGTTGCACGGAATAATGGAGACACGTTTTGAGCCCAGCTCTGTCTGTGCACTGTCCTCCCTTTTTTGTTTCACGTCTTTGGTCGGCGGAAATAATTATCAGGGTAATTAATTGGGCCTTCTGGATCCATTCAGTTGGACTTTAAGTGGGCTGAACTATAGATGGGCTTCTTACGTGGAATCTTCCTTTTTTTCTTTTAATATTGAAAGCCTGATATACACTTGCAATTATAGTTGATTTTAGAAGAAAACCTCGTCTTAAATCTTAATCAATAATTTTACCAAAATGCCCCCACACATTTGGCGTTATCTTCAAAATTTCGAGTTTCAGTTACAATTTGTCGAATAAGGTTAAAAAAGAATATAGCGACGAAAATCGTAGCTTCAGACTTTCACAGTGACCTTATTTTCTCCTCCTCATTCCGTTACTGTTTTTTCTTCTACGGTCCCGATAGCCCCGATTCCGGAGCAATACTCCCACCGGCGTCAACAGTTTTCGAGAGCTTTATGATCCCCTGAGCTCTTGAAACCTCTTGCCCTGCAACGATGACGTCCATCACCTCCGTTGAGTTGAATTACCTCGTTTTCCGTTACCTTCAAGAGTCAGGTAAGCTCATTCGGCACCCAGAACCTCCTTATTTCTCATTCTTCTGCTGCTTTTGGCCATCTTTAAAAGGAGTTTTGGTTCATATCATAGATTCTGTTGTTCCCCTCTCTGGTCTTTGAATGTGTAAAAATACACACATCATTACATATGTATTCAGACAATTGATTTAGGGTTTGTGTAAAGTTACCCCATTGAGGCTCATAATTTGGAATTATAAGAAGTTATTGCTGATTGTTAATTTTCATGACTAGATTAGGGCATGGTTATGGCTCTAGGGTTATATAATTGTGATGAACTCTAGGTTGAACTTCAAAGCTAAATGCTTTCGCCAGATCTATCAATGGGTATTCTACAGTGGTCCTTTTTTTCTTCTTCTTATGTTTTATAAAATTGTTGGTTTTCCACTTTTTTATATTCGTTCGCTTTTTCCATGGTGTGCTAGTGAATATTGCCACAATTTATGGAAAGATTTGTTAGTTTACTTGGCAAGCAAGTTGGGTTTGTAAATAAGTGTAGATCAGCTGCTAAGTTAGTCAGTAAATTTCTCTTTGTTTTATAATGTACCAAAGATAGACTAGTGAAATCTGCATTCCATCCATTGGGCACATCTTGTGTGTCTACATTCTTCAATAGAACATTTTCAAGAGAGAACAAATAATCTTCATTTTTAAAAAGAAATTACCATATTAATTTATTTACTTGACATGGACAAGAGATGATGCACCTTTGAGAGGTTTTTGAGTTAGGGAAGCAGTACATTTGAAAAACAGCCAAGATATTGTTGCACATACAATTGACTCTCCCAAGATCTCACAATAATGGAGCTTCGTGCATTGAATCACCTGTTTTGTTGTTTCATGACAATGCTATTGGAAAGTTATCATAGCAGTTTGTGAATGTGTTTTTTGCGTGATTTCTGTCATCACCATGCAGGTTTCACACATTCAGCCTTTGCTCTAGGATACGAGGCAGGTATTAACAAGTGCACCATTGACGGCAATATGGTTCCACCTGGTGCCCTTATCACCTTTGTACAAAAAGGACTGCAGTATCTGGAGATGGAAGCAAACTTGAATAATGTTAGAATGCCTCATTTTTTATTTATTTGTATAACCTACTTTTAATATTTTATCATAGTGACACTGTCTCTTAAAGAATTTGACTAATATGCGTACTTTGGAATATACATTAATCAAACTTGTTTTAAGCTTGCCAGACTGATTTAGATGTGGATGAAGATTTCTCATTCTTACAACCTTTAGATCTAATCACAAAAGATGTCAATGAACTGCGACAAATCATAAGAGAAAAGAGGAAAAATCTACAAAATGATAGAGATAAGGACAAAGAGTTGGAGAGGGAACGTGAAGGAGAACGTATTCGAATCAGGGAGAAGGAAAAACATGAAAAGGAGAAGGAACGGGACAGGGAGAAGGAGCGAGAAAAAGAAAAGGAAAGAGAAAAGGATAAAGAACGAGAAAAGGACAACGAGAGGATGGAGAAGGAGCGAGAAAATCACGCAGAGGATCATGCCGATAAAGAAATGAGCACGTATCAAGAGGATAAGGTTATTCCCAAAGATGAAGAAACTGGAGTTCCTGGAGGTGAAGTTGCTTATGTTTTCGTATTCTTTCAATATTTTATTATTTCTATTACTCCGTATCATGTCTATTATGGTTGGAATTCATACACATAAGTTGAAACTTTGTAGTAAACGTTTTTGGTAACACTATGTTCTGCTAGTATAGTTCATTGAGGGAAATTACTATTTTACTTCTACATTGTTTTGCAACTTGCTAGTTTCAGTTGAAATATTTATCAGTCAATGTTCAAGTTTGGAATTTCCTAGTTCACTTTGCATTATAGTAAAGTTTTAGTAGCATGAAAGGCTAAAATAGCAAGGAATTCTATGCATGAGAAAACAGTAGGTATATTTCATATCTCTGAAGCACGAATTCAGACTCAGATTCAGTACACAATACATACATTGGATACCTCATTTTTTGAAAAAAACAAACCGTAGTGCATGATATGTTAGAAGGATATATTTTTATATTTTAAAAGCTATGTAATACAATAAGTTATAGAAAATGTACTTAGTAATTATGTTCAAGTTAGTTCTAGCAATTGATTGTAGCAATTAAACATTACCAATAAGCTAAGACTACTTTAGTTTAGACATTTTATTTTCTGATTTCATCCACCAAACTACGACTTACCAATAATACACAAAAAATACCTAATAATGTAACAATAGCTACGCATGCTAAAATATGCAACAACAAGGGATAAATAGAGTAAGACAAACACACTCCTAAATCAATTTGCCAATATCAGAAGAATAATGAACATTGACCACTGAAAGAGGAGTTGTAGTAGGGGTGTAACTTAGAAGAGAAGGGGAGGGTTATAGTTGAGTATTTTCTTCAAAAAAGAAATAGGGTGTGTGTGTTGATGAGTGTGTTCCCTGGTTATCCTTTTAATATTTAACTATTCAAATAGGATGCATATGTCATTCTAATTTACGTTGAACTCATAAATCTGATGTGAGTCTTTAGCAAATTCGTGAATCACTGTGTGGTAGCTTAAAATTGGAATCTGGCCGTATAACAATTTCATTTTTTCCTCAAAATATGTTGATTACAATATTAATCTTTCACTGTTAGAATGTACTCAGTGTTCTTCATATCACAAGCTAGATGCACAAACAAACCATATTTGTTCGGAACTCAACCATATTCCAGCTTTTTTTGGTCTCTTGGCATGCTTGATCGGTATGTAGAATATGAATATGTTAGAAAATGCATGCTTTAGTATTAGAAAAAGAAGGATGATCTTTTCCCCTTGCATAAAGTGAAAGGCTTTTAGATAAAGTGTGAGCAGTGTAGAACACGGGGTTGGTTCACATTTACCTATTGCATTGGTAACCATAAGCTTCCAAATTACAGTCAAATATACATGAGACAGATTGCAATTATGGGGAGTTATTTCAGTACAACACTATAACTAGAATTATCTAAATTCCCCACAATGCGTGCTATTTTAAATATATGTAATGGATTGGAAAACTAGAATGTTTCATTATTGTCTAATACTTTAGGACTTAGTATATGGCATTCTATTTATTGAGTAAAAACAAGCAAACTGCATGATTGATGCTTTTATCATACAAGAATTGCTTAAGATGAATCAAGATTTCTCTTTTCTCGGCAAGAGGTTTCAAGTTGATGATTTGTGTACTATAGGACTTGGTGACACTTATGCATAATGCATGAGTATGAATTAAACATGACATTAATTAGGAACCTTTTGCTGCTTTAGGTGATGAAGAGTAAGGTTGCTACTCTACCTTTAGACACGGTGAATTGGAAACGAAAGTGGTTTAAATTTTGAAGTGCAGTCAACATGTAATGGCTACTTAGAAATTAAGTCAATTGTTAACAAACATTTGAACGAAGTTGTTAATGATTTCCCAAGTAAGGATTGGCATTACACACTTGTGACCAATGGCCAAGATGGGACTCTTGAGAAGACTTTTGTATTTTGCAATTATCACTATATAAGCTTGATGACATTAGAGTACCATATTCTGTTCTCAGCCAACGTAGCCTATTGAAAGTTGGGTTCTCATTCAATTGGTAGTTGATGATAATACTACAAATTTGTTGGTTTCTTGAGCACACATACTGTACATTAGTTTTTCTGATGTATACTTTGAAATTTGCAATGTGCTTAACAGGACCAGAACCAATGGATATATCTACAACATCTACTTTTCAGTCTATCGAAATTCCTAGTTCTGATGTGACAATTTTAGAAGGACATACTTCTGAGGTCTGAACATGTCTTATGCTACATTAGTGAACTTTGGGGAGTTCGTATCTTATATTTGATTTGAACCTGTCCAATATATCTTGCCTTACAATTTACCATATCCTTTTCTTATGTTCACAGGTTTGTGCTTGTGCGTGGAGTCCAGCAGGTTCACTTCTTGCATCGGGGTATGTAATTGCTCCATATATGGATTTGTGCCGTAAATGTTGACATTATAGCTAGTTAGAAGGATATCTGGTTATGAATAAGCCTTATCTGCTTATTTAAGGTTACTTGGTAAATCACGCTGTAATTCTAAAGAATGGTGTAAAATCAACTTGGCAATAATCGTCCAGTGTGTTTAGCTAGAACAAACTAGTGTGTACCTGCTTCAGCCAAAAAATTGTTTTCACCAGATTTAATGTCAGACATTCTAAAGAAATTGACATCACCAACCAATCTATATTGTTGCATAATTTTGCTTAACTTAGTTTGGATAATAAAGGCTTGAATCTTCCCCTTCAACATTGCAATCGAGAAGGTGATTAGATAGTTAGTTAGTATTGGATGTCTCAGTACGCTGTGTCGATTTGGATTTGTTTTTTTTATGAGCAGAAAATAGATATTTTGCTATATGAATTGGCCTGAAGTTCTTTTTTGTGAGGAGAATAAAAAGTAGCTTTCTTCCTAAAACTTGTTAATGTACTCCCGGAAGGTAAGAGCAGAAATAATTTGACACAAAAATGGTTTTAACTTACCCAAATTGGTGAGGCATCCAATAGAATTAGGATCATATTTCGATAGAATTGAAGATTAAGCCAATTTTGTCTGTTATTTTTCTCTCTTGTTTGAAATTCCTTGTAGAATTATAAATCAAGGTACATATATCAGGCTGGGCGACACAACTAAAAGTTCAACCTTAATAGTTGAGCTTGACTCCTTCGATGTGTGACTTTATACTTTCAACGCTCCGCACATGTAGGGCTGAACTTTTACACTTGGTCCATAGCACGAAACTCATTCACATATGGATCCGAGATAGATAACAAATAAGTCACATGTCCAAATTCTCAAATCAATCAGGCTATGATACCACATGCCCCCCTAATCGAGAATTCAAAAGTGTTTCCTTAATATTTTCTGGTTGTGTGCTCCAAAAACTTCCCATATTTTTTTCCTGCTTGTTGCCTCTAATCAAGAATTAAAAACTGGGATATCCTTGATATATTTTGCCTTTATGTGCAAAGGTTGGACCAATTAAAAGGGAAAAGTGAGTCATCCAATTTGCAATAGGGAGAATGAAAATATGGAAATTAAAAAGCGAGTCATCCAATTCTTGTAGGACTGCATGATGTTGAACTCTGATATTATGCCTGTGAAAAGAATTCTTTTAAAATCCTTTTGGCTTATGCTTTACTTATATCGCTTCAATTTGTAGGTCTGGAGACTCAACAGCTCGTATCTGGACAATAGCGGATGGGCCCTGTAGATCTGGTCCACAGAATGGTCCTTCTAATGTGCTAGTGCTGAAACATGTAAAGGGTAGAACAAATGAGAAGAGTAAAGATGTCACAACACTTGATTGGAATGTGAGTGTTAAGTTTATGGCTGAAAAGAAATTGATATAACATTAGCTATGCTAAATGCTACCTGGGTTCTGTAGTTATTTTGTTCGTAAGTATGTTATATTTAGTAATATGTAACTGTAAAATACTGTGAGGTCAATTATGAAGATGCTTCACTAGTTGGCAGTTGGCACCAAACTGTACAAGGAGGGCTCAAACTGAAGCTAAAGTAGACAACAAAGTATACAAGCCTTTTCCTTAACAAGGTTGGGGTTGTAAAGTAATAAGTAGTGCTGTGAAAATAGTAAGTTGGGAGGTAAATTTATGTAATTGAGTCAATATGAAGGTGCTTCACCTGTGGTGTTCAACGTCAATTGAAATACCGGCTTATCCGATGCTAAAGTATGTAATTGAGTGAATAGAGAGGATGCTCCCATGTATAGATAGAGGAGTTAAGTTTTTCAGTTTACCGCTAAATCAAACAGTAAGTACCCTAATGGTGGTGGTGAGGTAAAGTGATCTGGCTCAGAGTTGGTTTATAAGCCTATATTAGCGGGGAAGTAACTTTATACATGCTTCTATTGATAAATATCTTGACTGATCACATGTTTTTTTATCTATAGTGATGACCTTTCGCTTTTTTCAAAATCAGTTGCTGCAGTCTCTTTCTTACTGTTATCAATGTGTTTACTTGCTATTAGTTATTGTAAAAACATGAAACGTAGTCTTAAGATGGAAACATGTCATTGATTTGTTAGATGTCATAGTTTATGGTTGCATTGCTCTTGAATTTTTTTTGTTGAAACCATTTCGTTCGTTTCCTGACAATCAAACCATGTTCTTCTGTAGGGTGAAGGCACACTACTTGCCACAGGTTCATATGACGGGCAGGCTAGGATTTGGACTGCAAACGGTAAGACATTTTATTTATTATTTTTTGCCTTGCATGTATAAAGCCTTATTAAGTATAAAACTTGACCATGTTTCTACTGCTAGATGTGCATAGCTATAAGCATTGTGTACACATCATTAGCTGTAAGAAGAGCTTGTCACCAGAGATGCTTGGATTAGAAAAACTCGAGAACTATATTTAGGACCACATGGGGGAAATATATTCATGATGTACCGCATGTATTTCTTATTTTTCTTCCTGCTGGATCAGTTCATCAGTATAATTAGTGTGTATTAGGACTAGAATTCGCCAAAAAAGATATCAGATGAATCCTGCCCCAAAGAAATTGCCTATATTTGGTGATACTATTTTACGGATTATATATTTTTATAGCTCAATTACTATTCTTGTTTTCTTTGAGTTCTTTAAGATCATAAAGTTTTTTTTTGGGATTAGTGACATCTGAAACACTGACGCAATACTAAGTTGGAATTTGAATTGAATTGAATTGGAGTTGCACTTTATAACCTATGAGATGAATAGAAAATGTAAAATATGGAGGGAGGTAGGGTAAGAGTTGTTATTGTTGTTATCATTTATTCTGTCTAGTTAAATTTTAAGGAGGCTGCTTTAATCTGGAAAGTTCATCTATTGATTTTCAATGTATTTGGTCTCAATTACTGATTTACTCTTATGCTTTAATTCTTACATTGGGCTTATTGCTGGATTTTGTCATCATGTTTGAAGTACTTCTATAATTGGTTGTAATCATAATGAGTTTGCTGCCACATCTATGGAATTTCTGGAACCAATTGTCTTGGTGTTATTGTTGCTCAGGTGAATTAAAAAGTACCCTAAGCAAGCACAAGGGACCTATATTTTCTCTGAAGTGGAATAAGAAAGGTGATTATCTTCTTACTGGTAGCTGCGACAAAACTGCCATTGTATGGGATGTGAAGGCAGAGGAGTGGAAACAGCAATTTGAATTTCATTCAGGTTTTCATTGAACTGGATGTGACGATTTTAGTTCTGCTGCAAATAATTTAGGGATAATTGCAAAAACGTACCATGAGGTATTCACTTATTGGAAGTCGTAGTCCTATTCTTTGGTAATTGCAAAAAAGTGTCCCGAACTTGTCTTTTTGTCGCACTTTGTAAATTTGTTTCTAAATGACAATTTTACCAGTAAAAATATTAAGTAAAAAACTAAAAATCGAGAATTCTTATCTCTTAATTTTTCCTCTTTGTATGTCTAAAAAAGAAGATTAATAGAGGTGAAAATCATGTTTTTTTTGTTGTTGTTTACTTATCATTTTTTAAATTTAAAGTTTTAAGGGTACAATCGTCAATTAGAAATAAATTTACACAAAGTGCGATAAGGAGACAAGTTCAAGACACTTTCTTGGAGTTATCAAAGAAGAGAGCTAGAACTTGCAAAAAGTGAACACCTTATGGTACTTTTTTGCAATTATCCCAATGATTTATATTCTTTCTAGTAAACTTCTATGTGGTATCTATTAGGTCCAACACTAGATGTCGATTGGCGGAATAATGTTTCGTTTGCGACGAGCTCCACAGATAATATGATATATGTTTGCAAGATTGGAGAAATCCGCCCAATTAAAACATTTGCAGGGCATCAGGTTTGTTTATGCTTCGATTTCTCCTTGTTCTATGGACATCAGTTTCTTTTCTGAAGCAAACCATGGTTCGAGTATGTGGAGGCTGGGCTATAAATGCTTAGAGCATACACAGTTAGCGATAATGAGATGACTTATATTTTATTTTAGGCTCATTTCGCTCTTAAAGAGTTCAAATTGACTCAACTCCATTGACATTTAGGTGATTTTGAGATTTATTTGTTATCAGGTTAAGTTATAGAGGGAATTCCCATAACATTCTTTTTTGAATTGGCTGCGTGCAGAGAACTGCCCTTTTAAATAAACGTGCGATAAACTGCCTTTCCAATGTGCAAATGTCAACAAAAATTTCATTCCGTTAAAATGGTCAGGATGTTCCATTTTTGATCATGTGCAATTTCTTTCAATTTTTTATCATGTGCAAGACACATGTAGCTTATTAATTTCTGAAAACAAAAACTACTCTTGATTCCCCAACCCTAAACTGAAATCCTGAAACTTTAAACCAGACTAGAATATCCGATATAATTTGGTGATATGTACATAATGCACATGTTTTATCATATCACACTCTTCCTTAACTGTGTACTTGGTTTGTGAAATAAAGTAATTTGCAGATTTTTGTCCTTACTATTTGAACTGTGTGATTACAGGGTGAAGTTAATTGTGTCAAATGGGATCCAACAGGTTCACTTTTAGCCTCTTGCTCTGATGATGTTACTGCCAAGGTTGTCTTCGATTCCCCTGTGACTTCTTTAAATCTTAGCAATATAATATATATTTTATAGTGCTGGAAACTGATATAGAACACTGCTGCAGATTTGGAGCATGAAGCAGGATAAGTACGTTCACGACTTAAGGGAACATACTAAGGTACCATTGACTTTCACTTTTCCTCTTAAATCTTTAATTATGTGTGCATATCCGTGTTCTTGTATACATGTGTTGTATTGTACTCATCCATCAACCATCCATTTTGCAGGAAATATACACTATCAGATGGAGTCCCACTGGGGCAGGCACAAACAATCCTAACCAGCAGTTGGTGCTAGCAAGGTTTGTTATAAACTGTATTGCTCATATATAATCCTCCATTCTTCTGCAAGTGGAAACAAATTACAAAACACTGAATGTCGAATTCGCTTTCCATTGTGAGGGAAACATTTCAACACTGATCTAATTTATCCAATAGAATGTAAAATCCTAGAAATGCACTTTTTTCGATACTAGCCAATTTATTTTTAGCATCTCAATTTCAAGTTGTGGCTTGACTTCTATCAGCTTAATGGATTTGGGCTCCCAGTTAATTTCATGCATAGCTCTGAAGTTTGTGACTTCGTTTCCACTCATAGTCCTATTAGTGTCTGAAAATTACATACCTTACTCTAATTACTAACCAATTTTTATGTAATAAAATTCAAACTCGGGACCTCACTTGTGTAGAAGTGAGCTCCTTACCACTTGGCCCAACTCACGTCGGTTTGTGGTGAAGAATGTTGCATCTGTTTGGAGAACACACAATCAAAACAATATTAATGAGAAAGTTCATTTGCATTTCGTACAGGATGCAACATTCGTCTTCATTTGGAGGTCTTGTTTTCAGTTCTTCATGCTATTTTTCTCAAATGACATGCTTATGTTTTCTGTACAGTGCTTCATTTGATTCAACAGTGAAGTTATGGGATGTGGAACTTGGGAAACTTCTCTGCACCTTAGATGGACACAAGTATGGAACTTGCTTACTGTTAAGTAAATTATGCTTGAGGCATACTTTACAGAACTATTGCTTCTGTTTTTCTTTCTTACATGGAACAATTCTCTCCTTAGAAAACCCAAATAATTGCAGTTCTCACCTAATCTTATTTTTTATCGTATTGCCAGGGAACCTGTATACTCAGTTGCATTCAGCCCAAATGGTGAATATTTGGCCAGTGGGTCTCTGGACAAATCCATAAATATCTGGTCCTTGAAGGAAGGCAAGATAGTGAAAACTTACACTGGTGATGGTGGTATATTTGAAGTGTGCTGGAACAAGGAAGGTGATAAGATTGCTGCCTGTTTTGCCAACAATACAGTCTGTGTTATTGACTTCAGAATGTAAGGCCCCGCAATAGAGTAGATCTTCTTTTAGCGCGTAACAGAAATGGATATTTATCCCAAGTTAACAGTATGTACACTCTTGTCAGCTAGGTTTCTGCTTTCAGTAGAATATCGCCAACATGAATAGATTTGACTTATTAAGACTGATAATTTATGATCCATTAGGTTTCTGTTTTTAGCATCCCATGTCATTTGTTTAATTATATGCTCAATGTGCTACTTTAGTGCTGTGAAGGAATGAAGGCATGTTTCACTAATACTGACATGTTTTGGACTTTCATTACCAAGTTACAAAATTGAGGGGATCAATGTACTGCAAATTAGAATCATGTACGTTCCTTTTGTTGCATTTATTGAGCCTTGAAGACATGTTTTTTCAGTTCTTGTTTTAGTGTAGTGTGGAGTGTTCGTTCATCCCAGTTCTCCATGGAATTCTGAACCTAATTTCTAATTTAATTTTCATGTATCAAGATTTAAACTCAAGTGGGTCTTTTGCTTGGGAGTAGATTTACTATATTATTGCCAATGAAGAAAAGTTCTATGTATTGGTATTCATCCAGAACTGTTCTGGCAGATGGACAGGTTGTTCCATCTTTCCTCAATTTCAAGTTTTTAACTGTGCGAGCATCAGGTATTCTCTACAGCTACTACCACATGTAATTCTGAAAAAAAAGGTTGTTGCCTGGTATTTATATATAATTATTCTCAATTTTAAATTTTCAAAAAATCAACTGTTTTTGGTCAAAAATGATGAAAATGTTCTCGGTTCTTATCTTCAAAAAAAATATAATTTTTACCAATTTTATTTTTTGAGATTTTATTATATTTATTTAACCATTTTTTTTATACTTAATCAAAATACTTTTAGTAGTTATGAAGTCTCTTTAAGATTAGGGTTATGCATTTTCTCGATGAAACTTTAGATAATTGGATGAATAGTTACATACCGTAATCTAATAACTTTCTTGCACCACCTAGCTGCTTACGCTTAGAAGCAACCTCAACAAGCGAATCATATCCTGAATCACGAATTACGAATCATGATTTAGTAGTTCGCGATTCGCACGTTGTGGCGTACGTGATTCGCGACCGAGCAATCACTGTGTGAAACGTGGCACGGGCAGAGAAAAAATTCGGACCGTTGACAACGGTCCGAAATCAACGATAGTTTTTTACTTAAGTTAAATACATAATTAATACAAAAAACCATTTTTCTCCACCTATAAATAACTCCTCCCCCATTCTTCAAACCCACAACACTTCTCTTAAATTTTCTACAACTTTCTCTCTCAAATTTTCCACTCCTTCTGCAAAAAAAACCCGATAAAAAATGTCTGAGAATTCAACTCAACTGCCGTCCTCACTGGACAACCAAGACTACACCCCGGACGCACCAGATGATTAGGTCAACACATCTCTAGTGGACGACTTTCAAGAGATGTTGAACACATGGGACAACCCTCCGCCTTTCAACCCAACTACCGGTTCTTGGGTAGGCGCCTAGAGTGCAGAGGTATATCACCATCCCATGGTGCGTGAAGGAGGTAGAGCACAACGGATGAGACGTCGAAAAATACAAAGAGACGGCCAAAAACATTTACCGAAACACAACGAAGGAACACAAGCCGAATTATTTCAACCTCGACCATTATATCGAGCCGTTGGAATTCAAAGAAAAATTCTGGGCGGAGGAAGGCACGACCTGGGTTGTACGGAGACGATTGGACGAGGTCAATAATTACAGTTCAACCCCACCCACTTCACTTCCCACCGATAATGAACATGTTATAGCTCTCGGTGGTGAGTCCCAATCTGGTGGGGATCCTCTTATCCGATCGAGGGAGGTAGTACCCCATGTTCCCCTCGGAATGTAGAAGAGTGTCCGATGAGCCAAAAGGTTGCGAAGAGGAAGGGGAAGGGTGTGCAGAGCCAATTGGACTCCATCACCCAATGGACCAAGTGAAAAATGAGAAGGACAAAGTCATTCTCACGCTAGACGACAAATCCGAAAAGTACTACACTGAATACAAAGAGTTGCAGAGCAAGGACACGTCAGACTTCGACGAGGAGCAACTGGTCTTGCACACAAAAATAATGTCTTTGGTTTGGTGTACACACAATGTGAGAAGATTAAGGCTCATATTGAAAATCTCAAATAAAATGTTGTATTTAGTTAATTAATGTAATATATTTTTTAAATTACAAGTTCAAGTTTATTTTTTTTTAGTTGATTAATTTTTTTCATTAATTTGATTTAATATTTATTGTTTTAAATCTAAATTTAATAAATTCAACAAACGAATAAATTAATTATTCAGTCAGCATCCACTCAACACCCATGCAAATCATGATCCCCATATGCGATCTCCTCATTGTGAAACTCAGCTTAGTTTTAGAGGCACGCATCACAAATCATTCCAGTCACCACATGATTCGCACATCATAATCCCCATATACGATCACATACATGCTCTAAGAACTTCATCCAGAAGTCTTAATAAAAGATATATCTCCTATATTTACTTTTAAAAACAAAAGGACACCAGAATAATTTGTAATTATTATAAATTGCTAGTTGAATTTCATTTGGAAAGAATCAACCCCTTTTCATACTTATTAAAACAAACAAGTTAAGTCACACCGATTATTTTCACCTTTTGTTTATTCACAAAAACAATTGTTTCTGTTAAAGTATATGCCTTTTTTTAAAATAATCCTTTTCAAAATTTGGATGAAAAATAAATGGATTTGGCATTTTTTGGTACGTGATTTAATTGTTATAAAAATTAAATAAAGAGTTATTTTCATCTCACTACTCTAACTATGTCGTTTTTTTCACCTCACTGCCCTAACTATTTTTTGTGGCACCTCACTACCCTAGAATGCATTTTTTTTTCACTTTCATACCTGCCGTAAATTTGCCATTCATTTTTGGATGAAAACACTTATAAAGTACATAATACCCCTCACTAACAATCAAATTTTCAAAAGCATGCCATTGGTTTTCAAAATTTCTTTTAAAAAAATCAGTTTTTAGTGTCACAAAAAATGCATTTTAAGGTAGTGAGGTGTCACAAAAAATGCATTCTAGGGTAGTGAGGTGCCACAAAAAAATAGTTAGGGTATGAAAGTGAAAAAAGGCATTATAGGGTAGTGAGGTGCCACAAACAAATAGTTATGATAGTGAGATGAAAAAAACCCACATAGTTAGGGTAGTGAGATGAAAATATCCCTAATTGTTGTTCTTGTGCTCGGTCCTTCTACGTACATGTAGTAGAGCTTCTTCATTGGAGGATGATGATCATTCTCCCTGTACCATAAGTTTCATCTTTTCCCTCTGTTGAAGGGCCTCATATACTTTCGCAAGAGTTAGTTCATCGCGGCTCAATAATATGGTATCTCGGAAATTTGCAAAAGAACTAGGCAATGAACATAAGAGTAATAAACCTATATCTTCATCATCATACTTTACCTCTATGGACTGCAAATCAGAAACGATCTCCCTAAAGACCGCTAGGTGATCGAGTATAGAACCACCATCTTGCTGTTTGTGCGTGAACAACTTCATCTTCACGTGCAACTTACTGGTCAGATCTTTGCACATGCAAATTGATTCCAGCTTGAGCCAAGGCGTTGCTGTAGTTTTCTCCAGTAGTACTTCCTGCAGAATATTATTTGATAGATGAAGATGAATTAGAGTTAGAGCCTTACGATCCTTACGTTTCTCTTCATCGGTCCACGTCTTCAGATCCTTCTTGTTGAATCCATCCAACGCATCATCAAGGTCAGGATGCGCTAGAACGGCCCACATCTTTACTTTCCACAGGGAAAATCGTGTGGTGTAGTCCAGCAACGGTAGATCGAATTTCAACGATGTCATCTCGTCAGAAAACCTAGATTGAACAACCAAGCTCTGATACCACTTGTTATAAAACGATAGACAATAAAACGAAATAGATCAAAAACCAAAACGCGGAGAACACAAACGATTTAAGGTGGAAAACCCCTCATAACAACGGAGAGGAAAAAACCACGGGCGCCAACCAGCAAAACTTCACTATATGGGGAACGTTTACACAACGCCGAAATGATTCAACTTATCCCTCATGCAAAGTGTAAAATCATGGTTTTAGTGGCCGACATAGACAAAGTGTGATCGGAGAACATGAAAAGTGAGAACAATGACACCATTAGCACATAGGAGAGAAAAACAAGAAAGCTTTTAGGATTTTAGCACAAATATATTTTTAGTATGATTTGTCATAATAGATACCAATGAGACATAACATTTAAATATTACATTACACCTCTAGGATGTGGATCTAATATAAGGGTTAGGGGTTAGATTAGCTATCGGGTTAATATTCGTGATGTTTTCTTAGGATTCCTTCGGTGTCAAATTCAATAAACAAATTAAAATAAATTATCTTACATATTTTAATAAACCACTCATTTTTTTTTTATAGTAAATATCATTCCCAGACAATGGTGAAGAAAGCAATGTGATTACATTGCAACTGTCATAACGTGAAAATATTGAAACATTTCACCCACCCTTATCGTAGTGACATGAAGAATAAGTACAAACATAAACATCTAACTTGGAGACAGCAAAAATTAAATAATCGTAATTGTATCGCAATCATGTCCATCTCATTGCTGCACTATAATATCCCCCATAATCACCCATGATCTTGAATCTATATTTATATTCATCTCCTGGTTTATCATTCTTATACACCATTGTTAAACTAATATATTTCTCTCTCTTGATTGAGGATGATTTAATCTTCTTTATATCATTTTCCAAATAAAATAATTCATTGGATATATAACAAGAATATTATTAGATGCAATGAAAACTATTTGTAATAAAACCCCCAAAACTTATTCAATCATCTATCTTAACAATCAATGAATATATCCGACTTCTCTCTAGCTTTCTCCAGAACCCTCGCCGCTTCTTCTTCCTCGGCCTTGCCGGTGAAGGCCGTGGCTCCGGCCATGGCTGGAACCGGTGAGTACCTTCGTTCCTTTCTCCTTCCTCCTTTTTCCCTTTTCCTCTTCTTCCCCTTCTAATCCTTCCTCCGATCTTTGGGTCCTCCTCTCTTCTTCTTTCTTGTCGTTTCTCTTCAGATCTGGAGTGGGAAGCCTTTCCTCGACTCTTTGGTACGAGGATTGGCTCAGATCTGGCTTTGTTTGGGTGTCTCTTCCACTTTTCTTCTTCGTTTCGGAACCCTAGATCCCCCCTTTTTTTTCGATCTCTCGTTTTCACCTCTTCCCTAGTCTTTTGTGTCTCCGACCGGATTTGGGGCTCGTTTCGACCCTGAGTTTTGGTCGGCGGCGGGGTTGGGTGCTCTCCTTGGCTAGCCGCGTGGTTCTCTCGTTCTGTGGGAATTTTGGGTCGAATCTTCAGTGGGACGCTCTTCTTCACGCTTGATGGTGGTGGATCTGGCCGTCTTGACTCCCGGCTCTCCGTTTTGACGACGTTGTCTCCTCCCCAAGCCTCAGGTGCAGTGCGGTTGACTCCGGGCTATTTGCCTGCACAGGTATCGCTGCCTTTCAGATACTGGACTCCTTAGCTCGTGGTCCGTTGCTCCTCTCTCTGGTTCCTTGTGGTGGTTCCAGGCCCGTCGCTGGTGTTGGCCGGTCGGGTATGTTCGGGTCAAAGACCCTCGTTGGAGTGGCTCTGCGGGTTCAGATTTTTTCTCAGGTGACTATTCCCCCTTCTCCCTCTTTGTTACCTCTTCTTCCTTTTAGTCCTAAATCCCTTTACTGCTTCACTGGTCCTGAATCCGTTTTGGATTTAGGTCGTCATCGTTTTCATGGTGTTGGCCAGCGATGACTTTAGATCTTTAGATCTCTGGTGAAGCCTGGGTCAGGGGGTCTGGGACTTGGCTTTGTCTGGTGAGGTTTTCACCATTGCCAGACAACGGTTGATAGTGGTGTTGGCCACCAACCGAGTGTTTTCTTCGCTTTGAAGAAGGCAATAGCTTGGAAGTTTAGGTTCAATTTGGGTTAGGGGAGTGTGTTGCTGTTGCTGTTTCACTTTGGCTGGGTGTGGTTTCGGTAGTCTTTGGCTTGCAGCACTTTTGCCCTTCTTCCTGAGCTTCAAGATGATGTCCAAAGTAACTAGACTCAGTTTTAAAAGTTGTGCTTCAGTTTGAAAATTCGAGTTTTTAGACTTTGTTTCTTAGTTTTAGGTTGGCTCTGGTTGGTGTATTTTCTTTATCAGGTTCTGAGACCTCTGTTTGTGTAGGGTGTTGGTTTTTGTTGTTGCAAAGTTTATTCGGGGTATAGGTTCTTGTTAGACCCTGTTTGTGTTCTTCAGGTTGTACTTCAAGTAGATTTGGGGACTTAGCCCCTTGTTTACCCATTCAATGGGTTAAGTGTTCTGGTTTGAGGTGCCGCTGGCATTCTCCATGTTGTATGAGGGATTTCCCTTGGCCACGTTTTCATTTTGAAAACTTGGTTTTTATATATAAAAAATTGCTGATAAAAAAAAACAATCAATGAATATAAGAAAAGGCATAAAAAACTGAACTCATAAAAAAAAGTAATTTTCATTAATTTTAAATTAATGTGTATGAAATAAGGCATATTAAATTGAAGAAGAAAAAGAATCTAGCTAGCTAGGATTTTTTTTTTGAAACGTAGCTAGCTAGGATTAGTTATGATTAAATCATACTTAATTAGATCTTACACATCTCATTGTAGATAATGAATAAAGATCTGGGCATGTCATATTTAAGGATTTCAACCATTTATCATGTTTTCATCGAGTGAGGATATCATTTCTGTTTTGCCTGACCATCTAGAGTTTTGAAAAGATGTTCCGAGTAACATGATGTTTTATGTTTTTTTTATCAGCAAAACATGTTTAAAGAACGTTCTCTTTGAAGTGAAGAGTAGGGGTGAAACTTACAACCAAAGAGCGTTCAAAGGAATCTCAAACCAACCACAACCAAGAACTCAACACAGTGAAGGAAATACCTTATAACAAGAACCCAACAAGGAGAAAGATCGGAAAACACCAATTACAACAAGAAGGAAAAGAACTAACAAAAAGAGGTATAAAACCTGTATTTGACAATCATAAAGAACAACTTGCAAAGAAGGTCTAACTATCCAAGTATAATAACCATTAAGAACATAAAAGAAGAAGAACCAAGGAGCTGCTCAATGTCACACCAGAGAAATTTCAAGCAAAACCTTAAAAGGAACCGAGCAAATCCCAGCTCATTAGGGCTGTAGACCCCATAAGAGAGAGATGCATCCTTAACAAATGACGACGGCCAGCACCGCGACGATGGAGACTGATCCGACGGAACCACCGGAACCCAACTAACAATCTAAGCTATAGACCAACATCAACAGAGGTAAACAAGCCGAAACCTCGTCGGTGGCCAACCCCTATCGGCGAGCCCGAGCCAAATAAGAGGCCAGGAAGCACATATGTCAGATCTATAGCAATAGAAAGAAGAAGGGGGATATATTGAACCAAGAAAAGTAGTGCAAAGGAGAAATCTCACCCCAACGCAGCAGAATCCCATCAAGACGCGTCAACAGGCTACATGACGCTCTTGTAGAGCACATCTCCGGCCAACACCGATAGAATACCCGAGGGAGAGAGTTGGAAACCCAAAACTCCAGGCCTTAAGAACTCATGCAAAGACGGAGATCCGAAACGAGAGGGGGAGAAGAGTAGCCCAAGAGTAGAATCCATAGATATTTACACAGAAAGGTGAGATCTACGGGCAGAACTACCTGTCGCGAGTAGGAGACCTCCACCACGGCGTGCGCAGACCAAAAATCACAGCGATCCAAGCCGGAAACGTGCCCCACGACTGAAATTGGAGAGAAACACCGAAGGCCCAAGCTTCCAATCACGAAGGCAGCTCCTAGAAGGCGAAGCCAACCACCCCAAAACTCGCCATCAAACTCGAATCTGCAACGATCTCCGCCTAAAGAGGCGGAGAAGGGAGTCCCACAGCCAGAAAAGAGGTCTGACGCCGAGAAAGGGAAAAGACAAGCGCCGAAGGAAGGTGGAGGCTGAGGAAGACGGGAGAAGGGGTGGGGGTGAAGAAGCAGATGGTAAGAGGAGAAGAAGGTGAGGGTGAGGGTGAGAGCCGGCAGTGACCTCGGTGGCCGAATCCACGAGGCCACCGCCGAGAGCGGCGACAGATCTAAGGTTAGGTAGAGAGAAGAGAGAGCGTCTGAACTTAGAGTTAGAAAATATTTTTGAAGAGTATACCTGCTCAGTGAAAAAAATGATGTTTCATGTTGTCTGATGATATTTCAAAGTTACAAAAGATGGAGGTCCAACCACCTACTCGGTCGAGTTGGACGGGATGAGACGATGTGATTGATTAGGCATACGGGTACGGACTAAGCCGCTAAGCGTATGGGCCCTTGTATTTACATTTTTAGCTTTTTTAATTAAAAAAACAAATTAAATTAAAAATAAAAAAACTTCGAAAAGAAAATAGAGACTGAGAGACTAACCTTCAAAATACAAACAAGAGTATGTCACAAGCATTTGAAACCAAAAGGCCAGATAAGTCCAAATGATTAAACTCGGTCTACAATCAAATACAGACAAGAGTATTGCCATAAACGCTCAGTCTCAACCACTCTCAAGAAGAACATATCTAATAAACTAGACAAGTGATTTCATAACCAGATATTACAAACTTTAAACAAACAAAAAGAACATGCTTAATAATTAAAAACCAAAAAAAACACCAGGAAGTACAAATGAACAAAAAAAATTGAATTCTAGATTTGTTACTCTTATGCTTGTTTAGGATTTTTTTAAATACTTTTTGGATGAAAAAATAACAAAAAATTAACGGTTAGGTGTTAAATTGTAGTTAAATGTTTGACAGGATGCTATATTACAAAAAAATTATGTCAAATTATTATCTTGTCAATAAATATTTAATAGAGTATTATATTACAAAAAAATATTTAATTTTTTTTTTATAAATAAATATTTGACCAGATATTACATTTAATTTTTTCCTAAAAATTACCATCAAGAGTATTGACATCCAGAGCTTATTTTTCTCTAAAAAAAGATTTTTTTGAAACGAGTAAAAAGGGGAAGTGCATTACCGCAAAATATAAACAATACAAAGTAGGGTGTAAAACCCCTGGGTTCAAGATTTATGTCCTGGTTGCCCATAGTCAACCCGTTGCTCATGGACCCGTAGAAACATACTGCTTTGGATCGCATATACTACCTCAAGACATCCCCTTACCGACATTTCAAAGGTACAAGACAGGAAATAAAAAGTCCAACAACCGAATGAAACTAAACAACCCAAATAAAACGATAAAAAACATAAAACAAACAGAAATAAAGTGCTCTGATTGCGGCTTTCTCGAGACTTCCCATCACCGACTGTCTCGGGTCTGTAGGTATAGGCCCTTTTAGGGCCGTCCCACCCCCATCGGGTCCCCTCATTTTTCCGAATGAGGTTGTCACACCTCCGCCTGTTGATCCTCAAACTCCTCCTCGTCCCTCATCTGTTGGCTTGGGACCTCCACGGAAAACTCAAGGATAGCAACTTCGTCTCCCCAATCAGGCACGACGATGCGCTTTCCCCCATCAGAGCTGGACGGGGCCTGAGTTCCCTTATCGGGTCTGCCATAATCTGCGCCGGACCTGCCACAACCTGCACCGAATGGGTCTGTGGTGTGGCGGAGAGGATCGCGACCACCCCTCGAGGTCTCGATGTATCCTTTTCGGCCTCTACATGTAGTAGTCAGAGGGTCGACCAAGCCGGCGCATGCGATTCCACGGAGAGGCGAGACCTAGTCTCTTCATGCGTACAACCATCAGAACGGGAGGAGTCCCAAGACTAGAGGGTTGGGTTGCATCCGGTATGGTGGTATTCGGTACAAAAAAAGGGAGAGAATCCATGAAAGTTTGAGGGTAAAAAATGAGGAAGAGGAGGTTTCCACAACCATAAAATTAGTCTTCTAACTCTACTATCCTCTAAAAAGAATTAATCTACACAACAGAAACAAAGATGTTTAGATTAAATGGAAACTTTTCCTTTACAGAGTCGGAATACTAGGACATAGACTCTCATTTCTCAGCCTGCACCTATCCTTCGTAGTCCGGTACCCGCTGACCTGGCTCTCCCTATGGGTCCTACATGTCTTCTCTTACGTTCAAGTGGGGCCCATCTGTCCCCTCCCCTCACTACAGCTCCTGCGACAAAATATTTGTCCATTGGCTTCATGGCTCGCAGTGACTCCAAAATACAAATGTAAGCCATGCCACGTCGACAACAAATGACGTGGGTCGTAACGTGTATCCCCACCCTTCTTCACCTATAAATTCCAACTACTTTCACAGGGCTTAAACCACCAGAACAGACCCATCCAACAGAACCCCAAACCATCTCCTCTCATACTCCAAAGATGACTGTCGACACTCCTCTGTCTTCTCCCTTCGGCCCTCCGGCCTGCGAGAAGGACGCCAAGGCTCTCGAATTCATTGACGACATGACCAGAAATGTGGACTCAGTCCAAGAACGGGTCTTGGCCGAGATACTGAGCCGCAACGGGGACACCGAGTACCTCCGACGGTTCCACCTCAACGGAGCCACCGACCGCAGCACCTTCAAGGCCAATGTTCCGGTTGTCACATACGAGGACCTTCAGCCAGAGATCCAGCGTATCGCTAATGGCGACCGGTCTCCCATCCTTTCCTCACATCCCATCTCCGAGTTCCTCACTAGGTACCCGTATACATGTACATCCACCGCGTTATTGATTTTTAAGACTGAGTACTGCTGATAAATACTTGGTTTACGGATGTAACATGCGTGACTAAAGTTCGCTCATCTGACTGACGGGTACACGTTACTTTAATCACGGATATATTATCCGTTAGGCAAGTACTCACTTGACATACGGATGCGACATCCGTGGCTGAACTTCTGCCACTTTAGTAACGGATGTTTGGATCCCTAGTTAAAGTTGCAAAACTTTAGCCACTTATCCATTTTATCCGTCAGCCAATTAAACTTCTACAATAGTGACTACAATGAAAGAATATCATTTTTCTGACTCTAGTTTAATTGATATGGCAGCTCGGGGACGTCAGCGGGTGAGAGAAAGCTCATGCCTACAATCCACGAAGAACTCGATCGGCGAACTTTGTTATACAGCCTCCTTATGCCTGTTATGAACCTGTGAGTATATGTGTTCTAAATTTGAAAAGTATAAAGTTTTTATTTGTAAAACACCAGTTGTTAATGATGTTCTGTGTAACAAATAGGTACGTGCCAGGGTTGGATAAGGGAAAGGGGCTTTACTTCTTGTTCACAAAGGCGGAGACCAAGACTCCAGGAGGGTTGGTGGCACGGCCGGTCCTTACCAGTTACTATAGGAGCGAGCATTTCAAGACCAGACCATACGACCCCTACAATGTGTACACGAGCCCGAACGAGACCATCCTCTGCTCAGACTCCTTCCAGAGCATGTACAGCCAGATGCTCTGCGGCCTCATCATGCGTCATGAGGTTCTCCGTCTCGGAGCCGTCTTCGCATCAGGTCTCCTCCGCGCCATCCGCTTCCTCCAGCTCAACTGGCGCCAGCTAGCCACCGACATCGAATCCGGAACCTTAAATCATAAACTCACCGACCCCGCCATCTGTGACGTCATGAAAAGTATCCTCAAGCCCGACCCCGAGCTCGCTGAGTTCATCAGGAACGAGTGCTCGGAGGAGAACTGGGAAGGGATTATCAAGAGAATCTGGCCCAACACCAAGTACCTTGAAGTTATCGTGACCGGTGCAATGGCTCAATACATCCCTACTCTCGATTACTACAGCGGCGGCCTGCCCAAGCCTTGCACCATGTACGCGTCGTCCGAGTGCTACTTCGGGCTCAACCTCAAGCCCATGACCGAGCCCTCCCGAGTGGCTTACACCATCATGCCTATGATGGGTTACTTCGAATTCCTCCCCCACGACCCGGCCTCCCCCGCCGTCCTGTCACGCGACGCGCCTCCACGGCTCGTCGAACTTGCTGACGTGGAGGTCGGGAAGGAGTACGAGCTTGTCATCACCACCTACGCTGGGCTCTGCCGGTACCGGGTCGGGGACATCCTCCGGGTCACCGGGTTTCACAACTGTGCACCGGAGTTCAGCTTCGTGAGGAGGAAAAACGTGTTGTTGAGCATTGATTCCGATAAGACGGATGAGTCGGAGCTCCAGAAGGCGATCGAGAGCGCGTCGGAGCTGCTGCGAGAGTTCAAAACTAGCGTGGTTGAGTATACTAGCTTCGGTGATACCAAGACGATTCCGGGGCATTACGTCATCTACTGGGAGCTGCTGGCGAAGGACGCGGCTCACGCGCCTACGGAGGAGGTGCTGAACAACTGCTGCCTGGCCATGGAGAACTCGCTGAACTCGGTGTACCGGCAGGGCCGAGTCGCGGACAACTCGATCGGGCCGCTGGAGATCAGGGTGGTGAAGAACGGAACGTTCGAGGAGCTCATGGATTACGCAATATCGAGAGGTGCGTCGATCAACCAGTACAAGGTTCCGAGGTGTGTGAACTTCACGCCCATCATGGAGCTGCTGGATTCGAGAGTCGTCTCGGCACATTTTAGCCCGGCCCTGCCGCAGTGGACCCCAGAGCGACGACCGTTGGTTGCCGAAAAAGTCCACAATTAGCGAATAAAAATTTATCAAAAAATGTCCTGTTATGTTGATTTTTAGCTATTAAGATTGTCTTTCATACTTATTACTGATTTGCCATGTGTTTTTGTGTCTATGTACGATGGAATAATGTAGGTATAGAATTGTAATATATATGAAGTTGTAATTGTTTTTTCTTGTGTTAGATTCCATTTGTCTTTGATTTTATCAGTGAAGAAGAGAGACATAAAAGTTAAAACTGTGGGCCACATTTTGTAAATTAGATGAGGATATGATTGGACAAACATGAATGTTTGATCTGTGGGTTTGATGTGCATGGATTGTAGTGCACGTGCCGTTTATTCCTGAGACAGTGGGAACTTTCAACATAGAATTGATTAGCACGTGTGGAGTGCAGAGACTGGTTTCGTTTGGACGCACGCCAGGAGGTTTCTAGTACGTGGATGGATGCAAGTAGTGCATTGTTCCCTTGTTTCATATATCCCAGCTTTGTCAACAAAAAATTAATTTAATTGAAACTTCTTTTTTAAAATCTTAAGGGGAAAATCAGGACTTAGTTTTTGAGATTTCAGTTGAAGTATACAACTACAATATTATTTAGGGTTTTCTTTAAACAAGAGGAAGGGTATTATACCAAATGAACGGTTATAAAGTAGAGCTTAACGGTCTTGGATACCAGATTTTTGTCCGGGCCTCTTGTAGGCGACTCAGCTCTCATGGTTCCGTATAAGATACTACATTTTATCGTAGATACAAACTGATGACATCCTCTTACACAACGTTTCAGCTTATTGATCCTAAAAACAACCAGCAACAGAGAATCTAACTAAAACAATACTCGCAACTCAAAATTGAAACTAAAATTGACTCAACATTAAAGAAAACTGGAAATAGTGCTCTGAGTGCGGCTTTCCCGAGACTTCCCAGCACCGGTAGTCCCGGGTCTGTGAGTATAGTCCGTAGACGGACCCTCCCACCCCCGTCGGGTCTTCTCATTCTTCCGAAGGAGGCTGTGACTCCTCCGTCTGTGGATCCTGGACCAGAGCGATGGCATGAAATACTCTGTGACCCTTGTGTTGCATTAACTCGGCGCCCAAAAGACGATCCCGTCGCCTAGGGTGATGGCGGCGATCTTCGTCCCGTCGTTGACGCAGGCAAGATGCCTAGGACTTGATTGACCGCATGGGCAGGGACGGCCGGGGAGGCTTGACCGATTGCAGGAACAGGGGCGGCCGGACGCTTTCCCCGATGGTTGCGCATGGTCGGTAGGAGATACGCAGGAGAAGGGACGACCGTCTCGCCATGGCTGATTTCGGTCGAGACGGGGCTGCTCGAGACCGGAGAGCTACGACGCGAGAAAAGGATGGAGGGGGACATGAAGGTTGCGGAATCTGGAGCAGGCACCCGGTGGTACACATCGACCGGGGAGATGATCGGCGACGACAAGAGTTCAACCCCTGAGGGGTTCGATTCGAAACGCTAAAGGGTTGGAAAGAGAGCGGAGGCTGAGAAACAGGTGGCCCTGTCTGGATCTGCGACGGGCAGAGGCGGACGGTTGGTCGAGAACAGAACAGCCACGTCCCGAGACGAAGGCGAGGAGTGAGCAAGTGTGGAGCCTGGATCAGACCCATAGTGACCACGTCTATCGGAAGATGATTGGCGGTGGTGAAATTACAACCCCTGGGGGTGGTGTACAAACCCTAGTAGGGTGAGGAGAGTGCTTTAGCTACGTACATACCTATTTCTCTGGTAGTTTTTTTTATATATTATATAGATTTAGTTTATCTACTAGAGCATTCTTATAAATTCAAAGGAAACTTATTTCAATAAAAGGGATATATACAAAGAGCACGAGGAATGCAAAAAAAAAAATGCCGTGGTACTGAATTCGGGTGCATGAGTTTTGATGAATTCAAGAAGTGCACGAACACGGGTGTGACTGAATGGATATGATTCTCATGGTTGTGGATTTTGTAACAGAACCTTGATTTAATTTTGGATAAATTCGTTATCTAAAAGTGATAAAGATGAGCAAAGAAGTGAAGACATTTTTTTATCATGAATTGCTCAACATAGGCAAACCGCCAGCGATGTAATTATAAAGTAGGACTCTCACTGTTGGGTGTTAAGAGGAGTGGTTAGGTCATATTTGTCTAATTTAGTCAAGTATTCGCTGCCTGTGATACCCACAAAAGTGATTGATTTCATCCTTTTAATGGAAATTGAAAAGCAATGTATCCAACTTTATTTGGTCAATTAATCAAATTTATCTAGTTTGAATGTGGTAAAAGAAATTATTAGACCCTCCCCCTTTCAAGTAAATGGAGACCCTGAATGCATACAAATAATGGTTAGAGAGTTGGAAAAAAAAAATCAAGACTTTTAGAGTATTTTATTTTTGGACAAGAGGTTGTTTTAAAACACAAAAATAATCTATTACTTCGGAAAATAATTCTATCAAATAGGTTTTTAGGGTTTCAAAACGTCTCTCCCCCATTTTTATTTCCACCTCCAAGTTTAGTCGCACCTCAGCCACTATGATGTCGCTACCATCACCTTCGTTAATGCCTTTCGACCCTCACCATGTTCTTCGTCGTCTCCCCATGGTCCGACCGATGAAATGGGGATCATGGATCCACCTCTCGGGCGACGGCTCCGCCCTGATCACCTTATGTCGTCGCCTCCTCCCTACTGGTATACCATGACCACTAACAGAGAATCTCCTGCCCATGATTGTCCTTAGTGCGCTGACGCCATTTCGGAGACAACATGACATAGAGGAGTTCAGGTCGGCCCTCTAATGGCTCCATATTGTTATAGCCATGTAGGATCATGCACCCAACTCCGACCAGAGGGACCTCCCTCGAATAGGAACCTTGCTCACGATCGGCATCCCTATCTACTGGGACTGTACCCATGGAGACCGCTCCACAACCAGGAACGAGTGGTGCATGAGGAAGTTGGATCCTACAAAGAGATGCGAGGCAATCAGGAGGCACCCCGTGCGCGAACCATGTTGTTCCAAATCCGCATTATTATGGTCATACGCCTCAGTATGCGTCCACCAATCGGGATCTAGAACCAGAGGAGGGACCCCCACCGGTTCATGGTCAAGAGAGGAGACCTCGAGGATGGAGGGAGCTATTATCGACAACCGTAGGGAGACCACGAATACCCCTCACCAACTAGAGTATGAGCTACTGGGAATCCCCTTCACGATGGACCTGGGACTACTACCTCTTCCATGGATTTTTGTCCTACCAGGACGGACGCGAGGCCTGCCAAGCAGACCCGTTGGTCTCCATGAGATCGCTAAGACATCACGGGGTGTCCTAGAGGAGTCACACCCCAATCCGCAGGGAACGGATGCTATCTTCTCCACAACCTCCTCCATTCCTCGGTATACTCCTTGGACAACTGTCAAGACAACACATGCATGTTCAAGTCGAACAGGGAAAGCTTTCTGAATGTCATCCGCTAATCACCGAGAGAATAAGGAACCAACCAATATTTTATTCCCTAATAGCACCCGGTTTATTGTTATAGGACCAGTGTTTTGACTTTCGTCGGAACGTTACCTTGTCATTTTCCGTTTATTTCTACGATCATTATGATCTCTTGATTATGATTTAATAAAACTTCATACATTATACTAAAAAAACACAAAAATAATCTTAAATTGACATATCAATCAATATCCTTTATTTGATCTAAAATTTGAGGTTGTTAGGTTATATAGGATTTAACTTCCAACCAATTGAAAAGATTGGTAATATTCTTTGCTTGCGCAGAATGACAAAACCTAGTCATTCTTTGTACCCATATGTGTCCTTGATATGTAATGCCAAGGAAGGGATTAAATGAGCCATGGTTGTGACCCATCATTCTCAATTGTCATACAAATTCGTTGAAACATTAATTAATGCCTGAAAAACAGTTTAACTGAATTAAAGTAAGCACGCATGTGTTTAGTCACTTAGCTTTGTCTAGGACTCACCCATTTGGCTATATTCATGTAAATATCCTTCTGTGTTGATACATTGTTAATTAGAAAGCGTATCTTAAATTTGGTCTGTCCCCAACCAAAAAGAAACCGACCCATGCCATGCCAATAATTGAATACCACAAAAGAGAAAAATATGCAATACAATACCAGAATTAGAACTAGTCTTAAAAGTATCAATTTATTTTCAAAAATATTAGCTATAACTTTTTGCATCAAATTTAGTAGCCGGGTTAAGCGGTCCACTTTTTGGTATTCGAATGTATACAACTGTATTCAAAGACGTTTTAAAGTGAAGTCAATAACAATATGTTCGTTTAGGTTAAAATATAGATATTATTTAAAGAAAGGAAATGCTTTGAATATATCGTTTCACATACTTGGGTTGTTTTCTTTGACAAGTGTTGTAGCTATATTGGATTGGGTTTGATGTAAAAAAGACGTGATATATAGAGCCAAAGTTTATTCCAACATTTTGCATAAACATTTGCGTCTAAGAGTTAACTTGTCCCTGCGACTTTGTTATATTACAGTTCAAAAATGGGAAGGTCAAACCATGCATTTGGTTGCATTGGGACACAATAATGGCGACCCGATTGTCTCGTCTATTTCCTCTTCGGCATCAGAGTCGGCAATGACAGTAACTTCAGGCAATACAGTTAGTTACGTGTGAATATATACCTCGTCCATGCAACTACTTACAGTAACAGGTTTATACGATAAACTCAATTATTATTTCAAAATTTGAAATAAATGGGACTTTAAGCTTCGTTCACTTTCAGATGTGCAGTCGTTATTTGACAGTAATAAAGGCGTTATCTTTGTTGATTTTACTGTTTAACCATGCCGGTTATAAAGGGAAACAAAAGCATGTTTCTGTGTTTGGCCGAAAACAAAAGTGTCTTTCTCTCCCTTTTTATTATTGGTTTTTCCTATTTATTTGCAAGAATTAATGTTGATGGCAAGAGAAGCTATATAGGTGCATGCATGGGGCTGGTGGCTACTTGTCTTTCAGCGCGACATGAGCCCTTTAGGGTTCGTAAACTTTATTGCATGATTAGGGAAGCATTACACAAAATGAAGATCTTAATCGCCTGTGTGTCCCTGACTGATGATATTGATGCCATTGAGTTTTGGGCTATACTCATAGCTGGCCCTCTCTTCCTCCTACTCTGGGCCTAAGTCCAATAAGTTATCTCGCGTGCCCATTTTGTTTTTGTTGTTGAGGCCCAAGGCTACTTTACCAACTGTATCCAAAGAAGGTTACCTTTCTATCGAGATAAAGATCTTACACTTTGATTGTCATCTCATGGATATGACAAAGTGTACCTGTCATTAAGTAGTAAGTAGTAATCGAGATTTAGTCTGAGTTATCGTGTTCAAAAGAACAATTAGACTACGATTCTCAAACTATTTTTGAAAATACAATTGGTTTGGTTTTGAAATGTAAACGATTTAGTTTAAATATAATGCAATATGAATAAAGTTGAGAACAAAAACACAATATCAAGATTGAATTTGAAATAATATCAAGATAAAAATTCCAAAATATCATTCACCATGAAATGTCATAATTGTCCTTCATTCATCTTCAAATTTTCAAAATCTACATAAGAAATCGAATTTGAAAATTTAAAGATGAATGAAGGGTAATTTTGACATTTCATGGTGATGGGTATTTTGGATTTTTTACACTCTTTGGATGGAAATATAGCAGAAAGTTAACAGTTAAGTACCAAACTGTGGTTAAATGTTTGACCGGATATTATATTGCAAAAAAATTATGACAGGATATATTATATTGCAGATAAACATTTGATAAGGTATTATATTACAAAAAAAAATTATGTCAGTGTATTATCTTGCAAATAAATATTTGGCAAGGTATTATATTAAAATTTTCCATCCTATACAGTCTTCTGTCCATCGGATCCTTAGTTCAAGAGGGTGCTTAGATAGCGATTGGATCTGGTTTATTCACAGATATTATAAACCAACTGTTGTTTCCTGGATCAAAGTCGTTCAGCGAGATGAGAACATCGTCGGTGATTTATTCTCCTCGAGACACGCAAAAAATTCTCTAGATTTGTATAAACAATCATGTGTTGGAAGATACATACATTTGGGAGACAGATTCCAAGGGACAATACCCTCTTCATTCTGCCAAACCGTATTATGTCCATAGTAGATTGTTACCAACTTCGATGGAGGATCTATGGACGATAATTTGGGATGTACAAAGACATCCCAAAATCATGAATTTCTAGTGACGGATTTGTGCGGGGAAGTCACACGCCTTCGGAGGCGAGATATGTGGCGTGGAACCGAACCACATACCTTGTTCTCCATCCCAAATTAGCCTTTTTTAATGAAGATCTTAAACGATTGTGTTCCTTGACTGATGATGCCATGGAGTTTTGGGTTATACTCGTAGCCCTCTTACTCCTATTTTGGGCCTAAGTCCAAAAATATAACCAGAATGCCCATTTGGTTTTTGTTGTTGACTGTATCCAATGGTTACCCTCTACAGGGGCAAATATCACACATATACTGTAATGAGCATGACATTTTAATGTCATCACATTAGATGTGTAATCAAATTCTCACATGACAATATTAGAGTTTAACTTGGTTTGATCCAATCGGTAGTCTTAGAGCATCTCCAATGGTTAGACACTGCACAGTGTCTATGCGCAGTGTCTAACCACTGTTTTTGGCCTCTAGACACTGCTTCCAGACACTGCTCCTCCAATGGTAGTGTCTACGCAGTGTCTATGCGCAGTGTCTACACAGTTTTAATTAATTAAAAAGAACCCCACAATTTTAATACTAATTTTATTTCATACCACACAAACATTACATAATATTTAAAACGCTAGATAATTTAAACGCTGATACATAAGTAGATAATTTAAAACATAATTATTAAAATACGATTAAACTAATTCCTATTTCTACTAATATGTAAACGCCACCTCGCATCGTCCTTGAGCATCTCCCACACAGGACGTTTATTCCACAGCCCGTGTTTGCCTTCATAATCAGAAACGGCCGCGGCATATATTTCGGCATCCGTTGCCCCTCTCCTAGGGTCAGCCAGTTTCTCCCGGTAGCATTTCTCAAACCACTTGCACTTCTTGCTCATCTTCTGGAAGTGGTCCTTCACTTGCTTCTCTGTCCGTGGTGGCCAAGCATCGTTCCCGGTCTGTACGTAAGCCAGGTACAGAGCATGCCAATACTGGCCCCCGGGCTCGTAGTGGGTGAGCCAATTGACCAGCAAATGAATTTCCTCATCTAGTGACCAAAGAGGCCTGGTTGCCCAAGTAGACATATCGACTTTATAGAAAGAAAAAAAGAGGAAATGCTAGAAAACGAGAGAAATTGTAGAGAGAGAATGTGAGAGGTGTGAAAAATGAGAACTCACGTCTTCATCATCCAAGGAGTAGACAAGGGATTGGAGGGCTTCATTCGGATCCATAACGAGTGTAGGAAAAAAATTTGGAGAGATTTCGATGAAGAATAGAGGAAGGGAAGCTAAAAAAAGGTGAAGAGAAGGTAAAATTCGAGTTGCGGGTGAATCTGTATTTATAGAGGAATTTAGGGCTGTTGGGGTCGGCGTCGCCACGTGGCGGGTCGTGACTGGCTAGCCGACTAGCCGTTGGCGCCAGACACGACCAGCAGCGTCGTTGCCAGAACCAGCAACGACGCGCAGCCACGACCTTCCTGACACGGCTCGTAGACACGACAAGTCGTGTCTACACTGTCGTGTCTACGCCAACAACGACGCGTAGACACGACCGTTGGAGCTGCTCTTATGTTCACATGAATTAATTATGTTTTTTAATCGAGACAAGAGTCCCTGGACTCTAATAAATATAACATGAGTAATTAAAAATCTTAAATGTCATATTTTAGATCATTCATTTATATCTTATGTTTTAAAATGTATTATTACAAGATGTTATATCTTGTGTTTAATGTAAAGCCTATTGGTTAACAAAATCTGTTAAATGTTGGTTCTAATCTTTGTAACTGAAATTGCCTCTGGCAATTTTAATTGGACAATTTTCGTCATTATAAACAGCTAGCAAATTAATCAGAACATATCAAAATTGATAAAAGACAGTGTAGAAAGATACAAAATTCCTACATCCACCACATTTCTGATATGGTTATTAGTAATACTTATCAGTTGTAGCAGCTGAATAAAGACGGTGCGACCTACCGTTCAATAGCGCGCATTGACTGAACTTACCTTTCCTATTTTTCAGTGGCCGGACAGTCTCAGCTACTGGTTTCTATCTCCACCTGAAATGTTTGGGTCGAGATCATCTACCTTTCCTCTTCCCATTATGCCTCCTTATATTGCTTTGACCTTCTCTTTTCATATCTTCACCAAACCAATCCCTAATTTTGCCTCAACCCTTTCAATTTCTGAAGAAACTCTTCTCAGCTACCACATCTCCTCGGACATTTCACTGTTACAGGACTCTTCTGGGTCGTTTTTATGTTTTCCGCCAGAATGTTCTGTTGAGTTGGGTGATGTTCTTGGTGGGTTTCAGACAAGCTGATGAGATGGAGCTTCTTCGTGGGTTTCAAGGTAAATTCTGTCTAGTCTAGCAAGTTGTCATTTTTTGCTGTGTCTAAATATGAAGAGGAAGGATATCAAGCTTGTTGGGTTTTGTTTTAACATAATATGCCGCTAATTTTGATTTGATTTGGGAACTACATGTTTAGGATTGAGATTTACTATGAGTTCATGTAGCTGTTCTTATGTTTGATCTTCAACTACTTTGGTGTTCTTGTGACCATGCACATTGATCCTTCTGTTCTCCTATCTGATTTTGTCTCTACAAATCCACAAGAAATTGGATACTTTATCAATTTCATGCAAAATTTGGACAATCCTTGTTCTTTCAAAGTCAATGCTGACCAGGCTAAACTTTGGCCTATCTTTTTTCTTCCTTTTTTTTTTCAAAAATGTAAATGCTTGTTTGTTGGTGTTTGCTAATCATATTTTAAGTGTAGAAACTGACTTTTATTAGCCTCTTATTAAGGAATTTAATCAGGTTGTACTGGTTTTACAAATCCACTCCACATTCTTTATGCTGCTCATTCCATGTAAATTTTCTTGCCTAAATTTACTCAAATTCAAATTTTCCATTAAAAAGAGACAAGTGTTGTTGAACTCATTTTCTTTTCCTTTGCTTTCTGAAGAACCAAACAAGTTTTTTTTCTTTAGCACTGTTTCTGTTTACACTTTGGGATCTCTATCAGACAAATGGAATAACCTTATTTTTGGTTGTTTTCCACCCAGATGTGATGCGAAGTATTAGGTAAGAACCGGAAAAAACTGGAGAGGACTTGAAGGATTCTCAAGTCCCCCATGAACATGTGTTCCACAGTAAACGGGTTGAGTCATGTAATGTTTCACTTCAGCAGCCCTCAACCTTCAAATTTAACCAGCACCAGTCAAGTGAGCCATCGTCTCATATCTTATTTTGATCACTTGTGCATTTTGTTGTTTAGTTATATGGTGGTTTCAATTTCTTGTTCATGAACTTTTACAGGATGGTCTGGATAATTGGTGCATTGCTCTTACTTTTGTGGCTCGCTTGACTGCTTACATTTCACTTTTAGGTGGGTTACCTGTAAGCGTATGATATAACTTTTTGATATACATCTACAAGGTTTTGACCATGGCATTGATTCTTAAATGTTAATTAAACAGATAAATTTGGATAATTTGCTTTAATTGTGGATTACGTGGTGCAGTATTGTTGGTGATTGCTATTTTCATGATCTTGAGACATCTTTGGGACTTTGACGGGGAGAGCAATGGGGAGGAGACAAGCGCAACAGAAAGTAGCCCACTATGGCGAAGCAAGATAGCATCATTCTCCTATGGAACGGGTCAAGATCTGGAGACAGGTGAGAGCAGCAGCAGTTCATCAGAAGAATTGTATGACGGGAAGATATGCATTATATGTTTTGATGAAGAAAGGAATAGTTTCTTTGTTCCTTGCGGCCATTGCGCAACCTGCTATGATTGTGCCCAAAGGTATATGCTTACACATGAACTAGGAGAGGGTCGTTGTCTTGCGTAGAGAAACCTTAACACTAGTTGCAGTTTTGATCTGGTTTTAGTATATGTATTAGTAACGGAACGTGTATGTTTTTGCAGGATATTTAACGGGGACAACAAGACATGTCCAGTGTGCAGGAGATTCATTGGTAAAGTCAGAAAATTGTTTTCTTCATAGGCTTCACCCACATTTTTATGCACAAACATTTGATATTTGTGCAATACTGATGACTTCAATCACATGTAAATTTAGGACTTAATATGGTATTAGAGTTTGATTAGTCATTGTTTCTTCCAAATCACATGAGTCATGGAATATTTGTACGTACCTCTGTTTTCTTACTAGACATAATATATTATAATTCTACATATACATGATACTGAAAACTGAAACAAAAAATCTAGAGTTCAACTCATATCTTTCATTCATGTCAATCTTGTAAATGTATTTTATCAGACATATCACGTTACATAGACTGGTATGTCGCAATTGAAGAAGACAATTTGGTAGTGTGTCTGTAAAAAAAATATAAAAATATAAATTCATTCTCACATAATTTCAAAATGTATGAGGTCCTCCATTATCAGGCTTGAACACCTTCGAACCGTTCAATTCAAAGACTCAAATTGGCAAGTCAGGGAAGAAGGATGAACACACCTCCTTCCCTTGATCTAAGTAACAGGTCACACAACTCTGCGTCAACTTGAGTGTGGGGTCCATATGAGATGCTCTGCTCTACCTTATAATTAGTCATATGAGTTGGACCAATGTGTCTGTTCGGTTGGTCGGTTTCTTCTGCTACCTCCAACTCCTCCAGCTTCGTTTCGTGTGAAAAAACTCTGTTTCAACATCTCCCATGTAAATTTGAATTATTTAGGATTATAACTTTATAACAACCGAGACAAAATAAGTAATTACAGGATATTTTACCAGTAGCGGGAAAAACCTTGCCCGCTCTTTTCTGGTATGCGCTTTAATGGCTATTTTACCTTCTCTTCCTTTTACTCCTCGTTCTAAGAGCAACCGCAATCGTGGGCAGGGAGGTGCTGGCTGGGAGTAATCGTCGGCGAGGAGTTGGCTGGAAGCTGACTGGGAGGTCGCTGGCGGGGAGTGTTGGCTGGGAGCTTAAAGCCGGCACTTATCGCTGGTGGAGCAAAAATGTGAATAAAAGGGGTTACTATAAGCCAACAAAAAAGCTTACCATTGTAGGGTACTGGCTGGGAGAGCTGGTTATAAGGCAAAAAATAATAATTTTTTATTCTCCCCGCCAGCACTCCCCGCCAACAACCAGCTATATGGTTGTGGATGCTCTAATATGTTGTTTGTACCTCTACATATACGCCTGCCACGCCTCCATCTTCGAGTCTCCTCGTTTGCCTTGTTAGCAGGTTTCCCAAAACCGGTGGGTAGACACAGATTTTTAAAAGAGACCGTCTCCTCTTGGATCACTGCACCCCCACCCATTCATCCATTCCGATGCTCGGCATGCATCCTCTCCCACCCTGAACCCCTCGGGAGTCTTTGCCAACCGACTACCCTCGGTACTATGATCTTTTCCTTCGACCTCTGCATCTGGCGATCTCAACCGTTACGATAATGCAGATACGAGAGACAAGGGTGGTGTTTGGCCTTCCGACGTTTCGTCCTCGGTCTCCTGTTCCCTTTAAACCGGCCAGATCATCACGCCTCCGCGCCCACCCTCTCGCTTTCTTCGATCTCAACCATCACGACTATGCAGGTGTGAAACATGGGTGGTGATCGGCTTTCCAGCGTTCCGCCCTCGATAGCCTGTCCTTCTTGAAACGACCAGTTCACCACGCCCCCGTGGGCGACGTTCAGCCTTCTCGCTTCCTTCGGAGTGCGGCATCTGTCGCCCACAATCACTACCCCAGGCTTATTTTCGGGAGTGGTTACCCTCTCAGGTCCCGCTTCGATCTCACGACACAGCTAGCGCTCGTCCTCGGAGCCCTCCTCCGCCACGCCACCTTGGAATAGGTCGGGACGACCTGTATGAGATAGGATATACTACCAGTCTTGTTCCCCGCCTCTCCTCGCTTCTCGGATTCTTGCTTGAGGTCCACCATCCTGCCTATGACGTTTGCACCAATTGGGACGTCCAATCCAACCCATCCCGCTAATCGATCAGTATAGTCAGAGGAGGGTTTGATGACGTCCACCATCCTGCCTAACTCGGGATGGGTCAACCCTAGCACAACCGGTCCACCAGAATATTATCTAGGGCTTCTCCTAGGGCCACAACAATAACCAATTCCCTTTGGAAGAAGCGAAGAGAGGACATGTAAAGAGGAATGAAAGAAATTTAGGCTAGGGATGGAGAGCACTCTTGTCGTGGCCCATGATGCCCTTTTGCACTGGGTTGCATTGGAGAAGGGTAGTCCACCCCACATGGGGGTCTCTCTACCATATCACGCGATCCTTCTCCACTTCGTGTGCGTCTCCCTAACACCTAGAGGTCCCAGTTGGCGGATCCACAAGTTTCTAGACTATGATGGGTGGGCTAGCCGGATATGGTTTTTGGATTTCCTATTACCAAAAAATTTGAGTCTTCTCGTATGTGTCTTCCATTATGGGTTTTAATTTTAATTTTAATTTTAAATGAAATTACAATAATCTAAAATATTTATACAAAATTGCATTATTTAAAAAAACTTAATCGAAATTACAATTTTTTTTATCAATAAATTGTGGTGTGATGTTGTCATTTCGACTCGTCTTTGACTAGCCTCTGATGGTGTTTCATATTATTAGGTGTATAGAGTATATACTGAATCTAAAACTTGGTCATCGGTTTTCTCAGGGTTCCGATTTCAGTCGTATTGTTGATATATTGTTTGAATTTCTTTACTTCTTTTGTATTCTTCAACTTATAATCTTCCAGTTATTTACAACCCTGAGGAGGGGCATATGGTGTTAGTGTGTCTTCAACTTATAACTTTTTTTCTAATCTTCAACTTATAATCTTTTTCTTGTTTGCGACATTGAGTAGACGGTACTACAATATTCGTTTCCAAGCTCATAATGAAAAAAATTATGCAACAATAAGTTGGACTTTTTCTTCATCGGAAGATAATATATCGCATTGTGCAACAACCATTGTTTGATGTTGAATACATTAAATGGAGGACAAGATATGAAAATGAGAGAATGGAAGTATAAACGATTTTCTGAAATGGGTGGAGAAATGGTTTGATTTTATAGATGAGACGATTTAGTCGTTAAAGAAAAGTAGTTTTTGCTTATCCAACGATTTTTTTTATATGATCAGCACATGTGACCAAGAGATGATTGAGAAAACCAACTCAATTTGAATGTGAAATACATAACTGTTTAAAATACCAAATAAAAATTTCAATACGAAAAAGAAATCACATAATTGAAATATAAAATGAAAATTGAAAAAATCTAATCATCTCCAAATGTCGCCGATGAGGTTTTCTTTAAGACTTAAATGAGTCCTTTTTTTTTGTAAGTTCGAAAATTATATTAATGAAACTCAATTCCAAGTAAGAAAATGGAAAAGAAAACAACGATTACAAGGGAACTCTAAAGAAGAGCTAAGGGCCTAAAGCCCGAGAAACAACAGAAAGAACGATCACAAAAAACAAAATCAGACAGGTGAACCATTCCATTTCACCGGTCGAGCACACCAACTCGCTTCAACACACGACAACAACAAGTGTCGATGAACGAGATGAAATGCATAAACCCGACTTGAGTCTAAGGACAAAACAAGCTCAATAACTCAGGTGAATATAAAACATCTTGTCTCCCTAAAAATTAATTGTTAGCTGTCACAACGGCCCCCATCTTGAACAATGTATCAAGCCACATACTAAGGACTCCACTTGCACTTCTAAATTAAGGGAATTAATACCAACCACCATGTAACCCGATGCTACGGAAAAAAGAGTAAACAAACGAAGCGAGATTAACCTTATGAACCATAACAACAAATAGAATTTAGGCTTGAATAACTAAGTCGTCTAAACAAACGCCTTGAAACTCGTTATCCTCTACCCACTCCTCACCCTCAGAGGTTAAATATGGATCATCAAAGAGATTCTTCTGAGGAACTTCTAGGTTCATATTATCGATTTGTTCCAAGACTGTTGTGTCCTTTTTAATAGATTTGACACTCAGTTGACAAACATATTGTCAGGCATCAGACTTAGCATTAGGATCAAGTACGTGGAAATATGATTTACTCACACCCTTTGCCCTTTCGCGATCCAAAGATCAAGTCATGGTCCGCGTATGAATAGTGTAACTTGGAGAAGTTGGAGATTTTTTGTTTTCCGTGATCTATACGTAACACTTTTATGCATAGGCGTGGGATCACAACTTATAGAGAAGGGTGGAAACTGCACAATAACCAAATGGTTTGCATCCCAAACGGTTCAACAAGCATATTGGAGTCCTGAATCGCACCAATACTTCATAGTCCACTAAGGATTTAAACGCTTGAATATCCATAACAAGCTCCGATTCTTTCCCAATGGACTCAAGAGGATTTGAAATTGAAACGCTATCCCGCCCCTTACTTGAAGGACTAAGAGATTCTGGCTCCCTCAACTGAGAACCAAACTCAGACTATTGTTGACAGGGAGTAAGATAATCTTCACATTCACCGATTACCAAGTAAGAGTGTCACGCCTCAAATCCGGTATTGACCGGACCCGAGACGCGACATAGTGAATTTCAAATAAAAGCAATTTAAGATAAATAATAATTGATAAAGGTAAATAGAAAAAAACAACAGAGTTAGAGTTTCCGAGTCTCACGCTCATAAAAATACATAAGTCCAAAACAACCGTTTCGTCACTACGAAAATATAAATAAACAAAAAATCGGACCCTCGCTAGCCCCACGCTCTGCGATGTCCTCTACTCCAAGTCATGACCACTACCTGTAGAAAACACGATAAAATAGGGGGTGAGCTTGACGCTCAGTAGGAAAGGCCCCGAAAATCACCTCAAACAGATTTACCAAAAAGTCATTTTTCACATTTTAATTACTTTCTCAAGTTTGATGAATGATACGACAATTTAGCCAAATAAAAGGCAACCTTTATAACCTGACGTTTACCAGTCCAACCATACTAACTTCAGCTCAACACCATCCAATCGACTAAAACACACAACGAAGGGAACAATCCACTTAAGACATCCAATTACGTTTCTAAACTAATTTTTTAACGATTAAAAATGGGAAAGTGACAACGAGAACATATAATCCAACTTAGACAACCTTCACTTTACCCGACCACAAACTGTCCCGAGAGTCCACATCCAAAGCCCCTTCACAAACGATTTACGGACAACCACAAATACAACACTTTAACTTACACGGAAGCCACACACATGAATTCACCCTCAGACAATCAAATCGAGTCATTCACGGTCACACGCCATTCATAACAAAGAACACCCATAGTCACAACACAGCAATACTCATTCAATTCATGCAATCTCAAATACACAAATCGTAACCCTTGCACGGTCTAGGGAGCAACCCTCTCGGCCCGGCGTAGCCGTACGCAACTTCCCCAACACAAAGTCGGGATAGGCGATCGACCTCATCGCATAACACATCGTTTTACCAATACACGAAAGGCAGGGAAATCGCCTCTTCGCGGCCTCATCTCTCGCGGTGCTCAACACAGCGTTTTACCGATACACGGAAGGCAGAGAAATCGCCTCTTCGCGGCCTCATCTCTCGCGGTGCTCAACACAGCGTTTTACCGATACACGGAAGGCAGGGAAATCGCCTCTTTGCGGCCTCATCTCTCGCGGTGCTCAACACAGCGTTTTACCGATAAACGGGAGGCGAGGAAATCGCCTCCTCGCGGCCTCATCTCTCGCGGTGCTCAACACAGCGTTTTACCGATAAACGGAAGGCAGGGAAATCGCCTCTTCGCGGCCTCATCTCTCGCGGTGCTCAACACACGTCTACGATCTAAAAGAAGAGTTAGGCGAATCCGACCCCAAATCTCTACCGACTGAGAAAAGGAACCGGAAAACTCCTAGATGAGATGAGAAAATCGACAGAGAAGTAAATAAATAGAGAAGACGAACCACATTACTGATCAGCAAAAAGCTCCATACCCAGATTGTTACGAAAGTCGTGAACCAGAGCGAACCGAGAAGTAGCAGAGAGGAAGAAGGAGCAGCCATCAAGGCCCAGTCCAGACCCAACCCAACCTGGGCCCAAACCAACCAGGCTCTGATACCAAAATTGTCACGCCTCAAATCCGGTATTGACCGGACCCGAGACGCGACTTAGTGAATTTCAAATAAAAGCAATTTAAGATAAATAATAACTGATAAAGGTAAATAGCAAAAAACAACAGAGTTAGAGTTTCTGAGTCTCACGCTCATAAAAATACATAAGTCCAAAACAACCGTTTCGTCAATACAAAAATATAAATAAACAAAAAACCGGACCCTCGCTAGCCCCACGCTCTGCGATGTCCTCTACTCCAAGTCATGACCACTACCTGTAGAAAACACGATAAAATAGGGGGGTGAGCTTGACGCTCAATAGGGAAGGCCCCGAAAACCACCTCAAACAGATTTACCAGAGAGTCCTTTCTCACATTTTAATTCAGGCGAGCCACCGTCTACTCCTCCGCCGCCAACCCTACCTCTAAACCCTCCACCTCTTTCACCAAACCTTCCACCTCCTCCATAAACAACATCATGATTCCAATATGGAAGAGACACTTCCTTAAGCAAAGCAGCACAACCATACTAACTTCAGCTCAACACCATCCAATAGACTAAGACACACAACGAAGGGAACAATCCAATTAAGATATCCAATTACGTTTCTAAACTAACTTTTTAACGATTAAAAATGGGAAAGTGAGAACGAGAACATATAATCCAACTTAGACAACCTTCACTTTACCCGACCACAAACTGTCCCGAGAGTCCACATCCAAAGCCCCTTCACAAACGATTTACGGACAACCACAAATACGACACTTTAACTTACACGGAAGCCACACACATGAATTCGCCCTCAGACAATCAAATCGAGTCATTCACGGTCACACGCCATTCATAACAAAGAACACTCATAGTTACAACACAACAATACTCATTCAATTCAGGCAATCTCAAATACACAAATCGTAACCCTTGCACGGTCTAGGGAGCAACCCTCTCGGCCCGGCGTAGCCATATGCAACTTCCCCAGCACAAAGTCGGGATAGGCGGTCGACCTCATCGCAGAACACATCGTTTTACCGATACACGGAAGGCAGTGAAATCGCCTCTTCGCGGCCTCATCTCTCGCGGTGCTCAACACAGTGTTTTACCGATACACGGAAGGCAGGGAAATCGCCTCTTCACGGCCTCATCTCTCGCGGTGCTCAACACAGCGTTTTACCGATACACGGAAGGCAGGGAAATCGCCTCTTCGCGGCCTCATCTCTCGCGGTGCTCAACACAGCGTTTTACCGATACACGAAAGGCAGGGAAATCGCCTCTTTCACCCCCACTCTCACTCTCACTTCAGCGAAGAAGAAGAAGAAGAAGAAGAAGAAGAAGAAGAAGAAGAAGAAGAAGAAGAAGAAGAAGAAGAAGAAGAAGAAGAAGCTGAGCAGACCCAGAAACGAGACCATGGGCTCGGTCTCTCTCAAAGTCGAGGACGGCACCGCCAGATAGAGAATCCCTTATCAGCTTTAAATAATGTCAATTTCGGTACAACAGTAGACACATGATTTCTAATCAGCAAAAGAATCTTTTCACATAATCCAATTGAGTTGAAAGATGAGTGCATAAACACCACTGAACCCACACATTTAAAAACATTATGCATCGCATATTCAACATAAAAAAAAGGGAATCCAGTTCAGGGTCGGGATTGAAAGAAGAAGAGGAGGCCTAGAGGTCAAGGGAAGAAGAAGGTCTCAACAAAGGTTTTTTTTTATCAGATTCATCCCAAGTCTAGCAGCAAGGATAAAAGCGGGGTGGTTTCGATCGTCTCGGATGGTAAGGTGGTCCATCGTGCCTTGGACTTTTGCTTGGCCATGAGGTTTTCTCTCATGGACAAGCCCTTGATTTTTGAGGTTGGGGTTCAAGATGAGACCAGATTACTTTGTCACGGTCCAGCTTTGGTATGATTGGTTCGATTGGGCTCGTTCTTTAGTTTTTTTCTCCCTATAGTGGTCATCATTTGTTTACCTTTGGTTTCGTAGTTGTGCTTTTGTTGAGTTGTTTTTGGTGCGTTCTTGTTTTGTTTTGGTTGTTTCCTACGTGTGGGAAGTGGTTGCTTTTGTGAGAGTTGTTAGCTCTTTTGAACTTTGTTTTAGTATTGAGGATGAGACCCCTTTTCGGGTGCCTCTCTTTGTCTAGTCTTTCCATATCATGAGGACATGAGCTTAATAAAATTTTGCCTATAAAAAAATAAAGAATAAAAATAAGGGAACTCAGTGACAGTAAACCAACCCCAATGTTCCACAACAATTCTAAGTAACCCTCCAAACATATGATATTGAACCAGGAGTTAAACCATTCCCACATTGTTTTACTCAACATCTAAGAGAACAAGAATCAGAATAGGTCAAAGAGATGAAATTGTCGTTCAATAGTTGAAGGGGTGGAGATCCCCTGATCTTGGATCCTTTCATTGTTCTCCAATATTATATTAAAACTTTAAGGCAACCCCTGATAGGTTAGTGATGTCGGTGTCACCTCATCATCCAACAAATCAATATACTCTCTATATGTCAGTCGCTAATCCTCAAAAACCATGTTGACACGCACACAAACAAATAACGCGAGTGATTTCCCGTCTCATAATAAATTTGGGCGAGTAAGGATGTGAAAACGCGATTGTTGAACCTCAAATGCTTGTTCAATAACCTTCTTTATCGTTTCTTTGATATGTAGTAAATAACTTGTGTTTAGGAAGTTGTGGCAGTGGAATTCTTTCCACAAATGCAGTCCAAGGTGGATAAATACCACCAGTTAAACATTAAGGAATAGTGTACTCGTTATCATTCACAATGTAGTCCACGTGTGGTTGATGATCTTGGATAGCTTTTGTGAATAATATTGATTGATTGGGTACGTTAATGTGGTTGTTCAACCCCATGACAGTGAAAAATGCATGTCATATCCAAGTGTCTTGTGATGCAACGACTTCGAGCATGATAATAGGTCTAGAATGATCTTTGCGTTATGATTTCTCCTTCTATGCCATTGGAATTTTTTTCACTCCTAATGCATGAAATTAAGACTCCATCTCTAGGAAGTAAAGAGTTGCTTTGACCCACAATATATGGAAAACATCCCACTCATTTGGCCTTCGTAGAAGGATGGAACCAAATAAATCGTGTAGCCCCAAAAATTCGTTCTTACGCACTCCAAAGCCGTGTTTTATCCTATTCGTCACTACACACACCTGCGGATCCATAGTACAACACTCAAATATGTGTTGTGTATTTTTGATAGGGAGAGAAGTTGAGAATACTAAGGGCACCAAGTGCTTGACAAAAGTAACTTTCGTGCTCCACCAAACTTCACATGATGTAGAAAAAAAATTCCTTCGTCATTCAGAATCGACAGAAAAATTATTTATTGTTGTGCACCGTCACGGTGACAACAACAACGCGCAACTGGTTGGAAAGAAGAGGAAATAGTCGAACATGAAGTCGATTGTTTTAGTAATGTGTTGGCCATATGGATGGAAACATGGAAGTTATGAGGTGAGTTCATGATCCTTGACCGTCTTTACCCTTAGCCCTACTCCCCATCCTCATTCCCTATTTCTACCCTACCATACTAGTTTCTTCCTACATAATTAGTGCATAAAAATAAAATTTGAACGGAAAATAAATAAAATCATTATCATAGTCTATCACATTAACATTTAAAGAGTAAGAGACATAAAATCAAGGTTATAAAAGTCCCCGCCTAAGCCATAGAATCTGCAAAAAAACAATGCCCGGTTTGTATCCTGTCCGACTAATCGGAAACTTGGAGCTCTGGTTTATTAGGTTAGACCTTTAAAGAAGAGATAAAAAGGTGAGAGAGACGGAATGCGTATAGTAATCTTGAATCTCTTTATAATAAGAATATGACATGTGTTTCTCGTTGATGGTTTGTTTTTACATCTCTTTTTTCTATTACTTGATATTTGCTTAATTAAGAATGATTACGAAAGAAAAATTAAATTGTATATTTATAAAAAAAATATATAATTACAAAAAGATGGTGAATATATTTTTCTATTATAATTTATATAAAACTAACAAGTTTATTATTATAATTTAGATTTTAATTAAAATAAAGAGCAAAACAAAAATGAATATATTATTTGGTTTAGTATGATATTTTTTTATATATTTTTGAAATTTTCTATTTTTTATATAATAAAAATATAGATTATATTTTGAATTTTTTATTATATTAAAAAAGAATCTATCTAGGATCTGACTATTCCTCGTCTAAGGCCTAAAGTCCTCACCACCTAACTAGTGCTTGTTAGAGCATGTACAACAATGAGGGGCAAGAGTGGGGGCGGGGGCAAGGGGCATGAGCCTCAAGCCTCTAGCCTTTTGCCCCTCTTCATTTGGGGAGGGCGGGGCGAGGGGGTGAAATAAGCCTCTTGCTCTTGTGCCTCTCGCCTCCTTCTTCGTGCATAGTCAACGTGATACATGTCCCTCGTTTTTTTCATTTTATATATTAAATCAGTTTTAAATTTATAAAATCCTTTTTTTATTTTAAGAAATCTGTTTTTAATTTAAAAAAATCAGTTTTAAATTTAAATTTTTTTTTTTAATTTTAAAAATCAGTTTTCTACTTCGATAAAATATGTCCAACGAAGAGGCTTAAATGGCGACAGCGAGTTGTAATGAAATTTCAAGTTTCATTATCCATTTTAGTTATTTCATTGTGTTTATTAATTAATTTTGTATTTTTAAAATTTATGTATTTATTAATTAATTTTATATATTTTATTTCAAATTTATTTATTATTTTGTTAATTTAATATGTATTTAAAAAATTCAGCAAAACCATTATTAATTATTCAGTCATCATTTCAGAAGGGGCATGAACCCCTTTATCAGCCCCCTTGATGTGGAACACTCACAATTTTAGAGGGGCAGGATCACAATTCAGAGGGGCATGAGCCTCAAGCCTCAAGCCCCTCTTGATGTACATGCTCTTACAACCTTACATAAAACCATCATTCTTCTCATACTTAAATACAGACGGCTAGGATTTTGGTGTTCTATTTTGTGATTTTCGTGACGTCTATAGGTTCGGTGCTCTACTAAATTTCAATTGTTATTAACCATGTTCCTTCTCATAGCACATGGCCTGTTATGTAGCGAATAATGCTACTCAATTTAAAGAACACATAGAAGTAAGATATTTTTCCAAAAAAAAACATACTTAACACGAGAAAAGCGTTATCTCCAGGGTTGTAAAAGCCTCCTTCTCTCCTTCTTCATTTCTACCGCAGCCGCCCTCATCGAGCATCTTTATCACCACGACCAGCTTCCTCCATGAACACCCTCCAGCCCTCGTTGTCGGACACCACCGCCCCGGACTCTACCTAGCCTCCCTAACTCTTTCTCCCCGACATGAAATACCCCCAAACCCATTTTCCTTCAGATTCAGTACAACCCGACACCCCCCCCCCCGCCGCCTGCACCTCTGCACGACCATCACGCGATGTTGGGGGTACGACGGAGAGCATACAAGCCCCGGGTCGACCTCGTCCTTCTACGATAATTCAAGCGCCGGCCTGGCCTAACCTCCGTCTACCTCATGTAGAGGCCGGGTGAGCCACATCGCGGTCCCGAGGCACGACAGAGGTCTCTTCCAAGCTTTCTTCGGTCTACTCGACTCTGGTTGTAGCAGATCCGATGAGGGCTCTCTTAAACCCGTCTTGTTCAATGTCTGGGATGCGGCCAGTGGTGCCAGATTGGGAAGATGAAGACGACGTATTTGAGATCCCCGGGGGGGGGGGCATCTCGGCTACTGTGGATGGTCGATATTGCTTCTCTTTTGTGGGGAAGGTTAAGGGAACGGGGCATCTCAACCAGAGTGCCTTCTGTAGGCTCATGCTCCAGCACTAGAAGGTCGACGACCTTCAGATCGAGTACCTGACCAAGGACGTGGTGGCCTTCCACTCCCCATCCCGGGCAGCCATGGAGAATATCCGCCACCGGGGCCCCTGAAGCTTCAAGAGTTATCCAGTGATGTTGGTTCCGCTCTTGGCCTACATGCAACCCGATGACATCAAGTTTGGGTGTATGGAGATTAGGGTCCAAGCGATGAATGTCCCATGGGATGCCCGGGATACCCCGGTTCGTGCCCTCCTTGCCTCGGTCTTGGGAAATCTGGTAACCACTGCCCCTATTCATATAGTACGACGCTCGAATGATTTTTTATGGATGAGGGTCGGCCTGGATGTGGGTCAACCATTGAGGAGACGTATTCGTCTCCGATTCCCAAGTCATGCCCAAACCTCCCTGGTGGGATTACAGTATGAACGGTTACCTAGGTTCTGCACTCAGTGTGATAGATTGACTCACTGTATGACCGAATCTACGGTCTATCTGCCTAGAATTGGCTGGGAGGAAATATGGTATGATGAGTCTATCCGGGTGCCGAAACAACTGGATGTGGATCCCTCCTCAATACTATTTGGAGGGCCCCGCAGGTGACACATGACACATCGGTGGACGATATGTCGACTTCCATGACCCTTGATCCGATTAGGGATTATGTGGGAGGGTCTATGGAAGGTACCAGTAAGGGTATTCTAGCACCCCCTCCCCTCCAGAATTTCAGGTGATGTAGGGACAGGAGGATTCCCGTTCAAAGTCTGACAACTTGGCTAAAAATGCCCCTGAGTGAGCAGTTCCTAAAAAGCTAGGGGCATCCCCGGAAGAGCTAGCGGGACAATTGAGTATTACAAAGCCTAGCAACCTGGCTAACGTCGAGGATGGTGGGGACGATATCTTTCTTAATCTATTTGCAAGTGAGTTGGCCTCGAAGCAAGAGAAGCAGAAGGACCAGCAAGACCAAGCTGGAGGAGTGGGTCCCATTCAATCGAAGGCGATGAAGGCCAATGGGAAAGGATGAGGTGGGCAGCAATATACCAGGTCTGCTTCTATAAAGAAGGATCTAGATCTTACAGGTCTGATCTCATAGGGTCACAAGTTGCGGGTGGAGAAGGAGGCTCAAGAACCACAAGCGGAGGTGTCATAACCTTCATCGGAGCAATGAAGAGGCCCGACGGGGGTGTGACGGTCCTTACATGGCCTATACCCACAGACCTGGGATAGTCGGTGCTGGGAAGCCTCGGGAAAGCCGCATTCATAGCACTTTACTTTTCCCTGTTTTATTGTGATACCTGTTTTAGGTTGGGTTGTACTTTTCATTTCAGTGGTTGGACTATTTATATTCTATTTTGTCCTTTTGAAATGCTTGTAAGGGGATCTCTTGAGATAGTGTCTACGATCCAAAATAGACTATTTTTACGGGTCCATGTGAGCAGGGTTGATTACGGTCAGACTGAACAATATTTTGGAACCCATGGCTTTACGCTTTATTTTATATGATTTATTTTTTTTACAGTAATACGCATCCCCACTTTACTCGTTTCAAAAAAAAATGCTGGCATCTGAAGAATGAATTGTAGTAAAGAAAGTATTAAATTTTCTAACTTAATTTTTGTATGAAAATAAATAAATGGAAAACTTAGTTTGTACTTTGTATGTGGACATCGTGTTTAACTGCAATTTGATGAGATCATTGACAGAGGGAACCACGAGCTGAACCTGTCTTTTTGTGGTAACCAGCTTTTTACGTACTTATTCTCTTACACGTTCATGCCACTTCGGATCGTATTTTCCTCGTGGTCTTGCAATCTTCCCCTACTTCTCCAATGCGTGCGTGTCTTACACCTTCTTGGCTCACGACAGTGATGACAGACCGTGTTGTACACATGCAATATAAGGCGAGTGACGAGAGACAACACGTGCTGCCACGAGGCATCCACGACAAAGACGTACGCTTGGCTGTTGTCTTCACACGCACGGCGACATCGAGCTCAATTACGACCTACCTCGTACTCTTTCCTTTGCCTAGTGTCTCACATATCATCGGCCGAGGCAGCACCTCATTTTGCCACGTTGACTAATTTAATTTGTTGGTTGTACAGGAAATAAGTAGAGTAAGAGCACCCACAGTCATCTCGTCGGCAGCTGGCGAGATGACGTTGACGAGATGAATTAAAAATAATTTTTTTTGGCTTATAGCCAGCACCCCACAGTCATCTCGCCGGCAGTTGCCTTTATGATAACTGATTCCTTCATATATTTGCTCCTCGCCGGCGACAAGGGCTGGCGATAAGCTAACAGCCAGCACTCATCGCCAGCAATTTTATATTCATTTCTCTCTCTTACTTTTTGAACTTTTTCTTCTCGTTTTTGCTCCCAGCCGGCTCCCAGCCCATGAACTGTGGATGCTCTAAGGACTAGTTCAAAATAAAAAAAGTAGAGTAAGGACGTCTAAATGTTATTGTCAATATCAATCCGGTGTGTATAACTTTTTTTGCACCCCTTCTTTCTTTACCAGTTTGCATTTTAAAAGACCCACAAATGAGAGAGAAACTTATGATTATTCTTTGACGTAATATTCCCTACATCCTCAACATAGAAAATATCATAAGAGATGAAAAATATAATTAGTTTATGCAAAAATTCAACTTATTAAAATAATTTGTTCATTTTTAAAATGACCTTAAAAATACAATACATGGTTTATTTTTATTTTAGATTTAATGAATTATTCATTAGTTATCAGTAAGACTTTGTTGTAAGTTAGATGTATCCCATGGTAATAAGTCATGGAAGCATGTAAGAATGAAGGGTAGGAAATCAAATGTTAAAAATCAAGTTTTCAATTCCTATCAGGACCAAGGAGAGAAGAAAATGCTGAATTAAATCTCTTTTTTTTTTTAAAGGAATCACTATACCGTGTATATTAGGTATCAAATTAATGATATACATTACAATATTGAAAGTACAATAAGAAACCAAATTTAGACTTAGTAGACTAATTTCATAAGATATAACGCACTACGCATCAACAAATACACATAAACATATATGAAATACAATTAGTTATCCAGATTAAGTCGAGCTAAAGACCGCTTACATCAATACTTAATTTTTATTTTCTTTTTTTGTGATGGCTAGTATTCCGTTTTTTGGACGGTTAGGACGGTATCTATTGAAAAAAAACCCGATGTGTATCAACTAATCAAGTTGAGGATAATACTTCTATTTTATTTAGGAACATTAATCATACCCATATTTAAGTATATATCCAAGTATGTATCCAAGTGAATAAATACTAGAGATATTAGCGTGACCACGATGTTATGGCCGATGGTACTGAAATGAACTTGAAATGAACTAGAATATCCATTTATAGCCCGCAAGAAACATTTACTTTGATATTTTGAAATGCCACCTACGTAAAGATAATATAATATAATTTGCAAAGATTAAAAAAATAATAGTAAATAAAAAATTGTACCTTAAGAATAAATAAATAGAGAAAAGTACAAGGAACTGGTATTTAAGTCTGAAAGCTCTCCTCTCTAGAAAGTAGAAACCAAAGCAGGATCAAATTCCTCACACAGCTCTCGGAACAAAACAGAGCACCGAACCCAGAATCGGCATCAGCATCATCATCATCATGCCGCCGCAAGAGCACGAGCAGCCACTACTCTCCGGCTCCGACACGGACCAGGAAACCGCGTACGAGGTGACCGAGAAGGTCCACATAATCGGAATCGACGAATCCGAATTGGAGGGCGGAGTGCCGCCGTTTTCGTGGAGGAAGCTGTGGCTGTTCACGGGACCCGGATTCCTGATGAGCATCGCGTTTCTGGATCCGGGAAATCTGGAGGGGGATCTCCAGGCGGGGGCGATTGCAGGGTACTCGCTGCTGTGGCTGCTGCTGTGGGCGACGGCGATGGGGCTTCTGGTGCAGCTGCTGTCGGCGAGGCTCGGGGTGGCGACTGGGAAGCACTTGGCGGAGCTGTGCCGCCAGGAGTACCCGACCTGGGCCGCCAGGGTGCTCTGGGTCATGGCCGAGCTCGCTCTCATTGGCGCCGATATTCAGGAAGTCATCGGCAGTGCTATTGCCCTCAAAGTTTTAAGTAACGGGGTTTTGCCTCTCTGGGCCGGCGTCACCATTACTGCTCTTGATTGGTCAGTTATTTTATTACTTTACTTAATTTGGTTTCTGGTTTTATCGATTTTGTTGCCTTTTTTTTATGCAATCACTCCATTTCTTGCTTGTTAAAAATGAATCTCTCTGAGTTTGTGTTCACCCTCATGTTTGATTAGGTTGATTTGGTCTCAAAGGTATTCAATGTTTCATCGTTTAAGGAAGTAATCAGTTTCGGACAACATTTGATGCTCTTAAATTTGGAACTGTTTATGTTTTGTTTACATTATTGAGAAAATAAATAACTCTTCCCAAGTTCAGACTAGTCAAATGTTTCTGCCAGGCATTTCAGTGTTGAGTAGTGCTATGCTGAGCTTACATTCCATGTTACAGAATTTAGAGAATTTAACTTAGTCTGTCTCCTTTGCAGTTGTTCAGCATCTTAAAGTCCATATCTTGCTTCACATGATACTAATCACATTATGTTTGCTCGGATATTACAGTTTTGTCTTCCTGTTTCTTGAGAACTATGGGGTCAGAAAATTGGAAGCTGTTTTTGCCATTCTGATTGCAACCATGGCACTTTCATTCGCATGGATGTTCGGTGAAGCAAAGCCCAGTGGAACTGAACTTCTGGTTGGTAAGTAGCCTTATCTTCATTAACTTGAACAATTCTCTACCAGCTATCATATATGATATATCTGTGTGCATTTGTTGACCATTTGATTCTCTTTGCAGGTATCTTGGTTCCAAAGCTTAGCTCCAGAACAATCAAGCAAGCTGTTGGAGTTGTGGGTTGCATCATAATGCCTCACAACGTGTTCTTGCATTCAGCCCTTGTGCAGTCTAGGGACGTTGACCCTAAAAAGAAAGGGCGGGTTCAAGAAGCCCTCAATTACTACTCCATAGAGTCCACCATTGCACTCATCATCTCCTTCATCATCAACCTTTTTGTCACAACAGTGTTTGCAAAGGGATTTTATGGAACGGGTACAGCCAATAGCATTGGCCTTGTGAATGCTGGGCAGTATCTTCAAGAGAAATATGGAGGTGGGCTGTTCCCAATATTATACATCTGGGGTATTGGATTATTAGCAGCTGGCCAGAGTAGCACTATCACCGGCACTTATGCAGGGCAATTTATCATGGGAGGTTTCTTGAACTTAAGGCTGAAGAAATGGCTGAGGGCACTCATCACACGGAGCTGCGCTATCATCCCGACTATGATAGTTGCACTTGCTTTTGACACCTCTGAGGACACACTAGATCAGCTTAATGAGTGGCTTAATGTGCTTCAGTCCATTCAGATCCCCTTTGCTCTTATTCCCCTTCTGTGTTTGGCTTCCAAGGAGCGCATCATGGGTGTGTTCAAGATTGGCCCTGTTCTCAAGGTATGTTTTCACTTCCTTGGGAATTAAGCCTTTCATGAATCGGTAATTTGCAACAGCTGATAAATAGAAAACCTCTTGTCTATGCCATTAGTTCTTAGAAAACCAAAAACAGTGATATGCTTGATGTCAAGTTACTTTGAAGGGGAAATGACATGTTACCACCCTAAACTATGCACGGAAAGCATGTTACTACCCTCAACTTTAAAAGTGATCATACAACCCGCCCTCAACTTCAAAAGTGATTGGAGCCGATCGGTATTCCACAAAGCTCAATGTCTTCCTATATTTCGTGAGATACATATTAGCTTTGATGAGTGTTCATTATATATATATATATATATATATATATATATATATATATATATATATATATTTTCAAATCTTTTTCCTATTTTCACGTGTAAAGGGTAGTTTGGTCATTAGACATGATCATTTTGTAAAAAGTTTAATCTTTTCTGATTTTTGAATGTAAAGGGTAGTTTGGTCATTAGGCATTATCATTTTTGAAATTGAGGGAGGTAACATGATTTTCATGCATAGTTGAGGGAGTAACATGATTTTCATGCATAGTTGAGGGTAGTAACATAATTTTCGGGCATAGTTTAGGGTGGTAACACATGATATTTTCCCTATGAAAAAAAGAAATTCCCCTGAACCAATAAAGAGGAAAAAGGCTATTTCTCGTGAAGTTGTTTGCTAAACTGTTCTTCAAGAATAGTCAAATGTGTTTGGAGGAACACCTATTCTTTCTTTGTGCACATCTCCTGCTTAACTTTCTTTTTGTGATTAAGAAATTGAGTGAATGAATAATCCATGCATTTTTTTTCTCTTTTCTAGATTGTTGCTTGGCTTGTGGCTGCCCTGGTGATTGTGATCAATGCATATCTGTTGCTTGACTTTTTCTCCTCTGAAGTGAACGGTGCCATGTTTGGCACTGCAGTGTGCGGTTTCACAACTGCATATGTTGCATTTATAATTTACCTTGTTTCTCGGGACTTTACCTTTGGTACCTGCTGCAGCCTAGTAACTTCAAAGAAGTCAGGGAGCTCTGGGAACTGAGTACTTAGCCTATGGTGCCTGATAAAGGCACTCCCAAATAACTTCCATATGATTGGTGCTAGTTTAGCACAGTCTTCACCCGTTAGGCACACTAGGGGTGACTAGTTGTATACAAATGCAAGTCATTGTACCATACTGGCACTCAGACAACGTAAGGTAGGAATTGTTGTATGGTAGAACAAACTCAGTATTTTCTGATGTTGCATGTATTACTGAAATGAAGAAAGCAGCAGAAAGAACATTTTTCTGGATCGTTACTGCAATGTGCATGAGAGAGTATGGTTGTTGGAGAAACTAGGGAGACCAAGGGAGCCTGTGTAGAAATTCTGAACTATGAACATATGCTGACAAGGTTGTTGTTTAGTATTTTGTCATAAGTTTCTCTGAGTTATTTATTATAGATTTGATTTTGTACTTGAATTGAAAGAGCCCCTTCTTCGATTTAGGGGGTCTGATCATGCGATTTTGATTAACTATCTGGAGTTTTGGGCAACTACCAGTGGGTCTTGAATCTTGATGTTGTTGATCCTCATGGCTTAGGTGAATTGAAGGTTTTTGTATTTGTGCAACTTTTGTTAGTTTGTCATTACTTGTCCAACCTCCTGAAGGTTTGATTTGCCGATGGACAAACAAGATTGGTAAGTTGGATAATTGTTGTTTTGGTTTCTCCTTTCTTGGTGGGTTAAGAACTGGGTGTTGTAGATTTCATGCAATTTCAACTGATCTGGCCTTTGCTTTGTTGTTCCTCTAGTGTTCATTTGTGAGGGGTTGGTGGTTTCGTGTCCCTGGTTGTGTAATGGTTCTTTTGGGGACTGGGTGATTGTTCTTTTTACGTCTGGGTTGTGGGGATGGTGATTTGGTTCGGTTTTAGCGGAATGTGCATGCATAGTTATGCTACTCTGAGCTCAATTGGTTAAAAGTTCTGACCATGGGCGGTTTGTTGAGCTCAATCCAGTTGTTTCTGAATAAGTTATAGTTTGATTTTGTATGAGTTATAGTAAATTGGTGTTAAGTAATTACTGATAGGACCCTACTTCAACTCAATGTCCTGTAACTTGGCCTATAAGGCTATAACAGTTATCTGCAATGCCCAAAATACTGTGTGATCTTGGTTTTCTTTGCTGCTGATGTTTTTCATACATGCTATGTGAAAAGAGAGGTTCTTTATCAAAATTCAAGTTGAATTTTTTAATTAGGATTTTTTTGGGTCTAACATTGTTTCATTCATTTATGTATTTGAGTTTCTCTGAAACCTTGAAATTCTAATTTTTCTAGTCAACAAGAATCATCTGGTTGACTAATTAACTTAATTTGATGTGCTTGTCTATGTTCAGCAGATATGTGTTGATGTGTTTAGGAGAAGAACTAAGGGGTAAAAAGAATACCTTGAATATGTGAGAGCATGTACATAGGAAAGGCCCTTAGAGCATGTACAACAGAACGGCCCTGGGTGAGGCCCTGACCCTGAGGCCCTTGTGCTGACTGGACAAAAGTCAGGGAGTGGGAGTGCAGAAAAGTGGGTGTTCTACAACAGAAAGGACCTCTGAGGCCCTGGGAGTGCAGAACAGTGCTGACTGGATTATTATTTGATATTTTCCTGTTTTATTTAATTTATTATTAGAAACCGTTTAATTTAGTCATAATTTAAACAATTTTGGAAATAAATAATTAATGACAATCAATAATTAATAAATTCAACACGAATATAAATGAACTTCTAATTTTATTCAATCCCTTTTAATACAACCCAAAACAAAATACAAGTTCAAGAATCATCCTCTGTTGGGTCGACATCTGGTGGTGGGGGTTGGCTTCGAAGATCATCAATTTGGGCTTCAAGGCTAGTGATGAGTCTTCGCACTTGGGTCTTGCAAAACTTATGGTCTGCCAACGCCTCTTCGTCGTAGGAAGATGTATCCGTCCCCACCAGGGCCTTGTAGTTGGCGATGTTTGCTTCCCACTGTTGGGTTAATGCCTGTATCATGCGAAACTTTTCTGCATGCTGTTCGCCACGTGAACGTTGAGCCTCAAACCGTGCACGTTCAGCGTCGATTCGTGCACGTTCCAGTTCGGCGAAGGCAGACATTTGGGCCGTGAGGACGACCCCCTTCTTTGCGGCCTTCGCTGCCTTCTTCCCTTGCGGTCGGCGAGGGGGACTTGGGTCGGCCTCAGGGGATAGCGGTGTGTCGTTGAGAGGGACTTGAGTCCCTTCGTAGTTCTTGCTTCCTCCCCATTCTGGTTGGGACTCACCACTGATATGTGTGCCCTCCTCCCCTGTCCTTGTGGGTGGGGTTGAGCTGTAAGCCCCAACCTCATCCAACCGCTGTCGTTATTGGCGTACTTGACGGCGGACATTTCCCATTGTGCCCTCGTGGGCAGTGAACTTCGAGACGCCCTCGAGCCTCTCCACCCAATGATCCAGGTCGAACTTTAGTGGGTGGTCCCTAATCATTTTCCCTGCCTCCTCCCACAGTTGCTTCGCACGTTTCATGTGCTCTGCCTGGTTGGCGCCGCTCGGTTTCTCCTCCTTGGACTTCTTCAAATAGCCGAGGAATCTCTTTGTCTGAGAGGAACCTCTGCCCCAACGTTTCTTGATAGCTTCCCACCGTCGCACTGGGAAACCTCCCTTCGAGTTGTATTTCTTTGTAACTTCGCACCAGAATGTGGTGCCGGTTTGGGAGTTGCCCTTGATGGCGTCTTTCGAAGAACTCAACCAACAAGTTATGAGCCAATCGTCCTCCTGCTTGCTGAATGTCCGGCCATCCGGTTCTGGTTCTTGGGGTTGGCCTCGGGGTTGGGCTCGGGCAGCAGGGGCTCGGGCTCGTCGTTGGGAAGGTCCGGCAGAGGATGGTTGGGGGGTTTGTACGTCGGGTAGTGGATGACCCTCGTAGTTGTAGAATTGGGTTCCCATCCCCCATTGTGATTGTGGTTGGAACGGTGGCATCTGGAAACCTTATGGGGGCATGGTCCATTGTGATGGCACTTGGAACCCTGGTGCCATTTGATATTGTTGGGGACGGTATTGCCCTGATAAAAAATTTTAATACAATAAATTAAGTGTTAAAAAATAAAATAATAAAATGAGTGCAAATAATTAATCAAAAAAATGAATGCAATGCATTAATACAATAAAATAAGTACAAAAATTACGTTACATAAATAATAAGTTTGCACTAACCTGAACTCGACCCCGGGTTCGAGTTTGGGGAGTTGGAGCGATTGCCCGTGGAGCGATTGCCCGTTAGAATGTCTCCGAAACCTCGTGCCAGTTCGTCCTCGGTGAATCCTACTTCGTCACCAGCTGAATGTACACGAGACCCAGCTTCGCCCGACATTTTTTACGCGAATAATTGAAACGAGAGAGGAGAATTTGGGAAGATGAGAGTGAAATTGGAGAGTGAAAGTATGGAGTGGTGTGGAAAAAATGAGAGTGAAGATGGGTATTTATAGGGTTAGTTTTTAATGATTTTTGAATTAAAAAAAAATAGCCGTTAGTAATTTGACCGTTGCCAACGGTCGGGCCACGTGGCGCAGCCACAGGCTGCCACGGCAGCGACAGCGCGCAGGGAGCGGGACCGGCCAGCGGCCAGCGATCGGGGCACGCGGCACGCACAGCGGGGAGCGGGAGCGCGAAAATGGGGAGCGGGCGCGCGTTTTTCGGCCTCCACAGCGGGCCGGCCAGCGTGCCGCGGTCCTCGCGCGCGCGGAGTGGGGCGCGGGTCCGACCCGTTGTACATGCTCTTAGTGACTCCCGAGTCCTGAGTCTTGTATCCTGACTGAACAAAATAATGGGATTTGAGACTTAGAATAGTGGGTGTTTTGCAATGAGAGACTCACTGTGAGGCTCAATATTTTTAATGAATGCTGATCAGATGCTGAGTGGTTAATTAATTGATATTTTACTGTTTTATTTAATTCTTTATCAGAAACCGTTTAAATTATATAAAATATAAACAAATATGAAAAAATAATTAATGACAATAAAAAAATAAGAAATATATTTAACACGAATAAAAGTGAACTTGAACTTTTATTCATCCCTTTTTAATACAACCCCCAAAAAATACATGCTCAAGAATCATTGTGGTGGGTTGACATCCGGTGGTGGTTGTTGTTGTCGAAGATCTTCAAGTTCACCTTCAAGGGTATTCAAGAGTCTTCAAATTCAGGCCTTGCACGACTTGTGCTCTTCCAAATCGTCTTCGGTGAAGTCGGAGGTATCCGTTTACACCATGGACCTGTACAAGGCGAAGTTTGCTTCCCACTGCTGGGTTAACTTGTGTATCATGCGGGTCCTTTCTATCTTTCCTTCCTGTCTTGTACGTTTCATCTCCGCATAGGCAGTCATTTGGGTCGTGAGGACGGTCCCCTTTTTTGATGCTTTCGATGCCTTCTTTCCTTGCGGTTGCGTTCAGCGAGTTGGTTGAGGGGGACTTGCATCGACCTCATGGGAGGGGGGTGTTTCGCTGAGAGGCACCTCACTCCCCTCGTTGTGGTCGGAAGCTCCTCATTCTGGTTGTTGAGACTCGCCACCAAGAGGTGTGTAATCTTCCCATGTGCTTGTGGGTGGGGTTGAGCTATAATTCCCAGCCTCATCCAAGCGTTGTCGTTGTTGGCGTTGTTGTTGGCGGACAGTACCCATGGTGCCTACCTCGGCAGCGAACTTGGTATTGCCTTCAAGCTCGGCAACCCAATGATCCAGGTCGAAATTTTTTGGGTGCTCCTTCGGTCTATCTTTCACCGGTGTATTCGCCCACATGTCCTTCGCATGTCTCATATAGTCCTCATGGGTCCAGCTGTTGTGGAACTCGGCCTTGGAGGTCTTCAGATAACTGAGGAACCTCCTTGTCTGCGACTAGCATCTGGCCCAATGTTTCTTGATAGCATTCCACGCGTAGTGGCGGTGTCCTCCAGTCGCGTTGAACTTCCTCTCAATAGTGCACCAGAATGTGTTTCTGGATTGAGAGTTTCCCTTAATCGGGTCTTTTGTAGTCGAGAGCTAGCAGTCTATGAGGTGTTTGTCTGCCTCGATGGTCCATGTCCTCCGGTCCTGTGGTGCTGCTCGGGGTCGTCGTTGGGAAGGTCCGACAGAGGATGACTGCGACGACCTACGGGTGAAGCCTACGTCGAGTAATGAGTGTTTGGGGTAGTTGTAGCATTGTGGTGGAAGCAAGTAACCTTGTGGCGGCATTTGGTACCCTTGTGGCGGCATCTGGTACTGTTGTGGTGACATCTGGTAACCTTGTGGCGGGATCTGGTAACCTTGTGCGTTGAATTGTTGTGAACAGAATTGACCTTGGAAATATGAAATTACAAAAAAATTATTACGAAAGTATTCTAAAAAAATGATATTAACACAAATAAATTTGTTTAATGAATTAAACAACAACAATCACTTACGAAAATGAATTAAAAAAAATACAGAAAATGAAACACTTAACGATAGTTTGAAGTTACATGAGCTCGAACCCGGTTGCATGTATGGCGTGAAAGCAGAGTTCTCACAAGTGTCCGTAAATTTTTGTGGAAATCCGTGCTAGTTCGTCGGGGGTGAATCCTACTTCGTCACCAGCTGATTGTGCACGAGTCTCTTCGTCGCCCGACATTTTTCACGAGAATATTGCAAATGAGAGAGTAGAATGTGGGAATGGGAGAGTGAAATTGGAGAATAGGTGAGTGATGAGTGAAAATAATGAGGTTGGGGTTGGGGTATTTATAGGGTATATACTGTAGTGGATTTTTTTTTTAAGTTACCTTTTCCGACCGTTTGGAAACGGTCGGATTTTTTTTTCCAGACGTAGGACACGTGGCGGCTTGGGATTGGCCGGTTGACGGATACGGGACGAGGGACGCGGCTCGGCCCGCGGTTGCGGGACAAGGGACGCGTGCTGCGGCCCGGCCCGCGTTTTTGCGGGACGCGAGACGCGTAAAAGTCGTCCCACAATGGGACGGCCCGCGTCCCGCGGCCTGCAAAAACGCGAGCCAAGCCTCAGGATCGGTCCGTTGTTCTTGCTCTGAGAACCTAGCTTGATGGTATAAGGCTCATGAATGTTTACATGAGAACCTGTGTTTGTATCTTACCTGAAACACCTTGAATTTTAATTTAGGATAAATTACAAATACCTACCCCAAATTTGTAGCGTTTAACTAAAACCTACTCTAAAGTCTTTTTTAACTGATACTTACTCAGATGTTTAGTTATATAGCAAATAGCCCAAGTTGTCAGCTAAAATGACGAAAATGCCCTCAGTGATTTTTTAAATAAAACTTAAGTGATTTAATAAGTACATATATATATACCTAACAAAAGTGATTTTTTAAATAATTTTTTAAAATAATTACTGAAGTGTAGTTGAGTGTATTTTCGTCATTTTAGCTGACGGATTGGGCTATTTGTTATATAACTAAATATAGGTATCAGTTAAAAAAAATTAGGACGAGTATCAGTTATACGCTACAAGTTTGGGGTATGTATTTGTAGTTCACCCTTTAATTTATTTTGGGAAAATTTCAATTTAATACCCTGGCAAACATTTATTTGCAATATAATACCCTAGCTTGTTTTTTTTTGCAATTTAATACCCTGACAAACATTTATTTTCACTTTCATACCCAACCGTTAACTTTCCATCCAAAATGGATGAAAAGTCCAAAATACCCCTTGAGACCAATCATATTTTCAAAATCTACCACAAAAAATCAGATTTTTTTATATATTTCAAAAAACTATATTTTATTTCAAAAATCAGTTTTTATATATTTCAAAAATCATATTTTTATATAATTAAAAAAATCAGATTTATTTCAAAAAATATTTAAAAAAAATCAGTTTTTATATATTAAAAAAAGATTTTTATATGTTTTTAAAAATAGTTTTTATTTCAAAAAAGTATTTTTTTTAAAAACAGTTTTTATATATTTAAAAAATAATTTTTTATATATTTCATAATAATATTTTTATATAATTAAAAAAGAAGATTTATTTCAAAAAAAATAATTAAAATCAGTTTTTTTTTTATATTATAAGAATCAGATTTTTATATATTTTAAAAGATTTTATTTCAATTTTTTTTAAATCGATTTTTATATATTTAAAAAAAATAAATTTTTATATATTTCAAAAATCATATTTTTATGTAATTCAAAAAAACAGAATTATTTTAAAAATAAAATAAAATCAGTTTTTTATATGTTAAAAAAAACAGATTTTTTTATATTTCAAAAAAATTATATTTTATTTCAAAAAATATTTTTTAAAAAAATCGGTTTTTATGTATTTAAAAAAATCAAAGATTAAAGGGTGTTTTGGGTATTTTTTGAAAAAACAAGGTCATGTACAAAGCACATGACTACTTTCCATCCATTTTGGATGGAAAGTTAACGGTTGGGTATGAAAGTGAAAATAAATGTTTACCAGGGTATAAATTGCAAAAAAATAAGCTATGGTATTATATTGCAAATAAATGTTTGATAGGGTATTAAATTGAAATTTTTCCATTTATTTTTTATATCTGGTTTGTCACAAGTTTGGGCTTGGCCCAATCCGTTTATCCTTGTGTGTTACAAGTTCAACAACAAGGCTTGGCCCAGCCCAATCCGTTTGTAATCACTCCCTTTCGCCTCTTGCGCGAAACACAAAATTCCCTTCCCGTCTTTTTTCTGCGCGATAGGCTTCGAACAGCAGGCAGCCACCACTCCCTTCGCCGGCGGCAAGCAAGTCTTCTTCATCACGCTTCACGGAAACTCAATTACTCAAGGTAAGATCTTAATTCTCATCACTATTTTTGTTGATTTTTCTTGAATTGAAATTCAGACCTAAAATTTACAAACCTAAATTAGTTGGATGGTAACAAGAGAAGATTAAGGGTTTGTTTGGAGTAGCTGGTTTAGGAGGAGGAGTGCTGTAGTTCGGGGCTGGTTTGTTGGTGATTCAGAGTTGAAGTTGTTGATGGCCTTTTAGTAGTGTTGAGTTGTTATTTTGTTGTGTTTGTTGCTGATTGAATTTGTGTTGTCATTGCGTGTGGATGCTGAATTTTAGGGCTCATGATTTGTAAGGGTTTGCAAAATATGACATTGTAGTATTTATAATTTTTTTGCTTTGTTGATTAAAAAAGGTAGTCAAATTAAGACCATGGAGGTAAAGAGGGGTAAATTAAGGTTCTGAGAATATGAATTAGTGTGAGGCCATAAACACTATAATTTCATTTATATCAATGTGTTCTATTATAAATTTTTAATATATCTTTTATGTTGATTTTTGCAATGCCAGTTTATTAAGAATGTGATCATGTGAGAGGTGTCTGTTGATATTCATTGTTTTTAATATGTCACGGAATGCTTATACGAGTTAATGTGTAAAGTTCTATTTTTACTTTATCAAGTTTAAAGTAATATATTTAATAGGAACTTCTTAAATTTAATTAGGTTTATACAAATTGTAGGATGCGAAAGTTTTTTCCGTCTATACCAAGATTCATGGAACCAAATGCTTCTATTCTTGACTCAATTTCAACAATTTAAGAAGCCTATATTTTAGAATCGTTGTTTTTTTTATTAATTATCGATGGCTACCCCTAAAAAAAATTCATGGTTCCGCCCCTGTTGGGGACTGTTTTTTTTATTAATGGAGAATAAGATATGTCAGTTCCAGTGTTTTGGTTTAATTTCTTATCATCTAAGATCAGCTTGTGATGCACATTTTGATATCTGCGGTGGGGTTCAAGTGCACATCCTTGTTTTTAAGGCACAGAAGTTTAATTTAAGGTGAATTTGGAGCCATGAAAGATGTTATAAACCTCCTAATTTGGAACACCCTAATTTTGTTTTTTCTTTAATGCTTCGGCTTGTACTTTTTGCTGGGGTCTGTTAAAAACCTCTGTGTTTTCTCTCTTCCTGCAACCCATTGCGCTTCTCTCTCTTGCGACTCCATTGCGCTTCTCCCTCCTGCGACCCTTTCTCTCCTTTTTTGTTTCTTCGCCGAGACAACATAAATCAAGGAGTTGGTTCCAATTTCTGCATCCACTTCTCCCAATCGCTGCAAGTTGCACAGTCGCGAATCCCCAATTCCACGATCAACAGTTGAGGTTTGGGTTTGGATTTGTCCCTCTGCGTTGCTTTTGATTTGCGTGTGATTCATTTAATTGACTACCTAACAATTACAGTTCCATCAAACTCAGTTTTAGGCTTATCATAGATAATTCGTGTAGCGATGCTATTCATAGTATGTGCTCCACAGATCCCTTGTTTTTTCATAGGTTTTGTTTTCTTTATCATAATTGTGTTCATATGGAATGACGCAGTTCAACACTACGTGTTCAACTGCCCAAATGAATATTTAATTTTCTTTGATTCAACATTACAAGTAATTCCATGGTTCCATGAGTTGATGCATTTTTTTTCCCTATAAATCTATGTCTCAGTCATGGGTACGTTTTGTGTTCTGTAAGATTCATGTTCTGGTCTTTTGCAATTCTTTTTGCTTCAAATGGGTTGCTTACAGCAAGATCTCAAAAATATTTGTTTGGTGTTCAATTGGGATTATACTGTTAGATTTATGTTCCATTGGAAACTGAGAGTAAAACCGAAAATTTTGAGATCCTAATAAGTTACAACTACACTCTACAGTTTTACATATAGAATGACCAATGCCGAAATTTGCGTCTAAACTCTAAAAAATAATGTTGTTTTAAAATGGCTTCTGTTTGGTGGCTCAGGAATAAAATGTAACTTATGGCCATATTTGGCTTTATATTGATAGGAATTTCTCAAATTTAATCAAGTTCATACAAAATTGTAGGATGCTTAAGTATTATGCGTCCAACTCCAAACCGAGATGTATTAATATCGTTGATTTTTCTTTGTATTTATTAATTATCGATGGCTACCCCTGGAAAAAATTCCTGGTTCTGCCCATGCCTAGCCGAACTGTGCTACCACCATTAAGAAGGCTGGTGTTGATCAATGGATACATGTTTTGTTCATATGCTATAGGGATAACGTCGATTCCTAGCCTAGTCGAAAAGGTCATTTGCACATCCTAACCGTGCTCCACCTTTTGTGACAGATCCTAACACAAAGGTGGTACAAGTTTACAAAAAGTACCAATCACGTGTAAAATAATTATGAAAAAGGGGGCTAGGATTCGTAACAAAATACCACCTTTATGCTATTTTTTGTAACAAAATACCACCTTTATGGTACTTTTTGTAACAAAATACCACCTTTGTGTTAGGATCTGTTACAAAAGGTAGAGCACGGTTAGGATGTGCAAGGGAGTTATCTTAAATCAGTTTAATAGTTTCCCTTCCATTTGGCTTTCTTGTTATTAATTAAATAATTTATTGGCCAGTTATCTGGTGTTCTATTATATAAGGTTATTGATTCTCCACATTTACATACTGGGTCACAAGTAGCTTAAGTTTACTTCAATTCAGCTTTTCTACTGCTTATACCATGACATATAATAGAAGTACTTTTTTGCTTGTCTTGCTAATGGTGCTTTTTGGTCTTTTATGCTTTAGACAGAACAGCTTTTTGATTGAATCCTGAACATTCTCCAATCATGTCTGGCAAGGAGCAAGTTGTGGTAAATGACACCCAATCTTCTCTGGTAGAGCAGCTAGGTAAGGCATTTGTGGAACTGGAAGCTTGTAAAAATGCTTCAGGGGACAAGGTTCAGTGGGTGGAAATCGAAGAACATTTTCGCAACCTTGAGGCGATGTTGAAGAAGAAATCTGACGAGCTAGACACTATGGAGAAGGAATATAAAGAGAAGGAAGCTGAAACTTCTGCATTGATCTCTGAGAGAGAGGCAGCTGTTGTTGCTAAGGAGCAAGATCTGCAAGATCGAGTGCAGGAGCTGAAAGATGCAGCCGTTGCAGTCATTGCAGAGGCTCGAGCCACTCACATGCCAGCATCTTCAGAGCTTGTTGACGGGGACAATAAAGAAAGCAAGGTAAGCAGCCCTCTTGATGCAAATTCCCCAGGGGAAGAGTTCCTCCATAAACAAAGTGATCATGTTGAAGGCTCGGCTGTAGAGGTTAAGCCACGCCCAGAGCTTACCCAATTTTGTGAGCAGATGGATGCAAAAGGGCTTCTGAGTTTTACTGTGGAGAACCAAAAAAAATTATATATAATTCGTGAGGAACTTTCTGTTGCACTAGAAAGTGCGGCTGAACCGGCCCGTATGGTGCTGGATGCATTGGAGGGGTTTTACCCTCCCAATGAAAATTACCAACCAGGGGATAATGGGAATGATTCCCTTCAGGGCATGCGCAAATCATGTGTTATGGTTTTGGAAGCCATGCATGCCTTATTGGCAAGGGTTGACCCAGGTGCCGGTCACCTTCTAAACCCTGAAATTAAGCAGCAAGCCAAGGCAATTGCTGATGAGTGGAAGCCTAAGTTGGCTGGTGAAGGCACTGGTGCTGCCAATGGAAACTCATTGGAAGCGGAGGCATTCTTGCAGCTCATTGTAACTTTTAGGGTTGCTTCAGAGTTTGATGAAGAAGAGCTCTGTGAGCTTGTTCTTGCTGTAGCTCACCGCCGGCAGGCACCTCAGCTCTGCCGCTCTCTTGGGTTAGCACACAAAATGCCAGGTTGGTGTCCCATTTACTAACTGACCTGACCATTTCTGGAGCCTGGAAAGTTATTTCCATTAGATCACTTTGAGAAATAAGGACACTAGTACTGGTAATCTGAAACGGATGGCTTCACTAGGTGGTAGCTATAGGATATAATTTACAAAGGAGGCATTGCATTTGATTCTAGCTAATCACTTACTTTTTGTACAGGTGTCATCCAAACTTTAATCAACTCTGGCAAGCAGATAGATGCTGTTCATTTTATTCACGCTTTCCAGCTTACTGAAAGCTATCCTCCGGTGCCCCTGTTGAAGACCTACTTGAAGGAATTGAGAAGGAACTCACAAGGAAAGAGTTGGAACTCGGACGATGCCTCTGCTGTGCGAGTACATCTCTTACCTATAATAGATTATCAACCAGCAAAGTTGAACGCTATGTTATCAATTGCTTATTCTTGACTTTGTTAATATACACAGAATGATGTAAACGCACAAGAACTCGCAGCTTTAAAAGCTGTGATAAGGTGTGTTGAAGAGTACAAGCTTGAATCTGACTACCCACTTGAACCCCTTCAGAAAAGGGTCACTCAATTGGAGAGGTCCAAAGCCGATAAGAAGAGAAGTGGTGGTGACTTTGTGAAACGTCAATTACCAAAGAAGCCAAGAGCAAGTGGTGGATACCATGGGTACCGCTCACCTGGCGCCAGTGTGGTGCCTGCTAGGCAGGCTGCAGCTGTTTATGGGGAGAGGGTGGCAGCGCCAGTATACATGGGAATGTCAGAAAGGTATCCTGCGCATGCAAGCACATACAACTACCAGGTCACCGGCCAGTCTACATATGCTCCTCCGCAAGCAATGGAACAGAGATTGTACTACTATCCACAAGATGAAAGGGTTCCAGCAGCTCAATACAATCCTGATCAATCTAGTTATGGCAACTATATTAGCAGTGGATTGCAGTCTCCTCAGCAGCCATATATGTAACTGCACACCCAACTGTTGTAGGATAGTTTTAGCTGAGAACCTGGTACCTCATATTGTTCTTTTTGTATTTTGGATTTATCTGATTACTTTCATAAAGCTCTTTTTTCAAAATCAGATTTAGCAACATTAACCTATTCTAGATCATATTTGTTCGATATCTGGCTTGAGTTTGTTATAATCGAGTTTGTTTGGTTTGAGTTGAGCCAAACCTTTTGAGTCAACCGGTTATTGAATTGATTAGTTTAGTATTTATTTGATTAATATTTATTGTTGTTGAGAAATCATTATTCAAATGATGTGAGGTATATACTCTTAAACAGGTGCAATTGATTGAGATAAAGTTAGATTAAGAATATTAAATACTTACAAAAGCAATAAACGATAATAAAAACTTGTTAAACGTCAAATTTAACATATGGACAAATAAAAAATTCAATCCTTTTCAGTTAAAAAAGAAAGAAAAGGAAATCAATCCTTTCAACACAAACAATAATAATGTGTAATTATTCCATTTAATCACATGTTTTATTTCTGAGTAAACAGAAACTTTATTACTTTCAAAAAGAGTTAATATATATTTGAAGGTCCTTATAGGTCAAAAAACTAACTCTTAGACAAATTAAACGTCTAAGACGTTTTAAGTATGTGTCACTAAGGTTAATTAAGACATAAACTAGAAACCAAATAAAAACTAAGAAAGACTGACGATCACTGTTCAAGGTAGGCCCTGTAAACCGCTAGGTCCTCCAGGGACATTTTTCTTTTGATGTAAAACCGAACCTGTGGTAGTTAGTGGTGGGGGAGGGAGGAAGCAGTGTAGGAAGCAACGACGACGACGACTTCAGAGACGACGTTGACGACGACCAGGGAAACGGACGCAGCGGTGGCGGCATCAACGAAAATCATCGAGGTTGCAGAGGTGATGCCGAACAGAGTCGGGAGAACAACGACGACGACGACTTCAGAGACGGCGACGACTGCGGCGGTGGCGGCGTCAACAAACACCATCAGAGTTGCAGAGTTGGTGCCGAACAGAACCGGGAGAGAACAACCCCAACAAAAACCTCATGAAGTGGTGCAGGGGAGTAATTATCGAAAACAAATCCATAGAATGCGAATAAGAGAAGAAGAGTCGTGACAGAAATCATGACAATAATTATGACTGTCATGACCTTAGGCGGTTAAGTTAGAAAAGTTGTGTCCTAACATAGCCCTTTTTTCCATTTAATCACATGTTAATACAAGACTCTTACTAAATGGAATATTTGGCCGTTTTAGTATTGGTGTGGTTAAGGTTGAAAACTTAGGCCAAAAGTTACAGGAGAACGGATAGAGATGGGAGAGATTCATAACATTCACGCTTACTGTCCATGAGAAAGGTTTGAAAAACTTGTTATTATTTATTTTTATTTTAGAAAGTCAAATAGGCTAAAAAGGAAAATTATAATAAATGGAAAGGCAATGGGAGATCTGACATGACAGGTAGGTGACTCACAAGCGGTAGAAAATATCCGTTACACTCGCACTGCTATTACTTTTGGAGACCGCCGCCGGAAGCGGCTGGCTGATTCAGCCCACGCGCCACGCCCATGTATCCTGGACTTGGTCAACAACCGGCAACGCGGGGATAAACAGAAAATACAATCATTACAGTATTCAAAACTAATTATTGGTAGTTGCAGTAATTCCATTTATCCAGAAAAATACTTATTCGATAAAAATAAATCAATTAATTAAAAACGAAATGAATGTAAAGGAAATAGAAAATATAAAACAGGCCACAGGCACCTTAATGACAATAATGTTATCGTTACAACCCTTTTACCTATATTATATATAACCCAAAAATAAAGATATAAAGAGAGGAAAAGATCGGTTATCAAAAAATATATATATAAAAAAAGACTGACAAAAGGCGCAAACCTGCAGAGAATAGGCGAAATCTGGGCGAGAAAAGTTGAGAAGAGCGCCCCAAAGACGAGCCTTGGTTCAGCTCGAGCTCGCCGTCCTCTTCTTCTCTGCACACAGGTAGCTCGTCATCTCTTCTTGCTTGATCTATCTAGGGTTTTTTCTGTTTTTTCCTTCTACTAGCTCTAGCTGTTTGGAACTCTTAACGTATCGGGTACATCTGCAATCGGAGGTGGAAATTATATGGGTTCTTGATTTTCTCGTGTTTTGGAGATTTAATCCTGCTTCGGCTTCTGTTAATTGGTGCATTGTTTTATGGTTACCCCGCTGTTGAGGAAATGATGATCATGAAGCTCTTCTTTAGTTTGATTTTGTGCTTAGCTATGTGTATGTGGTGTTTCCTTTTTGCACTGAATGACTGCTGTGTTTAGTTTGATTATGCGGTGAACGTCTTTCTGAAAATCATAGAGGAACTGATACATATTTTGTTCTTGTTTTGACTGTTGGAGCTGGGTCAGCATGTATCATTGTGTTTATACAGTAATCACTTCACTGTGCTCACTGCTAAGAGCTTTAGGTACTCATGCTTATTCCCCTAAGGTAATTCAGTCATAGTTGCAAAATATGTAGTCCTTATAGGAGACCTACCTGGAGGCACATAATTAAGTTCGTATACTACTGGTAAAGGGAATCATATGTACTTCGGATAGGACTGAACAATTTACTCCCCGCAACTACTATAGACTAAATTTTTGGCTTGGTATTTGACCATGTAAGACTTCAAAGCATGACTTTTCTGCTGTCAGTGAAAATTCACTCTAGACATCGTGGCATTTCATTGTACAGAATAACTATCATTTTTTATAAGCAATACCACAGCCCCCAAGGCTTTGGTGAATCACTGTAGTTATTATGGATTCTTTGTAGCTCAATTCACATTTCTGATTGTGTCCTATCTGTATGTGCGGTTTTGGTGTTCAAGACTTCATCTTTTATTATGCTTATGCCCATTTATAAGGAATCCACATGTGAGTCAAGTCCCATATCGGGTAAATATGGGATAAAGGAATTATAATAAATACATTAGGCTCATGACCTGATAGTCTTTTGAGTCAAGGTGGTGTCTAGTATGTATATCGAAGGTCTGGTCTCAACACCCTTGAGAGTTGAGATTTAGTTTTCATTTTTGATAGCCTTTCTAGGATGTGGAAGCGGACATGAAGTATAGTGAATGGAAAAGGAAAGAAGGATAATCACCTTTTGATGTGATTATATAAACTACTTTTGAACATGAGTCAGAACCTGTGGTTCTTTTATCATGATGGAAAATTCGGGAAAGATTGGGTCTGTAACTAAGAAGTCAGCCTTATGGTTGAGTTTGACTCTTCCCTTTATATGTAGCTCTTTTTTTATTCGATAAGGGACTTCATACTTCACCAGAACCGCTTTAACAGATTCTTATGTCAGTGTTTGATGTCAAATTGACACACATTTATCAGTAAATCTAAGAAGGGTACTCCCTTTCTTTTTTAATTCAAGTCATGTAGTAGTATTACCTCAAAGTAGCAGCACAGGTTCCATATCAACATTGCAAATGTTAGTTTTCCTATTATTGACATTTGAGTAATTCCAAGTTTTAGTTATCCACTGGTAATTTCTAACTGGATGTTATCATTGCTCATGAATACAGGCTTAATTTGTAGTGTGTATGTGTAGAAGCTTGGTCAATGACTGTAATAAACCTTTTTCATTTTTCTGGTTTACATGTGTTTCACTATGGCCGTAAATTTGTGGAAGATTGATATTGTGTTTTAAATTACAATTGTGGTGAATAGGGTTTACTTGCTTTCCTTTTCTGGTATATGTCATCATTCCCCTTTTTTCACATTTGATGGATGAATTTGTAATGTTGGTTATACATAATATTTCTTTCAACTTAATCTTGGTAGAATGCAATGCAGTTAACAATTTGGTTGAGTCATAGGGTGCATTTGGCTCTACATAGAGCTGAATGGCACACATGGGTATCTTTACTTGATCTAGCGGGGCTGAAGATATTATAATTTTTGTTTATGTTCACGTCTTTAGTAGGGGATTCTGTTCACTTCTTTATTCTTAGGCTCTTTCTTCTTGTTACATGAATCACCTTCTTTTTTACCATATGGACAACATACTTTCTAATCATTGTCTTTTTGGCGAGTTGCTATGAATAGATTGTCATTTGATGTTTTCTAGCAATAAACAGAATACTTCTCATCATTGGCTTATAGAACCAAACACTATGGAGAAGTTGATGATTTGTGAGTGCTCAGTAATAGTGTCTGTGAAGTAAAGAAGGACAAGAACAATAGATCAAGCGGTCAGGCTAATTATGATAGGGAAGTCTCTTCCAATAAATGGGAAACAATGGATCTGATCAGAGAATATCATGATATATTGTCGCTTCAATGCGATTAGGAGCTGAACCTTAGTAGGGGACACTTTCCCTCTTATCCAAGGAGGTTAAAATTTTGGTGTATTAAAATTACCATCAAAGAAATAATGAACAGGTAAGTTCGAAAAACTATCATCTGGGAAAGAATCATTACATAATTTATGACCTGGCCTGTACAATTCCCTCTCATACAGTCTACAACTCGGAGTGTATGCTATGCTATTGTAACACGGAAAGTTAGTGAGATGGTCATTTTTAGTCTAGACTGCAAAATATTGTTTGTGTATGTCATTCGGTCCTTGTTATTATGTGTGTACTGATTTGCCATGATACTTCCTGCTTGTCTTTGAAACAGGTTCAATGGAGATATCGTTGTTGAAAGTGCTTCTTAATAATATTTCTTCTTTTCTTCATTTATCATCCTATGAGAACATACACGTGGAACCATATTATAAGTATTATCAGAAGGTAGAGGAACTTCTGAAGCTATTGAATCCTATACTTGATGCTATCGTCGATTCCAGAGTTGCTTCCGACGAGTTCCTTATTACAGCATTTGAAGAATTGGGTCAAGCTGTTGATGAATTGAGGGAGCTTTTTGAGACCTGGCAACCATTTTCAAGCAAAGTTTATTTTGTAAGTTATATAAATATTTAGCAAATCAAGAAGTGAAAAACTTTTCACTCACTAATCATATCTTGCCTGCCATACTGTTCTTGTTGGGCAGTGATGAGTACATATCACACATATCGCTTTGATCTGATTTATTATGTAAAAATAATAATTACTACTTAACCCCATCTTTCCCAAATGTTGAAGTAACTTCTTGCATTTTCCATGATGACAACTTCTATTTTCATTTGCCTAGTTAACCACTTTGTTGTAGAGTGGTTTATTATTTTTGGTGTATAAGGGTCATGCATTACGTAGGATCCTTTTTATACCATGTCAATGCGTGAACATATACTCAGATAAGGATTAGTTTCTTGTCACATTTATAATTTAAATTAAGAAACTCATCTTCCTGCAATACTTAATGTTTAGGTTTTGCTTGTTTATCTTCAGTGATACCTTTTCTAACTATTTCCCCTTTATGGTGTAGGTTGTGCAAATTGAATTATTGATATCTAAGATTCGAACTTCTGGTTTGGATATTTTCCTGCTGCTAAAATCTTCACACCAACATCTTCCAGTTGAGTTGAGTTCAGCATCTATAGAGGTATTGAATGACAAGATTGTTATCTTAATTTCTTAACTTTATTGTGTTCTCAGTTTCTCTGGTTGATTACCCATCACCTTGCATCTGGTTGGACAAATCATCTATACAGTGTTTAGATATCAAACCTATCACATAAGCTAGCCTTACATGACACCTAATTTTTGGAGTTATTGATTGCAGCTCTGTGCACAGAAAATTAAGCATATAGGATATGAACAACAGTCATCTGTCATTAAAGAGGCAATGAGGGATCAAGTGGAGGGCATTGAACCAAGGTCGGAGATCCTGGCAAAAATAGCAGATAGCCTAAGCTTGAAGTCAAACCAGGAAGTTCTAATTGAGGCTGTGGCTCTTGAAAAGTTGAAGGAGAGCGCTGAACAAGCTGAAAAGGCTGAGGAAGCTGAGTATATTGATCAAATGGTAGCTCTTGTAACCCAGATGCATGAACGCCTTGTTATGGTGAAGCAGTCCCTATGCTGTAGCCCAGTGTCAATTCCTACAGACTTCTGTTGTCCTCTGTCTCTTGAGCTGATGACAGATCCTGTGATTGTGGCATCAGGGCAAACCTATGAGCGGGCTTTCATCAGGAAATGGTTAGATCTTGGGCTCACTGTCTGTCCCAAGACTCGTCAGGCTCTGGCCCACACCAACTTAATACCTAATTACACTGTAAAGGCACTAATTGCTAATTGGTGCGAGTCAAACAATGTGAAGTTGCCTGATCCAATGAAGTCTATGAGCTTAGATCAGCCATCATCCATTCTAGCCCATGCCGAGTCTGATGCACCAAGAGATTCACACATGCTTTCTCATGCAAGGAACCACCGACAGATGTCACCAGAGGCAAATAGACCAACCAGCTCCCCTGCTAGGAATGTAATCCCATCCAGTGAAGTTCATCGAGATGGAACTTCTCCACTACATCCCCGATCTACCTCAGAAGGTTCCCTATCCGACATAGCTGGAAATGGGCAGGCTCTGGATATTGGGAGGGTGTCACTGATGGGTTCTGATGACCGGTTTGCTAACTCAGAAGAAATAAATTCCATGGATGGTCACCCCTCTATGTCACCACCAACTAGAAGGGAATATTCTAATGCTGATGGGGCTGATGAACAAGTTTCTCGAGGCCATAATAGAGCTGGTTCAGTCTCCAGCACAATTTCTAATTCGAATTCTCAGGGAACTTCTGGAGATGTGAATGATGTTTCACAGATGTCAGTCCTTTCAATTGTTGACGGAAGTGATACTTCTGGTGAAGTAAGAGTGGAATCACAGCCTCCTGCTACCATGAACACCCCACAGAGAGTACATGAGTTCCCTTCCCGAATGGAGACAAGACCTCGCAATCAAGGTATGTGGCGCCGCCCATCAGAGAGGTTTGGTCAGAGGATAATTCCTTCTCCTTCTGTTGAAGCAAGAGCCGATCTTTCTGGTATTGAAACTCAAGTCAAGAAGCTGGTTGAGGACTTAAAGAGCACTTCCATTGAAACTCAAAGAGATGCTACAGGGGAACTTAGGGTTCTTTCAAAGCATAACATGGATAACCGGATTGTAATTGCTAATTGTGGGGCAATTCCTTTGTTGGTTGATTTGCTCCGCTCAACAGACACTAAAATCCAGGAATATGCTGTTACTGCACTTCTTAACTTATCAATCAATGATAACAACAAAACTCTGATAGGTAGTGCTGGGGCAATTGAACCTCTGATTCACGTCCTTAAGACAGGGACCCCCGAGGCTAAGGAGAACTCAGCTGCAACTCTCTTTAGCCTCTCAGTGGTTGAGGATAACAAGGTCAGGATTGGAAGGGCTGGGGCAGTTGGACCTCTGGTTGAATTACTGGGGCATGGAACTCCTAGGGGGAAGAAAGATGCAGCCACAGCTTTGTATAACTTGTCAATATTTCATGAAAACAAGGCACGGATCGTGCAAGATGGTGCAGTGAAGTATCTGGTGGATTTGATGGACCCAGCAGCTGGGATGGTTGATAAGGCGGTGGCAGTTTTGTCAAATCTTTCAACAATTCCTGAGGGTAGGACTGCAATTGGTCAGGAAGGTGGAATACCAGTTCTGGTGGAGGTTGTGGAGTTGGGTTCTGCCAGAGTGAAGGAAAATGCAGCTGCTGCTCTTTTGCAGCTTTGCTCGATGAGTAGTAGATATTGTAATATGGTGCTCCAAGAAGGAGCTATACCACCACTAGTGGCACTGTCACAGAATGGTACCCCTAGGGCCAAAGAGAAGGTATGCACATTACTCTGGACATATGCAGTTATTAATGCTTTGATTTTAGAAAGAAAAAAAGAAGCTAAGAATTTAGTTGGTTTCTGCAGGCCCAGGCACTTCTTAGCTGTTTCAGGAACCACCGACATGGTAATTCTGGGAGGGGATGATTTTGGAGTGAGCAACTGTAACTTTTGGATCATCCAAGGTTTTGAAACGAGTTTGATATAAATATATATATAGTGTGTACATTCGATGTTGGAAATAATATCAGTCAAGTTTCCTTTGTAGAGAGAAATTGTTGATGCAGGAGTTTGACTTGTGATCCTCCTGTGGGAAGTTGTGTGAAAGGTGGGGAAGAAAATTTTAAACATGGCCCTTTGCAACCTCTGTAATGTAAGCTTCACGAATATTCATTTTCATTTTGGTTTTGTATTCTAATTACAGACATTTGTTGCTTTTTCTCCAATTCATTTTGTAATTACAGTTCACAGTTGTTGATTGTTTTTTTGTTTTTTGTTGAGTCATTTGTCATTTATAGAACATATATATATATATATATATATATATATATATATATATATAACTAAGACACGTCCAGCGTATTGTGCACCAAACATATTTAGTAAGCTATACATTTCGGTTCACTTGGTTTGTAACATGAAATATATATGTTGACACACAAGTCATTACCAAATCAAAAGGGGAGACCCAGAGAATAAAAACATCAACAAGAACCAGTGGAACCGGTGACAAATTTCCATTACTAGGAATCTCTTTACACACAGAATGCCTGCAACCAACATTATAGGAAAGCTGAAATTATTTCTCCTCCCTGGACCTCGGAGCACGCATCGTTATACACGAGCAAAACCAACATAATTTACACAAACAAACTTGACGCCTAGTGTTAAATACGGTATATGGGTCAACCTCCCAAGCTGTAGGAAGGACGGATATGGTGACCATAAGAAGATTCTTCAATGGGGCCATTTGATGCTAGCAAATTACCCTGCACAACCCCTCAACTGTATCAGCCATCATCCAATAACTAAAATGGATCTTCACATGTTAATAACATGAGACATAAAATTTACCTTGATTATCTCCCATTTTGAATTTGGGCGCTTGGATGCTGCCAGGATGCTCATGTGAAAAGGCTGGTTTTAACATCAAAATAAAATGGTGAGGGTCTTGTCATCTAGACTATCAGGGGATACTTAAAAACTAAACTACATGCTTTCACACAAAATTGTTATTTAGGGAGCGTACCCTGTAAGGATCGCCTCTCAATGACTGTACAAACATAGAAGTTCCCGTATCCCGATCCTGCAAAGGAACAAAAGTAGTTTATGCATCTATTCCCCGGGCGACCATGCAAATGAAATTATGTACCTCCAAATGAACATCTCTAAGTCGCCTTCCAGTTTGAGCACAGCAAATGCGGACTAGTGTTTCATCACAACTCCCACTGATTATATAGTCCCCACCGTTCATGTAATACGAGCGGGTGTAGTTATGAGCACTTCCTGTCGAGGCTATATCAAACTCCATATGTAGCCTCCCATCCACTGCCCCAAGTTGCTTAACCTGCACATTCAACACCATGATCAAGACAGTTCAAATGGAAGGAATAAGATAAAATACGTGTTTGATAAAAAGAGTACCTCATTGTCAACTGCAGACACTAACAAATACTGATCGTTGGGCGAAAAGCAAACCATCACATTTCCTCTCGAACTTGAACTTGTATAGCAAGGACGTAATGGCTGCACTCTCAAGTCCCACATCTTGACATCATGGTCAAACGATGAGGTCACAAATGTGAAAGGGCAATGGTGGGAAAATTTGGCAACATTAATAGGTTCCCGGTGCAAATTGGTGAATAGGTGTAAGCGCTTTCCACTGCTGATATCATATAGAGCAATGTTTTTCGAGTATCCACTGACAAGGAACTGATCATCACTTGAATTGACATGAACCGAAGTCAATTGCTCAAAATGATCGAATTTCACTGCATTACTCCTACAAGATACCTCTGAAACTCTCGGGGTCATATTATTGATGTCAAACAAAGTCAACCCCCCATCATCAGAGCCAGCAATGAGCTGATTATTCAACATGAATAGGAAAAAAGAAAGTCAATAACAGCATCATAATAAAGTTAACCATAATATGCCTATAATTAAAAGGGATAATCTCACTAATCAAGCTACCCATAAGTATGCACCATTCTCAACTAACTACCCTAAGTTTGACAACCCCTAAGTGTTTTAGTATCATTTTACCCCATTTCTGTCATATTTTAGGCATGAAATGATGGAAATATCGTTATTTGAAGTTATTTTTACTTTCGTCATTTCACACCCCAAATATGATGTAATTGGGGTAAAATGAGACTAATAAACTTAAGGGGGGTTGTAAAAAACATTATAAACTTAGGAGTAGCTGAGTGAGATTGTCCCTAATTAAAACATGGGTTCAAAAGTATACCTTGGATGGATGGTTTTTGAGCCAACATAGTCCTAAAATACTGTTTGCGGCGCCTATAGATGGAACATGCCCAACAACACTCCCGCTTTCATGGTTGATAACAACTACTTCACCGTCCAGAGTTCCCAAAGCCATAAGGCTAGGCTCAGAGGGATGGTACTCAAACTGCCTTGGACGAAGCCTCTTACTTCCTTCTTTCAGAACTTGGCTAAAGCTAGAAATTGGTTGTGTGAGTGGCCCTGTTGAAGCCCCGAGTTTGGCAGCTGCTAGAGACCTCGAGAAGAAGCATTGACTCTTTCCATGTGGCTGCTTTGCTCCCATTTCACGCATCTGCAGAACACTAACTATACTTTCGTCGCCCTGTCTCTTGTAAGGCATGTGCTCGTAGTATCTTGAAAAGATAGCCTTGGCCATTTGTCTCTCCATGTCTATGATCCTCAAATTGTCTAGAACTTCCAAACGAGGCAATGAAACAACCATGTACTCTCTGTAATGTTTCTCAAAGCAAATGGGTGAAGGATGGTGTGAGATATATTGTTGTGATGGAATAGAAGCATCCGTCAAGTTTCTCTTAAGCACACTCACACGAGACCCATCATTGTCTCGAATCTACAATTCGCCAAATATAAGAAAACCATCACCTATAAATAAACAGCAGACCTTTATTTTCCAATAATCTAATGCATCATTACTTGAATATGTATGTTGTTACCTCATTTTGTAATTTCACTTGGATATTGGGTGATAAACCTATATCTTGAAGTTGACCAGAGAGTTGGGTTTCACCATCTTCTGATGAATCATCAGTCATATATGAATCAAGATAATAAACTTCCTTGACTGATTTAGTCGTGCCAGAAGCTTCGAATGTAATATCAATTGGTGCCTTCTCAGCAGATGATGCAGGACATGGACCGGTGTCTTTGCAACACAAACAATTTTGGAAGCGTAGCTCCAGCAAAGATGGAAGTTTTGACAGGACAGCAGAGGTTGTCCAGAGATTAGCCACTCGTGTCTCGCACATTGAGAGCCGCCTCAGGTTTGGCATGCAAGAAAAACAGTCCTGCTGGAGACTGGTGAGTGAAGTACAGAAGTCCAGGTTAAGAGTGTGTAGCTGCATGAAGTTTCCAATCATATTGAGCTTCCGGATATGAGTAGATCTCAGGTTTAACACTTGGCAAGGCAGCCCATCCTCACAAAGGTCACTGAGAAGAACGCATATAAACACTGAAGTTATAGCATGACTTAAATCATATTCGTTAAGAAATGCAGAAAAGAAGTGACACATACCGCAAGAAGTCCTTCCCTATTGAGGTGTCCTGGAGATCAACAAGTTGGAGCTTGACACCGATTGCACGAAGCAGAGACATGATATGGTCTTCATTCAAGACGCATGGAGATTCATGAACTATGTCGACAGCATCGATATCAGAAGAATTGATTGCCCCAAATACATATAATAGTGGCCATACATCATCAACTGTTAGATGGTCCAAGAAAACTGTCATGCTACATTTCTCATGGAGGGATTTGTGGATCTTGGCCTGTGTAGCAATAATTAAAACATTAGCTTTTGCCACCTTCAACCATACCTATTCAAGGCTATGCATAAAATAAAATAAAAACATCAGTTACCATTGGTGACAGACAATTAACAAGTCAAAATTCAAATTCTACTAATATGTTTTATTCATACAACAAACCCCAAGGAAGATCCTCAATCTTATCCAGTTTTCACTTATGGAGCAATGTTCAGGAACCATTATATTACTGAAAAAGGATTAACCAGTACAAAATAGAAATCAGACAAACCTCAGAAAACCATGCTAATATTGCGGAATTGGGTTTCACTTGATGCCTCTTGCAGAACTCCAGAAAGCTACCATAAAAAAAACACAACAGAGAGGTCTCAGCAGAACATAATATCAAACTACCTTAGAAGACCAACAGAGTAATGACCCAACATTTACACACAAATTGATATACCAATCTAGCAATCATTTAGTCTGAACAGTGGATTATTTCCAAGTGAATCTGACTAGTTCATCACTAACCCCCCCAAAAAAACACACTCAGATTTCACCTAATTCAGCTAAAACAACCCATAAACCCAAAGAGGCCAAGTTAAAGGCAAGGTACCTGGTTTCTAAGCCGGAGATATCCATGGAGAAATCACCAACAGCCTCTTTCTTCTTCTTAGAAAGTTAAGAAGTGAGGTGAGAGGAGAAGAACAACATTAACATAAATGGCGTGAAGTGGTTGAGGTACAGAAACCAGTATATAATAATACTAATAAGTAGAGTGACTTCTCAGAACACAAGTGTCATACTCGTATGGATAAGCACAGAAACAGGAGGGGCAAAACAGGAAATGAAAATATAGCAATCAGCACGTGGGTCCCTCCTCTTACTCGGTAACGTCCGGGACCAGAATGTAAGGCTGATCTCAGTTTTGGCATGTGCTTGTTTCTGTTTGGAATTGACATCGGCACCTGCCCGTAGTGAGTTTCCAAGAAAATCCAGTCAAGCGTGAACGGAATATACTGCTCTTTTCCCCATTGATTCTTTTAGATAATCATAACAATAATGCGTCATGTTTTTATTTATGTATTGGATTTAGAAAACATTTTTTTTCTTCATATTGCAGTAGATAAACATATTAGAAGACTAATTCAACTATATTTTAATACGTACTCTTACTTATAAGTCTGTTTACGGATTTAAAGGCGAATTATTAAAAAGAGAAAAACTCGGTGATAAATAGATTGCGTTGGTCTATTTGGGATAAATTAAGAACTTTTTTTTTGTGCCGATAACATATTTGAAGTAAGATTCGTTTTTTAAATGTGCAGACACTCATTAGAAGAGTTCTATTTGTTTTAGAAAATAAGATTTATTTCTTTCTCAAAAAAGAAGATATTCTGCGATAGTGATCTATTCAATTTAAAAAAGATACTAGAGTAAGGAAACAAAGAGATTCGGTTTGATCACGACTCTAAGGATTAAGGAAAGCCTAAGAGGCACGTTTACAAGCTATAGGAGCTATTTAACTAGTGAAGATATTCAGAGCTCTGCTTGATCGTTGTCCGATCAAAGATGTCAGACCAAATGTCATCTGACATCTTGAGCGTGGGCGTGGCATAATTTGAAGATACGTATCGCGTGTTTCTTTATTTAAAGATAAGTATCATATGTTTCATACTTTGAAGATACTTCTATTCCAAGCATCAGATTCATTTAAGAATTGTTTCCTATCTTGAATATATTTCTATACTAAAAAGATCTGTTTGCTTTAGGAATTGTTCTAGGTTATGGAAACTTGGAGATTGTGTAAGATCGTGACTCTAAGAGTACCAGCAACGGCCGTGGCAGGCGGGTCATTGTAGGACCTGTCACGACTCGCTGTCACGGCTCGTCGTTGTAGGGGTGGCGTGGCAAAGCGTCGTTGCAGGATCCTACAACGACCCGACGCCGTGGTAGGAGCATTTTAGAGGAGAGAGAAATGTTATTTTTCTCCAAAACAACTACAAACCATGGCTCCCTACCACTACTCATTGCAGACCATTGGAGGGGCCATGGTATGAGGTCATGGTAAGGAGGAGAGAGAAAGCCAAAAAACATCTATTACCATGACTTCTTACCACTGCTCATGGCGGGCCATTGTGAATGCTCTAAGGCTTGTGAAACCCTAGGGAGACACGACTACAATAGAGGGAGTAACTATAAAAAGCCAATAGTGATTACCATTAGCTGTTAATCGTCATTGTTATTATTCTACCGATCATTGTTGGTTGGTCGACATCAAAAATTGACATTTGTTGAAGCCATTGTTGTTACAAGAATATATGCGATAACTATCCTTTATTCGTTGTTACAACACACTCAAGCTGTTCACCGGCCTCATGCAGCTAAAGCTTTTGATGATCCAACTTTGACTTCGGAGGAAGACGAGTGGGTCACTGACGGTTAATTTTGTGTTTTTTGTTCGGGGTTTGTTCCCGCAGCTCCTTCTGAGAGCTTCTGTGTAATGGTTGCCTTTGGTTAGATCCTTCTTGGATCTAACTTTTTTCTAATAAAAAATAGCGCTTATCCAAAAAAAAATCCTTTATTCGTTGTTCTTTGTTTATGATTCTAGGGCTCTTAAGCGTGTTGGGAAACTGGGTGAGTTGAACAAAGAATAACGTATTTGTGCTGAAGCTACTATTCGTAATTGAATGGGTATAGAAGCTGTGTTTGTGTGACTGATGTGCACAACCAATCATTGCAGACAAAGACCAATCCAAGACTGAAGGGCTTGAAGAGTGGGATCGAGTGAGATGTTCGGATTCAGGGAGAGCCTTGATATAGGTTTTGCATTTTGTAATAGTAGCATATGTTTGATCTGGAGGATCCTAACTTATATATTTTGACTGATTATTTGTTAGTGAAAATCATTCCACTAGCAGAGTGCCCTAGATGTAGGTGATGATGCATCGAACTGGGTAACAAATTTGTGTGTCTTTATTGTTCGTGTTTGTTATTAATTTTGTCTTCATTCTGTTTGAAAGTAAGATGTTAGTTTACATGTCATAACATTTTTGACAATATCTTGTTCCTGTATCTAACTAAAATTTCAGAACACAAGTGAAATAAAGAAGCACAAGCTTAAACATAGAACAATTGTCTTTTCTTGTATTTTTTTTGAGAGAAACGATAGTATTATTAATGTAAAAGCATATTGGTGCCTACAGAAACCCGAGGCACTGTACATAGAAACCAAACTAACATAACATGAAAGACATAAGCAGGAAAATAAATTTTGCTCTTTGACATAGGGGCGGTCGGAGGGGTGGGACTGCGGTAGCGTCCAAGGACACCGATACAGTGTACTACAACCATAAGATACTGATCGAGCAGATCAGAGGATAAACAAGTAGTGGTGGACCTATTACTCCCCCGGTAAGTCAGCGTGCGTCGTCCTCCCTTGACTGATAATGGTAGGGCTCCTGAACGCGGGATTGCTGACTCCGAAGTGGTAGGAAAGTAACTTAGCGACTGTTGGTGGTACCCTTGCCACCAATACACCAGGGAGGAGGTACAGTCGACCAACCTCTCCCTGGCCATCTCGACACTCATTCCTGGAGGCGAGGGTGCTTGAAGCCCCCCGGCGCTGCTGAAGACGCCCTGTTTGACGCCGCTGATTCTTCATCCTCTACTGAGTCCTCGTCTTGCTCAGCCCTCTTGTTTCCAGACAGTGACGGTGTCGGGTCACGTGGTAACCAGCCTACCGGCTCATTACCCTCATCTGCTCCCTGCTGACCCCAGCGCCCCATGTCCTCTCGTCTCGGGGGAGTCCGAGGGGTCCCCTTGTATTGATCTCCTTTCCCCGACCCACTCAGATATGTCCAATTCGTCCCCGGGATAGCCTTCCCATGTTTCGCCTTTTCAAGCGCCGACCTCGGGTCCCCTGGTGCCTTCAACGAGGATCCCCGGGTTCCCCCCTCGACCGGACAGACCGGGAACAGGTGTCCCGCACATCAGCATCCAAAACAATGTTCAGGTAAATGTTCGTACGAAATATACAAACGAGTTCATACCTGAGACACCGACAGGCGGAACCAGAGTTGACTTTGGAGTGGAACCCGAATATCAGCCCTGATTCTGACCTTCATGAAGTCTCCCCAGTAGAGACCCTTCTTGTCTACATCTACCCCTTGACAAGCCCCCATAGTGTTGCCAATCTTAAAACCCACATCCCTCGTCCACGCCCCCACCGGCAAGTTCGAGACCCGCGCCCACACCGAGAAGTGATGGAATTGCAGCTCCGAGACATGCATGTGAGCCCGTAAATCCGTGAATAATACCAAAGAATCCCAAAAAGACCAGGGCTCACCCACCAAGACCCGTTCCCTTTCCTTCGCAGACCTGAAGAAAAAAGCAACAAGCCCGCCCTCTAGGGGTTTGGCCTCAACTTTCATGCCCCAGAGGTCCTCCATTCGTGCCACCACCGACTTCCAATATACCTTCTTGATAGATAGAACCTTCGCTGCTAGCGCAAATCGATACATATTTCCCCGTCCAGTGACCTCCTGGACAGGCACAACAACTTCCTTGATCCTCATAGCTCCCATTTGGGAGTCCAGCCTCCCAATTGATTCCCCCGAAGGTGGACTCCCTCCTAGATAGGGGTCACCCGCCTGAACCCTAGTAGTCGGGTAGGTCTTACCCGCTTGGGTCGGGCGCATGTTCCTCCTATGGTGCTGCCCAAAACCGCCCCCCTCACCCAAGCCACTCTCCCTCTCTTCATTAGCTCGGTCTGCAACAAATCTCGAAGCCCACCGGGCCACATCACCACCACCACCCTGGGCCCATACCGACTTATGACCCAAAGTAGCCGCCCAACGGGCATCACCCATGAACCTACGACCCGGCTCCGGCGGCCGTTCAACCCTACCCGGTTCCACAGCCGCCACACCATTCCCCTTTCTTGGGCGCCAAGCAATCTCTTCTGGTGTCTCCTCCGGCAACTCCTCCGGTGTCAAGGCCGACCCCGAGGAGATCGGGATCGGCGTATGTTCCTCCCCCAATGACGCCGGCAGCGAAGGACCAGCGGCGGCGATTCGAGCCACACCTAACCCCGGAGATCGCCCCACCACGCCCGTCTTCCTTGGCCGAGGCCCCCTCGCCGGCGTGCGACGGAGGCAGGCTGGCCTCGAACACATCCGGCTACCCGGGACCCATCCCGGTTCCTCCCCAGCCGAGAAACACAAGACCGGCGTCCTTCCCGTCCTGGTTGTCCACGTCTCCTCCGATCGCTCGGGCTCGTCCGGCAGCACCATCGCCACCGTCAACCCCGGCCCCGCCATCACAGCCGCCAGCATCGCCTCCTCCTCAGACGCCTGCATCGACTCCTCCTCCGGATCATCATCCGGGCGTTCCGTGCCGGAGTCGTAATCGACATTCGGGTCACTCCTCTCCGGCAGACAAGGTCCCCAATGGACACCCCCGTCACCGGCCCGCTCTCCGTCTCCCTCCTCACTCGAGAACCCCATGGAAGACAGATGCAATTCGCAAAAACACCAAACCCTAGCAAAACCCTAGCAGAGAAGCAAGGAGGCGCTGCGACTTCTAAATAAAGTTAAAAAAAGAGAAAAAAAAATTCTTGTATGATATTAACTAAACAACACATGATTGTAAAAGAGATGACAGAGTGGAAATCTCCAATATAAATATGATCAGACATTGGCAAAACAAAATACTGAACCAGCAAACTATTTGTGCAAGAAAAGTTAACTAATTGAAGAACGCCTAATCGACTATTAAGTGTTCAGCCATATTATATTGAGGCAAACCAATAGCTACTGTATTGACCCAATTATCCACTCAAATAATGTGAACTAAAAAACTTCTGAATTATTATAAAGCAGATTGCAGATGTTCCACTCAGCTTCACAATCAATCAAGTTTCAAAATGTACCCATAGATACAGTACTACGGTACCAATCTTGATAAGCTTCATATCAATCAGTTGAATCCTATTCACTGGACCCATAAAGGCCGTGAATAATGTTATGTACATGGTATTTCAGATCCATTCATCACCAAAATAAATTCTTCTTTTATTACTATCTCCTTGTTCCAAATTTTTTTTTTCTTCTTCTTATTATAAAAAGGTAGATGACAAGTGATCTACAGTGTAATAATTTTCAAATAAAAGTGGATACTAAAACATCTGCCCACTATTAATTAGGTGTCTGCAATAGAAGCAGGTTTGAAGATAGAGAGAAGATACATTTTGATGAATTCTGATACCCTTGAGCTCCAATCCAAGCAATGACCAGGCTTCCCTTTGTGTGTATGTAACAATGGATTGAGGTCATTGAGATTTGAGATTGAGCTCGACAACTCTCTCTTTGCCATTTATGTCTCTGCCTTCTCACCTTTCTACACTGCTCTACTTCACCCCATTCCTATATAATTCATTATATTTCCCCTGCTATCACTAAAATTGTTAAACAGTCCAAATGATCTTGAGATGCTGAAATGAAAATGACCACAAATACATATATGTAGACTGATAACAATTGTGCAAATTGTATTGTATTCGATGAATAAAGTCTATTGTGTACATGTATATATAGTGGTGTTGCACTACTAGGGTTTCCTAAACCTAACGTTAACTCTAACGAGTCACATAGATTGTGCCTATACAATATATTCTAACATATATAATTAAAGTCAAATCTCCGGTTTAAAGGTAACAATGCAAAAATAGTAATAGTAATATTAATATTCATTTGTTTGGATTCCTGAATCTTCACTTTTGAAAACATGAACTTGTACATTTTTTGAGTGGCCACCATAAAGGGTGACATATTTGAAACATCCCACGCCACCACCACAAAAGACACCAAAGTTGCACTCTTGTAATCATCATCACCACCTTCTCCTGCACTTACATCACTTTTCTTATGATTTTTCCAATCAATCAGATCAGCACCTAATCCAAATATCAAATACTTCACATGCCTAGTAAAAGCTAAAAACAATTTTTACCCAACATATTTGTCTTACTCAAAATTTTGAGATATCACATAATTCCAAGTTCTCCAATCAACAGTTAGACAGAGTTGTTGAATCATGATTCATGATGACATAGACATACATTAATATTATCAATCCAATACTTTAGAATCAATCGTTAATGATTTGAAAAACAAAAACAAAAAGTGGAAGCATGCGAAAGAGGTAGCAAAGTTCACGAGCTAAAGTAGAATGTCATGATCGGCATGTGAAAGCTCCTTCAACCACTCAAACGTCCGATGACGCGACAATGCTTGCTTAACTGTCTTCTTCTTTTTCAGCTCCTCTTCTCTCTGTCTCTGCATCGCATTCCTTGCATTGCTGCTTGTACTGTTGCTCCTCAGCATGACAGGCTTAAACGGCGCCGTTTCAACCGAGCACTTGCATCCTCTCAAGAACCCACTGCTCTTGCTCAACCCGTCTCTCTTGATGACCTTGTTTTCATCTTTGTTACTTTTACTCCGAATCTTAAGGTCCTCCAGTTCGATTTCCGGAGTCTGGACCAACCCGAGTCGGAGAAAGTCCCACACGGACCATCTCCGGCTCCGGCTGCCGGTGCGGGCGCCGGAGGTTCTTATTTGAGGGTTGGGACTAGGATGGGTGTGAAACTGATTGCGGAGTTTAGGCTTGTACGTCTTGGAGCCGGAGCTGGTAGTAGTAGTAGTGCTGCTGCTATTGATGCTACTGCTCCGGCTGCTGATGCCGGTCAACCCGGCCAGCGAGCCGTGGTCCATGGACTCGGACCGGCGGTCCGAGCTGACGGAGAGGCGTAGCGGCAGGATTTGGCCCTTGAAGAACACCTCATCCGCCGCGCACATCTCCTGCTCTGTCAAAACAGAGCCGCACAGCGACGCAAAATCAAACTCTTCTTGTCCCGTTTTGCTGCGCGGATCGTGAACATCGCCTTCACGCTTCTCTTGATCTTCGAGCGCGAGGTCGCAGAGCGACAATGCTTCATGTTCGTCTTCTTGATCTTGCCATTTTGTGCAACTCGTTGTAGCCATGTTGAACCGAGAGAGGATATGTAAGTGTTGTTTTGTAAAATTGAAAAGTGTGGAGCGAGACGAGAGAGGGGGGAATTTATAGGAAGAGTAAAAGAGATGGTAAAGGGTATTGGTGGTGTGTGTGAGGTTGATAAATAAATTAAAGAGACGTGGAGTGAGTTGGTGCAGGCGTCCCAAACTGGTGCTGTCTGTACCTTCATTCCGGGGCCGGCCATTCACTCGCTTTCAGTATCATTAATGTTATTTCTTTTGTTACTTTTAATGTTTTCTTACTTGATACCTAATAACGTAAATATGTGCCAGGCTCTCAATGTTTTCTTACACTTAGCATCCTATGTTATACTACTCAATGTCATGCACCTTTTTCAATTTCATGCAAAAAAAATTAATAAGGTCAAGGATTCCAAAGTTGAGGTATTTTGACAACCCCCCCTCGGGGTTAGTATAGACTTTGGAGGAGAAATCGGTTAGAAACTCTTCTTATCCTAGTAACCATGAGAGAATGAACAGTGGGCCGGTCCTGAGACTCGGCTCGCGTTTTTGTGGGCCGCAGGATGCGGGCCGCCCCGTTTGTGGGACGACTTTTACGCGTCCCGCAAAAACGCGGGTCAGGCCGAGGCCCGCGTCCCACGTCTCTGAACCACGGCCCGCGTCCCTTGTCCCTCTGCCGCCCAATCAGGGCGTGCCACGTGTCCCGACCGTTGGGTAACGACTACTTTTTTTTTGATTCAAAATTCATGCATTTTAACCCTATAAATACCCCTCACTCCTTTCTCAAACCACAAACCATTCTACGAATTCTCTACACATTTCTATATTTCGATACAAAATGTCTGACGATGAGGCTCCAACATATGAGGAGTTAACAGCCCAAATGCAGATAGTTGAGGAACGAGTCCTGCGAAGGATTGAGAGGGGCATACAGAGAGCAATGCTAAGGATGAACGCTCTGAGGGAGAGGCTCGACCGTAGGGAACTAATGCGACGAGAGATTCACAGAGGTCGTGTTGAAGCTCACGATCAATTAATGAGGTATTATTTTGTCAATCAACCCATATATGACCCAGATATGTTTAGGCGTCAGTTCCGTATGTGTAAACCACTTTTTCAACGGATTATGGACAAGATCAAGGAACACGACAATTACTTCGTTCAGAAGTATGACGCGGCCGGATGCTTGGGCTTATCAACGGAACAGAAGTGCACCGGTGCGAATATAGAGATGAGGAGTTGTTGTACGAGCAACCTCCAGAAATGCCGAATTGGACACCACCGGAACGATGACACCGAGGAGGGCCATTGCAATACCGGCAACGAGTGGATGCTCAACATAGTGTCACAAGTCATCATACCCACAAGCAACTGCAAAATGATCTTATTGAGCACTTATGGGGTCTATATGGAGCTAGTTTCAATCCCAACGATTAGTCTTTTGTACTTTTTTTTATAAGCTCGAAAATTTTATTATAACTGATTCCAGAAAGAATCAAAAAGCCCTGCTTCAAGAAGAAACAGGGTAGCAACCAACGATAACAAAGGGGCTCCAGCAAGGGGAGCCAAAGGCTAAGCCTTTTCTAAAAAGGAAAACAAGGATCAAAAAGAAAAAAGAAAAAAAAAACCCCATCAACGATGAGCCGTCACATTCTTCTTGTTGGCAGCCAATTCACGAATTGCAATCCATGCATCAGTACCATGAGCCGAAGCTGTGACTTGAGTTTTTCCTTTGCCGATTTGCTCAACCTGCTTCCCAACATCGACGGGCCGAACATATCTCTCCCGATCCGAAACAAAAGGTTTACACGTCAAAGTGTAAACTTCCGTTAGATGCTTTGGGGGACGACTCACCCGCTTCTTGACTAAAGTGTCCTTCCACGGTGAATATTCCTGGTGCATAGGTTGGCCACCAACCTCACCAATAACCTGTAAAGGCTGGACTTGAGTGAGCCCAGAAGCAAGCATGCTCCTATTTGAGAATAAATAAAATTATCATTTTTAATTTACTTGATTATTATTTTTTATTATCATTGTTTATTTTTTCTGTTTTTATTTTATTTTATATAATGTAAACTGTTTTGATAAAGAATTAAATAAAACAACAAAATATCAATTAATTAACCACTCAGCATCCAGTCAACATCCACTAACAATCCAATCCTCAAATTGTAAAACACAGCTTATTTTGAGTCTTGAGTCCCACTATTTTGTACAGTCAGCATCCAAGCCTCACATCCAAGCTTTTCCATTGTACATGCTCTGAGAACTCATCATAGTCACTCATACCTATGATCCAACATTCATCAAGATGTCACAACATCACCCCAATTCCACCCTAATTTCACGCCATTTTCAGCCTTTCTCACACAAGTAAGGGCATAATTGTAATAACATGGTGTCATGTGGACAAGTGTCCATACTTTTTTTACCAATTCACTAATATAATTTTCCCCGCATCGTTTGAACTCCAATTAGCTTCAAACTTGCACCAATATTTTTCTTTTTCCAAGGGTTTTAAATCAACATCAGTCATGAATATATTTTGAAGCACGAAAATAAAAAAACTATATCGGGGTGATAAAAATAATGTAGACTGTTGAAAAATCTTCACTAACAAATGTTTTATGTCGGGGTATCAAACTAGTGCTAAATATTGATATAATAAAACATGTATTGAGGTGATCAAAAACAATTAATGAGGGGATAAAAAACGTGTTCAATTTTGATAATAAGTGTGATAAACTAGAGTTTAGTGTTGATAAAAAAAACATGTGAATGAGTGATAAAGCACATGTAATGCCAAAATTACCCTTTGTTCATCTTCAAAATTTCAAAATCTACCATTACGCATCAAATGCAATCCTTCCAACCCCTGGGTCACGCAAACGTAGAACAAGGCACTGAACAAACACTATCACGGACAGGGGAACAAAAATGCTTACAACGCTTCTAACCTAAAGTATGTGATTGTTTATCAGACTGCAACCGCGTATCGAAAACAGCCACATACGTTTCTTGTACGTGGCTGTTTATACCACCATAGTGGTGGAAGAAAAACGTCATTGTTCCCACAAGTTGGTGTAGAGTCTGCTTGACAAGGAATGAACAAATGGCTATTAATCCATGTTGGCATATGTCTATTCTAGTTGAAATTAAAAATAAATGGCGGGTAACACTATTTCAGTCGGTTTAGAATCTTCATTCTTCGTATGATTTGTTAATATTAATCCATGTTTTTTTTTTGTTTCGGTTACTACCATATCGTACAAAACAACGTTCCTCAATCATCGGTCAAAGAAAATGGGTTTATCTGCAACATACATATTTTTCTCCGAACTTCCTTTGTCTAAGATCGAAAACACGTGCAATATTATGTTATGAGTCAACTTGGGAATTCAGGTTTTAGTAAAAAGTATCGAGGAGAAAACAAAGGTTGTTATATAAAATAGGGGAAACTCCGCTAAACAACGGTTATTTGACTTTGGTTTTCACAGACTAACGTGTTAGTTGAACTTTTTTCAGAATAGAACGGAAAAAACTGTCACATAATACCTGTAAATGTGTATCATTTTGTAGACATCAACGGTAAAAAAACGTCAATTTACCGTTGCTTTTTAAAAAAATTACCGTTATTCTCTGCAAAAAATCAACTATGGGGATACAACGTGACAATTATGAAGTTAACAGTTATGATGTGATAATGAAAGTCAAATAACCGTTGTTTAACGGAGTTTCCCCTATAAAATACCAACATGTTTGTATATGGGAAGGAAGTTAGGTGTGCATACAAATCAAGTTGGCCCGACAACATTGGAAGAGTTACTGGCTGCAGCCTGCAGAAGCTTTCATAGTTAGTTTTCAATTATTTGAGCATTTTAATGCAGTGGTGCAAAATTAGATTGGTTGCAGACAAATAGTAAATTACCTTTTATAACAGAAATGAGATGTATAGCTTTAGTAGTTATATAATGTTATACGGCAGGATGGTATTTACTTATCATCTCATTATTTCACTTTCACCAACTGAATAATTAATGTATTACTAAAAGTAGTTTCAGCACCGACTCTCCTCCCTCTTATCGATTCCCTGATGGCATCTACATGGACTGACGAAGAGGAATATCGCCTATGTGTCGCGTGGATGTTGCACGCGGACATCACTAGAGAATACTAACGTGAGTACAACAACCTAAGTCCATATAGGTTTTAATGTTTTTTTATTTTTATCATTGGTGTTTTGTAGCTCTCCTGTTTTCGTTTGATCACATTTTTTTTGAATTTGAGTTGTTTTTTCGAAAATACCCTAATTAGAGCTATTCGGTCTTTTCCTACTAAACCGCCAAAATGAAAAAGAAATTAAAAAAACCAAGTTAATTTTAGCTCAATGGGGCCGAGAATAAACTCATTCGATCTATTTCCAGGATCAACTATCGTTATTTTAAGGGGTCAACTATTATCAATGAGTTTAATGATTAAGACTGATAATTTCCAAAGTGTAGGAATTTGTGTTTTTTTAATTAACGAAGATGTATATTAAAAACCTCAACCCAAATTTAGGGATGAAGATGAGACCTGAAGTGGTCTCAGATTGCCTAATGGTTGTGTCAATAAACATCACACAACAAGAACTAGGTGTGGAAACAAACAGCACACTATAAGAGCTACACAAGATAGCCGGACCAGAAATGGACCAACAACAAGCCCAAAACAATCCAAACTACTAAGGCAAGAGCCCAAAACAGACCCCAAGACATTTTTGGGCAGCCACACGACACCAAGCACAACACGCAAGACAGAGCACCTTGGGGCGCCACACGAATCTCATCGGAGAGAGACACCTGAAGGCCGTCAATGAACATGAGCAGAGCACCACACCTTCCGGAACCCCAAACTGCGTCCGGGAAGCCAAACCAAGAGGGAATCTAATAGCAAACCAAACAATACAACGCACAACATGGATACCACAACAAATCATCACTACAACCCACAACAAGCACAGCTCGAAACAAAGCCCTCACTAGCTGAAGGGGCCAATACGAAGCCCAAGTCGACGTAGGAATTTGTCTTGCTTTGAAAAATATAATTCCATTTCATCGCTCAAATCGTCGTGACTGCAACATTTAAACTGATGATTCAAAAATGTTGGTAGAAACATTGACAACTGTGCATAGTAGGGTTGTGCAAAAACATTCGGTAATCCGTTCCACCCGTTTACTTGTCCGGTCTGTTATCCATCCGCAATTCATCTGCATATAAATAGATGAATAGTGGATCAAATTTTATTGACCAGTAACAATATGGGTGAACTATAGATTGGGATAGATAGATCTATAGATAATCCACCCGCCCGCACATGATACCAACCTCAACTTAATTCATATAGTTTAATCAACCATACTACAAGAAAAAATCATCACCAATTGACCCCATTACATATATGAAATTAATATTTTGTAATAAAATCTTGTATAATATTTTTATAATATATAGAAAATTACTTGAATAAAAAAAGATAGCATTAGTTTTTTCTAAAAAAATAATTTTCATCTTAAATTATAATTATAGTTTACAGATCACCTACATTGTATTCGTTCCACTGCTTATTTTAGGGTTGAAATCTATCAATTGTTTATTTGTCCTAAACCGGTCAAAAATCAAAATCCCTATACACAAAAACGGGTAAAAATTCGGACAGGTATCCACCCATATACGTTCCTAGAACTATTGTAAATGGAAGTGTTGCATGTTTACTAGTCAAAAGGAGAAATGATTTCAGTTCCCCAAAAAGTATGACTACTTTCAGATCGCCAACTCCAACAAATTGATAACACTATTGTTTGTAATGATTAAGGCACATGTATCATACCTTCCACGAAGGAACAGAACTAAAACTTCAATTTAGATCCACTACGCATGGAAGAGAAGCGCATGAAACTGTACACCAAATAAGAAAGCATCCCCAAATTTAGTGGGTTTTCTTTATCAGAAACAATGTCAAACACCCTAGAATATGAAACCAGCTTCGTGGAGAAGCCGAAACTTTAGCTTAATTGAAATCAACTAAACCCGATTAACTTCCGGCCAACCACTTAGTTCCAGCTGACGGCAACCGGACTTCCGACAACGTGCTTCCCGTCAGACCATTCCAGACGCCCAAAGCTGTTCGAACCCGACGGCAACGAAACGGCGGAGGTGAACGTCACCGTATACGACTTCTTCTCATTCATCTCTGCGAATGTCAACGAATCGGGCTGAACTGATATCTTGACCGCCGGGTTATCGGACGACAAAGATACCTTGTACGTCCCTGCCGAGCCCACGTTTGTGAGGGTCCTTGTGTGCTTGACGGTGTTTGATCCACTAGCAGATGTGTCGAAAGCTACGGAAAATGATGGGTAATTCAGTTCTGATACGCTGTACTTCTTTTTACCGTCGCAAGTGAAGTTCCGCTTCGCCAGGCTGTTGATCTGCAACGGAGTGTAGTCGAGAGCGCAGAGGAAGTTCAAGTAATCCTCCACCGTCAGATCGTAGACGAGCCCCGGGTTAAGGGCCGATACGGGGTCCACGTGTCCGGCGCCGTAATCGAACGGAGTCGCTGGCTTGCCGGTGGCGACGTCTTGCAATTTGCTGTTCTTCCCATCTTTGTATGAACTGTAAGCCGTGGTCATGAGCGCGGATCTGATTGCAGCTGGGCTCCACTCTGGGTGGGCCCCTTTCAGCAGAGCCGCGAGCCCGCTCACATGTGGGCAAGACATCGATGTCCCAGAGATGATGTTGTAGCCCACGCGCCTTGTATCCGTTGGTAAGCCGGTGGGCCCCACTGCGCCTGACCATCCCGCTAGGATATTGACACCTGGTGCGATAATGTCGGGTTTCAGTATCTCCGGTGTGAGCGGATTTGGCCCTCTCGAGCTAAACGCCGCAACCACCGGCGACGGCTTGATGTTGACCTGGGTCCCTCCCAGCAGAATTGTGGCGGTTGGGTTGGGATCTGACTGCAGGTACTTTTTTATGGCGTTTCCGGATTTTTCTCCCACCGCCGTGGCCGGCAGTAGATGAGCGTCAGCCACGAGCTCTTCGCCGTTGGCGGCGGTGTTCACCAAAATCATGCCTGCACCGCCGGCTGCTTTGACAACGGCGCCTTTCTGGACTCTGGCATTCACCCCACGGTCGCACAACACTATCTTCCCGGCGACTACTTCCGGTATAAGTGTATCCGTCATACACAAATTCCCGTTTGTGGCGTTGCTTGCATTACCGGCGTAAATCAACGGCAGCAGCTTCCCCGGCAAGGCTTTGCCTTCATAGAGGGAGACGCCAGAGTAATTCTGGCCGTTTCCAACGCTAGCAAACGCAGGGAAGTCTCGATCTAGTGTGCCTGCGCCTACAGTAGTGATCCACGGAGCCACATTTGACAAGCTAGAGGCACTGGGGCCAGCGTTTCCAGCAGAGCAAGAGACTAGAATTCCCTTCTCCATCGCCGTGAAAGCTCCGATCGCGACGCTGTCCTTGTAATAGTCAGGCATCCCGCCTCCGAGAGACATCGACAGAACATTCACGTTGTCCTCAATGGCCCTGTCCATCCCAGCCAGGATGTCGGAACTGAAGCAGCCCCCAACCCAGCACACCTTGTAAGCTGCGACTCTTGCTCGCGTGGCCATCCCACGCGCCGTCCCCGGCGCGTACCCAAGAAGGCTAGCGCCCTCGACCACCGACCCGGCTGCCGTGGAGGAAGTGTGAGTGCCGTGACCGTCGTCGTCCCTCGGCGATTTTGATTCCTTGGACTCGTCGATGGGACCCATCGTCGCCTCGTACCCTCTAGCAAAGAACCTCGCGCCGATTAGTTTCCGGTTGCAATTAGCCGCGGTAAATTTAGTCCCAGCTTCACACTCACCTTTCCAATTACTCGGCACCGGGCCTAGCCCAGTGTCGTCGAAGCTCTTGCTCTCAGGCCAAACTCCGGTATCGAGCACCCCAACTATCACATCGCTCTGCGACACCGATTCCGGGAACAAATCGGCGTTCTTGTCGAGCCCGAGAAACTCAGGTGTCCGAGTGGTGTGAAGCTCGTACCTCAATTCAGGCAAGACCGAGAGGATACCGGGCTGGCCCTCGAGCAACTCAGCCTCCTCCAACGTCAGCCTGGTGGAGTACCCGTGGATGGCGTTGTCGTAAGTGTAAATCATCTGAGCCGATTCGGACACCGATTTGAGAGATGAGTCGTACCAGTGTTCATGGTGGTGGTAACTCGCCGGCATTTCGGATTTGGCCATGTGAACAATATACGTGGCTCTCTGCAGCTTCGCAATCTCACTGGGCGCCACGGAGGCGCTGGATAGGTGGAAGAAGCCCAGAAGGACGAGAGTGAGCAGCGCCTGCATCATGGCTTGGTGAGCACTAATTCTCTCCAGGGAGAAGAGGAGAGATCTGAGTGACGAAGCTGTGAATCAGTGAGTGTGAACAGAAACGGAATAGACAAGGGAGGAATTGTGCAGCAGACCTTCTGTACTAATTATATTTGAAGTATTATATTTGAAAGGTATTTTTCGTTTTTCTTTTATTTGTTTAAATTTAAATCAGAATTTCTATCTTTAACATTTTACTTTATTTTTCCATCTACCTTTTCAGTTTCCTCCTTATTCCGTACATTTCAAATAAAATTTCTCCCATATTACTCATTTCCTTTTTCCTCCCTGTGCAAATCTGAGCAACTACCGTGATGTTCATCGCTCTCAATCTCTTGGTCGCAACGAATTTTGATTCACGGCAACAAGCTTCCATCTCCAATCAAGCACAAAATCAAATTTAAGGTTTAGAACATTTAGGGTTTGTTTGATTTTTTAAACCCGATACTCATCATTGGTGACTGCTGTTTGGGGTTGACGATGAAGAAACCACCATTGGTGGTGAGGTCCTATTTCATTAGTGAGCAAACGCGTCGATTAGGTCCAATCAACGGTCGTTTGGTCAGTCCTTCGGCGGTCGATTGACAATCAAACGACGGCGTTTGGTCTTGTTTCACAAAAGATTGGAACCCGTAGTTTGGGCAGTCATTCGACATCGTTTGGTCCTGTTGCACAAAGGAATGTAACCCGTCGATTGGGGCCAATCGACGGCCGATTGGCAACCAATGGACGACGTTTGGTCCTGTTGCACAAGGGACTGGAACCCGTTGGTTGGGGCCAATCGACGGACGATTGGCAACCAAACGACAGTGTTTGGTCCTGTTGCACAAGGGACTGGGGCCCATCGATTGGGGTCAAACGACGATCAATTGGCAGCCAAACAACGATCGATTGGCAGTCAAACGATGGTGTTTGGTCTTGTTGCACAAGGGATTGGAACCCGTCGGTTGGGGCTAATCGAAGGACGTTTGGGCAGCCAAGCGACGGCGTTTAGTCCTGTTGCACAAGGGATTGGAACCCATCGATTGGGGCTAATCGACAAGCTTTTGGGAAGTCAAACGACGACCTTTGTAAATATTCCACAAGGTACTAGAACATGTCGGTTGGGACCAATCAACGGTTTTTGTGCATTTCTTAAGGCCGTCTAGAATTCTTGATCAACGACATATAGTTGCCGATCGACGAGTTAATATTGTTAAAAAACAGTCCAATCGTCGATTGTCGAGATTGTATAGCCGATCGACAGGTTGAAACTTGGTTTTAATTTCTCATTTTACCTGTATATTTGCATTTAGTTGTACATGTAATATTTATGTTGTTCAATTACTAGTATATCAGGCAATTTACTGCTACAATGGCAGACATTCACCCAACCACTGCAATGGAAGGTGCGTTATCTTCATTTCCAAAAATAGAAATTACAGTTCCATTAGATGAAATGCAGTTGATAGTCCGTGAAGAAGAAGAGTAACAGGATAGTGGTCCTTTATCAATTCCTATCGCAACTCTTTCTAAAATACCAGAGCGATTTCCTCAACTAAGAACCATACTGACAGAAGAACAGATCTTCGATTGTCGAGTGACTATGATATACGGGTACAGACTGCTGGAAAAACTGGAAAGTGATTAGGTGGATGATTAGGCCATAGTTTAAGCTATCAAAGAGGGTTCATTCGGTAAGTTCATGAATTTACCGAGCAAGTTTGACCACTCCAAGAACATTACATGGTCCCTCCTAATTAGGAACTCAATGGTTAGTAGATCGTCTTAGATGTGGTTTTTCATGAAAAGGACACCAATCAGATCATCCATTAGGGAATATGCCTTGATCACTAGGTTGAACTGCTCGGGACCGGATCATAAAGATGAATTGATGGGACAATTCGAGTCTACATTTTTTGGAAAAGACATTTTCCAAAGATTAAACGTGGAGTGTCGTTTTTTGAATTGAAGGAGAGGTTGGGGAGCTTGTCAGTAAAAAAAGATCAAAGGACCGGAGGAACGAGCCAAATAAAGAAATATGCAAAATGGCTCACTTGTTGTTCGTCACTGCAACATTGATACCCCATAATAAAAAAGAAAAAACATATCGATGCAAAATGGATGGGGTTAGTAGATAACCTGGAGATGTTCAAGAACTACCCTTAAGGGTATGTCTCGTTCCAACATTTGAGTACATAATGTTTTCGAGAGTTGGAAAAGAAATATAACAGCCTGCCCGAGGATAAACAGGGGGACACATACACCATTCCCGGGTTTCTCCCTAAATTAACTATAAGTAAAATAGTAAATGAATGATAATACTATTAGCATTGTTAATATTTAATTTATAAAATTGATGATAAATTAATTTATCCGTGTAATAGGTATTGACATTCGAGTGTATGCCAGTAATTATTGAAAATTTTGGACAACCGAATTAAAAGTACACTGAGGCCGAACTAAGAACGTCCTAGTCGGTCATGTCATGGAGCAAGGCACCTAGTGCAAAGAAAGTTTTATATACACTTATAAAAGTAGAGGTAGTACCATTTAACTGTATATATTTACTTAATTTTGATGTATATTGGGAATATTAATTTAATGTTATTGTTATGACCGTGCATGTGATTAAAAGTATCATCATTCCAAATGTAGTAGAAAAGGAACTTCCTTATATGCAAAATATCGAAGTCGTACTTGAAACCTCTCTGAATGCCATGATTGATAAAATGATTGAAATTATGGAGAATGAAGGCTCTATTCAATGAGATGATGAGGAAATGGGCGGGAGAGAAAGAAGAAGCTGAAGGGGGAAGTTCAAAGAAAGACTCGGTCGGGGATGTAATCGATGAGGACATGGGTGCAGAGCCATCCAAAAGAGAAGGTGAAGGTGAAGCCGAAGTTGAAGTTGAGAGCCCTCATCGGTGGTAGGAAGAGCATGTACGACCCAATGTGGATGACGTACAAACGACTCATTTGACAATCGGGATACAAAAGTATGTGCAACAAAAATAGAGACGAGTAAGATTGAGAAACAAAAGATTATCAGTTTAAAACACAACTCATAAGATAAAAATTATGTTTAAATAAAAATATAAATTATAAAAGGGAAAATTTCATTTTACCACCCTGACAAACATTTAATTTCAGTTTACTACCCTGGCATAAATTTTTTTCACTTTCATACCCTAACCAAACATTTAATTTCACTTTAGCACCCAGCAGTTAACTTTCTGTTAGTTTGGATGGAAAAGGTAAAAAGACTAAAATATCCCTAACTATTACTCAAATTTTCAAACTCATGCCATTGGTTCAGAATATGAAAATAAGTGAAATGACAATAATACCCTTTATTGTTAGGGTGTTAAAATGAAAATTTCACTATTTTGAAAATAAAATCAGTTTTTTTTATAAATTTTGTTTTTATTTTCGAAAATAATTTTATTTTTGAAAATTCAGTTTTTTTTATAAATTCATTTTTTATTTAATAATTAATAAAAAATATAAAAATATACTTTAATTTAATTAATATTTGTTTTTTATTTTCATTTTTTTTTATTTTTCTACATTCACCCTCTCTCTCTCCTCCCAATGTCCTCTCTCTCTCTCCTCCTCATCTTCTTCTCTCTCCTCATTTTTTCTACCCAGAAGCAAAAAATCAACCTAAAAATCAATTTGGAGTTCAACCACGAGTTCGATTTTGCAGAAACTGAATCAAAATCGCCGAAACTGAATCAAAATCGCCGAAACTGAACTAATCAATTAGGGGAAGAAACTGAATCGAACTCGTCGAAACCACGAGTTCGATTTCACGACGACGCAACCTCTGTGCTCTTTGTTTGCAAGGTCGTATTGTCGGGTCATGGACATCGACGGCTTGGTCTAGAACAGCAGTGGCGGACAGATCTGGCGAAGCTCAGCTCCGGGTGTTCCAGCGCGATTCGAACGACGGCGAGCCCTAATCGGCGCTGGTTCTTTTCTCAGAGGAGAGCCCTTCAGTCCAGTAACACGCCCTCCGTTCGCGCATGGATGGACCCAGAACCACCGATGCCTCCGACCACCACCAATTTCCATCGTGTTCAACAACCCCCAATTTTTTTGTCACTGACTTCGAATCTGTATAGACAGGACTGAAGATCCAACAAAGAACTTACAAGTTACTGGACAACGATAAAAAAAGTAGACAAAATCAATGATTAATGGAGCAAAATAAATATTGAAATTCAAGATATGTTTGTAGAGAGAGAATAAAAAAGATGAAACCCAGAAGTTACCTTGTTGTTTCTTAAGGTTTAGGTGTATATTCAAGATATGTTTCTCCTGTGCTTCTTAAATTTTGGGGGTTGTAGATTAAGTTACGATGTATATGTTCAATTTGGGGAAGAAAAAGGAGGTAGAGATTTTGGGGGTTGTTGAATACGATGAAGGTAAGATTGAGAGAGAGAAAGAATCACAGTAGAGAGGGATAGAAAAATGATAAAATAAATAAAAATTAGATTAAAAAAAACTGATTTTATGTATATATTTTTTAAAAATCTGATTTTTATATTTTTTTAAATTAAAATCTGAATTTTTGAAAATAAAAATAATTTTTATAAATAAAAATTGAATTTATAAAAATAAAAAAACTGAAAATAAAAATTGAATCTATAAAAAAATAAACTGAATTTTCAAAAATAAAATAATTTTCGAAAATAAAAACAAAATTTATAAAAAAAACTGATTTTATTTTAAAAATAGTGAAATTTTCATTTTAACACCCTAACAATAAAGGGTATTATTGTCATTTCACTTATTTTCAAATTCTGAACCAATGGCATAAGTTTGAAAATTTGAGTACTAGTTAGGGGTATTTTAGTCTTTTTACCTTTTTCCATCTAAACTAACAGAAAGTTAACTGTTGGGTGCTAAAGTGAAATCAAATGTTTGGTTAGGGTATGAAAGTGAAATTTTTTTATGCCAGGGTAGTAAACTGAAATTAAATGTTTGCCAGGGTGGTAAAATGAAATTTTCCCATTATAAAATCATCAAAACATAACCTACAAATAAAATTTAAACACAAGATAACTAATTAAATTAAAAGGTAGATTTATCATTTATCTTTAGAGCACCTGCAACGGTCGTGGCATGACGTCGTTACAAGGGTGGCGTGGCAGAGCGTCGTTGCAAGATCCTGCAACGACCCGACACCGTGGTAGGAACATTGGGAGAAAAAAAATGTTATTTTGTTTTAAAACAATTACAAACCATGACTCCCAACCACTAGTCATGGCATACCATCGGTGAGGTCATGGTATGGAAGAGAGAGAAAACCAAAAAACACCTCGTACTATAATAACCTACCACTAATCATGACAGATCATTGTTGATGTTCTTAATGATTTGTTTTTGGATCTGTACTATGGTTTTTAATAACATAAAAACACCAGTGAAAACAAAACAGTTACTAGATTTTGGAACTTGAATGGATAATCTAATATTGTTTCAGGTCCATGCTCATCCCCAATATGGGGTTGGAGTGTGAAATGAGATAGAAAGGGAGCGGATGCAATTGGAGAAAAAAGAAGAGGTGGGGGACGGTGGTGGTTGTCGAGTTGTGGATGAATTATGGTGTCAGACAAACAAAAGATGAGAGGAGGGATCACGTGCGTGCGTGCCTTGGCCTTTTATGCGTCTCGAGATGCTCTTCTTCCACTTTCTCGCCTTTCAATTCACACATTTTCTTCTCCAAATACAACCCAGTACTCATCCACACTACCCATATCACTTCCCACTCTGTCTTTTTCTCCACTTCACACGTCAATGGAAAATTTTATATTTCATTAACATATATTTTTAATTTTTTGATCTCATATCTGTTATTTACGCGCTTTGTAAAGTTTTATCGTCTGTCTTTTGTTTTCCAATTTTGATGTAAACGTCATGATCGCTCATATGATTAGTAGGGGAGCGTGTTCATTCCTTCAACCTGCTCTTCCATAATTAGGCTTGTTTGTATTTTCGGATCCTTTTGAAATAAAATGCTAATCAACTTTAAATATAGATTTGGTCAGCACTATGATTAAAAACATATGGGTGGATCAAACTTCAATGTACTCTACCTTTTCAAGAGAATAAAGTAAAGGTTTATTTTTTTGCAATTAAGTTTCTTTTGTCAAGTTGAATTGATAAGATGAAGGTGTTGGTAGGACTTATCGATCAGTGCACAAACCCATACTCTATAGTATGTGCATTTTGAAATATCATGTGTGGATTATTTTCTTCTTACGGTTGGTTGGTTGGTGCTAAAATAAATATGTTGGATTGCGTTTTGATTCACGGGCTCGCGTTTTGTACCCCACTCTTATTCGGATTTGGACGATCTCTCGTGGTCACGGGTTTCTGTAAAACAAAAACAAGTATTTATTAATTACTCCCTTTACTATATCTCTATCTTTGTGACTTTTGCAAGAGAGTTTACATTTCGGTGCTCCACGGATATTTACCAAATTGTAATTAATAGCAGGCGGTTTATTGGTTTCGGTTCGCTGCACATTACGCCACCAATATATAAGCTATATAGCTAGGTAGGTTCCGTGTATAATCTATACATATCGTAAAATATTGAACCTTTTATTTTTTTAATCCTACCAAATATTAAAATGTTGAGCTTCCCTTAATTGCGTATAAAATATTAAAATGGGCAGAAACAGCGGTCCAACTCCCAACCTGCTACACGCACGTGCCCTTGATGTGGTTGCGCTGAAGCCAGAACATAGGTTGTTTATCTTAAGAGCATTTACAATCATATAGCTAGTTATTGGCGAGAGATGCTGACGGGGACGATAAAAAAAATCATTTTTTGGCTTACAGTCAGCTCTGCCAGCTAGTACCCTACAATGATAGTTCTTTTTGTTGGCTTATGATAACTATTTTTCTTCACATTTTTGCTCCCAGCCAGCGATAAGGGCCGGCGGTGAGCTACCAGCCAACAATATTAAATTAACTTCTCTCTCTTCTTTTTTGAACTCTCTCTCCTCCTTTTTGCTCCCAGCCAACAAAAAGGGCAATCAGTGTAAGGTATTGGCTGGGAGAGCTGACTGTAAACAAAAAAAAATGATTTTTTGTTGTTCCCGTCAGTATCTCCTCGCCAGCAACCAGATATATGGTTGTGGATGCTCTAAGTCCGGTATTAACATTTTACTTTACCGTTTTTTATGTATGTCATATGTGAGATAGAGAAATGGGGTCATAAATGATTCCTAACTTGGTGGCGTATAATTCAAAGGTATATATATATAGTGCGCATTTATTCCATAGACACAAGATATTGTAAGGTCTAACTATAACCCATTTTTATGACAGTTGAAAAACTAATCCATTTGGCTAGTCGATGGCAACTACCACCTACCATTGCCGGTGAGTTTACTTCTTCTACATTAAATCCAACTAAAATATGTGTTGTATATTCCGCCATATGCATATTTTTTTGTTCACCCAAAAGACAGTGTATTAAATAGGGAAGATTCATCTGAGATTGCCACCAACGATTGACCATGAAACTTGGTAGATACAAAAAAGAGGAAGAAAAGAATCGCCCATGTGAGGACAAAAAGGTTAGAAGAGAAAACAATCAAAAGGTAGATGAAATTAGAGCTCTCAAGCATCCCATTCAGCGGTCCCAAGATCTCCACCTCCATTTCATTTCTTCCGACTAATGATCACGTCAAAGAATTTGCAGAAAGTTCAAGTTTATCTCACGATCTTGTGACTTTAAGATTGAAAAGATATTAATTATTGTCCGTGAGATAAAAGCATGTCCAGTGAAAAATCTCCTCTAATAAAAACAATAATTATTATAATAAAAATTAATTATTAATTTTTTTTATTAAAACAATAATCTCGTCCGTGATATTAATTATTAAATTTTATTTTTTAAAACAATTATTATTATAAAAATTTGAAGTAAAATAGATTAAAATAATTCAAAATTGTATTAAAATAAAATAAAATTTTGTAAATTAAAATAAAATAAAACTTTTAATTTTATTTATCCCCGATTAATACTGCCCGATACACATTTGACAAGACAATTGTTGGTGGGTCAAATCATTTGTCACATTGAGTCGAGCAGCCAAGCGATCTCGGTAGACCAAGGGCTCTCCCTGGTACCATTGTTCCGACGGTGTCCAATCTAGTATTTTTGGAGGGGCTTCGAAATACAAGTCGTCGTCTCCTGCTTCGTATCGGTCGTGTTCGTCCTCTATAATCATGTTGTGTAGAATGATACAAGTGTGCATGATATCAGCCAAAGCATGCCCGCTCCAAATACGAGCAGGTCGGGATATTATGTGCCACCGTACCCTCTCAATATCTTTTTGACAACCTTCTTAAACTTTAGCAAACAACTTCTATTTGCGTGTACTGGGATGACGAATCGACTTCACGAACCGATTCCATGAGGGGTAAATGCCATCAACTAAATAATACGGGTGCTCGTAGCGATGCACGTTGATCTCGTATTCCACAACACACTCACGGCCATGAAAAGTGTCGTGGAGTAAGTGACTAGCGTTGAGAACAGTGATGTCGTTGTTCGACCTAGCCATCCCGAAAAACAAATGCCAAATCCACAAATCATGCCACAGCTTCCAGCATAACTATTGGATCCCCGTAGTGATCTCCCCTGTCATAGCCTCCTTGCAATGGGGTTGGACAATTATTTCACTCCCAATGCATGCAGTCAAGACTCTTAATCATGCCATGGAACCCTCGGCTGTACCTTATTTCAAGAAATCGGGTCAAGTCCTCCGATGTTGGCTTATGGCTGTACACATGCCTGAATACCTGCACAACAACCGTGCAAAAACGACGAACACATTAGAGTATGGTACTTACCCCAATTCGTAGTGATTCGTCCAATGATTCAGTCGAGCACCCATACGAAAGAATTCGTATAATGGCATTGCACTTTTGGTGCATTGATAAACCCAAGCGTTCGATAGCGTCCCGCTTTTGCACGACGTAATCGTCATGCTCCGATACTTTCCCCATCACCGTTGAAAAAGTGGTCGACACATACGGAATCAACACCTAAACATATAGGGCCCATACGTGGGGTGCTCGACATAATAATCTTGCATCAATCGGTCAAGGGCTTCGAGGTGACCTATGTTAATCTCTCATCGGGAAGGTTTCTCACGTTCGACCCTTTCCCTCATTCGATTGATCCTTGACATTTCCTCTATTATTGTATCAACCCTTCATTAGAGTCGTTCTTCGACTGCTCGAATGTTGGCTTCCAACTCGTCGTCAGAAATTTTGAATCATAATTTGTGAGAAGTTTTTAGATTTTGAGAGAGAAAGTTGAGAAAATATTGGTCGTTTGATGAATGAGAGAGAGGGTGTATTAATGGAAGGAATTTTGGGTTGTTTTAGGTTAAAATATGATATTTTAATTAAAATTATGGGCCTACCAGAGAAAGCATCGGGTTCGACAGGCTGAACGCCCCTAAAATCGTGGCGTCAGACCCGGTAGTGGCCTTCAAGACAGCCCTTTGGTTCTGGACCAACAAGGTGCAGCCGGTGTTGGGACAAGGGTTCGGAGCAACCACCCAAGCAATCAATAGCACGCTCGAGTGTGACGGTGTGAGTCCAACTGCGGTCCAAGCTCGTATTGATTATTACACTGATTTTTGCAACCAGCTTGGGGTTGCTCCTGGAAACAACCTCAGTTGCTGAGTCTGTAAGCACCAAGTTTGGATGCCAACCATGGATACTTGCAAGTTGCACACATTTGAAATAAATGTACTCTATCAGCAGTAGTTTACTTCGATTAATCCCGAAAATGAATCACAGGACTAACACATGCATGTTTGCTTAATCAAATGACTAAACATACAGAATTGTTGAAAATAAACTACAACCCAAATGCAAGAGGGGTTTCAGGGATTTAATCATCCCAAACAAAGATTGTGATACATAGACAATTGGACATGCAATGGAAGGACATTCCCCTATTCATTTTCGCATTATATAACCACTCAAAGGTATTCAAGAATGCAGCTCACAAAACTTTCATGTTCTAATCGCTTTCTTTCTACTTGTAAATGCTGAATTCAATGTTGAAACGAAGAGGATGCTTCAAATTCTATCAGAATTACAAAAAAAAATGAAAAAAAAAACTCACCTTGAACCACCATCCAATGGCATCCTGTATGGTTCTTTCTTCTTTTGAGGACACCATCAGTTGCTGTTCCTGTACCACTCGCCCCACCGGTTTTAAACTCAAGTTTCACATCAGTCATCATGATTTCCTTGGAGGCGGCCTTGCACATATCGTAAACGGTTAGGCCAGCAACAGTAACAGCAGTCATTGCTTCCATCTCGGCTCCAACCACCATCCAATGGCATCCTGTATAGTTCTTTCTTCTTTTGAGGACACCATCAGTTGTTGTTCCTGTACCACTCGCCACTCTTCCCACCGGTTTTAAACTCAAGTTTCACATCAGTCATCATGATTTCCTTGGAGGCGGCCTTGCACATATCGTAAACGGTTAGGCCAGCAACAGTAACAGCAGTCATTGCTTCCATCTCAACTCCTGTTTTCCCAGTTGAAGATGCTTCCCCTTCTATTCTCACACTATAATCCTTAGGATTCAGAGAGAGGTCTACACGAACATGAGTCAAGCCAATGTTATGGCACAGCGGGATGAGATTGCTAGTCTGCTTCGCCCCACTTATCCCAGCAATTTTCGCCACGCTAAGGACATCCCCCTTGGCCATCTGATTTGCTGATACCAAATCAAACACATTCTTGCCCAGAACTACTCTGCAACAGGCAATGGCAGTTCTCTTAGTGGACTCTTTGGGAGACACATCAACCATTTGAGCTTCTCCTGTACTGCCAACATGGGTTAGACCAAGTTCATTCCCACCATGCTCTTTAGATACTAATGGTGGCTCCTGTGCTATGGAGTTCTCTTCAGATCCAAATGATGGCTCCTGAGCTATGGAACAACTGCTGCTCGTTGAACTGGCAAACCCATCGATTGGAGCTTCACCAAAAACCGATTCCATTTCCTGAAAAATTGATCAACACCCATCAATAAAGAATTTTACTTGGGGATAGATATACTACAATTCACAAGTTAACAAATAAAAGCAGAGTAAGAATATTTCGCAATTTTCTGATATAATACTTGAATCAAATCACTATAAAGCTTCAATTTTTATAAAAGGAAATGAGTTGCAACAATAAAAACATAATCAGTTTGAGCTTGATGAATTAGGTAAGTTCCTAATCTGTCCTATAACCATTTACCATTCTGATGAAAAGTCATTACCGTCACAAAATGGCAGCAACACTAGTCAATTTTTCACTGACACGATTGAGAGAAAGTGTAACGCCACAAGCAATACTAATAGGCGTTGGAATAAACAAAAAAAAGGTATGAGAGACGAACCTCATTAAACTCTGCAATATAAGCGGCAAAATCATCACCTCCGCGGCTATTACTATTAAATAGCCTTCTTCTTGAGTGAGCAAATGGCGCCACAAATCGACGAAGAAACATGTTATAGTCTGTAGGATCAGGGGCGGAACCAGGAATTTTTTTTAGGGGTAGCCATCGATAATTAATAAAAAACAACGATTCCAAAATATAGGCTTCTTGAATTGTTGAAATTGAGTCAAGAATAGAAGCATTTGGTTCCATGAATCTTGGTATAGACGGAAAAAACTTTCGCATCCTACAATTTAAATAAACTTAATTAAATTTAAGAAGTTCCTATTAAATATATTACTTTAAACTTGATAAAGTAAAAATAGAACTTTACACATTAACTCGTATAAGCATTCCATGACATATTAAAAACAATGAATATCAAAAGACACCTCTCACATGATCATATTCTTAATAAACTGGCATTGCAAAAATCCACATAAAAGATATATTAAAAAAATTATAATAGAACACATTGATATAAATGAAATTATAATGTTTATGGCCTCACACTAATTCATATTCTCAGAACCTTAATTTACCCCTCTTTAACTCCATGGTCTTAATTTGACAACCTTTTTTAATCAACAAAGCTAAAAATTTATAAATACCACAATGTAATATTTTGTAAACCCTTACAAATCATGTGCCCTAAAATTCAGCATCCACACGCAATAACAACACAAATTCAATCAACAACAAAATAACAACTCAACACTACTAAAAGGCCATCAACAACTTCAACTCTGAATCACCAAAAGACCAGCCCCGAACTACAGCACTCCTCCTCCTAAACCAGCTACTCCAAACGAACCCTTAATCTTCTCTTGATACCATCCAACTAATTTAGGTTTGTAAATTCTAGGTCTGAATTTCAATTCAAGAAAAATCAACAAAAATAGTGATGAGAATTAAGATCTTACCTTGAGTAATTGAGTTTCCGTGAAACGTGATGAAGAAGACTTGCTTGCCGCCGGCGAAGGGAGTGGTGGCTGCCTGCTGTCCGAAGCCTATCGCGCAGAAAAAAGAGGGGAAGGGAATTTTGTGTTTCGCGCAAGAGGCGAAAGGGAGTGAATATAAACGGATTGGGCTCTAGCCTTGCTGTTGAACTTGTCACACACAAGGATAAACGGATTGGGCCAAGCCAAAACTTGTGACAAACCCTATATAAAAAATAAATTAAAATTCAAGGTGTTCCAGTTGGGATACAAGCACATGTTCTCCTCTAAACATTCATGAGTCTTATACTATTAAGTTAAGTTTTCACATATCTATGATATTTTTTATTCTTTTAGTTCCTCTCCTGAATACATCAACACATATCTGTTGAATATAGACAAACACATCAAATTAAGCTAATTAGCCAGATAATTCTTGTTGACTAGAAAAATTAGAATTTCAAGGTTTCAGAAAAACTCAAATACACAAATAAATAAAACAATGTTGGACCCAAAAAAACTCTAATAAAAAAATTAACTTAGATTTTGATGAAACCCCTCTCTTTTCACAGGCCATGTATGAAAAATATCAAAAAAAAAAAGCATAGAACGCACAAATCAGTATCTTGTCTTCACAGAGCCGATATTTACATTTGCAGCTCAAAATGAGATGATACAATAACAAATTAACATTTCGACACCCAAATTAAACCTTAATTCGATTAAGCAAACGATGAACAGATGTAAATTAAAATTCGGTTGAACCAAAATGATGCATAAAACGGATACACTGAGTTGTGTCTGTTGAGACGAACAATACCTGAAAAGATTCGATCTTTTGCGAGAATCGTCGAAGAGGGTCCTCCCACAGGTCGAAGGCTCTCCCAATCTCTAGATTTTGAATCGATGTGTCGCTCCAATCGAAATAGACTATGGACCCACAGTTCCGTCCGAGATGCTTTTAATTCAATACATTACAGTTTTTCATGAGAAGATACAATTTCAATACATTACATATGATTATTTATAATTTTTATAACATATAATCGCCTACATCCGGTTATTTATTACCGTTACACTGTTGTATTTGTGGCCGTTAACGTGTCAAGATTTCGTATCATCAGCTGTTGGCTCATATAAAAGTGCCACGTTTCAAGTTGCATGCACTCGCCGGTGACCTCCGAACCTGGTAGGACTTCTCAATCAGTCCCGACCTACGAACTCGTCAATTTACCAATTTCCACTGAAATTCCGAGAAGATGGCTTCTCTCGCCGCACTGAGCCGCCTCCGTCCACTCTCAGTTCAACAAAATCATGGCATTACTAAGCTTCTTTGCATCCGTTACCTTTTGCATACGAGTCCCAGAACTCAGTGGTTCAGTACCAGTTCTGAATCGGTCCGGACCGAATTCTCCGCAGCGAACAACGCTTACGATCTCTTAGGCGTTCCGGAGACGAGCTCCTTCGCTGAAATCAAAGCTTCGTTTCGGAAACTGGCCAAAGAGACTCATCCGGACCTTGCCCAGTCGAGGAACGAATCGGCCGCATCCCAGCGATTTATTCAAATTCTAGCGGCTTACGAGGTCTTCTTCTGTTGATCCCTGGTCCTAGTACGTTTAAAGCTGCACTGTTACGATTTCTTAGCTTGATTTCAAATTGGAATTGAATTGCTGGTTTTGATTCATTGTTGATGGGATTATGCATTTTCTTGTATAGGTTTATCATGCATTTCAATATTAGATAAAAGTTGTTAGAATCTCAATCAAATTGACAAAAACTCTACCTTGAGTCTGAATTTCATTGTTCCTAATGCGACAGTAACTTAGAATTCACATATATACTTGTAGGCATTGCAGCCCGAATTTACAACTCTGTGGCTGTATGACATTGATTTTGGTTTGGTGGCATCGACCATTTCCAGGATAGCAATGATATCATTGCTGTAAAGAAGTTCTCAAAATACAACATAATTTACCAGTTGTGTGTTTATTAGGGAATTATATCTTCATGTAATATGATACTGTAATCAGTATCAAACTTGGCAGTGGAAGCTCTGGAACAAAGGTGCAGCTCTTAGAGGGACAATACATAGTTAGTTTGGGTTTAATGAAATCATATCAGAAATAAGTACACAATGGACATGTATTTCATCTAATTTGATCACCTTTGCAGTGCCTCAAGAGGTGGTGCTTTACAAGATTCCTAATGTGCTATTAGTACTATATAAATTCTATGGTCATTGGTAATCAGTTAATGGTAGTTTTGGGAGATATTGCATTGAATGATTCTTAATTTGGGATGCAAATAAGCGGTTAGAAGGCATCAATTCCTTCATACCTTTGAATAAACAAAATCTGGGACACCAACAGAACCTTTTTCATATACTTTTTTGTTTGTTTATTGTATATGCAAAGAATGCGGGTAATAATCCTTCGACTTTTCAGATAGATGAAGTTTGTAAGTAGCTTTTGAGTAAGTGTTGTTTGTTTAGGAATGTGAATCTATTATGGGAATGAGCACGAGATTCCAATTATCGATGTCTGGATTAAATGAACTTGTTCGCCTACTTTCACTTTTTTCCCTTAACTGTTTTTTCTGTTGTTGAAAATTTGGTATATTCCTCCTGAAAAACTACATGAAATCAACCAAAACATCACCCCAATCGGGAATGAGAGGATGAAGTTGTGGTTTTTCTTTGTTTCAGTCTAATTTTTAATGCGATGAATGGGATTGAGATTGCCATTTCCATTCCTATTCCTAAACCTAAAGGATATCTTAACACAGCCTATATTGTTTCCCTATGATCAATTACAGATTCTTTCAGATTCTGAGAAGAGGTCCCATTATGACCAGTATCTATTATCTCAGAGAAAGCTTATAAAGAAACATGCTACACAAGGGTCAACCTTATACACATACAATTCCCATATTTCAACAGCCAAGCAGATGGAAGTTGTTGAATGGTTAAAGTGGTATAGATTTGCCATAAATGATATATTGGCAGAGAAGAAGGTAGTGGATGGAACTGGTTACTTTGATAGGATAGAAAGTGATTTTTACTCAGCCATACAATCAGCATATTTTGGTCCTTCAATTGAGTCTGTGGATTTCCTTCCCGACCGCTTTGAAGCTGAGGAAAGGTCTTCTTCTGAAACTCCAGAGGTGTTGCACTTGGTTTCAGGGCGTGATCTTTTTGGGATGGTGTGCCTGGTTAACAAGACTCCTGAAATATCTTTTACCTGCAACAGAAAATTAACTTCATTTGTATCTGAGGGTTCTGACAATTGCCAATCAACTGGTAGTGCAAGCGCCCGTTTGAATTCTTTTTTAGTGGAAGATGTAGAAAATTATCCGTATCAAGCAAGGAATACTATACATTATAAGTCTGATGCGTATAAAGATTTGGAGCTGCATGTATCTGGGAGGCTGGTTGCTGTTGCCTCTAGAGTGCCTCCTAAAAGCAGTCATCAAGGTATGCAGAATGAAGATGATCAAGACCATATACATATTTTTCTTAGTTCACATGAAGATTCCATCCATGTTAGCAGAGGGTTCTCAGAAGGAGAGGATGTAGTTGGATCATGGGTTCCATTGGGAACTATAACTGGAATGAGGACTAGTTCGGAAGAAGGATCCTCCTTTGTGTATGATAGTAGCGGTGCAAAGACCCACGTGATTATGAAACATAGAACTCTGCTGGTTTGTAAAAATAAACCCTCATTCTTATCATTTTGCGGTTCTAGATTAAAATGTTTTTGAGATTGCCTCCTTTTGCTGTTAACTTCTGTATGATAAGAGATCTGGTCTCAGGACCCTTACAGATTCTTATCAACTTCTAGCCAACTTTGCTATTAAATACATCTTTGCTTCAACTATTTTGTCCTTGGAAGTGCTATATTTCTTGCAGATTGGTGTAAATTCTGTCTATATATATATTTTTAAAAATCAATGTGAAATTGTTAAATATTTTCCATTTACTTCTCAGGTTAAACACATGCATTGGTACTGTGTGGGAGATAAAGTTTCTGTTTGTGAGTGTAGATGCACTAGAGCTCGGCTTCCACCTAGCAAGTAAGTCGTGTACATAATCAATCCAGTTGACGTCTTTGTTGTACAGTATTTTTAGAAGCCAAACTGACTAGACCTTTCACGTACTATATAAACTTGGGCAATACATCTTTCGTTTTTCTTGGTGAACTTCAGTGGGTTCCATCTTCTTTGTTTGTTTTGTATCAAATTTAAATAAGATTTAATTAGCTGGGAGAGTGGTATTAATTGCCGAAAACATAGTTAAACTTGTCAAAATGTTGGGGATTTTATTTGGGGGGGTGTATATTTTTTGCTCCTAAATTTGGCTTGTTAGTTTTGCTGAGCTGTAGCATGTGTATATACTGTGAATTTAAGCATTGAAGCTTGAAGGTAGAGAATGAAGAGCTACCAGTTCATAGCCACTTTGAGTAACATCATCTTGAATTCATTAAATTTATCATATGTAAATGCCACATATTGCTCCTTGGCATGTCATGACATAGCTCCTCCACACTTGCAGTGGCTAACAATCCTCTAAAGCTCGGTAAATTCCTTAAACAGATTTTGGTTGTTCGAGCCTCGCTGTGCCATGCATGACATAGGTGGTTGGTACATTGAAACATTTGGCAGAGATAAGAAAGGCCTTAACGTGCCATCGCAAAGATATTGGAATGGCTTTGACACAGGTGAACCATATGACAAGTAAGTTGGTTTATGTAGTGTGAGGGTGAACTATATATCTTTCATTTCCAAAGCTTCTTTTGGCTAAGAACGTTAAATACTTATAACAAAAGATGATAGGTTTCAATTTTCAACTTGTTGATTCTAATTTCTCTTTTACCATTTTTATCTCCTATAGAAATAGTGGTTAATTCCATTATTAGTTTTGCTGAAATACCCAAATTTGAAAGGTATAGGAACATTTCTTGTAATATTAAAATTGCTTAAATATGAATTTGAAAGTCATATCAGTATCTTTGAAATTGTTGACCAGTTAGAGATCAAATCTGTGTTTTTTCGTACCCCTTTTACTTCAAATGAGCATGTTGAGGTGGCTTGGTTCCCCTGAAGCCAACATTTGAACAATAATAACACCAAAACATCCCGGGCTGTGTAAATAGTCGTACATATTGTCTCTTGATCCTAGTGTGGTACATCATTGTTGAATCATGTAGAAAGTCAACTGCAATCACTCAGCCATGAAAATAGATTAATGTATCTTTCATACTTCCTACAGGAGACTTCATCCAGCCATGTATTTATTCACTCTTGCATATAGAACTTTAGATCTTGAAGATGCAAGAAAGAGAAAAACTCTCAGGGATCTTTTTGAAGAGCAACAATTCAGATTTCTCAGTTGGTGCAAGAAACTTGTTTAGGAGACTATCTGAGGCTCTGGCCCCAAAAATGTGCTTGTTATCTTACATGGTATAAGTGTATAACACATATCAAATACTATGGAGATAAAAGGATTAACTGATGTTATGTTTTTCAATAATTTTATAGTAAATATCACTATTAATGCATTAGAAAGCTCGGGTGGCCTGATGGAAGCGAGGCAAACTTATATCTTTGAATCAATGTTCTCCTACATGGATCCTGAAATATTTTGGTACAGCTTTTGTAATCCTCAATTGGCCCAATAATCTTGTTTACGAGGCATACCTTTTGAGGTTTCCACAGACGCTCATGTCTCTCCAGTGATCATATACCTCAGCTTGAGATCAGAGGCTTAGCTGTTAGCAATTCTTAATATACATACAATCAGAGATATGTTACAACTTAGTTGTACTGGCTCCGAAATTTTGCTCAACTACCATCTATCTTGCATTGCTGCAATAAAATCAAGATATGCACCTTTTATGTGGCTAATGGGATTTCCGAATATATGTTCTGGAGTTGCTCTGCTGTTGTCATCTGTTTAAGGTAGTTTTACTTTTCATTTCTGTGTCAATCGTATAAGCGGAGATCTCCGGGGCTATAAGATTACACATGTCTGCAGTTCTCATATGTTGAAGCCAGTTTCAATGTTCACTTCTTTATCAACTATACAACCGGAGGATATCTCTATAAGATTACACATGTCTGCAGTTCTCATATGTTGAAGCCAGTTTCAATGTCCACTTCTTATCAACTATTCAACCGGAGGATATCTCTGGTGCTTAAAGAATACGTCTGCATGCAACTTGAGGTTTGTTTTCTTGCTAGACTTATGCTCATCATAATTTCAAAGCCTATTTGGATTCTTTGGCTATTTTTCCTGGTTCAATTTAATGGTCAATTATAATGCAATACTCTGCGATTTATAATAATAATAATAATTTTAGCTATATAGATGTCAAATGTGTCATCTTCCTGTAACTCTATTCTTATGTTCTCTGGCACTCTATATGGTCTCCTTGAGATTATGGAATAAATATACATTGATGGATGGAATAAGAGAACAATAGTGTCAGAATTTGAAATTGATTCATGTATCCTTTGCTCCAGCTACTACTTGACTAGATCGTCCCATTTGCAGTACTGCCCACCTGCTAGTGCACGATAATACCTGTCTCTGCAGTAGACTGGTCTTCCATCAGCAGCCTCGGCAGCTGCTGCTGCTAGATCATCATCAGCCACCACATCCATTGGCAGTCTAAGCAACTCTTCTTTCCTATATAATATTCGTGATAAAATAATAAGAAAAAGTGGAAAATACTAGGGTTCAAATATCCATACTCGCCCTATACCTTATATTGAACTTGGAGTTGATCGCTGAAGCTGCAGTGTTTGATGGGTTCTCTTTTGTAGCAAAGGTGGAGTGAAATAAATCTTCAATTGGTGTTGCAAAGATGAATAGGAAAACTGATGTGACAAGTAGTGCCCCCGTTCCAACTAGCGTTTGTTTAAGCATCTTGATGACTGGTTTAACCTAGGGGCATGGAATAATTTGTTAATGAAAGTCTAGCATGCAAAGTGAATCTGTAGTTTTTTTGCAGAGCATCAGAATAAAGTGATTATTTGCCTAGTTGGTACCTTGTACGAGCCGAGAAGTCTATCCCTAGCCAAGACCTACAAGTGAAGTGGAAATCAGTTTAGGATGACAGAATCTCATGTAAAGCTCTCTCATGACTTATTAATGACGGAATTGAGTACAATAGATTAGAAGGTAATCTACTCAATAGCAAACTGCAATATAATAGAAATTGACAAATTTGATTTGTTTGAACCTTAGACCATGGCTTAGTTGACGTATCAGCTTGTCTCATCAGTTATCACCGAGTTCCACTAAATGGTTGGTGGTGGTCCTATAAATATTTTAAGAGCAGCTAGCCTCAATTCTTTCTCTTATACCCTGCCATGGACTCGATTATAGTTGTTGTTATCTTCTAATGCCATGATTTGTTTATATGTGTTTGCTCATAAACATGCAGGTTACCTCGTTATTGAAAATGTATTATATCATTGCATTTTTTTTGTGTGAATGAGGCACCCGCCATTGTGGGATTTGGGGAGGGTTATTTATCTTTTGATCCACAATATTTATAATCTGTTTTATGATCTGTGTCTTCTCTCTGCAAATATAATCGTCAAGTATTTCATGGACCCCTACTTATGTTTACGCAAAATGTATTAGGGCTAACTCTGCCAGAGTATTGATAAATGCACTTAATCAGAACGATATTCTTCCAGATGCATATGATACACATTTACTGAAATGTCGTGCTTTGGATTATCAAGGTAGCTAAAATTACTGTGATTCATGAACTTATGAAGAAAAGGCAGCAAATGATGGTGGGAAGAAGAAAAAAAACTGATTTTAAAGTTTTAGTACAGACAGTCAGTATAAACACTGCCTTCATGGCCAGGTTAATGATTATGTTCCGTTCTATTCTGTCTGCCAAGTTTTTTGGCTGATAAGTGTTACAACATACAAAGTTTTGGGGTTAAGGACAGACAGATTGTTGGAACCTTCCAAGTAGTTCTGTTGTTATTATTTAACTTTTCCTTTAGTTGAATCCTCATCTTAAATAGATAGTTGTAAATCCACATCCCGTATGGCTATGCATAATCAATAAATAGATTAGAGAATTTGGTGCATGTTTGTGTTCTTAGTCTTTCATCTGCTCTCTTCAAAAACAGAACACCTTAAATAAATGGAACCAACCTCGGGTGGCTTTACCCACATTTGCCCGTCATACCATCCACTTTCTTCGTATGGAATCACTGCTGATAGGAGTCTATCACCAACATAACTCCATCCCTGCAATATTATTGATTTGGTTAGCATTTGTAGCCATGATGGTGCTTAATTAAATTTTTAGTGTTAATTATACTAGTTTCTTTCTATTTCTTGCAAAACCAATATAGATGTCTGTAGAGGTTGTGCTGCTATCTACTTGCATTGAACTTGGTGAAAAACCACTCACTGGAATAAGTTCAAACGGGACTGGTAAGTGAATTGTAAATACTCATCAAGTAACTTCTTGAAGCTACTGTGGAAATATTTGAGGATTCAAGAAGACAAGTGTTCTGCATTTTCATATAGATTATATAATATATGGCATGGCTCAACTAGGTTTTAACCCTGTTCTGGTTTTGCCAACTACAGGCCCCTTACTGGATGAATCATTTGATGACTTTAACACGGAGAGGAGGATTATACCAGATAGATTCTTAATAGAATTAGTGCCACAATGAAAAGTGTCCCTGTTCCAGCAGCTAGCAGAAATCTCAGAGGTTCCTGCACATCAAGTCGTGATAGTCAAAATGGTAAATATGTGTAGCCGGTAAATGAAGTAACCAGCTGGTATGGAATGTCTATTTATTTTTTCAAAGTTGGGTGTGTACTATATCAAGGTGCTTTCTCACTCTGATTTCTACAAAACCCGTGGTTATTTCTCAAATTTTCCCTCTAAGAAAGAGATTATGGATATCTCACTTTTATGTGTTTATCTTACCCTTGAAGGATTAAAACTTGCAGCAGCAATTGGCACTCCTAGCGCAGTGAAAGTTACCAACCAGAGACCTCCAAGACGAAGGAAAAAGGGCCCTGGGCCAAGTTCTCCCCATGAATACAAAGGTCCTTCTTTCAGAGATGAGTACTCATTGACCTGTTTTGCACAACCAGGTAAAGAATTAAAGATGATTATCCATGCATTTACCAGACATGAAATGTTTGAATCTAACTTTTCCTTTCCCTTCTGAGGAGGGTATTGAATTTTTGTTTCTTGGCCTATAAATGGAAGCCAGGAACCGTGCTGTCATGCTGAAGGCTGTACAGTGCCGGTACTGCTAAATAAACATGTAACTATGGTGCAGCAGTGAAAGAACATACCGGTCTTTGTTCAAAAGGTACTTGAATTTCCATGCCAGGGTTCCAATTCTGACCGGGCAATCTGCTTGTTCCCCCATCCATTTCATCCTTCAAGGCCCTGATGACAAACTTGCGCAAAGGTATCTGTGGTCTGCCATACTGAATGATCCATGAACCATAGGTGCTTCCGAGCCTCACTTGTCTTGCACTCGGTATCAGAGAGCAATATACATTTAGCCTGAGCATTTGATCTTGTTCGGCTGTTGAACCAGAGGAAAGGAGAGTTCAGAGATGTTGCGGCTCACTACATAAGGGGCATATGGATTTGCTTTGAGGACCATGCATTTTCGTGGAGGAAATTAAAGCATATATATTTTCCCAAGTCTTTGTTTTCCACATAGGTAGAATGTGGACCAATCAAAAACAGCTATATATTGTTGGGCCCAGCTGGTTGTTGATGATTTTATGTCTACGTGCTTGCTTTAGCTACCCTCCATCTCAGGGGTCTGGGAAACTGGATTATCTGATTGTATTCGGATCTCATTTATATTTATTGTGGTCTAAACCTGTGCAACGTGTTTGTTAGTACCTGACACGCTTCTTTGTGTGTATTTCTCATGTTTCCACGGGCTCCTTCAAAAATAGGGACGTGCGCCTCAAATCCAATGCAAACAACAGTCGAAAATATGGTACTGTAAATTATGAACTTAATCTATAATTAAGTAGGAATTTCAAAATATATTGAATGAATGGATAGTTTTTTTCAGACTAGGGTTTCTTTTATGACGTCTCTCCCACCTCCACTTCTGCCTCCCCGTCTCCAAGCTCATCTGTATTGTAGCCGCCATCATAACTGTCATTGATGCCGCTCGCCCTTTGCCATGATGCTCACCGTCCCCACGGTCCGCTTGATGCAATGGGGACCATGGGTCCCCCTCTCGAGCAACAACCTTGTCCTCACCTCATGCCACCACCACTCCCCATTGATATGGTATGGCCACCGACAAAGGGTTTCTTGTCCATGACAGTCCCTTGTGCGTTGACGTCATTTCAAAAACCACATGACACGGAGGAGTTCCAATCACCCCTCCAATGACTCCTTACTGATGCAACAGTGCAGAACCATGATCACCTGCCCGGATGGTTCCTATCGGATGATCCTCTGATACACTACTCGTGGAGAGGCCCTCGATATCCACCTTGCCCGAACCGATGTCCGAGGGCTTAAAGGGGCACCCAGTTCCAACTAGAGGGACCTCCTTTGAATGGATACCTTGGTCGTGATCGTCATCCCCATATGCTAGGTCAAGAACTACTGGTAGAAGAAGAAGTTGGTACCCGCCAGGAACCGCAGGACACTTGGGGGACACCTCGCCCGCGAACCATGCTTTTCACATATGTATTACTGTGGATATATGCCCCCGTATGCGACCACTAATTGGGATCAGGAACCAAAAGGGGGACCCCCACCGGTGCGTGGTTTGGAGAGGAGACCCCGGGGATGGAGGGAGCTCTTATCGCCAACGGGAAGTGATCTCCGGTTACTCACCCTTGACTAGAGGATGAGCTACTGGAAAACCCCTCAGAGCAGACCTGGGAGTAACAAATCTTCCGAGAATTTTGGCTCCGCAGGGGCAAACGCGAGGCCTGCCAAACAACCTCGCTTATCTCTATGAGACTGATTGGGCACCGCAGGGTGTCTTAGAGGAGCCACACCTCGGTCCATAGGGAACCGATGCTATCTGCTTTCTGGCCTCCTCCTTTCCCCGACATACCTCTTTGGACAAATGTCAAGACAAAACATACATGTTCAAGTCGAGGCGGGAAAAACCTTATGGATGTTACGCGCCAATCACCGAGAGAATGGGGAAACCACCCCTATTCTATTCCCTGATAGCATGAGGCATGTTTTTTAGGATCAATGTTCCGACCGTCATCAACACTTTATCTTGTTATTTTCATTATTTCTGCTTTAGTTCCTCCACGTATGATCATTATGATCTATTGCTTGTGATCTAATAAAAGTTTATTCCGTATGTTAAAAAAAGAGTAGAAATTTCAATATATATTAAAGCTTAATTTATACTTTACCTAACTTTTAGGTCATTATATCATCTTATATAGAGCTAAAACATTACTATTTACATGTTGAATGGGGTGGCTAATATAGCTTGTATGTGAGAGGTGAAAGCATGTATCTATTTTTCAATCTGATTTTTAATGTGGATCAAATTTTACGCCTTATTAAACTTTGGATGATTTGGATTTGAACGTGCGAATATTGTATATTTCGGTATGAACTTTAGTGCACATGCAAAACCTCCTACTTCTCTCTTCGTTTTTCCGGTGAGGGTTTGGTGTTTCTTCTCTTATTTTGGGTTTTCAACTCTGTTTACTTCTAGTTTCTTTGTTTGATTTCCCGCACCTCTGGATTGTAAGGTCTCTGTAGCTATTTCCTCTCTTTTCGATCTTTGAAAATGAGGAGATTTATAAATCTTGCTTTGTTGATAAAAAAATATAAAAAATACTAAACTTCTTTTTAATGTTTTTTTAGAATGAAAAACACTTTTATTACCACGAAAAAGAGTTATTGTATGTTTGATCTTGCACCAGGTCTAATAATAGCTCAGCAACAGTAGAACATCGATGACGGTCTTAATGAAAGTAAACGACTGGAAGAAAAAAGGTACTGCAAAACACTATTCAATGTGTGGCCGAATTGCCGCTCATTCCCCTGAAGAGGACCCATGTAGCCTGGTTGAAAACCGAACTTGTGTGTTGTAGTAGTGAAGGAAGGACTGGCTTGTCTCAGCGATCCCTTCTAGCAATCGTCCTTGAAGCCTTGGGTGGTACTTATTTTCCTTGGCGATGTTGTTTCCTAACCCTCGCCTGATCTTCCCAGGGTTCCCAACGGAATCCCTCTTTATTCCAGGCGCCTCCATTCCACTGACCGGGGACTGGACCCCTACCAAGTTTTTCCAACCTGAAAGATCGCCCCACATACACTCTTGTTAGATGCAGTGTTGTGGGTTACCATTGACCCCCTTCCCCGATGTGAAGCAAGATTAGGTGAGGTGTTCTGAGTTAGAGAGGCAAAACCCGACGGTACACTGCCCGACTTCTTCCAATCGGTGGCATAGACCCTAGTCGTTATCTCCTTTGGATACTCTAGGAGGGACTTGTCGAACCTATGGATCCCCGACATCTCTTTGTCACAAGCTGGTGGTGTGTGACTGATCAACCCATGATTCCCACAAAAGTAGGCAACTTCGTGTAGGTGAGGGTGCAGGTGACCAGATCCCAAAACTCCAGAAATCGAAGCAGCATATTCCGACAGAGAGGGCGGTCCAAGGATTTCCAATAACGCACATGGACTGCCTCACCCCAACATTGGCCATAGTCATCACACGGGACCTCCACCGTGATCCCAAGCGCAACTCCAATTTTCTCCCCTGTTATCCTGGTTCGAACGCATGGCGAGAGGACATGTGCATGAACCCATAATTGGAGCCGGTCCAAGGACGAGAGATCTCGAGCCGCTGGATCAATCTCCCGAAGAAGTAAAGGGTACCCGTCAAAGCACCAAAGTTCATGTCCCCGAACCCACACCCGGGTGCCCTCATTGGCAAAGTAGAAACCAAAAACACCAGATTTGACGTCTTTAATCACTCACCCACCGCCGAGGCACCCCATGCATTGGTGATGATCCACAAGGGTGATCCGCAGAGTCACACAGGCAATCGACGGAGGGGATACCCGACCTAGTCCCTCCTATACCGAAGGTACTCCCAAGGTTTTAGGTGGGCGGCTTCGCCGTGCCTTCAGTCGTGACTGTGCATGGGACGCCATGCCTGGCTCAAACGACACTATCGCCAGAGCCGGAAGAAGCAATGGTTGTGACTGTAACGGAAGAGAGAGCATTGAAGATGCTAGAGGAGGATTTGTTCCTTTCTTCTTCCAGCGTCCCTTTGAAGGACTGACCAGAAGACGTGAAGGGTACGGAGGAGGGACATATATCATTACCATGGATGGTCTTCCATGCGGTGAGGGGACAAGAGCATGTAGTGATGGAAGGGGTGCAATAGGTAGACGACAACGACAACGACAATATTGAAGGAGCCGTGGTCACGTCTTACTCAGAGCGGGGGTGCGACTGGTGTGCGATGATGGCTACGATACAGGAGCACATGTCTTTTAAGGTTTGCTCCCGACAAGGAGAAAGTTTTTTTTAAAGATTTCTTCTTAAAACCTTTTCAATGTATATTTAGTCCGTATAGATAACATTTCGATATTAATATTCGTAAATAAAGTGAGTGAGTTGAGGCATGGGCGGCAAAAGTGATGATACTATTGTTTTTTAGTTGAGAAGCAAATGGGGGTAAAAGTAAAAGACACGAAATATGCTATTTGGGTGCAAACAAACTAATTAACAGTGTCTCTACGTTACCACCTAAACGAGGACCTAGCTAGTTGGGTTGTGGACTGATTAATAAGACTATCGACTATTGTATTGTCTCAGCGGCCGGTAACGGGATTTTACTTTTTCCAGTTACAGTGCCCCGTTCTGTGACTTTGTCCAACAGTGTTGTTCTGTACGGACCAAGTCCTCTTGTCTGTTTTTCTTTTCCACCGTCACAACACTTTCCGCGTCTTGGCATCTCTCGTCTGTAGAGCTTCTCCATGACTAATAAGACCTCTCTCTCAATCTGATTTGATCTCTGCTAGGAAATGAAAAGCTACAGAGGGAGAGGGATATGGAGATTCAATGCCAAGCTAGGGCTGCCGGAGGTCCTCCTTGCTTGCTGCCTCTTCTTTCTCTCCGGTCTCTACGGCTCTATTCTGCTCTCTCAGGTTCATTTCCCTGATTTCTTTTCTTCTATACGGTGCTTTTCTTTTGTTCTATGACGAGCGACTCTGCTTGTTCTGATAACTCTGCAGTACGTGTCTGGAGTGAAGCCGAGTTCGAGGCTGCTTGAATCGGTCGACGAGGAGCTTGACTTCCAATTGACGGACTCTGGAGCCACTGGTGATGATTTTATTACTTCAATTTCGTTTCAGGTGATGCAATGCTTTGTGTTTGGCCTTTTTTTTTAATTTATAACTTGTGATCTTTGGAAATTCAAGATTGTGTTCTTTGTGGGAATGACGGAGCTCAAGTGAATAACCAATCAAAGATTTTTCAATTTTGTATAATTAAATCAAACACGTAGCTACAGGTTGAAATCATAGTTCCTTGTGCAGAAAAAAAGAAGGAAGGTGTTGAATAGTAATTCTCTGTGTGCTTGCGACCTTGTACAAGGTTTAGATTATAATGATGGTCTTTTTTGTTGGATAATATATAGTTTTTAACTAATTACAAAGGAATTGTAGCCAATGCTTCATTAATCTTCTCACTGTTTTCTTGTAATGGATCAGCCCGGACAAAATGAAACTGTTGTTTGCAATGTATTTTGAAACTTGTTTGTACTATTAATTGATATTTTTTGTATTTGGTAATAAGCGGCTTGGCTGTTGGGATTGGTGGGGTTTAAGTAGTACTATGTTAGAGATTAAGACAACGCATAATATAGTGTAATGTTGAAATACAACAGCTTTTATTAGATCTCTACTAGTGATGACCGGTCACCAGACAAAAACTGGATACATGATTTTAGCAATAATGACTCCATGTTATCATCTGGGCTTATGTTATGGATATGCTTTCCCTAATCCCCGGACATTTGACACTTGTATATGGAAGATTTATAGTTGGAGTTGCTTCATTGAGCACTCCTCACTTAATGGTTATAAGTTCCTAGGCTCTGACTGGTTAGGTTATTTTTGTTTCTTGTGGTAATCATCTTTAAATTGTGCCTTTCAATATATGCTACAACTCAGGTCATCTTTGTGTTTGTTACATTTTCTTGTGGCTTTCTCTAAATGTTGAGGCAAAATTCTATTTCATATTTTACATTTCATCTTGGAGTCATAATCTGGATTTTTTTTTGAACTTGGGTAAAGTTCAATGACGGGTCTGATAAAGTTTCCTTTTTCTTTCGGCAACTAAATTCCTACTTTCTGACTGTATTGTGCAGGTTTTAAGCTGGCAACCACGGGCTCTTCATTTTCCAAATTTTGCTACAGCGGAACAATGTCAGAGTGTAATAGACATGGCCAAGCCAAACCTTAGACCATCAACCTTAGCTTTACGAGAGGGAGAAACAGCAGAGAACACCAAAGGGATCAGAACAAGGTACTCTCTATAGTTTTGCTTGTGTGTTTGATATGAAACATGGTTTCAGTTTGCATCTTTGCATCTGGTACATTGTAAGTGATGGCAGGAGTTTCTGGTGTTCCTCTAGAACTATAAACAAGAATCTTAGCGTAATCATATACATTAGTCTTGTATCTATTAACCATCTGTTTTTCTTCTTTCTTTCCTTCAGTTCAGGCATGTTTATTGGTGCATCTGAAGATAAAACGGGGGTTTTGGATGCTATTGAAGAGAAAATTGCAAGGGCCACAATGCTTCCCAGGACCCACGGTGAGGTATCACTCTCTCAACTTATCCAATAGACACACATGCAGACATAATGGTTCAGGGGCATATATAAATTGTTATGTAGTGTTGGGAGGTACAAATGCAACAAGTGCACTCTGATATTTCTCTTTGGTCTTTCAATCAGGCCGGTTTTATTAACGCCTGTTACCGTGAAATTCAGTTGCAATTTGTGAATTTAATCTACCTTTGCAGAAATTCTCCTTTTCACTAATGTTGATAGTACTTGTAGGCTTCAATGGTGCTTTGAGTTAATGGAGGTCGGATACATCTAAAACATGTAGATGGATGTTGCTAAATTTCATGCCGTGATCATTTGATAGACAATATCAATGTTTATGTTTCAGTATGCTCCATACTTATTTTCTTCTGTACAACTGTTTGAACCTATCAGGGGTTTCTAGTCTTGCAGATCCAATGCATTTTATTCAACACCCTTTTGCAAATTTATAATTTATATATTCTATGTTTTGTATACATGCTTCAAAAATAAGCAATCCTCTGTCCTCGTCTTTTAAATTTCCAAGTTTCACAAGAACTTATTCTATGAATAAATTAATGGTCTATTGTGTCTCTGTATGTGTCTTTTTTGTTGAATTATCGAATCTTACATTTCCACTAATATCTAAAGTTGGCTGGCACTTTCACCATGTTTCAGGAATTCAACATCTTGCATTATGAGATTGGGCAGAAGTATAACTCTCATTATGATGCATTTCATGCTTCTGAATATGGTCCACAAAAGAGCCAACGGGTACTCCTTAATGAATTGCATTTTGTTTTCATGTCTGATATTATGCCAACAAGTGCATGCATGCACTAGTCTATACACCTATGAAAAGATTCTTGCTAAATACCATTTTTTTTCTTTTTGCTGACATATAAATGGATGCTATCTTCCACTACTTTTCATCATGTTCTATCATATTATCATCCATTATGTTCTATCGCATTATCATTTACCATCCATTTTGTATTGGTAAAAGTATCCCACTTCTTATAGGAGGCATGGAGGTGGTTATAATTATTATTCCTACTGGACCCTAGGATATGTTGAATCCATGGATATTCTGTTTCTCCTGTGTGATGGTTTGTTTATATAGCTTTTAAGAATGGTAAAAATCATTTTCCGGTTTTACAGGTTGCTTCTTTTTTGTTGTATTTAACTGATGTTGAAGAAGGTGGAGAAACCATGTTCCCCTTTGAAGTAAGTTTGAAACCTGCCCTTCTTAGTCTGATTGGTTAATGCAAATCTCAGACATTTATCCTACACTTTTGTTGGCAGAACGGCTTAAACATAGATTTAAACTATGATTTTCGGAAGTGCATTGGTCTGAAAGTGAAGCCACGTCGAGGGGATGGACTTCTATTCTACTCTTTGTTCCCAAATAATACAATTGACCAGGTGAGTGTGCTTACAGTAAACAGTATTTTACTTCTATTGAAAGAAAAAATGTCCACTTGCTATTTGTTATATAGACAGTTCCATTTATGAGTCACATAAGTTTTGAGTTACTATTAACCAATCACTTGACATTACCCCACTGTAAATTTTTAGCATCAATGTGAGCCTGTTTGCACTGACGCAAACACCATATAATTGTTGCTACCCCCACCACTTTGGCCATAACTTAACCCACCACAATCTAAAAAAACTGGGACACAAGCTTTGTGCAGTAAGTTTTTAGTCATCAAAAAGATATCTGCTGATAACTTCGAGGGTTAGTTTAGTTCATTGATTTTCATTACCATTTTCCATCTCTTCAGCTATAAGTGATATAGATGCACAAGCTTTGTGCGGTAAGTTTTTAGTCATCAAAAAGATATCTGTTGATAACTTCGAGGGTTAGTTTAGTTCATTGATTTTCATTACCATTTTCCATCTCTTCAGCTATAATAGATATAGATAAAAAAATTTCAACATTTATTTACATTATAAGTATGGTCTTTGTTATGTTTTGACAGTTATCACTTCATGGGAGCTGTCCTGTGATCAAAGGGGAGAAATGGGTGGCTACAAAATGGATTAGAGATCAAGAACAAACAGAGTAATTTTTTGGCATGTACCACTCTGTAATATTTGCTTCCTTTTTGCAGGGATTAGTGTTGCGTTAGGGTGTCCTGTTAGAATATTTAGCAGTTAATGATTATTATCTTACACGCAGCAGTCACCCTTATGTTGGGAAAAAAAATCCTTGTAACACAGAATGGTGTAATCTGAGTTAATCTATGATATAAGACAGCTATGGGTTTCATTTTAGTTCCAGAATGATAGATTTTGGGTTACTGAAAGTGATGCAAATAAATATGTTAAATTTTAAGGAAGACTAAAAAGAATGGCTTACATTTTGCAAATATAGAGTCAAAAAACTTCAAGCAACCTCCTTAGGTAGGGCTTGCTCGACATCAAAAACCTCAAACATGAGGCGTCTTACATCTGACTTGCCATAAATGGTGTAAGCAAGGCCATGAAGGGCTTGTTGAACAGCAGTTGTAGAGTGGTTTCTTAGCCTTCGATTGTGTTGATATGCATCTACATCCTCCTCAGAGTAGATTATGTAGCGATGGAGATGTTTCTCCCTCAGATACCTCCCACAGAACTTGTTCATAAGAAGCTTCCGGTGCCTCTCCTGTATCCACGTTCCGGGCGCATCTAGATGCTTCATAAGCAACCTCTCCGCCAACACAAGATCCTATAACAGACCATATTGATTTTCAAATATGGTATGTACTTAGTTTAGTCCATCCACCTCTATTTCATTTGAAGAAATATGTTACCTGAATCTTTTGGCCCAAGTATTCTAACCGCTCATAGCAGAACCGAGGATGCTCAACCTTGTGTTTTGATGGATGTAAGCAACAAAGCTGAAACAAACCAAGCAATGAAACTACAGGACATTGAGGCTATGTATGTCTTGCAACAAGCCAGGAACTTAAAAGAGACCAGCAATCATCAAATAATACCAGGTTGCAAATTGCAATTATATCTACTATACGAGTTTAAATTTAATAGAAGGATGATTAAACATGAAACACAACATAAAGTCTGCCAGACCCATATGGTACTAAATAATAATATAGAAAAAATGGGATCAAAATGTTGTGTTTTGAAGGGAGAAAGAATCATCCTTCTAAGCAAGCAAACTCACTTTATGAACTTATTTAGCATCGCTTTGTTAAACTTGCCATACTATATCAATCTAAGTTGCACAGAATCATAAATTCTGTTTATTTATATATTTTCGTTTGAAAACCAGAACCAAAGGTAAATGCATAAATCAAGCACATGAGTGACTCACCTGCAGGCCAAGTCCAAGTTCAATGTTCCTCGCTTCCGTGATCTCTGGGGTTCTATCTTTCATTGGCAAGGGATATCCTAGTGTTTGCATTACTTTCGGTTTGCTCTCATAGTCCCACATGTTTCCTCCAAACCGATGCATACCTGGTGGAACACAAGCCCTATAAAGTCTTGGGTGTGCAAAAAGACCATCTTCAGGCGGCTGTTAAGAGAAGAAGCATGGATCTAAGATTCACTACTATATCTTTATAGCCTGAGAAGCATAAAAAAAAACAAGACAAGCAAACTAGAGACTACCTTATAGGTAGCCACATCTAGCCAGCTGAGCTTGTTGCGCTCCAATTCAACTGAAACATGATCTACATCTTCAAGTTGTCTTCTCAACCTAGGCAGGCAGTCCTCTGAATCTGGGTCCATTCCAAATACCTCAAATAGAACACGATATACCTCTGGCATGCCAAAACTCAGATATATTGCCCCAAATAGAGCCCGGAACACAGACCTGCCCACAAAATGTGTAAGATGTCATACTTACAGATAAGGTATATTAGTAAATAACAAGTTTGCATTTACCAGCTTAACCAATCAAATAATACAACTTTCCCAACAACTTGAAGCATAATGGTAAGATATCTAGAATCCAGCACTGTAAAATGAGATATACTACACAATATTGTCAGAGCATGGCCATACTTGACCAAGATATTACAAAGAGACACAACATCGTAAACTATGCATTATAAAGAGGAAGAGAGCAATGTTGTAAGATAAACTCCCGAGATATTTAGAAATGCCAAATGTCTGTGAAGCAAGAAATGAAGTTAAGTCTATTCAGATATATATAGAAAACTAAACTTTAAATCAAAATAATATTTTGAAAGATTGCACAGGGATGAGATGACACAAGACTAACAAGCTTTCTTTGGTATAATCATTTCAAAATGCCATGAACTTCAAATTAGAAGGAAGCAATTACCCTCCATGAAACTAAATGATATCAGATAAAACAACCTTATGAAATCAAGTGACGAATTCAGATGACACCATAACAATCATAAGCAAGCTAGATAGACATTTCCTTAGGAGGCTGAAAATGTAATGTCAGTGGTATTGTTATTCGAACTCACTCAACCTGTAAGATGAGTGATGAAGATATAGAGAACAGAAACAATCACCAGTCATTTCTGTGATTATCTTGCCTAACTATGTCAATGTCAACTTCATTGAAACGTTTAAGAAAATCAGAACCACATGATTAAGCTCCAAGAGCAACACTAGTATGTTTCATAAGCAAAAAAGAAATGAAACCCAAATGAGATGAGATGGAGAACTTACTTCACAGGTGACTCTCGTTGCTTCCTGATCAGCCTATCCAGATCATCAAAAGGAAACACCAAATTTTGCAAGCTAGCAGCTTTAATCCACTGGGGAAGGTTCCTCTTCCCAATAAGCCCATACACCCTCTCCCTCATGGCACCAGGCGACTCCCTCGGATACCGCTGAAGAAAATACTCTGCTAACGCCAATTCAAGCACATACTGACCCAGAAAACACAGCCTCGAATGCCCCGACCTCACGTGCCGTGCCTTGCTCCTCTCGCACGCTGGATACTGAAACGCCAGGTACAGCAACGTGTCCAATTGCTTCGCCGGATTGTCATCCCCGTACGCGTCCGACGGCTCCAGAGGGTATCCGAGAGCTTGCTTCGCTTCGAGCAAATACTCGCCCATCCAGGCCTTGTCGGCATTGTTGAGCCGCGAAGAGGGCAAGCACGAGCTCAGTAAAGGGAAGGATTTGAGGGACAATTGTGGGCTACTCAGCAACTTCTCTGCTAATTTCTTGTCGTCGAGCGGGGGTTTGACTATGAAATTCTTCGGCGGCGCCTTCCTCTTCGGAGACGTGGCCCTTTTACGCTCTTCGAGCTCCTTTAGCAGTATCTGGGGACTGTCTTGTGGTTCCACTGCGACCGCCACGACACCCGATCTCCGCGAACTGGGTTTCGGAGCTTTGAAGTGGATTTGGAGGCGAAAGGAGGGAGAGAAAGAGAAATCAGCAGCTGGGGACGAGGACGGCTTGGGGATGTGGAGAAAAGGAGACGAGAGCTCCATGACTGAAGAGTTGAAGATTCAAAGTGAGAGAATTGGTGTTAGCATTAATCGCTAGAAATGGCTTTGTCCGTACACTTGACCGCCATTACTGGAGGGTTTGGGTGCTGTAGTGTTGCTTTTACTCGAACGGATTTGAGATAGATAAGGCGAAGGCGATATGCAATGGGACGGCGATGCAATGCCGTCGTTTTGCCTGTTTCTGTTGTTGGGTTTGCTGAATTTGGGCCTTGGGACACTTGGTCAAGTCGAGCCCAATCCATAGCTGGAAAGAGTTGGGCCATTTTTATCAGAAAATAGACCCATAATTCAAAATGTGAGAAACACAGCAAAATGCCAATGGCTAAACATACATTTTACCTCAATAAAGCTCTCCAGTTGCTGTTGATGCTTACAAATTACAAGCAATCTCATCCATTAGAAAAGTTAACATCCTGTGTCCTTAACTGTCATCAACAATGTTATACAAATTACAAGCAATCTCTTCATTTAGACTAATTCTAATTCTGTTCTAGGCTCCTCGGATGATCTGCACCCTCATCCTGGTACATCTGTGAGAGCAGCTGAAGCCTCTGCAATGGTGCGTTCCTCTGTCCAGAACCAACTCACAGATGCATTTGTCGCCTTTCCCGACATTGTTCTTTTGACAGAATAATCCCCAGCCTCCGATCCAAGTACTGCCATCACGCCACACCGAAACCTTCCCTGGCCATTCCCTATCCACTGGATCTTGGTACACCATATTCTTTGCTAGTGTAAGGTTATTGTCCCTGATAACCTTCACTGGAATACGCTGCAACACTCAAGGAAATAACTTTAGCAATCTTAAGTATTCACAACAAGAAACATATTCATTTACTATATTTTAGATTCAAACTACTTACCAGTTTACGTCTATGCCCTGGTCTGTACAGTGCTACAAAGGACAGATTGTTTAGCTGCATATCTCCAATGCCATCATCATCATCGTTCACCTGCATATCTCCAATGTCATCATCATCATCACCGTTTACCAGCATATCTCCAATGCCATCATCCTCTTCTTCTTCTTCATTGTTATAATAATCATCATCATCGTCATCGCCATCATCTCTTTTTTCCTCTTCTCTAATGTCACCATCATCATCTACTTCTTCGTCTTCTTCTTTAATGTCCCCGTCATCATCATAATCTTCTACTTCTTCTTTAATGTCGTCGTCATCATCATCATCATCATTATCATCATCATCTTCTTCTTCTTCTTCCTCAGTGTCACCATCATCTTCTTCCTTCACCTCAACAGGCTCCTTCCCCCTCTCTCTGGATGGAGGATCAATCTTCTCGCACAGAGATTTGTCGAATACTCTACAATTGAACAAGGACCCGTTGTACCGAAACAACAAGAACTCTCCTACATTAATTGAATTGTCTTGGAGAAATCTCTTCCATCCCCTGTGAAAGAAGGTCCCTTGTTCAGTTTTCTTCACCTTAACATTCCAGCGAACCCCCTTATTGTTCATAAGGGTGGTATTCTCAGGCATGTCTCCATTCAAACAATCCAGGAAAGGAGGTGGAATGAGCTGAACAAAAAGATAATCATGTGTCAGGCAACAAGTACATGTAAATGCTCATAAGACTATACCGGCCTTAACACATTTCTCATTTAACAATACTAATCTTTAAGTTTTCTCACTCAACTATACAAGAATATGTTCCTGCAAATATACTTATATTAAAGCGAGAAAAAAATCGAGTGTTGAACTATTTTTTGTTAACCTATTTATATGTTAGTTCTTGCTATTTCAGTTTGCATGGGTTTAGTGCAAGAACAAACTGTGATATTTTTATGTTCACAACCAATTTCAAGTAAAGGCGTACAAGAACTCCTTAGGTTAAATCATTGGATAGAATGGGGACAGAATGAAAATGATCGTGAATTTTAGTGCTCATTCATCATTGGATACTTATTAAATCTCTTTTAAGGGTTTGAGTTCCATAATTTCACAACTCTTTCCTCATGTTGCAGTTTTTCATCTAAATCAGGTATATAATTTTTTTTATCAGCGAAATATTATATATGCGCCCATCCCAGGAGGGATTGGAGGTAACCTGCAGAGTGCAAGCTCAATTACAAACAGGGCCAAAACAAGGCCAGCAGTTCAACATAACAAGAACCACAAAAAAACAAAACCAACTCCAAACGACCCAAAACAAAATCAGGTACATAATTGGCCATACATAGCGCTTGAAAAATCATCGTTGCCATTCAATCAATGAGTTGGTAATAAAAAATAGCTCTAACACTATGATTTTTTTTCTTGCTTTAACATAGTATTTCTGCAAGAACATATTCTTGAGAAAGCTTTGAAAGTTAGGGTATTTTTATCATTTATCACCAAAATAGAGTTAAATGGGAAAATTTGAAAGTTGAGTGCAGTTAAGTGGTAAAATATAAAGATCATCATAGTTAAGTAAGAGATGTGCTAAAGTTAATGATTAGAATGAACTAAAAGATGAAAAAACGGAGATCACAAAAAGGGGTTAGAGTGAGAGGAAGTTGAGTAAAATGATTACCAATCTCTCTGCATCCAAGTAGACGGTGAAGAAGTCAGGGAACCTCTTGGGGTTATCTTTCACCATCTCTTTTCTTTAAGACGCAACTGTAATCAAAATCAAAGTGAAGGTCTTAGGAGCAGAGTTTAAACATGAACAAATCATCAGCTGAAATTTAAAACTCATTCATGAATCCATCTTCATTTCTGTTGGAACAAAGGATGGGCCTCAACATTACAGACAAAAAAAACATAGACAGTGAATAAATGTAAGAAAAAACGAACCAAAACAGTTTTCAAACCCTTATGTAACAGCTAAACCACCCAAGACACATCAGATCCAAATGCTGCAAAACTTGGCAGCAACAGACAACCAACAAATATACCTGTAAAAAAATGGGGGCTTGAATGGTGAAGCGTTGCAGGTGAAGTGAAGCCGTGAATGGGAAAACGATTCAATGGAGTAGAAATAAAGTGGAACCCTAATCAATGAAGGAGATAAAGAGAATAAGGGTTCAATGGAGAAGGTGGCCATTTCAGGTAGAAACAGAGCAGCAGAAAATTTGAAACCACAGTTCCGTTTTTGGCACGGGAGCTGAAATGACCCTTTCACCCTGTCTGTGCGATTATATTTTTAATACAATTATTATCCGCTATTTTTTTTGGTAAGTACAAATTATCCGACATATTATACAATTCTGATATACCGTATGTAATCTGTTAATCACATTTTTTATGCGGGGGTATTTCGGTTTTGTATTGGTTGATGTGGGGGTATTTCGGTAACTATAAAGAATTAATGTGTAACTGACGAGTCATGTAATGAGAGATAGGTGATTTTCCCGCCGATGTATTGCAATTGTTGATGTGATGATTCAACTGACTCAGTATCCTATTTCTGGGTTTGTCCATTACTACAACATAGTGACCCGTTTGGTGTAAATGTGTGTTAAAGTCATATTCAGTATTATATGATATGAGGTCAAGTAGGAGTTGAAAACACACCATCAGAAAGCGAATATGAACAACTTCTTGTAGGAATTGTTGGAAAGGGCCTTATCACGATAATTTATTTGAGGGGTAGCCTCCGTAATTTTGCAGCTCTTCCAAACATACAAAAATACGATTATACCCTTCGATTAAACCCTTTTAACTCCTCAACACAACACAATCTCTTCTCTTCATCTTCTTTTCTCTCAACTTTTCTCTCTTTTCTCTTCATCTTCTTTCTCTTCAAACTTCGATATTCTTCTCCTACATCCACTCGTCGTTGTCACACTGAGGTTGCCACGAAATTACGGTAGCCTTATTTTTCTCTTCATCTTCTTTTCTCTCAACCATTCTTCCCCTTATTTTTCTTATTTACCGTCAATCAGTGCGGATTGGGGGCCAATCAGAGCTGATTGGGGCCAATAGGCCGCCGATTGGCGCCATCCCAATCGGAGCTGATTGAGGGCCAATCTGCTCCGGTTGGCCCCCAATCCGCTCCGATTGACCCCCAATTCGCTCCGTTTGGCCCCAATCCGCTCTGATTGGTCCCCAATCCGCTCCGATTGGGGTCATCCCGCCGCCTATTCGGCCAATCTGCGCGGATTGGCCCAATCTGCCGCGGGATGGCCAAATCTGGGGGCAAAAAAATTGGGAGGGAATTTCAAAATTTGAAATTTTCAAATTCGGGGGGAAATCAAAATTCGAAAAAAGGGCAAAAGAGGAATAATTAAAAATTCATTAAAGAATGAGGTCTTTTTGCAAAACATAAAACAGGTGAAGGTTTTTTTACAATAAATTATGCTTGGAAGGCCTTTTTAATAATTCGTCCCAACTTCTTTGGCTATCATACTGATGTTACGTATAATGAAATGGAGGGCTTGATCAGCACTGAAATTTTCAAGAGAGAAATAAGAAAGAGATGAAAATACTTGTCCAAACATTACCTCATAGAATCAACTTTACATGTAAAACAAAACCATAATAAATCACATTCTCTTGCTTTTTCCGTCTCTTAACATCAACCTTACTCACCCAAACCCTAGCCCACTCTCACATCCGCCTCTCTCTTTCGGCGCACCTCCGACGACGGTTGTGGTCTCCGGACATGGTTGTCGTCGGAGCTGGCTTATCCTCCTCCCTCCCACCTTCAAACCCCTTTTCCCCCCCTTTCTTTCTTGTTGTCTATTTTTTACAACAAAGTTCACACGGTTAGGGACGGTACAACTAAAAAATAGTGTTTGGTAATCATGTGAAACACTTGTAAATCATGTATTGTGAAACTAATGACTTGTACACCTTAGGTTTATATGATTAACCTAAAGCTATAACCTTTTCTTTTAGAGCCCTAACTAAATTTGCTTTGTTTTGTCTCTCAAGTAAAAGTAAAAGGGGATAAGTTTGAAGTGAGTTGTGGTGTCGATTAAGCTGATACATCAGTAGGTACCACAAAAAGACGTAGCTACAGAGGGACGAAAAGGAGAAGCAATGAAATCATCAACTTTATGTCTCTTCAAAATTCAAATCATTGGGCAGGGTGTTGAGGTCGGGGCCAGACTTGCTTATGTAACATGAGTTTCACTTGTATTTCCTTACCCCGACCAGAAAAAGTAGTATCAATTCTCCTCATAAATTGACCGTGTAATAATATTATGGGGGATGAGGACAAATGCTTGGGTATTGGTTGCTATGGACACCAACATTAGTCAAATTCATGGAAAATAAGGAGACACATTGCACATGGTATCCTGAGTTGGCAGGTCCCATATCGGATTGAAACTTAAATGAGGATCAACTTGCACTATAACATACTTACACCCTCTTTTTCATCGTGAAACTCTTTCACATTTTAAGTAAAACAACTGAAATCTCGTCATCACTCTCTTGGATAAGTAGTAATTTATCAACTTGAATGTAAGAAAAATCTAAAACTCCGATCCTCAGGCCTTGTCGGACTTTCTCGGCATATTTGATCATAGGGGCTTAACAACGAGGTCTCCCCAATCTAGGAAGCCCCTTTCCAACACCCTGGAGGCTCTCGATGGATAGGTCGTTGTTTGGTACCTAGAACCTGCAAGGGGGGAAAACAACAAGGGTACCAAAAGGGTACTTGTTAGAATTTTCGTCACAGGGGCGCCCGAAGTTTCCTGTTTCCCAGTGATCGGCTTTCTATGCGAGGAGAAAGTAGGGGCCCGCAACCAATCCCCATATCAGACTATGCTGAAGTCCACCATGGTAAAAAGGACTTGCAAGTGAAAAACAAATGGTCTATCCAACCACACCTAGAGCAGAAGGATGAGAGATTTTCATATTCAAGTCGGGCCGTGAAAGGGGCCATTGTTTGGTCTAGTGCAGGAGTAGATAACGTCTAAGGGGTCTTGTGACATCGAGCTCCAATCGTAGCCCAAGGAAAGGGAACCAACCATTTTGAAGCAATGACGATTCTAGGAGTGTAGCTTCTAAAGTCCCCACCTTCTTACCTAGCTTGGAAGCTATGAGCGCCTGTATTTTGGGGGTTCTAGCCTCCACCGGAATATCATAAACCCTTACTGACATATGAATATGTCAAAAAGTTAGGTGCTCTGGCTGGGTGTGGGGGGAAGGGGGACTAAAAGCAAAATTATCCCAAAGAAAGGTCAGGGTTCTCGGTTTCCGATTTCACCAAGGGAGGCTTGGAATGGCAAGAAAAAAGCCTTAATCTTGTCCTTAAGTGGCGAAAAACCAGTTTTTTCACTTTTAAGTCTCTAACAATAACAGAGCAAAGGGTGCGTGAACTTGCGTTTTTATCCACGAGGAGGCGCCCAGCTAAAGCGTACTTGAATTGGGTATCACCCGCTCTTGGCACCGTGTTCGCCAGAATGGTAATCACTACGTCATCTTCCTCGTAGGCATCCCGAATGGGTTTCGAGACCGAAACCCTTGCTAAACGTTCCCAGACTGCCTCCAGATTTGTCGTGTAAGAATGCCGAGATGAAGTGATAGGTTAGGAGGAGGTATGGACGTTCGCTCGGGAGAGTTCCTTACACCATTTTACCCTTGCATGGTGTTCCAATGGGTCAAAATTGTACGAGAGGGTGAGAGTGGGGCTTGGTTGGTTGTTTCAATTCCGATTGGGGTCGGGAGGATTGCTGATAAAGAAGGATTTTTGGTCAGCGAGTTCATCGGTTTTGAGGGTGTTGAAAGTAAAACCATAGGATGGGAGATAGGGCGACGTGAGTAGTGGTGGGAAAAGAGACGGGAAGGTGAAGGAGGTTTGGAACGAGTGAGGAAGGTGAGGTCCGGTAGTGGGAGGAAAGAGAGAAGAAAAAAGATTGTACGATCAAATCACCGTCTTAAAAGAAAAAAAGACAATAAAAACGTTGGAACAGAGAGTACGAAGAGAGGAAAGGGCTCAAGACGCTTTCAATTGGACACTTATAACTTACCTTTTCACTTAAACCCATCTTTCTCCGTAGTGGCCAAAATGGAAATTTCGAGGAGGTCATCCCGAAGGAACCCTTGAACTCTCACGATCTTACTTCAGAAACTTTTTGAACCAATTTGTAGTTACAAGATTCAATATATTATTGATATGAAAGGGTTAAAGTGTATTGATCAAGTGTGAGTGAGTCCCCACCCACCAGATGAGCAAAACTGTGCTACAGGTTGATTGGATTCGCTCTTCTTTATATGGCAGGTAATGCATATCAATATCATACGTACAATATTATAAATAATGGTGAGGAAGGAATTGATTTTGTGATGTGGGTTTTGATCTGTAACAACTGATGATGTCCCCCTAAATTAATTAAAGCAGCTAGTGACCATCAGATACCACCCCGACGAATGTCTCATCACATCATTGCCAGGTTAAGGGCCCTCCATTTGATTTTGATTGTTCATGTGACCTAATTTATATCAATCTCTCCTTCTTAATCTTCGTCTTTGATCCACCCCACAAATAATGCACACATTTATTTGTCACTTGATAGCTCCACACAACTGCTCTCGAACTGGCCGGTACGAATCGTCTTTTAGTTTTCCTCTCTTCTAATACTTAAGAGTATGTACAGTGAGTAGATCATATATAAAAATTACGATGTACATATTGCCTAGGGACTAGGATGATTTGTGTTGTTTTTTAAAAATTATCCTCTCGCTTGTTGAGAAGTTTCTTTCCCAAGAAAGCAAACCCTAGCCTATGGAGCTAACCGTCCCTACCTCTTCCCTACCGTTGGAACGCCGTCTGACCCAGTCGATGCAGTTCCGTCACCTAACATGCATGCCTCGATCAGGGTGCCGCCGCCACGTCCTTCGTCCGACGTCCTCTCCCCTTTAAAGGGTCGACGCTGCAGGAAACCTAAAACCCAATTTGTGTCGCTGATCACCCTACCCTCCCTCTCCTCGCCATCCCCACCACTGCAATTGCTCGCCCCTCCATCGCCACCACTACAATTGTCCGCTCCTTCGCCAATACAATCGACCGATAAACCTTTCCTCCTGGCGGCCGCTCTGTTTTCGGCGGGCTCCTAAACGCCAGGAATCAACCACACCGAGGGAGACCAGTTAAGTTGAAGACCACTACTCCGGTGACCACGCAGCCTTCGGCCGGACCCCTTGGTGGTAAGGACGAACAACCACGACCTTTCTCGCTTGTGTCCGTCAAGGAGCCATCAGATCCCATGGAAGTCCCCTCTCTCGTGGTGGCGACGAAACCACGATCGACCAGCTCGTGGAGAGAGCAACCGCCCACGGTTGTGGCTTGCACAACAAGCGTCGACCTCTATCCGGGCCAAGGCCTACCTGTATTTCCTATTCTTAACCGGCCCATCCAGCTCAGCCCGGTCCCACCTAGTCCAAGCCCACTCCACCGAGACCCTCGGAAAGGAAAGGCTCCCATGACCGATGAGAAGGTGGAGCTAGATAGAATCCGAGCGACTGGTCTCCCCAATGCGGACCAGATCCATCTGATTCCGGCGTGCCTCACCACCCCTCCAGGAATGACACGTCATCGTCGGGGAAAGCAACCCCGCTCAGAGGAATGAAAGGAATCCACTGCTCCAGGGACTGGCATCTAGAGGGGTCCCTGAGAAGAGTTCTGCTTCCACCTGAGATCAGTGATTGCAGGTTCGGTCTATACAACGAATCCAACATTTTGGGCTACACCTTGAGCAGTAATCAATGGTCTCAACCTAGAATAGTTTTACTTTCATTATGCCTTGATGGCCCTCTCAACACCGGTTGTACGAGTTCATCCGTTTCAGAGTCTGATGTAAAAGAATCTATTGGGTTTCCTTACAATGTTTTGACTCTTTTATTTTGTGGTCAGGAAGTTTTTCCTGATTCACTCCTATGTCTAAGAATGCTATAAATAAAATTGCACCATTTTAGCCAAAAAAAAGAAGATGATTTGTGATGTAAACCTTGATGTTAATTGGATAATTAATTATTTTTTGTTGAATTTATTAAATTCAGATTTAAAACAACAAATACTAAATAAAATTTTAAAAAACTGAAAAACTTATAATTTAAAAAATTAATTAACTAAAATAAAAAACTAATTAATAAATACAATTAATTAACTAAAATAGATAACTAAACTTGAAATTTCATTACTCCCCGAATAGTACATCAAACTAACCACAATGCTTTTTGTACATCAAATTTATTAACTCATCTTACTCGTCGTCGTCTGAGTCATGGTAAGTCGATCCAAATCGACCACATATGTGCTCAAGAAAGCATGTTGGAGTTGCTGATAGGTCTCATCATTTGTGACCCTGAGTCGAGCACGCAATCGTTCTCGGTAGAGAAAGGGCCTTCCTTGATGTAAGAACTGCCCCCGGTCAATCCCGGTCGAACCGGTGATTTTTGACGAAAGTTGACTTTTTGCCGGAAAAGTCAACCGGTGACTCCGGGAGTCATTCGGGACCTTTCCGGGACCCAAAAAGCTTAGCCTTCATTACGGTTAGCTTAGTTGGGTCGTTTCCTTTCAAACGACTGTAATTATGAAAAAGTCAACTCGGTGTCAATTTCGGTCAAATCAATCGTCTTAAGGATCTAATTTAAGTTGCTGGAATTTTAATTGGGTTAGAGGTGGTCCCCATATGGACACTTGTCCATGTTGTCTTGGAAGGGAAGAAATGGGTGAGATTTGACCAAACTACCCTCATGTGAGCCAAAGAGGAGGAAGGGAGCTAAGGGGCATTTTTGTCCATTCCAAAGTTGGTTAAAGGGACTAGAGAGAGAGCATTTCAGCCCATTTACTAAGGCTTGGCCGAAATTTAGAGAGAGAGAGAGCAAAGGAGGAGCTTTCATGGAAGCTTGAAGAAGAAGCAAGGAGAAAAGGAGGAGGCTTTAGCTTGTTTCTACCTCAAACCATCTCACAAACCCCATTTTCTTCTTCTACTCTCTATTTTTAAGGTAAAGCTCTAAACTAAATTCGTTTTTATTGGAATTGAATCACGGGTTTGATGGAGAAAAGCTAGAAGTAGATGAGTTTAAGATTTTGATGACTTAGATGATGGTTTTGGTGAAGAAATATGGAGTTTGATGATAGAAATCACTTGATTTGTGTTGTTTTTGATGAAACTCATTGTGGGTATTGAAGTGTTGGAGCTATTGGGTCTGTTTTGGAGGTTTAGGAGTTCATCAATGGAGTTTTTGAGGTATAAATTCGTAGAAACGAAGTTGAGGGATGAAGAAGAAGATTCTGTCCAGACCGGCACGGAACGCCGCACGGACCAGGCCATGTTCCGGAATGGAACGCCGCACGGACCGTGCCAGGGTCCGGCACGGAGTGCTGCACAGTCCGTTCCTGGTTCCGGGCCGGTGTGCTGCACGGACCGTGCCTGGCCCCGGGCCGGTGTGTTGCGCGGACCGCGCCTGGTTCCGGGCCGGTGTGCTGCACGGGCCGGGTCGGGTACTGGGGTTGTGGGCCACCCGGATTGGGCCTCATTCCGGCCCATTTTCCCTTTAGCCCATGTCTTGACTTTCGAGCTTAATTAGGGTTTCTCGTTAACCCGAATTTGAATTAGCATTGATTCGCGATTTGTTTGTGACCTTAGACTTTGGACCCGAGCACGGCGGAGGAGGATACTAGACAGATCTTGAAGTGACTAAGCGTTCAGAAAGCGTTTGAGGTAGGGAAAGTAGCGAATGCCGGTTTAATTACGGAAAGTTACTAATATGCATATATGTTGCGAATACTTGTTATAATGATAGTATGCATATAGGATGTGAGGAACGAGTGAAATAAGGGATAGCTTACGAGCCATGTCGAGTCGTAAGTTTGGGAATTGTCGTGCTGTAGAAATGCATGCGGGCCATGTCAAGGCCTTAGGTTGTGTGTTGATCGTGATGCCATGATCTATGATTGTGATGCTTGATGCGTGGTAAATCCGTTGTTAGATTGAGAATTAGGATATGGTATACTCGGTGTAGTATGTTGTTGTGTTTTGGCAAGTGTGATATGCTTGATATGACGTGAACCAATGTTTGTGATATGATCGGGTGATTGATAGACCGATGTTATGTGTTGTTGTAAGTTGGCTCGGTTGGTATATCGTGGTTGAATTATGGCATTGTGATGCGTGAGACTCTCCTGATGTATGTTCCGAGATGAGGTGTATTCCGGTATGGTACCTACACCGAGGGGGTATGCCGGTGTAGGGTGGTATCTAGGCCGACGGTGAGGTCCCATGTACGCGGTCCCCCGGGGAGTGGTTCTGGTACGATACTTACTCCGAGGGGGTATGCCGGTGTAGGGTATCTAGGCCGACGGTTACGTGATCAGTATCGTGATTGTGCCCCGATGCGGTTCCGGGAAGACATCTAGGCCGAGGCTGTGTGATCCGGTATGATGTATTGTGATTGTGCCCCGATGCAGTTCCAGGAAGATATCTAGGCCGATGTTGTGTGATCCGGTACGATATGATAGAGTCGGGCTATGGACATCTGGCGGAGTTCGGGGACTGCTATACGGGATGTGTGATTGTTTTACTGTGTGATTGTATGCTTGATGATTGGATACGTGATGTGAGTATATTGTGATAGTGGTCATGTAAGTGTGTTTGTGAGTTATGTGTTCTCCGTGAAAGTCATTAGTGTTGTGCCTTACTAGTATGCCCTAATTGGACGGTTACTCGTGGTGGTGAGCGGATACTCATTACCTTAACTAGTTTTCCTACTGAGCGAAAGCTCACCCCCTTACTTTTCTGTGCTACAGGTCTTGAGCGGGATTTGTGCTAGCGGGATTCTCGGAGCTTTGGAGCTAATGAGGGTCTTAGTCTAGTGTGGTCTAGAGACGTACTGTTTTATTGCTACTAAACTTATTTATTATTTGGTTTTACTGAGCTGTTGACTTGTGATGTCTTTTGGATCTTTTAAACTGTTATTGGAGACTCATTTTGGTATTAAAGTTGCTTTTATTATTTAGTATTTTAGTTCACGTCTCAAGTCCGGTCAAAACCAGATTTAGGCGTGACACTTAATGTCATTGTTGAGGTGGTGTCCAACCTGGTATTTCCGGAGGGGGTTCGTAATACAATTCATCATCCCCTGTTTTGTACCAGTCGTGTTCATCCTCCACAATCATGTTGTGTAGAATGATACAAACATGCATCATATCAGCCAAAGTCATTCTGTTCCAAACACGAGTGGGCCTTGAAATTATGTTCCACCGTGCTTGGAGGACTATAAAAGCCCGTTCAATATCTTTCTGAGCACCTTCTTGGACTTTAGCAAACAACTTCTCTTTGCGAGTATATGTATGGTGAATCGACTTCACGAACCGACTCCATGAGGGGTAAATATTGTCAATTAAATAATATGGGTGGTCGTAGCGATACCCGTTGATCTCTTACTCCACGAAGAGGTCACGTCTATGGAAGGCGTCGTCGAATAAGTGGCCGGCGTGGAGGACGTTGTTGTTGTTCGAGCCAAACATCCCGAAAAATGCATGTCAAATCCACAAATCACGAAACGCTACCGCTTCAAGCATAACGGTTGGATCCCTATGGTGGTCTCCCCGGCCATAGGCTCCTTGCAATGTGGTTGGGAAATTCTTCCACTCCTAATGTATGCAGTCAAGACTGCCAATCATACCGGGCAACCCTCAGTTGTACCCCAATTTGAGTAATCGCTGCATGTCCTTCAGATTTGGCTTCCGCTCGTATTCCTCTATGAATACCTCAATAACGACCTTACAAAAACATTTTACACATTTGAGTATAGTACTTACTCCACATACGTAGGGTTTCGTCCAATGAATCGGCCTAGCACCCATACACAAGAATTCGTATCGCAGCAGTGCATTTCTGGTGCATTGATAACCCCAAGCGTCCTGCACCGTCCGGATTCTGGACGAAGTAATCATCATGCTCCGCTAACACATCCATAACCCGTTGAAAGAGTGGTCGAGACATACAAAATTGACGCCTAAACATATCAGGCCGATAGGTTGGGTGCTTGACGAAATAATCATGCATCAGTCGGTTGTGGGCTTTGAGACGATCTCTGTCAATCTGTCGTCGGAAAGGTTCCCCACTTTCGATCCTTTGCCTCCATTCGTTGATTTTTGGCATTTCTCTCTATCATTATGTCGGCCCTCTGCCAAAGTCATTGCTCCCAAGCACGAAATTCAGCTTCGACCTCATCCCTCATTTGAGCCTCGTCGTCTGACATTTTTGATCGAAATAAATGTGGAAAATTCGAGAGAAAAAGTAGAGAGAATTTTGAGAAAAATGTTGGTGGTTTGATGAATGGGGTGAGAGGTATTTATAGGTGGGGAAATTGTGTTGTTTTATTTTGTAAGAACCGCCCCCGGTCGATCCCGGTCGAACCGGAGGTTTTCGGCGAAAGTTGACTTTTTACCTGAAAAGTCAACCGATGACTCCAAGGGTCATTCAAGACCTTTCTGGGGCCCAAAAAGCTTAGCCATCATCACGAATAGCTTAGTTGGGTCATTTCCTTCCAATTGATGGTCTTTCGGGAAAAAGTCAAACTCGGTCTTTCGGCTCAGATTTTTGGACTGAGATATTTATTTGGATGTGAACCCCACCAAAACTATTTTGAATTTCAATTTATTTGAAGGAAAATAAATTGAGTGGAAAATGTCCATTTTTCCCTCACTTTGCCAAAATTGGGGGAACATGGAAAATGAGTGTTTTGTCTTTACTCTTTTGGGGTAAGACCCACTAGTGCAGCATCTCCTCCCCATTTTCTACCCTAGCTGAAACCCACAAGAGAGAGAAAGCTCTCTTTGTGCCTCCATTGAAGAACAAAGGAAGAAGAAGAAGGAGGAGCTCAACCAAGCTCCATCTCTCCTCCAAAACTCGTTTTTCTTTGTCATTTCTCCCCCTTTCTTCATCCCAAACGGTAAGAACCTCTCTATTTTCATTTTGGAGTATTTAAAATCCGTGGGTAAGGGATGAACCATCTCGGTTTGGAGTGGTGAGGGTTGGAAACTTGAACACAAGTTGGGATTTGTAAAGAGTTGTGAAAGAACCATGAAAATCGAAGTTGGAAGTGAAACCCTAGCTTGGAGGAATTGGAGAAAACTTGAGATTGGGACTAAAATCAAAGGGATTTTGATGAGACTTGATGGTTTAAGGACATTCATCACTTTTGGGACTTTTTGGACTAAAATTACGAAATTTCCGGCGACCGAAGGATCGCCGGAGTGTCGGTCGGTCGCCGGAGGTCCGGCCACTGTGGACCGGAGCTAGGGTTGGACGTCGGGACCTCGGGCCATGTCACGCCCCAAATCTGGTTTTGACCGGACTCGAGACGTGACCGGAATTAATAATAGAAAAGTGATAAATAATTGATAGAAACCTTTAAAACATCAAGATAAACTTCCTCAAATCAACAACAGTAAATAGCTCAAAAATCTCCAATGAGTCACATCTCAACATAAAGTGTAAGATCTAAAGTGTTAAGTACAAAAGACCAACACAGCTCTAGGACAATTCCCAAGACAAACTGAAGCTCCCAGGCCTCGACCTCTCTAGACATCAGGTACGCCTGTAAAACAGTAAAAGAAACAGAAGGGGTGAGCTTACGCTCAGTATGGAAAAATCGTAAACAACTTTAGCCTCCGAGTTTAATAATAAAACTTCTTTAGTCCAGTGTCACAAAAGTGCTTAAAACTCCTTAGACCAAAAGATGTAATACACAAATAGAAAGCGACAAGAACAATAATGTATTCCCAAGGATAACGATAACTTCCCAAAGACTAAACAGAGAACACTATAATAAAATAGAATATCATCACAACTGGAAACGAGTAAATACTATTAATCAATGAAATGCTATGGAATCAGTGTAAATCAAATAGCATCGCTTTTTCAAGGATAAAAGTAATTTAAAAGATTCCATGAAAAATACTATAAACGAATCGTAACTACTAAAATGGGAGCAAATGATGTCACGCCAACCACTTGCTTTCTCAGGCCTCCGATCCATGAATAGATTCTACTGTCACCTCGGTTCCCATATTTCGATCCACTAGAGTGTTCATATCACATCAGATTTTCCCTCGGGCCAGAGGCGGCACATACATCGGGGCTACCGGAAACCATCCCCTCGGGACGCTCATCGTCGGGATTCCCGGAAATGCCCCCAAAGGACCATAGGTCATAGGGAACCAAGGTAGTACTCCCGTAGGACGCATACACTTGGGTGAAACCACAGTAACCATTTCTCATAGAGTAATCCATCCAACTGTCCCGTAAAGTCCATCTCCAATAACCAATGCCCTCAGGCTCCAATACTAAACCATTATCACGAAGGATCTGTCAAACTCTCACCACCACAACACCACCGGATTACCCCCCCCCCCCCCCCCCCCCCTCTCTCGTGTACTACCGAATAAACAAACATCTCAAAAACAAGAATAAAGGAAACACACTATAACATATCCACCAATTAACACTTATCGAATCACACATTCATCATAACACATCAAAGACATCCATTCAATCCTTACACTTACCGTCATGCTTACCTGTCACGAACCATCGGTCCATCGATCACCTGATCGTGCCCCCTTTGGCACAATCAGTCATACTCGATCATCTGTTCAATTAAACAAGTAATTCAACACGTAATCACTCAACCAAGAAAGTGAACATTCAACCAATCAAACATGAAATTTAACTAGTATCATTAGACTCTTGATTATCCTAATAACTAACACACAAGCATGTGATCCTAACACAACAACTAATCCGAGGGCTCATGACGGCCTCTCTACCAGTAAATCAATTCACAAGTATTGAAAGCGAGTTACACTAGTTATTCTCATCCTAAGCATGCATACTAGACACATCCATTTATTGAAATACGATTATTCTAGTTATTCGCATCCTATATGCAATTCTAGGACCTTTCCGATTTTATTAACCTAATAGGCATACTAAGCGTTAAATAAGAAATTAAGACTTTCCCTACCTTGAGGTCTGCCTCTAACAATTCTCTGCTGTAGCGCTTGCTTCACCCCTTCTCCGTTCTTCACACGGGTACCGGAAAGGTCTTCGATCCTCGAGCTCGAAACCAAGGTCTTTGGAACACAAGAAAACTCCAATCAAGATCTAACTAAGAAGCAGATAAAGACTCGAAACTACCCCAAGGAACCAGCTCACAACAAAGATCGAAAAAAGACGACAAAACCCCTCAAAAGGACCCAAAAATGGTCTGCCACGGAAGAGGTCACGGAGCCGTGGACTGCGCTGTCACGGATCTCCTCACGGAGTCGTGTCTAACGCTGTCACGGTCTCCCTCACGGAGCCGTGACGTCCTCCGTCATGGTACCCGTCACGGGTCCGTGACGCCTGGTACTGTTCACCCGTCTGCTTCCTCCAGCTTCGGGTTTTCACGATTTTTACCCTCCAAACCTCCATGGATGACCTTTTCAAGCTCCAAAACATTTCCTAAACGTCTCTACTTCAAAACCCACCATGGGTGTTCATCAAAACTCCAAAAACATGAATTAAAACCATCATCTATCATCAAAATCCTCCAAAACCTCAATAACCAAACTCAAGCTTCAAAGCCCAACAAGTTCTTCCATTCTCCACCAAAACCCATGAACCAAAAGTTGTAGAAACGAAAATAGATGAGAGATTTACCTTGAGGATGAAGAGTAGAAGAGAAATCAAGTGTTTTAGAAGGGATTTGGATAGAAGATAGCTTCAAGCTTCCATTTTTCCTCCTTTCTTCTTCTTCAAGCCTCCAAAACCAATTTTCTCATCTCTCTCTCTCCCAATTTCGGCTGCCTTGGTATTTGTGCTGAAATGAGCCTCACATTGGGTCTTAAACCTAGAGGGGATAGTGTCCAAAATACCCCATTACCTTATCTCTTCCCAACAACAACTAATAAGGGTCATAATATACCCCATTTCTTCCCTTCCAAGCAAGCATGGACACTTGTCCATGTGTGGACCACTCCTAGCTTAATTAAATTCCAGCACACAACTTTATCGGATTTCGCTCTAAATCGAGTCACAATTGGCCGATAAAAGTCTCGGTTTGACTTCTTCCAACATTACAGTCAACGGAAAAGAAACGGCCCAACTAAGCCAACCGTGGTAGTGGCTAAGCCTTTTGGGCCCCGGAAAGGTCCCGAATGACTCCAGGAGTCATCGGTTAACTTTTCCGGCCGAAAGTCAAACTTCGACCAAAGTCATCGGTTCGACCGGAGTCGATCGGGGGCGGTTCTTGCAGGCCAAACTGGACTCGAGCCAGGATGTGCCTCGGCCAGGATAGGCCTTGAGCCAGGCCTGGTCTCGGGCCAGGTCTCGGACCGGGTCTGGTCAGGTCCGGGTCTGACTACCTGGATCGGGTCTGGGTCGGGCCTGGACTCGGGTCCGGGTCCAGGTTCGGACCGGGTCTAGATCCGGGTTGGGTCGGATCCGGGCCGGATCAGTTTTAATTATTTAATTAAATAAAAATCAGATCTAATTAATTAATTAATTTAGATCAATTAAGTTAAAAGGGACTTCTGCGTTAAATTAAAGAACTATTTCGGACTGAACCGGGACTGATTACCACCTTTACTTGTTAAAATCAGACTTTGACCTCGATCGTGGAGAAGACCAGAGGTAGGCCCGGACGTCAGCAGCTAGGAGTTCCAGATAGTGTTTGAGAGGTAGGGAAACGTACTAAAATCCTTTTTTAATTTAAAGAATGCTATAGTATGCATATAGGATAATAATAATAACCGGAAAGGTCCTAGTTTGCATATAGGATGTGATTCACTAGAATAACTGCTTTTCAATTACAATAACAATCGGACGAGTCTTAGTATGCATATAGGATGTGATTCACTAGTTAACCGCTTTCAATACTTTGAGAAATTGCCATGCTGGTAGAATGGCCATGTCGAGCCTTAGGATTGCTTGCTGAATGTACTCGTTGATGATTGTTCGCCCTTAGTATTGATGCATGCCCCGTCTTTACGTTAATATAAGAGTCACACTAAACTAGATGAACTAAGATGGTTGTAATATGAATGATTGATCCGTGATTTGATTGGTTGAATGAATGTGTGAATGTGTACTGATTGTGCCTAATGTTATGATCAGGTGAGTGATAGACCGATGGGACGTGACTGGTAAGTAATGTCGGTAAGTTTGGTTTGACAATGTGTGTGATGGTATTGTTTGATATGCTATTGTGGTTTAAGTGTGCGCCCCGAGGTGGACATGCCGTGAAGATACCTAATCCGATGTGCGGTTCCGGTATGGTATATGAGTGTGCACCCCGAGGTGGACATGACGGGAAGATACCTAGTCCGATGTGCGGTTCCGGTATGGTATATGATTATGTACCCCGATGTGCGTTTCCGGTATGACGTGTGATTGTTTACCCTGAGGGAGTGGTTCCGGGAAGATATCTAGGCCGATGTGCGTTTCTGGTACGATATGTTACTTGGTTCACCCCGATGATTTATGGTCCTTTAAGGACATTTCCGGGACTTCCGATGATATGTGTTCCTAGGGAACGTTTCCGGAAGCCCCGATGATTGTGTCTCCTCTGGACCGAGGGGAAATCTGATATGATGTACCAGTCAGTGTACAGATCAGAGTCTTGGGATTTGATATTCAGTATTTCGGTATTTGTGTGCTTCTTTAATTGATCACTTTGGTAAATTTGTTATCTTTCCGTTGATCTCCTCGAGTGTTGCCTTCTTTAAAGTATTGTAATTCTTGTTGATCTTTATTTAATGTTTGTTGGATCATTGTACTAATCGGTTTTATTGTTAAAACGGGGGTTCCTTTACTTTATTGCTTTTTCCTACTGAGCGTAAGCTCACCCCCTTCTTGTTTACTGTTGGTACATGTTTTCTTGATGAGTAGACCTAGAGGTGGTCTCAGGGCTCGGGAGCTCCTTGAGGCTTCGGGAGATTTCATGTTTTAGAGACGTACCATACTTTGTACTAAACTATTTTTCTGTTATTCTGTTGGTTTGAGCTTTTGACACTTAAATTTTGAACTGAATTTAAGTTTTGCGGAGATTGTATTATTAAATTCCTTTTTATTTACTGTTTAAATTATTATTTCTAGTTCGCGTCTCGAGTCCGGTCAAAACCGGATTTGGGGCGAGACATATTTCAAATTGTATTATTCTGATTTTAAAAAATACGTTGTCGTTGGAATGGGACCGTTGGCCAACAGTCCAAATTTTTTTCTCCTCATCCGCCACGTGTCGGCCTGTCATTTGGTACCGGCGAATCACGATTCGCATACCAACGAACCACAATAATGGTTCGCTCTCCGCACCATGACTCGCGAGAATGTGGTTCGTGGTTTACGAATCACGTACGACACATCAAACCACAATTTCACGATTCACGAATCGTGATTCGCGTGAGGGTTCACTTGGTGTGAATGCTCTAAGCATGCTTTGCATGGAACGCATCTCGCATCGCATTATTTATCATCCGAAGCAATAACATATTTGTTATTTCAACCTAAAGTCAAATGAAATCTTCAACCTCTGAATATGTTAATCATATCATTTTTTTTATCAGGAAGCCATATTTATATTAAACTTCTCTCAAAGAGAAAGAAGAATACAACCAAGAGTAACTACAGACTCAACTCCAAAAAACAAACCACACCGTGAATATTACAACACCTGAAAAATCAACATGAACAATGAAAGCCAATCAAGACTAGAAACCACACAACTTCACGTAAGAAGCCATCAAGGAGATGGGAAAAATGAAAAAAAAAAACTAAAACATGGTCTGTTACACAAATATGACAACCATGAAGCGCTAATTGACGAAAAAAAAGATCTACAAACATCCAGATTTAACCAGCTTGAAGCACAATGAAAAAAGACTTCCAACAGTAAAGCCATCAAACCGATAACACCTTAATCATACCCTTATTAGTGTTAAGCAACTCCCTAAAGCCAAACGGGAACAGACCTGATGAGAACTCACTGGAACTCCCTTATCCCCAATTACTCAATCGATTGGCTTCTAAGAAGGTAAAAAGATCTTAATCCTCACCGACGACCAACATCATCAACCGACGAGCTCGAACCACTCCGACAACGAGAAGAAGCGAAGACCAATCGATAAGAGAGAGGAAAGGAAGGGGGAAGTAAGCTGAATAGAGAGGGAAAAGAAATTACCAAACACTAGAGCTTGAACTCAATCCTCCAAAACCCAATTCCGGTCAACACCGAGAAAATCCACAGAGAGAGAGAGATAGAGGACCAATATTTCTACCAAGTACGAGCTGAAAGTTCCAAGAAGGTAACAACAAGTCATCACTTTAGGGGATCCGTGGCTGGAACTCGAGCTGAGGGTTATGAAACCATGACCGGTAACCCCTTGTCGGCCTACACCAAGTGAGGAGCCAATGAGGAAGGCCTATAGTTATACCGAGCACGAGCAAATCCGAACCTGGACAGATTTGATACCAAAACTAGCAGGGAAGCACAACGCCACATCGAATGCCGCACCTTCACCGAAACACATCTCCAAGCAGGCATCAACACAAAGTCATCACAATTCGGGATCCGGGATCGGAACTCGAGTTGAGCGTTCCGATACCGAGACCGATAACCCCTCGCCGGCCAATGTCGAGCGATGACTCTAAGGGGAAGGCCTGTAGTTATACCGAGCACGATCCAACCCCAACCTGGACAGATCTGACACCAAAGCCAACATATAAGCGGTGGACCTCTGAAAGCTGTAGGATTGACCCGAAGTCAGGCCGATATCTTGAGGGCAGCATCTTGGAACGACGAAAAAAAACCCAAACCACAACAATCTTTATCGGAAAGGAAGAAGAAACATGTCCTACGAATGGTTCAAGTACAAGACGCCGAGACCAGAGAAGCACAGAATAAAGACAAAATCACCATACCAACAAGAGTAGCTAGCAGACCAGCAACCAGAAACTAACCACCATGGCTCCTCCAAAGCTACAGGAAAACATCCGAGTCTGACGATCAAGGGCGAATAGAGCTGAGCACCCTGATCAACCGGCGAGAAGCACCGAGCACCTCGAGCTTCCGGCCACGAGAACGCGACCCCACCAACGCAATGCGACAAAGAAGCTCGGACGACCTCCATATCAACTATATAATAAGTTGTTACTTATTGTCTCTTATGAGATACTAATATTATATTTACATAATTTATAATTACAATTTTCATATTATTGCTTTTTTTTTCCTGATTTGATAAATGGACTCTCCCACCTCCCTATATGAACCTCTACCAAAATTAGTATAATAGATCATAAGAGCATCTCCAATGGTTAGACAATGCACAATGTCTATGCGCAGTATCTAGCCATTGTTTTTTGCTTCCAGACACTGCTTCCAGACACTGCTCCTCCAATGGTAGTGTCTACGCAGTGTCTGGAGCAGTGTCTACACAGTTTCAGTAAATTAAAAAAAGCACCCAAATATTTCTGACACTTTTAATTATACCCAAATACGAATTGCATAACTATTTTTTTATTACAAACAAAATAGAAATTACATTAACGTTGCTGATTAATATTTAATTGGGGCCGCCATTTCCAAATTTTGCCCAAATGTGTTCGATGAGATCATGGTGGAGTTGGTGATGCACATTCCGATCCCGAATCCTTACTCTATGGCCCAAGATACTTTCGTTGGTCACCGCTGGGGGTGGTCCTCTACGTACGGTGTGGTCCGGGACAACAAGATCTGCAAGCGGATCAGTGGGTCACGGCCTACGCTCATCCTCTACGATCATGTTGTGTAGGATCACACAAGCAGTCATGATAATTGCGAGTGAGCCCCTATCCCACATTCGACCCGGACCAGTAACGATGTGAAACCGGGCCTGTAGAACTCCAAACGCCCGTTCGATGTCCTTCCTACACGCCTCTTGGTATCTAGCAAAGCATCATTGTTTCGGCGTTTGTGGAGCAGGTATGGACTTCACAAATGTTGCCTGACACTCTGAGATTTAACCCTCAGAATGGCACGGCAAGCGTACCGGTCGTCAAGTAGTATTCGGGTTTAAGTCCGAGATATCGTACCCAAGGGAGCAATTAAACAAGCACTTTAGTTAATTAATCCGATAATCAAGCTATTCCTATAATGGTGTTTGGTTTGTTTTGAAAAATAATAAATTCATGCAATTAATATGTAATATAAATGATCCGAGAATAGAGCACAAAATCACAAGTGGATTGGATAACAAAGATTAAAAGCGATCTAGGACAGTAACGGGGTTCGAATGTGATGAACAACTTAACAGAGTTCGGTATACATTTGCAACTAATATTATTCTAAGGGCAACGGGAATTCTTTAAGTATAGTCCTAACCATCTCTCGATCGTATTAGGACCCTAACATACTCGGTCCACCTAATTATCTCTAATCTAGGTGTAGAGCGGTATATAGCATTATATTCTATGAATTCCTCTAACTTTTGGTTTTTACTCCTATGGCTATTGCACTCGTGTCAGTCTAACCATATTCTGGCTTAGATTAAAACCCGAGCTATTTAATTCCTTTTTCCTCTTCCTAACCTCATTTCTCAATTGTTGGTTAACAAGATTGAATCATACATATACGTGATCAAGGCAATGTAGCATTACGAACAGAATTAAATAAACGAAATCCTAATACTAGTTAACAAATGCATAACCCAAACAAGTTAATTCCACTCATCACATCTTCACCCCTAGCCCTAGATCATGAGAATTTAGTTCATAGCACGAGAATGAGAACACATAGAGATGAATAAAACACTGAGATTCATATTAAACATTAAGAGTAATACCAATATCAAGTTTCAATCCAATTACACAAAACCTTGATGTTCTAATCTCTTGCTTCGATCTTCTCTCCAAGTTCTCCAAGCTCCAAAGTGTGTTTTTCTCCTCCAATTCGTGATACCCTTCAATCTGACCTAAATTCCCTTTTATATGACGGGTTAACTCTGATAAAAAATAGGAAACGCAGCTGGAAATCGCGTTTTTGACGCTTGCACGGTCGCTTGCACGCCGTGCAAGTTTCTGGTGCACTTAAGTTGCAACAGTTTCTTGCACGCCGTGCAACAAACTGGTGCATTTTCTTGACTCCTCTGTCCAGAGTGCACCAGTTTGTTGCACGGCGTGCAACAAACTGGTGCATGTTGCTGACACTTCTGTCCAACTTCCAAATTCGCTCTGTTTCACTCCCGAATTGCCCTTTTTTGCTCCGAAAACTTGATGAACCCTGAAACAAGACCAAATACACAATATGAGAGTAAAATGCATCATTTCATATTAACTCGAGACTAAAAAGAACATAAATGTGGGCTAATGACATCTAAAATAGATGTATTTTATGTCCACATCAACACCCCACACTTAAGCTTTTCTCGCCCCAAGAAAATTAAACTAACAAAGCAGTAAGATATGTCCCGGTTAAACCCCGAGGTTCACCTCGATAGGAGGAGTCCGGGCCTCCTTTATTCAAGCATGGTAAAATAAAGATGCACGTGCAATGCATGATCCTATTACTAATGCAACCTATGACTCAACTATATGATGCATGCAAAAGTTCACGAAAAGTTGGTGATTTACGAGCCCAAGCACACAAATTGATCAAAAGGGTTTTCTCAAAGTTATCACATGCTAAAAATTCTTACACGGCTCAAAATAATGCATAAACCGATGAACATACTGCATGTGAAGAGACTTGCAATAAAGACTACTCCATTTAGTTTACAAACCTTCTGTTAACTTTGACATGTGTTCCTCTTTTCCCTATACACAGTTCTTAGAGATTCATAAGCAAGCATTTTCAATCCCCTCTCCACTAATTATAAGGAATATAGGAAATCACGAATCACACAGGGCTTTAATTACGCTTGTAATGATCGGCTAGGTATAGGGTATGGTAAGGTATATGAAAAGAAGCTCAACATATACATCTTGGCAAACATGCTTCAACTCACATCCCAACAGTGTATCTCTCGACCCATAACCCCCCACTTGTGCACTAAATACCATTTTCACTTCTCTACACCCTTATATATCCTTGTACACATCAATAGATATATATATATATATATATATATTTCAATGACTTCTCTTGTCTTTTCTTTCTACCCGTGCTAATTTTCAGCCTTACCCCTCACTTTTCTTTTTTTTGCACAGAAGAGAGCTTTCATTTTTTTTCTCTTATCTTTTAGAGGGAAGGCTGAGAGCACAAATATTACAATATACCCGGCACATTAACAAAATACTTATTTCTCCAGTCATTTAAATCTCATTCCCAACCACCAACCACAATATCCACACTCAAGAAGCACCTAAGCCAAGAAGTATGGGTTCAAATAAAACTGAGGATATTTAAATGAAATGAAGGGCACATAGGTTTGTAGTATTCAGGTTAGAAACGAAAGGCCAAAGCTCAACATGGGTGACTAGTAGATAATCATATATTCATAAGTAGGAAATTTAGCACAAACGGTCCAAGAATGGCCTATGATCATTTTCTTAATCACCTAATTCCTTATTTTATTTCGCCTCGAGAGGATATCTGTGAAGTTCTAGACTCAGGTTGCCATGTATAGGACTTAGAGGACTCAAGTACACATCAAAGCAACTGCCCAGAATGCAAACAAATGAGCATGCCTCACTACATGTGCTTACACAAGTCAATTCATTCATACTAAATCGATGCAATCCTTTGAATTATGCAAGAAAAATGATCATGTCCAACATTCCAATCCTTGAAACCTTAAAATCATATGCACTAAGCTCAATAAACCACCAGAAAATATTTTTTTGATTTTCGATTTTTTTTGAAAATTTTGAAACACAATGATGCATGAAGCACACAATGCAAACACACTAAGATCTACGATCTCCCACCCCACACTTAAAACCTTGCACTGTCCCTAGTGCGACTCAATCCTATACATGCTCCTAACCACATACAGGCAACCCCACACTTGTGTAGAACAATCAACCAAATCAGAGAACTAAGATGCATAATCTATCAACACAGCAAATTAGGTGCTCAACACACACCAGAGAAACATCAAAGTTCACAAGTAGATATTAACATAATAAACAATAGAGGGATAGAGATACTGCCCCTTCACCGGTACTACTTTTTCCTGAATACTGGAAATTGCCTTTATGCATGGTAGATGGAATGCTACTTCGCCCAAGTGAGATCTCGAGAACTCGGCGCCAACAAATATAAATTTAACCCTCAAGCTTCCATCCTGTATCACCAACTTGCACAAATAATCAGAAAAGAGCAAGACTAAACATATACAAACGAAGAGGGGTAGAGATATTGGGTTGCCTCCCAACAAGCGCATGTGTTTAGCGTCGTTAGCTCGACGGGAAGGAGGCTCAATCAGGAGGCCTCCCACAAATATCGTACATCCATTGCGCCCTTCTCTTTAAATGTGAGTGAAAAACTAGGAGAAGACACACAATATAGTACAAAATCCATTTTCTTGAGTTTTGCACAAGTTCCAAACTCAAGGCTAATCTCATCAAGCTCGCCAGAACAGAATAATTATGATTTGACTAATCCTGGAAAAACTCGATAGGGATATGAATCCCATGAGGTGGAAAAGTCTCACGACCACAAGGGCCAAGAGCATTTACCACAATTGAGTAACAATTCACAAACGGGTGATAAGGACTAGCAAATGTATCAGCAAATTCATGCTTAATATTAACAACTCTATGCTCAACATTTAATTTAAAAATCAATGGGACGGGTTGAACATATAGAGTTGATTTGCTAGAATCCAAAAATGAATCTCCCATGCTAAAGGGAATTTCGACATCATGCTCGATGTCTACCAAAATAAAATCAATGGAAGATTCAAATACCAACCCTCTCTTGAGAGCATCTTCCATAGTACCCCTTGGATATCTTATAGATTTCTCAGCCAACTTTATGGATACTATGGAAGGATTCGGCTCAGCAAACGCTTGTGAACTCTTTTCTACAATTATACAATTATTATTTACATCTACATAATTCAAAGCATCAAAACTACATGGAGATGGAATAGATACATTACAAGAGGAGTAAGAACTTGGTACCTCACATTCCGCACTTACCTCTAAACTCATGGTTGGATAATGAGTTTCTTGTTCTGTTGTATCACCTAAGTGCTCGGAATGATCTTCCTCAATGTGAATTGCTTGATCGTGTAGAGATCTCTCATTCACCAGTTGTATAAGATGATTTATATGATTCGTTGCATTGACTATTTGGCCCAATTGAATTTCCAACTTCTGGAATCGGGAATCATTGTTCCGGTTCACTGTCTGCTGCTCCTGCGCAGATGCCTTATACAACTCAATCATCTCCTTTCTATCCTCCTTCATCTGTGCCATCATGGTTAACATCATCTGCTCCAGTTTGGAGGAAGACTCTTGTGGTTCAACTTGATAACCTTGATCACAAGTGGAAGGCTCCTCCCAATATTGAGAATATGCATTTGAATTCAAGTATTCACAATTATAGTTAGAATGATCATAAGCTCCGCAACAATCACAATACGCAATATCACAATACCAATTCTCCATAAAAATAATGATGCAATGAATCAACTAAACAAATATATACAAATAAAAATTGAAATAGTCTTAACACGAATTATAAACGTATCAGAGTTGCCTTAGTTGCTCCCCGGCAGCGGCGCCATTAACTTGACACTCTGAGATTTAACCCTCAGAATGGTACGGCAAGCGTACCGGTCGTCAAGTAGTATTCGGGTTTAAGTCCGAGATATCGTACCCAAGGGAGCAATTAAACAAGCACTTTAGTTAATTAATCCGATAATCAAGCTATTCCTATAATGGTGTTTGGTTTGTTTTGAAAAATAATAAATTCATGCAATTAATATGTAATATAAATGATCCGAGAATAGAGCACAAAATCACAAGTGGATTGGATAACAAAGATTAAAAGCGATCTAGGACAGTAACGGGGTTCGAATGTGATGAACAACTTAACAGAGTTCGGTATACATTTGCAACTAATATTATTCTAAGGGCAACGGGAATTCTTTAAGTATAGTCCTAACCATCTCTCGATCGTATTAGGACCCTAACATACTCGGTCCACCTAATTATCTCTAATCTAGGTGTAGAGCGGTATATAGCATTATATTCTATGAATTCCTCTAACTTTTGGTTTTTACTCCTATGGCTATTGCACTCGTGTCAGTCTAACCATATTCTGGCTTAGATTAAAACCCGAGCTATTTAATTCCTTTTTCCTCTTCCTAACCTCATTTCTCAATTGTTGGTTAACAAGATTGAATCATACATATACGTGATCAAGGCAATGTAGCATTACGAACAGAATTAAATAAACGAAATCCTAATACTAGTTAACAAATGCATAACCCAAACAAGTTAATTCCACTCATCACATCTTCACCCCTAGCCCTAGATCATGAGAATTTAGTTCATAGCACGAGAATGAGAACACATAGAGATGAATAAAACACTGAGATTCATATTAAACATTAAGAGTAATACCAATATCAAGTTTCAATCCAATTACACAAAACCTTGATGTTCTAATCTCTTGCTTCGATCTTCTCTCCAAGTTCTCCAAGCTCCAAAGTGTGTTTTTCTCCTCCAATTCGTGATACCCTTCAATCTGACCTAAATTCCCTTTTATATGACGGGTTAACTCTGATAAAAAATAGGAAACGCAGCTGGAAATCGCGTTTTTGACGCTTGCACGGTCGCTTGCACGCCGTGCAAGTTTCTGGTGCACTTAAGTTGCAACAGTTTCTTGCACGCCGTGCAACAAACTGGTGCATTTTCTTGACTCCTCTGTCCAGAGTGCACCAGTTTGTTGCACGGCGTGCAACAAACTGGTGCATGTTGCTGACACTTCTGTCCAACTTCCAAATTCGCTCTGTTTCACTCCCGAATTGCCCTTTTTTGCTCCGAAAACTTGATGAACCCTGAAACAAGACCAAATACACAATATGAGAGTAAAATGCATCATTTCATATTAACTCGAGACTAAAAAGAACATAAATGTGGGCTAATGACATCTAAAATAGATGTATTTTATGTCCACATCAGCCCAAGCAGGATAGATTCCATCTGTCAAGTAGTACGGGGTTTCGTATTCTCTACCGCGGATCTTGAACTTCACATCTGGGGCGAAGCCTTTACTACTTGGGAGAATAGCGTAGACCTATTGAGCACGTTGATGTCGTTGTTGGAGCCCGGTGTCCCGAAGAAAGCGTGCCAGATCCAAAGGTCTTGGGATGCTACGGCTTCGAGCATGATTGTGGGGACGTTCCCGTGGTCCTTACTTGCGAACTGTGCAGCCCATGCCACAGGACAGTTCTTCCAATCCCAATGCATGCAGTCCAGGCTCCCAAACATCCCCGGAGAGCCGCACTCTTCGTTGATTCGCAACAACCGTTTTGTATCGTCCACGGTCGGGCGTCGTAGATAGGTCCGCCCGTACACCTTGATGATGCCAATGCAAAACTTCTTCAGGCAGTCCAGCGCAGTGGTCTCCGCCATTCGCAAATGCTCGTCGCAAGCATCGGCTGGACTTCCATAACAGAGATGACGAAGTGCTACCGTGCACTTCTGGTGTGGAGTGAAAGAGGCCCTCCCCGTAGCGTCCTTTCCGTTACAGAAGTAGGCGTACCGGCCACTCAAACCATTCATGATCCAGATGAACATGTCCCTCGACATCCGGAACCGTCGCCGAAATTGTTGCTCGCTGTACACCGGTTGAGGCGCGAAGTAGTCACGGATCAGCCCTTCGTGTGCATCTTCGCGGTTGCGCTCAATCACTCTCCGCTTGGGTCTCGGCGCCGACAATGAGCTCTCGGCCTCATCATCATCATCACTCATTGGTTGTACGACTGCCATCAGTTGATCCTCCAATGCTTGTTGTGTTGCCTCCAGATACCTATCCACCGCGGCGTCTATTTGTTTTTCTGTCATTTGCTTCATCTCGTCTAGCGTCGGAAGACTAGCCATCGGAAAAAAAAAAATGAAACACTATAGGATTTGGAGAGAATAGATGAATAGAAGCTCGAAAGAAGAGAGGAGAAGTGAGATTTCAATTGGGGCAGATCTGAATTTATAGAAAATTGTTGGGCTTTGGGGGGGTCGGCGTCGCCACGTGGCGGGTCGTGACTGGCCAGCCGACTAGCCGTTGGCGCCAGACACGACCAGCAGCGTCGTTGCCAGAACCAGCAACGACGCCCATCAACGACTCCGCAGACACGCCTCGTAGACACGACAAGTCGTGTCTACACGGTCGTGTCTACGCCAGACACGACGCATAGACACGACTGTTGGAGGTGCTCTAAGTTCAAAATGTACAGTTACTCCTTTTCAACCCATTAATAATGGGATGAGAACCAAAACTTATACATTAATCTTCATTTGTTTGTCGGTTTTTGAGGCGTCCTGGCATTTCTTTATTTGGTTGGTGGGTACTTAAGGGTAAGCAGCAGAAGATAAGTTTACTGCTTTTGGAAGTTAGTTTGTGGGGTCTCCATTTAATCCGGAGTCGAAGATGAGTGCTTCTGTTCTGTGGATGTGAATAGAAAGTTGACGCCAATCAACATCTCATCTCTTCAATCAGCATTCTCTCAGCTCACACCACACACCACACACCACACACCACACACTGTAACCTGCATCTTCATCCTTGTACTTTCCATCTCATAATACCCAAAAACCATTCATTTTACTTCTTCTCGCTACCCCTGGTAGACTACATACGAGACCCATTAGTGTCATTTCACTCAAAGATAACCAACATGAGCTTCTACTTCTTACTCCATGGTCATGGAGTGACAAGATCGCTCGAATTACTCTTTAATCTCCACCCAAAACTCTTCTCCCATCTCTGCTTTAGCTTTCCAATAAATCACCCTGTGATGGAGACATGAACTTTAAGCCCATGGTGGTTTCTGATCAGGAACAAACTTCACCTGCCAAAGCTGCTATGTCCACCAACAAGAACGACCTCCTTTCAGCTGCAATGAAAAGAACCAGCGAATGGTAACATATATCTTTTCTCTTACCTATCTATCTATCAATCTTTGTATTTGAATCTATCTTATTGCTTAATTACAGGATTTCCTCCCAGGAGATCCCAAGCGATGTTACAGTCCATGCTGGAGATGCTTCCTTTTCATTGCATAAGGTTAACATATACCTCAACTCTCTTAATTAATTATGATTTGTTGCGATTCAACTCTCTTAATCATTAATTATGAGTTGCAGTTTCCGTTAGTGTCAAAGTGCGGGCGCATAAGGAAACTGGTGTCTGACGTGGATCTTTCGGTCATTGAAATCCCCGAGATTCCAGGCGGGGCTGAAGGATTTGAGCTGGCGGCCAAGTTCTGCTATGGGATAAATTTCGAGATAGGCACAGACAACATTGCCATGCTCCGGTGCGTGGCCGAGTTTCTCGAGATGACCGAGGACTACGCTGTCGGGAACCTGGTCGGCCGCTGCGAGACATACTTGACTGAAGTGGCGCTCAAGAGCCTCGCAGGTGCGGTCTCAGTCCTGCAGATGTCCGTGGACTTGATTCCCATGGCCGAGAAGGTCAAATTGGTCAATAGATGCATAGACGCAATAGCCTACATTGCTTGCAAAGAAAGCCACTCAGGTAGTTCCTCCGATGCTGCAACGAATCAGCCCAAGCCCGTTGTTGACTGGTGGGCTGAAGACTTATCTGCTTTGAGGATTGATCTCTTCCAACGAGTAGTAGTTGCAATGATGGCAAGAGGGTTCAAGCAATACGCTCTCGGCCCAATACTAATGCTCTACGCCCAGAGATCGTTACGAGGTTTGGTGAGATCCTACCACCCAATGAACTAAAATTGCTGTCGATTTGTGTTGTTTAGTATTAGAGAATCAACTTAACTACAAGCTATAGTTGAAGATCCAATCATAATTATATTCCAACATTTAGATGAACAAGTTACCTAATATTTGGGCGCAGGACATATTCGGGAAGGTGACGAGAAAGAAGATGGAGGCGCGGGGAGAGCACGAGAAGAGGGTGGTGCTGGAAACAATAGTGAGCCTTCTTCCGAGGGATAAGAACGCAATGTCCGTTAGCTTTCTGTCTATGCTGCTTCGGTCGTCGATCTATCTGGAGACAACCGTGGCTTGTCGGCTCGACCTGGAGAAGAGAATGGCCTTGCAGTTGGGACAGGCCGTGCTGGATGATCTCCTGATTCCGTCCTACGCCTTCACCGGGGACACATTGTTTGATGTGGACACCGTGCACCGCATCATCACCAATTATCTTGAATGCCAAACAGACGGAATCGATTTGGAACGAGTTGGGAAATTGATGGAGAACTACCTCGCTGAAGTCGCCTCCGACCGGAACTTGTCTGTTCTCAAGTTCAATAACCTTGCACAACTTGTACCGGAACAAGCGAGAATCACAGAGGATGGGATGTACAGAGCCATTGATATCTACCTAAAGGTGAATTTTAGTTTTGTTTTCAGGCAAAACCTCAAAAACATGTCTTCGAAGGACCTTTATTAACATAAACATACTGTGGTTATCTTTATTTTTCAAAAACATGCTTATACATTTTGTTTATTATAGAAACCGAGTCACCTTTTGGTTTGGAACAGGCTCATCCCGGGCTAAGCGACACGGAGAGGAAGAAAATGTGCGGGCTGATGGAGTGCCAGAAGCTGTCGCGAGAGGCGTGTGCGCACGCAGCTCAAAACGACAGGCTTCCGGTCCAAACTGTGGTCCAAGTGCTGTACCATGAGCAGCAACGATTGAGGGACGTGGTGAGTGACAACATCGAAACCTCTGCTGCTCCTCGTCCCAACAAAACAAATGTATACACCAACGATGTCCACACGGTTCCGGACGAGTTGTCGAGCTTAAGAAGAGAGAACCAAGACTTAAAGCTGGAGTTGCTGAAGTTGAAGATGAAGTTGAAGGAAATGGAAAGGTATGGTCCTGTTAGTGTTACTGTACAATCAGGAGGAAGCAGTCCGACTACACAAGGGAGCCGTACGCCATCTGCCGATAAACCTCCTTTGCCCCGCAAATCGATCATGAACTCGGTCTCCAAAAAACTTGGGCGGTTTTATCCTTTTGGGATCACATCTACTGGTGCCAAAGGCAAGACCAAACCACCCAAAGATCGGCGACACTCCATATCTTAAGCACATGCATATGGTGTGATTCTCATAGAGTTTTGTGGAAGATATCTAGTGTGTTTCTTGCTTGGTTTTTTATGTCATAATGTCAGTTGGTGTGATTTTTAGTGTAAATTATGTTTCCGTCAAGAACTGGCTAGGATGCCTAATCAGAAATATGATGAACCACTGGTGTGTTGTGACTTGGACTTCTCTCTTTTTATAAACATATGCCATTGTTTTGTTACACACATAATTGGATTAGGCCTTCTTATATTTCAGTTTTGTTTCAATTTGTGTTTTTGAGCTTTGTTTGGTCAACCCATGCCTTCTTATGTCTGTTGTACTCTATATATCGTGAGAAGAAAATAGAAGGTAACATTTTTGTGTCATTACAATACATTCTCCTCACCTCTTTCTCTCCCCCTCTTCTCTTCAGTCTCTACACCTCACTCTCTTCTTGATCCTTCTTCATCCTCAACCCTAATTCATCATTGCTTCAGCGCCTCCTATATGCAGAGTCATTACGCTGGTCTTTTCAGGCTACCAAGTCAAATTCAACCTCAAAACAAGTAATTGCAGTATGATCTAGCTGCCACAAATGCTGAGGTGGTTACCATCAAAGAAAACGTAACATCTATGAGCAACATGACCAGATTGCTCCAGGAACTGGTTGATAAGATCCCAGACTCATCTCAACAAGTTTACATTACCATCCCACCATCCTCTACATCTGCTTCCAGAGTCACCGCTTCAACACCATCCCAAAAAGGTTCCATCTTGGGAGCTCCACCAGAGGCACCTCTAGAAACGCTTCCTCCATTGGCTCAGTGGTGGCACAAGCACAACTTTCAGACACGGCGAATTCGAATCTTTTTGCGTGCGTGCTTGTTTCGATCCTAGATTGCCGTGTGATACAGAGAGGCAACCGACCGGCTATGCAAACCTAGTACGTTGGTCGGATTCTGGACCGGAGGATGATTCCTAGGAATTTCTCTTTGGAATGCAGAGGAAATTTCCAGCTTGAAAGAAAGGGCATTGTAACCCACACAATTGGATTGGGCCTTTTTATGTTTCAGTTTTATTTCAATTTGTGTTTTTGGGCTTTGTTTTGGCCAGCCCAGACCTTCTTATGTCTCTTGTACTCTATATCGTGGGAAGGAAATGGAAGAAGGCAGCATTTTCGTCTCATTACAGTACACTCTCCTCACCTCTCCCTCTCTCCCTCTTCTCTTCTCTCTCTACACTTCACTCTCTTCTCGATCCTTCTTCATCCTCAACCCTAATTCACCATCGCTTCACGCCTCCTATTTGCAGAGTCATTACAGGTTTCTATTTCATTTTGTTATGAAAATCACAGCCAGCTTCTTTTACTGCTCTCATTTGCTATCAAAACCACGAATTAAGACATTGTAGGAACTAGCAAGTGATTGTGTCTACTATCTTGTCTTTTGTTGTTGTTCAGTTCAAGACCGAAATTGAGGTCTTGTAAACTAGAAATGGTCTGAAGCTGAATAGGACTTGTTTTGGCTCCAAGAGAAAATGACAGGTGGTGATTACCTATAATTGAGAGGCATGTTCTTGAATTATTGAACCTTGTATATAAAGCAACATTTTTGTTCCAGCTCAAGGGACAGCCTGACAAGGAGCATCTTCATCACCAACAACCAATCAACAAGGAGCCAAAAATCTATAAACAATTCTTCAGTATACATAATCTATGGTGAAGTTTACTTACCAAGAAAGGCCCATGCTTGCTTGAAAAAGAATCTTCAAGTTCTCCTAGTGGCACTGGCAATGTCTGGTTTGGAAAATGAAGAGCCTAGCTATGATCAAAGTCATATACAAGGAAATGACCCATTACAAAGAGTGGTGAAAAGAATATGAAGTTAATTTGTAAGGAAGGAAATGGATGGACAGAGCCATGACAATCAGCAGACTTGAAACCACCCATTGTACTAGAAAACTAAGCAAAAACATTAGTTCCATGCTAGAAAATGAACATTGATCTATGATTAGTGGATAATCACAGCCTTAAAATCTCTAGCATACAGATGTGAGGCAATGATCTCAAATGTCAAGTCATGTTGACTTGGAACAGCCAAGGAGGATGCTTTTGTTTTAGCTTCTCTTGTCTCAATTGGCCTTCTTCGACTTCAATTTGAAGACTGATCATAGACTCATGACCTCTACTGACTCTCTGTTGTTTCATCCTCTCGGTACTTGTCTTGTTCACATGGCTAGATCCTGTGGAAGAAGAAGAGAAGCTGCTTGGTCCACAATCTGAGTTGAGTGGTGTGGTCTCAGCTTTTTTCCTTGTATTGTAACTACAAGGGCCGAGACCCAGAGTCAGCTCGATCGCACTCTCATCTATCATCTCCAACATTGACCCATCTCCATTTGACTCTGCTATGCAATCATCCACAACACTAGCATGATTCCCATTTCTGCCACTTGGGCTGCTTCTTTCTTGAGGCCTAGTGTTGCCTTGTGTGCTCTTCATCAGTATCTTCTGGATTCGATAAAGGCGATGGAGCTCATACACCTACAATACATAGTACAAGTACCAATCTTAGGATCAAATTGACACACCCAAGGAGAAAGAAAAACAGAAGATAGAACCTGTTGTTTGAATGTTTCTTCATGTTTGAGCATGGCCATTCTCATGCACTCCTTGTCATATGGCTTAAAAAGCCTCTCCATTGCACCACCTTGGTAGATTTAAGCTTTGTTCAAAATTGCTTTTGAATCTCCTCCTAGGCTTCCACTCTAAAATATTCCCAAGATTCAGATTTATATACACAAGTGTCCTCAACCCATGAGGCTACAGGGACAAAATGAATGATCTAACACCAACTGTTGTCAAGTATTCTGATTTGTCTGTTTGTTTGGCTTGATTTTCTCCCATCCACCCATTATCCCAAATTATTATTTCCCCTCACCAAATCACAAAAAGTTACTATTTGCATCAGCAAAACTAAGTAACTTTCAAGTTGATATTCAAATGGAAGCAAGAAAATGATTACTTCAATTCTACAGCTGTTTCTATAACCAAGAGGAAACTCTGCAACAAGCTCTATATATGTTCTAAGATTGATACATATGAGCAAGGAATGATGAGAGAAATGAATCTTCTGACCTGTGATGAAGAGTTTGATCTCATAGACAGAAGATCACAGCTCTCTCTTTGTTTTAGGGAGAAACACCAACTTTCTTCAACAGACAAACAGGAAAGAGCTTGCCCTCATATTCCCCATCACTGTCACTGTGTATATATATATACTATATATATAATTTTTAGTTTTTAAAATATGTTCAAGAATTTAAGATTCTCCCAACCACACAGAAACCCAAGTGTTTTTTTTTTTCTAAGGATGGGGTGGTTTCAAGGAAAGCATAGCATGCCCAACAAATCCCAGTGTCATTAGCCAATGAGGTTCAAACCACACTGCTCCAGCAATGCACACATTGTATTATTATAATTATAATTATCACTATTATTGATTGAGGATCATCAAATTCAAAAATAATTAGCAAAGCCTGCTTGGCTGAATCACATGTTCCCTATAATTCTATATCCTCTGTAACAGTTGTCTCAACCTCGAGATTCAATGCAATACATGCCTGACAACTTAATCTGCTCTAACGCATATTTGATGCATGCGCCAATTTTGAACCAAACCGGTTCACTGAACCGGTTCGAATAAATAATCATTTGGAACATTGAATGTGATTGAGCACTTGTATTTAATTAAAATAAAAAGGTGGGATAAGAGCATCTGGTGGTGGGGGATGACCTGTACGGGCCGGCCGACAAATAGATCTGGGCCGTACGATTCCAAACCAAGAGTACTGTACAGAACCTCGTAATTGTGGACAGTATACGATCTATAAAAGAGAGAAAGATACGATATTACGATTTATGTATTGGTGTTGTGTACGATAGTAAACAAAATGATGATCATGGCTGTTAATTGGGCATGTGAGGTGGGATCACGATCCAGATAAGTGGGCCCCGCTTCCAATAATCCAGCATAAACAGTTAATATATTTATATAAATATGTAACAAGTATTATAGAGCAGAGCATTGCATATGGGTGGATTCGGAAGTGTCTGGTGGAGGGGGAGAGGGTTTCCGGTCAAATAATTTATAATTCTCGAGCTACAGCTAGGCGTCGTACACGGATTGGAAGAGGAAGATCCAACTTCTTCGATTTTATTCAAAGATATTTTTTATTTAAAATTGGCAAAACAAATTTAAATTAAACCTCTCGTGAGGAAAAAGAGGAGTACAAAAGTCTGACTACATACTTCAAAATCCCTAGAAAGACGCAGCCTTCATTATCAGGCACAACCAAGAAGACAACCCACATCCGGCTAAGAAAACAGCCAAACACCCAGAAAGAAATACAACAGCCAAAAGGAAAAAATATAGATACAATCAGAAACTACAGCAGAAGCACTCCTAAAAAGCTAAAAGGCACAACATGTCTAAAACCCAGATATGTCCACCATGAAGCTCAAAGATCTAAAAATGGGTCTAGAATTCCCAATTCTTACCACCATGAAGCACTTTGAGGAGAGAGCTTCATACTGCTCCAACCAAGACCCAGAGGATAGACCCTAACTTCGAGGCATGCAAACCATTTCCTTAATACTTTTTATTGCCTCGTCTTAGCAAGTCTCCCAAGATACAACGACAACGTAAACGAACTCGAAACCATGTATGAGAAGTAGCACCAAGTAGAAAGAAATCAGTTGCTCTGTTCTTGGAGAATGAGAGAAATTGTGTAGGTAAATTTCGTATCTGATTCGTCTCTACTACGTGTCTAATTTTTTAGACGAATAATGAACTAGAACAGAGCTTATATAGGAAAAGGGGAGAGAGTTTTTGGAAACGAGTTTTTTGGAAACACAATTTTCGGAAATATCAAATATTGGAAATATATTTTTTCCGGTAATCAATTATTAATTTCGAAATATTATAATATTAGGAGATTTAATAAGTTACGGAAATATTAAAAAATTCAAAATAATAAAAAATTAAGAAATAATATAAATTTCAGAAATAATAAATTCTGAAATTTCCTTATTGCATATCAATTTCCAAAATTGAAAAAGATATCAATTTCAGATTTCTTTGTTTTGCATATTCTGAAAATCGGAAATTAATTGTTGAGATTTTAATACGGGCCGAAGTAAAACGGAGCTAACGCTACGAGCCCAAAACCGTTACAACATTCGCGTCCCGCACACAGCCTTTCATCCAAGCAATTCAAACATGCTAGGAAGGCAACACTATATAAATCCAATGAAAGTTTGGCAATCTTTCGATGTGGGACATGTCACGCCCCAAATCCGGTTTTGGCCGGATACGAGTCGATAACTTCCCAGAGGACAAATAGAGAACATTATAATAAAATAGAAACCAACACAACTGGAAACGAGTAAACACTATTAATCAATGAAAAGCTATGGAATCCGTGTAGTGAAATAGTATCGCTTTTTCAACGATAACAGTAACTTAAAAGATTCCATGAAAATACTAAAATGTAAAGTAACGATTAAAATGGGAGTAATTGATATCACGCCAACCACTTGCTTTCTCAAGCCTCCGATCCATGGATAGATTCTGGGATCACCTCGGTTCCCATATACCGATCTACCAGAGTACCCATATCATATCAGATTTTTCCTCGGTCTGGAGGAGGCACATACATCGGGGCACCGGAAACCATCCCATAGGGACGCTCATCGTCGGGATTCTTGGAAATACCTCCAGGGACCATATGTCATAGGGAACCAAGGTAGTGCTCCACTGGGACGCACACCCTTAAGTGAAACCTCAGTAACCGTCTCTCATGAAATAATCCACTCAATATCCCGCAGGATCTACCGAGCCCTTAGGCCCCTCACATCACTCAATTAACCACTCCATAATTACCCAATATCCCGTAGGATCTGCCGAGCTCTCAGGCTCCAATAACCACTCAATATCCCGTAGGATCTGTCGAGCTCTCAGGCTCCAATAACCACTCAATAATCACTCAATATCCCGTAGGATCTTCCGAGCTCTCTAGCTCCAATAACTACTCAATAATCACTCTCTCTGTCAAACTCCAACCACTACAACGACACCGGATTACCCCCCCCCCCCCCCCCCGGTGTAGTACCGAACCAAACAAACAAACAACATTTCAAGAATAAGAATAAATACACAAACACTAAATTCATACAACAATGAACCTTTCTCAAATCACACTTTCATCAAGCAAAGACATCCAATCACACTCCACACTTACCGTATACTTACCTGTCACGAACCAGCGGTACATCGATCACCTGATTATACTCCTTTGGCACAACCAGTCATACTCGATCATCCGTTCAATCAACAATTATAACAACACAATCACACAACCAATCAAGTAAGCATTCAACCAATCAACAATCATGTGAACGATCAATTGAGCATTTAATCATACAAGCCAACTAGTTTTATTAGACCCTTAGTTTATCCTAACAACTAGCAACCAAGCATGTGATCCTAGCACACAACTAATCCGAGAGCTCTTCACAGCCTCTCTACCAGTAAATCAATTCCCAAGTATTGAAAGCAAGCTTCGCTAGTCATCGTCATCCTAAACATGCATACTAGACTCAACCGATTATTAGTAATTGAAATACAATTATTCTAGTTATTCGCATCCTATAGGCAATTCTAGTACCTTTCCCATTTTATTAACCTAACCTGCATACTAAGCGTTTAATTAAGAAGTTAAGACTTTCCCTACCTTGAGGTCTTCCTCTAATAATACTCTGCTGTAAAGTCGATTAGCCTCTCCTCTGTTCTTCACACGGGTTCCGGAGTGGTCTTCGTCTTCTCGGGTGCTGTACAAAACTTACAATCAGAACAGGTGTTGTACAAAATAAATCAACACGTTGCCTTTTTAAACTCGAACGGGATAAAAGCGGGTATAAGCGACGAATCGGGCTCGAGTACCCGAACCCAGAACCCGTTGCACGGATCCCGATGCACGGATTCCAAGGCATAGGTTTCGTGCACGATTCCCGAGGTACAGGTTTCCAAAATCGTTCAACATCCGAAAACCTTTTTTTTTGTCAGTGCTCCGGTAATTCGATCCCAACAATCCAGAGTCCAAAACCGATTTAACTTAAAACTGTTCCTTTAAATTAAATCCTTTTCAATTTATAACCTTTTTATCGAAATAGAACTGATTTTCGTTTAGATTCCTTTTAATTTAATTTCTTTTATCTTCTGCATCAACCAAAGTGCAGATCCAGAAATTTCTTGTTCCAAGATGATCAGATCCGGAAGGGTTTCGGTTTTAACCAAACTTAGGTCCACAATAAGCTCGTGAAGAGGAAATAAAAAGGGAAAAGAAGTAGAAGTAAGCCCGGATTTGTATCTCGGCCGGCCACCGGAGAGACATAGCCGGCCGAGGCCTCACCGTAAGGAAAGGCGACGCGGGGAGGTGTTCCTCGTCTTGGAGGCGGCGGAGCGCGGCGGGGACGACCCTCTCTCGCCTCGGAGCTGAACGTCGATGGGTCATCCCGGATCTAGTGAGCGTGCCGATGTTGCACGGCGACGACGAGGGCGCGTGGTGGTCGGAGTCGAAACGGACGGAGAAGAGGTGCGGTGGAGGTGGTCGGGACGAGCTAGGAGGAGAGAGAGAAGGTCGGGTCTCGGTGACGATGTCTGAACGGAGACGAAGGAGGTGGGGGAGAGAGGAACGGACGTCGGGGTTGCTGGACGGAGATGAGGGATTGAAAGGAGACACCGGCGACGACCGGCGTGGCACAGAGAAGAGGGAGGGATGACGTCAGAAAGAGGGAGGGGGAGCGTGCGCCTGAGAGAAGGCTGGAAAATTAGGGTTCGAACCCTAATTTTCGCCTTTTATACCCGAGCCTCAATGGGCCGGTCTGTAGGGCTGCGTCGTATCTGGGCCGCACGGCCCAAAGGGCTGGAGCGGGCGGGCTGGCCTGACCGGTTCTAGTCGGGTCTGGCCTGGTCCAGCTTTTCTTTTCTTTTCTTTTCTTTTTCTTTTGTAAGCGATCATCATTTTCAACTTGCTTTTCCAACCTCGACGTTTCAAGACGATAAACAATTAATATTTTGTTTCCTTTAATTTAGTCGGTCTTTACAGTCTCCCCTACTTAAAAGAATTTCGTCCTCGAAATTAAAACGAACGTGCTCGTCTTGACTCTATCTCAAGGAACGTCCGTTTAATACTCACAAGCGAGGGATCCGCGGTGTACTTCCGCAGTTGGGAACGTGGAAGCTGCTAGGCAACGACTCTTGTTCTGCCTGAAGATCTCAAAATACACGATAATTCGCGGGGCCAACTTGCCTCCGACGCTGTCGAACCGCTAAAAGTCCTTCTTAGCCTCACCTTCAGAATTATGCGCTCACCGACTGTAAACTCCAGAGGTCTGCGCCATTTAACTGCATAATTCTTTTGTCGGTTCTGCACGGTTTTTAACCGTTTCCGAATTTACGCAACATTTACTTAATCGCGCTTCACTAGATCACGCTATTTCCTCAAATGCCATACTTGGCGGTATAAAACCGTCTCACCCACTTCACGAAAAACACACGCAACGTTTCACCAACTCAAGAATTCCGAGTAACAACACAACTCGAGAAACATCTAAACACTTAAGAAAACTAAAGTGAGGATCTCGATATCCCACACCGGAACTTCCGTCGTCCAGGTATCATGCTCGAACTTTCTGCAAGTCGAACAGAGTCGGAACCACACGCAAACGTAACTCAACCACTTTCTCCTTAGTGATCGCCACGGGATTAATCCCAACGGAACTCAAATACTAACAAGTCAAGACCGACTATAAACAACTTACAAGGAAGTAATACGCACTCACCCAAACAAACAAAAGATCTCAGTAACATTGCAGGGTCTGGAACAATCGTTCTCTTCTTCACAACTCGTGGAAAGGTAGGCGTACCTCAATCAAGTGAATTATGCAATGCACCGACCTCTAGTCGGGAGGTAGCACGCCTCAGAACAAACTACGATTAGAAGCTCACAGTATCCAAAGTGCGGCATACTTGCCCGATTCTAACGACATGTCACACCTGGTAAAACCGTTCAAGATTCTCAACCTGATAAAGATTCAACCATTCAACAAGTATCACCATCCTAAAATAAGGAGAAAGTAACCATTCTCAACTACGGTCGATCACAAAAGTTAACCAACTTGCCATAATTCTCTTACCATCGATATCCGTTCACACTTCTGACAAACCATCTTACAAGTCGCTTCGTATAATTCATTGTATCTGTGAGACCACGGTTCTCAAACCCAGTGTATGGTTCCGTACAACCACGAACTCTACCAACATCTTGTCGGACGAACGACACAAACAACAAGAACGGTGGAACCTCGTACTGGCAGTCGAGTCGAAAGTAGGCGTCCTTCAAGACACCAAAATAGACGTACAAAAATCACACTCGACAGCGAAACACAATCCAAGATTTATCAATAAGGTTTATCTCGACCGGCGGTAATCCTTATACCGTTGACACTCGTTCACAAGCTGTCGATCAAAACGACTTATAGCCAAGTCCATCCAAGTCACCCCATACTGAGTAATCATCATGCACTAAGATCTCGATAATTTGAACAGTTCAGACACTAGCGCGGTTCCTTCCATCGTTCCTCGAACAACTTAAAACCAACAACGATTAACTCCTAACCTTACATTTGCCCATGCATGGCACAAAAAAAATCCGACCTACCACAAAACTCTTTTAAAGTTGAAAGCGAGTCCAAAGTATTTCTCAATAATTCAATCCAAAATTCAAATATAGTGTCAACACTCGACAAGTAACATAAGGTGAATAAAGCTCAACAATGTGGACCAACACATCTCTACTACAACCCTCGAAACATCCGGAAGCTCCCGAGCCTCGAATTCCCCAGACCTCAAGTACACCTGTACACACAACAAATAAACAAATAGGGGTGAGCTTACGCTCAGTAGGGAAAATCGTAAACAACTTTAGCCTCCAAGTTTGATAATAAAACTGCTTTAGTTCGATGTCACAAGTGCTTAAAACCCTTAGACCAAAAGCTATAATGAACGAATAAAAAAACAACGAGAATAATAGCGCATTCTCAAGGATACCGATAACTTCCCAGAGGACAAATAGAGAACATTATAATAAAATAGAAACCAACACAACTGGAAACGAGTAAACACTATTAATCAATGAAAAGCTATGGAATCCGTGTAGTGAAATAATATCGCTTTTTCAACGATAACAGTAACTTAAAAGATTCCATGAAAATACTAAAATGTAAAGTAACGATTAAAATGGGAGTAATTGATATCACGCCAACCACTTGCTTTCTCAAGCCTCCGATCCATGGATAGATTCTGGGATCACCTCGGTTCCCATTGTTGGGTCTCGAGGTAGGGTTGGAGATGAACCAACTCGCAGCGGAAAATCAATGAAAACCAAGAGACGATTAAAACCATGAAACAACTAACAAAGAATGGATTCACAAGAGAAAAATTCAGCACTAGTTCTTACCAAAACAAGAACACCGGTTAACGAATGATTGGCTTGAGTCTCCAAGACGCCTACGTATCCACATGGGAATCAAAGCCACGTAGTTCTTCTCTTTGAGGACTCAAGAACACAAAAATGGAGGAGGAAACTAGCCAAACCCGAAATGGCCATGGAAGAGGGAGAGAAAATGTGTTTCCTATTCTTGTCTTGTGTTTGTTATGTTGAAAAAAGATGACTTAAACATAACAAAACCCATACTTGTCCAACTAAAGGCATGGGACAAGTATGGTGTCAAGTAAGGTGTAAATAGGACAAAGTATGGCAAGACAAGATTGGGTTAGGTGGTGAATCACCAACACCTTAATCCTTGTCTTGCTTACTTAGTACTAATTAATCAAGACTTGATTAATTAGTTCCATGGGCCTTGGTTGCATGGGCCTTTCATGGGCCTCTTGGAACATGGCCCGTGGCCATTTCCAACGAGGTCCCGTGATTCGCTCATCGCCTCCATGCCTTCCATACCGGAAATGTCCAACATTATCCGACGCGATCAATCCCAAGACTCCAAGCCTTGTCTCGATCCGTAAAGTCCTATTCACTTACGGGCACATGACCCAAAACCCAGTTTTGGTCATGTCCCGAGACAACTCCCTTTTGGCCATTCTCCATAAATGTGTCAATGAGTTTCATCCTCCGGTGTGACCCTTAGGTTTATGCATGTCAATAGATCAACGTAAAATCCCATTTTACCTGATCCTATTTAAGTGGCAACTAACGAGACTTTAGTATTGCCTGACACTACATAACGAATCGACCCTGTCAATTCTAACCTTTCCGTCGTCCCTGTCATTATCCTTTTATCTCCGATATCCTGATTGAGATAAGGCATAGAGCCGTCATCCTTATTATTCTCAATCACCGTTCCTTGATATGTGATATGACTGAATATATGATACCTAGTATCATGTGCATGGCCATGCTATTCTTCCAGTCACTCTCGATCAAGTGGCCGATAACCGATATCTTTCCCATACCTTAGTATGAGGGATAAATCCCTTAGCCGTCTTTCGTGTCACTCATGTAGCCCGTCCCCAAGCCAATCCTGGCCGTTATGGAAGCCCTGTTACGGACAACGTTAGGCTCAGGTCAAACTCAGTTGTTGACTACATAGCGATCACAAAGACTCCTTGGTCTAAGGATACATGACAAGCTACAACACTGAATATGTTCATGACTTAATCTATGGCACATATTCAGGGCGGGTCGTCCAATATCATGTCCCACATGATATCTATGATCAGACTCCGGAATCCCATTCCAATGACTAACAGAACGTAAGCCATAAAGAGCCATCTTTCATACTAGTCGCTTCTAGTGAAGCTTTGTTGACTAGGGACCCATCGAGTGTGATCTATCTCGATCTATGGTTCTATTCGCATGGTGGGCATAGATCAGAGCACACATCGATATATTACTCCAACACATAAGTAATATAAAGCCGCTTTAATTTTATTGCTAACGATGATATATACATTTGGACATTTAGGATTGAACTACGGGCACTAAGACTAACAATCTCCCACTTGCCCTAGTTCCAATCTAAACTCCAATATGTCCCCATCGACTTTACATGTCTAACATGTTCAAGCAGTGACACTGCCTTAGTCAACGGGTTGGCTATGTTATCATCTGTTGCAATATCGGTTATCTTCACTTCACCTCAGTTCAGTATTTATCTGATGAGGTGGATACGCCGCAGTACATGTTTGGATTTGTTTATGCGATCTAGGCTTTTAGCTTGCGCAATGGCCCTTGTGTTGTCGCAAAATGGATTCACCGGACTGGATGGGTTTTTAATTACACCCAGCCCTGCCATAAATTTCCAAATCCACGTAGCCTCCTTAGCTGCCTCTGCAGCATCCATGTACTTGGCCTCTGTCGTAGATTCGGCAATGGTATCTTGCTTTACGCTTTCCCAGCTAAAGCTCTGCCATTCAGCGTAAACACATATCCTGATTGACTTCTAAAGTCATCTGGATTTGTCTTGGAAAACTAGCGTCTACTCATCCTTCGACGACTAGTTCAGCATCATCTTTCCCCCGGGTTAGAATGATGTCTACTGGTACAACATAAGGCTTACGAGACGTCTGGTCTCATACATGTCATGGCATATATGATCGATCCTGCCCCCAGGCGCATAGGATTCTCATCATCCTTTTCAGCTCATCAGGTGTCTTAGGACACTGAGTCTTGCTGAGATGAATGCCATGACTAGTGGGTAAGAGTCCTTTCTTTGAATCGAGCATTAAGAACCTACTCAATGCCTTGTTCACATAGGTTCCCTGACTTAAATCCAAGACCCTCTTGGTGCGATCTCTACATATCTTAATCCTTAAGATATGAGAAGCATCGCCTAAGTCCTTTATTGAAAAACACTTCCTCAACCAAGCTTTAGTCTCGTGCAAGGTTGGGATGTCGTTTTCAATGAGAACCAGAAAGGTAATATTGCTCCCACTAGCCTTCTTATAAACGCAAGATTCATCCTCGTTCTTGATTAAGCCAAATCCAATTACAGCTTCATCAAAACGAAGGATCCAACTCCGAGAAGTTCGTTTCAATCCATAAATGGATTTCAACAACTTATAAATCTTTCCTTTATTCTTCGGATCTTCAAAACCTTTGGGCCGAGACATACAAACGTACTCAGTCAAATTTCCATTTAGGAAAGCGGTTTTGACATCCACTTGCCATATCTCGTAATTATGATACGCAGTTATGTCAAGAAGAATTTGGATCGATTTTGACCATAGCCACTAAGGAGAAGGTTTCCTCATAGTCAATCCATTGGATCTGCCTATAACCTTTCGCCACCAGTTGAGCTTTGTAGGTCAGAGGGTTGCCGTCCATGTCCATCTTCACCTTGAAGATCCATTTGCATCCTATGGTCCTCACACCATTGATGGGATCAACCGGTTCCCAGACTCGGTTGTCCGACATGGATTGCATTTCCTCCCTCATGGCTCCCAGCCATAACTCGGAGTTGGGCCCATCCACGACTTCCTGAAAGGTGGCTGGATCATCGTGATCCACCATGACTTCATTGTCACCTCCGGATACCATATCTTGGAGGTGGAAGATTGATCCTTTCAAATCGCCTTGGACCTTCCGGAATTGTAACAGGAATTGGTTCTTACTCTACGACAATCTCTGGCTCCTTTCTACTGGGTTGCCAATTGGTTTAGACAGATCTGTACCATCCTGAATTTCTTCGAGATGCACAGTCCTCCCAATGACGTCTTTGGAAACAAAACTTCTTTTCCATAAAGACCCCACCCCAAGCGACGAACACCATGTTCTCACTGGGATTGTAGAAATAGTATCCCCTTGTTGCTTTGGGATACCACACGAAGGTGCATATCTCAGATCTTGGTTCGAGCTTAGTCGAAACCAAATGTTTCACATAAGCCTCGCAACCACAAATCTTTAGGAAGGACAAAGCGGGCATCATCCCGTACCATTTTTAAAATGGTGTCCCTTCCACACCATTCGTCGAAGCCCGATTCACTATGAATGCGGTCGTCTCTAGAGCAAAACCCCTAAAAGAGATTGGGAGATCAGTCCAACTAATCATGGAACAGACCATTGTCTAACAATGTCCGATTTCTCCGTTTGGCTACACCTTTCAACTACAGTGACCTAGGAGGAGTCCATTCCAAAAGGATCTCATTCTGTCTTAGATGATCTAATAACTCTGTGGTCAAGTATTTTCCACCTCGATCCAATCGAAGTGCCTTAATACCATTGTCGAGCTGGTTTTCTACTATAGTCTTAAACTCTTTGAGTTTATCAAAAGCTTCAGACTTATGTCTCACCGAATAGACATAACCATATTTACTGTAATCATCAGTAAATGTGATAAAGTAGCTAAAACCCCTCCTGGCAAGTGAACTTATTGGTCTAAACACATTCGAGTGTATCAGCCCCAATAATTCACCCGCCCTTTCATCGCGATCGATAAAGGGCACTTTAGTCATTTTTCCCATCAAACAAACCTTGCACCTATCGATCGAATGGAATTCGAATGAACCTGAAAGCCTGCACTTCTGAAGTGCTGATAGGCGCTTCTTGTTTATGCGACCCAAATGACAGTGCCATAACAGAGTTAGGTTTAAATCGTTGGATTTAGACCTCTTGGTATTAACGGAATATATAGAACTTGAGGCATTGTTACCCATATCTAATATGTACAATCCTCCAACCATGTCAGTACTAGTATAAAACATATCATTGCATAGAACATTGAAAACTCCATTTCCAATATTAACATTATATCCTTCCTTGTCAAACACGGATACAGATATAATATTCCTACTAAAAGTAGGTATGCAATATACATTATACAATACTAAGACAAGGCCTCTTGGCAAAGCAAGACTCATGGATCCTACAGTAGTTGCCACAACTCTGAGGTCCATTTCGTGCTTTCCAAATCTCTCCTACTTTCAGCCACCATATATTAGTGCATGTGTGAGATTCAGTCATGGTATCTAATACCCATGAATCTTTGGAAGTAGAGAGATGTAGCTCTATAGAGTTAATACCGATTGAAGGCACGGTCCCACCGCCCTTCCTTAGATCATCCAGGTTTCCTGATGAAGGCGCAGTCTTACTGCCCTTCTTCAGATCATCCAGGCTATTTGATGAAGGCGCAGTCCCACTGCCCTTCTTCAGATCAGCCGTGAACTTCCTGTAATACCGGTTCCAATGACCAGGCTGTTGGCAGTAGAAGCAGACATTCTCAGGTGTCTCATCTTTCCTGCCAAGTGCGCATGGGCCCAGCCCATGCCACTTCCAATTCCCTTGTTGACCATCAGAATATCCTTAGATCCCAGATCCCTGAGATATTCTTCTCAGCAGTTAATGACACTTCATGTAACTCTGATATGGTCTTAGAGACAGCCTTGTCAAGGACATATTCTTTGCGTTCAGACTTGAGGACTATCCTCAAAATTTTGTACCAGTCCAAATAGTTTGTCCCATTTAGCTTGACCCTGTCAAGAATGGTTTTTAATGACAAACTATTAATGTTCGCTGAATTTGCCATTTGATCTACAACAGATAAAATTCAATCAGTAAACTGAATAAATTTTATGAAGATCAAGCTTAAACACCAACAATCGATTCTAAACCTTTAGAATCTGAAACCAAAATCCTTGATTCACTCGATTAAGCTGAACTAATGCTCACCACTTAATCGAGCTATGTAGGTAGGACTCCATCCAATCACATCCAATGTGACTCTTGGCTAGGGTATGTACTTATGTACACGACTTACCCTATCTGTTACCCTAGCTCAACCTCAGGCTGAGAATCGTAGTCGGGTCCACCAATTTTCAACTATGGCTCGTCACTATGTAGGTGCTCCGCTAATGCGCACGACACCCACATATGTCGTCCAAACCTACTACCCCGCTTTCCCATGGATGCTCCGCTAATGCGCACGACACCCATAGGACGGGGAGGTAGTAAGGTGTTGATGATTGGGAGGTATCGGACATGACCCGCTTTTACTTGTCCAGTTGTGTTCAAAACTTTGGCACATCCTAGATGCGATGAGCACATCAACTACATTCCAAATGCAATGATGCCTCAAATTACATCCAATGTAATTCTTCCTTTGAACCCGTCAACTACATCCAATGCAATGACGGTTCTAAGGGTTCACACACAAGGATTAAAATTCCAATTTTATCTTTGCATGTGAGGTGATATGCCCGGTAAATAAAGTTAAGCATGCAATTCTAAAGCACATAGAATTAATCATGCATAAACTAAACCAAGCATAAAGCGATAAATGTGCACATAATAGCCCCCTAAACTAACTCCCGCTAGCTTCTTGAGCTCCACCGACTCCAAGCCGATGCCAACACCCGAAAAGCCACCAAATGACCTTTTCGCCCTTTCTTCATCTTGAGAAAAAAATTACAATTTAATACACGACTCGCAGGTCGGGAATAAATAAATATTACAAACAAGTGGTTTGACGACCACACCTTGAAAGAATAATTACACGCTAACACTAACGGCTCGCAGGCCGTGAAAAGCGATAAATAATTAAATTGAGCTCGGGGCTATTATGTACACCATGCCAACATCACATCACACATCGTGTTATCAAACAAGCATGTTATCAAACATCATGTGATTTTCCGGTTTTAATTAATAGCCAAGTTTCGAATTTTTTTCTTGATGCTCGGTTTATCGAAACCGTTCAAAAATGAAACTTTTGAACATTTGATCTTCGAGTTAGTCATGACGGTTCCAAACTCGTCATAACTAACAAAACGGTTTAGCCTTGGCATATCAACCATCCAATGGTCATGCTTGGCCTAGCTCCGTCCAACGGAGCCCCGTTCGGTCCCGGTTTCGGCTCCCCGAGAGTCCCGCTCCCGAGACCCGAAAAATCAAATTTTTTTCAAAATTTCCAGATTTGAAATAATTTTCAAAAATTCATTTTACATGCATTAAATCCATAAAAAAATAATTTAAAACATGTTATCAAACAATTTAGCAAAACAACATGCCAAAACGAAACTTTCAAGCAAAACCGAAACTTTGAACACCGTCTTGTGAATCCCGAAGGTAGCACGGCTCTGATACCACTGTTGGGTCTCGAGGTAGGGTTGGAGATGAACCAACTCGCAGCGGAAAATCAATGAAAACCAAGAGACGATTAAAACCATGAAACAACTAACAAAGAATGGATTCACAAGAGAAAAATTCAGCACTAGTTCTTACCAAAACAAGAACACCGGTTAACGAATGATTGGCTTGAGTCTCCAAGACGCCTACGTATCCACATGGGAATCAAAGCCACGTAGTTCTTCTCTTTGAGGACTCAAGAACACAAAAATGGAGGAGGAAACTAGCCAAACCCGAAATGGCCATGGAAGAGGGAGAGAAAATGTGTTTCCTATTCTTGTCTTGTGTTTGTTATGTTGAAAAAAGATGACTTAAACATAACAAAACCCATACTTGTCCAACTAAAGGCATGGGACAAGTATGGTGTCAAGTAAGGTGTAAATAGGACAAAGTATGGCAAGACAAGATTGGGTTAGGTGGTGAATCACCAACACCTTAATCCTTGTCTTGCTTACTTAGTACTAATTAATCAAGACTTGATTAATTAGTTCCATGGGCCTTGGTTGCATGGGCCTTTCATGGGCCTCTTGGAACATGGCCCGTGGCCATTTCCAACGAGGTCCCGTGATTCGCTCATCGCCTCCATGCCTTCCATACCGGAAATGTCCAACATTATCCGACGCGATCAATCCCAAGACTCCAAGCCTTGTCTCGATCCGTAAAGTCCTATTCACTTACGGGCACATGACCCAAAACCCAGTTTTGGTCATGTCCCGAGACAACTCCCTTTTGGCCATTCTCCATAAATGTGTCAATGAGTTTCATCCTCCGGTGTGACCCTTAGGTTTATGCATGTCAATAGATCAACGTAAAATCCCATTTTACCTGATCCTATTTAAGTGGCAACTAACGAGACTTTAGTATTGCCTGACACTACATAACGAATCGACCCTGTCAATTCTAACCTTTCCGTCGTCCCTGTCATTATCCTTTTATCTCCGATATCCTGATTGAGATAAGGCATAGAGCCGTCATCCTTATTATTCTCAATCACCGTTCCTTGATATGTGATATGACTGAATATATGATACCTAGTATCATGTGCATGGCCATGCTATTCTTCCAGTCACTCTCGATCAAGTGGCCGAGAACCGATATCTTTCCCATACCTTAGTATGAGGGATAAATCCCTTAGCCGTCTTTCGTGTCACTCATGTAGCCCGTCCCCAAGCCAATCCTGGCCGTTATGGAAGCCCTGTTACGGACAACGTTAGGCTCAGGTCAAACTCAGTTGTTGACTACATAGCGATCACAAAGACTCCTTGGTCTAAGGATACATGACAAGCTACAACACTGAATATGTTCATGACTTAATCTATGGCACATATTCAGGGCGGGTCGTCCAATATCATGTCCCACATGATATCTATGATCAGACTCCGGAATCCCATTCCAATGACTAACAGAACGTAAGCCATAAAGAGCCATCTTTCATACTAGTCGCTTCTAGTGAAGCTTTGTTGACTAGGGACCCATCGAGTGTGATCTATCTCGATCTATGGTTCTATTCGCATGGTGGGCATAGATCAGAGCACACATCGATATATTACTCCAACACATAAGTAATATAAAGCCGCTTTAATTTTATTGCTAACGATGATATATACATTTGGACATTTAGGATTGAACTACGGGCACTAAGACTAACAATCTCCCACTTGCCCTAGTTCCAATCTAAACTCCAATATGTCCCCATCGACTTTACATGTCTAACATGTTCAAGCAGTGACACTGCCTTAGTCAACGGGTTGGCTATGTTATCATCTGTTGCAATATCGGTTATCTTCACTTCACCTCAGTTCAGTATTTATCTGATGAGGTGGATACGCCGCAGTACATGTTTGGATTTGTTTATGCGATCTAGGCTTTTAGCTTGCGCAATGGCCCTTGTGTTGTCGCAAAATGGATTCACCGGACTGGATGGGTTTTTAATTACACCCAGCCCTGCCATAAATTTCCAAATCCACGTAGCCTCCTTAGCTGCCTCTGCAGCATCCATGTACTTGGCCTCTGTCGTAGATTCGGCAATGGTATCTTGCTTTACGCTTTCCCAGCTAAAGCTCTGCCATTCAGCGTAAACACATATCCTGATTGACTTCTAAAGTCATCTGGATTTGTCTTGGAAAACTAGCGTCTACTCATCCTTCGACGACTAGTTCAGCATCATCTTTCCCCCGGGTTAGAATGATGTCTACTGGTACAACATAAGGCTTACGAGACGTCTGGTCTCATACATGTCATGGCATATATGATCGATCCTGCCCCCAGGCGCATAGGATTCTCATCATCCTTTTCAGCTCATCAGGTGTCTTAGGACACTGAGTCTTGCTGAGATGAATGCCATGACTAGTGGGTAAGAGTCCTTTCTTTGAATCGAGCATTAAGAACCTACTCAATGCCTTGTTCACATAGGTTCCCTGACTTAAATCCAAGACCCTCTTGGTGCGATCTCTACATATCTTAATCCTTAAGATATGAGAAGCATCGCCTAAGTCCTTTATTGAAAAACACTTCCTCAACCAAGCTTTAGTCTCGTGCAAGGTTGGGATGTCGTTTTCAATGAGAACCAGAAAGGTAATATTGCTCCCACTAGCCTTCTTATAAACGCAAGATTCATCCTCGTTCTTGATTAAGCCAAATCCAATTACAGCTTCATCAAAACGAAGGATCCAACTCCGAGAAGTTCGTTTCAATCCATAAATGGATTTCAACAACTTATAAATCTTTCCTTTATTCTTCGGATCTTCAAAACCTTTGGGCCGAGACATACAAACGTACTCAGTCAAATTTCCATTTAGGAAAGCGGTTTTGACATCCACTTGCCATATCTCGTAATTATGATACGCAGTTATGTCAAGAAGAATTTGGATCGATTTTGACCATAGCCACTAAGGAGAAGGTTTCCTCATAGTCAATCCATTGGATCTGCCTATAACCTTTCGCCACCAGTTGAGCTTTGTAGGTCAGAGGGTTGCCGTCCATGTCCATCTTCACCTTGAAGATCCATTTGCATCCTATGGTCCTCACACCATTGATGGGATCAACCGGTTCCCAGACTCGGTTGTCCGACATGGATTGCATTTCCTCCCTCATGGCTCCCAGCCATAACTCGGAGTTGGGCCCATCCACGACTTCCTGAAAGGTGGCTGGATCATCGTGATCCACCATGACTTCATTGTCACCTCCGGATACCATATCTTGGAGGTGGAAGATTGATCCTTTCAAATCGCCTTGGACCTTCCGGAATTGTAACAGGAATTGGTTCTTACTCTACGACAATCTCTGGCTCCTTTCTACTGGGTTGCCAATTGGTTTAGACAGATCTGTACCATCCTGAATTTCTTCGAGATGCACAGTCCTCCCAATGACGTCTTTGGAAACAAAACTTCTTTTCCATAAAGACCCCACCCCAAGCGACGAACACCATGTTCTCACTGGGATTGTAGAAATAGTATCCCCTTGTTGCTTTGGGATACCACACGAAGGTGCATATCTCAGATCTTGGTTCGAGCTTAGTCGAAACCAAATGTTTCACATAAGCCTCGCAACCACAAATCTTTAGGAAGGACAAAGCGGGCATCATCCCGTACCATTTTTAAAATGGTGTCCCTTCCACACCATTCGTCGAAGCCCGATTCACTATGAATGCGGTCGTCTCTAGAGCAAAACCCCTAAAAGAGATTGGGAGATCAGTCCAACTAATCATGGAACAGACCATTGTCTAACAATGTCCGATTTCTCCGTTTGGCTACACCTTTCAACTACAGTGACCTAGGAGGAGTCCATTCCAAAAGGATCTCATTCTGTCTTAGATGATCTAATAACTCTGTGGTCAAGTATTTTCCACCTCGATCCAATCGAAGTGCCTTAATACCATTGTCGAGCTGGTTTTCTACTATAGTCTTAAACTCTTTGAGTTTATCAAAAGCTTCAGACTTATGTCTCACCGAATAGACATAACCATATTTACTGTAATCATCAGTAAATGTGATAAAGTAGCTAAAACCCCTCCTGGCAAGTGAACTTATTGGTCTAAACACATTCGAGTGTATCAGCCCCAATAATTCACCCGCCCTTTCATCGCGATCGATAAAGGGCACTTTAGTCATTTTTCCCATCAAACAAACCTTGCACCTATCGATCGAATGGAATTCGAATGAACCTGAAAGCCTGCACTTCTGAAGTGCTGATAGGCGCTTCTTGTTTATGCGACCCAAATGACAGTGCCATAACAGAGTTAGGTTTAAATCGTTGGATTTAGACCTCTTGGTATTAACGGAATATATAGAACTTGAGGCATTGTTACCCATATCTAATATGTACAATCCTCCAACCATGTCAGTACTAGTATAAAACATATCATTGCATAGAACATTGAAAACTCCATTTCCAATATTAACATTATATCCTTCCTTGTCAAACACGGATACAGATATAATATTCCTACTAAAAGTAGGTATGCAATATACATTATACAATACTAAGACAAGGCCTCTTGGCAAAGCAAGACTCATGGATCCTACAGTAGTTGCCACAACTCTGAGGTCCATTTCGTGCTTTCCAAATCTCTCCTACTTTCAGCCACCATATATTAGTGCATGTGTGAGATTCAGTCATGGTATCTAATACCCATGAATCTTTGGAAGTAGAGAGATGTAGCTCTATAGAGTTAATACCGATTGAAGGCACGGTCCCACCGCCCTTCCTTAGATCATCCAGGTTTCCTGATGAAGGCGCAGTCTTACTGCCCTTCTTCAGATCATCCAGGCTATTTGATGAAGGCGCAGTCCCACTGCCCTTCTTCAGATCAGCCGTGAACTTCCTGTAATACCGGTTCCAATGACCAGGCTGTTGGCAGTAGAAGCAGACATTCTCAGGTGTCTCATCTTTCCTGCCAAGTGCGCATGGGCCCAGCCCATGCCACTTCCAATTCCCTTGTTGACCATCAGAATATCCTTAGATCCCAGATCCCTGAGATATTCTTCTCAGCAGTTAATGACACTTCATGTAACTCTGATATGGTCTTAGAGACAGCCTTGTCAAGGACATATTCTTTGCGTTCAGACTTGAGGACTATCCTCAAAATTTTGTACCAGTCCAAATAGTTTGTCCCATTTAGCTTGACCCTGTCAAGAATGGTTTTTAATGACAAACTATTAATGTTCGCTGAATTTGCCATTTGATCTACAACAAATAAAATTCAATCAGTAAACTGAATAAATTTTATGAAGATCAAGCTTAAACACCAACAATCGATTCTAAACCTTTAGAATCTGAAACCAAAATCCTTGATTCACTCGATTAAGCTGAACTAATGCTCACCACTTAATCGAGCTATGTAGGTAGGACTCCATCCAATCACATCCAATGTGACTCTTGGCTAGGGTATGTACTTATGTACACGACTTACCCTATCTGTTACCCTAGCTCAACCTCAGGCTGAGAATCGTAGTCGGGTCCACCAATTTTCAACTATGGCTCGTCACTATGTAGGTGCTCCGCTAATGCGCACGACACCCACATATGTCGTCCAAACCTACTACCCCGCTTTCCCATGGATGCTCCGCTAATGCGCACGACACCCATAGGACGGGGAGGTAGTAAGGTGTTGATGATTGGGAGGTATCGGACATGACCCGCTTTTACTTGTCCAGTTGTGTTCAAAACTTTGGCACATCCTAGATGCGATGAGCACATCAACTACATTCCAAATGCAATGATGCCTCAAATTACATCCAATGTAATTCTTCCTTTGAACCCGTCAACTACATCCAATGCAATGACGGTTCTAAGGGTTCACACACAAGGATTAAAATTCCAATTTTATCTTTGCATGTGAGGTGATATGCCCGGTAAATAAAGTTAAGCATGCAATTCTAAAGCACATAGAATTAATCATGCATAAACTAAACCAAGCATAAAGCGATAAATGTGCACATAATAGCCCCCTAAACTAACTCCCGCTAGCTTCTTGAGCTCCACCGACTCCAAGCCGATGCCAACACCCGAAAAGCCACCAAATGACCTTTTCGCCCTTTCTTCATCTTGAGAAAAAAATTACAATTTAATACACGACTCGCAGGTCGGGAATAAATAAATATTACAAACAAGTGGTTTGACGACCACACCTTGAAAGAATAATTACACGCTAACACTAACGGCTCGCAGGCCGTGAAAAGCGATAAATAATTAAATTGAGCTCGGGGCTATTATGTACACCATGCCAACATCACATCACACATCGTGTTATCAAACAAGCATGTTATCAAACATCATGTGATTTTCCGGTTTTAATTAATAGCCAAGTTTCGAATTTTTTTCTTGATGCTCGGTTTATCGAAACCGTTCAAAAATGAAACTTTTGAACATTTGATCTTCGAGTTAGTCATGACGGTTCCAAACTCGTCATAACTAACAAAACGGTTTAGCCTTGGCATATCAACCATCCAATGGTCATGCTTGGCCTAGCTCCGTCCAACGGAGCCCCGTTCGGTCCCGGTTTCGGCTCCCCGAGAGTCCCGCTCCCGAGACCCGAAAAATCAAATTTTTTTCAAAATTTCCAGATTTGAAATAATTTTCAAAAATTCATTTTACATGCATTAAATCCATAAAAAAATAATTTAAAACATGTTATCAAACAATTTAGCAAAACAACATGCCAAAACGAAACTTTCAAGCAAAACCGAAACTTTGAACACCGTCTTGTGAATCCCGAAGGTAGCACGGCTCTGATACCACTGTTGGGTCTCGAGGTAGGGTTGGAGATGAACCAACTCGCAGCGGAAAATCAATGAAAACCAAGAGACGATTAAAACCATGAAACAACTAACAAAGAATGGATTCACAAGAGAAAAATTCAGCACTAGTTCTTACCAAAACAAGAACACCGGTTAACGAATGATTGGCTTGAGTCTCCAAGACGCCTACGTATCCACATGGGAATCAAAGCCACGTAGTTCTTCTCTTTGAGGACTCAAGAACACAAAAATGGAGGAGGAAACTAGCCAAACCCGAAATGGCCATGGAAGAGGGAGAGAAAATGTGTTTCCTATTCTTGTCTTGTGTTTGTTATGTTGAAAAAAGATGACTTAAACATAACAAAACCCATACTTGTCCAACTAAAGGCATGGGACAAGTATGGTGTCAAGTAAGGTGTAAATAGGACAAAGTATGGCAAGACAAGATTGGGTTAGGTGGTGAATCACCAACACCTTAATCCTTGTCTTGCTTACTTAGTACTAATTAATCAAGACTTGATTAATTAGTTCCATGGGCCTTGGTTGCATGGGCCTTTCATGGGCCTCTTGGAACATGGCCCGTGGCCATTTCCAACGAGGTCCCGTGATTCGCTCATCGCCTCCATGCCTTCCATACCGGAAATGTCCAACATTATCCGACGCGATCAATCCCAAGACTCCAAGCCTTGTCTCGATCCGTAAAGTCCTATTCACTTACGGGCACATGACCCAAAACCCAGTTTTGGTCATGTCCCGAGACAACTCCCTTTTGGCCATTCTCCATAAATGTGTCAATGAGTTTCATCCTCCGGTGTGACCCTTAGGTTTATGCATGTCAATAGATCAACGTAAAATCCCATTTTACCTGATCCTATTTAAGTGGCAACTAACGAGACTTTAGTATTGCCTGACACTACATAACGAATCGACCCTGTCAATTCTAACCTTTCCGTCGTCCCTGTCATTATCCTTTTATCTCCGATATCCTGATTGAGATAAGGCATAGAGCCGTCATCCTTATTATTCTCAATCACCGTTCCTTGATATGTGATATGACTGAATATATGATACCTAGTATCATGTGCATGGCCATGCTATTCTTCCAGTCACTCTCGATCAAGTGGCCGAGAACCGATATCTTTCCCATACCTTAGTATGAGGGATAAATCCCTTAGCCGTCTTTCGTGTCACTCATGTAGCCCGTCCCCAAGCCAATCCTGGCCGTTATGGAAGCCCTGTTACGGACAACGTTAGGCTCAGGTCAAACTCAGTTGTTGACTACATAGCGATCACAAAGACTCCTTGGTCTAAGGATACATGACAAGCTACACCACTGAATATGTTCATGACTTAATCTATGGCACATATTCAGGGCGGGTCGTCCAATATCATGTCCCACATGATATCTATGATCAGACTCCGGAATCCCATTCCAATGACTAACAGAACGTAAGCCATAAAGAGCCATCTTTCATACTAGTCGCTTCTAGTGAAGCTTTGTTGACTAGGGACCCATCGAGTGTGATCTATCTCGATCTATGGTTCTATTCGCATGGTGGGCATAGATCAGAGCACACATCGATATATTACTCCAACACATAAGTAATATAAAGCCGCTTTAATTTTATTGCTAACGATGATATATACATTTGGACATTTAGGATTGAACTACGGGCACTAAGACTAACAATCTCCCACTTGCCCTAGTTCCAATCTAAACTCCAATATGTCCCCATCGACTTTACATGTCTAACATGTTCAAGCAGTGACACTGCCTTAGTCAACGGGTTGGCTATGTTATCATCTGTTGCAATATCGGTTATCTTCACTTCACCTCAGTTCAGTATTTATCTGATGAGGTGGATACGCCGCAGTACATGTTTGGATTTGTTTATGCGATCTAGGCTTTTAGCTTGCGCAATGGCCCTTGTGTTGTCGCAAAATGGATTCACCGGACTGGATGGGTTTTTAATTACACCCAGCCCTGCCATAAATTTCCAAATCCACGTAGCCTCCTTAGCTGCCTCTGCAGCATCCATGTACTTGGCCTCTGTCGTAGATTCGGCAATGGTATCTTGCTTTACGCTTTCCCAGCTAAAGCTCTGCCATTCAGCGTAAACACATATCCTGATTGACTTCTAAAGTCATCTGGATTTGTCTTGGAAAACTAGCGTCTACTCATCCTTCGACGACTAGTTCAGCATCATCTTTCCCCCGGGTTAGAATGATGTCTACTGGTACAACATAAGGCTTACGAGACGTCTGGTCTCATACATGTCATGGCATATATGATCGATCCTGCCCCCAGGCGCATAGGATTCTCATCATCCTTTTCAGCTCATCAGGTGTCTTAGGACACTGAGTCTTGCTGAGATGAATGCCATGACTAGTGGGTAAGAGTCCTTTCTTTGAATCGAGCATTAAGAACCTACTCAATGCCTTGTTCACATAGGTTCCCTGACTTAAATCCAAGACCCTCTTGGTGCGATCTCTACATATCTTAATCCTTAAGATATGAGAAGCATCGCCTAAGTCCTTTATTGAAAAACACTTCCTCAACCAAGCTTTAGTCTCGTGCAAGGTTGGGATGTCGTTTTCAATGAGAACCAGAAAGGTAATATTGCTCCCACTAGCCTTCTTATAAACGCAAGATTCATCCTCGTTCTTGATTAAGCCAAATCCAATTACAGCTTCATCAAAACGAAGGATCCAACTCCGAGAAGTTCGTTTCAATCCATAAATGGATTTCAACAACTTATAAATCTTTCCTTTATTCTTCGGATCTTCAAAACCTTTGGGCCGAGACATACAAACGTACTCAGTCAAATTTCCATTTAGGAAAGCGGTTTTGACATCCACTTGCCATATCTCGTAATTATGATACGCAGTTATGTCAAGAAGAATTTGGATCGATTTTGACCATAGCCACTAAGGAGAAGGTTTCCTCATAGTCAATCCATTGGATCTGCCTATAACCTTTCGCCACCAGTTGAGCTTTGTAGGTCAGAGGGTTGCCGTCCATGTCCATCTTCACCTTGAAGATCCATTTGCATCCTATGGTCCTCACACCATTGATGGGATCAACCGGTTCCCAGACTCGGTTGTCCGACATGGATTGCATTTCCTCCCTCATGGCTCCCAGCCATAACTCGGAGTTGGGCCCATCCACGACTTCCTGAAAGGTGGCTGGATCATCGTGATCCACCATGACTTCATTGTCACCTCCGGATACCATATCTTGGAGGTGGAAGATTGATCCTTTCAAATCGCCTTGGACCTTCCGGAATTGTAACAGGAATTGGTTCTTACTCTACGACAATCTCTGGCTCCTTTCTACTGGGTTGCCAATTGGTTTAGACAGATCTGTACCATCCTGAATTTCTTCGAGATGCACAGTCCTCCCAATGACGTCTTTGGAAACAAAACTTCTTTTCCATAAAGACCCCACCCCAAGCGACGAACACCATGTTCTCACTGGGATTGTAGAAATAGTATCCCCTTGTTGCTTTGGGATACCACACGAAGGTGCATATCTCAGATCTTGGTTCGAGCTTAGTCGAAACCAAATGTTTCACATAAGCCTCGCAACCACAAATCTTTAGGAAGGACAAAGCGGGCATCATCCCGTACCATTTTTAAAATGGTGTCCCTTCCACACCATTCGTCGAAGCCCGATTCACTATGAATGCGGTCGTCTCTAGAGCAAAACCCCTAAAAGAGATTGGGAGATCAGTCCAACTAATCATGGAACAGACCATTGTCTAACAATGTCCGATTTCTCCGTTTGGCTACACCTTTCAACTACAGTGACCTAGGAGGAGTCCATTCCAAAAGGATCTCATTCTGTCTTAGATGATCTAATAACTCTGTGGTCAAGTATTTTCCACCTCGATCCAATCGAAGTGCCTTAATACCATTGTCGAGCTGGTTTTCTACTATAGTCTTAAACTCTTTGAGTTTATCAAAAGCTTCAGACTTATGTCTCACCGAATAGACATAACCATATTTACTGTAATCATCAGTAAATGTGATAAAGTAGCTAAAACCCCTCCTGGCAAGTGAACTTATTGGTCTAAACACATTCGAGTGTATCAGCCCCAATAATTCACCCGCCCTTTCATCGCGATCGATAAAGGGCACTTTAGTCATTTTTCCCATCAAACAAACCTTGCACCTATCGATCGAATGGAATTCGAATGAACCTGAAAGCCTGCACTTCTGAAGTGCTGATAGGCGCTTCTTGTTTATGCGACCCAAATGACAGTGCCATAACAGAGTTAGGTTTAAATCGTTGGATTTAGACCTCTTGGTATTAACGGAATATATAGAACTTGAGGCATTGTTACCCATATCTAATATGTACAATCCTCCAACCATGTCAGTACTAGTATAAAACATATCATTGCATAGAACATTGAAAACTCCATTTCCAATATTAACATTATATCCTTCCTTGTCAAACACGGATACAGATATAATATTCCTACTAAAAGTAGGTATGCAATATACATTATACAATACTAAGACAAGGCCTCTTGGCAAAGCAAGACTCATGGATCCTACAGTAGTTGCCACAACTCTGAGGTCCATTTCGTGCTTTCCAAATCTCTCCTACTTTCAGCCACCATATATTAGTGCATGTGTGAGATTCAGTCATGGTATCTAATACCCATGAATCTTTGGAAGTAGAGAGATGTAGCTCTATAGAGTTAATACCGATTGAAGGCACGGTCCCACCGCCCTTCCTTAGATCATCCAGGTTTCCTGATGAAGGCGCAGTCTTACTGCCCTTCTTCAGATCATCCAGGCTATTTGATGAAGGCGCAGTCCCACTGCCCTTCTTCAGATCAGCCGTGAACTTCCTGTAATACCGGTTCCAATGACCAGGCTGTTGGCAGTAGAAGCAGACATTCTCAGGTGTCTCATCTTTCCTGCCAAGTGCGCATGGGCCCAGCCCATGCCACTTCCAATTCCCTTGTTGACCATCAGAATATCCTTAGATCCCAGATCCCTGAGATATTCTTCTCAGCAGTTAATGACACTTCATGTAACTCTGATATGGTCTTAGAGACAGCCTTGTCAAGGACATATTCTTTGCGTTCAGACTTGAGGACTATCCTCAAAATTTTGTACCAGTCCAAATAGTTTGTCCCATTTAGCTTGACCCTGTCAAGAATGGTTTTTAATGACAAACTATTAATGTTCGCTGAATTTGCCATTTGATCTACAACAGATAAAATTCAATCAGTAAACTGAATAAATTTTATGAAGATCAAGCTTAAACACCAACAATCGATTCTAAACCTTTAGAATCTGAAACCAAAATCCTTGATTCACTCGATTAAGCTGAACTAATGCTCACCACTTAATCGAGCTATGTAGGTAGGACTCCATCCAATCACATCCAATGTGACTCTTGGCTAGGGTATGTACTTATGTACACGACTTACCCTATCTGTTACCCTAGCTCAACCTCAGGCTGAGAATCGTAGTCGGGTCCACCAATTTTCAACTATGGCTCGTCACTATGTAGGTGCTCCGCTAATGCGCACGACACCCACATATGTCGTCCAAACCTACTACCCCGCTTTCCCATGGATGCTCCGCTAATGCGCACGACACCCATAGGACGGGGAGGTAGTAAGGTGTTGATGATTGGGAGGTATCGGACATGACCCGCTTTTACTTGTCCAGTTGTGTTCAAAACTTTGGCACATCCTAGATGCGATGAGCACATCAACTACATTCCAAATGCAATGATGCCTCAAATTACATCCAATGTAATTCTTCCTTTGAACCCGTCAACTACATCCAATGCAATGACGGTTCTAAGGGTTCACACACAAGGATTAAAATTCCAATTTTATCTTTGCATGTGAGGTGATATGCCCGGTAAATAAAGTTAAGCATGCAATTCTAAAGCACATAGAATTAATCATGCATAAACTAAACCAAGCATAAAGCGATAAATGTGCACATAATAGCCCCCTAAACTAACTCCCGCTAGCTTCTTGAGCTCCACCGACTCCAAGCCGATGCCAACACCCGAAAAGCCACCAAATGACCTTTTCGCCCTTTCTTCATCTTGAGAAAAAAATTACAATTTAATACACGACTCGCAGGTCGGGAATAAATAAATATTACAAACAAGTGGTTTGACGACCACACCTTGAAAGAATAATTACACGCTAACACTAACGGCTCGCAGGCCGTGAAAAGCGATAAATAATTAAATTGAGCTCGGGGCTATTATGTACACCATGCCAACATCACATCACACATCGTGTTATCAAACAAGCATGTTATCAAACATCATGTGATTTTCCGGTTTTAATTAATAGCCAAGTTTCGAATTTTTTTCTTGATGCTCGGTTTATCGAAACCGTTCAAAAATGAAACTTTTGAACATTTGATCTTCGAGTTAGTCATGACGGTTCCAAACTCGTCATAACTAACAAAACGGTTTAGCCTTGGCATATCAACCATCCAATGGTCATGCTTGGCCTAGCTCCGTCCAACGGAGCCCCGTTCGGTCCCGGTTTCGGCTCCCCGAGAGTCCCGCTCCCGAGACCCGAAAAATCAAATTTTTTTCAAAATTTCCAGATTTGAAATAATTTTCAAAAATTCATTTTACATGCATTAAATCCATAAAAAAATAATTTAAAACATGTTATCAAACAATTTAGCAAAACAACATGCCAAAACGAAACTTTCAAGCAAAACCGAAACTTTGAACACCGTCTTGTGAATCCCGAAGGTAGCACGGCTCTGATACCACTGTTGGGTCTCGAGGTAGGGTTGGAGATGAACCAACTCGCAGCGGAAAATCAATGAAAACCAAGAGACGATTAAAACCATGAAACAACTAACAAAGAATGGATTCACAAGAGAAAAATTCAGCACTAGTTCTTACCAAAACAAGAACACCGGTTAACGAATGATTGGCTTGAGTCTCCAAGACGCCTACGTATCCACATGGGAATCAAAGCCACGTAGTTCTTCTCTTTGAGGACTCAAGAACACAAAAATGGAGGAGGAAACTAGCCAAACCCGAAATGGCCATGGAAGAGGGAGAGAAAATGTGTTTCCTATTCTTGTCTTGTGTTTGTTATGTTGAAAAAAGATGACTTAAACATAACAAAACCCATACTTGTCCAACTAAAGGCATGGGACAAGTATGGTGTCAAGTAAGGTGTAAATAGGACAAAGTATGGCAAGACAAGATTGGGTTAGGTGGTGAATCACCAACACCTTAATCCTTGTCTTGCTTACTTAGTACTAATTAATCAAGACTTGATTAATTAGTTCCATGGGCCTTGGTTGCATGGGCCTTTCATGGGCCTCTTGGAACATGGCCCGTGGCCATTTCCAACGAGGTCCCGTGATTCGCTCATCGCCTCCATGCCTTCCATACCGGAAATGTCCAACATTATCCGACGCGATCAATCCCAAGACTCCAAGCCTTGTCTCGATCCGTAAAGTCCTATTCACTTACGGGCACATGACCCAAAACCCAGTTTTGGTCATGTCCCGAGACAACTCCCTTTTGGCCATTCTCCATAAATGTGTCAATGAGTTTCATCCTCCGGTGTGACCCTTAGGTTTATGCATGTCAATAGATCAACGTAAAATCCCATTTTACCTGATCCTATTTAAGTGGCAACTAACGAGACTTTAGTATTGCCTGACACTACATAACGAATCGACCCTGTCAATTCTAACCTTTCCGTCGTCCCTGTCATTATCCTTTTATCTCCGATATCCTGATTGAGATAAGGCATAGAGCCGTCATCCTTATTATTCTCAATCACCGTTCCTTGATATGTGATATGACTGAATATATGATACCTAGTATCATGTGCATGGCCATGCTATTCTTCCAGTCACTCTCGATCAAGTGGCCGAGAACCGATATCTTTCCCATACCTTAGTATGAGGGATAAATCCCTTAGCCGTCTTTCGTGTCACTCATGTAGCCCGTCCCCAAGCCAATCCTGGCCGTTATGGAAGCCCTGTTACGGACAACGTTAGGCTCAGGTCAAACTCAGTTGTTGACTACATAGCGATCACAAAGACTCCTTGGTCTAAGGATACATGACAAGCTACAACACTGAATATGTTCATGACTTAATCTATGGCACATATTCAGGGCGGGTCGTCCAATATCATGTCCCACATGATATCTATGATCAGACTCCGGAATCCCATTCCAATGACTAACAGAACGTAAGCCATAAAGAGCCATCTTTCATACTAGTCGCTTCTAGTGAAGCTTTGTTGACTAGGGACCCATCGAGTGTGATCTATCTCGATCTATGGTTCTATTCGCATGGTGGGCATAGATCAGAGCACACATCGATATATTACTCCAACACATAAGTAATATAAAGCCGCTTTAATTTTATTGCTAACGATGATATATACATTTGGACATTTAGGATTGAACTACGGGCACTAAGACTAACACCCATATACCGATCTACCAGAGTACCCATATCATATCAGATTTTCCCTCGGTCCGGAGGAGGCACATACATCGGGGCACCGGAAACCATCCCATAGGGACGCTTATCGTCGGGATTCTTGGAAATACCTCCAAGGGACCATATGTCTTAGGGAACCAAGGTAGTGCTCCACAGGGACGCACGCCCTTAGGTGAAACCTCAGTAATCGTCTCTCATGAAATAATCCACTCAATATCCCGCAGGATCTGCCGAGCCCTTAGGCCCCTCACATCACTCAATTAACCACTCCATAATCACCCAATATACCGTAGGATCTGCCGAGCTCTCAGGCTCCAATAACCACTCAATAATCACTCAATATCCCGTAGGATCTGCCGAGCTCTCAGGCTCCAATAACCACTCAATAATCACTCAATATCCCGTAGGATCTTCCGAGCTCTCTGGCTCCAATAACTACTCAATAATCACTCTCTCTGTCAAACTCCAACCACCACAACGACACCGGATTACCCCCCTCCCCCCGGTGTAGTACCGAACCAAACAAACAAACAACATTTCAAGAATAAGAATAAATACACAAACACTAAATTCATACAACAATGAACCTTTCTCAAATCACACTTTCATCAAGCAAAGACATCCAATCACACTCCACACTTACCGTATACTTACCTGTCACGAACCAGCGGTACATCGATCACCTGATTATACTCCTTTGGCACAACCAGTCATACTCGATCATCCGTTCAATCAACAATTATAACAACACAATCACACAACCAATCAAGTAAGCATTCAACCAATCAACAACCATGTGAACGATCAATTGAGCATTTAATCATACAAGCCAACTAGTTTTATTAGACCCTTGGTTTATCCTAACAACTAGCAACCAAGCATGTGATCCTAGCACACAACTAATCTGAGAGCTCTTCACAGCCTCTCTACCAGTAAATCAATTCCCAAGTATTGAAAGCAAGCTTCGCTAGTCATCGTCGGGATTCTCGGAAATACCTCCAAAGGACCATATGTCTTAGGGAACCAAGGTAGTGCTCCACTAGGACGCACGCCCTTGGGTGAAACCTTAGTAACCGTCTCTCATGAAATAATCCACTCAATATCCCGCAGGATCTGCCGAGCCCTTAGGCCCCTCACATCACTCAATTAACCACTCCATCAATATCCCATAGGATCTGCCGAGCTCTCAGGCTCCAATAACCACTCAATATCCCGTAGGATTTACCGAGCTCTCAGGCTCCAATAACCACTGAATAATCACTTAATATCCCGTAGGATCTGCCGAGCTCTCTGGCTCCAATAATCACTCAATAATCACTCTCTCTGTCAAACTCAAACCACCACAACGGCACCGGATTACCACCCCCCGGTGTAGTACCAAACCAAACAAACAAACAACATTTCAAGAATAAGAATAAATACACAAGCACTAAATTCATACAACAATGAACCTTTCTCAAATCACACTTTCATCAAGCAAAGACATCCAATCACACTCCACACTTACCGTATACTTACCTGTCACGAACCAGCGGTACATCGATCACCTGATTATACTCCTTTGGCACAACCAGTCATACTCGATCATCCGTTCAATCAACAATTATAACAACACAATCACACAACCAATCAAGTAAGCATTCAACCAATCAACAATCATGTGAACGATCAATTGAGCATTTAATCATACAAGCCAACTAGTTTTATTAGACCCTTGGTTTATCCTAACAACTAGCAACCAAGCATGTGATCCTAGCACACAACTAATCCGAGAGCTCTTCACAGCCTCTCTACCAGTAAATCAATTCCCAAGTATTGAAAGCAAGCTTCGCTAGTCATCGTCATCCTAAACATGCATACTATACTCAACCGATTATTAGTAATTGAAATACAATTATTCTAGTTATTCGCATCCTATAGGCAATTCTAGTACCTTTCCAATTTTATTAACCTAACCTGCATACTAAGCGTTTAATTAAGAAGTTAAGACTTTCCCTACCTTGAGGTCTTCCTCTAATAATACTCTGCTGTAAAGTCGATTAGCCTCTCCTCCGTTCTTCACACGGGTTCCGGAGTGGTCTTCATCTTCTCGGGTGCTTCACAAAACTTACAATCAGAACAGGTGTTGTACAAAATAAATCAACACGTTGCCTTTTTAAACTCGAACGGGATAAAAGTGGGTATAAGCGACGAATCGGGCTCGAGTACCCGAACCCAGAACCCGTTGCACGGATCCCGATGCAGGGATTCCAAGGCACGGGTTTCGTGCACGGTTCCCGAGGTACAGGTTTCCAAAATCGTTCAACATCCCAAAACCCTTTTTTTTGTCAGTGCTCCGGTAATTCGATCCCAACAATCCAGAGTCCAAAACCGATTTAACTTAAACCTGTTCCTTTAAATTAAATCCTTTTCAATTTAAAACCTTTTTATCGAAATAGAACTGATTTTCGTTTAGATTCCTTTTAATTTAATTTCTTTTATCTTCTGCATCAACCAAAGTGCAGATCCAGAAATTTCTTGTTCCAAGATGATCAGATCCGGAAGGGTTTCGGTTTTAACCAAACTTAGGTCCACAATAAGCTCGTGACGAGGAAATAAAAAGGGAAAAGAAGTAGAAGTAAGCCTGGATTTGTATCTCGGCCGGCCACCGGAGAGACATAGCCGGCCGAGGCCTCACCGTAAGGAAAGGCGACGCGTGGAGGTGTTCGTCGTCTTGGAGGCGGCGGAGCGCGGCGGGGATGACCCTCTCTCGCCTCGGAGCTGAACGTCGATGGGTCGTCCCGGATCTGGTGAGCGTGCCGATGTTGCACGTCGACGGTGAGGGTGCGTGGTGGTCGGAGTCGAAACGGACGGAGAAGAGGTGCAGTGGAGGTGGTCGGGACGAGATAGAAGGAGAGAGAGAAGGTCGGGTCTCGGTGACGATGTCTGAACGGAGACGAAGGAGGTGGGGGAGAGAGGAATGGACGTCGGGGTTGCTGTACGGAGATGAGGGATTGAAAGGAGACACCGGCGACGGCCGGCGTTGCACAGAGAAGAGGGAGGGACGGCGTCAGAAAGAGGGAGGGGGAGCGTGCGTCTGAGAGAAGGCTGGAAAATTAGGGTTCGAACCCTAATTTTCGCCTTTTATACCCGAGACTCAATGGGCCGGTCTGTAGGGCTGCGTCGTATCTGGGCCGCACGGCCCAAAGTGCTGGAGCGGGCGGGCTGGCCTGACCGGTTCTGGTCGGGTCTGGCCTGGTCCAGCTTTCCCTTTTTTTATTTTTCTTTTCTTTTCTTTTTCTTTCATAAGCGATCATCATTTTCAACTTGCTTTTCTAACCTCGACGTTTCAAGGTGATAAACAATTAATATTTTGTTTCCTTTAATTTAGCCGGTCTTTACAGGACAACACAAGAATGATGCATTGTTCATTTGCAATTTTCTCAACAACTAAGTTCAATGGGTGATCTTTGAGCTTTAATTTCTAATTCAACTCTTGTCCGTTTAGACCTCATATTATCTCGTTGGAAAGGCCTCACTTCCTAGAACACGAAACTAATATGTCCGTAGTTCTAGGGTGAGCCAATCCTATATATAATTGAGCGTCAAGTTGACCATTTCCATTTGTCTAAACTCACTTTTGTCCAACAATAATTAGGTGGACCGAGTATATTATGGTGCTAATACGATCGAGAGATGGTTATGACTATACTTAGAGAATTTCCGTTGCCCTTAGAATAATATTAGTTGCAAATGTATACCGAATCCTGTTAACTCATTCATCACATATTAATCTAACTAAAAGAAAAATCTAGCGATAGATATATCTCCTCTCTCTCTAAGTCTCTCTCCCTTCTCTCTAAAAACCCCTCTTCCCATCCCGAGTTCTAGGCCGTCGGTGACTTTTCTGAGCAACACTTGTTGCCAAAAAGTCATCGGTGGTTGTCTTTCCGCTTCCTTTTCCCCTCCTTCGTCCTTCCTTCTTACCCTCTTCGTGATTTCAGCCTCTCACCTCGAAACCCTTGAACTCTCAGATCTGGCCGCCCTTGGTTCCGAAGCTACCCCTTCTCCCTTCGTTTGGTTCTTTGAGAAGTTATCCCGGCGGTGACCGGAGGTTTGGGGTCTGGTTAGACTCCGAGGGAGTTGCTCTTGGGTCAGATCTGGACTGGTGGAGTCAGATCTGGGGGAGAGGGGGGGGGGGGGGGGGGGGTTGCTCGATGTTGCTGGCTTGAAATCATCTCACCTTCTTTTCGTGATTTTTTGGTGTTCTTCGGCCGCTCAGTTGCATACTCCGGTTGGATGCTCCGGATTTGCAGTGGGAGTCTCTTCTTCCATCTGAAGATGGACGCTTTTCCGGCTTTATCTTCCCGGATCGTTGAAGGCGTCAACTTTTGCAAACCTGGTGGTCACCTCCCTCTCCGGTTTTTGGATGGATCTTCTCTCCCAGTTTTGGCATCAGTGGGATCTATCTCGCCTACGGTCGTCTAACTTCTGTGGGTCACTGTTATTCGGTGCTGGTCGACTTCGAAGGTTGTCCTCGAGCTTAGATCTGGATCTGGTAGCCCTCAGCTGCATCTCTAGGTCACCATCTCCACTGCCACCGCTATTTTTTGGTTAGATCTGTTGCCTCTTCTCTGGCCCGTCATCCTCCGCCCTCAGGTCAGTTCCGGTTCCCCTAGTTTCCTTATTTTCTGATATCCCTTTGCTCTCCTGTTCCCGGTCCCGCATGCGGTGGTGCAGCGAGTGACGCGGGGTCCGATCGCTGGTGTTGGCCACGACGGACTTGTTATGGCTGTTGTGCCTGTTTGGGGAGTTTAGGTGTTATTGGGATTTAGGGGCAGCTTCGGGAACTTGTTCTGCTTTCCCCTCGCTTCTCTGGCGGGTACTGGTTTGCTCTGGTTTGGGTGGCTTTGCGGTTGCTGCCTTGGTGCTCGTTGTTTGCTTCATTGTTGGGTTTAAGTTTGAGGACTTTCTGTTTTGTTTGTTTTGTTTTCTAAGTTTAAATCTTGTTTGTTCTGTGCCCCTTGTTGGGCTGGGTTTTTCACTTGTTATTGGTTACTGTTTTAGACCAGGGCTGTTCTAAGTTTTGAGCTGCCTTTGTTGGTTCGCTCCGTTTGGTTGTTTTCTCCATTTTAAGGGCTTAGCCCTGGTCTAGGTTACTTGTTGCCCCTGAATGGGCTCTGTTTACTCTATGTTTGTAATTTCTGGGTATGAAGACCCATGGTACACCCTTAGATTGGGTAGGTTTGTTATGGTTTGAGGTGTAGTTTATGCACGCTCTTGATTTGTAACTTGAGGGTTCTCCCTTGGGCATGTTTTCAATCCGAAAACTTGCCTCTTTAATAAAACAAAAAACTTGCTGATAAAAAAAAAACTCATTCATCACATTCGAACCCCGTTAATGTCCTACATCGCCTCTTTTCTCCGATTTACAAATCATCTGTGATTTTGTGCTCTAAATTCGGATCATTTACATTGCTTCTTACTTTTATGAATTTATTATTTTCTTAAACAAACCACATTTTTATAGGAACAGTTTGACCAATGAATTAATAAATAAAAGTGATTGTCTAATTGCTCATTTGGGTACGATAATTCGGACTAAACTCCGATTACTACTTGACGACCGGTACGCTTGTCGTGTCATTCTGAGAGTTAATTCTCATAGTGTAACTTACCTCCGATTACTACTTAACGATTAGTGTATATAATGCGCCCCTATTACGTGTGTAAAACCGTGTGGCATCAACATTCTCACTTCCACTTAACTTGTGTTATCTCTTGGACCTCATTCCTCTTGGCTTGGATGACCTCTGTATTCATTGGACCACTTCCTGCCCAAAGCAAACACATTTGGGACACTTTACCGGTCCGCACTCATATAAGACTTGTTCAACACCCAAGTCCCCGAACTCATTTTTGTACCAAACTTGACCCGGTACCGCTGGACCAATACCCATCTCGACCAGCACTCTTTGCATAGCCCACTCTCTCCATTTTTTAAGTACCGACGTCCATTATGATCAGAATCCCTAAAGGACTTGCGATTTTACTTAATGCGACCACCCCCAATATCGAAATGGTAGGTTGGGGAGTTGTACCCATACTCGATTTTGTGTTGAAATTTTTTCCCGAACACTTTCCTTCCTTCCATTACCATTGTCCGACCATCAGCGCTAGAATCAACCGTTTCTCTCCTCGAATCTTAACGACGCCCGAGCCCTATCTCCCTTCTTCGCGTGCCCTCTTTGTTTTATGCTGATGTAAGATCAAAACTCGCATACATATGACTCAACTTGAAAGATTGGAACTTTGACCAGTGGACTTAAACATCTAGTTTGTACATTGTGATGTACTATTATTATTCATGTCGTGCTCATGTTCTTGGTCCACAACCAACTGAAAAAAATGAAAACACATGGACGAACAACAATATGATTACATCATACCCAGAAACTGTTATCCTATGTGCAGTGCAGGTGATGTATACAGACAGATCAAGAAAATAGCACATGCCTTTCAGTGGACACTAAGGGTAAGGGCCCTCGCCTTCAACTCATTCCTATTATATCACCACTTTTTAAATGGTCCTTGTATTTGAATTGAAGCATGAACACAGTAGCAATTGGTCCATTCTTTTAGTGGCCCAACTAAGGTTCTACTACAACGACCCCTAGTTAAATACATGTATTTTGGAAAATAAAGATAATCGTAAAAACATATAATTCTGCTACACACTCATTAAGAAATAAAATTTTAGGAATACATGTTCTAATTTTTTTGTTTCTATAATTTAGAAGAAACGTTGAGAATTTCTTCCTACAAAAAATCATTGTTAAATTCAAAGGCAAAACAATATCGAAGAAAATCATCCACGGTCGCTTGTTTAGAGTTTGTCTGAGAGTGACAAAGATCTAGTTTTCAGGTCCTATTTCGACGTGTTCTTATTACCGACATTTAATCATATAAAGGTCTCACTTCGACATGTCATTCTGACCGATGTGATTTTTCTGAGTGAAGCAAAGTGTAGGGGGACTTGATCGAGAGGCTGAAGGGGAGACTTCGAATGGAAGGAGTCCTCCCAAAACATAGCAATGGGAATAACGGTGGGTTAACCATGTTTTGACTACATACGGAGGAAGGAAAGCTTAAGACATACTCTCACAATTACATAAACATGGAGAATTTAATTGTGGACGGACAAGTGATTCGGGTGACATGGATCTATAGGGATCCAAAGAGGGAGAAACAGAGAGAAACGTGGGAGTTGATCAATTGATTGGGGGATGGATCAGATATACCTTAGGTGATGATAGGAGATTTCAATAATACCTTAACTGATAGAGACATGAAAGGTTGGGTCCCTTGTTCGAGGTCCGTGCAAAGAGGGTTTCAGGAGGGCTTGAAAACGGGGGGTTGAAGGATATGAACATTTGTGGTCACTGATACACGTGGGAAAAGAGGAGGCAAGGGCCGAACAAAGTGGGGATTTAATTGGACAAGAAATAAACCAATAGAAAATGGGATGTGGCATATCTGAATACCAGGTTGTTACATGGAAGGTTATCCACATCGGATCGTGCCCCGATTCTACTGATGGGTAAAAGGGAAATAGTAGAGCAGAGAGCTCGTGCATTCTGTTTTGAGGAGGCATGGACAAGGGACCTAGGGTGTGAGGACATAGTTTTCTAGGCATGAGGAATGGATGAGGAGACGGAGATAGGGGATAGGGTGGCAAAGACGTTAGTTCGATGGGCTCCTACTACTTAGAGGTCGGTTGATAATCGAATCAGGCAATGTGTGAAGGAGATGGACATGCTTGCCAACAAGTAGGGCGGGAGAAGTTAGGAGAGGACCTATCACTTATGGGTGAGGTTGACGGGGTTGTTGGCACCGAAGGTTGACATGTGGCGCCAACGCATAAAAAAATTGGCCTAAAGAAGGGGACCTTCAAATAAGGTATTTTCATGCTAAGGCCTCATCCAAGAGGCGTACAATAGGATCACCTTCTTGGAGGATGGGAATTGGGTTACATAAACTTGAGACTCGGGGCTAGGGAGTCATTCAAAGCTATTTTGAGGACTTATTTACGATAGAGAATCAAGGGCAGGATAGGGTAAGTGAGTTAGTGCCTCGAGCTATCTCGCTGAACACAATGATTTATTTTTGAGACCGGTGGGTATGGAGGAAGTTAACAAGGCACATTTCAAAATGCAATCGTTATAGGCTCAAAGATCGGATGGTCTCACCCTAAGGTTTTATCAACAATTTTCTCATAGTGTTGGAGGTCAGATTCTTAGGTTGGCGCCGGAGGTATTTTGCCTAAGGAGATTGTCGGCAAAGCTCAATGACACAAACTTGTTCTTGATTCTCAAGACTCTGAGGCTGAAAACTATGTGGAGGGGGGCGGGGTGTAGACCCATATCCTTGTGAGTTTTTTTTTATATATAAGATCGTATCTAAGGTTATGGTTTAACGAATGAAGGGATTGTTTCCAATGGTGATATCTGATTCTCAGAGTGATTTTGTTAAAGGGCGTATGATAACGGATATTATTGTACTTTTAGGGGAGGTGCTGCATGCGCAAACGACAAGAAGGTAGGGTCGAGTAAGCCGAATGGTGTTGAAGGTATACATACGAAAAGCGTATGATCGTTTGGATTGGGGATTTTTTGGGAGGTTCGTGAGAATGATGGGTTTTGATGGAAGGTGGGTCTATCTTATTATGGAGTATGCGCGGACCCCGATGTTGTGGGACTTGACGGATGGGAGATGGATAGGGCCTACTACACCGAGTAAAGGGCTCAGGTAGGGGGACTCTCTATCCCCATATTTGTTCATTATGTGTGAAAAGGGGTTATCCCGTCTCATATAGGATTATGAAAGCCGAGGTTTGATTCATGGTAATAGAGTCGTCATGGGGTGTTGGCGATTACACATATATTCTTTGTAAATGACAATTTCTTCTTTGTTAGGGATTCAGAAGAAGAGGCTCGGCAGTGGAAACATTTACTCGGATTATACGATAGAGCATCATGGGATAGATGACATTGAGATGTATCTTGGGATACCAACGGTGTTGGGGCAAAGTAAGTATAGAGCGTTTGCCTATCTACGAGGTCACATACAAAGGAGAATATGGATTAGGGATTATTTGTTATTGAGAAAAACAAGAAAAGAGATACTTCTAAAGACAATCATCCATACCTTATTAACATATACTATGAGCGTTCAGTTACTCCCTCTATCGCTGATTCAGGAAATGGAGGTTGTAATGAACATGTATCGGTGGCGCATGATAACATGACAATGAAGAGGATCATGTGGCATCGCTAGGATGCGATGTGCAACCATAAGCTAAAAAGAGGGATGGGGTTTAAGCATTTCATGATTTTAACCTCGCTTTACTTAGGAAGAAGAGATGGAGGATCCTACAGAACCAGGGTAGTTTGGTAACGCATGTGCTGAAAGCATGTTATTTATCTCGTACGGAATTCCTTCATGCAATCAGAGTGGTCGACGCCAATCCTATATGGAATAGTATCATGGATTCACAGGAGGCTTTCCGTTCGGGAGTAAGACGAGGAATAGGTACTGATGATGGGACGTTGGTTCTCAAGGGCCCTTTGTTGGGGGAGGCTTCAAGCCAAATATTAGATGGCCCCGAGAGAGTGGCGGTTGGATTGTAGATAGACTCGTTTGACCTGACAAAATAAACTGGAATCTAGAGCTGATCTGGCACATGTTCTCACCAAGGGACACAAAATCGATAATGTAGGTACATTTGATCTTAGGCTTGCCCGAGGATACTTGGTTTTGGGTAGCCACAAGGGATGAGTAGTATCGAGTCTAGGACGCTTAAAAGGAGATCTAGGAAACTCAAGGGAGATGGAGTCCGAGTGATATGGATATTTTGGAAACTCCTTTGCTCATTACACGTGCTCCCAAGGTGAAGGATTTCTTACAGAGGAGTGTTATGGGAAACCTTCCAACAAACAACAACCTCAGGGGTTGTTTGTGCCGGTGCAACCGTAGTGCGTCATGTGTGAGGAGGTGGAATCGAAAGTACACGCCTTATTTCTTTGTCTGACAAAAAGGGAAATTTAGGGATATGCCCAAAGAGGTCCACTAAGGCATGCGAGAACTGTGAAAGGTTAAATGGAGGCTTCATGGGAGAATTTCAACAAGGCTTTAAGTTGATGATGTGCTAGAAGGTGTGGAGGGCTAGAAACGCCTGTCTATGGAAAGGTACCTCTTGTAATGGCGAAGCGTCACTTAAGAAAACGACATTGTTGTATTAGAATGACAGATGACACACGGGATTGGTGAGGTCACTAGATGATGACCCAACAAGGGACAAGTGGGTGAAACCGATGGTGGGGTAAATGAAAGATCAATAAAGACGGTGTGATGTTAGGTTTGGACGGTGGAAGTATGGGTATGTTTTGCCGAGATACGTTGGGGGTTCCCTATGGAGTCAGGTGTGTGGTGTTCTCAAGGCTAGTGGACCTGGAGATAATTGAATCCTTGACGGTCTATGAGGCGTTGTCGTGGGCATTACAACACGAATGGGTGGAGGGTTTGGTTAAGTATAACTATCGAATGGTGTTCTTAGCCATCAACCGCGAGTATTCGGTGATTACGGTTCTGGGAGGTATAATCGAAGACTGCAAGCTATTATTGAGGGGCCACCAAGGTGGTGGTCCATGTGCGTAGACTTACCAATAGGTTGGCCCATATTTTAACTAAAAACGCCATTTTATGGGAGAATATTATTTTTGATTGGTTATTGTTACCAACACTCTTACCAAGGTTGTTGGCTTTTGATGTGTCTTCATACAAAACATTTTCTCTATCAAAAAAGCTCAAATTCCACTAAGATGTAGAGAAGTCAAGTTTGAACTTCGTAATTGATAAGTTTTTTTTAAACGCGGCGAAGCTTTATTCATGGTGCCAAGAATTTGTTACGGGTGTAAAGTCGAGGACCTTGGGTTCTAGAATATAGTCTGAAATCCCCGTAGGTGTACCACTGCACATGGACCCATAGAAGTAATATATTTTGCATCGTAGATGATAAAGAGAACAAACACTCACACAAAAGAACTTAAAAAAAAAACTAGAGAGCTAACGAAGTCTGTATAAACTTGTATAGTGAGGCGTTCTATTATCCCCCCCCCCCCCCCCCCCCCCGTCGTCTTGAGTCGCCGAGATCATTTTAGGCCTCCCTCCTTGTGATGAGATTTGGTTTAGATGTGGTAAGGAAAATGGAGCAAGCTTCGTCTCCACCGACACATCTCGACGAATTAGATTGCTCTGGCCTTCGCAGATCATCGTCGGATCATCTCACTACAATGTAACCCAACAAGGAAATTCCAAACTTGATTGGACTGGTACTAAAGCGGGAGACAGAGCGAGGAAGCTCCAAAAGAGTAAGGGAGAAGAAAGGGAGAGACAAAGTGAGAGAGCTATGAAGACGGAGTCACTGCAGACGGAGGCAACGACTAAGGGGAGGTTTTTCTCTTGTAGAGTTAAAAAGGTTTTGAGAAGTTTAGATATACCAAAATTTTCGAAACGGATAAGTTTTTGTAAGCTAATCCGGCCATTTTATTTTTTTCTTATGACTCGTTATATTATTATGAATCATCCTAATTAAGATATGGGAAAGAGTAGCAATCCCCAAAATTTGGCCTTTAGGGTTTTAGAGTTTCTCCCTCTCTTCTCCATTTTCACCATAGTTGTACTCTCCATCCCACCCACATACGAAATCACCAACACCTCCCCCTCCCCTTCACACCCTCCTCTCTCTTTGTTGCACTGTCCTCACGGCCCAATACGTTCCTCTTGATGTAATGGAGATGTGGTTTTTCCACCACCCTCTCTCTTAGAAGCTGGTAAGGGCAACATGAGACTTCTTGCCTCCGATCTCGATAACCGCCCCTTGCACACCAGAATCACCATATCATCGTTGTCGCCTAGAGGATGATTCGCCGACCACACGTTGGATGATCCCCGCAGCCCCCATGCATGACCATGATCATTGTCCTCAACGACCTTGCTCGGTCGATCCGGTGATGCGCTTCCTCTGTCGAACGAATTTGATAGGCCCCCACATCCCACCTACGGAGGACTGCACTTTTTCCCAGGCCTCGACCACGATGAACTGTCCCTCATATGGTCCCTAATCGAGCATGACGAATCCTCCCGCATGGGGAACATCAATGATGAATGATCCACAATCAGGAACTTGTGGTGGAGGAGGATGTTGGCACAAGACACTACGCGGGTGATCGATAGATAGATCCTCGACCTCGAACTATGTTGTTTCGGATTCGCATCTTGGTCGATGTATGTCCCAACATGTTGACACCGACTAGAGTCTGGGGGGAAAGGGATGGAGGTACAACACCAGTTCTCGACCAGATTGGTGTGTCTGGATCATAGAGAAGTACAAGCCCTGGATCTCAGGCTGGTATGCATACTGATCCTCCCCCTAGAATGTAGGGACTGGTAGCCACCCTCCGACCACGAGAAGGAGGAGCCTGGATTATTACCCCTTGGGTGGGGGGGCTCCGATGGGGTGAACGCGAGGCTTGCAAAGCAGCCTCTTAGTTCCTCATGAAGCCACTAGGGTATCATGGGATGTCCTAGATGAGTCACATCCCTACCTGTATGGATCAGACTTTAACCAACCTCAAGCCTCCTCCTTTTCCTAGGAAAATCCTTGTCATCTTGTCAAGACAAAGCACGCTTGACCAAGTCGAAACGAGGAAAATCATCAGGATCTCTCGTGCCGATTACCGAAAGAATTGGAAACCACCCCTACATTGTTACCTCGAATGATCAGATATTTTCTTATGAGATCAGCGTTTCAAATGTCAACAGAACTATGTCTGACCATCATCTCGTACGTATTTTCGTAGTATTTTCACTATAGTCATTTTTTTTAAATTCTCAGATGTCTATTAATAAAATCTTACAATTATGCTTTAAAAAAATTAAGATATGAGCAAGGACCACTTAATTTGTTGTGAATACGTTAGAAGGTGATATAAATAGATGTAATCAAACGCCAATAATTAATTATTTGCTTAAGTTACTGACAAAGTATCAGGAAACAATAATTAAGATATCTCCTTTAAATACAAAAAATCTGGATAGAGCAATGAGCTGGTTATGATCATTCTGCTGAACTAACTAATTTTTAAAGTTATCTTTTGTTTTTGGTGTTGTATAAATGAGAGGTTGAATACATGTCAGTTTGGACTAATAACTATAATATATAAACAAAAAGCTTTTTTGTGTTCTATCGCATTTCAAGTGTTTAAACTTGGGTTAAAGCTAACCGCTATACTTTACCTTTAGGTCAAAAAATCGAGAGCTTCCACGTCTCTTTTTAGGAGTCCTCATCGGCTTTAGGTTTTGACAGGGATATCACCGTTTTCTTTTATGTATACCGTCTCGATTATCTACTACTACTTCACCATTGTCACCATGTTTTTCTCATCTTCTAATGATCAGTCGGTCGTTACCAGTACCTCCGCCTCCTTCGTTGTCTCCATCTATGCTACTGCCTTTACCACCTCTACGGCCTCTATTTCCCTCGCATCATCCATTGTCTCATTCACTATCGCCTCCGCCTTCGATGTCTCATTCACTGACTTCGCCGACACAGATCCAAACTCATCACATGCATGACCTAGGGTCCGAGATCAGTTTGGGACACATCCGGTCACGCGAGGCCTCTATGACGGGCTGCTCCAACCATTTCCGTTGTATCGGGACCCTAACACCCCCGATGGAGCTCAAGTAGAGTGGAATAGACGACTGATCATATGAGTAGCGGTCGGAGAAAACACGAAGGCGGCACGATGTCGTCATGGAACAATGATAACAACTCATAATAATCCAAACAATCAGGCGAGGTCTGTTACGCAACCTCTCCGAGCCCAATGAGTCTAAGGATGAGCAACGGGGTGTGTCCAGGGAGGCACACCTCACCCTATCAAGTTCAGAGTCATCTCGACCCAAAGCAACCCCCTTTTCCTAGTGTTCTTCCTGGATGCCCATTATCCCTTCAAGAAACCCCTATCAATTACCACGGGCATTTTCAGGTCGAGTCAGGAAGTGACCATTATAACCACTATAACCACTGTGATCTGCAATCAAGCAACCATAAGCACGGGAATCTCCTCTCACTCTCCAACCTTGCATTAACATGGTACTTTAATCATTTGGTTAGCGTCTAGAAAATACGGTTTAGAACTTGTCTCGCCCTTCTATTTTCTCTCATATATGTACTCCTTTTATTTGGTTTCATCATCAATACAATTCCCTCTTTTATGCTAAAAAAGTGATTAAACCAGAATTTCTAAGCTCGTAATTCCACCTAATTGACCGTTCTTCACATATTCTTACCAACACCCTCAATATAGTGTTTTTTTATTGGCGAAATTTTATAAAAGCTCTCCAAAGCGTAAGACAGATTATGGAGAAACTTGTTAATCCAGCCAGAAAGCAAAACGAAACACAAAATCCCGAAACAAGACATGGACCAAGGCCACAACAACATGAAAAACAAAACAATAACAAAGAAACAAAAACCAGCATTACGCTGTCAAAACAAGGGCACTCCTCTACTCCCCACCTGCCTTATACCCCGCTTCACAATAACAATCACCTCTAGTCGGACCTCCTGGAAAAAAAAACACGACGACTACGAGCTAACCACAATTCCCAAGCCACTACAACCTCAACCGAACTCCGCATAAATGTGCATTTCATAGGTCAAGCGACCTTCCAATATCTCCCTGAATGACCAAACTCTTCCATAACCCCTAATTCCCAATCACTTTTCAAGCCACACGAACGAAGTGAATCTTGGGGGATAACTTGTAAGATATATTCCTTCCATATAACGAAGCAATGAACTCTTCCACTTTACTCTTCTTTATCCTCAAAAGAGTTTTTAATCTAAATATGTTTTGCTGATTAAAAAAAACTCCTCCACTTCAAAAGAGGGCTGAGAACTCCATTAAGCTGGCCGGTTCTAGACTTTCCCTTACATAGAGATTTTATCTTCCTCCTCCGACGTATCGTCTTCACTAAGCTACTAATTCAACTCAGCCTTTGTTCTGTTGCGTGTTTTATTTCTTTGAGTTGGATTGGTCTGACTTCTTTGTGTGTTTGTTTCTTTCGGTTCTTGGGTTGTTGTTGGTTTCTTTTTGTTGCTTGGTTGGTTAGGTTTGTTGTTCTGTTGTTGTTCTATTGTCCTCTTCTAGAGAGGTGTTATGTTGTTCAGGTTTTCAATTTCCATTTCGAATGAGGAGAGTTTTAATATATTATTTTGCTGATAAAAAAAACGTCCAGAGCATCCAAGTGCTCATTTAATCCTGACCTCCACAACTTTGTATCGGACCCATCCCAAGGGGAGTACACTTTACGTGTGCTCGATATAATATCACGAGTTAGGCAGTGAAGGCGTCCCTATAAGCTACAGTATTTGCAATTTGTATTAAAAGTTCAAATAATTTATTAATTCAACTGATAAATAAAAGAAAATTTTACTTCTTAAATGTTAGACTTAACACACGTCAGAGGTCTGTTATGGGGACATTTTTCTATCAATTTACATTTTAATATGGTTTTTAAATTTGTGTGAGGGGCACATCTAAGACTAGCAACATGCAGATGATCTATAATGAAAGACAAACTAGTAATACTATTTTGTGGTTCCCATAAGTAGATAAAAAAGAAAGGCTCTACCAACTTAATTGTCCGTATTTGGACAAGAACGTGGTACCTAACTCAAGCTGTCCACAAAGGCATACGCATGACAACATGAGTTACAAAACCGACGATAAATAAGTCCAAGAGAGAGTGATTATCCGTAATATTCCCAACTATATACTCCTTATTTGAATTATGTATTATATGTCTGCATCAAATTGATGTGTATATGTGGATCATAGAAACTTCCCTCGCATATAGTGTCATTGACTTCCATTAATTGACTTATAACACACTTCTCAGTCTCTTAACCATCGTTACACATTATAATATATCTATAATAAGCGTCCTTTAATCAGCATCTATGGTTTCTCCTACCATCTTTGCCAACTGGTAACTATGCGTGCAACTGAATGGGACAGGCTTACACATCTTTTACTTGCCAAAGTATAATCAGTCTGTCACGCCCCAAATTCGGTTTTGGCCGGACTCGAGACGTGACCTAAAACAAACGAGGTAAAAGTAATAAAATTGTAATAAATTCCTTTACAACCGAAAACTAGTCCAAAGTATTTCTCAATAATCCAAAAAAAATGATGTCAAAACTTGATAAGTAACATAAGGTAAATAAAGTTCAACAATGTGGACCAACACATCTCTAGTACAATCTTCAAGACATCCGGAAGCTCCCGAGCCTCGAATTTCCCCGAATATCAAGCATCCATGTACACACAATGAATAAACAAATAGGGGTGAGCTTACGCTCAGTAGGGAAAATCGTAAATGACCTTAGTCTCCAAGTTTAATATTAAAACTGTTTTAATTCGGTGTCACAAAAGTATTTAAAACCCTTAGACCAAAGGATATGATAAACAAATAAGAAGTAACAATATCAATAGTGCATTCTCAAGGATAACAATAACTTCCCAGAGAATAGATGGAGAACATTATAATAAAATAGAAGCTCATCACACAGGGAACAAGTAAATACTATTAATCAAAGAAATGTTATGGAATCCGTTGTGATGAAATAACATCGCTTCTTCAAAGATGACAGTAACTTAAAAGAAGTTCATAATAAATACTTTAACGGATCAATAATATTAAAAATGGGAATAATCAATATCTTGCCAACCACTCGCTTTCTCAAGCCTCCGATCCATGGATAGATTCTGGGATCACATCGGTTCCCACATTCCGATCCACCAGAGTATCCATATCATATCAGATTTTCCCTCGGTCCAGAGAAAGCACATGCGTCGGGGCACCGGAAACAATCCCAAATGGACGCTTATCATCGGGATTCCCAGAAATGCCTCCAAAGGACCATATGACATAGGGAACCAAGTAGTGCACCCACTGGGATGCAGTTCCTTGGGTGAAACCAAGTAATCCTTTCCCCGCAGGGTAAACTATCCAATTGCCCGCAGGCCCAATAACCAATGCCCCGCAGGGTCCAATAACCAAATGCCCGCAGGGCCAATAACCAATGCCTCGCAGGCCCAATAATCAATGAATATCCCGCAGGATCTGCCAATACTCAACTCTCATAATATCCAGTAACCAATGAATATCCCGCAGGATCTGCCAATACTCAACTCTCATAATATCCAGTAACCAATGAATATCCCGCAGGATCTGCCAATACTCAACTCTTATAATATCCAGTGACCAATACCCTCAGGCTCTAAACTCAGTCATTAACTCACTGTATCTGTCCAACTCCAACCACCTCATCGGCACCGGATTACCCCCCCCCCCCCCCCCCCCGGTGTAGTACCAAACCAAGCAAATGAACAGAAAAACCAATAAACGAACATACATTCAAGAATAAGAATAAAGGAACAAGCATTTCATTCATCTGTCAAGCAACACACGCCGGAACACACTTTCATCACAACCAAGACAACTAACACCCTTTCATACTTACCGTACACTTACCTATCACCAACCATCGGTACATCGATCACCTGATTGCACCCATTTGGCACAACCAGTCATACTCGATCATCCGTTCAACCAACAATTATATCAACATAAACACTCGATCAACCAAGCATGCATTCAACCAATCAATCATCAAGTGAACGAACAAATAGTCATTCGATAAGAGAAGCTAATCTAGTTTCATTAGACTCTTAAATTAACCTAATAACTATCAATCAAGCATGTGATCCTAGCACACAACTAATCCGAGAGCTCTTCACAGCCTCTCTACCAGTAAATCAAGTTCCCAAGTATTGAAAGCACACCTCACTAATTATCATCGTCCTAAGCATGCATACTGGACTCATCCATTTATTAGTAATTGAAATACGATTATTTTAGTTATTCGAAACCTATAGGCAATTCTAGGACCTTTCCGATTTTATTATCCTAATCATGCATTCTAAGCGTTAATTAAATAATTAAGACTTTCCCTAACTCGTAGTCTTCCTCTAATAAAACTCTGAAGAAACGCTCGAGTGGTCACCACTCCGTTCTTCACACGGGTTCCGGCGTGATCTTCATTCTTCTAGCTCGGGTCCAAAAGCCCTTGCTCGGGCGAAGTCCCGTCTAGGTTTAACACAAAAAGTTCAATCAACATCAATAATTGTCCAAATGTCCACTGATTTAACCAAAATTATCCTTTAAACAATCTCACCTTGATTTAAATAAAATTAATTAATTAATCTGCTTTTTTAAAATAAAATAAAATAAAAAAATTTGAAACCGGTTCGACCCGGATCCGAGCCCAAACCCGGTCCAGACCCGGTCCGAACCCGAGTCCAGACCTGGACCCGGCTCCAGACCCGGTCCCAGAAACCGGTCCAGCTCTAGGCCTGGCCTGAGGCCTGGTCCGGCCCGAACCGTATCCCGGCCCAAGGCCTGCCTTAAACTCGTCCAGCCCAACGTTTCCCCCCAGGCCCAAGACTGAAGTCAGGCCCAACCTTCTATGCATGTGTCTGGTGTCTTCAAAGCAACTCCGGCGACGTCTCCGGTTGAGACACGGCGGCGGACGGTTCCCGATGAGCTCGGAAGGAGGATAAAATCGTCGGAAGGAATGCTGAGGCTCCGGCGAGTTCGTGGCCGCGATATCCGTGGCTGGAGAACGATCTATTGCTCTGCTCCAGATCTGGCATGGCGAGGGTCGCCGGTGGAAGAATCGCGATGGGGCTTCGGGTTCAGGCGGTGAGCTCGCCCAGATTGAGCTCGCCACCGAGGTCTCTCAGGCGGCGTGATGTCGGAGACGGTGGAGGGAGCGAGAGAACACCCACGAACCGTGTCGCAACCTCCTCACCGGCGAGATTCGAGTTCGGGACGAAGAACGGCGAAAGGGATGCTACCGAGACGTCTTGGTTTGGGGACGAAGTTGCTGGGTAGATGAGGGATCCGGCAAGGGTGGTGGACGGTGTATATCTGAGCAGAGAAGAAGAGAAGGGAGAAGATGGATCGAGAGGGAGAGAGTGACGGCTCTGTCTCGATGTGCGTGCCAGGACAACTGAAGAAGAAGCACAGTAACGATAGTTTTAGGGTTGAGAATATGGGCTTGGGCCCATACTGGTGTGCGTGTGGCTTGGCCCAACACTTGGCTGGCCCAGTCAGCCCAAACCTCTTCCCCTTTTGTCCTTTTTTTTTGCTTTAATCTTTTCAAATTCCACTCGTTGCAAAATCTTACCCAAACGTTTCGATTTTCACAATAATACCTTTTTGAATAAGTGGGGTTTTACACAGTCTACTAGGATCTGCCAGAGTGTCTTCATGGTCACCACCTTTGCTGCTATTGTCTTCATGAAATTGCAACTACTTCAGCTAACGACGGAGGTACCACTGCCTCCCTAATGCTTAGGCCTCCTAGTCTTGTGCCCAAATCGCCCATATCAAGTTATTCAGTTTCTCCTGGCTGATGGGCTTTTTACCTTGATTCTGGTGATCCTTTTGATCCCCGACCCCTTCCCAGAGCTCCATGTTTCGAGCCCCGAATGGAAAGATTCCCTCGAACCGGGTTGTCTTGACTAGGCCTTGCTTGGTTTGATCCTGCAAAGAAGAAATCTCAATGGTCCGACCCACACTATCTGAGACCCTTCTGTCTGACCCATAGGTTCTCAGACCCACTAGGCCTTGTCCAATCTCAGACGGCCCAATCAGGTCCAACCCATATGTGGCCAGGCCCATTGGGCCTTTTACACGTCCGGACATCCCATTCTGGTCTGACCATGTTCTCTCTATGTGAATCATCGGTGAGGCAGGAGCCCTAGTATGGATGGTCGAGTCCTAACATGGCCACCAGTTCCTCCTGCTTGAACGGCTTCTTTGAGACACTATGTCACCATCAGACAAGTCTCCGAGTCTCGCTCGCCCTAATATGTCTGCTTCTCCGGAAAGATAGAGCCTTCTCCTCTCAACAGGTCTTTTTCCCTATCAACAGACTCATTTTCCTCCATCGACCTCTAGCGTCTACCTCAGAGCTCTTGCTCCCCATGACCACCCGTCTGCACCTTTTTCGGGTGAAGTGCTAGAAATGGTTAAGAGGAGAAAGAGACCCGAGAGGAAGAACTCGAGTGAGAGGTAGAGGTCTACCGTGGTTACCGAGGACGTAACCCTTCGCCGATGTTCTTCTCATAATACCCCCAAGCATGGCCCAAAGAGAGCCCTGGAAAAGGCCATAACCTCCCACATGTACAACCAGAGATGTAGTGTCCCTGTCGTCGCATGGGCAGAGAGCACCAACCCCAACGTCATCGCCGCTGTTATCCCGATATGGACTGGTGACAATGGAAGAGAGGAAGGGGATACATCATGGGAGGTCATGTAAAAACCCGGTTTGGTTTAAAAGGTTTTTAAAGGGCAAACTGTTACTTGGGGTTTGTTTTTGCATCGAGGTTGGTTTTAAAAAAAAGGGGGGGGGGGGGGTGGGACTAAGAGCATTCTGGGCTGGACAGAGGCAGACACGAGTTGGGCCCGAGCCAGCAGGCCCACGCCACTCGTGCGCAGGCCCGGATGACCCGAGCCCAACCCCGTCAAACCCTAGCTTTAAAAGGGCTCATGACCCTTCAGGAACCTCAGTTTTTGGCACGCCGACCGAGACGAGACCTGTCTCTCTCTCCCTTCGAACCGAGACCCTTCCCCGGCGACCTCATCTTCTTCTTCTCCGTCTTCCTCCACCCGTCGTACCAACAACCCAGCTCCCTCACACCTACCGTCTTCCTCTTCGATTCGACGCCGCCGCCGACGAGGGCGAGCTCCACCGCGCCGGACTCAGGCGGAACTTCAAACGGTGAGTCACTTCTCACCGGTTCCACCTCCGTCTTCTTCTTCTCGCATCGATTCGAAGGGCGCCAGGCTCACAGAGGAGGTCGGGAGCGTCGCCAGAGCTCTCCGAGTTATGGATCCGCGATTCACGTCGCCGGCGAGCCTGTTGGCCGTCAGATCTGGCCGGGAGGGTTCGGACCTCGCCTCAACCCTCGTCCCCGTCGAGTCCTGGCCCTCTGTCAACCCAAAAGACGCCAGAACCGCCGTCGGAACCCTGACGCCACCGCCGCCGGAGTCGCCGGAAACCTAACCTCAACCACCGCCGTCCTCGGCTCCGACCGGACAAAGACGAGACCTTGGGCTCGGGCTCGGAGTTCAGTTGGGCTTCGGCCTGGACAGGATTTGGGCCTTGGGCTCGAATCTGGTCTGGGCCTTGGCCCGGACTGACTCTGATCTTCGGGTCCGGACTCGGGCCTAACTCCGGGACTGGATCGGATACGGACCTTTTGGGACTGATTTGTTTAATTAAATTTAAAACTGATTTAAACAACACTTGAGACTAAGTCGGACTTTATCAGATTAAACGGTTTAATCAACGGAAATGAAAACCTGTTAATTTAAAGAACTGGGTAGTCAGGACCCGATCTGATTTTGGATCGTTTGTGTGTAAACCCAGATTCGTAGCTGGGACTCCGCCGAGGTGACGAGGCGAGCCGGACAGCTGTTGATAGGAGTATTTGTTCGTAGGAAGACCGCAAGGTAGGGAAAGCTTTAATTACTTATTTACAGCTTAGAATGCATGATCAGGATAATAAAATCGGAAACGTCCTAGATTTGCCTTTAGGATGCGAATAACTAGATTAATCGCTTTTCAATTACTAATAATCGGGTGAGTCTAGTATGCATGTTAGAACGATGACAATTAGTGAAGTGTGCTTTCAATACTTGGGAAATTTATTTTACTGGTAGAGAGGCTGTGAAGAGCTCTCGGATTAGTTGTGTGCTAGGTTCACATGCGTGGTTGCTAATTGCTCGGTTAACTTAAGAGTCTAATGAAACTAGAGTAGCTCGTATGATTGAATGCTAAATAATTGTCACTTGCTGATTGATTTGTCGAATATAAACTTGATTGATTGAATATTTACGTTAATATAATTGTTGATTGAACGGATGATCGAGTATGACTGGTCGTGCCCCGGGGCACGATCAGGTGATCGATGTACCGCTGGTTCGCGACAGGTAAGTATACGGTAAGTATGGAGCGTGTTGGATGTCTTGGTTATGATAAAGGTGTGATCGGTTGAGTGTTGATTGGTGACCCATTTAAGCTTTTTCCTTTATTCTTATTCTTGAATGTATGCTCGTTTGTTGGGTTGTCTGTTTGTTTGCTTGGTTCGGTACTACACCGGGGGGGGGGGGGGGGGGGGGGGGGGGGGGGGGTAATCCGGTGCCGTTGTGGTGGTTGGAGCTTGACAGAGGCAGTGGTTATTGAGTGACTATGGAGTGGCTAATTGTGTGATGTGAGGAGCCTATGGCTCGGCAGATCCTACGGGATATTGAGTGATGTGAGGAGCCTATGGCTCGGCAGATCCTACGGGATATTGAGTGATGTGAGGAGCCTATGGCTCGGCAGATCCCACGGGATATTGATGAGATTACCTCATGAGAGTTGGGTTCTAAGGTTTCACTCAATGGTATGCGTCCTACGGGAGCACTACCTCGGTTCCCTATGATTATGGTCCTTTGGAGACACTTTCGAGAATACCGAAGGCGAGCATCCCTATGGGATAGTGTCCGGTACTCCGACACATATATGTCTCTCTCCGGATCGAGGGAAAATCTGATATGATATGAATACTTTAGTGGATCGGAATGTGGGAGCCGAGGTGATACTAAATTGTATTCATGGATCAGAGGCTTGAGAAATCAGGTGGTTGGCGTAATATCAATTACTCCCACTTAGTCGTTACGATATCTTATGTTAATCCTGTTATGGCCCCTTTCAAGTTGATGTTATTTTCGAGAGTATAATTCTATCGTATTCCATCTTAGTTATACTTTCTTTCTTCGTGTTTATCTTATTCTATTTCATTTGTTTATTGTCTCATCGTACTTATCTTAGTCTATATTGTTACGCTTTATTTCATTGTGGTCGTGTTGACTCTTATTTAAGACATCCGTTTATGCAGTATAATGTTGATCCAAGGGTAAATTGTTAAGGTTTTTCCTACTGGGCGTAAGCTCACCCATTTGTTTCTCTTACTGTTTTACAGGAGTATCTGATGTCTAGAGAGGAGAGGCTTGGGAGCTTCCGTGATCTTGGGTTTTAGTTTAGACTTATGTTGGCCGTCGCACTAAACGTTTGCTTACTACTTTACTTGTTGAGCTGTGACTCACTGGAGATTTTTGAACTTTATTTGCTGATTTGAGGAGATTTACTTATCTATTTCAAAGGTTTATAATCGCTAATTATCTTTTTCTTTAAAAATTCCATTCACGTCTCAAGTCCGGTCAAAACCAGATTTGGGGCTTGACAGGTCAGAAGAGAGAACTCAGACATTGATCCACCACCCGTTCTCGTTGTAGTTGTCTTGCCGCTGGAATAGGACATCGCTACAAATCATACAAGGAACGAGCACGAGAGATGACTGTATCTTATTTTATATTTTATTTTTTGGGTATAATTTTATATTTATGTATTATGTGTAGAATATTATCTATTACAATCGATTATCTAATATCAACTTATTATTGTTTTACTTTTATGCAGGTAATAGGAACTATAGCCTAAGAATTCTAACTTGTGCCCTAATGGCTACTCCACCGTCTTCTCCTTCTACTCCACACCATATTGCGCAGAACTGTCACGCCCCAAATCCGGATTTGACCGGACTCGAGACTTGACCTGAGTTGAAATAAATAGAAATCACAAACAGTTAATAAAACCTTAAAATTCTCATAAAAACTCCCTCAAAAGATGTATATAAACAAGTAGTTCAAATCCTCATGAGTCACAGCTCAGCGTAAATAGTAAAATAAAGGATGTTCAATACACAAGACCAACATAACTTTACTAAAAACCCCAAGAAGTCCAAAAGCTCCCGAGCCTCGAACTCACTAGACGTCCGGCACGCCTGTAACACAGTCAGAAACCAAAGGGAATGAGCTTACGCTCAGTAGGAAAAACCTTAATAACTCAACCTTTAGGTCAAATAGTAAACTGCTTACAAAGGTAACTCGAATCCAAAGTTTAATACAATTAACAAGGAAATAATAAAGGAACAGGAAATAATTACAAGTTTAATATTAAAACTGCTTTAATTCGATATCACAAAAGTATTTAAAACCCTTAGACCAAAGAATGTAATAAACAAATAAGAAGTAACAATATCGATAGTGCATTCTCAAGGATAACGATAACTTCCCAGAGAATAGATGGAGAACATTATAATAAAATAGAAACCCATCGTAACTGGGAACGAGTAAATACTATTAATCAAAGAAATGTTTGGAATCCGTTGTGATGGAATAATATCGCTTTTTCAAAGATAATAGTAACTGAAAAGAAGTTCATAAGAATTACTTTAACGAACCAATAAGAGTAAAATGAAAGCAATCTATATCCTGTCAAACACTTGCTTTCTCAAGCCTCCGGTCGATGGATAAATTATGGGATCACCTCGGTTTCCATGTTCCAATCCACCAGAGTATCTGTGTCATATCAAATTTTCCCTCGGTCCAGAGGGGGGTACATGCATCGGGGCACCGAAAACCATTCGGATATGCCGCCAAAGGACCATAAATCATAGGGAACCAAGTAGTGCTCCCAGGGAACGCACTCACTTGGGTGAAACCTCAGTAACCATAGTCAATATCCTGTAGGATCTGCCGAGCAATAGCTCCAATAATCAATCTACATCCCATAGGATCTGCCGAGCTCTCAGGCTCCAATAATCAATCAATATCCCGTAGGATCTGCCGAGCAATAGCTCCAATAATCAATCTACATCCCGTAGGATCTGCCGAGCTCTCAGGCTCCAATAATCAATCAATATCCCGTAGGATCTGCCGAGCAATAGCTCCAATAATCAATCTACATCCCGTAGGATCTGCCGAGCTCTCAGGCTCCAATAATCAATCAATATCCCGTAGGATCTGCCGAGCTCTCAGGCTCCAATAATCATCCCCCACTTACCGTATACTTACCTGTCACGAACCATCGGTACATCGATCACCTGATTGTACCGCTCGGCACAACCAGTCATACTCGATCATTCGTTCAATCAACAATTAATCATCACTCAAGTAGTCAATGATCATTCAAGCATTCAGTAAAACTAAGAACAATCAAGCATGCATTCGATCTAGTTCCATTATACTCTTGAATATCCTAATACTAGCAACCAAGCATGTGAACCTAGCACACAACTAATCCGAGAACTCTTCACAGCCTCTCTACCAGTAAATCAATTCCCAAGTATTGAAAGCAAGCTTCACTAAGTGTCATTGTCCTAAACATGCATACTAGACTCATCCGATTATTAGTAATTGAAAGACGATTATTCTAGTTATTCGCATCCTATATGCAATTCTAGGACCTTCCCATTTTTATTAACCTAATATGCATACTAAGCGTTATTTAAATGAGAAGTTAAGATTTTCCCTACCTCGTGGTCTTCCTCTCAACACTCTGTTGTCACAAGCGATGGTCACCACACCGTCCTTCACACAGGTACCGGCAAGGTCTACTTTCTTCAAGGTCTTCGTTCTTCGAGGTCTTGTGGTCTTTGATCAAAAAACAAAACTCTAATTAGACTCCACTTGACAGTAACAAAAGGTTCCCAAAACCCCTCCGAAGTTCAGCTCCTAACCAAGATCAAAACGGGGGAAAAACCCTCAAAAACCCCTCTGAACTGGTCGGTCACGGACACGGTCACGGAGCCGTGACACCGACCCTCACGGAAGACGTCACGGAGCTGTGACGTGTGCTGTCACGGTCTCCCTCACGGAGCCATGACGTCACCCGTCACGGGATCCATCACGGATCTGTGACGCTCCAGGGCTGTTCCGCCCTTCTTCAACCTCCAGCTCCTTTTCTCCGAAAATCCACCACCAAACTCCATTTTTAACTATTTCCAGCTCCCAAAACCATTAAATACCATCAAAGCTCCTCTACCTATGGTAGGAATCAACAAATAAACAAGTTTCCAATGATTCTCCAAATCACACTCAAATCAAAAGCTCCAAAATGTTCATCAAACTTCAACAAAAGTAACATCTCAACATCCTACTTCACTACTCCTTCTCCAATAGACAAACATAAGGCTAGTTCATCAACTTCAAGCCAAAACTCACAAAACCCATGAATTGAGAGTAGATGAAATCAAGAGTTGAGAGCATCCATACCTCTAGGATGATGAGATGAAGGAGAAGGAAGCAAAATGGAGTCAAAAGGATGAAGAACTAGTTCCAAAATCCAAGCTTTCTTCACTATCTTCTTTCTCAAGAAATGAGCTTCTCTCTTGCTCTCTCCCTTTGTGATTTTCGGCTGCAACACTATAGTGTGAGCTGATTTTGTGTCATCTAATACTTTAAAAAGACCTAGAGGTGTAAAAGACCAAAAACCCTTTAGTTCTTATCCCTTTTGTGGACAACTAGTGAGGGTAGAGATGACTTTTGAGCCTCTTTCCTTCCCTCCAAACCATTAGTGACACTTGGCATAGTGGGGACCACTCTCTTCCATTTAAAATCCAGCATTCCAAAATTAAATGTAAAGACTCGATAAAAAGCTCGATTTTGACCAAATTTGACTTCCTTCGATATTATACTCAGATGAATGGAAACGACCCAATTAAGCCAACTGTGATGACGACTAAGCTTTTAGGGCCCTGGAAAAGCCCCGAGTGACTTCCCGAGTCCTCAGTTAACTTTTCCGGCAGAAAGTTAACCTTGTCTTAAAAGTCACTGGTTCGACCGGGATCGATTGGGAGCGGTCCTTACAAGAACTCTCCCCTATCACCACAATTGATGCACGTCCACTCATCCCTAGTCCCCTCGCTATGCCCGTCCACGGTTTTCACCAAACCTAGAAAACATAGGATGTCCCAAAAGAGGCCCTTGATTTTTTCCCCAGTCGGCATTCCCTTATTTTCCAAGTTGCCTCTTTCCCCTATCGATGATGATTTGTACGAGGCCTACGGCGTGTCCAGCGGTTTTGGTCCCACCCCCTACATTGCACGATGTTGTCCGCCATAACTTAGGAAAATGGTGCCGACTCGGGATATCACAACCTCGTTGATAGAGGGTCCTTGCTTCGATGGAGAGGACATGTCATGTCACGCCCCAAATCCGGTATTGACCGGACTCGAGACGTAACTTAGTGAAATTAAATGAAAACAGTAAAACCAAATAAATAATACCTTAGTAAGAAGAAATAATATAAAACAACTGAAGTTCGAAACCCTGAGTCACAGCTCAGTTAAATATAATAGTTCAAGAATGAAGGTAAGTCTTTACCAGACACAAATAGACCCGGGCCTCCGCGGCTCCCAAGCCCTGCGTACCCCTCTACTCCAAGTCATAAGTAATACCTGTAGAAAACACGGTAAGGGGTGAGCTTGACGCTCAGTAGGGATAGGCCCCGAAAACCACCTCAAACAGATTTACTAGAAAGTTATTCCATAATTTTAAGTTCATTGAAAAAGGGTGAAGCAACGATACCACGCTTAAGCCAATTTAAAGACAAAACCCCTTTTAAACCTGACGTTTACCAGTCCAACCATACTAACTTTAACTCAACACTAACCATTCGACTAAGACACACACCGAAGGGAACAATCCAATTAAGACACCCAATTACGTTTCTAAACTAACTTCTTAACGATTAAAAAGGAGAAGGCGACAACGAGGACATGTAATCCAACTTAAACAACCTTCACTTTACCCGACCACAAACTGTCCCGAAGTTCCACATCCAAAGCCCATTCACAACCGACTCAGGGATAACCACAAACATGACACTTTAACTTACACAAAAGCTACACACATGAACTCACTATCAAACAATCAAAATCAAGTCATTCACGGTCACACACAACTCATAACAAAGAAACACTCATAGCCACAAACACAACAACACTTATTCAATCCAAACATTATCAAAACACACAACTCGTAACCCATGCACGGTCTCGGGAGCAACCCGCTCGGCCCGGCGCAGCCGCACGCAACTTTCCCCTAACACACAGTTAGGAGAGGCGGTCGACCTCATCACGGAACCCATCTCTTCGCGTAACACAGCGTTTTACCAACACATGGAAGGCAGGGAAATCGCCTCTTCGCGCAACACATCGCGGACACAGCGTTTTACCAACACATGGAAGGCAGGGAAATCGCCTCTTCGCGCAACACATCGCGGGCACAACGTTTTACCGAGTGCTAGTCGAAAGGTAGGGAAACCACCTCTTCGCGGAACACAACGTTTTATCGACTCACGGTCGGAAGGTAGGGAAACCACCTTTCTCGGGTAACCACAGTACCACAATCACAATCACAATCACACTCGCAGGTAACCACAGTACCACAACCACAATCCCGATCACACTCACAGGTAACCACAGTACCACAACCACACTCCCGATCACACTCACACATGGCACACTTGCCCAACACATAGCAACACATGCTTCACCGAAATCACATATCAAGTTTCTCAACTTACCAACGTAGCAACACATGCACTTACCATCACTTACTGAAACCCCACTCAACGTGGTAAACCCCACCGGCTTAACCGGTATTCAATCCCCAACCTTCCCACAGTTCAACAAATCAGATAAACGGAAAGGTAACCACTCAAGTCATCAACATGTATTACTAGCTCAATTCTACTCGTTTTCATGTTCATTAATTATTAACCGTTCACGCAGTACAGAGTACACAGCCCAACACATTCAGCAATTAATCCTACAGGCACGACACGACCCGATTCTACCAGCACGGCAATTCCCAAGACAGGAATCGTAAATGTTCATATTTGAATACGTCTACGCTATTTATTCACATCCTATATGCATACTAGTTCTTTAGCCGGTTATTAGGTTTCCCTATATGCATTCTAGTACGTCCGAAATAAAGCGGGTTCGAGGAATTCCCTACCTCAAGACGGTCACAACTGCTGTATCTCCTAGCTGCTGACGTTCGGGCCTAACTCCGGTCTTCTCAGGCGATGTCCAAGTCTGGGTTTAACTCCGGTCTTCTCCGTGCTAGGGGAAAAGGCCTGGTTTTAACACAAACGGAACGGTCATCAGTCCCGGTCCAAGTTGTAACGGTCCTCTAATTATTATTTTAGTCCAGAAGTTCATCCAAAAGTCCGTTAAAAGTCCGATAGTCCTTCAGAGTCTGATTTTAACCCAATTAAATTAATTAATAATTTAAGTAACTGGTCTGACCCGGCGAGACCCGAGTCCGACCCGAATCCGAGTCCGAACCCGGTCCAGACCCAGAACCTGGACCTGACCCGAGCCCAACCCAGACCCGGTCCAGACCCGGGTCCAGATCCGGTACAGGACCCGGACCCAAGCCCGGCCAGTCCAGGCCGAGGCCTAGCACGACCCAGGCCCGTCTAACTTGTCTTTGGCCCAGGCCCAAGTCCAGGGATGAGCTAGGGTTTGATCTCGTGTCCGGTTTCACTCCGGCGACGGTGGCGGCGGCGACAGAGCTCTAGGGCGGTTCTTCGACGGCAAATATGACGGCATGAGGCTCAGGGTCGCGAGGGGAGGTCGGCAGGACCATTCCCGAGCTCCTTCGCTCCAAATCTGGCGGCGTAGACGCTTCGCCGGCGTTGATGCATCAGATCTGGAGCTCGAAGCTCCGATGAACTCCTCCAACCCGAAAACAACCCCCTTCGAGTTCGCTGGCGTTGGTTCTCTGGGAAAGGAAGAACGGGGGAGATGAATCAGGCCGTGAAAGAGACTTACCGTCTCTGATTTGGTCCGTTGACAGCGCGGTGAAACTCGGGTGGACGGCGGCGAGGTTCGATTCGAGGGAGGAGAAGCGAGGACGAGGGGTTTTGAGTGGTTTCTGGTACGGTGGTGTGGAGCTGGAGGTCGTGGTGGAAGGGGAGAGTCAGGCGAGGGCGAGAGAACTCCGACGACTCTGGTTCGAGGGAGAGAAGGTGAGGGTGAGAGCTTCTGAGCGCAAGGTTGACGAAGCATGGGAAAGCGTGCTCTGAAATGGAGACGCGAAGCAGCGCTGAAAAGGTTTTGTTCGCGTAGGGTTTCGTGGCGCTAGGCCGGTCTTCGTGGGCCGCGCGCGCGCGAGATGGGCCATGGTTTGCTCAGCCCAAAGGGCTGGTCTGATCTGGTCCAACTCTAACCTCTTTTTTTTATTTTTCTTTTAAAAATCACTTATTGAAAATTCTTACCCCGTCGTTTCAAATTGCAAAAGATAACCCTTTTTAAAATAAGTGGGCTTTACATGTCCAAAATTTGTTGTCCAACGACACCTGGCCCGCGTCACTTCAATAACGACATACCACCGTCTTGAGGTCACGGTCACGAGGAGAAGTGGTGGTGTTGGGTCTCCCAAATATCCCGCCACAACCTCCTGTCCCCCCGAAACCAACTAGATCCTTGAGCCTCGTCTCTCGGTTGTGTGCTATCTCCATCTTTGCTTCGATACCAGGGGTATGGTTCATCTATATTACCACCGCTGGACGGAGAGTCCACCACTGAATAGGATCGAGGTCATGAACATTCGCGCCTTCCCTATAAGAAGCTGCACGAGGAGGTTCTGAAGCCCAAGAAACCATTCTCCAATGCAAATAATCTCCTATGTCCGGCTCCACGACTTAGTTCTGCCTAAACCGAGAGAATTAATTGGGATGTCCAACCGAACCCGAGCCTCATGTTCTCTTGGGGGTGGGGGGGGGGGGGGGTGCGACGGAGGAGGGTTTGGTTAATCCCACCTTCCTACCTAACCCAAGAATAGGTACGACGTGCACCATTTTTCTTCTTCTCTCTAGTGCTCCTCACCGACAAAGAACCTCTCGATATCCTACGTTACGGTCTTCTTCCGGGGCTTTTCTAGAGTTATTTCCAGTTTTCAGATCTGGAGAAAGTTTGATTTGGGGGACTCTTAGTCGGACTCTCATCCTTAGAATCGTCGTTGCTTTGACTTTTCCGGTTGCACGTCTTATTGTCTTCTGATTTGGCCCCGTTTCAACTATTGGTGGGCTTTTGGTGGATTCTCGGTAGTGGGTGTACATGTACGCTGCTTTCGAGGATCTATGATGTGGGACTTCTCTTCGGCCATAGTTTGAAGATCTGGTTATGCATGCTTGGTGTAATTCTCCATTGTCACGCCCCAAAACCAGTATAACCGAACCCAGGACGTGGACGGAAGAAAAAGGACAAAGAAAATTAAAATGGCTAAACAATTGAGATAACATTTAAAATCCACGATTCAAGTATTAAATAAAACTAATAAAAGTGCACTCTGAGTTTTACACTCAAGTTCGAATAAAACAAAACTAGAACAAAGTGTGTACATCACTAGACAAACCCAGAAACCCGGACTCTTGCTCCCCAGCTCTTCAAGCTTCGAGACGTCCTCCTAATCAGACTCATGATCCATTGAATACGAGTAAAAATACCAGGAATACCAACATAAATTCAGGGAAAAAAGCTACAGCTCACACATGATACCAAACTGTCGCACGGCTAACTGTCAAACACACCAACACCTCTACCATCTTTTCACGCTAGGAAAACAAACAACGGAGACTACATCCTCAACAAATCAAATTGCAACGCACATAACATCACGCAATATCAACACACACAAAGCACGGTTTCCGGTAGCAAACCGGTTGGGCCTGGCGTCGCCCCGCAATACTTTTTTCGAACGTCAATCGGAAAGGCGAGCTGACCTCTTCGTGTAACAAATCGCAACACTTTACCGATTGCTAGTCGAAAGGTGGGCCCACCTCATCGCGGAACCACGGCACCCTTCGTCGATGGCGAATCGACAGGCGGGCCATACCTTAACCACCCATCACCACATTGATCACCACACTCAACCAATTATCACAACACACTATCAATTATCGTATTTAACATGTCGATGCACTACCACATATCAAGTCACACGAGGCATTCAATACACACGTAAGTTCAACACTCCAAGCACACAACTAGTCAAACATACGAACACAACATACGCTAACAAGTATAACACGATAATTTGAGGGATATACACCACCTACGGGCTCAACCAGGTGCCCACATACAATTCTACATACATGCCAAGTATAATCAACCTACAGGCACAACCAGGTACCACATGCATTTTGACTAGTAACTTTCCCTAGTCAAACCGATATCCGGCTACTTTTCCCTACCTCGTGATGCCATTCAAAACTCCAAATGTAAGCTCCATAAGCACTCGCGACAACCCGCCTAAAGCTCCCCCCCTTCCGCGATCGGTGGAAAAATCTAAAGTGACGAGACAACACACTTTTTAATACGCAAGCCAACTTCGATTTTTATGAAATTAACGCCCAAATGCAACCCCGAAAAGTACCGATCACTACCAAACTTCCCAATTACTTGACATTGTCAAAATGGGCCCGGAATGGCCCATTTAGCCCAGCTTGGCGAATCTTCCCGGGATCGGGAAAACGTCCCTCGGGGATCCAAAAATATCCATTTTCGTTTCTATAATTCCTAATTAAATTCACGTGCTTCAACGCCCTTGGCGGAATCAATTTTCGATGCCCGAGCGTTCTAATTCAGCATCTAAAGTTTTTAACCACATTTTCCGAATTCTCACGAATCACTTCCATAATTCGTTCCGGGTGTGAATTATCGACTCGGGGTCACCCAAGACCACTCGAACACGAAAAACCCGAACCCCGACCAAGTGGGCCCCACACGGCCACACTTGGGCCGTGAGTGGCCGGACCGGACCGCCACTATCGTGGCTCTCCCTCTGGCCATGGCTGGCACGTCACACTGTGGCCAGAGCTCCGGGGAACTTCCGGTTGCCGGAAAAATACCCCATTTTTCCCGCCAAAACGTTACTAACAAGCCCTAGACTCACATCCACCCATATTTCATCCATTTCTACCAAAACCCACGAAATAAAACTTGTCAAATGGAGAAAAGAAGGAGTGTCTACCGTAGAAAATGTTGAGAGGATCACGAATATGCAAAAATCAAGACGATCCTTCGGCTGGATCGTCGGAAAATCGCCTCACTTCTTCTCTTTCCCCTCTTCTTCTTCTTCTTCCCTTGGCTCTCTCTCTCTCTCTCTCTCTCTCTCTCTCTCTGTCTTTCTCTCTATGTATGGCTGGCCACACATTCCCCCTTATCCTCTTTGTAGATGCAAAATAAAGTTAAAAGACTCATATGTTCTTCCCTCTTTTGTCTTTTAGCTTTTAAGTCAAGGGTAATGAGGTCATCTTCCACTCACTTCCACCAACATGGAGACATGTGACAAGGTGGGTCCCACTACACACCAAAATATCTTTGTAGATATTTTTCAGTCAGATTCACCAAAATCGGACGTCTTGGGCCCCTGTTCGTTCCGTTTTTCGAGATTTTTACGAAATCTAGCGTTTTACAAGGAAATGACCCAACTAAGACCGCTGCGACGACGGCTAAGCTTTTGGGTCCAACTCGGGCCTCGAACGTCACAGACGTCGCTCGGTTGACTTTTTCGGTAAAAAGTCAAATTTTCCCGAATTGGTCACAAAGTTACCCTGAGTCACCCGGAACTCATTTTGGTCGATAACGGGGTCAACTTAGGTCCGATATGACCCTCGGGGTCAAGTTTAGGTGGATGCCCAAAATTCAAAATATTTCCCGTTTTCCGCCGACTTGACCAGCGTTGACCGGGAGCGGTCCTTACATCCATGGTGCTGGTTGTGTGTTGGTGTTTCTGATCCGGTTCATTGCTGGCGTTACAGCCCGACGTGGGTTTTGCTTTTGGTGCCTCCTCAGTTCACTTTCCTCTCTGACTCAGGTGCATCTTCGACGACTCGTTTTAGATCTAGCGTAGGACACATTTCTCGACCTCCCTGGTCGTAGGTCGTTGTGAATCTATTTGAGTCGTGCCTCATCGCTGACTGTTATGGTGTTGGCCTCAGCTCGACGAAGGGGTTTTCCGTTGCTGCTCCTTTTCAATCGAGTTTTACTTGCACTCATTTTACTTTTCTTAAGTGTTGGTTTCCCCTTGTTGGTCTTGTATTGTTTTTGCTTAGTTATCAATAGTTTCCTTCCATTACAGTGGTAAGGACTCTTCGGTTTATATGTATTAGCCGTCGGCTAGTGGTTAGGGCATTTGTGACTATTGCTTGATTTTCTTCATATTCGATCTAAGGTCTAGTGATTATGTCTCCTTCGTTTGTGGTGTTGGGTGTTGGTTTGTTAATGGTCGTCTTACTTTTTGTATGAGAGGTTGTCGGTCCTAATGAGACAGGGAGCTCTTCATCCTAAGGCATAGATTTTGGTTGCGTTAAGTTTTGTTTGGGCTTCATGGTTGGAAAATCCGGGATCTAGACCTTGTTTAGTTGTGTGTGCTTCATGGTTATAAAATTTGGGTTCTAGACCTATGTTAGTTGTTGGGTTGCTGAGGTTTCTTTCACATAATGCTTCGTTTTTACTACTGGTTAGATCCTTGTATGGATCCGTTGTCAGGTTTAAAGCTGAGTTCTCTGGTGTTTTTTGCTAAAACCGAAACTTATTCGGTGTTTAGTCTTGTATTGTCTCATCTTTCATCCTCTGAAAGATTGGTTTTAATATATTTGTTTTGTTGATCGAAAAAATAAATTTGAATCTACCATAACTGAGAGATCAAAAAACTCTTGCGATAAATGTCTTTGAATGATATTAACCCTACAGTATAAGAAAATAAAGAAAACGATTATTATGCGCGGACACGAAACATTAACATCCAAGTGGCTCAAATTTTCAAACACACATTTGTTGTATAATGCAAGAAAGATTCGAATGGACAACTGTCTCGTTCTCCAGTTTTGATCCTTATCTCGCCTCTTCCTATATGCAATATAGATCCTTTAAATATCTCTCACCAATCTCTTGTATAGTATGTATATATAAATAGCTACACGCATCCACAATTAATTCTACACCTGAATTACTAGATACATAGCTAATATTAAGATGGGTGGATCCAAATTCCACACAGCTCTGCTGTCACTATCTCTGCTCATCACTCTCAGCCTCTTCCCCCACACACCAACCGCCCAGCTCAGGCAAAACTATTACGCCAACTCTTGCCCCAATGTGGAGACCATCGTCAGAAACGCCGTCAACGCCAAATTCAGGCAAACTTTTGTCACCGTTCCCGCCACCCTCCGTCTCTTCTTCCACGATTGCTTTGTCCAGGTTTTGTTACAACTCTTCGGCTTCATTGATGCATCCTATATATCCGGTGATTAATGCTTTGTTCCATCTCAGGGTTGTGATGCTTCTGTTATAATTCAATCCACCGGGAACGTCAAGGCGGAGAAGGATCACCCGGATAATCTGTCCCTTGCCGGAGACGGGTTTGACACGGTGATCAAGGCCAAGGCTGCCGTCGATGCGGTCCCTAGCTGCCGGAACAAGGTCTCCTGCGCTGACGTACTCGCTATGGCGACTCGAGATGTCATTGTTCTGGTATATATGTTTATGGACATATGTGTATATATAACGTTATGAAGTAGTAATTAAGCAATGAAGGTTTTTCTGTAATTATTTGATCAGTCTGGTGGACCCTCTTATGCTGTGGAATTGGGAAGATTGGATGGGTTGAGCTCCACAGCGGGGAGCGTAAACGGGAAGCTCCCTCAGCCAACGTTCAACTTGAATCAGCTCAACTCCTTGTTTGCTGCCAATGGCCTCTCCCAAACTGACATGATTGCCCTCTCAGGTCATTCTTACACCCTTCTTCTGAAGTATGTGCGTAAGGTTAAAAGTACATGAACGAATTAACTCTTGGATAAATATGTCGGTGTCTTCACTCATAAATTCGAGTTTTTAGATTAAATTCAATTTTAACACGACATCAAAGTTGGGTCGACCCACGATTAGTTATTAATTACCACCTCCATTCAGTAATCTCTGATCCATAGATCGGGCTAATGTTTTTAGTATGCATATAGTAAATCTGTTGGGTGTATATTCTTCATTAGTATGGTCATTGCATGTTCGTAACTGTCATGTTCACTTTAGCATAAAGCTGAGCACTATAGAGTTCCATGCACGCGCACTGATTGGTTGTTTTGGGTGGCAGCTGCGCACACCTTGGGATTCTCGCACTGCGGCAAGTTCGCGAACCGGATATACAATTTCAGCCGTCAGAACCCGGTGGACCCGACGCTGAACAGTGCGTACGCGACCCAGCTGCAAGGAATGTGCCCGAGGCAGGTGGACCCGAGGATAGCCATCAACATGGACCCAAACACCCCTCGTCAATTCGACAACGTTTACTTCAAGAACCTACAGCAAGGCAAGGGCCTGTTCACATCGGATCAGGTCCTCTTCACGGACTCAAGGTCCAAGCCCACCGTCAACGCATGGGCTGCCAACTCCCCTGCTTTCCAATCAGCTTTCGTCAACGCCATCACCAAGCTGGGTCGGGTCGGAGTTAAGACCGGAAGCAACGGTAACATCCGCCGGGATTGCTCTGCCTTCAATTGACTTCCCGATACACAATTCAGATTGAGTTGTCCGTTTCATATATGAATAAGTCAAATGTTCTGTTGTTGCTTGCTTGCTTAGCTCCACAATGTTATAGAGTTTTAATATAAAAAAAAGGAAGTAACTGGTAGCACTCGGTTGTTTGTTCTTGAATGAGTAAATGGGTCAAGGAGTTGTTTCGTGAAACTAGCACGGACAAGGATGCATAGGTGAGAAGAGCACTTGCCTATTGCACAGTTTGAGGACTGTGAAGGGATGTTGTAGATATCGGGTGTTTGGTTCGTCTAGGCAACATCTAGGCGTCTAAATTTACAAAAACACTTGGTTTAATCAGGGGTACTCAAGTAGAGTCAGAATCAGGTGGTAGCCCGATTCCAATCCGGTCAAGCGGGTGGATCATCCAATTTTGTACTTAGGCAAGGTTCGGGTTGGGCCTTAAATGAATATATGGAAGAAAAAAACGAAAACACGACGAATAGCAACGAACCCTCGCGGGAGAATCAAAGAGAACGACCACAAACTGCAACGAACCATCACGGGAGAATCAAAGAGAACAACCTCAAACTGCAACGAACCTTCTCAGCTTCTCTGACCAACTCTCTAGCTCCCTTATTAGTCTACGTTTTTTTCAAGGAAATACTTGAGACGTTGAGTAGAAAGAAAAGAAAAATAGGAAGACAGTGGAAGATGTAACAGAAACCCCGGATGTAAGAATTAAAAAGGCAAAAGATTAGACTCCCAACGTAAAATTGGTTAACGAGACCCTAAAACTCGCCGCCATATGTTGTCATCTTCTCCCCGACGCACTCACCCACCACGCCGAGAGCGTACCTCGTCCCCAAACAAAATCAAGAAAGGTAATGCTTGAAGATGAGCGGTACTTGAGGACAAGAAAATAGTAGTTTTTTAGAGAAGAAAAGGAGATGGGAGCACTTTCAAGAGTTGATAGGGGTATTTCAGTCATTTTCTAAAATAATAGATTCATGTGCCCTACACATGACTGTTTTACGTCAGTGTTTGGACACAAAATACGAAACTAAAAATCGTAAAATGTTAAAGTACCTCTATAAACCATTTTAAGTTAAGGGTAATTACATGAAAAATGCGTATAGTTCAATCACCAAACAATATTTTTATTTGGAATAGGCTTCACGGAACGTGAGGTCCGGTCTGGCCCAGCTTGCATAGAGCCCACTAGGCAATGTCTTGAACAAATGAGAAGAAGCAAGCTTATATAAGCACACTAAAGAATTCCTTTTCTTCCGATGTGGGACTTGGGCAAAACACAAAAGCCTTATTTGGAGCCATTCCTCCAACACCCCCCACAAATGGTGAAAAACGTCAAAAACACAAGAAAACATTTTTTTTAAGTAAAATAAGACACCACAAATGTTCTGGTAACTAGAAAGTGTAGTTGTAAAACCCGCTTCGCTTTAAAAATGGTATTAAATTACAATCCGAAAACCTTAGGGTAGGTTTTTGAAACAAGTGGCAAAAAAAATGGAAGCTGGGCAGGCCAGGCCAGACTCGCCAGCCGGTTTGGGATTGAGCCCGTTTTCTTGTCTGAGGCCCGAGAGGCCGGCCCAAGTCGCGTCCATATAAGCTGAAACCCTTAGGGTTTCAGCGTCAGAAACGCGCAGCCACACCTCCCTCTCCTCTCGATCCTCTCGACCCGTCCTCTCTCCTCCTTCGTCTTCCTCACCAAACTCCGACCGTCCACCACCAGCTCCGGCCACCGTCGTCCCGAGCTCCTCACGCCGTCACCGTCCTGGTCCTCCCTACCTCTCTCTTCTCCTCCATCCGACCCCGTTACCCCTCCGGCCAGCGCACGCCGTCACCGTCTCCGACCTCCCTTCCCTCTCACCTTCTCGAACGCCTCCGCCCAGAGCCGATTTCTCCGGCCCTCTTCCGGTCTCCGACCTCCCCGTCCCGAGCCCTAACTCGCCACCGAGCTCCACCTTCCCTTCAACCGAACGTGACCCGAGCTCCCGCCGTCGCTGGCGAGCTCATCAGATCCGGAACAAGACCGAGTCATCCGGACCCGAGGCGAACTCCCCGCCGTACACCGCCGTACACCGCCGCTTCCACCGCCGCTCTCCACCGTCTCCCCTGCCACCGTTTCAGTACGGTGAGTTCTCGGTCCGTGGAACCTCGGCCGATAACGGCGTCGCCGGTGGTCGGCCGGACCCAAGCAGAACTCGTCCTTCTTCTCTTGTTTTTCCCTTTTCCCGAGTTTGTCCAGATCTGGTCGGTGACAGAACGTTTTCTGTTCTGGATCTGGTTAGGACGGGATAGAACTTCGGAAATGGAAAGGAACAGAACAAAGCATGATTCAGTCTTGTTTAAAGGATTATCGGAAGTTTAGTGTAAATCTGAAATGTAAAGAAATGTAAAGAAGAACAACGAAGTTAAGGCGTTTGTTATTTTGTTTCGAAACAAATTAAAATATGTTTAAATGTGAAAAGGAGTTTAATTTAAGTTCAAAATGACAATCAGATTTAGAATAAAAGTTAGATCTTTGTTTTTCGGACGTAAAATTTGTTCTTGATAAAACTAGATCGGGTTAAGTTAAACGAGTTTTAAAACGAAAGTCGGGTGTTAAGATTAAACTTGAGTTAAGTTAAATCGAAAAGGGAAACGAAATCAGATCGGCTTTATAAGGGTTTTGGACCAAAATATCAAGTTTGGAAACAAGCAGAAGGAAATCGTTTGTTTTAAAATCAAAGTCGGAATTAAATAAAGCAAAGGAGTTTCAAAGACGGTTTTAAGTTAAAAATGGTTTTAACTGGGTTTAGATCAAATCTGAGTTCGGTGCACGGGTGCTCGAACCCGATCCGTCGTAAATCCCACTTTTATCCCGCTCGAGTGTAAACGACAACTGTCGGATTTAAACTGGACTAATCGTAACCTTTAACCTAACGGCGGAACCATTATTAAATTGTGGCTTCGGGTTAAATTTAGAGTCCGGCTCCGATCGAAGGGGAGCCCCGGAGAGCAATTTACAAAACCCGGGCAGATTCGCCATGTCGGGCGAATCGGGCCTTTAAGGGTCCTTTATCGACAATGTCGAGTAATTGGGAAGTTTGGGAGTGATCGACATTGTCGGGGTTACGTTTGGGCGTTGAGTTTATTTAATTTCGGTCTGTTCGTACTAGTTTAAAAGTGAGTTAAATTTGTGTTCTTTTAGATCGTGCTGCGGGCCGAGGCAAAGGGAAGCTCGGCGAGTGATTGGGATTGCTTCGGGGTTTATTGGAGCGCTTTTGGATTTATATACGAGGTAGGGAAAAGTAGCCGGATCTCGGCCCTGACTAGGGAAAGTTAACTGTAGAATTGCATGTGACACCGGGGTGTCGTGGGTTATTTATGCTATCGAATATTAGAAAAGCATGTTACAGGAATGTAGCGAATATCGGAATGCATGTGACACTTAGTAGTGTCGTAGGAGCAGAGAACTTTTCGGTGTTAGAATTACTGGAGGCATATGACCATGCCCGGAGGTTGACTGTTTAATTTCTGTCTTGGGTGGCCATGAGAGCCCGTGTTATTTGAATTGGTGTTTGGGTGGCCATGAGAGCCCGTGTTATTTGAATTGGTGTTTGGGTGGCCATGAGAGCCCGTGCATTTATTGTTGAGTTTGGGTGGCCATGAGAATCGTGTATTTATTGTTGAGTTTGGGTGGCCATGAGAGCCCGAGTGTTATTATTGGCATCTTGGGGTTGTTGAACCCGAGTCTTGACTGTTGAGGTGTCTTGAGTGGCCTTGAGTGTCTGTTTGTTGAACTTGCTTGTGTTTGTGGTTGTGTTTGCCCGAACCGACTGTGTGTCGGGGAGTGGTGTGGATTTTGGCAGGTTACGAGCATTCTTGGGCTGGCCTGACCAAACTCGAGCCTCGACAGGTTCTGAGCATTCTTCGGCTAGCATGTTCCGTGTCCGGATCCCGAAAGGTTATGAGCATTCTTCGGCTAGCTTGATCTGTGACCGGGTCCCGGCAGGTTACGAGCATTCTTCGGCTGGCCTGATCCGTGTACGAGGCTCGGCAGGTTCTGAGCATTCTTCGGCTAGCCTGATCCGTGTTCGTGTCTTTGGGGAAGGTCATTGTTGGTTGTGTCGGTTTTACTTTACAAGTTTGAGTACTTGAGTTGGTGTTTGTTTTGGTCTTGGTTTTGGTGTTGGTTTTGGCGTTGGTTTTGGTCTTGGTGTTGCTGTCTTTATCTGCTAATTATGCCATAGTCAGTCTGTTATCCGTGGAGGTGAGCGAACGCTCACCCCTAGCTTCTTTTCCTACAGGTACTGATCACCGGACGGACTAGGTTAGCTCTTGAAGCTCGTGGAGCTTGGAGCGGAGTCTGGTCTTTACTTTTTGTTGAGTCTAGTGACGGATATTGTACCTTGTCCACTTGTTGGGACGTTTTGTATTGTAAATACTTTTATTTTGAGAAGTAAATGGAAATGTCAAAGCTTTTATTCAAAACAGGTTTCAAGTTTTGTAACTCTTAAATGTTCGCGTCCCGAGCTCGGGTCTCTGAAATTGGGGCGTGACAGTAGTACTTAAATATCAATATCTTTCGATTTGAATTGATGCATAGTGAGATGTGATAACAACTTACTTAAAGTAAGTGAATATAATTTTGAACTTACTTAGCTTGATTTATACGTCACACAGCACATACCATAATTCAGATTCCACTGAATCCGTGAAACTTTCTGAATAGCTATTAAAGGCCACGCTTATACCTTGGTTTTAATGAGTGTTCTAGAAAAAAAATTCCCTAAGTCTTTCATAGATGGCGGCCCACCATCACACACACGTAGGTAGTTTCATCAAATACTTCTCACTAACACTGTCCCAATTGGGTCTTGAGCTATTAAGGACAAAAAGTCCATCCTATCAGCATAACCCATCATGTATGTCTCTATAGCACTAAGAAAACTGGTTATGAATTACAATCTATCAATGCATCTCACAAACACCACCAATATTAGTTATAGATTATTACCAAGATCTATCAAGTGCGTCTCAAAGCACCACCAAACCCGGTTATAGATCATCAAGCAAAACTAATGTCATAGGTATGGAAGATGTAGTTCATCAAAACTAGAATGGTTGTATATGACCACTAACACGTGTCATCCATACTTTCTTGACCTGTAGGCTTTAGCTTCATTCCTCTCGACATGTCAAGGAGTACTCTCCTTGGTTGACCCTTAGTGAAAGGATTAGCAAGATTTTTTTTGGATCTCACAAATTCCAAAAAGATCACTCCATTTTTCAAGAGTTGTCTTACGACATCGTGCCTGATACGAATGTGTCTCTTCTTACTGTTATACACATTACTCTTCGCAACGCAAATAGCCGCTTGCAAATCACAGTGTAATGAAACAGGCACAACTTGCATTCCCCACACGGGCAGGTCTGCTAATAAGTTCCTCAACCAGTCAGTTTCTTGTCCAACCAACTCAAGGGCAATGAACTCAGACTCCATGGTAGAGCTGGCTACACAAGTATACTTCGAAGACTTCCATGATATATCACCTCCATCCAAGGTGAACACATAGCCGCTCGTCGAGCTGATCTCATCATTACCTGAAACCTAGTTTGCATCACAATATCCTTCCAAAGAGTTAGGAAATGTATTGTAATGCAGGTCCCAACTCAAAGTCCCTTTTAGGTATTTTGGTAGACGATGTAAAGCATTCAAATGCTCGTTACTCGGGTTATGTGTATGTTGACCCAACCTTCTTATCGAATAAGTAGTGTTTGGTCGAGTGTAGTTCATGAGGAACATCACACTACCTATAATCTTGGCGTACTCAACTTGTGAAACACTATTACCTAAGTTCTTTGTGAGGTGTACATTTGGATCATAGGGAACATGTATAACGTCAGATTGAATGAATTTATTCAACACTTTCTCAACGCAATGAGATTGACTCAAGGATATGCCATTGGTGTTTCTGTAAAACCCCACGTATTTCTAAAGGGTATTATTTGAGAATCGAAACGTCAAGGTGGGTTTTTGCAACGAGTAAAATTGGAGAAGGAAAATAAAAAAAGAGAACAAGAGATTTTGGGATGATTGGGCGGGTCAGGGGCGAGCTGGGCCCAAATCCGCGCTTAACCTGGCTCATCCCACGCTAATGGAACCCTAGCCCAATCATGTGCTTCTTCTTCACGCGTTCAGCGCGCATACCGAGACAAAAACCAGATCCGCCGCTTCTCTCTCTCTCAGTTCTCTCCTCCCCTCTCTCTCTTGATCTTCTCCCCTCCCAGCCTCGCCATACCTCGCCCTCACCTTCACAGCCACCTCCGTCCCCGCGCCGAGCATCACCGTGAGTGAATCGAGAACCGTCGCCGGAGGACCATCTCTGGTACGGCGTCATGTTCAAATCGATGGAGGAACGACGAGGGTGCGTGTCCGGTATAGGAATAACTTGACAAACGAATTAATTAATTAAAGTGTTTGTCTGATTTCTCTATTGGGTACGATAACTCGAACTAAACCCCGATTACTACTTGACTATCGGTATGCTTACCGTGTCATTCTAAGAGTTAATTCTCAAGGTGTCAGGGAGGAACTCAGAGCATCCTTCAAACGGTTTGTGTCCTCGATCATCATATGACTAACAAGGTCTTGAAGCGTTAGATCCTTCTCTCTGTGTTTGGGGTGGTTGCGGTAGTCCTTCCACGAAGGTGGAAACTTCTCCAACATCACATGAGCAAGGAACACCTCGTTCATCTCCATCCCCTTGTTGACAATAGCAGCAGATAGGTCCTCGTAAATGTGGGTATAATCCATGATAGATCGGTTTTCAACCATCTGAAAGGAAAACCACTTTCCCACGACATACTTCTTCTTCTCAATGTCGTCATCTTCATACTTCTTCTCCAAAGTCTCTCAAATAAATTTGGCAGACTTGTGAACGCAAAGCAAGTCGAAGAGGGTGTTGGTGACAGGACTTAAAATCTGGCACCAGGCAGTTTTATTTTCCTCAGTAAATTTATTGAGTTTGGCTTCATTGTCCCTAAAAATGGAGGCAACTAAGGGAGTGGCACCAGGGGTAGAAAATAAGGGAATGGGGGGTCATTCAACAACACATAATCGATGTCCATTTGTTTGAAAAACATCATTAACGTTTGAGACCAACGACGGTAATTAGTACCCTCAAGAGGTTCAACACGGGAAAAATCATGCATAGTACGAGCAGCAACAGCGGGCTTATAATTCAAGTTCGCATGCATGTTCATATTCATGTTCATGTTTGTCATTACAGTTCACAATATATAAAGAATTTAATTTTGCTTTAAAAAATTTGGATTATATATGCAGAACTGGAGGATTTACTGAACAGAACAAAATGAAAAAAAACAATTGAAAATTGAAAACGACCAACCGGGATGACGTGCAGAACAGAAGTAGTTGTGGCATGGCAATATCGACCACTGACTTGAAAGCAAAATTATGGCGCGACTGTGGTGGCAATCAGCAACAGTTGCTCCCCAAGGTTACACAGCTCTACCCAACAGCGCGGCCACTCGCTCTACTGGATGTGGATTTAGTAGAAAAATTACCTGAACTTTGGGTGTAATTTGTAGGAAAATTTGGTTGTGGAAAGTGTATGAAATCGTATAGAATAAAAGAATCAGAGCCATGTATTTATAGGCTGACAAATGCATGGGTAAAAAGGTAAAACCATGAAAGATTTTTGGTTTCAAGGAATTAAACCCGCATTAATTTGTTAGATTTCACGTTACAACTGAATCAAAACGAAAACCGTTGCGATTTATTCAAAAAGGTTCGAAAAAATATTTAAAGGAAATCAGAAAAAACATTTTCCAAAAAAAATTTATGTGCTTTAGCCCGCCTTGCAGGGGCTCCACCTGAGCCCGAGCCTGATCCTGACCCGATGACGATGGTGCACGAAGCCCGGTCCAAACCAACATACATAGAGCTCATTAGGCCATGTCTTGAATAAAAGAGAAGAAGCAAGCTGATATAAGCACACCAAAGAGCTCCTCTTTTTTCGATACAAGACTTAGACAAAAAAACAAAAGGTTTGTTTTGAGTCATTTCTCCAACAAAGCGTGCATTTACATTGTCATATGATTGTTAATGGATCATTTTAAATGTTGCAGTAGCCATACGCTAAACCAATAATATAGGATATCTCAATACTTTTTATAATCTTTATACAGTGCCCTTAGTATTGTTTGTGTTTATGTCGAATTTTCTTTCGTTGGTTTTGTTCCTTATGCCTATAGTTTGTTGAAGGAAGTGATCTCGTATCATTTGATCTAATATATTCTTTTTTATTTTATCAGCAACTTTTTTTTATAAAAACCAAACGGCTACAAAGTGTAACTGAAGGTAAAGGGCAAGCCCTCAAACACACTTACAACCAACAGGAACACAGGCCAAAGCACTGTCTCAAACCACTACCCAACAAGGGGTGAACCAAATTACAAACAACCTTAAGGTCTAAAAACCCAGATAAACGAGCCTATAGTTTGTTGAAGGAAGTGATCTCGTATCATTTGATCTAATATATTCTTTTTTATTTTATCAGCAACTTTTTTTTATAAAAACCAAACAGCTACAAAGTGTAACTGAAGGTAAAGGGCAAGCCCTCAAACACACTTACAACCAACACGAACACAGGCCAAAGCACTGTCTCAAACCACTACCCAACAAGGGGTGAACCAAATTACAAACAACCTTAAGGTCTAAAAACCCAGATAAACGAGATGTACAACAAGATCTAATATATTCCTTTACATTTCATCAAAAAAAAGTGGTTATAACTTGAGACTTTGTATGTTACAAAATGTTTCAAGTGTTATTTTCTTTTTAATTTAAGATAGAACTTATTTCATGTTGTGTAATTATTTATATGCAACAGTAACGCCTAACAAAGACGAGAGGAAACGTTGCTTGCTACCTGCAACCACCATAATCTAGCAGCCACAACCAGATAAACCCAACCAAAATGAACTGCAGAAACCACTACACGTAGTAACAAAAATGCTAGTACCAAATTAAAACCATTATCATAATTTTATTATGTAGTAGATACCAACACCTTCTATTATTGTGGGAATGCTCTAAACAATCATAAAGTATGGAACAAAATAAAAGAGAGATAAAAAGCTTGCTCAATAATTTTTTTTTTTTTTTTTGACAAAGCTTGCTCAATAATTTAATACAACAAATACAAAGATTGAAATGAATCTCAAAGACTGTACCAACTCAGTCCTTTCCCTTTCCAGCTGATGGGTTCTGCTTCTGCACATAATTATGAACCTTAATTATAATAGTAAAGTACACATCGGCATATATCAAAAATCTATACTAACAGATAAGCTCACCATCATCCACCTTTATGCATATTAAGAAATAATAATCATTGGTTCGTCTTTTATTTGGAACGTACCCACCACTAATTAACACACAAATTCAATAATTAATCATGAAACCCTCGCGGCTTAATTAATACCACCATTGCGTGCAGCACAAATATTTGTCCTCTTGTTAGCGAAAGCTCAACATTCCAAGCTCTCGTCCTTATACCTTTGGCCTCCATATGTTTTCGGATTAGTTCCTTTTCTTTCCCGCAATTTTATAATACTTAACGGATTTACAAATCTACGAAACCCTAGCTAAGAGAAAGACTCGGAGTGCATGCTTAGTAATTAATTACAATCAATAGCGCATAGATTAAGAAGAAACAAAGCAATTAATGTGCTACACATACATATATATATATATATATATATATATACACACATGGGTATCTCTGCAACAGCACATGGTCGCATTAATTCCTTATTACTTAACTTTCACACATATTTTGTCTTTAATCTTGTCTTGATCCGAAGGAAGAATTCGAATTCGAGCTTCAAATTCTGATTCCAAAAAACATGGTTTTGATTACCGAAATGGAATTTAGATTTACATAAAATAACTCAGTACGTGTGTCTTGTAGTTGTTATTGTACCTCAAGTTCAGGAATCCTCCTCAGAATTCTCACTTGTAATAATAGTATTATACTTCATTTCCTTAACTTCTTCTTATTCTCTTTATTTGCTTACCTTTGATTCTATTCTTCTTATGCTCGTCTTTAGCTGCACCTGCATGCATGCCTTTCGAATGCCATTGCCTGGAAATCATAAACACACCCCTATTTTTATACTCATTTCGCTTTTGGCACTTACTATTAAAGAGAAAATAAAGGGCATCGATGGCTAAAAGTGTGTCAGCTTTCTTCAAGTAGTACCAATGACCCTTTTCAGTTCAACAGTGAAATTTAGTTTGCATGGAGATTTTATATGCATAGATGCTACAGAGTAGAGAGGAAACAACATGGTGGAGCTTTTCATGACCACTTGTCCACAGATGCATGTAACTATATGTATCTAGGGTTTCATATCTTAATCTAGTTGCAAAATGTTTATAATTTATTAGGTTTTCAGATTCTTCAAAACTTTAGCTACGTATTACATTCAGTCACGTCTAAATATCATAATACCATATGTATGTGCTAAGGTGTGTGTTCCACATCGAAAATGTGTAGATAAATTAACTCTTTGATATACATGTTAGGGTAAATTACATTCACCTACCCCGAATTATACACGTTTAATGGATACCTACCCAAATAGCGTATACATGCCTCAAACTGACAGTTGTAACAACATCCCCCATTCTATCTATGTTTTTCATCCATTTACTGTTCATTTTTTCAAAAATTACGAGACTATATGTAGTGTTACAATCCTAAAACCAACTCCTACCCTAAATCTCTCTCCAAACCTAAATCTAATCCTAAAATTGGATGAAAGGAAGATATTCTTATAAACTGTTAGTTCGGGATATGTATTCGTTATGAAATAACTTTAGAGTATTTATCTGTTAAACGTGTATAGCACAGAGTATGTGAGCATAATTAACCCTACATATTAAATTATCCACCTATCAAATTGAGTTTTTAGGTTGTAATGAGCTTCGGCATGTTGCAGCTAAACAAAGAACACTGAAACATGTATATATATGTAGCATATAATTTTCGTTACTCAGAGAAATTAAGACGGCCATTAAAAAGCTTAATTAACATATTAATGGTTAAGTTTAGTTAATAATTTGCGAAGAAACAAGTATGGTGTTAGAATAGGGTAGCTAGAAATGAAGGGTGGGGTGAAATGAGGAATGGGAAGGGAATAAGGGAACAAAGGAAAGAGGATTCACGTGTGGCGGAGTAGTTTGAAATGGGTCTGCTTTTGCTTTCACATGAAATGGTCCTTTCGTGACTGATCAACATATATGATCCTCATATCAGCAGTTGATAGTACATATATGGTCCTGGATTGTCTGAATGAGACCATACATACTACATACACGATGTGTGCGTATATATAGTAAAGTAAATTTGTTATTATAATTATAAATTGAATGTGAAAGACAAGGAAGAGATTGGATATAGATTTTGCATTCATTTCATTTTGATTATAAATTTATAATACAATGAGACGAGAGAGGAAGATGGATGGAGTTCTTCCTTACGGCGTTGGACAATGACCATACTTTTGTCTAAAATTGACCCTATAATATATATATATATATATATATATATATATATTTGTGTCATCTTCAATCCTCGGTTGCGTTTATTATTATTTTCATTTGAGTAGTCACTATCCCATTAACACTCTGTATATACCTAATTTATATGTAGAGGGAATTACCAATGGTCATGCTCAATAAACTGTCTTTTAAAAGAAACCGTGTGATGAGTATTTTCTTCTGTATACTGTCTATTAAGTTTTGTTGAGTTTTACATAAATAAAGAATTTCCTTTAATGGGTAAAAAGATCAATAGTCTCATATATAATATATAAAAAAATCGTAATGTACGCTAGGGTTTCTATGCGCTGACACCCTTCGCAGCAGTGCCGCTCCTCTTTCTCCCGGCGGTGTTCCGGGCTCTCTCTCACCGTCAGGGTGCACGTCTCCAAACCCATCTCCTCCATCCTCACCTACCTAGGGGGGCACAGTTTGGGTTCGTCCGGCCAGTCTTCGATCCCACACCATCCACCCCATGGCCGGTCTCCCTCACCTCCTACGCAACCCCCCACCAATCCCTGGGCAATCGCAACACAATTGGGACCTAGGGTCAGGGGTGCTCTCGTCGCCGTCGGAATCGGAATGTCATTTCCTCAAACCGTAGCCACTATATTCCCAGTTCGCATGTTCTCACTGCAAACCTTGTTTGCACCTGATTCACTTCGTTATTCATATATACATATAGTCATTATGAAATAAAAATTAAGCTTTATTCTACAAACTACGAATTAATAAGAGCCATTGGATTTACGAAATCCAATGACCCAGATGTTGTTAGAGCGCGATGATAATTTTATAGATAACGCGAACTTACTCTATTGATTGCAATATAACATGTGCTGACCACGCCTATAGTACACAAAAGCACCAATATCTTTGTGTATAAGGTATCAATATCTTGCATGTAAGATACCAACACCCTTGTGTATAAGGTACTAACACTCTTTTTGTATGTAAAGTACTCACACATTAAAGTATCAACACTCTTATATGTAAGTATGTAAGATACCAACACCTTTGTATGTAAGGTAATAACACGTTTGCATGTAAGGTATCAGATTTCTTTTACAAGTGTGCTACAGTTGCGGCAAACACACGTTACACTACTAGGAAAAGTTACAAAATCGCTATTTAACTTTCTCCGTTTGTTTTTCAGATTTGATGGTTTACAGTACTTCTTGATTTACACAACAAAGAACATTTGTAGAGATAGTATCCTTGTATTTATACCATCATAGAGCTCCATATATATATAATATGAACAAGCAAATAATAGTCAAATATATACTTGAAACTTTGGAGAAGTGTATTGCATTATACATATGCAATCATACAACTCTATATATAAAAAAAGGGCAAACTTCATCCTAATATCCGTAAAACAACTTAAGTTTCGTTAGGATAGTGGGTTGGAATTTAAGTTTTTTTTAGGTAGTAAGATGAAGTTTATCCATAAAAAAAATGAACAAGCATAAATACAATCAAATATAAAAAGTCGGGGAAGTGTCTAATAACAAGTTTTACTGTACCGCTAATTGTAAGTATATGTTCAAGTTGTTGAAGCAAGTAGAAGAAAATGAGAAAGGGACTCCATAACAATAATGGAGAGGAATGCAGAAGAAAATGACATATTGATGATACATGTATGTGTGTTGGAAGGAAGGATGGAGAGGGGTAAAGCCCGTGAGTGAGCCAAAGAAAACTGCTTTTGAATCCTAAAGATAATATAAGCCGACAAAACTCAACTCCCACAACCGGACAAGTTACCGGCCGGCAACTTTCACATGCCACCAAATACCAACCCTACCTCTCCTCCCTCCTCCTTCTCTTTATATCATCATCATCATCCTCCTCTCTACTTCTCTCTCTGTATCTTTCATTTGAGACTATTTGGGAGATGTCATTTATATTGATAGAGAGATGTCATTCTGCAATTTCGGATCAGACCCTTTTGTAGCCACTAAAGAGGTTATTGTTATGCCCTTGATTCATCTTTTCCTTTCCTCTTGTTCAATTTGACTTCACCACTCCTCGGGATGGGAGTTCTCTGAACAAACTCTCCTTCCACATAAAGCTGAACTGTCCCTTCACTATTTTCTTCACCATTTCTCGGGTCGCTTCCCGATGTCTAGGCACCACTATTAGTCTGGTCTCTTTCTCCTCTCGCAATTATTTCTCTGCTACTCTGACCTTTACTCAGATCCGACATATATACAGTTCTATTTCTTAAAACTACTCCATCAAGCTATAGACCTACTTGTTCTTTTCATTCCATGATGCAGTTCACCGAAAACCCACCTCCACCGTTACACCCCATCTTCTCCTCCTCCGCCGTTAACAAGAACCAGCTCCACCGGACCCGCCCTTGGCCGGGGTTTCCCTCCTCCAAAGCCCTGGGGAACTTCGGCGACGCCAATTGCATGGAACAGCTCCTGGTCCACTGCGCCAACGCCATCGAGACCAACGACGCCACTCTCGCCCAGCAGATCCTGTGGGTGCTCAACAACATCGCCCCGCCCGACGGCGACTCCAACCAGCGCCTCGCCTGCGGCTTCCTCCGCGCCCTCATCGTCCGCGCCGCCCGCACCGGCACCTGCAAGATGCTCGCCGCCGCCATGGCCACCGCCACCACCACCCTCACCATCCACACCCACAAATTCTCCGTCATCGAGCTCGCCGCCTTCGTCGACCTCACCCCCTGGCACCGCTTCGGCTTCACCGCCGCCAACGCCGCCATCCTCGAGGCATCCGAGGGCTACTCCGTCGTCCACATCGTCGACTTGAGCCTCACGCATTGCATGCAGATCCCCACTCTCATCGACGCGCTCTCCAACCGCCCCGACGGCCCGCCCCTCGTCAAGCTCACCGTCGCCGGGTCCACCGACGACGTCCCGCCGATGCTCGACCTCTCCTACGACGAGCTCGGCCACAAGCTCGTCTCCTTCGCCCGCTCCCGCAACGTGGTGCTCGAGTTCAGAGTCATCCCGTCCAGCTCCTCCGACGGATTCTCCTCCCTGATCCACCAGCTCCGGCTCCAGAACTTAGTCTACAACGACGGGTCAGAAGCCCTCATCATAAACTGTCACATGATGCTCCACTACATCCCTGAAGAAACCGCCTTGGATAATCATCACGATCCCACGTCCCATTCCTTCCGGAACATGTTCCTCAAAGCCGTGAGGAACCTCAGCCCGACGCTGGTGGTGGTGGTGGACGAGGACGCGGACCTGACGTCGAACAACCTCGTGGCGAGGCTCAAGGCGGCGTTCAACTACCTGTGGATACCGTACGACACGGTGGACACGTTCCTGGCGCGGGGGAGCGAGCAGAGGCTGTGGTACGAGGCCGACATTTGCTGGAAGATCGAGAACGTGATAGCCGCCGAGGGGAGCCAGAGGGTGGAGCGGGTCGAGCCCAAGGCCAGCTGGGTCCAGAGGATGAGGAGTGCGGATTTCCGGGGAGTGAGCTTCGGGGATGCGGCGGTGTCGGAGGTGAAGGCGATGCTGGATGAGCACGCCGCCGGGTGGGGGCTCAAGAAGGAGGAAGAAGATCTCGTGCTCACGTGGAAAGGCCACAATGTTGTGTTTGCTACTGCTTGGGTCCCGGCTTGATCGATCGTATATCATCATGCGATCGCAAGGCTTCGCTTTCTTCGTTATTTGATGCTTACTCTCTCTGATTTCATTTTCACTTTTCTTCATTAATCTTTTTGTTTCTGTGATTATAGAGCATAACCACTTTAATTGATTTCAATAACCATATTCCCAGCATGAACCGTGTTTGCTTAATGAATATATGCTGGGTTTCTTTTGCTAACTTTATGTGATTACATCAGTTTGTTGACATAAATTCACGTTTTTTTTGTTTTAGCTGGTTTTGTGTTAGGAATTTCTATGATTGATTGCCGTTATTAAGACTAGCTAGGGACAGCTCAAATCACAATTGATGTACAAGTTCTGAGTAGGAGAGCTCGTTAACTGGAGCTCAAAAAGAAAAAAATGTCCTAAATGTTGAACAACATCTCCTATAATTAAATGAAACAAGCTAAATTGATTGACCCCAAATAAATCAATACTCGTCTCATCTGTGACCCACTCATCACCTTCTGAATTCTCATCAAGAGCCTTTGTTTAAGCAAACTGGCCTAGAAAAGCTTTACGAGCTTGAGTGACCTGAGTCAAGACAACAACGGGATTGACGACTCTTTCACGGCTCAAAGCACGTACTCTTGACTTAGACGTAGCAATGTAATATGCCGAGAAGTGCTTGGAAGGCTGACACTTACGTTTCGGGGGTTTGATAAGGGCATCCTTCTACGGACTACACTCACCTTGACCACCTCCCGACGTAGGGTCACCCACTTTGTTATTACCTTATCCACAAACCTTGCCACGATCCAAAAATGGAGCCTCATTCATAGATGGGCATAAAATAGAACCATGTACTAATTTGGCTCCAAATTTTCCCACACCATCGACCTTTCACCTGTCACGCGAACAGGTGCAGAAGTTAGGCTTGGGCCCTAGTTATCCATCTTCTCTTGAGGCCTAGGATCGATCGATTGAGGCATGGGATTTACTGGTGAAGACAACGAGGAGGTCAATACCTCCTTAACACACGCACCAGTAACTTCGCCCTCTTGTTCCGTTGAATCCTCAACAGCAATACGAGAAGTAAGCACTTGCAGAAGTCTGCTTCTTATGCTTCATGCTCAAGTGTAACAACTATGAACGCACCTTGTATTAATATACAAGTTTTAAATATACATTTTAAAATATAGAAGTTGTTTTTTTGAGCATATAGGAAAACTTTATTAATTGTCCATTACGATGATACAATGTAAGGCGGAGGGAGGTGTCCTCCCAGCTCCGTAAGAACATGCATGGAATAAGCCACTCTAATTAGCCAGTGAAGGGCTTTATCCGCTAATCTTTTCACAAACTCGAATTTGGATTCCTCAGCTAGATAGAGTAAAAGCTGAATATCCTGAACGATATTGTCCACTAGAGAGAGGGGGTGGTAGCTAGTTTGTTGAGAGTCGCCACTAAGTGCATCAATGTTGATGATAATCCAATTTCATTGGCGGACCTGAGCTAGGGCCAGTGCCATTACTATAGCGAAAGCTTCGACAAGTACCGGATCCCAAGCTCCATTGGCTGGTCCATTACCCTTCTCAATAACCTCCCCCGTATCTGATCGGCATATGACCACTCATCCTGATTTTGCTTGGCCTTTGAAGATTTCTTCATTAACATAAATGACTTTATAATCTATTTGTGGGGTTTTCAGATTGTGTTTCCATTGGATGGTATGAACCTTCTCGATATATGGTGTTGGAGAACGGCCTCCCGCTAGATACGACCGTTTGGATACATAATGTTAGTGGGGAGGGTTGGACTTGGTTCCAGACCCAATTGTTTCTCGCCTTCCATATTTCCCATATGCCAATTAATATCTCTGCAATTCAGTCTAGAGTTTGCTCTTGGACCCTTTTGGACCACCAAGTTGAAAATATAGTGGTTAGAGGTATCGAAGGTAGGCCTCCCATATTCGCCCATCAATACTTGGCAAATTTGCAATGTAGGGAGAGATGTTCCGTAGTCTCAGGTGTTGACAACAGATAGGCAGAGTGGTGATAATGGAACAAAGTGCATGTTTGGCCGCCACTTGTAAAGTACCTCTAAGAACACGCCAAAGTCAAATACGAATCTAGGGTTGGACTTGGAGGTTCCAAATTGTAAGAAATAATATCGGGGGTGCCGATTGTTCTTGATCTTAGAGTCTGGTATCCTGCTTTTGTAGAGTAGTGCCCTCTAGGATCATCCGCCCAGTACCAATTATCATGGCTCGAGCTGACAATAAGAGGTGGCCAAGTTTGCTACTTGATCTTGTGGGGAGAAGATTTCCATGATGTGGGGAATATTCCACCTTTTAGGATCAGGAAGGATGAGATAGTCGACTACGAGGCCCTCAAGCGTTGGAGAGGATATGTGGATGTATGTATCTTGCGTGGTCAGCTACGGTTTATGGAGGATATGAGTGGTGTGGCCACCCCTGCCGTGCGGCACATATCAGATATAATTAATGCATGGGTAGCCCGAATGATCGTCCATATATAGGTTGGGTTGGATCCCCGTGCAACCGTTTAGAAGTTCCCATATGGTAATAGCGAGCTTTGACTAGTCGAGCTACCAAGGATTGGAGTTGAGTAATGAGATTTTGGGCCTGTTTCCCCATGAGGTCCTTATTCACATCTTGAAGATCCCTACATGCCATACCATGAGTCTTCTTTGGTTGGCACAACTTGTGCCAGTCTTGTCATATAATTGGGCGTTTCTTGTTTGTTACTGCTCCCACCAAAATCGAGCTAAGACCACATGAATCTTGTCATCTATAGACCTTGGGACACGAAAGATGGACATAACATACGTTGGGAGAGAAGTTAGAATAGATTTGATCATCACATATCTTCTAACCGGGGAGAGGAGTTTGGCATCCAGGAGCGGAAGCGCTTGACAACTTTCTCTCTCAAGTAGGCTAGGCTACGTGTCATTCTTCTACCAATCATGTTTGGTACTCCCAGATACATATAGGCCTCTACAACTTCTAGTGTATTAAAGATTCGACATCAGGCTTGTCGGGTCTGAGGATACGTGTTCGAGTCAGAAAGTATGGATGACTTCTAGGGGATAAGCACTTGACCCAACCAGGCACCAAACTTGGTTATTAGGTCGCAAATCTGTATGGCCTCCTCGTTCATCACTTTTTAGAAATTATAGCGGTCGTCTGCAAAGAACATATGGGTAATCAGAGGTGCTCCTCTTGCTACCCGAAATCCATGTAGCTGGCCCCCGATTCGGGCCTGTTCAATTAGACGATAAAATCCTTCTATGCATAAGAGGAAAGGTATGGAGATAGATGATCTCCCTAGAGAATACCTCTTGTTGGGATGACAGGGTCCAATGTTTTCCCTGTGACTGCAATTTGGTAGGACATCATACCCATGCAAACCATCACCAGTTTCGTCCATTGTTCCGAAAATCCCAATTTCAGCATCGTTGTCATAATGAAAGGTCATTCCACCCTACGGTTTTAGCACATAGAATGGGCACGATAAGCGTACCGGTTGTCAAGTAGTATTTAAGATTAAAGTCCAGATTATCGTACCCAAGGGAGCACAAGACACACAATTATTATCTTAAGTTTGTTATTAAGTTGTTTCATTAAAAATATAGTTTTGGTTTTAAAACATGTAATGTAAACAAGTAATTGAAAGGAAAATAAGACGAATTTTGAATCAGAGAAAAAGCAATCTAGGGCAGTGGCGGATCCAGCTTTTTTAGTGAGGGGGGGGGGCACCAATATTTTTCGGTGATGATACATACCGTTAAACATATTTGAGAGAACACAACTAGGAAATTGAGAAAAACTAGAGGGGTATTTTAGAAATTGTCAAATATTAAGTAACAAAATTTCAAAATAAAAACTTAAATTCTATAAAGAATTAAAATCAATATATTAAATAAAAATAAAAAATTCAAACTAATTCGAATTAGAATTTTTTTTAAGTAGAAGTACCAAAAATTAAAAAATATATAATTGGGAAAATACAAAAACATCATAAACCTAATACACGCTTGAAATCTATTACACAATTACTTATTAGTTCTACTTGTAATGAGAAGAAAAAAAAAGGAAATATAAGTATGGTGAAAAAGAATATTAAATACTAATAATATCCTATTGAACACTTAATTTTTTTGGATAAAAATTGAACAGTTATTTTTTTTTGGATGAGTATTGAACAGTTACTTATTACTACTTCTAATTAGGAAAATGGAAAGATAAAAGGATAACAAATTAAGAAAGTTTAGGGGGGGCACAATGAGACAATTAAGTGAATTAACTAAAAAACGATTCCGTAAACATTAACCACAAATGGCTTGGGAGAGAATTGAGGGGGGCACATGCCCCCCTGGATCCCACGTAGATCCGCCATTGATCTAGGGTATAGGTTCATGAAGATCATTCCCACATATTGAACATGGATAATTATTATGAAGTTGACTATTATCAAATTATCTCTCAAACAAGTCATAACTTCGTTCGAATGTTTCGGACCATAATGGAATCTAACCATCAAGTTCTCCCGAATCTAGATGTAGGAAGACCTTGAGCATTACTTCCCTTGATAATTTCTAGCTTTCGATACAAATCTATGTCTATTGCGATTGTGTTAACGTAGCTATCCCTAGTCTAGATTTAAACACAGCTTACTATTGATTTTAGACTAATTACAATCTCCATCTCAAGAGTGCTGGATCCTAATTCACATCAACTATCAAGCCCACAAGGGAGATAGAGAATTAAGAGTAAATCAATAATAAACTCTAACATGGATTCAACTTGCACAATATTATGATATTGCACAGACATTGTGATATTCACATTATGAGGTTCTACCTACTCATAGAGGAGGAGGAGGAGAACAAGTTTGTGTTGTGGTGTTAAAAAGTCAATAATATGACTCTAAAAACGATCAAGACTCGTGGAATTATATATGTACCGACAACCACAAATTGTTATAAGAATTACCTTTAATGTCTCGCTTTTATGGAAAAAATGTACATTTGGTTTGCACTTTTACTTTCATATGTTGAATGGACTTTAGGTACTCAAATCAAATATAAAGCACAATTCCATTTTATTTCTCTTACCACAAAATTGATATTATAAAGTAAATGAACGGTTTTGATTTCCTAATTTACAAGTTGACGTTATAAAGATATAAGAACTGCTATTGTTTGTAGCATTCATCTCATACAAACCGTTAGACCTCTAAACCACAAACTCAAGTATTGTAAAGACCGTCCAAATTGATTGAATTAAGATTTATATTATTGTTGGAACGTCGAGGGTTGGAGAACGAATTTAATTTTGGATCGATTCCAAAACAAAGGGGGAAAGAAAAAGAAAAGAAATCAACAAAAAAAACGAAGGGGGAAAAGGCCTGGGCCAGGCCAGACTTAGACTTTGGGCCGAGTCAGACCAGGCCCAGCCAATCACGCGCAGGCCCACTCTAAGACCGGCCCGATTCCATTTCAGTAAAACCCTAACCCCGACGCTTCACATCCTCATTTGGCTCGCGCGTTTCCCGAGGTTCCCATCGTCTTCCTCCTTCCTTCTCTCTCTCGCTCAACCAAACCTCGCCGGAGCTCAGAGCTGCTCGTCCGCTTCATCATCCTCCACCATCGACCCTTCCTCGCCACCAAACGCCATCAAAAACCCTGAAACCACCCCTCTTTCCCTTCGTCCTCCCCGAGCCGTCTCAAATCAGCGTCGGCGCCGTAGATTCGAACCTCGCCGTACCGGAATCGAGCGAACCTGTAGAGGTGAGCTCTTTCTCCGACCAGCTTCGTCTTCCTCGTCCTTCTTTCCCCAGAAATCCTCACGCTCGCGAACTTTTGGTAGCCGAGCTTGGTCGGAAAGGGTCGCTGGAACTTTAGGGCTCCAGATCTGGAGTTCTCGCGTCGATGAGCTACTCTAACCTCCAGATCTGGACAGTGAAGCTCAATACATGCTCTGACGACCTCCCCTTGACTTTCCGAGCCTCATGATGCTGCCGCCGCCGTCGAGAACCCTACTCCGACCTTCCCCGCCGTCGTCCGTCGCCGGAGCGAGACCAGAGCCCTCGCCGGCGTCACTCTCGGGCCAGACGGACTCGAGCCAGGCTCGTCTCTGGGCCAGAACGAGACAGGTCTTGGGTCTGGGCCAGGACGAGGCACGACCTTGGGCTCGGACCTGTACTGGGTTTGGGCCTCGGGCCTGAATCTGGTTTTGGGTCCGGGTCTGGGTCGGGCTCGAGTCAGGTCTGGGTCTGAGATCTCGACCGGGTCGGGTCCGGGTTTCGGACTCGGGTCGGATCCGAGTCAGGATTTTTAATTAAATTAATTAATCAAACAATTGGGTTAAAATCAGATTAAATGCAAGGACTTATCGGACAATTTAAAGGACGTTTGGACAAACTATTGGACTAAATTGATAATTTGAGGACCGTTACAGACTGGACCAAGACTGACTACCGTCCCTTTTGTGTTTAAAACCAGGCTTTTACCCCGAGCGCGGAGAAGACCGGAGTAGGCACGGATGTCAGCAGCTTGGCGACCCAGTTAGAGACTGAGGTAGGGATTACCTCAAAACCCGCTTTATTACGGACGCACTAGAATGCATATAGGGAAACCCAATAACCGGATAAATAACTAGTATGCATTGTAGGATGTGAACAACTAGCGTAGACGTATAAACTGTGAACATTTACGATTACTGTTTTGAGAATTTGTCGTGCTGATAGAATCGGGCCATGTCGTGGCTGTATGTTTGTTTGCTGAGTGTATCTGCTTGTGCATTATGTGTTGTTTGAACGGTTAATAAATAACGAACATGAAAATGAGTAGAGTGGAACTAGTGATGCATATTAGTGACTTGAGTGTTTACTTTCCTGTTTTTGTGATATGTTGAAATGTGGGGATGTTGGGGACTGGATACCGGTTAAGCCGGTGGGGTTACCACGTTGAGTGTGGTGTCGGTAAGTGATAGTAAGTGCGGAACAGTTGTGAGTGTAATTAAGAGTCAAAGCATATTATATTCGGTGTAACATGTCGTTGATATGTGTGGGCAAGTGTGTCGTGATTGTTATGATGTGAATCAGTGGTTGTGATATGGTCGGGTGAGTGATAGACCGATGTGATCATGATTGTGGTTGTGGTACTGTAGTTACATGTGAGTGTGATCGTGATTGTGGTTGTGGCACTGTGGTTACCTGTGAGTGTGATTGTGATTGTGATTGTGCTACTGTGGTTACCTGAGAAAGGTGGTTTCCCTACCTTCCGACCTCGAGTCGGTAAAACGTTGTGTCCCGCGAAGAGGTGGTTTCCCTACCTTCCGACTAGCACTCGGTAAAACGCTGTGTTCCGCGATGAGGTTGTACCGCGAAGAGGCTTGGACTGTGTTCCGTGATGAGGTTGTTCCGCGAAGAGGCGATGTCCCTACCTTCCGTGTATCGGTAAAACGGTGTGTTCCGCGATGAGGTTGTGCCGCGAAGGGGCTGGGCCCGTGTTCCGCGATGAGGTCGACCGCCTCTCCCGACTTTGTGTTGGGGAAAGTTGCGTACGGCTACGCCGGGCCGAGCGGGTTGCTCCTGAGACCGTGCAAGTGTGTGAATTGCTTGTGTTGAGTTTGCCTTGGTTTTTGACTGAGTGTTGTTGTGTTGTGAGTGTTACGGTGCATGTGGCTATGGTTGTTTTCCATGGGTTGTTCCTTCGGTGTTGCATTCGATTTAACGGCTAGCGTTGAGTTAAGGTTGGAATTTGTTGGTTTGTTGAGTGTCAGGGTAAGCTGAGTATTGTTGAAAATGGTTAAGTGTCGCCTCGATTTTATCAACCCTTGTATTAAACTTTAAACTTTGGAAAGGCATTCTTTGTAAATCTGTAATGAGGTGGTTTTCGTGGTTTTTCCTACTGAGCGTCAAGCTCACCCCTTACCGTGTTTTCTACAGGTATTAGCTTTGATTTGGAGTAGTGGACATCGCGGAGCATGGGGCTAGTGAGGGTCCGGGATATATCTTTATTTCTTGTTCTTTAGAGACGTGCTGTCGTTTCCGACTGTTGTATTTGACTGAGCGTACGACTCAGGGCTTTGAACATTCTGTTGAATTATTTTATTTATCTTTATCAGCTGTTATTTGCTTTTAAACTGTTTTTTTTTATTTCATTAAGTCGCGCCTCGGGTCCGGTCAATATCGAATTTGAGGCATGACAAGTATTAAAACAAATAAAATGGATATGTAATAGTTTTTGTATATTTATACTAAAATTCTACTTATGAGTGGTTATTGGCTATCTATCACAATCCGATTGGGGGAAAATAAAAAACAGTATTTGGTCAGTCGGATCAACCCTAAACCCTAAATCTTTTGATCAACTATTTATAGTTAGTGGAGGAAGGTAATATAAAAATCAAACAACACCTTATTGGTGAGGTACAGGCTTGTCGAAATAAAAATTCCTTTGAGGAAGATAATATCCAAATCAAACAACAACGTATTGGTAAAGTATAGGTTCGACGAAATCCAAATTAGTCAAGGAAGTTAATGTCCAAGTTAGTTTTTGGTTAAGTGTCGGATCGGAAACGACGTCGTATTGGTTAATTACAGGGCCGAAGAAATCTTAAATCGTCGTGGAAGATCATATTCAAGTCAGCGGGGCCTTATTTCGTTCTCTCTCGCCATTTCATCATTGTTTCATTTGTTTATGCTTTTCGGCCCTCCGACGACATCGCAAAAACCATAGGCTTCTCCTCTCCGACTAAAGCACCAATCCTGCCTTAACGTCGTCACCACCAGAGCATCATCCGTACCTCAATGCCGGACTTTCGAAGTTAGGATCGAACCAACCCACGCCATCCCTGGTCCTTGTTTCAATCTTCTTCTAAATCCAAGAATTTTTTTCATTTAGGGTTTCATATAATTTAAATTTAGGTTTAGATGTGTCCATTTATATTTGCATAAGTATCATAATTAGAAAAACATTTATGTATTTTTTTTTCACCAAGATCAATCGGCCCATATGTTGATGAAGCAACCAGATTACGATTTTTTCTTGTGTTCTTTCCAATCAAACATAGTACTTATGCTATTTCAAAAAAAAACATAGTACTTATGCTTTATGAACATTATATTTTAGGATTGAATTATTTTTCTAGTAGAAGGAGATAATAATTTAGCATCCATCGCCGAGTGCGACTTTTAATAGTCGCACTGAAACGGTACCGAAATCTATTCTCGGCCACAAAGTGGCATTTGGGCTCGTCTAAAAAGAACTTGTTTGGGCCTAAAGGTTAGGCCCACTGGACTATACTGATCGATCTTTGTGCTAAAGAAGAAGTCGAAATGGATCACACATAGTGAGACTGAGACGTAGACGTAAAGATGGAGTGAGGTCAACGAAATAGTGGATTAGACGGCGCGAGTCGACCATCTGCTTTGTTCCGGGAATATGGGGTCGCAGCAGCATCACGTGTCTCCCACCTCCTCATGTCGCCTTTAATCTTCATTTTCATTTATCCTCAATTGTTGGTTTCTCTATCCCTGCTACTGGTCCCCTCCTCATGGCTCCGTCTACTTTTAGCCTTCTTGTTTTTTCTTCTCCAACCACTCTCTCACTCGCACTATCCAAAGGGATTTGCAAAAACAAACTTAAATGATTAATCCATTGACTGATATTGAATTTATAATCAAGTTTAAAAAATTATTACTAGAACATCTGTCTTTAGAGTTTTTGTTGGGTTGCCAGGATAATTCTATGGTTTCCATTTTAAGGGTTTTCCTCAGCTTGAATCTTTTATTTTAAAATCTAAGCTTATAAAATTTGTTGATAAAAAATAAACATAAACGAATAATTCTATGGTTTCTTTGGGTAGGGGTCATTTGTGGTACCCTAACAATTTAAAACAACCATTGGAGTTCAATTTATTTATCTTTCGTTCTTATCCTAATTCTTTGTTCCCTTGATGGCTAGAGTTTGTAACACAAGTTTTTCAATTCTGACCTCTCTTCTTCGTTTTCGGTGATGGATGACAATGGAAATGAGTGTCTGGTAATTTCTTCACTGATGTCCAGCAAAAGTATCGAGGTGGGAACCCCGTTCTCCTGTTCCCTTGGTGGTTCGCCTCAGTCAGCTCCGATGATTGGACCCTTTAGGGCTGATCCGGTGATCGTGGGAGGATTAGTTTTCACGGCCTAAACAATGGTGGATCCTTCTCCGGTGGAGGGGCCAACGAGACGACGTGTATGGGTGCCAGGGATTACTAAGGGCCTCGTCCATGGGACTCAAGCAAGCAGACCTCGACCATAGTAAATTCGGGCGGTCGAGATCCAAGAGGTATGACGGCTACCCTCCACAGATCGAGAGTTGCACCCATCTAGGTTGTTTCCTTCTAGGATTTTGGGCCTGCCCCTAGATTTTCTGGGGAACTTGATTCTGAACCTCCAATGTCACCGATGGGGAACTGTTGCAAAGGAGGAGGATCTAGGGTCCAGAGAGGAGACGGGTGACTAGGGCGGCGAGGAGTCTCCTTGGGCGAGACCGAGCCCTGTACATGAGCACGATCGGTGGTGGTAGGATCGAAGACTAGAGTCGAGGGTTCCTGTTGTTGGGTCTGAACCGGTTAGAATGAGTTCCCGCAGACATTACTTTGGGGGATCATATAGCTTAAATTGGTTCGTAGTTTGCACAATAAGGACTGATGCAAACTACAGACTCACAGGAAGGCGACACGTATCCTTTTAGCGCGCGTGCATATGTACAGTTTTGGTTTATGTACGCACAATTCTGATACTTCCTATGCAAAACATTGATACATTTCCATACAAATACTTGTGTGTCCCCAGTTTATAGGATAAAGACAGTATACCATCTATGTATATCAGAAAAATCATCCAGTATTGGGAAGCAAGAGAAGAAGTAAAATAAGTAAGAAGAAACAGTAAGGATCTGCGATGGCAAGATGAAGTAGACCCACAAACTTGGCAAGTTGCGCAAGTTGCACTACTTATCAGTTATTCAAGTAAAATTGATAAAAGAAATAAAAACAGTAAAGGAAAAGGAAAGGCTATAAGGACATTAAGCTATAAATTTTCAGCTTTATTGACCAAATATCATCAAATGGGGACCAGAAATCAAAAAACAAATCTTCAATCAAATTGACAGTTGACAGAACAGAATCAATACATGTAGATGTAGCAGACAATATTATATAATAACAATTAAATGACCTCTCCCAACTCCAACTAGCACAAAACTATAGAGCTCAGTTTTTATATTTATTTCGAGATTTAATATAAGAAAATAGATAGATGGATCCGCACCAAGAAGGTTGGAAATGGTGGTGGACAAAGAAATGATCTCTTTTATGAATGAAAGTGAAATCCGCGTCACTCGCCTTCCTCATCCGCCTCATACAACCAACATCCATTTTTTTGCCGTTTGCCATACCTCATTGGCTGTCCCGTTTTTACACTTATCTTACCGAGGATAATTATAAAAACTCACAGCATAAATTATACATACTTTAAGAATGTTGTTAACTGTTGTAAAAATTAAGTTTAATCGGAATCAACACCAAAATATCAATAGCTCATAGTAATACGAAGGTTGGTGTCTACATATTGATTACCAAGCAAGACAAGAAAGAACACTTGAGTATTAGAGAGTAGAGAGAACTTTCCTACAAGATTAGAGTGTTGGGTGTGTGTTGCATTGTATTATAGATGATATAATACAATGGGTTGGCACCACTATTTATAGGAACTAAGGACACATGAGGTAATACCACATATACTACCAACATGCAATTGGTGGTGACATGCTAATTGTGGTGGCCACATGTAAAGACCGTCCCTGTTAAAAGAAATAATATTTAAATTTATAGATTGGATCATCATTGGTTGGAAACATGGTTGAATTTTGGACCAAGTTCAAAAGAAAAAGAAAACAAAACAAAGAGAAAAAAAGAGAAACGGGTTGGACCAGGCAGACCAGGCCCGATCAACAGACCAAGCCCAAGCCCACTCCCCTCAAACCCTACTGTTCACTCGTCTTCTACCTCGTTCGCACACGCACCCCAAGACACGCCGTCTCGCTCTCGCTCTCTCGTTCTCTCTCTCTCTCTCTCTCTCTCTCTCTCTCTCTCTCTCTCTCTCTCTCCCTCTCGCAACGCCGCCCTCGCATCACCGTGCTTTGCTCCCGCGTACGAATCGGACCACGCCGGCGACAGATCTGGACGCCGAGCTTCTCGCTCTGGTTCGTCTTCCCGACCTCGAATCGCGACGGCGACGGAGAACACCGCACAGGTTCGTGCTCTCTCGCCCCGTTCATCTTCCCTGGCAACGCCCCACCTGAAAAACCACCGTGTCGAGCTCGATTTGGACGAGCTCCGCTGGAACGAAGCTGGCTGGACGCCATCGCTGCTCCCTCGCCAGTGAGAGCTCGAGCTCTCACCAGATCTGAGACGGAGGTGGTTGGGTCGCACGCCAGCCGCCACCACCACCGTTCTTGTCACGCCGGAGCCCTAACGCCCCTCCCGGCCAGCTCTGATCGTCCCTCCAGCTTCCCTGATGTCGCCGCCGGCGGCGGCAGAGCCAAACCCTAGCTCCTCCCGTCTGTAGTCGGAACAGGCTAGATCCAGGCATTGGGCCTCGGACCAGGCTGGGCCTCGGGCCAGGTCCAGGTCTGCTTGGATCGGGTCTGGACCTGGGTCTGGGTCGGGTTTGGGGCAGATTTGGGTCGGGTCTGGGGTTGGATTCGGGTCAGTTCTGGGTCAGGTTCGGGTCTGGGTCTGGACCGGGTCTGATCCGGTTCGGGTCCGGGTTCGGGTCGGATTCGGGTCAGATAGTTTATTTAATTAATTATTTAATTAATTATTTAATTTAAATGATTTAAAGAGGAGAATTTAAAGGACTTAATTGATAAATTAGAGGACTGAACCGGGACTGATTGCCACCTTTACTTGTTAAAATCAGACTTTGACCTCGATCGTGGAGAAGACCAGAGGTAGGCCCGGACGTCAGCAACTAGGAGTTCCAGATAGAGTTTTCGAGGTAGGGAAAAGTATTATCCTCTCTTAATTTAAAGAATGCTAATAATATGCCTATAGGATAATAATAACTGGAAAGGTCCTAGTTTACATGTAGGATGTGATTCACTAGAATAACTGACTTTCAATTAAAATAATAATCGGACGAGTCTTAGTATGCATATAGGAAGTGATTTACTGGTTAACCGCTTTCAATACTTTGGGAAATTACCGTGCTGGTAGAATGACCACGTCAAGCATTAGGATTGCTTGTTAAATGTACTTATTGTTGATTGTTTGTCTTTAAGGTCAATGCATGCTCCGTCCTTAGGATAAGATAAGAGTCATACTTAAGTAGTTGAGTTATGTTGATCGTAATGTAAATGGTTGATCCGTGTTATGATTAATTGATTGGATGAATGTTTGAATGTGAATTATTTGTGCCTATTGATATGATCGGGTGAGTGATAGACCGATCGGACGTAGTTAGTAAGTAACGCCGGTAAATTTGGTTTGACAATGTGTGTGACAATATTGTTTGATATGCTATTATGGTATGAGTGTGCACCCCGAGATGGACATGCCGGGAAGATACCTAGTCCGATGTGCGGTTCCGGTATGGTATATGAGTCTGAACCCTGAGGTGGACATGCCGGTAAGATACCTAGTCCGATGTGCGGTTCCGGTATGGTATATGATTATGTACCCCGATGTGCGTTTCCGGGAAGACGTCCAGGCCGATGTGTGTTTCAGGTATGACGTGTGTTTGTTTACCCCGAGGGAGTAGTTCCGGGAAGATATCTAGGCCGATGTGCGTTTCCGGTACGATATGTTACTTGGTTCACCCCGATGATCTATGGTCCTTTGGGGACATTTCTGGGACTTCCGATGATATGTGTAATTAGGGAACGTTTCCGGAAGCCCCGATGATAGTGTCTCCTCTGGACCGAGGGGAAATCTGACATGATGTACAATTCAGTGTACGGATTAGAGTCTTGTGATTAAATATTAAGTATTTCGGTATTTGTGTGCTTCTTTAATCGATTCCTTTGGTAAATTTGTTATCTTTCTGTTGATCTCCTGAAGTGTTACCTTATTTAAAGTATTGTAATTCTTGTTGATCTTTATTTAGTGTCTATTGGATAATTGTACTAACCGGTTTTTATTGTTAAAACGGGGGTTCCTCTACTTTATTGCTTTTTCCTACTGAGCGTAAGTTCACCCCCTTCTTGTTTACTGTTTGTACATGTTTCCTTGTTGAGTAGTATCTAGAGGTGGTCTCAAGGCTCGGGAGCTCCTTGGGAATTGAGAATTTGTCCTAGAGACATACTGCTTTGTATTAACTTTATTTTCTGTTAGTTTGATTACAGAGCTGTTGACTCTTGACCTTGGTTTTTAATTAAGTTTTTGTGGAACTTGCATTATTAAATATCTTTTATTTATTATTTAATTATTTTTTTAGTTCACGTCTCGAGTCCGGTCAAAACCGAATTTGGGGCGTGACACCACATGTGGCATCCACTTGCCACTTCACAACATTAACAAACTACTTTTATTCATCAAAATTATACATGAAAAAGGTATGTTAGGGTTGAAAAAGCCTCCGTCTCTTCCTTTCCGTTTCTCCTTCATCCAGCCACCACTGTAATTTTATCTTCCATTTCCATTGAGTCCAACCACTTAAAATCAATGAATCTCGTCAATCCGGTCGCAACCCATTTGCCCCGTCCTTTTCTACCCGACATGAACTTCCTCTTTGTCGTCCCCTCCCCGAGTTTGGTCCAACCGGAGACCATTTGTGCACCTCCTCTGCCACAGGGCCTTACCGCTGAGCCTGGAGTTGTTCCAGGGGCATGCACGAATCACCGGGGTCTCGGGCTACCGTAACAGCGTAGGTACTGGCGCACGAACCATCCTGATCTCGAGCAACCGCAATCGCGCAATCACTGGCCTGGCCGACCATCCGCCGACCCCATGCTGAAGTCGGACGGGCTTTATCGCGTCCGCGAGGGTTTCCAGAAGCCGCGCCCAATACGGCCCATATCTGCTCAACTTTGGTAGTGATGGACTCGATCAGGAATTTACCATACCCAGCTAAGCCTCTGATGGTGACTCACGAACTGGTACCGGACTGGGAATACGAGGACGAGGTTCTGGAGATCCTGGTGGAGGCCATCCCTGCTGCTGTGATTATGTCATTTAGTCCCTCGGTTTTGGGTGTGGCCACTCCGACAAGGATGGCCTAGACTCCTTCCAGATCAGAAGTTTGGAGGCGTCTACCGGTGCCGGACTGGGAAGATAATGACGAGGTGTTGGACCATCAGCAAGTGGACGAGGAGGAGACGAAGGATCCACAGGCACTAGAGCTTACAGGTCTAATTCCACAGGGCCACAGGCAGAGGGATGAGGAGGAGGCTTAGGGTCCACAAGCGGAGGTGTCACAACCTCTTTCGGAACAATGAGGAGACTCGGCGGGGGTGGGACGGTCCCAAAAGGGCCTATACCCACAGACCCGGGACAGTCGGTATTAGGAAGTCTCGGGAAAACCGCATTAAGAGCACTTTACTTTTCCCTGCTTTATGGTTAATACTGTTTTAGTTTGGGCTGCATTTTTCCTTTCAGTTGTAGGATTTTTTTATTTCATGTTTTGTACCTTTGAAATGTTGGTAAGGGGATGTCTTTAGTTAGTGTCTGCAATCCAAAGCGACTATTTCTACGGGTCAATGAGCGTCGGGTTGATTACGAGCAACCAGGACATATATCTGGAACCCAGAGCTTTTATGCCCTACTTTGTATGGTTTATGTTTCGCAGTAACACATTTCCCCAGTTACTCGTTTAAAAAAAACTAACTACTTTCGTTTGCAAAATATATCTTTTAATTATTTTTATGTTTATAAATCTATGATCTTTTATGAAAACCAGTCATATACCAAGCATATGACTTCATATTTTTAAATGAGAATTATATTAATTGTATTATATATATTTTATAATTTGTAATTCTCGTATATACGATGCATGTTAGGCAACCTTTTAAAGGCATAAGTATGAGTATTTTATTGGCAGTTAAACACTTCTGATAATTCAGAAGCGGCCATATAAGTGAAAATACTGATTGTGGTGAAAATACAGAAAAAAGACAAGGTGTAGTTTCGTTGATATTCGGAACGTTGATCTTATAGCAATTTAGGTAACATGTAGGGGATGGCTCCCAAGCACAAAGTTCGGTTTCGACCTCGCGACGTTCGGATTCGACCTCCTCCATCGTTTGAGCCTCGTCGCCAGACATTTTTTATCGATATAAATGTGGAAAATTGGAGAGGAAAAGAAGAGAGAATTTTGAGAGAAATGTTGGTGGTTTGATAAATGGGTGAGGAGTATTTATAAGTGTGGAAAATGGTATTTTTGTATTTTAAAATCATTTATTTCGATTTTAAAGTAACTTGTTGGAATTGGACCGTTGGCCAACGTTCATTTTTTTTTCTCTTCACCCGCCATGTGGCGGCCCGTGATTGGGTGCCGACAACGCACAGTTCATGAACCCATAAACCATAATCTTGATTTGCGGTACAAACCACTAATCGCAACGCACGATATTGTGGATCGTGGTTTGCAAATCATACCCCCCATATCGTGTGATTCGCAAACAAAAAATTCAATTTTACGTATCCTGAATCGTAATTTGAAGAAGGGTTCGGTTGATGTGTGTGCTCTAAGCATCGACAATCGAAATGGTGCAGTATTTGAGGTCGTTCATCTGTCCATACTAGTGATAAGCATCGGCCGGTACCCGCCCCAAAAGCCTATACCCATTAACCAAATCGTAATTTTCGGGAACCTAAAACCCATAACCATCACTGGTTATTGGTGAGGAAGCTGATAATCGGCCAAGCTACTTACCGGTCGGTGACGGTTATAACCGGCCCACAAGGCCCAATGGGCTTTATGTTGGGCCTTCACAATATAACCCCTAATACAACATTTTTCAAACATATTTTTACAAACCTATAATTGAACTTCACAAACCTATTATTTTCAATAATACAAACACAAAAAATCGTGGAACTAATAACTCACATATTCATCGTCTTACAATACAGGTTTCAGGAACCATTTTTGAAGTTTACAACACAAACAACTCTTGAACAATAAATTCAGTATGACTAAACTGCTAAAAACAAGTGGGCTACTAAACAAATGAGCTCAATAAAACTAATAAAACAAAGCTCATCCCATGATAATTAAAAAAAATCAGCCCCTATGAAATATACAACCGGTCGAACGATTTTTTCTCGGTTTGGAAGATAAAAAACTGTACCCAACTCGAAAGTCATCGATTTGGTAGTTTTGTAACCGAAATCGTCGTCAGTGATTCCGGACACGGTGATGGGGAAAGCCGGATACGATCGGTTCACGGTGATGGAAAGATATTTGCTCGGCCCTAGTCCATACGAAGGAACGAAATCACACCACGTGTATCCTATTATTTCAGGACAATTATCTTGTGCCGTCCACCTAGAACTGATCGCATCCGGTTTCATCTTCCTTTCCTCGTCAGTCCTGACTATGCAAGTGGAGAAGGGAGAGGATGGGAGAAGTTCCTTATAGGTTCCCTCGGGCCCACTCCAAATGCGGCGAACCACAGCATTTCATCTACTTCAGAATAAATCATATTTTCTATCCTCAACTCATTCCCCGATTATTTCATTTTTTTATTTCCTGAAATAAGAGGAGAAAATATATAAAATAAAATAAAAAGAGGCAGAACATTTTATAATGAATAGTGCTGTGGGTTTAGGGTAGTGGGGAGCCAAGTAGTAAGAAAAAAGAAATACTAGAAAAGGAGAAGAGACGCGGATGACGTGGAATGGGAAAGAGACGCAGAAACAGCTAAACACAAATGGAATAGGTATAGGAGAGGAGTAGGGCCCACACACCACACTCTTTGTTCTCGATTCCTCCTCCACGTCTCCTAGCATTCTCCAAAAGCCGCCTCTTTCTTTCTCTCCATACCATACATCTTAATTACTCAATTTGAATGATAAAAAAAAGGAACGAATTGATTTAATTATTCATGTCACAAACATTAAACTCCGATCGAGAACGATCACCCCTGTACTTTCATGTTTCTCCCTCAACTCTACTAAAACTTGCAGAAAGAGAGAAATCTAGTGGTTCAGGTGATTTCTTACACAAAATTCCCTAATATTACACATCAACCTCAGATGAACAGCTTCAGCTCCTTCCCTTCCTCATCCGCGAAGAAGCCGCTCTCGGAGCAAGTGGTCGTCTCCGACGCTTCCGAGTTCATCGACGGCGTTCCTGGCCGCCGTATTTCTGAATTATTTTTAAAAGGCGAGGTTGGGGACAGGCAGAGATTGAGGTCAGCTGGTTGGGGCTTCACATCCTCGACCTCTCGTTTGCGTTTCGGCCTAGAACTCGAGAACCGAGACCTCGAGTTCATCGGGTCCTTGACTCTCCAGATGTCCGTACAGGTCTCGGATGCCTCGTCGGAACCAGGGGTCGAAGGCCCGCTGCCCGTGAACTCAGGCATCTCACGTAACGCGCCGCCTCGGAGCACCGTCTCCACCGCCGCCTGGCACACGTGCCAGTTTCCAGTCCAGAGGAGCCCCACCGCTCCGTGCACCGGATTCACCGTCCTCCCACAGGCTTCGAAGAGCAAGGATTGAAACAGAGCTGAAACAGAAGCACACGAAAGGCGTGAGAAGAGATCCAAAGAAAATAAACAGATCGCTAACGGTTTAGAAAAGGGGTAGTTACCGTACCGGAACGCTGAGACTCGGGAACGGCGGAAATGAAGGACATGAGGCCGGCGCGGCCGAAGAACTTGGCGACGAAGACGGTGGCGTGCCCCTGAGACTCCGGTGTCTCGATCCATTGGAGACAGTGGCGCAAAATGCACGATTCGCTGCAGCCCTTTCGGAGAACTCGGCAACCGTTGCAGCTCATGGCTATTTTCTCATGAAACGAGACAGGAAACAGGTCTGGAACTTGCTTGGGCCTCAAGAAACAGGAGAATAATCTGGAGGCAGAGAAGAGAGGGGAGAGAAAGTAAACAAGCTTGGGATGGGAAGAAGTAGAGGAGGTCTATATAAATGGCAGAGAAAGAGAGATGGGTTGAGAAGGAGACTTAACCAGGGTTAGGTTAGGGTTAGTTTGTTAACTGGAGGGATTGGTTTTATCTGATGGAAATGGATAGATTCCAAGGTATTGGGCGAGAGCGGCTCCGTGTCTCCGCGGATGCTTGTTCCTCCACCGTTGGATTCTCTTTTTAATTTACTTACCGTATCCAGGCAGACATTTTCACATTCATGTTAGCTTTATTTTTACTTTACGGAAGAAACGGACTGGCGTTGGAGAAAAAGGCTATAAAGTTTTGTAGGAAAGTTTTCCATTACTTTTATTTTGAAAATAAAGCTTCATTAATAGGTTAATAAATCTTACAAACAGAATACAAACCAAATCTTATAAGTGTTTTATCTATTGGTTGTTCTTGAGAATTCGAGAGACGACAAACGAGATGAATATCTCTTGAGATGGACGACACATTGTTTAGATAAAAAACTAGTATCGGGTCGGTCTTTCTTGTCGAGTCTCCGGAGAGATCCGTCGATTTAGAGTCCCAACCGGACACGTCACTAGATGCAGTAGTTACACCTACCGGATATCCGAGATTCCGATAGGGAGAACAAAATAAAACCAGATAAAAACAAGCAAAATAAACAACATAAACAACAAACAATGAGTTTTTTCGTTTTCGTTTTGATTAAGTGCTTATTGGTTGATTCTGACTTTTAGGCCCTGTTTTGGTTACTATTGTTCTGGTTTTTACTCTTTGGGGGTATCTGTTAGTTGGTTGTGGGCTTGTTGTTTTACCCTTGTTTTGACGCCGTTTAGGCTGGTTGTCCCTAGATGGACGGTTGTATTGGTGTTTGTTTTATGGATTGGACAAGCTGCGACTCGATCCTAGGTTGCGTATTGGGTGTAAAATCTGGGGAGATAGCCCCTTGTTGTACCCATTCATTGGGTTAGTTTCTGTTTTGAGGTGTCGCTGGTATTCTCGGTGTTGTTTGAGGGAGTACACTTGGCCATGTTTTCGATTTGAAAACATGGTTTTTATAAAACAAAAAACTTGCTGATAAAAAAAACAACAACAATGAGTAAGAACTACTCGTGACCGGCATCCGATGCTTGGGCTTGGGATCGGAGCGAGGTGGACGACACCGACATGTACAGATCCGATCCACTAGGGGCTGGTGTACGGGACACCGTGTAAACACGAAAAACAGGAGCACTGAACGACTTCAACTATAGTGTTCCGACTGAAGCTGGGAACATATTTGACTATCTGACCGGAGAAATGTGGCAAAGAGACTCGACTGGAGGCGCTCAGGTCTTTGTTGTTGGTAAAAAAGGCCAGAGGGGGAGGACTTTCCGTCGATCGCGATCGTCGTCTAAGATCTTAAGGCCGGCCACCGTCTGCGGTGGTTGGGGACGTAACAGGTAGAAGAAATGCTGGCATATCAGACTGGCTCGAGTGATGGGCCGGTAGATCTAGCCAACTAGGTGGAGGATCAAGGTGGGGCGTAGAAAAGAAGGCGGAGGTGGGTGTGCACGGGCGCAGGACGACATAGGGGAACGATGGAGGGAGGCGGCGAGTGCTGGCGACGACGAGGGACTACGGGTCCGAGCAGAGAAGGGTAACCACGGGGGAGGAGGATCGACGAGAAGGAGGGGTGGCTTGTGGGCAGAAAGCTAAGGGTGGAGGAAGGTGGTCACGGGCGGAGGACAACGAAGAAAAGTAAGAGCTGGTGGTGCTCGGAGGGGTATGTGCTCGGAGGGGTATGAGAGAGGGCAAGAGAAGTGGGAAGAGAGCCACCGGCAACTTGTTTCATATTTATGGCATAATTATATATAGATTAGACTAATTCGCTCTAATTCTAGATGGATAGGCTAAGCAAAGGATACTTGCTTGTGGTAAATATGGCATGTCGAATTTAATCGGTAATCTGAGCCTCGATCAAGTAGAAAACAAAGTAGAAGCTTTATTCCTTGTGATCAGTGGCTAGCTGGCTTAAGTCATTTACATATCACTACTCTCTGTAACGAATAAAAAACAAACATGAAAAATTGCTGACATCATGAGTACAACAGTCATTGCTGTCAACAAGAGACAGCCATGGTTGTAAATGAAGCTAAGGTTTTCATGACCTCCAAGCCAGGAATCTATTCTCTATCCTTTCATGGACTAGAATTACAAGTATTAACCTTGTTCATCAATATGGAAGCTTTCTGATTCTGAGTATGTGGGTCTCGAACATATCCACTTACATCCACAAGAGATGGTACCCATTTCAGATATCTGTAAGGTCTATATAATTCATCTCTATCTTGATGCTACTTGGTTGCACAATTCATGTACAATGCAGAAATTGAAGGACCAGAGACTAAGGTCCAACTCCACAGTTGAGGATCGTTTTTGTGCAAGTACAAAGCAATGAATTTGTGGCACTGATTCATCATCCTCAGCATTGATGTCATGTGCCGAACAAAAGAGGGATGAAGAACATCGCATATCAGGCCCACAGACTGGAGAAAGGAACCATTCACATCTCATTCCACTGAGAAACATGTTGCAGACATGATTCAGTATAAATAAGCATATGAGAACAGGAAACAGTTGAAAATGGTCAAAGCAACATACCCATTCAAGTTATAAGTTAAGGATAAGGGTAATCATGGGTTCTACCTCTCTTTGAGGTTTGTTTTGCTGATTCTAATTAAGCTTGATTTTTTTTTGTACTTTTCAACTGTGATCTTTTCATTTTTTACACGTCTATTTTGACGATTCCGTTAGTTTTTGGACATGTGTTGATCACGTGCACAGTAGTATTTTCCTAACGGAATCGTTAAAAGAGACAAAAATTATTATTTTGTGCAAAAAAATAGAAAGGTCACAATTACAAAGTGCAAAAAAAAAAGTCTATTAAAATTGCCAAAACAGGGGATTAGGACCATAGTTTCCCCTTAAAGATAACGTCTTATTTCAGATTGAATAAATGATGGGCCGAGAACACCCCAAACGCGGCCCAGGACCTCACAACACGGTCGTTTCAGTACAAACGACATCGTAGCAAGTTGGTTGATGAAAATTAGGAACGAGATGAGGAACAGAAAAGAGGAGTGAGAAGAGAAGGACAAGGGTTCGATGATCGTCACTCTTGAAACATCGATTTGATGCCTTTCCAATTCAGCGCAACCCTACCACATCACTCTTCCTTCCTCCCCTTTCTCTCCTCTCGCTCTCGCTCTCGCCTCTGCTCCGCCGCCTCCTTTCCTCTCCCTCTCTTCTTCCTCCGAGGAATCGCCGCAACGCTCCCGCTCCTTGCCCCCCACAAGAACAGGGCACCGCCTCTCCGCCGCCCGCAGCCGCTCCTTTCGCCCGAAATCCTGGCGCAGAAGATCGGGAAAGCCATCCGCCGCCCTGGCGCGGCCTCCAGGTCCAGGGTTTACTCTGATGTTAATGTCATTCGCCCCAAAGACTATTGGGACTACGAGAACCTCACTGTGCAATGGGGGTAATTTTTTATTTTTTTCTATTCGCTGCTGGATGTATCTAGGGAAGAACGAAAGGGGGATTTCTGAGTTTAAGCTTCTGTGACTATCAATTTTTATTTGTGTGTACCTGAACCTAACCTAATAGTGAGATCGACTAGTTTTTTATTTTGTTTTAATATTTAAGTATTTAACCAAAATGATACATTTTGATTCAGCAAATAGGGTTAGATTCTCAGTTTGGTAGTTGTTGAAGTTTTTGCTTCTGTCAAATAGCATCCATGTTTTCTGTAATTTGCATGGGAAATTCATCTTAATACATTCCTGGTTTGATTAATTAAACAGGGAACAGGATGATTATGAGGTGGTCAAGAAGGTTGGCAGGGGTAAATACAGTGAAGTCTTTGAAGGGGTTCACTGCACTGACAATGAGAAGTGCATAATCAAGATTCTTAAACCTGTGAAGAAAAAGAAAGTGAGTTGTGGATCTCTCAGTTTTTACTTTCCCGTATCGTTGAAGTTTCATTCATTTGATATACTTGTCTATGCTGTCTGGGAAGTTGGGAATGCAAATCAAAGTCAGGAACAGTTCACTCTATACCTTAGCGTTTATTTCAAATTCTAAAGGCTATACAGCTGAATCTATTTGAAATCAAAGATGCAGAAATTTAGGTTTTGTACATCATCATGGCTTATTTAAAACATTTAGGGAAATGCATTTTAGGTAGCAAACATAAGTATTTTTGTCTTGATTGGTTTTGATTTTTTGGAGGTATGCATGCATCATGAGTAATGATGCTGTGATGTTTTACTCAATTAATGTTTCATTGTCACTTAAGAATTTACAGGAACATTATTGAAATTGTCAATAGTAAGCTTGTTGTGGTCAGGGCTTTGGGATATTGTATTTTTTGCCAACGGTGATTGGTGAGAGCTTTATTTTTCTGTATGAGATACAAAATTAACTCATTGTTGGATTCTAAGAGATTGGACATCCGCGTAATCTTGCGAACTACTGTGTGTTTGTGCGCCTGATTTGTTTTATTAGAGGCTATAGGCTTGTTATTGAGTTTTCTCTCTCCACATACTGCAGATCAAGAGGGAGATCAAAATACTACAAAATCTTTGTGGAGGGCCGAATATTATCAAGCTGCTTGATATTGTTAGAGATCAGCAATCAAAGACCCCTAGCCTCATCTTTGAATATGTGAATAATACAGATTTTAAAGTGCTTTACCCTACACTGTCTGATAGAGACATTCGGTATTACATCCATGAGCTTTTGAAGGCAAGTTCACTGTTACTTTTTTGCGTTAATAGATAAGATGTTCATGTTGATCTCATACTTTCTTATTTGCATTTTATAATCCACTGCTTGCTTATATGTCGACATATTTTTGCTGCTGTAAATGACTAAAATTTGCATAGAGAAAATTGGTTCAAGCCAGCTCTTGTTACTGAAATGAAAACAATTTATCTTGGATCTTACAACTATTTTTGGAGTGCCCTCATAGGCTTTGTAAAACTCATTGATAGAGCAATTGTAAACAGAAGTCTTAATAATTGTGGGGTATGATTGAATAATTTGTCTTACATTGTTGCTACTAGCTTTCTAGGTATATTCACTGTCGGTTTGTATAGAATGTCTTACAACCCCAATGGCTTTTATCTGTCGCATTTGGAACTGTGAACTTTTATTGTGTCTGCATGTTGGACTCCTTAAGTTTACAAATCTTTGTGTGCAGGCATTAGATTTTTGCCACTCTCAAGGTATTATGCATCGAGATGTGAAACCCCATAATGTGATGATTGATCATGAGCAACGTAAACTTCGTCTTATTGATTGGGGTCTTGCAGAGTTCTACCATCCTGGTAAAGAATACAATGTCCGTGTTGCCTCAAGGTTGGTATCATCTTTTTCTATCTTTTCTTTCATGGACTTGATGATTAGACTCTTGTATCATTTGATTTTTTGATTTTTTCATGGACTTACTGCTTATTCGTTAGCCTTATATTGTTATATTAATTGCCTAATACTGATGTGTGCTATTACCAAAAATTTGTTATCAGCAAAAAGAGAAAATTGATGTGTGCTATCACCCATTGTTTATCCCTTACTAGTTTTACTTTGTATTTTGCCTTCTCTATCACAAACCAATTTTTAGAGGGTGATGTTAGATCTGTAATACATGTTATTGGAATTTTTATCGTCAAGTTGCAGTTTCACTATGTTACTATGATAATTACATCCTGCTCCTCTCTTTTGTTAATGTTCTCATGACTGCATTGTCCAATGTGAACAATGGGTATTACCAAGGTTCTAAATCGCGGCATTTCGCGGCGAGATCCCGGATAAATGACACTGCCGTTACCGAGAAGTGAAATCGAAGGCAAATCGCAGTCAAAGCGGTCAACTCGCAAAAATGTTAAATCAGATAAAAAATTTTCTTCCAGTTTTAAGCCGATTAACCCGAACAAAAGCTTTCTCTTTCTGTCTCTTCCTCCCCTTGACACAGAACAGAAGCAAGTTCTTGCTTCCTCATCTTAGTTGTGCCCTTGGCCCCTTAGTTTTTGTGAGAAGAAGGCGAGAGGTTGAAGTGCAGAGAGGAAGAGAGAAGATGAAGGTTGAAGAAGAAACAGATGGTGGCTGGGCAAGAAAATAAGAGAAGAAAAAAATTGTGTTAAGTGAACATGAGGGTTAGCTTTAGGGTTTCAGCGGGTTGGGCTGTTCTGTTAAGTTATTTAATGTTATTGGGCTTAGATTAATTGGGCCTAAATTAAGTTAGTTGAACTTAAATAATGATTTAGGATTTTAATGATAAGAGTAACAGATTTTATTATAACATTTATTTTTATACTAATCAGTTTCTTAAACTAGTTAATTTTGTTATTAATATATGTATTATATATATGTATATTTAATACAAAACGCGAATTTGCCGAGATATCCCCGAGATCTCCCCGTTATATTGAAATATCCTTAACAGTGACCTCGCCGATATTTCACCGCGATCGGTATTTAGAACCTTGGGTATTACTCTCCTGGTAAGCTAATAGGACAAATCTAGCGAAGTTATACTGCATAATAGAATATTTCAAAAAGACCTAATAGTGTTGGTGTATTTTTAATAAATTACATAAAATCCTGAGTTGGCATTATGTTTCTGTTTAAATTTGTTATTTGGTGGTGAGTTTATTTAAATTCGTACTGTCTGCAGATATTTCAAAGGTCCTGAGCTTCTTGTTGATTTGCAAGACTATGATTACTCTTTAGATTTGTGGAGCCTTGGTTGCATGTTCGCTGGGATGGTAAGCATTTACCCTGTCTACTATTTCCCTTGTGAAATTGGTTCATTCCAATTTCAGAGGTGACCTTTATAGTACAAACTGGCACTGTATATCAGGTTCTCTTTTTACATGCTCATCGTGTGCTTTTGCAAGTTGATGTAGACATTTATTGGTTGGTGTCTCAAAGTTTCAATTCTTAGTTTACATGATCTTGAGAACTTGCAAAATGACCTAGTCTAAATAAGCGATGCCATTGGTTATTGTATCTTGACAAGGAGATTCAAATTTTGATATGTGATGCTCTGTTTTATGATGCTTATTGTTGAGGGTTGTCATATACAGATATTCCGTAAGGAGCCGTTCTTCTATGGGCATGATAATTATGACCAACTAGTCAAAATAGCCAAGGTACGTTTAATTTTCTGCTTAAAGTTTTGGTAACGTTGTTAACACATTGTAGTACATAAATTGTGTTGGTCAATTTGCTTTTGAGGGAGTTTTTTGCTGTACCTGAATGCTGGTTTTGAAGTTCATTAATAAAACCAAGGTTGTAAAAGTCCCTCAACTAGCCCGTTTAGGCGGCGCCAAGATGTGCAAAACAGCCTACTCGCCGACCCGCCTGATTAGTCGGAAACTTGGGGCTCTGGTTTGTGAGGTTGGACCTTTGGAGAAGAGATGAAAGGGTGAGGGAGACCGAATGTGTGTAGTGGCCTTGAATCTCTTTTTGGTGGTTTGTTTTATTTCTTCTTTTTTATTACTTAATATTTACTTGATTAAGAATGATTGCGAAAGAAAAGTACTACTGCACATTTATAAACCTTTTTATAATTACTAAGAAGATGGTAATATATTTTTCTGTTATAATTTATATAAAAATAATTTTTTTATCATTGTAGTAGATTTTAATTAAAAGAAAAAGTAAAATCAAAATGAGAGCATTATTTTGTTTAGTAGGATATTGAGCAACTTTTAGATTTCTGTTATTGCTTTACGTTCTGTAGTTGGTTTCTATATTGTAAGATGGGCACAGTTATGTGCTCATCATCCTATTTCTATTTCAAGTAATAATATTATATGTTCTTCTAAAAAAAGGATATTTTGTTTATCTATTTATTTTTGATACTTGCTATTTTTTATGTAGTACAAATATAGTTTATACTTTGAATTTTTGATTATATATATATATATTAATAATTTAAAATAATAAAAAATAAAATCCGACTAGTCCTCGCATATCGCCTAGGGGTCCTCACTGCCCGCCTGACTTGCTCCTAGCCCTTTTTACAACCTTGAATAAAACTCATGTTTTAATTGTTTAATGGCGAATGTTGTGCTTCTATGTTTCTTGGTTGTAGTGTATGCAGTCCCTTATCAATTAAATATGCAAGTTTTTGGTACAATTTGCTTTTCATGTGTGCAACAGGTACTTGGGACAGACGAATTAAATGCTTATCTGAACAAGTATCGCATAGAGTTAGATCCGCATCTTGCAGCCCTAGTGGGAAGGTTGGTGATATCATTACATATGTATGATTATTGATCCTCTTTTATTTCTGAATACCATCACTCTTAACTGAGAAATTTCATTCCTTGCTTTCAGGCATAGCCGGAAGCCATGGACAAAGTTCATTAATTCTGATAATCAGCATTTGGCAAATCCTGAGGTATAATCCATTTTCATCTTTTTTAAGTGTTTGTGTTTGATTATTACACCCTATTACTGAACACATGCATTTTATTGCTGAAGGCTGTTGACTTCCTTGACAAATTGCTGCGTTATGATCACCACGAAAGACCAACGGCAAAAGAAGCAATGGTAAGACCTGAAAAGCTTAGTTCAAATGTGTTTTGAGGAACACTGTTGAATGATGTTCTAGACTATTTGAGTTGGTCACTTTGATATTAAATTCTGTTTATGCTTTACTGAAGCGTCATTAAAAACATTCTTATGACTGATTTTTCTAAAATGAGTGATTCATAAGCAAATGAGTGTTGTGTTGTGCAGAGCCATCCTTACTTCCACCCAATAAGAAACGGAGAAAGCAGTGTAGCTCGTCGCACCTAGTGTATTGACGGAGGTGACTGGAGAAAATGGGGCCTTGTCACTAACCAGCTGCTGTAAACAGACTGGAGTATTCATTGAGGTGGTTCACCTTGCAATTAGGGGGACACAATTTTCATAAATTATCCCTATTTATTTTATGTTGCCTTGTTGGAGGATCGATAACTTACACAGTTTTTGTTCTTGAAATATAGAACCTACTTTGTGTGATTTAAAGGATTGTGATGTTGTTTTGTTCTGTCTATCTGCAATCAATTTGAATTCACCTTTACTGATAGTAGGAACTTTGAACAACACTCCTTTAGGGAAGCCCTAGGCAAATAGAAAGCCCAAGTGCAGATGGTAAGAATGGACTTGGGGAGATGACACTTGATTTGTTGTAGGTATCAGATAACAAGTGGTGCAACGTGTAGCATATGCCTAGAAATTGAGGTAATACCTTTCTCTCACACAAGTTGCAATCTTTCTTTCAGATGTTTATTTGGATTATATATTGTATCCATGTCACTGATACCAACTTGTAATAGAGAATTATGGATTACCATATTCACTTATAGCCCTCGCCCTTATTGTTTTCATCACCAGCTTCTATATATTACTAAACACGCCCGAGGCTGGTTGGATTGCGAGATTATTGAACAAGTATATAGTAATGGGATACCCTTACCAAATACGATCAAGACATTAGTCAGTATTTTTATTGAAAATACTGACTTTAGATTTAAAATCTATTAGCTTATATAATTTGTTCCATAGTTGGGTTGGTGCGTTGAAAATGAGAGAAAGAAAGATAAGTGCTGCAATTTGGTAGTAGGTTGTGTATGGTAGGCATATTTGGTGGCTCGTATTGGCCATTTTTGTAAACCAAGCAACAAGAAGAGTGTAAATGACATAATAATTGCTAGCTAGATTTGTTATGTTTCGGCCCCGACATATATAAGATAGTCCTAGCCCCAGGATCCCATATATTTATATACACGTAACACGACCATGTCTAGGTAGGAGTTATATTATATAAACAAATATATATGGTTGGGCAAAAAGATGTAAATATCGGGTTTTTCGGCTCAATTTTGAAAAGAGCACGTATCTCTCGCACAAGCACGTGAATATGCACACACAATGGCTCCATGTCGTCATGCATATATGGCTGGCTTCAGATAGTCAGAAACATTTTGGTCGATGAAAAACTAATAATATATATTCACTTCTTAAGTTTTACTCTTTAAAAACGAATCGAGTATAAAATTAATATCTCACTTTAGTTCATAAAATATAACATATACTAATCGTCAAAGTTGATTATAATTATTTACTTTGTATTTCAATAGGTGGGACCATTTAATGATAAAGTCTTTTTTGAAGTCAATAATAAAACATTTACTTTATGGTGAGGGTATAAAGAACTTTATAATCATAATCTTATTCTAATGCTAACAATAATTTTGATGTATCTTTTCGGGAGCCAGGCTATTTACTCTTTTTCTTTTCTCCACCATCAACTTGCCCTAATGGCTTTGTTTGAGGCTTGAGTTGATATGCTTGGAAAACTATCTTTTTGAAATGGATGAAAAATATAAACGGTATAAAATAATATTGATTATATTTTGAAAGTATATATTTTAGATTTGGAATATAACTAATTAACATTTAGTCACTTAAAAATACTTCATATCAATGTACCACTTGGTAGAGAAACTGCCAAACAATATTTTGCAGTCAAAATTTTAAAAATCAAACTTAGTGCTTCTGCATGTTGCACAGTTACCCTTAAATACTATTTTAGATTTTTAGGTTCAAAAGCCAACTCTCTAGAAAGACCTTTTTCTGAAGCTGATATCCATTATGCAGTCTTGGATTGTAACGGAGAAAAACAACAGATCTTTGATGGCTTAACATTAAAAAAAATCAGTGTTATTGGGATTTCTTGCGACCTCATATCTCTTAATTCTGTTCTTATTAGTTGGGGCAATATAAAATTATTTCTAAAGTCCTAGCTGTAAGGTTGAAGACTGTAATAGATCAATTGGTTAATGATGTTCAAACGGATTTCATTACAAAGACAAGGTATGACGACTGTTCTTATTACCCCATATGACCTGACAAGGTATGTTCAATAACCTTTCCAGGTCCAATGATTCATTAGCGGAACATGGAGACATGTGTGGAGGAACGTATTGATTTTACCCAATCTTATAGTTATATGTAACGCCAACCCAAAACCTGTGTTTCAAATTTTTTTATTGACAAAGAAAATTTAAATTGAAACCTTTTCGGAGATTAAAGAGAAGGACAAAGATCTATCTACAGATCACAAAAAACCCAAAGATGGACGCAACTATCTATAAGGCCACAACCGCAAGAAAGATATAAGCCGGAGCACTAGCGTGTAAGCACAACCTCAAGACAGGCCCAACAAGGGGCAAAACATAACTGAAGGTCTGGAAATCAGATTTTACAAACTCTAAGAAAAAGTAAAACAATAAGGAGGTCTAATATCCTAATTTTCCGACCATGAAGCTCAAAATGATAAATATAAAGGTCTTAGTACCTAGGTTTCCAACCATTAAGAGCTAAGAGCACGTCGATCCAAACTGCATCAATCCTATAACACAGAATAATCCAGTTCTCTGACATCATATCGATAGCTCACCAGCGGCCAGCACCGCAAACGACGAAACCATACCCATCGAGTTCAAAACAAAACAAAACAATTCAACAACAAAGCCATACCGGTGAGAAAATCGACTCCGACCATCACCTGGACAACCGAGCCCTGTCACCACACACACAGACGAGGGAATGGAGAACTTCTGAATCAAGGAACGATAGGATGGTGAGCCACATGATACAAATGCAAGAAAACTTGCCACAACTTACAGGATCGGGACCTCAGATAGCCGGAGTGACCGCTAGAAGCTCGACCAACCAGATCTGCCACAAGAGGCAGATCTGGGACAAGACGCCAAAAATCCAGCCAACAACACCACCGAACAAAAAGGAGCTCAACCGAAGCGAAGAGCAATACCTACATCCCGAAGAGGGATGCGACTCCTTCAAAAGCCATAAACGTGTTAGGTGTGTCCACATGTGAGTTAGGAGTCCCACATCGGATACTTAAGGAAAAAGAGAAGAGTTAATATACACATTGGACCCATGACTTGATAGGCTAGTCTTTTGGGTCAAGTGTGGTGACCAATGTGTATATTATGGGCTTCTTGTTGTATGCTCCTCCTTGATAGGCCCGATTCTCCCCAACAAGTGGTATCAGAGCCCGGCTCTGTGGACTCTCTCAGGAAGCGGGTCGGGGTACATCTCCTAGGGCCAGAAACAGGAGGATACCATGATTGTTGCTCTCATGGTGGTGGGCCCAGATAGGATGAAGTTGGCCCGTGAGGGATTGAGTAGAACAAGTAAAAGTTGGGCTCAGGAGTGCGAGCAAGCCGATGTGATGAGACTCAATGTGGAGGGGGAGATTGTTAGGTGTATCCACATGTGAGTTAGGAGTCCCACATCGGATACTTAAGGAAAAAGAGAAGAGTTAATATACACATTGGACCCATGACTTGATAGACTAGTCTTTTGGGTCAAGTGTGGTGGCCAATGTGTATATTATGGGCTTCTTGTTGTATGCTCCTCCTTGATAGGCCCGATTCTCCCCAACAAAACGCCCATAAACTAGCCACCGAGCACGAAGCATCGTACCAGTTCGGACATCTTGAGTTATGGCCAACACCAACATCAGCCACGCAAGGGCGCATGTCTACCAGATCCCCACGATCTATAAGCAAGAGTCGTAAAACGCGTCCCACAACAGGATGAGGAAGAGACGTCGGGACTCACCGGAGATCAGAGCACTCAGAGGAGGATCCCCACCTCCAAAGGCATGAGCACCTAAAGACCCGGAACGAAACTTGTAGATCCACACCGATCTATAACCTGAGAGATTGAGAAATGGTTCCCACTGTAGATCCAGTACAAATCGCTAGAGATGATGGTGAACGACTGAAGGAAGTAGCGAAGGTCAGAGTTGGGGTGGCCTCCGAGAATAAGGCTCGACAGAAACACGAACCACCACACACGACGTCCGACTTCGAGCCGCAACACCGAGAGAACGAAGAAGAAGCACCAACAAAACGACGAAGACAGCTTTTTTTTTATCAACCATTTTTTTTAATAATCCAGCAGTTAAAAAGTGTAACTGAAGGACAAAGGCATAACCCTCATTACAAACCCGAACATACACCCAACCAGGGGTGAAACAAACTAACAAACTATTACAACACAGGTCTCATACCCATATTTATCTACCAAGGAGTACAACCAAAACTCGAGTCACCTAAAAACAGACACTCTAGTTAAACTACAAACAAACACATGCCTCAGGACCAAAACAGAAAACCAAACAGAACAACACATGCCAAAGCCCAACAAACAAACAAAAAAGCGTCCTAAAAGCCAGATAATACTGATAAGCCAACTAACACATAAAACAACTAGAGGAGTCTAGAACTCTGATTTTACGACCATGAAGCTTGAGAGAACAATGACGGTCTGATACCTAGATTTTCCAACCTTGAAGTGCATAAAAACTTGTAAATGCCCAAATCCCCAACCTAAATTGTGATTACCCCTGACTCATTAGGGCGACCATCTCTTAACGAAAATAGACTGCACCTAACAAACCGGCGGCCAACACCACAACGGTAGAGACAGATTCAATGGACAAATCCATAGGAACACTGAACCTAAAATCAAAGTATGAAGTCCTCGACCCACGGCACAAAACCGAAACACCCGGCGGCGGCCAACACCTACAAACCGACGGGTCCAAACCATCAAAATGGCATGAAATTGGCGAGCAACAAACATAACGATTAAGGAACACGTGTGGAACCACTACTTTAGGCCGAAATTAAGGATTACAAGCCAACCTCACCTCAAGCAGTCATACCAACTACTCCAGCAGCAGGACCACGAACCACCGAAAACAGCCCAGCCCGACCTCACAGCCCCGTAAGACGAGCAGTACCGCCAGGCTCTACCCACAGCTACCCCCAAACAAAGCCTAACATGGCTTAGACCACTCGAAGGAGAACCGACGAGCCTCGGAATCGCAGAGTTCGAGAACAAGGAGCACCCGTGAGGTTGGAGCAGGAAATACCGATCGAATCGAAGCCACAAGGCTGTTGTCACGTCCCACACCCGAGCAGGGAAATGAATCCACCCCAATCCCTGACCCAAACGGACTAGGGAAAGAGTCCCACAGTAGAGCCTTCCCCAGACGCTTGATACGAGCTGTAACCGGCCGGAAAGTAGCAAATGACTGGAGAAAAGGGGATGACCACCGAAACGAAAACGACCAGTCCTCACGTCGGAGCACAGCAACCCCACTGAACGGGCAGATCTACCACCAGTTTTTCAAAACTCGATTAAGATTCAAGTCCAGCAAACAGGGGCAAAAGGGAATCGAAGAGGAGAGAGGAACGAGAATAGAGCTGATGGAGGGGAAGAAGGGAGAAGGAGTAGAGTCACCGCCGATAGCTTCCAAGGCCGAGGCCGAGGTTGTCACCGACGATGAGTGGCGGCGGCTTTGGGGATTAGGGTTACCAAGGCTAAGACGAGAGAGAAGCGCGAAGTTGAAAAAAGAGATTATGGTGCTTTATTTCACGACGAAGAAAGCTTGAAGTATAGAGCGGGGAGGGGTAGAAATAGGAAGAAGAGAAGAAGGAAGAGTAACAGAGGTCACCGACGGTAACGTCGATGACCGGAGACCATGACATCGTTTGTAAGAAAAAGAGTAATGAAAAGTTGTTGTTAGGCGACTAGGATCAAACTGAGAACGCGTGGAGAATTTTTAATGGTGTCTCACCATCAAGAGATCAGTTTAAATCACAAAAAAATTGCTCTCCTTATCTATAATAGATTATTTGTATATGATTTCTTCTTTCCTACCTCTCCCAATTAAGTTATTGGGAGAGATTCACCCTTATATATTCTATACACCGCTGGTACATATATGTTGAAGGAGACTAACCTTATTTGTGAGTCTCAGACCCAAGAGCCAAGACTCAACAAAATAGAACCTTATTAACAATAATTAATATCATCATATTCATGTTCATGTTTCAATTTGTGCTACATAATTCTGTAAGATCATCTCAAACAAGAGTCACCTACTTGCCCAATTCCTTGTATCCTGATCCTCACGATGTTGCGACCGATATGAGATCCAACTAGAGGAGACGACATAGCCACATGTGAGGACTCATTGTTTTGTAAAGCTTGAATTAGCATTTTAGACATTTCTACATAACATAGGGTCATAGGTAGGTTTCTTTTATATGCCTTATTTATTATTAAACGTTACATATGAGATATAATAACAAAGAGGGGAACAAAACTAACCCCTAGCCATGACATTCCGAGGGATTTGTCGTGGATTTTGTTCTTTTTAACAGTCTTCTCCCCCCACTTGTTTATTCCAAGTCCGGATTCCGCAAAAGTGCACGTGTCGGCCACACATTTTCTTCATCTTGATTGCCAAAATGTGTTTTATATTTCATATCTCTTCATTTTGTTGCCAATTTCAGGTCTTGGTATTAGGTGATTGATTCATACGAAGTTGTGGTCCTAAATATTCCTTCTTCTATACCTTTCCTTAAAAAAAATTATTGGCTAGTTTAAGCTAAGCCATCGATAATTAAATCGTATATCATATTCTTTTGTTTCAGATCTGTTATCGACTTAATCAATCTTTTATGATTTTAAAATGTACTTGTAAAACGATAAGAATAACAAAAATTATGCATCAAAGCCAAAAACCAAGCTAGATACACATGTTCTTTGATTCTCATGTTCATGGTTTTTCCAAGTTTAATTAATAATTAACATACGCAAGAGGGAGGGGAACCCTAATTATAATTAAAAGTTATCATTATTTATATTTGGTTGGGTATAGTCTTTATTGTAATTCCCTTAGAATTATTCTGGCTTAATTAGTTAATGGTTTAATCTAACATGCTTTTGGTTAGGATGAATTTAAGTCCGAACATCTCAATCAACCACCCAAGGAAATCTTTCTCAATATTCATTCCAAATCCTATTGAGAATATATGTATTGTGAACAACGATCTAGAGTAGGTAGAATCATATGATATGAACTTAGTTGGTGCGTTTTTGTTAAAATTAAATCACAACATCATATCAACATTTATAAATGTCATATACAAACCATTGTAGTGTAGCTCGCGGTGAGATAAAAAAAAAGCCTTAGGGGTTGCGTTTTCTCTGCGCAGCCTCCTCATTTCCCCTCTTTTCTCCACCATTGAAACTTTTAAAGCTCTTGCCTAAAAGCGCTCTTCCAACTTTTCCGGTTATCCATGACGGGTTTCCTTATGGATAGGTTCCAATCTACCCATTTATGGGTGTTACTTTTTTGCTTTTGTTTTTTTTTGCAGTCGGTCTACCTCCGCAGGTCGCCGCCCATCGTTCACTCCGTTCCACGGTCTCTCCCTCGTCTCGCGCTACCGTTCCTGCATCGCCGGACCGACCTCGCCTTCGAGCCAGTAGCCACCATGCCCCCCGCCGTTCTCCGGAATACAGGCTCCACGCGCCGTCTTCCATCTGCAGCGGCCTACCGCCCCAGAGTCACCCCTCGCCGGCATGGGTCCGCTCCCTCGATGGATCTGGGATCCGGGAGGAGGGACGATAGTTTGGGACCTATTTCACAGGCACCCAAAATCGGGACTCTCAACCCCGAACAATCTTTTGCAGCAGGGAGGTCTCGGGGAATCCGCACCAAAGGTTGATTCTCTAGAAGGTTTCACTGTTTTAGGTCGAATAATCTTTTGGCTAAATAAGTTTAGGACTTTGGTTTATTATCATCGTGTAACGTTGGATCGAAGAACTCTTGAGGTCGGATCTGCGAAACAAAGCAGACTATATGTATGGAACCATGTGCGTCCGACGGGCTACGGCCGGTTGGGACAAAAATCTGGTATCCGGGACTGTTATGTCCCTTCGTGTAAACATGATATGAAATCTTAATACAATACTTCTTTCTCGTTTCAAAAAAAACATTTATAAATGTCATGTTGCTCCGTGGTCATTGGGACGACCCACCACAGGTGCATCGCCTAAATGGCCACCAAAGTGTTATAGTCAAAATGTTGTGTATTCAAGTAATTAAAACGGCTAAACATATTATGTACGCCGTTTTGATGTAGTCTTTATGTCGCCAAAGTGGCTTGAGCAACGTATAATAAGGCGTATCACCTTATTGATTGACATAGTATATTGGTTGACTTGCCATTTGGGAAAGCCACTACTTGACCGTTGTGACGTCCGAATGAATCAGAAGCATATGAGTTTGCACTGAAAAAGTCAGAAACTCAAGTTCAGAAGCTCATTTTCTCGAAGGTTTGAGATTTTGAGCTCCAAATATTCATGTCAAATATGCTTCCAATCACCACAATATCAAATGTATGATCCCTTCATTTGTTAAATGAGTTTCGGATTGGGTGATCTAAAAATTGGTTTTGGTATATTATGTATAATATTGTTAATTAGTTCTCATAAATATTAAATAATTATAGTTTTGAATAAAAAAATTAAAGTAAGTAATTATTGTATGTATAATGGAGATTATTAGATGATTTCTCATATAAGAAAACTAAGCGAGACGCAGAGCTCTCTAGAGACCCTAGGAGAGCCTCTTTGCGATTTACTTCTTCCACGACAGAGCTTCGGTGCGATTCTTTTTTGCACGGCAGGGAATATGGCGTCGACATGAGATCTGGACGAGGGCGAGGCAACCTTCGATGCTGAACTGTTCAGGGAGCCAAGCAGCCCAAGGGAGGAGACGGCGGCGCTAGGGATCGAGGTTCAACCACGATTGATCGAGGCTGTTGAGGACTCGTTCACGCCGACAGAAGATCTGACGCCACGCGGAGAGAAGAGTCTGCAGATGACGTTTTCGGCACAGAACACCGGTGAGGTGGGTCGGTCGCCATGAGGAACGGGTAGGTTTCATGGGGCGGCGAGGGGCGTATCCCGCCGTGTGCAGGTGGCGGGGCCACGACCAAGGGCGGGGCGCGGGGTGGCGCAGCGATCAGAGGGCGGCGAGTTCACCTGGAATTCGTCGCCGAAGACGGAGGACGAAACGGAGGGGACTATTCGAGGGGGAGACGAGATGCTCCCGATTATGGTGTCCTCAGACGCGGGATCACAGCCGGCAGAGTCGTTGGAGGCGCTGGGGTGGCGGAGAAGGAAGGGAAAGGCGCCTGCGCACAAACCCAGTAGGGTTTCGGATGATGGGCCGGGCCGGGTGTAGGGTGATCTGGGTTTGGGCCGGGCCTGCTCGCGGACGCCAGGCGGTGCTGGAGGGGTGGGCCAGGTGAGGGCACTGGGCCGGGCGGACAGATGGGTTCGGGCTGGAAGAGGGTGGGTACAGGGCCGGGGGGTCGGGCTGCTGGTGCTGCGGTAGGCTGGACTCGTGGCAGGCCGGATGACATCGCCGGTGGGCTGCACAATATGGATCTGGGGCGGGTCGTGACCCGCGGGTGAATCCGGATGGACCGGAGTTGGGAGACGGGTCGGATCCTACTAAGAACCCGGTTCGAGCGGGTCAATCACAGGATCCGGGGTTGGAGCGTAGGTTTAATCCGTGTGGAGCCCGGGTGCGACTGGAGAGCAACTCGCGTAGATCGGGGGAGCAAGTTGGGGACCTAGGGTCACAGCTTTCCTCAATGAGAATCAAAGAGGTTGTAGTGCCAGCACATGAGATCACAAGTCGTAGAGCCCAGTACCGGTTTGCGCTGGCAGCTAAGGTGCTGACGTCAAAGAAGGTATTCTAGAAGTCAGTAGTGGCTCGGATGGAGGACCTGTGGGTATGAAGATTGAGGCGAAGCCGCTGGAGGGGGGCTTGGTCGCGTTCTTCTTCAGGATGGCGAAGGAAAGGGAAAGGGTTCTGTTGGGGGGAACCATGGTCTTTCTGGGACTCGTTGGTGCTGTTTACTGATCTGCGGGCTCACATCAGGCCAGGGATCTCGAGTTCCATCACTTTTCCGTATGGGCACGAGTTTCCAATCTGTCGGTGGGCGCGTGGACTAAGGAGGTGGGTTTCAGAGTGGGGAACACATTGGGTGTCTGCCAAGGGGTGGACGTGGATAAGTCAGGGCTTTGCTGGTGGGATTTCATGAAGATCAGGATTAGGGCGGACATCAGAGTACCACCGCAGAGTCAAATATGGTTTCGAGTATCGGGATCACAAGTACGAACCCTTCTCTATGTGTCTTATGAACACCTCTCGGACCATTGTTTTGGCTGTAGTTGTGCGGGCCACTTATTCTCGGCCTGTCCGGTAGCTGGAGGAGTTAGGGGACCGTAGTTGAGGGCACCGGCGGACCCGAGATCCGCATCGGAGAAGGCGAAGCATGGGAAGGCTACCCCGGGGACGAATTGGATGTATATAGGAGGTCTTGAGGGAGTGACACCCAAACTGACTAGACCACAGACGCCTCCGCAGGATCAGGAAAGAGAGAAGTACAGGGCACATGCGGACTGTCATGAGGAGGTTCTGGTAGGATGGCTGCCTAGGGATCCTTCACCGTCGTTATCAGGGAAGGAAAGGCTGGAGAGGGACGAGGAACCTGAGGAGTTGGAGGGATCGACGACATCCGATGGGGCATCACAAATAGCGGCGAGGGGCTTCAAGCACCCCGCCTCCAAGAATGAATCTCTGGAGGTCCAGGGAGGGGTTGGTCGACTGCACCACCTCCCTGGCAGAATGATGGCAACGGTTCTGCCAACAGTCGACATGATTCTCCCCTACTAGTTCAAGGTCAGCACTCCCGCGTTTAGGAGCCCTACATTTATCAATCAAGGGAGGACAACGCACGCTGACTTCTCGAGGGAGCTATCGGTCCACCACTATAAACTATCCACTTGGTCTGCTCGATCAATGTCTTATGGTTGGAGCATGCTGTATCGGTGTCTTTGGATGCTACCACAGTTTCCCCCCTCCGACCGCCCCTATGCCCATGAGCAACATTTACTATTCAACACTTGATTTCCAGTTTTATTATAGATTCTTGGTTTGTATGGTGATAACAGTTTTGCGATCATATGAATGCTTTAATTAATAATATTGTCATTTCTTCTCAAAAAAGAAGATAATTTCTCATATTATTGGTAATAATTGTTAATTTATCGGTTGTTTTAATTAGATGAAGTTGTAATTAAGGTCATTGTGGGGTTACTTTGTTACTTCATTGATAAATGTTTCTTGTTTAATGGTTTTTAATGATTTGTTACTTTGCTATTTTGATTGAAGGATGTGAATTAGAGGAGAAATCAAATACAAAACATGTTTTAACCTAAAAACCACGAGAACCAATCTAAGCCCTCTATTTTAAGAATGGAGGGATGAGATACAATTGAGTTGTTAACTGTAAAAAAACAATATTTTTTAGTAAGTGGGAAGGGCTTTTTAGGAAAACTATCATATTACTTTTTTTACCAATTCACTAATTTAATTTTTCCCACTTCGTTTGAACTCCAATTGACTTCAAACTTGCGCCATTAGTTTTGTTTTTTCAAGGGCTTTCTATCAAGATCACTCATGAATAATTTTTTGAATCACGAATTTTTTATTATTATTTCGGGGCTGATTATAAAAAAGAATTTATACATGGGTAATTTTTATCAACACTTTGCTCTAGTTTTATCAACACGGTTACACTGGTTTTATCAACACTTTGCACTGGGTTTAACACCTCATTTCCAAAACTGATCATGATTTTATCGCATCATCACGTGCTTTTTATGAACACTAGTTTTATCAACACCAAACACTAGGTTTATCATTAAATTACGTGTGTTTTATCACCCTAATCACATGTTTTTTTTAAGCACAAAAAAAGTATTATTTCGGGGTTGATTTAATTTTTTTTTATAGCTGGGTAATTTTTATCAACACTTTACATTGGTTTTATCAACACTTTACACTGATTTTATCAACACTGGACACTAGTTTTATCACCTCATTTTCCAAAACTGAACATGATTTTTATCACCTCATCGCGTATTTTTATGAACACTAGTTTTATCAACACTAAACACTATGTTTGCCATTAAATTACATATGTTTTTATCACCCCATCACATGTTTTTTTATCAACGCTAAACTCTAGTTTATCACACTTATTATCAAAATTGAACATGGTTTTTATCACCTCAGTACATGTTTTTTTTCAACATTTAGCACTAGTTTGATACCTCCGATATAAAACATTTATTAGTGAAGATTTATCAACACTCAACATTATTTTTATCACCCCGATATACCTTTTTATTTTCGTGCTTCAAAATATATTCATGATTGATTTTGATTTAGATCCCTTGAAAAAATAAATATATTGGCGCAAGTTTGAAGCTAATCGGAGTTCAAACGAAACGGAAAATATTAAATTAGTGAATTGGTGAAGAAAAAAAATTGACGCTCGTCCACATGACACCATGATTTTACAATTATGCTCTTGCCTGTGTGAGAAAGGATGAGAATTTGGGTGAAATTGGGGTGATGATGTGGCATCATAGTGAATGTTGGATCTTAGGTGTGTGGCTAGAATTGGTTCTCACGGTTTTTAGGTTAAGAGTGGTTTGTAGCCGGTTACACCTCATGTGAATTATATACTTGTGTATATTGCTCGAGTTTTTTATGCACCAAATAAATTTGTATTATTTTGGTGAATAAGATTGCTTATCAGTAGAATAACATTGACGTAAGAACGAATCCCATTAGAGTTGAAACGAAACAAAATTTATTTAATTAATAAATTTGTTAAGAAAACAAATAGTTTTTTTCTCTCGATATTGACACGTCGCGCTTTACTATTACAATACTATTATTATTAGCTATCACAATACACGGGTGAGCTGAAAAAACATCTAAATAATTAAGCATCATATCATTTTAATCTCATTCATTCATTCAATATTTTATCCAGTAACTTCAAATTAGAATCACACGTTCATATCGTAATAAAAGAGTTGCATCCGAAACTAAATCTATGTATAATATCTATATAATCAGCTAATATTACATATTGTTGTATCTGTTCATCCCTAGTATTGTCTTGAACTAATATTACTTCCATCGTCGACATTATTTTCATTGTAATTTCATTATGGGAAAATTTCATTTTACCACCCTGTCAAACATTTAACTTTAGTTTGATACCCTAGCATAAATTTCTATCAGTTTCATACCCAAACCAAACATTTAATTTCACTTTCATACCCAACCGGGTAAAATGTCCAAAATACCCCTAACTATTATTCAAATTTTCATCTCATGCCATTGGCTCAGAATTTGAAAATAAGTGAAATGACAATAACACCCTTCATTGTTTAGAGTGTTAAACTGAAAATTTCAATAATTTTAAAACAAAATCAGTTTTTTTTTTATAAATTCAATTTTTATTTTCAAAAAATCAGATTTTAATTTTAAAAATACATAAAATCATTTTTTTTATTAAAATCAGTTTTATTTTTTAAAAAAATTAATTTTATTTATATTTTTTTAAAAATCTGGAGCTCGACTTCGTCTTCTCCAGCGTGGTCTCCGGCCACCCCTCCTCCGCCGGCGTCGTCCCCGGCCTCTTCCCTCCTCCCTCAAGCTTCTCCGGCGTGGTTCAGATCTGATTTGGTTCAGATCTGAACTGGTTCAAAATCCTTCGTCTCTCAAAATCCTGTCGTGGAGGTCGTCGAAGACGTCTTCAGCGGCCTTCGTCTCTCAAAATCCTCCCATGTCCGGCAATGGCGTCACCTCGTCCTCCGATGGTTCTTCCAGACCCATCCTCACCGGCCATCCACTCTACGCCAGCTCCGGTATCGTAGATCTGATTTGGTTCAGATCTGAACCAAATCAGATCTGAACCACGTCGGAGAAGCTTGAGGGAGGAGGGAAGGGGCCGGGGACGACGCTGGCGAAGTGGGGGTGGCCGGGGACGACGCCGGCGGAGGAGGGGTGGCCGGAGACCACGCCGGAGAAGACGAAGTCGTGAGCTCCAATTTTTTTTTAATATAAATAAAATTAATTTTTTAAAATAATTTTATTTATATTATAAAAATGATTTAAAAAAATGATTTTATGTATTTTTAAAATTAAAATCTGATTTTTTGAAAATAAAAAATGAATTTGTAAAAAAAACTGATTTTGTTTTAAAATTATTGAAATTTTCAGTTTAACACCCTAAACAATGAAGGGTATTATTGTCATTTCACTTACTTTTAAATTCTGAGCCAATGGCATGAGATGTAAATTTGAGTAATAGTTAGGGGTATTTTGGACATTTTACCCGATTGGGTATGAAAGTGAAATTAAATGTTTGGTTTGAGTATGAAACTGATAAAAATTTATGACAGGGTATCAAAATGAAGTTAAATGTTTGACAGGGTGGTAAAATGAAATTTTCCCTTTCATTATTAATGTTCATCGGTTCATGTCATCATTGGTGATAAAATAAGAATGTAGTAAAAGCCATGCGTTATGTGAAGGATTTTAACACAAGGGAAATTTGGAAATCTATGTTTTATAACATAGCATTTTTTTTTAGTATGTCACTATAATTCAATATTTGTAAATCTATACTTTTAAATTATTTAATGACAAAAATCTGTCACCGCCTAGCCGTCGTCCCTGCTACGTCCTCCCTGAATCTCTATGTCATCATCGGAGGGAGCCCTGATCCATGCCCAACCTGATCCACCAATTCTCCAAAAAAGTTGAGCCTCCGCCGTCCATAAATGTCGTATCCCCACCTTCGGTTTCATCTTCCACCACCGATCCCCATCGTCATCAGATTGCTTGTCCCCAAAATCGTTCGTTGGAGAATCCAGATACGGTGGATATGATAGAGGTGCTCGAGTGGAGGAGCTCGAGAGAGCGATGGGGTGATGTCGTGGCTGCCCGACCGAGGGCCTATCGTCGTCGTCCGTCTTGCAATGCCCCGAGACCGATCTAGGAGGAATCCCTGTTTGAGTTCGTCGGCCCGTGTCACCGATGATGCATCAACCCTGTCGTCCCTTGGATAGGGAACACTAACCTTTGGTCCCCGCCATTGTATAACCGGTTTGAATCGGTACCGGTGAGCAAGAACAAGGAAGAATTTCAAGAGAGACTCGATATGATGACGAAAAGGTCGAGCTTCAGCCTGTCGCCACAGTCATTTTATCACTGGAAAGTGTCATTACTACAAACCCTAAGAGCACCTCCAACACGTCATGTCAGGGGGTCGTTGGAGGCGTTGACACGACTCGCTGGCACGGCTCGTCGTGTCACACGGTCGTGTCAGGGGGGCGTGTCAGCCTGTCGTTGCAGGTTCCTGCAACGACGCGATGCGACGCGTAGTGCCAGGCGCCAACGGCTAGTCGGTTGGCCACTGCGCAGGCGACACGTGTCGGCGACGACTCCCAAAAAAACCCTATATTTTTTTTTTCTATAAATTCAGATCCACCCCAAGCCAAAATTCACCCCATCATCACTTGTTTCAAGCTCCATTTCTTCTATTCCTCTCCAAATTCTCTCATTTTTTTCCTCGATTCGCAATGGACGAGAATCAGGCCCTCCAATTGTATTCGAGTCATTGAACGACGAAGACGTCGATTCTCAACACATCGAAGACGGCGTCATGGCCACTTTCACGTCATGGACCAACCTCCTCCACTCGGACCACTCATCATCGCTTCCTCCATACACCCCGACCACCCAATCCCAATGCCAAGAGTCGCAAGTGCCGAATGTGCAACCTTCTCAACCTTCCCAATTCGTTCCGGTCACTCAACCTTCTCAATCCGCTCCGACGCAATCGAGGAGGAAGGAGAGGAAGGCTGCATCTACATCAGGCACGAGAGCAGCTTCGCGGCCGAAGTGGTCTATCGGGGAGTAGACAAGATTGGCCCGTGCGTGGCTCAAAAATTCGCTGGACCCCATCAACGGGAAGAACCAGAAGAATGACATGTACTAGAAAAAAGTACATGCCGAGTTCGAGGCGATGAAACCGGCAGAAGACCCACCTCGGGTGTGGATGGCTTGCAAGGACCATTGGCATCAGTGCAAGGAAAAATAAACAAATTCCAGGAGAAGTACACCAACTTTGAGAACGATCTCACAAGTGGGAGGAACGAGGTTGACGTCCTGACAGGCGCTGAGCAGGCGTATAGGGAGGAGGAAGGGACTGAGTTCATCCTCAAGCATATGTGGCTCATCGTGAGGGGGCAACCGAAGTTTTCGATCAAGAAGGTTCCAGAATGTGACATCCCCGACATCGACCTCAACCTCGACGCCGAAAGTGAAGCAAGCAAGCGGACAAGGATGGACGAGTCTCACACCTACACTTCGGGAGACGGGTGCGACCACGAGTTGAACTCGCTTGCAACCGAGGAGCGTCCGATCGGCAAGAAGAGAGTTAAGGCCAAGGCTCGAGGCAAAGGCAAAAAAAATGGACCCCCGACCCCAGCCGGCGGTAGTGGTACCTCCCGAGCAAATGCATTTCCTCCGCGCCATTGCCGATAAGAAACAGAATCTCGCCGATACCAAATTCAAGATGCAGGCGCATGTCATGGACATGTTGGCCGAAGTTGTTTGCCAAGACACCACCAACATGTCCGCGGAGGAAAATCAAGCTCGTGCCGCTCTCATTCAAAGCCTCGGGAGGCGTTTGTAGTCGTTGGGTTAGGCAAGACTTCAATTTAGTTTTAGTTTTTAATCTATGTAATAAAAATATTAATCTAGTTGATTTTTATGTAGTTTGGGTTCTATTCTAATTAATTAAAAAAAAATTTTATCGATTCTTGGAGCCTCGATGGTTGTGCACGGTTACTATTTCGAAATAGTAACCCTAGGGGTCGTGGCAGCCACGCCGACCCCTCCCCCTCCCATCCTATAAATACCCCTCAACCCCTCTCAATTTCTCACACCTCTCTCAAACTCTCTCTCTCTCTCTCAAACTCTCTCAATTCGATATGGAGGGATCATCTTCTTCTTGGGCAACCGGGCCTCTATGGTCCCCGGAGGAGGAGATGCATTTAGTATTGAATTGGCTCACCTTTTACGAGCACGGGGGCAAGTAATGGCATCAACTATACCTTGCTTTCGTTGAAACCGAGAATGAGGAGTGGCCATAACGGACGGAGAAGCAAATGAAGGATCACTTCCAAAAAATGAGAAAGAAGTGCAAGTGGTTTGATGCTATTTACCGGAAGCGTCTGAACGAGCGTAGGAAAGGCGCAACCGATGACGAAATCTATGCTGCGACCGTGAGTGATTATCAAGGCCAACACGGGCAGTGGACAAAACCTCCTGTGTTGGAGATGCTCAAAGACGATGCGAAGTGGCGTTTACACATTCGCACCATTAAGAATTAGGTTAACTATCTTATTTTAAATTATTGTGTTTTAAATTATCTAATATGCACTAGGTTTAAAATATTATGTAATGTATTTGTGGGTTTAAATAAAAAATAATAATTAAATTTGAGATGTTTTTTTTAATTATTGAAATTGTATTAACATGGCTCCTGACACTAGTAGTGTCAGACCATTGGAGGAGTAGTGTTAGGAAGCAGTGTCATGAAGCTAAAACACCTCATGACATTGTTTCTTGACACTACCTAGTGTCAAACCATTGAAAATGCTCTAAGGCGGGCACTAAAATTAAATGAGACCTAGTGTTATCCATTCATTATTACTCCTTCAAACTTTTAAATAGGTGTGACATGTATACGATTGTATTTTATATACAAGTATTTTATATATATAAAAAGGTCAATTAAGCTAGACCGTCGCATTCACATGTCATATAGAGTAGTTGGAAACGTCAATAATATACTCAGATTGACTTGGATTAGATATGAAAGAACCTTGTAATTGGAGAGTTGAACAAATATCATATATTAAGTTAATATTGAATTTTAACAAGAAAAAACTTCAGGAACTAACTATTGTAGAGTTGTACATCTCAAGAACTTGTTGTTGACTTATTTGTCGATCATATCAATACCCTTGACTTATGATAATTACACAAACTAACATTTTCCGTTAGAGATAGCGGAGAAAGTTAGGAAAAACTTCAGGAACTAACTGTAACATGACTATTGAACTCAAAAACTAACCGTTGACTTGTTAGCTTTTTGAGTTTTTCATAACGTTTTCTATCATCTCTAACGGAAAATGTTAGTTTGTAACAGAAAATGTTAGTTTTTGTAATTACCATAAGTCAAGGGTACTGATCTGATCGACAAATAAGTCAGCAGCAAGTTCTTGAGCGGTACAACTCGACAATAGTTAGTTCCTGGTTTTACCCCTTTTAACAATCATAGATACTCAGCTAAGGCTTATATATTTTTTTGAGCCCACAATGAAGTTTTTATTAATATCGAAATAAAAAGATCATATAAAATAGGGTTAAATATTAAAACTTACTCTTAAGTATTGGTCATGAACACTACAATACCAACGTTTCAAAATGACAAGTGCACTACCTTAAGTATTGGCCACACGATTTTGTTAGTAAAAATAGACGGAATATTCCATTTCGTTAGTCATATGACATCAAGTGTCATATAATGTATGGTAAAATGACATTTTTATCCCTTTAGTATTTGACCTCTATACATTTTGTAAGGAACAATAACAAGGGTACAATTGTAATGTTCCTTATAAAATGTATAGAGGTCAAATAATCAAGGGAAAACGTCATTTTACCATCCAATATATGACACTTGAGGTCATATGATGAACGGAATAGAATATTCCGTCCATTTTTACTAACAAAATCGCGTGACCAATACTTAAAGTAGTGCATTTTTCATTTTAAAACGTTGGGTAGTGTAGTATTCGTGACAAATAGTTAAAAGTAAGTTTCGATATTTAACCCTAAAAACTATATAAAAGTAGAAATAAACTAATAAGATAAGATCAAGTTTCGATGAAGAGCGAAACACTGATCCTATGACTAAATTCTCGGTGATACTCAGGGAGAGGTTATGGGGAGGTTCCCTATTCAAGCCGTGTTTGGCGTTGTGGATCTATGAGACATTCCCCGTCTCGATTTGAACGGTCTTGCTATGTCGTACCAGTTGTTCAAGGAGTATATCAGGGAAAGGAATATGAGGGGGAACAGAAGGTATTTGTTCCGTAGAGGTCGGGGTGTGGCTCCTCATAGACCCCCCGAAGTGCCCTAATTAGCTCATGGCGAACTGCAAGGCAGCTCACCGTGCATCGCTACTAGCCCATCGGGACCAACTTTCTCAACATTGTCCGTGTAGTTTATACTGCCTTGGGTGGGGTGTCGGATCCAACCACCCCGAAGAGGAGAAGTACCAATGGGGCTCCTCCATTCGGTGGGTAAGGGTGTCGGCATCATCCAATTAAGGAGGGGAGGGATACCAGCGGGGCTCCTCTATTCGTACCCCTGGGGTACCCGTGAAGATAGTTTCGTCTCGATGATCCTCATATCGATAGGTGTCTTGGGGTTGGCGTCGATCAAATCTCGTATGATTCATGCACAGGTGGGTGTCAACAACGACATGTATCCGTAACATCATGGTCGTCACCCATAGTGATAGACTGTTGTCTTGCTCCTCTAGCCCTCTATTGGTCGGTTTGAAGAGTACTCGCTCATGATGTTGGAACCATCCTCCACGAGTATGGTTCCAACGGTCGGGAGCACTGATCTTGCACGCGATGTGGATGTGGGTTAGGTTCCTCCTCATGAGACCAGTCAGCTCACGTGGGTTCCTGGCAACGATTGGAGCATGATCTAGTGCGGGATCCTCGTTGGTAGGAATGAGGTTGTGCCGAGGGAAGAGGTCGTGCTCGAATGGTTCCCCGAGCCCTATCTCGCACGGTAGCAGTGTGCGTCGGCCATTGGAGGACGAGTCCGTTCTCTTCCTCCGCATATCCTCTCCTGATCGGAACCAACATCCATCATGGGTTTGCCAGTTCCCCGACGGGGTATAGACCATTTCATGTGGGAGCAGGCAGTAGTGTGTGGGGAGGGCAGTAGCGTCTTCCCTTGGTACGATTTACGGTCCCCATCGCATCGGTCGGGCCGATGAAGGGTGACAAACATGGAAGTACGACGCATCAGGGGTCAGTAGGAGCAATAATTGTGAAGTCATGGTGATCGAAAGGAGACAGGGATAAAAATAATGGTGATAAGAGTGAGGCGGAAGCTGGAAATGGTTTGGGGGAAGAGAAGATATTTGAAAACGAGACCATAGAGGTTGAATTTTTTTGGCTAAGGTTTATATAAGAATCCAGGTATAAAATAGTTATAAACTAATTTTTAATTAAAATATTTTTTTTACTAACGAAAAGATATTACAAATAAAGAGTGATTACAATCAAAGTATCAATAAAACACTGAAATGACGGAAATGAAAAGGGTTCCAATAATGGAGGGCATCAATAGAAACATAAAGAACTCAAGGCACCGAACCACCTCACTGAGATGTCTGAAAGGGGATACTGCGGTAGCGTCTAATGACACTGATACAATGAGTTCATACTAGAAGCTAGGGTAGAGAAGACTCATTGCCGGAGAAAAACTATGGTGGACTGAGTACTCCCCGAGGTTTCTAGCGTGCTTTGTCTTCCCTGAAATGATAATGGTAGGGCTACAAAAAGTGTGATTGTTGACCTTCGAGTAGGTAGGGATGTATTGTCATTTCTTGGTGGAACCTCTGCCACCTTACGTCTAGAGAGGCGGTGAATCCGGCCGACCCCCCTCTGGACCACCTCGGCATCATTCGGCGAGGAAAGGGTACTTAAAGCCCCCGCCGCTATGTGTGATGCTCCATCCGAATGAGTGGAACCTTCCGATTCCGCCTCCCTGTCCGAGCGTTTTCTCCCAATAGAAACTAATGTAGTGGCCAGGTGTCGAGGGGGAATCTCCTGGTGGTCCAGACGCCTTCCCTGGTGGATCCATCCTTCCTAAGGTTTCCTATCTGCCTCTTCACGACCAAGGCCCGAGCCACGAACCCTGACCTGCCTCCTTTCTTGTCTTGGTGCCACCGGGGAAAAGAGACGAGTTAGGGCACCCGAGGATCCATCTAAATATGCCCAATTTGTTCCCGGGACTGGTTTCCCGTGTTAGGATCTCATTAGGGTCGTACTAGGGTCAATTGGAGACCTCAGTGAGGGACCATTGCTTCCTCCTTCCAAGGGGAAAGCTGGGAATAAATGACCCGCACAGTTTCATCCAAAGAAATGATTGAAAAATTGTTCATACGATACATGAAGGAGAGTATGCACTTGAGACTCAGTGAGTCGCAACCACAATTGGCTTTGAAGAGGACCCCGAATATCCACACGAATTCGAATACGCACGAAATTTGTCCAACACATCTCATCTGCATCATCATCTGTGGCCAGACAACCGCCCAACGCCCCTCCCAACCGAAAGACCGCGCCTCTTTTCCATCATTTTGTTCGGTGTTGATTTAATCATATGAGAAATATTGTGAAATCATTAGCCATGTACAGAAGGATGCAAAGGGGGGAGATTTTGTTCTTTTGGGAAAAGTCGTCTCGATAGATGGAGCTTCTCGCCGATCCAAGCATGGTTTAAACCTTCAGAACAATGCTTCTGATCATTATACCACGACAGAAAGACATGCGCACGGGAATGTGTCTGTTCGTCGGCCCCAACGAAAGCACAGATGTCCCCCACAACCGGAGAAGAAGGGTGTGTTGGTCGAGGGTCTTATCAGCCTGAGAAAGCAAACCAGGCCTCATCATCGTCCAACGTAGGTTTGCTGACTAGGGTTTGGAGGGTAATTATAGAGGAAGAATTATTCGTTTGTAACATACCCTATGACACCACGGATACTTGGCTGAGAGACACATTTGCTCCGTTTGGTGAGATTGTTTCTGCAACTGCACTTAGCCGACTAAATTTCAAAGCGCAATTGTTTGGTTTCGTGCGATTTCGATCTAAGGAGTCGGCCCCTCAGGCGATTGACAGTATGAATGAATTGAAGGTGAATGGGTATCATCTGTTCGTTGCTCTTGCCATAAGTCGGAAACCAGATGCCGGATTCGCAGTTGATGCCAAAATCATAAAATAGAGCATATCTATAGCTAAGCAGGGTGATTTGTTTTGTGGGTTTCAAGGCGGCAGGGCTCCGGTGTTGGGTTGTGATTCTACATCCGAAGGTGAGAATCAGAGGCTTGATGATCAGAGCACTCAGGCAATCATCGAACAGAGCACTCAAAGCAGTGAGAACATAGAACAAAGTACTCAGGATCAATTTGATGCGACGGAGCAAGGTGGCGTTAGGGCTCCCCCCGGTGTTCGACCATGTTTCATCATCAGAGTTTGTCTCCGGCGACGTGACTCATGGGATTACTTCCGAAGATGTGGAGTGATCTCCGGCCACGCTTTCGATTTTGAATTTTGAAAATCTTCATCCTGATTCGATTGATATGGATTGTGATTAAAATCCCGAGGATTGTGGTGATATTCCTCTCGTGATTTTCGAATCAGATCGAGCAGAATTTGGAGAGGATCAATCGTTGGGCCGAGAGGATCGCGGAACGATTGAGTTGAGTGGGTTGCTTACGAGTCAAGCAACCCACGTAGGTTTGACCCACTTTGACCCGACCCGAGTGGATCCGAATCAATCTAACTCAACCCATGTAGATCCGACCCATATATCTATTATGGGTATTGAGGTATTAGGAGCTGGTTCGGGCTCATCTAGAGGGGTCGTTCAGGTTTCGGAACAACAGTCCAGTCCTTGGAAGGACGCTATCCTTAAGCCTATTTGTAAGGGTGGTCCTACGAAGAAGTCTGCTTCTTTGAAGGGTCCCAATTCTCTTTGCTTTACCAGGTTAAAGAAACAATCTGGCGTTACATTGTCTCCTGGACCGGATGCTTGGACTCAAGTCCGTGCTTTGGCTGCCAAGAAGAAAGCTGGATTGCAGTTTTTTGATTGATTTTCAGAAAAATGATTTTCCATAACTCCCCTTATTGGAGCTCCCAGGTAGTCATTGATCGGTCTTTGACCTCCTAGGCCCTGTCCTTCATGGATAATGCTTTTAATTAATACATTTTCGAACTTTTAGAAAGAAAAAAAAAAGTGTACAAAAATTCATTGCCTTGGTTAAGTGAACACAACAAAATAAAACAGATAAACTAAAAAAACAGAAACGAGTGAGTAAAAGTGATGTGAAATAAAAGTTATTCAGCAAATTCCCCCTTACATTTACATTTGATTTTATGTCGCGTGCCATCAAACTGTAAGTATCTAAAAAACGACAGGCGCTAATCGGACGGCTAGAGCCTTCGAGAATTAATCGAAGACTAGTTGGAGATTAATCGGGGATTATTCGAATTCGTATTTTTCTATTCTTTTAATTTCTTAAAAATATATTATTGTAAGTAAGAACAAAATATGAATTTTATCATGAAAAATAGTAACAAACATTTGAAAAATACAAAAAAATATATATATAGTTGTTACATATTTATCCTTAAATGACAATAAAAGTTAAAATAAACAATATTAATACCCTTATATAAAAAATAAAAATAGTGATAAAAAAAATAAAAATAAAATAATATTTTCATATAAGATTAAAAAATATTAATAAACAAGTAAACAGTTTTAGCATCCACAATTATTTAAGATGTATGTATACAAGTCTATGGTTATTAATTTTATAATTATCTTTATAAATAAAAATTACATATATTTAGTATATATAATAATAATAATAATAGAAAATACATAAGCGATTAATAACAAATATTTAAGATAGAATAATAAAATTGGATAAGTGTGGTAAAAATCCAGCTTAAACACCGATTAATCCATGCCTAGGTCTCGACTAATCTCCATCTAGATGTCGACTAATCTCCACTTAAGTAGGGATTTACCCGATTTTTACAAACCTGCTTAAAACCGTCCCACATGTTAAAATAGAGTAGATATTTTAAAAATCTCCGTTTAAACGTCTATTAATCCCCCTCGTCCTGATTTTTAAAACACCACATCAAAGTGAACAAAAAAGTAAAGTAGATAGTGCGGCGCCACCGCCGCCATTTCTTCTTCTTCTTTCTGTATGATCATCATTGTGGATTGTTACTATTATCGTTAATCCATTTTATTTGAAGAAAGATAAATTGACAAAAACAGAGGAGATGGAATAGACAGCGACGTTTTAAGAGCATAATATATATAAATAAAATACTAAAAGGAAAGAAGAAAACAAGTGGGAAAAGAAAAGAGAAGAAGTTGATCGTGGAGAAGCCAAAAATTGAGAGGTATAAATAAAGTCCTCCATGAGATGAGGTGAGACCATTCGTGTCTGTGCAATGAAAATGATGAACCAGTCACTACCCAAGAAAATCAGTAGGAGGAGACCTTCCATTTCCATAGCAGAGGAGGAAGGAGAGTGATTTTGGGCCATTTTTATTTTTATTTTTGAATTTCTCTTCCACCTGAGTTGATAGATTGATGAGCTGTTCTCTTCTCGGGCTTTGCTCTAAACATTGAACAAGTCGTAGGTCGGCTTTGCTGCTGCTGCTCTTCTGCTTTTAGCCGATTTAGCCCGTCGGTTTCTTGAAAGGCACGTTACTGATTCCACTCTACTCTGTTTTTGCGGCCTTGAAAAAGCTGCGACCCTTGCTAAGTCGTCATCACCTATTATTTATTTATTTTTTGTATTTATCCCATTAGCAATTCTCATTCTATTTATCCGATTAATTGATTTGGTACTCTGTTTTAGTTCAGAAGCACGTATATGGGGGAGATGATAGTGAGAGAGGTGGAAGTGAGCAAAGACAGAGTAGCTGTAGAAGAAGTGGAGAGGCGATGCGAGGTGGGTCCCAGCGGCAAGCTCTCCATCTTCACCGACCTCCTCGGCGACCCAATTTGCAGGGTCCGCAACTCCCCTGCCTATCTCATGCTGGTAATTATTATTATAATAATCAAAGCTGTTCGTAATGGGTTCGTGTTACTGTTATAATCATCATCGTCATCATCACCATCAGGTTGCAGAAATTGGGCAAGAAATTGTTGGGATGATCCGAGGTTCCATCAAGACCGTTACTTGCGGAAAGAAGCTCTCCAGAAATGGCAGAAACCACGATGCGATCAAACCAGTTTACACCAAGCTCGCCTATATCTTGGGCCTGAGGGTCTCTCCTTCTCACCGGTACAATCTCTTCTTCAGTTACTGTTTTATCAATATTTAGTTTCCAATTATTGCAGTCTAATTAATTTATTAATGATAATGCTGACTTATTTGTTGTACAGGAGGATGGGTATAGGGCTGAAGCTGGTGCGGCGAATGGAGGAATGGTTCAGAGACAATGGCGCCGAATACTCCTACATCGCTACCGAAAACGACAACCTCGCCTCCGTCAACCTCTTCACCGAAAAATGCGGCTACTCCAAGTTCCGTACGCCCTCAATCCTCGTCAACCCCGTCTTCGCCGGCCACCGCCTCCCCCTCTCCCGCCGCATCTCCGTCGTCCCCCTCTCCCCCTCCGCCGCCGAGTCCCTCTACCTCCGTCGACTCGCCACCACCGAGTTCTTCCCCCGCGACATCGACTGCGTCCTCGCCAACAAGCTGTCCCTCGGCACCTTCCTCGCCGTCCCCACAGGTTACTCCTGGCCTGGACCCGACAAATTCTTATCCGACCCGCCCGAGTCCTGGGCCCTCCTCAGCGTCTGGAACTGCAAGGACGTGTTCATGCTCGAGGTCCGGGGCGCCTCGAGCGTGAAGCGCACGCTCGCAAAGACGACCCGGGTCGTGGACCGGGCCCTCCCGTTTCTCCGGGTCCCCTCTGTGCCCGAACTGTTCAGGCCTTTCGGGTTGGTTTTCCTCTACGGGCTGGCAGGAGAGGGGCCACGCGCGGCCAAGATGGTGAGGGCGCTTTGCAGGCACGCGCACAACATGGCGAAGGAGCTCGGGTGTGGGGTGGTGGCTACGGAGGTGTCGAGCCGCGAACCGTTGAGGTTAGGAATCCCACACTGGAAGAGGCTATCGTGCGCGGAGGACTTGTGGTGCATAAAGAGGCTGGCGGAGGAGTACAGTGACGGGGCTGTTGGTGACTGGACCAAAGCAGCACCTGGCACGTCCATTTTTGTCGATCCCAGAGAGTTCTGAAATCTAATTTTCAATCATCTTTTTTGTTAGTTGACATTTAGCTGTGAAAGCAACACGAGGAAAAAAAGATAGATTTTTGTTCTTATTTCGGAGCTATTATGTTAGATTTGGGGGTCTGAAAGTGAAAGCGATGACTATAAGATATGGCTTTAGTTGTATATCCCCAACCTTTTTTTTTTTTTTGTCAATTTCCACATACAGGATGGGGTTGCATTTTGGATCCTTTAATATCACCCAAACGCGCCCTTAGAATTAAGAGTTTTGTAATATAATTAATTTTTGGTTTAGTTGATAAAATTATTTGGAGATTGAGAGGATAGAGTGTGTGATGATGGGTTGCTTTTGAAATTGATGGGAGGTTTTGGAACGTAGCTGCTGTGGAGGAAGTGGAAGAAGGGCGATGAGATTGAGAAGGAGAGGACCCCATAGGCATAGGCGGTCTATTTATTTTTGTTGGGTTTATTTTAGAGTTGATGACAAATTTAAAGCTCACGAGCTTGTCAAGATTGTGACCTTAATATAGAATAATGGTAACATAACACCAAAAATTCCCTCTTTCTCAATCATTTTCATTCACAAAGATGAATTCCTTTTGTTTTCTCTTTTATGGAGAAGAAAGAGAGGACCTCAGCGACGTGCTTACGTATACGGATTTGTGGAGCTTTTGCTAGGAATAGTTTTTGGGATGGTGGTTTGGTAAATGGGACAAAGCAGCAGCCATGGAAGAGAGGAAAGAGGGACACATATATAGTGACCCTTTTTTGTTCTTCTTCTTGGACATTAGGTGGGTGAAGCATCAACTCCTCACTCACCACTGTTCACTCCAAACGGTTGTTTCTTGGTCGCAATCGTTTTCTTTCAAACTTTTCATATGGGATTGTATCAAAATCAAATTAGTGGTTAATGGTAGAGGTTTATTTTGATAATTTGTTTGTAAGTGCGTATATATATACTTTAAATTTCTAGTAGCATATTTTTTTTGTCGTTGACAATATCCTTTTGATTTGCCAACAAATACATAAATGTATTTTGAATTCTCAATAGCCGGTAGTTTTCATAAAGATTTATATTGATAAACGATTATTCTTATGAATATCTCCATTGATGTTTGACTATTCTTATGAATTTATACGTGAGACTGATGCAGTTCTCAACTAGTCTTTAGGATAGGGTAAAAGAGTAGCTTGTGGAGGCAAAAGTTCAGATCCAAATGGGTTAAGAAACTAAATCGTAACTTCGCTTACTTTTATCGAGTGGCTCAAGTTCATGTGTCGCAGAACCAGTTTTATAATGTGGTAGAGGATGACACAGAGTATTCTAATCCTGTAGGGGTCAAGGCTAGAGTGTCTCTTACTTAGGAGCTTGTTTTTTCTCTGATCAGTCGACTCGTCATGACCATCCTGCCTTGTCTTTCGTTGTACTGAAGACTTTGAGATGTTGGAAGCTCTATTCTCTGAGGATAGGGTTCTTGAGGCCTTGTCTGCCTGCTCTAGAGATGAGGCTCCGAGGCCAGATGACTTTAATCCGATCTTCCTTCGGGTGGCGTGATTGGTCATTCGAGCTGACTTCACGGGCTTTCTTCATTTCTTCCATGATTTGTTTCAGCTTGACAGAGGGGTTAACCCAAGATTTATTGTTCTTATTTTGAAGTTCCTTTCTCTTAGGACCTTCTTTGAGTATAGCACGATCAGCCTTACGATTGCTACGTACAAGATCTTGTTTAAACGCCTGAGGAAGGTGATTGACGACCTCATTAGTAGTACTCAGTCTGCGTGTATTCAGGGGAGACAGTTGACGGATAATGGTCTCGTTGCTATAGAGGTTATGGGTTATGTTCGCCGTTCTCGTCAGCCAGCCGCTGCAGTGAAGTTAAGACTTCAGGAAGGATTTCGAAAAGGTCGAGTGATCTTACTTGGCTCAGGTGTTTCGGAGTATGGGTTTGGTGGGAAGTGGAATATGTGAGTCTCTTCGTATTTACAAGGTTACTCTTTTATGCGACTAAATGGGTCTCCATCTGAGTTATTCAGCGTTGTATGGGGAGTCAGGAAGCGGTGTCCGACGTCACCCTACTTATTCTTTATTTTTACGAAGGGGTTTCACCAGGTCTTTTATATCAAGATCAGGCAGGGGTTGTACATTGGTATCTGAGTCATCCCAATCATTCAGGTTTCTCACCTTCAATTTGTGGATGTCACTTTTTTCCCTAGAGGTCAATGTGGTTCAATTCCATACGGTGATGTGCCTTTTGTACACTTTTGAGTTGGCGTATGGTCTTCGCATCAACTTCGGCAAATCGTTCTTGATTGCTTTTTCCGTGGATAATACAACATGTGATGCCTTCACTGAGGCCCTGTAGTGTTCTTTGATTCATTTTCTATTCACCTTCCTTATGTTTTCTCTTAGGGGAAATCCTAGACTCACTTTCTTTTGGGTCCCGGTGATAAAGAGGTACAGAGATTGTCTATCATTGTGGCATACACGGGTTATCTCATTGTGGGGGGGGGGGGGGGGGCACATATGCTCACAAGAGCGACTCTAGAAAGCATGCGATCTTTTTGATGTCCTTGTTTCGAGCTCATAAGAAGGTGGTTCATCTGCTGAAAAGACTTAGAGGATGTTCGTATGGTGTTGCAGGGAGATGAGGTATCTCTCCAAGGTCCCTTTGGGAGGTAGTTTGTAGACCTAAGGAATAGGGGGGCTTGGTGTTCAACCACTTACAGAGGTTAACTCGAGCCTTCTATTGAAATAGTGGTGACACTTTGCTATTGAGGTACATGCCTTTTAAAGGCGAGTTTCATGTGCTTGTTATGCCTGGAGTGAGGTTGAGTGGTACCTCAGATCACTTACGATACCTCCGTGTTCTTTCTTGTTGTTCATTAGGCAAGTGGTGTTGTTGGCTCGAGACCTTGAGTTTGGGATAGTTTTTGGTCTTTATACCTTGAGGTGGGCGAATGGTTTCGGGACTTCGGTCTACTTTCAGGAGGACCCTTGGCTTTTTCATACCGCGCTAGCGATCCGTTTCCTAAGGTTTTACAGGTTCACAAAGGGTCACCATGGGACGGTTGCATAATCTTTTTTTTGTAAATGTGGAGTGGGATTTTCTGTTTGGTATTGATCTTTAGGTTTAGGACGTTGAGGCGATGAAGGAGATCAAGTCTTGTCTGGTTGGGGTTCGGTTAGTGTGCGAGCGTACATATTCGAGCGTACGTATTTGATGGTCTGGTCTTGGGATCAGAAAGAGTTTTCTACGGCTAGAGCTTTACAGGTCTTAGTTAGGTGGAGGCATTTGGATTCGAACCCATGAATTTCCCGTTCGCTTCTCGAAGCGATTGATGAGCAATTCCAGACTTTCAGATAATTCCTTAGTGAGTACCCTCATCGGACGGGCTTCCTCTGTTAGGCTCATAGGTCTTGGTGGTGTCCGCGAGCACATCATGAGAGTGAAGGACATTGCGGAGAAATTAAAGACATAGGAAGTCGAGATGTCGAACACCTTCTTGGGCGCATTTCATTTTGAACACCCTTCCTTATCAATCCGACCCTTTCAAAATATCTTACAACACACATAAGGATAAATGGTCGATGAATGAACTCATGACTATGTATGTTCAAGAGGAAAGTCAGTTGATAATGGACAAGGTAAGACTGTAATGCTCACAACCCAGAAGAAGGCAAAACGACATCATAAGGACAAGGGAAGGGGAAAACGCTTATTCAGGAAGAGATCTCTAAAGAATCTAAGTGTTACTTCTGTAAAAAGAAGAGGCACATATAGAAGCATTGCTCGAAGTTCCTCCAATGGCAGAAGAACAAAGGTAATTTTTTTTTTGATCAGCAAAAAAAACAAATTTTATTCAACCAAACAATACACTACAAAGGAGAATTACAATCGAAGGATGGTGAGCTGAAGACAAAAGAAGAGAAAAGAAAGGAAGAGACAAAAGTTAACGATATCATGGAACAACTTGTTAGTGTCCTTATCGTTACACGAAGAAGTGAATCTCATCGACTTACATAGGGCCTAAGCACGCTTAGCCTCAGACTTCTTATGAAGGGATCTGGAGGGGCTGACATCTTTGAGAGCACGAAGGAACTTCTGACGACCGCTACGAATCCGCTTGTTTTTACGTTTGGGACAAAGCGGGATTGAAGCCAGGTCGGCAGTCGGAGAGCGGATACCAGCAATAAAAGACGAGAACTCTGAGGGCTCGGGAGAGGGGGTCGTAGGCCTGAGAGGCACCTGATGGGTTTGAGGCTTCGGATCAGAGGCAGAAGAAGCCTTGGGCTTGGGAGCAAGGGCCAAAATCGGGCCTTGCTGCTGGCCCAATGAAGCAGGCACCAACAGGGCCTCCTCCGGTAACCGATTTTGACTACCGGGAAGAGAGGGAGTAGAGGGGAGAGGGCAAGGCGCAGTGTAAAGACATGGGTTTTTTTTATCTCGATAATTTATCATTGGGAACGTTGTCAAGTTGGGGAGCGAGTCGATTATTGGATCGATTGCAAAAAAGGGGGGAAATAAAAGAAAAGAAATAAAAAAAAAGGAAAAGAAGGTTGGAAATTGGACCAGGTCAGACCAGCCCTTTTGGGCCGAGCCAACCATGGCCCAAATTCTCGCACGCGCGGCCCACTTTGATCAGCCCACAACGCGAACCCTAGCCTTAAATACTCGTCAGCGCCGCTTCAGCTGTAGTTTTTGGGCACGCGAGCCGAGACGAGAGCACCTTCCTCCCTCGCCCTTCGTCTCCATCGTGAACCGAGCTGCACCGTTCACCTTCTCCGATCAACCACCTCCACCAGATTCTTCTCCACCTCGTTCTTTTTCCCCATCTCATACTTCACCCGTGACAGAAACCACCCCCAGCAACGAAGCCCCCCTCTCTCTCTTCGTCTTCTCCTTCTCCGATTCAACGAGAAACGCGCCGCCGTCGACCTCTCGAGCCTCCCTCACCAGAATCACGCGAAACGACAAGGCCTTTACCTCGAGCATGGAGAAGACCGGTGTCGTCAAGGACGTCAGCAGCTAGGAGATGCAGTTGTCGGCTCTTCAAGAGGTAGGGATTACCTCGAACCCGTTTTATTACGGTTTTACTAGAACGCATATAGGGAAACCTAATAAACCGGCTAAAGAACTAGTATGCATATAGGAAACGAACAACTAGCGTAGACGTATCAAACTATGAACATTTACGATTTCTGCCTTGAGAATTGTTGTGCTGGTAGAATCGGGTCATGTCGTGCCCATAGGACTTGTGTGTTGAATGTATATGTGTATGCCTTTGATGCTTGAACGGTTAATAAATAACGAACACGAAAACGAGTAGAATTGACTAGAGAACGCATGATCAGTGATTTGAGTGCTTTTCCCTTTTTTACTTGATATGTTGGATTGGGAATGCTGGGGATACCGGTTAAGCCGGTGGGGTAACCACGTGGAGAGTGGTATCCGTAAGTGATGGTATGTGCCTGTTGGCGGTGTTATTATTGAAACATGATTGTGGTTGTGAAAGTGATTGTGACTGTTCTGTGATAATTGTATTGAGTGTGCCGAGAGGGTGTCGGTAAGTGATGGTTAGTACGGAACAATTGTGAGTGTGATTAAGGGACAAAGCCTATTATACTCTATGTTGCATGTTGTGACTGTGCGTGGGCAAGTGTGCCGTGTTTGTGGAAATTTGAACCCTTGGTTGTGAAATGGTCGGGTGAGTGATAGACCGACATGATTGTGCTTGTGAGTGTGGTTGTGATTGTTCTGGTGATAATGGTTATGAGTTGTGCCCGAAAGGTGTGTCGTACCTTCCGTTGCGCTGCCGGTAAAGTGTGAGAGACGTACTTCCGTAAGGTGAGTCGTACCTTCCGGGTGAGTGAACGGTAAAGTGTGAGGCTTGGTGTACGATGGTACACGAGAAAGGTGGTTTCCCTACCTTCCGACCGTGATTGGTAAAACGCTGTGTCCTGCGAAGAGGTGATTTCCCTAACTTCCGACTAGCACTCGGTAAAACGTTGTGTTGAGCACCGCGAGAGATGAGGCCGGGAAGAGGCGATTTCCCTGCCTTCCGTCGATCGGTAAAACGCTGTGTCCGCGATGAGGTCGACCGCCTATCCCAACTATGTGTTGGGGAAGTTGCGTACGGTTACGCCGGGCCGAGAGGGTTGCTCCCTAGACCGTGCGATGGCTACAGGTCGTGTGTTTGAATTGCTTTGAATTGAATGACTATTGTTGTGTTGTCAATATGAGTGTTCTTTGTTATGAATTGTGTGTGACTGTGAATGACTCGGTTTGATCGTTTGATGGTGAATTCATGTGTGTGGTTTCCGTGTAAGTTAAAGTGTCGTATTTTTGGTTGTCTGTAAGTCGTTTGTGAAGGGGCTTGGGATGTGGAATCTCGGGACAGTTTGTGGTCGGGTAGAGTGAAGGTTGTTTAAGTTGGATATTATGTTCTCGTTGTTGCTTCCTCTTTTAATCGTTAAAAAGTTAGTTTAGAAACGTAATTGGATGTCTAAACTGGAGTGTTCCCTTCGTTGTGTGCCTTAGTCGATTGGATGGGGTTGAGCTAAAGATAGTATGGTTGGTCTTGTAAACGCCAGGTTTAAAAAGGGGTTTGTCTTTAAATTGGTTTAGGAATCGGTGTTGCTATAGTTGGACATTGAGTATCCGAGTTTAAAGATGGGTATTGGCTTTTATTTGGTTCATAGATCGTATTGTGTTAAAACCTTTTTTTATATAATTAATTTATGGAACTGCATTTTTGGGGAATTCGAGATAAGGAGGTTTTGACGGTTTTCCCTACTGAGCGTCAAGCTCACCCCTTACTGTATTCTCTATAGGTAGTGGCTTTGTTTTGGAGTAGAGGACGTCGCGGAGCATGGGGCTAGCGAGGGTCCGGGTTATGTTATTTTATGTTTCGTAGTGACGTCACGGATATTTGGAATTATGTATTTTACTGAGCGTAGAAATCAGAACTTCTAATATCTTTTGAACTATTTTATTTACCGTTATCGAATATTATGGTTTTTAAATTGTTATTATTTACAATTCACTAAGTCGCGTCTCGGGTCCGGTCAATACCGGATTTGGGGCGTGACACGCAGGCCACTTAGGCACCGTGTCGAGCCCCACTTCTTCGTCCTCGAAGTCAGGCACTAGGTGAGGTTCAATTCCGGCGACCCGAACGGAGGAATTGGTGCCACAGACTTCGAGCTCCACCACGCAATTGATGGGGGCCAGATTGCCAGTGAAAACTAGGGCAAAAGCCAAATCAAGGCGACTGAAGGAGGCGGAGCAGGGGTGAACCGAAACTAAGGTTCCGACCGACGAAGCTAAGCTGCGAATTGAGGCAAGCGACCAAACCGACAGAGGGATATCGGCCAAGGTAATCCAGCTGAAGCGACCGCCAGCAACCACAGAGCTCAGGTCAGCAAAGAAGTCGAAGAACAGGTGCCGGAGCTCCAACCAGTTCTTGGCTTCCATGGACTTGAAAGTCTCGGCCGAGGAGAAATTGATCAGGAAGGTTTTGGCCCCAAGTTCGGCAAAACGCACCTCACCGACCAAAGAGAGAGGAAGATCAACCTGAAGCGCAGAAGCAGGCCAGTTGTCGCGGGATACTCTGATGATGGAGGAGCCGAGCAAGAAGGCGCCAAAGGGGCCGGGAGAGCCCGAACAAGTGAGGGGTGGGATGGGGCCGGGACGGCCAAGGAGGGGAGAGGGAGAAGAAGTCGTCCCCGTGACCGCGTCCTTGAAGGAGCGCAGAACAGAGGGGGCTGCCAACGAGCCGGAATGGGCAGATTTGAGTGGGCGAGAGGCTCCCTGACGAGGGCCCTTGCAGTAGTCTACGATGAGACGCTCAGAAGCGAAGGTAGAGAGATGCAGAGCCGAGATAGCCGCAGCAGCCAAGTCTGAGTTGCGGAGGAAAACGAAACCAAACTTTTTGCCAGAGCTTGTGAGGGAGGTCGGAAGGTAAGCTCGATTAACCAGGCCAAAGTCTTTGAAAAGGCTGGCGAGCGCCTCGGAGGTGCACTCAGCCGGGAGATTGAAAACGAAGAGGCGGGAGGAAGGAGAGGGACAAGGGTGGCCGGAGGCCGAGAGAAGAGGAAGAGGAGGGTTGTTTGTTATGAGTACAATGTGACTGATGTTCATGTTAACACGTGATGGATTGACGATAGTTCTTCAATCCATGTTTCAACTTAAATATAGGAAATGCGTGCCTGTGAAAACTAGCGGAAAATGAGTAGAACATTTATTCTGGCAACAAAATGCACTCCTCCATTGAGTAAGCAGGAACATGCCATGAAAAATTACGTAATGGATTTATTATAAATTTGCAAAACACATTTTACGTTCCTGGATTTTCCAGGAACTTAATATATGTATCTAAACTATTGTCTTTAGCTATGCCTTTGATTTCCATGATACATTCGTAAATTTATTTTATATACTGGATGTTGTTGGAAATTGCATACTATGCAATGGTATGTTCATGTTAAATGTGAAAAAGTAGCAAGATGAATTCCATTATGCATGTTAAAACTATCACGAAACAACGCGTTGAAAACCTCCCCGCTTCTCCTATTAGCATAGTGTCGTTGAATTCTCCTAATATGACCCAACTATCAAGGGAAGTGTTTGTGGTCAGGGTTTAGAGCATCGAACAGGTGAGGGGTGGGATGGGGCCGGGACGGCCAAGGAGGGGAGAGGGAGAAGAAGTCGTCCCCGTGACCGCGTCCTTGAAGGAGCGCAGAACAGAGGGGGCTGCCAACGAGCCGGAATGGGCAGATTTGAGTGGGCGAGAGGCTCCCTGACGAGGGCCCTTGCAGTAGTCTACGATGAGACGCTCAGAAGCGAAGGTAGAGAGATGCAGAGCCGAGATAGCCGCAGCAGCCAAGTCTGAGTTGCGGAGGAAAACGAAACCAAACTTTTTGCCAGAGCTTGTGAGGGAGGTCGGAAGGTAAGCTCGATTAACCAGGCCAAAGTCTTTGAAAAGGCTGGCGAGCGCCTCGGAGGTGCACTCAGCCGGGAGATTGAAAACGAAGAGGCGGGAGGAAGGAGAGGGACAAGGGTGGCCGGAGGCCGAGAGAAGAGGAAGAGGAGGGTTGTTTGTTATGAGTACAATGTGACTGATGTTCATGTTAACACGTGATGGATTGACGATAGTTCTTCAATCCATGTTTCAACTTAAATATAGGAAATGCGTGCCTGTGAAAACTAGCGGAAAATGAGTAGAACATTTATTCTGGCAACAAAATGCACTCCTCCATTGAGTAAGCAGGAACATGCCATGAAAAATTACGTAATGGATTTATTATAAATTTGCAAAACACATTTTACGTTCCTGGATTTTCCAGGAACTTAATATATGTATCTAAACTATTGTCTTTAGCTATGCCTTTGATTTCCATGATACATTCGTAAATTTATTTTATATACTGGATGTTGTTGGAAATTGCATACTATGCAATGGTATGTTCATGTTAAATGTGAAAAAGTAGCAAGATGAATTCCATTATGCATGTTAAAACTATCACGAAACAACGCGTTGAAAACCTCCCCGCTTCTCCTATTAGCATAGTGTCGTTGAATTCTCCTAATATGACCCAACTATCAAGGGAAGTGTTTGTGGTCAGGGTTTAGAGCATCGAACAGGTGAGGGGTGGGATGGGGCCGGGACGGCCAAGGAGGGGAGAGGGAGAAGAAGTCGTCCCCGTGACCGCGTCCTTGAAGGAGCGCAGAACAGAGGGGGCTGCCAACGAGCCGGAATGGGCAGATTTGAGTGGGCGAGAGGCTCCCTGACGAGGGCCCTTGCAGTAGTCTACGATGAGACGCTCAGAAGCGAAGGTAGAGAGATGCAGAGCCGAGATAGCCGCAGCAGCCAAGTCTGAGTTGCGGAGGAAAACGAAACCAAACTTTTTGCCAGAGCTTGTGAGGGAGGTCGGAAGGTAAGCTCGATTAACCAGGCCAAAGTCTTTGAAAAGGCTGGCGAGCGCCTCGGAGGTGCACTCAGCCGGGAGATTGAAAACGAAGAGGCGGGAGGAAGGAGAGGGACAAGGGTGGCCGGAGGCCGAGAGAAGAGGAAGAGGAGGGTTGTTTGTTATGAGTACAATGTGACTGATGTTCATGTTAACACGTGATGGATTGACGATAGTTCTTCAATCCATGTTTCAACTTAAATATAGGAAATGCGTGCCTGTGAAAACTAGCGGAAAATGAGTAGAACATTTATTCTGGCAACAAAATGCACTCCTCCATTGAGTAAGCAGGAACATGCCATGAAAAATTACGTAATGGATTTATTATAAATTTGCAAAACACATTTTACGTTCCTGGATTTTCCAGGAACTTAATATATGTATCTAAACTATTGTCTTTAGCTATGCCTTTGATTTCCATGATACATTCGTAAATTTATTTTATATACTGGATGTTGTTGGAAATTGCATACTATGCAATGGTATGTTCATGTTAAATGTGAAAAAGTAGCAAGATGAATTCCATTATGCATGTTAAAACTATCACGAAACAACGCGTTGAAAACCTCCCCGCTTCTCCTATTAGCATAGTGTCGTTGAATTCTCCTAATATGACCCAACTATCAAGGGAAGTGTTTGTGGTCAGGGTTTAGAGCATCGAACAGGTGAGGGGTGGGATGGGGCCGGGACGGCCAAGGAGGGGAGAGGGAGAAGAAGTCGTCCCCGTGACCGCGTCCTTGAAGGAGCGCAGAACAGAGGGGGCTGCCAACGAGCCGGAATGGGCAGATTTGAGTGGGCGAGAGGCTCCCTGACGAGGGCCCTTGCAGTAGTCTACGATGAGACGCTCAGAAGCGAAGGTAGAGAGATGCAGAGCCGAGATAGCCGCAGCAGCCAAGTCTGAGTTGCGGAGGAAAACGAAACCAAACTTTTTGCCAGAGCTTGTGAGGGAGGTCGGAAGGTAAGCTCGATTAACCAGGCCAAAGTCTTTGAAAAGGCTGGCGAGCGCCTCGGAGGTGCACTCAGCCGGGAGATTGAAAACGAAGAGGCGGGAGGAAGGAGAGGGACAAGGGTGGCCGGAGGCCGAGAGAAGAGGAAGAGGAGGGTTGTTTGTTATGAGTACAATGTGACTGATGTTCATGTTAACACGTGATGGATTGACGATAGTTCTTCAATCCATGTTTCAACTTAAATATAGGAAATGCGTGCCTGTGAAAACTAGCGGAAAATGAGTAGAACATTTATTCTGGCAACAAAATGCACTCCTCCATTGAGTAAGCAGGAACATGCCATGAAAAATTACGTAATGGATTTATTATAAATTTGCAAAACACATTTTACGTTCCTGGATTTTCCAGGAACTTAATATATGTATCTAAACTATTGTCTTTAGCTATGCCTTTGATTTCCATGATACATTCGTAAATTTATTTTATATACTGGATGTTGTTGGAAATTGCATACTATGCAATGGTATGTTCATGTTAAATGTGAAAAAGTAGCAAGATGAATTCCATTATGCATGTTAAAACTATCACGAAACAACGCGTTGAAAACCTCCCCGCTTCTCCTATTAGCATAGTGTCGTTGAATTCTCCTAATATGACCCAACTATCAAGGGAAGTGTTTGTGGTCAGGGTTTAGAGCATCGAACAGGTGAGGGGTGGGATGGGGCCGGGACGGCCAAGGAGGGGAGAGGGAGAAGAAGTCGTCCCCGTGACCGCGTCCTTGAAGGAGCGCAGAACAGAGGGGGCTGCCAACGAGCCGGAATGGGCAGATTTGAGTGGGCGAGAGGCTCCCTGACGAGGGCCCTTGCAGTAGTCTACGATGAGACGCTCAGAAGCGAAGGTAGAGAGATGCAGAGCCGAGATAGCCGCAGCAGCCAAGTCTGAGTTGCGGAGGAAAACGAAACCAAACTTTTTGCCAGAGCTTGTGAGGGAGGTCGGAAGGTAAGCTCGATTAACCAGGCCAAAGTCTTTGAAAAGGCTGGCGAGCGCCTCGGAGGTGCACTCAGCCGGGAGATTGAAAACGAAGAGGCGGGAGGAAGGAGAGGGACAAGGGTGGCCGGAGGCCGAGAGAAGAGGAAGAGGAGGGTTGTTTGTTATGAGTACAATGTGACTGATGTTCATGTTAACACGTGATGGATTGACGATAGTTCTTCAATCCATGTTTCAACTTAAATATAGGAAATGCGTGCCTGTGAAAACTAGCGGAAAATGAGTAGAACATTTATTCTGGCAACAAAATGCACTCCTCCATTGAGTAAGCAGGAACATGCCATGAAAAATTACGTAATGGATTTATTATAAATTTGCAAAACACATTTTACGTTCCTGGATTTTCCAGGAACTTAATATATGTATCTAAACTATTGTCTTTAGCTATGCCTTTGATTTCCATGATACATTCGTAAATTTATTTTATATACTGGATGTTGTTGGAAATTGCATACTATGCAATGGTATGTTCATGTTAAATGTGAAAAAGTAGCAAGATGAATTCCATTATGCATGTTAAAACTATCACGAAACAACGCGTTGAAAACCTCCCCGCTTCTCCTATTAGCATAGTGTCGTTGAATTCTCCTAATATGACCCAACTATCAAGGGAAGTGTTTGTGGTCAGGGTTTAGAGCATCGAACAGGTGAGGGGTGGGATGGGGCCGGGACGGCCAAGGAGGGGAGAGGGAGAAGAAGTCGTCCCCGTGACCGCGTCCTTGAAGGAGCGCAGAACAGAGGGGGCTGCCAACGAGCCGGAATGGGCAGATTTGAGTGGGCGAGAGGCTCCCTGACGAGGGCCCTTGCAGTAGTCTACGATGAGACGCTCAGAAGCGAAGGTAGAGAGATGCAGAGCCGAGATAGCCGCAGCAGCCAAGTCTGAGTTGCGGAGGAAAACGAAACCAAACTTTTTGCCAGAGCTTGTGAGGGAGGTCGGAAGGTAAGCTCGATTAACCAGGCCAAAGTCTTTGAAAAGGCTGGCGAGCGCCTCGGAGGTGCACTCAGCCGGGAGATTGAAAACGAAGAGGCGGGAGGAAGGAGAGGGACAAGGGTGGCCGGAGGCCGAGAGAAGAGGAAGAGGAGGGTTGTTTGTTATGAGTACAATGTGACTGATGTTCATGTTAACACGTGATGGATTGACGATAGTTCTTCAATCCATGTTTCAACTTAAATATAGGAAATGCGTGCCTGTGAAAACTAGCGGAAAATGAGTAGAACATTTATTCTGGCAACAAAATGCACTCCTCCATTGAGTAAGCAGGAACATGCCATGAAAAATTACGTAATGGATTTATTATAAATTTGCAAAACACATTTTACGTTCCTGGATTTTCCAGGAACTTAATATATGTATCTAAACTATTGTCTTTAGCTATGCCTTTGATTTCCATGATACATTCGTAAATTTATTTTATATACTGGATGTTGTTGGAAATTGCATACTATGCAATGGTATGTTCATGTTAAATGTGAAAAAGTAGCAAGATGAATTCCATTATGCATGTTAAAACTATCACGAAACAACGCGTTGAAAACCTCCCCGCTTCTCCTATTAGCATAGTGTCGTTGAATTCTCCTAATATGACCCAACTATCAAGGGAAGTGTTTGTGGTCAGGGTTTAGAGCATCGAACAGGTGAGGGGTGGGATGGGGCCGGGACGGCCAAGGAGGGGAGAGGGAGAAGAAGTCGTCCCCGTGACCGCGTCCTTGAAGGAGCGCAGAACAGAGGGGGCTGCCAACGAGCCGGAATGGGCAGATTTGAGTGGGCGAGAGGCTCCCTGACGAGGGCCCTTGCAGTAGTCTACGATGAGACGCTCAGAAGCGAAGGTAGAGAGATGCAGAGCCGAGATAGCCGCAGCAGCCAAGTCTGAGTTGCGGAGGAAAACGAAACCAAACTTTTTGCCAGAGCTTGTGAGGGAGGTCGGAAGGTAAGCTCGATTAACCAGGCCAAAGTCTTTGAAAAGGCTGGCGAGCGCCTCGGAGGTGCACTCAGCCGGGAGATTGAAAACGAAGAGGCGGGAGGAAGGAGAGGGACAAGGGTGGCCGGAGGCCGAGAGAAGAGGAAGAGGAGGGTTGTTTGTTATGAGTACAATGTGACTGATGTTCATGTTAACACGTGATGGATTGACGATAGTTCTTCAATCCATGTTTCAACTTAAATATAGGAAATGCGTGCCTGTGAAAACTAGCGGAAAATGAGTAGAACATTTATTCTGGCAACAAAATGCACTCCTCCATTGAGTAAGCAGGAACATGCCATGAAAAATTACGTAATGGATTTATTATAAATTTTCAAAACACATTTTACGTTCCTGGATTTTCCAGGAACTTAATATATGTATCTAAACTATTGTCTTTAGCTATGCCTTTGATTTCCATGATACATTCGTAAATTTATTTTATATACTGGATGTTGTTGGAAATTGCATACTATGCAATGGTATGTTCATGTTAAATGTGAAAAAGTAGCAAGATGAATTCCATTATGCATGTTAAAACTATCACGAAACAACGCGTTGAAAACCTCCCCGCTTCTCCTATTAGCATAGTGTCGTTGAATTCTCCTAATATGACCCAACTATCAAGGGAAGTGTTTGTGGTCAGGGTTTAGAGCATCGAACAGGTGAGGGGTGGGATGGGGCCGGGACGGCCAAGGAGGGGAGAGGGAGAAGAAGTCGTCCCCGTGACCGCGTCCTTGAAGGAGCGCAGAACAGAGGGGGCTGCCAACGAGCCGGAATGGGCAGATTTGAGTGGGCGAGAGGCTCCCTGACGAGGGCCCTTGCAGTAGTCTACGATGAGACGCTCAGAAGCGAAGGTAGAGAGATGCAGAGCCGAGATAGCCGCAGCAGCCAAGTCTGAGTTGCGGAGGAAAACGAAACCAAACTTTTTGCCAGAGCTTGTGAGGGAGGTCGGAAGGTAAGCTCGATTAACCAGGCCAAAGTCTTTGAAAAGGCTGGCGAGCGCCTCGGAGGTGCACTCAGCCGGGAGATTGAAAACGAAGAGGCGGGAGGAAGGAGAGGGACAAGGGTGGCCGGAGGCCGAGAGAAGAGGAAGAGGAGGGTTGTTTGTTATGAGTACAATGTGACTGATGTTCATGTTAACACGTGATGGATTGACGATAGTTCTTCAATCCATGTTTCAACTTAAATATAGGAAATGCGTGCCTGTGAAAACTAGCGGAAAATGAGTAGAACATTTATTCTGGCAACAAAATGCACTCCTCCATTGAGTAAGCAGGAACATGCCATGAAAAATTACGTAATGGATTTATTATAAATTTGCAAAACACATTTTACGTTCCTGGATTTTCCAGGAACTTAATATATGTATCTAAACTATTGTCTTTAGCTATGCCTTTGATTTCCATGATACATTCGTAAATTTATTTTATATACTGGATGTTGTTGGAAATTGCATACTATGCAATGGTATGTTCATGTTAAATGTGAAAAAGTAGCAAGATGAATTCCATTATGCATGTTAAAACTATCACGAAACAACGCGTTGAAAACCTCCCCGCTTCTCCTATTAGCATAGTGTCGTTGAATTCTCCTAATATGACCCAACTATCAAGGGAAGTGTTTGTGGTCAGGGTTTAGAGCATCGAACAGGTGAGGGGTGGGATGGGGCCGGGACGGCCAAGGAGGGGAGAGGGAGAAGAAGTCGTCCCCGTGACCGCGTCCTTGAAGGAGCGCAGAACAGAGGGGGCTGCCAACGAGCCGGAATGGGCAGATTTGAGTGGGCGAGAGGCTCCCTGACGAGGGCCCTTGCAGTAGTCTACGATGAGACGCTCAGAAGCGAAGGTAGAGAGATGCAGAGCCGAGATAGCCGCAGCAGCCAAGTCTGAGTTGCGGAGGAAAACGAAACCAAACTTTTTGCCAGAGCTTGTGAGGGAGGTCGGAAGGTAAGCTCGATTAACCAGGCCAAAGTCTTTGAAAAGGCTGGCGAGCGCCTCGGAGGTGCACTCAGCCGGGAGATTGAAAACGAAGAGGCGGGAGGAAGGAGAGGGACAAGGGTGGCCGGAGGCCGAGAGAAGAGGAAGAGGAGGGTTGTTTGTTATGAGTACAATGTGACTGATGTTCATGTTAACACGTGATGGATTGACGATAGTTCTTCAATCCATGTTTCAACTTAAATATAGGAAATGCGTGCCTGTGAAAACTAGCGGAAAATGAGTAGAACATTTATTCTGGCAACAAAATGCACTCCTCCATTGAGTAAGCAGGAACATGCCATGAAAAATTACGTAATGGATTTATTATAAATTTGCAAAACACATTTTACGTTCCTGGATTTTCCAGGAACTTAATATATGTATCTAAACTATTGTCTTTAGCTATGCCTTTGATTTCCATGATACATTCGTAAATTTATTTTATATACTGGATGTTGTTGGAAATTGCATACTATGCAATGGTATGTTCATGTTAAATGTGAAAAAGTAGCAAGATGAATTCCATTATGCATGTTAAAACTATCACGAAACAACGCGTTGAAAACCTCCCCGCTTCTCCTATTAGCATAGTGTCGTTGAATTCTCCTAATATGACCCAACTATCAAGGGAAGTGTTTGTGGTCAGGGTTTAGAGCATCGAACAGGTGAGGGGTGGGATGGGGCCGGGACGGCCAAGGAGGGGAGAGGGAGAAGAAGTCGTCCCCGTGACCGCGTCCTTGAAGGAGCGCAGAACAGAGGGGGCTGCCAACGAGCCGGAATGGGCAGATTTGAGTGGGCGAGAGGCTCCCTGACGAGGGCCCTTGCAGTAGTCTACGATGAGACGCTCAGAAGCGAAGGTAGAGAGATGCAGAGCCGAGATAGCCGCAGCAGCCAAGTCTGAGTTGCGGAGGAAAACGAAACCAAACTTTTTGCCAGAGCTTGTGAGGGAGGTCGGAAGGTAAGCTCGATTAACCAGGCCAAAGTCTTTGAAAAGGCTGGCGAGCGCCTCGGAGGTGCACTCAGCCGGGAGATTGAAAACGAAGAGGCGGGAGGAAGGAGAGGGACAAGGGTGGCCGGAGGCCGAGAGAAGAGGAAGAGGAGGGTTGTTTGTTATGAGTACAATGTGACTGATGTTCATGTTAACACGTGATGGATTGACGATAGTTCTTCAATCCATGTTTCAACTTAAATATAGGAAATGCGTGCCTGTGAAAACTAGCGGAAAATGAGTAGAACATTTATTCTGGCAACAAAATGCACTCCTCCATTGAGTAAGCAGGAACATGCCATGAAAAATTACGTAATGGATTTATTATAAATTTTCAAAACACATTTTACGTTCCTGGATTTTCCAGGAACTTAATATATGTATCTAAACTATTGTCTTTAGCTATGCCTTTGATTTCCATGATACATTCGTAAATTTATTTTATATACTGGATGTTGTTGGAAATTGCATACTATGCAATGGTATGTTCATGTTAAATGTGAAAAAGTAGCAAGATGAATTCCATTATGCATGTTAAAACTATCACGAAACAACGCGTTGAAAACCTCCCCGCTTCTCCTATTAGCATAGTGTCGTTGAATTCTCCTAATATGACCCAACTATCAAGGGAAGTGTTTGTGGTCAGGGTTTAGAGCATCGAACAGGTGAGGGGTGGGATGGGGCCGGGACGGCCAAGGAGGGGAGAGGGAGAAGAAGTCGTCCCCGTGACCGCGTCCTTGAAGGAGCGCAGAACAGAGGGGGCTGCCAACGAGCCGGAATGGGCAGATTTGAGTGGGCGAGAGGCTCCCTGACGAGGGCCCTTGCAGTAGTCTACGATGAGACGCTCAGAAGCGAAGGTAGAGAGATGCAGAGCCGAGATAGCCGCAGCAGCCAAGTCTGAGTTGCGGAGGAAAACGAAACCAAACTTTTTGCCAGAGCTTGTGAGGGAGGTCGGAAGGTAAGCTCGATTAACCAGGCCAAAGTCTTTGAAAAGGCTGGCGAGCGCCTCGGAGGTGCACTCAGCCGGGAGATTGAAAACGAAGAGGCGGGAGGAAGGAGAGGGACAAGGGTGGCCGGAGGCCGAGAGAAGAGGAAGAGGAGGGTTGTTTGTTATGAGTACAATGTGACTGATGTTCATGTTAACACGTGATGGATTGACGATAGTTCTTCAATCCATGTTTCAACTTAAATATAGGAAATGCGTGCCTGTGAAAACTAGCGGAAAATGAGTAGAACATTTATTCTGGCAACAAAATGCACTCCTCCATTGAGTAAGCAGGAACATGCCATGAAAAATTACGTAATGGATTTATTATAAATTTGCAAAACACATTTTACGTTCCTGGATTTTCCAGGAACTTAATATATGTATCTAAACTATTGTCTTTAGCTATGCCTTTGATTTCCATGATACATTCGTAAATTTATTTTATATACTGGATGTTGTTGGAAATTGCATACTATGCAATGGTATGTTCATGTTAAATGTGAAAAAGTAGCAAGATGAATTCCATTATGCATGTTAAAACTATCACGAAACAACGCGTTGAAAACCTCCCCGCTTCTCCTATTAGCATAGTGTCGTTGAATTCTCCTAATATGACCCAACTATCAAGGGAAGTGTTTGTGGTCAGGGTTTAGAGCATCGAACAGGTGAGGGGTGGGATGGGGCCGGGACGGCCAAGGAGGGGAGAGGGAGAAGAAGTCGTCCCCGTGACCGCGTCCTTGAAGGAGCGCAGAACAGAGGGGGCTGCCAACGAGCCGGAATGGGCAGATTTGAGTGGGCGAGAGGCTCCCTGACGAGGGCCCTTGCAGTAGTCTACGATGAGACGCTCAGAAGCGAAGGTAGAGAGATGCAGAGCCGAGATAGCCGCAGCAGCCAAGTCTGAGTTGCGGAGGAAAACGAAACCAAACTTTTTGCCAGAGCTTGTGAGGGAGGTCGGAAGGTAAGCTCGATTAACCAGGCCAAAGTCTTTGAAAAGGCTGGCGAGCGCCTCGGAGGTGCACTCAGCCGGGAGATTGAAAACGAAGAGGCGGGAGGAAGGAGAGGGACAAGGGTGGCCGGAGGCCGAGAGAAGAGGAAGAGGAGGGTTGTTTGTTATGAGTACAATGTGACTGATGTTCATGTTAACACGTGATGGATTGACGATAGTTCTTCAATCCATGTTTCAACTTAAATATAGGAAATGCGTGCCTGTGAAAACTAGCGGAAAATGAGTAGAACATTTATTCTGGCAACAAAATGCACTCCTCCATTGAGTAAGCAGGAACATGCCATGAAAAATTACGTAATGGATTTATTATAAATTTGCAAAACACATTTTACGTTCCTGGATTTTCCAGGAACTTAATATATGTATCTAAACTATTGTCTTTAGCTATGCCTTTGATTTCCATGATACATTCGTAAATTTATTTTATATACTGGATGTTGTTGGAAATTGCATACTATGCAATGGTATGTTCATGTTAAATGTGAAAAAGTAGCAAGATGAATTCCATTATGCATGTTAAAACTATCACGAAACAACGCGTTGAAAACCTCCCCGCTTCTCCTATTAGCATAGTGTCGTTGAATTCTCCTAATATGACCCAACTATCAAGGGAAGTGTTTGTGGTCAGGGTTTAGAGCATCGAACAGGTGAGGGGTGGGATGGGGCCGGGACGGCCAAGGAGGGGAGAGGGAGAAGAAGTCGTCCCCGTGACCGCGTCCTTGAAGGAGCGCAGAACAGAGGGGGCTGCCAACGAGCCGGAATGGGCAGATTTGAGTGGGCGAGAGGCTCCCTGACGAGGGCCCTTGCAGTAGTCTACGATGAGACGCTCAGAAGCGAAGGTAGAGAGATGCAGAGCCGAGATAGCCGCAGCAGCCAAGTCTGAGTTGCGGAGGAAAACGAAACCAAACTTTTTGCCAGAGCTTGTGAGGGAGGTCGGAAGGTAAGCTCGATTAACCAGGCCAAAGTCTTTGAAAAGGCTGGCGAGCGCCTCGGAGGTGCACTCAGCCGGGAGATTGAAAACGAAGAGGCGGGAGGAAGGAGAGGGACAAGGGTGGCCGGAGGCCGAGAGAAGAGGAAGAGGAGGGTTGTTTGTTATGAGTACAATGTGACTGATGTTCATGTTAACACGTGATGGATTGACGATAGTTCTTCAATCCATGTTTCAACTTAAATATAGGAAATGCGTGCCTGTGAAAACTAGCGGAAAATGAGTAGAACATTTATTCTGGCAACAAAATGCACTCCTCCATTGAGTAAGCAGGAACATGCCATGAAAAATTACGTAATGGATTTATTATAAATTTGCAAAACACATTTTACGTTCCTGGATTTTCCAGGAACTTAATATATGTATCTAAACTATTGTCTTTAGCTATGCCTTTGATTTCCATGATACATTCGTAAATTTATTTTATATACTGGATGTTGTTGGAAATTGCATACTATGCAATGGTATGTTCATGTTAAATGTGAAAAAGTAGCAAGATGAATTCCATTATGCATGTTAAAACTATCACGAAACAACGCGTTGAAAACCTCCCCGCTTCTCCTATTAGCATAGTGTCGTTGAATTCTCCTAATATGACCCAACTATCAAGGGAAGTGTTTGTGGTCAGGGTTTAGAGCATCGAACAGGTGAGGGGTGGGATGGGGCCGGGACGGCCAAGGAGGGGAGAGGGAGAAGAAGTCGTCCCCGTGACCGCGTCCTTGAAGGAGCGCAGAACAGAGGGGGCTGCCAACGAGCCGGAATGGGCAGATTTGAGTGGGCGAGAGGCTCCCTGACGAGGGCCCTTGCAGTAGTCTACGATGAGACGCTCAGAAGCGAAGGTAGAGAGATGCAGAGCCGAGATAGCCGCAGCAGCCAAGTCTGAGTTGCGGAGGAAAACGAAACCAAACTTTTTGCCAGAGCTTGTGAGGGAGGTCGGAAGGTAAGCTCGATTAACCAGGCCAAAGTCTTTGAAAAGGCTGGCGAGCGCCTCGGAGGTGCACTCAGCCGGGAGATTGAAAACGAAGAGGCGGGAGGAAGGAGAGGGACAAGGGTGGCCGGAGGCCGAGAGAAGAGGAAGAGGAGGGTTGTTTGTTATGAGTACAATGTGACTGATGTTCATGTTAACACGTGATGGATTGACGATAGTTCTTCAATCCATGTTTCAACTTAAATATAGGAAATGCGTGCCTGTGAAAACTAGCGGAAAATGAGTAGAACATTTATTCTGGCAACAAAATGCACTCCTCCATTGAGTAAGCAGGAACATGCCATGAAAAATTACGTAATGGATTTATTATAAATTTGCAAAACACATTTTACGTTCCTGGATTTTCCAGGAACTTAATATATGTATCTAAACTATTGTCTTTAGCTATGCCTTTGATTTCCATGATACATTCGTAAATTTATTTTATATACTGGATGTTGTTGGAAATTGCATACTATGCAATGGTATGTTCATGTTAAATGTGAAAAAGTAGCAAGATGAATTCCATTATGCATGTTAAAACTATCACGAAACAACGCGTTGAAAACCTCCCCGCTTCTCCTATTAGCATAGTGTCGTTGAATTCTCCTAATATGACCCAACTATCAAGGGAAGTGTTTGTGGTCAGGGTTTAGAGCATCGTCCACGACCTCCATCGTTCTTCCTGATTCGCTCTCCTGAACCCCCCCCCCCCCCCCCCCATGAGCCCCAACTAAAGTTGTAGCCTCTCCAGCCGTGTTGCATCCCTGAACGTCTCACTAAGAAGACTAGGTTTTTTCCTCCTTGTCAGCACGCCATTGAGATGTTTCATCGTCGCCGCCTTCTCTTGTCCTCTACAATTCCAGAATATAATCCCCATGGTCTATTACGGTGACACAAAGGAGCTTTAGGGTTTTTTCGAGATATGGAAAAGTATGAATACATTAATCTCATATGATTTTATAAGTGAAAAGTGGGTAAGGGAGATGAGGAGGTCCAGCTGGAGATAAAGATATTGGGCTCGTATCTACTCGCGGGTTTGATTTGATCCAAATCAGAAGATAGAACAAGTGGAAGGGCTGAATCTTTGGGTCCGATCACGACCTCAGACTTTTGTTGAAATGTCCAAATCAGAGTCGATGCGAAAACATTCGTATCTTGGAGAAAACGATTATAATTCTTGACATTTATGAAATAAACAGTTTTGGTGCTATTTCACTGCACTCGTAATCACTACTGGGACTAAAAGAAATGGAAAATTTGAAAAGAATCGGAGACACATGACTTCTTTTTTCCCACTTGGTTTGTTTTGTGCTTCCTGCTTTGGACATGACATGATCCTTGAACCACACAATCACTAATAATCTGATTTGGAACCCACTTGAGTTTATTTAGTTGTGGTTGGTATTAGAACAATTATTACAGAGCAACCAAGATTGACAAAATAACTTCCAGTTATTTGCCTACTAGTTTATTTCGCATCATGAAAGGGTTTTTTTTTATTGATCGGCAAAGCAAATTTAATTGAAACCTCTTATGAGGTAAAAGAGGAGTTACAAGATCCAGGTGCAGATCCACAAAAAGAGACCCCAAGACAATCATATGTCGATTTTTAAGGGAATACACGAGAAAACAACCAATAAAGACAGCAGAAGCACTCCGAAAAGACTAAGAATCACAACAGGTCTGCATGAAAGGTTATGGAATTGTATTGTAGATATATGTACAATTACTGATGATTTCGATTAGAATTTTGAATCCGAATATGTTATCCAAACACTTCACTTTTGAGGCTACGAGCTACCTGTACCAATACCATAGTATCAAGTCCTGAGAGATTTGTAACCAAGGCTTTAGAGGAAAGAAATTAAAGATGGTTCCCCAGAGAAGATTAAAAACTTAGAGGTTGTCTAAAACAGAAGAAACCCAACAATAACTTGCTGTAATACTAATACATGAATGGTGTGTTCTAAAATCCTACAGTGAGACAGTCTTTAAGGGTCAAGATACGGAGTGCCTTCTACTTCTCGAGGGTGTGGACTTGGTTTCATCGGCATTGGTGGAAGCCGGGCTCTCTGATGTGTCCGAGCTGCTTCCGTCCCCTTGCCTTTCTTTGCTTGACCACAGCTTGGAAAATATTTTGGACACCGTCACTCCTTTCATCTTACCTTTCTCAGCACTGTTTTTACCGGCAAGCTCCCCTTTCAAAGCCTTGATCTCTTCTGCTGTTGGAACCGAATCCCACTCCTCTTCCGTGTTGGTTGTGGCAGACCTTGAGCTCCCTCGAGACTCAGCCCTGGCTTGCTCAAAAAAGAGCACCTGCACAACAACTCGCAGGGGCAGCCTCTCGTTCTGCACTGCATGCATGCACGCTTCAGCAGACAGTTTCCTGCTGTCCATCAACTTGCATATTCTCTTCCTTTCGCTCTTGCTAATCCCTGGGTGTTCCTGCAATCATCAATGAGCCCATCACCAACCAATCCTCGCGCTACTTGTCCATCTGCTCAACCTCTTGAACTTGGGTCCATGAGACCAAGGTTCAAGTCCCTCAAACTTTGGTTGGGCTTTTTAAAACTCTATCAACTCTTTGTTAGGCCAAGTGACAAAAATAGAGATCCCTTCTACATAAGGGATGGTCTTGAGCTCAAGTATTGATACCTGATTAGTAGAAATTGTGCAATCTAAAACTCTTAGGAGATTACCTTGAGATACATGTCAATGGCTCGGTAAATCCCATCATGAGAAGGTCTTGGGAAGCTTGACACCATTTCAGCAAGATCAACAAATTTTGACGGGGACAAATTAGGATCCCGAGAGATTTCAGCTAGATACCCATCTACAAGCTTTGCTACCATTCCCTTGGATGCATCTGATATGAACCTTTGGCTTTTAATCTCAAATTCATCGTCCGCGGAAAGACCCTTCTGGGCACTCTGCTCAAATGCCAGGAACTCCTGGACAAGGTTTTGTACAATCTCAACATCATATATTGTTGTTTCCCCTTTTGGAGATTGTATTATCAGATCAGCCACTTTTGCCTCGTCAAGCTGCTGCCCGATTTTCCTCATCAACTCTTTTCTTTCCATTTCTCCACATTCCAACATAATCACCGCTCTCAGCAACTTAAGCAAGAAAGAGCACGGGACGCTCTTCTTCTCTGTGGGAAGCAACAGCACTATGGTTTCGACCAGAGACCTGTACTTTACGAGATCCCCACCTTGAATCATACCCTTGCTAAACCCCGGCAACCTTCTCAGGGCATACGCACTCAAAGCTTCTCCAATTACATCACCAGAAACTTTCCCTTTAGTTTGTATGGCTGATATGACCCTCTTGAATAGATCGATATGAAGCTCACAAAGATCTTCTACCCACCAGTCCTTTGGAACCATCTGACTTTTTCTCACACAATGTGGATCATTCCCATCCTCAAATGGGTGCTTCTTTCTGTTATAGGTGTAGGACCATTCTACCTTGGAGGTGTCAATTGAAGCTCTGGAAGCTATGGACTCAAGGCAATGGCTGACCACCTTGAGTTCCTCAGACCATGGAAGAAGCGACCTTGCAGTTTGGAGAACTATGATTGAGTCTTTCCAACTCCGGAAAATGCTGGAGTTGAGGAACACTTCGATCTTGTACACGAGGTTGCCCTTTTCAACTGTTTCGTACATCTCAAGGTACTCCGCCGCACATCGAGCTGCAACCACGTTGTATGCGTTCAGTGTCACCGTCATACCATAACAAAACTTGGCGCACATTTCAAAGGCCGCTGGTCCACCGGGGATGTCCTCGATGTAGACTTGGTCACTGCTCTCACCTGTGGTTGAGACAAGCTTCTGCAACTTGGCACTCTTGGACAAAAGGGGAAACTACACACACATTGTAACAAGATAGCATAGATTATAGATAAAGTCATATCAATAAATAAAATTTGGTCAGATACTGATTAGTAGTTAATATGGAATCAATACCTTATGCAGATGGAACTTAACATCGCTAACGTTAACAACTATGTCAGTTGTCACCTCCGAAGTCACACACCTAGGAACACAAATATTGTTTGGGTTATATGTTAGGAAAAAGATTCTTTACAAATTTATGACACTCCTTGAACATAATATTTTAGATGTAAGCAAACAGTCATAACAAGAGAAGGTATGAATGATTATATTTAGGGATAATTGTCAAAACATGCACTTATGTTTCGTCCACAAACGATATAGTGCACAATGTTTCGTCCACGTCGTCTGGCTACCCTTATGAATCGTCCATGCACTTCTGTCTGTAAAATTAACAGAATATTCGAATCTGTAGCCTCACGTGCTATCATGTGCTTGTGTCTGAAATTTTTTTTGGACGAAATTGCCCTAACAATCCTCAGCCACTCATTTTTTTTGGACGAAATTATTATTTTTGAATTTCAAACCAAAAGGGCAAATTGTCAATTCAGGTTCTGCTGTTACACTTTTCTAACAGAAGTGCGTGGACGATTCATAAGGGTAGCCAGACGACGTGGACAAAACATTGTGCACTATTTCGTTTGTGGATGAAACATAAGTGCATGTTTTGACAATTATCCCTTATATTTATGGAGAACAAAAATGAGTGAAAAGTAACTGAAGAAATTTCCGATATCATCTTCTTGCTGGTACGACAATGAATATGTGATTTGTTCGCTAGATATGCATATTGTTTTCCGTCCATAAATATCTAATTCCACAAAATTATGGCTATCCCATCAAACAAAGAGGAAATATATTCATGACTCCTACGAGGATAAACTAAAAAAATATGATATGCTCATGAAACAATAACAGATAAAACTGCAAACAACGGAATTAAACAATTATTTCATAAACAGTATATAAAGACCGAATAGCTGAGTATTTATAGTGAAGGATTAAGTGGAGCTTGAGTGATTTGAGCCTTAACAGCCTTTGAAGTTACCCTGATTCTACAAAGAAACTGGTGTGTGGAAACTAAGATATGCACCAAAATGAATTCCCAGCAAAAACAAGAAGAAATTGATATAAATACAGAAATATCACACTAACCTCGTCTTGTCCCCGTCAGTCTGGAAAGAATCAGGCTTGGATCCAAGTTTCATAAACTTCATTTTTGTTACAGATAAGATCTGATTGAACTTACAAGTTCTTTTAAAGGAAGTTAAAGAGAAGCCTTGAAGTGAAGATTGAACCCTCCTTGTATATTCGATTCAAAGGCAAGGAAGGATGAATGAGGAAAAAAACAGATGGGTTCTCTTGTATGACCGAATCTTTTCCAGAAACCAAGGTACGGGCACAGAGAGAAAAAGAAAAATATGTAAATGGGTGGTCAGATTTGTGATGAAATCTTCACTTAAATGGGAAGAGATCCAAAGCAGAAGTTGCTTCCCCAGTCAGCAACAGTCCTCAGACTAAGAGGGTTAGCTATAAAGATTAAAGACAGAGTCTCTCCAAAACATATATAATTCTCAGAACCAGTGAGTGACACACACCCACTTGCTCAAACCTGACACCACCGCCTGTTTCTCAATTATTTATCCTTCCCTTGTTAAAAATCCACTCTCAGTTTTGCTTTACCAATGGGATCAGACAGCACCAACTCATTTTTCAGAACCCAAAGGCACAATCCACATTCCTTCACTGTCACCAATCCCTTTCACCTATGTTTGTCCTGCAACAAAAACAAAACAGCATATCTTGGAATGAGCTAAGGAACTGCCTAAAGGTAGGACAACAAGCATCAAGTTTGAGGTTTTCTATAACCAAAATATCATATCACATGCACCAAATAACAAAGTTGTTCCTAATTAGAGGCCAAAAATGAAGCCAGCACCCACACCCTTACATGATTCTCAAGAGACAATGAATCAAGCACACACAAGGTAAGACATAGTCTAATGAGAGAAGTAATTGAAATTTACCTCTCACATGATCATCAAGACAAGGAGATCCAGACCCAATTCACAATATGCAGAAACTAGTCCAGAGACATGAATTGAAGAAGAGGAAAGCATGAAAAATGGAAGCTTTGGAGAAGATGGAGGATGTTGTAGCACAAGTACAAGGAAGAAGTGGAAAAAAAGCAAGTTTGGTGCAGCTGTTAAGTCTCACTTTTCCAAGTAGAAAGAATCAAATATGAACACCAAAAGTGTGTTCTCACTGCACTGCTGCATGAGCACTATGACAAGAAACCAGACACAGCCCCCACATACCACAGAAACCACCAAAGTAGCTAGAAACCCCACCTAAATACAAAAGATGAGTTGTTTCTCATCCTGGACAATCACCAAAGCTACACACACAACACAGAACACAAAACATACAAAACAAAAAGACAAGTTGAGAATGTTCGTACCACAAAAAGATGAATCTCCCATTTATTTGATTAATCGAAGAAAAACCCAGCAACAAAAGAGCTCTCTTTTTTGATAGCAAAGCAGATGGTAAAGAAGGAGAGGAAATTGATTTAAAGGCAAGAGGGGTCGACTTTATGAGTATCGAAATCGGGTCTGCAAAGCACGCGAGACTGACAAGGGCAACTTTGTTGAAGAGAATGAGGAACAGGTTGTGCCGTGCGTACCAGAAAACGACCCATCTTCGTCCCTTCCTTACCGATAATGCCTTCCATCTCTTTTCTTTTTTCTTTTTTCTTTTTATTTTATTCCTAATTCATAATTTGGATTTTATCTAAAGTGAACCAAGTTTGTCTCCTTTTTTTTCGACCTTTTACTACCACGTATATACATTTGTGCCCACACTCATAACGGGACCAAATTCTATTTTTATTTCCATCTTTTTCTTTTTATTTTACTCGAATAAATATTCAGTCGTTTAATTTATTTTTAAACAAAAAGTTGATTGAATTTTATTTTATTATCTACCGGCTAACAATCTCTTTTTCTAGAAAAGAGGTTCAGTATTGTAATCAAGAGTTTGGGGAACCAGCACAAATGGAGCACCTTTGTACCATTAAGATTCTAAAAACGTGCATGGTTTTGATTAGCACATCAAGTTACACATAAATAACAACATTTTGTTAACAAAAGGAAGCCAAACTCAGTTTGAAAATTGATTAATTTGATCACAACTAAGACTCAAAAGCTTCAAACGATTAGCTTGTGAATGATTACACAGCCCTTAGTGCTAATTATCACTATAAAAAACAGACAAATACACTGACTTGGAAAACATAATTTGAGACAACTACCCATAAAAATTGATTTTTTTACTAAAAAGTACTAGCATTTTATTAAAATATAAAAAGAGTTATTATATTGTATAGAACTCTAGAAAATCTTTTTACAAAAATATTATGAGACAAGTGAACTAAACAAAGGTATTGATAACGTTATTTAGACAAACTGAAAATAAAATAAGATGAAACCGACAAATATTGTTAAAGTGTTGCCCAAACGATGCAAACTCTGTAGAGTGCTACCATACATCATTCGTCAATTTCAGAGGGAGGTCATACTCTTACCAGAGACCCCTCCCAAGGCCAGCTCCTGAAGCCATGAATTCCTTTTATTCCTTCTGGCGGGACTGCTTCCCAACCCTCACCTGAACCTCTCGGGGTTCTCCTGTAGTATCTCTCTTCTAGCCTAACCTACCTAGAGGCATCTTTTTAGATGGGACAAGCTCAAAGCTAAGAGGTGCAGTCGATACCTTAGACCTTCCCCATTGTCCCACCACATCCTAAGGATTATGTGGGATATGCAAGGTTAAAATTGACCCCTTTCCGCAGGATGATAGAGTCTTAAGTGAGATAGGTGTGATCAACGATTTAAAACATAGGGGTGTTGTGGCGATCTCCCCCAATCAGTCGCATACAGCCTGGTATTTGGGTCTTGACGAAACTACAACAACGACCTGTCAAAACGAGGGACCCCTTGTACCTCCTGATCACATGCCTATGGCTCATGGCCAATACGACCATCGTTCCCACAGAACGTTGGCAATTTGTTGTAGGTAAGAGAGCACTGGACCGGGTCCCGAAACTCCTTGAAGCGTAACAAGAGGCTTTGGCGTAGGAGTTGATCCACTAAGTGCCAAAAGTGCACTTTGATCCCCCCCCCCCCCCCCCCCACACACACACACACATTGCCCCCTCCATTACAAATAGTATCCACATAGGATCCTAAGGCAGCTCCAATCATCTCCCATGTCTTCCTCTTCCTTACCAAAGGTGGAATACCGTGGGCATGGACCCACAACTGAAGTCGGTCTAGGGTTGGGAGGTCCTTGGCCAGAGGGTCGAGCTCGCCAAGTAGGAGGGGGTGTCCTTCATAACACCACAGTTCGTTCCCTCCAAACCAAAAGCAAGCCTCTGTCCTCTCAAAGTAGAATTCGAACACCCCTAGCTCAACGTCTTTGATGACAAAACATGATGTTGAGCGTCCCTGTGCGTTGTTGATGATCCTCAACAAGGATTCTTTCTGGGGTGGACGTGGTCCGATCTATTGGCGAGCCAACACCCTCGGATCCACGGACAAGGTTTCCTGGAGGTTCTTCATCGGAGCGACCTTCAAGCTAGGCCGGACCGAAACGGTCGGAGCAAGGACAGCCTCTGGAGGTGAAGGAATTGTTGCCTCCTGACGTAGTAGATACGTCGGGATGGCAGGGAAGGAGGGGATGATCAGGATCCGATCCGCGTTTAGCAGTGAGAACGGTTCGGACGACGAGAGAAGCTTTCACACACACACGAGGTCGTGGTCCAACAGTCTGAATACCAGTATACCCGCCAGAACGACACCTTGTGATGATGGAGAACCATCAACAAGGGGAAGAGGAGGAGGAGGTCCATTTCTTGCAGTCGATTCATCTATGGTTTTGGGTGGCCTGTCCCGTTTAGGTGGCGTCGCGAGGGTTCTGGAGACAATGACCTTAGGGAGAACGCCACGATCGTCGTAGAAGGATGCAGCAGCGGCAGAGGCGATTCCATTGCCGATGATGGGATTATGGAGGGCTTCGGCTTCTTCCTTCGACTACTTTTTAATTGGATGAGCACCTTTGAGGAGGGTCGTGGTGGTGGGACCTCCTTCCCATCTGTCATTGGAGATGAGAGTGGTGAGAGGACAGTTGTGGTGGTCATGAGGGCGGCGGATATAGATGATGTTGTCGGCGTAGGTAGGGGTAGAGTTTTCTTGGGAGGAGTGCATGACTAGTGTGCGAGAATGGAGTAAATTCGGGAGCACATGGTTAGGGGATTTCACTTTTTCTTGGTTAGGTGAGGGTGTATTTGGTTTGCATCTACCGCAAAAAAAATGATTAATTTGTATGTTTATGGTTATTATTTTATTTTAAATCTTATCAAAATGGTTTATTTGGAAAAATAAATCTTTATTCGTATTTTTGTGTAATATTTTATCAAAAAGATGAAATTAGGATGATGTATTTGAGCCTAGTGTTTTTTTTAAAAAAAAAATTGACCCGCTGCCTTTACTCAATTCCAATCATTATAATAGGGTTAAGGGGAAAAACTCAAACAAGCTAAGATATAGGTCGATAACCCCCGAATAAAACATGTGTTCCAGCATATTAGCCTAACTAAAAGACTTCTACAACAACAATTAGAAGTAAGAGAACAACAGGTGATTCACTCGATTACACAAGTCCAAGAGTCTAAATACCGCGTCGGGTGGTTTGTCTTGACTTGCGAGGTGATGATCAAAGTCCTCCCAAGGAGTCTTCCCCTCGATAAAGAGTTTCACTTAGAGAGGAAAGCCGGGGAGACTCGTTTGTTTTGGGGCTCAATGGATTTCCTTTCCTCATTGGGCCCCGACCTCCAAGGGTCCGGGTCCCTGTTGATGGCACGAGGAGCAGGGATCCTTTGTGCCTGGTGGTACAGATAGTTACAAGTGGGCACAGTTGAAAACCAAGACACTGTGGTGAGAGTAGAAGGGCATTCCGATAGCACTTCAGAGGCAGTCGGGGAGGGAGGCAGAGGATCGTTCGGGGTTGGCGGGTTTGGTTGTATGGGACGGGAGCCAAGACGATAAATGCAAAAATGAACATGGTCAAAAGATCTTGGGTCAGAGACAGAGATATCTCGGTTCACATAAGGGCGACCATAGTTTCGTCACACGAGGAGGCGACCACAGACAACGAAAGAGAGATACGTTCGATCCCCGGGCGGAGGGACCACCATGTCGGCCAACCTCGGGGAAAGAGAACGAGGAAATCCATAAGCCCATCTATCCCCCACCGGCGAGGCCGAAATCGACGCGATTTTCATTGCCCCAAGCAAAACCAAATCCAACGAATCCCGAGCCGAGGAGTCGAAAGAGTCCTTAATCATGACAGATCTGGTCGCAATAGGCTATGGGGAAGAAGCTCTGTGAGGGGGGAGGTCGTATCTGATGGCTGGAAAGAGACAATGGGCGACAGATTCCAACAACCAAGCAAGGTAGTAGGTCCTCAGAAGAAAGACCACCCATTTCCGAAGCCGGAACCATCTAGCTTTGTCGGAAATGAAGCCCGTACGCAGAGGAAGAACAAGAGAGGTGTTGGTGCGGCGTGGGCAGAGTTGCAGGGCTAGTCATTCTAGATCCTACTCCCATAGTCGAGACTGGTACTGTCCCGGGGCAGGGAGGTTGGACCCGACGATGAACAGAGGCCCACGGGGAGGAGTTGTCCGACGACAAACGAGGAGAAGGAGGGGCGGTTGTTGCACATCGAGGAGGACAACGGAGCTTAGGGGAATCGATAAAGACTAAGGGTGGGGGAAGGAGAGGCCGAAGGACTGGCTGACACATAGGGTACACCTTTACCAACAATCCTCGAAACCGGAGCCCAAATAACCACCAATGGAGGCGTCTCTTTAACAAAGAGGACACAAGGTCCGCCCTGTTGAGAGCGTTTAGAGACAAGATATAACCAGCGATTCTAATCAGATTTGAACTTAGTGTTAAAACTTAGGAATAATACTTTCCACTTATGGGGAAATCTCATGGAGTAAAGTAAAATGGGGCCATATTTATCAAGTTGTTTTATTTTCCTCCATAGGGAAGAGGACAAATAGTGAGCAGAATGACTGATTCTTATCCAATCATTCTTATTCTACTCTCTACCTCACATGCACTGCTCCAAATCCAATCCACTCCCCAATGTCACTCAAAATCTATCCAATTTTTATATACAGTCCTTGGTTTGTATCATATTCTACATACTAAACAAATCCCCATAATAATGCTTATTTTTTACTAATTAATTATCATTACTTTGCAAGAACCCGTTCAATTTCAATGCATTCGAGCACAAGAGGATCCAATGATGTGTGATGTGTCCTATATGAGAATTGGGAGATTGGTTCTTCAAATAATAATGTGTTGAGACTCTCTTTTTTAGTTTAATATAAATTAGCTGACACTAATTTCTATCACAATCTTTAGGAAGATCCTATGGACACAAAATTGATCACCTTTGCCTGATAATTTGTGGAGGAAAATGCTTAGTCAAAGCGTTTTCCTATTATGATATGATTAGCTTAAGAGTTTTAAAATGAAAAATGCATGTGCGGGTGCCCAACTTGTATTATCATGTCCATTCAATGTAATAAGATTCTATACACACATGTCCTGATAATCTTTCAATCAATCATGATAATGTTTTGATATTTTCATAAACATACGTGTAGTATTATTGTATTGTGATACCGATTTGTCTAGACTAAATTGTGCGTTGATGAAACGATAATGGAAAGATTGGTACGCTAGCTCAAAGGACCTACAAAACTGCGGGTCCAAATCTAAAACCACACACGAGTTTCAAGGTTGTGGAGATGATAGCAGTTGAGTTGAGGGAAGGTTAGAATGTGAATGTGTCAGTTTGCGGTTGGAGTAAGTGAAGTTTGGCCCATACCAATACCAATACCAATACCATGCATGTGGTCTAAAGCTAAATGAAGGATCTTACTCTTCCCCCGAGCATTATCCTTTAACTTCACCCGCATCACCACATACCTTCCACGAGCATGTACAATGGACCGGCCTTCAACCTCGACTCACGATTTTGCGGGTCACGGGACGCGGGCCGTCCCGTTGTGGGACAGCTTTTACGCGTTTCGCGTCTCGCAAAAACGTGGGCCGAGCCGAGGCCCGCGTCCCACTTCCCACTATTGCGGGACGGGACGAGGCCCGCGTCTCGTGTCCTTCGGTCAGCCAATGGTCGTGTGTCACGCGTCTTATTTATTTTTTAAAATACGAAAAATCATATTTAACTAAATATGATTGGTCCACTCACAATACAAGCCTCACATCCAAGCCCATTGTAAAACACTCACTATTTTGAGTCTCGAGTCCCACTATTTTGTCCAGTCAGCATACGAGTCTTACACATACGAGCATTTCCATTGTACATGCTCTAAAAGATAGAGCCCAAGTGCATATAACGTCTCATTAGATGGACAAGAACTACTTCTATAGTCTACACACAGGTGGATTGTTTGTTAGAGCGTGGGTGGTTCGTGAACCACGCACCACATCACCACGGTGTGTGTGGTGCGACGCACGCACCAGAATTCTGGTGCGTGGTTCACGTGAGTTGCAGCTGGCCAATAGCACGCAGACACGTGGCCCTCAAATGGTAATATTTTTTTAATTAAAATCAAATAAAGTTTAATACAAAAAAAATCTCCCTACCTATACATACCTCTTCCCCCATTCATCCAACCGACACCACTTCTCCCAAAATCCTCTCAACTTTCACTCTCAAATTTATCCACTTCATCTCTACAAAATTCGATAAAAAATGTCCGACGATTAGTCACAACCGACAACCTCACCGGAGCGACAAGAATATGTGTCGGACGACGTCAATTCGACTCCTGAGATCAACATACCTCAAGGAGCAAGCTTGCAACATATGTTCAACATTTTAATTTATCATTTTTTTTAAAAAAAATTACAAGTTCAAGTTTAATTTGTATTTTAGTAGATTAATTTTATATAAAAAAAATCAATTTTATTTACCGTTTTAAATATGAATTTAATAAATTCAATAAAAACATAATTATTATCCAGTTAGCATCCACTCAACACTTCTACAAACCATGATCCTCATACATGATCCCCACAATGTGGTGCTCCCTCAAATTTAAGGGTTCACCTCCACAAACCATCCTAATCACCCCATAATCCCTATTACATGATCCCCACGATATACATGCTCTTAGAACATGCATAGTACATCAATTTATAAGTGGTGCAGTGGAGGCAGTGCAACGGACGAAGGGTACATTATAGGTGACATAATGGTTTGACATAACGTTATCAATTCGTATCCTAACTGGAACATCTTGAATATTGGTTTGACATAATGGTTTAATTTATTTTTTATATCTGGTTTGTCAAATGTTTGGGCTTGGCCCAATCCATTTATCCTTGTGTGTGACAAGTTCAACAACAAGGCGTTTGTAATCACTCCCTTTCGCCTCTTGCGCGAAACACAAAATTCCCTTCCCGTCTTTTTTCTGCGCGATAGGCTTCGAACAGCAGGCAGCCACCACTCCCTTCGCCGGCGGCAAGCAAGTCTTCTTCATCACATTTCGCGGAAACTCAATTACTCAAGGTAAGATCTTAATTCTCATCACTATTTTTGTTGATTTTTCTTGAATTGAAATTCAGACCTAAAATTTACAAACCTAAATTAGTTGGATGGTAACAAGAGAAGATTAAGGGTTTGTTTGGAGTAGCTGGTTTAGGAGGAGGAGTGCTGTAGTTCGGGGCTAGTTTTTTGGTGATTCAGAGTTGAAGTTGTTGATGGCCTTTTAGTAGTGTTGAATTGTTATTTTGTTGTGTTTGTTGCTGATTGAATTTGTGTTGTCATTGCGTGTGGATGCTGAATTTTAGGGCTCATGATTTGTAAGGGTTTGCAAAATATTACATTGTGGTATTTATAATATTTTTGCTTTGTTGATTAAAAAAGGTAGTCAAATTAAGACCATGGAGGTAAAGAGGGGTAAATTAAGGTTCTGAGAATATGAATTAGTGTGAGGCCATAAACATTATAATTTCATTTATATCAACGTGTTCTAATATAACTTTTATGTGGATTTTTGCAATGCCAGTTTATTAAGAATATGATCATGTGAGAGGTGTCTTTTGATATTCATTGTTTTTAATATGTCATGGAATGCTTATACGAGTTAATGTGTAAAGTTCTATTTTTACTTTATCAAGTTTAAAGTGATATATTTAATAGGAACTTCTTAAATTTAATTAAGTTTATTTAAATTGTAGGATGCGAAAGTTTTTCCGTCTATACCAAGATTCATGGAACCAAATGCTTCTATTTGTTGACTCAATTTCAACAATTCAAGAAGCCTATATTAGAATCGTTGTTTTTTTATTAATTATCGATGGCTACCCCTAAAAAATTTCCTGGTTCCGCCCCTGTGCCAAATTGACTTTTTTCTTTTGCTGCTGGTTAATAGGAGTGTAGGAATCCTTATGTTGTTTGGAACATGGAGTTTATTTTAGAAAAGAAAATTTTAAGAGGAACGTTAACTATTTTCATTACTATGTGTTTCTGTTTTGGTATGCCCTATCTGACATCGCTAGTCCATTGATACATTTCTTTTAGATCTTGAAACCCATCCTGGCATCAAATCATATTGGTGAACGGTAAAAACATACCAGAAGGATGGATGCCAGATACACAGGAGAGATATTGAAGTGAAATCTCAACTTAATTGCTGCAGTTATGTTTTATTGTTTTGTATGAATACTTTTTGTTGGACTATTTGTAGACTTTGCTCTATTTTGGCAGGCATTTGGAGAAGCAGAATGAGTTACTGACTGAGGCTCACAGCTCAATGACGCATGAGCTGCATAAACTTCAGGTTCTTTTTTTAACTTCATAAGAATTTGATTTTGGTGCTTAACTGAACATATTATAATTGAAGGTGGTCGGTAATATGTATCGCTAAACAGAAGTAAAGACAGTAGATCATTTGTTTTCCCTTATACCATTATCACATGAACCTTTTCAGATTTGACTGTTCTCCTATGTATCGCTCACTTACCATTTGAAAGAAGAATTGACTGTTTGTTTTTCTGTACCTGTAAATGGTGGTAAGCATTTGTAGAGATAGTTTCTATGAAGTAGCAACTTGTATTATTGGTGAGTTGACTTTTTTTTTCTCACCATGGGTACTAGAGTAGATTGCCATTTCTGGTAAATAGCTGGGTGTTGGAATGATTTTTTATCGGCTCCATCCTATTCAATACATAAGACCTTCTACGTATTCAAATTGCAGTTTTGAAACTTCACGTTTTGTGTTGAACAGGTAGAAGAAGAAATGCTGATGCGCAAGTACTACGAGATTATGGTAGCTCAAGGTTTGGTTGGAGAGGTGAGGATGTCTCTTGGGGTTTTATACTTAAACCACTTATCTCGGACTAATTTAGCTTGTGTTCCTAGTAAAAGGATTGTTCGTGCTTGTCTTAGAGAAATCATGATATTATGTTAAATTACTACTCCCACCATTCTAAAATAAGTGTCAAATTTTCTATTTTTGTAAAAACTAATGAGAAGTTAGACTTTTCATTTTGTATCCCTATGTGTTCTAACTTTGTGTATAACCAACATACCAAAAGGGAAAGTAAACACTTACACTGAAACATGGTTTTAACAGAAAGTGGACACTTGTTGGAGAACAAAGGGTATTATGTTGAATATATTTGATGAACGGGAAGCATTGTGTTTATTTCAAATACTCTGCATATCTTTCGCAACTTTGGTTGGTTTGCATTGGTTTAGGGCCACTTCTCGTATTATGTTACAATTGAAACTACAAGCATATGTAACATAATATTGCCAACCATAAGCTATTTTGATTTTTTTTTTGTTTCCAAACATGATCATTTGATTGAGAAAAATGGTTTCTCGTTCAAAGAATGCGTATTGAGTTTGTCTAATGTTGTCCTCTCTCCTTTACAGAAAAAAGATGCAGGCAATAGTTCAGATGACGGCGCAAATGGGCACTCCACTGCATTGGTCACCTCAAGTAGCAAAGGAACACAAACACATTGAGTTTATACTGAGTTCTTATTTTTTTTGGAAATACATCACTTTTGATGCAATCTTTTGCCTTTTGTTCTACTTATAGATCTGTTCACTCAAAGTAGAGGAATGTTGAGTAGCATATCATATACATTCTTTTTTATATAAATATAATACAGCTCAGATGACCTCTATTGGCAACTAGATGCACAAGAGTGAAATCAATCTTCTCATTTTATTTGATGAAGAAACAGGCGTTTTAGTGTTTTGGTTCTTATATGTCGAAATCCCAATACTTAGAAACGCACGCATTCCTTTTCGTATTGTCACACCAAACATTATTTGCTACTTGTCCTCATACTGTGTTTTCTGAGCAAAAGTTTCAAACTGAATCCAATTTCTTACCCTTAAGTTTGAAATTGAAGCCAGTTTTATGGCAAATGGGACAAGAAGATCGTTTATGAACATACCCAATCCTAAATGGTATATTGTCCCTCTACATTGATAATTGATCTTTATTTGCCATTCTCCCACCATATTATCCGAGTTTCGTGGCAGTGGAAGGGAATGCACATGAGAGTTGTTGGCGAGATTTTCTCCTCATCCACATCCATATTGTGGTGGTCGAACCTCTCCATCATCACCTGGTCTTGGAACTTGGAGACGGGGGAGAATTTTTGGAGGTGGACCTCATGTACAAGCGTCTACCGGAGCATGTAATGCATGCGGCTAGATCGTACAAATAACGCGAGGCGGAGCACTACTACACCGGTAGGGGCGGTGAATAGATGGGAGAGTGATCGATGAGAGTCCCAACAATAGCAAGGGGACGGGAAGCTCTGAAGCGGGACGGGAAAGACCGTCCAAGTCGTCTACCTCAAGCTCAATCTACGAGCAATGCAACTGGGCCAAACAGGGCCTGGCAAGACCATCAGATGACTCGGCTCTCGAATCATGAGGAAGAAAGCGTTTCTCGAGCCCAAGGATTGAGATCGAGGAAGGCATCAGAGTCAATCAGAATGTCGAGAGTGAACGGAGCAGGATACATAATGTTAGGAAAGAGTGTGATAAGAGGCTTCCACCACCTGTCCACATGCAATCCTTACCACGAGACCTGATATCTAACGTCATAATGGGAGAGAGAGACGAGAAAGGATGAGAACATGGGCGAAACAGAAACAGAGGTCCTGATGCTAATAACACACTCTTTGAGACCTTTCTTTAAGGGACAGGTGAATCGGGCCTCAATGAAAAGTTTGTGCTCGAGAGACTATGAGGTTCACTTATGGAGGAGACGAAAAAATAAGATCTCTGACTTGACCAAGAGGCAGGAGCAGAGTGGGAAATACCCTCACCTATCCTTATGGGAGACGTTGGGTTCGATAGAGAGAGTATGTATGTGTTTCTTCTACCGAGTCTAGGGTGGCACGAGTTCCTCCTGGCATTTGGTAGGCAACCGTTTACCGATTCGGAGCTTAGTAACCTAAATAAATGGGCCCTCACATTCATCAGAGGGAGGAGCAGAAGCTAAATTTCATACGGTTGCCCAGCCCATCAGAGATTATACGGAGCCTATCGTCAACACCTCGAAAAGCTCATTCTTGAGAGGATGTCTTCCAACTTGAGAGGAGTTTGACCGGGGGTTGAAATGAAAAATATTTTGTCATTATGCCTCGTTTATTTTATTTTCGATTTTTGTATTGATCTTAAAGACATCACAACCTTTAGATTGTAAACTCACTATTATTAATAATGATGTCTTCTCTAAAAAAAATTAATTCGATTTTTGTATTGATCTTAAAGACATCACAACCTTTAGATTGTAAACTCACTATTATTAATAATGATGTCTTCTCTAAAAAAAATTAATCCCAAATTCCCCGTTGCTACTCAGGTCTCCTGTCCTAGCAACTTCAGACGACTTCGGCTTTGGACAACAATCCCTCTGGTCGACTTTTCTGTCTAACAAAACTACGGTCATGGGAGGGTGGTTCGGGGATTACAAAAATAAATACAAGCACATGCCAATCACGTGGTTACAACACATCGATTTTCATAAACCGTGCAAATTCAAAATGTTGTCTCCATTTTCCCTCCCCAGTTTCAGTGTTTCATAGAACAAAATCGTGTCTTCTTCTCCATCTGCTTTCTCCCGGAGCTGAAATTGACAACACGATAATGGAGAAGAGACTGAGCGCTTCTCTCCATTCCTCTCCCCGAGATTTCCTCACCTCCGTCACGAAGCTAAGCCTCAAATCCTTGAAACCAGTCCTCAAAACCCTAATCCACAGCATCCATACATCCTCAGACCTCTGCTCCTCTCTCCCACTTTCTCTCAACGAATCAACTTCTAGCTCAATCCACTCTTTCAGGGAATTTCTCGAGCACCCTCCGAGCCCTCGCTCCCCTCCGACGAAGCGGCCCAGGAGATCCAAGAACCGGGTGGCCGCCGACACACTGAATCGCGAACCCAATCCGAATCCGGACAAGCAAGAAATTTCCCAGAACCTTCAGATTCTAACCTACATCGCGCTCCTGTGCGTATCGCACCCCAAAAAGGCGTTCGCGGCGGAGTCGCTGCTTCCCGGTGTTCGTGCGTTGCACGACAATTTGATCCTTTTCGAGTCTGATTCGGTGCTGTCGTCGGAGATTGTGAGCTTGTGCGAGCTTTGGTGGAAGGAGAATTTTACAGGGAGAGAGACGCTCATCTCTCAGTCTCTTCCCTTTCTGGTCTCGAGGTCGCTTATCCTGAAGAAGAAGGTGGATGTGCATCGAGTCTACGCGCTGCGAGATGCGTTTGCTTTGTTTGACTTCGAGGACGACAGCATTGAGGACTTGAAGCTCTTGCTGATCCGGTGTGTGATTGCGCCGCTGTATTTGAAGACCGAGGATGGGCGGCGGTTTGTGGCCTTCATGTTTGGCCTGAGTGGGCAGCTGCTGAAGGAAGCTTTGGAGATGATTCGGTCTCAGATTCCATTTGGGAGGAAGTCAATGCTGGAGGCTTATGGTGACATTCTGTTCAGAGTTTGGAAGGTTGCTGAAGGAGATTCAAGGGATGAAATGGAGAATGGGTTCTTGCAGGTTTTGATTGAAGGTGCAATACATGCTAGTTCTGGAGCTTTTGCTGCTTCTATTAGGAGGGTTTTGGGCGGGTTTATTAGTCAGAGGACAACTGACGGGGTTGAGAAGCTTCTCTTTAGGCTGGCCGAGCCTGTAATATTCCGGTCACTGCAGGTAGCAACTGCTCTCATATATTTTTTTTTTTGAAAACAACACCCAATGTGTGTGATACATGATTAAGTGCATGCATAATCAATGACTTGTCATTCCAAGAAATTAGTTTCATGATATATGTTGAGATTGCATGTAGTGTTTACGGGATAAAAAAAAAAAACTTGCCATGTATCAATTTACTGGACTGTCCTTTTAACTAGTATGGTTTTTCTTACACTTGAGGAAGGTTAGGTATTTCCTTGGTTCAGAGGTTAGGGTGGAAGATGAAATTATTCTCTGAGCCAGCTAGAAAATATAGTTTTGACAGTCTTATTCAAGTTTCAATTTTTCTTCACTGCAACTTCAATGGGCTCTTGTCATTCAGCTCACAAAACCATGATGCATACTTTTTGACAGGCTGCAAATTCAAATGTTCGTCAAAATGCGTTGCATTTAATGTTAGATATTTTCCCTATTGAAGATCCTGATTCCACAAAAGAGGTTAAAGATACGTTACTCCAGAAACAGTTCTTTTTATTGGAGAGGTTACTCATGGATGATTGTCCAGATGTGAGAGTTGTTGCAGTGGAAGGTTCTTGTCGCATCCTTCATTTATTTTGGGAAATTATTCCTTCATCAACTATTGCGAAGGTAATTACAAAAGTTTTTGAGGATATGTCGCATGACATATGCAACGAGGTTAGGCTTTCCACATTGAATGGCATTATGTATTTGCTTGGCAATCCCCAATCTCACGAAATTCTTAAAGTCCTTCTATCAAGATTAAGGCATCTGATGTTCGATAATGTTATTTCCATTCGAGTAGCAGTTGTAGATCTCCTTCTTCTTCTAAGCGATATTCGGCACATCCAGTTTAATAAGGTAAGATGTCAGCACTATATTTATATCAACTATCATCTCGTCTGAATCTTTTCCAATGTCGGTTGAATATATTGTCTACTTCTTTGGCAGGTGATAGAGTTAGATGTATTACTATCTGTGCTTGCAGATGACCAACCAAATGTTGCTAAAAAAATTACAAAGCTGCTTTTACCATCATACTTTCCATCAAAGGTAACCCCTGAAGAGGCTTGCAACCGGTGTATTACACTTATAAAAAGGTCTCCCATGGCTGGAGCTAGATTCTGTAAGTTCGCTCATTCAGAAGGAGCATCTTTGAAGTCTCTGATGCACCTTGTTGGGGTATTAATCAGTTTGGTCTTGGCTCCTGATGGTCTGGATCAAAATCAAATTGAGGGTTTAGTTGTTGCTGCAGCAAACCTGTGTGATGACCTACCAAGTCAATCATTGAGCAAGAGTGCCCTTAAAGGATTGCTTACTGGTGATAACTTAAAGTGTTTATTTTCTTCAGCATCCACTGCACTTGCTAGGTCTTCAGTATTCAACATGGTCTCTGCCATCTATCCAGATGCTGCTGCTGGGCTAATTGACCAATGCACTCAACTAGTCATCAATTGTGGTGGTTTAGCTGAAAATGTGGAAAGACAAGCTGAAGTGAGGTCTGCCCACAAATTACTGCTGTCATGTGATAGATTTGATGACATCTTTGAAGCGTTTACAAAGCATTTGCAGAAAGTGGCCTATCGTTGTCATGTAAAATTTGGCATTGAGGTGCCAAACCAAGGCATTTTCACTGCAAAAAGGAAGAAATCTAAGTCTTCTGTCAAAGTCTCGGCAAAGTGGGAAAAAGCCAGCAGGAAAAAAACTAGTCTTGAAGAGGATTTTTCAATCGCAGTGGGAATAGCATGGCAAGTAATAGATTTACTTTCATCTGAGAAAGCTCTGAAAGTCTTGTTGGGGTCTGAAACCCTAGAACAGGCATTTCTTGCTTTGAAGGTCATTTCTGAGGTCAGCATTGTCCAATGCATGGTTAGTGAATATAGGGACCCATCTCCTGTTCGGGCTTATACATCCCTTGCCCTGCATATGACTCTTCAAGGTTTGAGCACTAGCAATAAGAGTAGGGGATCCGAGAAGGATGATGGGAGTAGCTCTTCAGGTTCATGTTTGGAGGTGAGTAAATAATTTGCTTCTGTGTTTTTTCTGTTGTGGTATTTGCAATGTGTTTCGATGTGGATATCCTGTTTCTTACTCTATGATGCATTTAGTATATGAAGCTCTTGTGGAAATTTGTCTTTTGCTGCCCGATTCAACTGAAATCCAGATCCTTTGATACAGCCCTGATTATTATTGCTTCTAAATGATATATAGTAGATTTTAGTTTGATGACCATCTATGTACTTATTTCATTTATTGATATCATTACAGGGGTCTACTTTACATGGACATGGTATTCATTATTTTCTGATTTATAATGCTTTCCAACTTTTTTTTTTTACTTTATACCATGTCTATCTTTTTGTTGAGAGTTTACTTGGTTATCAAGTTCACATCTCTCTCAGGCACAAACACATGACACACATTGTATTTTCTGTATACTTGAATCATCACTACATTCCTGGCTTCCCAATTCAATAATATTTTGGGAGACTGAGAACTGAAGCAATTCCATGATTTTTTATGGGGAAAGGCCTATCATCTTATCGTTGTGTGGGTGTGTTGTTACTTATATCCATAATTGTGTAATGTCTTTGACCTGTTTTAAGTTCATTAAAGGGAGTGGTTGAAACTGCCACCGCTCATTTGTCACAGTTTGTTGTCGCTGGCTATTGCTTTGTGCTCAGGGGCATAAGGAATATTTTGCTGCCAACAGTTCACTGACATGTTTTCACCTCTCTTTTTTTATTAAACCAGACGACATTAGACCAGACGGTGGATCACTTGCTGAATTGCACAGAGAAGTTGTTTGCAGCAGGTGGCTATGGCAAGTTTGGAGATTCACCTTCTGAGGTTAAGCAAGGTAAGAAGAAAACCTATTGCAGAGGACAAAAGCATGGAAAGTCTCAAACAAGTGCCTCTAGAACTAAAGATGGTGGTAAGTAACTGAATAGCCAATGACTGCACAGACACAACATATGCTCATGCACATTGCACACACAACACACGCGCACACACACAACCTTTTCTAGTGAAAAAAAAGCTATGATGCCTAACCATTAGCTAATGTGCATTTTTTTTTCATGAGCAAAAGTCTAGATTTTCACATTTGTCTTTTTTATTCCCTCATTGTTTCCATTCTTACACTGAACTGAATAGTTTTTCAACATGCATTCAGGATCAGTCAATCCTATGGCAAAGAAAATATCAAGTGTGATGAAGACATTCACTCTAATTCTCAAGTTCTTTGTTGATTCCTCTACGATGGATTTTGTTTCTCACAATCATGGAAGGTTCCTCAAATTCACATCAACATATGTTCAATACATCATCTCCACGATTGAGCAACTGTCTACAAACACAATGCAGTTTGAGGAGGGTTTGAAAGAAGTAATTACGTGCCTGAAGAGCTCTTTCACTTATGCAGCTAAGCTACTCAACCTAGTCCTGAAAAACACAAATGAAGCTTCATCGTCTCCACTGGAAGCTTTTGATCTTGCCAACAGCCTGTTTGATCTAATTGTTTCTGTGGAGATACACTTGGGTGCTGGGTGGACAGCACGTCTTGTTGCAGTGGTGAAGCCTTGGCTGCCTGATTTGATTCTGGCATTAGCATCTAGCCAAATATCAAAGGAGACTCCAGGTGAAAGAAAGTTCACAACCTTATCTGATCACATTAAACTCCAGTTTCCAAAATGGCTTTTGGTTATAGCAAAGACCGAGCTCAGGGCATTAAGTGGAGAAAATCTAGAAGAGGAGGATAATTCTGAACTAGAAGATTTTCCTTGCTTTAAGAAACTTGTGGAAATGGTAGTTTTGTTCTTGAGAGGAAGTTCCAGAGTACTGGATGCAATTGGATTGATCTTCATGACCGGCTCTGCTGTTGGATTGACAAGGAAGGATTTTGGGTTGGTATTGGGACTCCTGCACTTTGTCTCTTTGAAGTTGGTAGGGGATGAAGGAAAAATGTGGGATGAGCTTCATTTGATGTTGGATTCGCTGCAAGATATCTATCCTCAGTTGGAGCGAGAAATTGAAGAACAAGGGGAAGAAGATGGAGCCGAGAAGTTAAATAGAGCAAGAGTGTTGTTTGAACCTCTTTGGTTGCACCATACCTACGAAACTGGAAGGCTTTCTGAAATGGAAGAGTAAATGTTGTTTTTCTTCTGAATTTCAAACTCTCAACCCGACTTGTGAAACACTAACTCTTATATGTTATGTGGAGAGAAAGTTCTGTAGGTTCTGTGTATACAGCTAAGAATAATATCAATTTGTGAAAAATCAAGTGGTTTAATGGTAATTAAACCATTTCCGGGCTATTTTCATCTCTGTTCATACTTAAATTTATGAATGATTCGCCCATTTAGTTATTCGTCATGATTAAATTTATGTCTCTGACTCTCAGTATGTTTTTAATACATTTGAGATTGAAATATTTGTATGAGATAATTTCATATGATAGTCTTGTATTATATGAAGGGAAAACCCTAAATAGTCTCGTTAACTATGATTAATTTTTACATCATAATCCTAGACGAACCTTTTTCTTACATCATAACAAATAAATTACATAAATTATTATAATGTATCAAAATTGTCTAGTTTTCATAAACGATTTTCATTGTAAATTACTATGATCCGTTATTTTTTTAATACATTTGAAAATAAATCATTATGATGTAAGGGAATTAGAGGACTAGAAACATGTAAAAGTTGAATAAAATTAAAAAGGTGGTGCTTGAAACATCAAGTTCAAGTTATCTTATTGCCTATTGGAGTGGAGAGAGACTACATCATCCAACTTCACTTATCCAACTCCTAATTGCCCAAATAACAAGAACAAGTAGATCCTACAAGAAGAGCTGTTATAAGAATCTAAATAAGATGCAACCTCGAACCTCTATTCTGTTCCCTAGCATGCACGGCCATGGGGCTTTCCGATGTTATATGTGGGCTTCACAGTGGGATGAGTTTGAGGAATGCTGCAATTGGCATGCCTGCAAACCCGATGCATACGCTAAAGATCCACTGATCCGAAGTCAGAGGTATTGTGTTTGCGAATGTACAGAGGAACTCAATGATTATGATTTGGGACAGAACCGTGACCCCAAGAACACCCATGAACACATTGCTGTCCAAAATGCCTCTGAAAACATTCAACCCTTCCATCTCACGTGAGCTTATCTCGTTGAAAACCTGCAAAACAGGACCATATGTAAGTACTAGATGTTTTTGAAGCATGTTTACATACATAAACTCAAGGGATTGATTACCTGACAGAAGACAAAGCAGTTAAAGATTAGAGTGTTCAAGATGAGATCGGACTGTGGGCCATCAAGGTGGAACAAATCTTTTCCTTTCGCCTGAAGATACCATACTACCGAAAACTGGTAAAGGGACTGCCCCAACACATTTCTCCACATCACATTACTGATGATTCTTCCTTGCCTTCCCACGGGGGCACGCTTCATTAGCTCGTCATTTGGAGGTTCTGTTGCAAGTGCCAGTGCTCCCAATGTGTCCATTATCATGTTCACCCACAATAGTTGGACGGCCGTCAGTGGAGCACTCCCTGAAACAACAAAAACATCAGTAGAACAAGAATGCTACTTCGATTGATGCCTCATACAAAATACATGCATCTTACCGGTTAAACAGGCTGAGGAGAAGTTGACAATGAGTGCAACTACATTAACCGTTAACTGGAACTGTACAAATTTTTGGATATTAACGTAGATGGAACGCCCCCATTTGGCCACTGTCACAATTGTGGAGAAGTTATCATCGAGAATGATGACATCAGCACTCTCTTTGGCCACCTGGAATTCAGGAGCATCAAGTTAGGTTCTGGCAATCAATCTAATTTGTGCTCCAAAAGCAGCCTCACCTCGGTTCCAGCAATGCCCATTGCCAGTCCAATGTCAGCTTCATGTAGTGCCGGGGCATCATTTGTTCCATCCCCAGTGACTGCAACTACTTCACCAAAGGTGGTCCTCAAGTGTCTGACCAGTGTATGCTTGTCTAGAGGTGATGACCGTGCCATGACCTACAAAACCAAGTGAAAGTGTATGATTATATCGTTACTAACACTACTTGGAGGAAGGATCTTGTGTAAATAAATACCTGAAGTTTGGGAATTATTCTAAGCAATTCATCCATACTTTTCTCTCTGAAATCTGGACCTTCAATTGCTACGCCATCATCAGTAAGGATCCCACATTCCTTGGCTATAGCCTTTGCAGTGTTTATGTTGTCACCAGTAACCATCCTCACAGTGATACCAGCTGAGCGACAAACTGCAACAGACTCCTTAACACCAGGACGAACAGGATCTTTGATCCCAACAATGGCTATGCAAGTATAGCCAGCAGATGGGATAGGATCCTGGTCAAAGAACCAATTCTCAAGGTCCATATAGCCCAAGCATAGAGTTCGAAGAGCCTCGCTTGCAAACTGATCAATAGTAGCATTGAGCTTTTTTATGGAGCCTTCATCGAGAGGGACAACATTTCCATCGGCATCCACCACCTTTTCACATGCAGCCAAAATGATTTCAGAAGCACCTTTAGTATGGGCTCGAACACGCCCATCAGGAAGTTCAAGAACCACCCCCATCCTTTTCTTTGTGGAGTTGAAAGGCTCAACCTTACCAATTCTACATCTTTGTCGAACTTCTTGAAACTTTCCACCAAGAGATAAGCCAAGCTCCAACAGAGCAGTCTCAGTGGGTGTTCCCAGTATCTCTTGCTTACCATTTTTGTTAACAATAACTTCTCCTCCTGTGTTGGTAAATATTGATTGTAAGAGAAGTTCCATTGCAGACTCTGGAACTTCAGCACAAAATTTCGAAGCTGTTTCGGACTCCACGTCCCTGATATTGAAGCCAATGCATGTTTTGACAACAGTCATGTGATTGGTGGTCAATGTTCCTGTCTTGTCACTACAAATAGTTGTGGCTGAACCCATAGTCTCACAAGCCGCTAGATGTCTCACAAGGGCCTTATCGTTCATCATCTTCTTCATGGCAAAGGCAAGACTGAGAGTGACAGCCAATGGCAGACCCTCTGGAACTGCAACAACAACAATTGTGACTGCTATAGCAAAAAACTCCAATAGCTCCAAAGCTTGGTCTCCAGACCAGTTCCAAAGAGTCCCCTCGTTCACCTTCTGGCTGATCATTCCTTGCACCAAAACTGCAAATGTCACTATGGCAAAGAAAACACCCACATTACCAATAAGGTTTGTGACTCCATTCAGCTTCACCTGCAATGGTGTCTCATCATCCCCACCCTCGCTCAGAGTTGCCAACAATTTGCCCCATTGAGTTTGCATCCCAACAGTAGTGACCAGCATCTTGCAAGATCCATCTTGCACCTTAGTCCCAGAGAGCAGGAATGGATGATCAGCAGTCGCCATCACTGGCTCACTTTCCCCGGTTAAACTTGACTCATCAATTACCACAGAAAATCCTGAAACAAATAGCCCATCAGCAGGGACTTGGTCTCCAATGTTTAGATGCACAATATCTCCAGGAAGTAATTCATATATGGACAATTTCTGCCTATACCCATTTCTGGTAACTTGGATACTGATCTTCTTCTTCTCCTTGTCCAAATCTTTGAACTGTAGAGATTGGCGATAATCGCTTGTTGCAGTGACCAACACAACCAATGCAATGCTAGCAACAATCCCAAGCCCGTCATGGGCTCCATGAGGCCAACCTTCCATCATTATGCCAACTACCAAAGACACAAAAGCACACACTGCAAGGATCAAAAGGGTTGTGTCATGGAGGGCTTCCCAGATAAAGAACCAGAAACTCTTGGGGGCACTCTCAGCAAATTTATTGATTCCATAGATCTCTTGTCTGTGACTTAGCGCATCACCCTCTGCAGAGAGTCCATCTGAGGTTGATGTGCGGATCTTTGAGGCTATACCTTCCACCCCACCATGAAACTTTAGCTTTTTCGAATCGTGGCCTTCCACAATGGACCCTAACTCATCAGAACAAATGTCAAAACCAGCAGCTTTGACTCTTTGAGGGACTGTGTAGTCGCTCGGCTGTGCACCTGCAGTGTGGGGATCTCTTGAGCTGTGGCTTACAATAGAAAATGGAAGTGAAAAAGGAAAAACCATTTATTTGTCATGCAGAAGCACACCTTGGATAAACTGATATGCAGCTTTCGAAACCAAAACTGCAATCCGCAACTTCTCCTAGAAATTCAAGAAAGAAGACAAGTAAACAACAACAACAAATACCAAGTTGAAACCCTATGATCATTGCATTCAACCACCATTCCATCACATAACAAAACAAGCTTGTGTACATTTCAGCTAATGATCAATAAAACTTGATTGCTCTCAGGTTCATCAACCATCCAACAACAGATCATGAAGAAAAGGGGGTGCCTTTACCTTTTAGTACTAATCCAAAAGAGATCCTAATCATTAAATTATGAAATGTCACAAAAAAAATCAGATCCTCCCTATTTCGATTCCATCCAAAATACACAGTTGGTTGTAAAATAATTACTATTAGAAGGAAAGCAATGCTAATGGCCTAATAGCAATGAGAAAGTAATAAAAATGAAAACTTTAAGGTTGAGGAAAGGTAATTGATTGAAGGGTTCGGAAGAAGAAATAGAGAGGTACCTGATTGGTGCGACGCATAGCAGCAGCCTCGTTACGCTTGGAGATATTGGCAGTGAAGCGGAAGCGTCTCTTAGGATTCTTGACGACCCCACAAAGCTTCCTCCATTTCTCCAAAACCTCTTCCGGCGACCCCTTTGGCTTCACTCCCCCAAAATTCTCATTCAAATAACTCTCCATTTTAAAAATATAAGTAAAAAGCTCTGCTTTCTTTTATAAGGGTCTATGTGTGCTACGATTCACGCCATTGAAAGCAAAAACAGGAGAAAAATCAAGGAAGAAAGGCGCCTTTGAAGATGGGTTAACATGTGGATCGAGCAACAACCACAGCTCCTCTTCTTCTACAACTTCGCCTATTGGTTCCACCATCATTATCGGATGGAATGTGGTACAAATTAGGATCCGAAATGAGGGCACAACCGTTGGCCACAACGGTCGCAGCTCTGTGCTGTGCTGTGCTCTGCTCTGCCTGAGAGGGAACTTCGGATCATAACATACATAAAGCTCATAGGATGGACTAATTTGGGCTTTACAGCCCAGCAATTGTCATGGGCTAAGGACATTCATTGCAGGCCCAACTGCCTCCACCACCAATCTTCAGAAATGCATATTGCAGTTAAATGATCCGACACGTCGCCAAGTGATACTTCGGAAGAGGGAGATGAGCAAGGGGCCGGGAGTCTTCGCCGACATCGGCAAGAAAGCCAAAGGTATCGATCATCAATTTGACTGTTGCTTCTATCTCGTATTTCAATGTTATTTCTGTTCATTAGTTGGTTGTTCTGAACAGATCTTCTTATGAAGGACTACACTTCGGATCACAAATTAAGCATTTCCTCTCTTAGTACTACCGGTGTGGTACGTCAAATAACACTTTTTTTTACCCTTTTCTGGATTGAAACATGGGTTTGATCGGCAATTGAATTTTATGTACAATCTTTCATGTGTGAAAAATAAAATGAGATTAATGTAATTTGGATGTTAATTGATGTATCTTTTTCAGGGTCTGACATGTTCAGCAAACTGTAAAGGAGGACTGTCATCAGGGGATGTGGAAACAATGTACATATACAAGAATGCCATAATTGGTGTCAAAATTGATACACTCTCAAATGTAACATAACATAACATAATATAAATGCTCTGTTAACAATGTTTTGATTCAATTAAGCTATCTCTAACTCTTACTTTGTTTTTCCAAGATCTTTACAACCTTGACAATCACCGAGCCACTCCCTTCCACCACGGCTATGGCTTCATTTCAACTGTCGGATTATACAGTCGGCATGGTACATATAGTTTAGCTTCCATAATAATGAATGATTATCGTATTTGCACCATCTTATTATTATATGCTTTATATTGTAGCTACAAGTTCAGTACTTCCATGACCATGCAACCTTCACCACATCCACAACGTTGGGCCTTATTGATGTTTCAGCCACACTTGGTACCCCTAGCATTGCTTTCGGAGCTGAGGCCGGTTATGATACGACTACTCGTACCTTGTCCAAATATACTGCTGGCATCAGTGTGGCAAAACCAGATTCATGTGCTTCCATTATTCTGTAAGATCGAGCCCATTAATTAAACAAGGTTCAACACTCATAAGGGTGAGTAATTAGTGTTAGTTGTAGGGGTGACAAGGGAGATAGCATGAGGGCATCTTATATTCATCACATGGGTGAGACTGCTGCTGTGGGAGAAATCAGCAGAAAGTTCTCCACGAACGAGAATACTTTCACAGTTGGAGGGTCTTATGCAGTTGATCGCTTGACCCTCATCAAAGCTAAGCTCAACAACCATGGAAAACTCGCCGCCCTCCTCCAGCACGAGGTCATGCCTAAGTCTGTGTTCACAATTTCTGGTGAGCTTGATACAAAGACCTTAGATAAACATCCCAAGTTCGGATTGGCTCTTGCACTCAACCCATAGAAACTCTATCTTTCTTATCTCTGCAATGTTGTTTTGCCAATGCATGCCGGTGCATTTCAACCATGAAATATGTGCTGCAGCAGCACAGGCTTTCTACCATTCATCAGGTCCTAGTCCAATAATATGTTTTAACATCTTTTGCTTCTAGTGTGCAAAGAAAATTCACGGGATAGTTTCATATATATGTTTCAAAATACAGCTTAATTGTATAAAACTATTTCAATTCAAGACTCAATTATATGAGATCGCAAAACTACTCTCGACTAGATATGCACATCCCAAGTGACTGCTCAACAGCAATAGCTCAGCAAATTTCAAACTCAAACTCTATACATCTTGTACTGAAACTAATACAAGAACCAATAGGCAGATTAACATGCAATCTTACAACAAAGCATCTAGATGACAGTGGTTGATTATGGTTACAAAACCATAGGAAAGCATAATGAATATAGTAGAACGTGAAAACAGAACGTGCACATACATGAATCACAATACATTATTACACACACATTCTAACAGGTTGACTAACTTTAGGCACAACATATTAAACAACGGACGACATATTGAACAAACAGATGGATGATTGTCATTCTCTCAATAACTTCTAAATTTGCATAACCAATGGCTAACACATTTTCTCACAATTACCCCTCCTATTATGGTTCACTCATCTTAACTAACCATCTCAAAAGATATAATCTAATCTAATCTTCTATTCAAGCCTATTATCTCAAAAGATATCTCTAGACCTACCCTCCATTCAAGCTATTAGAGCACCACAGCTCTTCTTTAAGAAGCTCATTTCTAGTAAGTCATATGATACTCATGAGTATCATCAAAGCAATGAAGTAAAAGAATACCGTGGATGAATTTACAGAACAAAAACATAACTGGCTATTTAGGTAAGAAAACAACAAAGCAAGTATATAGCTCATCAATGCTACTTAGAATACAAAATAAAACTTCAAACGCCATTTGAAAATCATGTCGACTATCCAAATTTCATTACTAAATACATGGTTATGTTTCAGTAAAATTATTACAGGTAAGGAAACCCAAAAAGAATGATATTTGCTCTGTCAACATTTCACCACCTAAAACATGTGCGTGTTCAACTATAGCCAATTGCAAGTAGAGAAATGTACATCCAACCCCACAAATTGCCAAAGAAGTATAGTAGCATTGTAATCATATTAAGAATGCCAAAGAAGAAAACATAAACCACTCCAGTTTTGTACAAATGGTTTAAGCATTACTCCTAACTCAACTTTATACGAAAAGGGAAATTGGGGCAAAATTGGAACAACATACTACTTTGAGATACTCCCAATGATCATAATCAAATTCGTAAGAGTTGGATAGGCAACATTGTATCAGATTAGCTACCTGAAGTTCATAAAAACACCCTAGTTTTGCACAAACGCCAGAACATCAATCACTACACAAATATAAGTAAAGTTACCGGATTAACGAAAAGATAATTATGCTTAATTGATCAAAAATAGACAAACATGGGCAAAATTAAGGCCATATATAACCCAAAAGTATCAGATCCAGGGAACAAGACCCAAAAGCACTAAATCCAAAAAAACAAGTTCAGTAAACGTTGATACTCTTCAAACAGCCCTAAAGAGACATTAAAGAGAAGCTACCATACACTGACTCAGTCGACGGTCTGCATGATGTCTTCAGCGGTGAACTTTGTGCCCTTGTCCTTGTCGGCGGCGGCACGTCCCTTAGCCTTGCGATCCAGGAGTGACTTCCTGTCTTTGTCGAGCCTGAGCTTGGTGATGACACACTTTGAAGGGTTGATGCCGACGTTGACGGTAGATCCGTTAACCTTCTCCCTCGTGATGCGCTCAATGTGAATCACCCATTTGCGGCGGTACACCTGCACTACCTTGCCCTCGCGGCCCTTGAAGGTTCCTCTCACGACCTGCACCTCGTCGTCCTTCCTCACCGGCATGGACCTGACATTGTACTTGGATCGGAGGTCGCCGGAGAGGGGCGCGCTCATCAGCACCCGCCTGACGCTGGACGGAGCGGTGAAGTGAGCCTTGCGATTCTTGCGGCGGGAGCTCGAGACTCTGGGGTTGTACTTCATTTTCGCTCTCCTTGTTCTGCTTCTCCAACCTGCTCCTACTAGGGTTTCGGCGCCGAGGCGAGATGAGGGTGCTGGTGAAAATATTTATACTATGGTTCACAGCTTTAAACGACACCCCGTATCGAAAGCATTTCACAACGGAAGATTAGGGTTTCATGCACGGCTGTGGCAGTGGGCTACATGGTTGCGTGAAAATCTAAGCATACGACTTGGGCCTATGCAACTTCTTCTATCGCGTAAGTCCAGGTACTGTGTATTATGGGCTTAAATCAAATGAGCTTTGTCCAAGTTGTCTGACCCAAAGCCTGTACTATACTATGTCTATCGATAGAAGGTAACCATTTAAGTCTACAATAGATTATTTTCTCAATTATAGGACTCAAAGCACTCCACACACACCTCTAGGTGAGATTCCATTCTACTCTACCTAAGGTTTACTGTCGCCGCCGCCGCTAGCTCGCGCCGACCACCGTCTCTCTCCCCCCACCACCATCGTTGTCACGCAGCCGACCTCGAGCCCCGACCTCTCGTCGCCGCTACTCTCTCCTCGCCGCCAAGGACCTTCTTTCAACCGGATCTCAATCGCTGATTTTTCGTTGATGTATCCTCCACGTTATCGTCGTCACGCCAATGGACAGGGCCCTCACCCTGGTAGGGCGCCTTCGCCGCCGGCGGAGCCTCATCGGGTCCGGTTCCCTTCCGATGCGTTTATGCACTCAGTGGTCATGCACCAGCGTGGCGATGGGCCCACGCACGGCCGAGTTCTCCAGCCCCTGTGGTCGTATCGCCGGTCCCTTGAGCTTGAGAGATCGAAGTCCCCAGAGGCCGAGATCTACCGGAACGATCACCACCCGTTGATGATCACGGAGGAGGACCAGGTGAAGCAGACGGAGGCAGGGAAGCCTCCGATGCAGGGATGACCCGACCCGGCAGGGGTGGGTGGAGTCGATGTCGGACTATACCTACAGACCCGGGACAGCTAGTGTTAGGAGGTCCCGGGCAGCCTGCAACAACAGCTCAGTATTATTATCTGCTTTCTCGTTATTTACTTTATTTCTGGAACAATTTCTTTCATATTTTGTTTAGGATCTTTTACTTTATGTCTCGTTCTTTTGAGACGATGGTAAGGAGCTGTCTTGAGTTTGTGCCCACGATTTCAAGTGGGCTATTATTATGGGTCCATGAGTGTCGGGCTTGCTACGGTCGGCTCGGACATATATCTGGAACCCGAGGCGGTCACGTCTCATCCTGTTTGATTACCTATTGGTATTAATGAAAGTCTCCGGTTACCCGTTTCAAAAAAAAGTCTACAATAGGGGAGGTGAAATCGGCAACAAACCACTCTTAACCTAAGAACCGCGAGAACCAATCCTATCCACATACACCTAAAATCCAACATTCACCATGATGCCACATCATCACCCCAATTCCACTCAAATTCACGCCACTTTCATAAGTAAGGACATAATTGTAATAGCATGGTGTCATATGGACAAATGTCCATTTTTTTATTCACCAATTCACTAATTTAATATTTTCCGATTCGTTTGAACTCCGATTAGCTTCAAACTTGCGCCAATATTTTTATTTTTTCAAGGTCTTTAAATCAAAATCATTCATGAATGTATTTTGAAGCACAAAAATAAAAATGTATATCGGGGTGATAAAAATAATGTTGAGTGTTGATAAATCTTCACTAATAAATGTTTTATATCGGAGGTATCAAACTAGTGCTAAATGTTGATAAAAACATGTACTGAGATGATAAAAAACAAATAATGAGGTGATAAAAATCATGTTCAATGTTGATAATAAGTGTGATAAACTAGAGTTTAGCGTTGATAAAAAAAACATGTGATGAGGTGATAAAAACACATGTAATTTAATGATAAACATAGTGTTTAGTGTTGATAAAACTAGTGTTCATAAAAACACGTGATGAGGTGATAAAAATCATGTTCGATTTTGGAAAATGAGGTGATAAAACTAGTGTTCAGTGTTGATAAAACCAGTGTAAAGTGTTAATAAAACCAATGTAAAGTGTTGATAAAAATTACCCGGATATAATTTTTTTTAAATCAGCCCCGAAACAATTCTTTTTTTCGTGCTTCAAAAAAAAACATGTGATGGGGGTGATAAAACACGCGTAATTAAATGATAAACCTAGTGTTTAGTGTTGATAAAACTAGTGTTCATAAAAAGCGCGGGATGATGTGATAAAATCATGATCAGTTTTGGAAATGAGGTTATAAAACCAGGGTAAAGTGTTGATAAAACCAGAGCAAAGTGTTGATAAAAATTACCCATATTTTTTTTAAAATCAGCCCCGAAATTAAAAAAAATCGTGCTTCAGAATATATTCATGAGTGATTTTGATAGAAATCCCTTGAAAAAACAAAACTAATGACGCAAGTTTGAAACCAATCAGAGTTCAAACGAAGCTGGAAAAATTAAATTAGTGAATTGGTAAAAAAAAAGTAATATGATAATATTACTAAAAAGCTCTTCCCACTTACTAAAAAATGTTGTTTTTTGCAGTCAACAAGTCAACAACTCTATTGTATCTCATCTCTCCATTCTTAAAATAAATGGCTTAGATTGGTTCTCACAATTCTTAGGTTAAGACATGATTCGTATTAGATTATTCCTCACAATAGAGTATTCCAAGTTCAAGCCTCTAAACGAGAGCTCTTGAGTCTGATTCGACTTGAGCAAATAATTGTATGTAATGCATGTTTATGTGTATTTATTGTTGTACAATGTGTTGTTTTAAGGAGTCTTTTTAATGAGTCTAGAATCTGTTGCTTTGTGCGTCAAATTATATATATATATATGACACCGATACGCGATGTCTTCTCTCTGCCCTACTGCTGCGGCGCCGCACAGAGTTGAAGGATGGACCATGGCCATGATCAAGGCCATGGTTCTAGCCATGATGATGCTTCCGAGTTTCGAAGCAACCACCATCCATGGAGAAGCTATTCCTTGGAATAGCTTGGGTAGCAGACGCAACCCTATTAGGGCTTTGCGATCAGCGGCGGCTCCCGAGGGGGTCTTGTCGCAGGTGGGGGACGGTGGCTCCCGAGGGGGTTTTCGCCGTTGGAATCCACCATGGGGATCGTGTATCCGAAACTGTATTTGCTGGATTCCGGCGTGCCAGGAGGGGAAGATAGGCTGGCGGGGATCGGCGAGGAGAGCTCGTGACGGGGAAGTTCAGAGGTCAGGGGCGGCGACGTCTTGGCAGAGGAGGTCGGCTGCGCTGGATCTGTCATCGCCGGGGGAGGAGAAGGAGTCGTCCCTTGTGTTCTCCTCGGTCCGGCGATCGGTGGGTGATGGCCAGGGTGGAAGCGAGCGGGCCAGGCAAGGTTCTGGACGAGATCGTGCGCCGGCGCGGGCGGCGGCTTTGGGGCTGGTGGTGGAATTCTCGTCGGCGGCGGCGATAGTTAGGCAAAGAAGTCAGGGCAAGGGGGTACTGCACGGGAACCCTAACCCTAATGGGCCGACTCTGGGCCATGGGGAGGGGATGGGCTGCACGAATGGGCTCATGCAAGATGCGAGTGGATCACAGGCAGCAGCGGCGGGGGGCTACAAGCACCCTCGCCTACAGGAATGAGTCTGAGGTGGCCCGGGGAGGGGTGGGTCGACTTTGACCCCTTCCCGGCGGATAGATGGCGACCGTTCCATCTTCAGTCGATAACTGTCTCCCCTACCAGTCCGGAGTCAGCAATCCCGCGTTCAGGAGCCCTACCATTATCACTCAAGGGAGGACGATGCACGCTGACATACCGGGGGAGATGTAGGTCCACCAGTGTTCCCCTAAATGTGGCTGGCTTCGCCTCGTCCCAATTGGAAGAAGAATGCTGTATCGGTGTCACCAGACGCTACCGCAGATACCCCCTTCGTCCGCAACCTTTCACTATAGCCGGTTTTATTGCTTTCGTTTCATTTCAGTTTACTAGTTGGTTTGAATTATGTAGGTGGAGTATGATTGCAGGCCCACCAAAGTTGGTTTTTGCCTATGTAGGTGGAGTACGGTTTCAGTACCCACCAAACTATCCTATTGTGATCTAATACAATTGCATGGTTATCCTCAAAAAAAAAATATATATATATATATATATATATATATATGGCACGATGATTCCCCAGCACAAAAACAGTTGTAATTTTAGGATTTTGATTCTAATAATAGGTCTCCTTGTATAACAAACTATGTAGTTCTCGAATCCACTTTACTTAAGGGCTTAAGGGATTGATTATGATATTTTAGATTATATTTTTTTTATTGAATTTAAATAATCTAAAAGCTAAATAGTTTTTAAACGGCAAAATTAAATTTATCGAATAGTTGATATCACAAATATACAAGACATATCGTATTCAAAACTAAATTAAACATTACATACTAATTAAACATATTAGAACCTTGATTATACTAATACAATACCTATTACACATTAATTATAATATTACGAATATTTATATAAAGACCAACACATAATTGTATTATAAATCTTATTTTTGGAATCATCTTTGCATTCGATATGCACATGCTTCTCAGATTTAGTTTTTAAATAATTTGAAATGTGAACTGTAATATAATAACTATAAAGTAATTGGTGCAACACGACATTAGTTGTAATATAACACTTGTATTATCCTAAAATGCATGGTATCAATTATCATATTCAAATATGTCTTATGGATCATAGAATCAAATTAGAAGATAAAATCATATCACCAACTAAATCCTTGCCATCCTCATCCTTTCCTTCCTTGTAATTCATCTAATCCTCAATAGAAATATGAAGCAAATAACTAATTTAACAATAAAATAACATTCAACTTTATTGCCAATTAAAACTGCAGAACAAAGAGTAAAACAGTTGCTGAAACTGTTCAAGAATGAGGAGAGAATGGCAACAAAAAATCAGAACATACAAACTTCACACAACATAGCCCAACATCAGTCAAACTAAACAATTACACCAAAAAACACAAATCAAGAAGAAGCTCTGAATTTTCTAAAACCGCCACTGTATAATCGAAAACCAGAGCAGCAAATTAACAGTACCCAAAAGCCAGAGAACCCATTTTGATAGGGTCATACCAAATTAGCAAATCAATCCCAAAAAAGCATATCCAATGAAACCTCATGACAATGAAGAAGCACCACAATAATTCGTTCAAACAATTGTTACCGGAAAATTGGGCTCTAAGGAGCAATTTTGCCATGAATTCCATACACGAAATTGAGACGAATAAACAGAACTCCCGGAACTGTATTTTTTGCTGACAAACTAAACCTCAAGTTCCTCCTCAAGTTCTCAGCAATAAGTTCATACCTCAGGTTTGTACGTTTTGGTGATCGCATGACCATAAATTAGGCATACAAATGTAACCAAATGAAAGGAGGAGCGACTCAACAATGAGAGAGGGTGAGAAAGGGAAAACGGGAGCGGCTACAATAACCCTCTGACACCTTTTTTATTTTGCTTTTGTATGCACATAATTCTTTTCAAAATGCCTGAAAAAAGATATAAACATGGATGATAAGTAACTATTAAAATCAAATGTAAACATCTCATATAAAGAGCAGTTTTCTTATCACAAGCAAAGCAAACACCAACTTTACCATCAAAATACGAAGAGTCGGACGCTTTATAAAGAAAACTCAAATTGTAAATTACTTTCATAAAACTTTTGTTTAAAATCAGCATAATAGAAACATCATAATCTAAGCATAAAATCAGCGAAATAGATACATAAAGGTACAATTATTTAACCCCTAAAAATCAAGTTAATTTGAATTTAGGCCTAATCATATACAGAGAAGCCTAAATCGCAAACCCAAATACTCAAAACTCCATGAAACAGACACAAACAAAACTTTTTTTAAAAAAAATTATTTGCTCAAGCACCAAATTTCCCCCTATACAGAGGACACTGAAAATGAAGCATACGAATCATAAACATTGACTTAGAAAGAGATGTAACCAATACCAAATCATAAACCTCATAATATCAAGCTATGGTGTATCAAGATTCCATCAAATATCCTCACTTCTTTTTGAGGGCTCTACTACAAACCCTTTTGTTGATAACAGAGAAAATAAAAGCAAAGAAATGACAATATATACCGGATAGTTACCTGACATGAATAATTATCCACATCCATCTTTAAGTAAAACACCAGAATAATAGTTTAAAATCATCCAAAATAATATTCACTCTAAGTACCAAACATATGTAATACCTGATAAAATTCTTTGAAATGCTACTCTATAACTGTGACTGCTAAAAACTCATCCAATCAACAAACTAAATTTTAGCTCAATATAACATCATTACCATGATGCATAAAATGTTGACTTTGATTGAAAGCTAGAATGCAATGCATGCATTATTATAAACTGATATTACAAATTATCAGCTATGGCTAGACATGTGTTTTGGTGTTGGGGGAACCTTGCAAAACTTATAGAGTGGTGGTGGGAGAAACCACACCAGATATCAAAAGAGCCTGATGATGATCCACCAAATCTGAAAAGATGCTCTAGGAAATTGAAGTGCATGTTTACTGTTATAATAGCAGTATGAAGAAGAATGAAAAACAGAAAGGAAGCTTCAGGAAAGAAGGAACAAATGCAGTTCAAGTGAAGACTCAAATAGACCAATTGTTAGAATCATAAGCCACACACAAACAAATTTAGACCAGATAGAGAAAAGGAACACCTCAGTTTTACAGATAAGAAGAAAGGGTGGGGACGAACAGAAAATGAAAAAAAACAAATTGAGCCGATCTAATAGAGAGAAGAACTCACGATTGCTTGAAATTCTTCTAGTCATCCTGATTAGAATAAAAAAATTAACACTCATACATCATACGATCAGTGACTGCAATCATCCAAACAAATCTATATAAAGACAAAAACCAATAATTGCTCATAACTGCAAAAAGAAATTGTAAATTTGAATACATGAATGTTGGCATGAATGGCATCCCCGAATAGGACACTTGGTATGAGAAAACAATCACGTCGTACATTGCCATTCAGCCTCCACTCCCTCTCAATCAGAATCCACTAACCATCAACCCAAACTATCCTTCAACACAACCACGAACAAAAATCGTTGCCCAAAATTCGGATTGCAAGAGAATGAGAGAGAAAATCCCGATCCATCTATCCTTCAACACAACTACAAACAAAAATCGCCGCCCAATTCACATGCACAATCGGCGCCTAAAATTATGAAATTCACTACTTCATAAAGTTGTCATACTTAAGAGGGCATAATCACATTTAGTCTGCTATGAGATGAAACCATAATTTAATATTCACAATCACAAAATTATGATAAATTGCCATATTTTCATATACAAAATGCCATGACCATATCCATGCTTCAACATAATGACATAACTTAACCAGTGTACCATAATGTTATTTTATCATCATTCAATCTCAAATTTGATTGATTTTACAAACCTTTGCAGCAAAGCCTCAAAGCCCCTAAACTTACCTACATCATAAGCTGTAGAAGTAATACAAAATTGGTGTGAAAAAACAGTGATCCAAAGTGACAAATCAACAAAAAAGAGAGTAATTTTATGCACTTTGAATTAAGAAACAATAAACAAAACCCACTTGCTAAAACTATCTCAGGATGAACACACACCCATCAATTGAATTCAAAATCAGAGACAGACCCCACCAAACAATCACTGATTCAAAACCAAAGAAACCCAGTTGATCTTCATATTGAGAACAACCCATCAAAACCCAACTTCCAATTTGGATTAACAAAATGACCAGACACCCAAATAATCGCACAAATCGAAGAAGAGAGAGCAAAATAGTAATGAACTAAACCCAAACCTCAGATTGCAGCGAGCTTCGGTGAAGGTCTTTTAGAGTTTGATGCTTTAATCACCCACTTCCAGCCGGGAGGAATTGCAGAACGAAAGAGGAGGCGAGTGTGGAGAAGAAGAGGATGTGGCTGCAGCGGCCATTGCAGAATTTAGATAAATATGAGGGAAAGAGAAGGTGTGGATTTGATTAGTAGTTGAAAGAGAATGTATTTGAGTAGGAAAACAATACCGGAAAAATTGGCGAGTACTTGCGAGACCACAGCACAGTCGTGCGCGATCAAAGAAAGGGAAGAAGAGCGTTACAAAATTGCCCGCGTGTGAGGTACTTTCAACTGCGAGTGGAACAGAGAAGTAAGCGCGTACAACACAGTGTTATAATCCTTTAATATATAATAATAATAATATAGATTGTGATCATTCGACAAGACTATAAGCATTATCATTCGTATTTGAACCTATAACTTCCATATTTGAATTATATCCCCCTTGTTCTTCATCGGATGAATAACAATACTTCCATGGTGGCGTTACAAGTCTATTATTGGAAGGTAGTTTCTCTTCATTAGGAGGTGGTACATCATCAATGATCACTAGTACATTTTTATTGGTTGAAGTTTGTCCGTCTAGGCTGTCGAGTGGAGTCGGAAGGAATTCTTGTACTTGTCATCATATAGGAGAAGAATGAGTAGAATATTCTAAAGGGAGGGGTATAAGTAAGGAAAATATATATTGGTCGTTTATATTTTTTGTTTTGTCCGTTCATTTACAATCGCAAGTCATCATTTTCAATCTACAGTTATCTCGAATTTCTGTTTTCAATCTCTGGGCGTCACGAGTCAAAGTTTATGATCCCTGACCACCACGAGTCAATCACTATTTTTTCTTATTATAATTTGATTCTTTTCGGGAAGAACCAGGCAAGAACTTTGTCGGAGCTAATGGCTTCTACAAAATATGGTATAACATCGTTCCTTTCTCTCAAGCTATTGTGTTTTTTTTTGTTACATGCATTACTAGTTAAGTGCGTGAAAAATCAACCTCCGTCATTTTTCAACAAGTTTCTTGGAACATAGAGGAGTCTGTTTGAGTCTCAGGTCTATAACGTTGATGAGATCTTTTTTGCTTCTAGAGCGTTCGAGGCCAGATCTATCGTTCCATGCGGGAGGAGGACTTGTTGAAACTTCAAAGATGGCATGTTGATCACCATAGAGTAAGTTCTCGAGTATTGCTTGCATTATCCTAGACGAATAAGGAAGATGCATCATCAAGATCTGTTTTACCTTCTCCTTCATTGTACCATTTTTAAGTATCAACTTCCCTAAGCAAATAGGATACAGGAATAGAGAACCTCGTCATGTGAGGATATCACACAAAAAAACTCGACAAAGTTGAAGATGAGTCGACATTATTTTTAATTTAAATTTATTTATTTTAATATCAAAATATATATTATTCATAATTTATAAATATTTGAAAAGTTGTAAGTAGTTGAATTTGAAGAAAAAATATACATGTTATCTTGAGGTTTCATCTACGCCTTTACATTCTCTGTACATATAGTATCATCTCCTCCTCTTAATCATGCTTTAGCCTTCGCTATACCAAACTCATGCTTTCCAAACGTGATTACTGTCTTGTCTAGCCTGCTTCATCCCGAGATGCCCCATAGACCACCGTACGAGGTGGTTAACTCGAGGAGTTCCCAGTTCCTACTAGACATAAACCTTGAACCATATTACCACCCACAACTCATGCATCGACCACCTTCTCACCCCCCTCTCAATGCATCAAACACCATATTTCCTTTTCTCGTCTTTCTCGGCCTCTCCTCCACCAACAGTTGATGGCCTTCTCGCTCTCCAAAAGGGGCTCATGCCATATCTCTCTCGGAGGTCAAGGATGTGGTGATTGAAGTACCCCTCGAGCCGGTGGACGATGAACGTATCTACGGGAGTTTGTTATGGCGGGATGGCTCCTCATGACCCGTCCATTTAATAACATCGCCCTCTACAACCTCATGGGGAACTTATGGAGTGCAGGTATCCTTGTGGTAAAGTATCTCAGCTACATGATTACGGGTTTTTACTTTGACAGCTATGAATCTAGGGATTGGGTCCGTATTATGGAGCCATGGTACTTCAAGCGGCCCCTGCTCATTCTGACAGATCTTCCTCTGTGGGTGGTGTTGTCTAACCTTCGCTTTTATTACATACATATGTGGGCTAGAGCATCTAATACCCAAATGAATATTATGACGGTCACCACGGGTACAACGATAGGTCAAGCATTTGAGGGTTGTGTCACGATGTCCTATGATTGATGGGGGTTGTGCTGAGGCGAGGTTCTCTTAGTCTACTTCTGGATGGACCTCACGCACCCAGTACGTCGACCCATGATAATACGTCATCTGAGGAATGATTGGTTCCTCCTTCAATATGAGCATCTCCCAATCTTCTACTTCGTTTGTGGCAGGCTAGGTCACGTAGTGCACAAATGTCCCACCCAACGGGTGGATCAAGACCGTGCACCTCTAGGCTACAGTCTTTCACTACATGCAGCAAACTCATCATTCGTGGCCGAATATGTGCACTAATTGGTGTTGGATTATGCGGTGTGTTACGTTAACACGGCGAAAAAAAAAATCTTACACTTTTGTAGTATAATCTTAAATAGCTTAGATCACACATTCATGTAATTCCTAATCTATGCGATAAATTAATGGAGATTACCTTAATGAAGAGCATTTTCAATTAACTAGTTTATAACGGGGACCTTTAGAAGTGTTAGTGTAGGCACCCAAGTGTTCACCCTCCAACGGTATACACACGAGAAAGATTGATCCACAACTGAGCACGCTAGTATCCCTTGAATGAAGGACTCACAAGTCACAACTCACAATGTATAGGAACAAAATCCACAACCATAGATCACTCAATTTCATGCTCCCCTAGTGTTATATTTACATGTTTTGATTTCCCTTAAACCAAGTCCACTTAAAATTAGGAAGGGTTGCAAATGAAGGAACTAAAAATGAGTCTTATTTCCTTTATTCTAGTCCAACTAAAATTCCTCTTTTGTGTTAGATAATTATAAAATAATCTTTTATTTTTATTTGAATGCTTTATTTGATTTAAATAAATAAGGGTAATATCACCTTAGTACTTTAAATCTTTCATATTGTATTTAGAGTATCCTAAATCTTTTTTGTGTCACCTTAATACCCTAAGTTTTCATTAATTCATTTATAGTATCCTAAATCTTTTTTATGTCACCTTAGTACCCTAAACTATCATTAATTACATTTTAATACCCATTGTTAACTTTCCATATGATTTTCTAACCAAAATAGGTAAAATGACCATAATACTCTTCACTAACAACCAAATTTAGGGTAAAGTTAACGGTGGGTACTAAAATAGAATTAATAAATTTTTAGGGTACTGAGGTGACACAAAAAAGATTTATGGTACTCTAAATGAATTAAGGAAAGTTTAGGTACTGAGGTGACACAAAAAAAATTTAGGGTACTCGAAATGAAATATGAAATATCTAGGGTATTAAGGTAGAAATAAAAATCATGTAGGATGTTTAATTAAATATAAATAAAGGTCTTGTGAGTATTTGATTTAAATAAAAGTGATATGTTTATTTTATCAAATATAATTGCACACCATTTTATTTAATCGAAACCGTTTTGTTCACTTCGTTGTGGTATTTTTCTATTTTGTGTGACCCTTTAGGATTCTATGAGTATTGGTAGTGAAATGAAACAAGATGTTTCACCCACGGGTCATGAGTAACTCCGAGAAAGGCCCATGATTTCCCAAGTCATAGAACTAATGACCATTACTTCCTCAAGTCCTGTTACCATAAGTTGTTTTATCCTCTTGTCATTTGACGAGTGTCACGACTAAATAAAGACATAGAAGCATCATCCTTTCTAATTCAGTGTCAACATGTTCTCTTGATTCTGAGTGAGGAATGTAAGTGACTAATCACACGCATGACCATGCTTCTTTTACAAACCTGCTACTCATCAAGAGTGGTCGTTATGATGGCATCTAACTTGCGTAATAAAAGTGACAAGTCCATATATTTTTTTGATAAGCTAAAAATTTATTAAGCTAGCGTTCTACAGGAAAGTAGAACAAAGCAGGAAAACGATCCTCAAAAAAGGGCCTTTTCCTCAGACCGTTACAACTACTAGAGCAAAAACAGATAGCAAAAAAACAAGCAAGACATAAACAAAAGAAGCCGCTCAAACCGCCCTCCTTGCCTGTGTCCTACCCGAGTTCTAGCACATAAATCGATTAGATACCGAAATAGGGATTGCTTTTCCTGTAGACGTGTCAGGTAAGACCTCATCCTCACTATCCTCGACATCCTGTTCGAGTAACAAAGGAACAAGGTTAACAACCTTTTTTTAATCAATTTTCTTGCTAAAACTCCAATCAACCGAGCTATCCTTCTTAGCAATATCAAGAATATAGCTTCCCAGAATGCCTCCTTTACAAGTGACAATTCCATATGACCATCACTCATATGTATCACATGTGTGTATTCATGTCCGATCATAACCTTTATGACTATCTGGTAGGACAAGCGTTTAGTTATGTCAAGTCATGAATCCACCTCATGTAGATCACATACGGATGTCATGGTCGTAGGACTAAACACTACTTTGATAGTTGAGATATACTCATGTCTCTTTGTTCTATGGGGTATTCTTAAGGTGAGTCGTCCAAATTTCAAACTATTTGGCATCTGTGACTTTGATTCATATCGATCTCTATATGCATGATCTAGTAAAACATGATCATCTCGTCAAAATCATACTAGCTCTAACTGTCGGTTCAAGCTAAGGACTTGTGAATGAATCTATCATTTTGTTTTTAAGAGTTCTACTATTAAGAAGCTTCTCCCCAATACCTTAGAAAGAGTAATATACTCACAGTTTTACTAACATTACAACTTAATGATAATAAAACATTTGCCAACTTATTTATTAACTTAGAAGGACGTTTGTAACATGTCAATGTGTATTTGTCTTAGGGCACAAAACTCCAACAATTGGGTACTCCCCCGACCGGTTGCCTTACCATTCATTCACTCACCCACTCTATCAAGTCTCATGTTGGCCATATCATCGGTTCTACCAACATCACCACTATCACCGACTATGACGCATGATGTCTTAACCAATCCCCTGCTGTGTGATCAGGGTGACAAGATCACTCGAGCCTACTATATGGAAGTAGGCTTAAAGTACAATTTGGCCCGAGAGACGAGCCATGTAGTAACGCATGATATCCTAACTAACCTAAGTCAAGAATAAATGGAGTCTAAATTTTTCAAGCATCCTCATGAAGCCAACTTCTAAGCCTTGTTCATAAATCCCGAGTCTAAAGGTAAATCAAGGTCTGAGTTAAAAGAAATGGGTACTAGAGGAACCTAATTGGGGCGGGAAAAATGAACACCTCCTGGAAGATCAGGTGAGGACTATCACGCAACCTCGTGAGGTCAAATGAAGATCCTATATGGAAGGGGGGGGGGGGTCCATAAGGAGGCATGCCCCGCTCCCACATTGCTCGCTTCTGGTCATATCCTCTCCTTCGTCAACCCAAGGCTACTCCTTGGCCAGCTAACATTCCCATAACAGCACTTTAAGAAGCTTCCTTTAAATGTCGACTAACATCTAGACAATCTAACAAGTATCGAGTTGAGACATAGATGAATGGTTTGTAGTGTGTTTGTGTCCTTTCGTTTTTTCATTTTCTATTTTGGTGGAAGGTATGTGAAACACATGTATTTATTATCGAGTCCGAACGATGAGTATGCTTAGACATTAATCTGTCTCGTTTATTTTTTTCCTTCCTATTATGTAAGCTTGGCTTGAGGAAGTAATAATATTGCTATACAAATACTTAAAGTTACTTTATGTGATAAAAATTATAATTACAATCTTAAAAGAAAATTAGATATTGGTTTGTAATTAAGGTTTATCTTATGTTTCGAATACTATTTTAAGGTTATGGTTAGTTTTTAGGGATTATGTTTAAATTATGGGATATTTTTTTCGTTTTAAAACATCAAAATACAAAAATAATAATTTTTAAAAATGTTATTCCTCCGACAATGGTACCTTCTTTGGGGCTCCATTTCTACAGTTTCTCTGTGCGTCTCCCTCTCCTCCACTCATGTTTTGGTCATGTACGTACCGCCTCCTCTTCTCCTCATGCTCCTTGTCATGTCTTCTCCACCACATCTCGAGGCTCTGACCACTCGCCCACCCACCACCCACGAGGCCTCCATCCATGTCCTCTCTACTCCTCACACCGCCTCTCTACCCGAAGCCCCTCGAGTGACTCCTTCAGCCTCACCGGCGGGGTTTATAAGGTCGTTTAGGCTGAGGAAGATGCCACCATGATTGACTCCCTTTCCCTTTCAACCTCGATCCAGCTAGACGTGGCCTCGCTGATAAGTTTTCCATTCCGATCCTGTCACTGGTCGACCCGCAAGCTCACACCGATACTGATCCACTCTGACCCTCACTCTCGGACCCTAAACTGGCGCCACTCCCTCCAATGGATAATCTCATTGCCCTCTAGGAGGGTTTCGATGCCCTCACCATGGATGCAGAGGAATACATGGACATCTCCATCCCATGAGACCCCCTAGCGGAGCAACACAAGGCCCACACAGTATCTGACCTTGAGGGCCGACTATTCACAGCTCGGCCCTATGAACGAGTAATCATGGAGGGGTTGATGAGGAGAGTTTTGCATCACGCCGATTTTGTCACCAAAGATCTTGTCTAAGACATCTCTTTCTTTTTCTTCTCTTCTTAAGCGGAAAAAGATCATATCCAACGAGGAGATCCTCGGTCGTCAAGACGACACTACTTGTTTTGAAGAACATCCAATCGCACATCAATCTAGCCACCCTTCTTTTTTCTCGCATACAGATGTGAGCATGTCTCTCTGATCCCTCTTTAGATGGTCTCACAGCCACGACAAGCTTCTAGGTGGGCGAGGCCCTTGGGGTCTTTCTGGACGTTCGAGTGGATGCATTGGGTCTAGCCTGGAAATGAATCCTCAACGTGTGATTTTGGAAGGACATGGCCACTCCTCTATGACGTTCGGTTCGTCTACTCCTCGATGGTCACGCTGCACCGATTACGGCGAGGCTAAAGTACGGGCGAATGCCATGTTTTTGCTTCCATTATGGGTGCATTAGACATTTGGAATCGGCACGCCCCCGAAGACAGGGACAAGGGATCCCCTTGACCCTTCTATTTGACATGTCTTTAATGACGGAGGAACCACCCAATCTGCATAGGGGAATCCGCAGGGACTAATTGAACCCCATCTGGCTCCGGGTGCTTGCCCCCTACCTTATCAACTCGGGGTGCCATCGGGTTTAAAACTGTGACGGCTCACCCTCCCTGCTCTGACACAAGACTTCTCGCCTATCCCCCCGGAGCATTATTGGTGCCAGAAACACGTGTCCCCTCTGTTCGAGCCACCGTTCCCAATGCTACCGTGAAAGGGCACACTTGAGGCTGAGTAACACATGACCTCTCTCGCCTAACGACGAGGAGGTATATCTGCTTTCATCCATGAACTTGCAAGCATCTCCGACGCAGGTCCCCACCATGAATGGGGGCCCGACTCGCAGGGGTAAAATCAAGCCCCGTTTCCTCGAGGTCGTTATGCCCGCGCTCCTCCCAACCCAAAAGAAGAGGGGTCTGGACGCCCTTCCCTCAATTGCGACAACTCTCATGATCGACGAGGAGCGCGAGGTCTGCAAAGCAGTCTCGCCAAGATCAATAATTGTGAGATCGAGCAACAAGGTGTGTTAGAGGAGGCATGCCCCACCCTACGTCAGTCGGGAACACCTCGACCCCAAGCCTCCTCCTTCTTCTGAAGACTTCTTTGGATACCCGACATACCCATCTCTGCCAATCAAGGGTCTCCGCCGAGGGATCAACGAGTTCACAAGACAAAAGAGAACCATCCAAGTTGAGTTAAGAAAAGTCCGACCAGAACTACAGTCGTGCGACCATTGCCAAGAGGATCTACCTTTTTAGACGTCGCCTGAAATAGCCAATTTTTTTGTTATAGCACTCGTGCCTCGAACTCGTTGCTCGAGTCTTTGTCTTGTCCTTTTTTACTTATGTTTTCTGAGTTTTTTTTGTATGCAATCTCACTTTCTTTCCATATCAATAGAACAGTACTTTTATGCCAAAAAAAAGCACTATCTAATAAATTTTAAAATCAAACGTGTATAAGTGAAAAACTATATATTTAAATATATGTAGGTGTAGTTATTTATCGTGTAAATTAGCCTAAACATGCTATGATTAGGGAAAAGTTGTGTAGTTATTCGATCTCGTGTACGTGCAGTCGGCAACTAATCAATGGATACGATCTTCAAAACCAATGAGACGGAAGAATAGGTGGGAGATTGTTGACTTGTGGGCGCGGAACGTTTGTTATATCAGTAGGTGAAACGTGGTCGGCAAGATCCCGATCATGAGTTTAGGGATATTTTCATTTCCTACGTTATAAACGTTGGGCCACAAAATGTATTTAGTCATCACTTGCATATTGGTTGGGCCACAAAATTAATATATTTTATATAATTATTTCAATTTAAATTGCAACCGTCCATCAAAAAAACATTTACAAAATTTTACAGTCAGGACTCAGGAACTTCTGCTCTGCCGTCATATCGGCTCTCCTATTTAAACACGTGTTTCTATTCGGAGATCCTAGATTCTCTTCTTTCGGTTGCAGACATGCTTCGTACTCTATCGTTGTTTCCTGGTGGTGGCTTTGACGGTTGCCACTCGTCGACGACGTCGTTTCTTCCGCCGGAGGGCTTCACTTCAGGATTCAACGTCCGTCGCATTGGTTTTGGGAATTGCTGTTTGGATCTTAGGTTAAGCGTTTTGGCGCCAATTAAGGCCATAGAAGACTCCCAAACCGCCTCCTCTCACATCAATGGCCATACTGATACCGATTTCCCAATCCCAGGTGAGTTCAATTCAATTTTCGAGTCCATTTTCGAAGTCTGTGATTTGATCCGCCTTGCAATTTAGGGCAGAATCTCCGGCAGATAGGGAAATCTACTAACATTATGTGGCACAAATGTTCGGTTGAGAAGATTGATAGGCAAAATCTACTGCAGCAGAAGGGCTGTGTCATATGGGTCACTGGTCTCAGTGGTTCAGGTATCTTTTTGGTTGTTTCTCGAATATCATGAAGCTCAGATTTTTAGTTTGACTTAATTCGAAAATAAATAAACTTCATCAAAAGGACTAATATTGATTTCAAAAGGCCGTGTGGAGTCAGTCATAACTGAGTTACTAGATAAGCTACTTGAAGTTAGTTAATGCATATTGGCTTTGCCTTGTGTCCTTTATTATTGGATATTCTGTGAAATGTTGAAGCCTTGCAAGTTGCAACATCCGATTCAACTTAAACCTGCATTTTTGCAAGCTTACTTCATACTGGATGTGCTTTGTTCTCTCTTACCACCTACATGAACCTTAATTTTAGGAAAAAGCACTTTGGCTTGTGCTCTGGGTCGAGGCTTGCACAACATAGGTAAGCTCACCTACATCCTTGACGGGGACAATGTTCGCCATGGTCTAAATAGTGATCTCAGTTTTGGCACAGATGATCGCGTAGAAAACATCAGAAGGGTTGGTGGGTGTCCATTTTTTATAGCCTTTTCTTGGTAAAATTCGTGTAAAGTTGTATTGAATGGTTTTATCTCTCAGGGGAGGTAGCCAAGCTCTTTGCAGATGCTGGTGTCATTTGCATTGCTTGTTTGATTTCTCCATATAGGAAGGATAGAGATACATGCCGGAAGATGTTGCCAGAAGGAGATTTCATTGAGGTACATGTTTCTTGCTGAAATTTGTTTGAACCATGGGAGCATCCATTTAATTTGTTGTTTTTTTTTATCAGCCAATGTGTACAATTCCTTTTTTGCCAGTGATTAACTAGCAAACCTTACCTTTTCAGGTGTTTATGGATGCCCCACTCCATGTGTGTGAGGCAAGGGATCCAAAAGGTCTTTACAAGCTTGCCCGAGCTGGGAAAATCAAAGGTAAATTCTACAGCTTTGACTTTGTAGAAAGGCATCCATACTGTCTGCTCTTTAATTTCCGAGAAATCCATTTCTAAGGCAATTGTTGTTTCCTGTTGGCTACTAATAAGCGGCCACTGTTTCTGATATTATTGAGCTATATGGCTTCTTGATCTTTGAAATGATGTGTTCTCTAAATTATAAAGAAAGAGAAGGGAGCTTATCTTGAATGTGTTTTCTTCAAATACACTCTTGTTAATTGTTGTGGAATTTCACAGGTTTTACAGGGATTGACGATCCTTATGAACCACCACTAAACTGTGAGGTAAGTATAAAAAGGGAAGGAAGACGATACATATTTCATAGACTTGAATGTGCACAACGCAGTTGAATAGATGTAATTATGCTGAATGAGTGAGAAATGCAAATAGAAATTCTGATTTGTAAGTGGGTGTTAAAGGTCCCAGCAAAATCTGAGAGCAGTTTGATCGCATAGCTCTGAATCAAGAGTCATGTAAATCTGCCTTGAATTGTCTCCTCATGACACATTAATTTACAGATTGTTGTGTTGTGCAGATAGTACTGCAACAGAAGGAAGACAAATGTGATTCCCCGAGTGAAATGGCTGACACAGTGATATCCTACTTGGAGGAGAAAGGATTCCTGAAAGTATAACGCTCATGAAAAGTGGTCAATTATGAGTTGACATAAGCGGCTGTATCATAATCTGCTGCATGAATACACTTTGTCAGCCCCTTTCCGCAATAATTTAAGTTGTGCAAGGAACGGGGTCAGTTATATTTATTGTATGGATTGTATCATATCACCCAATGTAATGGTTTTCCTTCAAATGTATGTTTCTGCCTTACAAGTTACAAGCATTGATTGATTGTTGTGCAAGGGGGTTTTGGTTTATTTTTGGGAAAGTTGGCCTTGTAAAGTAAGCATATCCTTGAGTCAATGCTTGAATTTTGGCCTGAGATTGAGTACACATGCATCAATGTTGATGTAAATATATCCTATCCTACAACTCAAACGGAGTGTTTGAGAGTAGCATTTTTTTTCCACAACCCTATTTCCAGCTGAATATTGGATTAATCACTCATTCATGAGTCATGTCATTAAGATGACAGCCCTTACTTCTGTCTCTGATGTCCATTAATTCTGTTAAATAATTAAATCTATATTTATTTAATTAATTAAATGTAACTTTATTCTGATTATATACCAAATTAAAATTAAAAATCAACAACTAATGTAATTAACTTAGAAAAACTTTGAAGCGCTAATTAATTAGAAACGATTATTAATATAACTATAAATTATATAAACGTGACTAGATATGATATTAGTCCAACTCGTTCAAGAAAACCAAAAAGGCATTAAAAAAAGTCTCAGAGACTACACTAGGATTTTCTCCCTGTTTCTTTCCGGTCTCCACCGTTTTCATTTCCATTTTTGTCATCTCTCTCTTCCATGGCAACCTCATCGTCCTCTTCGTCATCACCCCAACGTCGCACCCCCTCTATGGTCACGGCAGTGGCGAAATCAACCCGATCAACCCCATCTTCGTCGCGTTCCAGGGCCGACCACCGCGAGTTGGCGATGCCTTCTCCACCGGCTAAGGATGTCGGACCAGTCCTTTCCTCCCGCTGGGCTCCGCTCTAGCATCAGCCGTCTCAACCATATGGCCACTTCTCGCCAAAACGCAGGGAGAAGATCATCGGGTTGTCGTTGGATCGACTGGGGGCTATAGATCTGAACGCACCCCCGACATCCTATCCATTGCCGGTCGTGCATGTCTCACCAGATGTAAACGGTCTTATCCTTGAAGCCCTATCGAAAAATCTGAGTGGGGTCTCCATTGAGGATGAGGAAAACGAGGAAGCCATGGTGGTGGTTCCTTAGGCGGCTATCCCGTATGCAGACGATGACCGGTACCGATTGTCCCTTGTGGGTCGGATTCTGAGCAACTCCCGCTGCAAGCCGAAGGTTCTGATTGGGGTGATATTGAAGCACTTGCAGATTAATGGTATGGAGGTGGACATGCTTTCCCCATCCGTTGTCTCGTTTCGGTTCCCGTCTGAGACCACCCTCAACCGGACCCGACACAATGGTCCTTGGACGTTCAGCCGACTATCCCCTTATCCTTCTCTTGTATGTGCCTTGCATGAAGTCGGATAGCATCCCGTTATGGTTCATGAAAATAGGAGTGCGAGCGTTCAATGTTCAGGGGGACGCTCGGAACGATTCGATCCGGATCTTCCTTACGAACTCTCGGTCAAGAGGTCCGGGAGGCACCTATCCTAGATATGAAATCTAGAATGATTTTCTATGGTTTAGAGTGGCCTTGGATGTGGACAAACCACTCAGGAGGAAGATCTGTCTCCAATTCCCACGACACTGGGAGGCTACAACGGTGGTCCTGCAATATGAATGACTGCTGGATTTTTGTGCTCGGTGTGGAAGGCTTAACCATCGGATCCAGCAATGTACAACTCATCTCATCAACCGGTTCCGACACAATGGTCCTTGGACGTTCAACCGACTATCCCCTTATCCTTCTCTTGTATGTGCCTTGCATGCAGTCGGATATCATCCCGTTCTGGTTCATGAAAATAGGAGTGCGAGCGTTCAATGTTCAGGGGGACGCTCGGAACGATTCGATCCGGATCTTCCTTACGAACTCTCGGTCAAGAGGTCCGGGAGGCACCTATCCTAGATATGAAATCTAGAATGATTTTCTATGGTTTAGAGTGGCCTTGGATGTGGACAGACCACTCAGGAGGAAGATCTGTCTCCCACGACACTGGAAGGCTACAACGGTGGTCCTGCAATATGAATGACTGTTGGATTTTTGTGCTCGGTGTGGAAGGCTCAACCATCTGATCCAGCAATGTACAACTCATCTCCTCAACCGGTTTCGACACAATGGTCCTTGGACGTTCAACCGACTATCCCCTTATCCTTCTCTTGTATGTGCCTTGCATGCAGTCGGATAGCATCCCGTTCTGGTTCATGAAAATAGGAGTGCGAGCTGTTCAGGGGGACGCTCGCAACGATTCGATCCAGATCTTCCTTACGAACTCTCGATCAAGAGGTCCGGGAGGCACCTATCCTAGATATGAAATCTAGAATGATTTTCTATGGTTTAGAGTGGCCTTGGATGTGGACAGACCACTCATGTCACGCCCCAATTTCAGTAAACCGAACTCGGGACGCGAACATTTAAAACAATAAAACATTTTGAAACCCTTTACATAAAACGCTTTAAAACCACCCTTTGTTCATCAAAATAATCATTTACAACTTAAAAGCATGTCCCAACAAATGGACAAAAAGCAAGGTAATACGTCGCTAGACTCAAAAGTAAACCCAGAATCCCGCTCCTAGCTCTTCAAGCTTTAGAAGCTCACCTAGTCCAACCTGCGACCGGTACCTGTAGGAAAAGCAGCTAGGGGTGAGCGTTCGCTCACCACCACGGATAACGGACTGACTACGGCATACTTAGCAGACAATGCCGGTAACACCAACAACCAACTCAACACCGGGGATCACTATCCCCAGACTCAAGTAACTCAACTGACACACAACCCGCAGATACTTTCCTCAACCGACTCAACACGCGGACACGTAAAGTAGACCCGACACAACGATTGACGACCTCCTCCAAAGACTCAAAAGACCACCACGCAACACCCAAGATCACAAAGGATCGCACACCAAACAAGATCACAAAGGATCGCATACCAGCTGCTCAGTAACCTCCCTCCCTCACACGCTTTGCCGAACTCTCAGGCCAGGCGGTCGACCTGTCTCAGTAACCTCTCTCACTCACGCGCTTTGCCGAACTCTCAGGCCAGGCGGTCGACCTGTCTCAGTAACCTCTCTCACTCATGCGCTTCCCCGACACAAAGTCGGGCCAGGCGGTCGACCTGTCACCCCAAACCACACACGCGCGGCCAGGACCCCTTTCCTCACAGGCGGCCCCCCTACCATGTCTGAACGTGCAGACGCGTGTGCTCGAGGACCTTCGTTTCATGAAGTGGGCCCCCAACCTCATGTAACCACAATCACAATCACATGCAAAGTTCAACAAACAACAACAACACAGGTTCAACACTCCACAGGCACTCATGGCCACCCAAGACACCAACAGTAACTCACGGGCTCAACAACCCCACGGGAACTCACGGCCTCCCAAGACACACCGACGATAATTCACGGGCTCAACAACCCCACGGGCACTCATGGCCACCCAAGACACCAACAGTAAAGACACGGGTTCAACAACCCCACGGGCACTCATGGCCACCCAAGACACCAACAGTAAAAACACGGGTTCAACAACCCCACGAGCACTCATGGCCACTCAAGACACCAACAGTAAATCACGGGCTCTCATGGCCACCCAAGACACAACAATACAATACGGGCTCTCATGGCCACCCAAGACATCAACAGTAATACACGGGCTCTCATGGCCACCCAAGACACAATAGTAAAATACGGGCTCTCATGGCCACCCAAGACATCAACAGTAATACACGGGCTCTCATGGCCACCCAAGACACAACAGTAATACGGGCTCTCATGGCCACCCAAGACACAAATTACACAATCAACCTCCGGGCATAACCAAAGCCTCCAGCAATTCTAATATCAACAGTTTCACAATCAACCTCCGGGCATGGTCATATGCCTCCAGTAACTCTAATATCAACAGTTTCACAATCAACCTCCGGGCATGGTCATATGCCTCCAGTAACTCTAATATCGACAAGTTCACTGCTCCTACGACACTACTAAGTGTCACATGCATTTCTAATGTTCACTACGTTCCCGTATCATACGACACTACCCGGTGTCACCTTCCTTCCTAATATTCGATAAACCTACTTAACCCACGACACCCCGGTGTCACATGCAATTCTACTGTTAACTTTCCCTAATCAGGGCCGAGATCCGGCTACTTTTCCCTACCTATGCTTTCTCCAAAAGCGCACAATTAAGCTCCGGCGTGATCTCGGTCACTCGCCTAGCCTTCCCTTTTCCTCGGTCTGCAGCACGATCTAACAAGAACACAATTTTAAACTCTTTTAAGCTTGCAGGCATAAACTGAATTTTAATAAACCCGACGCCCAAAAGTAACCCCCGAAAAGTACCGAACACTCTCAAACTTCCCAATTTCGTTTCTATCAGTCTTAATTAACCTCACGTGTTCCAAAGCACTAGGCGAAATCAATTTCCGAATTTTCGCGGATTACAAACCCTAACTCCCTATTTCTCAAATCAAGACGGTAATCTACAAGGAAAGAAATATTCAATCCTTTGTTACCGATAAATAGCTACAAGAAAACACCTTGTATAATGATAGTTGATTTTCCTTGATTGAGAAGTTCAGAGTAAAATAATGCTCTCAATTCTTACTAGCCAAACCTCCCATAGAAGAATAGAAGACATACCTGCTACTATGCTCCTCAACCTCAAGAATTTGTTATGTTCTCTGTAGCCACCAACTTGTTAATATTAGACAACATCACTATACACAGCCAACAACTACACCCTTTGCCTTTAATCCTTCAAATCACGTAGTACCTTTGACCCACCATTTTCCTTTTTGATTTAAAGATGATGTAGTCACCAAAACCAAAAGAATCGAGCTCCCTCACCTCACAACAATGAAGCTGCCCCCACTAAGCTATGTCATCTTCTCCTCTACCAGATCAAGCCGCCACAATTTAAATGCCCATGTCTTGATCTTTGGACCCTTTAATGATCTATCACACAAGAGAACAGAAAAAGAAGAAGCAACTTGCTGGTTCCCTCTTCTCGGTCCGACGTATGGAGCCGCCGTTCATCTGTCAAAAAAAAAAGAGAAGGAGCTCTCTTTTCACACAATGGCTGAACCCTACTCACACCCCTCATCTTATCTTGTTTCAAAAATACCTAACCCCACCACATATTTGACATGTGGCAAGGTGGGTCCCACCTTTTTTGGAAATGTCTCTTAGCCATTTTCCAATCAGATTTGCGAAATTCGGCCGTCTCGGGCCCCGAACGGGTTCATTTTCCAAGAAATTATGAAATTTCACGGGCCACAAGGAAACGGCTCAACTAAGATCGCTGCGACGACGGCTAAGCTTTTTGGATTCAAAACGGTCCTCGAATGGACCCAAACGTCGCTCAGTTGACTTTTCAAGCGAAAAGTCAACATTTCCCAAATTGGTCAGAAAGTTGCCCTGAGTCCCCTGGAACTCACTTTGGTCGATATCGGGGTCAACTTAAGTCCGGTATGACGCTCGAGGTCAAATTTGGGTTCATTTAAGTGTCTGTCTTAATTTTTTTTTTAAAAAAAATTTTCGCAGGTTTGACTGGCGTTGACCAGGAGTGGTTATTACAACTCAGGAGGAAGATCTGTCTCCAATTCCCACGACACTGGGAGGCTACAACGGTGGTCCTGCAATATGAATGACTGCTGGATTTTTGTGCTCGGTGTGGGAGGCTCAACCATCGGATCCAACAATGTACAACTCAGCTCCGAGGAGTGGGTAAGAATGAGGTACGTTTTGATGATTCATTACGTGTTATTATTGGGGTAGATACAGAGATATATTGTTGCAGACCCGTTGGGCCCCCCTCAACCCCGATCACAGGTTCCGGTGGAGGACTTGATGACGTCCATATGCATTGGCCCGGACCATCGGCACCCAGTGAGGGACGAGAAGCTCCTTCCCCCACCGAGTTCCTCGACAATTCCGATTGAGGAGGGACGAGAAACACCGAAAACTGGTGACATGACTAAAGATGGTTCCAAGGGGACACCTCTAGTTACCCAAGGAGGGCACCCAATTGTGTTAGATGGGACTGGCGAGATCGCAAAGACTCGTGACATGGCTAACCTGGGACAGGATGCTGGCTGTAGGGGAAGTGGGGGGAAGTCCCCGTCAGTTCCATTTGGACTTCTACAATGCCACTACTACCTCCCCATGTTGGAAGCCCTCAGACGTTGGATGTACCTACTCGAGGAGGGAAACAAAAGGAACCTCGGGAAATTGGAGGAGACTTAATGCCAAAGAGGAGAACCAGAGTTGTACAAGCGGTTACTCTAATGCCGACTATGTACTCATGGCTAAGAAATCGTACACCGAGGAAAAACCGACGAACTTCAACCTCGAGCATTGGTATGACATTCTAAAGTATGAAGATAAATTTTTTGGCGGAGGAAGGCACGACTGGGGGCAAGAGACAACAATTGGATTCGACTAAGAATTACAGCTCAACCCCACCCCACCCCATTCAACTCCAATTGGTGATGATCCCTTCAATCTTGACGGTGTTGATACTATACCTTTCGGTGGTGACTGGTGAGTCCCAACCGAATTGGGTATCCACAATTCTGAGCGAGGGAGCTGCTAACCGAAGTGTCCCACCACCTCAAGAGCGCCCGTTGGGTAAGAAGTCCATGAAGAGGAAATGGAAAACCGCGTTGGATCATGTGAATGCATGTGCAACCATGGATCCGCGAAGCTAGATATGGATCGAGCAAAGTCAGAAAAAACGGATAAAAAGTGATCCAGTTGCAACGAGAATGGAACAGACTCTTAAAAAAAATATAAGAACATGCAACGAGAGGACACATCAGGAATGTATGAGGTCGAGATTGATAATCGAAATGAATTGATGTGTGCGTTGTGGAAGTCATTTCAGGCCATTCAGGTCCATATCAATATACTCGGGGACAACTGATGTGTGGTTGGAGTTGTCTGTATCAGGTTGTACTATTTCCTGTTTTGGGTTGTATGCTTTCATGTTTTTAGTTCGACGATCAATAAAATTTTAAGTTGCGAAATTAAAGATTTATTTAGTTCAGTTATTTAATTTTATTTATTTTGTTCATTTAATATTTATTATTTTCAGCAAAGCAATATTAATTATCCTGTCAACTGACAAGAATCTCTATTAAATTCTGCATTTAAAACTCATGATATGGAAAACAACCAATTTTAATTCAAGGGCTTATCAGTACAAATTCTAACTCAATTTTTGTGAATCTAAATCTTCAATATAAAAAAAACCCAACAATGTACATGTTTTAAGATACTGTAATTCCCTTTTTACTGAATGGCATATGCCTCCTGTTAGCTGGTGCAGGAAGACCAGAATTCTTTATAGGAAGTAACGGTTGTTTTCCTAATCTCAGTACCAGTTTTGGTACTGTCGTGTATGAAGCTTAACTCTGATTTTGAGTTACTGGTTCAGGTTCTACTACTCTTATAATATGACAAAACATCTCTACTACAAAGGCCTGGAGGAAAGGCACATAGGCAGCCATTTCACCTTCAACCTCCGGAAACGCTTCCTTCGATTCGGGCCCAGAACAGGGCTTCTATTAAACGCTTAACGACGTGTCGCATAAGGCCCAATTGTTATTTGGGCTTTGTTTGGGAAGACCCATTGGAATGGGATTTCCACCACCAAAACGACCGGCGATGACGTAGTCGGCAAGCAGAAACACTGTGTTAAATCTCAGAACCACGCGCCCTCGCGTCTTCTTCTCAGAGCCAATCCCCACAGACCGCACAGCCCAGGCAAGCTGCAAACCCTAATCCGTTGATCACATAGTAATCCTAGTCGGAGCTTGAAGAGGAAGACGCAGAGATGGGGAAGAAACAGCACAGCAAGGATCGAATGTTCATCACGAAGACGGAGTGGGCCACCGAATGGGGCGGCGCCAAGGCCAAATTACACACCAAATTCAAACGCCTCCCCTTCTATTGCTGCGCGTAACTCTCTCTCCCTCCCTAATAAATCACTTGCATATTGTTAATGTGATTTCGACTGTGTAATGTATCTGAATAGGCTTGAATTTTGACGCAGGCTTACATTTACACCATTTGATGATCCTGTGTGCACTATCGACGGAAGCGTCTTCGATATATTGTGAGTATTTATTGTTTTTTTTGTCTTCTGAATTTCATGGTACATGTGTACTTGGTAGTTATTGTTTTTTTCAAGTGTAGATTGATTTTTTTTTTGGTAACCTGCCAAATTGGGTGCAGGAGCATAGTTCCATATATTAGGAAGTATGGTAAGCATCCAGTCACCGGAACACAGCTCAAGCAAGAGGATCTTATCCCACTCACTTTTCACAAGAACTCAGATGGTATGTGTTCTTTTATTAAGGCAACACCTTCTCAAGAAATTTACCATTTATCTTGAATTGAATGTATAGTTAATGCAGACTTCTTATGTAGAGTATATATAAAATGCATTGTGCTAGCTCAGCTCGTTATTGATATTAAGCAAGGCCTTTTGAGCTGGGATGGGTTTCATTTCAGTTCTGAATAGGACGGGGCATTCATCACAAGCTTGATGCCATAACTTTGATTCCAATAAAATAACCTTAACCGGCACCTCTCCGCGATTTCACCGTTCCCGATTTTTTTGAACCATGGCAATAATGCATGAGCTTAAGAAGCATGAAGCCGTTCATTATATCAAATCTGAAGTTCAATGATTCAACTTAGCGGTTTGCATAAACAGCCTTCTCAGGGATACTATATATTTCCACAAGCTTGAAATTTAGCTTAACTTTTCAATTTAGTGACCTTCATTTCTTGAAGAATTTGATGTGTTAATATTATCATTGAATGGTATAGACGAAATTGTTGCATAGTCTAGTGTTATGTTTTCTCTTATCCACAATTAAGTAGATCCAAAATGAACGGGCCTTTTCACAAAGTGCAAAACTTTTGAGACTTGAAATTTCACCTTGTGGGACCAAACTCAAAATGCACAGTTGTGACATTGTTTGATTGAATCTGGAAATTTTTCATATATTTTCAGCTGTGTATTGCTATACTGTGCAACCTCATTGATATTCCTTTTTTATTAGAAGATCATGAAGTAATTTTTGCATATTACCTTGAGGAATTTTCCTTGGATTGTTTCTATCGACAGGTGTTCTATTTGTTTGAATTAATTTCTGTTATTGAAGTTTGGTCTTATTTCTAATGCAAATTTGTTTAGGGGCAGATTCCACAATTTTAATCATCAACTTGGGACGTAGGAATCAGTGGTTAATTCAAACAGCATCCTATTATTTATGTTTGTATTTTCACTGAGACTTACTTTCTAGTGTCTCTAATGATAGTGTTGTTATTTCCCACATTACGATAAATTCATTATTCATTTGCTTCTGATTTGACTTTATATATGCCTATCTTTCACTCAAGTATGTAACTTGTAGGACATATATCTTTCTTTAATCTTATCTGACCTATTTTTTTCTTTCTTTCTAGGAGAATTTCACTGTCCTGTATTAAATAAAGTCTTCACAGAGTTCACACACATTATTGCTGTAAAGACTACAGGAAATGTATTCTGTTATGAGGTTTGGTTCTTTGCCGATCATCACTATCAGTAGTCCTTTTTATTTTTGTTTTTATATTTTTTTTCTCTTACTAGTTAGTGTGTGTATATGAGTCCCATGCTTTGTCTTTTACCTTGGTTTTACAGGCAATTAAAGAACTAAACATTAAGACCAAAAATTGGAGGGAGCTTCTTACCGATGAACCATTTACTAGGCAAGACCTTATAACAATTCAGGTGAGCATTATATTCTAACTATGTCATATTTGATTGTGTTGAAAGTTTAGTATTGAATTTTCACAGAACCAGTATTTTTGGTGCGTGCCTTGCAGAACCCTAATGCAATTGACAGCAAGGTTCTCTTGGATTTTGATCACGTGAAGAAAAATTTGAAGATAGATGATGAAGGTAAACTACTGCCTTAAACACCATTGGAAATACGCCGCATACTACATTTATTCTCTCTTTTCATGATTATGACATCTTATTATGTTTCTAGAACTAGGGAAAATGACTTCAGATCCAACCTATAACATAAATGTCAAAGGTGACATCAAACAGATGTTGGCAGAGCTTGGAACTGAGAAAGGGAAGCAAGCTGCACTGCTTGGAGGAGGTGGCAGCAAGGCACAAAATGAGAGGGCTGCTGCACTTGAAGCTCTTTTAGCTGCCAGATCACGAATTAAAGAGAATGAAAAATCAAAAAATGGGGAGGCTAAAGCCCAACCAGGTTATAGTGTTGTTGATGCTGCATCTGCTTCAGTACATGGAAGAAGTGCTTCTGCGGCAAAAGCTGCTTCAAATGATAAAACTGCTGCTCGGATAGCTATGCACATGGCTGGAGAGAGGGCCCCAGTAAATGTAAAAATGGTTAGTTTTTGTTTCTCTATCTTAAGTATTTGACTAATTATAAGGAATGTGATACATCTTCTGCTCACAACACTACACAGTTTCCCCAGACAAGTTGCAGATTTAACATCTGTAATTCGTTTTCCACCTTAAGCCAAATAGGTATTCTATCATATCGATTTCACGATCACTGGCTGTATCGGTTATTTATTTACTACCTCAAATTTTGTTTGGGTTTTAAGTATCTATGAAGAATGGCGTGCACCAAGGGTCTGACAGCATAACTTCTGTTCTGTCTTGGCATTTTCTATCTAAGAACCCTGGGCAAAGGAACCACTACCCTCTCCTAAAATAAAAAATATGATTTCGCCTCGTCTACTTACTAGTTGTGGACTGTAGATTGTGAAACTTTACCCAGGTAAGGTTATCATTTCTTCTGAGTGTTTCGATTTCTGTGTATGAAAAGTTGAAAAGGAAGAATCTCATTTAATTCAGTAGATTCTGGATTAAATTAATTAAGAAGCCATCTCTTCTTCCCTCCTCTCAGTTCGGGGTGTTTCTCCCTTTATGAGCGGTTTGGCTGTCTCTTGGTCTCTTTCTCTTTTCGGGCCTTTCGGACCTTTTCGATCTTGTAGCTGGTTTGGTGGTTTGTGGTTTCCTTCCCGGAACCCACACCACTGTTTTAATGCATTATTTTCTTTCTGACAAAAAAAGAAGAAGCCATCCTATCACTTCCTACTTGGCATCTGCTGTAAGTTTTATACTAGTCTACTATTCAGGTTAAGTTGAGCTTTCAGTAATTTATCTTGATTATATGCTTGGTAAACTGTAAAAGCTTCAATTGAAATATGAACATTAGGTACTACAGAGCCTAGCACTGAAAATATAACCAATTTAGAGAGATCAGATGTGTGGAAGCAGGATAAAATTTTCTTCATGTGTTTATATTGTTTTCTTGGTTATAATTTTAGAAGGAATTAAGGTTTTATGTTAACACAAAGTTAGTTATACAGTCAGTTTTGACCTGAGTTTCTGCTCAGGTAAAAAGCCGTTACACCACGGGTGCTGCTTCGCGATCCTTCACATCTACCTCTTATGACCCTGTAACCCAAAATGATTTTGAATATATCAAAGTGGAGAAAAATCCCAAGAAGAAAGGGTATGTTCAGCTGCACACTACACATGGTGATTTGAACATTGAGCTGCACTGTGATATAACTCCCAGGGCATGTGAGAACTTCATCACTCTGTGTGAGCGTGGTTACTATAATGGAGTAGTTTTTCACAGAAACATACGGTAAGACAACATCTTCTTCAATGTAACTTTCATGTTATTTCTGTGTTTTCTCCACTCGGCTTTACCAGCACCACTGACATCGATAATCTTTTATTGCTTACACAATGTAGGAATTTTATGATCCAAGGTGGTGATCCCACCGGTACTGGGAAAGGAGGCGAATCTATATGGGGAAAACCTTTCAATGATGAGGTGAACTCCAAGTTGCTTCACTCTGGAAGGGGTGTTGTTAGTATGGCAAACAGTGGCCCTCACACTAATGGTTCCCAATTTTTCATCCTGTACAAGTCTGCCACTCATTTGAACTTCAAACATACAGTTTTCGGTGGAGTTGTCGGTGGCTTGACTACATTGGCCACAATGGAAAAAGTTCCTGTTGATGATGATGACAGACCTATGGTGAGTCATTAGTTTCAGTGAGCTGTATAGTTGCTCATACCGCAGTGATAAGTGTCTACTGAGTTTAGATTATATACACTTTCCATTCACAGGCATTTGATTTAGCCGTCCTTGGCCAACTGTCTCTGTTTTTTGCCTCCCTAATATAATAGAATTTCCCTGTGCTGTTTTCTTAGAAGTGAGATGTGATACTGTAGCATCATTCCTCATATCTGTCTATTCTCAATGCAGGAAGAGATTAAAATAACTGGTGTCACTGTATTTGTCAATCCGTACTCAGAGCCTGATGAAGAGGAAGAAGAGAATGCTAAAGAGAAGAACAAAGTTGATGATGTTGAAAACGTTAGATATCTGTTGCTCTCTTGCTTACAGTTTTTATTATCCTTTCCTCTCATTTTCATTTGTTACTTGTTTCAGGAAAAGATTGGGTCATGGTATAGCAACCCAGGAACAGGGGCAAACGAATCTGCAGAGGGGGGAGGTGTTGGTAAGTACTTGAAAGCAAGGACCGCTCGAGCTGAACCTGCTGCTGCAGAGACCAGCAATACTGCAATTGCTGTAGGAAAGAAAAGAAAAGTAGGAACCTCGGCTGCACAATTTAAAGATTTCTCTGGCTGGTAGGAGTCAATTGTACCATAAGTAGATCTGCACTGTAACATATTGCTGCTTTGTGGTAATCAGAAGATGCAAAGAGAAGAGAAGAGCAGGGTTGGTTGAGAATTCATATCTTTCGTTTGCTTGTTATGTTGTATGTACAATACAATGAGATGTATTATTCCAGAGATGACTAGCCTATTAACAGGCCGAGTCGAGTATCCAATATTTGGTATGGTGTTCTAAACATCATGGTCTCTAGCTTTTCATGTTTAGTTTTTTGCCTAGAACTTAAACCACAGAACAGCATTTCAAGGCAATGATCATGTACTAGCTTTTTATGGAACACTGATGATGAGCTGCTAACCCAGCCTTAATATTAACATGATCCTAGATGAGAAATTGTGTATAACACCTGTTCATTAATACCACCACTCATGAAAACGCAATAACAATGAAACCAGTGAAATAAAGAATAGGCTCAAGATACATAGGCAATACAGAAGAAAAACATAAATCATTTCAATCCTCTGGGTCCAAGAGGGAGCCTCCACTTCCTATGCCAATATATTGACACTCTCGACCATAATGGGAACCCAAAATTGTAATCAAGCGGCCGATCAACTGGCCCCCCTACTGATAACGCTAACCACACATACCTTGAGTCCCTCAAATCCGCCGGATTCCACCTGTCCGCCATGAAAATATATAAACTGGGTATCTCTGGCACGGGAATTACAAATGTGCTCTGAGCAAAAAAAGTTGTGAGTCGATACACTTTATTCCCTCCAATACAAGGGTTCCCTATAGTCTCCCATGGCCCCATGATGGACTCTGCTGCATGGGCCAGTGCCTCGTTGGGAGCCCAGCCCGTGCAGCCCGATGTGATCATGTAGTAAGTTCCCTCGTGCTTAAACAAAGCCGGGGCTTCACGGTGCTGTCCCACGAGCACTCTTCTCATTACAGGTGTCACATCAAGGTAATCTGCAGTGAGGGGTCCCACATGAAGCTCACTGTTGTCTTCGGATGAGTAGATGAGATATGCTACACCATCATCGTCTTTGAAGACTGTCATGTCCCTGCTCTCACAGTTATGGGGCTGTTTGCTGTAGAGATAGTCAAAAGGGCCAGTGGGATAGTCGCTAACAGCGACACCTACAGAAGCTTTGGTGTAGTTGGTATCATCAATGTGCATCCACATTACGTACTTTCCTGTCTTATCATTGTAAATCACTTTGGGTCTCTCAAGCACATTGAGTTTGTATAGATCATGGGTCTCGGCATTTTCTTCCCCTGCAAGGACTATCCCCTCATTTTTCCATGTCCATAGGTCCTTTGAAGAATAGCAACCAACTCCTATGATGTCAACCTGAATACAAGGAAACTTTCACATTTTCAGTTGATATGGATTTGGGGAAGTTAACATACAAGTGTCATTGAAGGTGAAACATTTACCTATCCATCTTATGTGTGAGAGATAGTATATGGAGAAGAAAATGATGGCAATTCAACAACATAAATATTAGAGCAACTAATTTTAGACAAGATAACATCTAAAGCAAAACTAAGCAAGTAACCCAAGGCAGGCTTATTGGTTTGTATTGCAGAAATTTGTCACTGGATCAAATTCACTACTTGTATTCCTGATAGACATGTCTTTTAGTGGTCATGATCGCTCCACTCATGTCTGTGTGTGATGCCTCTACTATCTACATTTACGATCGTACTATGATGCTAGAGTCTACGCAGATTAATATACTTAGTTTGATTGCCTTGAATGTGACCTGGTTCTCCAAAAAGAAAAAGAAAAAAAAATCTGACTCAAACTTAATGAACAGAAGCCTAAATGGCAAGCAGCAGCAAAGTTTCTCTTTGATTTCACTTTCTGATATAGCTCTACTGACATAAATCCATATACTACAAGAACCCAACAGATGAAGTGCACAGGCATTATGTCAGAGACTATCCATCTCTTATCTGAGATAGACAAAAATGAAGCATCTATCATCTCATTTTCAACCAGCAAAACATCTCGATTATTCCTCAAGTCCAAATACCACCAAATGGTTGGACTAGGAAAATCTAGCCTAATATTAAAAGAAAAGTAATACATATGCTAACTAGGCTCATATCAGAATTTGGAGCATTACTCCCTTGCTTGTACTTGTAAGTGTTATGTGGGCGAGTGGCCTTACAACTTTGTACCATGACAAGAGAATACCATATCCTCAGTACATCCTTAGCCCATCAAATAGATACAGAGTAATAACCCTCCAGTAATATGCCTAAAGTTTAGTCAGGAGGCACAAATCTTTGTCATCTTTCATGATCACCAAAATTCCAAGTAGCAAGAATCTAATCAAGGTTTCCGGAATAATAAGATGCATAGAGAAACATCAACAGAGCATACTATAAACAATAGGAACCTTTATATCCGGCAAGCAACGACCATGAATATTGGATACTCATGCAAAGTACGCTACACTAAAAGTTCACAAATCCAAAACATAGGTTATAGGCATTTTATCTTCTAACATCTATTTAGACTAACATTATATAATTTAACCACAGATGAGAGTAGAATTATGCACTGAAACTAAATAACTCACCCTTGCAGCTCCCTTTTTGTGAGCATGATAAGTGGGCCCATCTTTATACTCCCCATACCAATAGTATGTCCTCGACCACTTATCATACAGCATACCCCCTCCATGAGCCTGAATAGGATTTCCATCAGTATCCAACCAAACTCTTCCAGGGTAGTAGTAGAAGCTATCATTTCCTGAATCCTTCAATGGATCTATGGCGGTTTTCTGACTCGGAAAGAACACATTCCTAAGTTGAGAGTTCTCATCGAGAAACTCATCAATAATTGTTGTAGTCTTCTTAGGTCTTCGCTTCACAGCACGTGGAGACCGTTTTCCTCTTGGTGGAGGGATTTGGAGATTCTCCTCCTCTGTCCTTTTAAAAAGTTCACGGAATTGAGGGTCGTGACTCAAGTGTGGTTGTATCTCTCCACTCACCTCATCTTTATGATGAACAAGGGTGTAGAGATGAAGCATGAGGATAAATCCCACCAAGCTCCACACCACAATTGAAATAGAACATCTACCCCCTGCATTGCAAGGGAATGAGGTTGGTTTCTTGTATTTGTTCCTCATCTTCACTTCTCTTCCTTTTTATTTATCTCCAAAATAATGCTGCAATTAAGAAAATGCAACCTATGGAGATCCAATGAAAGCGACACAAGTATAAGTCAGAACTTATGCTCTATGGACTAAGGAAAGGTTCAATTCATGAAAATTTGACATTTTTAAGAGTATAAATAAGACCTTCAGAACAAAACTTGGATTAAAAGTTTACCCTTTTCAGTATTGAATATAAATCAACTTCCTAGCAGCAGAAATTAAAAGCAAAAGAAATAGCTGAGCAAATTGCATGTCACAACCATAGTAAAACCATCTCTTTACTAATCATATGCTGAACAAAACAACCAAAATTACAAAATTCCATCTAAATAACCACCCAGATCCATTGAAAAAAATACCCATCAGCTTCAATCAACTGACAATTCAATTCTCATCCAAAAATCTAAAAATCAGCACAATTTTGAAAACCCACCAACAGAAGCGCACTGAAGTCAATGAACTTACTTGAAACCGCTCCGATGATGGGAAGAGACGAATCTCCTGACATGGGTATTCAGTTGACCCCAAGAATCTACAAAAAAGTCACGAACCCAGTTCACAGTATTGTCCCAGAACAGCGTAGAACAGTCGACGTCACCCGGCAATCAACCAGGGTTTCAGGGGACAAAGACCCTAAATGTTCTCGACGGGTATGGGGATAAGGAGAAGTAGCGGTTAGATCTGTGGTTGATGATGATGACGACGACTTGTGAACAAAGACCCTGATTGTTTTGCTTGCGTGCAACTTGTGAGCTTTAGAATCCCCGAGACATTAATGGAAGTTTTGTAATGGTGATGAGGATAATGATTCACCGCTCGGTATTATTATTCCCTTAAAAAAAACATTTTATTTTCGCTGCCAAGCATAAGCATTTTCAAGCTGTGACTGTGTTGTCTCCTTTACGGTTCCAAAGTAGCATACTGGAATTTTCACATTCTAATTATAAACAACGATTAAAACAGTATATACCAAAAATGATTAAAAACATAAACTTCAATCTTAATAAGAATATTGGCGTACGGAATAATCCTAAATGACAAAGCGAGTCATAGTCAGTGAAATAGATAAAATAAAATTATTATTATTTTCTGATGAAATTAAAGGTTTTGTTATGTGACTGTCATTGTCCTTTATGACATAAATCTAACTTTAGAATGAAGTAATATTTGTTCACCTAAACTTCCTTTGGTTCTTTCTAAGATAATTAACAAACACTTAACGTGGACACAATGCTTATGGTTAAATGAAAAATTGGGTATTTATTATGAGAATAATATTGTGAGATTGATTAATCTAATTAATTAGGTCTTATTTGCTCCATCAGTCAAGAGGTAGGTATGGCCAACTCATCACCCTACAGGTTTGGTCTTGTTTATATTTGGTCAGTGTACCTTCTCCGTGAAACGAATTTTGTTAATTTTGTTCTCCTTTTACCAAAGAGAATCAAATAGCTCAGAACCCAAAAATATCCCATAAGCATTTTTTTTTTGAAATGATTGTTTTATCATATATTCATACCGATGCAGGGATATTCATAACAAATTGTTGGACACGAGCAATAATATTATTACACACTCTAGACCACAACGTTATAAACTTTATACTATGTCAGAGAACAGACAATACAACTAATATGTATAGATATAATGCAATAAATACATACTTATCGATTACCAACTAATACAGTATTGATCTAGCCAAAATCTTTTGAAAAAACAATCCACCAATTATTTGCAAGTTCACTTAATTAGCTATCCTCATTCAGCCTTACATGAAATTTATATTTATCCATTGATGTATAAGACATTAAAATAATTTTAAATGAACTTATTTCAAAATTTTCAATAGTTCTATCCTATCATACTTTGATTTTAAATTGTGTCAAATTTATGGATATCTTAAGTTTTTTAATCATACTCGATGCTTAGATATTGATTTTGACAAAAAATTTATTGGAAAAATGATGCTCTCGTTTTTCAAAAAGAAAAGAAAAGTAAAGAAAATCAGTAGTACAAAACCCTACACTCTCCTCTGTGTCATAATGGCTCTTCCATCACCCTCCTCCCCTAACTTGGTGCTTGCAATTGTCTCCACCGTATTACCGAATGCCCCCACCGCTCTGGTGCGTTTGGAAAATCTCACGTCACTAACGACACTCTCCTTTTGCCCACCCACGATATTCACGAAGTCGGTCAAAGGGAGAAAGGCCTATAAGGAGACCTCCATCACCTCGACTTCCACAACACCCTTCCCACCACTCCCTCCATCCACGACTATGGCGTCATTGCTTCTCACAAAAAGCCCTATCGTAATATCGATGTCGGCCTCCATCCCCTCTTCCCCGTCGTAGGACGTCATCTGTCCCAAAAGTGCCCCTAGAAAGCCCAAGAAACTGCCGTCATGGACTCCTTCCCCCACGCTGGCTCTTGTGTTCTCCGCACCTCCTCTATTGCAGTCTCCATCTCTCTCGTCGGGTCCTGGGCAGGGTGCAGTTCTTCCTCCCATGACATCTCTCCCGGTGATGGTCTTCTCTCAAGGCCCAACTACAACCCCCTCGGTGTCGCTTCATGCTCTCTCGTCGGGCTTTGTGCAGGTTATAATTCCTCCTTCCATGGCGTCCATCCCGCTTATGGTCTTCTCTCAAGGCCCGATAGGGGCTCCGTCCCAAGCAGCACTGTCAGGGGTTTGAGGATGCATACCTCAGATGCCGACTACTACAAGGGTGAAAACCCATGCATAAGGGCCTCTTTTGTTGATATGGGTTTCTCAAGACACAACACCGAGGATTATGCCAACCCCAACCTCATCGACTTTCTATGAAACAATCACCCGTCATCAGGAGGTGCTCCAAGGACGGAGGTCCGCCAAACTTCATAGGGAGGGGGATCACTGGCGACTCTAGGGAGCATGACGGCACTGGTGACGGCTACGTTCTCGTCTTTGGACGGTATCAGAGCCTCTTTGGAGACGTGTACAATCCTACCGGATAAGTATTTTATCGTCTGAGTCCCTTTATCGCAACTACCTTCTACGGTTTGCATGCATTTCAGATTTGTAGGGAGGTTCCTCTCTCCTCGACTGCCCATGAGGGATTTCGTGCTGAGGATTATCCTCCAAGAATGGGGATCATCGACGGACGAACTAGTAATCAAGGATCTCTCTCCGGGGGTTTCCACTTTTTATTTTGCGTCTTGGGTAGCGATGGAGAATGTTCATCGGGAGAGCCTTAATGCTTCCGACACTACCCTTTCATTCTAATTGAAATCCCACCAGAAGGCCTCCATGTACCAGGACCATAACGTATCCAGTTGTGGGTCTAGGTATAAGGGCTCCCTCAAACAGTCCCCACAATTACCATTGGTACTATGGTGGGTGATACTCTGAGAGGATGTGTGACGGTCCAGGTAGAAAAGTGGGGATTTTGCTTGAGATGAAAGGTCTAAGTGCTCTTCTGGCACTCAATTGACCAACCCATTCGTCGGTTGATGGTTCTAGTCTTCCAGGAGTTCCCTTAGTCAATTCGTGTCACCCTTAAGTACGAGCGACTCTTGATGTTTTTGGTTCAACTACGGAAGGCTAGGTCATGCTGCTACTGAATGTGATCTCGCCATACCAGGAGTACCTAGGTATTGTATGTCAATTTCAACGGATGTTACCCCATAAATTGGGAACCCTGTACCGAGGGAGTGGTTGGCACCATCCCCGAGTCTGTCTTCTAGGGCTCCTCAGAGTTTCCCTCGCTTCAAACATAGAGGATCGACATGGGGTTTACCGTCTTGTCTACGTCGCCTGAATCAGTTGAGACTTCTAATCCAACTAGGTTTGTCTGCACCTCTGGGAAGACAAAGAAGGTTTTGGTGACATCCACCATCTTTCCTAACTATGGGTCAGGACGTGTGCCAACAGGTTCCCCAGGAGCGTGTATGCTGGAGCATCCTAAGAGCGTTGAACCGATGAAGGCCCTGTCTCGGAAGAGGGTCGGGGATTAGAAAGTGGAGTTTGAGAAGGCAAGGGTTGCAAAACATCCCCCACTTGGGTACATGAGGCCTCTCGGCCCTGGGCTGTCCTGGAGGAATGACAGCCCCCTCGCCTCTCGGGGTCCTCTACCACCTCACGTGATCCCTCCCCGTACCAGGCGCATTCCTCTGTAGTTTAGTAATTTCTATGAGAAATCTCATTAGTGTTCAGGCCATAGTGGTTGGATTTAGGTCGAGTCGAAGTTGGTTTTGGCTTCATTATTATTTTCACTCTAGTTCTTTTTTGTAGTTTTATTCTTACTTTAGTGCGCTTACTTTTAACTCTTACGTTAAAAATCCGTTTATACGATTTTTTAAAAAATATTAATTATAGTTTGTGTTTTTTTTTTCTCGTACTATGTCTTTTCTTTAAAAGCATCTCCAATGGTTGGACACTAGGTAGTGTCAAGGAGCAGGGAGTGCTTTTTGGCTTCCTGACACTGCTCCTCCAATGATCAGTATCAAGGTTAGAAGTATTTTTGGAGCAAAATGGCTTCCTAACACGACCTGGCGTCGTTGCTGAAACCAACAACGACCAGCTGCCACTCCACCCCTGACACGATCGCGTGACACGACGAGTCATGCCTGCGAGTCGTGTCAGCGCCATCTCTACGCCAAGTACGACCGCCTGCCACGACCCGTTGGAGTTGCTATAAGCAATAAAAGTCTCCTACGTTCACAAGAAAGAAAAGAAAATATGCTAAAAAAGAAATGATGCTCTCGGTTATCAATAGGAATCTGACAGGCCCGTTATGCCAAAACGTCACAAGCTGTCGGGCCCTGAAGACAGAGCTCAGCAGTGGGCCCACAAGATCACAACCGTCCAGATCCCATTGGCCCGTTTCGTAAATTGCTGAGAAGATAGAGGTCGTTTCTCATTCCAGCTTTAATCCTACTCGAACTCGAACCTTCCTCCGTGTACGGATATGATGAATCCATAGTCATAGCCAGAGAAGGAGGAGAAAATTTTATTATCTCAATCGCGAAGAAGAGGCGGAGACTCCCAGATCTCTCGGAGATTTGAGATCTCTGTTTTTTTCGAGCTCTGTAATCGAAGATGGGATTGTGGGAAGCTTTTCTCAATTGGCTGCGCAGGTCTGATTTTTTTTTTTGTTCTGTTTCGTTGTTGTGTTTGTTTCTGTGTTGGCTGGTCTGATTTTTATGGATGACTTCGATTCGATTGATGCAGACTATCTATATATGTTTCTTTTGTTGTTATTAAGACTTAAGAATTTGCCTCCAACGAAGCTAATTTGTAGCTGGATTTTGAATTTTTGTGCGATGAAAAGGAGTGTGTTTTAGAACTGTGATTGTTTGATTTTGTAGGCCTGATGTTGTCTAGTGTTTAATTCTCTTGTTTTTGTTGTTGTAATTGACCGGTTGATGATTCTTCTGTCTACTCATATGCGATTACATTACTGGAGAATATATTTTTTTAGTAAGACGGGTTAGTGATTTCAGTGAAGCTGATCTGTTCTGTGAGTTACAATACACGAGATAAGTTTAATGTGCCCTTCTGATGCAAACATCTCATATCTCTATTGTACAAAGAAAAACGTTTGATAACCTTGAATGTTTTATGTGTTCCTCTGTTGAGTTTGAAGGATGTCACTAGTCCATAGTTGGTACATTATTGTGTTAATTACATCAATGCTATATTTATTTCTACCTAATACCGCGAAGAATGTATCAGAAAAGAAGTTATATATGTTGCAGTGATCAATAGAAGCTAAATCTGGCTATACGAGAGACTACTATTATGTTATCCCTTATATGATAAATCTATTTCTATGGAAGAATGTGACGAGGTAGAGTGCTTCAGTTTGCATGCTAACCTTATGCAGCGACCTACTGGTTTACTTTGCATTTTATGTATTGTGCAGCCTTTTCTTTAAACAAGAAATGGAGTTATCTTTGATAGGACTCCAGAATGCTGGGAAGACTTCACTTGTAAATGTTGTTGCAGTAAGTGTACCAATGATCTTGTAAATATATCACTGCTCATGTACCAATGATACCCTTATCCCTGAGATTTCTATCCGCTGACACTTTAACTTCTTTCTTTTTTTGGTTATTTCTCAGACTGGTGGGTATAGTGAAGACATGATCCCTACGGTGAGCTATCATTCTTTCTATGATTTTCTGACCCTCTTTCATTTTACCAATGATATCACAGCCCATGTACCAATGATACTCTTGTGCAATTTGTTGGTACTGCTTATCTCGAAGGGGCTTAAAATTGTATTGATTATTGAAATATTGTCCAATTTTCAGGTGGGATTTAATATGAGGAAAGTAACAAAAGGAAATGTTACCATAAAATTGTGGGATCTTGGAGGTCAACCTCGGTTTCGCAGTATGTGGGAGCGCTACTGCCGTGCAGTTTCTGCTATTGTGTATGCACTACCTCCTTTATCGTAATATACTGTTTTTCATTTTCTAACTACGGTCTATCTAGTGTATTTCTTTTTTACTTTCAACACTAGCATCTTCTGGGGAAACTAAATCATCGATATCCTGATACTGCCATAGTTACTTCTTGCATGATATTTTAGCTATTCTGATGGATGTGTATATATACATGTTTCCATGTGCACAAGATTGTCCCATTTCCTTTACTCAATGTAAAAACATATGCAGATATGACTTACTGTGTTTTAGCATTTTTGACATGCTTGAAACTATAATTGTTGAATTTCTGTAATCTTCACACAATATTAGGATTGTTTTGGTGTAACTCATTAATAATGAAGGTATTAGGGAAATGACATTTCACTATAGTTCTTGGTTGGAGCTGTTTTAGTATAAGAACTGCTCTATCATCAGAATATTATCCTAAGACAATAAAGAATATTGTTGGGATGAAATGAAAATCAACCGACTTAAGAATGGATACAATAGCAAGAATCACATAAAGCTTAATTTTGGAGAATATGTGGTGAAACTGTAGATGCCGCACGTTTATTTGCATATGTATTTGTTAGTCCAATGCCTCCCTGGTTTCTTTCATATGTTCTTTGTTAAGTAAATGTTGTATTTGATGTTATACATATATCCGTGGTCAAGTGGTGATCTTTGTATTTTTACTTTGTGGTGACTTGGCAAATTGCTATAAACTTGTTGTTCTTGCAGTTATGTGGTTGATGCTGCTGATCCTGATAACCTCAGCACCTCCAAAAGCGAACTTCACGATCTTTTGAGCAAACCTTCACTGAATGGCATTCCCGTGCTAGTTCTAGGGAACAAGATTGACAAACCTGAAGCTCTGTCAAAAGAGGCATTGACTGATCAAATGTAAGACACATTTCCCTCTGTTGAAATCTAAAGTGAACATCAATCAGAAAAAAACTGATTATCATTATCCTCTTACTTATTTGATAATATAGAGGTTTAAAGCAATGTTATCTTTTGTGCAGGGGACTCAAGTCTATTACTGACAGAGAAGTTTGCTGCTTCATGATCTCATGCAGAAACTCAACAAACATTGACACTGTCATTGACTGGCTTGTAAAGCATTCAAAATCAAAGAATTGAAGAGGTTTTTCACCTCCGGTTTGGGTTTGGGTTTGTGTGTGATGATGTGTGAAGGAAACATGTTGAGGTTGTTGGTCTTGGGATCATTCTCTTATCTAATTGTTTGCTCATTGGTTGATTTGTATCTGTTTTCCTTTGGAATTATCTTATATTTCTTGTATATTAAATGATCTTTCTAATTGATTAAATTCTAGTGTTTTGTTTATTTATTCTGAAGTTATAGGTTTCTTTCTTATTTAATCCTAATATTAAGTATGTTTAAAATATCCATTACTACTTGGAATTGAGGAAGTGTAATTTTTTATTTTCTAAATTCATTTTCCACTTCGGAGCATCGTAATTTTTACACACGTGGATGATAAAAATATGGGATAATTGTCAAAAACTACTTTAAAGTTTCGTCCACAAACGAGTTGATGCACAAATGAGACTTTAAGAAGATTGAAGCTACTTCGTAATTTACCCTCCATATTATGGTGAGATTCGCTGAAAGTTTAGGGGTACACTATAAAGAATCGGTTGAAGAAGACTTTAAGAAGTTGTAGGACCAAACCTTTTTTGGGATTTTGAATTTTTTGCTTTGTTCTGTTTGTTTCATTGATAAAATTTTATTTTCTCGGATGATAAAATAGAATTGAGAGTTAAATGCTGCAATATGGTTTCAAAAAAGTATTGGGCAATTATCCCCTCCAAAACCCAAACGCACAAGCTCGAACGGATCGTTGAAGAGCTACTGGATATCTTACCCCAACAAACTTAGAAACCCAAAAGCAGAAGCTCTATCCGATAGCCAAAGAGTTCCTGGACCTTTATATTGTATTTGTTTCATATATCACTTAATTTAGCATCAAGGGCCTTTCATATATCAACTTTAAACAATTCCATCAGCAGGCTATTGAAGAACATGGCTGGCATTAACGAGGATAACCTTATTCATCAGCACCACAAATCTATTTCCTGGTTTACAAACTAGCTAGAATGAGCTTATTTTATGATTACAACAGGTGATTAATTCTATGACAGACAAAATTATCAATAAGCTAAGCCACTTCAAGCATATGCCCTGGCAAGATTAATGCCACTCATATCCGGTAGCAGCTTCTTCATGTAGTATTTGGATTTCCGGGAAAGATTAATGCTCTTCCTTCTCTTCTCTGGAAGCATTTCAATTGAACATTCTGAAAAGCCACGTCTTGTAAACCTGCACAGCCCATCATGCACTCCATTAATGAATTAACATGTGAATTATATAAATAGCTATATGTAAACCATTGTAAGTCTGTCAAACAAACAAACCAATCTGCAGTTCGTGTTGTAAGCAAGAAAAGCACATCGAGTCCAAGTGAAGAAGCCTTCCTCTCTATATAATCTGCATGCAGATTTTTGTTCCATTCATCTAGTGATTAGTAAGTCAACATATATTAGTAATAAAATAAACGATTATGGATAACCAAAAAGTTCCGATGCGTTTTTTAGGCAATTCCTAGTCTAATCATAACCTAATGTGTATGTACCACAATAAGCATGTATTAAAACAATATAGAATACTCATGTTTTTCACGTGTATATAGAATAGGCTAGTTTATTGTTGCAGCACATCCACTGGTAAAACAAGATATTTCAGTATCTTACCGAGTAACTTATCTCCTTGCCCTTGTCCACGGCAATCAGGAGAAACAGCAATAGCAGCAACCTCCCCACACTTGTCCTCAAAGAAAGGGAAAAGAGCAGCACAAGCAATAATTTGACCTTCTCTCTCCACAACAATGAATGATTCCAATGCATTAAGTAGCTAAGAGAAAGAGAGAGAGACAACAAGTTAGAAGCAACGCTCTATATTCATTTGTAAACACAAGAATACAGAAAGGGAATAAGAGCCGACCTCTTCATCACTCCTCTGGACCAATGTTCCAGATTCTTCTAAAGGCTGAATAAGATGTCTAATTCCAGAGAGATCTGACACCCTAGCCATTCGCGTTCCTTCATAAAGATCACTAAAATAGACATTCAAGTTGAGTTAATAAGATCAATGAGCAACAAAAGAGATCAATTAAATACAAGGTTGTAAAAAACGCTAGGCGCTAGGACCTCTGTGGATTAATCGGATTTGTATTTTTCTATTTTTTTATTTTATATAATAATTTATTGTATATACAATTAAAAATTCTTTGTTAGGAGAGGACTTACAATTAGGAAGACTTAAAAGTTAGGAGGAGAGCCTAAAGTTAATTAGAATTAAGATATTTTTCTCTGTTTTAGATATTACTTTTTTAAGTTCACAAAAAGACAATAATAACCACGCCTTGCCTGCCCAGATCCACCTAGGCGCCCCACCAGCCCTGACTCGCCCGACTTGAGAAAATCGGACTGGTGTTGTAAAAATCAGCGCCTAGGCAGTCGCCTGGGTCGATTTTCACAACACTGATTAAATATAATTCACCAATGACGCTCACTGAATACAGATGCACCCACGAACTTTCAGCTTCCCAGTAATTTACCAAGGATCACCACACATGCAAATGAAAATGAAAATGAAAAAAAAAATGCAATATTGGACTGCCAAGAATGCATGATGAAACCTACACAAGATCTAATTCAGCATCTAAAAGCCTAGGAGAAACAGCAATTGCTGCTAATATTGGATTAACTAAAACAAGGTAAATAACAAGAGAAATGATATTGTTCTGCAGAAACAAATGGCATACCTAGCCACCATTGTCCCCATTCCATCCCTTGAAAATAATTCCAATAGTAGAACTCCACCTACAGTGCCATCTAACAAATGCACTCTTTGAACACCTCCCTGACACAACAACCAAGGATGAAATAAAATCATTGGCAGAATGCAAATTCAAAACAGTGAAAACAAACAGAATCCTAACTCTAGCAAATATATTAAATTAAGAAAATGAAAAGGCAAGTCAAATGCATAGAGAATAAATTTTACAAAAACAACAGCAAAAGCAGCCATGTTAAGTTTGTTTGATTAACTCATTTTTTAGATGCCTGCACATCTGTTCTTTTGTAAGCTTATAATCCAAAAAAAAAATCACCCCCTAGGACTTTTAGCTAGTAAACTCACAAGCATCTCACAGAAGTTTGAAAAGTTAAAGAAACAAAGGCAAAGCGAAGACAAAGACAATGGACATACCCGGCAAACAAAAGCTGCAGCAGCCAATTCTGAGAGGTAACCATTCGATCGACTCAGTCGCTCTTGCCCTCCAATAGCAAAACCCTGTTCACCAGACCACAACCCATTTCCATTGTCAAAACCAATTCCATTATGAAATGTTGCATTAAGCCGTCCAGTAAAAGCCTTTCCATTTGGTGAAGAAGGCAGAGCTCCATCAGAACCATTAAGCCTAGGACTAACAAAACCTTCTGCACCAACAGCTTTCACATAACTTGCAGCTATCTCACTTTGCTGAGCCCGTTTACGAATTAACATGTCTGCATCTGGAAGACTCAAGAAACGCATAAGATGTCCATTCTCATCTAAAATGGGGCCATCTATGATACATATGAGCTTCTCTGCTCCAAGAGCTAGGGCACAAGCTGTAGCAACTTCATATGTACTGCAAGTTGTGAATGCATGATATATTGTCCACCCTTTACCCTCACATAATAAAAATGAAAATTTTACAAGCATACAACATACTTGCAGTTTAGAACTTCTCCAGAGCTGGAATAGCCCAAGTTGCTCACTATAACGATACAACCAGCATCAAGCCTTTCATGTATACGAGAAACATCTACTTTCTTCACCTCCCCTGTTGCCCCATAATCAACACCTTCAACAACTCCTCTTCTCTGTCATATAAGAAAAATGAGATGCTAAGGGTACTGCTCCTAGGAAAACTAACATAATAACTAAGTAGATATGATGCAGATAATTTGACATCTTACTTTGGCAGCCAGAAAGTTGCCACTGGCTACACTAACACCAACATCATGCAGACGACTACTATCACCGTGTCTACGAATACTACAAATGGAGGGTCCCGGCGAAAGTTTGGCTTCCATCATTATGCGGATTCCCCCGGCAGCTTCCATGGCTGCCGCCAGAGATTCTTCATCAGTTATTCTGTACCGGCCTACATATTTAGGCTCACTACCTAGAAGAGACGAGTTCAAAAAAGAGTTAGATACAATGAGCACTAAAGAGATCAGAGTTGGTGACTGGATGAAGATGAAATGCATCTCTCTCAATGAAGAATCTGATAACTATTAAACATTATGACTTATGAGATAGCAAGAGCATTAAGTATCTGTCAGCCATTACTCAAAGCTCTTTGTACTGTGTATCATCCAAATAGAATATGTAACTTAAAAGATACATGTATTTAGCTGATTACAACAAGAATGATGGTTTTCAAACATGAAGTGCAGAGCCACCAGCAGACTTCTCTAACCTCTCTCAGTCAACAAGTTATCAATCTGCACATGCGTCCCAGGCACGAGAACAAACCTTATCCCCAGGCCATGAAGCAGAGCAATATCCTGCACCAAATACCTTCAAAGTTCAAATCTTTACTCCGCAAACACGAATCCCCCCAAACTATACATGCAACTCAGAATCATGATGAACAAACTTGGCAGAAAAAAAGACACGAAATGTAGTATTACTTTCTCTTCTTCCCTGACCATTTCGTCAGTAACCATAGGGACAGTAAGAGGAAATGGAATGGGAGAAAGAGCGTGCCTTGAGAATTGGATCCAAGCAAGGACCGGCGACGACTTCACCGGAAATGACAACGACGAAGGTTCCGCCTCTGTGGGCCCGGAAATAGGGCCAGGCCTCGCGAAACCAGCTCACGAAGTGCTCATCCTTGGGATAAACATCAGCCTCGCGAGTCCCGGCGTCGCTGAAATTATTGCATATCGGCGAAACCCCGATTCTCCAGTTGAATCCGCCACGGGCGACCGCCAAGCGCGGGGGTTTTAGGAATCGACAGTAATAGTGGTCGGGTGCGTTTTGCGAGGTTTCCGAGAAGCAATGTGGAGAGAATCGGAGCTTGGGCTGAGAAAGGGAAGTGTGGCAGGACGGAAGCGAAGCAGCCATGGAGACAAGAATAAGGGGAATGTTAAGAAGAAAACCCTAATACGGGAGAAGAAGGGGCTCAGAGTGACGCCCGCCGTAGACGGAACAGAGCAAGCGGTCCACAAAGGCAAGATTCGAGTGGAAGACGCGCCACCCATCCCCTGCGCCACCGAACCACTCAAGCAGTGTTGAGTCACTCTCAGGTTTGACATATACGAATGGCATAAACGACCTGTCGTATTTGAGCATCCGCGTGTACTAGCAGCACGTGCGGTCCATTACACTAGTGAATCACAAATCCTCATTTAGTCTGGTTAAAAAAAAATGATTTTCAGTTCATTCAAACTGTATGAGTTAAAAACAAAGCTAATTTCATTTTAACTAACTCCACTATTTTTCGAGCACCCAAAATTAAAAATCAAAATACTAGGTTTATTATAAAATTGAATGTGAAATTATACAATTTATTTGTTAGTCAAACATAAACTATTACAAATAATTAATTAAAAAAAGAGAACGAGACGCCCCCTTACATTGCGATTAGGGTTTAGCGATTAGATGGCAGAGGCGATTCTCTTCAACGCCGACAACCATCACATGTCGAGCAGCAGGGCTTTTGAGACGGGTACGATGGATCCCTTACCACTGGCCTCCTCTCCCTCGTTTGTCTCGTGAGTTTTCTCGGTCTTCAGCACATATTTCTCCGGTCTCAGGAAGGGGCGGAGTTAGGGGATCCGACGCACGTTTTTTTCGCCTATAAGGCATAGGAGGAGGTTCTGGCGGTATCTGGAAAAGAAGACCGACGACCTCAAGGTTGGATCTGGGAGCAGCCACGGGGTATGGGGCGACGCACCCCAGTGGGTGTCTAAGAGGGGGAGGTCTCTAGACATTTTCAATGGGGTCGAGCCTTGACTGAGAAATTGAGATCAGAGGATCACGATGTCCTGGTCATGAGAATCTATGGGGGTCGATTACTGGTAACTCCTACCGAATTGGTGCCGGACGGCCATAGAGAGAGCGTGTCGTGAAGATGGCGCAAGGGAAAGGAGCTGATTAGGGCGGCGTGGGATGGGTTGCAGACCTTGGACCTCCAAAATATGTTGATGGGTCAAGGATCTTTACAAGTAGGCCTCAAGGCCCATCGAGGTCAAAACCAATCCATTAGGGGAGCAACATGGACTAGGGTTAGGCCGAGTTAGCTGGATAGGCCTCCGGTTTTTTCTGTTGAAACCGGACCGGGTCAATCCAATATGTCCATATCTAGTCCACCAATGCGGGTCGGGTCTGGGTTGCCCAGCCAGAGCGGGTTTGTTTCAGTTACGATCCAGGCCAACTCGGAATGAGCGTCACACACAGCGGCGGGGGGCTTTAAGCACCCTCGCCTTGTCGAATGAGTCCAAGGTGGTCAAGAGGGGGGTCGGGCGGTTGTACCGCCCCTCTAGACGTAATGTGGCAACGATTCCACCAAAAATTGGCACGATACTTTCCTACCAACTCAGAGGTCATCAATCCCGCGTTTTGGAGCCCTACCATTATCAATCAAGGGAGGACGACGCCCGCTGACAACCTGGGGGGGGGGGGGTACTCTGTCCACCATTATCTGTTAATGGTAAGGGATCTGCTATGTCCTAGCTTCCGCCAGTCTGCTAGTATCACCTTCCAGGCGCCTTCAGGAGGTAGGCGATGACTTGAGCGTTTTAATTTTCTGCTTGAGTATCCTCCATCGTGGGAACTCGTTTCTCTTATGTTATTTATTTTCCAGTGTTTTATTGCTATTCTGCTTTGTAAACACTTGTTATTTATAATATCAGTCGTTCATTCTCTAAAAAAAATACAAATAATTAATCAGTAAGTTTGTTGTAATATTGAAGCTATTTTTTTTTATAATAAGCTGGTACTTTTTATTAAAAAATCAAATCATTTGACAAAATATCTTGGAGGTCGAGAAGAATCTCTATGATTTGCCAATCAACAGGACGCCAGTTTCTAGTAATACGAGTTAGACAATGAGCATCTTTATTAGTTTCTCTACAAACAAATATAAACTTAAAATTTTAAAGGGTCTTTAACTTGACCCTACATTCCATTATAACGAATCCTATTAGAGACAGCACCGCCTCTCCATCACAACTTCCATTAGATGATTCGATGAGGACTCCTAACGTAGTTGTAGGACAGCGATGACATTTACTCGAGGTGGGTTGATTCCAATCAGACAATCTATATGTTTCAAACAATAACCGACATCGATTACTGGATCGATTATGTGTTGTGAGAGGCCGAAAAAAAGACCCAATAGTTCAACGCTACCGCTACATGTTGTCTTCATCAATGTTAACATGATAATTAAAAGCGAACTTGCTATGAAGATATGTGAGAAATAAATATAAATCGAAAAATAAATATATAAATGTGATGGAGAATGAAAGGAGAAGGGAACGGTGGAAAGAAGGAACTTAAAGTAGTGAGCAAGTTGGGTTGTATGGTATCATTTCAAAAGCTTGAAGAGGCAGTCAACCAATTGTTGAATTTTGAAAAAGGTAGAACGCATAAGTCGTAATAATAATAGAGTTATTATCGAGAAAATGAAAGCAAGGGAAGGGAGAGAGACCTTGAGAATGGAGGTGAAGTAGGAGGAACAAGTAAGAAGCTGTGAAGAAACGAGGACGACAAATGTAGTGCCTTTGTGGGCCTCTAGGTACGGCTGAGCTTCCCTGATCGCCGCCACAAAGCTCCGCTCCTTGGCCGCTTGATGGCACCGTATCGGAGGAATCTTGCCGCTGCTTCTCGTGCATGTGACCCCATAAATTCGATATGGGAGCCAAGTCGATTGCTTGGTTGTGACTGTGAGACTGAGAGTAGTAACAGTAGGGGAGGTCATGGCCGCTTCACCATATGAGAGCGCCGAATGACTAATTTAAGGAGAGATGCGGCCAAACTGCGGAGTTTATTTCCACGTCACGCACCCCACCTAGTCTTAATCTTAATACACTTTTTAATCACTACTCAAGAGATTATTTTAATGCAAGAGCTAGTTGTGGGTACCAAAACACGAATTGTATATAAATGGAAGGGTAATTGTTCTACAATCAAAAGAGTTGAGGAGCAAAGACGACAAATTAGTGAGTTTTTCACCCAAAATGCTATTGATTTCATGAACAGAAAAGATACAATAATTAATAATATGGTGCAGTATATTGTTGTGAGAATGATAGAGGACAGGACAAGACGCACCAACTTAAACATGTCACCTCAAAACGACCACACCTGGAGCGGTGCCTCCTTGCAATTCCATTTCCACCCTCATTCCTCTTTTGACCCCGATTCTCCTTTCTTTCTGTTTGAGTTTTTGCAACTGGTTCTGGGTTGTTTTCAGTTTAATTGTCCATCTAAGGGTCGGCATTAGTCGGTTAATCACCTTCTTCTCACCACCAATCCTATGATTACGGTTTTTCAGAAATTCAAACCAGTATTGGAACCATAAATAAAATCCGTGTAAATCCGATCAATTACGAGTAGGTACTAACGGGTTTAAACAAACCGATCACAATTATGTTGGGCCTTATATATGGACTCGAACAGTTACCCAATCGACCAATCAATTTAAATATTAAATGCAAAAAAACAACTAGGAATTATCATAATCTCGTTAGAACTAGACCAAAGACATGTTTCTTCCATTCTACTCTGGGAAATGGGCAGTAGAAATGGGCATGTTGCATTATAAGGAAATGGTAGCGACAAATCCACTCTAGAATCCCATACGCAAGAAACAGGAATAGATAAGATTAGATGGGATAGTAGGATTTGATTAGAGCAGGTTAGTGGGTATAATCATCTTCCAAAACCCCAATTACAACTAAACTCTATCTCAGTTAGCAACATGTAATTTCATTACCTAGCAAATTGTATTCATAACTTGAATGTAATCTTCTTCAATCATCTTAAACACATGCAAAGATTAGGATAGGATAAGAGGTAACAATGTTTTCATATTACTAAGAAGCATAAGATAACAATGTTTTTTTTTTCCTTTTTCAGAATTGAAATCCTAAATAGAAGCAATATAGGTGAATCTTGTCTTCAAAAGCAAGCCTCCAGAACGCAACAGCAGCAAAGCATCGCCAAGCTGCACAAGCACAATTGATTAGACAATCCCCTTCAGATATTAAAACATTGATTAACAGCTATTACAGAATATCAACACACCTCTCTCAATAATACATGAGTGGCAACAATGTGATCCAAACATGTGATGAGTTTATCCTTTTCTCTCAAAAAAAGTAAAGTACACAACAATGGGTTATCAATCTAATATGTCATCAACCAGACCTGAATACTAGCTAAATTTGAATGTCATTGTTTCAACATCAGACCAAAGAATCGTAACCCCAATTAGAACAAAAACCTCGTGCATTGGTTCCAAACTCATGGGAAAAAACTAGATTGAAGCAAAGGGGAAGCTTAGTTTACCATCCTTCCATGAAACCAGAAGACTGATTTTGCTGTTGAGGTTGAGCGTACTGAGGAGGGTAAGCTTGTGGGTAACCTTGAGGAGGGTACCCCTGAGGAGGATAAGCTTGTGGGTAGCCCTGAGGAGGGTACCCTTGAGGAGGGTAAGCGTCCTTGGGGTAGCCTGGACACACAAACACAGATCCACATTAGTCAAAACTAGCAATTAAAACCGAAAGAAAGAGAGTTTGTATAATTGTATCTAATTCATTGACCGATTTTACCTTGTGGGGGAGGAACCCCAACTGGAGGCTGCTGGTTGTGATCGTAGGAACTCATATCGCTGGGTCTAAATCTCGACTTTTTTTCTTTCTTTCTTACGGGTCCGTCCGAGAATGCGATTACAGGTCGCAATGTGTAAAGGGTGTGTTGAGATCCTTGCTTTATAGAGAGTTGGTGACACGTGAAAGAGTGCAACCGAGCGAGTTAAGGAAAGAAGGAGCCTACTCGGGAAGGTTCTCTTCTCCGTTTCCTTAAAAAGCTCACTAAAAACGCGTCCCTTACGCGTACCTATTTCCTTGCTATATTTTGATTTTTGTGAAGCGAATACATGCCATCTAGAGAATGTGCAGCGCACACATAAACGAAGTTATTGTTGCTGAGTTCGTCAGAAGCGTTCGTTGCTTGCTCACACCGTTGCAACTCGTCGTCTCCTCCTTGATGTTGTTGTCGCTGCCCTTGTAGTCAACAGCGGAAAGCAATTGTTGTTGTCTCTCTGCCACTGTCATGGTGACACGTGGCGGATTTGTTTGGAAAAAAAAATTGTGGCTTTTATCTAAAAAAACGTGATTTCTAGTTAAATAATCCGAAATTTTATTTATAAATAAACTCTCTCGTCTCCTCCTCCTGCCCAGTCTCAACGCATTCTTCCCACATATTTTTCTTTCAAGCCCTCCTTCTCCCAATCGCGTTTAAGCGATAATGTTGAGCGAATAGTAAAAATAATTTCAACCAACCATATTTTTGGAGGAACAACAATAAAGTTTTCAACGATTGCTATTTGATCACGAAAATTTAAGTTGGTATATACCTCCTCGCCATGAGATACATCTCTAAGTTATTATTATATGTCGAATCTGTAGCCTCATAAGGGTTCAAGCAGGGCATCTGCATAATCCACCTTTGTCGATTAAAGTACACGTCTACAAATGAAAGATTGACTGAATTTGAGAATAGTCTCGTGTTGGCTTCGTTAATCCAAAGGCTCCATGATGGGGAGCGGGCTTTCGTTTTGGAATAAAAGTTGCACGGGAGGATAACTCGGTCCTATAGCTCACCCATAAAGAATGAAGTCGGATCAAGAATCATTGGTGCCCATCAAACTGTCAGGTGAGAAAGTTTAATGGTTATTTTCTGCATGCCCATAAAGGTCGAACTAAAGGTAGGTCTGACTACTAGGTCCACAAGTACGCCACACAGTTGTACGCATATTGTGAGACATCGAAAACCTTTTCCTTTTAGTGTTGGTAGGAGACGGTCTGATTTGAGCCAAAATGGATGACATATGAAGATACTCAAGCCAAGAAGTAGACGAAGTTGAATGAAACTAGACAATGTGTTTTAAGAAAATAGATGATATGGGTTGTGGGTATTATGAGCAATGTGGGTTGTGATATTATGAGCAATGTAGGTTATAGGTATGCTAAATATGATTTGTGAATTATGAGGGGTGTGGTTTATGAATATGAGTGATGTAGTTCCTTAATATTATAGTTGCTGATGTGGGTGTAATGTCGTGGTTGTGTGTGTTGGATATGGTTGTAAATATGAGTGATATGCTTTGAGAAAATGGGTTATGTGGTTTGCGATTATTATGGGTGTATATGGGTGTGATGATGTGGTTGTGAGTGTGTTGAATATGGTTGTGGATATGGGTGTAATGATGTGGTTGTGTTGGATACAATTGGGAATAATGGTGATGTGATTTGCAAATACGAGTATCATAACTTTTGCTTGTCGATGTCTAAATTTGTTTCAAAACATATTTAATATGCAACTTGATAGATAGTTTTTAGAAGAAAAAAAATATTAACGTAAGAAAGATGTAAACCGAAGTTAAAATAAAACGAAAATGATTAAATTAATAAACTTGATAAAAAAAGAAAAAAAATCTGAACACAACACAGAGCACTATAAAAGAGTCCACATGCTCACATTCTAAAAACGAAAAAAAGAATGCTCATTTTTTGAGTATAATGTTTACTTTATTGAAGGGACGTTTTCAAACTTCCATCCATTTTTAATGAGTTTGTAAAGTGTAAAAATGTTTGAGACACCGACTGCTTTATTTGAGATATCAAGACACCAATATGTTCCAACTAACTACTAGTGCTTAGTAACACTTTTTCCCTATTTCTCCTCATCTTCAATTTTGTAATTTTGTAGTACATATTCAAGGTTTGTGCTAGCAGCCGCTGTAATGCTGCAAATCATTAGGAGATTGAGTCATGTAATCATTTGGAATACCAAAATGAACTGATGGGTATGCTGAAAATCAGAGGTCTGAAGATTTTAGACATCTTTCATGGCACCTGTTGAACAATGGGTTCATCTGAGATTGATGGCATGTTTATTAATGCATCCTCAACTCAAGTACCTGGCCTGGGTGCGATAAAGGAATTATCAGGCAAACACAATAGAATGACTTGTGTTTATCTGCATGATGTTGAGTTGATTGTATTGTGTATTGTACAAGGTGAATCATTCATCATTGTCCATATAAATTTTATTTAAACGTGTGATAAGGATATTATGCTCTCGATCTAAATATTTGAGAAAAGGGTCTTGCTTTGTTTTACTAGAAAAGTAAGAAACGTGCTCATTCGGTTTTGTGGGGCTATTAAAATGATAGATGCTTCCATAGTCAATCGCTGGTATGACTAAGCTAGCCAGTCCGATCTAGATGCGCTAATTGCAATTAAGGAAAAGGGCAATACTGTAAATTAATGCATAATTACATTAGCCCTGATACAAGTGACAAATTAAGGAACCTTAACTACGTCTAGGTCTAGGTCGTAGGTAAAAATAACAAGTAAATAAAATGGTGGATGCTTTTCAGGTCTCAAGCTCTGAAATGCTACGTAAAGCTGGCTTCCATACATGCTTTCTTCCTCCTCCTCTGCTTCTTCCACCATTGCTTCCCATTCTGCTCACCTCTTCTTTTGCCTGTGTGGCATCAAATCATATCAGACTGCCCCAGAGATTCCAAAAGCTCCAGATTCTTCTACTGAGAGGGAAGGAATGCTTTGCTTTTGTACGTATAGAGATTCTCAATTAAACAGAACAAGTTATTAATCACCACTCACTCACTAATTACCTTATCATCAGAAACAGAGCTCTTCTTTGGAAGATCTCCTCTCTCCTTGAGTAACTTTCCAAGCTTTGCACACTTGTTTGCAGCGAACTCCTTGAGTATATCTGCAAATCACTACTTTAATAATAATATCCATGAAATTGCTGATGTTAATCAAAGGTTACCTTGGAAGCTGACGAGGCGGTAGACGTGGCCAAGGAGCAGAGTGTCGTGAGGACGGAGGAGCTTGAGCTGCTTCACCGGAGTTCCGTTTTCCGATTTGAGGAGCGGAGAGGCGATAATCATGGCCACGTAGTGTCCCGGGTTGGAGGCCATGACGTGTTTGGCCGTGACGGAGCAGTAAAGCCTCTGGACCTTGTTGTCGTTGGGAAGCTGAATCACAACCGTGGCCACCTCTGCCGCTTGACAATTCCCCATCTCTCTTTGTTTCTTCCTATCAACAACTGAGTATCAATGTATACTAATGAGAGAGAGGAGTGGTGGTCTGTTTCAGCTGTGGATGCCGAGATTCGAGGGATGTGACAAAGAGTAGACCAGCCAATTAAGAAGCCAGAATTTCTCTTACTTCAATACATTGAACAGAACAGAGGTGATCAGATATGTAAAGTTTTCTTTCCCAATACAAAACCCACACAGGCTTTGAGTTGTGTGAATGAGAATGAAGAAGAAGAAGAAGATTAGGTTGATATGGAGGTTGGTACTTGGTAATGGCGGGTTTCTATAAATGTGAGTGAGAATGAGAGGAAGCGTGAAAGGGAGGCTTTTTGGTGTGTGTAATGTTGAGTGTGAGTTGAGATCTGCAAACTCACCTGGTTGCGTCTTACAGGCTGGTGTGGTGGGTGTGGGCTCACGTAGCAGATCTGTGACTGTGGACTAGCTCTCTCAGATTACTAGTAGTCTAGTAGGTTTGCTTCATCAAGTACTCGTGTGGTCCCTAGTTTCCAATTTAAAATACTCACGAGGACGGGGACGTTGGTTTATGTTGTCCCTCCTCAATGCCATGGTACAAATGAGTTCTACAGTTTGTGTGGAAGTAGTGATATAGTCAGATAAGAACATGACATTGGTTTGTGGTGTTGTTTAGGATTGCAAATGTAAAGATTAAGCTTAATTGCTCATTTCAAGAGAATTTTCATAAACAAAGTTTACTTGAATTTCTATGATTAGTATAAGAATTGAGGCTCTTTATATAGAGTTCCTCAATCCGTCTATATCTTACCGGTGGTTTTTATTATTTTGTAAGTGGATGATTCTACAATTTTTTTCTTTCTAAATTGGTGTTTCTCTTTTTGGTGTCTTCTCATCACATGAGTATGTATATTTGATATAATCTTTATAGGACATCTTTTTTTTATGTCTTCTTATCTTTATCTTCTTTTTTTCCAGTCTTCATCATTGTTTTCCATGAGTTTATTGGACTTTTGCTTTTGGATCATTGAATTGGGCTTGAGTCTATATCTTTAAATTGGACTTCCATTTGTATATTTGAATTTCGGCTTTCGCCTCTATAATTTTGTATCTCTGAGTTTGAGCTTTCGTCTCTTGTAAAATCTCCGAATTTGAGCTTCCACCTCTACATTTTATATCTATGAGTTTTACATTTTTTAAGTGTTGAAGGTTTTTACATGAAGGGTCTTAGGGAAAAAGGACCTTCTCTAGACTGATTTTCTTGGACTGAGTCTACTCGATTGACCGTCCATGACCTTTTCTTAGTTGATTCAATTTATATTTCTATAGTTTCTTTGCTATGGGTGTGTTGGAGGTTGTTAATCCTTTCATGGATTCATTCTTTGTCATTATAGATAGTTATTATTTCTTCTACCATCCTTCTTAGATAGACTCCTATCGTATGATATATTTTTAATTCTTATCATATCGTTCAACCTATTTTTTATGGTTGTCAATCCAGTAGTTCTTTTGGTAGCACCTCTGGAAATTATCAAGGGCGAATGACATCAATAGTTTGCTACTAGTTGAGTCTGCTATAGGTTTACTATTTCTTCCTATCTTAAAGAGTTGACATACCACAATAGGCATCACGATGAAGTTAGTCCTGGCATCCTAAATTTGAATACCATATGAGCCTGGTCCGAAAGAGGCCATTAGGCTTTAGACATAATCTATAATTATCTGAGCAAGTCTAGAAATATTATCTAAGTTCTCGTGATTCATTATAATTTTATCAATAAAACTATAGTAAAATAACTTCTCAACCATTTCAGGTCCAACTTCTTCATTAAATATGTATCTTGGGTACTTAATCAATTTAGAGGCTCTTACAATGTCTTTGTTGGTTCTATAATCGTAATCTTTTATAATCTGTTCATAAGCTTCTATCATTTCTTTAGGGTATTTTATTTTATCCCATATAGTTGTAAGTGATGTCATAGAAGTGATTGGAGGAATTGGTTTAGTTATAAGTCTGGATACAAATTTTTGAGGTTTTACTACAAGAGCCTTGAGGGATATCTCAGTTTGCAGTACCTCCCTCCACCCTCGTGGAAGTGTACCACAAAAGCTTGCTGGCAGGAGCAGAACCGAAAACGACGGAGATGGAGGTGCCACCCAATGACAATCTCCGTCGTACTTAAGACGACCCCGTAACCATGGCTACGCTCTGCCTAGCCAACCTTCCGCCATCATCCACCTGCAAAATTGTAGGAGGCTCCCCGTTCACAATAATAGAGAAAATATTGTTGGCTCGGAACTCTGGTGACCAGTCGAGTCATGACGTACCCTCGACCTCGACCGCCCGCGAGAAGGGCTTCATCCCTTTCCTTCAACACCACTAACCTCAGACCGATCCCCCAACGTCGAGAATCTCTATATTTCCAGCCTCGAGTCCGATCAGCCGAAACGCCAAAACGATTTCGAACGGATAAAATGTAGTGTTTATTTAATTTTATAATTAAATTGTATTTTAAATTAATAAATAAGGACATAAATGTTGCACGTAAGATTGGGCTTTCTTCAATCCCGTGTAGCACATGCAGGATGGGGACATTTCTCAACTCCTCCTTCATTTACTACCCACTTTTAGTATATATATATATATCAGACATACTTACAGTTTCAATATTACATTACAAGAGATCTAACATGATTATTTTCATATTTTTTTATGAAAGATGTTCTATATCTTCTTTCATTCCACAACGCTCTAAATCTGTATTTTATTCTAAAATACTTACCACAGATCCCCATAATAACCATTTTATTAAATTTAAGACTATCCTTTACTTTTGACCAACGATTAATTAAAATCTACTTTCAATGCAGTGGCAGACGCTCCTATCGCTTCAACACTGTAGACTTCGGAGGTGCAACCTTCTGCAGTTCAGCACACCATAACTACACAAGGCACCAGTAAGGTAACCGACAACCCAACGCCCATAACGGAAATCTGTATGAATTCAACAGCTCGACGTTAGTAGAATATAAAAGCCTATCTCGTCGGTATATAAGGCCACGTGTAACGAATCTGAACCCCCGAAACCCGCACTTCACGCCACCATTCATTCGAAACGCCGCCGTATAAGAATCTCCAACCCACCTAACTCTGATCTGTTACTAATCTTCAATATTAAGCCCCAAACAGAGTCACCGACGCCTTCTTCACTCCACTCCTAAACCCTCACGTTAATCCCACAGCACTCTCGTTCCCTTGCATACACGGTGTCGTTTTTGGGAATCACTGTCTTCATCGACGTTTCTTCCTGATTGGGAACAGTTTCCTTTCCTGATTTACAGAAATGGCCGATACAAATCTCAATCTGTACTGATTTTGAACCCGAAGAGAGATCGAAAAGGGGAAAGAGGTACAAATCTTCATGGTTGTGTCGGAACGGCTCCAGTTCCATTCCTCTCCGATGGCTGGTAAGGGGTCGTCTTCTCGGAACAAGCTCTCCCAGTGCATCACCAATGGCTTCCTCTTCCTGGTTGGAGCTCTAATCGCTTTCTTCCTCGTCTGGTCCTTCTCCAACTACGTCAGCCCCACGGCTGTCGAACCCAACCCAGATTTCCAGTCCGCTCTCACAGACCTCGACGGCACTCTCGTCCCCCAGGTTCCTGGCGCTCGTGACTGCGCCGAAGCCGCCGGCCGCGGCGTAGATTTGACCTTTGACCCACCGGAGAAGACCTTCTACGACGACCCCACGCTGAGTTACACGATCGAGAAGCCGGTGAAGAAGTGGGACGAGAAGCGGAAAGAGTGGCTGAAGCTCCACCCCACTTTCGCCGCCGGGGCAAAGGATAGGGTCCTGGTGGTGACCGGATCTCAGACGAACCCGTGTAAGAACCCGATAGGCGACCATTTGCTGCTCCGATTCTTCAAAAACAAGGTCGATTACTGCCGGATTCACGGGTACGACATCTTCTACAACAACGTGCTGCTACATCCCAAAATGTACTCGTTCTGGGCGAAGCTTCCGGTGGTGAAGGCGGCGATGCTGGCCCACCCGGAGGCCGAGTGGATCTGGTGGGTGGACTCGGACGCGATGTTCACCGACATGGAGTTCAAGCTCCCGCTTGATCGGTACAAGGAGCACAACTTTGTGGCCCACGGGTGGAGCAAAATGATCTACGAGGCCAAGAGTTGGACCAGCGTCAACGCCGGAGTGTTCCTGATTCGGAACTGCCAGTGGGCGATGGACTTCATGGAGGAATGGGCCAGCATGGGCCCACAGTCGCCGGAGTTCGAGAAATGGGGCAAGATCCAGCGAGAGACGTTCAAGGACAAGCTGTTCCCGGCATCGGACGATCAAGCGGCGCTGATTTACTTACTGTACGAGGACAAAACGAAATGGGCCCCGAAGGTGTATTTAGAAGGGGCCTACTATTTGGAGGGTTACTGGCTGGAGATAATCGGGACGCTGGATAATATAACGAGCAAGTACACGGAGTTGGAGTGGGAGGACCGGGTCCTACGGCGGCGACACGCGGAGAAGGTAACGGAGTGCTACGCGGCCCAGAAGGAGGCGTACGTGAGCGAGTGGGGAGGCGGGAGGGGGAGCTGGAGGAGGCCGCCGGTGACCCACTTCACCGGATGCCAGCCGTGCAGCGGCGAGCACAACCGGATGTACTCGGGAGAATCGTGCTGGGACGGGATGGTCAAGGCCTTGAATTTCGCGGACAATCAGGTGCTTTGCAAGTACGGGTTCATGCACCCGGATCTACTGGATTCCGCCACTGTCACACCTGTGCCGTTTGATTCTCCTGTGTAAATTAGATCACTTTAAAAAGGTATCCTAATTATTTGCCTTGTTCAATTTTCTATTGTAGATGCATATCTTTGGTGCACTCGATAACAATCTTTTGCTTTTTGGGTTGCTTTGTTGGGCTTAAAGTTGAGCATGATTGGTGGATTATTTGAGTGATGGGAGTATGATTTTGTGTGGTGGTTTTGGTATTTGGCAACGCTAAGGATTATATATATTTATGTAGTGACTAGTGAGTGAGAAGTAGCATGGCTCTGTAAATGTCACGTAGCAGTAGCAGTAGTTCTAAAGTGTGACTTTAGCAGTTAATCTGTTGTAGTTGTGCAGGATTGTTTTTAGTGAATCAACACTTAGCATGTTCACTTGCAACCTCATATCTGCACAAATAATGGCCTCACAATCATGTCAGAGGATACCTTGTTATTGAATTGTGTGGCCCATCACTCTAGTGTCTAGTGTTGTTGTTTTTAAATATAACAAGACACCTTGCATAATTTAATCTCCTAAGTGAAATGTGCCACCCTCATCATGTCATCTTATATTGAGCAGCAACAAATACCCTCAGAATACAGTTGATAGAGCCTCCCATTCTGTTCCGGTGGAGGTGGAGCCACAACCTAGTTAGGTTTGTGTTAGAAATAAATTGTTTGTCTTTGTAGTTGCAATTATGGATTTAATTTGTAAGTTTCTGTAGAATTATTCTCACAACATTGTATATACTTGCGTATGTCTGAATAGCCTCTTACTCCATGCCCTCTTTTCACTTGGAAACTAAGTTTAAGTTGTCAACTCATTCACATCCATGTATGCTATATGTGCTACCAACTACACCCATCATCATTTCCCTTCATTTCATTCAAATCTAGTGTCATTTATTTATTTAGTTCAACGTCCACATTGTGGACACACACATACCTTCATTTTCTTGAATAAAGTACTCATCATTCAAGTCATGCCTTAGGAATTTTTTTAACTTTTACAAAGAAAAGACTACAAGAGAAAAAAAGACTACTCGAAACTGGGCATCGTTTTTGGACTGAGACACCCTTGTATTGTATGAACACACCCTCTTATGAACAGAGAACAGATAGATCCTGTATAATGGTTGCCCTTTGCCCTCAAGAATACTTATCCTAGACTGTCGAAGACTTATTCTCAGTATATAAGTTAACAATGCAACGCTTAAATAGAAAAAACCAACTTCTCATACACAATCGCACTTTCCTATCAGACTGTCTCCAGCCGAGGTGCCCTATAATGAGCAGTCCGGGTCCAAAGCTGATCTCTCTGTGGTTGGAGACTTCAAACGTTCGGGTGGATGGGAGGGAATGTTTTCGGGTCCCCCAGATGAAAGGACAATGGTAAATGGTGTTTCTTTTTATCAATTCAGAATTTTGTTAAAAAGAATGTACCAGTCGGAAAAGGATCCGGACCAAAAAAACGATTTTAAAGAAGCTCTCAAAAGAGTTAGAGGGCCAAAGCCCGAGGCCAAAGAATTATAGTCCAAAACAAAATATTACAAACGAAAGAAAATCAACCATCATCGGTGACCCAATCTTCACCTTTCGAAGTCAAATCCGAGTCGTTGAATGCTTTCGCTTGAGTAAGTTGATCAGTTTGAGCATTTCGAGCTAGCGCAACCTGTTTCCAAACGTCAACATGATTAACGACTCTTTTACGACTCAAAGACCGTGCTCTTGACTTAGCGGTATAATAATCCAATAGATGCTTAAGGGGCAACTCTTACGTTTCGGTGGTTTGAGAAGGACATCCTTTCATGGGCTAACCACTTGATCTTGACCACCACCCGATGCAACTATGTCTCCCGAGTTCGAGCTCGGTCCTATCGAAACCACCTGCTGATGGAGACTCAGTTGGTTTTGATGAGCAAACTCATCGATGTCCGTCTCAGTCACATTATAAGGCCCCGAATCAATGGCGAGAACCACGTCCGCTTCCTCGACCAAAAACAGGTGATAACTCAACTGAGTCCATCTTGTCCCACATCTCCAAAAATAAGAGAATTGGGGATGATGGGTTCAGCGACCGCCTGTTTGTCCGAGTCGGGGTTCAACAGTGGCAGAGTTAGGAGTACCCACCACCCGCGTACCTTGTGAAGAATACGACCCACTTATGTCCCTGTAAGGCACGACACCTTGACGAAACGTCGATGTTTCGCTAGAGGAAAAGTGTGTCGGTGACGTTACCGACAACATGTACTGACGGAAAGAGCCGTTGGTAGTCCACGGTCAGCACTGACTGCCTCTGGAGTGCCGCGGACCGTTGCCAGCCTCTTTGGTGGCGCCACATGGATGCGTCGACAAAGGGAAATTGTCATGCCCCAAATCCGGTTTTGACCGGACTCGATCCGTGAACTAAAATAAAATAAAAACAATAATAATAAAAGGAAATTAACGAAATAAAACTTCGAAATTTAGTTCCAAACCACAATAAATACCACGAGTCAAATGCTCAAATCCAAAAAGACAAAAACATTGTTTGATTCATAAAAGAAAGTACGTCTCTACTAAATAATTAAATCTCGGACTCTCGAGGAGCTCCCGAGCTCTGAGACGTCCTCTAAACCGACTCACCATCGAAACCTGTAAAACAAAAAAAACAAGGGGGTGAGCTTTCGCTCAGTAGGAAAAAGTAGTAAAGTGAAAGGGCTCCCGCCCCGTTACCAGGAATACTCGATCAGTAACTCTTACTAAAACTGACAAAGTAAATAGAAACCAACAAGAACACAACAATAACGATAATAGCACCAAACTAAAGAACATACGAACAACGGGACATTATACTGCTAAGATCACTACGAACATTACTCAGATCCGATATCACACAACATAAGACAAGTACCCATGACAATCCGATCACCACGCACAACTCAACAAATACATCATACTGGAATACACCATCGGTCTAGATGTCTTCCCGGACACACATCATCAGGGTGAAACAATACATCATCCCGGAATGTCCATCGGTCTAGATGTCTTCCCGGACACACAACATCGGGGTGAAACAACATACATCATACCGGAATGTACCGTCAGTCTCGATGTCTTCCCGGAAACGTACATCGGGGTAAGCAAACAATACACCATACCGGAAACGCACATCGGCCTAGATGTCTTCCTAGTAACGCACATCGGGGTAAGCAAACAATACACCATACCGGAAACGCACATAGGCCTAGATGTCTTCCCGGTAACGCACCTTGGGGTAAGCAAACAATACATCACACACATACCAGACGGGGTACAGTTACACCATACAACACCATACCAAAACATGTTACAACGAACTTATCATACCGTCAAGCTTACCGACACACCTTACCAAGCACACCACATCGGTCTATCACTCGCCCGATCATATCACAAGACAACATTTCATAATGCATTCATCACATTCATTCATTCAATCATATCACGAAACAACAATACATATCACATTCACCTTGAATTTACCAAAGATTACACTATTCATCGACATTTAAGGACTATTAACCACAATCGAACGCAACCAACACTCAATCCTAAGGCCCGACATGGCCACATGTGATTCTACAGCACGACAATTCCCATAATTGAAAGCGATTATTCTAGTTAATCACCTCCTATATGCAAGCTAAGACTTTACCGGTTATTATCATCCTATATGCATACTATTAGCATTCCTTAATTAAAAGCGGTAAATTACTACTCTTCCCTACCTCAAATGCTATCCAAACGCTTAGTCACTCGAGAGCCGCCTAGAAGTCTCCTCCGCCGTGCTCGGGAACGAAGTCTAAGGTCACAAGTAATACTAGAATTAATGCTAATTCATGTGTGGATTAAAGAGAGAAATACCTAAACTAACCCCAATTGCTCAACTTGCCAAAATGGGCCCGGAAGACCCATTTTGTCCGGAATCGAGAAAACGTCCATCGGGACTCCGAAAATTTCCCTTTTCGTGTCTGTCATACATAATTAATTTATTTGTTCCAACGCACTTGACGGAATTAAATTCCGAGGTCCGGCCGTTCTAAATTCGCAATTAAAGTTTCCAAACGTTTTTCCCGAAATTTCATGAATCACATCCATAATTCGTTCCGGGTGAGAAATTAATGTCCTGGGGTTCACCCAAGACCGTCCAAGCACGAAACCACCAAGTCCCGGCTATGTGGGCCCCACGGCCACACATGGCCGTGGGTGGTCGGACCGGACCGGGCCGGTCACGGTCCAAAAGTGGCCGACTATGGCCGGTCCTCCCCTTCTCCGATGGCCGGATTCCGGCCGGAGCTCCGGCGAACCTCCGGTCGCCGGAAAAAAAAATACTTCCTTTCTCCCAACAAGTTCCTAACTAGTTCTAGGTTCTCCACAACACCAATTTTAAGCTCTAAAACTTCAAATTTCACCTCAAACACTACAAAATTTCAAGACCCATGGTGGGTTTCATCAAAAACCACCAAAAACCCATGAAACTTCATCATTAATCTCTACTTTCTCCATAACTCATCTAATTGAACACTTAGAACCTTAAATCTCTAAGACCTAAGTTCATTTCATGCCTTTTTTTGAAAACCCAAACTCTATAAAAAATGAATTTGGTTTGAAGATTTACCTTAGAAATGGAGAAAGGAAGAGGAAAATGATGTTTTGGAGAAGAATAGTGTTGGAAATCACCTAAAGGAGCTCCCTTGTCCTCCCTTTCTTCTTCTTCAAGCAATGGAGCTTCAACTTCTCTCTCTAACCATGGAGGTTTCGGCCAAGATGAAGAAAATGGGCTGAATTGTTGCCCCATGTGGTCTTATCCTCAAGGTGGAAATGTCTCTTTCGTCCTTTAGCCCATTTCTCTCTCCTTTGTCCATAAGTGGGGACCAATTGGTCTTTTCTCCCCCATTTTCTTCCCCTCCAAGCTAACATGGACATGTGTCCATGTGGGGCCCACTCCGACCCAAAATATCTCAGCTCATAATATATTTGTTTGTTAATACTCCAAATTCGACATAGTTTGACCCGGGTATGACTTTTTCACAAAGGTGTCATTTGAAAGAAAATGACCCAACTAAGCTAACCGTAACAACGGCTAAGCTTTTTGGGTCCCGGAAAGGTCCCGAATGACTCCCGGAGTCGTCGGTTGACTTTTCCGGCGGAAAGTCAACTTTCGCCAAAATTCACCGGTTCGACCGGGGGCAGTTCTTACAGAATTTTTTTTTTCCATATCCCATATATAAACATCAAGAATCCCTTTCATTTTCATACACCAACAAATTCCTCCTAAAATACTACTCTCTTCTTTCTCTATATTCGTTTTTCGATGGAAATGGAGTACAATTGGGATCCTTTCTTTTGGTCAATGGTCACCGATTATGTCGCGAAAACACAAATCATTATCGAAGATGTCGTCGAGATATCGAATCCCCACTCACCCGGAGGTTTGCAAGCATGGACCACTCAAGTGAGCAAGTTGCAATCGAAAAAGCCGCGAAGATTGTGGAGCGACGAGGAAGAATAACTTATTGTTCGCACTTGGATGGTCAATTCTTACGATTTTATTTCCGGGAAGAACAAGAAGAACGTGAAGTACTGGGATGCCATCGGGAGAGAAGTCACTGCGATGCGTGGATAAGTTGCAGTCCAAAAAGAACTACAAGGACAATTGGAACAATGTGAACCCTCGAGTGAAGAAGTTCCAAGAGCACTACAAACGCACCGTCAACAATCACAAGAGCGGCCGATCCGATAAACAAATTATGGCGTTGGCCGAGGAGTTATACAAGGCTAAGGAAGGGCACGACTTTGTGTGAAAGCATTGGTGGAAAATTATTCAAAATGAGAACAAGTGGACTTCAAGGCATTTTTCCGTACTTGGCACAGTGGAGCATGATGAGCCATCAGAACCAACGTCGTCTTTCTAACCATCTAGCGAACCGAGCAAGCGTAGTCGAGAAGACACACATGTGGATGATAGTGAGCGCACCACAGGGATGAGCACAGGTTCGAAATACCGCCAACCTATGGGTTAGATAGCTGCCAAAGCTGCAAGGCTCAAAGGAAAAAGAAAAACCTCGGAGGCAAAGGAGATTGCCTCAAATGTGTAGAGGCCCAACAAGTAGTCTACAATGCGCTCGAATTGAAACTCAAATTCATTGTCAACCTCCAGCCGTACTTCGAGTTGTTCAAGCAGGAGATGGAAATGGACGAATCGAGCATGTACCCTAAGCAGCTTGAGGCCCACTATGAGACCTTGCGATGTTGCGCCATAAGCTTGAAATGTGAAGTCCCGGTGTTCCAATCCTTTTTTAAATTCCGTTTCTTAATGTCCGTAGTTGTTTTTGGTTAATGACTTTTTTGTGGTTTTTTTCCATTCGATGAATGAGGTTTTATCTTTTAAGTATTTATTTCCTAGTCCCATTTTATCGGTTTAATTATCCGTTAAATAATTGGGGATTGAATTGCATAGACTTGGAATGTAATTTTTCCAACATTTCAAGTGAATTTGGTCTTCATTTAAAATTTCTTGACGTGTGACATAACTGCACACCACATGAAAAAATAACCAAAATGCCCTTACTAGGGCCGATGGTTCGGTGGCATTATCTCCACCCCTCACCTATAAATACCATTACTTCCATCACCTATCCTTACCACTTCCACCATCAAATCCTCTCTTCCAAAAATTCTCAAAAAATTTCCTCTCAACCGAACTATCAATGGACGGCCACCGTCGAACTTTTTCATGATCACCCGAAGAAGAAATGGTGTTGGCTTTTGTCTGGCTTCAACATGCTTGCTCGGGGCCAAACATCTGGTACTGGTCGAATATTTACAACTACTACGTCTAATCGGCCCCTGATGCCGCCCCACTATGAACCGAGAGGCAGATCAAGGACCATTGACAAAGGACATCCATCAAGGTAAGACAATTCAATTTAATCTATCGTGAAAACCTTCATGCTCGGCTGTCGGGGTAAACCGATGATCAACTGAGAGCGTTGACTACGAACACATATCGGGACCGACATCGCCAAGCTTTCACCAAGTGGCTACAATATTACAACGAAATATAAATCGTTGTAACCTATGTTTAGTTTCCGCTTTAGTGATAATAAATCGTTGCTAACCTATGTTTAATTTCAAATTTGGAAATATCAATCGTGTAATGTGTGTTGTTTTTGTAATAAAAAATATTTTTAATATCAATTTATTTTATCAATTTACAAAAAAAAAACATAACTAGAGTTGTTGGTTAATAGTGCTAACTGATTGAAAAAAAACTGATTTAATATTATTTTATTTTATTAATCAACACAATCAACCAATAATCTTATTAAGAATAGAGATGCTCTTAAGATGGTTTAAACTCTACGTTACACGTTGAAGTGACAAAATAGCTTATTATAGATGAGTAACCAACTTGGGTGACTATCTGTTTCAATTAACAATTCCGTCGTGTTGAATCCATAAATTGCTAAAGTAGTTCCAAAGAATAATTTAAATAATCACCACCTATTTCTTCCCTCACACCCATATTTGGAAAAGAGAGAGGATAAAACAACTACCTCGTTCATGTCTACTCATATCTCCAAGATAAACCCAAACTTCCAAGTAAAAATAAACATACAAATATACAAAATTCACATGATACTGACACAACCTCATGACCTGTTTTGCATATGAAATCGATCAATATATACTTACATTAACAAAAACAAAACATACCAAAATCAATCAACACCAACACAACAAGAACTCAAGTTTCAATATCATAATAAGAAGCGAAAACCCCAAATCCGGATATTTTTTAACACATCACCGTTCCCCTAGGGGCGTAGCTTCTGCTTCTCGAGTACAAATCCGTACTCACGACCTTAACGTCGTGATCCACAAACTCACAAGCCATGTCTTCATCGATCCGTCCGATCCCAACACTGCAACTCCGCCGCAGCTTCACCGGCGAAGACCTCCTCCCAGTGAGCTCCGACTCAATCTTGGACCTTAAATTCCGGAGAGAAGCCAGCCTGAGGAGCTCCCCGCAGTCTTCGGAGCTGCCTCTTGATTTGGCACTGAAGCTCCTGGGGAGGCCGGAGCCGAGCTGGCCGGAGGGACAGCCCATGGCGGAGCCGTAGCCGGCGACGGAAGACCACTGGGTCATGCTCTGGATGTAAAAGTCTCTGGCTTTGACCAACAACTTGATCGGGGACTTGATGTACTTGCTAAGCTTAAACTTGGTCTTCAAGTCCTTGGACATGTTGTTCTCTGTAGTGGAGAATGGAGCAAGGATACGGGACAATAAATATAGGTGGGATGCGATAAGGATGGATGAGGAAATCAAGAAAACGAGTTATATTACTTATTAGTGATGGTGATCACTGTTTAGGGTGATGATGGTGGTGGTAATGAGATTAGAGTCTGGGAATGGTTGGAAATATATAAAGGTAAGAACTGAGCAAGTTTGCTTTAGAGGAAAATATGAAAGAGATAGGAGTGGGGATTGCTCAAGAGCTTTACATATACTTGAGCGCCTGGGTTGGTCCAACCGTAAGTGCACGGCACTTATTGATTGTTATTTAAAAAAAAAATATTTCAATGTTTATCCATACGGTATCTTAATAAAACAAATTATTGTCTTTAATTTACTTTAATACCTCGTCTAAATTACATCAACTGACGCTTTTTGCGATGAATTAAGAGCTGACTAATTAAAAAAAAACATCTAAGTGCGCACTAAACATGGGATGGGTTCTCCTCTGAGCTTCGTTAGGGTTTTCTTCGGGTCGTCATTAGTCATTTTTCATTGGCTCCCTCCCGTCAATGATGACGCGTCTCACAATATTGTTTGGTTCCTTCTCTGTAACTCCGATGGTTGTCGTCTGGTCCACCTCGACAACAATCGGCCTCGGCGCCTTGGAGCCCCTCGACCTCCCCATATCAGATCATATCCTTGGTCTCCACCGATGCACCCTCCTCGATATCTATCTCGATTATGGATCAAGCTAATTAATTGAGTCCGTTTTACTTTATATATTTTCTTTTTTGTAGGGTTAATGCCTAATGAGCAGAGATTCAGACATTTTTACCAGGAGGGAACCGTGATTCATGTTTATCCTCTCATTACTACTGATAGTTCAAGTTTGGTCGCACTCCAAGTCCTTATTAAGCAGAGATCAAACATCGTTTATGTACTACTCTGACCGGTTCTCTTCAATTATTAGTTTAAATTTCTTTAAGCTTCTTCAAAACGTTAAACTAACTCTCAAACTTGTTAAGAGAATTACTAACAAAGCTTCTTACTTTATATTCTATGTCTGTTCTTAAGTGGTTAGGGGATGTCCTTCTTGATGTACTTTGATGTATTCTTCACCTAGATCATCAATAAAAGTTGCATCTTATTCCAAAAAAAAAAGATCTGACTAATTTTATTATGAATTAAGGAATTTCTCAAATTTAGAAATAAGCCTATTTTTATGTGGTCAATTGATCAAGATGTTATGTAATTTTTTTTGAAAGTAAGATGTTATGTAAATGTGTTCTCTTCAACTCATTGAATTATCAAAATATACTTATTTGTCTTTACAAAGTATGAATGTGAATACTATACTATCCATAATGGCCGTCAGCATTGTTGAACAGTTTTTGCTGGACTTGATTTTTTTTTAACTCAACGAGAATGTTGAAAAAGAACAAACATTTGGTAAATTAATTAATGTGAGAAAATTAGCTATCACAATCAGAAGAAATTGAGATGAATTAAGAAATGATCGGACAGATAGTTAAGTTGATATATTAATCTCCCTCGTGTCTGGTGAATAATAGTTATTATAACTTGCATGTTCAAACTTTGAAGTCAACCCTATGTGCTTGGGATTTAAGGATAATCAATTATATATTTGCTTAAATCCATGATTTGAAAGCTAAGCAATATGGGCTTAGATTGGACGGGCCTCCTAGTTTGGTATGGGCTCTCAAAGGCCTTAGATATATGTGGGCCTATGAATGGTTGTCTGTGATTTTATTAATTTTAAAAATAGAATGTATAGAATAGGGGATGGAGTGATGGAGATGGAGGTTTCTGACGAGACCTGCAACAACAGAGGAGCAGGATTAGTTTACTCGACATCTTTCCTCCTTCACTGCTCTCAACACTCAAATTCAAACAATTTCCTCGTCAGGTGTTTTCCCCAATTGACCACTTTGTCCTTTTCACGTTTCATGAATGTTGGGTGTTTCAAAAATACAAACTTTAATGTTAAAAAAGCACAATTGCTCCATCATAACTTGTTTGATTATACGTCCATGATGTGTTTTTATGATGGGTTTTTTCAAGTCCGTGTCTTTTGACTGGAGAGTGATGCAAGCAAAGGCAAAGCAACGGAATCTCTATATTTGTGGGATAAAAAGGACTGTCTTCTTCTTCTTCTTCTTCTTGCTTGTGTGATTCACCCACACTCCAATAGCTTTCATTCTATGATGTGCTAGTGTAATGTGCCTTGGACTTGTCTATTTCAGCTTCTCCTTGTAAAGGGTTTGTTTCTGTTCGTGCAAACATGCGTATGGTTCAGAGCTCGATGAGGGGTGGGATTGGTGGGCTCGAGGGTTGTGGTGATGGGCAAGTCCTAGATCTGGATACCGCCGTCAAAGATGGGGTGCTGGGCGGCGGCGGCGAGGGTGGCGTGGACGAGAAACTGGATCTGGCGACGATGATTGAGCAGCTCTACTTGTGTGAGGTTCCGTCTGTGTTCATTTGCCCAATTTCTCTCGAGCCGATGCAAGACCCTGTGACCCTTTGCACAGGCCAGACCTACGAGAGGTCCAACATTGTCAAATGGTTCAGCTTGGGGCATCTCATCTGCCCCACCACCATGCAAGAGCTCTGGGATGATTCAATCACTCCGAACAAGACCCTTTACCATCTGATTGTCACTTGGTTCTCGCACAAGTACTTGCTCACCAAGAAGAGGCTTGAAGATGTCCAGGGGAGGGTGTCGGATTTGCTGGAGACCCTCAAGAAGGTCAAGGGTCAGGGAAGGGTTCAGGCCCTCAAGGAGCTTCATCAAGTCGTGGCAGCTCATGCCACTGCCAGGAACACTGTTGTTGATTCAGGTGGTGTTCCTCTGGTTTCTTCTCTACTCGGTCCCTTCACTTCACATGCTGTAGGTTCTGAAGTCATTGCCATTCTTGTACATCTAACCCTCGATTCAGAATCCAAACTTAATCTGATGCAGCCCGCAAAAGTTTCTTTGATGGTGGACATGTTGAATGAGGGGTCTATTGAGACCAAAATCAACTGTACCAGGTTGATCGAATCACTGGTTCAAGTGGATGATTTTCGACCAGAAATCGTCGCAAGCCATAGTCTATTGGCTGGTCTGATGAGGCTAGTGAAGGATAAAAGGCACACCAATGGTGTCTCGCCGGGGCTTGGTCTCCTCAAAACAATATGCTTGCATAAACAAGTCCGGAGCTTGGTTGTGAGCATTGGGGCTGTTCCTCAACTGGTTGGTCTGTTGCCTGCTTTCGACACTGAATGCTCGGAACTGGCGCTTCAGGTGTTGGATATATTGTCTTCTCTACCAGAGGGGAGATTGGCTTTGAAGGATTGTTCAGAGACCATTCCAAACATGGTGAGGCTGTTAATGAGAGTTTCAGAGAGCTGCACTCAATATGCATTGTCCATCTTATGGTCTTTGTGCAAACTTGCCCCAGAGGAATGCTCATCAATTGCCGTGGATGCTGGTCTTGCAGCAAAGCTCCTTCTTTTGATTCAGAGCGGTTGCAGTCCTGTTTTCAAGCAGAGGTCTGCTGAGTTATTGAAGTTGTGTAGTCTCAATTATTCAGATACCATCTTCATCTCCAAGTGTAAACTTACTAGGGCAATCCAATGAGATGGAAATTTCACTCTGAACTACACTACCCAGTAGAGGTGTGGCAGCATGCCCGTCCAAGCTATGCCAATGAATTTGGTCATATCAGGCTTAACCAACCTTTGAAGGTGTTCATAGTGGCAGTTCGCTCTCCTGTATATATTAGCTCCAGCGTTTGATTCAAGTTACTCGGAAGAAAGATCATAATGCCTGCATCAATGGCCTATTACGCTGCTGAAATAAATCCCCAGTTACAGAAAAATATTGCATAATGGATCTGTCTTGGGATATGAATGCTTGGGTTGGGAGGGAAAGTGAGGCTAGTATGTAGATCTTGCCGTTGATGATATAATAGACTAGTTAAGAGATAGACATTGCTCCTGGGTTCCTTTGTATCTTTCTAGTTGTTGTTTAGGTCTCAGGAGCAGCTGTTGAGTGTAGTGGGACTTTTGTTATGTCCCCCACAAGTGTAAAGACCTCTGGCCCTAAAAGAATCCATTGAAATAAACCATTTGGGTGTTCTATTTGATGTGCTTCATCTTTGTATGCTTCCTGTAAACTGTAACTTCCCTTGGCATATCTAATTGTTGTTCTTTAGAAATGGAATTGGTTTAGATTGTGTAACTGAGATGATATATCCATATCTGGTCACCAGATTACACAGTAGAAGTGAGTGAGTGAGAGGTGTTGAGTTGTCTACATGTGCTGAACTGAGACAATTGCTGTTTGCAGGTAGCATCAGGGAGCATGGTGTACTGGAGTTTATTTTATGGCTGGAAGAGTTGAGGAAAGGACCCATCACAGCCCTTTAATCAGTGTTGACTGTTGAAATGAAAAGAAAGGTAAGAGCTTTCACTGAATAGTACCCATGAATTGCTCTTTGTTTTTTACTTCTGACTAGCTCCATAAGTATAGACAATGTGGGTTCCTCCATGTGCATATACTTACAAATTATTTGTGGATAGTAGGGCTCTTATTCACTGACCTTATTTTACAAAACAAATGCACATTTGGGATTGCTTATCTCTTAGCTTCCCATGTTCTGGTTTTCAGTTTAGCCGGGAAAAGCAAACAACTTTAAAAAGGGAGTCTGAGAAAAGAGCCCTTGATGCATTGGCATCTTTAGATGTTGGTTGAGGCCCTAATGTGTGGAGGGAAAAACGAGTCCATTCTTAGAGAAGCCGCCTAGGTCACTTTTCTAGGTTGTCTATATGTTTGGATGTAGGCTTGGATTCTTGATCTTCATACTTGTGGCTGTGGATCTTCCATACCGATATGACATAAGATTTTAGCATAATCTTATATATTCCACTTAAGGAATCTATGATTGGCATACATATATGCTTTGAATAAGACTTGGAAGAGTTAGATATTATATTTGTCGATATCATATGGCGCATAATGAGAAGGGGAGGGGAGACGAGAGAGCAACACCTGCTGGCCGCTGCTCTCCAATCTCCATCATGCTTCGAGCATCATATGCATATCCTCTACAATACATACTGCTGGTTGGATAGCCTCTGCAACTTGCATTTCTTTTTGAAACAACTAAACAAAACAAATCTTGATCAAATCTTCCACTTAGTGGGGCTGATGAGTGAGTGCTTGTTTTGTTGTTTCAATGGAGATGGCCCTGGTCAAGTAATTGACTGGTCTTGGTCTTGGTTGAATTTAAGCTTAGTTGATATGTCCATGGATCATTGACCGCTTCCTTGCTTTGAAGTATCCATAGAATCCTTTGATATGTATTGTATTATCAACTGTCACTTTTAATTGTTAGGGATGTCAAGAATGGAATGTCTGGATTATCTGTATCTGAAGTCAATATATATGAAATGACCTATGGCTGCTACTAGTAAATATATTTAAGTTGTTGATTAAGATGGTATCATAATCTGTGGACTGAGATGATAATTGGACTCTCCCTTTCACGAAAGTCTAAGTAAAATGGCTGCGAATTCTCTGGTGATCTCATTACCCAAACTGGCAGATAAGCCTAGTTTCTTGGTTTTAATATGTGGAAATTAGAATTGGAATCAGTCCAGTAAACACTCAGGTGGATTAGTCAAGAGCTAAATGATCATTTGATAGCAATATAATATCCCGCCGACGCCTCAGGACAAACCAACATTTAACAATTTTATCTTATCTTTTTTCTCATTCACTTGCCTTTATATATATTACCAGACAAATCCTTCTGATCAAACCGCTCCCATTTCTTAGATTCACTACTTTTTTCAGGGTCAAAATGGAATCTTTCTCTTCGTTTCTCTACTTGTCGGAGGAAAGGAATGAAGAGAGGCCTTGTCGCCCTTTTCACTCGGCTCTGCACTCCGTTCGTAAGCCTCAGGCTAAGCCGTGGAAGAAGCCGGTGGCACCACCTGTGCCGGTACCTACCAGGGTCTACAAAGTGGACAGTGTCCACTTCAAGGAAGTTGTGCAGCAGCTCACCGGTGCAAGCGCGTCTGGGCGGCTCAGGCGAGCCGCGCCTCCCCCTCTTGATCTTGCTACCATCCCATCGCCAATGCCAATGTTACAGCCACTGCCAAGGCTTCCTTCTCCATCCTGTGGCAGTGCCATTTTGGTGCCTGAAACACTGGAAATGGCCAAACCATGGATGTTATCCGATACAAGTCTCGGTTTGTGCTCTCCTGCTTCACTGGATTTGGGTTTGTCTCCGACTTCTTTTATGTGGAGCTGTCTACCGATCCTCAGTCCAGGAACCCTATCCATTTTCTGAGCAAAGCACACTTGTTTCTTTAGATATATCAGCTATTTCTTTTCCATACCCTTTAGTTCATCTTGTGTGAGTTTATTCTACGTAGTGATACTAGTATTCTTATTTTTATCTGGCCTTCTTGATGGAGTAAAGACCATTGGAGATGTATTAAAACAACAGTTATGACCAAGAGCAAGTGTCTTATCATGTTGTTTCATCATGTGATATGAATAACTATGTTTGGACATGCAAGAGCAGTTAACAACATATATACATCATCCAAACACAAAGTTGCTGCTACTATATAATATAACCAAGGCAAAACAAACCACTTTAAATGGAAATTAGAGCATATAAAGAGGCAAGACTTTGTTGAAAGGATTTAATATTCATGTTCCAAAACGATACAGTTTTTCAGATTGCAACCTAACACCAAAAGCATGAAACGGCTGCTGGATTTCATTTGTCATATACACAAACATGGAATCATAGACAGATCTATATCTTAGCAGGGCTGACATATGTGAACAAAACTTTCTCATGCAAATGCACATGAAACCAAATACACAACTATTCATCTCTATGTCATCTTTTTGCTAGTTTAGACTACAAATCTTTGACCTAGTTATCCCAGTAGTTCCTGAGCTGTGACATATGCAATAGAAGTTCATTCCTGCCCATGCCAGTGACACTGCTAGTCATGATCCATGGAGGAGCTACTTTGAAGTTTTGCATCATTATCTCTTGATAGGTCCTGATGTTCTCGTCCGGCCGTTTCCCTTTGCTGCTCTTCATTTTGTCACACTTGGTGAAAACGTAGGTCACAGGTATCTGAATAATCAACTTACATTAGCATTCCATCAAGACCACCAGAGAAAACAAAGACTAAAACAGCAAGCATACATGGTGACGCCCAAGCCAATTAGCACAGTCAAGGTCAATCCTTTGAGGTGGAACACTTGCATCTATAAGAAGTAGGACACCCACAAGAGTGTCTCTGTTCAAAAAATACCCTTTTGTGAAGGCAGACCAATCCATTCTAGCAGACTCTGACACTTTAGCAAACCTGCAAATGAAGTAGATTGTAGTAACAAAAATCTACCATAAACACAAACTAAATATAGTTGAAGATTATATACAAGACATCCATCATCTAGCTCTGGAGACTGAAGGCATTCATTTCATATCCATCTGAGCAAAATTTAACCACTGAAGTGATGAAATAAAACTACTTATTTTGCAATAGTTGAAATTAGACAATTGATTCAAGGGTTAAATATCAAAACTTACTCTTAATTATTGGTCATGAACACTACACTACGCAACGTTTCAAAATGATAAATTTACTACCTTAAGTATTGATCATGCGATTTTGTTAGTAAAAATGGACGGAATATTACATTCCGTTAGTCATATGACCTCAAGTGTTATATAATGGATGGTAAAATGACACATTCCCTTAATTATTTGACCTCTGTTTTATAAGAAACAATAACGAGGATACAATGGTAATATTCCTTATAAAATGTATAGTGGTCAAATAATTAAGGGAAAGCGTCATTTTACCATCATTATATAACACTTGAGGTCATATGACTAACGGAATGTAATATTCCGTCCATTTTTACTAACAAAATCGCGTGACCAATACTTAAGGTAGTGCATTTGTCATTTTGAAACGTTGGGTAGTGTAGTGTTCGTGACCAATACTTAAGAGTAAGTTTCGATATTTAACCCTAGATTCAATTATGCAAAATGAAAGAGCCTTTCATTCAGCATTTCAGCTACACCATGAGCTACTCAAGTCTCATCTGTAAAACAACATAAACCAAGCCATTTCCAAAACTGTTGGGGTTGACTAGCACCTCCCTCCCCCCCCCCTTTCCATTCTATCTGATGCCATCTCCTCCATGAAGCCAAGTGCATTCATGTCTTTTCTTACTACTTTTTTCAATGTTAGTTTAAGCCTACTCCTTGCCCTTTTAGTTTCTCCTAATTGATATACGGCAATATACTCGGGGACAAAGATTAACACGTGGCATCGCCTCTAACCGAAGGGCCACACACGTGACTACCAATAGGTTTTGCTGGAGTAAACCACATTATAAGGACAGCTTTACATTGTTCTCAACAACATTTTGTATCCACAATGGAAATCTGAGAGTATATTTCCAATTAACAGCTCAATAGAAGAGAAAGGAACCACGGGTTTTACAAATATGTTAATGCGAACAACGTATGGCTCTTCATCTTTTAGACGCTTCATGTCTAATATACTAAAACATAAGCAAGAAACACTTGAGAAGGTTTAGAACAAGTCACAACTGAAGTGAAATTGAAACTCTGGCTTACCCGTAACCAGGCAAATCCACAATATACCAACTTTTGTTCACCAAAAAATGGTTGATCAACTGAGTCTTCCCTGCAAATTGGGATTTTATTTCAATCAAGATTGACATGGAAAACAAAAACATTTTATGAAACCCAGAACGAACCTGGTTTCTTAGAAGTGAGAGCAACCTCCTTCTTCCGAGCCAGAGCATTGATAAGCGAGGACTTCCCCACATTAGATCGACCCAGGATTGCAAACTCCGGCCGGCCATCCTTAGGACAGTCCTTGGCCCGCACGCTGCTCTTCACGAACTGCACCTCCTTAATCTGGGAATCACCGGCGTAAGGGCCAGCGATGATGTTGGAATTGGGCAGGACCATGGCCTCGGTAACCTCTTCCGGCGAGACTCCAGGCGGCTCGAACAGGAGAAACCGGCCGGTCTCGTACTGCTCCCCTGTCTTCGAAGCCGAAACATGGTGGATTGGATTGAGAGTTTTGCGAGAAGATGATCCGGAAAGATGGGTTTTGAAGGATAACCAGAACGGTGGAGATTTTGTACATGGAGCTAAAGGTGGTGATAGTAGAGAAGACGAGAACTGGAGAGCGCACAGACGATTTCTCAGTAACATTGCTGGAGGGAGGGATAGGTCACCAGAAAATATCGCGGCCAAGCTTTCTACTCTCTGATCCACAATACGGCGTCGTATAAGGTCGAATGAAATCCTATGGGCCTTAGGCCCAGAGGTTCAATGAGTACAACTAATCATTGCGTTATCTCCAATTCAGTGCAGCCGGCGACGTCGTTTCCTCAACTCTTATCCCCCGTTAAGATCTGCAGCTCTCACTCCAAGTCGCGATTCGACCACTGCCTCCGTCACCAGCATGTCTTGGCTTGCACGATCCATCGCGAATTCGCTCCGGCTCGACGATGATGAAGAAACCAGTGCCGGAGACACGGAATCGCCAATCAGTCCGGATCCGCAGGTCGGTGAAGGTCAACATCCCCAATCGTCACCGTCCTCGCCGTCATCGGCGCCATCAACTCCCACCGCCCGAGGAGTCAAGGAGGATCTATCCGAGATCACTAAAACCCTAACCCGACAGTTCTGGGGCGTGGCTTCTTTCCTCGCGCCTCCTCCGGAACCCTCCCCTCCAGCTCAGATCTCCAATTCCGATCCTGATCAGTCAGAGCACGAGGAGCCTTCTGATGAAGATAATTATGAGGAGGCGGTGATTTCTGGAATCCGGAGCGATTTCGCGGAGATCAGTGGAAGAGTGAAGCTCGGGATCTCCAAGCTGTCGAGTAATATAGCTGTCTCGGAGATTTCGAAGATCGCTTCCAATTTCCTTCAGCTCGGCTCGGAGGAGGGATCTATGGAGAAGTACGAGTCCATCGGCGTCACGGAGGAGGTACTGGCATTTGTGAACAATATCGCTATGCATCCGGAGACTTGGTTGGATTTTCCTGTGCCCGATGAAGATGACAACGACGACTTTGATGGTATGTATTGGGAATTTCATTTGCATTTCTTGTATTCGAATTTCTAACTTTGCGTGTTTGCTTATGTAATCACGCATGCTGAAAACTGTGGGCTACATTCTGTAGCGTTTCTATAATTGAACTGATTTAGGGTTGCTTTTAAGTAGATGGGTAATGATGGGGTGTTTATGTTTGATTTCCTGGTCGACTTAAAATAGTTGAAGGCTTGCATTATTATCATTCGAAGTATTGTTCCATCTTATGCTAATTTTTGTACAAATGATGGATCTTATAATCAGCAAAAGAGTTTTTGGTTACTTGGAGCAAGAATAATTGTTGCATTGCCGTAGCTTGAATGTCTTTTCCCTGAAATGATCCAGGATAGAGAAGAAGATGAACTTTGATTGGGTCTGATTTTAAAGAATTGATTACTTGTGTTCCCCCAAAATCTTTATACAAAAAGGTTCAATTCAACTTACAGCATAGGGGAAATGTTTGATAACTGTATTTACTATCACTCTATTTCAATAACTATAATTTTTGCTTTGTTGGATGTGGGTGGTGATTTCTCTATCTTTTCCTTGAGATCATTACCGACATACAACAAATATATTCTGCCGACTAACTTGTAGTTGTTTAGAAACCCTTCATTTATCATGATTCATGCCCATTATAATTGTGTATCTACCTAAGAATGGATTGTCATGTTGGTTATCTTAATATGTATTCATTTAATTATCATCAGATATGCTCATATCCTTACTCATATGTCAGCTTCTATCTAGTTTGCCTCCTGCATTCCTAAATGCTATCTTAAGTAATGAGATGCCTACATGCCATCTAAAGAATGATATTTCGAAGTTATAACATTTAAAAGCATCCTTGAGGGTTACTTACTTTTGAAGGACACTTAAATATTCATTTTCTAAATTATAGTGGAAAACAAAGTTATTTTCTTGGCTGGCTGGCTTTTCTGTAACACGAGCTTCATATAATCATGTTAACCTGTAATGTATCATGTGATTCACATTTCAGATTTTGACATGTCTGATGCCCAACAAGAGCACGCTTTAGCTGTTGAACGTCTTGTGCCGAGATTAGCTGCTCTCAGAATGGAACTTTGTCCTGGATATATGAGTGACGGTTGCTTTTGGAAGATTTACTTTGTGCTTTTGCACCCTAGACTTGATAAACATGTCGCTCTACTTTTGTCAACACCCCAAGTAAGTCAATTACAAGCAAGATAGACAATACGTTTATTGTTATTTTTTCTCTTTCCTGATGATTGTAAACCTTTCTGTCTGCTAGTCTAATAAGTATGTAATTTCTCCTGCTCTAGTTTTCCTTGAAGATTTGTACCTCCATAGGCTGCTAAGTCTCTAACCTGCTGTAATTATGCATGCAGATAATGGAAGCCAGAGCATTGTTAACTCGTGATTTAAGGAACCGAACCAATCCATCTTATCCAAAAGAAACCGTCAATTCTGCAATTGAAGACCACCCTTCTGTGCCAACTGATGTTCAATTTGAGTCACAGCCACTAAAGGTATCTGCTGTCGAAGCAACCCCATCTAGTGCAGTGTCTGATGCTGAGATGGACAAACATGCTGTTCAAAGTACTGAGGTTCAAATTGTTGACAAGTCCATGATTGAGGAGAAACCTGTGAACCAAACCAAATACCACAACTCATCATCTGAAGACGATAATGATGATTGGCTGAAAGAAGATACATCTGAAATAGTTAGTGTCAACAAAACGACCATGCCTATTGTGAATGATGAGGATGTTTCGTTCAGTGATCTTGAGGATGATGATGATGGAGATGCTCCTGCCAGTTATAAGAAAGATGGATCTGATTCTTCAACAAAAGATTCGCGAGATTGGATTCAGCTAAGCAGAAGCTCCACTGACTCGGGTAAGGATATAAATTCTGGTGATATGAAACATGCTGAGCAGGTAAATTCTCCTAGCCCTGAAAACAAAGAATCTAATGACTGGCTCGATGTGGATGACATTGATGTCATTTGATGATACAATTGATGCTTATGTCATGGGGTTTATTTGATTTGCCTTGTCTACTTGTTTTTCCCCTTGTGAATAGTTGGTCATGATTTCCTAGTCTACATTAGGCTTTGGGAGACCCTATGTTTGTACATAAAGCTTCATCTATGTTGGATCATATGGAATGTACTTTTATGTGTAAATTCAGTACTACCTCATGAACTAATGCCATCATTCGAATATAGAATTGCATGTTATTTGTGGAAGTAACTGAATTTATGGATCATCTTCACTTCAAAAAATTCAATTTTTTTTTTGATCAGCGAATTCAATATAACTAGTGATATATGCTGGATCATTCAATAAATGTGTTTGCAGTGTTGTATTTTTAAAGCTAGTTAGCCTCAACAATGCGCTGCAACTCTAACAAGCGACCAGAATAGGCTTGTGGAGTTGCTAGCAGATAAGTTAGGTGGGTCAGGCGAATCCGAACCGGACAGATGAGTTCTATTTAATCATCTTAGTGCAATATGATTTGAACCTCACATTCATCTGCAGGATGCCACTCTTCATTGCAGACTTGGTACTAAATTCTAATTTCAATGGGCTAACTTTCACTATTCTTTGATAAAGATGGTAAGTGTCTTATTGCCAAGTATTAGATTCACTATTCTATGTACACCAGCTTATTTACAGACATAGCAGGCTTCCTCAACGTCGAATAGGTCCAAAATTGCTAGAGAAACGCTCTATCTGGGACCAAAATAGGTCTCCCAGTGAGAATCTTGGCCTGTCATCTTGTAGAAGACCCTTGCTTTTGCCCGATTGAGACAAAGGTCCTTGTTGCTTCACCACCAGTACGGACCCTCCTATCTCTTCCCTGACCAACTCAATTGTCTTGGCACAGACCTGGTGACCTGAAGTGTCCGCAACGTAAAACGAACCAACTGATCTTTCACCTCTAGTTTCAACTTCTGCCCTTGTTATTGATAGCCCATTCTTGTGCAAGATCCTTGTTACATCTGAGAGCTGTCCCATTCTGTTCTCAGTGCATATATCCAGCCTCAATCCCTAAACATATAGGAAACATGAGTAAAAGAAACACTCAAATATCACATGACAAACAGTGTTTTAAAATTCTTACATGACAAACCCTCCTCTCTATGGCAGAGATCAAGCTGTTGGTCAAGCTCTGCCGCTCTTCCTCAGATCCCAAGGTGCAACCATCCTTGTGCCTGATGAAGTACTCCTGCATATAAACCCAATCAACATCGTATTTAGCTCATAATAAACACATTCAGCATAAGTAGTTATGATTGATACCTGATCAGCCATGAACCCCTTTGAGCCAACTGCAGCATGAAACACCACGTACTCCATCTCAGTCAGCGCGCACACAGTGTCAAACAACAATTTGGGACGATCTCTACACCTCACATTCACAACAGAGTAGCCTCTCTCATTGCAGCTTTCCACTGACACGTGAATCCCTCCACAACCCTTCCTGAACCCTCCACCACAGAGACAACCACCACATTCCTCGTAGTCCCTATCTGCATACATCAACTGGTGCAGCCTCCTCTCTGTATGCACGGGGCTTGCAGGTGGGGCGGTCAACCTCACACTGCTCTTCTCTCCCTTCACATGGTGGGCCTCCACTACAATCTCAAGCTGCTCCTCTATCCATGCCAGCTGTTTCTGGTCCGTCAATGGCCTGCCTTCCACCCCATCCTCCATGTAGATTATGCAGGCCAGGCGGGTGTTATGGGTCCATGCCACTGTACCAGTTACATTGCATCCCAGGTCAACAAGCACAGCTAATATCTCAGACATGAACCCGGGTCGGTTTGTCCCGGTCATCTCCAATGCTGTGTGCTCTGTTGGCATATACCATGATCTTACATTTCTTCCCAAGCGTGTGTGTGGCATCCCTCTACTTGCCGAAAGGGCCTGTTGTCATCATTTATTTTTATTACATTTCTTTCATAATTAATACATAAGAGCAAGATGTGTGATAAAACAAGGAAGTACGTGTTAATAGAGCCATAGAGGGAGAGAAAGAGACCTGCTCAATGTAAAGTATGAGGCTTTCATCAGTGAGTTTGTTGCCAAGTTGGTCCGTCACATGGAACACTGCAAAACCATGGAAGTAATAAGAAAGATGCACAAGAGAGTATCAAGCACAATACAATACATTCAAATTGTATTGCTGAGGGTAAGTCACGTGCAGGCCACAAAGTATGGCTAGTGATTCTTCAATCAATGTCAGACTACTCGGCACAAAAATGTGGAAGATTGTGCAAAAATTGATGGAGATGACTCACCATCCATGAACCAACCGCCGTCTGAGGAAATGTATGATTTGGAGATGACAAGGTCCAGATCTGTGAGAACTTGGACCATTTCTAGCAAGACCCCATGCTTGTTTGCACTGTCCACCTGTAAAATGTGAAGTTCATTAGACTGGTAAAACAGTCAACAGTTTTTCGCAGTCACGGGTCATTTTCTCAATTGCAATTTGGTCCCCCCTCTCTAATTTTGAACTTAAATAAGCTCGTGGGACTCTACCGGTTAACCATTGAACTAGAATGGGAAAGCACATGGTAAAGATTTACTATTTTGCCCCCAATCCTATAAGATAATAGGATTCTTTTCTGGGTTATTAGGGAATCACAGTTTTTTTTATGCAACTAGATTCCATCATATTATTTGGTTTCCATCACAGTGAGCTAGCTACTTTCAGTAAAGGAGTATATGGTTATCATGAATGAGACAGTGCATTAACTTGAACAAAACCTCTACCCAACACAACATTAGATGTAATGAAATAGATCACCATTAATAACAAAGTATGTTTTCGTAGATATTCCTTGTGGTCTCCAACCTATTTCTACAATCCTACCAGGACAACCTTTAGTACACAATTCAAATAGAGAAACTTTAACACCTGGGATCTTTTCGATACATTTTCGTGGCCTCCCCTTTTGGGGAGCCTTAGTGACTCATGCCCACCCACCGAATGGATATCTGGCATCTTTAGCATAATATTATATGCAAAGGCGAATTGTTTAATCTCAAGTGGGCATGTGGAATTGATGGGTTTATTCTGTAGAAGCCTAACACAGAATTAAGATATGCAGACATAACTAACCAATTTCTAGAGAATCAATGCACCAACATCAACATCCAGAATTTCTAGGACTATACAGCTATTTCTTTGAATATTCACAAGTCTGCATTGAACTTAAACCAGGTTCTTGAGGGTGGACAAACAAAAAAACATCTATCTATAACCACCTCCAAAATAAAGAAAGAAACTTGATAGATTTCATGTTGAATTTTTACAGTAAGATTGCAGAAACCAGATTGTTACCTTGACAAGGGTACATTCTGCACATGAATCATTATCGATACAAACCCTGAAACCCCAAAACCAGACAGAAGAGCTCAGCATTAACAAATGATCAACCATAGAGAAGCAAACAAGAAAAGTGATATCTGAAGTGGGTACCTTGGTGGGTAAATTCGTTCGATGAGTGATTCGAAATCGGGATCAAAGTAAGGCTCGTAGGTGTAAGTAGCCATCTTCCCCACAAACAACACACTTAGTTTCTGTAGTTGTTGTTGTTGTTCAGATTTGGGTTATATTAGGTGGGCAAGAGATACAGGCTGCCACCATCTGGATTATGAAGACACAGATAGAGATACAATTGATTAAAAACAAAGAAAAGACGTCAGAAAAACAAGCAGAGCAACAATCGTGTGAAAGAGATAAGTGGCTGCGTCCAGATAATGATTAGTGAAGTATAAAATCAGAAACCCAATATAAAATTTGTGCCGAAATCGGAAAGAGTCTTCCTAATATTATTCACAAACATGAATGTGTCACAGAAACAAAACATCAGATTCTGTAAGCTATGGATTACTTCAGCAGCAAGAAGTAGAAGAGTAGAACCTAATCGAAAAATGCGAAACCTTGACCAGTTCAAAAATTGGAGACAAATAGTGAAATAAAAAAAATATCAGAGGAAAAGAAGCAAGACCCAGAAAAGAAATCACCTGTTGAAAGAGACAGAGGCGCTTCTTGGCTTCTTTTACAAAGAGAAGCGGACAGAGGAGGAAGAAAGAGCAAAGCAGATTGCTAATTTCTAATTAGGAAGAGAGAGTGTGGTTGTGGCTGAGGCTGATTGATCCCTCTCCTTGTTTTCACCCTAGCACGACTCTGGCCCCGTGTTTCCGCCACGTGGCCGTTTCTTTACACGTGTTCCTCGGTACAGGTTTGCATCCGAGAACTGTGCGGCGGCTTGGCCTCGACTATTTTGACACGTGTCTACTTACGTGGTTTTGGAGTTTGTTTCGGGTTCAGATTCAATGGTGTCGTTCTTATTTGTGAGACTTTCGAAGAAACCAAATCCAGTTGTTTAGGAATTGGATTGTGCATTCAAGTTTGAGTTAGTTACCGCTTGTCATTTTTCTTGTCAACCATAACGAATTTTGGGGGGTCCAAAGATCACTGCAAGGACGGAGTAGGAATTAGTGAAAAGGGCCTCCTCAGAATAATTTACTTGAGGGGTAGTCTTCGTAATTTTACAGTTCTTCCAAACATACAAAAATACGATTATACCTTTCAATTATCATCTTTTAACTCCCCAACACCAACACAATCACCTCATAATCACTTCTCTTCATCTTCTTCTCTCTCAACTTTTCTTTCTTTTCTCTTTTATCTTCTCTCTTTAAACTTCAATCTTTTTCTTCTTATCTTTACTTCTCCTATCTCCACTCGTCGTTGTCACATTGAGGTTGCCACGAAATCACGGTAGCCTTATTTTTCTCTTCATCTTCTTTTCTCTGAACCCTTCTTCCCCTTATTTTTCTTCTTTCTTCTTCTCTACCGTCAATCAGAGCTAATTGGGGCCAATACGTCGCCGATTGGCGCCATCCCGCGGCAGATTGAGCCAATCCCAATCAGAGCTGATTGGCCCCCAATCTGCTTCGATTGGCCCCTAATCAGCCCCGATTGGGGTCATCCCGCCGCCGATTGGGCCAATCTGCCGCGGGATGGCCAAATCTGGGAGCCAAAAAAATGGGCGGGAATTTCAAATTTTGAAATTTTCAAATTTTGAAAATCGGGGGAAATCAAAATTCGAAAAAAGGGCAAAAGAGGAATAATTAAAAATTCATTAAAGAATGAGGTCTTTTTGCAAAACATAACATGGTTGGAGGTTTTTTAGCAATAAATTAAGAACATAAGGCTCTTTTCATAATTTGTCACAGGACGGAGCTACATGTAAATGAGTCTTTCTTGTTTGGAGGAGGGCCTCCCTCTAGATAGATGTGTCTTGTCCATGTGTCTGGATAGATAACTGTCAGGGGAAGATTCCAGACCTAGTTATTTTTAACCTTCCAGATTCCAATGAAGATTTTTGTGACTATGTTTGAGGTTTGTGTTTGGACCATTGAGTTCACTAGGTGGTCATTGATGTTGTATGGGATGGCGGCAAAATTCCATCAATTTTGATCCAGTATTTAGTGACAAATTTATAAAGGAGGAAGAGATGTTCCATTGTCTCCTGCTGTTAGCAACAAATAGGACAAAAGGGTAACACGAGAACAAAACATCGGTATGTCATAGAAAGATGTGAATTCATGGTTTGACCTTGAACGTCCAAATAGTAGGCCATGGTGGGGGGGGGGGGGGGGGGGGTGATCAGTTTTGGTCATAGGGCTTGATATCCGGCCATGTGGAGTAGTGCCCCTGGGATCGACCACCCAATACCCTGTATATGTGGTCCTTGTAGCTGATAAAGGAGTGGCCAAGATGGCCGCCCTGGTCTCTAGGGGAGAACAAAGTACTAATGTGGGAGGCATTCCACTACCTCAGATTAATAAGCATGAAGGAGCTAACCATAATTCCTGCAAGGGTCAGGGAGGTTGTATGGATATATAGATCTAAAGCGGCCAGTCAGGGTGTACCAATTACGAGGGTGGTTTAGCCATTACCGGTCGTTCAGCGCATGCCTGAGCTGATAATTTCTCGAGTGCCCCTGATGCTTGTCCATACGTAGGTGGGATTGGGTCCTCCTTTAGTTGTTAGGAAAAAAGAAATCTGAGCCGCATGAGCTCCACACATACATCACCATCCACCTTGAACTCAGAATTTGTCGATGATAGTACGATTGTCTTTTCCTTGCAGCAGTTCCAAGCAATTAAAGTGGTGTTGAGATAGACCGAATAGTTTTCAGTTTAATGACGATCATCTGGATAACCAACCTAGTCGGCGTCACTAGATGCCACGATAGTCTTATGTAGATCCTTGGTAATGTACAAACCGACCAATGACGTGCATAGGTGAAATCATAGAACACGTTTCAAGGGTATGTGACTTTTTTTTATGAAGAACGGGAGGCATCAATTTTATATATCAGTCAAAGTGACATACATACAATCTGATGAAAACGTACAAATGAACGATAAATATTACAGACTCCAGTCTAATTAGCCTATAATATTACCGACTCCCTACCAAAACTAGAACGCAAAACAGAGCGCCTTAGAACGTGCAAACAACGTGCACACCAAACTGTGCAACAAGTGCACAGCAAACGTGCAACTAGTGCACACAAACCGTGCAACTAGTGCACACCCAATCTGCACCAAGTGTAGTTATTGAAAAACAGTAAAACAAAAGGAAAAATTAAACTTAGACGATTCAGAGTCACCACCGTCCGACCACGCGCCAAACCCAGCCACCAAAAGTACCGAATCGAACCTTGGTAGCAAGGAGAAGCTTCAGATGCATACCAAGGAGACCGGGAATGCCGAAACTCCAGCGAGACGAGTCGTCGGAATTAACCACCGCCGGCCAACAACGAGCAGAGAAGGGACCTTGACCCGAGGAATCCGGAAAGCACGAACTCCAGATCGTCGATAAAGGTAACTGTGAAGGCCGAATCTGTAGCGTGACGAGCCACCGGAGCTGCCCACCACCGCCCAAACCCACCTTACTCGACCGTAGGCACCACGAACACAAGGTGGACCTAAGTCTGGTGGAAACTCCGGACTTTCCCGGTCACCGGAACACGACAAACCGACGCTGGACTAGGCTTGAAGAACTGGAGCAAATGAACACCGACCGAAGAGACGACCAGCACAGATCCTCGAGGTGATCGGAGCAGAGACCACCAAGTCGCAACCAGAGGGTGACCACCATCGAAACTACCGGCAAGAAGATGAAGCAAGGTAAAGGGAGGGGAGGAGGCGGTAAGGCGTTCACCACCGGCGACGACCATGGCCGGAGACCATGGCATCGCCGGTGACGAAGAAGGGAACAGGTTAGAGAGGCGGCGATGGTTCTCAAAAGCAGATACCGTTTTCAAAACAATAATTTAGAGGTATGTGATTTAGTTTGTTGCAAATATTGAGAGACAAATTCGTCGTCCATGATTGTGTAGCTCCATCAAAGCACAAGATAGACACAGGTGGATCCAATTCAAATGACATGATTAAGTATTGAAAGGAGCAAATTATTTTATCTGATTGACAGATCATTATTCTACTACAAATACAGCCTGTAGGGCTGTGATCTGTATGGTTGGAAGAACGAGAGTTTTTGTTAATTTTTCAACCAAAACTTTTGAAACGATCAAATGCATCTCTTGTGCTCGTTTCATCTGTGTAACCAAGCTCACATAGGCTAATGTGTTCTCATCAGTGTAGTCGTTACTCTACTATTTACACTAGCCTATGACCTTTTGAAACGATCAAATCCAACTCTTGTGCTCTTCCAGATTAGGTATCTTTTATATCATCAATCTAGAAGAGTATTCATCTTCATTCTCTTTGAAAAAAAATATTGGACATCATCAATACAGTAATTTTCATGTGTAGGTGCAAGATCCAATCACGTCGGGTACAGATTTAAAGACCACCTATCAATTTAATTAGAACACAAGGGTACAGATTTTAAGACCACCTATCAATTTAATCAGAACACAAGGGGGGTATTTCTGAAATACTGACTTCATTTGGACCATGTTGGTTAGAAGAGCTACTGAAGATTTGGTTATTGAATTTAAATTTCTGCTCATATTTATTGCAGAATGATTTACTGTTGAGCATCTCCATGAAGCAAGCAAGAAAAGGAAAATTTCAGCAAACTTTTGTTAGGTGGAGCCTGAACCAGTCTTGTCCTTTGCAGCTGCCTCTTCATCAAGCTTCTTTTTCCAGTACTCATCAACTGAGGGTCCAAATATTGCCTTCCCGGAAATCACTCCAATCCTGAAAACCCGTGTCAGAATATATAAAACTCGTAATTATCATGCAAAATGTAACCAGAGGAAGCATTCTAAAGAAATTACAACTGCAATCAATTTCCCTGAAGAGTAGAGATGAAACAGCCAACTGCAAACCTAACTCTAAAATGTCCTCCCAGTCATCATTGTTGGTGCAACCTTAAAGTTGGCACTATGTTTTTATTCATGTGCTCAACTAACAATGTGTACGTCTTCCTGAACCCATGTATGCGATATAGAGTTGAAGACAGAACCATTAAGCTTCTGTTGGTGCTACATAGCTCATAGTCATAGGTTTCCTTTTAACTTCTTAACACCACTACACCAAAGACCTCCTTGTATTTATCTCATAATGTTATTGCTTATTAGTCAAGATTAACAACATGGGAGACAATAGACATCTTGGTTCTGTAAAGTCAACAGTTTCTGCAAAGCTTCACTAGAAGATCAGCAAGAATCAGTATCCCCTTGTTTCTTAGTCTTTGCTATTACCGGTCAAGAAAATTTGAAGAGCAAGTCTAAAGGAAAATGATGCCATTCTAACAAGAAAAGCGGATACTTAACCTCTTATTTTAAACTACTTTACTAAAATGGGTTCTCACTAAGGATCAACTGGTAGCAGAAAATCATCACCATCAAAATGGTCTAATCGCATCACACCCGTAGAAAGCCAATAATCACGTTCATGGGAGAGAAATATCTAATCAATAAAAATGTCCTTATTTAGCTACCAACACAAATAGCAATACAGAAATTACAAATCCCACTTCAGAACATCGAAGAGTCATAATTCCAGATATACCCATATCGCAATATTTCGAAAATAAATCGCTAAAACACTAAAATTGCAGCTGAACAAAGAAAACATAGCTTGGTTGACTTTACTAGGAATCAAAGGCAACATTTTTATTGACAAATTCAAAAGCAGATACAATACAAAATCAGACGAGGGTGAGAGTAAACTTACACCACAGCTCCAATGACAGTGGGAAAGGACAAAAATCTGTTTCGACGGAACATTATGGGGCTCTAATTCTCTCGTATTCGCTCCAACTGTGGGTTGCAGAAACGTGATTTTTCTAGGGTTTTTATATTTTCGATCTCATCTGGAGTTTGATTGAGGAGGGTCTAATTCCGTACAGAGGAGTCACAGTTTCATACTGGTTGGACTAAAAAGGCCCACTTCTTATGGGCTGGGCTTTTACATGGGCAATGGAGTTATTGCATCTCTCTCCTGATGTTTTGGGCCGAGACGAATATAATTTTCGTTTCGTTTTTTATTAGTTTTTTTATAGTAAATTGTCATTCTATTCAATTAAAAGAGTCCGTACATGTTTAAACCCCAGAGGGAAACAGAGAATCCCTGTAACTACTATCACGTCAGAGACGTGTTGGTGATGTGCCTTAGTGGCGTCTAGACGTAACAACCAAACATAGGTAACTAAATTAAAAGGAAAGCAGACACCTAATAACGAAAAAGTAAAAACCATGGTAGATAAAATTCGCCGACGAACACTACTCAAGATGGGGTCTGGGTGCCGCTGAGTCACCCACGGGTGACACTCTGCCTTGTTGGTGCAACCGAACCTGTGATCGTCAATGGAGGAAGGTTGGTGGGCCACCCCTAGAGACTCCTTCCTGCTTTCGGGGCCGCCCTTGGGGTTCATATGAGTCGGCGGGGCTGGTACCCAGCCCTCACCTGTTCTAGTAGTTGCCGACCCCCCAGTCCTTCATATCATGTTGCTGAAGATATTCCATCCCACTAGGAGACCTGGGAGTTGCAGCAATGCGAGTTCCACTCATCGTCTGACCTGGACCTCCGAAGTCATCCCCTGGGCACGGGATCATCGCTAGTTGGGTAGACCTCTAGAGGTGTTGGTGAGCCCAGCGCCCCAATGAGTCCACTGCCCGCAGAGGGCCATGTCTCAAGGTAAAGACCAACACCAATGGTACCTCGGTCCCCAAGCCACGACACAACCCAATCTTAGGTAATGGGTCCAGCGGAAAAGGTGGATAGATGACCCCCAGACCTTGCCTCCCCGTGCCACCATAGCCCTGCGGTCCCTGATGTCCTGGCCAGGGTCGAGGTCCTATCATCCTCCCTGTGTGGATATTTCATGCAGGGTCATAGTACGTTATAGGCTCCACACGAAGGGACCACCGATATCCCAATGCACCCTGTTCTTTGTCAGTCGGCCAAGAGTTCGACCTACTCGGGAGCCAAGACTCACCCATCGATATAGCCACTCGATGGGAGTGATAAACCCTAGGGGACGAAGGAGCCCAACCAGATGGATGGACAGAGGTCCCAGACCAGCCCCTCGCAACCCTAGGGCACTCTAGGGATCGACCAAACCCCACCGGACTACCTGGCCAGCCTTGCGTCCAGTGACGCCCCAGAGCAAGGTCATGGGACGCAACATCCTCAAAGCGATCCTGATGGCCAGGCTGGTCGTGCACCCAACGCCTACCCAGAGCAAGGTCGTGGGTCATAACATTCATGATCCGTGGTTGTTGGGTGCGAGTAGAACTACCAGAACGCTGGCCTTGCACCCACCACCGACCCAGAGCAAGGTCATGGGTCACCATAGTTTTGAATCGCGGGTGCTAAATGCGAGAAGGACCACCAGAGCGAAGGGCAGGTTCCCATGGCCGCCCCCGCATGAAGCCACGCCTTGCCGGGTACGCCTCCAAACCCGAACGACAACGACGCGGCCATTATGTGGGGAACGGAGAGGTTGAAGGCGATTGGTAAGATTGATGCAGCGACGAAGGGCTCGAAGATGAGTCGTCCAAGGAGATAACAACCACGCTCGGAGGAGAGGCGGACGAACCTGTTTCCAAGTCGAGCGAGGGCCTCGAAATGGTGATAGGAGGGGAAGGGGACCCCGACCAGGGTAGCGGAGAAGACCACTCCGCTGATGCAGCCTTCGGAGAACTCTGCCTGGGAGAGGCGACGGGAATAGGAGCCAATTCCATAGCTAGGGTTTCGGTGTCGACAGGACGAGGAGGGAGTGTCGACATGAGCGAGGATAGACAAAAAAACTACGTGTCCAACTTTTTCATTTTTTATTAGTGAGGATTCAATAAATGTGTTTTTTTAGCATATAAATGAAATTTTATTAATACTATTAATGGTTAACAGAGAAACAGATATGATAAGAAACGAAAAGATGAGATAGAGTTTTGAACGATGAGTTTGAGATGTTAACCCTATGATTAAAATATCAAACTAATTGAGGTGAAACTTGAGGGAGATCCTCGTGATGGTGGGTGTTTGGCCGTAGCTCATATTACTCTTTTCCTGACTCGATCTGAAAATGTTTGTGGTGTTTGACACACATTGATCTCTCGACATAGACCGTCTCGGGGCACTTGAGGGGATAACAGGCATTCAGGGAGAACACTAGGAAAAGGGGGATATAGTAGGTCGAGATAACACTGACCATTGCTGCCGACAGGATCAACTATTGATTCCAATCTTCCTGACTTCGATCAGGGGTGTTTGGGTCCCGATCCAACGGACGTGAATGAAGCGTCGCTGCATAGAGAGCCCGAATAATCGGGCGATGATGTAGGATACGACAAAGGCGGAGGTAGTACTGGTGATGCTCGATCGTGAGCAATGGTGGGGGAAGGCGGCATCGTTTAGTTGTGGTCGGTTGATCACCTGAGGATGAGGAGGAGGAGGTGGTGAGGCTCAATCGCGAGCGGTTGTGGGAAAACGGGACCTCGTGGTGGTGGGGCGGCGGATTGCCACGAAGAGGAAGGAGGGCCGACGGGATTGTGTTGACCCCATACGGATGGGAGGGGGATTGCGGTCACGATGGTTACGGTGATGATGGGGAGTAAAACGGAGAAGAGAGAGTCGGGATGGTGCCCGTAAACGACGATATCGTCGCCCGTAAAGAGTTAGAACCGACTAGAAAAACCACGGCGTCACTCCCCAATTGCTACAAAAGATCATGATCAACCTCTGTACACTCAAATCTCTCGACAGCCATGGAGAAATTCCAACCCAACTGCCATAGAGGATACAATGCATGACACAAACAATTCAGTGACAAAAAGAAAAGAAAATTGGATTTAGAGGTAGGTGGACACGACACAACAGTGTGTGAATCGAATGCTGCTTTCTTTGATATTACGACTTTTGACTACTAAAATTAAACCCGTGATTCATTATGTTAATGAAATGAACATAAACGATGATCCCACATCCTAGAAATAAACGATGAACATCCAAATTTAGGAAATGGACGTATATTTATTAAATATCTTCAGCGTTAGAATATATTTTCCATCTACTAGTACATATGCTTGGTATGGTTATGAATCATGATGATGAATAATCATGGTTTGGTGTTCTGAGTATAGATGTAATCGAGGTGAGCAGCGAGAGTCCTCCTCATCAAGCAATCGTCTTCTCCAACACTTGGCAGCTAGACTCCTCCTCAGCACCCTATTCATCATTATCACATAATAACCACACATGTACAAACACCCCATATATAATCAAAGCATTAAACACACGGGGATTGAACATGAACATGAATATTTATATATATACTATATATACCACATGTCGAGTTGCCATGGAAGGTGTGTGGTGATGGGTAAAGGTTGAGACTGGCCTGGAGGCGTAACACAAGGTGGAGCACAAGAGTAGGGTTATCAATAACAGGCTGCTAAGCTTGCCCATTGTGTTTTTCTTCTTCTTCTTCTTCTTGTTTAATGGGTTTATTTGGTGAGAAACTAAAGGAACGACGCAATCACTTTATAGGAACATGGAGGAGAATTATAGGACTTGTATAATATGAACATGGGGTGGGTTAGGCTGACTTTGATAACTACATTAAAGACTAATTGAACCTCAAAATGAGATTTTCTTTAATACTAAATTAGGATTATAATTTCCTTTATTTCTTGAGATATCAAGTATCATTGTTTTTTTTAAAGAAGAAGATAATTTTGATATTTGTTGAAGGCTGTGGGTTTGTGGCCATTGACATGGTTTGGAAATTAAATGTAGTAATTGACGGGCTGTGAATCAGTTCCACTGGAACGAGACTTTTATTAACAATTATGCCATCATAAGTGGCAAGATAACCGTTCAATGTAAGGAATTTATGTACAAAAAAAAATTAAAATACAATAAGTTTTAATTTCTTATCGGTGGCTTTTGACTATATTCTTTCCTCCGTTCACAAGTAAAATTGGTTTCAATTCTAGTATGTTTACTTTGTTCATATATTAGTTTAATAAAGAAGTTAAATCTAAAACGGGTAAATCACAATCTAAACACAAAGGTATTGAAAAATAGGCCCTAATTTCATGAGACCAAACAAAAATAGACTCTAAGAACGGAATATAAATGCTAAAATACTGAAGTGCTTCATTAAGATGTTCGAAAGGTGATACTATGATAGTTTTCAAAGAAACCGGTATAGCGAATCCGAACGAGAAGTTAGGACATAGTCGACCTATTTTTGGAGTGGCGCTTTAGCGGACTGTATACTCTCCCAAACTATGAGCGTGCGTTGTCCTCCCTGAAATGATAGAGTAGAGCTCCAAGAACGCGAGAGTGTTGGCCCCCGAGGTGGTAGGAGAGTATCATACCAGAACTTGGTGGAACCGTTGCCACCATACGTCTAGTGAGGCAGTGTTGTTGTCCGCCCCCACTAGACCATGAGCTCCTCATTGATCGAAGCGAGGGTGCATGTCCCTCGCTGATTTTCCAGCTGCATAATCGGGCCCCGTAATGCCCTCTGACTTCGCGGAGCGCTTCTCTTCCTTAGCGTCCTGCTTCCCTGTAATTGCCTCATTGGCCTTGACGAGGCTGCATAGCAGACCTCGCCTGCTCGCCTGGTTGTTTGGGCCAACGAAATTCCCTCCCATTGTGGCCGTGTGTGCGCTCCTAGCGATTAACACGGAAAGGGCGATCTCCATCACGACGGGGAGTCGCGGATCGTCGTGGAGTAGGCACCATCCTTTTGATGCAGCATCGTCGAGATGTAGAGGCGTGGAGGAGAACAACACCAATGTTTCACAGAAAAAACCCATTGCGAGATGGAGACGCGGAGCGAATACCATCTTCCCATCGCAGCAGCGTCGAAGTATGAAGGCGCTAAAGAAAACAACACCAAGATTGCAAAGAAGAGACTCATGGGAAGTCTCTTAGTAATGGAGGGCTTTCACAATGGCAACATCGAGAACAAGATATGACGACTTGTGGCGGGTAGGGGTGAGAGCTCTAAACCCCTAGCAGCGTGTTGCTTCTTATGATACTTTTAGTTTAGTATAATGTTTATGTTTTTTTAAAATATTTAATAGTTCATATTATTAATATTTTTATACAATATAACATAAAATTTGATAATACATATATTTAACAAAAATGAAATAATAATAAAAATCCAATTAATACTCGTTTAATCCCCCTGTAGCGCCTAAGACCTTTCCTGTTTAACTAGCGCCTAACGTTTTTTACAACCTTAAGATAGAGGTAGGGATGAATATAATAAATTTTCAATTCCAAAACTTATTCTTATTTCGTGGTTTGATTTATTTCTAACTTTGAATGAATAAAAGAAATTTTCAGGTAGAGTTAGATTAATTGTTAGAAATAATAATTCAAAGATGTACGATTTGAATTATTTTTTAATTATATTTTATTTAGTGCTACTTAGGGACTCTTAATTTCTACGATTACAAAGAACCTGAGACCAATTGGTAGTATTCAATTTATATTTATTTATCAGCAAAGACATATTATAAAAACGTGTTCTTTGAATTAAAGAGTATGGGATGAAGGTACAACCTGAGAAGCACTTCCAAAAGAAATTTCAACCATGAAACCACAACATATTAAGGTATGAACCAGAACATGAACAACAGACATGAGCGTGCGAGAGGCACCTCGTACAATGAACCACAATATACATGAAAGAGCATTTCTATGTAAGAAACCTCAACAACCCAACACGGGCGCAACCAGATAACCAAGGCCTAGAAATCATATTTTGCAAACATGAAGCCCTAAACAACTAAATAAAAAAAGGGTCTGGAACCCAGATTTTACTACCATGAAGCACAAAAGACTGAGAGGTGTAGAACCCATATTTTTCCACCATGAACCCCAAAAAAAACTTGAAACTAGCTAAATCCCTGCCTAAGATTGAAAAACCCTCAGTCTCATTATGACCATCAACGACAGTCACTAACAAGCCGATGCCTAAGATTGAAGGTCTCGGTTATGAAGCGAGTGCTGGTGGGAGAGACGTGAGGGCTCTCGATGTAGCTCTGAGAGTACATGGTGATGGGGTCTGGAAAATCGAGGGAGAAAACGACTAGATTCTCGGAGGGTACATGTATTTTGGGTATTTTATAAAAGGTAAAAGGTGGGAGGCCAAAGGGTGTTTTGGGTATCTTATAAGGGTATTATAGAGATTTTTTTATTTGTTTTGGATGGAAAGTTAACGGAATCTGACGGTTAGGTATGAAAGTGTTAGTAAATATTTGGTTTAGGTATGAAAGTGCAAAAAAATAATATCAAGATATCATTTTGAAATTAAATGCTTGGTAAGATGTTAAAATGAAAATTTCCCCAAAAAAATATTATACACTACTATGATCGGCAATTGATTCTTGAATTACCTTTCAGGTAAAGAATCGGTCCCAAACAATGAGAACTCAACAAAGAATATGCAACCTTATCAATTTTCTTATTATTCATTCCATAGAATCAAATTTTTGGGGGGCATATACTGCACAACTCTCGACAATGTCAAGCACAATCAATTAGATTTAACCGAAACCCAACGAATTATAGCAAATCGAACCGTGCCAAAAAAGCAACATCACTTCACCAACTAACAAGGTTTTTAATTAATACAAACCAAATTAAACGGCATCTAATCGTTTCCTCTTGTTAGGTTATAGTGTAGACCTCCCCCTTAATTCCCTTTTATTTCTTAACCCTATCCATAGTATTTTCCTTCCTCCACCATTCTCTCCTCTCATTTGTTTCTTCCCCAAAAAAATCTTCAATGGACAGTGCCACCAATTCCAAAACCAGCTGCTTCTATCCATGCCATGCCAACGACGATCTTGTCCTGGTGGAGCCCGGCTTCGAGTCATCGGCTGCAGTGAGCTCCACCGCCGCCGGCAGCCGGAGGTTCGCCGGCTGTAGGAAGCTAGATGGGATAGCCATGTGGTTCATCAACGGCGTTGCCACAGCCTTTTTCGCGTCCCTGCACGGCTGCTCTTGCGTTCATATTGACACCGAAGATGATCTCAATGAGTCTACTTACTTGCCCATAATGTTCGACCATTGATTTCTTCGGTAATTTCTTTATTATACATTGTAGATTGATTACTATGTTGTTATTGGCCTCAAGGATTAATTAACTACATGATATTATGTCACATAGAAGGTGCATAAACAATAATCGTTATAATATTGGAATTGTGTGTACGATACACCAAATGTTTCAGTAACATGAATTTTGGACCAACAAAATTTGCGTGGATCAAGTATACATGTGACATTAACAAAATAATCCAACTAATTGATATTTGCAATGTACTTTTTGATGATAGCAAAGTTATCAGCTAAGGAATTGAGATCATGCACATGTGTTAAAATTCCATGAAACAAACAAAAACGATGTATTTAAATAAAAATAATTATCACTCAAATAAAATGTTTCGTGCTGGAATATAATTCTCAATTCTCATGCTCTCTTTAAGAAATCTAATACGAGTGACCAATTTATTTTCAATCAACCTTTATCGTTAGAAAGAAAAGAAGTGAGGATCACTCTTACCAAAAAGACACCATTCATGGGCCATAGGTACTTTTTTGTCAAGGAGAAAAAGAAAAGATGTCAAGGAAATGGTCCAGAGGCTACAAGCCATGAACAATGAAGTTGGCCTTTACATGCACGTGGAGTAATACATACATGAGATTATTGAAATACATATATTATGAGGCATTTATTTTTTGTAAGTTGTATTTATGTTTTTTTTAATGAATTTGTTTCCTTCTTTCTATTTTGTATATTTTTTTTGAGAAGTAATGGAAATATTATTAAAGCATTAAGGTGTTCGCAAAACTGCCACCACCATAGAATCCACGGCAACTACAATAATATTGAAATGTAAGAACTAAAATATGACGCTCTATTCCCCTGATCCGATCCGTCCTAGACCCAGGGGCCTTGACCCAATCCTATCCACACCCATGAGGACCCATCGCCCCATTGCTCAACTCCCCAGACCCAAGCTGCATCATGTCCAAACTCCCCTCTGGCCCAGCCCCGTCCCGCAACTCCCCTGGGCCCAATGGCACCCCATTCCCTAATCCTTCCACCAACATCCTCACCAGCTCCACTCGCCGCCGCTTCCCCTTCTCATCCCTGAAAACGACGCCGGTGGCCAGACTGGCGGCCAAGCTGCTCCACTACCGTATCTGTCGGTGAGATTCCCGACGCCGCTCTCCCGGCCGGTGTAGGTCCATCCAATCCCCTCGCCTCTATTGCCCCAAATCTTGCCAGAGTGTCCCGTCGCGGTGAGGATCCGACAGGCGCAGAGCTTCAAGGTATCGTCGGCCTCCATGGAGCAGACACCGGAGACGAGACTCCCGATTCCTCCTCCGAGCGCTCTGGCGAGAATCTCCACGTCCGAACTCGGCGAAGCAGGTCGTGGAGGAAGTCGAGCCGATGGGATGATGGGGAGCGCACGACCGGCCGCCCTCTCCCTGCCACTCTCTCTATCTCTCGCATAAACGGCGGTGGTGGTAGAACTTACCCACGCTGCCATCTGAAATCGCAAAACGCTAGGGGGGCTGCACATGTTCTCTCTTGCAATTTCTATTTTGTATATACAAGTTCAAAATGAATATTTGAACTTCAATTTTTAAGCGTAAAACTGTTGTATTAAAAAAAATTATATAAATACAAAAAAAAATTCATGACACTTTTTGTAATTATAAAAACAGTGTTACAAATTTAAAAAAATGAATGTGTGAAGATCTATTTTTATAATTAATTCATAAATATTTCATATCAATACATCCAATTCACTTCAAAGATTAATTTAGAAAAATAAATATTTAAATATTTTATCAAATAATAAATTGATGATCCAAATTCAGTCGCCATTAGTTTGGTTTTGGTGATTGATCAATGTGATTGAACTATATGATCAATCCATAGTGTGGTACAATATCGGTTGTCTACGGGTGATGTTCGGTGACAGGAGATTGGGCATACGAGGACAAGGGGTTTGGATCCTCGGTGGTGATGGGTGCGACAACCACTTCGTCGTGTCGGGGGGAGGACTCGAGGATTGGCTTCGAGTGGCCAGATCTGTTCTATGGCGGAGAAACAAACGACCCAACTAAGAGATATAAGGTCGTCGACAGCGATGCATGGCGACGACACGGGGAACTATGAGGATCATGGGGTGAGGGTTGCCATGGTTGTTCCGGTCTATGCGTCTGTTGGTGGGATGAGGTGCTTGGGTGGTCGGCAATCGTTGTTGGTCGCAACGGCGCGGAGTGGTCTCGGGGTGACGGTTTCGTCGAAGGGATCAGTGTCTTTACCGCATACGCGGCTAGAGTTGTGCCTCACCTCTTCTTTGGGGTTGGGGTTGTACGTGTCAATGGTGACATCGCATGGGGAGTGCGACTGATCGAAGACAAGGAGGTGGCAGTAGGAGTTATGGGCGGTGACAGGGGGGTCGCATGTGGAGCATGGTCGACCGAGGTCAAGGAAGTGGTGGATGGAGGTGTGCGTCGTGCGTGTACAATTACGAACCCGGAGGGCTTTACGGAGTTCAATGCGACATCAAAAACACTGGCAAGGGCTGACAAGCACCCTCGTCTCTCCCAATGAGTAATCGGGGGGGGGGGTCTATGAGGGGTCCGCGGGTACTCCCCCTCATTGATCATATGGTGGCATTAGTTCCACCAAGTACCGACGCGTTATTCTCCAATCATATCACTTTTATGTTTTTAGAGGCCCTCACTATCATCAGAGGTGGGACGACGTCAGCTGGTTCTTCGGGAGGATGCATAGTCCAATTAAGTCATCTCAGTCCCTGGTTACAAGACTACCTAGGTCGTCACTCTCGGGGTTCAACAACTGTTTTGATGGTCTCGACCGCTAACACAATATTCTCCTAGAACACATTCCAGAATTGATTGGTGCCTATTATGATTATAGAGCTTGCTCGGGCCTTATTCCACAATCTTCAGCAGCTGTATCGGTTGCCTTTGTCGTTATCGCGTCACCCCCCCTGTCGACATCTTTGACGCACTTTGGTGAAAGAACATTTTATTAATTTTGTATCTGTCCAACGATGTGTGGATTTTATACTTGTTTCTTTACAATTGTTTCAGTTAGATTTTATCTTTTTTGAATAATCTGTTTCGATCAATGCCTCTAGATACTTTGTTTTTATTAACTACGATTATCGTTCAAAAAAACAATGATAGATATATACCTATGCCCGTCAGTAATACTTGTGAGACATTAAGAGCAAAAGTAATGCAAGAAGGTGTTTGAGAGAAAATCTATAGCTTTTAAGGTGATGATTTGAATAAATCTTGCATCTTTTTATCTTGTGAGCCCACTGAGATCCTCATATGCATGTGTCATCTTTTGCCAATTTCCCCAATAACGTAAGCCAATCTTCAAAGCACATGCCACCTTAGGGGAATGTTGGATTTTATTCCACAACACCACCAACACACATACTAGGATCTCACCACCCTCTCCATCAGCTCCCAAATGTCCGACGACTATCTTATTCATTTTCCATACATACTATAACCAATTATCTTTTAATCATAATGAAATTTATCGCAATTGTTTCATAAAAAAAAGAACCACTTGTCATGATCAAATAATCAAGTGCTTGATTAATTATGAGACCTAGTGGTATACAAGTCTTTAAAATAAAACGCCTTGCCATGGTTGAAGGCTTTGGTTAAACCTAATCAATGAAGTAGCTAATCCTTTTAATTAATTGAAATGAGATGAGATGAGGTAGCTAATCTAAAGCCATAAGTTGAGAGTAGAGCATTGCTTTTGAAATGTCGGCCTCATGCTTACCATTTTCTTGAGCTACCATCCTAGCTTTCTCTTTGCTTTATTTTCTTTCGGAATACATTCATGATTGATTCTACTAACCTATACCTATAGATTCCTCTCCCAAAACCCTACTTTTAAACCCGCCCCTTTCACACCTCCTTTCAAGACACCCCTATTCTACACTTTGCAACTTATTCTTAGCTTGCGCGTTAATTTAAATTTAAAACTTACAAATAGTTGAACTCGACTTTTCTAGTACGTACTCACAATATGGCGTTTTCCACGATAATTAACCTACTACAATTTCCTAATTTTCAGCTACCAATTGTTTTGTCCGAACAAATTCTCAGCTTCCGGACAAAGATGGTGCAATTTATAATTTATTACTGTTTATTGTCCTATTCGTTACTCATGATAACATGCATGCCATATGCTTACCTTGTTTATATCTATCAACATTTGTTTTAATACTATTCGAACTAATGAATCGTGAGCAAAACTGGTATCACTACAAGGAAAATAATGTTTTTTATATGACGGACGTCACCGGTCACGCAAACGGTAACCGGTTGGGTGTCGCCGGTGGGTCTAACCAGCGAATCAATAAGCAGCCAGCTTGGTGCTGGACGGGCCACGAGGCTTCTGGGCCCCATATTTCGCACACACATGGATCCTCGTCAGCATCTTTCCATCCGTTGGCTACTCGCACGCTCGACGAGAGGGGTCACGACACGTGTGCAGGAGTGGATCCCAGGTGTCTTTGTTTCTTCGTGACTAAGCTAGTAAACCAATCTTTGCATGGGACCCACCTGCTTATGTCACCTCCACATGTCCCCGTTAAAAGGTGACTAGTTCAAGCCCTCACCACTATGGTGCCCACTGACTCAAAAGCCACATATGTATGTGCACATACACATGCATAACATTAACATACATGATACGGTGTATGTACCGAAATGCCCCTGGTTGTGGTCCCACAGCTGCCCCTCAGCTTGCCCATAAATATCGGCCTCCTACAATGCATTTCTTCCCTTTCCTCCTCCTCTCTTCCTCCACTACCTAGCTTGTAGCTTCTCCGGCCATGTTGTCCGCTTTCCCGCCCTCCTCCGGTGCCATGTTCACCGGAACCGGCAACCCATTTACTGCCTTCGACGTCGGTTTTGCCTCCTGGGAGTTACCGGAGTTCCTTCCCAGTCCAACCACCACCACCCAGTACTCCCCAACCGCCGACACCCCGGTCATGTCGAGCTCCGGTTCGGACGAACCAAACCGGAAACCCCAACCGGTAAACTCCAACTCCAATTCTGACGAACCGGGACGGCCCTCCCCTGATGTGGACGAGCGGAAGCGGAGGCGGATGATTTCGAACCGAGAATCGGCGCGGCGATCACGGATGCGTAAGCAGAAGCACCTAGAAAACTTAAGGAACCAGGTGAACCGGCTCAGGGTAGAAAACCGGGAACTCACGAACCGGCTACGGTTCGTGTTGTATCATTACCACTGCGTGCGAACGGACAACGAACATCTCCGGTCCGAGTCGACCGCTCTCCGCCAAAAATTGTCCGATATACGTCAAGTTTTGCTTTTCCGGCAACTCCAACAGTTCTCGCAATCTCCCGCGTGGCCATGCAACAATTTTACAGCCACGTCCGAACAAATCCAGTCAATAATTACATGAATTAAGCTTAATTATTGACCATTATATACAAATAAGCGGGATGATAGTAATTCTAAAATATGTGAATTGGTGATTAAGCTTAGAGACATTAAGGACAAAAGGAAATGAGGGGTTTTCGGTGATTTTTAGAAACCATGGATGATTATTATCATTAGAAATTATATCAATATTATGTATAAAAGTTAGTATGTGTATTGTTGTTTTCTTCTTTTCCTTCTAAAGCAATGTTTTTGGTTTGTTTTATACTTGTTCGGCTTTAAACATATGGCTTTATTTATTAATGTCTTCGGTATTCCATTTTTAATTATGAGTTTGACCATTAGCAATTTAACATATATTAAACCGCACCCATTAATGGCCCACGATTATGATGTGCCCATTTTGCTAATTAATTAAAACCACGCCACCGAAATTGATTTTCATTGACCAACTTGTCCTCTTGTCAACTCCAAACGTTCAATGCAGAGATTGAACGTAACAATTTGCTGGGGATAATATTGTCTTTACAACCTCAATTGAATTAGAAGATAAGCAAATTGAACACTCAAAGTAATTACAGACTTTGTATCTTTGGTAAAGGTAAAGTGAAATACATTTTATCATTGCAACGGTCAAAAGTTTTAAGGAAGAGAAATAAATCGTAAAATGGTTATTTACTCGCACAACCTCTACATAAAAAAATAATGACATACTCATTGTGTATTAAATATATGTATAACAATTAATTTAGTAATAAATTTTCATTATACTAGTATTTCAACTCAACTTTTATTAGAAAAACAGAGATACTTAGCGTTGACATAACCAAATTGTATAACATAAACTGAAAATTATAACAAAAACAGCGTATGTACTATGTATTATTGTATTATCTTGTGTAAATGAGTACGACTAAACATGGTTAAAAGCAGACAACTACACCACTTCTACAATAATGGTCCGGTACAATTATATCATCTAGTGACCGAAGCAATTTCCTTTTAACAAAGAGAGCACTAATAACACATTTTGTACTGATATACAACTAAAAAATAACAATAATATTATAAATATCGATATTGTATACATAGAAAGTAATTGATTATCTATGACTGAATCATAAAATCAGAACTTCTTATTTTACTAGTGTTGTAAAATATTTATGTCATTATGATTAACAAACACTTATCAATATATATTATATTATACTGTTTATTAATTGGTCTCTTATCTTATTTCTTGGCCGACTGCTTGTGATATTTGAGATTTCAACCAACTTGAAAATATTTCAAGCTCGCATTAGATTGTTTTGTTAAGTTTCTCCCATAAATGTTTGATGAAAATATTTCGATATTTTTTATTAAGTAATATATTTAATTTAATACTAAATGAAAGGGTTTGCTTACGATTCACCTCTAGTTCGACTTTTTTTATTAAATCAGTCTAGCCTTTTCGAATTCTGTTCAAACTTTATAACAAAATCAAATATTTAATGAATCAAATTCGAATAAATTGTTAAAATTCGATTTTGACAACCTTAACTATAAATAGTAACTTCAATTCAAAGTTAAATGGTTAGAAAAATATAATGGAAAAAATGAGGGGGAACTGATCCGTCTTGATGTCATTCCCACTCACGTATATTAAAATGAAGGTTAAACAATTATGTTAATCGCAAACACATGTAACACTAACTAGTTGTAAAAATAGACAATGATAGAAAATTAATTGATGGAGTTGCTACTTTGCACCCGTAAATTTTTTTAAGAAGGAAAACAACTATATGTTAAGCACAAGCAAGAAGAGAGCTTTGTTTAATTAGTAAATCTCAAATAAATTAGGAGGAAAATGGGAGCCACATGTTGTCATCAATAACGTTATCCAATCAGCTCATAACAAAACAAAGTTGCTTCGCACATTCCCATTTAATTTTAACTTTCGATAAAAGTTTTAATTGAATACTAAAAGAAATCAAGTATTGTTCCTAATTTATTACTTAATGACTTTCTTTTTCTAATTAATAAATCATAGTGAGGGAGGGTCAATAATATAAATACTTTGATGTGAAAAAGAGCAGGAAGTACTGGGGAGGCAATGGATATTCCCCGCATATTATTCCTAAATACTTACCCTTCATGATTTTTTTCTAACATAAGTAATGTAAATATTAAAAAACATGATTGATTAAAACTTGATTTGACCGTATTAGGATCATCTCTTATTATTTTTGTGCCTCAATGCTTTGCTAAAAAAGGGAACGATAAAACTAAAAATAAATTTGTTGAGTATTCTTGAAATGATTTATTTTAGACATATGCTCAGCTTCTTATTGAGAGGCTTGAGTCTGATGCATGTTTTGTAGTACTATTTGAAATCTATATTTTTTTGTTTTTTTTGTTTCGAATGTTAGCTTTCATCAGATGTATGTTAATTTTTCGGTTGATAAACAAAATTTGACATTTACTTTCATTTTTTTATCAAAGTGTGCAACATGAAATAGTTTTTTTCCTAATTGCTCAAAAAATAAATTTTATAATGAGAGAAAAATTAAGACTCACAATTTGGATTAAAACACAATCATCATCGAATTTCTCAAGGAAAGTTTAATGAAAATTGCAGTGAGGTTAGGTAATGGAAAGGAGCCCATATCGAATCAGTAGAGACTCTGAAAAGAGCATGCAGAAGGGTGTGAAGATGTCCCTTTCTATTCTTTTCTTGATTTCTAAGTTAAATACATACAAAACAAGTTAATGTAGTGATTAAATAAAGCCACTAGGGTGTGCTTAATTATTGATTATGTGGGCTTGTCACTGTAATGGATATTTAATATGCATGATTACTGTGGATTAGGCGTTTCCAGATTTCAATATGTTTTGGGCAACAGCTAAATTACGCGCGTATTGTATTTGATAACGACAAGTTGGTCATTTCTCTACCTATTTATTTGGAGAATGTGAGTTTGCTTCATGACGTACTGCTTTACCAATAATAATATAAAAACTTTAATATCTGATTGGAAATTAAAAATAAATAATAAAATAGAGAGTGAAAAGTTATTTTGTCACCACAATATACATGATTGAACAACTCCATATTTTATAACGTGTTAACCACAGTTGATGAGTTATTGTAAATATTTTTTTTATCAATAAAGCTATTTAAATTATACCCTTCCCACAAAAAAGAGGGTCATCGAAGAGTCTAGCTACAGATTCCACAACAAAAAACAAACTACCACAAAAAGGTTACAACGCCTGAAGAACCAACAACAGTAACCCGAGGTTCCTTGTATATGAATGTTTTTTCATATATCAGGTTATTCCTTTTGTTAGGATTGTCATGAGGCTGAGTTGTCATGTCAACGTTCGATTCATTCATTGGTCTGCAACTAGACCATCATCATCTTGTAGTCACTTTCATTCTCGCACTTTAGTTCAAAGAGTGGATTCTTTATAATATGCATTTACCGATTAAAAAAAAGAACCAACAACCAACCAAGACTCGAAACCACAACCCTCCACGCGGGAAGCCACAAGAAGACGGACAAAAAAAAGAGACAACTAAATCAAGGTTTAATACCCTAGTATAACAACCATGAACCGCTTTTGAGAAATTAAAAAAAGGATCTACAATCATCGAGATTTGACCAACTTGAAGCACAATCTAGGTTTATTGTAGGCAGACAGATTTAGATGGTGTGCTAATAACAACTGAAGTGGTTGATATTGTCAAAAGAAACATGGAGGAAGTTATATTATTTAAAGTGGATTTTGAAAAGGCCTATGATCATGTTAACTAAAGCTATATGTTAAATTTACTAGGCATAATGAGTTTTGGCTTGAAATGGAAGAATTGGTTATTATCTTGTTTCTAAGCTTGAGTCCCAATACTAATTAATGGATCCCCTTCTTTAAACTTTAAGCTTCAAAATGGAATTAGGCAAGGCTACTCTCTATATCCTTTTCTTTTTGCAATAGTGGCATAAGATCTTAATAAACTGATTCATCACAACACTAATCTCAACCAATTCCAAGGAGTGACTTGCTTTAAGGATGGCCCCTTTGTTTCTCACCTTCAATTTGCAGATGGTACTCTGATTATAATCAAAGAGAGAGCTGAATAGATTATAAATATGAAAATGACTCCCCACACCTTTCAATTAGCCTCAGGCCTCAAGATAAATTTTCAAAAGTCTCAATTTGTGTTACTCAACCCTCAAACACAACTTCTCTCTTCCTCCTCCCCGGCCCTAGGTTTTAGGTGTTCTTCATATCTCCGTCGCGACGACTCAAAGGCGGCGGTGGAGCCATTTTCTCCGGCGTAATCGCCAGAAGCAGCTATGAAGCAGAGAAAACAGAGAAAGGCTTCATTGCCCGATGGCTCAAAGTTGCTCTCCTTTCACTCCTTCTGCTCTACTTTAATCTCTCTGTATGAGGAGTATTGTAGTGTCGTTTCTACCATTAACTCTGGTAAGGATCATCATGTCAAGGATGGTTCCAAGGATGCTGCCAAATCTCCGGTTAAGGTAGTGGCTGGGTCTACATGTAAGGATGCTGCCAAGGTTTGTAAGGCTCCCAAGGTTTGGGTAGCTCCTAAGTCCGAGATGAAAAACAGGGAGGTTGGGTCTGGTGCAATTCAGAAGAAGGTCGATATTGTAGCTCCGGCCAAGTCTTTGGCGGACGGGTCTGGGTCGAAGTTCAAGGATGGAGACGTTGATATTGTCTCGTTGGGACAGGCTGGTTCTCGGTCTCAGGGGATCGTGGAGGTTGAGAAGCAGGTCCATCATCGACATCGACGGAAGAAGCTCCGTGATTCTGAAATCTTTGTATGCAATTTGCCTTACGAGACTTCTGAGCAATGGTTTAGGAATTTCTTCAGCAGCTTTGGCGAAATCATAGATTGTTCTCTTTTGAAACGTCCAAATAAGAAAGGACGTTATTTCGGGTTCATCAGATTTTCATCAATCATAGATGCGTCTGATGCCGTGGCTAGCTTGAACGGTTTCAAGGCGAGCTTGGATGTAGTGGCCGGTGACATGTCGACGGACTTGACTGGAAATAGAACAGGATCGCCGGCTGGAAACAGAGCAGGATCTTCGCTGATCTTGGGAGAGATTATCTCGGAATCAGATCCGTTATTGAATTCGGATCGCGGTAAATCAGGTTCCTCTCTTTCAAATACACCAAATCGCGAAAATTCAGCTGTAATTCAGGGTGGAGTCGTCGTTTCTGCGTACGATTCTCCGGTTTTATCAACTCTAGCTGGGCCGTTTGGGCCTTCGTTAGTTGAGGATGGACGTCCGAGTTCAACAACTCGTGTTGGGCCGTTTGGGTCAACGTCAACGGCTGATGAATCAGTGGAACATGTGCTATTGTCCACGGTTGAACTCCCTGTTAGGGAGCAGAATATTAGGGCCTTAAGCCCAATTTTGGTTGAGGACCAGGTATAAGAGGCCTTATCAGAACCAGATCGGCCCAAGGTAGGAGGAGAGACGGTGGCTGGTCTTCATTCCGATTCGTCTGACGGGGTTGCGCCTGATCATTCTCTAGAGCAGGGTGGTTATTCCGGGGATCAGTTCGGTCCATGGAAGGACGCACTCCTCAAACCTCCTAAACGTTTGAGTCGGGCCCCTAAGCATCTATCGGATTATAAAGTGTTTGGCGTGAAGCTTCCGCCCATTCAGAACGTGTCCGACAGAGCGTTGCAAGCGATTGATGGGTGGGTGGAGGAAGCCCTCTCAACTAAGGCCCGTAAGGGTCGGCCTAAGTCCACTTTGTTCCCTCGTACTCATAATACCAGGTCCAAGATCCGAGCCCCCAATCTGCAGGCTTCCGATGTTCCGTCCTCAGATAGCGAGTGGTACGAGGAAGATGAGAGAAGTTGTTTTGACTGGTTGATTCTGGTCGTTTTTTGTTAAGGGTTTGTTCCTTGTTTTCTCCAACGGAGACTTTTGTAATCGTGGTTGCTTGATTTTGGCTTCTCCTTCTTGGAGAATGACCATTGAATAATAATTTTAGCGGTTATCCAAAAAAAAACCTTAAACACTCACTGAAGTGCAATTTTCAAATATCCTAGGTTGTGAAGCAACTTCTCTTCCTCTTCCTTATCTAGGATCTTAGTTAAGTGCTGATCCTAGGAGATTGGCCGCATGGAAACCCATCATCAACTCGTACAAGAGTAAACTAAGCCTTAGGTAGGCAAAAATCCACTCTTTTGGAGGAAGGATTACTCTGGTAAAATTCACTCTCTCCCTCTTTACCACACGACCTTATTTAAAATTCCAGTTGGTGTTTATAAGGAATTGAGAAATGGCAGAAGAGATTTATTTGGAATGGGGTGGTGTCTAGAAGAGTTTTGCATTAAGTTAAGTGGGACAGTTTTCAAATCCAAAGAAAGTTTGAGCATGAGAAAACTTCACTTCATGAATTTAGCTTTGCTTGGAAAATGGTAGTGGAGATTTTCCCTGGAAGACAATTCTTTACAAAAACAACACATTTGCTTTAAATTTGGATGGAACACTCTGGATTGGAATCTCAATTCTCTAGAATTATCTCCAAATTACAGTCTTTTCACTCACATTCACTCTCTTTCTTGTGATGCAAATTTAAGCTCTTTGTTTGGTCATTCAAATTTAAAGTGGTCTTTAGGACATGAGACAAGGATCAACTTCTCGCATGATCTTTGGTTGGGGTGTTGCCTTCAAATTAGTTTATGGTAGGTTTTTACAATTATCCCAAGGAAATATATTGAAACCCGCTGATATTTCAACCCATTTTTAAAAATTGTGTCCTTCATTGACAATAATGCATGATACATTAGTTACTTTGATAAGATAGGGTAATATTATACCCATTTACTGTACATTAATTAATTTAGAATAGCAAGAAAAAATAAATAACCTAAAGAAAACATAAAACATAAATGCGATTTGACAATTCTTTTTTTATAAATATGTGATTTAACGATATTTAAATCATTCCTAGCAACAGTAAAAATATATGAAAGCTTAAGCTTTATGTATGACATGATAAATTATCAATGATATACAACAAAAACAAGTATTCAGGTGAATAACTCAGTATAATCTGTATTTGATTCATAGAACATACTTCAATAAATTGAAAATAATTCAAATGATTTTTTTATTGTATAACTTGACACATGCAATGATCAGAAAAGGGATTTCGAACATTTAAATGGGAGTTATTATTTACTTAAATCAGTTTAATTTAACATAGCCTGATAGCAACAAGTCAAAACTAGCAACTCCACTCCTAATCCTAGATCATCACAATAAGCTGACTTGTGGCCATGTCTCTGTACCGCAACGATCTTACATTATATCATCTTCTACAACAAAGATCATTTTTAGTGCTAATAAAAGGATGAAGATGAAAGAAACAAACTCTGCCTTGTTTTGGCGTCATTGTATCATCCGAAACCTGCCCTTGCTCGGAGGAGGAAGATGAGGTAGCCTCACATAGCTATCTTCCATAGCATCACTTGAACTCGTCTTTTTGCAGGAGAAAATAGACAAGCCCTTCCACACCCCGAAATCGAAACCTCTCTTGCTGGCGCTCACCAAATGGACACTCTTGGTGCACTCCTTGAGGGCTGCAACAAAAGGGTCCTCCTGCTGCCACCGGAGCCCCTTCCCGGAGATGCTCCTCAGCGTGGCCGCCGGAGCCCTGGGGAAGTACCTATCCCATCGACAAGGCGGAGGAGGCGGCAATGGATGTGAGAATTGCATTGACATCTTCTCCAGTGTGCTCACCAGAGGACACTTGAATTTGGATACCCCTGGCTTGTCCTCCCATGAAAAGGGTATGCTTCCCTGAGATAGAACCTTCCTACAGCTCATTTCCTTGCAGATAAAGAAGAGATGCCTTTGCCTTCAACCGCAAGTATTTCAAAAGGAGGAGATGTATATTTATTGCCATGTGTTGACAGATTCAATGGTACACTCCTTAGGTTGGATCATCATCTATCTGATTAACTGACAAACAAAGTGAAACCAAACTGTTCTCATATCACAATTGAGAAAGCTACATTTTTCTAGATCAACAAGAGAAACAAACAATCCCCAACTTCCATATCAAATCAGTGTGTTACCTGGTTAGGTGCCACTTGAGCTTTTTACACAGAAATTGACATATTGTGCAGTAATTTTAGATGCAGACAGTTGAATCATTTTACCCTCTGAGAAGAACCTTGAAGATGGTAGGTAGAGGGCTTTTTTCCAAGATATGAAAGCAAATCTATCAGCAATACAATAATAGACATCATTCACAAGCAACATTTTTCTGTTACCTTTTTCCTCTGAAATGGAAACATGAGGGGACATCTGTGTTTGGAGTCTACTGTGAAAGATCCTTGGACCAGTCCAGGATGGCTTATTTTTTGACATAATTACAAGCTTACAAGTGTAGTGGTCCATCATCCCAACATGACTTCTTTTTGTGCTTTCTTCTACTGTTGACAACAAGAATGCCTACAATGGTGAGACTTGAGACATGTACTTCCCTTTTGTCATCACTTCATTTCAGAGATGCTCAGGTAACAAGCTGGGTTGTCATGTATGACTGAAACTGGGCTCAAGTTGAACTTTATGGGCTTAAAAAAAAGTCCAATTTTCCATCACAAGGAATCAAAAGCCCAGCCCAAAGATAAAGGGCAATAATGTCATTGTGAGGGAACAAAATAAGAGATATACTTATTGTAGCTCAATAGTGGATAAGTAATAATCAGTGTTCTATAAATCTGGATGGATTCTATTACAAGCCAAAGGGCAACCCTTCAATGAAACAAGCAATTATTATACATCAATACTTGAAAATAACAAGTAGCACAATAAGTATCCACTTCAATCTTGATCTGGTGTTATGTTAATCACTTATTCCTGCATATAATAAATATATAAACAGAATGGAGGGAAGAGGAGAGACCAAGATGAGCATAGCCCCTTCTATCAAGTGAAGCCATAGGAACATCACATCTCAAGTGGCTCAGCGGCGTAGCAGACTTTTGAGCCAGTGGCAGAGGGCTAGCCACTTGGAAGATGTTCTGGTACCCAGCGGTAGATTTGGTTGGCGGATAAAGGTAGTTTCGTCGCTTAACAAGCATACCACAGCTGATATCTTTGGCCTTTCAGCTGCACTCTGCTGAATGCACAGCAGACTTACTTGGATACATCTCTTGATCTTCACAACCGAAAACGATGCATCCCTTTCCATGTCAGGATCTACTAGTTGCATCACTTTCCCTTGACCATATAGCTCCCATGCCTGAACTATTTCCATTTTAGTTTTGCAAACACATACAAATTGTGTTGGACAGAAATATGATGAGTTACAAATACATCGTATCGACTTTTGATTCTTATATTTATGACAAGGACTAATAGGTATGAATCAATGTATCTTTTGAGCTCACCTGTTGTATAAGATTGGTTGAATTGTTATCTCGGCTTCTCCTGCCACTTATTATCTCTAACGTCAGTACTCCAAAGCTAAACACATCTGATTTGTCCGAGTAAGTTCCATGGTTTATGTACTCAGGAGCAATATAACCTCTGCATATACATAGTGAGCATTATCAGTCAACTGTATTCGCATTTACATTTATGTTTCTTGGTATGTATGGTATGCAAAGAGAACTTACTCAGTTCCTATTATCCTCTCAGTCATCATCTCTGTTTGGTTACCTATGATTCTAGCCAAGCCAAAGTCAGAGATTTGGGGCTTCATTTCATTGTCTAACAGCACATTAGATGCTTTCACATCCCTATGGATAATTGTTGGTATGGAGTCTTCATGAAGATAAAGTAATGCACGTGCAATTCCGTTAATGATATTGGATCGAGTCTTCCAGGTCAATAAACTTCTTCTAGATGAATCTGCAAATTATGATGTATTTTGAGTCAATATGAATCATTAGGCAATTAATATATGATGTAAAGTTGCAGATGGACTGACCAAACAAGTGGTAGTCCAAACTCCTGTTAGGCATGTAATGGTATATGAGCATCCTTTCTCTTTTGTGACTGCAGAAACCCAAGAGCTTAACAAGGTTGCGGTGTTGAAGTTTTGCAAGAGAAATGACCTCGTTGCTGAACTCTTCAACACCTTGTCCACAATTAAGAGACATCCTCTTCACTGCTATTTCAATTCCATTAGAAAGCAAACCCTGCAGCAGATGGCATCACATTCACGTAGCTACCATATACATACAATGAAAATCAAACTCTCAATCATGTTACTTATTTATGTAGAAAAAAGATGGTATTGACGAATGATATAACATTATGTACCTTGTAGACAGCACCAAATCCACCCTCACCAATCCTATTTTCATCAGAGAATCGGTTAGTTGCAGCAAAAACAGTATCAAAACTGAAACGGGAGAATTGAAAGTGGACTTGGGCATCATCTGCACGATCCACAGGTGAACTCTTAATGCCTGTTAAATATGGAGAAAACAAAACTTGTTATCTTAATAACCAGAACCCATCATCCATCCCCGACCACGTACAATAGCAGCATTAACAAGATGTGATATCTTACAACTGCAAAAGAGTTACCTTTCACCATAGCTCTCACTTTCTTATAGAAGAAGCAGCCCAAGCCAATAACAACAATCACCACAGCAAAAGATGTGAAGATATTGACTTGCCTTTTCCTCTTGTTCTTATCTGGCAATTAGCAATAATAAAATTAAAAACGAAACCATTTCTTGATGTACAGAGAACAATTCCACAAGCCCAAATATGGATTCGGAAAGATATGTTTGTAAAAGGGAAGCATGGAAACAAGGGTGGTGAGAGAGTGCAGGTGGGGAAACAAGTATTTGAGAGAGTGAAAGGCCTACCACTAGCATACGCAGGAGAAGAATCCAAATCCAAAAGAGTGAAGGTGGGGAACCCGTGGGAGGTTCTGAGATGAGATATCCAGAGCAAGTTCCTGGAATATCTGTAGGGTTGAAGGGTAAAAACCAGCTTTGCAGAGCTTCCATCAGTAGTGGGCACCCACTGAACCATGAGAGGATGGAGGCCATCTTTGTGCCAGATGCCCAAATCCAAAAACATGGTGTTGGTGTGTTCATGAGGCCTCCTATTATCATCACTACCTCTACCATCGTCATCAGATGGTACAATTAGTACAATGGCTACCAAAGCAAAGGAGAGAAAGAAAGCAAGTGCAGGCCTCCTCATGTTACGATAGGATAGAATTATCTTTATTGATTTGATACTTAAAGCATGAAGAAGAAGAAGATTCCACCAAGCTTCCTCAACATACCATGGAACTTACCACCAATTGCCACAAAATCAGTTCCATGTGTTGATTCTGATTCTGATGCATGGAACTTACAGAGTGTCAATGCCGTGGAATATTTGTCAGCCTAGTCCAGTTTCAAATGCAGATTCAGCAATGTCCTCAAATACATGGAGAAAAGGTTGGTTATCTACGAGACCCTACCTACCTTCTTCTGACAACTTAAACCTTTATCTGCGTGGAAAAATATTTTTCCTTCTTGTACCTAACTTTCAGGAACAAAACAAGCTAGTGGTCAAATGGTCATCGTAACCCTCACTAGATATGATAGTTTAATAAGAGGAACAACATATCCAATGCATATAGGCTACAGGCTATGGCTATGAATGGAAGCTCGCACTCTTCTTCTATCCATCTATATGGTCTCACTCTCACCACCTAATGTGACAAACACAATGCATACCCCAATTAAGACTTCAACATTATAGATCGGCGCTCAATGTCCAGTTCAACTTTGTCCCCTATCATCTTCATCTTTAGATTTCAAATACAATGATTATTTTATTATTTATCAAATTCATATCCTCTATTACTTGTCTGATATCACCTCTATCAATTTTAAACTTTTCTCTGACACCTCTTTTACAGATAATTAATCAATCTAAGTTCAATAATTAAGGAAACTTAATTCAAATTCATGTTCACAAATTAACTATTAGGAAGTAGTTTTGATGTCAAGTCAAATCCGAGAATCACACCAAAATGAAGAAAGTAGGCTTAAAAATTAAAAGGATGTTTTATATTTGAGGAAAGAGTACGAAAATACCCTCAAGTTTCAAGTTCGAACAGATCGATATCCTGATACATGAGGTGGGGTAAAAAAGTTTCCTCAACTTATTTTTTTGGTGAACCACTATTTATTCTGTTAAAATGAATGAGAAGACAAAAATGGCCCTTCTAAATAATTAACATTACACTTTAAAAATACCAATAATTTTCATTCTGATTTCACACACACACACACACATATATATATATATAGAATTAAACATGTTCCAAAGAAGTATATTGATATATTGCCATTAGAACTCAACCCCAACTATATCCCTCTAATCTACCCTGAAACCCGAATTTGTTCAACGAAGCGAGGACACAGGGTCCTCGTTTTTATTGGGTTCTTACTCGCAAACAGCAGTGGATACAGGCGATGTACATTAGAGTGAGTAATCAGTACCCACAAATTCAATAGTTAAAACAAGGCTATATACCTACCACACATATTAATTGTAGAATTGTTAGCACAAAACTAGATTCCAAATAAGCATTGATACTATTATAAGAATCTTTTGTCAAACCTGTTTGGCGATGATACATTCATCTTCTAGGCTGCTGCAGCTTGCGAATAAATGTATCCTGTCGCTTAACAAGGCACACCACAATTCTTAATTTAGGTCGAGGTATGCCTGTTAAGCGACAGAGCACATTTGACACAAGTAACACTTCTCTGTAAACTGAGGTCTTCTGATGGATGGTGTCTGAGTAGCGAACGGTACGTGATGTCTCACATACAAAGACAAAAATGCATGCTTAGACTGGATGAATATATCAAGTTTCAGATTGAATAACCAAGCAGACCAAGTCTTGCTATCATCTAAAGCTATTGTGGCAATGCTTTGCAAAAGCAACAGCAACAGACTTGCATTGTTCTTTAACTGTCGGGTACATTTCACATAACCATTTGACAATCACACTGGTAATAAAACTACTTGTAAGTGTCTAATGAAAGAGAATATGAATGTTATCAAATTTTAACATTGTATTAAGCTATCCTAAATAGAAATAATATGGATTTAAGCTTCAAACTTTTTTGAGGGCAGTGGAGATCTAAAAATGACAATTCTAATTAAACGAGATAATTATGAAAAGTCAATACTAATCCTCGATCAACGACTTTGAGGAGGTGGAGGCAGGGGACCACTCGAAAAGAATAAAAATGGATCTCACCCCATCCACTCCTGGCAGGCAAATTAATTTAAAATTGATGACAATTCAAATCTCTAAGACTGGATCTTAGGGTTACCCAATTAGTCGGCAATCAAAACAATCTATGGCTTGTAATCAGGCAGAAACAATATCTGATCTAGTTTTGTTTTCACAAAATCAGTGTTCGTGCAGAGTGAGCTTAATCAACTCTGATTCGTACCTGGGATTTGAGATTACCTTTCTTCGGTTTCCATTAACCACCATTAGATTTGAGGTTACCTGCACATGCAAACCATACTCAATCATCATCATCATAGAGGAGATAACAATATAATCGACAATTTAAGCATGTTCATCTGCTTTTCACTACAAAATCTCTCGGCAATCATGAATATCTATATATATATATATATATCTACAGGTTTTTGCTCCTGGGTTTTCTTCACTACATAGAAAAAAATTGCCAATGTCAAATGACTTCAATGCCCCTTCATAAGAAATGACTAATATCAAAAAAAATGTGTGTGCAATCATCTGATGATAAATAATTTAATTTTCATCAAGCATATGAAAAAAAAACTTTATTGATAAAAAATAAGACGTATAAAGGAAAACGGGACCATAAGATCGAAAATAAAATGGAAAGTAAAAGCGTGAGATAGAAGTCATGACCCGTAGGTACTAGGGCTGTGCAAATATCCGACCATCACCGAAAATCGACCGTCACCGACCGTCCCCATCACCGAAATAACCAGAACCGACGGTCACGGGTTGGGGACGGGCATTAAAATCCCGAACCGACTACCTTTTGGGCGGGTAACGGTTTTCTAAATGAAAATTTGTGGTAAACCGAACCGACCGGTCATAAATTGGGCTTAGCTAACCAACTTGTAGTATGTTGAAGCCCATGTACAGTTGTGTCGGCCCATACCGAGAAAGCCCATTTTCAGCAACATTTAGTCCATATTTTAACCCTAATTTCAAATGTTATTTCCTATAAATAATACCACTACTCTACACATAACGAGTAAAATCTTTCTACGAAGGAAGTGGGGACTTTAAAAAGAAATCTGAAGACAATTTTGTATTGTACAAATGCTTGTGTTTTTTTTGTAATATAGGTTGATTGTAGTTTAGTCAAAACTGTATATTTTTGTTGTTCAACTCTTTGTGTTGTACAAAAATGGTTTCTGAAACCGTGTTTTTGAAATTGTAAGACGATAAATATATTATTATGAGGTATTAGTTTTTGGAATAATTGTGTTACAATGCTCTAAAATAGGTAGGTTTGTAAAATGAAGTTGGAAGATTGTAAAATATGTTTCTAAAATGTTGTACGTGGATTTATATTTTTGAAGGCCCAATAGAAAGTCCATTGGGTCTGGTTTGATGGTTATAACCTTCACCGCCCGGTAGTAAAGCTGGGCGGTTATCATTTTTCTCTTTGGCGACCGGTGATGGGTACGGGTTTTACGTAACCGGAAATCACGGTTTGGGTAATGGGTATGGGTTTTGGGGCGGGTACCGGCTGATGCCCACCCCTAGTAGGTACAAACACTACTAGGTATCCGGCTATGCCAGGGACAATTAGTGGTGGACAATCTCCACACAGATGGCTACTCATCTGCAACTCACAGTAATCATCTCCTAACTCGACTTGAATCTACCCGTGATATAACAGGCAACTAGGGAGAACACCAAGAAACGGGGGACCCCGGATGTCGGGTTTGTACCGACCTTGGCAGGCCGAGGTGTGCATCACCACACACGCCTCGGGGGTATCACAGTACTCAGTTCTTGACTCAGTCTGAAAATGTTTGCCTTGATTGATATGGATCGGTTGAAGGGGGTAGGCATCCAGGGAGAACTCCGGGGAATAGGTGAATCAGGGTGTCGATCAAGGGATAACCTTTGTAGGACAAGGTATGTATCCCCATATACACCTCGTTGCTCATCCATCGCCTCATTGGGTGTAAGAACCGCCCCCGGTCGAACCGGTGAAATCTGGCGAAAGTTGACTTTCCGCCGGAAAAGTCAACCGATGACTCCGGGAGTCATTCGGGACCTTTCCGAGACCCAACAAGCTTAGTCGTCGTTACAGTTAACTTAGTGGGGTCGTTTCCTTTCTAATGACTTCTTTTGTGAAAAAGTCAACTTTGGGTCAAACTAGGTCTAATTAGAGGTTAAATCGTTTTAAATTAAATGTGCTGGAAATTAGTAAGGGAAAAGGTGGACCCCACATGGAAACTTGTCCATGGTGGCTTGGAGGAGAAGAAATGGTTCTAGAAAGACCCATTTGCCCTCATATGTGCCAAAAGAGAGGTAAAAGAGCAAGGGGGCAAAATAGTCTTTTCCCAACTAGGTTTTAAATCCACATGGAGCAAATATTTCAGCTCATTTGTCATTGTGGCCGAAATTTACAAGGAGGAAGAGAGAAGGAGAGTTCCGTAGCTTGAAGAAGAAGAAATGGAGGAAAAGAGGAAGCTTGGATTGATTTCTCCACCAAAACTTCTCAAAAATCTCATATTCCTCTTCATCTCTTCATTCCTAAGGTAAGTAACATCTAAAAACCTACTTTCAATTAAGTTTGGGGTTATGGGTTTTATAGAAATTGCATGAACAAGTGTTAGATTTTATGGGTTTGAATTGGTGATGATTAAATGCTTGATTTATGAGGAGAAAGTGGATGATTTGGGTGGAAATCTTTTGGGTATTTGTTGTTTTGATGAAACCCACTATGGGTAGTGAAGTATTGAGGTTTATGGGACTGATTTGGAGGTTTTGGGTTGATAAAAATGGAGTGTTGAGGGTTTATTTTCGTGGAGAAGAAGCTGGGGGAAGAAGAAGGACGGAACTGTCAGACCCGTCACAGATCCGTGACGGGGACCGTGACGGAGTGCATCACGGTTCCGTGACCCGAACCGTCGCGGAGTCTGTTAGCTACATCCGGAATCCACAACCCATTTGCTCCTCCATTTCCCGTTTGCACAAACAGTTTGCGGTAAAGCCCAACTAGGGATCACCACCCCTCCAACTATATATTTTTGTGGAATGGTGGACACTGGTCATGTGTATCTCGGAAGGAGATTTCAAAGATCATTTAGCAATGACGGTATGGGAAATATGGAAGGCCCGAAACGGGCCGATATGGGATCAAGCCCCACAATCGACAGAAGTGGTGGATGCGACTGTTCGATTTTAGGTCCATAGTTGGAAGGAGCACATTCTAACAGATTCATTCCCAAAACCGAGCTTAGCATGAATCCGAGCAATGAGATGGACCGCCCCACCTCAGGAATGGTTAGCGATCAATATTGATGGAACTGTTTTTCCTGACACCCGACAAGTGGGATGAAGTTGGATAATCCGAAATGATAAGGACCAAGTAATGGAAGGGTCAAACGGGACGATGCGGGGAACGCAGGGGCCATATACGCAGAGACTACGACTATTAATCGTACAGTAAAATGGGCCCGTCTCCAGAGTTTCTCAGGCATAATCATACAGAATGATGCCCAATATGTAGTCAAGCTTATTAAAGGATGAATACCTCTTCTCTCACTAGCGGTACGAGTCATTAATGACTGTCGTGCCATATTAGTTTCTTGAGAATGTAAACCTCAAATATGTGTTTAGAACAACAAAGGGTAGATCCCACTAATTAACCAGAAAAATTCTATTATGTGTATCCTAATGTGATGTGAATTCATTATCACAGATACACTACCATGTACTACTCGTTAATGTAAGTAATATACCTTGGGAAATTTGATAATATATGCCTTAAAATACACTATATTTTTTAATATGCTTCCGTGTTTTGAAATTGGATTTCTATGCTTTTTTCAAATTTTAAGACTTACGTACCCCTGTTAAAATTGTTTATTTTCCAACCAAACACAGGACACACAATTTTAAAGATAATTCAAAAGACAAATGCAGTGTGATTAGCTTGAGAGCTGTAATTCAAATAGCAATAATGGAAGCTACAAACTCCAGAAGCGAGCCAATGTAGAGTAATCAATCATAACTATATTTATCTCTAGCATCGACTTCATTGTTTTCAATCTCACGCGGCAGCCATTGTTGGCACAAGCTCTAATTTTCTTCGGCTAAATTTCAATTTCTCAACCACCAAAAATGCATTTTAGGCGCACAATTCAACTCTTTTTCTAATGGAATCTCCTCAAACAAAAAGCTATCTTCCTAGTTTCTCTCTCTGGTTTATTTTTGTTCAATTTTACTTTGCGACTGTGGGGGTGGGGTGATGTTCTCTAGGAAAGGATGAGGCGGTAGTTATCATTGAGACGACTGTGTTGGTTGAGATTTTGGCTAGATATGATCATCCTTAAGAAGTAGCTCTGTCTTGTTGAGGTAAAGGGAAATGCATTGTTGGCTATGCTATACAATTATGGACCTACGCTCAAGAAGCCAAACGGGGAGAGAATTATCAGGTACGAAATAGGCAACAACCAGAAATCGCGACTCTTGATCGTAAGGATTATGAGAGCCACTAGAGTTAAGTTCATACAATCGTCAATCAAGAGAGACGACGATGAATTCTCCATCCCGAGGCACCCATACGACTCTTTCTTCTCCGTTGTGTCTAAAGACGATGCGAGAGCCTTGAAGCTCGCATTATGCTCTTCGCCGCTTCTGAGAAGGTCGGCTACCAACAATTCGATCGAGGGAGTAAGTTGCTCATCCAGAAAATTGTGTTCCATTTCGCTAAAGATCTTCATGCGAGGATTGAGACAGAAATTGGCAGGGTTAGTTCCAACAGTATCGAGGAAGGATTTGGCACCAATCTCACCTCCGTGTTGGTCATCTACAAACCCCTTTCACTCATGCACAGTCATTTGTTGTCGTATTATCTATAATCGAGAATATAGGATTCTCCACGAAGATCCATCTCGCTCGTGGATCTAGGAATAAGGACGGGAGTTCTTGGAAGCGCCAAAATCAACGAAATCGGTAAATGGTTGATGAGCATCGTCAGGTTAAGGGATGTTAGTTTGATTAGGGTCCTTCTTTTCAATTGAAATATCTTTTTTTATTCATCTAGCTGAAAATTCCAGAAAATAGAAATTTTGTACTCTTGACTTGGGTTTTGCTCTGCCATTTGTGCCGGTGAGTGCTAAAACAAAAATGAGTTTGTTTAGTTCTAAGAAGGGTATTTTTGTCTAAAGAAATATAAAAAGCATATAAATCCAATTTTAAAGTATAGGGACATATTAAAAAAAATAAGATATGTTATAAACCATATTTAAACAAGTTTCCCTATACCTTTGTCATCACGTTTAAAAAAAAGTTACAGGAACTAGGAAACAAAATTAAGTAATATTTTATTTGGAAATCAATTCGAAACGACACTAATTAATGAGAGTGACTATGGAGAGGCTTCCAAGTTCAAGGCAGGATTGTGAGCAACGGGAGACAGACAAGTTGACTAGCGGTGGGCCCACGTGTTGATAGTGGCACGACTCTGTAATTTTCACCAAACATCAAGGTTAAAGTGGACATGAGTAGATAAAGTAAGTAGGCAAATTTGAATCAAGTGGCCGTTAGGACTCCAATGAACTTCGGACTTAAAAACCTTCCTTCAATGCGACCACAAACACCGTTTTTGTGTTTACTTCAGGCACGAGCTCAGCCCCTCCCTCTCTCCGGGAGCGATTTTTCAAAAATCTCTTGGTACCCAGAAGCGACGATGACGGGGCTGGTGATGGTGACGAAGGGCGGCGGATGCGGCGGCGGAGGGAACGACAAGGGAGCGAAGAGGAGCAGTTGGGAGGAAGAGCAGAACCAGCTGTCTCTGGTTGCCTTCATCGTGGCCGCTCTGAGGAAGTCGATGGTGGCGTGTCGGGTCGACAGAGGAGGTGAAGATGTAATGTCCACCGTTCAGCAAATGGAGATCGGATGGCCCACAAATGTCCGACACATCACCCATGTCACCTTCGACCGCTTCAATGGCTTCCTGGGTCTTCCCGTTGAGTTCGAGGTTGAAATCCCAGGTCGAGTCCCCAGTGCTAGGTACTCCCTCACACCCTACTCCGTCTGGGCTTTGCTAAAAATGATTCCTTTTCTATCTGTTTTTTTTTTGCTCAAAATGCTGAACTTTATTTTTAGGATCTAACTGTTTTATTACTAATTTATTCAGCTCCTCGTTTTGGTTATTGCTCATAATTTTGGATTAGAGGTTGTAGTTGGGATGTTTAAGTTGATTAAGAATGTGAATGTGTAGGAAAAACAAAATCTCTAACTTTAGCTTTACTTAGTTTAACTTAGTGGGTGCATACTCCATACGAGTAATAATTTGATGGGTAAGCTAGAGTGAAGCAGTTCTTGGTTGAGAAAGTCTAGATTCAAACTTTTATATGTTTTACTATTCTCTTGATTGTGATTCTGTGTTGGGAAAGTAGTTTGATTTGATTTCACATTTTTAAAAGTGTGCATGTTTTGTATGATTACTACTTTATTTGCACTAGTGGATATCAATTCTTTTTTAATTTCAACTAAGCAAGAGATTTGTTGTGTTTGGGGTTTTGAGTGGTCCGTTGTGGAAAGTTGTCTTGATCTCTACTGCTATCATCTTTGTCTGTTTCTTCCCTATGGCTAATATGTTACATGAATTCGTCATTCATGATTGGAGTATTGTAATGCTCACTTGTTTGAATTGTGATCATCGAATTTTTTTGTAGTGTTAGCGTGTTTGGAGTTTCAGCGGAGTCCATGCAATGTTCTTTGGATACAAAAGGGAACAGTGTCCCCACCATTCTCTTGCTAATGCAGGAGAAATTGTACTCACAAGGAGGCCTTAGGGTAAGAAGACATGTGTCACAATTGCTTATATATGGATTGCATGTGTTGAGTGTCCTTATTTAGTTGAACGGTGTTGCAGGCAGAAGGGATTTTCCGGATAAATCCTGAGAACAGCAAGGAGGAACATGTTAGGGATCAGCTGAATAAAGGCATTGTGCCCGATGATATTGATGTCCACTGCCTTGCAGGCCTAATAAAGGCATGGTTCAGAGAACTTCCATCAGGAGTGTTGGATGGGCTTTCCCCTGAGGAAGTCCTCCAATGCAACACAGAAGAGGAGTCTGTGGAGCTTTTGAAGCAGTTGAAGCCAACCGAGGCTGCATTGCTCAACTGGGCTATTGATCTTATGTCTGATGTAGTCGAGGAAGAAGAATCCAACAAAATGAATGCACGAAATATCGCTATGGTTTTTGCTCCAAACATGACTCGGGTAAGTTAAAAAGAACTCACAATCTTTTGTATTTATACAGTTATTCAGTATGGTTGACATGTGTTTTGTGTTAATTAATTCAGATGTCTGATCCATTGACGGCTCTGATGCATGCTGTTCAAGTTATGAACTTCCTCAAGACCTTGATCTTGAAGACACTAAGAGAACGCGAGGAAGGAGCAGCAGGAGGGTACTCCCCAATGTCATCTCACTCATCTTATAGGCTGACTGAAGAGGACAGTCAGCGAGAGATGGATACGAGTGGAGAAGTGAGAGGAGACTATGAGGATCATGCCAATTACAGTGATAGTTGTGAGGATGAAGGTGATGACAAAGGTGATGATCCATATAGGGCTTATGGGAGTCAAAGTTGCTCTGGCATCAATATGGAGTCTGGTGTCTCCTTTACAGACAATAAGTATGTGAATTCTGGCTCGAGCACAATAAGTGATGAAGAAAACTCTGTTACAAGCTGTACTCCTTCGGGGCTCAAGGTTGATACAAAGATCGCAACTGAGGAATGTGAAGATGAAGGACAAGTTGGTTGGCTTGAGGTACACGTTTGACTGATGCTTGGTTTTAACATAATTGATAGACAACTTTGTTTCCAGGTTTTCGTTTTGCTCTCTTCAGTCACAATTGCTTGTGTAAATTAGTCTTCTAAGGTTCAGCTAGGGGCTGAACTTGTTTGGGGTTGAGCTTGTTTCGGTCACATTGGATTTTTAACGTCCACGTTGACATTGTTTAGAAGTCTAGTCCCAGAAACAGTTTAGTAGCAGCAATATATGCTAAAAGGGTCTGTAATATTATAACTTGAGCTTTGATTGTGTTTGTTGTGTATACGTCTTGGAGATTTGATTTGCAGAAGCGTTCGTTCTATTTCTGCATGAATTACTGGAAATTACTTGAATTTTTCTTGTCACTTGGATTGATGGAAATTGAACCAACACGAACAGAGATTGCTTGATAATCTCCACTTTAACAGAATGTGATTCATTACTGTAATACCGAGCTCATAAAAACAGCCAAAATGTATATCTGGCATCATGCAAAGAATCAAATACACAGTTCAAAGATCCCATAGGCAATAGCCGGCAAGCAAAGGCATATGCCTTAGAACATAATGCTAGGAGCCAAGAACAAGGTGACACACACCACGATGGATCCAACTCAACTCCAATCCTTTATAAGGAACCCAAAACCTGTAGTCACATTATCACAAACAAAGAAATCGCAACATTAGTTACATTAGCATGAGTGACCTCAAGCCTAAGGTTGTTCTTGTCACAGGTTGTGCCAAAGGAGGCATAGGATACGACTACTGCAAGGCCTTCGCCGAGCAAAACTGCCACGTCTACGCCTCGGACATCTCCGGGAGAATGGGCGACATGTCAGACCTTCCGTCGGACAACATAGAGATACTCGAGCTCGATGTCTCGTCCGACCAAAGCGCAGCATCCTCGGTGGAGGCCATAATATCCAAACACGGTCGCATAGACGTGCTGGTCAACAATGCCGGCATCGGCAGCGCCGGACCTCTAGCCGAGCTCCCGCTCGACAGGATCCGAAAAGCTTGGGAAATCAACACCCTGGGACAGCTGAGGATGGTGCAACAAGTTGTCCCTCACATGGCGTCGAGGCGGTCGGGGACGATAGTCAACATAGGGAGTGTTGTTGGGAAGGTGCCGACGCCGTGGACTGGGTCCTATTGCGCTAGCAAAGCTGCGGTTCATGCCTTGTCCCACACGTTAAGAGTGGAGCTGAAGCCTTTTGGGATCAATGTTGTGTTGGTGTATCCGGGAGCTGTGAGGTCCAATTTTGGGAGGTCGAGTGTTTCGGGGCTGGAGGGTCAGGATTGGAAGCTGTACAAGGACTTCAAGGAGGCCATAGCTGAGAGGGCCAGTGCTTCTCAGGGTGGTAAGGCCACCGAGGCTGGTGTTTTTGCTAGTCATGTTGCAGAGAAGGTCTTGAGGACCAAGCCACCTAAGCAGATTGCTTTTGGGCACATGACTACCTTGTTTGCTCTGCTTTCTTGGTCTCCACTTTGGGCCAGAGACCTCTTTTTTTCAACTAGGTTCAAGCTTAACAAAAAGGTCTAAGGATCATGTAATGTTAATTGTGTTGATCTATGTATTAAAGGTTAATTGTTCAAAACTTCCCTAAAGTTTCGTCCACAAATGAGTTGATGCACAAAATTTCGTCCATGCTGTATGGCTACTCTGAAATTTTTTCCACGACTTTTTTAGTTTTGAGTCTTTTGACATAATAGGGATGTTCAGAATGATGGTCTGAGGCCTCTGGGCAGTGCTTTCTGGATTGAATAGAAGCGTGGACAAAACTTCAATGCACCCACAAAAGTATAGGCAAAACTTCAATGCACCCACAAAAGCGTGGACAAAACTTCAAGGTAGCCACACAGCGTGGACAAAACTTTGTACATCAACTCATTTGTGGCCGAAATTTTATGGTAGTTTTGGACAATTATCCCCGGTATTATTGTCTCAGAACCAAACAATATTGATTACTATATATATCATGACACAAACAACTGAGTGGCATTGCAGGAGGGCACAATGGTCCATGTAAGGCAAAAAGCAAAACTTTCTAATAAAAGGGTTAGGAGAGGCCTTAACAAAAAAAAGTGAAAATTGCAGGGAAATGAGAAAAAGAAACAGTACAAAACCCATTCCCTGCACCAAAAGGGTGATGAAAATGAGAGGAAAGCAGATTTGGTGAGACAGCAAATGGTTCTCTCTTTTGCTAAACCGTGTAATATTTCAGGGAAAATTTGAATATTTTCTCCATCTTTTTTTATTAATAATTTGTTGTTGGCCTTTATGTAGTGCTTGGTTGGTGGTGGGTACATTTGATCATTATGACATCAATCAAAGGAGAGTTGTGTCTCCTCCACATTATTGTTCTACATTGTCCTTGCAAAGCCCCCTTCTCTTTTCAATCCAAATCGATATCATTCCCTCAAGAAAATCTGTCTCCATGAACTCACAATCATGCACTTCTCTGTACAATCTATGAAACTACTGTGGGAAAGAAAGATCCATTGACAATTGTTGGACTCTAAGATCATTAATTTTTTCTACTTATAAGTTGTAACCAATCTCCATCCATGAGTTTAATTGTTGCTTGAATTGTGCATGGCTACAAAATGTTATGTATGCATTTTTCTGATACACCTAACCTTGTTTCGGGGATGAGAAAGCTAAAAACATTATATCTTAGTACATATTAGAGTTTAGTTGATATTCAACCAAAAAAGCATGTTTAAGGGTCCCTTTAGCAATCATTCAAGGAATATATACCTACTTTTAGACCATGAGTTTGTCCTTTTTATTTGCTCTGGAAAAAGAAAACAAAGTAATGGGATGCCATCACATTCAAGTATCGGATCACACATTGATTCAACCAAAACTTGTAAACCTTACAATGAATCAAGATACTTATCAAATGGCATCGAGTAAAAATACTCTAGTATCATGTTGAAACTCGATTCAACTCAAAAATCGACACTCATGAATAAAAATCTTAATATGTCTATCAAACAATCATGGAATACATACTCTTAACACATGTAACACTTTAGGAATCCTCGTAACATTATGAAGCTGTAATATCTCTGAGAAAGTGTTATAATATTTTGGAATAAATTGAAGAACAATTATGGTAAAAAAATAAAATAAAAAAGGGAATTGAGAAGACAGCTAGTGTTCATCAGCCTACAAAACTTGAGATTTGTTTGTTGTGGTGTGTGGCAGCACAAGCAGGTGTTGACTACATACAGAAGGAGGGCCTCCTATATATATAAAGCAAACACAAAAGATTTTATACAATTTCAATTTGATACCCTTTCTTTATTTAACATAAACAATAAGTTTACGAACACCAGTCTTGTTGAGTTTGATGGTGGTGGGGGACATGTGAACAAATTCAAATATCAAACACAATTACCATGTTCTTTTCTTGAAAGAAAATACAGACTAGTGTAAAAATCACAAGTGCATGCAAATGGGGATGGAAATATGTAATGTAGAGATAGCTAGCTGAAGTTGAGTAGCAAAAACCAGTACATAGAAGGCTGTAATGTTGTGTTTTGGCCTTGAAAATCTAATGGAGAATCCAAAAGCAAATTGAGTAGATGCACTTTGTTTATTGGCTCATATTTAATGTTGGTTTGGCAAATAAGAGAGGCAGGCATTGGCATAAGAATAACTGCAGGGTTTTCCTAGGTTGTATGGAGTAACTGTTAAGAGGGCAAGGCTTGGTCTTTTGGGTCATTGCTTGAGTTTTAATGGGATCTTTAATGAAAAGAAAAGGCAAGGCAAGGAGGAGAGAGTTAAAGCAAAAGAAGAGGTCTTTTCCTCAAACACAGATCCCAATGAAAGGAATGCCATTGCCATGCACTGCTTGGTTGGTAAATGGAGGGAGCTCATTCCTTTTGCTCAGTTTAAAGGAACTTGCTTTCTTCTCTTTTCAGAGAGAGACAGATAAAGAGGATGATTCAGTTGCAGGATTTGGATTATTATATGGATTCATTCATACATTAGATCTGTGCCTTGGATTTCAAAGGAAATGATTCTGTTGTTTTGTTACTTGTTACCCAATCATTGAGTCACATTGCTCCAAGAGAAATCCATTCTCCTCCTCCCACTCCCTTGTGGATTCACAGGATCATGAAGTCCATCAACAATGATGATCTCAACACTAGTAATAACTGGTTGGGCTTCTCTCTCTCTCCTAACTCTACTTCTGGTGGCTCAGCAACCTTCCTTCACTCCCCACCTCAGCTCAACTATGGCTTTCTCTATGGAGGCTCAGCCTCCTCCTACTCTGCTCTCTCCATGATGCCAGTCAAGTCTGATGGCTCTCTCTGCATAATGGAAGCTCTCAGCAGCACACACCCTCAACAAGGTTACTTTCTTACCATGTTTTGTCTATTGTAATCTTAATTACATGCTCTGAAACCTCTGTTTCTTGTATTCTTCATGCACAAAGCTCCTATTGTAACTTCTTCAACCCCAAAACTGGAGGACTTGTTTGGTGGTGCATCCCACCACCACCACTATGAGAACAATCAGAGAGAAGCCATGGCTCTCAGCTTGGACAGTATGTACAATTACAACCAAAACCCAAGTGAAGCCATAAGCCAAAATTGCCTCAGCCACCTTCACCAGGACAGCACAAGGCCTCGGCAGATTCAAGACCAACAGTACCATTACAGTTATGAGAGCCAGCTTAGAGATTGTGATCTTCAGCTCCCAACCACTGCAGATGATGGGTTTCCTGGAATGAAGAACTGGGTTTCAGGATCAAGCCATGCATTGAAGATGGTTGGTTGGATGGGTGAGATTGAGAATGGGTCCATGGGCTATGGAGATTTACAGTCCTTGAGCTTGTCCATGACCATGAGCCCTGGCTCCCAATCAAGCTGTGTCACAGCTCCACACCAAATCCAACCTGCTGTGACTGTGACCAAGAAAAGAGGGGCTGAGAAGCAAATTGTTCACAGGAAGTCCTTGGATACATTTGGTCAGAGAACTTCACAGTATAGAGGTGTCACAAGGTTGGTTTTGGTTTTGGTTTTGGTTTTGTATTAACACTTGCACTTTTTATGTAAAAGTTTTTCAGGCTCTTAACCTAAACACTTTGATCAGGCATAGATGGACTGGAAGATATGAAGCTCATTTATGGGACAATAGTTGCAAGAAAGAAGGCCAAAGCAGGAAAGGGAGACAAGGTTTGTGCAGTCCACATTACTTGTTTTGAACCTCAACATCAAGTGTTGTTGTCCTAAAGTGCTGATTTTTGTTCTTTTTTCCATGATCAATTGGGGAACCAAACTACGCCAATCAGTTTATCTGGGTAAGTCCTATTTTCTGTTTTGTACAACATATCATGTGTGTCTTACTCTTATGTGATTCCAAAATTTTGATTTTAGGAGGTTATGATATGGAAGAGAAAGCTGCAAGAGCTTATGATCTAGCTGCACTCAAGTATTGGGGGCCCTCAACCCATACCAATTTTTCAGTAATACTTATTCAATCTTTACTCAATAGTAGGGGTTGTCTTGGGTAGCTTGCTTGCAAATGACCTGGGTTTTGCTTTGCAGTTGGAAAATTATGAGCTAGAAGTGGAGGAAATGAAGAAGATGAACAGACAAGAATATGTTGCTCACTTGAGAAGGTAAATTCTGATTGTCCAACATGTTTTGTTGTATAGATGGTGAAGTTGATGTTCAAATGTGCAGGAAGAGCAGTGGATTCTCTAGAGGGGCTTCCATATACAGAGGAGTAACAAGGTCTTCTTATTGTCTCTCTAATACAGTATATACAACTCGAAATTGTTAGAATTTAATTATAATTGGGCTTTCAACTATTAGCTTGAGGGCGTGTGTTAGAACATAATTATAATTGAACGTTCATTGTCTAAAATATATAATCTGTGTTGGGGGGTTTTAGCAGACATCATCAACATGGTCGGTGGCAGGCTCGGATCGGCAGAGTGGCCGGAAACAAAGACCTCTATCTTGGGACATTCAGTGAGTCCTTGTCCTTAGTTAAAGTGCAACTTGTTATTAAGGAAGGATTAAGGATTGATTTCATTTGTCAGGTACTCAAGAAGAAGCGGCAGAAGCATACGACGTCGCTGCTATAAAATTCCGAGGAGTGTGTGCGGTGACCAACTTTGACATAGCACGATACGATGTGGAACGAATCATAGAGAGCACCACACTCCTTGCCGCTGAATCCGCCAAGCGAAACAAGGATCCGTCCATGACTAGTGCTGCGGATTGGAAACGACAACGCTTCACTGCACCAAATGACAACACAAGTACTCACCAACAAGCTCAAGATCCTTCTAACTTCATTTCCATCCCATCTTCGCTTTTGCACCTCCAATTCTAATCCACCCCTGTTACTGAGTCCATGAGTTTTATGGAATGTTTCATTATTAGAGTCACATCAGTGCTAAGTACAGAACCGTTACCATCTCGACCCATAAGCTTGAAATTGAGCTATAATCTTAAACAGGTCAGGCACGACCCGGCCCAAAATATATTATTATCTGAAATGTGAGATGTAATTGTGTGTACCTAATACCTATACTCTGTCTAGCATATACCCACAACACAACAACGTAAATGTCATCTAGAGAGGTGACAATGTACGGATCGAAGTGTCGTGTCACCTAAAGCGTCAAAGGGTATGGTGTCGTCTTGCCCCTTGGGGGGACCAATATGGGCTTTTCAAGGTCCAAAAGCCGATAGATTTGAGGGCCTCTTAATCTATAATTTGGAGGCCCGCAACAGGTAGGGTGGCCTACCTGTATGGGGTTTAGACCATTCACTTTCAGCTGCACCTATTCCTTTACAGTTGAAAATTCTCCTTCTAGAACTTTGAATCACTAACCCAACACTATGTTGGGTTTGTAGTTGCTCAATCCTCATCTCACCTTGGCCTTTGCTGCTCCTCTGCTCCACTCGTGAGGCATCCTATGCATTCATTTTGTTACTTGAATGAAATCGTTTACTAGATTAAGTTGAGAGGTGTGGATGAGATTTTCTTACATCTAAACTTCGTAACCCTTAGATTTTATTTTATCATCATTTTTTTAGCAAAGATACTATTTTATTAAATATAAAGAGAGCCCATATATAGATTTGACCCTTAGGAGGTCCCTTTCAACAAACTCTATGACAGATTGTCGTTGCCATAGACGGTTTTTAGAAAACAGGAAAGGAACTGAAATTTGATATCGTCAAGAACCGCACAAGATAGTTTCTAAACGTTGGTTGATCCTATGGGGAGAGACTCTTTTCGTCGTGAGTAGAATGATCGAACTTAATCTCTACAGTAGCAACGAGAGGATATATGTGATTCAGGGTTCCCTCCCAGTAAAAGTCTCTGAATCTCTGCTCACTAGTCATTCACATTGCAAAAAAGAAAATAGACAAAATAAAAGAGACTCAATCAATTAGTCTGGTCTATATTAGAGAGAGAGGGAGGGAGTATCGATGGAGGCCAAGGAGATAAATATGTCGATGACGGAGTCCTGGCCGGTGAAGGTCGATCAGGGATAGATATCTGAGGCAGCGATGGTCGCATACTTGAAGGCGGCAATAGTACTAGGATCAACTGGTGCCAAGGAGAGAAACCAATCAATAAACATGAGGATTGTCAGGGGGGCGGTACAAGATTGGAGACACATCGTTGATGACGGGGAAAGGCTAAAAACGCGGTGAATAGCGGTGACTTGATTGAAGCTCTAACAAAAATCCTAATAGAGTTATCCATATAAAGGAGTTTTGATCATCATCATTAATGTTACCAACTCTACTTTTGAATGATTCTAAACAAGTTTTATTCTCTTATGAATATTTTCTTTAAGCCATATATTCATATTTGCCTTTCATAATAACGATTTTCAGAACTTGATAGGGTTATCTTCTAAAGAAGGACAAAATAGATGTTATTTCATATTGTTTTCATATCTTGGAGGGTAAAGAATGAAAAGTTTAATATTTTAAGTTAATTATAACATCATTTAAATAGAATAATTTCATAATCTCGAAGCGGACAAAGAGATCCAGGTACTCTAAAAAAACATTGACCACATTAATGTTAGGGTGAAGGCCACAGCCCATGCATCTGCTTTATGAGCTTCTATGGAGAACCAGTGAGCCGAGTCGAACCATGAAAACCGAAAGAATCAATAAATGTGCACCTACATATGATTAAGGATACGACTCCTAAATTGTTACATATATTAGCCAGACATTTTAGATACATGGTAAACATTTCGAGTCTGTTTGAAACTATGTCTCGCCTTTCAGTTTTATTTTTCTTTTTGTTATCAGTTATTTTTTATTAATAAAGATTCTACGTTAAGCTCAAAAAAGTAATTTAAAAACGATATGAGAGTAATACAATATCAAGTATGATAACAAGAATATAATAAATAACCACTATACTTCTATAAAAAAATATTAGAAACTTTTAGGGTTTCTCCTTCTCTCTACTCGTCGCCTGCACTTTACACTTGTGTCGTGTCGTGCTCGTGTTCTCCGCCCACCTCCTACGCTTGTCATGGCCCCCACCACCTTCACCACTACTGATATTGTCACCCATGCCCCCATGTGGACCGCCTCCCCAAAAAACCCATGTCATGCCCCCGGCTCCTTTAAGGGAGTTTATTGAATCGACGAGACTAAGGAGATCGGCACGACGCCCTTCCCCCTCCCCTTATTCCCTTCTTCAGGTGCAGAGGAGAACGATGATAGCCACTAGGGTATCTGTCGTCCCCCAATTGTACCAAGGGGATCTGTTTGGCCCTACCACTCCGACAACGACACTTTCTGAGATCCTCCTGCTATTGTCGATCCAGACAGTATTTTCGTGACCATCACCATTTTAGCCTTACCCCCGAACCCTCCCCCTTAACACTACCACCATGGATGCTTTGGCTCTATGTGATCTGATCCGCCTTCTAGAGGGGGAGATCTCGCCTACCGATGGCAGCTTGGCTAGGATCCCGTTGGAGGCACTATAGCAAGACCTACTTAGCATGCGCCGTAATATAGCGACAGACTATGATCGGATCCCCTCGTCAAATTATCTACATGACTGAACGATCACACGTCGCCAGCCACACCGGTTTTCTTCGGGCCAAGGAAGGGATCAGTCCTTAGTCGGTCCTACTACCCATCTTGGGGGGGTCTATACGAACCTGAGCTACGAATACCGGATCTCCCCGGTTCTTTGCTTGTCTCTCTGTCGGGGTCTGTAGGACTTGGACTACTCCCACCGACACCAATGCAAGGCTTGATCGGAAACCGCCCGATACCCAACTCGCCATGGCCTTTCGTTGGGAATGGGATTTCGGGTATTATCGTTATCTCTGCCCCGATTTGCTCCTCCCCTAGGATATGCACCTGTTGGGATATCAACACCTGTACCAACACAAGATTTTCTGTCTATCGCTTTGACGCACTCCCAGAGATGGAAAAATGCACCTCCATTGGCTGATCCTCTACTCCAAACTTTCAAATGAGGGGGGTCGACTGAGGCCCTGACAACACAAGATCTCCTATCAAATCAGGGGAAGGTCTAGTTTGGCTCCAATGACCTACCCATTTTTATGGTCATAAAGACTTCCCGTCGGGACGATACAAAGGCGATGCCTACGATGCAACCTCGCCAGGGCCAATGAGTGTGTGATCGAGCAAAGAGGTATGTGTGGGGACGCATACCTCGCCATGTCATGGATCGTTCCACCTCGATCCACTACATCCCCATTTCCTGGTGTTCTCCCTGGATGGTCGGTACTCCACCTGATGCCTCAAGAAGGTCTCTACCATGAGATCATCGTGTTCTGTACACACCACGTGCATTTTCAGCTTGAGCCAGGTAATGAAAGATACTCATTGCAGGCAGCTGTCGACAATCAAAAGGATCTACTGTACCAATGGTCACCTGAATTAGTTGAATATTTAATAATATGGTTAGCTTTTTGGAATATATTGTTCTAAGACTGGGCTTAGTCCTTTTATTTTCCTCGAGCCATTATATGTTATCTTTTAGAGTGTCTTCTTAATAAAACTCATATTCATGCTCAAACAAAAAAAGTAAGAATAGCAAAAGTAGTAAAGTAAAATTAGGTTACAATTCAAATTTCGTTCCTTTCATTTCAAACATTATCGAACGTAAAGATGTTCCATACAAAAGTTTCCTTAAGTGACTTTTGTGTCAATCAAGGAGGTTTATGGGTTTGACCAGAACAAACAAAAACAAGGAATCGAGATGGAAAAGGGGGAAATCACCTTTAATTAGGACAAACTCAACAATCAAAGCCTATTTTCTTCTTTTTTCGGGTCACAAAAAAAATGACAGATGGGAAATATTACAGCAATCATGGTCATGATCTGATGCTGAGGGGTCATCAATAGGGGCATGCCCAAAATCATAATTAGAACCATATGTTTTGAAGAAAAGAGAGGGATTTTAGTTTTAGATCCCAATCATGTTTTGCAACTTTGATATCTGGCCACCAAAGGAATGCTTGTTGTGTACGGCTAAGCCTCACACTTGCACTGCACCCAAACATGTGATGTTTCAATTCAATAATACAATATTTGGACCCACTGTATATGTATGGACGGACCTCTACTCCTCTTGATCTTACATACACAAATCTTATTACCGATTTAGTGATTTACTTGTAAACAAATGTCTTTATATTCATTAAGAAGAAGAAGATAGAATGATTACAAGTCACAAAAATGGTAGGTAGAGCACTTAAGAGCACCCGCAATAACATAGATAGAACCAAACTAATTAATTCAGAATTCCATTTCTCTTTCATTAATTTTTGGATTGAATAGATTCGGGTTTCATAGTGGTATTAGATTGAATGTGATCCAATGTCTAAGATTATGATGAAAATCTTGAAATAGTTAAGGGCCATTGTACATGGCAATTCGGCATCAGGAGCCGTGGTTGAATCAACACAACAATTTAGTCTAAGGTTCCATAGTAATAGAGACTCGTGGTTTTAGAAATGGGAGCGGAGGCGCAAGCAGATTCCATGGCGGCAACATCGACGACAAGACGGGCAAACTTCAACCAAGGCTCTAAGGCTGGTGGCGGGGATGTGTTCGTCTAGAAATGGGTGTCTGGTACCGACCATCACCCCATACAAAGGGGGAGCCTTAAGAAGGGTATCCCATCCGCTCCAGTGTGCGGCAAAGTAAGAGGGATGGCAGGATGTCCTAATCAGTCCGATCACAACGACGTACGAGATTTGACCAACAATGGATGGTCTCTCCTCTAAGGATCTCGCCCCAAGTCTCTCACAGGCAGGGATGTAGGAGCATATGCATAAACACTAAGGAACCTCAAGGGACATTACATCTTTGGGTAACCCCTTACGTGGGATGGATGGACACGACGAGGCATGACAAACGGCATACGTCGACATGCAGGAACATAGACGGGGGTCAAGGAGTTCGTTAGAGGGAATGAGGGGCCTCAGACATAAGTGGTTGTGCCATCGACAAAGGTGTATGCCTGGGGCGTGAGATTCGCATATACGTTGGCTGGGCATGATGTCCTAGTCCTTCTATTTGCAGTCCATTGTAGATCGGCTATCATAGCTATGAGGGATACTTGATCGGTATCCTGACCATTGGATGGGGGACTCATTGTGTTCTTATTTTAGCAAGCACATGAGATGGCACGTATCTTGTCTAATGGACCATTAGTATTTCAGCGCTCAGTGGTGGTGTTCGCAGATCTCTAGTTGACAATGCCACCCACAAACATAGCCTTCACCCACTCTTCGGTATGGATTTGAGTAACAACCTCCCAGTTGAATATTGGAACTAAGGTGTGGGCTTCTGAGAGAGGGATAGTCTGGGGTCTACTTGACGGTGGACGATGATGTGTGCGGGATGCGTTGTGATGCGTTGTGATGACTTTATGCGGATTCGGGTAATGCTTAACATCTAGAAACCTTTACAGCAGAAGGTTTGGTTCAGGGTAGAATTATAAGGTACATTAAGTGCTTTATCTTTCTCGCAAGTATTTACCTGGCCATTTCATTGACTGTAATTATGTGGAGCATCTGAACAAAGATTTTCTGATGAGACTGATTCGCATGAGATAAAAATGAGGGTTGTCATGGAACCTCGGGCCAACCGGATCCAAAGGAGGTCTAAATGAAGCATACATGGACCAAGTCGTTCTTGAGGAATGGTCCTCAAGGGAGGGTGGGGACTTTCCCCGGGGGTACACTAACACATGAACTTGCAGGAACAAGGAATCCCCCCGCGGTATGGGAGATTAGAAAGGCAAGGGTTAAATGGTGGATGAGGTCGCGATCCTACTAGTTCATGACATGACACAATTTTTCAGGTACAATGGTGCTAGTTCCTCTCCCATATCACTGGAGAGGACACATTCCATCACGGGGTGATATTTCTCTAGTGCATGACAGTGGTGCGAACTGGAAAGGTATGATACCTTTCCTCTTCTCGACAACCGCTAGGGGCTCGACCTAGACTAAGCCGAGGGGAAGGGTCAAGCCTTAGATCTTCAAGGGCGGGCAATCATATGGTAGGGACTGAGTCTAAAGTTATGATGGACTCCGATGGAACATCAAGTTTCTCCAATGAGTGCCTTATGGGCCGGTGAGGGATCTGTAGGTAATATTTTCTCCTTGTCCATAAGGTGGTGATGGGTCCACTAAGTACTGACATGATACTCCCCTATCATAATGAAAGCCAACACTTATGTGTTTTTGGGGCCCTAGCAAATAATTTGAGGGAGGATGACTTTAGTTGGTTCCGTGGGAAAGGTCGGGGTGCTCATTTATATCCACACCACCAATTTTTTGTTCCGAACAGGCCAAGCGTGCATTTTCAGTTTTCAGTAAATGTGTTGGTGGCTCCGACCGCTACTGCAACTATACCCTGGAGACAACCTTTCAAGTACGATGACCATTTTATTGTTCCGACATTATTAACTGGTACCAATGTTTACACTTTCTTCAATCCGCATTTCGCAGACTCCTCTTGTGGCGCTAAATCAAGATTTAGACCAACCCATATTAGTGGCCCACGAGTCTTTGGCCCAAGAGCAAACAGTCGCAGATGTTATGGAGTTTTCTTATGATCAACCGCAATTCGCCATCATGGTGTTAATACAAGAGCAAGGCTTGGTCATTCAAATGGGGTTAAGAGGGAGTAGGAAACTCAGGCAGATCAGGCAGTAGGTGTGGTCGGGTTGTCGGATCCGATGGTACAAGTTCCAGAGTGCTTAGAGGGTGTTCCTCGTCTTGCCAAGGACGGGGCTAAGAAGGTTTTTAGGTCGTCTATTTTGGGGCCATTTGATGTTTCTTTGGATGTTGAGGCCCAATCCAAATCAAGTCAAGGCACAACACCATTTCCTGGTTCTATGGAGGTGACAGGCTAGATAGGTAATGTCGGGCCTCTTACATGTTTGAGCTTCAATATTCCTTTCCTTACAACGACAACGGTTACAACGATAGAGGTTACAACGACAATTAAAGCCTTGGAGGAAGTGGTGCCTAATTTTGATCAAGCCTTTCTTGTTCTATCGTCTGAAACCGTTAAGAAAGTCAAAGGGAGCATAAAGAAGAAAGTTTCACAACCTTATATCATGCAAACTCGAGCTAAAACTCATAGTCATAGTGGCCAAAAAGTTCTAACTACTCAGTGTGGAAATGAGATTTGAAAACAGTTTGTCATTATAAAAAAGATGCAGTGACTGACTGAGTTTAGAATTTTTTTTTTTCCTTCTAAGTAGAATTGTCTGGGGTTGTTGTTTTTTTCAGTTGCTTGTTTTTTAGGACGAGTTTTTTTACATTTATGTGAAAAGGAGTCTCTGAAGGTTTATGAGGATAGCCTTTTTGGTAGTCCCATCTTTTTTCTCCATCTTGAAGTATCAAGATCTAATAAAATCATCGCTTATAAAAAAAATAATGTCTATGTTTCTAATATTCAAACTTTTAATCTGTATTCTTTTTCATTTCTCTTATGACTTTTTTTGGTGGTCAATTTTCGACTAATGCCTCTTGACGTTTATCTACAGTATCCTTACTTAATGTAAAATTTAAAAAGTAAATAAGAGAAGAAGGATTTTGCAAAAGCCCTAAAACAAGATGGTATTGGAGTGAAGCCAACTTCCGAAAGGCGTTGAAAACTTGAAGCCCTAGAATGAAGGTCTATTTTGAAGGCCTGAAATGGGACCAAAGCCACATCCGCAGCAGTAGTAGTGGTAGCTCCTCATGTGCTGTCGCTCTCCTCTTGTGTAGTTGTGTGTGTGCTGCTAATAAGTAATAAGTGAGTCTGTGCCTTCTCACCACTCCACAAACCACAACACATAACATAACACTCTTTTTTTACAATAAAAGTAAAAACAAATAAACCAAAAATATTAGCATAACACTGTACAAATCTCCACTTTTGCCTTTGGGTTGTGCCTCCCACTCCGTCCAGTTCCTCATCCTCACCCCTAAAGGTCCAAACTCCAAAAATATACTGTTTTCCTTCTTCTTTCCTAACGTGCGCCTCCTCATACCCAAATCCCCATTCCCCACCAATACAAATAGATATAGAAAACAAAATTGCTAGTCCCATGTTTAACTACTTCCAGACAACACAAATAGTGTCGTTGCTTGTTGCTATTTACCATATGTTTTCCTGATCAGAGGAAGGAGAAGGAGAAGGAGAATAGTAGTGTATCTGCAATCTGCAATCTGCAAATCGATATCAAGAAGAAAAAGGAGGTGACTTTTGAGTTGGGTTTTGGATTGGTGAAATGGGTTACAATTGGTTTGTGGTGCTTGTGTGGGTCCTGGGCGTGCGGCGGTGCTGGGCAGATCCGAACGACGAGGCTTGCCTGAGCCATCTGAGCCAGTCGCTGCAGGACCCAGAGAAGCGGCTTCAGAACTGGACCAAAGCCACCTTCGCGAACCCTTGCAGCGGCTTCACCTCCTTCCTCCAGGGAGCCACCTGCAACAACGGCCGAATTTACAAGCTCTCCCTCACCAACCTCGCCCTCCGCGGCTCCATCTCCCCCTTCCTCTCCAACTGCACCAACCTCCAGGCCCTCGACCTCTCCTCCAACGCCATCTCCGGCCCCATCCCCTCCGACCTCCAGTTCCTCGTCAACCTCGCCGTCCTCAACCTCTCCTCCAACCGCCTCTCCGCCGAGATCCCTCCCCAGCTCGCATTGTGCGCCTACCTCAACGTCATCGATTTGCACGACAACCTCCTCGCTGGCCAGATTCCCCAGGAATTGGGCCTGCTCGTTCGCCTCTCCTCCTTCGACGTCTCCGGCAACCGCCTCTCGGGCCCGATTCCGCCGTCCCTCGGCAACCGGAGCGGGAATTTCCCCAGGTTCAATGCCAGCTCCTTCGAGGGAAACAAGGATCTGTATGGGTACCCTCTCCCGCCGATGAAGAGCAAGGGGCTTTCGGTTCTGGCCATTGTTGGGATCGGATTAGGGAGCGGCTTCGTTAGCTTGGTCCTAAGCTTCACCGGGGTCTGTATCTGGTTGAGATTCACCGAGCACAAGATGACCGCCGAGGAAGGCAAGATTGCTCAGCTCATGCCTGATTACTGAAATCCAGAACAATCAGATGATTTTGATTTTCAGAGATGATGATGATGGTGATAGTTGACGATTCAAGTCAGTTTTACTTCTTTTTGTTTGTTTTTAGAGATTTTTGCTCGCTCTTGTTATCTTCCTTCCTCTCGTATTAACCAACCATTCGGTTTATTTTCTTTTTCTTTCTTTTTTGTGGGTAAAAATCAACAATGTATAAAAGCAGAAATTCAAAAGGCTTGAGTGAATTACATATACACTCCAAGTCCAAGTCAAGTTTCATTCACTGTATAAGTTTTACATCATCATCATCATCATCATCATCATCACTTTCTCTAAATCGTGTCAAATGTCATAGCAGTAATGGCTTAGTGCTTCACCTTGTCTCTTGTATACCAAACCCTTTTTCTTTTTCATGTGCAAGTCTAGGATAGCATATTTAAATGCATTTTTGCTAATGTGAGCTGGTGGGAGGCCAACACCGCAACCACATGCTACAACTACAAGGAAGGGCTCTGGACTTTTATATTTCAGACATATAGTTGACGCCACTTTTGTTTTTGTAAGAAAAGATTAATAGTTGATGGGTTTGTGATATGATTTTTATCCTCTGGATGTGGTTAGGTTAGCCCAACATTCTGGTCAGTTGGTTTATTCTTCTTTTCTACACTGTCTCTCTAATTGTATGTACGGCCGATCTCGTGATATAGTTGTAAATACTATTAATACTTTGATTGACACTCCAATAATTATTATGTTATATGCTCTGCAATTCCAGAAATATTCACTCTCCTTATTTACTTTTTTTTGTGTGTTCATTGATACTAATTTTCAAATATATATATATATATAGCCTAGAATTAAGTATTAGCAATTAGTTGAGAAATTGCTTGTGATGCATTTTCATTTGTTTGTATGGGTTGCCTACTTTGAATCTTTCGTGGGTCCCTTTGCTCGTAGATTATAATTGTTTAACTTAATTGAATTTCGTGTCAATGACATCTTATTTTGAGTTGTTTAAGGCATGTATATTCATGTGACTCACTTCATAGCCCATTAGTTCCTACGACCCTATCCCTCTCTATGGGAATGGTTGAGTGTAATTTAATAGTAACTTGTGTTGTTTTTCCACTCAAATTCGGTATTAAATAACCCCAGTTATTAATTCGGATGCAGACAAATTAGGGGTACCATTAGGGATGGCAAAACGCCCCGACGGAGACCCGACGTCCCCGCTTCGTATGGGGCGGGTTCGGGGCGGAGATTTTTTATACGGGGCGGGGTACGGGGCGGTAAACGGGGATTTTGGCGGGGCAGGGCGGGGACGGGGCAAGCACTCCCCGCCCCGTGCCCCGCGGGGATCCCCGCTCTATTAATTTAAAAAATATATATTAATAATTAATATTTTTTTGAATAACACATAATATATTGTTTTTACATATGATATTTACTTATTTAAATTTTATATCTAAAAAATAGAAAACTTAGTTCAAAAATGTCAAACGGTAATTTTTGCTTATTTATATTTTATATCTAAAAGATAGAAGACTTAGTTCGAATATGCACATTATGAGACACGGAAGTCGTGTGATGTTTGTTTTATATGCGTGTTGTCTAAAATTATGGATTAAGAATTGTGTGATATAAAAATTTGTATTTTTTTCGGGGAGAAAATGGGGCGGGGAATCCCCGTTTCCCCGCGGGGCGGGGTCAACGCGGGGTCAATGCGGGGTGCGGGGCGGGGCGCGAGGAAGCGGGGCGGGGACGGGGCGCGGGGTCCCCGCCCCGTTGCCATCCCTAGGTACCATGTGCTGGGTGGGTCACCGCCCTGTGGCTGTGGCTGAATTTTTGAACATGCTTTGAGACCTGGTTTAAAAAATTTAACCCCCATTTTTTGTATCAGGCCTAAAAAAAACCTTTAAAATAATCTTTTGGATTGAGGGCCGTTTTATTGGGTTGAACCAATTTATCCGAATTTATTAACTATTAATCATATTAACCGTAAATAGTAGAACATATATTTTCAAACATTTTCTTATTATCCAAAAACCATTAAAGAGTTATCAAAGTGTGTTTAGCTCAATTCGGTCACTTCTTAATGATTAAAAACTCTCTACCCTATTAAATTTTTATCATAAGTTCAAGGATTACAAACATCAAACAGAGAGTTCAAATAGACCCAAAACAGATTACGATTACAAAAGATGAGTTCAACTCAACACAAAACTATAACATGTTATGTTACAAAATTGGTAATTATCTTCAAAATCTCAAGCTATCAATCTTCATCTTCATATGTAAAGGTTATTAAAATTGTAAGAGTGTGACTTGTACCATATTCGGATGGTACGAGTTATGTAGGAAACCATGTCACAGATCCTTTACCTGGACTGCTCACTCTGGGTTTGATATTTTTGGACCCTGGCCCAGCCCTGTAACCCATGGAGGAAAACCATTAAGGCTAGGTTAACCGGGTGGATTGAGTTATGTGCCAATTCTGAACACCCTTAAGACAAATCATTCTGATGCAGACAAATCATCTAAATATATTATCATATATATTTTTTTAGCAGAGGGATATAAATGCTTTTATTCAACGCAATTGTTTTAACATACAATAAATTCTCATGATCATAAATCTTAAAGTCCATATTATAATTCAGGACTCCCGTTAGTTTATCGGTGCTCTTAGACATGTAAATATAATATACATTGTATCACAGACAAGAAAAATAAAATGAACCAAATAAACACACTAACAAATATATAAAACTACGGAGCCTGCAATGTCAGTTCTTCTGAAGCCCATACTTTTCGCGGTAGGGCGTTATGGTATTTTGATTCGTCGGGATCATTCGAGAAGTCCCTCCCACGGATGAGATTTTGTTTATATGTGATCGGTAAGGTGGATCATGCACTGGTACAAACACTGACACCCTCCGTAAGGATCACCCATAAAACATAAACGACTTCCCCCGCACGATCAGCCTATAACACGACTTCGCCCAAACGAACAGTCCATAAATCGATGTCATCTAACGCCGAAACTCGATTGTACTGACCCTAGATCAAAACGTATAGAAAGACAACTGCATAGAAAAAATGAATGATGAAAAATAAGTAAGTAAACAAGATAAACGAAAGAGAGAGCCGTTGACGACGGCAATGACGACTAATATTTTAAACTCTTTTTCTTTTTTGAGCGAAAGATGCAATATTATAACTTTTAGAATCGATTACATTGTTGTGCCTCAAGGAACATGCTCCTCGACCACGGAAGGTCAGTATGAATGAGCAATCGTTCACTAAGCCTTTTAATACCGAAACCGTCATAAACAGTATTTTGATGCCCCACTGGCAAAGACATAATACGAGGGGGGGGGGGGTACCGGAACTCAGAGAGCTCAACAATGGTGATGGAGGGAGGCAAAGCATTGTCTGGGAACCCCTCACAGGGCCAGTCCCCGATGCTTAGGTGGTAGATCATCCATCACGACGAGACTTCTTCTCCGCTTGTAACTTGTCGCCCCACATAGGAGCTGGTGTTATCCTCTTCAGTGCTCCATCAGTTGCGCTCACAAGGGTAACGGCGATGGAACTTCAACATATCGCGCCCCCGGATGTGCGCGTCCTCCACCTCCAAATCCACCACGCTCCTGGAGCAGGGGATCAACAATTGAGTCAGTAGAGAGCTGATCATCACCCGACCCAAACTGAATCTTTGTGTGTACAAAAGCAGCAGGGTTTGGGGTGGACCGCCCAGGGAGGCCTATCGCGGGCGGTTGGCTAGTGTCTCAGGTAAGAAATCGGGGACCCGAGTTAGGTATCAGGTCCATTGTTATGCCAGTTCCCCTTCCTCGAGACAACTTCGCCTTAGGTATCGGGTCCAATGTCAGCGTGCTTGGGGCATCTCCCTCCAGATTCCCGTTTAGCGCAACGTTGTCTTCGTGATCCCCGGGTGAGCTCTGCCCCATCCAATCCTGAGAGGACGGATGACACTCCCGTCGGCTCCCACGGGGACGAGGCCCTCTCGCTGGAGTATGCCGCAGTTGACCCCTTCGATATGCCGGAAGGTGGCTCTGAGGATAATGGAGCGGGCCTTCGTGCAGATTAATCCTCCTCACCATCCAGCGCGCCCCCCCCTCGAGACCAGAGACGGAGGGTCACCGATCCCACAATCAGGCCCGGGAACACCCCCACTGTAGGGGTAACCAGACCCTAACCTACCTCCGCGCCCATCCTCGTCGAGAAAACGTGGACGAAGCCTCCATCGTCTTCCTCCTCCACCCATAAGCGTCACGGAACTCGTACCGTCGTGATCGTGGAGTACGCCTAGCACACTGTCACATCCCGAGCAATTCCCCCACCCAGGTTTCAAGGGGGACCAACCCTTGGAACCCTAGACCTAACGTCGTCCACCCTAGGCACCAGAGCAAGGTCATAGTTAGCCCGAGCAGGCGGTCCAGGGTTCAGGCGGAGCGGGGCCACCCTGTAGCGTGGAGGAGAAGTTACCCAAGGGCGTCGTACTAGGTCACTCTGACGCGAACCAAAAAGTCCCCCGACAGCAACATCGAAGGGGTTGAAATCGGCAAGACCCCAAAAGGATCGGACTGACCCAAGGCGAGGGAGAAGATGGGGTCGAAGGTCCCCATTCCCACCGATACTTATCCCCACATCAGGCGTGGCATGTGAGGGAGACTACCGGATGGGGCAGAGTGACACCGAGACGGCGCGACCGACAGACCCAGCCCCATGTGGCGATTGGGCAGGGTGCATGGCAACAACGTTAGTAGGAGAAAGCATCATAGCGCGACTAAAGTTAAGGCTAAGACGAGATTCTCAACGAGAACGAGAGAGAGGACTTTTAGACGCAACAAAAAAAAATCAACCTTATTAATTGGACTAGTAAACTTTTTTCTTTATTGTTAGAGATAGTTTTTTTGGGTTGTATTATTTCAGAAGAAACTTGTGAAATTTTATTATTTATTTATTATTCTGAGCTAAGCATGAAGGCATTCAAAATTAGACAATATCCCGAAAAATGTGTGATTGACATTTGTATTTATGTGACAAATGAGGCAACAAATACGCCAACTTAATTAACAAGCGGGGCCTACTACTATGATCTTCTCAGGCGTGTCAAATTGAACGGCCGTGATTGCTGGGCCTCCAAATTTGCACACCGAAAGTGGAGGGACTGATAAAAAAGACGGTCAAATATGATTTCATTCCTGTTATTAATGAGTCCCTCCGAGAATGGCATGCATGTCATCATGGGCCTGGGCCCACGCTCTTGGATTGGTTCTGTGGGTCATCATAATAGTTTCGGTCCGTTTATTTATTATTCTGTTTTCTGGGGACTGCCCAAACTCACAAGGGTTGTGTTTTTAACTATCAAGAGGCTCCAATGTTGCCTTTATGTCAGCTTGGAATTGTCCATGAATTGGACCACCTTGTATTTATTATTGGAGTGAGTTAATTGGCAAGTAGAGTTTGAGCTATATGAGGTTCAGTTCCATCTCTTTCTTACATTGATGATCAAACTACATTGTATATAGATTGTGTAAATATTGAAATATCGGTGTCAATATTTACACTCTACTTGTACTTTAATTTATTGTGGTGGTATTTAACTTTTTTTTGGACTAAAAAGTGTAGAATTTTACCGATAAAGAGTTTTTGAAGGTTCAACACACATTACTCTAAGATAAAATAATCGTATTGATTTGTCATATAGGCATGAAGGAAAGGTGGAGATTGACAAATAGAACTGGGAGTCCCGCTCAAGGCAGAGGCGGATCCAGAAATTCATCTTAGAGTATGCCGCGGATAATTATTAAATATAAATAAATAAATTAATAATGATAACAAAATATACGACTATTGTATGATCAAATATACTAATATGTTAAATTACAATTCAAATGTAAATATCAAATTCTACTCCCAATGGAAGTGCATTCTCCTCCTATTCATACCTTGGAAACGCATAATGATATCCACGTCATCGATTGTGCTAAACACATCTTTTTCTACAAAAGACACTAAACAATCATTAAGCCATGCATTAGACATTCTGTTTCTCAACTCATTCTTCACAAAATTCATACTGGAAAACATTCGCTCAACACTTGAATAGCCACAAGCAAAGACAAAGCTAGCTTGTACACAAATCTAAAGGTCTTATGCTTCTTTGTCCGGACAGGAGTCTTAGAAAGATCGGAGATACCCTTCAAATTAGAAAATTTACTGTCTATCCTGACACTCTCAATATAATTCTTAAGCTTAGATGTGTCCATGTACCGGGCCCTGGTCCCGTGGCCAAAATTTTGAACCGGCCCGCAGTGACCGGTTTTTAAAAAATTTAACCCACTCCCGGCCCCAGGCCCAAAAAGGAACCTTTGAACCCACCCGTCCGGATTATGGGTGTCACGCCCCAAATCCGGTTTTGACCGGACTCGAGACGTGAGCTATAATAATAATAATAATAATAGTAATAAAAGTAATAATAAACGAAATAAAACTCCGAATTTAGTTCCAAATCAACAACTTCAGTAACACGAGTCAAACGCTCTAAGTCAAAAATAAAAATAAAGTTTAGTATAACGGGAGGAGTACGTCACTACCAAGCAAAAACATCCGGACTCTCGATAAGCTCCCGAGCTCCGAGCCGTCCTCTAAACCAGATCACTCTCAAAACCTGTAAGAAACAATAATGAAGGGGGATGAGCTTTCGTTCAGTAGGAAAAAGAAGTAAAGGGAATGAGCTCCCGCTCCGTCACCACGAATACCCTTTTAAATACGGCATACTAGTAAGGCAACAACACAGACAAAACAAACATGAGAATACCATTATCGACACGAGATCTCAGACAAGAAACACACATACAACGGAACTATGCAGCAGCACACCAACTACGAACGCCACTCAAACCCGATATCATACAAACATAAGATAGGTATACCATGATACGCCGGTCACACCGCACGGCTCAACATATCGTACCGGAACACAGCATCGGTCTAGATATCTTCCTGGACACACAACATCGGGGTGAAACAAACACATCATACCGGAATACAACGTCGGTCTCGATGTCTTCCCGAACACACAACATCGGGGTGAAACTCATAACATACCAGACTGAAATCCTCCATCGGTTGAACATCTTCCCGTGGCACGGGGTACAACTCACACCACACATACCACACCAAACATATCATACTGAACATATCATAACAGCGTGTCTTACCGAACACACTACATCAGTCTATCACTCACCCGATCATATCACAAGTCAACAATTCATACCAACATTCACCACATTCGTATAACATATAATGATCCTTAAATTAACCATGGAACATACCACATATCAACATCATCGACTACTAATAGCACACAAATACAACCAACACACAATCTGGCCACATGTGATACTACAGCACAACAAATTCCCACACTTACGAGCACGACCTGGCCCGCAAGTGGTTCCATCTTTATATGACTACGCTAGTTATTCACATCCTACATGTGATTCTACAATCATTCCGATTATTCACATCCTATATGCATTGTAGTAACATTCCATAATTTAAAACGATATTTACTATTCTTCCCTACCTCAATCGATATCCAAACGCAAGCCAAGACGAGTCGCCTAGTAGCCTCCTCTATCGTGCTCGGGAACAACGTCTAAGATCACAAGGTAATACGAGAATTAACAATAATTCAAGGGAGGTTTAGAGAGAAAACATTCCCAAACTAATCCCCAATAGGCTCGGTTATAGATAACCTTCCTAATTAGTCGAAAACGCCCAAAATGAACCCAAAAGGCCCAATTCTAACCCATCACGGTTCGGGCCACGGAGCCTTGACGGACTCCGTGACTGTCCGGGTTACGAAACCGTGATGCTCACCGTCACGGAACCGGGCGTGTGCCGTCACGCCCTCCGTCACGGAGCCATGACGCACTCCGTCACGGTCCCCTCCAGCTTCTTCTCCACGAAATCAAACCTCCAAAACTCCATTTTTATCAACCAAAAACCTCCAAAACAGTCCCAAAAACCTCAATACTTCAATACACATGTTGGGTTTCATCAAAACAACAAAAACCTAATTGATTTCTATCAAAATCTCCCATTTTTCTCCATAAATCAATCATCTAAACAACAAAAACTCAAAACCCATGGAAACCCAACCTTGTTCATGCTTTTTCTCTCAAACCCATAACTAAATCTTCTTCAAAACAAGTTTAGATTGAGGGATTACCTTGGGGAATGAAGGGAGGATGAAGAAACTAGAAGAATTGAAGCTTTTTGGTGAAGAAATCACTCAAAGTTCTCTCTTTTCTCCCTTTCTTCTTCTTCAAGTTTCAATGGTGTTTCTCTCTCTCTCTCTCTCTCTCTCTCTCCCCTTTTGGAAATTTCGGCCAACACTACTAAAATGGGCTGAAGTGTGCTCCAATATTGCCTTTAACCTAACCAGAAAAGGTCTAGATTGCCCCTTAGGTCCCTTCCTTCTCTTTTGGCCCATATGAGGGCAAATGGGTCTTTCTGGACCCATTTCTTCTCCTCCAAGCCACCATGGACAAGTGTCCATGTGGGGTCCACCTCTACCCTTAATAAATTCCAGCACACTTAAATTAATTCGATTTAGCCTCTACTTTGACCCCGTTTGACCCGCAGTTGACTTTTTCACGAAAGTAGTCATTAGAAAGGAAACGACCCAACTAAGCTAACCGTAATGACGTCTAAGATTTTTGGGTCCCGGAAAGGTCCCGAATGACTCCCGGAGTCATCGGTTGACTTTTCCGACGGAAAGTCAACTTTTGCCAAAATTCACCGGTTCGACCGGGGGCGGTTCTTACAATGGGCGGATTCATCGAGTTTGACCAATCCATCCGAATTTTTTAACAATTAATCACATTAACTGTAAGTAGTAGCACATATACTTTTTGATATTTTTTTCATTACCCAGAAAACCATTAAAAAGTCAACAAAGAGTGTTTAGATGCTCTCAATTTGGTCACTTCTTAATGATGAAAGTCTCTACGCTATTGAAATTTTAACAAAGGGTTAAATATTGAAACTTACTCTTAAGTATTGGTCACGAACATTACACTACCCATGTTTTCAAAATGAACACTATACTACCTTTAAGTATTGGTCATGCGATTTTGTTAGTAAAAATGGACGGATTTTTCCATTCTGTTAGTCATATGACCTCAAGTGTCATATAATGGATGGTAAAATGACGTTTCCCCTTAATTATATGACCTCTACACATTTTATAAGGAACATTACCATTGTACCCTCGTTATTGTTCCATATAAAATGTATAGAGGTCAAATACTTAAGGGCAAAAAAACGGCATTTTACCATCCATTATATGACACTTGAGGTCATATGACTAACAGAATGGAAAATTCCGTCCATTTTTACTAACAAAATCACGTGACCAATACTTAAGGGTAGTGTAGTGTTCATTTTGAAAACATAGGTAGTGTAGTGTTCGTGACCAATACTTAAGAGTAAGTTTCAATATTTAACCCTTTAACAAATGTTTATGGATTACAAACTTCAAATAGGGAGTTCAAATTGACCCAAAACAGATTACGATTACAAAAGATGAGTTCAACTCAACACAAAACTACGACATGTTCTATTACAAAATCGGTATTCATCTTCAAAATATCAAGCCATCATTCTTCGTCTTTATCTGTAAAAGTAATTAAAATTGTAAGAGTATGACCTTTGGCCTTGGACTTGTACCATATCCGGGTGGTCCGGGTTAAGAAGGAAACCATGTCACAGACCCGCTACCCGGACCTCTCACTCCGAGTTTGGTATTTCTGAACTCGGGCCCGTCCATGTAACCCATGGGGGAAAACTCACTAGGGCTGGGTGGGCCGGCTTGATCGGGTGGGCTGGATTACGGGCCAATTCTGGACACTGGACAACTCCTTATTAATGACATCCTTAAAATCGTTTGGGTACAATCTCGCTAACCTTACAAGTGACTAAGTGAGTTAGTATCAAAAGCTTTAAATGAAGAACAAGGACTCAAAGATGCAACACAATGCAACAACTCACTATTATAGTACTATATGGAGTAACGCAATCATTCAACTCTGTTAATACCAAATCTATGACCCGGAAGAAGCTATCATTTTTGAAATAATGCAAAATTGTCACAAAGGGAGCGTGGTGTTTAGATCTATTATCTTTCACATACCTTGCATCCATGTCGGGCACATCAATCTCAAGATTACCACAAGAAGATACAACTTGTTTATAAAATCTAAGCATTCTCATATTAAGTTATTAACAATATTCATTTTCTTAACAATTCACTCATTATTCAATTAAATTATTTACTAACTTTTGTTAAAAGTCAAAAAATCTAAGCATTCTCATATTAAGTTATTAACAATACTCATTTTCGTAACAAAAGTTCAAGCATAATTATATTAGGGTAGCGAAAAAGTTTCAATATAAATATAAGTATACGATTAAGTTCCAACATGAACAATCCAATTACAAAAAAATACGTGAATATGAGTTGAGTACTTGAGTTCCAATCTAAGATGAAAAATAAAAAATAAGATGATACTGAGAGGAGCAAAGCAAGAGGACTATGTTTGACTATGTTTGAATGTTAAGTATAACTAAGGAACAAGAAGAGTTTGAGCGTGAGAAGATGAAAGGTTTGTTTTTATTTTATTTTATATTTTTTAATCTTTGATATTCATCATATATAAAAAAAGCAATCTAAAATTTAAGCCTTTTTCATTATAATGGTGCAGATTTTTGATCTATTAAAGGCTCAAAATTATTAATGAAGCCCAATATTTTTTTTTAAAAAAAATCAACAAAACATGTATGCTCTAGGATTTGAACTTGAGTGGCAAGACATAATATAAACACACTTACCATTGGACCGAATTATGTTTTGGGTAGGGTATGCTATGGCATACCCTATTATCCTTTGTATCCGCCTCTGGCTCAAGGTATTACCTAAAAACTGCAAATAGGGGACGAAGCGACTGAACTTGAACTCCTCAGTTGTAGGAGACATCCTCTTTGAGCTAGCCCCTGAAGCCAGATGGGCCTAACATTCCTCCTGGCCAAGCTGTTTATCATCCCTCACATAATCATCACGTGGTTCTCCAACTGACCCCCTCTTCACGCCTCCAACTTCACTATAGAAGGAACTTGAAACTTCTGTTTCCTTGCCACCAGAGAGTTGGCCGACCACCCAGTTTTTTTTAGTTGGGATCACCTCTCCAAACTAGGATACCTACCCGATGTCATGTACCATTAGGTATAATGTTCGGGCATACTATCGGGTCTCTTCCTCGAGGTGAGGCACCCTTAGGTACAGTGTTCGGGACAAGGACTCAAAACCTGGGACCCATGCCCGAGCGTCTACCTACTCAAAATAGAACCCGAAGACCCCCGGGGCATATGTCCTTGATGACCAGACCCATCATTGACCGTCGGGCCTTTAATGGAGGCGAGAACTTGGAAGAAGGACGAGGGGGTGGAGTTGAAGCGAACTGCATAGTAGGGAGCGGCGACGGGACAAGATTGGCTGGACGCGCAGTGGTGTCGGTAACCATGACAAGGGTAGGGAGCACCGTAGACAAAGGTAGGACTAGAATTTCTTTGAGAAAGGCAATCGATATCACGAAAGAGGAGAGTTTTTTGATTAACAGTGTCTTAACTCATAATGTGGGTATTTAAAATTTTATTTAACTTTTTCTTTATATTGTCAATTTTTATCATAAAAAATTTCCATTAATTGCTGATAGAGTAATAACGAGTCCTTCTACACGATGACAATATTTCAATTTTTTTGATTAGAGTACACTAATTTATATTTTTCATATTTTGTTTTGAAATTCAATTAATGGATTAGTTAGTGTTATATTCAGAGACTCAATCCACTCAAAGATGCTAAATATATATATAGAGACAAAAAAAACATACTTGAAGTATATGGAGACAAGATGCACTATGAGAGAGAGAACAAAACGTTCAATATACTAAACAATTTATATGAGCATCTACATGATGGTCTATTGGGTGCGTCGATTCTATCTCCAAAGCCTACAAAAAGGTTTAATGCTAATTTTTTGGGTTATAAATTCTGCATTATGGACTGAAATCCATGAATTGAGTTGCAGCGTCAACAGATTCATCCATATCTACTCCATGTTGATTCTGTCATACCTTCCTATATCAAATCGACACATGACATGACCATTTGTTAATTGAATATTAGGTAATTTAATATTTCCTTAATAAAGACTAAATAAATTTGTTTTGTTTAGATTTAAAATTTCGTATTTTAATTAATTAACTCTTTCCTAATTTACGATATATTAAATTAATATTTCTTAATTTATGATTAGGTTATTTAGAATTTTTAACTGATTATTAGGTAATTTAATATTTATTTAATGAAGATTAGGTGATTTTAATTAATTTAATATTTTGTATTTTAATTAATTTAATATTTCCTTAATTTATGATTAGGTGATTTTAGATTTTTTTAATTGAAGATTTCAATCTCCGATTTTGTTATTTAACGTGGCTTGACGTTACCGAGGTTGGGGGAAAGCATTGTTAGAAACTCTACCCCACGTTTATTGGCACACCAGACAAAAATTGGACTTTACGTACGCAGAAACAGATGAGAGATCATTTTGGAATGACTATCACTTCGACCATTGGAGATGCTATAAACTTCTCTATGCCTTATTTTTGTCCACACATCTTTTGTCGAATGGTTTCGTTTCTCTTTGCTATAAACTATATAGTTCACGTTCTTTAGCTTTGTCCCGGTTTTGCTTGGAAGCACATGTGTGTGAAAGGTGAAAAAAAATACCTACAGTTTTGTGTAAATATAAATGTATTCCAATGATGTGTCTAATAATATTAGTAGTTATATGTAGTTATAATTATAGTTACCATTCAATTATAATTCGGTTATTGTACCCTTTTACAATCTATAAATAAACACTCTCCATGTCAGTATATGGCAAGAGATTATAATTGCTAACACTCTCTTTTGTCTTATTCATCTTTATCAAATTCTTGCTACAACAATGAATCACCACTCATACATTCTATACTTTTTTCTATTGTTATCATGGATGAATTAAAATCATGTTCATCCACCACCACTCTCGTATTCATCACCTCTTGATGGGTACAACCCCACCTCATCTTGCAAAAAGCAATATAGTTGCTTTCAGAATCTTATCAAATGTGCTCGTCGTTTAGCAATATTCCAAGAGATCAATTGCTCGATAATCTTTCATGTCGATGACACGACACCACTGAAGAATAGACTACGAGTCCTGGTGTCCAATCCGAAAACCGGATCCTCTGCCTACGAGGCATGAACTCGGCTCAAGAAGCCCTTTCCACAACTTGGTCGTTCTAGTCAAATCGTTCGTCTTTCTCCCGCTTCGACTACGAGGGAGTATTAATAGTTATACATAGTTATAATTGTAGTTACCATTCAATTATAATTCATTTATTGTACCGCTTCACAATCTATAAATAAACACACTCTATGTTAGTATATGGCAAGGGATTACTATTACTAACAAATACAATTTGAATTTTGATTTGTTTATTCATTTGAATTAAATCAAAAAAAAAAAGAAGAAAAAAAAAGATGATTGAACCACAATGATCCTACATCAAAATACATACTTTACTATCATCTCCTATGTTTGAAATTGGAACCATGACATTCCATTTCCTCAAAAAACCATCAATTTGTCCAAAGGTCCCACTATGTGTTGGATTGCTCTTTTTTTGTGAAACTTGAAACTTAACTTGGATGTAGGGTTTGATTAGGAGGGATTGACTTGGACATGATGGTTAGAAATCACCTAAAAAAGGCTATTGGAGCAAGGACATGTTTTAAAGCGGGAGTTTTCTCCTCTCATCTTGTTGAGTGCTTGGTTTTATGAGAAGGATTTGAGTGGTGTATGACGAAGGGGTGACAAGTTTTGGAAGTGAATCAGATACTTCGAATGTAATTTCAGTTGTTTGTGATCGGTGGTTTGATGTTGTGAGAGTTTGTTGTTGAAGACATTTGATATTCTTTAGATGTTTTAGTAAAAATAATGAATTGTTCGATTTGTTTTTCATAACCGATGGTTTCGAAATGAGGTTTTTGTAGTCCCTCACTCTTTCTCCTCACTGAGATTCGCTTTTCCTTCCCAAAAAAATTTGGTCTTGTCAGTCAAACTATCTAAGTTTCAGTAGTTCTCTCAAAAAAATCTAAGTTTCAGTAGTAAGTCCGAACGACAGCGTATTCTTGGCAGACCTCAGCAGAACCCTGGTTGGGGTTTACATTTTCGCTCCCTAGAAACTGCGAGAAAATCAAGTAAAGTTGTAAACTTTAGTAGGTTGCGTTGAAGAAAATGCTGCGTTTCTCTTCAAAAATGGTCTCTTATTCCATAAATCTCCGCATTTTTTCCCATCAGAACACTCCTTTCAACCTCGTTCACAAAGAACCGTACACGACCCGCAATGAAAATCCCCCAACCGAGCCCTCCTCCACCCATCTTCAACCGGGTTCTCTCCAGACGCCGTCCCAAATCAGTTCTAACCACAGACTCGACGAACACTACAGTACTGCTTCGCCCAACTCGAGAACTGGATTTGATCTCGAAAGCAATTCCGAAAGCTGCACAGATCATCATCGTACCCACGACGAGTTTGCTGCTGATGCCGATAAGATTTACAGAATCCTCAGGAATTTCCACTCCAAGGGTTCAAAATTGGAGCTCGTTTTGAAAGAATCCGGCGTCGTTTTGCGGCCAGGTTTGACTGAAAGTGTTTTGCTTCGGTGCGGAGATGCAGGGAACTTGGCGTATAGCTTCTTTGTATGGGTTTCGAAGCAACCTGGTTACAGGCATAGCTTCGAAGTGTACGCCTCTGTGATCAAGGTATTGGGGAAGATGAAGCAGTACGGTGCCATTTGGGCACTGATTGAGGAGATGAGGAAAGAGAGTCCAGAATTGTTATCAGCCGAAGTGTTTGTGATTTTGATGAGGCGATTTGCGAATGCAAGAATGGTGAAGAAGGCAATTGAAGTGTTCGATGAAATGCCTAAATATGGGTGTGAACCAGGTGAGTATGAATTCGGGTGTTTGTTGGATGCTTTGTGCAAGAATGGCTGTGTAAAGGAAGCTGCTGAGTTATTCAATGATAGGAAAAGCTTGTTGACACCAACTCTTAAACATTTTACTTCATTGCTGTATGGTTGGTGCAGAGAAGGCAAGCTCGATGAAGCCAAACAAGTATTGGTGCAGATGAGAGAATCTGGTTTTGAGCCGGATACTGTAGTTTTTAACAATCTCTTAGGTGGGTTTGCTCGAGCTAGGAAAATGGCTGATGCTTTTGATCTTCTGAAAGAGATGAGGAGGAAGGGGTGTGAGCCAAATGCAGCATCATACACGATCTTGATCAAGGCCCTCTGTTCTCAGGAGAAAACTGAGGAGGCAATGCGGGTTTTTGTTGAGATGGAGAGGAGTGGATGTGAGGCAGATGTTGTGACATACACTACATTGATAAGTGGCTTTTGCAAATGGGGAAAGATTAACAAAGGTTATGAGCTTTTGGATAGTATGATAGAGAGAGGTCTTACTCCAACTCAATTGACCTTTATGCATATCATGCTGGCCCATGAGAAAAATGAAGAGTTGGAGGAGTGTAAGTTGCTTATGGAGAGGATGCAAAAGATTGGTTGCATTCCCGATCTTAATAATTACAACACAGTGATCCGGTTGGGTTTTAAGTTGGGAGAGGTTAAAGAAGCTGTTGGAGTCTGGAATCAGATGGAAGCTAGTGGCTTCAGTCCTGGACTTGACACCTTTGTCATTGTGATTCATGGGTTTCTTGGTCAAGAATGTTTTATTGAGGCTTGCCAATACTTCAGAGAAATGGTTGGGAGGGGTTTTCTGCCTGCCCCTCAATATGGCATCTTCAAGGACTTATTCAATTCATTATTGAGAGCTGAGAAGCTCGAAATGGCTGTGGATGTTTGGAGTTACATCATCACTAAAGGCTGCGAGGTTAACGTGTCTGCCTGGACAATCTGGATTCATGCACTAATATCAAATGGGCATGTGAAGGAGGCTTGTTCGTACTGTTTGGAAATGATGGAGGCAGACATGATGCCACAGCCTGTTACTTATGCTAAGCTCATGAAGGGACTGGATAAAATATTTAACAGAGTGATTGCTACGGAGATCACAGAGAAGGTGATGAAGATGGCTGTAGATAGACAGATAACTTTTAGGTCCTATAAACGGAAAGGTGAGAGGGACATGGAACAAAAAGTGGAGGCCATGAAGGATAGGAAGAAGAGGGGAGCTCGGCGACACGGCGGGGGCCGTGGAAGAGCTAATCTTTTCTAGTTTGGGTAAGACCGTCATTGGAGACTGGCGCATTAGTTGGAGGATTTACAGAGGAGATGCTTCTTTTTTTCAAGTATCCTTCCTCTCCTTTTTTATCAGTTTGTTATGTTTTCGTACCATGTTTTTTTTTGTATCGAACTAATGTGGTTTTCTTTATTGTTGAATTTTTTTGTTTTGAAGACTTACCCTGGCTTCAGTTATTATACCCGGTTAGTCTCTAATTCCTTCGATTTATGTTTACTTTGATTGAGATGCAGATTATTTGGAGCTTATGTTGTACTTCATTTGAATATAGTAGGAAAATAGGGCAGTTAGAGAAAGTTTAGTATGGTGTCTAAAAATGAATTATTTAGGATTTTAAGAATTTATCAGTTCAATGGTGTTAGCACTGTTTCTGTAACGACTTAATTTAGCTTATTCCTCTAGCATAGACTTGACAGTTGATATGGCTACCAAGTTTGAATCTGTTACAGAGCTTCGCGTACCTTGAGGTCTCATACATTCATCATGAGATCTAGTGTATAATAAAATCTATGTAGAGAAACACTGGGGAGGAAAAAGGCAAAAAGCTTTGCATGCACTGTAGTGTACTGGTTAGTTCTTCTTCTTGACAATTAACTAGAGCACCATTGATTGTTCCATGAAAATAGAATGAAGTTTATATTAGGGTGTTTCTCTTGGTTTGGAAAGGCAGAGAATTTCAGAAACCGAATTATGTTTTGGAACGCCAGAATTTCAAGTTTTTAAAAGCAATGTCATATAGTTGCTGCCATATCAGAAGTGATCATGTTTCAAGCATACACAGACCCGAACTCCCACTGCACTCATCTGTAAGACTTACATTTTTTTATATGCTACATCTGAATGCAGCTCGAATGTACAGAAACTTGCAAGTGTGCACTCGTTTGTGGCTCTGACAGGCGCTATACATGTAGATGTAGTCTTATCAATTCTTAATTTAGTCTTCAGATGTATCAAGTAGCAATTAGTTTTGCTTAATTTAGTTTGTAAAACCTCTACAAAAGTATATAATTCCACAGCTACTGCAAAGGTTCTTGTTATTGGCTTCGGTGTGTGTTCATCTAGCATATCTACTATATATTCAAGCCGTTCTGATTGACAACCAACTTAGCTCTTGTGAGATCAATATTTGAATCGCTACAAATAACTAGTAGCACTCGTACTTCTGAAGAGTAACAATCAGGTGAAAACATATGTTGGAGTGAAATTTCAAAATCATTTGTGTCTATAGGTTACAATTTTTAACGGATAAAATATTTCCGAATGTTAAATCTTTGGAAACAAATTGTTGAGCATCTTACAAATATGACCGAGATGTATACCATGTCAAATGGAACCTCCAAACCATAACAATATTCAAACCCAAATGGACACTGGTTTTTTTCAATCTGACCGAAACCTTATTCATAATTCCTTTAGAGATAGTTATAAAAACTCACATTAAAATTACTCATTTTGCTAATCTGCTTGATTAAACCCATATAATGAAAAGAACAAGGGATTGGAAAATGACAACTATATATATATGTATACTTTATGAGGATGAATCCTGATTTCACAATCAGCAACAGTAGGAGCATGTGAGAGCATCGTGCTGTGACCAATATGCTTTTACTCCAATCCATCACACACCACACCATCCATTCCATTAATGCAATTCAAAGCCTATCGCACTCACTTCACTTGCCCTAATTTTCATTACAGGGAAATAGTTTTCAATTTAAGAATAAAACTATTTCATTTATAATTATAATTTACACTTTTTGGGAGAGAGGAAATGACTGAAACATCCTTGAGATGTGAACGGCCGACACTCACTCGCAGTTTTTATAATGATTCCCTGAGCCGCGGGACGCGCGTTATGCCAATCCTTCCATAATAAATATCATTTCAAACAGACCAAACCAGTTTCAAGCTCAGCTCAAACTTGCAGCACATCACCCTCCCTCTCTACATCACATCACATCATCATCTATCGTGACCTTGAACAATAAGATCTAAATTTCATTCACACAAGCTTTTACAGATCTAAGATCTAATCTCTTCAGATCCTCATTGCCCTTGCTCGATCCAAGCAAGGTGCGTCTCCATCCATTTTCAGTCTTTAAGTTTCATTACTCAGAGCATTGTTTGGATCTGTGTTGCCTTTCTACACTCTGCTTAGCATGCGCCTTTCACTTTATCTTCTCAATTTGGTTCGATTTCTGTATTACTTTCTGGAATTGAGTTAGCTTTTAGTGAAGCGATAGTCTAATCACAGCTACTTCAAGTGCTTAAGCTTGACGTATCGTATCTTTGACATTTGATACTGCAATTTTCGAATTTTCAGTTTCAGCTTACTTTGGTACTATCACAATCAGCTACCTCGATTTGTATGCTTCGTTTCATTTTCTTGTATTATACACCATAAATACTAGTATGTTCAAGTGTTTCTCAAACATGTTATTTCTGGAATTTTGGTGTTTGATAGTTTTCTACTTCAGCTAATGCTATGTTACCATGTGTGAGCTTTACTTGCTTAACCCCCACCGCCAGATCTATTCAAAACTTGTCAAGATCTATGTTCCATCTGTGACTTTTTCTGCATTGAAAACCTTTGGGAATGTGCATAGTGAAGTATGTACGAGTTTCTGAGAAAAAGGAAATTTTATTCTCCTTCTCTTTCCTTTTTAGATCATGTACAAGTTGTTTCTTCTACATCTCTATGGCATACTAAGAAACCAGCATTTGAAGAAACACATCAATCACTGAAGCATTTCATTTAATAACCCAAAATGGGCAAAATGTTTGTATTTTCTGAACATAGAACATCAAAGCTTTGTGCTCTTTTTTTTGGTCTGAAGGATATGCAATTCGGTTCCATTTATGATCTGGAATGATGAGCTCAAGTGATTATTAAATGCCATTGGAAGTTTAGTCATTTGAGGATGTTCAGTTTTTCACATTGCCTTGATGTATTGGACACATGACTATCTATATGTGACCATTGACGTGTGAAAAAGCTAAAAAAAATTCGTATATTTTACTGATTGTGTCCAATCACGTTGGCCTGGTGATATATAGGCAAGGAGTCATGTCGAGGAGGCAAGTTGGCTCAACTAGGCGATTTGTGGGCAGCGGAATTCCATTTGTGGGAGCTTTACATTCCAAATCACGATCTTCTCCTTTACTGTCTGTTGGGCTTATCCTCCTGGTACTTTCCATTTCTGTATATAACTTTTCTATCAGGGGACCTTGGTTTCTGATATTTTAGTAAGAGAATGTGATTATTGACTGTCATATCCTCCCTATCAATTGCTTGCAAGCTGAAAGATAAAACATAATATTGCCTGTCAGCAGATCACATTTTGATTCATGTTTATTTGTCTTGAAATTCCCAGGGAGGATTCCTGCTAATCTGCTATGCTTATGGTGGCCCAGGTCTGTATTTTTTGCTACTTCTATCTTTTAGCATGACATCAAGTGCTGTTGAGTCAATCAGTTGGCTACCTGCATTGCTACTTGTCTTCTATTCTTTCTTCATATTTTTGGTTGGTTGCTAGACATTTACAACTGCTCCTCTCTGATGCCTGGATCAATCTACTATTTCACAGGTTTATTTGGGGGTCGCACAGCAGCAGTAAGCAAGATTCAAGGTACATATGATGTACTCCATTTTTCAAAATTTGCTTATATATAAAAGTTGATTTATCCTGTATTCGAATAAGGTACAACCAAAGGTTTGCAGAGTATAACCCAAACGTTTTGGGGGTATGAGAGAGCTGTTGTAGCATACCAATTTCTAAACTTTCGGGTAGTTAATGTATTAGGAGTGGCTCTGAATAAAACCTTATTTGATGTTATCCTTTTTTGTCAAAGGTTTCCGAGTACACTTCATTTCATATTTGTTCTATTAACATTTTGAATCCATTTTATTTTCCAGGTGGCTTCTCATGCACATCAGAAGTTCAAAGAGCTATACCTGTTCTGAAAAAAGCATATGGTGATCATATGCGAAAAGTGTTGCATGTCGGCCCTGACTCTTGTTCATTGGTCTCCCAGTTGTTGAAGGAAGAGGAAACTGAAGCATGGGGTGTGGAACCATATGATATGGAAGATGCCGATGGAAGCTGCAAAAACCTTGTCCACAAAGGCATTGTACGAGTTGCTGATATTAAGTTCCCTTTGCCATATAGAGCAAAATCGTTTTCTCTCGTTATTGTCTCAGATGCTTTGGATTACCTATCTCCCAAATACCTGAACAAGACTCTTCCTGAATTGGCAAGGCTTGCTGATGGTCTCATAATTTTTGCTGGTAATTACCTTAGTTTTTTATTAATTTGTGATATGATAGTTGTTGAAAGCCTTTGTTTCAAGTGCACTAGTAGTTGCATGTCCCATGGCCAGTTCATCCACCTTGATGGACATCCAATGGATGTCTAACGTTAGTTATACGACATTTTTTGGAGTTTTGACATTGATCTTTTATCATAACTGCTAATAAATTTCATAATTCTATAAACTAGATTGATTAGCAAGAGCTGTCCTTCCAATTATAACATAAATCAAATACACCTCCTGTTAATTTTTTTTGCCCTTCAGAATAACTCAAAAACATTAAAAGATTATACGTAGATAGTTCAGCAATTCTTAATGACAAAATGCATTGATGTTTCTCTAATGTAGCTACTTTCCATTTCAATTCTCAGGCTATCCTGGTCAGCAGAGAGCTAAGGTTGCAGAATTGTCAAAATTCGGCCGACCAGTAAGTGACTATGTACTCCCAGTATATTTTCAATTGATATTTTGGTAATGCTGGGTCAGTGTCTGCTTTATGCCCATCAATCTAAAATAGGTGATAAGAATTGAGTGCAATGCTATCATTGCTATGTGTATCATCCTCCCATTCTATTTTTATGAGTATTTAATTTAATTGTTGTATCATTCATTGTAAGCCTAACCATATTGATGTTCAGTTAAAGTTATCTGTAGAACCCTTTTAATCTAGAAGCAATTTGGGGAATAAAACAATACAGTTATCATCACTCAAATGTAAAACAGTCCTGTCGATTAGATATACCTTGGAATGGGACAGTGAATGAAGAACGGTACGAACACGAGATGAAAGTTGAATGGTTGATTGTACAAGTGTAAACAATAAATAAACTTGGATAAAACTTATGATATATGGTGTCGTGATTTGTGACTGTACCATAAGAAATTATTTAGATTGGCTCACCAATGTGTCATAAAATACAGGTCCTAATCCTATTATGGACTCTTGTTGCCACAAGCTAGTGCGTTATGCTTCCTGGTTTCTGTTTTAAGCCTCAACTTATCTCTGAATAAGAAATGCTTTTATTTGTGAAGGCCAAAATGCGGAGCTCATCTTGGTGGGTACGCTATTTTCTTCAAAACAGCTTGGAGGAGAACGAAGCTGCTGGTAAGAAATTTGAGCAGGCTGCTAAAAAGGCATCATACAAACCCAGCTGCCAGGTTTTCCACCTTGATTCATACCACTGATATGGTTACATTCGTACAACAATTACTCTTGTGAGGCAACACTTGAGGTAGATGGAAAGGAAGAACCAGCCATCATATAATTACAATCTTGCTGAGTATAATTCATTACATTGAAACAGATTATGTCCACAACATTATAGTATTGGATATTTATTAATTTAATTTCGGGCTTTGCTACATTTATAGTTGCTCCCGATATTGGCATTGTAAGTCTCTTAGATCTTGCCGAGAAGGAACGTAGTAGTTAAGAAGGTATTTTTTTCATTGAGAACTTGTGGCTTAGAGTGCACCCCCTTTCAACTTTCCAAATATCTGAAATGGGCATGAAGTAACATTAAATGTGATATGTTTGTGTATGGTTTCAAGGAAGAGACGGTAGTGGTTCGTAGCAATAGTTGCTAAATATTAGGTTTGCCAGAGAGACATGATTTTAACTAACTTAATCATAGGGTATGCCATCGTCCACAAAAAGTTATATAAATTCGTGGGGAAACGCCAATAACCTACCCGCAGATGACTTTCGTCTCAAAAACTCACCCGCAGTCACCTTTGTTACCATATTTACACACCCGGTGAAAGATCAATACCCCAAATGTTGTATGTTTCTGTTAGAAACCCAAACAAAATCAGTTTAGAACATCAAAAGACCAAATTGCCTCTATGTGCAATTTCAGAAGATAAGAAAATACTGCCAGATCAATTCTCTGAAACACATAGTTCAAAACTACCGACCCCAAATCTCTTTCAACCTGCTCTACCTCCACGAAGATTGGACAACGACGAACCATATAAATGTGCTTAAACATGATATCATAAAAGGGTCACATCATCAACGGTTCTCTAGAAAAGCACAATCATCTATTGTGCCAGCTTGTGTGCCGCTATAAACTATTATTATGACCAACTTCAGGAGCTAGATGATATAGAAGACAGTGGATCAAGAATAGATTAAAGACAACACCCCCACCATTAATTCAATCATCAGACCACACACAAGCAGCACAAAGCAAACAAATGCACAATCTTTTCATTTTTATGCAGTCTAGCATTCCACTAATCCACTTATTGAGTTGTTGCAATTACTAAATTCCAAAATATAAATTTCTCATTCAAACTGGTACAATTTAAAATTGCTATTAATCATAGGGGTTAGTCCAAGTCCTACCTCCAAATTATTGGAAATTCTCAAATCCTAACCCAACCAAACTAATATTCTCATGTAGCAACTTTGACCAAAACTTAATTTTCATATCCAAAACCATACCCAAACATTATCCAAAACCATACACATTTTCTAAGACATTCTATAGGACTGCTAATCTAGGAGACGGTTGAAAGACAGCGTTGCATTTATACAAAAAAATTTCTGGTATAGTGTGACATCGCTTGGAGTCATGTAGGTTCTTATGTCCAAAACCTGTAGCTCAAGCTCACAGTACTTCACTGTATAGACACTTGAATCCCCTCTGTACATGTTAAACGATAATGAGTAGTGCAGAGAGTTAACAAATTATCAGACAAACCCAAATATTAATGAAGGACAAATACCCAAATATTAATCCAAACAGAACTAAAAACCCAAATACATAATCAGTTCACCAACGACATCGGCATATTAAAGTTCAATGACAAGAATAATAATATGACTTCAACAACAAGAATAAGAGTTTTTGGGTATTAACATACCTCATTTCTTGTGCAGGCAAATATGTGAGCCTATTAAAGTTCCAGGGCTTATACGTGCGGAGTATGCGTGAGAACATGTGGACAAAAGGTGTCATCAATGCTTCGACAACTGTATCCACCACAACTTTAGGATCACAGTCGTACACAATGAGCATACAACTTTAGGCCTATTTGAGATCTTGGACTTATTGCTGAGATCTTGGAATAGTTTCTGATATCACAGACTTACTTCTTGGATCTCGGAATAGTGTCTGAGATCACAGACTTACTTCTGAGATGTTGGAATTATTTCTGCCAATTATTTGATAACATGTATATGTTCATATTCATATTCACACATGAAATTATAAAAACTACTTAATATAAAACTTCATGGGGTTAGTCTAAGTCCTACCTCCAACCCTAAAATTTGGGGATTTTCAGCTGATAAACCCTAAAATTTGGGGATTTTCAGCTGATAAACCCTAGAATATGAGGATTCCTAAACAACAACATGTGAGTATTTCGAAAGGAGATGAATTCCACAATTTCGAAGCTAAACTATTTTACAATTTCAGAGTTGTTGAGGTGAAAGAAACAATCTTACTAGTGCTTGTTCGATCATCTTCAATTCTTGGTTCCCGGAGGCGTGGCGGTTACCGACGGCGTGACGGTTCCGGCGAGTCAGCTCCTGGAGAGAGAGAGACGTGAGAGAGAGAGAGAGACTTGGGAGAGAGGCTGAAATGGGTAGACAAATCAAGGGTTTTGAGCCAAAAACAAAAAGGGTGTAAATGTCTTTTCACTATTCACAAAACAGTCATGTGAGATGCATGTGCTCATTATTTGACCAAAACAGTTAACTTTAACATTATTTGTTGGTTTTTGATAATTAGATTTTCAAAATTGGTACTTTATGACAATTTTGATAGTTGTGAGTTATGATTCGATGTTTGACCATAGTACAACGTGGTGACATGGAGTTTCCTCTTAATCATATTACCTAAAGCCTATATTTCAATTTCTAATCAAGCCATAACATAGAGACATAGATGAAATTTAAAAAATATACAGGAAATTGACTTCCTGATGATTTCGATATTAAGTTATATGGAGTATAATTGTGAATCCAAGACTAAACGATTCATTGCGAGACAATACAGTGTACTCGAAGCAAGGGTATCCGGTCGGTCGAATGAGGTGTTCGCAGAAGCTCCGGTTCGTCGATTGGTGGCGGTGACGGTGGAGTATTGCAACAACGTCGTCTTCAACTGCAACAGAAGGTGAGAAGACCCTTCTCCATCTCCGAGAATGCATAGCGCGAAGGATCTGGACAATCACAAAGCAACTACACATGATAATAATTTATAGTTTTAAAATTGTCAAGGGCAGTTCTGGAATTTATAAAAATATGTAGGTCACGTGATACCCATAAGACATAACTAAACTAACTTCGTTTGGGTTTTTAACGAAAACATGTAGAATTTGGGATATTGATCTATCACCGGGTATGTAAGTGGTAATAAAGGTAATAGCGGGTGAGTTTGTGAGACTAAAGGTCATTAGCGGGTAAGTAATTGGAGTTTCCCCTAAATTCATAGTGTATTCGATTACTTTCGATTTAATATCTTATGTGTCTAAATCGGAGTCCATATGAAAAAGTTATTGTTATTTTAAGATTTTCTTACATATAGTGTGCACATGGTTTGCATGTAATAATTGAACTTTAATTTTGGATTCTTACAAAATCTTTGTTTATTAAAGAAAAAATGCTTGAACTTTAACTAAAATGAATAATTATCTAAGTTGGAAATGTTAACACTACATACAAGATCTAAAGTTCATTCAATCGTAATGACATTTGATTGTCCTTCACACTCTACAAAAACAATAAAAAATCTCAATTAAGAGGTACTCAATCTTACAATGTAGACAATAATCCTATACACTAAAACAAGTTTTCTATATCTAACAAGTTTAAGTTTAAGATAATTTTGTAATCGAAGCATTATAGCCTAGTTGTTTAGGTACATGAGATAATTTTGTAATCGAAGCATTATAGCCTAGTTGTTTAGGTACATGTAATAATATATTAAAAGAGAGTTGAGATGTCGGTCTTCCTTAACATAAAATTCCTCTATATATTCAGTCTATATCTTACTCATTTGAATTGGGTAAGTTTTAAGCATATGAGAAGAAGGGGCATGTGTTCTAGTCTATTTTGGTTGAGCAAGTAACCAATACAAACAAGACCTACTAACTATTCTTGAAAAAGGAACATTCTGGGTGAAATGGAGTGCTTTCATGCTTGAAATTCATTTCATCCAATCAAGTTTCACGACAAGAATAATGACGAAGGATATAAACCCCATGATTATAGAGCAGTAAATCGCCTTAATAATCAAAATTCAACCAGTGTACCACAAAAAGTTCAGGCACTCTATGACATCATGGTTACCATAAAAACAGAAATCAACCTCTAATTACAGTTATTTAACTATTTAACCAACTTATAGAGTATGCTTCTTCTATTTCTAGAGTTAAAATTTAATCTACAATCAAAAAATGCACCTTAGACCACAAAATCTCTCTGAACAATATCAAAATCTAAAAATATTTCCCACATAAGTTACCAAATTTGTTATATTAACATTGATTGGTAGTGGATGGTGTTGTTCAAATGCTCGCTCGCATCTGTATCACTTTCAGTTCATTTTTCCAGTGACCTAGTTAAACATTAAGCTCAATTGTTTTTTTACGGTCAATGTTGATTAAATTAGAGATTTTTTTAGACTAAATTACAAATACCTACCATAAACTTGTAGCGTTTAACTGATACCTACCCTTAAGTTTTTATAACTAATACCTACTCAGATGTTTAGTTATGTAACAAATAGCTCAAGCTGTTAGTTAAAATGACGAAAATGCCCTCAATGATTTTTTTAAAATAAAACTGAAGTGATTTAATATGTAAATATATATATAAAAAAAGAGATTTTTTTAAATATTTTTTTAAATAATTAGTGAAGTGTAGTTGAGGGTATTTTCGTCATTTTAGCGGACGGTTTGGGATATTTGTTATATAACTAAACATCTGAGTAGGTATCAGTTAAAAACTACAAATTTGGGGTAGGTATTTATAATTTATTCTATTTCTTAATATATAATCAATGAAACTATGTAAAAAGAAAAAAAAAATCCAAAATGAAATTTTGAGACAAACAATTAAAGAAATTTAATATAAAAAAAATAATGAAAATGAAAACAAATAAAAATAAAAATAATGATTTACCAAATATTATATCCCTTGCAAAACAAAAACAAAAGGTCAACAACCATTAGGAGGTACATATTCTCACATGCATTCATAAGAGGCATTTTAAACTTTTTGCAGCTCAAACTAAATTTGTTATCTATTGTGTTGTTTCAATTACATTTTGGACCTTTTCAAATATAGTAACAAAATAAATGCGTACCGTGGTGTCGAAAATGGTAACATCTACAATGGTGTCAACGAAAATGGCTGGTTGAAGAGGGGAATCAACCTCACTCACAATCTCAGTGATCTGCACAAACAATTAAAATGGTCGAAGTTTGGATTAACATAAGATCAATAAAATCATACGCATAACATTTTTTGTCTTTTTAGGCTATTTCTATGGTTTCCGAGCTAGCACCGACTCAGTTACAGTCTAAGTTGGGTGCATTTGTCTCTATCTTTCGACATATCAGTGTTGCTTCAGCTCAAGACATCAACCTGTTAGAGTACAAACACACTAGGCATGGGGGAAATGGGCAGGGGCTGATCCAATAAGATACTTTAGGGTATGATATAAACCATGTGGTAGAAAAATAAATGAAAACTATAATCACATGTAAACTACGTGCAAGGAAATCTTAAAATGACCATAACATTTTCATACAGACTCTGATTTAGGTCTGTAAGATATCAAATCGAAGGTAATTGAAAACACTACGAATCTATGTTAGTAAAAAAAATAAATCATAAAACTGTTCTTAAATTAGAATTTTAAAACAACAACAGAAATATAAAAAGTACTTTTTATCACATAAATGATAAAAACAACAATATATTATTATGTACATAGCCATAAGTTCAAAAAACCTTAGCACATCAAGTTCTAAACTACAACTTATTCTACATATCCATATCAAACAACATATCGCTAGAACCAATGCTTGGCCCAAACTCTTGAATCCATATCCTCTCCCTGCACACCGCTTGTCTCCAGAATAAACATGAGGATAAACAAAGCTGTAACAACTATGAACAAAAGAAAGACCCCCCCCTCCCCCTGCCAAGCACGCGATTGAGGGCACGAGCAAATCAACCATGAAGAAATCCAATCATAAAAGCCACATGCTGCCTAACAAAGTAGTATCGTTGTTCTGCTGCCAACCATTCGGTCTAGAGAGGCCACCATGCCCTACATCGTATAGGATTCCACACACGAAAACAATAGTATCTTTTCCAGATAGAAGTAAATCTTGCGAGCTGGCATCTTGGAACAACACGAAAAGCCCAACCTACAAAAAATTAATTAATCAATCATAAAAAATGAGATTAAGAAAAATAAAATATATAAATAAAAGTACAGCATACCGCTCCAGCGGGTGAGAAAAGCAACCACAACAGAAGGAGTCTTCTCAACGGCCCATAAGTTACAAAAATCAATGAAGTACCGACGTTGATCCCAGTTACGAGAAGAGTTGCCCACATCGAAAGCACACCTGACTTGAAGCTGAAAGAAGCCAGGACTAAGGATCCATAGCGGACCATGGTTTCTAATTCCAAAAGTTGGAGGAGGATAGCTCGAACTGAGTTGATCACCAGTTTTAGAAGACTAAATGTCCTCGGTCTACCTTGGTTGGGTTGGTTTGTCCATATTCGACTCCCACGTCCTAAAGCAGATGCAAATACTATTGGAATGATGGGTATACCCGCCAATCCGACGATATACCCCCATTTCCAAAGGTGGATTTAGAGGGGTATATGTTATTTCATGGCATACCCTTGTCCAAAAAAAGTTACTCAGATTCGTAGTTTATTCAATTACCTTTGATTTGATATCTTACTGGCATAAATCGGAATCCACATGAAAAAGTTATGGTCATTTTAAAATTTCCTTGCATATAGTTTGCACGTAGTTTGCATGTGATTGTAGTTTCCATTCCCATAGTATTTGATCTTGTACGAAGTGTTAGTGCGATATAACATTTCCAACTTAGTTAATCATCAATTTTAGTTAAAGTTCAAGTATTTTTTCTTTAATAAACAAATATTTTGTAAATACACAAAATTAAAGTTTAATTATTAAAGTTGATTTTTTGAACCTAATCTTTAACCAGAATGTGTGTTTGTTTGCTAAAGGTGCGCTTGGCTTGTACAAGTACATCTCGACATTCTCTCATCCAATCTATGAGAAGCGACACTGTGCTAAACAAGACAATTTCTGCAAGTACTACAGTTGGGACCTCCAATTATTCGCGGCTTCGATATGTATTCCAATCATCATCTCGGTTATTTTAGTCTATATATGAAGAGACCGACATAGCCACCAGTTCCTTTCAATGATTGGCGTTCTTCCACTACTTTTGGGGATCTGTTTGAGTGCACAAGATGCTATTGTTCTCCCATAAGTAGTTCAGAGATTACTTATTGGATGTGGACTCAGAATCGCACTTCAGGTTAGATTACGAGCTATGACGGTTTGTTATCATGTATAATTAAATTGTGCACTTTTTAAAATGCTTTTCATTTTATTATTGATTTAATCGTGTTTCATGATTCCATTGTGTTTATTAAAATCATACACATAACATTTTGTTTTGTTTTTTGTAGGCTATTTCTATGGTTTTCAAGCTAGCACAAGCTCAGTTGCAATCTAAGTTGGGTGCATTTGTCTCTATCTTTCGGCATTTCGGTGGTGCTTTAGCTCAAGACATCAGCTTGTTAGAGTACAAACGCACTAGGTATGGGGGAAATGGGTAGGGGCGGATCCAAAAAAGATATTTTAAGGTATGCCATAAACCATTTCTAAATGTGGTTAAAAAATAAATGGAAACTACAATCTCATGCAAACTACGTGCAAATCATGTGCAAACTACATATAATAAAATCTTAAATTGACCATAACTTCTTCATACGGACCTTGATTTAGGCCCGTAAGATATCAAATGGAAGGTAATTGAATACACTACGAATCTGTGTAACTTTTTTTGGACAAGGGTACACTATGACATACTCTATACCCCTCTAAATATTCCTTTGGAAATGAGGCTATATCCTCGGATTGGCGGGTATACCCATAATTCACATAGTAGTTGCATCTGCTTTAGGACGTGGGAGTCGGGTATGGAAAAACCAACCCAACCAAGATAGACCGAGGACATTTAGTCTTCTAGTTCTAGTGATCAACTCTGTTTGAGCTATCCTTCTCAAACTTTTGGGATTAGAAGCCATGGTCTAGTATGGATCCTTAGTCCTGGCTTCTTTCAGCTTCAAGTCATATGTGCTTTTGATGTGGGCAACTCTTCTCGTAACTGGGATCAACGTCTGTACTTCATTGAATTTTGTATCTTATGGACCATTGAGAAGACTCCTTATGTTGTGGCTACTTTTCTTAGCTGTTGGAGCGGTATGCTCTACTTTTATTTATATATTTTATTTTTCTTAATCTCATTTTTTTATGATTGATTAATTACTTTTTTTGTAGATTGGGTTGTTCGTGTTGTTCCAAGATGCCAGCCCGCAAGATTTACTTCTATCTGGAAAAGATACTATTGTTTTCGTGTGTGGAATCCTATACGACGTAGGGCATGGTGGCCTCTCTAGACCGAATGGTTGGCAGCAGAACAACGATACTACTTTGTTGGGCAACATGTGGCTTTTATACTTGGGTTGCTTCATGGCTGATCCGCTCGTTCCCTCGATCACGTGCCTAACAGACGGGAGGATCTTTCTTCTGTTCATAGTAGTTACGATAGTTACAACTATGTTCTCACGTTTGTTCCGGAGACACACGGTGTGTACTGAGAGGATATGGATTCCAGTGTTTGGGCCAAACGTTGGTTCTAGCAATATGTTGTTCAAATATAAATATGTAGGATATGTTGTAGTTTAGAACTTGATGTGCTAAGGTTTCTTGAACTTATGGTCGTGTACATAATAATATATTGTTGTTTTTATCATTTATGTGATAAAAGTATTTTTTTTATTTCTATTGTTGTTTTAAAGTTCTAATTGAAGAACGGTTGTATGATTTTTGACTAACATATATTCGTAGTGTTTTCAATTACCTTCGATTTGATATCTTACGGGTCTAAATCGGAGTCCGTATGAAAATGTTATGGTCATTTTAAGATTTCCTTGCACGTAGTTTGCATGTGACTGTAGTTTCCATTTATTTTTCTACCACATTTATAAATGGTTTATGGTAAACCCTAAAATAATTTATTGGATCCGCCCCTGCACATATATCATGTGTTTTGCTCATTTGAGCATTCAAACTAGCACGAGGTTTCTTTAACCGCGTGTAACAATTCCACTAGTTGTTGCAATTTGCTTTCAATTTGCATGCAGAAGCACAAGTATGTAAAAAATAACAACACTTGAAACTGTTGGTTCATGCTCCTGGTCATATGTCCCCCATGTGGTATAGGGAGCAGCACAACTGAAGTAGTGTTAAGCGTGAACACGTCGGCTTTACTCTCACATATGATAATTTAAGGGGATATAAATGAGTTACATGTAAGGTACGTTATCAAATATTAACCATATTTTTTTTAATACAAACTAATTTTTTTAAGAGGGGTTAGGTGAATTAAAATATATGATCCATGTACATAGAAACTCACTAAATAGATAACTTCCTATATAGGTATATATAGAGTCAATTTCAAACACAAACTAGACTTTTGAATGTTGAAAATCTGATGGTCAAACTATTGCGACCGCGTGGTGACAACTTCGTAAACAATGTAAAATTTCATGTCATTTTACGAGACTTGAGGCTGGTAGTACCTGCTGGTATTGTAGTATATTATCGTTAGAACCTACAATGTAAATCGTTACATACTTCGGTCCAACTACAAGAGCACGTAGTGGAAATTAAGTAAATACTGAGAAGTTGGCGTTGTCCCTTCATTTTAGTGGACTTGAGGTTGGTAATACTGTTGGAACCTGTATTATGTTACTTTTGAAACATATAATGCGAACGGTTAGATACAGAAACTTATAAAAACAAATTGTTGGAATTTGTAATGAAAATCTTTGGATACTGTAATGTAAATCATTGGACAGTGCAATGTGAACCGTTGAATACTATTGTGCACTATAGTCGTGGTCAACACGCGATATAATTACGGCCAATAGCACCATAATAGCTTGAAAAGTCAAAAAATCGCCTTTTGATATCTTTTTTTTTCTTCCATTTTTTAGATCCAACGTCCTACAATTGTTCTTAGTTTGCACAATATAAGTGGCTTGTATTAGATAGTGTGCTTATATATATAGTCACTATCAAATAAAAACCGTGTCTTATTATGTAAACTACGAACTAATAAGAGACATTGGATTCGAAAATCTGATAGCTCAGATGTTGTCAGCGCCAGTAACAATTTTCTAAATAACACGAATTTTCCCACATCGTTGACCGTACTATAGCGCGTGGAGATCATGACTATAACGCATAAGAGGTTCCAACACCTTTACATATAAGGTTCCAACACAATTGCATGTAAAGATGCAAGATCCCAACGATTTTGCGTGTAAGGATGTAAGGTTCCAACACTATTGCATGTAAAGAAGTAAGGTTCCAACGATTTTATATGTAAGGTTATCATAATCTTGGATGCAAGGATGTTATGTTCCAAAACTCTTTGCATATAAGGATGTTATGTTCCAAAACCCTTACCTTCAAGGATGTATGGTTTTAATGGTCATACATGTAAAGTTATAACATTCTTGCATGTAAGTAATTATGTTCCGACACCCTTATATGTAATGATGTATAGTTATAAATTTAAGGTCCCAACACCTTTGTATGAGTGTGTTACAATCGGGATCAACATGCGTTACAGTGACGGTCAATAGTGCTATAATAAAGGTCAACACACGCTAAAATAACGCGAAAAAAAATCACCTTTTTGATCTCTTCCTTCATTAGTTTATAATTAGCACATACAATACTGGATAGTGTCTCTACATATGTATCTGAAACGTTTGAATTGTCCAACTATTTCTTTTCTCGGAGAATTATTAGACTAACAAATAATTTCTTTTTGATCCGCGAAAAACAACAATTTTATTCAACCCAATAATACACTCCGAAGAAAAATTACAATCGAGGGAAGAAGAAAGTACGAAAGCAACAAGACAGAAAAGACTACTTAGAGATGATCCTGAAACATTTTGATGGTGACTTTATCGCTTTGAGAGGAGGTGAACCACAACGACTTGCACATTGGCCAAGCCCGTTTAGCTTCCGACTTCTTGCGGAGAGAGCAGGAAGGACTTACATCTTTGAGCGCTTTTAAGTGCTTGAGACGACCGTTTCTAACTCGCTTGTTTTTCCTTTTAGACTGAGGCAGAAGCAAATAAGGGGATATGACTGGAGAGTGAAGCTCGACAATAAAAGACGAGAAAAAAAGAGGATTGGGTTTGACTGTTGAAGAAACCTGATCAAGCAGATTGGGCTCAGGGAATAAATTAACATCAGATCTTCGGCCCAAGGTCTGAGTGGGATGATCTAGAAGCCCCGGCCCAACTGCCTCAAAGGACTCGAAAGGTTTAGAGCTGGATTCATTAAAGTGCTGGTTGCACGTGACCTTGGGACTAATCGAAACCGAAGCACGAACCTCGGGACTCAACAGCGATGAAGACGAGGTGGCGCAGCGGGTTTAGAGGTCTGGTGGAGGGGGTTGTTCCCGGAGAAGGGGGACCTCACCGGACGGACGAAACGTTTCCGGCTGAAACGAGTCCCCGGCGGCGCACTCTTCGATCGCGTCAACTTCAAGCACAATTTCCCCATCCTCCAGAAATTGGGCACCAAAGACGGCAGGCTGATGGGATCTAGGAAAATCGTCCTTTGACAAACGCGGCGGGATCTGAGATGAAGTGAACTGAGGAGGCCCAGAGGAAACGAGAACCTGAAAATCTACAAAGCCAGGTTCGCAACGAGTCGGAGAAGTCGAAGAAGAAAATGAGGGCACATAACCAGCATCCAGACCGAGCCCTTGGGTTTGAAAAGAGGAGCCGACAACAAGAAACTCAGCCGAAAGCTTTTCTGGGTCCAACAACTTTTAGTGGATGAGGACAAAAGCTTTTTCCAGTCGCTCAGACGAGGAGGAGCAAGGATGAAAAGCGATTGGGGTTCCAGTGACGGAGACAATATTGAAGATTGATTCCTTGGACTAACAAGAGAAGGGGATGCCAACAATTGAAATCCATCTAAAGCATCCGCCTTCAGCAAAGGTCGAGACTGGTGTGAAACCAAAAAATCAGCGCCGCAGACCCGACCAGTTTTCATCGGTTGACGAATTGAAGAACTCAAGGTCTACAAAAGAAAGCAGGAAAACACCACTTCCAAGCTCCACCAGCTTAATTTGGAACCTCAGCTCAGGAGAGAGTTGAGCCCAAATAGACGCGACGTCACTAATCAGAGACGAAAATCCAACAATGCTAGCTTTGAGCAGAGACGACCAAAGTGGATTGAAAGAACCCGAGCAGAAGAGCTTGGCATCGGAGCGGGAAGGGACTGCCAGAGTAGGGCCAGTTAAGGCCTCCTTGAATAAGGGTTTCCCAGAAGCAGGGACTGGGTGGGAAAGAACCGTCCTGTGAATAGGATCACGAGAGGGGATTGAACCTCGAGAGGGGTCGGTTGAGAAATCTACAATCATTCGCTCGCTGCCAACCTAGGAGCGATGCTTCGCAGAGACTGCCAAGGAAGCAGCTTCAGCATTGAGGAAGAAAATGAAGCCAAACCTCTTCCCAGAGGAGGCAAGTTTGCTAGGAATGAAAGCCCTGCTAAGAGTGACATAATCCGAGAAGAGGGTGAAGAGTTGATCTTGAGTGAAAGAAGGAGGAAGGTTGTTATAAAGACCGCCATAGTTTAAAAAGAATTTAATTATTTAAAAGTGTTCGTTGGAACGTTGAGGTTGAAAATCGGGTCGGTTGTTGGCAACGTCGTGGTGGGAAGAAATCAGATCGAAATTTTAAGAGCTTTTGGAAAAAAAAAAGAATAGAAAAAAAAAGGGTAAAGGGTCGGACCGGGTCGGACCGGACCCGACTAGCAGACCCGGCCCGCCAGGCCGCCCTGACCCAGTTTCTCTTGTTGGGTCGTGAGGCCCTTTTCGCGTCAGAAGCCCAACCAGTTGCCTGGCCCGTTTGAGGGCGTCGAGTATAAGAGGAAAAATTAGGGCAGAAACCCTATTTCCACTCCCTCTTCTTCTCTGTATCGCAGCCGACCTCCCTCTTCGTTTCACGCTCCCTCTCTCTTCGTTCTCTCAGAAACCTAGTCGACGCCGTCCGACCCTCCTCCCTCACCGTGTTCCGGCCGCCTGTCCCTCCCCCATCTCTCTTATCCGTTGCCCTCTCGCCCTTCTCTCACCCAGACCCGTCTCCCCCCTCTCCCTTCTCCACGCGAAACCACGACCGAATTCGCCATAGCCTTCTCCTCCGTCATCGCACGTCGCCGCCGCCACCACCCTTGTTCAAACCTCCTCCTCTTTGTTCTGCTTAAACCGCCGCCGCCACGCCCTCGCACCAAACCCCCTCTCTTCCCCCGCGTCGTCCAGTTTCGTGCCGAGGAGTTCCCCGTACTCCGCCGTCCCACCGTCGCCCGTCATCGTCGCCTTTTCCCCCCACGAGTCTGGCTTCGATCGAAGAGAAGACCGGAGGTAGCGAGGCAGGACGTCAGCAGCTAGGAGACGTAGCGGTCGGTTCGTCTTGAGGTAGGGAAAATAGCGAATACCAGTTTGATTGTGGAAAGTTATTAGTATGCATACTAGGAATAATAAAACTGGAACGATAGTTTATATCATATAATAACCGGACGAGTCGTAGTAACATGTAGGACGTGACTCACTAGTTAACTGCTTTCAATACTTGGGAAATTGCCGTGCTGGTAGATGGGCCATGTCGGGCCGTAGGTTGTGTGTTGATTGAATTGCCTGTATTGATTGAGATGCATGTTGTGTGACCTAGGGTCGATAAGTTTAATAATCAAGAACTAGTACATTCGGTGTAACATGTTGTGGCGATGTGTGGGCAAGTGTGTCGTGGGTGATGAATGGTGAATACTTGATTGTGATATGATCGGGTGAGTGATAGACCAACGTGTTGTATAGTTGTAGTAAGATTGTTGGGCATGTGAGCCGTGTTTGATCTGTGGCATTTCGATGCGTGATATTAGTTTGTTGTGTGTTCCTTAAGGATAGTATTCCAGTTGTGATTGGGCCTACGGGTCGTGTTGGGCCCGACGGGCCATAATGTGATTGGGGCCTATGGGTCGTGTTGGGCCTACGGGTCGTATTGGGCGGATGGGCCACATCATATCATCTTGCATAGGGCCGACGGGTCGGAGCCGACGGGCCACATCATATCATATTGCATAGGGACGACGGGTCGGAGCCGACGGGCCAAATCATATCATAGTGGGGCTACGGGTCGTGGGTGGGCCTACGAGTCGTGGTTGGGCCTACGGGTCGTGGTTGGGCCTGAGGGTCGTGTTGGGCCTACGGGTCGTGATGGGCACTGGGTGCCGTGTTTCAGCCTCGATGATCTAGGGTCCTTTGGAGACGTTTCCGAGAGTCCCGATGATATGTGTCCTCCTAGGGATGTTTCCGGCATTCTTGACGTTATACGTCTTTGTGACGTTATGCGTCTCCTCTGGATCGAGAGGTAGTCCGATGGACGTTTGACCTACCGATTTGTTATTGATGGTATCGGGCTGTGTATAGCCGGTGGAGTACGAGTATTGTGGTGCAGGACGTGTGCATTGTTGGTTTTTAGATTGGTTATGTTTGTCGTTGTTATTGTTGATTGTGTGAAAGGCGTCGTTAAGAGTATTGTAAGATTGGCTATGAACCCCGGTTTGGTATTTAGTCGTGCTGTACTAGTATGCCCTAATTGGACGGTTACTCGTGGTGGTGAGCCGATGTTCATTACTTTAACTACTTTCTCTACTAGGCGAAAGCTCACCCCTTACATTGTCGATTTTCAGGTGTTGAGCGGGATTTGTGCTAGCAGGACACAGCTGAGCTTGGGAGCTGGCGAGAGTCCTAGGCTAGTAGGTCTAGAGACGTGCAGTTGTTTTTGGAACTAAATTTTGTACATCGTTTTTATGAGCTGTTGACTTTGTCAATTGATTTATTACCACTTTTGAAATTTTATCTTTCGAAATTTTACCATGTTATTTATTATTTCAAATTCACGTTTCGAGTCCGGTTAAAACTGGATTTGGGGTGTGACAGTTACAAACAAAGATCATGAAAGAAAGAGGGGAGGCCGAGGAAGACGACAAAGGAGGTTTGGAAGAGGAGAGGTCGGGGGGCTATGAGAGCATTTTTCACGGGGAAATTCTGACTAGCAAATATTTACATAGGTTGTATTCATGACCAACCTATAATTTTTTTACGCCAAAAGTAATATTTAATAGTAGATCATCATCTACATAAAAAAAATCACGTGTTATTTATTTTACATTTTAAGTTATACATTCTGTGTTTGTAATTTTCAGTTGGATTTGTGGGGGCCAAATTTTTTGTCCCATATTGAAAGCCCAATAAGTCATTGTGGATGGTCGGCTAAACCCAAGACCGATCAGATTGTTTGATGGTTGAAAATGTTATCCTTTTCCATTTATGCCGACATAGATACCACAAACATGAAACCGATCAGTTCGGTTTGAGACTTCCAGAGAGAGTGATGATCTGTTAACCGACCATTGCCCACCCCTAATAACTCAGGCGAGTCTTTTTGTAGGAGACTCACATTCAGATTGTATAAATACCCATCGAACCCTTAACATGGGCTTTTGGAGACTAACATTCAGATTGTGTAAATACCCATCAAACCCTTAGAATGGGCTCTTCGGTAACGGTCAAGGTAGCAAATGGGCCTTCATTTTTGAAACCTATATGGAAAAAACATCGACAATATTGTCATTTCTGACTAGCCAATCGACATCTCATCACATAAACATGGACATATGTGAATAAGACTATGACCGGCACCAACATCGTTCTCCAGAATATCCGAAATACAATGTGACATCATTTTTCAACTGTCTTATTCACCGTATGAGTTGTGCAATTACCAGTAGGACTGGCAGGTTATAATTTCAAGTTGTAACCTAGTGAGTGGCCCTCGGATTGAGTAAGATTAAAAAAAAAACAAGAAATGTACAAGGAAGGACCATGGTGTTACTGGATGGTGGGGATGAGAAACTGACATCACATCCAAGTTGGGCTAGACTAGACTATTGTAGTCCCCAATCTTCAATGTGGAGTGGACCAAGAGGCATGGCTTGGTTGGATCATTACTCTCAAACTTTTGGATCCTTCAAATTATTAGGAGCCTAATCATAAGCTCTACATATATAGATAGGCCCATTACTGTGTTTCCTTCTGAGGTGCATTCCATGTTTGAGTGTCTACTTCCATGACCCATTTGCACCTTAAATAAGACAATATTTAATTGTTATCGAACAAACATGGACTGACTTGGCTCTCAATTATATATGGGTCCTCTCCAATCAACATGAACAAGACATATGTAGTAGAGAATACCTATTGTAAAAATATAACCCGTACATATACTATTGTGGCGCATCAAAACAAACCTACATGTCATTGTTCTACTTCTACCCCTTGTGGTCGAGCTTCATTGTGCATGATATTAAGTCTTGATCGTATGTCAAGCTCACTCTTTTTATTTCCAAACAATAAGTTAGGTAGATAAGATGGATATCTGTTACTTGGATGAGACACCAATGTAGAGCATCAATGTATGGATCATTATCCACATGATAACATCACAATCCTGTACCATTGACTATGTTGAATCTTCATCTCAACACATAAGCCCACTTGTATTGTAGGTATGAATTGGTCAGGTAAAGATAGCATATGGAAAAGCCAGAACCATCCTTACCACCTTTGTCCACTGCCAATTGCCATGCAACAAAACCATGTATGTTTTACACTCTTCCCATGCAAGCAAATTGCTTTCACCAAATAATCAACACTACCAATTCCAAATCATGTGTGTATTCCATGAGTAGGGTTTCTTTCGTCCGCTGACATTTTATTCAAAATTCTACCCACCATTCATGGGTTTGTTAATTTCTCTACTTTAGTTCACTTCCTTCACTACTAAGGGATGTGTAAGAGCGGGTACCGACTGTATACTCGGATCTGGATTAGTTTATTCTTAATCTGTCCGTTCGATCAGAAATTCATGACAGACCCGCGCACTCGGATTGTGGATGGATTGCGTGCAGATCAGATATATCCGCAAAACTTAAAAAAAAACAAAACAAAAAACGGGGAGAAAGAAACTCACGAACAATCTTTTGGTGATAAAGGACTTACACGACAGTGACAATATAATGGACGACGGCTTAGGACGACTAGGGTTGAAAGCTCTTAACTCTAATAGACTCTACATAATCATTCAACTAGTTTCTATTTGTTAACGGGTATAGAAACAACTCGATTTGTCTTTGTTTTTATTTACCATAATCATAGAAATTTTATTAATAAAGGATGAGTGGTAACATGATTGAGAACAAACGGTAAGAATAAGACATAGCTTTGGACATACTCAGAGCCCTGACTATAACTAAACTATTTGGCTAGTCTATGTGACTTTTTATGGGTGGATCCTATTCTATTGGAGGTTCACTACTATCTCAACTTGTATTTTTTTTTTTTGCTTGACTCGAACAGACATGTGTTGTCTAACGAATACACTGGTCTCTTGGTGGCGAACTTTGGGGGAAGTGAGGATGATGTCAGGCATCCAAGGAGGCCCCCATTAAAAAGAAGGAGGCTTGGGATCAAGTTGTGCTAGATGACGGTAAGATGAGACGTGTCTCCTCAACAATGTCTCGCTCTCCCATCTAGGACTCATTGAACCTAGCGAGGTTGTGTAGTAGATTTGGCATGTTGATTCTACCTGGTTCACCGTACACGCCAGTGAGGCGGAAGCCCTCTCGACCCGGGACCGTGATCCCCATCTCGATGCATCCGACCTCATTTGTATAGCCGATAACCTTCATGTCCCGATCCCAGAAGAAGGCGAGCCACCCTTGGTGACTATCTGTCACGCCCCAAATCCGGTCTTTGACCGAATTCGAGATGCGACTAAAGATTTACAGCAAAACAAGAGAAATAAAAAAAAAAGTTCCATAAAGAATATAAACTTCCGAAAGTGAAGAGTCACAGCTCAATTAGTAAAATACAAAGTCCAACATAAACCAAAAAGATGTACGTCTCTAAACCTAGCTAAACCCTCAGCAGCTCCCAAGCTCCGAGAGTCCGGCTAGTACTGCTCCCGCGCAACACCTGAAACACCACAACGACAGGAGGGATGAGCTTACGCTCAGTAGGAAAAGTAAAAGGACTCCAAACACACCTTTTAACCTCACGGTAGAAACGGTAATTAGGGTAAACTAGGAAGAAGATCCAACAAGTTGTCTCTAGGAAAAACCCTTACCAACCCAACCACACAGTATAAAACTCCTTGTAACACACACAGACGAACCAGAGAGAAAGGCACACAGCAGAACACACATAGAGTCCAAAGGACGGCACACAGCAAACAACGGGGAAGGGTCCGGACGAAACGCACACAGATGTCGTAAATTGCGGGAGTCAACTTCATCGATTTGCACACAGCTGATTATATCGCACCGGAACACACATCGTCAGTCACAATATATTCCTCCTCACACAGATGAAGGGCGCTACTCTAATATGTACCGAACTGGAACTCCATCGATTTGCACACAGCCGCTTATATCGCACTGGAACACACAGCGTCAGTCACGATATCTTCCTCCTCACACAGATGAAGGGCTCTACTCAACGTAAATATAAAACCGCCACACTCCTTGAACAATCCCATCCCGGATTATGAGTCATCTGAACACGCCATCCTTGGTCTCGATATGATTATCCATCCGGCTACGCCGTCTCTTAAACACACACAGGGTTTCGCACACAGCACACTCACTGATGGTCTCGGTATACTAGCCGAACCATCTTAGCATACACCCGGTCTATCACTCACCCGGTCATTTCACAAACAAGGGTTCACATAGTCACACATGGCACACTTGCCCACACAGTCACATCATGCAACATCGGTGCTAATTCTATTTAGACATTTACACAACGGTTATAATATTATTTAGATTCTCACACAGCGATTATGACGTTAATTAGACTCCCACTCAGCGAGTAAACACACAGCACGCAACTCTAGGACCTAGACATGGCCCGTCTATCAGCACAGCAATTTCCCAGAAAGTACAAGCAAGTCAACCGGATATCAAACATGTTCGTTCCAAGTATTATCAAGACTCGTCCAGTTAAACTAATAATATAACAGTTCTACCTATGTGTCACTAAGACGTTCCGGTTACTAATGACCCTAGTCATGCATACTAGTTCGTTCCGGTTGTTAATAACCCTAGTCATGCATACTAGTTTAACTGTCCAAAATTGAGGAGGGGTTCGATACTTTCCCTACCTCGAGATGGTGACAAGGCGGCGTCTTCTAGCTGCGGACGACCGGGCCAACACCGTCTTCCAAGGCGAAGTCCCCAAAATCCCAGTCTGTTTTAAACAGTTTAAAAGCCTCAATCAGATCTCGAGTTCAAGGTTCTCGGAAGGTCAAAACGTCTTTAAATTAACCAGACTTTAGTCCAAATAATTAAATAATTATTTACTTAGATCTGCCGACCCGGATCCGGCCCAACCCGAATCCAGACCCGCTCCAAACCCGGATCCAAACGGCGGCGCTGGGTGTTGACGTCGGCTGTCGAGGATCGAAACGGAGGGAGAGAGGAACAGGTTTCTGGCTCGGGTTCGAAGTAGAAGGTGAAGTAGAGGGCGGAGCACGGTGAGGTAGAGGAAGGAAGGTGAGGTCGGGATCGGAGAACGACGACGACGGCGAGACGTCCGTCTGGTTCTCAGAGAGAGAGAGAGGCGAGTGAAGAGGGACGGGTGAACAGTGCCCGAACCTTAGGGTTTGCCCCTTTTAGGCATGCCCTTTGGGCCGGTCTCGGCTCAGTTGACTTGGGCCGGTCTTGCAGCCTAAATGGGCCAAGTCAGGCCTAAATCTCCAGTCCAGCCTCTCATTGATTTCCCTTCCAAACAACTTGTTGCAAAAACATACCCTCAAGTTTAGTTTGCAAAAATAAAATCCTTTTAAAACGAAGTGGGTTTTACACTATCTACCAGCACTCGTGTGTCCCTATGGAAGCTTAGGTTGCGACGGATCACGGTGGTGCTATCACCTGCTTGTATCATCTCGGAGATGAAGATGATGTGTAGGGAGGGCGTACGAATGAGATTCTTCAGGAGCTATACATGGTGAGGAGAAATTACCCTATGCTTACATATGACGAGGATACAGAGAGGGGTCGGGGTGGTAGCGATGGTGTTTTCGATCGCTTACCTCAACTTTTTCAAGAAAGGATCCGAAAAGTAAACATCGAAATCGATAGAGGAGAAGGTGTGGTGATGGATTGACGATGAGTAGGTGAGATAAAGTCCGAACAAAAGCACACTAACAACAACAACGACATAAAACACTTAGAGAAGGAGAGAAAACTACGAGACGAGGCGTCTATGTTGGAATTGTTTCTTCAACCAACCATCCAACTAATATATCTATTCTTCAATTAGGGAACATGTGAACTGTTTTTATTTGTATTTGTTAATATATGAGACAATTTAATAAAAAATAAAATGATAAAACATAAATTATTAGCCTATCTAATACAAATAATAGGTTGCATTAAGGAACAAAATATCAAAAAAAGAAGTATATATATCTAGTGTGCCTCTCTAAAAAAGAGCTCTCACCTTCTCCTTGAAACTATAGCTGCCAATCCCCCTTTTCTGTTGTCACCACCGGTGCTGGTCAGGGCTCCGGTCATGGTGGCTGTCGGTGGTGACCTCCTCCTCTCCCTTACCCTTTCCTCTCTCTTCCTCTCTTCTACTCATGTTTCGGATTCTCCCCGGATCTCGCCTCTTCTCTTCGCCAGAGGCTTGCTGTCGTCGTCGTCTCCAAGCTCGTGGGTGTACTCCTTTGGTGATCTGTGGTGTGCCGATATCAGCCCGACCCCTCGTGCTTCAGATATGGGCTTACTCTCAGATCTGCTAGGGTGGTTCTGTGGGTCACCGGATCTCGCTGTGGGTCTCTTTGAGTTCGCCGGAGCTCTCTAGAGTGCTTGGTCCGCCAGAGTCAAGGCTTGAGTTCGCAGGATTCAAGCTCATGTTTGCCGGAGTGGAGGCACGAACCTGCCGGGTTTGGGACCCGTGTCCACCGGAGTCGAGGTGTTTTCTTTTTTACTGTTGTTTCAATAACTGCACATGGTGCAGTTTCGGTGTGCACTAGTTGTACGGGTTGTGTACACTAGTTGAACATTTTGGTGTGCACTTGTTGCACGGTTTGGTGTGCCCGTTGTGGCACGGTTTGGTGTGTCCTTTTTTTTGATAAACGAGGGGAAAATTCATTATACTAAAAGAGGAGTACAATGAAAGCAGAATACTAGACCGATGAGGTCGATTCTGAGTAAACTAAACAATAAAGAAATGAAACGATAATTTCTTGTACCACTAGAAACCAAGAAATATACACAAAAACTAACAGAAAACTTCAAAAAAACATCTGCAGGAAAAACAGCAAACAAAAATACCAGCCGCGCAAACCAGAAAGATGCCTCCACAAGATCACTGAAATGAACTGTAGGTACCAATCTCTTCTCATAACTGTGCTCTGCCTGGACGGAGCATAGACATGTATCATAACTAACGGGGACTGAGATCTCACCCACATACCAATCCACAAAAAACAATCTTCACAGGGATTCAATCAGAACAAAGAAAGACTTCTTTCCAGAGAAACAATAGACCACCAAAGGTCATTTGAGGAGAGGTGGAGGAACAGACTCAAAAACATCCAGTTCCTCATCGTCACAAATATCCTCATAAAAGTCATCCTCATCACCTTCCAAATCCAGGCGTTCAGGCACCTCCAAATCTAGGTTATTGAATTGATCCAAAGCAGAGTCAGCAGATTTGAACGCTTTAATTCCAACCTGCTTTACATAATCCCAATTCTTTAGACGAGTCTCATGATCTTTGCTTCTAGGAGTTGCCTGAGAAAGAACCGGCGTCTGATATGAAATCGAGGCTTTAGTTTTTTTTTTTGTCGCTTCCCATATTTTTCTGTAGGAGAAGAGGCTTGCGCTACACGCAAATTAGAAACCAAAGGATTTCCTGAATTAGAACGAGTTGTACTAATAGAAGGATCATTGGAAGATATATATAAGCCTTTTTTAGCTTCCATAGGGTCTGAAGTCGGAAAAGAATTAGCTACCCTGGATGGTGAGTTATCAATAGGTTCAACCTGATCTTCCTGACTATTCCAATCTTTATCCGAAGAGGATTCTGGCAAGCTGATGGTCGGAAAACAAATTTCCGGCACTTCTTCAATATTCACTCCCGGAACGCAGAGAGGAAAAATAGAAGACCCCAAAACAAACTTCATATTTAAAGAATCAACTTTGGAGTTTCTATGAATCAACATGAAGACTTTATCAAAAGAGGCCGAATCAGGATCAGAATCACAAATAGAATGCAACAGTGTACCCAAGGACTTTCCAATAGCCTGAACAGAATTCTCCGTTCTCCCATGAAAAGGAATACCCTCTATTTTGATTCATTGAAAAAAAAACCAACAGTACCGTAATACCTGAATTACTCAGCACCTCAAACCAAGGCTTCAAACGAGCCCATTTTTCTTCCTCTAAGGAGTTTCTGAGAGACGGATTAAGCACAGTAAATAGAAAAATGCGATGGCCAAAAGAGCGGAGAGTGATATCCTCTAAGCCTAAGGTTTTGAGGACCCCTTTATATTGAGAAACAGGCCAATTGTTATGGGCCATTACCAGGACACCTGCTAATGCCATTGCACGAGAACCCTCCACAGAAGATCCATGAGCGATCAGTTCATCTTGGGGTTGTGGAACCCAATTATGTGTCACTGGTGGAGAAGAAAACTTGGACTTGGGAGCTGCCGGTCTAGCAAAATCAACCAAAAGCTTATAACCATCCTGCATTGTCCCATGAAACGCCTCTATTTTTTCCTTGGCCAGACCTGAATTCATCTTAGCAAAACCAAAAAAATTTCCATTTCGATTAGATCTCTTGCAAATAAAACAATAATCGACACCTTCAGGTCCTAGAAGGTTTTTCAACCAAGACTCATTTCTTCTCGGAAGGATATTGCAGATAAACAATTTTCTTCCACCTGGAGAAAGCTCACACTGAGAAGAAGCAGAAATTGAAAGCTCACCCTCCTCATGATCCACTACAGAAGGGACTTTCAGTGAACCCTCAATCTACTGGACCAGAGTAGAGACCCTCCCAGCCGAGGGCCAGTGCTCAGTTCGTGAAATAGGATTATCTGAGGGTTTGTCGAGGAGACGACCTTCAATCTGTGGAGACATAATCAAAGAACTTCCACTTGGAACAACTACTACAAATTTAGGCCTAACACGATTAATTTTCGGTCTCACCAAAATTTTCTCTGTCATGGGAGCTTTCCCTTTTCTCTCATCTCTTGTCATCCTATTCTTCTGTGAGGATCTCGGTATCCACAAAAGTGTATCATTCAACAACATAGGCGGACTAAAAGGATAAACCAACAAAAAGAGGAATGACCAAAAAATGCTGAAAAACCCAACAAAATCACCTGTTCGCTATTCCTTGTTCACTGCAAGTCCAAAACAATAGTTGTACAGTGAACCAATCCAAAATAAAGCAAGTGGTGCTGTATATCAGCGCCTGTTGGAACAGAGACCGCACGCACGTCGGAGACAAGGACAACGTGAACCGGCCTGGGACGGAGAGACGCCGGAGGCGTGGCGATTGGTGCTCGGCGGAGGCTCAATCGAAACCTAGGTCTCGATCCGTTGCTAGCTCGACCTCTGCTCTTGAGCTTCAATGAAACAGAGCAATGACAAAACTCCAGACGCAGCACCGGCTTGACGCGACCACACACAGAAACTCACCGCTCAATGGCCAGCCAGTCAGCCTGACCTTCTGCCTGAGACGCCTCGAGGATCGCGATGACTCATACCGGAGACGGAGACGATCTCCGAAAACAAACCCACACGCGAGCGAGGACGGCTGCTTCACTGTCACTCGCACCGGAGACTGAAGCAGGCGGAACGAGCAGGAGACTAGTACCAGGACGAGTCGGAGACGCGAAGGCCGCGACGGCGAGCGGCGGACTCAACCCTGACTAGGGTTCGCGCGCGTGGCTGCGCGTTCCGTTGGATATTGAGATTATATTACGTTATCCTTCGGTTTGGTGTGTCCTTACTGACACTTTAGGGGTGGACGGTTCCGTTGCACCTCTGACGTGCAAGCTGTTTGCACGTTCTGGGATGTACTCTGTTGCGTTCTGGGTTAGTTAGGGAGCCGGTAATTCTATAGGCCAGTCAGTCCAGAGTCTGTAATTTTATAGGCTAGCTAGTCTGGAGTCTGTATTTTATCGTTCGCTTGAGCGCTTTCATTCGATGCATGTATGTCACTTGATGGATATATAATGTAGATGCCTCCTGCTTCTTCGTCAAAAAATTAAGGAACAAAATCAAAAGAAAGAAATAACAAAATGAATAAAACCAAACTAACATCAACTTCATTTGAATCAAAAAATTAAAATCCTAAAAAATGAAATAGATACTTTTGAATCGAAAAAGGAAAACGAAACATCTAGTGAAAGGAACAGAGACGAGTAAGACACGAAGGGGGAGAAAAAGCCCACGTCGGAGACAATGCTGACGTCGGGTGTAGTCACGGAGGATGGTGGAAGTCGTCTCACCATTCTCGGAAAGAGAAAGAAAGGAATAGGCGATGGATCCAATTCGAAATATTTGATGAGATCAACGATTTAAGGGATAAAGACATTATTAAATAATATAAGTCGGACAAGCGGCAACCTGCAAATAATCCTGATCCAATCTGATATCCACTCATAAATATACGGATATAGATAATTTAGACTCGTATTAAGCCCAAAACCCAACAGATTAATCATAAACGGGTCTCGAATCAGACAGAATTACGACCAGATCACATATCGTTTACACATCCTTATATTTCACCGCCTTCGGAATTAGCGTGCAAAGTGTTCTTATCTATCTTCCCAACCACTACATGTAACTGTCATTGACCTTGAACTCATAGGACAAATTTAGCAGAGGGTGAGAAAAGAAGGAAACAACTCTTCGTTGGAAGCCCACATGATCAAAACAAGTAAATGAGGTGTGATGAAGAGAGTGGAAGGGTCCTACAGACGCGAAGAAAAGGGAGCAAATGGTCCTAGGGCATGACTTCTCATAACGTGAGCATCATGTTATGTGTCACTATGGATTATAGGAGTAATAGGACCAGGTCTGCCCTTGCTTCCTAACCTCGTCTCTATGACTCTATAGCTATGAGCTTCTTCAATCTTCATCATGGTGTGGGACATTTAAACAAGCCTTTCACATTTCGGAAAGAGCAACTCCAACCCAATACATTGTTCTTGTGTAGATTGTATAATAAAATGGTATAGATTTTACACTAAAGTGTAGTTTTATTCCAACTCATACATTACAATATTACATATTAGATCAGAAAATCAATCTTTAATATTTAATAATAAAATGATATAAATGTATCATTCTATTAACCATTATAATTATATCATTTAATTATTACTATTATCTTGTTCTTGATAGTGTTTAGGCATAAAAAGGATTAAATTAATTGATAAAATAGTATAAATATATATGTTATTTACTCTAATCAACGATAGGAAATCAGTCGTTCGAGATAAGACACAATCGCTACCATAACCGAAAATTTCTCACGTGCTAAATGCCCGGATAATAAGGAAATGACAATAGCTATGATTTATAATTAAACTATTAAATAAATACTATGTTTGAATTTTACTTGAAAATGCTTGCTTAGCCATGAGGTCATGTTAATTAATTTTCATAAGTTGGCACAGACACCAGATAATTTTGTGGTTTTACCGTGAGTTGGGAGTTGTCCTACTACCCTTTCGATGCTACGACGCTTATTCTCAATTGTCATTTTACTCCCTCAATTTTGTTTCAATCTATGTAATGTGTTAGCCTTTGGTTAGTACCATGAGGCCTATATATATCAAGTTGAGTTTGGGTTGATTAAATAAATTGTATTTTGATTTAGCATCTGAGTTTTAACGTTCGGCTTACACATAGGAAGACCATCGATTCACTTGTTTGTGATTTTCTCCGTTCAAGTTGCACTAAAGAGTTCGTTGGTAGTGAACACATACAGATTTATGTCAGTCAATACATAACGACAAAACATCGTGTCATATGAATTGAGTTTTGTGATGTGGAAAGTAGGAACTAAGAGTAATTATTAGAGCATGTATGTCAAGGGGATTATATATAGAGGATCAAGATTCAGGATTCATGTGTTGACTAAGATGAATTGTGATGCGAATTCTTGAAACTGAGAAAAGACTACATCAAGATATAGGAATCATAGTTTGTAGAAGTGATGAGTAGATCCTGACTAGATTATTAATTATTATTTTTACTGAATTTATTAAATTCATAAAAACAGTAATTACTAAAAAAATTGATTTTTTAAATAAAATTAATTAATAAATAAATTAAAAAATATAAAACTAATTAAAAAATAAAAATCAATTATTGTACATGAAAACTCTCTCTCGCGTCTGAGATTCTTTCTCTAGCCCTAGCCCCTGCCGCTATGGTGCTCCCTCCTGCTATCGCCGCCACGTCGATTGTTGTGCCGCCGCCTGGTACTGGCCCTTTCAGTATCACTGTTCCCATGCTCTCGCGTCCCATCGGGTCGCCTCCCTCGCAGACTGTGTCTGGTATTGGGATTAAGAGACGGCGATGGGGACAAGGGTTACCACGACCACCCTCTTCTTTCGTCCCTTTTGTACCGGCCCTGACTGATCCTCACGAAGTCTCGCCGGGATTGATTCCGATACCCATTGGCCATCGGGATTCCCCACGGGTCTCGACGCCATAACGGGGATGGCTGCGCCATCGTCCGTTTTCTCTTCCCTCATGTGCCTTATACCCCAGTCCGCTGGTCTCCCTCCCCTACCACGACCTTTCTCTGGTCGCGGGCGACGTGTTGTCGAGGGTTACACCGATCCAACTGCCTCGGTCTTCGCCTCACCCTCCCTTGGTCAGGTTCCCACACTTGGGGGTGGTTATGGAAGCGTCATCATCCGTATCCACGGTCACTAGGGTATTGAGTCGTACTCACCTTTTCCATGTCGCCTCTGGGTTGATGAACAGGGTGATGGTGACCTCCTCCACATGACTACTACGCTATGGCGATATTCGGGTGTGGGGTGGGGATTTGATCTGGGGCAACCGCTGCCCTCTACTGGCAATCAGCAGCACCCTGTCCAGGGGTTAGCCAAGCAGCTGGGCCAGAGGAAGTATCATAGACACCTTCCGGCGTACCAGAGGGGCTTACTACGGAAAACTTCGGCGGTTGGTCCTCATCCATGGGTCCACCGAAAGGGGGGTCATTCAACTCTGTTGGTTCGCTCGACTTCTAGGGCCTATATGACTACACGGGAGAGAGGAATAAAGGATGGTGTTGCGGTCCCGATAACCATGGAACCGATACCTAAAGTCGGATCGTCTTGTGAGATGGATGTCGGCGTAACCGTGGGCCCGATACCTAACCCAGTGTACACGTTTCCAACTGAGACGTCGGCCACTTGCAATTGATAGGCCCCCCTAGGTGGTCGGATGCAAGCTTTCGGGGCTTTGTACGCGCAGAGTTTCTTCCCTCTGCTGATTCGATTGTTGGGAGCAAGACGCTCTATCTCAGTTGGTTTGGAGGTGGAGGTCGTGTGATCTCAGGAGTGCGCACTGTTGACGTCCCAGTGCATGCGACTCTTATGGTTGGCTGTGGGATGCGTGTGCTATCTGAAGCTTGGAAGAGGGCTGCGACAGAGGAACCTCGGGCGGGGAAGTATCCCCGCCGGGAGGAGTAATGTACCGGTTGGGCACTAGGGACTGGTTTGGGAGGGTCCCTTGTTGATGTTGTGCCTCCCACTACTGGAGATCTCCTTGGTCAGGGCTGCATCGACAACTGTTAGAAGCATGACCTCCAATTCTCAGCTTGTTGGCCATTATGGCATCCAAATACCGTCAGTGACGGTTCTGATAGAAAAAGGATTGGTGAACCTCGGTTCCGTATTGTCCTTGTTTTGTGGTCAGAGTTTGTACCCTGATGCACATTGTTGTTCAAATATTTGAAGTCTAATGAAATCTACTCCTTTAGTTCAAAAAAATTAATAAATAAAATTAATTAATTAAACTTGAAATTTCATTACTCCCCGAATAGTATATCAAACTACAAATGCTTTTGGTATATCAAATTTATTATCTCATCTCACTACTCGTCGTCGTCGATTCGTGGATAGCCATAAACGTCGTCGTCGATTCGTGAATAGCCCTGGAGGCTTATTATAGTCTCTTAGACTCAGCGTTACCTCGATCGACGACGATAAGCGGAGTAACAACCATCGATTCGCCTGATTGAAGTGTAGATCCGATAACGATAGAGGGACACGACAAGAGCGGCGACAATTGTGCTCGGACAAGAGAAAGCAACTGTTGTTGTGTAGACGAAGATGACTGTTACAAAAAAGAGACTCGATATGAGAAAAAGGAGGGAGAGAAACCTTTGTCGGTTGCCTTCATGACCAAAGCTATGGAGATCGGTGACAACTATTAAAGTTTGGGGATGTTGTACTCACAGGGCTAGAGAGGTTTTCGTCTAACTTATTGTATGATTCAAGTTTAACTAAATCATAATTTCTAAATTTTAAGTCTTTTAAATGGATGCACTGACTTGATTAACAAGTTGATTAATGTTGTCAGAGTCAGAAGTAATAAAAAGATAACATAGAAGTCAAAAGGCCAAACCCAAAAGCCAGCATAATCAAATACGGTTGGATTTTAATTTTCTGTGTCTGTGTTAATTGTCCCCAATCTCCACACATAACCTTAAAAAATAAACATGTATCGCCTTCCTGAGGTTTCTTCCTAGCATCGTCTCTTAACTTCTTAAAGTGAACTCTTCCTCACCAAACACCTTACTGAGCTGTCTTTTTCAATTACTATTTCGATTTTTAAAGGAAATAGGCTGAAGTTGAGTCGAGTCAGGTGACTATAGATCATACCTCTATTTGAATCAGATTTTGAATTCAGACTATTATACAAATGTTTCTTTTTCAAAAAAAGAGTCAATTATTATAGCAATTTGTTAACTAAAGGGATTAATGATAGTTAACAATGAAGAAAATCTCTCTGTTAGAGCTTTTTTCTCGTAGACAAAACTATGGTCATAGCTATGATTATTATCATGTCCTATGTCATGGCTATGTTTTTAGCTTCTCTACATCTTCTCCCTTACACTTTCTTTTTGGGTTATACGAAGATTTTCCTGTTAAGGTTCCTTTCGAACCACTAGTCACCGCGACGTTGGCTCCCTCCCACCACCAACGACGTGTCTCCCGATATTGGTTTTCGTCTGGCTCACCTCGACATCGATCAACCTCACCGCCTTGGAGTCCTGCGGCCGCCCTGGCTCGGAGCATCGATCCTGATCAATCCGCCGACATGATTGCTACCTCCACCGTCGGTCTTGTCCCTTCGCAGCCCAACGTGGTGCATTACACGCCATCTGTACCACCACCGCGTCCCTCCTCGGAGGTCCCGCCTCCTATTAAGATAAGACGGAATCGAAAGCCGCTACTGGCGCGTCCTCCTCCCTGACCTCCACCACCGCACCCTCTGAAGCCGTCGTCGTCGTCGCCTCGGCCACCTCCACTCCCCTGGCATACACCTCCGCCCCCTCCTCGAGCCCTCTATCTATTATGGATTTGGCTAATCGAATGAGTTTTTTTTTCTTCTCTTGAAATCAATGATCGCAGGTACGATTCAATACAATAAATTGAGCATAAAGCCTACACCCTGATCATCGATTATTGGTTTCGTGGAGGAATGAAAGGGATAGCTCTGTCTCTCTTGGTAGCCAATGTCAGCAGGTTCAGTCGTATTTTACATAATATACAGCAGCTGGGAAAGACCTTGAGCAGCAAATATTGGATTCATTGTTATTTCTTTTTCGTTCGCTTTTGTGGCACCCCAACAAACCACATGTGTCGGATTTGTTGTCATAAAGTTATGTGTAGACATATTTTAGAGGCTCGATACTATATAATAGCTCTTCTACTATGGTTAAATTTTTTCCTGATACACTTGTTTGTTGGTTAAAATCTATCTGTTGCACCTTTGAGTAAAAAACAAAAGGACTAATGACCAACCAATTAAGAAATCAAATCAGGTAACCAAAAACAAGTGCAGACTGGTTAGAAAACGCAATCAGTTATAGCTTTGATGTAAAATTTTATTTTTGCCTAATATAACACCAGCAATTGTTTAAAAACAATGAGATCCACGCACCAATCACCACCACCCACGTGGTTGGTATCGCCGCTGCTATTTCATTAACCTACTCCCTTCCCAATTAGTAAAACTAACTAGTATGAAGAAATAGTTAAAAATAACTAATGAAGAGTCGAGCATTTTTCATGTAGATATTTAAGAAAATAGCAAGAACAAGTTAAAAGGGCATGAATCATGTGTCTAGGTTAAAATCAAACGGACACACTTTACAGTTGTGTGTGATCTTGGCAGCACTTGAAAATAACCCTTTTTGCTTCCCACGAGAGATCCTAAAAGTTGACTTGACATCAGAATTTTTGTTCGCTGCATAAATTTATACCGGAACAAAAATAAAAATAGGTGACTAGGTAGGTCTACAAGGAACACGACCAAATGGAGCCGGGTTAAAAAAAATGGCCGACATGTCGTCCTGCAACCAGGGAGCATAAGGACCCGCAAGACACTGTCGTATCTCCAAGTTTGCACCCCCTTTGTTGGTCCTTCTCTCCATTTTCTATACGATCCCCTGTCGGTTTGATTTCTGATCAGTATATTTTCATCTCTTTTATTAATTTATTTAGATTAGATCAAAAAGATGTCATCACAAAACTCAGGCGGTGCATGACACGCACAACTACGAGATCTGATTTGGGTCAGTCATGAGTGTTATCAAAGGGTTTGGATTTGTGTTGCGAATGAGTACAAAGCGCGTCCAATGAAACCTCTCATCCATGAGATTTATGTGTGCGTTTTGATTAAAATAATCCTAGTCCAAGTGGTAACAAAGTCTGTGTCGGAGCTGACTTGGCATTCCTCGCTGTCCGAAGCATTATGTTGTGTATAAATATGTAACATTGACAACACACCCTCTCCACTCAAAAACTCACCAACCCTTGTCTTCTTCACTTCTCTCTCTACCTAGCTCTCTTGTTTCTGCCTCAACATTCAATACATAAAAAGAAGAAGCTCAATTCATGAAGATGTTGTCCGAGAAAGCTACAAGCAACACACACGGCCAAGACTCCTCTTACTTCCTAGGTTGGGAAGAGTACGAGAAAAACCCGTACGACGATGTCAAGAACCCCACCGGGATGATCCAGATGGGTCTGGCCGAGAACCAACTCTCCTTCGACCTCCTTGAGTCCTGGCTCGCCGCCAATCCAAACGCCGCAGGTTTCAAGGACAACAAAGGCCAGTCCATCTTCAGGGAGCTCGCTCTCTTCCAAGACTACCATGGCCTTCCAGCCTTCAAGAAGGCCTTGGTTGATTTCATGTCTCAGATAAGAGGAAACAAGGTCACCTTTGATCCCACCAAGCTCGTGCTCACCGCCGGCGCCACCTCAGCCAACGAAGCTCTCATCTTCTGCTTGGCTGATCCTGGCGACGCCTTTCTCCTCCCCACGCCATACTATCCAGGGTACGTAACGTGCATGTATATGTACCGCTTTTATTATTACTGTTACTATATAATTAATTACGGTTACTGATCTTGGTATATATACAACTTTTATTAACAGATTTGACAGAGATCTTAAATGGCGCACTGGAGCTGAGATTGTGCCGATTCATTGCACGAGTGCGAATGGCTTCCAAATCACAGAATCGGCTCTTGAAGAGGCGTACAAACAAGCTGAGAAGCAGAACCTGAAGGTGAAGGGTGTTTTGGTCACAAACCCATCGAACCCATTGGGCACAACAATGACTAGAAAGGAGCTCAACCTCCTAGTCTCCTTCGTTGACTCGAAATCCATCCATCTCATCAGTGACGAGATATACTCAGGTACAGTCTTCAACTCTCCAAGCTTCGTCAGCATCATGGAGGTCCTGACAGACCGGAAGCTCCAAAACACGGACCTTTGGAACCGGGTCCACATCGTCTACAGCCTCTCCAAAGACCTGGGACTACCAGGTTTCCGTGTCGGAGCCATTTACTCCAACGACGACAATGTTGTCTCCGCCGCCACGAAAATGTCCAGTTTCGGCCTCATCTCTTCTCAAACCCAACACCTCCTAGCGGCCCTCCTCTCCGACAACAAGTTCACGACAACATACATTTCGGAGAACCAGAAGAGGCTCAAGCTAAGACAAAGGAAGCTGGTTTCGGGGCTAAAAAGGATCGGAATCAGCTGCCTCGACAGCAACGCGGGATTGTTTTGCTGGGTTGACATGAGGCATCTACTGAGCTCCGACACGTTCGAGGCGGAGATGGAACTGTGGAAGAAGATAGTGCACCACGTGCGCCTAAATATCTCGCCTGGCTCGTCCTGCCACTGCGCCGAGCCAGGATGGTTCAGGGTCTGCTTCGCCAACTTGTCCGAAGAAACTCTAGAACTAGCCATCCTCAGGCTCAAGGACTTCGTCCACGACTTGAAAAATGAAGGATCCGATCTCAGAACAACTAAAAATTCGAGGAGAAACTCTCTCACTAAGTGGGTTTTCCGGCTATCGTTTCACGGCAACCGCCAGCCGGAGGAGCGATAGCCTGGTCGTTTCGCCTTACCATTCTTTTTTTTTCAGCAAAAAATATTTTTTTTGTTGATAGGATAGGTGGATATTTTTTTTTGTCTCTTGGTTACATATTATTCTTAACAAAATGGGCTCGATTCATGATGATCAAAAATTGGCATAGCTTTGGGTCGTGAGAGAATTTTAATTTTATTCGTTTGCATGAAAACGTATACTTGGTTGATCTTGATTTCATTGATTGTAGTAATTTATCTTAATACAAAAATTTCCGCTTCAGGATTGTGTCATCACTGATTATTTGAAATATATGGCTTAAAAACTAAAGCATGCACTATATCTAATTCGAATGAGCATATACCAATATCCACAATAACGTGATCTGTATATATACAGATCCGTTATCACGAGTACGTCGAAGAATATGCACTCATGTGTCGATCCGATCAAGATGCTGAGTGATGTGTAATAATATTTAAGTAATTGTTAGCCCACAATATGTCTAATTCTTTACTTTTGCCTGAAACATTTTCAGTTTATTTCGGCTTGTTTGGTGAGCTGTATAAATTGAAATAAATGTGGTTCCAATTAACCTGGGATAATTATATTTCAATTTTATTTTTGGAAAAATCGTCATTTTTTGATGTGAAAAACATCCAACAAAAGAGTACTTTGAAATGTACAAAAAGATAGAGATAGATATACATTATTTTATTCTGGGTCATATTTATCCGACGGATATAATCCATTGGTGCAGGGATTTCGGCTCAAGACTTCAACAACGAATCTATCCGTCAGAAAGGTAAAATTCTTTAGAAGCGGATATGTAGTATATGTCAATAATAGGGCTGGGCAAATATCCGACCATCACCGGCCGTCCCACCACCGGTGACGGTTACGGTTAAAAAAATACCAACCCGACAACATTTTGGGTGGTCACGATTTTTTACCTTTCAAACCGATAAAAAACTGACCGGCCAGCTTTAGGTGTGTGTATAAAAATATTTATGTTTTGTTTTACTAATTTGATGGTTATAGTATTACAAAATGTTTAAAATTTATTAAATGTTGACACTAGTATTAGATTAATAGCACATCATAGATAAAATATAGGAGATTAATTTACTTTTATTCATAAATTTGTCTATAAACAATCATGCAGTAAGTTGGTTGTTCAAGTTATATTGTAGAATAATGAAATATAATATTCTTCAGCAACATATATTGTCTGTAGGAACGACGGTATTATTCAGCAATGGATGGCATGCGTCAAAAGGGTGGTAGTTTTCAGCCGAAAAGTTATATGTGGCTGAAAGAGTGACATTTCCGACAGATAGTTTGGTCCGTGATCCTAAACTTGGGTCACAGGCCTTCACCAACGAAACTTAGGCGACAAATACATATGTCGCTTAAGTAACTGACCGATGTATATTATGACTTGAGCAATAGATACAATCCGTTTGCAAAGAGCAATTCTACAATACGGATATAGACACACTCTAATACAAACACATCCATGTTATGTATATAAATTATAAGTGATCGTATTTTTCGATATATATAACACGTTATGTTGAAACCTATAAAATATTTTGTTGAGTCCTATATGTTTATGTAGACAATGATTTTTTTTGTAACTTTATAAGTATTTATACATTCACATAAGTTTCTATAAAAATTAGAACATGTGGTAATTGTTTATAATGAATAAATCATATGTTTTTATACAAATTACAACATGTGATAAATTTCAACACAAATAAGTGTCCACGGTTTACAAGTGAAAGAGTGGTTTTTAGTTGACATCACCCCGATACAGTAATCAAATGATATGATGCACAAAAAACACGAATCAAATGATATGCCGTGCAAAACAGAATGATATTTTCCAACCAAAATTTTCAATTGTCTGTCATATTTGGCCATTTAAAAAATGGACATGGATATGGATTAACCCGAGTTATGACTACATTGAATGAATGACTAATTAATGAGTCAAAACTAGGATTTCAGCTACCGATTAGATATGAAGCAGCACAAACGAACAACTCTGTCCACTACAGTAACGAATTTATTTGAGCCACGAATCCTTCATCATATACAATGTACCGTGTTGCTACTTGAACATTAAATTATACAGTCAACCGGCTTAGTTGAACTTGTATTTGAACAAATATAATACATAAGATGTGTCGATCTGATTACATTTTGTTGATAGTTATTAGTGAGTAGACAAAGAAATTAAAAGGTTCATCTGTATGTAATAAATCAGTAGGGTTCATGTATTAACCTTATCTACTGAAACTAATTGTTTGCTACTTCTAATTTTCTAGAGCTGAAGGAAAGTAAAAGGCAAGGAAGCAGACGAGATGGAGCACAACAAGGAGTGTCAAAAGTCGTCATTGACCACGCAATCACTGTACCTACAAGAAATGGATCTGTAAAAGTCCACGCCCTTAATTATTAATTTATTTTCTTTTCAGGATTATTTAGTGCTTAAAATAAGCTTCTCTTTTTCAGTGTCTGTTTAGTGCTCGCTATACTTGGCTCACACGCTCGATGAAGTCCGTTACCAACCCCTTTTACGGCCCACCGCTTATTATATAGTTCCCATTATCAAATTGTCAAAGCAAAATTTTCCTTAATTAGTTAATTACTCCATCTTCAAGCAAAAAAAAGGAAAAAGCACGCCAACATGTTACTATTTTTTCTGAAGGGGAACATAACCATGTAATTAAAAAAAATTGATCCAAAACAACCAAACCAAACACAAAACAAAAAAGTATTGAAAGATAAGTCTTAACAATATGGGACAAATAAAGTAGATTATAAATGTTCAAAGGCCGAAAGGTGTTTAAAAGGTGATGTTGAGATAGTATTCGAAGAAACTGGTACAACGAATACAAACGGGAAGCTAGGATAGAGCAGGTCCATTTTCAAAGCGGTGACGAGGCGATTTGTATACTCTTCCAAGGAACCAACGTGCGTCGTCCTCCTTGAAATGGTAATGTAGGGCTTCAAGAATGCGAGAGTTCCGACCCCCGAGGTGGTAGGAGAGTTTTGGGACCATTGCCACCATACGTCCAATGAGGCAATGTTGATGGTTGATCTCTCACTAGACCACAAACTCCTCATTTACGAAGGAGAGGTGCTTGGATCCCCCCGACGTACCTTTTGGCTCAAATTCTTGGCTCTCCCGTGTTAGACACTTCAGTCCCACTGCGGGAGAATGAGTGACTAGATCCCAGGAATCACCTAGATGCTCCTCCGCTCAGCTTTGTGGGAAAGAGTGGGAGAGCCCCCTAGGATGTCACGAGTGTGCACGAGGACCTCTTTTTAGCAATGAGCACTCCCCGGGGCGCCCGAGCGATTCCCATGACAGGAAAAGACCTAACTCATGAGTTAGGATCTCGGGTCGGATAGTCACTATTGACGGGAAAAAACCAAACTTGGTTAGGGGAGGAAAACTCATCCTCCACAACCTTCCCCATACTCGTATAATCCTTTGGTCTTGGTGCCGCATGAGTAAATTTGGAGTCAAGCCGCCAGAAGAGCACCCCCCCCCCCCCAGACAAGACCAATTGGTGCCTAGGGTTGTCCGACCCTAGCGTGTCTTGGAGCCGACCGATCTCGAATTTGTTGGGAATCAAATAGAGGGCCTTTGATCCCTTATATCTGAGTGGGAATCTGACACCAAGTGCCTTACACAACTACATCTAAAGTAGTGATCTTATAAATGCTCGTATGAGATGTTTAAAAGAGTATGTACCTCATACTCCGAGAGTCGGAACCAGAGCTGGATCTGCAATGGTAGACGAACGTCCACTCGCAGTTAGACTTGCATAAAGTCACCCCCCCCCCCCCAGCTCATCCTGTCACGCCCCAAATCCGGTTTTGACCAGACTCGAGACGTGAACTAAAGTGATAATAAAATAATGATAAAAAATTTTAAGTAACAAGAATCTCTGAATAAAAGCATGATAATACGAGTCAAAATTCAAATCCAAATAAATAGGGACAATGTTTAACACGAAAATGGAAGTACGTCTATACTACAAGTAACCACCCGGACCCTCAATGAGCTCCTGAGCCCTGAGACGTCCTTTAAGCCTACTCACCACCGAAACCTGTAAAACAGTAAAAAAAACATAGGGGGTGAGCTTACACGCAGTAGGAAAAAGTAGTACAGGAAAAAAGGACTCCCGCTCCGTCACCAATTTTCTCAAACTGCAACACTTACAATAAAAGACAACACAGATAGAGATCAAAAGGAACACGACTTATTCTCCAATAGAAACAAACTAAAGAAATACACGAATACCGAAATATAAGATAGTTAAACCACGAGAATCCGATCCACACACGAACTCAACATATCGTACCGGAAACGCACATCGGCCTAGATATCTTCCCGGAACACACAACATCGGGGTGAAACGAATACATCATACCGGAATATCCCTCGGTCCAGATGTCTTCCTGGAACACACAACATCGGGGTGAAACGAATACATCATACCAGAATACCCCTCGGTCCAGATGTCTTCCCGGAACACACAGCATCGGGGTGAAACAACATAATAAACATATCGGACCGGCACACACCTCGATCGGATATCTTCCCGGAAACGCACATCGGGGCAAGTAACAATACACCATAACGGAAATGCACATCGGTCTAGGTGTCTTCCCGGAAACACCCTCGGGGCAACAACAAGATACCTTATACCGGAAACGCACATCGGCCTAAAGGTCTTCCCGGAAACACACCTCGGGGCAAGTAAACAATATATCGTACCGTACAATACCAAGCATACCAATACACCACACCATCAAGCTTACCGACACACTTACCAAGCCACCCACATCGGTCTATCATTCACCCGATCATTTCACAAGACAACAATTCATAACCTAATCATCACATTCATTCATTCAATCATATCACGAAGCAACCATTCATATCACATACATCACAATTCATATAACATGTTATAATTCTTAGATTAACCAAATGTTATACTATACACCAACACTTAAGGACTATTAACCACAATCAAACACAAACAACAAGCAATCCTAAGGCTCGACACGGCCACATGTGATTCTACAGCACGACAATTCCCATAATTGAAAGCGGTTATTCTAGTTAATCACATCCTATATGCAAACTAAGACTCGTCCGGTTATTAACATCCTATATGAATACTATTAGCATTCTTTAAAATAAAAGCGGAATTTACTACTCTTCCCTACCTCAAGTGCTTCCCACACGCTCAATCACACGAATGCCTAGAAGTCACCTCCTCCGAGCTTGAGAATAAAGTCTAGTAACAAAAATTAATACTATAATTAATAAACATTCAAGGTCGGTTTTAGAGAGAAATACTTAAATTACCCTTAACGATAAAACTTGGGCCAAAAGGTAAATTTGGGCCCGAACGAGGCCCAATTCGGGCAGCCCAGCACTCGGCCCGGACCGTGCCCCTCAGAGGCCCGGAACCAGACCCGGACCGTGCCCATGAGAGGCCCGGCACCAGGCCCAGACCGTGCTCCTCAGAAGCCCGGCACCAGGCCCGGGCCGTGCCGCTTAGAGGGCCGGTCTGGGACCCGGACCGTGCCGCTCAGAGGGCCGGTACCAGACACGGACCGTGCCGCTCAGAGGGCCAGTACCAGACACGGACCGTGCCGCTCAGAGGGCCGGTACTAGGCACGGACCGTGCCGCTTAGAGGGACGGCCAGAGGCCCTTTCCGTGCCAAATCTGGGTAGACTAAAGTCCTTCTTCCCCAACTTCGTTTCCACGAAAATATACTTCAAAAACTCCATTTCTAACACCATCAAACTCCAAAAACAGTCACAAAAACCCTCAAACTTCAATACGCATAATGGGTTTCCTCCAAGCTTCAACAATCAATTCAATTCTAACCAAAATCTTCACTAAACTTCATCAAAACAACTATCTAACAACACAAAAACCAAAACCCATCTAGTTCAAGCAAAATCCAAGGAACCCCATAACCTTAAATTGATTGAAAGGAGATTGTGAGAGCTTACTTACCTTTAGAATGATGAGATGATAAAGATTAGAAGGTTTTGGAGAAGATTTGATGAAAAAATGGCTCCAAGCTTCCTCCTTTTCTCCCTTTCTTCTTCCTCAAGTTAAGAAGCTTGTTCTTCTCTTCTCTCCCTTGTAGGTTTCGGCCACTATAGGAAAATAAGAGCTGAAATGTGACAAAATGGGGTCTTAAACCTAAGATGGAGATGACTAAAATGCCCCTCCTTGGTTCTTCCTTCTAGCTTGTCACTTAGGAGGGTAAATGGGTCATTAGAGACCCATTTATTCTCCTCCAAGCCACCATGGATAAGTGTCCATGTGGGGACCACCTTGTCCTTAAGAAAAAATTCCAGCACCTTTAATTTAAATAAGGTTTAGTCGTTAATTGGCCTAAGTTTGACCCGAGTTTGACTTTTTCGCAAAGACAGTCAATTGAAAGGAAACGACCTAACTAAGCTAACCGTAACGACGACTAAGCTTTTTGGGTCCCTCATCGGTTGACTTTTCCGACCAAAAGTCAACTTTCGCCAATAATCACCGGTTCAACCGGGATCGACCGGGGGCGGTTCTTACACATCCCATCTGCATTCCCGCCAACTTCCAAACATGTGTCTATTCCCCGGTTCCATGCACCCATTGAGAGATTGGATACGCGTGAGAAATTGAGAAGTGGGTGATCAGGATGTCCTGTGGTCGCATATGAGGGATAAATCCGCGAATATCACTAAGGATCACCGGAACGTCCAGGGCTCCCCGGCCAGCACACAGGCTCTTTCCATCGCCGATCAAAAAAATAACCCCACCACTCCGTCCTCCAGCGGTTGAGCTACCACATCTAGTAGTTGCCATAATTACGCTATCCATTCCACTAGAGACTACCAGTTTAAGGTCTTCGAAGTCATCACGTGAACCTCCACCATGTAAGAAAAGATTATCCCTCGCTCACAAAGCTTCGTCGGAGGCAGAACGACCTTCCGAATGGCCAAACCATCCATTTTAGCCTCCAAATCCTCCAAGAAGTCGTGATCAGGGACGGTTTTCCAGACTTTCCCTTCTCCCTGAAACCTCTGGCCCATTGGGCCTCCAACACGTCCAGGTCCATTTGTTGGAGGGCCTTCCTGACCTTACCTATGACCAGCCTGTGGCCCTAGAAATGACACTAGAGCCCTAGGACCTACCAATGTCACCTACCGACGCCAACGATTCACCCCGCCTCCTCCTGATGGTAGCCTACCATCCTCCAAATGAAAGCTTGCAGCGTGGTTTGAGGATACACCCCGACCAGAAAACTCACCGTCAGACTCAGTGTCCTCATCCTCTAAAATCGAGACCCAATGCCTCCCTTGTATCTCCGGTCCGAGCCCCCTGAATTACTGCATCCCACATCTCGTCTTGCCGGATAGTGCATCATCGGATCTTGAAAGAGATACCGGTCGAAACTCCATAACCTAAGTCGTCACCTCCCTTGCCTGCCGAGGATGAGGTCGCCTCATCGATGTCCGACGATTAAGGCCTCTTGGTTGCCGCATTGAAACACCGGACTGAGGGTCGCGTCTCCCCAAGAATGCTTTCGTCGTAGAGCTGTCTACCGAGAACACAAACCCCACCTCCATCGCTAGTACGATCCTAAAAGAACCTACGATCGGAAAAAAAAGAGAGGAGCTACTTTTGAGCCGGAGAGAGGATTTCTCCCTCCATTGCTACAAACTTTAGGGTTCGAGAGGGAGCACTACAAAGTCACCAAGTTTAGTTCCCTTTCAAACCAACATGTTATAATTTATTTATTATACTATGCATTTGCTCACATCACCCGAGAGTTAGAAATCTAGATCAAGAGATGGTACTTGATCAATCAGATTAAGCCTAATTGTTATTTTTGATGGGTTAAATATCGAAACTTACTCTTAAATATTGGTCACGAACACTACATTACCCATGTTTTCAAAATGAACACTACACTACCCTTAAGTATTGGTCACACGATTTTGTTAGTAAAAATGGACGGAATTTTCCATTCTGTTAGTCATAGGACCTCAAGTGTCGTATAATGGATGGTAAAATGACGTTTTTTTGCCCTTAAGTATTTGACCTCTATACATTTTATAAGGAACAATAACGAGGGTAAAATGGTAATGTTCCTTATAAAATGTGTAGAGGTCATACAATTAAGGGGAAACGTCATTTTACCATCCATTATATGACACTTGAGGTCATATGACTAACGAAATAGGAAAAAAGCGTTCATTTTTAGTAACAAAATCGCGTGACCAATACTTAATGATAGTGTAGTGTTCATTTTGAAAACGTGGGTAATGTAGTGTTCGTGACCAATACTTAAGAGTAAGTATCAATATTTAACCCATTTTTGATTTAGCGTATGACTTGCATGTCAACTAAATAAAAAAAAACTTATGTTGTTACTAAACTTAGTCCAAATATTTTATAGCAGATAGGTATGGAGGAGTTAAGGATGCCACATTTTGCAGTGTGAAAATGCAATAAAATAATAAGACAGATGGAGAATTTTGGTCGGTTTCCATGTTCGTGTGCATGTGTATCACACACTAATAATCACCCTGTTTCTTACTGGACTTAAATTGATAAAATAATCTTGTGCAAGTCGACCGATCTGTGGTCCCACAAAAATTAATAAATAATTGCTAGACTTAATTAGGTAATTAAATAAAATAAAGTTAATACGCGGTTTGGTTGACATTAATCACTAGTACCCGCTGTACTTTAGAGCATCTGATTAATTAAAAATCAACATCCTCTAGTAGACAGTGTGTGTAGTAGACAGTATACTAATTTTGATTATCCGGAAACAAATATTTTAATTATCACATCATTAATTTCAACCTTCGTAGAAGAAAGAGAGGCGCAGCTGAGCAATAAAGCCAAATTAAGGTCAGCAAAACACGTAATTAGAGACACGAAAACCAGTGATTAATGAAGGTGTTTGTTGAACAAGGCCTAACAATCAGACAGAAATCAATTCAGCTACTTGTTTGCAGGAACATTGACGACAAACCCTAAACATAATATCCACTAAACTCGTACGTAATCTATCCACCGGTTATGTTAAGTTGACATGTAATCAAGATTGATTAACTAGTTGTAGATTCTAGGCAGTCTATTCCTTGTTATTGATTATATTTTGTACTACACATATCATGTGGGTTTCACATGAGCTATCACATCTTAGGGAACAAAACATAAAATACCTGCACATACTTCCAATTAATTATGAGGAGCAACCTGATACGCCCTCCTTGGGTTAATGCCCATGCAAACGGAGACATGGAGGACATAGTGAACATGCCTCAGTTTTTATTTTGCCCTTATTCCCCCTCACCCTCATTATTCATTGTCCCCGACTCGATCTCTATTTGCAACTGTGATATATCCTGTGTTGTTGATCCGTAGTTGTAATAAAAATATTATAGAGTTTAGACATGATGTTAAAACATGAAGGAAAAACTACTAATATCTACTCAAAGTCATGCCTATTTAACTGATGTTTACCTTAAAGTTTAAAGTTAACTGATGCATACCCTTAAGTTTTGAAATGTAACTCAAAACCCCTCCGTCAACTAAAATGACAAAAATACCCTCAACTACACTTCAATAATTATGTTAAAAAAATTATTTAACAAATACTTTTATCATAAATATATATATACACTTATTAAACGACTTCATTTTTATTTAAAAAAGCACTTCATTTATATTTAAAAAAATTATTCAAAAATTATCACTGAGGGTATTTTCGTCATTTTAGCTGACATAAAGGGTTTTTAATTACAAGTCGTAACTTCAGGGTATGCATCAGTTAACTTTAAACTTCAGGGTAAACATCAGTTAAATGTGCATGGTTTTGGGTAGGTATTGGTAGTTTTCCCAAACATGAATCATAAATTCATATTATAGTATTAGTAATAACAGTTCTCGCTCTCTTCTTTTTTTGCGGCTAGGGTTAATAGATCGATTGTACTTCTCTAATGAACAGCGACAACAGCAACAACAACTCCTCCTGGTCATCTTCAAGGACGGGGAACGCGAATAGTGGACTGGTCATCATTTTTTCCGGATTGATTGGCGATTCTCCTCTCTAGGTGCCGATCATAGGACTGTTTGGAGAGGCATTGGGTGTGGGGGACGAAATGACTTTCTTGGCCAAGGAACAACGGTTCCGATGATGCTACCGGGATCACGAATTAGACGTGGAGGCGCGTCGGGACTGGCCCGTGGGATGGTGTGAGGAAAAATAAAAAACCTCGTCGGAACTAGAAGGGGTTTTATTTATCAATACTCAACAATATTTTTATCACCCTGATATTTTTTTCGTGATTCGAAATATATTCATCACTGGCCTTGATTTGAAAGCCCTTAGAAAAATAAAAATTACTGGCGCAAGTTTGAAGCTAATCGGAGTTGAAACGAAACTGTAGTGATTAAATTAGTGAATTGATTAAGAAAAAAAATAGACACTTGTCCACATGAAAGCATGTTATTACAATTATACCCTTATTTGTGTGAGAGATAGAAGAATTGTGCGTGTATTTTGGTGAATTGTGGGTGATGATGTGGCATCATGGTGAATGTTGGATCTTAGATGTGTGTGTGGCTAGGATGAGTTCTTACAGTTTTTAGAATAAGAATGGTTTCTAGCCGATTTGTCCTCTTTTAGGATATTTTAAAAATCTTCTGCCTTTGTCTAACAAGTTTGAAAGACTATCGTCGAACCTTATGGTTTGTTCCGTCACGCTATCTTCCCCGCGACTTTACCGAAAATGCCGCCTCCGAGTGACCGTGTTCTGCAAGTCCTCCATTACTCTCCGCCTCACACCGTTTTCTTCTTTAGAGAACGGGTATGTAGGCTACGTTTCGTTTTTCGTCTTTTGGATCCGTTATACCCTCTGTATTTGTTCTCTCTGTCCATGCGTTTTTTTGCTCTGATGGTTCCTACTGGTATGTCATCCCTACGTGAAGCCGGATCCCTTTCTACTGAGTGCATCCAACATAGTCTCCATTTTGGCTTAGAATTGCCGGGGTTTGGGTACTGATCATAACCGCCGTTCGGGGAAAAATACTTCTCCTTTTGATTGGGACATTAACAACACGGCCCTGTTTTTGATTCCCAAAACTCAAACAGCTTGGAGGGTTACTGACCTCCGCCCTATTGCACTCTATAATGTCATCTCCAGGATATTATCAAAGATTCCTTCCAACCGACCTGAAACCTCTACTAGACCCGATCATTTTCGTCAACCAAAGAGCTTTTGTGCTGGGATGAGCAATTCAAGATGATATCTTCATCTCGTATGAGATTGTTCATGCCCTCCGCCGAAGAACTCAAGGCCAAAATGGGTTCATGGCCCTCAAAATCGACATGAGTAAGTCTTGTGATTGAATTGAGTGATCTTTCATCCTGAAGATGATGAGGGCTTTTGGGTCTGATCCCGATTGGAGATCTCTAGTGTTGGCTTATATGCAATTTATACAATACACGATCAGTTCGGGGAAAAATACTTCTCCTTTCACGACAGGACGGGGAATCCGATAGAGTGCCCCTCTCTCCCCTTACCTATTTTTATTCTGCTTGGAGGGGTTTTCTCGAAAGCTGGCTTAGGCAGATAGGGTAGGTAGTATTCACGTGGTCTCAATGGCTAAAGGTGCACTGATCATATCTCACATTTTCTTTGAAGATGAATGTTACATCTTCTGTAGAGCCAACCGAAAAGAGGTCGAACACCTACAGAGCATCCTCACGTCCTTTGGGAAAATTTTGGGCCAAGTGATAAACAACGCAAAGTCGTCCATATTTTTCAGGTACGAATACTCAACAGTCTGATCGGCTTCATGTGACCGATCAGACTATGGCCGGTCGGGAAGCGAGGAGGGGGTCGTGGTCTTCGTTGGGAGATGAAGGTAGAAAAGGGGATGAGTGGTTGGCGGCAGATCTGCCTACCGTGGCGGCGCATCTGGCGAAGGCGAAGCTTCTAAGGCCAGATCCGACGAAGGAGAAGGTGGTGGAGCACGAGAGGACGACAACTCCATCTCGTGAGCGTCAAACGGAGTAGGGGGCGACAGACGAGACAAAGAGACTTGTGGGCGGCGGTGGAGGACGGTTGGCAGAGGAGTAGGAGCATGGGTGGCGACGACGGAGAATGATTGGCAGAGGAGCCATAGAAAGAGTCTGGTGGAAGCCGAGTGAATAGGCTTTATGACGGATCTCAACGACGGATGGAGGGAAAAGTAGGGGGAGGAACGGAGTGCCACTAGTAGCCCCATGACCAGACCGAGAGCCACGACAACAATCGACAAGAGCAATACTTGTAAGTGAGAAACGTATTTAGGGTTTTCTTACGTTAGAGAGATCGCGCATAAGGCAATTACAAAACAGAAACATATTTTAATGGGCTTTTTTTTATGTGGCCATAGACATAGAAACCCCACAATTGTTGGATTACTGTGTGCTATTAAAATAAAGCCCAATACATCTATAACTGAAGTATGTATAGCCTATTGAAAACTGACAAACTCCAACTATTTGAGCTCCTGATGTAGACTGGGCTCAAATACAAATGTCATTGTTCTTTGAGTTACTTAAATCGCCAACTTCGCCCTATACACAGCTTGTTTATTGGGCCTCCTCTAAACCTAGGTCTTTCTTATAACATATTCTTATAAATCACTCCAAAATTTTGCACCAATAAACTGAACAGTTGAACTTGAATTTACACAGATTTTATTTGTGATGTCATAAACTTTATATTTTGATGTGACATATTTTACCATTTGGATGAAAGTATTTGCACTAGAACTTCCCCATATGACGTTGTTGAAATAATAGGAGATTATGGAGATGGAGTCAACGATCAAAGAATCATTGACAACAAAGACCATTGTTTTCTAACTTGGTAGACTAATGAAGCTGCACTGCAGCCCTCCTAATCCACTCACAGCAGCCTTCCAGAACAAGTTTATATTGTAATGTTTCTACTTCCATCAGTCAAAATTTTCATTTCACACTATATATTTCTTTGTTTCCAATATTATTATTATTATTTTGATCAGAGAGAATTACAGGGAAATCCTAATTTAGCCTAATCTAACCCACCACCCAACACCCACACTTACTCCCAAATAAGTGTACCCATCGGGTTTCGAACCTGTGACCTCAAGGAGAGGTGAGATGTGAAGAGGTATTCACCACTAGGCTAACCCATGTGGGCAAATTTTTTTTGTTAATTGTGGGATTTGAACCCCCAACCTCAAGGTTAACAACCATGTGGTTCTACCATTGAGCTAGATGATTTTTTTTTGTTTCCAATATTAAAGTTGATTATATTTCTATTTGTCAATTACTTGCAACCCACTCTTTTCTTAATTCTTCTTATCTTACCGGGCCAAGCCATTTCATTTTTTCAATTCTGAAGTAGTTATATAAGGTCCAGTTTCACAATGTGTAAGTATTTCTAGTTTTTTTTTTTATCCCGAAACCCCTAGGAAAAAATGTCCAGGGTTTCGTTCACCACTCTGTACAGTTCTTCTTGACCGGTCTGTTCCCGTTCCGACCGTCTCACAATCAGTCCTACCTCCATCCTCTTCCCCAGAGAATCTAAAACCCAAGGTGTTCCGGTCTCCCTCACCACTCGCGGTCGAGCACTAACACCGTGTTGTGGACCTGATGAGGTCCCACGGGGAAGCCACCAAAGCCGTCGCCCCCTGATCATCCCCCGTCGTCGTCGTCGTCGATGTATCCTCCTCCTTGGCCTCCAACGATGTCTCCTCCTCGATTTTTCTCTCGGGTTCGGGTCGTCATGATCGTTTGGTTTTATGTTACTTTCTCTGTTTTCTTCCTCTTTATAAGATTTAACCGTCCACCATATTCCGTGATCCCTCCCCAAACCAAGCGCATCCACCAACAATTTAGAGGTCCTACTTAGAGTATCCACAAGTTTCCAGGCTATTATTGTTGGGCTCAGGTCGAGCCGGATATGGTGTTCAGTTCATCCCAAATAGCTAAAGATCTCGTTTGGCGGATCCACAAGTTCCTAGAGTATGATGGGTGGGCTCAAGTTGAGTCTTGTCGTATGAGCCTTAATTCCATGTTTTTTCGTTTTGGGTTGGTCTAGTCTAGTGTTAAATTTCTAGTTCTTAGTTTTTGTTTGCTCTAGTCCTTACATTATTGTTCTAGGTTGCTTACAATCGCTCCAACATAAAAAACCCAACTATACCTCAAGCTTCTTTTGAAGATTAGTAGTAGTCTGTCCTCGGAAGGACTGCTTCTCCCTCTGTCTTCAAGTATCATGTTATACTTATAAGAAATAAAAGTCTCTTATGCTAAAAAAGGCTTAGTTTCAAAACTTATTTTTTTTTACCAAAAGGAACATATTTTTTTTTTATAAGGAATATAAAAAAATCACATAGAAAACATGCAACCTTAGTCTACCATTTATAAACACTAGAAAAATTATTGAAGACAAATTCGACTTGGAAATAGAAAGGCGAACAAACATAAAAAAGATGTAAAGATAAAAACCAATTGCGAAAATCTACACAGATAAGAAAACTGGCCAAATTCGACTTTGAAATGGAAATGGAACACTGCTTGATCCCATGGTGACGACTCTTTTCTCGTGAGCTGTGCGATCAATAAGAAAACTCAACAGAAGGTCCGAAAGATCTTGCTCGATTTAGGGTTACCTCCCTCCCTAAGACCTTGAATTTCTACTAACTAATCATGGCATCTGGTGAGGCTGTTTAATATCTCTCGCTTGGTCCTTTCGAGGTTCGTATGTAGATTCCCTCTTTTTTACTGGTTCCACAACTAGGGCAGTCACTAAAGGGTGTTCAACCTTTTTGTCACGCCCCAAATCCGGTTTTGGCCGGACTCGAGACGTGACCTAAAACAAACGAGGTAAAAGTAATAAAACTGTAATAAATTCCTTTACAACTGAAAACGAGTCCAAAGTATTTCTCAATCATCCAAAAAAAGATGTCAAAATTTGATAAGTAACATAAGGTAAATAAAGTTCAACAATGTGGACCAACACGTCTCTAATACAATCCTCAAGACATACGGAAGCTCCCGAGCCTCGAATTCCCCCAAATCTCAAGCATACATGTACACACAATAAATAAACAAATAGGGGTGAGCTTACGCTCAGTAGGGAAAATCGTAAATGACCTTAGTCTCCAAGTTTAATATTAAAACTGTTTTAATTCGATGTCACAAAAGTATTTAAAACCCTTAGAACAAAGGATGTAATAAACAAATAAGAAGTAACAATATCAATAGTGCATTCTCAAGGATAACGATAACTTCTCAGAGAATAGATGGAGAACATTATAATAGAATAGAAACTCATCACACTGGGAACAAGTAAGTACTATTAATCAAAGAAATGTTATGGAATCCGTTGTGATGAAATAACATCGCTTCTTCAAAGATGACAGTAACTTAAAAGAAGTTCATAATAAATACTTTAACGGATCAATAATAGTAAAAATGGGAATAATCAATATCTTGCCAACCACTCGCTTTCTCAAGCCTCCGATCCATGGATAGATTCTGGGATCACATCGGTTCCCACATTCCGATCCACCAGAGTATCCATATCATATCATATTTTCCCTCGGTCCAGAGGAAGCACATGCGTCGGGGCACCGGAAACAATCCCAAATGGGCGCTTATCATCGGGATTCCCAGAAATGCCTCCAAACGACCATATGTCATAGGGAACCAAGGTAGTGCTCTATGGGGACGCACATCCTTGGGTGGAACCTTAGTAACCATCTCTCAAGAAGTAACCCAAATAATATCCCGCGGGATCTGCTCATAACCAAAAAAAACATCCCGCAGGATCTGCCAATAATCAATAATATCCCGCAGGATCTGCCAATAATCAATAAATGTCCCGCAGGATCTGCTCATAATCAGTAAATATCCCGCAGGATCTGCCAATAATCAACTCTCGTAATATCCAATAACCAATGCCCTCAGGCTCCAATACTCAGTCCATATCTCACTGTATCTGTCCAACTCCAACCACCACAACGGCACCGGATTACCCCCCCCCCCCCCCCCCCCCCGGTGTAGTACCAAACCAAGCAAACAAACAGACAAACCAATAAACGAGCATACATTCAAGAATAATAATAAAGGAACAAGCATTTCATTCATCCATCAAGCAACACACGTCGGAACACACTTTCATCACAACCCAGACAGTCAACACCATTTCATACTTACCGTACACTTACCTGTCACCAACCATCGGTACATCGATCACCTGATTGTACCCCTTTGGCACAACCAGTCATACTCGATCATCCGTTCAACCCACAATTATATCAACATAAACACTCAATCAACCAAGTATGCATTCAACCAATCAATCATCATGTGAACGAACAAATAGTCATTCAATAATAGAAGTTAGTCTAGTTTCATTAAACTCTTAAGTTAACCTAATAACTAGCAACCAAGCATGTGAACCTAGCACACAACTAATCCGAGAGCTCTTCACAGCCTCTCTACCAGTAAATCAATTTCCCAAGTATTGAAAGCACACTTCACTAATTGTCATCGTCCTAAACATGCATACTAGACTCATCCATTTATTAGTAATTGAAATACGATTATTCTAGTTATTCGCATCCTATAGGCAATTCTAGGACCTTTCCGATTTTATGATCCTAATCATGCATACTAAGCATTAATTAAGAAATTAAGACTTTCCCTACCTTGTGGTCTTCCTCTAATAAAACTCTGATGAAACGCTCGAGTGGTCACCACTCCGTTCTTCACACGGGTTCCGACGTGATCTTCGTTCTTCTAGCTCGGGTCCAAGCCCTTGATCTCGGGCGAAGTCCCGTCTAGAATTGACAAAGAAAAAGTCCAATCAAAACCCGGAAAAGTCCAAAGGTCTACTGATTTACCCAAAAGTCCTTTAAAATCTCACCTTGAATTAATTAGATCAATTAATTAAATCTGATTGTTAAAATATTTTTCTTTGAACCGGGTCGACCCGGATCTGACCCGGACCTGGCCCAAACCCGGATCCAGATCCGGTCCGGCCCGAACCCGAGCCTGACCCAACCAAAACCGGACCCAGCCTGGCTTGAGAGCTGGCCCAGCCCGAGGCCGGCGTGTCTTGACTGGCCCACGGCCCGCAAGGTCTCATCCGGCCCAAGGCCCAGATGGCCTGACCCTGTCTGGTCGCTCTAGCTCGGCGAGGCGCGACGACGAGGGCGTACTCCGGTGGCGACCACGGCGGCAGGGCACCTCGGATGATGCACGGCGACGGCAGGGAGAAACGCCAGACCTCCGGCAAGGGCAGGGCGGCGAAGTGGAGGCTGACGCGCGGTCCCACTCCCCATTCTCTTTCAGATCTGGCGCGAGAGGAAAGGTTTCGCCGGCGTGGTTGCAGCATCTCCTCCGCCGTGAAATAGGTACCTAGGTTCCTCAATAACTGAGTCGCGCTTCCCTTTCCAAACGAGTTCTGCTCCATGGTCGCTGATGACGGCGACGAGGGTTTCGTCGGTGCGCGTGATTTGCAACCGGAGAAACGGAACTGGTTCGACGGATCTCCGGCGAAGGCGTCCCGAGTTCCACACCGGCCTGACTCGATTAATACGAAACCGAGGAGCTGGCGAGGCGGCGTGCGAAGAAGAAGAGATGGTGAGTGAGGGAAACGCAGGAGGATCGAGAGAGGACGAAGGCGGCCGTCTCGGGGTTCGTGTCGATCTTCAGCGAAGAAGGAGAAGCATGAATAGTCATGCTAGGGTTGTTTTCGAAGAATGGGCTTGGGCCCGAAGTCAAGCGCGCGGCTTGGGCTGGGCGCGACCTGACTTGGCCCAACTAGCTGTCTCAGTCAGCCTGGCCCAAACAGCCTCCTTCTCTTTTTTTTTTTGAAAATTCTTCTCAAAATTAACTTGTTGCAAAACCCACCTCAAGGTTTCGATTTTTCCAAAATGTTACCCTTTTGAATGCGTGGGGTTTTACACTTTTCCACATGACCGGTCCTACACCTAGGGTAATGGACAACTCGATCCCAAGTCTCCCCCTACCGCTTACCTATGTGTTAGGTAAAATGTTCGGTGTTACTAGGGGTCCTATCTTTGGATGTGGTAGGGTTTTGGTAATATGTTCGAGGTCAACTAGGCGAAGCCGAGAGGACACACCAGGGATTTAGGTACCGCCTTGATCTAGTCGGGTGCAAAATTCTGACCTAGCTTGTCAGTCTTCTCTTCAAGGAAGAATTTGTCAAACTAAGAAATCCTTACTATTTCATGATCGTAATCCCGGACTACATTACCTATTAAGCCACAATTGAAGCAAAATGTAGGTAGTGCCTCATAGGTCAGAGTAACCCTTACCGGATGTGAGATTTCCTAAAAATGGAGGACAATTGATCGTCATAGTTTTCGATCTAAAGTCATACAGAAGTGAAACCGGATCGTGCCACCCCACCAAAATCTCCATTTGTCACACGGAACCTGCACACACTTCCTTAAGGTGTTACCAATTAGTATACCCATAGCTCGGGTCATAACTAGAGGCGGTTCCCCCTGCCTGCACCCATAGTTAGATCCTATACATCCGAGGATTTTCAATCCCTAGTAGATCAATGATGTCCCCTAGTATCAATGGTTCCCCTTTAAAGCACAAGGGTTCACTTTGACAGACCCAGTTCGTAGTTGTATACTATCCAAAGTACATGCATCCTAGAGAACATGCAAACAATACATCTTAGAGGTCGTCTACGGGCGACGAAAGAGTGGTCGGAAGTATTGGAGGCCTCGACCCCGGGCTTGGACTTTCAGAAAATCCAAACGATGTCGGGCTTCTCATGTTGAGAGGATGGTAGTGATTCCATCACCTGTACTAGGGGCTTAAGTCCACCCCCATTCATAAGCGAAAGGCATGAGTTCGCTGACGGCAGGGAGACGAATGTCAGTGGACCTTCCACGGAACGGATCTCCCGACCACAGTAGGCTTTTGGTCGAGTTACGCCCTTCGTCAAAGACACATACAAGGTACGAACCTCCATACAGGTGTCTGTGGATGGTCCGTGAGTAAGAAGAATTGGCTTGGGAGGTGCATGCGATGAGGGGGAAGATGAGAAGACCATCAACAGAGGCGGCATGATCGGTTTGGGATGGGGGACACGCCGAGACTTCTTGGGTTTAATCAAAAGCCGAGGTTGGACAAGGGGACATGTCAGTAGAAACTGCTATAGGTGGCAGGGAGTCGAAGACGTTGCAGAGTTCACGTGAAGAGCAGGAACAGAAGCATTGGTCGGTTCCATAGGTGCTAGACGAAAAGGCCTAGGGTGAGGGTTAGAGAAAGTCTCTAGAGATAATTGATTACCAGTTTAACAACATAAAGATTATTCTATTTTTGGTCTAAGTAATATTTTATAATTCCACGATAACTAGAATGAATCCCCACTCTTAATACAAAAATCAAGAAACACTTTTGAATAAATGATAAAATTTGTTATTTAAAGAAGTGTCATGCTCCGTTTTTTAGGGTCTGGTCCAATCTCCGACAATCGTTTTTTGGTTCCGCCTTTTCCTGTGAGTTGTTGAGACGGTTTCTAAGATTGCCAGTGATGTTGGAGCCTTTAAGGGGCCAACTTTCGTTTTTTTCTCTCATTTGTCTATGTGTGATGATAGTGGTTTGTTGTTATTTTTCAAAGTCTTCTAGCTTAGGTTTTCATTCTATGAACTAATGGTATCATTTTTGTGCTCTAGAATCATAAAGCTCAAGGATGTGATCTACTAAAAATTCGGAGTTTATTCATGTGATTTGGTCATTCATAGCTTAAATGCATGTTTTCAACTTTAAAAATCAAAGTTTTATAAGAAGACAATTTGAAGAAACAAGTTTGGTTGAACGGGAAGAACCTGTCTAAATGATATGTTCGGTCTGCTCTCTAGTCGGACGATCAAACCACCTGGAAGGGAAATTCTAGTGGGCACAAAGTGCGGTTCTTGAAATGATCGGAGGTTGACCTTGAAAGATATTGTGAATGGTTTGCTAACTATCCAGAATAGTCATCGTGAGATGACGAGTTGTAGAAGGGACTAACAATCACAAACAGTGATGCATAGCCTAAAAGCCACATAATTCTTTGCTTAGGGACTGAATTGTTGCTCTTTCGACCGGGGTTGAAAATCTTTTCCTTATCACCAGTGGGAACTATAGGAATATATAACATTCCAAAATTTTCAAAAAGAAAAAAAAGTTGTTTTTAATCAGTTAGTGAGAATTGAGTATCAGATACTCGAACTTATTTTTTGATTTATAATTTCAACACTCATATGACATAGTGTTTTACGTTGAAGATGTATTTCACTAGTGCATGGATCAAGATCGGTAGATAGGGGTGATGAAAATAGATTCTATTGATACTGTGTTTGCAATCCTTGATGGTTTTTTTTTTACCGGCAAAGCATATTGAAATTTTCATAAATCCTCTTTTGAGGTGAAAAAGGAATACAAGATCTAGCTACAAACCTTCAAAAAAGAAACCCCAAAACGCTCAAAGTCGCCTTATAAAGGAATACAACAAGACCACAACCAAGATCTAACAGAAAACTGGTACAAGAACTAGGGGTGTCCATGGGCCGGGTCCCCACCCCGTGGCTAATTTTTTGAACCGACCCGTAGTGACCGGGTTCAAAAAATTTAACCCGCTCCCGGCCCCAGGCCCAAAAAGACACCTTTGAACCCGCCCGTCCGGATTATGGGCCGGTTCACCGGGTTGGACCAACCCATCCAAATTTGCTAACAATTGATCACATTAACCGTAAGTAGTAGCACGTATACTTTCAAATATTTTTTCATTATCCAAAAACCCTTAAAAAGTCATCAAAGAGTGCTTAGAAGCTCTCAATTTGGTCACTGTTTAATTATGAAAAAACTCTCTATCCTATTAAAATTTTATCAAAGGTTCAAGGATTAAAAACGTCAGGAAGTTCAAGTTGACTCAAAACAGATTATGATTACAAAAGATGAGTTCAACTCAACACAAAACTATGACATATTCTATTACAAAATTGGTAATCATCTTTAAAATCTCAAACAATCAATCTTCATCTTCATACATAAAAAGTAATTAAAATTGTAAGAGTGTAGCTTTAGGCATTGAACTTGTACCATATCCGGGTGGTCCGGGTTATGTAGGAAAGCATGTGACGAATCCGCAACCCGGACCGCTCACTCCGGGTTTGGTAATTCTGAACCCGGGCCCGTCCCCGTAACCCATGGGGACAAACCCATTGGGGCCGGGTGAGCCGGGTTGACCAGGTGGATTGGATTCCAGGCCAATTTTGGACACCCCTAACAAGAACAACCAACAAGGGCAAAACCAGAAACAAGAAACAATACAGTCCAAGAAAACAACCCTAAGAAAAAAACCACCCCGCTTCACGCAGGAAGCAAACAACCATAAGAAACCTGAAGATGAAACACAAACTGCTTCACGCAAGAAGCCAATAAAGAAAAACACCGGGTCTAAATACCCAAATATAACAATCATGAAGCGCGAAGAAAGATAAACAAATGATCTAAAAATCCAGATTTAACTAATTTCAAGCACAAAAGGTAGGTTTTCAAGCAGTGAAGCAAATGAACCGATAAAAACTTAACCCTATCCATGTCGGAACTGAACAACTCCCTTTTCCCCCTCAGGCAAACGATTGGCTTCTAAGAAGACACAAATGCCATAACCCTCGCCAACGGTCAACACCTTCAACCGGCGAGCTCGAACCACTCTGGGAACGAGAAGAAGCGAAGACCAATCGCTAAGACAGGGGGAGAGGAAGAGAGAAGTCAACAAAATAGATAGGGAAAAGATTTTACCAGATGATGGAGCTCGAACTTAGTCCACCATAACCCCATTCCGATCAACACTGAGAAAAGGCCCAAAGGAGGGGAGGACCGGTATTTCTACCGAGTACGAACTCAGACATCCAAGAAAGCAGACACACTAAACGATCCAGAGATCCGAGTTTAGAACTCGAGCTGAGCGTTCCGAAACCAAGGGAGGACCCGAGGGGAAGGCCTATAATTATACCGAGCACGAACCGACCCCAGCCCGAAAAGAACTGAAACCAAAGCCACCACCCGAGACAAGCTTGACGGAGGCCACTACTATAAAAGAGACCAGCACTTCAAAGCCGCCTAGACAAACATCGGTCGTCTATAGCATTGCTGCCAACCGCACCCCCACTTTCGCCGGAGAGTCCCAAACAATAGGACCCGAACACCCATAAAGGCTCCCTAAAAGAATCAAAGAAACAAACCTGAGCAGAGAAATGACCGAGTCTCTGTCCATTCCGACATGGTGCAGGTGAAAGGAGACAATGAAAATGCCCAGAAAGAAAGCCTCCAAAACTGACAGACGATCCCCAAAACCCCAAAATCCGCGAGCAGCACCAACCAACAACACTTCACAAGAGAAAACAGGCCAAAAGTTTTGGGATGACCCGACCCATACCAGGCAAGATCCGGCTCAGACCAAGCCCTAAACCCGAACCGTCCCAGACTAAACCCTACCCGGCCCAAACCAAGGCATGCCCGAACCTAACAGGCTCAGATCCAAACCAACCGCAACAGAAGAGGATCCTACTGCTTCGACGAGGATCCTGCTGATCCAACGGGGATCCTGATGCTCCGGTTTGGGCAAGCCAGGAACACCAGCACCGACGAGCCTTCCCGACCTCCTCTGTAACGCCGACAAAGGCCCGAGCTGCCTCACAACTTCCAAACAAGCCAGCAGCTCCATGTGACACAAACTCCGGACAACCACGAAGCTCGCCACGAACTCCGATCCCAGATCCACACCACTAGTGACAACTCATGGACGAGCTAGGTCGAGCTACGAAGGCACGGTGACGTGCCGGCAGTCACGCCCCAAATCCGGTTTTGACCGAACTCGAGACGCGAACTAGGAAATGCTAATAACTAATAAATAAAAAGAAATTTAATAATGCAATCTCCGAGTAAAACATAATTCTAATCTAAGGTTAAGAGTCAAACGCTCAATCCAACAAAATAACGGAAAATATAGTTTGATACAAAAGGGAAGTACGTCTCTATTACATAAGACCACCCGGATCCTCAATGAGCTCCTAAGCCCTGAGACCACCTCTAGGTCTACTCATCAACGAAACCTGTAAAAACAGTAAACACAAAGGGGGTGAGCTTGCGCTCAGTAGGAAAAAGTAGTAAAAGGAAAAGAAACCCCCGCTTTATTTCCAAAATTCTCAATTAGGACGATTATCACAATACGACTCAAAGTTCAAATCCAAATGACTAAAAACACAGTTTAGTTCATAAACAGAAAATAGACAGTGCAATTAGAGATCGAAAGGAATTTCAACATTTGATAAAATAACAGCTCAAAAGGAGATCAACGGGGAGACAACTTATTCACCAATAGGAACCAATTAAAGAAACACACGAGCACCGAAATAAAGATAATTAGACCACAAGACTCAGGTCCACACCCAACACACACCCAACACACATATCGTACTAGAACAAACAAGTCTCCCCGGAACACGTAGCATCGGGATGAGACAACAATATACCATACCAGAATATCCCTCGCCCTAGGTCTTCCCGGAACACGTAGCATCGGGGTGAAACAAGTCTTTCTGGAACACGTAGCATCGGATAAGACATTAATATACCATACCGGAATATCCCTCGGCCTAGGTCTTCCCGAAACACGTAGCATCGGGGTGAAACAACAATATAAACATATCGGACCGGCATACCCCCTCGATCAGATATCCTCCCGTAAACACCCTCGGGGCAAGCAAACAACAATGCACTCAATACCAAACAAACACATTACACCGAACTCATATTATCAATCGAGATTACCGACATGACTTACCAACCACGTCCCATCGGTCTATCATTCGCCCGATCATATTAACAGGCACAATCATATCTCATTCAACACATTCATTCAACCAATCAAGTCATAAGAAAACATTTATAACAAAATCATCATATTTCATCTAGTTTAATATGACTCTTATATTAACCAAAGAATGGAACATGCATCGACATTTGAGACTATTGATCACAATCCAACACAACCACATTCAATCCTAAGGCTCGACATGACCATTCTACCAACACGACAATTTCCCAATAATTGAAAGCAGTTAAACTAGTGAATCACATCCTATATGCATACTAAGACTCTTCCGGTTATTATTGTAATTGAAAGTGGTTATTCTAGTGAATCACATTCTATATGCAAACTAGGACCTTTCCGATTATTATTATTATCCTATGCATACTATTAGCATTCTTTAAATAAAGAGTGGAGTTTACTACTCTTCCCTACCTCAAAAGTAACCTAATCCAGCTGCGGACGACCTGGCTAGCTTCCTCCTCGTCACTTCACGATGTCCAACGGTCTCCTCCTCCGTCGAGCTCGGGTCCCCAAGTCTTGAGTCACAAAATAGCACTAGGATTAAACGAACAACACCCAAAAAGGGCTCAAAAAGGGCAAAACAGGTCTGCCACAGCTTGGGTCACGGAGCCGTGGGGCTCCCCGTCATGGATGACGTCACGGTGCCCGTCACGGATCCGTGACGGGTCTGACGGGTTTCGTCCTTCTTCTTCCTCCAGCTCCCTTTTCACGAATTTTCAGTCCAAAAACTCCATTTTTATCAACTCCAAACCTCCAAAACAGCTCCAAAACCCTCAGTAATCCACTACCCATGATGGGTCTTCAACAAAACACCAAACACCAATCAAAAATCATCATGTAACACTCCTTTCTCTCCAAAAACCATCATCCAACACTCAAAAACTCAAAACCCAACCAAGTTCATCATTTCTCCTCAAAACCCATGAATTAAAATCATCAAAAACGAAAAAGGGTTGGGGAATTACCTTGAGAGTGGAGAATAGGTGAAGAAACAAGTGGAAATGAGAAGATTTTTGGTAGAAAATGGGTTCAAGACACCCTTTTTCCCTTTTCCTTCTTTCTTCTTCTTCAAGCTTCCAAAACTCCTTTTCTTCCCCTCCTTCTCTCCAATTTCGGCCAAGGCAAGTTTGTGGGCTGAAATGCCATCAAAATGGGTCATATAACCTAAAGGGGAAAGTCCCAAAATACCCTCTTGCTGTCATCTCCTCCAAGACCAGAATTTGAGGGTTATAAGGGTCTTTTTAGCCTCTTGCTTCCCTTCCAAGCTTCTATGGACAAGTGTCCAAGTGGGGACCACTTATATCCAAATTAAAACTCAACACAATTAATTAATTCCTTAAGTCTTAGGTTTGACCGAAAATGATCCCGGGTTGACTTTTTCACAATTACTGTCATTTGAAAGGAAACGCCCAACTAAGCTTTTTGGGCCCCGGAAAGGTCCCGAATGACTCCCGGAGTCATCGATTGACTTTTCCGGCAAAAAGTCAACTTTCGCCGAAAGTTCGCCGGTTCGACCGGATTGACCAGGGGCGGTTCTTACACCGGCTAGCTGCAAAGCCAATATGCAGCAAAGACTGGCCTCCACCGGCCTCACCGATGAGCGAACCAGAAGGAGATAGCAAGTCCTCCGGCGACCCACAACTCCAAGGAACGGAACTGCGAGCCGAAGAACGAAGAGGGGGGGGGGGGGAGAAAAGGAGAGGAAGGAAGACTGAAGAGCTCCTCGCCGACAACGATATCAGTCGTGGCCGAGCCCGTCACCGACGAGAATGGGTACATGTTTTAATACAAATAACTTGTGGTTCTATTTGTGATGAAGAGTATGGATACGATATCTTCTCAGTGTCAATCATTTTGTGTTATATTGTATCTGAATAAATATTTGCTTCTTTCAAAAGAAATGTATTGGATGACTTTGTGATTTGAAAAGTGATAAAAAAAATCATTCAAAGACTATAGAATTGGAAAATAATAAGAACAGAACATTATCTGTGAACTATCACCATCTCTTAATCATTCTTGTGTGGGCATAGACAGCCAAATCGATACTCCACGATATTCTTGGAAACAGAATAATAATAGTCAGCCGCGGGGCGATGAATGAAAACATAAATTGTTTATTTTATCAGATAAAAACAAAATTTAAAAACTTTTAGATATCACAAAATTTATTGGGAAACAATATTAAATAAATATTTCTCATGCTAGTGAGTGTCAATGTCACGCAATAAATTAATCAAGTGGGGATTAATTGATTAATATATGGTGCAATATTAAATAGAAAAGTTTGTAACAAGGTCGTCGCGGGGTTTTTGTCATCTAATGCGTAACCCTCAATCAAGGTTCGTAATTTTGGTGTTTATAATGGTTATGGAGTTGACAGAATGTGCCCTTTAAGCAGCGGTGCTATTTATTTGCAATTTGAAAATTATTAGTATTATTAGGAGCTCCTTGTGTTTTGCTTCTTTCTTCGTGGAGGATTATTCTGTCTTGCTTTATATACAATATAATTTATATGTAAACTGTGATGAACTCGTGAAAAACTTTACACTCACCAACCTGCAAAGGGGTCATTGGGATTGTTAATTTATTAATGGAACTCAAGCAAATCAAGAACACACCACACAAATCTGTACATAATTAAGCATATTTAATATAAAAGAACATATAGTATAGGTAGCTTTATTGGAAAACAAAAACAATTAATTAGCAAATGAAGATGCAAAAGTTGTAGAATCACAATAGAGTAAAAAGGATGATGACAAATGAACTTTTTTGTGGAGATAGTACAGATATATGTATAGGTGCTAAGATTGGTGGTGAAGATGAAAACAAACGACAATTTGCTTTAGGTTCTATTTAGCACTTAGCCTCCCCTAATTTGCCTAACATTAATTATTTGTGGCATCCCAGTTCGAGAGGCAATGAATGTGTATATGAACTATATGGCAAAGGGATTATATCTTGGTACAAGTTGATCATGTGAAAGATGAAGTTGAGTGTGCATTATAAAGAAATTTAAGTGCTGTAAAATCCATATATTTCAATGCAAAATTCTAACATAAGTAGTAAGGAAAAATACATATGGTTAACTTTAACATATTTTTCACTTTGTCCTTAACCTCCTGGTTGGGGTATGCAATAAGGAAGTGGGGTTTCGGATGGGAAATATACTGGGAGTCTGTTTGGACGTGGATGACGATGCTAACAGAATGTGCTGGGGCGTCTTCATGCGCATCAGGATCCGTGTGGATATCCGATCCCTTTCCATAGCCAGCTTTGGTTCCTTCTTACGGAATCCTAGGTACGCACAATGCTACATGTTTCTTACTAGCGATTACAAAATCACTGCTTTGGATGCAGTTGTGCGGATCACCTCTTTTCGGCCTGCCCTTTGGACGTCGGGAATATGGGCCCATCTCTAAGAGCTTCGGATGATCCACGGAAGGCCGTAATGAAGTCCCGACACGACAAGGCGGTCCCGGGACGAATTAGGCCTATTTGGGAGGGTCATCGGGTAACCCAACCCAATTGTTCGATCTGGTGGCACCAAGCCAGGAAGCAGACCAGCGGACAACATACCAGTATGCGACCCGTGGTACTCCACTTGGAAAACCTCGAGTGCCTCGCTCCTTCCAAGATCGTCGACTGGGTTATCAAGAGCCTCTGGCGAGGCAAATGGAAACTATCTCAATTTCAGCGGGGAGGAAGCGTCTGGAAAGGGAAGTCGGGGAGGATGAAGCAGAAGACTCCACTCACTCGGATGAGACATCACATGCAGCGACAGGGGGCTCTAAGCACCCTCGCCTCGGGGAATGAGTTCGAAGTGGTCCAGAGGGGGGTCGACCAGTTGTACCGCCCCTCTGGACGTAAGGTGGCAGCGGTTCCACCAAAAGCCGGCACGGTACTTTCCTACCATCTCGGAGGTCCGCAATTATGCGTTTTGGAGCACTACCTTTATCAGTCAAGGGAGGACGACGCACGCTGACAACTTGGGAGAGTACCTTGTCCACCGATATTTTTATCCGGTAAGAGGCTTGCTCTTTTCTAGCTTCCGCCAATCTGGATTAGTTGTTTCGGTGTCGTCAGTCGCTACTGCAATCTGACCTTCCAGGCGCTTTCTGGAGGTAGTCGGTGGCTTGAGCTTTTTAAGTTATTGTCTTAGTATCCTCTGTCGCGGGAACTCGTTTCATTTCTGTTATTTAATTTTCATTTTTTATTTCTTTTTTGCTCTGTAAACACTCGTAATTTATAATATATAATCATTTTTTCTATAAAAAAAATCTTCATTTACGAGTTGTAGTTTTTTCACCTTATGCTAACGCCGTTAATTTTCCATACAAACACTACACCAAAGTTGTTCACTACCAACAGTTTGACAAAGGAACGTCGGTAAAATTACCAATTTTACCAACCATTTTCAAACCCGTCGGTAAAGTTGGCAACTTTACCAACGTTCAAGCAAACTGTCAGTAAAGTTGGTACCTCTACCGACGATTTTAAAAAAACCGACTTTGTGCATGGAAACTTTACCGTTGTTTTCCATGGTTTAAGCATTCTCAAAATCTTTCGAAGTGTCAACTTGTAAACGACGTCGTTTTGTGTAACTAACATGGCCAACAAATTCGTATTCCATCGGCCAAGTTCCTATTTTGGGCGACAAACATGCTTCTTCTTCTTCTTCTTCTTCTTCTTCTTCTTCTTCTTCTTCTTCTTCTTCTTCTTCTTCTTCTTCTTTCCGATCAACAATCGTTTGGCTCTCCTCCGTCTTAGTCGTCCATTACTGAAGCAAGGTAAATTTAGAACATTAAGGTTTGGTTTTCATTACATACTTGGTCTAAATATTAGGGTTTAGATTAGATGAACATGGAATTGAGAGTTAGTAAGGTTCCAAATATCTGTGGAGATCTTTCTAGAGATGCAGGCGCAGGCGCGGATCTAGAAGCAAATGAAGGAGGAGGTGGGCATTATTTGAAGGAGTAAGAGGATCGGCTAGTAGAAAGACATGTCTTTTTCGATGCCGGCCATGCGGCCCGACAGGCAGTGCATGCGGCACAACAGGTGGTTCTAGAAGTGCAACTCGATAAGGTCAACCAATTTCTACAATTGTACAAGAGCGGCCTGATTCCTTTACGACAGAACCCTAAGGATGTAGAAGAGCCTAGTATAGTAGACGACATTTTTTACTGACTTTTAAATTTTCTTGGATTTTGAATTTGTTTTGAATAATTTGGTGCTACTACGGATGTCTGTTTCAATTTTTGTGCTTGTTGCGTATTACTATCAACTTCTGCAGGTCTTGTACGTTTAAGTCTACATTTTACATTTTTTTAAATATGAAACTCTTCTTCTACAACTGAATAAGTAACATTTGCGACATTATTATATTGTCGCATAAGTTAATATACTTAAACTTCCACAACAATATCTATAACGTTGTAGTAGTTTACCTACTGGATCCTCTATGACGACATGAATAACGTCGTAGAGGTTTTAGTAGGTAAAATGTTGCGACATTATGCATACTATTGTAGAGGTACTAGTATGTACACTACTGTGATGATATACATGTCGTCGCATTTATTGATGTGGTTACACCACTGCGACGACTTGTATACTGTCACATAGGTTTTGGTAGGTAAACTACTACGACAATATGGATACCGTCGCAGAAGGTTATATGATTTCGTTGTAGTACTTATACTTAAGCGATCCAATCGTAAACAATTCTAACTTATGTGACGGTATAGTATACTATCGTAGAAATTGTATTCTAGCGGAAATAGTGTGACGCCTGTACCGTCGCAAAAGTACTTATGCAACGATATGGTTAAACTCTGCAACGGTATAATGACGCCACGGAAGAATCTTTTCTTAGTAGTGGATTAGGGTATTAATGACGAGGGAAATTTCGTCATTTCAGATAAAATTAACATATTTTTTAAATATATTTGACCTGTGACGACTACAATAAATTAAGCCAGAACAAAACAATTAGAGATCGAGGAGGAGGCATCGGTGGAGGCCATGGAAGTGGTTACACCTGTGACGACTACAAAGGCGACGGTTGTTGCTCAGGGGAGGGGATCCGAGGCGGGTAGGTTGACTGATATCGAAGAGAAACCGATGGCAACCTTCGGGGTAACACGGGGGGACCGGAGCAGAAACCAGAGGCAAGTCGTTGGTGGCGAGGGGGAGCCAACGACGCGAGACTAGAGATTGCATGAACAAAACCCTAGTGCACATGGAGAGATATTTCCCATCGATTGTCGGTTGCATGACAACAACTACAAGATCGGATTGAGACCTAGTCGCTGGTGTACGAGATCCGAATAGAGTTGTCACGCCCCAAATCCGGTTTTGACCGAATTCGAGACGTGAACTAAAATATAAGAAATTAAAAGGAAAGTAAAGCCAAAACAGTCTCAAATAGTAGTTTAAAACTTTAAACAACGTCGCGAGTCACAGCTCGGTAAAACAACGATAAAAAACTTCAACGATTAAAGGTACGTCTCTAAACACTAGCCCGAATCCCCGTCAGCTCCCTAGCTCTAAGAATCCTACTAGTACAAAACCTGCTCGACACCTGAAACAAAACAAGGTAAGGGGTGAGCTTACGCTCAGTAGGAAAAGTAGTTAGGGTTCTGAACCACAGTTCATCACCACGGGTAACCGTCCAATTAGGGCATACTAGTAAAGCACAACTCTTAGAAACAAATAACGATTACTCCAAGACAACACTTGACCTTCACTCAGGCACAACCCGTAAAACAACTCACAACGAACCGAACTCATACCACTTTCCACAATCAGCTCTTGACACCCATCACCTAACAATCCTCAATGGACAACGTCCACGGTTATCTTACAACCGACCACACGTGCGAACTCGCACTACAACACATGAATCAGGTACAACAGCACCTCGAGTCACCCAACACTCTCACAAGACTACAGTCTCACTTAACCCAATGCACAAAGCCAGACAGCACGCACGGCTCACACAACAGACAATGCACAAAGCCATACAACACTCACAATACACATAGCAGATGACGCACAAAGCCCAGCAACACACACAAAACACATAGCAGACCCGCCCTAAACATAGTATAACCATTTCCAACGTCTCCGGCTATCACATCCCGTCCACTTATGTCATACCGAAACACGAAGCCTCGGTCCCGACACCTGGTTACCGATCACTTTCACAAAGTCATAAACATACAACGAGATACACACAGATATCGTACAACAGTTCCAACGTCGTTGAATGCACTAAGCCATTTGCACTGAGCTACTTGTATCGTACTGGACCACACAGCATCAGTCCCGATATCTTCCTCCTCACACAGACGAAGGGTAACATCCTCGACCGGGAATCCCTCAGTCCGATGTCTTCCCATCACACAGACTCGGGGCCATACTCTTCCCATTACCGACCATTTCCACAACCGTAATCGTACTTACAAAATGCACACAGCCAACCAATGAGAAATAAGCACACAGCAAGGCACACACAGATGTCGTAGGACATCACACAACCAATCAGCTAGAATAAGACACGGGCGTGACACACACAGATGTCGTATAACGACATAAGCCAACACCACTGGATGCACACAACCACTTATATCGTACTGGACCACACATCATCAGTCTCGATATCTTCCTCCGCACACAGACGAAGGGTAACATCCTCGACCGGAAATCCCTCAGTCCGATGTCTTCCACGCACACAGACGTGGGCACTACTGAACATCCGTCGGATGTCTTCCCATCACACAGACTTGGGGCATCCTGTCACATAGACTCGGGGCATCTCTGATAACACGTACAAGACCGGCACGCGCCTCGGTCAAACCTCGTCCCGGACTACGAGTCATCAGGTACTGATCACGCCATCCTTGGCCTCGACACACTTCACCGAAACTATCACTCAATGTAAGTCCACTCCGTCTACGCCGTCTCTTGGAACGCCCAAACTGGATATAACACACAACACAATCCACTGATGGTCTCGGTATACCAATCGGACCATCTCAACATAGCACACAGTCGGTCTATCACGCACCCGGTCATATCACAACCAAAGGTTCACATTATCAAACATGGCACACTTTCCCACACACAGTCACATCATGCAACACCTTGAATAATCTTATTTAGACTCTCACCCAGCGGGTATAGCACACAACACACAAACCTAGGGCTCGACATGGCCCATCTACCAGCACGACAATATCCCAAGTATTGAAAGAAGATAAAGCAAGTAAGCTAGTGAATCTCGTCCTACATGTTACTAGACTCGTTCATATAATCAATTGAGTAAAGTAGTCGTTCATATATGCCAACTAGGACCTTTCCGATTATTATTAACCCTAATTATGCACACTAGTAACTTTCCGTAATTAAAGTGGTATCCACTACTTTCCCTACCTTAATACGATACAACAGTCGCGTCTCCTAGCTGCTGACGTCCGGGTCAACTCCGTCTTCTAGGGCGAAGTCCACGAAGTCCGAATCTGGGTTTTTAACAGTTAAAGAGCCCAATCAGTTTCAATGTGTCCAAAGTCCTCGGAAACGTCTCAAACATCTTTAAATAACCAATTTTAAGTCAAATTAATTAATTAATTTAATTCAATCTGTGACCCAAATCCGACTCGGATCCGCGAACCAGACCCGGATCCGACCCGATCCAGAAACCAGATCCGGACCTGGCCCCAGACCCGACCCGAACCCGGTCCAGAACCTGGTCCTGACCCGAGCTCCAGATCCGTCAAGACCTGGGTCTAGCCCAAGGTCCGAGTCTTCGGCCCAACTCCGGAACCTGGCCCAAAGCCCACAGAGGCTCGAGTCAGAGCTCGTGCCAACTCCGACGAGCTATGGCAGCTCCGGCCGTCATCCATGGCGTCAGGCGAGCTCGGCGAGGGGAAGAATGAGGCGAAGGAGGGGTGTCAAGGCCTTGGTGAGGCGAGACCACGGCGGCGCTGGCTCGAGGACGACCCAACTCGCCCCCCGTTTTCAGATCTGTTGCTCGCGAAAGTCGCCTGCGAGGGAACCGACTAGATCTGCCCCAAACGATCTTCCGTCGAGGGTTTCCAGGCACGGTGAGCTCGAGAAAGGAGAGGGGGAGGTTCGAGGAAGCACGAACCGTGCGTTCCTGACGTCGTTGCGCTCGAAATAGACCTCAGAGAGGAAGAGCTCGTCCGATAGAGCTCCGGCGAGTCTCGCTCTACGTATGGGCTCGATTTGGGGACGGTGAATAAGAAGAAGGTGATGGCGAGGTGTGGCGAGGTCGGTTGTGCGGTGAGAGAAGGGGATCGAGAGAGAGAGAGCGAGCGAGAAGAGCTGAAGGAGGCGTTGTGAATGGCCTTGAGATGCGTGCAGCGCTCTGAAGAAGACGGTGAACAGGAGCCCTAAACGCACGCGTTTTGGTTCGGGCTTGAGTTTCGTGGTCCTGGGCTGTGCGCACTTCAACGACCAGGGCCGGCCGCGTCTCTGATTGGGACCAAGGTCCGACCCAATCCCAATCAGTCCAGCGCTCTTCTCCTTTTTCTTTTCTTTTTTTGAATTTTCTTCTAAAAAGTAAACTTGTTTTCAAAACCTTACCACAAACGTTTCTGTTTGTCAAAAACCTACTCTTTTAAAATAAAGTGGGTTTTACAAGAGCTTTTAGGACAAGAGCAATAGATGCTCGAACTCCCGATAACGTCCTAAAAAACAACGATAGTATCATGGATGATGACTAGAGTTGAGAGTTCTCAAACCCTAACAAATAGAACAAGAGACCGAATCTTTCAAAATGTCATGTTTATAATAAGAAGTCGTGACTTTACCAAAATTATTGTTGGATCAGAATTTGATTGCTTAGTAGCTTTAGTTTGTATAGTTTGTACCTAAAGAGGTGAAATCGGCTACAAACCACTCTTAACCTAAAAACTAGAGAACCAATATTTGCCACACACACCTAAGATCCAACATTCACCATGATGGCACATCATCACCCCAATTTCACCCAAACTCACGCCACTTTCATCATTTCTCACACAAGCAAGGGCATAATTGTAAAAGCATGGTGCCATGTGGACAAGTGTCCATTTTTTTCTTCATCAGTTCACTAATTTAATATTTCCCGATTCGTTTGAACTCCGATTAGCTTCAAACTTGCGCCAATATTTTTATTTTTCAAGGGCTTTAAATCAAGATCAATCATGAATATATTTTGAAGCACGAAAATTAAAAAGGTATATCGGGGTGATAAAAATAATGTTGAGTGTTGATAAATCTCCACTAATAAATGTTTTATATCGGAGGTATCAAACTAGTGGTAAATGTTGATAAAAAGATGTACTGAGGTGATAAAAACCATGTTCAACTTTGATAATAAGTGTGATAAACTAGAGTTTAGCGTTGATAAAAAAAACATGTGATGGGGTAATAAAAACATATGTAATTTAATGGTAAACATAGTGTTTAGTGTTGATAAAACTAATGTTCATAAAAATACGTGATGAGGTGATAAAAATCATGTTCGGTTTTGGAAAATGAGGTGATAAAACTAGTGTCCAGTGTTGATAAAACCAGTGTAACGTGTTGATAAAACCAATGTAAAGTGTTGATAAAAATTACCCAGATATAATTTTTTTAAATCAGCCCCAAAATAATTCTTTTTTTCGCGCTTCAAAAAAAAACATGTGATGAGGGTGATAAAACACGCGTAATTTATGATAAAACCTAGTGTTAGGTGTTGATAAAACTAGTGTTCATAAAAAACACGTGATGATGTGATAAAATCATGATCAGTTTTGGAAATGAGGTGATAAAATCAGTGCAAACTGTTGATAAACCCAGTGTAACAGTGTTGATAAAACCAACGCAAAGTGTTGATAAAAATTACCCATGTATATATATATTTTTAAAATCAGCCCCGAAATAAAAAAAAATTTCGTGCTTCAAAATATATCCATGAGTGATCTTGATAGAAAGCCCTTGGAAAAACAAAACTAATGACGCAAGTTTGAAGTCAATCGGAATTCAAACGAAGTGGGAAAAATTAAATTAGTGAGTTGGTAAAAAAAAGTAATATGATAGTTTTACTAAAAAAACCCTTCCCACTTACTAAAAGTGCTGGGTTTTTTTGCAGTCAACCACTCAATTGCATCTCATCCCTTCATTATTAAAATAGATGGCTTAAATTGGTTCCCTAATTTTTAGGTTAAGACATGTTTTGTATTTGATTTCTCTTTTGTACCTAAAACCTAACTTTTATATATATACGCATCCTATTTTTACTAGAACTATTTTTGGTGGAAAGGTGAGTGAGGATCAAAACATGGGAGTAGATGACATTGGTGTCGGCAATGTAGGTGCATATTGATTTAATACCGCATTACAGGGGGAGGAAAATTAGGGTGACAAAGCACATATTTAATACTAAGTTATCCATGCCTCTTTTGACATTATTCATCTAGATTGTAGCTCTTGGTATGCAGTCCACAATCATATGCATCTTTTCTCCTCTCTTTGATGTCATTGCTTACACATTTTCATTATATATACTGATTACTTTTTGAACTGTAGATGTAAGTTTCTCATTTTGCAAAACTCCCAAATGCAAGAATGGTTTTGATTCCATTTCTTCCTTCAAAAATTAAATTGACACTTATTTATGCAAATTCCTCCACAAAAGAAAACTTTGTAAGATAGGAAATAATATAATGTTTCATATGTTTCTAGATTTGTATGATATTTGATTATTTGTAGAGACTACTGATTATTTTAAGAGAATATTTCATTATTACTTATTCTCTTTTGTTGTTGTATTCATGTGTACACAAATACTCATAAGCTTATGGAATTGTGATTGATGAACATATGTTCTCTTTTTGTTAATAACGAAGAAAACTAGTGCATCGTTAACGAGTTCAATCTCTATTTTATTTGTTTCATTATGATTATAAGTTGTGCTCTTTATTATACCGATAAAAATGACATAAATGAATCGAAAAATATAGATAATAGAAGAAGGAAAAGGAGGGATAGTAGAATAGAATGTTAACTGCATGGAAGCAAGAATGACGAGGGAGAGAAATAACAGGAAGAGGAATGTGAATGACATCATGTGATCAATGTGATGAAACCAAAATCCCAAAAAGAGTCGGATCTTGTGATTTGACAAAATCAGGACATGCATCAAGGTGTTCTTATCATGCATTTGACCCAGCACTCCGTTTTCACTTTAGACAATGTCAATTTTCCTTTTCTTCTTTTGACTTATTTCATCCAAATAATTAATAAAACCTAACATTATTTGTCAAATCTCTTGCATTTAATTAAGCATCCTATGAACACTGATTGCATTAGAAGAAAACTCTTACTTTAATTTTTGTTAACTGGAAATAAATTTCTAGTCTAATGTTTTTTTTATCGGAAAAACATATTGAAATTTATAAATCTTTTTTGGAGGTGATAAAAGATTACAAGATCCAACTACAGACCTTCAAAAGAAACCCCAAAATAATCAAAGTCGACTTATAAGGGAAACAACAAGACCAAACCAAGAAAACAACCCGCTTACAACTAGATTACAACCAACCACAACTAAGAAATCAACCCAAGAAACCCAGAACGAAAAGCAACCACAAAGAAAATACAACACCAAATAGAGAGAACGAACCTTGAAGAACATCAGCCAACACATGCTCACAAGAAGAAAATAACAACCCAAGAACACAAAGGAAACACTCCCAAGAAGCTAAGAAAAACAACCAGGATTAATACTTGTATTAAGATTGAGTTGAAAAACAAGCCAATTTCCTACTGGTTTCTTTTGATGTATGAGTAGTCTCTTAATCTTAATGAGTATTCTTATATTTTTACTTATTATGGTAAGATAAGGTATTGGAATCATTCTAAAACCTCAAATGATTAATAACGGATCATAATGATGAAGAGTAATTATGTGAAATTGATGGATTTGGTTGAAATATATGCAAACATCATGGGAATGTATGGACAGGTACTGAGCTAAACTGACATGGCCACATTAAAGTTATATACTAACACAGAAAGTATAGTAAGTAGTCAGGGAATATCACTTAGGTTTCAGCTTGGAGGTACATGGGATGGACTGATTAACACACAGCTTGTGACATGGAGATAACAATAAGAGAATGCAGCCATTTCTGTGTCATGCCTTGCATAAAACAATTCATAATCCTTATCATGTCTCTAGCTTCCGCAAAAGCTTCATGTGCTTTGGAACCAACAACGTATATAAATTATATTTTTGTAAAAGCTGCACAGAACAAACTTCGGAGCTCCAAAACAGTACCGGAACAGATCGTTCATGTTTCTGTATTTGTCATAACGAACGAACAAATACTTATTGTTATATATCATGATAATAATTAGAAAAACAGGAACCACAGCAAGCAAATATTTTGAACTCATGACATTAATTGAAGATTTAATTACAGGAGCCAACAACAAGTATGTAATCGAAGTGTGGTGTTATTGCAAGCCAAAGTAGGTTGAGTCTTGGAAAATGGCATTATCTTGTTGTTGTGGAAGGAAATTGGGTTCATTGCCCGAAACAGTAGTGCTCATTATGAGAGGGAAGCTTACGTGATCCGTAGTGCCCCAATTACTGGAACTCTCGGAAGAACTAGTCCCTGTGGCTGTGGCTGTGGAGCTCACGTTGATTGTGTTCTGGATGCCATAGCATGTATGGTCAAGTGGTTGCTCATAGACCAAGTCATGATGGTAATTCTCGAGCATGTAGTCGTCGTAAGGAGGTGGAGGGCTCGGGAAGTAACAAGTGGAATGGTTGTTGGAGTTATGAGCATATAGATGGTTTTGGGGCAAGTTGGTGGTGTCGATAGGGGCGTATTGGTCCAAGTGGGTGGTGTTTGCCTCCTCGGAGAATCTTCCTCCCAGCTTGATGAGCAGGTTCTTGATAAGATCTTGATCCTGATCCGGACCGGTTAGACAAGGTGGAGGTAGGTGGTGATGAGGCCAGTATGGGGTTGGATTCATCATCATCATCACACCGTGGCCTGATGAAGCATCACCGACGCTAGTCATGATCATGGCAGCCTCGTGATCTTGTTGTTGCTGTTGTTGTTGTTGTTGTTGTTGTTGTTGTTGTTGCTTGTGTAGAGTAGCTGATCGGCGAGCTTCTTTGCGCTGCTTGCCTAGCAACTTCTTCTTCAGCCTCGTGTTCCAGTAGTTCTTTATGTCGTTGTCGGTCCTTCCCGGCAATTGAGCTGCTATAATCGACCACCTAGTAGTAGCACAAACATTTTTTTTAACAGAAAGATTCATTAAAGATTTAACAAACCTTACAAACCGAACAAATACAACAAAAGACGACACAGTGCTTAGATAAACTAAAACTACCAGGTCGATCTATCAAATAGCACAAACATAAGTAATTATAAGAGAAATTGAAGATCATCAACCCTATATGTATATATATATCTACCTGCTTCCGATACTTATGTAGAGGCTGCAAATGATGTTGTCTTCTTCCTGGGAGAACCCGCCGTGCCTCAGGTTTGGCCGCAGATAATTCAACCACCTCAGCCTGCAGCTCTTCCCACATCTCTTAAGCCCTGAAATTACATTAATTAGACCAACCTATGGTTAGTACCAACTCTTGTTATTGTTAGCTATCAAATATATATCAAGAAAAACATGTACCAATTTTCTGAGGCAAGGCGATCCAGTTGCCGCCGGTGCCGTGCTGCTCGATGTAGGCCTTGAGCTTGGCATCCTCCTCCGGCGACCAGGGGCCTTTCTTCACGTTAGCTTTGTCACAGCAAGGAGCTCTTCCCATTTCTAGTTTCTGCTTTAGAAAGAGAAGAAACTTGGGAGGTTTTAGAGTTTGGTATCTGCTTGATTTGAAGAGGATATGATGATGGTAATGATAATGTTGATTGAGTGTATATTTATACACAAAATAGGATAATCAAAGGGAATAGACAAGAAGAGAGAGTATAATAGCTGGAGAAAAGAGAAACATATTGGGTTGGACAAAAGAAAGAGAGAGAATAAATTATTAACAAATTCAAAAGGCTTTTTGTTCTACTTGAATAATGCAATATAAATTATAAAATACAAATGACAGAACAGTAAGACCAATGTTTTTCTAATTGTCTTTCTATGTCTAGAATCTATGACCCTGTTCTTATTTCTTACTCACCAATTTTATTTCTATTGTATGTTTTAGTGCATTCTAAGGTGTTAATTTATTTTCATATGTATTGTATCCTCATAATCACTTCTTTTATTCATGTCAAAATAATAAATATAACCAGAAATGATTATTAATCAGCATGATCAAATACTGATTTCACAATGTTAGTTAGTCTACATGTTATCTAGTTCTCAAGTATATACATTATTGTAGAATCTGATTTGACCAAAGGAAGCAATATCTTAGGTAAAATGATGACTTATCTAACAGATAAAATAATCAAAGTCCAAGTAATTGTATCTGTGAGTAAACTAGTCACTTGTCTAACGGATAAAATAATCGAAGTACAAGTAACTATATCCGTGGGTAAAGTGAGGGAACTTTACCAACGGATGTTACATCCATGGGTAAAGAGATGACTTGCCCAACGGATAAAATAACCGAGTCTCAAGTAACTACATTCGTGGGTAAAGTGACGGTACTTTACCAACGGATGTTGCATCCGTGGGTAACGTGATGGTACTTTACCAACAAATGTTGCATCCGTGGGTAATGTAAGGATACTTTACCAACGGATAAAATAACCGAGTCCCAAGTAGCTGCGTCTGTTGGTAAAGTATAACAATATGGGTTAGATAAAGTGGATGGGTTGCTTATGGGTAAAGCAGCCCAAGTTACACCAAAAGAATAGGTATATAAGGCAATCGAGAATGATCCGGTTGTGGAGGTAGTTGAGACTATTTCGGAGGGTGTGGTAGTTGGGTCTGTTGATGGGCCTACGTCGGGAGGCCCAGGATCCGGTTCAGGAGGCTTATTAAACCCCCAAAACGTAAGAGCCAACCTCCTAAACACTTCGCGGATTATTATTTTGCAACGTCTACGCCAAGATCATGTTCTCTAAGTCGTGAGAGAATCGTCAATCTCGTTGATGTCTGGTCACAAGTCATGCAAGCTCGTAAAGCTTATATAGAGTAGTCTGCTCAAGAGAAGGCTACCGATAATATCTCATAAGGTGATGAGTGTGTCACCGATTAATGTTGATTTCTTCAAGAATTGACCCTCTAGTTTTCGTTTTCGATTTTTAGGACATATTGTCCCACGGTTAAAAACTTTTTCCTTTTGAGCTCCCGTTATCGACCTCCCTTTGTGATCATTTTCTCGGGGCTTGCCCTCTTAGATACTTTCACCCTCAGAGAGTACTCTTTTTCTAATAAAAAATACGCTTATAAAAAAATACGAATCATTTTCTTATATGCTTGTACATATATGTAAACAAAACCTAAACATGTAGAGTCTATATATAATTAAGTTCTCGAAATACATTAAATTAAAGTAGTTGTACACATAATTAATGATGTTTTAGTTGGAACATAAAAACACACAATCTTAGCATAATAGACTTAAGCAGCATGCATGCTTGCAATAATACACATTTTCAGTGGTTTGTCTTATTCTACGTTTTCCACAAAGTTTTTGAACCACGCCAGCTCATCTGTAGGTGTCACGTCCCAAATCCGGTTTTGACCGGGCTCGAGACGTGAACTAAAAATAATAATAATAATAATAATAATAATAATAATAATAATAATAATAATAATAAATGCAATTTTAAACAAAATGAAACTCCAGAAATAGTTTAAAGTCAGCAATTCCGGTAACAAGAGTCAAATGCTCGAAATCCAAATAAAAAGAGGTTTAGTATAACGGGAATACGTCTCTAGACAACCCCAAACTAGGACTCTCGCTAAGCTCCCAAGCTCCGAGACGTCCTCTAAACCAACTCACGATCAAAACTTGTAAAAACAGTAATAAAGGGGGTGAGCTTTCGCTCAGTAGGAAAAAGTAGTAAAGGGGGTGAGCATTTCGCTCACCACCACGGATACCCGTCCAAATATGGCATACTAGTGAAGCAACAACAACTAACGAAATCAAACAGGAAAACACGTAATCACAATCACGCTCATAACCAACCTCACCTAACCATAACATCATTTGATCACACCACTTACCCAATCACCACACTTCACGAGTGAGATCAACCCTGCTCAACAATCATCGATTGCTCGATATTCACACCCAAACCATATCTCAAAGAATCATCGAGTAAATACACACAGTAAAACAATAGCAAATACACACGCAGTGAGTCTCCTATCATACGCCGGATCACATCGCACGGCTCAACATATCGTACCGGAACACACAACATCGGTCTAGATATCGTCCCAGAACACACAGCATCGGGGTACCCAGTATATCAGAACACGCAGTATCGGTCAGGATATCACACCGGAACACCTAGCCTCGGGACATATCGTACTAGAACACACAACATCGGTCTAGATATCGTCCCAGAACACCAGCCTCGGCCTAGATGTCCTATACCGGAATACACAGCATCGGTATAGACACCATACCAGAACACCTAGCCTCGGGGTACAACGTACGCCGGAACACCGTCCTCGGCCTAGATATCCTATACCGGAACACACAACGTCGGTATAAATACCATACCGGAACACCTAGCCTTGGAACATATCTAGCCGGAACACACAGAATCAGCCTAGATATCGGACCGGAACACCATCCTCGGCCAAGATATCCTACCGGGGTACACACATACAGGGTCTCAAACATGTCACAAGGCAATAGTTCACACTAACACTCACCACATCCTCATAGCATACCACGGCCATTAGTTTAACAACGGAACATACCATAGAGAAAGCATTACAAAGCTACTAATCGCAAACAGACACAATTATCACACAATCCTACGGGCACGACATGGCCCACATGCAATTCTACAGCACGACAAGTCCCAAACCTACGTGCACGACATGGCCCGCAAGTTATTCCACATTTTAAACGACTACACTAGTTATTCACATCCTACATGTGATTCTACAATTATTTCGATTACTTATATCTCATATGCAATTCTAGTAGCTTTCCGCATTTTAACCGGTATTCGCTACTTTTCCCTACCTCATCCGCTATCCAACACGAACAACCATGAGTAGCCTAGTAGCCTCCTCCGCCGCGATCGGGAACAACGTCTAAGATCACAAAGTAACACGAGATTTAATAATAATTCATGGGTGGTTTAAAGAGAAAACACCCAAACTAACCCCCAATACGTTCGATTATAGATAACCTTCTTAATTACTCGATAACAACAAAATGGACTTGAAAAGGTCCAATTCTACTCCATCACGGTTTGGGTCACGGAGCCTTGATGGGCTCTGTCACGGTTTGGGTCACGGAACCGTGACGTGCACCGTCATGGTCTCCGTCACGGAGTCGTGACGTGCTCCGTCACGGAGTCGTGACGTGCTCCGTCACGGTTCCCATCACGGATCCGTGACGGGTCTGGGCAGTCCCCTTCTTCTTCTTCATTCAACTTCGTCCTCACGAATCCAAACCTCCCAAACTCCATTGTTAAGCTCCAAAACCTCCAAATTCAGTCCCAAAAACCCCAAAACTCCAAGACCCAATGTTGGGTTTTATCAAACTAACAAAACCCAATCCATTTCCACCACAATCCTCCACTTTTCATCACAATCCATCAATTTAACAATGAAGAACTTCAAACCCATAATACCCAAGCTTAGTTCATGCATTTTCTACTAAACCCACAACCCAAAGTTCATCAAAAGAGGATTTAGATGAGTGCTTACCTTAGGAAAAGAGTAGATGATGAGAAAGATGGAAGAAATGAAGGATTTTGGTGGTGGAAATCAAAGAAGAACCAAGCTTCTTCTTCTCTTCTTCAATGGATCTCCACCCTCTCTCTCTCTCTCTAGAAAATTTCGGCCAAGCTCAAAAATATGAGCGGATTTTGCTCCTATGTGGCCTTTAACCTAAAATAGAAATGTCCAATTTGCCCCTTATGCCCCATTTCCTCTTATGCCCAAAAGTGGGGTCAAATGGGTCTTTTTCTCACCCATTTCTTCTCCTCCAAGACTTATGGACACGTGTCCATGTGGGGTCCACCTCCACTCATAATTATCCCAGTCCAATTAAATTAATTCGATAACACCCTATTTCGACCCCGTTTGACCCGAATTTGACTTTTTTGCAAAATTACTTATTTGAACGGAAATGACCCAACTAAGTTAACCGTAAAGACGGCTAAGCTTTTTGGGTCCCGAATGACTCCCGGAGTCATCGGTTGACTTTTCCGGCGGAAAGTCAACTCTTCCCAAATTTCCACCGGTTCGACCGGTGTTTACCGGGGCGGTTCTTACAGTAGGTATGGAATCATCCTCAACAAGGTGTAACCAGGCAGGTCCCTCCATGCGCATAGGTATTGGAAAATCAGGTAGAGGAATATTATCATGACCTATGTCACACATCAAGCTCATAATATACTCACATTTTGCTTTGTCTTCGTCAAGCAGTCGATGGAACTCCTTGTACCACCTCGGGTCATTTTCATTCACTAGTTAGGGGAGGGGAGCCTATGGACGCCTTGATCTTTGTGGTGAGGGGGTTGGAAACACAGATTGAGTTTGAATACGTTGGTTCCACATGTTAGTCTTAGTGCCTGTAGTCCAATCGTACACGCCCAAATATAAATATCATCATTGGCAATATAATAAAGAGGCTTTCATATTACTTCAGTGTTGGAGTAATATATCGTGTGTGTTTCCGATCTATGCCCACCATGCGAATAAAACCATAAATCAAGATGGATCATACTCGATGAGGTCCCTAGTCAATAGTCATCACTAGAAGCGACTAGTATGAAAGATGACTCTTGATGGCTTACGTTCTATTGGTCATTGGAAAGGGTTCTAGAGTCCGATCATAGATATCATGTGGGACATGATATTGGACGGCTCGACCTGAATATGTTCCATAGATTAAGTCATGAACATATTCAGAGTCGTAGCTTGTCAGGTATCCTTAGACCGAAGAGTCTCTATGGTAGCTATGCAATAAACAACTGAGTTTGACCTGAAAGCCTAACGTTGCACCGTTACTAGGTTTCCATTATGGCCATGATTGTCTTGGGGAATGACTACATGAGTGACACGAGAGAAGGCTAAGAGTTTATCCCTCATACTAAGGTATGGGTAAGATATCTGGTTCACGGTCACTTTATCGAGAGTGGTTGAAAGAAAAGCATGGAGATGCACATGATATTAATTATCATACATTCAGTCATCTCACATATCAAGGAACAGTGATTAAGAATGATAAGGATGACGGCTATGTGCCTTACCTCAATCAGGATATCGGAGATAAAAGGATAATGACAAGGACAACGGAAAGGTCAGAATCAACAAGGTCGATTCGTTGTCCAGTGTTAGGCTAAACTAAGTCTCATTAGTTGCCAATAGGGTAAGATCAAGTAAAGTAGGACTTTACATTGATCTTACCGACATGCGTAGACCTAAGGGTCACACCAAAGTTTTGTAACTCGATAAGATCGTAACGTAGCTTGGCTTGGAAGGGGTCGTATCGGAAATTGCCATAATGGACGGCTAGGACATGATGGGATCGGCATGGGCTCTCTTGGAGAGGCCCATGGCCGGCCCATATAGCATAGGCCCAACAAGAACCAAAGTTCAAAGGTTGACTAAGTAGTCTTGTTGATCAAAGTGGGTTGGACCCACTTTCCACTAATTAATAAACTAGCATAGTTTATTAAGTCCACCTTGCATTTTTGCATGGACACTTGGCTCTTGATGGGGATTAAGTAAGATGACACAATCCACTTAACTCAACATGCAAGAGTGTTTTCATTTCAATACATGCAAAGACTTTGTAAAATTTTGGACAAGAACTTCATCCTCTCTCTCACCTTGGCCGAACACCCCTAGGAGGAGCAAGCTCCATTATTGCATGTTATTGAGTCTACAAACTCAAGAACTACGTCGGCTTTGATTTCGTTAAAGGTACGTAGGCGCCCAAGGGGCTCAATCCATCCAAAGTTTGGTGTTCTTCTTCTCAATCCTCATCGAAACTAGAAGGTAATGCACAAAAACTCTTGTTGAATTTTCTGTCTTGTTTTTCAGTAATTGGTAGCTTCTTCTCGAGTGATTCGTGGTTAACTTCCGCTGCGTTTCATGTTTCTTTTGTCCACGACCTCGAGACCCAACAGTGGTATCAGATCTTGACTACCAACGAGAATTACAAGAGCTGAATATTTCAGTTTTGGAGCTGATTTTTTTCAACATGCTTCTTGGAAATTTTATTTAAATGCTGATTTTTGCACTTTAGCCTTTTAATTTCAACTTTTTGGATGTTTGTGTGTGTGCATGATTGATAACATGTGAAATTAATGCATGAAAATGGTGATTTTCAAACTAAAATCAGATCTAATTTTTTGGACGAAGTTTAATTTTTGGGGTTACGAGACCGGGCCTCTCGGGGAACCGATCCCGTGACCGAACGGGGCTTCGTTGGACGGAGCTAGGCCGAGTCGTGACTATTGGATAGTCGTAACGCCGGGACTAAACCGCTTGATGATTTGTGATGAGTTTGGGACCGTCATGACGAGCCCTAAAATTTAACGTTCGAAAATTTTAGTTTTGAAACGGTTTCGATAAACCGAGCAATAATTTTAAAAACTTGTAATTAATTAAAATCAATCATAATACACTATTTGATAACACGATGTATGATGTGATGGCTTGCATGGTGTATGTAATAGTCCCGGGTAGTTTAATTTATCGCTTTTCTCGGCCTACGTGTTGATAATGTTAGCGTGTAATTATTCTTCTAAATGTGTGGTCGTCGTACCATTTGTTTGTAATAATAATTATTTCCCGACCTCCGAGTCATGTATTTAATTGTAACTGCTAAAGTCGACTTGGAGTCGGTGGACCTCGAGAGGCCAATGGGAGATCGTAGGATATGGCTTGGAGTTGGCGGACATCAAGAGGCGAGTGGGAGGCCCACGTCATCGACTTGAGGTCGGAGAAGCTCAAGACCGGGTTAGGATAGTTTGGGGGCATAACTAGCCACTCATATAGTCCCTCTCGAGTTTTAAAAGCGGTCTTTCATTCGTCACCCATGCGCACCCGAATTTGGTGATAACCGCTCTTCAGATCCAGCTTTATAAACATAGAAGCACCACCCAATTGATCCAGTAAGTCATCCAAACGAGGAATAGGGAACCGATAGCGTACCGTAATTTTGTTGATGGCTCTACTATCAACACACATTCGCCAATAGCCATCTTTCTTCGGAGTAGGGAGAGCCGGGACAATACAAGGACTAAGGCTCTTGCGAATGTGTCCTTTAGCAATGATATCCTCCACTTGCCGGCGCAATTGCTCTTGTTCACGTGGACTCATACGGTAATGGGGTCGGTTGGGCAGGGCAACACCGGGTATCAAGTCAATGTGGTGTTGGATATCGCGCAAGGGAGGCAAGTCATCTAGTAGGGACTCAGGAAAAATGTCCTCAAACTCAAGGAGCAGGGGCTGGAATCAAGAAGGAACATTGTTGGGCGTTTCAGAAGCGACCAGTGAGCATCACACAATAAATACCATCCCAACCTCTTTCATGAAAACCTAAAAAAGTGCTCGGGATAGCAGGGTGGTGGGGGATGACGACTGGCTAGCAGAAACAATGCCACTCTTGGGGTTGGATAGGAGCAATAAAATATTTGTACCTCAGAACAGGAACAAGTAGGTATTAGCCCGTCCATCATGAATAGCAGCGTTATCATATTACCAAGGACGATCCAGAAGGAGGTGACAAGCGTTCATGGGAACCACATCGCAATACATAACATCACAATAAGTGGATCCAATGGAAAAGTTAACAAGAACACGCTTTGAAACTGTAGCATTTGTACCTTTGCTGAGCCAAGAGAGGCGATAGGGCTTAGGATACGGTTCAGTTGGGAGGGCAAGTTTGGATACTACGACCTCTGCAAGCACATTCTCACAACTACCACCATCAATGATCAGATTGCAGACTTTGCTATTGATGGTGCAAGTGGAATGGAACAGACTATTCTGGACCACTCATTCTTAAGGACATAAGGGGTCAGACAGGAACACTGGAGACCAATAGAGGACCCACATCACCTGAAACATATTCTTCGTTGGCTGCCTCCGCCAAATCATCATCATATTCATCAAAAACCGAAGCTGAATCAGGATCACCCGCCTCATTGAACAAGCCATGAGAGGCAACGTTCGTGTTCCGGCAGCATGTTTTACGATGACCTAGTCCACCATAATTGTAAGAACCGCCCTCGGTCGATCCCGGTCGAATCGGATATTTTTGGCAAAGTTTGACTTTCGGCCGGAAAAGTCAACCAATGACTCCGGGAGTCGTTCGGGACCTTTCCGGGGCCCAAAAAGCTTAGCCGTCATCACGGTTAGCTTAGTTGGGCCATTTCCTTTCATTTGACTACAATATTGAAAAGGTCAATTTTCGGTCAAACGGGAACTTTTATCGACTAAAACGATTAATTTTGAAGGCTGGATTTTCGAATGAGGACAAGTGGCCCCTACATGAAAACTTGTCCATGCTAGCTTGGAGGGGAAGAATTGAGGCTAAAAAGACCCTCTCACCATCACAAGTTGTCCTTAAGTGGATAAAAACTAAAGGGGCCTTTTGGACATTTCTCAACTAGGTCTTTAAAGGCAAGTGAAGCAACAATTTCAGCCACACCATTGCCTTGGCCGAAAATCACAAGGAGAGAGGAAGAAGAGGAGTCCCTTTGAAGCTAGGAGAAGAAGCAAGTGAAAGGGAGAAGCTTTTTGGGTGATTTCTTCTCAAATCATCTCCAAATTCATCTTTTCTTCATCATCTCATCATCCTAAATGTAAGTACACTCTTAACTTCTCATTTCAATCAATTTCAAGTTGTGTGTTTTTGCTAGAACTTGTTGGTTTTTGTTTCAATTGTTGTTAGTTGGTGATTTAGTGAAGAAGTAGTGAAGGTTTTGGCTAGGATTAAGTTATTTATTGATGTTTGGAGAAAACCCATTTTGGGTGTTGAGGTTTGAAGGTTTTGATGACTGTTTTTGAGGTTGGTTGGTGCTGGAAATGGAGTTTTGGTGTTGATTTTCGTAGAAATCGAGTTGGGGAAGAAGAAGGGGTCTGTTCTGGTCTGGCACGGAACGGGACACGGAGAGGGCTTGGTTCCGGCCCTCCGTGTTAGCATTTATGCCCATAGCCCAATCGTAAATGTCCAAATGTAAATATCATCGTTAGCAATATAAATAAAGCGGCTTTTATATTACTTAAGTGTTGGAGTAATATGTCGTGTGTGTTTCCGATCTGTGCCCACTATGCGAATAGAACCATAGATCAGGATGGATCACACTCGATGAGGCCCCTAGTCAATAGTCTACGCTGGAAGCGACTAGTATGAGATATGACTCTTGATGGCTTACGTTCTATTAGCCATAGGAAAGGGTTCCGGAGTCTGATCATAAACATCATGTGGGACATGATGTTGGACGACCCGACCTGAATATGTTCCATAGATTAAGTCATGAACATGTTCAGAGTCGTAGCTTGTCAGGTATCCTTAGACCAAGGAGTCTATATGATTGATATGCAGTAAACAACCAAGTTTGACCTAAAAGTCCAACGTTGCACCGTGACTGGGCTTCCATAACGGCCAGGATTGGCTTGGGGAATGACTCCATGAGTGACATGATAGACGACTAAGGGATTTATCCCTCATACTACGGTATGGGAAAGATATCTGGTTCACAGCCGCTTGATCGAGAGTGACTGACAGGAAAGCATGGCCATGCACATGATACTGGGTATCATAAGATCAGTCATCTCACATATCAAGGAACATGGATTGAGGATAATAAGGATGACGGCTCTATGCCTTATCTCAATCCGGATATCGGTGATAAAGGGATAATGACAAGGACGGCTGAAAGGTCAGAATCGACAGGGCGCGATTCGTTATGCAGGGTCAGGCAATACTGAGTCTCGTCAGTCACCACTTTGGTAAGATCAAGTAAAATGGGATTTTACGTTGATCTTACCGACATGCATAGACCTAAGGGTCACACCGACAGTTTGATACTCGATAAGAACATGACGAACCTAAGTTGGAGGGAATTATGGCGGGGATCGCCATAGTGGACCGGCTAGCATATTGGGCTCGGCTTGGGCTCTCTTGGAGAGGCCCATGGCCGGCCCATATAGGCTAGGCCCAACAAAGACTTAAGTCCACTAAACTAATAAACTAGGTAGTTTATTAGCTCCACCTAGCATATTGGCATGGACACTTGTCTTAAGTTGAGAGTTAAGTGATTCCACTTAACTAAGCATGCAAGAGAAGTTGGAGAATACAACATGCAAGTGTAGAGAATTAGAGAGAGAGTCTTCTTCTTCTTCCTCTACCTTGGCCAAACCCCCCTCCAAGCTTCTAGGTTGGTTTTTCATGTTCTTGAGTCATCAAACTCAAGAACTACATTTTCTTTGATTCCGTTAAGGATACGTAGGCGTCCAAGGGGCTCAAGCCATTCAAAGTTGGGTGTTATTGAACCAATTTCGGACAAGTAGAGGGTGCTGATTTTCAGCACAGTTTTGTCCGACCAGCCACTTTCAAGAGCTTTATCGGAGGTTCATCCAATGTCCGATGAAGCTGATTTTTGGATTAAACGTTCTCCATATATGGGTCTTCAATCTGACCAAAGGGATTTGAATTTCAACGGTTCGTTTGCGAGATAGACGAGCTGAAAGATGAAGCACTTGCAAAGGTGATGTACACAAACCTTTGCTGAATTTTCAGACTTGTTCTTTATATTTGGTAGATTCATCTCGATTGTTTTGTGGTTAATCTTCCGCTGCATTTTGTGTTTAACATGTCCACGATATCGAGACCCAACACTCTGAGCGGTGCAGAACGGGCTCGGTGCCGGCCCTTCAGGCTGCACGGTCCGTGCCTGGTACCGGCCCTCTGAGCGGCACGGACCGAGCTCGATACCGGCCCTTTGAACGGCATGGTCCGGGTCCTAGACCGGCCTTCTGAGGGGCACGGTCCGGACCTGGCGCCGGGCCTCTGAGGGGCACGGTCCGGGTCTGGTTCTGGGCCTCTAAGGGGCACGACCCGGGTCGGTTTCCAGTTTCGTGGACTGTCCGTATTGGGCCTAGTTTGGGCCCAATTTGTCCTTTTGGCCCAACTGTTTTCGTTAAGGGTAATTTAGATAAATTAATTTAAAACCGTCATTGTTTAGTTATTAATTATAGCTTTAATTGTGATCCAAGACCGTGGACCCGAGCTCGAGGAAGGAGGAAGACTTTGGGACCACGTGAGAGGACGAGGAGGAAGCTAGCCAGGACGTCAGCGGCTAGGAGTATTTAAGCGTTGGAGATTTCAAGGTAGGGAAAAGTACTAAACTCCTCTCTTAATTTAAAGAACGTTAATAGTATGCCTATAGGATAATAATAACTGGAAATGTCCTAGTTTGCATATAGTATGTGATTCACTAGAATAACTGTTTTTCAATTATAATAATAATCGGACGAGTCTTAGTGTGCATGTAGGATGTGATTCACTAGTTAACCGCTTTCAATACTTTGGGAAATTGTCGTGCTGGTAGAATGACCATGTCGAGCCTTATAATTGCTTGTTGAATGTATTGATTGATGATTGTTCGTCCTTAGTATTGATCCCTGCTCCGTCTTTAGGTTAATATAAGAGTCACGCTAAACTAGAAGAATTATGATGATTGTATGTGAATGTTTGATCTGTGTTATGATTGATTGAGGGATTGTTGATTGTGAATTGATTGTGCCAAATGGTATGATCGGGTGAGTGATAGACCGATGGAACGTGGTTGGTAAGTCATGACGGTAAGCGTGATTGTTATTATGAGTTCTTTGTGCGTGTTGTGGTAAGATTGTTGGTTTTGCTAAGTTGTGGTTGTACTATGACTTTATGCCACGTGCTATTTCCTTGAGGTGTGTTCTAAGAGGAGTTGTGTTCCGGTATGGTACCTACACCGAGGGGAATGCCGGTGTAGGGTAGTACCTAGACCGACGGATTGTATTTGTACCCCGATGTGAATCCTGGGAAGACCGATGGTGCATTCCGGTACATGTTTACCCCGATGTGAATCCCGGGAAGACGTCCAGGCCGAAGGGAATTCTGGTATGACGTGAGGTTGTTTACCCTGAGGGGATTGTTTACTTGTAGCTTCACCCCGAGGGTATGTGTTCCTGCGGGAGCGTTTCCAGGAGGACATCTTACTTCACTCCGAAGATCTATGGCCCTTTGCAGATGTTTCCGAGAGCTCCGATGATATGTGTCCCCTTAGGGATGTTTCCGGTAGCCTCGACGATATATATGTGTCTCCTCTGGACCGAGGGGCAATCTGATATGATACAATGACTAATTTTGGATCGGAGCATTGTGGTTTAAGTTATCTACGTGACGATTACGTGCTTTCTTTAGTTGTTTTTATTAAAGAATAAATTGTCTCTCCTTTGATCTCCTTTGAGTTACTATTTTATTAAACATTGCAATTCTTTTTTATCTCTGTTTATGGCGTCTTTTTGGTTAATCGTACTAATCGAAACTTTTGGATAGTTGTACAAATCGGGTTTTATCACCAAAGTGGGGGATTCTTTTACTTTACTACTTCTTCCTACTGAGCGTAAGCTCACCCCCTCCTTGTTTACTGTTTGTACAGGTTTCCTTGATGAGTAGAGTTAGAGATGGTCTCAAGGCTCGGGAGCTCCTTGGGATCTTTGGGAATTTTTGTTCTAGAGACGTACCGCCTTGTATCAACTATTTTTTTTTCTATTAGTCTGTTTACAGAGCTGTTGACTCTTGACCTTGGATTTTAATTAAGTTTTCATGGAACTTGCATTATTAAATCTCTTTTACTTATTATTTAATTATTTTTCTTAGTTCACGTCTCGAGACCGGTCAAAATTGGATTTGGGGCGTGACAATAATTGAAGCAACGTAAACCGCTCGGACACTATGAAAGGGGTGCAGGACCTCGTGCAGGTTGAACGGCAGACTATGGGGTGCTCGTGCGAGCCGGTTGGGAGGATGAACTCACACCGCTGGTTGTTGCAGGGGTTCGAGAGTTATTGGCACCACACCTGGCTAGTTGTTTCTCTTCCTAGGAAGCACGCTGTTGTGCTTCAGGGATTGTGAGGGGGTCGAACATATTCAGTACATCCTGTTATTGGAGACGTAGTACTCCAATGTAACGAAACACCAACTGAAGAGTAGAATCTGTAATATCAATACGACCAAGGTAAGTATAAAATTCTGTAGAGTGCTCCTCAACGGAATGAGATCCTTGGCAAAGATTCTAGAACCGTTGGTACAATTCCCGTTTGAAATTATAGGGTAAGAACGCATCCCGAATACTTCTTAAACTTTCCCCAATTTCGGATCTTCTCCTTACCATGACGAACCCCAATTTGCTTTAGTTGTTGCCACCAAGCCTGCGCACGTCCCTACAAGCGGATTGCAACAAGTGAAACTCGGCGATCATCTAGAACTTCCTTGAAGTCCAAAATCTCCTCGACCTGCGACAACCAGCCCACGACTTCCTCAGGTTTGAGGTTGTCATCGAACTACGGAATCTCCACCGTGAACCCTTGTTCCCATCGAATATCGGGGGCATGTCAAACTGGAGAGTGATCCCTGGTATCCAGGACAAAGGGATTATCAACGTCCGTGATAGTCACGTCATCGCGACGAAGCATATCATCCATTCGTTGGGATAGTAACTTGACCTGATGTCTTAGATCATTGTTCTCACGACGAACTGCAGCAATCTCCTCAACATTATCAGCACCATCATAGGCGGATGCGGCCTGGCAAACAGATCTGCGAGGCGGCTTATTCTTGGAAAGGTGAGTCTCTGATACCAACTGATGTAGAGTGCATAGCGGAAAGGGGAGTTCTGATACCAAATTGTCTTCGTTGATTCACGAAGAATACCAAGCAAGATAGTTATCAAAATCGTTGATTCAAGAGAATACCGAAAGAGATAGGTTGAGTAGAAACTCGTTTTTTGTTTATTAATCAAAATCTTCCATAAAATGAAAGCTATCAAATGCTTAAAAAGAAAACTAAAATCCCAAAGTCCTAATACAATAAGGAAACTAAACCCCAAAACCCTAATTCGAATAAAGGAAACCTCAAATCCTAACAATTTTACCCCTCTAGACGACCTCGAATGGACAAAAAACATCTACGTCATGGCAAAGCAATGGGTATTGCTTGGGATCCCGTTTCGACCCGAAAAATGCTAGGGCTTTGTCAAATTCGGATATTGGTGCATTTTCGGGTTTTTTAGCCGTTGCGTCTAACAATTTTACCCCTCTAGACGACCTCGAATGGACGAAAAACATCTACGTCATGGCAAAGCAATGGGTATTGCTTGGGATCCCGTTTTGACCCGAAAAATGCTAGGGCTTTGTCAAATTCGGATATTGGTGCATTTTCGGGTTTTTTAGCCGTTGCGTCTAACAATTTTACCCCTCTAGACGACCTCGAATGGACGAAAAACATCTACGTCATGGCAAAGCAATGGGTATTGCTTGGGATCCCGTTTCGACCCGAAAAATGCTAGGGCTTTGTCAAATTCGGATATTGGTGCATTTTCGGGTTTTTTAGCCGTTGCGTCAAAATGTACTCGATTTGAACTGCATCACTGGTACATTACATGCACAAGTGCTGGTACTTTATATACACAGGTGCTGGTACCACATGTATATCACTTACGCGTTGGTACTAGCAATTTGTATGCGCGAAAAAGGAGACGTGTTAGTATTTGTATGGAGGGGTACCAGCGCTTTACATGCGGAATACCAGAGCCCAGTGCGCGCATGACTAGGAGCTGCGCGTGCACGCACGGGAATAGGACATGTGTCACCTTCCTGTGAGTTTATAGTTTTCACAATAAGGACCGGTTCTCATTTGATACCGCTTTTATATTGTATATATATATATATATATAAGGATGATATCCAATACAAATCACTCTTATTATGCAAACTAAAGACTAATCTAAGCTACAGGATACGACCAAGATGACGTCATCAGACCGCGCACGATGCTAATAAGTGACCTTTTTTGTGCGTGCCTTTGACCGCGGGCAACGCGCATGATACCCGTACTCCGTATTTTAAGGTACCAGCATCGTGTATGCAAGGTACAAGCATTATGCTATGTAAGTAGCAATTCCGTGTTAGGTAAAGTACCAACACTTTGCATAGTATCAACACTCTGTATGTGGGTATCAGCATTCTGTATGTAGGTATTAAGACCGTGTTAGGTAAGATAACAGTACTTGGTGCGCGCATCAGCAACGGAGTGTCCACGTGTCAGCATCTTGAACGCTTTGACGACGTCAACACGCACACATCCAATAACTCAAATTGTCCGGAGTTTATACAATAAAAAATCATTTGTATTTGAAACCTGTTCTCTCTCTATATATATATATATATACATGCGGTGAATAGAGAAAATATGCTTTGTGTGTTTACTGCATCAAATCTTAACTAGAGCACTTTAGACGATCAAATAAAAAGGTTTTTTTCCTTTCCTCTCTCAATTTGATATAGACTATACCGAATATGATATAAATATTATTCCAATTAAAAAAAAATACTATCTAATTAAGAGTAAATACAAAATGTATAGTTATAGAATCCATATTTCTTCTGGAGGACTCACTATCAATATCTGGTTCAGGAAATGTGGCCCAAGATTTCAATTATTTTAGTTGGGTGGCTTGGATGGTTTTGATAATTTCTTCGCATAAAGCTTCATGAAAGAATGTATAGTTGCATGTCTCATGGGTTGTGAGATCATGCTTCGTCCCTTCCACTCATATATATATATATATATATATATGAAAGAAAAAATAAATAGTCAAACAAAAGGGCCAAAAACAAAAATATGCAGTGACACAACATTTGTGTTCTTTAACTATTCTAGTTTGGTTAATTGGGTTTGATTTGATTAAGACACTGCAAATCTTGTACTTTCTCGTGTTTCAACATCAATTAAACCTGGTTTGTTTTTTCTATTACAATTGAATTAGTTAAGCTAAGCTGTTCACATATTGGATCATCAGAAACAAAGTTGCAGTCAAAATGAGCAGCCGGAGCCTTTATGGGTCATTTCTCTGTAATTGTCAAAGCAAGAATTTATGTACCTTAATTAATCAATAAATTAGCTCATCACTTGATCAAGGTTCCACAGAATTTACCACACCTTTTTTGCATTTCATGGCATGTGTTTCTAGATGAATTTGTGAGACCCTGATATTTTTAATATTTCATGTCTGGTTTCATTATTTATAAGACACTGAAATTTGCAAGTAAATGTTGTAAATGGGATTTGGTTTCACAATTACCAGGATTTAAGGCATAGGGGAAAAAATGAAGGTAGGTCACCAAAAACAAGAAAGTTTCCATGGAGACTAAAAATTTGAAAGCAATTATTGGATACCCAAAATCCCAAAAAGGACACAAGAAGGTGCACATTAATTAAATTTATATACAATTATTTTTGAAATATTGGAACTAATATATAGTGGTTAAGACGTGACGGAATGTGGGATCAAATGATGGATAAGAATTGTTGTGTGCTCATCTCTGGACTCAGAAGGTGATGAATTACAATTAAAATTAGAATTAGAATTAGCATTAGCATTAGCAGACAGGAATAGGAAGGGCAGTACTGTCACCTCCAACTTTATAATAGTGCATATATGTATTTATGTGTCACAACTATTAGACATTTGTTCCTTGTCTTTTCTTTATTTTTTGGAGTTGATAACTCAAGCTTTGCTCCTACATTATGTATTTAATTAATAAACATTATCACAAACACCTAGTGGACTAGGATGCAACATATATAGATGGAGTATCTATGTCCACTTTTATTTGGGATTAATGTGAAATATCAGCATGTGAATTTTGATCTTACACTTGATAATCATAAAATCCAGTATAAATTGATCGATATAATATATTTTGAGGATGAAGAAAAGTGAAAAGAGCTGACTTGCCTGGATGGAAGTCACTAAAATCAAGAGATTGCCAAAGTCAATGACGTTGGGATAAAATACAATTAAAGCAAAAGAAAACAAGTAAATGACTGTGCAATTACAAACTTTTTTCAACGGGAGGAAGAAGAAAAGGTCTTGATGGTAGGCCACCACCTCAACACGCACACACAAAAACTTTTGAAATGGTCTTGTGAAGGAATATATATGCAGATTAGAGGTAGCTTAGGTTAATGGTTGGATCTCCAGGCAATTATGTAATTAGTGAGGCAAATGTTGACATGAAGGTCAAAAAGTGGGTTTCGATGTTCATATCATCATCATCATGTGAACCCAAGTCTTATTCAAACCCATGATCCCTGATACCAATTGGACATTGTAATAATGACTGCCTTTTTGGCCTTTGATTAGTAGATCTTAAAGATGAATCGTGATAATTAAGAAGACGTCATTCGGTAATTAGCATGACGATCGAGGAGAGGAAATAGAATAGAGCCCTCCCATAATTGAATTGACTCTTATAATATATACAAATCAATGCATGTAAAAGTAACTTTCTTCATTAGAAAGTTGGGTTACAACGACACGGTTTCTTTCCCAGTCTTTGACAAGAGTTGGAATTTTGGAGCTCAATGGCTGTCATTAGCAAGTAGCTGGTTTCTCCACAAAAGAATCATTTTGTATGTGTATTTACTATTTACTATTTACTATTTACCATTAGGAATTATAAACTCTATCTCATGCAACCTTACTCATAAATCAACAGTTATGACTATGCTATGAGAGTTGATTGCTTTTTGGACAAAGGGCTTGTACGATTGATAAGTCTACAATACCAATCTTTACTTTGGTACCAAGAGATTAATTGTCCGTCCCCAGGATTACATATGTAGTAAATCACCATAAGAGTATCTACAATCATCTCGCCGGCAGCCGACGAGATGGTTTAAAGTATTGTTTTTTAATCATCTCACCAGCTCACCGCCAGCGAGTTCTGCAGTGGGCTGGCGGGGAAGCGCCGGCGAGATGTAAGAAAATTAATTTTTTTTTATGTCAAAATAGATTTTAAATGGAAAAACAACAAATATTAATGTCGATAACTAACACCGAATAAAGGAAACAACACAGATAAAAATAAACTACCACCAAGGAAACTAACACCGAATAAAGGAAACTAACACCTAATAAAGGAAACTAACAGCTAGGCATCTCCAAATTTATTCCAGAGATGTTCGACAAGATCGTCCTTCAAACGGTAATGCATACGTTCATTTTGCATCCTCTCAGTGTTTCCGAGTATGACATTGGTCGGGACGAAGCCTCCTCGTGCAATATGTGGTTGACTTGGACTACCTTCTTCTGTTTGTTCACGATACCCGTCGTATGTATGACGTTCAGCCTCAACTATCATATTGTGCAGTATAATGCACGCATTCATGACCAAACCGATTGACTTGGGAGCCCACAAGTGGCTCGGTTGTTTGATAATGTGAAACCGAGCTTGTAGTACGTCGAAAGCTCGTTCCACATCCTTCCTGCACGTTTCTTGGACTTCAGCATACTTCTTCTGCTTCGGCGTTGACGGTAATGGAATTGTTTTTACGAACACTGGCCACGAAGGGTAAATATCGTCAACAAGATAATCAGGAAGTGTGTAATTATTATCATTTATCGTGTAAGCAACCGGTGGTTGCCAACCGTTGACAACGCCCGCGAACAGCTTCGAATGGTTCAGGACCATCAAATCGTTGTTCGACCCCGTCATGCCGAAGAAAGAGTGCCAAATACATAAGTCACGAGTTGCTCTAAGAAGAAAAGATGTAAAATAACATTCTTACGACATCAAAAATTTCCTGTCATGGAACAGGAGCAATTGAGACTATTTCTGACATATTGAAGACCGGTTGCATCATAAGATCACACCACACGGTCACGGTTTTCAAACGTTAATTTATTTAAGATTCAAGCCCGAACCCAAAACTTAAAAACGAGCAAGGAATAAAACTAACAACAAAAGCATCAACATCAGAAAAACACTCTCAAATGCCCGCAACTATAGTGAGGACTCACCGTGGCTTCAATCTGATCACACACGGTAATTAACGAATCTGTGAGCCATACATCAAACTTGTTGGTCGTACCATTTCTCAAGAGAAAACTGAACAAATATCAGAGAAATACCAAGCCATAAGAGTTACATAAATCTCATACCACAAATTCAGAAAGCAACAGGGTGACATTTTCCCACACAATAAAAAAAAAGGTATGAGACCTTAGAATCACCTATTCAAAAACTAAAAAGCCTTCCTAGAGTCTTAATCACCAAACGTTGATACAGGGCGACCCAAAAGCAAGAATCCGAATTCTAAAATCGCCAAACTTCCACATTTACAATGAGCTAAGCTAGTTCCATGTTGGGACCAAGTGTCCAGCACAAGCACGCCATTGAAGCATATACATTCTGCATTCCAACATACACAAGTCCAATTATTATCAGTCTGGATCTTCAAAATTGAATGGCATCCGAGATGAATAGCTAAGCAGAGAAGATACGTACTTCTACATTAATTGCAAGGTGTGGTAAGATATGAGCTAAACCACATAGCAAACAGCAAGAGCTCTACAACTGCTGCTTTGACCTTGTTCGTCTTCCAACATTCTCATCAAGCTTCTCAGTATCATCTGCCTTCGATACAACATGATCTTTAAGATTCTGATCACTGTTAGAGGATACATCTTCCTTCTGAAAATACAAACAAATATGCACAACAGTCTATAAGCCAAAATGTGGAGGAACACGAGAAAAGAAAAGGAAATAAGCACACTGGTAACGTAAAAACAATTCCTTCCCGTCCAGCAGGTTCAACCCAAGTTATCAGAGATGATTTCAAAACAGTACAAGTCAACACACACAGACAGAGGTTATTAAGAACTTAATTTTTAAGATGTATATAAACTTCCCAGAACTATATTTGAAATCATATTGAACTACATGCACGCATAATAATGGAAAGAATGACTCGTGAACATATAACTTACTCACCTGAGAGTACATCGGGTTTGTTTTACTATTTGTTCTACCACTTTCAATAATATCTTGTTGTGATTCGAAGACAGGATTCTGCGAACAGTCTATTATATCTTGACCAGCACAGTTGTATGTGGTTGTTGTCACTTCGGAGATTTTTATTATTCTATCTACAACTAAAACACCGGTCTCTTCAGCAGCTTGAGGTTGAGAGATGGATGTCTGATGATCCTCTATGAGCTCCAGTTGCCCTGTACTCACACTGAGAACAAATAAATCAATTACATTTTACAGCACCGATAATGCAACAACATGGATACCAATATAACATATGGAAGGAGATAATAATTCAAGGGCACGAATCTTACCATTCTGTAATAGCCTGTACTTCTGAGTTTATATTAGCATCATCACCTTGTTGTTTCCTTTTCTTATTATTCTGCATATCTCCTACCTCTGTCTCAGCAGGGTCATCATCTTGAGAGTTTTCAACTCTTCTCTTCCGTCCAGTTGGATGGCCTAGATCAGGTATTATTGGGACAGACTTTTCACATACATTTTCCTTAATCTCAGATACGTAATCATTAGTTTCCTTACCATCGTAACTTATGGCAGGGACTTCAAGAATTACTTTTGGTTCTCCAATAGCTGCATCTCTTACCAGTCGCTTTTCAGTGACAATGTCATCAAACTTGTACTTCTGCAACTCAAAAACGCCAGGGGAATCCGGTTTTCCAGATAACTTGAAGCTTTCATCTCTATTTTCATACTCAGGTATCAAAGGTTTTTCATGTTTCGACTTGGGATTCTCAGGAGATGGCTTAAATACTAACTCGGCACATCGTTTGATCCAAGCGAAACGAGCGGAGCTAGAAGGAGAATCATGGTGTGTGTTTTGCTTCGGAGTACTGACTCCATTACCGTTGTCAGTGATACCTACAGTCTGCTTTGAACCCAGATCGTCATCACATTTTACAGTTTGTTGATTTGCTCCTTTTTTTGCAGAGATGCTACGCTGACTAAGCCTAGGGTTGGACTGTTTCATATTTGCCACAGCCATATCATCTGAGGCAATTCTCAAATCCTCCAATTCCTTCAACTGATTAATCTGAGCAAGAATCTCTTCCCTATCTGCATGCAGTAATTCCCTCTGCCTTTTCAGTTTATCCATCTGCACCTTAAGCTCCTCAATAGAACTATTTAGATCTGCCCACTCTCTGTTCCTTTGCTCCCTATCCAAATTGATCTCTGCTCTCTCACGATCAAGTCTTTTCATTTCTAATGTTACAAGTTCCATCTCTTTAGCTGCTGTTTCCCGAAGGGAGCTGATATACTGAAGCTCGTTTTTCTTCTCTTGCTCAAAAGCTCTCTCACTTTCCCTGAGACGACTTTCTAATTCTTCCTGTCTTGTCTCAATACAATCCTGCAACTCTCTCCTTTGCACCTCGATGTCAAGCAAGAAATCTGCACGTTCTTGTTGCATCTTGTTGAACCACTCGGATCGCTCTTGAACCATATCATTCATTAATTTCTCCCGATCACGTTGAAGTGATTCAATTTGTTGCTTATACTGTTCTTGAATTACATCTTTCTCAAGTCTTAGGCTATCATGCTCATCTTTGATGAATTTGGAAATAACCAGCTTTTCCTCAGCAATACGTTCTTCTTCCTTTCTTAGCTCTCCTCTTTTTTCGTCAATTGATTCCCACTCTGCTTCAAATTTTGCTTTCTCTGCTTTCAATCTATCTGCCTCAGCCATAAATTCATATTTCTGGGCCCTGACTGAATCAATTTCCTCTTTAAGCTTCATTTCTAGAGCTGATAACTCGTTAATCTCACTTTTCATTGCATCTAGCTTCTTCTTTGCCCAGGAAACTTCATTCTTTTTTTCTTCCAATGAATCTAAGGAGTTTTGAAGGTCCAATTTCATTTTATTAATTTGTTCGCTTTCTTTCTGAAGAAGACTTTGCTTCATTTCTAACTCCTTTTCAGCAAGGCTAAGACTTGTCTCTTTCTCATCATGATAAATCATCTTCTCTTTCACATCTTTCTCCTTCTCAGCCAAGGCTCTAGACTGTACCTCCAAATCATGCTCCCTTTCGCGAAGAAGATCCTCTCGTTGAACAAGATCTAGTTCTCTCAGTTCTGAAACTCTTCTCTTAGACTCGATTTCATCTTCCACCAATTTGCGCATCATCTCTAACTCAGCTTCAACTTCAGACTTTCTCGTTTTTAGAGTAGCTTCATGGACAGATACAACTTTTTGAACTTCCTCCTGCACCAGTTAACCATAGAAACATTGTAGAACTCAAAATAATAAAAGTCGTTTTTACTTTCTCTTCAAAATGATAAATCATAACCACTACTTAGAAGTTGGGACAAAAAAAATCAAATCATAATGAAGAAAACTAGTAGAAACTTTGAACTCACAGATTTTTTCTTTGCACATTGTTCCTGCAGAATAAGTAGCTCTTGCTCTTTCTTATTTAGAAGAGCTTCCTTTTTAACGAGAGCCTGCACAAGGATAAGGATTATATTTTAAATAAAATAATACCAGGAGTGAGTTTGATTGATGTAAGATTTCCTATATAAAGAAAATATGAAAATTTTGAAATCCATACCTCTTCTCGTATCGAGAGCGAAGCCACGGTCAAATCCAGATTGGACTTCTCTTCATTTAGAACTTTAAGCTGATTTTCAATGTTCATCTTTGAGGTTTTCAGCTCTTTTTCAAGTTGATCAAGCTCCTGTGATCTACTAAAAATGTGATTCTCCCTCTCATTTAGTGAAGCTTGTCCATCAAGTATTCTCTTTTGTTCCAGTTGCAGAAATTTATGCCTTTCTGACAAGGTATGCCTCTCAAGAACAATCTCTTTCTCTTTTGCATCACAACTAGTAACAAAAACATAAATTAACAACCTCGGACAAACTTTTGCTAATGAATATGCAATGATGTGTCAGAAGAATGAAACAATAGTACGACCATTGTATACAGGTGCATTTACATTAGTGTCAGTCCTAGCCTTTGTTTTAGTTTAGATGTAGTTGGGTAATGCAAAAGAAAATGACCAAGAGAAAGACCATATTGCTTTACATATGGCTACAAATTGACTTGCAAAGAGGTATGAGCAAAAAACAATGAGATAAGGAGAATATTATGCAAGAAAAAGGATGGACACGCCACAATATCATGTGAAGACCTCTAACTGAAGCAAATAAATAAAACCATGATTGATAAGATCCTCGAGGATGACTAGGGTAGAGAAGATCGAAGTTAGGAATTCACTCAAATCCCCGCGGAAAAACTCTTAAATCCCTTCTCTTACAAGGTCTAACAAGCATTCTAATTTGGGGGATACGAACAACATCTCACAGGCATGACAAAACACTTGCATGATATTAGGCACTCACAAAAATCTTTTTTCCTATGGAAAATAAACCTCGGAGGGATCAGGATGTTTGGTATGTGACACGAGAAACAGAACATTATTTGACATAGTAATTTAAACCTGATGCATGCACGAGTGATGGTTCAACTAAAAATAGGCACATACTCAGATTTGAAAGATATGATGCGCCTCCTCAGATCATCTTCACGCGCTTCAACTTCCTGGAGCTTTCTGTCAGCAGTGCGATGGTATCGAGTAGCTTCTGCTTGTAAAGATTCTGCAGAAAGCATCTTCGCATCAGCCTCAATTAACTTTTTCTGTGCACTCTCCAGCATACTGCTGCCTTCAGCCAATTTACTCTCAGCTGCAACCTTAGTCTCAGCAGACTCTGCACGCATTTCATGCAACGCCTTTTCCATCTACAAGGAGCCACAATAAAATATCAATAAATACATATATCAAGCTGACATAACCACAAGGAAAAAGAACATTAATTTATACTAGAAATAGATTAGATGACATACACTCGCTACACACTCTTTCTCAACTCCTAAAGCCTTCTTTAGACTCTCTTCTCGTTTCTTTGCTTCAACTAGGGAAGATGAGTGTGCAGCTTGATCACACTTATGAATTATTTCTGATGTTTCAACAGAGGCTTTGATTTGCTCATACTTGGAAGCCAACTCCTTCCTTTCCAGAATGAGAAGGCCCATGTGGTGTTGATGATCAAAGAGCTGCATTAAGTTATGCTTAGTCAAATATACGTAGAAAATATAAGGAATAGTATGGATATGGACACACATAATCACGAGAAAGCCTATTCAGAGTAAAAGCATTCAGCTCATTAGTTCATTAAAACATAACACTACATGTGCTCTATTAAAACAAAGTAACATGCTTGCTAGCCACTATAAAATAGAAGGGAAAAAATATCATTCGAAACGCCTACAAGCTTCTGCTGTACCATCCATCCATGTCCCTCAAAACCAATTCATACAGCTGGCTATTAGGTAACTATACCCAAAACATTAGTTTGTTGAGGCACAAAACCAAACCTAAAACCCACTTTCAACAACAATGAATTCTAGCAAATTCTTTTCTTCATGATTCAAATTCTTCAGGACATAATTATAACTCATCATAATAAAGATGGAAAGTTTCAAATTTTGTTCCATATATTAAATAATTGATCAGGATTCAGCAAATATGGAATCATTAGCATACCATAGCTAGATGCCTTTGAACTTTAGCATGTCCTGGAAGAACTCCCTCAAATAGGTATAGATATAAATTGTTTGTTAGATCTTCCAATGACTGATGAATATAGCTAAAAATGACTACAGAACCTATGGTTATAGGAGACTTGTATCAAATCAATACTGGAACCTTAATTACTAAGGATTAAAGCCATGTACAAAAGCTAATTAGGTTTATCAACTCAGCGATACATCTACACCATAATTATGTGTTGATAACATTTTTTTGATTCTGCAAGTAACTTTTCCCCCTTTTCATACATTAATTCTCTGCCCTCTCTGCTATAAGACCAGTACACCCAAATTGAAAAGAAAAACATGGCCTATCCAAGGAAATTATTTTTAATAAAATTTATTTTTTTTCTAGCAAAGTTGATAGAATTTACCAAATAATACTGAAAATGAAGCATTAAATATCCCATGTCCAAATTTCTATTTAGATAACCAGTAAATTAACCAAGTATTTTTTCGAAAAAGAAGAGAGCTAAATTTGGGTCCATATCAGTTTACCAGAAACTCCACAAAGCACAGTACACAAGTAGAATGAAAAGAATCGACAATCAGGCAGGAATTAACAAACCTCGGCTTCAAGCTTGGCAATATAGGCAATTAAAGCCGCCTTATCCCTCCGCTTGATCGATTCCTCATCGAAGCCAGCCTCCTTGAGACGCCTCCAGATGGTCTCATCACTTAGGGGAGTTTGCAGAACCCTAGCGCCGGGAGTCAAGGAAAGAGGCCTGAGAGAGGTCGGGGTGAGCGCCGACCGAGGGCTAGCCATCTCTCAGAGCCGGATCGCCGGAGCAAGAAACCCTAGATTCGCTCTCTGTGCGGGGAGCTTGAGCTGATCTGGCGTTTTATCTCTCTTTCTTGCCTTTTCTCGGCCACTTTCTCTAACAACACAGTACAGCCTGTGATGTGTGAGTGAGAGTCACCGAGTCAGCTCTTCTTTCTTTTTACTTTTTTGAATTCGAACCAAAAGAACAGGAGGACCGTTGATATCGAACAATAAACGACGTCGTGCGGTCCACACCCAACCCGAGTATTTACAAGTAATAACTCGGTCAGGGTTAAGCAGCCGCCCTTTCTCTCAATTAAAATCAAAACAATTGATCGCGGAAGATCCTAGTCAATACTATCCACATCAATTCAATTCTAAGTTCTAACAGCTTTTTAATTCTTTGTTTTTATCATTTATGTCTGGTCTATGCATATGTCCAACGAGATGAATATTTAATACACCAAAATACCAAACAATTTATTAATACATTTTTTGAAGCAAGAGAGGGTATTATATTATACCAAATAAAAGGTTACAGTAGAGCCTAACGGCTGGATACCAGATTCCCGTACATTTTAAATTTTAAAACAGACTAATAAATAAGTAGTCATTGTTGTACCGGGTGGCACATTATGCTTCAAAGTTACGAATTAGAGCAACCACAGCAAGTGAATCATCACGCAAACTACGATTTGTAAGTTACGTTTTAAATATTCGCACGTTATGGTGTGTGTGGTTTACGAATCGTGACGTGAACCGCAACTTACATATGTGAGTTCTGGTTTGCGAATCGTGGTTCGCAGGCCAGCTACTAACAGTGTGACACGTGGTTCTGGGAGAGAAAAAATTTGGACCTATTTCAACGGTGATTTTTTAAATTGAATTAAATACATAATTAATGCAGAAAACCATTTTTTTTTCTCCACCTATAAATTAAATACCTCTTCCCTCGTTCATCAAACCCACAACATTTCTTTCAACCTTCACTCTCAAACTAAAACGCTTCCTATCCAAAAAAACGATAAAAAAATGTCCGACAATTCGACTCAACCGCCGTCCTCACTGGACAATCAAGACTACACGTCGGACCAACCAGATGATCAGGTCAACACATCTCTAGTAGGCAGCTTTCAAGAGATGTTGAACACATCGGGCAACCCTTCTTCGCCTTTCAACCGAATTGTCGGTTCTTGAGACCCTGCTGCTTTCAATGCATTCATGCAACAATATTGGAACTCAAGTACATTCCAACAACATCGCCTATAATTTCATTAATTATTTTTTAAAAATTACATTATGTCGTCAAGTGCATTCGTCATTCATCATTTATTATTATTATTATTATTATTATTATTATTATTATTATTATTATTATTATTATTATTTATTTATGATGTTAAATGCATTCCAACTCAGGTATGTTCCAACCATAGTCTAACCCGAGTACATTCCAACAACCGTCCAACCTGGTATATTCCAACCAGCACCTTTCAACCCCCCGCCTTACAACCCATCTATCAACTACTACAGTTTTTTCGTGGCCACCCAATACCATCAACAGCATGTCGTTGGCAGTAGCGGCACCCGGATGTCGTCTACGTCGTCCTCTGTCGGCCTGATACAACGAAAGAAGCCGGCAACAGACAGGCGAACCAAATGGCTCCCTGATGTGGACTCGCTCCTCATCCGTACCTGGATACGCACAACCAAAGACCTTATGAAGGGAAACTCCCAATATGGAAGCACGTTCTGGGGCACAACTGCCAAACAATTCTAGAAACAGGGGGAATTCGACCCTAAAGATTCTACATGGCAAACCATCAAGAGTCATTGGAATAGGCATGCTCCTAGAGTGCAGAGGTACATCATCATCCTATGGTGCGAGAAGGAGGTAGAACACAACGAATGGGACGAAGAAAGGTACAAACAACAAGCCAGAATCATTTATCGAAACACGGCGAAGGAAAGCGAACTGAAGCATTTCAACCTCGACCATTGGATTGAGCTGTTGGAATTCGAAGACAAATTCTGGGCGGAAGAAGGCACGGGAGGGGTTGTACAACGACGATTGGACGAGGCCGGTAATTTCAACTCAACCCCACCCACTTCACTTTCCACTGATGATGAACATGTTACAGCTCTCGATGGTGAGTCCCAACCTGGTGGGGTATCCTTTGATCTGATCAAGGGAGGTAGTACCCCAAGTGCCCCGCAGAATGTAGAATCCCATCGGAATGTAGAAGAGCGCTCCATGGGCCAGTAGGCTGCGAAGAGGAAGTGGAAGGGTGTGCAAAACCAATTAGACTCCATCACCCGAATGGACCAAGTGAAGACCGAGAAGGCCAAAGGCATTCTCACGACAAATTCGAGAAATACTACACTAAGTACAAAGAGTTGTAGAACAAGGACATGTCAGACTTCGATGAGGAACAACTAATCTTGCACGCAAAAATGATGTCTTTTGTTATATGCACAACGTGAGAAGATCTAGGCCCATATTGAAAATCTCAAATAAAATATTGTATTTAGTTAATTAATGTAATACATTTATTAAATTACATGTTCAAGTTTATTTTGTAATTTATTTAATTATTATTTTTTATCAATTTTATTTCGTTTTTACTATTTTAAATGTGAATTTAATAAATTCAACAAAAGAATAATTGATTATCCAGTCATCATTCACTCAACAATGATCTTATATGTGATCCCCTTATTGTGAAACTCGGCTCAATTTCAGGGGTGCGCTTCACAATTCATTCCAGTCACCACATGATTCGCACATCATAATCCATATATGTGATCTCTTTACTATACATGCTATTTCATTTTAGGACTAATTACCTTTAATACCCCTTATGTGTTGGTAATACTCCTTCAGTATCCTAATGTATTGGTAACACTGTAAACAAAATTTTGGTCAAGTTTACTCCATTTAATGATCTGTGACCAATTCATAAGGGGTATTAAATGTTCTGTTATCAATCATAAAGGGTATTAAATGATTTGTGACCAATTCGTAAAGGGTACTAAATGACAGTTACCAAAACAAAGGGATTATTATTGAACGTTACAAAACGTAGAGACACAAAAGATATGTTATCGGTAGAAAATGGGCACAAAAGGTAATTAACCCTTCAGTTTAGATCAAGGAAATTGGCTTTGTACGTACGAGTGTTTATGTACGAGCGGTTTACAAATAAGAATCTTTATAAGATAGCAGCCTACTCTAATAGGTCATTCATCTTTATCAGACACCGGTTTGGTTGGTTAACCGATGGTTTGCCGTTTCAAAAACCGACAATCAACCGTTAACTTTCCAGTTCGATCGTCAAGAACCCGCAGCCAACCATTAATTTTTCGGTTTCGGGTTTTCCGGTACGGTTTGCGGTTGGTGGTGGTTAGTTTTAACGGTTTCGGTTTTTTTTGCCCACCCCTAAATAAGATAGCAGCCTACTCTAATACCCCATTTATTTAATATAAACAAACCTTATTCACATTACATACGCTTCTCAGTCTGTGAAGATCAACTCGAGTGAACATTAGATTGACAACACTGGTAAACTAAATTCCTACACGGTGCCAGACCTATAATAAATAAGTGCCATCATCCAAGCTTTCCAAAACCATATGGATATGGCCAAATGTGGAACTTGACCAAACCTATTTTTCCCCATGACATTTACATGCTGAAAGTGCCTTGCTTGTCCTGCTCGTACCTATTTATCCACCCTTTGATCAGTCTAATTTCAGTTGCTCTCTGCTCCTTCAACCAGTCGGGGTCATCTCTGGTTGAACACCGCAAATCTATATGATGAGCACCTGATATAAAAAAAGGAATGGTTTCTTTTAGTAGATACATACATGCGAATAGAGTAAAGGATACCCAAGACTGTTCAAAAGCAGCGACCTCATAACAATTTAGCCCTACACATACCACTAAGGTAATATGCCATAACTAAATTCAGTCGAATTATTACCTTCATCTGTGACGAGAGCTATAATTGTTTCGGAGACATTCTGCACAACACTGCAACAAATATCCCCCACATTTAACAGAACTCCAGTAATGAATTATTTTACAGCACTTTCTACACTATAAACTGAACAAAGAGGTCACCTGCCACCACTCCAGGGATCCAACAGACCACTTGAGAAAATGATATTACTTCCAAACATTTTCAAGGCAGTTTTTATATCCTTCACAACAAAAGCAAATATGATGAATCACATTATTCATCACTATACAGGAAGGTAAAATACTTTGTTCTCACATGCACCCAGAAATAAGAGAAAGATATGTGACTATGAAATCATTGAAATGTCAATGCTTTCATGAGGAGCACATAAAATATCCTATGTATCAATAATATCGTTTCTGCAAAAAAAATGCATATTTAGTACTTGATGTTACAACATAAGAATGGAAAAAGAAGCGGTAGTAGCACCAGATGTACAATGCTAACCATAGAAAGACATGAGCGGTTGTATCATGCACAATCAGGGAGTCATAACACAAACCCATTTGTCAACCATAAAGTTGAAGAAGAAATCAAATTATGATTCAAAATTCACTTACGTGGCCACCGAAGTGTGTTGTTATCCATTGAGGCCTTGGTTTCACGCGAAATTCCTTCCAGCATTCTTCTTGATAAGAGGAGTAGTTAAAATCGTATGGTGGATACATGCTTGTATCTGGGCTACTTGACATGGGCATAACCATCTCAGAGCAAGCCTAGTTATAACATAATGGAAAGGATGGAGTGCACTTCATCAAGTACAACTTTGAGGATATTTCAATATGATAGGATAAAAGATTTTTTTCTAAAAAACATGGACATAGCACTTCCAAACCTGCCAGTTCCAGCCATCCATGCCATGAGGATCATCATCCAGTTGAAAGCAATCAACTTCTCCTGTATAATTGTAGAAGACATTTACTCCTTCAAATATGCGCTCCAGAATGCTAGTTCCCTTGGGACAACTGTCAATCTTTCTGCAGACCTGCACAGAGATCATTAAAGCAAACCCTGTCAGATCAAAAGTTAGCATGACCAAGTAAGATGAAATATAAGCACCTAGTCTTGGTCAGATAGAGTTATTAATGAACATCAGAACTGTCCATCAGATTTCAACATAAAGAAAATTTTCTTGGATTGAACAATAAAATAGCAGAGAGTTTGGGTAAAATAATAGTTAATATCAGGCTACATATAACAGCTTGACTCCCATACTAAGAATTCAACCTTATTAGTCAGGTTTGGGGTTTGTCTTTATGCATAGCTTTGTCTTTGAGTTATATAACCAAGGAACATCAGAAATAGGTACTAAAAGAATTCTGAAAAAATAATGCAATCCTAATTGTTTTAATGAAACATTTTTTTGTCAATTTAGCATTTAAGGCATTGAAATTATATAGGAGTAGTTACCTAAAATTTCTAGAATCTTAAGTTGAAAAGAAACACAATATAAGCCCGTGTACTCACAAACTCTGATGAAGTCATACCTAAGGACACTCAACAGGTATCCTATATTTACTTTCTAGATTCACTAGATGATACATGCATGCATGCATGAGGTACACATCTCCACTTACCTCTCTAATAGGATGTCCTGGCAAAGGCATCAAAAAGCTGGCAGGATACGGATAGTTAACCATTGCCAAATAACTATAAGCAGAGTCAAGCCAGTCGGCTAGATCTTGTGTACTCTTTAATTCTCTGGCAGTTATCATTAATTAGTTACCAGCAAATCAATCAATCTAAGAAGAAACTAATAGCATTACCAAAATAATACCAATATCATCTCAATGAAATCATTTATCTTCTCTTTTGTTCCCTTACCGACATAAGTGGAAAGTTTCAGTCAGTTGTTGAAGGCCACCGTTTCTAAGACCAACAGATACCAGTTCATCCCAAGACTCTTTAATAGTATTAAAGCAGCTGTTACTTTCACGCTACAAATACAGGACAGCACAACAGTATTACTAAGAGGAAACTTATTTGTTTTTATTTTTTTTAAAAGGTTCCTACTCGAGCTACCCTCACCTTGAAGCTATTGGAGACAATGTTGTAAAAGGTTTCTGGTGGCACTATGTCCTCAAATTGAAGGATTGGTGCTGAAGAAGCAAGTGCACCTATCGCAATGTGAGGATACTTAAGCCGCATCCAAGCTGCTAACACTGTTCACAAATACATAAATTATTAGAAAATGCTCCACATAGTATCCTCACTATCTGTTTTGTTCCAATTTGGTATCCAAAGTAAGCTTCTTATTCCAATTTGGTGCCCAACTTTCCAATTTTGGTGCCCATAGTACTTAGCTCTGTTTTTCTTCTTCTTCTTTGCTTTACTCTCTTTCTAATTCCAAATTAAAACAAAACCCTTTGCTACCTTTTGTTTTTGTCCCACACCACAATGAACAGCATAATTTTAATAGAACGTCAACCAAACCACAAAAAAGAAAGGCCTGAAGAAATAACTCAACTCTTAACTCTCGGCCACAATTTACACAAATTTGCGATTTCAGTACCACTAAAACCCAAGCCCACTTTCCAGTCGATGATGCATCTTGACCAAATTCAACCTGACCACTGCTATCTTCAATCCTAAACAGCCAATGGACAGCAGTAATGGTTTGGGTTTGGCGGTGTGGCCGAGTTCGAATAGGGTAAGCTTTAAATGGGGTTTTGGTAGGATTTAGATTCTGATTCAGTGGCATTGAAGATGAAATGTTTGCCAGCATGAACAAAAGCAAAATATTTAAAATTCTGCAGTTTACAGGAGTTGGAGCCTATGACTACTCCGACGAAGTTGTTCTTAAAAACGCTTTAAAACACTGATGACGAGCCTTCTTTTTTAGCAGTCATCTTCAAGTCTCCTTCGTTAGTGGTGATTGAGTGAGATTGGGCGTCAATGGCATTGTATAGAGGAAGGAGAAGCAGAAATTCTTTGAATTTTGAAGAAATAAATAAATCCATGTTGGAGCCATGTCAGCAGGATTTGACGGCTGGTAATGGAAGTGTTCAAATCCGAACAAAATGGAATGTTTGATGCTAAATTGAAACAACAAGCATAATTGGGTTACCAGGATGTAACATTTTCCCAAAAATTCAATTCAAGCAGATAGCTCCTCAAATTTCATAAACATCAAGGAAATTATCAATTCTTAAGCAAAATGTTCACCAGCTTTCACTCAATTCAAGCAACGCCCAGTCAATTTTTATAGCTATATATACAGAAACATTAAATAGAAACTTGTACATCCTGTATTCCATACAAATTGAAGCAAAAATCAATTATCAAGCAAATCCATAATTTTCATTGAATCGCATAAGGAAAATGGAAATTGAGTGACTTACTTCCACCATAAGATCCGCCAAACAACACAACAGGACAGTCCTCAGCAGACAAATTCCGCTTCAATTCCGTGAGCAACACTGCAAAATCAGCAAGAGCTAGCTCAGCCGTCAGGTATGATAAGGTAGTGGCGTTCTTATAGGCCTCCTCCCCACTCCCGAACGGCATGGACTCGCCATAGTACCGGTGCTGCACATCAAATTCGATCCAGGTTTCAGCTTATACCGTTCAAATTCTCTCGGAAAACAAACACCAAACACTGAAACCACTTACTTCAGGAAAAAGGACCATTGCTCCAAAGAGAGGCGCGATTTCCCAGACGAAGCCAGTGTTGTCGGCGAACCACTCGATGTCGCCTTCATTGCCGCAGTAGAAAAATATGGGGCCGCGACGGCCGGGGCCCGACCAATGCTCGGTGCTGATTAGGTACCGCTGCTGGAAAGTTGGGAGGTCGGCGAAACTGAAGTGGTCCAATCGCTGCTCAAAGTATCGTGTCTCATAACGGTACTGTTTGAGTTTCAGGGAGGCCTTGATCGGCGGCGAGAACTTTCCGATGAACCGTGGGACCCGAGAGGTGGGACGAAAGCTGGACGGTGGTGATGCGACTGACTGCGGTGACGAGGAGGAGGCGAAGATGACGAGTGAGAGTAGTAGAGAGAAGAACTTGTGCCTTGCCATATCTTTGACTTTCTTCTCACCGTGCTGGCGAGTGTTAAGGTTGGGAAAGGATGGAGTGTTGACTCTCCAATTCAACTTGGGCCGACCTAATGGGCTACGGACCCATTTATTTTTTACAACAAGTAATACCATTATCTTCTTTACTCAGGCTTCAATTTGTGTGTTGGAAATATGAGTTTATATGGCTATCAGGCGATGGTCGTGGCTATTGAAAATTCATCTATTTTTCTTCTATCGTTTAGTCTTCTTTTTTTCCTTTTGAAAATTTATCCCTTTTTCTTTTATCGTTTAGTCCTTTTTTTTTTAGGGAAAGATGTCATAGAAGAAAAATCAAATAGAAATCATCTCTTAATGTAAAAACCGTGTGAATCAATCCAAGTCATCCAATTTAAGAATGGATGGATGAGATGCAATTGAATGGTTGACTTGTTGACTGAAAAAAACAGCACTTTTTTAATAAGTTGCAGGGGTTTTTTGGTAAAACTATCATACTATTTTTTTTACCAATTCACAAATTTAATTTTTCCCGCTTCGTTTGAAATCCGATTGGCTTCAAACTTGCGCCAATATTTTTGTTTTTTCAAGGGCTTTCTATCAAGATCAGTCATGAATATATTTTGAAGCACAGAAAAAAAAAATTATTTTGGGGTTGATTTTTTTTAAAAAAAGCTAAGTCTGGGTAATTTTTATCAACACTATACACTGAGTTTATCAACACTATACACTGGATTTATCAACACTGAACACTAGTTTTATCACCTCAATTTCCAAAATCGAACATGATTTTTATCACATCATCACATGTTTTTTTATGAACACTAAGCACTAGTTTTATCAACACTAAACACTATGTTTATCATTAAATTACATGTGTTTTTATCATCCCATCACATGTTTTTTTTATCAACACTAAACTCTAGGTTATCACCCTTATTTTGAGGCTGATTTTAAAAAAAAGTTCAGTCTGGGTAATTTTTATCAACACTATACACTGGGTTTATCAACACTAAACACTAGTTTTATCACCTCATTTTCCAAAATCGAACATGGTTTTTATCACATCATCACATGTTTTTTTTATGAACACTAAGCATTAGTTTTATCAACACTAAACATTATGTTTATCATTAAATTACATGTGTTTTTATCATCCCATCACATGTTTTTTTTATCAACACTAAACTCTAGATTATCACCCTTATTTCGTGGCTGATTTTTAAAAAAAAGTTCAGTCTGGGTAATTTTTATCAACATTATACTCTGGGTTTATCAACACTATACACTGGGTTTATCAACACTAAACACTAGTTTTATCACCTCATTTTCCAAAATCGAACATGATTTTTATCACATCATCACATGTTTTTTTTGTGAACACTAAGCACTAGTTTTATCAACACTAAACACTATATAGCACTAGTTTGATACCCTGATATAAAAAAATTTATTAGTGAAAATTTATCAACACTCAACATTGTTTTTATCACCCCAATATAACTTTTTATTTTCGTGCTTCAAAATATATTCATGACTGATCTTGATTTAAAGCCCTTGGAAAAAGAAAAATATTGGCGCAAGTTTGAAGCTAATCGGAGTTCAAACGAATCGGGAAATATTTAATTAGTGAATTGATTAAGAAAAAAATGGACACTTGTCCACATGACACCATGCTATTACAATTATGCTCTTGCTTGTGTGAGAGAGGATGAAAGTGGCGTGAGTTATGATGGAATTGGGGTGATGATGTGGCATTATGATGAATGTTGGATCTAAAGGGTGTGTGGCTAGGATTGGTTCACACAGTTTTTAGGATAAGAAGAGTTTCTATTAGATTTCTCCTCAGATGCCATATAATTGTTTGAAATAAAAATATATTGGAGTGCATCAGATGAATACAACCCTGACCACTGAAAAACAGGCGTAAAACGAGTCTCCTTAGCTAATCAGTGGGATACTTTATTCACAATTCTTTAAACAAAAATGAGTCTAACGTTCTCGAGATAAAACAGCATATGGAGAATGTCTCTAATAAGAGTATTTATCGAAGGAGAAGGTAGGGCCCATTTTTATCATGTTAATTAAAACATGAGCGTCCGAACGGATCATTATGGGCTCTTTCCCCGGGAATGGAATATTTTTCAGTGTTATGCCAATCGCACAAGCCTCAATCATAATTGATGACCAAATCCCTTCTATCACTCCATTACCGGCCAAGCATACCTCTCCACCTCTGGTTCTAGTTATAATACCCCAAGCCGATTGTGAGTCCTAGAAAATCGCTCCATCAACATTGACAATTATCGTTCAGAGAGGTGGTGGGGTCCATTTAGATGTGAACTGGGATGGTAGATTCCGAGATGGTGATGATAAGGAGTTAGCTTCCCGCCAAGCCAGAAGGTTGACCTTGCCAGCCGACTCCACTATAGTGGCAGATAGAGGTAAAGCCCCTCAAACCTTTGCATTGCGTGCCTTCCAAATCTCTAACAAGTAGTCTAGTATCTCAGTTATCTTATCTGGACTGACCTAGTTGTGACTAACTCCCACATTCATCAGGGTTAGCCTCAGTCCTGGCTTAGGCACTCCTCCAAGTCGAGACCAACACACCCGAGCAAAACTACAATAGACCATAAGATGATTAATTTTTTCCATTGACTGACCACAGATAGTACACAACAGTGAGATGGGAACAAAGCTTTGGTGGAGGTTTCAAGCCACCTTAAAGGTATTCGAGAGACCCATGTATAAGAACACTCATAGGCGAGGATGAGCAGGTATATTCTAGTTGCATATGTCGTTGCCTCCCCACCCCTACCCCTTCCAGGCGATGTTAGTAGCCATGACTCTATATCACGTTTTGGTTGAGTAATGCTCGTTTATGTCATCTTCCCAATATCATTCGTCTTTGTACCATCAACACTAGAGAGATTGTTTGGAACTGCAACTATGTCCCTATGAGCCATGGGGCCCGTCTAAGATAAAGGTGGACCGCCTATCTCATATCATGACCCGTAAGCCATATTTGAGGAGGGACTAAGTTGAGAAAATACTAGACCAGGTGAAGCTCGGGCATATCCCAAGCCGAGCCCGTAGGAAATCTGTGGTCATGAAATATTTGGCATTAAGCACTCGGGCGACCAAAGACTTAGGATTATATATCAACCCCCATGCTCACTTCCCCAAGAGAGTCGTGTTAACATATTGTAGATGGGGAAATACCATACCCCCATATGACTTTAGCATGCAAAGCATATCTTAGTCTTACCATATAATAGGCTTGGCCTCCAAGGACGTACCTCCGCACTAGAATTTGGCCAACGCTATATTAATTCAGTTAATTATTCGCATAGAAACTCGAAAGACCGACATGATACACAGGGAGAGAGGTCAGGACTGGGTGAATCATGAACTCTTTACCCGCGGGAGATAATAGTTTTTCGTCCCAAGAATGGATCCTGTTAACAATCTGATTCCCAAGATAAACCATTATTTGGTTCCGATTTCGTCCAATCATGCTTGTTAGTCCCAAATACATAGAAATTTCAAACATATCTCCAATAGATAGGATACCACAACATTCCCGCCTAATCATAAATGTTGTGTTGGTGCTGAAAAAGATAGACGGATTGTGAAGATTAAGTATCTGACCCGAAAAGTCTCCAATATATTTTGAACAGCCCAAGCCTGTGCTAGTATCGTACGACAGAAGATATATTAGTCATCTGCAAAAAAAACACATGTGAGATGACATACGCCCATCATGCAACTAACGCCCCATGAATATTCCCTATCCGTTGCACCTTCATGAGAAGTTGAGATAAAACTTTCATACAAAATAAAAACAAATATAGCGAGAGGGGGGTCCCCCTTCCGAATTCCTCAAGTTGGGTTAACTGTCGGGGTCTCCCTACTCCCTGAGGAAACCAAGTGTTTGATTATTGTCATGCAGGTAGACAGTAAATAGACCCATTCGGCACAAAATCCTAGTCATTGCATGATAGTGAGGATAAATCCACATTTCACCCGATCATAGGCTTTTCTTATATCCAATTTGAGAGCCGTAAAGTATGTAATCCTCTATCTCTTCCTGCAAAGGTAATGAACAATCTCAAATGAAATAAGAATATTGTCTTAAATGCATCTACCTGAAATAAAAGCTCATTGAGATTCAAAGATAATGTGATGAAGGAATGGTTTCAATCGATTGGCTAACACCTTGAATAATTACATAAGGTGGTAGGCTTGAGATCTGTGATTACTTATGGATAAAGCTTATTCGGAATGAGCACAACCATCGTAGCATTGAGTTCTGGATCAAAAGAGCCTTGCACTAGAATGAGTTGAATGAAGTGGATCACCTCATCAACGAATATAGGCTAAAAATTCTGATAAAACTAGGGGTTGGGGTCGTCGGGTCTTGGGGCCTTTCTTGGACCCATTTGAAATAACGCTTCTTGAATCTCCTTATCCCCTACTGAGGCCAATAGGTGTTGATTTTGCGATACAATGATACACAACCGGAACTAGATGAGGAATTGGGTTTTGTCTGGAGTTTGTGAAGTGAAAAGTTGCCCAAAATAATCAATGATCAGTTCTCGCGTCCTTGTCTCTCATGTAACTGTGTGCCCAATATCATTCTTAAGAGAACCAATGGAGTTAATATGTCTCTAGAAGGATTTCGTTGCATGGAAAATTTTCGTGTTTTTATCCTCATCTTTCAGTTAGTGATGTTTAGCCCTCTAGCGCCATAATGCTTCTTGGATCCGCAGGGTCTTCTCGTCTATGCACCCTTACACGGTTTGTACATCCATTAAGTTCCGCAATTCGATGTTGACACCATTTAATATGATTGAGGCTCTATTAAGAGCTATGACGCCCCAAAGTGTCGAGAATAACACTCATCTTAAAGACAACTTCCTTCATCATAGATGGGAGGATTTTACCCCACTTTGCTTGCACCAATTTGTCGAATTCAAGATCTTGAACCTATTGAGGCTGAAAGTGAAACTTGTTAGTGACTCTTCCATCTACCTTCCTTGACAAGAATAGAGGGATGATCCTGTGATCGGACGTAGTGTTACAAAAATCCAATTTCGTAAGTAGATAATAAAATTCTCGAGAAATAAATGCTTTGTCTAGACGGTATTGAATATGAAGATGATAATTGCGACCTTTGTATCATGTAAATTGATGCCCTATCACCGTGACATCTTTCAGATCCAGTTTCCCAATAACTGCCTGAAAATCGTCAATGAGGTACTGAGAGTACGCCCCCCCCCCCCCCCCCCCCGAGTCTTATGATGATGCAAAATTCCATTAAAATCACCCAACAGGATCCAATGAGGGCGGGAAGGTTGAAGAAGGCGACAGAGAAGGTTTCATGTTTGATACCACAATTCCCTCTTCGCCTTTCTATAGATTCTAGTCAGCCTGATATCAACATAACCTTGACATGTGATCTCCACATCAATGAAGTATCCATCCAAATCCCTATTGGTAGCTCAACCCTATAGACCCAAAACATTGCTAATTCCCACTGAGTATAAAAACCGTGACACAAAGTCGATCAACAAAACCCAATGATCATTGGAGCAGAGTACATCCACTTTCAAAGAAAGCGTCTCTGATAAGAAAATAATGTGGGGTCTATGTGTATTCAAAAGATGTCGGAGATGTTGTCTATGTGTTCTAGACCACATCCCTTGGCAATTCCAGACTAACATCCGCAGGTTGGGCACCATCGCCCCATTGAGAATCAAGTTAACATTGGCGTCATCTGAGCCTTAGTCCTAATGACGTTGATATTGTGGCATCGGCGTAGGGTCAAGCAGATCCAGTGGGGATGGATCAATCAGAGAATCAGTCACAAAGCCTAAGCCCGAAGACAGATTCTACGGTCGCACAAGCGTGGCTAGTGGAGAGGGGGACGATTCACGTCAAGAGGATCGCCATTGAGACAGAGGAGGGGACTGGACCAGAGCTGGGAGGCACGTCGGTGGCAGCGGTGAGAGACTACCGACGTGTGGACTAAAGGTGGCACAAGCGGTGCCCGAGCAGACATTACGATTTTCAAAATTTTCTATAATTATAGTATGTTAATACTAAATGTTTGAAACTTATCTTAAAATACTTTAGATTTAGTTCTTGAATAGGCCACATACTATATTTTTAGGCATTAAACTCAAACATCATAATTTGAACTATACCAATTACTAGTGGGAGGCACGTAGAATTAGAACGGGGAAGATGTCCGAATCTCTCTCCCCAACAATGGTGGCACATCTCTTCTTTTCTGCGGTTCTATTTAACATCCCCAAGTATTAGTTCATCTCTTGTTAGACTGGATGGTTTTCAACACACCCTATCTTCTCAAAGCCCACACACCTATCCGAGGAAGGGCAACATAAGTTTTTAATCAAGAGAATTGACAGTTTACTTGTGACCAATCGATTTTGTCAAAGACAAACCAAGTCGTAAGAACCAGAGCAAAGAGTTCTTGTCTCTTTTAGAATTCAACATCAAAATCGATATAAGAAAATAAGTACTTATATAGAATGTATGTAAAAAAAATATAAAAATCAGTGGATATAACAAATTACATAATAATGGTATGAGTAATGAAATTTATTTCTTTGTCTTTTCATTTTCATTGAGTGAACATATATGACTAATTTTATCTGTTAGATAAGAGGATAATCTCCTCTCATTTGTATTTTGTAATTAAGTGATAATGTAAATCATGTATTTGAATCATGATTAACCATTGTATTTATACTCTTACACTTAATGAGAAAAGCAAGGAATTACATTCCAACATGGTATCAGATACCTAAATCGATCCATTGTATTCCTCTTCTGCGTTTCGCCGCATCTATTCCTTTTTTTTTTACTTTCCGTTTTCTGCAGCAACGTACGTGATACCCAACCGTGCGATCCAGTTCTGCAGCACTGTCTCTCCCGTCACAGCTCTCGTCTCCTACAGCAGCTCCAGTTCAGCAGCGACGCCACCACAGTCGCAGCTCTCGCCTTCTGTAGCAGCTCCGTTTCAGCAGCGACGTCTCCACAGTCGCGGTTCTCTCCTCCTACAGCAGCGTCTCTCCATCTGCCATGGCTGATTCTCGTCTTCACCCGGCTCTCATGGTTGCTAACATTAGGGCTGCTATTCCTATTGTTCTAGAGATTGAAAAGGGGCAATACACGACGTGGTTTGAACTTTTTAAGATCCACTGTCGTGTCCATGATGTTCTTCAGCACATCATCCCTGACGATGTCCTGGACGTCGATCCCGAGCTGCCCGCCGATCCTGTTGATACCGAGACAAAGGACGTAGCCACCAAAACCAGTTCTGCTGACAAAGGCACCGCTGTTGCGTCTTCGTCCTCTGCACCAGTCAGCCCTACTCTTTGGCATCGTTTGGGTGATGCAGTGCTCCAATGGATTTATGGTACAATCTCTTTTGACTTGTTGCAAACTGTCATTTCTCCTGACACTACTGCTGCGTGTGCTTGGTCTGCTTTGGGTAATATATTTCAAGACAACAAGCACTCTCGTGCTGTTCATCTTGAGCAACAGTTTTCTGCTACCCGTTTAGATGATTTTTCGAATGTTTATGCATACTGTCAAGCACTTAAGAATTTGTCTGATCAGCTCTCCAATGTTGGAGCTCATGTCTCCAATAGTAGACTTGTTCTTCAACTTGTTACAGGACTCTCTGATGCTTATGATGGCATTTCTACTCTTCTCCAACAATGTAACCCATTGCCATCATTTTATGATGCTCGTTCTCGGCTCATTATGGAGGAGACAAGGAAGCAGAAACAGGCAGCGTTTGGGGCGTTATCATCTTCCTCGGCACTCGTGGTTACCTCTTCGGGTAATGATGATTCGATTTCTCATTCTAATTCGACTCATTCATCTGCTGGTAATCTGCCTAGGGGTTCAAGGGGTCGTAGAGGGCGTGGCCGTGGGAATTCTCGGACCACTGGTGGCCGGCCCACTTCTCAGCACCGGACCAGCTCCGGCCCAGCCGGTCACTCTTCTGGCCCGTCTCCCGCCTGGCCTCATTGGCAATTGCAACCTGTTTTCTGGAACGGGTCCAGCTGGAGCAGCCCAAGCAGTCCACCGTGCCCATATCCCTCGCAGCCACTGCCCGACTCAGCCTCTCGCTCGCAGCCCAGGCCCAATACGGGCTTCTTTGCTCATCCGACCAGCTCGGTTGTTTTGGGGCAGCATCCTCAGGCTCACATGGCTTCCCCTACTCCGACAGACATCGCGCAGGCTATGCACACGATGACCCTACAGCAGCTGGATCTCAATTGGTATATGGACTCTGGCGCTTCTTCTCATATGACTTCCACATCAGGTAGTCTAAAACCTTATTTTAATTCTAGTGTTGCTCGTCAAGTTGTAGTTGGTGACGGTACCCTTATTCCTATAACTGGTTCTGGTCATACTTCTTTAACCTCGTCCCACCCTACCTTACGTTTGAATCATGTCTTGCATACCCCGAACATTATCAAAAATTTAGTGTCTGTTCGTCGTTTTGTCACAGATAATAATGCTACAGTAGAATTTGATCCTTTTGGTTTTTCTGTGAAGGACTTTCGGACGGGCACACCGGTTTTGAGATGCAACAGTTCCAGTGACCTCTATCCAGCTACTCCATCCGTGTCTGCAAGCTCACCAGTGGCTCTTACCGCGTTGTCACCACACCTTTGGCATTCTCGGTTAGGTCATCCCGGTGATCCTGTTTTTTCTTCTCTTAGAAATCAGCAGTTAATTTCTTGTTCTTCAAACATTAAAACTCATATTTGTCAGTCTTGTGTTTTTGGCAAACATGTTCGGTTGCCTTTTCATTCTTCTTGCAATACTACTTCATCTCCCTTTGATATTATTCATGCTGATTTATGGACCTCTCATGTCTTAAGTTCTGCTGGACATCGTTACTATTTATTGCTGCTTGATGATTACACGAATTTTTTATGGACATTTCCTTTGGGTGCTAAATCACAAGTATTTTATATATTTACTATGTTTGGCAATTATGTTCGTACTCAATTTGGTTTTCCAATTAAAATTTTTCAATGCGATAATGGTAAAGAATTTGACAACTCCGCTTTTCATCAGTTTTGTTTGTCCACAGGAATGGTTTTTTGTTTTTCTTGTCCTCATACTTCTTCTCAAAATGGACATGCTGAACGTAAAATAAGGACTGTTAATAATATGGTTAGAACGATGCTTATTCATGCTTCTCTTCCTCCTTCGTTTTGGCATCATGCGCTTCACATGTCCACTTATCTTTTCAATATTCTTCCTTCGAAAAATCTTAAATTTTCTTCCCCTACTCAATTTTTGTTCAATCGCACTTCTACTTATGATCATTTACGTACGTTTGGGTGTCTTTGTTTCCCCCTTATCCCCTCCACCGCTCGGAACAAGTTGCAATCTCGATCATCGGCTTGTGTCTTTCTCGGTTTTCCTTCGCAGCACCGAGGATACAAATGCTTCGACCTACAAAACAGTAAAGTTATTATTTGTAGACATGTTATTTTTGATGAGACGACGTTTCCCTTTGCTTCTTCTTCTGTTCCCCCTGCAGCTTATTCGTTTTTAGATGATGGGCCATCTCCACTCCTCTCCATACCTCTGCTGGATCACTCTCCCACCGGACCCTTACCAGCGTCCTCTTCTCCTTCGCCAGGTCCCGGCTCCATGATCCAGCCCAGTCCACCAGTCTCCCCCGGCCCACTTCTGTCGCCTGGCCCGGTCCACTCGACCGCCCCATCCATTCCACATGCCCCGTCCTCTCCAACTCAGCAAGCTGGCTCGCCAACGTTGTCTGGCTCGCCTGGCTCGTCTGTCTCAGGCCCACTCAACCTGGCCCAATCCACCTCCCCTGATTCTGTTCCTGCCGCTCAGCCACATCCCATGATCACTAGGGCCCGCGCAGGTATATCTAAGCCCAAATCTATTTTTAACCTTCTATCCTCTGTTGATCCATCTCCTATCCCTAAAACACCTTCTATGGCCTTATCTGATCCCAACTGGAAACTAGCTATGCTTGATGAGTTTAATGCTTTAATTAAAAATAAGACCTGCGAATTAGTTCCTCGTCCTGCTAATACCAATGTGATTCGGTCAATGTGGGTTTTTCGTCATAAACGGCGTTCTGATGGTTCTTTTGAGCGGTATAAGGCTCGTCTTGTAGGTGATGGACGATCTCAACAGATTGGAGTGGATTGCGATGAAACATTCATCCCGGTAGTAAAGCCGGCCTCTATTCAGACTGTCCTCAGTTTGGCGGTTTCCAAGTCTTGGCCGATTCATCAGCTCGATGTGAAGAATGCCTTTTTGCATGGCCATTTGAGCGAGACAGTATATATGCATCAGCCCATGGGATTTCGCAGCTCCTCTCATCCTGATTATGTTTGCTTGCTCAACCGCTCTCTCTACGGTCTCAAGCAAGCACCGAGGGCTTGGTATCAGCGTTTTACGGATTTTGTCAGTACCATTGGTTTTTCACATAGCCAATCTGACCACTCTTTATTTATCTATCGGCAAGGCGCTGATACCGCTTTTCTTCTGTTATATGTTGATGACATTATTCTAACCACCTCTAGTCATGCATTACGTCTCTCTATTATGTCTCAGCTGGATTCAGAATTTGCTATGAAGGATCTAGGGCCCCTGTCCTTCTTCCTAGGAGTTGCGATTACTCGACACTCAGCTGGCATGTTTTTGTCTCAACGAAAATATGCTGAGGAGATCATTCATCGAGCTGGCATGAGTTCTTGTTCTCCGTCTGCCACTCCTGTTGATACTAAGGCCAAAGTAAGTGGGGTTTCTGGTGGTCCTTATGGCAACCCCACTCTCTATCGCAGTCTAGCTAGAGCCTTGCAGTATCTCACTTTCACCATGCCTGATATCTCCTACACAGTGCAACAGATTTTCCTTCACATGCACGACCCTCGTTATACTCATATGGGTGTGCTCAAACGCATCATCCGTTATCTTCAGGGTTCCCTCCACTTGGGCCTTCATCTCTATGCGTCCAAGGTCTCGGACTTGATTGCCTACACTGATGCTGATTGGGCTGGTTGTCTCGACACTCGCCGATCCACATCCGTTTATTGTGTGTTTCTCGATGACAACCTCATTTCTTGGTCCTCCAAGCGTCAGCTTACTATCTCTCGCTCTAGCACGGAGGCCGAATATAGAGGTGTCGCCAATGTCGTCTCCGAATCCTGTTGGATCCGGAACTTGCTCTTGGAGCTCCATTTTCCGTTATCACGAGCTACTCTGGTTTATTGTGATAATGTCAGTACTATTTACTTAACAGGAAATCCGGTCCAGCATCAACGTACGAAACATATCGAGCTGGATATTCATTTTGTCAGAGAAAAGGTGGCTAAGGGTCAAGTTCGGGTTCTCCATGTTCCTTCTCGGTCTCAGGTCGCCGATATCTTTACCAAAGGACTCCCGCAGGTGCTATTCACAGATTTCAGAGACAGTCTGAACGTCCTGCCTCCTCCCGTTCAGACTGAGGGGGTGTGTTAGATAAGAGGATAATCTCCTCTCATTTGTATTTTGTAATTAAGTGATAATGTAAATCATGTATTTGAATCATGATTAACCATTGTATTTATACTCTTACACTTAATGAGAAAAGCAAGGAATTACATTCCAACATTATCGACTAAATTATTCTAAACAATTTGAATGTGTAGAACGTAATATAACCTTAGTTATTGAGATTCTATTATTCGAATTTCATATGCCTATAATCAAAAGTTACCTGATAAAGTCTGGAGAAAGATTGGTAAGGAGATGGAGGATTTCAAATCTGCATTTCCCAGAGGATCGATGGTGATCGATCAACTAGATCTCCTTCACAAGAGTCGTCTAACAATGCTTCATTTGAATGTTAGTGTTGAGTTAGTTATGGCAGAGATTACTGTTGAGGGAGTATTTGAGGTGCAAGTGAAATCTCTGGGGAACCGAGTGGTTTTGGTGCATTGTTCGGATCCACAATTTGAGAAGGAGATGCTCCAAGATAATGCTTGATGGCTACAGCAATGGATGACGATAATCCCTAATAAGAAAAAGTTTAGCCTCAAAGATGGGAGATTCATCTGGTTGGTTATTCATGGGATCCCGATCCAGGGTTGGTGTGAAGAAACATTTGAGGCATGCTGCTTAAATGCAGCATCTGAGGATGATTACCTGGATCTTGACAGAGATGATGTTGAAGAGCTCTTAGGAGTGAATCATAGGGGTGCTTCCGGTAATTTATAATGTTTTTTCTATTTCTTCCATTTGTGTAAGGGGTTTGGAATCGTTTATGTCTGGTTTGGCTCTTTCTAGGTCAGTCTTCTTGGTTATATTTCTTGATGGGTGTGGTCTGTGTAATGCTTTAGAGTTTTATGCAGTGCACAGATTCTCAGTTCTTAGGAGTTTAACGTGTTTTGGGTCTTTTTCGTCCTTGTTTAAGGGGTGGGGGCTTGTATTTGCCTCCCGGTTTTTCTTTCGGGGTTTGGGGTGTTTTGTTTTCGCCTCCTAGTTTGGATAGTTGGAAGGTTATATTTCTTTTTTGTTTTTAGCTTGTTCTACATTTCTATAGAGTATAATTTGTGTTTGGTGTTGATGTGTTGGTTCCGTTTGGAACATTCGAGGAGTTTACTCTTGCCCTTTTCTTTTCCTCAAAGGATTAGGTTCAATAATATTTATTTGTTGATAAAAAAACATTGTGGAATGCTAGTTAATGTCCCAATAAGCATACAATCCAAAACAAAATTTGGATATGATATAAAGGTCGAGTCGGAAGGCAAGTGGTGTCAAATAATGATTATGAAGAGCACAATGTGGAGGTGCTTTTGTTCTGAAGAATGCTAAGACTGCATCCATTACCCAAATTTAGTAAGCATAGTATATATACATCACTCATTGGCCATCATATTCATGCCCCACCATTGCAAGTTGACACAATAATGTGTGTTCCAAGTATCATCTATGGGCCAAGAACGTCATCTCATACCACATTACACGACCTCTTTTTTCATGTGAATGCCATACCAAGGACCATCTTCCTTGAGCGTGTATAGTCCTTCACAAGCATGTCCCTCCATTTAACAACATGCCATATGTATCATCTCCATGCCTATGTGCACTTGAGAATGTGATTTGTTATTCTTTCAGTTTATTTCAAACTATATTAAAAACTCGCATCTTTTCATACAAAAAAATGTATTATTTTAGTTTGTATTTTCCATTTGTTTCTAATGTGGAATGATATCAAATTGTAGAAATATTTGGAAAGATACAATGCTAACTAACATATGGGACCCCATTGCCCTAACTTTGTGCCACAATAGCCCTCTCTTGTCTTTTGAACTAATGGGTCTTACTCTTACCCACGAGTATGTCTCTTTTTCATGGTAAGTGGGATCATTGAGTGGAGATGACATTATTATAGGTCTCTTCTATTCCCTTTCCTTTTCTTAATCTAACTTTTCAAATGCAAGCATGATGCTTATGTGAAAATGAACACCAAGGCTTTTAGAAAGATAGGTTTCAAGTGGGACAATGTCAATAAGGCTTTTGCTTTATACAAAGTCGGTGGGAATTGTTTCGATGCTCTCTCTCAAAAACCAAACAAGATATCGTGTATGAGTATGTCTTCGATGACCATATATTGTCAAATAATACTATGGCCATATAAGATTCAGTCTTCTAGAATATCTCCATTCTCATGCTCTATCATAATTTAGGACCTTTTAGAAATGAATTCTTAAGCTTCTCTTGTTTTCTCTCCTTGTTTCAATAGCACTCTCACCGTTTGTCTCTACCAATCCCGTTCTACTAAACAGTTACACACTTGAAGAGGTACGGAACTTCTTTTTCTCTCTGAAAACGTTCTCAACCCACTTTCTTCAAAACCCTAGATCTGATATTTCTTGGCCGCTGTTGACTAGCCGACCCTTGTGGCTGGTGTGTTGACGGCAACACCTCATTTCCCTTCATCTCCTTCTCTCACCTTGTCCCTCTCTTCCTCCTTTTCGCTCCTCTCTTCCTTCCTGTGTTGGCTTTTTTGACCCTTTCCACTTTTCCGGCCAGTTTCACTTCTACATCTTCGTCGATTGGGTCTGGTTCTGCAGTGGGATCCTCCTCTCAACCTCTGTGGGTTTAGATCGAAGTGGAGTTGGACCGTTTGACTTCGAAATTGGGGTGCTCGGACCTGTGGGATTGGGTTGAAAGCGTGGTGCTTCCTCCTTCCTTTTGACGATTTGCTCCAATTCCAGTCGTGGGACACGCTTCTCCGCCTTGGGTGGGGATCGTCGTGGCTCTTTTTTTTTCGTCTCTGGGTTGCTTGGCCGGTCTTTTGGCCGGATGCATCGAAGTCCTCCAGGTCAGATCTGAGATTCACTTTTCCATTCAAGCTCCTCCCTCGATTTTTCTCCTTTTCCGGTCTTTCTCCACCCGTTGTTGTGGGGGGGCGCGGGACTCGTCATCGGTGCTGGTCGGATGAGTTTATGTTGGTCTTTTGACCCTGTTCGGAGTAATTTTGGGGATGGGTTTTGTATTTCTTTCAGTTTTGAGTTCTCTGCCCTTTTCGGTGTTGGCCGACGGTAACCGGAGATTCTAGAGTTTTCCGGTGAACACTGGTTCAGGTCTGATTGTGCTTCGCTTTTGGCTGGTCGTGGTGGTGTTCGGAGGGGTGGCCGACGAAGCTGCTGCTGATGTCTGTCATTGGTGGTGTGGCGATCGAGGTACACTACCCGAGGTGCACGCGGTTTTGTTTCGTTCTTCGAGGTGACGTTGGGCCTGACTATTGGGCCTTGGGCCGATCAGGTTGTTTGGGTTTTGGTGGGTGGGTTTACATTTGATGTACCTGTTCTGCTTCTGTTTGTTCTGCTAAGGTTTATTATAGGTTTTGAGGCCTTGTAGTCTTTGTTTCGATAACGCTTAATCGTTTTACTAGTTTGTTCAGGTTGTATTGCTTTTGTTGGCAAACATGTTTTCCTCTGTTGTGTTTAATGGTTGTTATATCAGGGTATAAGCTTGTTATACCCTAATTTGTTACTGTTTTTGGTACTTACTTCGCAAGTTCTTGCACTAGGAACCTTAGTGAGTTATCCTTTGTTTTGTAAGTTGCCATTGTTGAGGGACTACCCTTGGCCTTGTCTTTTTTACTAAGACTTGGTCTATAAAAAAACTACCGATCAAAAAAAAAATCTTGTTCTACTATTGACAACCGTTAATCCCTCCCTCCCCACAGGTACATTTCCATTGCCTTACCATTGATTTTGTCAAACCTATGTATGAAAAAAGTATTAAAGGAGCCCCTAAAGTTATCTATCCACCATCCAACCCTACGGATTTGTTATTGATCGCTCTTGCTCCAATACCTTCGACCCGACCCTCCCATAAGGTCACCCGGCCAAAATGAGTATCTTGGATGGTGAAGTCTGCCCCAATTGGCCCTCACGCTACTTGCATGCCGATTACGACCATGCGTGCCACTGCCCTCCCACCCATTCCGCTGATCCACGTCACTCTCTTCACCCTCCACGTAGGGGAGCCCTCTTGTCGAAATTCTAAGCAGGCATATCCCCGTTAATGGATCTCGTTGGTGGTCGTCGCAGCCGACCTCTGGTTCAGAAACGGACCCAAACACTATCTCATATCCCAACAGGTGCACTACTGGCCTTGGCGATGGGGAACCCGCCCCCTTCTCCCTCGTTTGAAGGTATCCAACAAGGCCTCGCAGTCTGTTCTCTGGAAATAAGTCATCTGGGTCCTCTAGGAGCATCCCGACCGTCCAAATCGCAAGGTTTATATCATGAGATGTCGTTCCTAGTTACGGCCTCCCCGCCCCCATCCCTCGACGATATTCAAGAAACCTTTGTGGCATGTTCTATCCTCCCGGATGAGGATGTTATAATTGAAGTGCCTCCCACGTAAATCGATCAAAACTCCTCGATTTGCTTGATGTATGGAATGGCGGGACGACTGCTGACCCAAAGGCCATACAATGGGGACGTTATACTTCGTATTGTCACGAGAAGGTGAGGTCCATCGACTGAGGATCTGGTCATCAAGGACCTGGATTCGAGAAAGTATGGTTTCTTCTTTGTATCGCAAAAAGAAAGGGATCGAGTGAGACGTGATGAGCCAAGATGCTTTGGAAAAATACCTTTCATCCTGGGAAACCTACCAAGAAACGGGCTCACCCTACCCCACCTGGATCAAATCCAACTAGGGTGCAAGTATGGGGCCTCCCTCTAAAGCTGATGACAAAAATTGCAAGTAGTATTGTGGGCAATACTCTGAGAGGATGCGTGAAGGTACACTTGGATAATTGTGGCCTCTACTAAGAAGGCAAGGTCAAGGTCTGATTCTGGCACAACATTGCTACCCCCTTGCGTTGATCAATAGTCCTATTGTTCAAGGAGCTTCCTCAAGCGGTCCAGGTTACCCTTAAAGATGAGCGCCTCCCGCTCTTTTGTTTCAATTGTGGTTACCTAGGGCACAGGGTTTATGATTGTGACACAACGATATCGGGGATCTTAAGGTTTGACCTCTCTCTCACTGCTAATAGTCTTGCTAAGGTGGGAAAACCAATCAACAGGGACTAGAAGGCTCTACCATCCCAAAACTCCCCGGCGGCTTCTCTCCATTACAACATACATGACAAAAGTTGATGTCTAACGTCTTGCCTAAGTCATCAGGACCCATCGGGAAACAAAATCATGTATGGACCATCCCCTCATCGGTAGAGAAAGAAGAGGGTTGGTGACGCCCAACATCCTGCTTAACCTTTGAGTAGAAGGCACGACCCCAATATAGTTCTCCATGAGGGCATTCAGGATGTATTGAGTCGAGGAAGACCTTAGCTAGGAAGAGGGTGGAAATGGAGGATCGACATGAATAGTATTAGGCGAGGGCTGGTAAATAGCTTTGTCGGGATCCATGAGACTTCTTGGAGGTCTCGGGTTATTAAGGAGGGTTGGCAACTCGGCCCCTTATGTGGTTCCTCCCCCATTTCCAAAGCTCCCTCCCCGAACCATGCTCACCACTCAGGCGGTTAGTGAGTCTCATATGAGGCTCCCTACTCTTATCATTATAGGGAGGATGACGTACGCTGGCAACCTGGGGGAGTATCTAGTCCACCATAGTATCAATCCGAAAATGGGTCCGCTCTACCCTAGCTTCCAGGTCAGATTAGCTATATCGGTGTCCCTGGACGCTACCGCAGTATCCCCTTCTGAACGTCTCAGCGAAACGGTTCGGTCAATGAGTCAGATTTTTTTTATAAGCTCACAAATTTATTAATAAGATCGATTCTAAAAAGAAACCGGAACAATGAGTCAGATTTATGGTTATCGCAGATTACTATTTATTAGTTTTTCTTTTTCAGTACTTTTATTTTGGAGATATCTGGTGTATGTAATTTTCATTTTTTGTTTTATATAATACCATTCATTTATCTGTCAAAAAAATATCATAATTCATATATTTTGACGAACCTAGAGTATGAGCTTTTCTATTTTGTTTCATATAATATCATTCATTTATCTGTCAAAAGAAATATCATAATTCAAATATTTTGACGAACCCAGAATAATGTTACTCTACACAAAAATAGAAAGTGCATCTCCCTCCCCATGGGAGGAGGGTGGGCAATTATACCTCCAACAGTACAAAATGTACACACAAGTCTATGGTTTTGTAAGAACTTTTGGTTTAGAAAGGACCTAAACAAAAGTGAAAAAGAAAAAGAAAAAGAAAAGTGTATATATAGTGAAAAGGCATGGTATATTTTAGTTTGTTCGTAGACAATAGTCCAAAGAAAATGAAAGCTGACGGAGGGCGGTGAGTGGGGCTGAAAGATGAAGGGAAGAGAGACAAAATCTTATCCTTAATTCCCCATCGTTGCCAACTTCTACGCTCCATAACCTTCCAACCCCCACCTTGGAATCAAATTCTCATCATACCAAATCATTGGTCACTTCCACGTGTTTACCAAATTCCCCTAAAGTTGTGCTCGGATTGTGAGAATAATATGTAAATTAAAGAACATACATTCGGATTGTGAGTATAATGCGTAAATTAAAAATATCCATTCAACAAATAAGAATGCTAAACTTATTGCTAATTTACTATCAATTTCTTTTCCTAATACCTTATTTTCAGAAGTCAAATCTCTGCTGCCCTTTTAAAAAAAGAGATCTCCTATCCAAACCCACCAAATGATGAGAATCGCTTGCTAGACAAGAGTTTTTTTTATATATACAAATAATGGTTTTATTCATGGCTTTAAAATAATGTATTACAAAGCTCGATGTATAATACCCCAAAATAACTTACCAAAGAAGAGAAACCACAAAAAATAAGAGGAGCTCAACTCCTAGCAAAAAAGTAAAAACAAGAAGAGGGGGAAGTCAACTAAAGAGTTATACTGACATCCTCCAAAATATCACCCGACATCCTGCAAATGCTGAAACTATGATATTGAAGCTTGCTAGACTAGAGTTATACTATGTTCATTATATGAGATATGAGTGGTCAATTTAAAATCGTCAATTTCAAGACCTTAAGAAATAAACCATATTTATATATTATTATTTTTGAGCGAAAAGTATAATTCATTAATTTAGATTTCAAATACATGAGTCTATTAGAGATAAATCTCTGACCACAAAAAACAGATAAAAGACATAATGATGTCGCAATTCTTTCCATACTATAATCATCCCTGACGGTATTGGGTGGGTCAGCTAACATTGAGTTGTGATGTCGCATAGGCAAGGAAGGAAGACGAGGGTTGAGAAGGTGATACTGGAATTCCTACTCTGAAAATTGGGCAAGGACTTCAACAATAATAGTGAGAGGCAATACATGAATCGGGGTTCCCTCCCTGAAAAAAAAATCATGATTCTCTGTTCACTAGGCGTTGAACCTGTAAAGACAAGCTCAAATAAAGTAAAAAGGACTCGCTGAATTAGCCAGATCCATAATCGTGAAAGGGGTCGAGGCGGTTGTAGCGATGGAGAACGGGGAGAAGGGCGCGCCGGCTGCGGTTGCGGCTTCAAGGACGTCTCTAGAGACGGCGACGGCAGCATAGATGGCGGTAGCAGAGGCGGCGCCGACCTCAGAGACGACAGCGGATTCACAAACGGCGGTGGCAACATCAGGGACGACGCCCTCAGAGGCGGAAACCCCTGGAGTTGCAGAGGAGGGACCGAAACAGGATGCTAGTGCTCCGGTTTGTATATGGTATATAGTTGTGTACCTGTTGGTTTGTAAGGATTTGTTAGCTAGATCATGTGTCCTATCTTTTCAATCTTTGAAAAGAGAGTGATTTATATAATGTTTTGCTGATAAATAAAAACAATACAAACCGGACCAGGGATTAACAAGAGGCAATGGAGGTCGGCCTCTTTCTGGTCACGATGACGAGGTCCCTCTTCAAGTCACGATCCACCTGCGGTCAAGAGTAAAGGTCCCACTCGTTCCCTAGATCATGTCGTTATAATTGTCGATTACATTGGACTAGATACCAATTTCCATGGCCATAGACATCACCGATGCATCCACCCATATCAAGATTTCGGACATCCAACAATTGGTTTTCCTTCTATTGGGGATAAGTCAACGTTCGTACCGCCTCCCACACATATCTTATCAACATGAGTAAGATCGACGTATCTACCTCTACTATGTGGTCGGTCCCTCGGATTCAAACTCAAGATCGGGAAGTGGTAACACCTAGAAGTGTCTTCGGTCACCCGACCCCTGAATATTCTCACCTTTTGGATACACCTTAAGTTTTTACGTGTCTAGGAAGACTCTTGGAAAGTGAAGAATTCTTTAAGACTCCGCTTTTGGACCTCAAGTTAGGGGTATGCAAATACTAGAAAGGAAGGCCTGGAGAAAAGATGAGCTCAAGCCAAGGTCAAAAGCAAGGAAGATAGGAAAATGGTGTTCTCATCCACGTAAGTTAGGACATTCCGCTCTACATTTGGGATGTTCCCGCATGTTGCAACACCATTCATGTGAGGTCTGCATAGCTTCCTCAAAGGAATCCATGAGTTTTAAAGGACCGGTCGTGCGGGGTAAGAGAAACCATCCGCGATCGGTAGTAAGCAGCATCTAGCCTGCCGTGCTACACGGTACCCTACATCTACATACATCGATATTGGGATAATTTTTACCGCGAAGGTGCACGAAGACCCTTCCAAAATACCGACAATGCACATAGTTCGTCATCCATAAAAGCTTCTGGCGTAGACCTCTGCTTCTATTTATAGGGTCCATCGGAAAAAATCTGACTTTTTCATGTTATGTGTTTGTAATGTATGATGTTGGTATCTTAATATATGTGGTATGTCACCATATTTATTGTTTCTCTTCTAGTAAAATGAGTCATACTCTACTAAAAATGTTCTCCCCGAACTCCTACAACAACAAACTATTATAATAACAAGAAAATTAAGATTTTCATTTTAAAAATTCAAAGTATTCAAAATTAAAGTATCCTACTAATAACTTAGCAATAGAACAATAACATAAACAAATATTATGTACTAATTTTCAATCGACCTAATTTATTTTGTGATAATCATCACTAATTTCCCTCTTCAGGCCCATTGGTATAGACCTTATTTAGCGAAAGAGATATATTTTATTGCTTGAGATAAAAGAGAAAAGAGAGAAGAATAGTGAGGTTGCAGTACGTCCTAAAATAGACTACAACTAATCCTCTAAAACAACTTCTGACATAAATGGAATTTTGAAAACTCAGACAATTGAGACGTACAAATAAAGTAAAAATAAAACCATATCCGGCTCAATTGAGTGATGCGCCTGGTTCGGAGAGGAAGCACTCATGGTTGTTAGTCCTTCTAGGCAGATGCTCTCATGGCTCATATCGGGGTTGTTTCTCAACCCTCGCCTACACTTCTTCCAACTAATCCTCCCATTTTCTCTTGTGAGATGGGGTTTTCTTCAGTTCCTCTCCTTTTGAGGAATCCCCTAAAAACCGTGTTGGAAAACCTGTTGGGATAAACCTGCCTAATCCTGGGTATGGAAAGACAGTGGGTGTCGCTAAACCCCCTATGTCTCCTATGAAGGAGGGTGACCTAGGTTGAGTTAGAAGTCCCAACTGATCTTGGTGACTTAGGTAGAACGTTGAACCCCAAGTTATTCTATGGCAATTGGATTGAGCCAAAACTTGGGGGAACCTCAGGGGACATGTCAGCTCTAGGATAGTCCACTCTCTCGAGATGGGTTTCGCGACTAGGGTGATATCAGGTGATGTCAAGGAAATGTCATACATAGGCACTTCTAGGAGAGATATCTCGAAATCAAAGGATGTGTGTCCCAACCACCAATAGTTGAAGCAGAACATCGTGATGGGATCGTGCTTGAGAAAAACCCGAATGGGGTCTGAATGGGGTCTTGATACTTTGCCAACTCGAGCACCACCAGACGATGGAGGGGAAGGTGTGGCGGATTCCAGAATCAAACTCGTACCTTTCCCCCAACAGAAGCCCCACTTGACAACATGCACGGTGACACAACTCCCTAAAGAGTCACCCATCCTGGTACATGTTACACTTGTGGAGAACTTTTGAGATAACACTTAGACCTGCACCAAGAGTTGGATCCTCTTAATAGGTGGAGAGGGGGATAGGTCATTTGCTAGAATATCTGTCAAGATGAGGGGATAATTCCGGAAGCACTAGGGTTCAAACTTATGCACCCTATCCATGGACGCATGGGATACAAAGTAAAACCCATAGACACCCGTGGAGAGATACTTCACCATGATCCCCTTAGCGGAAGAGCCCCATTCTCGAATGATAATTTGTAGCATGAGCTCTCATTTGAACGGACAAAGAGATAGAAGTCGACCCAATATCCCAAAATGCATGCACACCATATAAAGGACCGGTAACTAGGTTGTAGGAACCCTAACAATGGCGTCCTCGTCAGGCACCAGAGAGCACGCCATCAAGGAGGCGACGATATCATCCAAGGATGGGAAAGATGCATCCACCCACGTCGGCATCCCCTTTAGGTTGTCCGGCGGAATTGTCTCTAGCACAATCCGAGGAACCCTAACAACATGGTCCGTCAGTTGTTGATAGATACCAGTCCATGGGAGAGGAGGCGAGGGGGGTCTTGTCCAGTGAGGTGGCCAGAAGTTGTAGCAGTATCGGCGTTGGAGGAGAGTTCCGGCTCTGAGAGTGCACAGGAGAAGGCTTCTTTGGGTGACGTCAATATCACATACACTACCCAAGAGCAGGCGTGTTAGCCGCTGACTTTTTCTTACGAAGGGATCGCTTGAGGAGGACGACCACGATGTCGTGGGATGGCCGGGGTGGGGGAACGAGGTCTGAAGGCATCAATGAAGTGATGGAAGCCATTGATACATGGAGGATGGATGAGGAAGGGATGAGAGAAGGAACCCTCTTTATTTACTTCCTCACACGTGCAAGCTTTTTGAAGTCCATGATAGGGCACTATAAGGGAAATGGGTAATGAAGATGGTGAGCAAGATAGACGCACCAAAGTGGTAAGGGCTTGGGATAACAAAGCATTGGTGGAAGAGATTGGTGTAGGAGCTATTAGGGTAAGAGATATGGAAAACTAGGGTTCCGTGTATTATTTATTTGTTTGGTGTAGACTTAATATTTCTAGCATTTTTTTATCAGCTCAGGTTTTTATTAGAAAAAAGACACTTTCGGATGGGGAAGCATCCGTTGGTCAAAGACCAATACAGAAAGAACTTCCACAATGGAGCTAAATGGCATAACCCTTTGAAAAAAACACAAAAAACAAAAAGACCAAACAAGCCCTAATACTTACGAGATAAAGCTTTGAGATCCTCACAACTCTTAGTCGCCGTCAGGTTCCACATCTCCGCAGCAAACATGCGTTTTAGTAGCACGTTCACGACTAAAAGAACGAGTTACTGGCCTACTATGAATAGTGAACGTTCTTTTGGAGTGCTTCTACAAAGCACGACCCTCTCGAGGCGACTTGTGAAGCAGAGCAGCCTTCCACAGAGGGTCAACGGTTTGACCCTGAGTAATGGCCAGAGCACCATCAAAAACTGGGACAACACGACTTCTACCACAAGACTGCTGAAACAGCCCCACTCAATTGGACCTCAAAGGTTGGCCCAACCAGAACAAGCCCGACCAAAGCAGCATGGGCCCCTTCAAAAGTCCCAACCGGATATGTCGTAGGCCCACAACTTAAAGCTGGTGACTCAAGCCCATAACCACTTTGATCCGAACCGAAGGCTTGTACAGACCCAATTGGGCTCTGGAGAGCCATGTTCAGTTCAAAAACCATGGGCTCAAGACCCAGGCCCACGAGTGTGTCACTGTGCTTCGTCTCCAAATAGATAGGATCAACAAGCTCGATCTTTAATAGCTTATTTATTTATTCATATTAATCAAGGAAACGAGGTTTTGTTTTTCGAATGGACAAAAGCTTTTCATTTTTTTTAATTTAAGATATAAAAACGTAACAATTCTATTAAATGATATATATGTTATAACGGATAGCACAACATCTCTACACAAAATTATAATTTTACCTAAAATATAATATAACTATAGTATACACATCAGTCAGTTAGACACTAGTATCATAAATAAACAACACTGATTTATCACTTTAGCATAGGGAATAACCCCTCAAAATCCTAATGTCGTCGACGATGGTGATTCTTCCATCTTCTTCATCTCCTACACTCCCCTAATTTCTGTTGGTTAGCTTGACCATAGTAGTATTATAAAAAATTCTTATGAGGTTCCCTTGGTCTGTCACTTGATTTAGGGTTGATAGAGTTGTTTTTTATGACGATCAGTGTCTATGCTGATGAGAATATGTTCTTCGACGAGTGGTGGTTACCAGAAGTGGTTTTGGTGGTCATATAGTGGCATGAATACAATTTTTTTTGGCTAGCAACATCAAAGAAATAGAGCCTAAAGGCGATGGGCATGATCCATGATAACATATATGGCCCTCTTCAAAAGACAGAGTAGCAGCGAGACACTTTTACTTGAACCAGGTCGAGCCAGGATTGGTTATTTTGTTTCTTAGTTTTTTTCTTGACGTTTATCCCAAACTGTCAAAACTGATTGTGTATCGATTACGGTTCTAGGGTTAGTATGAGGAATTGTCCAACTGACGATCCGCGCCTCTACTGGTTCTCTCTATACGTGTTTTTTATCAGTGAAATATTATTAAAAATCCCGTCTTCCAAGGTGGAAAACAAGGATAGAATAATACAACTCTGATGGGGATCAAACAAAGACCTCTCAAGAAAAATCAAGGAAAAACAATTACATCAAGTAAAAACCTGAAACAGAGGCACTTAACTGCACGGGCCGTGGGTCACGCCTCACAAGAAGGAAAGCAGCTCTCTTAAGCAGTTGCTTGGGGACTCGCACCTAATCAAAACTGACACTCATACACTAGATCTCCTGCAAACCGGAGAATGCTAAATACTGAACGTATGAGCTTGAACCTTCCTCAGAACTTCGTCGAGAGTATCACCCGTCCATTAAAACCCGCTCCATTTCTTTGGAGCCAAATATGCTAGCAGGTGATATAACACACCTTTAACCAAATTTTCTTTCGGCCAAAAAAACTACTCTCGGCCCAAACCCGCAACATCGACAAAAAATCAGCCGCGTCACCCAAAACAAGGACCACCAACTATGAATTTTACTCCACAAGCCCCATGCATAATCATAGTGCAATAAAAGGTGGATTGAGTCTTCAAATACCAATATACACAAATTGCACAACATAGCTTTTAAAGCAATCCTGCAGCCTCCAACATGAGATGACCCAACATGAATATGTGCCATAGATCAAGTCATGAATATATTCAATGTCGTAGCTTGTCATGTATCCTCAGACCAAGGAGTCTTTGTGACTGCTATGCAGTAAACAACTGAGTTTGACTTGAGCCCAACGTTGCATGTGAAAGGGTTTCCATAACAGCCAGAATTGGCTTGGGGACGGGCTGCATGAGTGACATGAAACATAACTAAGGGATTTATCTCTCATACTACAATATAAGAATGATATCGGTTCACAATCGGTTGATCGAGATTGACTGAAAGAATAGCACGACCATGCACATGATACTGGGTATCATGTTTTTATAAGCTCAATTTTTTTTATTAAAGTAAACCCTGTTCCAAGAAGGAAAACGACTATTACACAGAATCTCTGAAAAGAGTTAAGTGACCTAAACACACCAAAAGAGCTCAACAAAAAAAGAAAAAAGCCAATGAACAATTCCTCGAAATACCTCGAACAAGCGTCCCTCCTAGACCCACGAACAATACCTCAGGGTGACCTAGGTGAATCCTCTAGTCTCAAAGAGACTAAGTGATCTCTGCCCCTCCATTCAAATCCCAGGCAAGAACAGATTATGTAAGAACCGCTCCCGGTCGATCCCGGTCGAACCGATGACTTCTAAGACCAGTTTGACTTTTTGCCGGAAAAGTCAACCAATGACTAAGAAGGTCATTCGGGGTTTTTTCGGGGCCTAAAATGCTTATCCGTCATCACGGTTGGCTTAATTGGGCCGTTTCCTTTCATTTGAGTATAATATTGAAGGAAGTCAAATTTGGTCAAAATCGGACTTTTTTTATCGACTAAAACAATATTAATTATTGTGCTGGAAATTAATTTGGAAAGCTAGAGGACCTACTTGGACACTTGTCCTTATTTGGTTAGAAGAGAGAAAAGGGAGTTGTCTTGGACCACTATGCCCTCCTAAAAGCCTCTACAAGGGAAAATATCTAAAGGGCTTTTAGGCATTAACCATCTCTAGGTCTTATATGGATTTAGAAGACCAATTTTGGTTCATTTTTGTGGGTGTAGCCGAATTTTGAGAGGAGAGGAAGAGAGAGGATCTCCCATGGAGTCTTGAAGAAGAAGCAAAGGAAAAAGGAGCAACTTGGTGCCATTTCCTACCCCTTTCTTCTCCATTTCATCATCATCATCTCCATCTCACTCTTTTAAAGGTAATGGAACTAGCCTCATCTCTTTTCCCTTCATCTCATTTCATGGGTTTTGGTTTGGGTTGGCTAGAAGTTGTTGGATTTAATTGAAATGAGGTTAGATGATGTTGATAAGAAGCTTTGGTGGGTTTTTGATGGAAGAACTTGGATTTATTGGAGTTTTTGATTTGATTTTGATTTGAAGAATCCTTGGAAACTTGTTTATTTGTTGATTCCTACCATGGGTAGAGGAGTATTGGAGGTATCTGACTTTTTTGAGAGTTGGAGATGGTTAAAAATGGAGTTTGGTAGTGGATTTTCGGAGAAAAGGAGCTGGAGGTTGAAGAAGGGCGAATCTGCCCTGGAGCGTCACGGATCCGTGACGGATTCCGTGACAGACAGAGTCACGGCTCCGTGAGGGAGTCCGTGATGGCACACGTCACGGCTCCGTGACGTCATTCGTGAGGGTTGGGGTCACGGCTCCGTGACCGTGGCCGTGGCAGACCTGTTATGTGTTTTTTAGGGTTTTACTTCGTTTTCGATCCTTGTTTGGAGCTGAGCTTTTGGGAAGGTTTCGAGGACTTTACTTACTGTTAAGTGGAGTCTAATTAGAGTTTTTTTGGTGTTTAAAGACCTTGGGACCTAACTTGAAGAACGAAGACCACGCCGGGACCCGTGTGAAGAACGGAGTTGCGACTTTTGAGCTTGACAGCAGAGTTTAGAGGAAGACCACAAGGTAGGGAAAGTCTTAATTTCTTATTCAATGCTTAGTATGCATGTTAGGTTAATAAAATTGGAAAGGTCCTAGAATTGCCTATAGGATGCGAATAACTAGATTAATCGTATTTCAATTACTAATAATCGGATGAGTCTAGTATGCATGCTTAGGATGAAGATGACTAGTGAAGCTTGCTTTCAATACTTGGGACTTGATTTACTGGTAGAGAGGCTGTGAAGAGCTCTCGGATTAGTTGTGTGCTAGGTTCACATGCTTGGTTGCTAGTTATTAGGATAATTTAAGAGTCTAATGAAACTAGTTAGCTTGTATGATTGAATGCTTAATTGATCGTTCACATGATTGTTGATTGGTTGAATGCTTACTTGGTTGATTTAGTGATTGTGTTGATATAATTGTTGATTGAACGGATGATCGAGTATGACTGGTTGTGCCACGGGGTACAATCGGGTGATCGATGTACCGCTGGTTCGTGACAGGTAAGTATGCGGTAAGTGTGGAGTGTTATTGGATGTCTTTGCTGTGATGAAAGTATGATTCGATGAGTGTTGATTGGTGGATAAGTTATGGTGTGTTTCCTTTATTCATGTTCTTGAAATGGTTGCTTGTTCGGTTCGGTACTACACCGGGGGGGGGGGGGGGGGGGGGGGGGTAATCCGGTGCCGTGGTTGTGGTGGAGTTTGACAGATACAGTGAGATATTGGTTGAGTATTGGAGCATGAGGGAATTGGTTACTGGATATTACGGGAATTGATTACTGGCAGATCCTACGGGATATTGATTTATTATTGGCAGATCATGCGGGATATTTATTGATGCGGGATATTTATTGATAATTGGCAGATCCTGCGGGATAGTGATTGGATTACTTCATGAGAGATGGTTACTGAGGTTTCACCCAAGGGTGTGCGTCCTACGGGAGCACTACCTTGGTTCCCTATGACATACGGTCCTTTGGAGGCATTTCCGAGAATTCCGATGATAAGCGCCCATTTGGGATTGTTTCCGGTGCCCCGACGCATGTGCCTCCTCTGGACCGAGGGAAAATCTGATATGACATGGGTACTCTGGTGGATCGGAATTATGGGAACCGATGTGATCCCAGAATCTATCCATGGATCGGAGGCTTGAGAAAGCAAGTGGTTGACATGATATCAATTACACCCATTTTACTCTTATCGATTTGTTATAGTACTTTTATGAACTCTTTTAAGTTACTGTTATCTTTAAGAGTGCGATATTATTGCGATATATTTTATTCATTAGTACTTCATTGTTAACTGTATTATCATGTTATTTGCATTATACGTTTAAATATTTTAAGTATTGATCTAAAGGTGGAGTTATTGAGATTTTTCCTACTGAGCGCAAGCTCATCCCCTTTGTTCCTCTTACTGTTTTTCAGGAGTGCCCGATGTTTAGAGAGTTCAAGGCTTGGGAACTTCAGCTTATTTTGGGGATTGTCATAGATTTATGTTGGTCTTTCGCACTAAACATTTTATATATTTTACTTTATGTTTGTTGAGCTGTGACTCACTGGAGATTCTAAACTATTTACTGATGATTTGAGGAGGTTTACTGAATTATTTAGAGGTTTACTTTATTATTTTGTCGCTTTTCTATTATTAATTCTGGTCACGTCTCGAGTATGGTCAAAACCGGATTTAGGGCGTGACAGATTAGCCTTATACGCCCCCCGTATGAGTACTCGCAGGACCTAAGAGGGAACAGGCGAAGCCCGAACAAGAATAACGAATGGGAACTAACTAGACCTACAAAAGTAGTACAAAGGACTCACACTCGGGGATGCCTCCCCTGAGGTCGAAGGCACCACCCAGGCCGCCTAGACCAGTCAGGAAAAGAAGTACCCGACCTCAAGGAACCCGCTTGCCACAAGACACTAAAAGAATGACTCTAGATCTTGTGAAACACCATATCTCTGTAATCCATGACCCTATTAAAAACAACCGAGTTCCTCAACAACCAGATCTTCTAAACAATGACATAGCACACCCAAAGCCAAGACTTCCAAAAATGATGAGAACCAATCTCCACATAAGTAAAACATCGCTAAAAGTCTTGGTCATCACCCACAACAATCCACACCACACAAAAACCCGACCCCATAACCACCAAGAAACATGGCAATGTAAAATTAGATGATCATAGGTCTCCATGAATAGCTTACAAAAAGGACAAAAAATATGCGCAATAGTGAAAGGACAGCTGCGACTCTCCAAGAAAACAGTAGTGGGTAAAGCATTCTGAACTATTAACCAAATCAAAACCGAGAGCTTGGGAGGCATACATACAACCCATAAAATATTCTCCCAAAGCTGAACCACTACCTCTTCCTCTTCCACCAAGAGCGAGTAAGTAGAAGAAAAAGTAAACCCCGAAAGATTTTTCCTCCATAACAAGATACCCTCCGAATCAGGTGCCACAATGAAAGGGGGCTTAAGTGCACAAGTCGAGGATACCGATTTGCGAGACTACTGATCATCCCAATTTGTTTCATATATCCTGGTTTGACAGTCCTTCTGAAATTCCAACATCGAGGAGTCGAACCGGGGAGTACCCACCACCTCCCGGTCGCACTCGGCCACCATGTGACCTATCATCCCACAATTATAACAAAACACATGTAGTTTTGTATAAGTATGAGTGACATGAAGCAGGTTTGGAAATTCTCGAAAGGGAAGCAGGAGTTGTCTGCGGAGGGGGAGTTCCATAGGATGCTAGAAGCGAACCTTTACTGATCCTCCCCATCATGTACCCCATTGATCGCACGGGATATGTACACAAATCCATAATGTAACGACCGCCGCGGTTTAAAAGAATTAATTATTTTAAAATCGTCGTTTGGAACGTCGTGGTTGGAAAACGAGGTGGAAAATTGGAACGAGTGCAAAGTAAAAAAGAAGATAAAAAAAGAGAGGTTGTTTTTGGGCCAAGCTGATTTGGGCTGACTTAGGCCCAGTCAGAAGAACCAAACCCAGTCACCGCGCCAGCCCAGCTCAAATTCGAGCAACCCTAACGAGCTATTGTTCCCTCTTCTTCTTCAGTACGCATCCCTAGGTCGTTCTCTCTCTCTCTCTCTCTCGAAACGTCTCTCAGATCTCGCTGCAGATCATCTCTCACCCTCCCTCCTCCACCACCATGCCCCGCCCTCGTTCCCTTTCTCTCCATTTCCTTCTCTCTCGCTCGAGCCACCTTCTCGAGCCCGAGCTCTGCGAATCGAGCCACGGCGACCTCGAGACCGAGACACCGGCGCTTCCTACTCGAGCCAAATCGCACCGCACCTTCGAGTGAGCTCTCAGCACCGGTAAGCAAACGCATCGGTCCCTTCCTCCCCCACCTGAGAATCGCGTAAGCGAGATCTCTTCGGCTGAAACTCCTCGTGACGGCTTCTGCCACTCGCCGGAGAGCCCGACCCAGATCCGCCGTGCTCGAGTTGAGTCTGTGAGGGTGTAGATCCCCGCTGGACGTAGGTCGCCGGAGAGAGTCACCGGAACTACAACGAGAACCGACACCCAGAGACGTCGTGACACGAGCTCCTCGCCGCCACCGTCACCGGCGACTGGAACAAGCCCTCGTTGCCCCTCCTCGTGCTCTGTGTCGGGCTTCCAGACGGGGTTGGGCATTGGGCCAGGTTGAGTGGGTCGGGATGGCCTTGGGCCTAGGATGGGCTTCGGGCCGGACCAGGCCTCGGGCTAGGCCCAGGTTCCTGAACCGGGTCTGGACTCGGGTCCAGACCTAGGTCGGAACCGGGTCTGGGGCCGGGTCCGGTTCAGGTCTGGGTTAGGTCCGGTTTCGGGTTTGGACCGGGTCTAGATACGGGTTGGGCCTGGATCCGGGTCGGATGCGGGTCACGATAGTTTTAATTAATTAATTTTAAATGGGAGTTTTTAAACGGTTTTAAATCGGAGGACTTAAAGGACTTAACTGATAAGATTAGAGGACTGTTATGGACTGGACCGGGTCTGATTACCGTCCTTTTGTTAAACCCAGGCTTGGACCTCGATCGTGGAGAAGACCGGAGGTAGGCCGGACGTCAGCAGCTAGGACACGTAGCTGTTAGTTCATCTTGAGGTAGGGAAAGTAGCGAATACCGGTTTAACTGCAGAAAGTTACTAGTATGCATGTTAGGTGATAATAAAATTGGAAAGATCATAGTTTGGCATATAGGATGTGATTCACTAATTTAGCCGCTTTCAATATTTTGGGAATTGTCGTGCTGGTAGAATGACCATGTCGTGCTGGTAGAATGACCATGTCGAGCCTTAGGATTGTTTGCTGATTGTCTGCTTGTGTGCTCTGCGTTGTTTAAACGGTTAATAATAACAAGCATGAAAATGAGTAGAAGTGAACTTAGTGATGCATAGTGGTAAATTGATTGGTTGGATTCTGTGAGTATGACATGGTGAAACGTGGGAATGTTGGGGATTGGATACCGGTTAAGCCGGTGGGGTTACCACGTTGAGGGTGGTTCGGTAAGTGTTGGTAAGCGTGGGACAGTTGTGAGTGTGTTTAAGAGTCTAGTCATGGTGTATTTCGGTGTAACATGTTGTTGCTATGTGTGGGCAAGTGTGCCGTGTTTGATGAATTGTGAATCCTTGATTGTGATATGGTCAGATGGGTGATAGAACGACGTGTGGTGTAACTGTGATAAGATTGTTGGGCTTGTTGAGCCGTGCTTGATCTGTGGCATTGCGATGCGTGATTTCATCTTGATGTGTGTTCCGGCATGGTACCTACACCGAGGGGGTGTGCTGGACTGGGGTAGTACCTAGGCCGATGGTGTGGTCCCACGTATGAGCGGTCCCCCAGTGTGTTATTCCGGTACGATGCCTATACCGAGGGGGTATGCCGGTGTAGGACATCTAGGCCGACAATTTGCGATTGGGCCTACGGGTCGTATTCGACCGACGGTTCGAGCCGACGGGCCTACGGGTCGTGTTGGGCCTACAGATCGTGGTTGGGCCTACGAGTCGTGTTCTACTCCGATGATCTATGGTCCTTTGGGGACATTTTCGGGCCCCCGGATGAGATGCATTCCTAGAGAACGTTTCCGGTCGCCCTGACGCATGTGTCTCCTCTGGACCGAGGGGCTATCCGAGATGATGCGATGACTTTCCGGTGTGATATGATAGAATTCGGGGATTGTGGTACGGGACGTGTGCTGGTTTCTTTTGTGTGTGATACGTTTACTGTTGGTTATTGTTTTATTGTGTGAAAGCGGTCGTCTGAGTGTGTTGTAAGTTTGGCTATGAACCCCGGTTTGACAGTTAGTTATGATGTACTAGTATGCCCTAATTGGACGGTTACTCGTGGTGGTGAGCCGATGTTCATTACCTTAACTACTTTTCCTACTGAGCGAAAGCTCAACCCTTACCTTGTTGTATTTCAGGTTTTGAGCGGGATGTGTACTAGCTGGATGCTCGATGCTTGGGAGCTAGCGAGGGTCCTAGACTAGTTGTCTAGTGACGTACCGTGTTTTGAACTAAGAACTGTTTTTACGGTTTATTTAAGAGTTGTTGACTCTTTTTATTCGAATTTATGAAATTACAATTTATTATTTTAAGCTTTATTACTTTACTTTCGCTTTATTTATTTATTATTTTAGTTCACGTCTCGAGTCCGGTCAAAAGCGGATTTGGGGCGTGACACATAACATTGCACCGATCGTTTCTCCCGTGGTTTTGGTACAGACCAAATGAGGGAGGCCACAAGCATGCACCCATAGTTGGATCCTATCCAGGGTGGGGGGCTCTCTAGCCATCAGGTTCAGGTCACCCAGCAGTAGTGGTCTCCTATCGAAGCACCACGGTTTGTTATCTCAAACCCATGCCCGGGCTTTCTCCGTCTCAAAGTAAAACCCGAAGATAACTGGTCCAATGTCTTTGATCACCAGTCCCTCAGTTGATTTACCCCATGCCTTGGTGATGATGCAAAGGAGAACCTCTTTCCGAGGCGGCTTGGACGTACACAACTTACCCATCATGGAAAATTGTTGCCTAGCCAGTATTGATGGGTTCACCAGAGTGTACGGTACCATCACCTCGATCTCCTCCTCTTCCTCCAAAGAGCAAGCCGAGAGGCCGTCATGAAGGTTGAGCAGTTGGGAGTCCAGTCATACCATAGAGGGAGGCGCCATCGAGGTTGAGCTGGCTTCCTTTAGTCTGAACGTTCTGCGGCGGTAAGTCATCCTCGGTGGTGATGTGAGCACCGTCAAGATCATGGGGACACGAGCGGAGTTGGGAACCCCAACCCCCTCATAGAGAGTAGCCACCTCCGCCCTCCCTAGCTTCGGCCTCCCATGTTCAAACATGGGGGCTTTCCCTTTAAGAGGGTCCCGGTTCAGTGGGGGCACTGGGTTGGTGGTGGGTACCGTCACAAGCGGCACATCGATGGGGGGATTCAAGGCAACAACGATCTGAGCAGAGTTAGCGATGGGGGTAGCGGGTTCCACCGGTGGTTGGAGAGTAGGGACAGTCACAGGAAGCAGCAAAGCCTTCACGTCGTCGAGAGCGGACGTCGGGGCCTTCAACTCGACAATGGGGGCGGCGGAGTTGAATTCACCAAAACCCTAGCGTTGCTTGTAGAGGAATCTAGGGTTTGGTTCTTCGAAGGCCGACCCCATCGAGCTTTACTCAGAGGATTAGACGTACCGGGGGAGAAGGTCACGGTTGTCGTATTCGGGGGAGGAAGGAGAGACATCATGGAGGAGAGGGAAGGAGAGATCGGGGCGGTAGAAGAATGTTTAGGGTTTTTTCTGCGCCTCGGTTTAATGAAATGCCTTCGGGCTGATGAGGGGCGAGGTGGAGGTACATGTGGGAGAGACTGCATCAAAACTGACTGCGATAGAATAAAACCGTGAAAGATAGGAGGCTCCATAAATAGGATATGGTTTTTTCGAAATAAGAGCAGATCTCAACAATTGCAAGAGAATTAACAAGTTGAAGTATTGTTGTAGGATATATAAAAAGCGTAGATAAATTCAGTTCACGATAGGTACCATTATTATAATTTTTTTCTATAGAATGACAGCAATAACCTTCAGGAATAGACATTTGTCTCCCACGTGTATTTTTATATACCATAATGATTAAAGGTTAAAAAATATAATAATCATATTATAACAGAAAAATAGCTGAACAGATTGATAATATTGTTAAATTTGTATGTGAATTTTTAAGAATTTAAGAATTCTACTTTTTTGGTAGCGTATGAACTTATAATATTCATGACTGATAACCTTCTATAATTATAAAAGTGTTTCGGGGTAAGCAAGAGGGATAAGAGGATAGCAATGACACTAGAACCACCATTTGTTTGTTTCGTAGTGTAGATTTGTCATTTTTCCGGCGTGGACGTTGAAATTGGTTAATCTCCCTATAATAAAGTCCATAGGAAGAGTACAATCATCCACGAATAGAGCTTTAATTGTCTAAGTAATATATCATAATTTTGGGGTATTAATAAAAATGTATTGAAACAATTCTTTATTATTATAATTATTATTAGGGATAATTCCATTTTAATACCCTAAAACTTTCGGAATTCGTTTTTAGTACCCTAAATGTTTTTTGTACCACTTTAGTACCCTAAATCTTTGTTTATTCTAGTTTAGTACCCAATGTCTGATTTTCCATCCATTTTTGGATGGAAAAACGTCATGTGCCTTGCACATGACCCTATATTTTATAATAATACCAAAACTACCCTTCGGTAGTTTAAACAAATTGAATTTTTGAAAAATAAAAATGATTTTTTATATATAAAAAATCAGACGTTGGGTACTAAACTGGAATAAACAAAGATTTAGGGTACTGAAGTGGCACAAAAAACATTTAGGGTACTAAAAACGAAATCCGAAAGTTTTAGGGTACTAAAATGGAATTATCCCTTATTATTATTATTATTATTATTATTATTATTATTATTATTATTATTATTATTATTATTATTAAACTGGAATAAACAAAGATTTAGGGTACTGAAGTGGCACAAAAAACATTTAGGGTACTAAAAACGAAATCCGAAAGTTTTAGGGTACTAAAATGGAATTATCCCTTATTATTATTATTATTATTATTATTATTAGGGAACCTAGTTACTCTGTTCTCTATGTCCCAATGATTTTTCTACCATCTTTTATCTCCAACGCGGTGCTCACAGTTGTTTTCATCGTGTTACCGAGTGCTCCTACCATTCAGATGTGTTTGGAATGCTCTCGATCAATGTTGGCTCTCCTCACCACTTACCTACGGTCTTCATGAAACCGGTCAGAGGGAGAAAGGCCTATAAGAAGACCTTTATCGTTTCGACTTCCACACCTCCCCTCCCATCATCCATCAATCCTCGGTCATGGCGTCGTTGTCTCTCACGGAGAGCCCTTCCTTTTCCACGGGAGGCCCTATCTTGGTACCGTTGTCGACCTCTATCTCACATCCTCGATCGCCTCAGGATGTCATCCGTCCCAAACCCCCTAGGAAGCCCAAGCAGAAGCAGCCACAGACTCCTTCCCCTTCTCCGGCCTTGGGGTCCACTTGATTTCCTTTTCCGCATCCTCTCGCTCTCTCGTAGGGCCCTGTGCAGTTTGTAGTTACTCATCCCATAGCGTCTCTCCATTTGAAAGTCTTCTCTCAAGGCCCAACTGCAATTCCATCACTACAGCCTTCCACTCTCTCATTGGGCTCTATGCAAGTTGCAGTTCCTCATTCCATGGAGTCCCTCCCGCTGATGGTCTACTTTCAAGTCCAGAAAGGGGTTTTTCCATCTCAGGCCGTACTACCAGGGGTACGGGGACGCAAACCTTGGAAAGCGACTCCTACACGGGTGAAGACCCATGCACAAGAGGTCATTTCGTTGACGTGGATTCCCCAAGACACAACACCGAGGATTATGCCAACCCCACCCTCTCCGAATTTCAATGAAAAAATCACACCTCATCAGGAGGTGATCTCAAGGGCGGAGGTTCGCCAGACTTCACAGGGAGGGGGATCGTTGTCGATTCTAGGGAGCATGCCGCCACTAGTGACGACTACGTTCACGTCTTTGGACGATATAAGAGCCTCTTTGGAGACGTATACTCCCCTGTTGGACAAGGATTTTATCGTCCGAGTCCTTGTATCACAACTACCTTCCCTAGTCTCCATGCGCTTCGGGTTGGTAGGGAGGTTCCTTTCTCCTCAGCCGCATGAGGTGGACATAAAATACATCCATTGTAGATGTCGTTAGCCCACATTTATGATCTTTTTAGTCCTGGATCGGTATAAGTTGATGCATTTTTCTCTCGTTTTGTGCAATTGATCTTATTTCAGGGTTTATCAAGTATTTGGAGCAAAAAGGGCCAAATCTAGAGCGAAACGAAGCAAAAATTGATGTTGGGCATAAGCGTAGGTTAAGTGTTCCCCATACGCCTAACCGTGCATGTTGGATAGAAGCGCCAGAAAAATGCACCACTAAACTATACCCCGTGCAAGGTTACTAGAAACGTACGGTTATGTGTACCCCGTACGTTGAACCGTGCAAAGTTTCTAAGATATGTATTCCAGCTGTGATTCCTTGTTTTAATTAGGTTTTGGCCCTAGATATAAATAGTGATATCAGCTTAAGTGGCGGTCACGAAATTGGAGAGAAAAAAACACTTGGACAACTTAGAGAGCTTTTGGGAGAAGATCAAAAGGAGAGATACGGGGATTACATCAAAGGTTTTGTGTAGTTAAGATTCAGACTTGATACTTGTATTACTTTCATCAGTTAATATGAATAATATCGTTTCAATCCCTTCTCTGTGTTCTTATTCTTTTGTCATGAACTAAATTATCATGATCTAGGACTAGGGGAACAATGTGATGAACAATTTAACGGGATTCAGTATACATTTGCAACTAATACTATTCTAAGGGAAATGGGAATTCTTTCAATGTATTCCTAACCATCTCTCGATCGTATTAAGACCCTAATATACTCAGTCCACTTAATTATCTCTAATCTACGTGTAGAACAGTGTACACCATTACAGTTTATTAGTTCCTCTAATTTTCGGGTTTTACTCCTATAGTTATTGCACTCGTGCCGTGTCAGTCTAACCATATTCTAGTCTAGATTGAAACCCGAGCTATCTAATTCATTTTTCCTCATATTAATCTCATTTCTCAATTGTTGGTTAACATGATTGAATCAATTATCACGTGATCAAGGGGGCAAGGCATTGCGAACGACTATAGTTCAAGTGATCAGTAGTATATCCTCCGTTCTCGCAGACCATCAAGACTATAGTTCTGCCTAACCTGAAGGCACCATTTTCTAGCACCGATTGGGAGGACAAGAACCTGATAGTGGGAGGGGGGCAAAAACCTTGGTTGAGGAAACATAGCCCACGGGGATGTCGGCTCAAAACTAGGTGGTGCCACCCCAAATGCACCCCATTCAGCACATTCTCCAGCACGAGATCTTAGCTGGATTCGAGCAACGCCAAAAATTGCCCCCTTGTATGGTGAAGGAATCACAGAAGAAGCAACCACCAAAGAGAGCTCCAAGGAAAGCGAAGACCCTCAAGGCCCTGGCCCGAAAAAGGGGCCCCGACCAAGTGCTGCAGCAACTAGCTCCAAGAAGCAGGCTTTTATTTTAAGAGCATGAGGTGCCTGTTGAGGTGCCGAAGCCGAAGCCTCAAATAAAATATTGTATTTTAGAGGCTTCGAAGCTGAATTGGAGAATTCTGCAGTGGTGAGAATCCTACAGAGATGCACGCAAAGATGTCCAGAGTTAAAATATTAATTTTATATATTGTACATCAACAAATCGTTATTTTTTTAATTAAACTATTTACTCGTAATCAAAATTAATTAGAAAAAAGATTAATGAAAATGAATAAAATTAGTAAAAGATTTAGAAAATGACAAAAATATACTAATAAAAGAGAAATAAGAAAAGATATTAACAAAAAATGACTATTTATTTATTAAAAACTAAAATATAATTAATAAATATATAAAAAATAAGTAAAGAATTTTTAAAAATAATTTAATAATGAAATGAATATAGGAAAAGATAAATACAAAATTATTAAAAAAAATTAAATAAGTAAATAAGAAAAGATAAATACAAAATTTAATTAACCAATTTATAAAAAAAGGATTAAAAAAAGAAATAAGAAAAGATAAAAAAGGAATAATAAACAAAAAAAGAAAGAAAAACATATATTGGACGCGCGTTGCACGGGGAGAGAGGAAGCGTTGAGGTGCCGAAGCCGAAGGAGAGGGCACGCGTTGAGCTGCGGCGTCGCGCGTGGAGAAGCCCTAGGCTTCGGAAGCCCAGGCTCCCTGACGGGCTCCTCACGTTGGAGCGGGCCGACGCTCAGGCACCCTGACGGGTTGCGGTTGTGGCTTCTTGTTTTGGGCTATGGCTGCAGATGCCCTAATGGACATCAACCAGAATATGATGGAGGCCCAACGGGTTCATGTCCTGACCATATCGACGAAGGCTGGTAAACAGTCTCATCGAGAGTTATGATAGGCCCTTGCTTTGTTGGGAGATTGAACCTCTTCCTCTCCCAAATTTCTCATGGCCCTATTTGGCAGTGTCATGTTCTGTAGGGCGATACCCATATTGTCCACGCGACCCAAGGCAACATCCTCTCATGGAATTTAGCCCCAATAGTCTTGTGTTATTGTGCGCATCTACACATATCAGTTCTTCTCTACCATCCCGTGTAAAAATCTTTTTCTTAGTTACGTACGTCGGATCACTTGTTTGTTTTCAAATGGAAGAACCTTGTTGTTCCCCTAACTTGTATCGGACTTATCCTTCGATTTTAATATTATATCATGTTATTTGTTTAAATGGATACGTACCTTCCACTCAAAAAAAGAAAAAGAAAGAAAAGAATGTCAACAATGATTGGCATCAAACATGTCTCATTCTACCTAGAGATTTTTTTTAAGTAAAAGAAGTCCTAATATTCAAGTCTTTTAAAAGGAAGGTAGTTATAAAAATTATAATAATAAATTGTTCTTTTTATCGTTTCAAAGTCGAAAATTCTCAACGGAGTTAAAGTCAGTGTCTATCTACTCGCCTCGCGTCCAAAAATCATGGCTAATTGGCCGTCTACTTTAATTGCTTTTGGGAATAAGCCACAACTTGCAGACAAAAAGTTTTTGATTCATTATCCTTTTTAATAACTCCTTTATGCTCTCTCTATTACAACATTATTTATTACTAACGCGTTTAAGTGTACAACACTTCAATAAAGCCAATGTCGTTATGCTATATGCGTCAATATATGTGCGCGCATCATTCTCTCACCAAGTTTTGCTCTCGTTTGATGCCAAGAAAATGTCCACATGTTCTTATTATCAGATGACACTTGATTACTTTTTTGCTTTGACATCAACATTTGTTTATGTAAATGATCTAATTTTTTTTTTGATAACATTTGTATATTCTCATCTTCAAAGGCTATCAATTCTTAATGGACATTTTAAATAGCTAAACTACAACCTTGCATGCTAGTCGGCTTAAGAGATTTGATACTTCAACCATTCCTTCTTGGGTCATGTCTACCAAGTACATAGGGTTAATTATCTTTTGTATCTATGTGTTTTGTAACGTTCAATAACAGTCCATCCATTTTGGTAACTGTTATTTAGTACCCTCTATGAATTGGTCACATATCATTTAATACCCCTTATATATTGATAACAGAACATTTAATACCCCTTATGAAATGGTCACAGATCATCAAAATGGTGTAAACTTGACCAAAATTTTGTCCAGAACGTTACCAATACATCAGGGGTACTAAAAGAGTGTTACCAATACATAAGAGGTACTAAAGGTAATTAACCCAAGTACATACATACTTAGTGGCCACAAATATTCAATCCTAGGAAATCAAATCGGGATGCATTGTGTGATCTTAAATTATTTGTATATTCAATTTATATTTTCAATTCTTATATATTAGTTATTTAAGTCGTATATTTAGTTTTTTTTTATCTCTTCAACTCTAATATAAGCTGTGACTGACTGTTCTTCAGTCTATGTCATTATTATGAAAGACATTATTAAGAAAAATATAATCAAATTAATTCCTATTATTTACGTTTAATGTGGTGGCCATTATATACTATTTGCTATCCGATTTGCAGGCGCAAATTGGGATTTTATGCATGTTCAACCAATCACTTAAAGACAAGACAGTAAAATAAGTATCCAATCATTAGCCATGTATATGCATGAAGTGAAGTAATTACTATTCACATTTAAAAAAAAAAAATCCGCCAAACAGGTTCTTTGTTCCGCTCCGATCCGTGACGTTCTCGTGCTCCACCTCCTTTAAGATTATTATGTCGAGTTCCAACGCTGCTCCAGCTATCAACGTTATTGTTGTGCCATCTTTCAACCGTGTGATGTCCTCCTAGAACCATGTTATTACAGTCCACGTCACATCATCATCGGAGACCGTCTTGTCATGCCACAGCCCCCACCAAGGGGGTTTATAAATTCGGCTCGACCAAAGAAGAGGAGGAACCGTCCGTCTCTCCCCTCTCCTTGTTGACCGTCGGTGTCATTCACGGCTGTCCCCGATAACACAACTTGGAACGCTTGAGCTTGAACCTACGACCTTCATTCTTCATGAACTCGGAGCGATTGTGCCTGGTGCCAGTGGCGGACGTAGTAACGGCCCAGGGGGACACGTGCCCCCCCTCAAATATTTTAATAATTAGTTTTGTTACCTAATTTTTTTAGTTTCTATAATTTTTCCCTTTGAACTTTTGTATATTTCTATATGTGTCCCTCCTGAGATTTTATTTGATACCTTAATTCTAGCTTTTCCATAAATTTAATTTTTTAACTGCTTTTATATTATGCATTATTTAAGTTTCTTAATTGTATATAGATTTATTATTATTAAAATGTCTTAATTGTTTTATATTTGTTATTATTTCAAAATTTTAATTGTGTATATCTATTGTTATTTAAATTTCCTAATTTTTTATGTTTTTTATTATTTAAATTTCTTAGTTAGTTTATTCAAAAAAAATTCTTATTTAAACTATTATTTAGGGTTTGAGGCTACCATCAATTGAGTTTTAAGTTCTCTACGAAATTAAACGATTTATTCAACGAGATGAATACAAATTTTCTTTCATGCATATCATGTTTATATCCAAACGATTAATTTATACAACTTATTATAAGCAAATGTTGATCAAACTTGTTAGGTATTATCTTCAGAATTTTTCTGTAGTAGATCTTGTTACTCTTGAAACACCACTTTGACATTTAAAAATATGAAAGGTATTTATGCTTTTGTTGAAAAAATGATAAAGACAAAAATAAATTATGTATATCAATTAGTTTACTACATTAACATCAATCATATAATTCAATACTACGTCTGTAAGGAGTGTTTTCTTATATGAATATCGTCAATGAGAATGAATGAGTGATTGTATGATCGTATATATCAAGAAAAATGTTTTTTTTTTATTGTATTGGTGTTCTACAATACTTTAAAAATATGAAATCTCGTCGTTACATCGTGTAATAAGTAGTCATTTATTATTTTTTAAGTGATAGAAATATTTTTAATGTTAGTCTATATTATTTGAACGCTATGTATTATCAAGAAAAAAATTGGTGCCCCCCCCCCCCTCACGCTATGTATTATTTGAACGCTATGTATTATCACGAAAAAAATTTGGTGCCCCCTCACTGAAAAAGTTGCTCCGCCACTGCCTGGTGCCATGAGGTACACCGATCTCTCTCGACCTCCTCCAATGGATCATGTGCCCATGATGTGAACCCCTATCACTAGTGAGGTCAACCACGGCCCAACCTACCCTCTTCAACGGGAGGGAGAGCACCGAATCATCACTCCTCTGCCTCTACCTGGTGAAAATGGTCCATCTCTAGGGAGATCAGTTTGACCGCTCTATACCATCAACCGATGTGAAGGCTGAGAACCCCTCTGCAAGGCCCCCGCCAAAATCAAAACACCGGCGGGGCGCAACAGTTTGGGAAACTTTCACCCCCTCTTCTGAACCAGGATCGGGCGAAGCAAGACACCCCTACTGCCTATGTTAGGGGAGGAGAGAATAAGGACTCCCTTCTATTCCCTCGGTTCCCTGCTCCATTAGGATGAAGAATTACGCTCAAAACTCAATATTTCATGCCAACCACAGCAGCATGTCAGTGACGTTGGAAGCACCACACCATCGCTCAGAACCGCCGTTTTGAACCCTGGAGACAACAAGACCAAGCGAACCTGGGACAATGCAAGATCTTCTGCCTAATCAGGAGAATCTTATCGTGGTCTCTAAGAACCTACACGCCTAAAGGGAAATGCCCCCTCCCCGACTATGGCATCGACATACAAGGGGATCTCCCAGGCGAGGATTGTAAGAACCGCCCCGGTCGATCCCGGTCGAACCGGTGATTTCTGGCAAAAGTTGACTTTCGGTCGGAAAAGTCAACCGATGACTCCGGGAGTCATTCGGGACCTTTCCGGGACCCAAAAATCTTAGACGTTGTTACGGTTAGCTTAGTTGGGTCGTTTCCTTTCAAATGACTAATTTTTCTAAAAAGTCAACTTTCGGTCAAATTAGGCCTAATTAGAGGTTAATCCGATCTAAGTTAATTGTGCTGGAATTTATTAAGGACAAGGTGGTCCCCACATGGACACTTGTCCATGGTGGCTTGGAGGAGAAGAAATGAGTCTCTAATGACCCATTTACCACCCATGAGTGCCAAAATAGAAGAAAGGGCAAGGGAGGGCCTTTTGGTAAATGCAACCTTAGGTTTAAGACTCACATGGGACAACATTTCAGCTCACAATTCTCCTTGGTGGCCGAAAATCACAAGAGGAAGGAAGAGCTTGGGAGCTTCATTTCTTAGAGAAGAAGATAAGGAAGAAAGGAAGCAATTTTGAAGGATTTTCTTCACCAAACCTCTCCAAAACACCTCCATCTTCATCCTCTTTCCATTTTCCAAGGTAAGTGAGCTCTAACGATCTCCTTTAAATCAATTTAAGGTTATGGGGTTCCATGGAAATTGCATGAACTAGATGGGTTTTGGTTTATTTGTTGTTAGATAGTTGTTTTGATGAAGTTTAGTGAATATTTTGGTTAGAAATCAATTGATTGTTGATGTTTGGAGGAAACCCATTATGGGGGTTGAAGTTTGAGGGTTTTGATGACTGATTTTAGAGTTTGATGAGGTTAGAAATGGAGTTTTTGAAGTAGATTTTCGTGAAAACGAAGTTGGGGAAGAAGGAGTTTGGGTCTGCCCAGATTTGGCACGGAAAGGGCCTCTGGCCGGCTCTCTGAGCGGCACGGTCCGTGCTAGGTACCGGCCCATTCAGCGGCACAGACCGGGCAAGGTACCGGCCCTTTGAGGGGCACGGTCCGGGTCCCAGACCGGTCCTTTGAGGGGCACAGTCCGGGTCTGGTTCCGGGCCTCTAAGGGGCATGGTCCGGGCATGGTGCCGGGCCTCTGAGGGGCACGAACCGGGCCGAGTGCTGGGCTTGTGGGTTGCCCGAATTGGGCCTTGTTCGGGCCCAATTTACCTTTTGGCCCAAGATTTTTCGTTAGGGGCAATTTAGGTATTTCACATTAAAATCGACCTTGAATGTTTATTAATTCTAGTATTAATGTATGATCCTAGACTTTATTCTCGAGCTCGGAGGAGGAGGCCACTAGGCGTTCGTGTGACTAAGCGTTTGGAAAGCACTTGAGGTAGGGAAGAGTAGTAATTACCGCTTTTATTTAAAGAATGCTAATAGTATGCATATATGATGTTAATAACCGGAAGAGTCTTAGTTTGCATATAGGATGTGATTAACTAGAATAACCGCTTTCAATTATGGGAATTGTCGTGCTGTAGAATCACATGCGGCCATGTCGGGCCTTAGGATTGTGTGTTGGTTGTGTTTGATTGTGGTTAATCGTCCTTAAATGTCGATGCATAGTATACCCTTGGTCAACTTAAGAATCACATTATGCTATATGAACTATGATGAATGCAATATGAATGTTTGTTTTGTGACACGATTGTTGGAATGAATGTGATATGATCGGGTGAATGATAAACCGATATGGTGTGCTTGGTAAGTTGTGACGATAGGCGTCGTTGTTATGATAAGTTCTGTGAAGAGTGTTTTGTGTGATATTGTGTGGTGTGACTTGTACCCCGAGTGACGGGAAGATACCCGACCGAGGTGTGTGTTGGTCCAGTATGTGTGCGATGAGATTTACCCCGAGGTGCGTTACCGGGAAGACATGTAGACCGATGGATATTCCGGTATGATGTGTTGTTTCACCCCGATGTTGTGTGTTCGGGAAGACATCTAGACCGATGGGTATTCCGGTATGATGGGTTGTTTCACCCCGATGTTGTATGTCCGGGAAGACATCTAGACCGATGGTGTATTCCGGTATGATGTATTGTTTCACCCCGATGCTGTGTGTCCGGGAAGACATCTAGACCGAGGGTGTATTCCGGTATGATGTATTTGTTGAGTTGTGCGTGGTGGTCGGAGTATCACGGTATACGTGCTTTATGTCGGTTTGTTTTCGGGTCCGGGCAAGGTTCGTTGTGGTCTTAGTAGTATAATGTTCTGTTGTTTGTATCGTTCTTTAGCTTGGTCCTATTATCGATAGTGTTGTGCTCTTGTTGGTTTAGGTTTGTGTTGTCAATTATTGGTAAGAGTTCTTGATCGAGTATTTCTGGTAACGGAGCGGGAGTCATGTCCCTTTACTACTTTTTCCTACTGAGCGAAAGCTCACCCCCTCTGTTTTTATTGTTTTACAGGTTTCGATGGTAAGTCGGTTTAGAGGACGTCTCAGAGCTCGGGAGCTCCTCGAGAGTCCGGGATTTATTTATTTAGTAGAGACGTACTTCCTTTTTATGAACTAAACATTGTATTTATGTATGTGTGGATTGAGCGTTGACTCGCAATATTTTATTGTTGATTTGGAACTAATTTTCGGAGTTATAATTCGTAAATTCCCTTTTATTATTATTGTTTTATTTTATCTTAGTTCACGTCTCGAGTTCGGTCAAACCGGATTTGGGGCGTGACAAGGACAGCATGACAACCTTGTGCTGAACAATGAGTATGAGATAGAGCATTAGGGCGTGCATGGGGATGCACGTCTCCCTCTGCCAAAGTCGGTGAAAATATGAAACCTTCTTTCTCTCGTTACCTTGTGTTCTCCCTGGATGCCCCTTATCCCCTCAAACACTCTAAATCAATCACCACGGGTATTTTCAAGTCGATTCGGATAATGATCACTACGAGCAGCAGTTGGGTAGCCATCTGTGTGGAGACTATCCACTAATCGCTTGTCCCTAGATTAGTCGAGCCTCTAGTTGTAGAGTTAGTGTCTGGTACCTACGGGTCAGGACTTATGTCTTACCTTTTTATTTTCGGTTTTATGATTATTCTTGCGTTTGTATCGTCTTTTTCTTATTAATAAAATAATTATATGTTAAAAAGTAATTATTATTCTTGCAAGTTACTATTCTACCGTGTAATTTTAATTCATGCGTACGAAGAATTGTCTATTAAAAACTATCTTATTAATTAATTAATTTAACAAAAATAAATATCATCTATATATGTCTCTAGTTTATAGAATTATCTCGGTGGTAGGAACCCTAAAACCTAGCTACTCTTGTACATTAATGGATTTTTCACCGTCTTTATCTCCCTCACCGTCTCCCTCCTCCAATCCACGAACTACTGCGCCGGTCTCCATCAGGGCTGAGCGATTGATGTGCCCTAAACCATCATTGGTTCCCCCTCCTTTTCCACCCACGGTATTCATTAAACCGAACTGTGGTAGGAATAAGCTCTTCAAAAGCCCCTTACCCCATCTTCTCCACACCAATTCCTCCACGATATTGATCTCCTCTACTACCTTGGATAGAGTCTCCAGCCCTGGTGTCGTTGTTGTCTTTTGTCCCCCCTCCCTTCCCCCACGACCTTCACACAAAGTTATTTGTCCTCCGTGCACCCCGCACAAGCCCACTCCGGCATCAACAAGTAAGTCCTCCTCTTCGATTACTCCTCCATCGTCTCAGGCCCCTCTTCCTCCTCCTCCTTCGACGCAAGTGGTACAACTTTTCGCTAGTGATGTGCCTCCAAGCCCCTACAAAACAGTAGGCCAAGGTCGTGCTGCTAATAGAATGGGGACACTGGTCAAGGTTCTTGGCCCCCTCGAGAATGAACTTGCAAGGAGCTAGGTTTGTGGTAGGCCTCCTAACGATCCAACAATGCCCTACCAAACCGACCAGACCTCTGGGTTCTCTCGATCTGAAACTTGTTCTCCCATCATATTTCCCAGAATGGCGAGGCCGATGTTTGCGACCGTCTGCTCGTATACGCTAATGAGGATGAACCACCCATTTGGCCTCACCTTAAGTATAGGTACCCATCATCTCACAGGGTAGGCCCCCCTCCTACCACGCCAGCGCCACCATAATGGGAATGACTCTCATAGAGTAAGAACGGGGATCAAGTCAGTATCAATCGGGCCATCTTCCTCCTAGGGCTGACACCACACGATCGTCTTGGGTCCATCGTCCTGCATAAGCTGTCATAACCAGTTGAAAAGTCCAACCCAACCCGGGTCACCAATCCTCTAGGGGAGACAGAAGAGGGTTCAGTGACCTCCACTGTCCTAGCTAACCCGGGGTGGGTAGGACTACAACCACTGGTTCTCCAAGAGGGTATCTACGGTTTCTCCTAGAGGAATATGAGCTGATGATCGACCATCCTGTAATAAGATACATGAGGATGTTTGGAAGGAATTCAGGAGAGGGCTAAAAAGCAGATCCGCTAGAAGCCATGAGCCTCTTTTGCAATAATCTGTATTGGAGGACTAGCAGCCCGCCCTATTATGGGGCCCCTTACACCATATAACATGATCTCTCCCCACACTACGCGCGCATTCCAACAAGCTAGAGATCCACATTGGATGGTTCATAACTTATTCGGACTACAATAGGTGAGCTCAGGTCGAGTCAAATATAGTTTTTGGTTCAAATAGAAACATAAATATCCAATGTTTAATTATAAAAACATATAAAATATACATAGTATGTTCAGAAGCATGAAAGATCTAACCTTGTAATACAAATAAGTCTAAGGTGCTTATTTATAAATGTATGTTCCCTCACCCTTCATCAAAAGAAAAGGCAAAACCTAGCAAATGGTGACACACATGTTCTACATTTTATCTGTTTGGTAGTGGTATGCATGTTCATATCCCAACGACACAAAGAAAAAAGTTCTCAAACCTATCCGAGGGAGGACGCTAGAAACTGGGTTATCGGACGACTACATAGTCCACTTGAACATAATCGTTGGTGTCTTGATAGATTTCTTCTTCCAACGTGATAGCAGCATAGTTGGGGGTTGTGGTGAAGTTTATTGTTGACACTTTTCGTTTTCAGTATTTTTTTCTTTTTTGTTTCAATTTTCAGTTTGGTATCTATGACCTGATTATAAGCACCACGGTCTTTAGACTGTGGATCTCATTTTTAATTTCATTTTAAAAAAAAATGTTTACGTTGGTGTATACTAGTGAGACTTCGGAAATAAACGATTGGTTCATATACTTTTTATGAGAGGCTAGCACGTATTCGAGAAAATGTATCATGATTAATGTATTTTATACATAATTACATACTTTTGGCTGGAAGAAAATTCAGTTAGAAAGGAAAAAAAACTAATACATATGATGTATTAAATAATTTTTTTTGAGCGACAGATTTCATTAATTAAATTATGAAATGACAATAAAGTGCACCAGAGACTTAATGACCACAAAGAACATGACAAGAACATTTAAAAATATTCGCTATTCTTTTTACAGTAGGACCGTCCTCGACGTTGTTGGGTTGGTGCGCCATGGGCAAGGACAGAAAGCGGATAGAGAGAACGGGGTACCGGAGATTCTGATGGACCTCGACGGTAATGTTGAAGGCGGGAGGCAACTCCTCATACAGGGACCCCTCCCAGGGCCAGTCCTTGAGGTCCCGGGCTTCTACCATCCCTTCTGGCGAGGCTGCTTACCAGCCCTCGCATGGGTTTCGGTGGTGGCTCATCCCATAGGCGCTTGGCATGTTCTGGAACCGTCGGAAGAGACTTGTTCCCCATCCCAGGGGTTCTCCCCGCGAGAGCAGTACCCTTCTTGGTGGTCTGTGACGCGGGCGACGATGACAAGAACAACTTATCCCAAGCATAGCGGGCCATGGACGTAAGGGCCTGGGGGTGACCTCGTCTAGGTCCGGGCTGCATACTAGCCCTCCGCTGGTGTTCCGGTGAAGCCTCAGACCATGGATACTTGTCACGTCGTTGAGCCGCTGGAGGAGACCTATCCGCCCGCACCGGGGAACCCTCTAGAGAGCAGCACCCTCCACGACGACCTGCCCCCCGAGCGACGACGGAGTAGACAAGATCAACTTATCCCTAGCATAACGCCCCAATGATGTAAAGACCAAGGGCCGAGCTCGATGGTTATCCAGGGATGCGGTAGCTCGTGAGAACTTCTCGGGCCCTAGCGGCGCCAGCGGAGACCAATCCCCTAGCACAGGGAATCCCTCGATGGAAGCGGTATCCTCTTTAGTAATCTGCACAAGCAATGACGGGGACGACATGAGAAACTTCTCCCAAGCGTAGCGAGCCAAAGAAGTAAGGGTCTGGGGCCGACCACGACGAAAATCATCCCCTGGTGGAGGTGCGTCCCCTGGACCCAAGACGTCGCACGCATCCACGTTCCCATTCCCCGAAACTGGTAGTGGCATCCGCAGCACTGATGAAGCGGGGGGGGGGGGGGGGGGGGCGAGACCGGATTCTCCCCAATCAAGGGGTCACTGACGCTCTTGCGTCGGGTGGGGCCAGAGCAGGGGCCACTTGTGGCGCCGAAGAAACCCTAGATAGGGTCGGGATATGTACCCTAGGCAGGGTCGGGGCAGAAACCCTAAGCAGGGATGATGGGGCTCTAGGTAGATACAGAGTAATACCGAAAGGCGATGAAACCCTAGAGTCCTTGCTGCCAACGAAGAAGGCCAGAGCAAGGTCACGGCCAATGGATGAGGACTGAAGATTGAGTGGAGGGGTCGTCCCACCAAGGGTCGGGGTAAGTAAGGGAAAAGGGTCGGTACTTGGAGAGGGAGATGTCGTAGGGCGACGTAAAGACCTCCCCCGCTTCAGATGAGCAAACAATACCGGAGACGACGATCCGAGAGAGAATCCTCCTCCCGTGACCAACCCAGCCTGAATAGGTTTAGGTGTGCGCCGACAACACCCCTCATCGCCATCAGTCGAAACAGGTTGGCGAAGTGAATGGAGAGGTAAGGAGGGTTCATCTGCTGTGATACTGGCTTCCAACGCGGATAACGTGTCCGCAGCGGGTGCCGTGGCAGAGGGGAAGGGGGAGGCCATCACAGGAGAGAAGACCTGCCGGTCAGTCGAGTCAGGATCACTAGATGAAACCGGCGGAGAAAGAGAAGACCTGTCTATCGGAAGAGGAGTCCCCGAGATTCCCAGGGGATCAGAGGAAGGTATAGGTGCAGAGGGTTGAGGAGAAGCCAACCACTCCCAACCGTACGTGAACCCTGCTCCCGGAGTGGCCTGCGAGGTCATCTGGTCGGGGCAGGTGAATACATGGATAGCAAAGCTGACCACCACAGACGGCACAGCAGTGACATCGATAGACGAAAGCTCCACAACGACAGAGAGATTAGGACTAGGGCTAGGGTAATCTCTCAAGTCGCAAAAGAGTAGTTATAACATTGGCATTTGAATTGAACAATTAACAACTTCTAGAGAATTTAGGGTTAATTGTTGAAACTTACCCTTATGTATTGGTCACAAACACTATGCTACCCTTCTTTTCAAAATGATATTTGCGGTACCTTATCTATTGGTCACGCGATTATGTTAGAAAAAATAGACGGTAAAATGCCGTTTTTTCCATTCCGTTAGTCATATGACCTCAAGTGTCATATAATGGATGGTAAAATGACGTTTTTTCCTTCATTATTTGACTTTTATACATTTTAAAAGGAACATTATCATTGCACCCTCGTTGTTGTTCCTTATAAAATATATAGAGGTCAAATACTTGAGGGAAAAAAACGTCATTTTACCATCCATTATATGACACTTGAGGTCATATGACTAACGGAATGGAAAAAACGACATTTTACCGTCTATTTTTCCTAACGTAATCGCGTGACCAATAGATAAGGTACCGCAAATATCATTTTGAAAAGGAGGATAGCATATGTTCATGACGAATACATAAGAGTAAATTTCAACAATTAACCCGAGAATTTAAGATATAACAAACAATTAATCATATCTTATAAAACGGTACATTATATTAGGGATATCATGCATTATCGGTGACCTAACTTACTAGCAGCATCGCCGACAAAGCATTATAATTGAATGTATAGGTATAGACTAGAGAGCAGTAGGTCCCATCAACTTTCTAGTTAAGCAAAGATCCCGATTCTTGTTGATGAATCATATTCTGGTGGCTCCATAATTACAACTCTTTCAAACTCCAATCGTGTCTTCTACCTACTTCCTTTCCTCTACTTTCTTCCTTTCCAAACAACAAAAAATATTGTAAAACGACCCACTCAATTCTTATTAGTGCACATCCCTTTCCCAACTAATTTTCTCCAAATTCATAAGCAATAAGGAAAAACAAAACCATGCACCCACCATCCCCCTCCCATTTATTATAAACACTTGCTGTAATTAATGCACGTACCATATAATTATACAATATATTTTATTATTTCATATAAAATTTACTAGTTATTAATTAATGAAGATTTGGAAGAGGTGAGGTGAGACATTTTTGGTCACTAATGGCGATGAAAATTATCCCGTTGATAATAGTCAACGTTGGGTCCTTTTTGTGGGGGAAAAGGCAATCTTTGAGTGAGAAAACGCAAAGGGTGTCTGCTGCAGACACAAGGTAGACAAAGTTGGCCGCTAATTATTGATTATTCATGTAAACAAAGACTAAAATTATTCAAAGGAGATGATTAAGTTTGAAAAAACAAAGGTTATATTATTTAATTATGACTACTTTAACGTGTGGCTAAGAAGGACAGGCGTATATAAATATAATCCCATCCCTTGATATGTGTTCATTAATTCTTTGAGTGGTTTAGTTTGTGAAACAATGATTATAATTATAAAAGGAAGAATTGTAAAAAGTTTGAATAGAATAAATAGGTAAAGATGAATGAAAGAATTAATAACAAGTGGAGTTATAGTCAACCTATAAGGGGGTTTCATAATTTCCCACACACGTCTTGATTCGTTTCTCTACTCATTCCTTGTATTGATTAATAATCATAGCCACCCACCCTCCCAACGCCCCCACAAAAGCTCTCATTCATTTCCTCCTCTTATTAACAAGACCCTTTTGCTTCCTCCTTACCTTTCAACTAATATCTTCCTCTCAACAACTACTCCTCTCTCCAAACCTCAGATGGATGTCTGCAACACCGGTCTTGTTCTCGGGTTAGCTCTCAGTACCACCGACCGCGTTGATCGGAAGCCGAAGAAGCCGACCAATTTCGAGCCATCTCTAACGTTGGCCCTCTCGGGAGAGGTCAGTTTGGATAGTCACAGTGCAGTTTCGTCCTTCTCGAATGTTAGCGTCAAGAGGGAGAGAGATTTGGGCAGCGGAGAGGTGAAGCTCGAAGCGGTGTGTTGTAGGTTGAGCGACGAAGATGAAGACGGTGCTAACGCGAGAAAGAAGCTTAGGCTCACCAAACAACAATCCGCTCTTCTAGAGGAAAGCTTCAAGCAACACAGCACGCTCAATCCGGTACGTTGTTAACTTTTTTTTTTCTTCTAATGATATAAATACGTACCGACGGTCAATATTATTATTTACAGAAGCAGAAACAAGCGCTGGCAAGACAGTTAAGCCTGCGTCCCCGACAAGTTGAAGTTTGGTTCCAAAACAGAAGAGCCAGGTAAATTAAATAATTGATTACGAGACAATTATATTATATATACGAAGCGGTTTCTGAAACGTGTGTATTGGTTTTATTCCCCAAGGACGAAGCTGAAGCAAACAGAAGTGGACTGCGAGTTCCTGAAGAAGTGCTGCGAGACGTTGACGGAGGAGAACAAGAGGCTGCAGAAGGAGGTGCAAGAGCTCAAGGCACTGAAGCTGACTCAGCCATTCTACATGCACATGCCGGCGGCGACGCTCTCCATGTGTCCGTCCTGCGAGAGGATCGCCGCCGCTGACGTGCCTTCCAAAAAGACCCCATTTTCATTGGCTACCGATAAGACAACTCACTTCTATAACCAGTTAACTAATCCTTCTGCTGCCTGTTGATTAAGTTTCTAATCTAAAAGATATAGAGATAATGACGGTGGTATATATATATATATATAGAGAGAGAGAGAGAGAGATAAGTAGAGCCCCACACAAGTACCCATCAATTTTTTTGTTGGTTAAGGGCTTGTGGTGAAAGATTAGTTCATGTAATTAGCTTGTAGAGGATAGTATTAGCAGTTAAATCGAGATCCACCTATCTTATATTCTTCTAAATTTATAACCAAACGAGATAATAACAATAATAATAATAGATTGGTTTGTTTTTAAAAATAACCGTAAATTTATTATTATGTGCTTTGCTTGTGGTTTCGTAGGATCAAAGTTTGTGTCAAATAAAATGACATTAAATGTAAAATACATATTCAGTCGTTAGTTTGAATCAAATTATTGTATTTGAAGAAAATGATGAATCATGTATACACGTATTTTATACGTACGTAGAGAGAAGAGTTGTTAATTGTTATTAAATGGAGGAGGAAAGTGCATGAATTTGGGTTAAGCAAGCGTGGGTCCCAAAATGATATAGATTAGTTGAGACTTGAGAGAGAGGATGACGAGGATGGAGAGGTTAGCTCACGTGTATTTGTCTTTAATTGAGCTCCATCAGTTGGTAATTAAATTCGAAAGAGTCGGAGATAATGAAAAGAGTCAACAAATGGGCCTACAGGTGGAGATTATGTGGATTCATCATCAACTCAACTAAACCGTTTATAATTACTAAATATTTCACAAACGTGTTATCGAAGGAAAGGACGGAGGCATGAACTTGGAAAAAGGTAAAGGAGGATGGATGAGGCTGATGGTCTCGTGGGACCCGCTCCCACGTGAAGGACCCATGGCTTTGTTTTATTTATTTACCTTTTAATAAAATCATTTTCTTATTAAAGGTGGGTCCCAGAATGGTCCTTTTGGAATGGAGATTCCACAAAGTAAGATATTCCACCTTACAATAATGGAATGGATAATAGATAGTTTCATATATTTTCTTATAATTAATACGAGTAATCAACGGTCAAGATCGACGCTTGTTCGAGGTCACGTTCGAAGCACGCTATTTGATTCTTTGCCCATCTCTGACGGACACGATTACAGCTCCGTTTGTTTTGCTCAAATAATTAACTGAATAGTGATGGTGTGGACCAATAAATGAAGAGATGACTTTTTACGGCTACAGGAACGGAATTTTATGTATTCAAATTATTCAGTTTTTAAAAAAAAACGAGCAATGAGGTATTGTATTACTGTAGAACATCAATTTAATAGAGTAGGACATAACTGTCCAGGATTTCAGATATGTGTCCCGACCAGCCGTAGCCCATCAGGCGCTCATGGATCCATAAAGTAGTCTGCTTTGACTCGCAGATCCGAACTCAAGAGTTCGTACCAACATTTCAAAAAAATAATAAACCAAGGTCCTAATCCTAGCTAGTCAAAAATTTATTCGGCCTAATATAGAATGAGAAAATGGAAAAAGAGCCTGTAGTGCGGATTTCCCGAGACCTCCCAACAGCAGTAGTCCCGGGTCTGTGGATATAGTCTCCAAGAGTCCCAATCCACCCCCGCAGTGGGAGGTCATTCGCCCCTTGAGGGGCCATACCCCCTCGGTCGTAGTACCTGGACTTGATCCAGTCTGATGGCTCTCTTATGCTCTTGTGTGCATGACGCTCCATCGGATGCTCCTGCCCCCTTCCCTGTCTTGGCCTTCCGTGGTCAGGGACCAATTCCAGGGTTGTAACTCAGTATACCTCGACGGACCGTCGCGGTACCCCCTCCTGAGTGTACCGATGCACCGGAGGCCTAGGACGGCTCAGATGCCCCAGTGCAGGAGATCCTTCCATCGGAACGATCACAATCATTGTCCTACACCTCGGGGGTTTCGGGCCATGACCCTTGACTAGCAGCATTGATGGTGCAGAAAACCTAGGGGGGTACCATTGAACCCTGGGATCAGCAATCATCATAGGAGGCGGTGACGGCACTGCAGACCCTGGTGGAGGCGCCACAGACCCTGGTGGAGGCGCCACAGACCCTGGTGGAGGCGCCACCCATTGTGGCCCTTGATCGGCTCGTTCCGACGGAGAGTTGGATGTCAGCAAAGAGGGATGACCGCCCCGATATGACTCGAACGGGCTCCATGCCGGTTCTAGGCATCGACGCCCTAACTGGCCACCAGGTGCAGGCTGTTGATACAGGCCGATAAGCTGCTCGGGGGCAGGTCCGTGATGCAACCCTATCGCCCAAACGTCAGCGGCCCGATGATGCAGGCTGACCAAGTGATCGGGGAGAGGATGACGACACGGTCACGAGGGCTAATGTAACCGTCGTTTCATGAACCAGGGGCTGCGACGCTGAGGAATGATATTTGGCTGCATGGGCGAGCCAGGGGGAGCTGGGACCCGATGAAGAATCGTCGACGACAGTGGAACCCTAACAGGGTTAGGGTTCTGGAGGATGGTTTGTCGACGATGATGGGAGTGAGGCATGGACACGGGTTCGGGACGCAGCACAGGGGACAATAGATCGGAATAAGGAAGAAAAAGAACCAACGTTGATCAGGGAAGAGCGACGACGGTGAGTTTGACCCGAGGGGTTATGGGTGAACCCTAGGGTCTGCAGAGCGTCTTTAGAGTTTCAATATTTTAATATATTCAGTTTTAATATCAAAATACAAAATAATATGTTTCATCGTGATGAAATGTATAGGGTAGTATTACAACCGTTATTCATCACTCAGAATTGTAGCACTTATGGAGCCTATACATGTTCGGTTCTATAGACTGATTTTTGTAACGCGTGGATTACTTTTTTTACTACAATCGTCTAATGGTTATGGTCTATTGATTAGGTTTTGTTCAGAGCGATACCACGTAATCATTTTTGTATTGAAACGTTAAATTAAAGACACGTGTCATGCGCCAAACAGGACGTCGGCGGGTGGTGATTATTTGGTAGGTACGTACGGGAAATCTTATATGATATTAGATTGTTCATCACCCAGCTTCATGCACATTTATGATTAGGGGTGGGCATTGGGTGGTTAACCACCCAATAAAAGCTTTTATGAACCTAACCCGATGTTACCGGTTTGATATATTTTGGAACCAACCCCAACCTAAAAATCAATTTTTTACAGTAAAACTAACCAGTTCACTAACCGGTTGGTTAGTGATTTTAACCAACCAACCACTTTACTACATGTAAGTACAAATTTAGATACCAATAACCATACACATATTTCTATTTCAAGCCAAAACATATTACTACATTCTCCAAAACAAAAGAAAATTACATAAAGGTCATCGGGTTCTATGTTAGCAATCTGTGTGACACAAAAGAGTGCTCATGGGTCATTCATCTATACCACTGTTTTGGTTGGTTACCGATGGTTTGGCGTTTCAAGAACTGACAACCAACCGTTAACTTTTCGGTTCGATCGTCAAGAACCCGCAACCAACTGTTAACTTTCCAGTTTTGGGTTTTCCGGTGCGGTTTCCGGTTGGTGGTGGTTGGTTTTAGCGGTTTCGGTTTTTTTTTTGCCCACCCCTATTTGTGATGAACGTCGTTATATTTTGGATAAAAGTTACATTATCATTAATTATTAATATCAGTTAAAGAGATGTGCATCGGGATAAAAAGTTTTGACCACGAAATAAAAACGAGTCATGAGAATGTAAAGAGCTATAGTAAGTCCGTTTACAAAAAACTCTGAAACAAGTAATCTGGTGCTATATGTTTTAGAAGTGTCATAAAAGCGTACTAAAATCAAAATTAAAATATGACGAAACCAATGATTGTTGTTCAAAGTGTAGCATTCATGTTCTATTCGCTGTATTAAACTGAACATGTAGTCATTGGTTTGAAGGGGAAGGAGAACTCTGATAAGGGACCCTTCCCAAGGCTAGTCCCTAGAGCAATGGATTCCTTTCATTCCTCCATGCGGCCCATCTTGCCCGCCTTGTCTTCCTCTATAGATCCCCTTTTTACTCCTCCGGCGCCTGCGCCAGCATTAGACTCAGTTCCGACTTCAGGTCCGACTTTAGGTCCAGGTTCATATTTGTGCTTAAGTAGGGCCGGGGTATCGCCTTTCTCACTAGTCGAGGGCCGTCTGATTACCAAGTTTTTACAGCCAGGATCGGTCGAGCGTCTCCCTCCATTAGGTGCTGTAGCCGAGGACACTATCGGGCCGCTGCCTCGAGATGACATGACCTTAGGTGCAGTAGTCGAGGATACCGGTTTATGAGACAGTTGAACGGCCTAATCTGTAGAATACGTCCTGGGTTGGCGGTCCCTTTGATACTCCAGCATCGAATAATCTAACCTAGGGGTCTCCCGATCACACTCGGCCACCATGTGGCCTATCATCCCATAGTTATAACAGAACGAGGGGAACTTTGCATAAGTAAGGGTGATACCAACCGGATCGGGAAACACCCGAAAGCATAGTAGCATGTGGCGTCGAAGGGGGCGCTTTACAAGATGCCAAATGCGGATTTTAACTGAATCTCCCCAACATGTACCTCATTTGGCACACGGGACGTTGACACATATCCCTAGAGTCGCTCAAATTCCTCCCCCCCCCCCCCCCCCCCCCCCCCCCCCCCGTGTTTTTGGTATGGAGCAACAGGGTGAGACCCTGAGCATGCACCCATAGTTGGAGCCTGTCCAGGGTCGAGGGTTCTCAAGTCATTGTGTTTGGATCACCCAATAGGAGATGTTTTCCATCGAAGCACCATGGTTCATTGTCACGAACCAATGCTCGAGCTTTCTCAGTTTTAAAGTATAAACTGAACACACCTGTGCCAATATCTTTAATCACCAACACCTTTACTGATGTTCCCCATGCTTTTCGTGATGATCTGGAGGTGGACGTCTTTCCGGGACGACCACAGCTTGCCCATCATGGTAAATTGTTGCCTAGCCAAGATGGATGGACTCAACGGGGTATATGGTACCACAGCTTGTCCGTGTTCCTGAGACGTCGCTGCTCGATGCATGGATGCTACCGAAACCCGTGAAGTCCTTCCTCTCTGCCGCCTCTTGATATCTCAAAACCCTACACGACAAATGGTTGCGTTAGATATCTTGTCCCAAATTCGATATATGAAAAAAAAACGTAATTGCACCTCAACGATAGTTTTGTGGGATAATTGTAAAACAGATCCCGAAATACTCCATTTTGGTAATTTGTGGTCATTTCTTTTATAGTTACAATACATCTGAAAACTTAAATTTAAAAATAATGATTAAAAAACAAAATAAAAATAAAATTTTATATTCTTTGATTTTCTTCTTCTTTACAAAGAGAATGAAAATTTAGATTTTTTCTGTTTTTTATATATTATTTTCTAAATTTTAAATGTAAAATTGTTATTTTCATACAAATTACTACAAAAATACATTTCATTGTACTTTTTATAATCATAAAAAAAAGACGTAACGTATGTAATGAATCCGTGAGTCTAGGGTTCAATGGGAGACAGAGAACAGCAATGGCCGGCCGCCACTACTTTGTGGATCAAAGCTCTTTGCTTGATCCTTGATGCTAGTTTGAAGCACCAGTTTGTTCCCTTGGTCCTTGAAGCCGATGTCCACCGAGAAGAAGGAGTAATAGGGAGAGATGAGGATTGGGTTTCTCCGGAGTCATGGCTTCCCTCTTACCAGTGGGAAATAGTTTCTCTAAGGCAGACCTTATTATCGGTAGGGTTTTTGTGACTCTATGGTAACTGCGGCGGAGCTTCTCATCCCTCTATCCATGAGATTGCGATGAACGGGACAAAGCCAAGGACGGATAAAGTTGGTATCGATATGGTGCCTCCACCTTCGCCTGACGTGTCCATGGAACATCGAAGGGGCCTACGGCGTCGACCTCAGGCGACAGGGCCTCGACCTAGTGCGGGACGAGGGGTTCGGTTAGGAACCAGGTCGGCGAGGTTGTCGTCGGGTGCACCTGCGTCTCAGTGGGGGTTTGATCTGTCACGAGGTTGGAGGGTGGACGACGAGGACAGGGGAGGGGGACTGTTTCCACCGGACTCGATGGAGCCACACGGTCTCTGTCTGGCCAGGGTTCCTGAAACATCGGAACTCGGGGAGAAGCCGACCGGGAAGAAGCGGTCGGGGTAGGATGTGGCTAGGGTTTTGATGGGAAAGGAGGAGCAGCGAGAAGTCCCGGCTGGGCTTGAGAGAACCGAATCCCATAGAGACGCGGGACGGGGCCGGATTATCGATTGGGCTAGGGGGACAAAGGTGATCGGATCTGGCCTTGAACCTGGGCGAGACGAGGCTGCGGTGGGCCGGACTTGAGGCGGGCCGGATGGTATTTCCCGATGGGCTGCCCGGTACAGATCTGGGGCGGGTCGAGCTCGGTTTCGTCACCTGCGGGTGAACCCGGAGGGTCCGGGTTAAGGAAATGGGTCGGATCTTTTTGGGTACCCGATTCGGTCGGGTCATTCGAGAAATCCGAGCACGGGGCGCGGTTTTACGGCATCCGATGGGGCGTCACATGTAGCGGCGGGGGCTTCAAGTACCCCCGCCTCCAGGAATGAGTACTGGGGGGGCCCAGGGAGGGGTTGGTCGACTGTACCTTCTCCCTGGAAGATTGGCGGCATTGGTACTACCAACAGTCGATAAGTTATTTCCCTACCATTTCGGAGTCAGCAATCCCGCGTTCAGGAGCCCTACAACTATCAGTCAAGGGAGGACGACACACACTGACTTACCGGGGGAGTAATCGGTCCACCACTGCAAGATTATCATCTGATCTGCTCGATCAGTTTCTTATGGTTGGAGCATACTGTATCGGTGTCTCTGGATGCTACCGCAGTCGCACCCCTCCGACCGCCCTTATGCCCATGAGCAACATTTACTATTTAGCACTTGTCTTTCAATTTTATGTTAGTTTCTTGGTTTGTATGGTATTATCCGTATTAGCGGTCACCAGAATGCTTTAATTAATAATATCAGCCTAAAAAAAACAATCATAAAAAAAAACTACAAACGGTAAAAAAAAATGAATACTCGACTTACTTTTTTTATATATTTATCAGTTTTACCGTGGGTGTGGCCCAATTCCATGTAGGGGATCTACAAATCCAGAAAGCCCATGATATTTGGATGGCCGACGGCCATACGTGTTTTACTCAACAATAGAAGACATTTGGATGGGTACGGCCCAACCCTTGTCCTGTGGTTGACTTGTTGAGAGAAGCCTGTAAGTATGAAACATCATTTTCAGAAACACGGACACAAGAGTTCTACTAGCAACCACAGTCCACAGATGATGTTCAGTAAATGGTAAATACACACAGAAGGAGAAGGCCACATGCACATATTAAACTTGCTAAGTAATAAGCTTCATTAATCCATATATACCATAATACATGCACATCACTAGCTTGACACATAAATGATATATACATACAAGGCAGTAACAGTCCCAGCAGAGTCTCCAGGAACAAGCTTGATCTTCATGCTAACGTGCCCGAACAAGTACTGCCTCTTGGAAGAGAAGCCACATCCTCGAAAACATCAAAACATTCTTGTCATTTCCTTGAGCTTAATGAGTTTCGGGTATCAAAATGCTATCGTAGAAAGTTGACCTGAATTTTGGTCTAGAGCAAGTTGGATGGCCTTGCCTTCTTCAATCTGCTTGATATGGGAATCGGACTCATCAGCAGGGCCTAATGAGTGCATGCCATTAGCTTTCCATCCAGCTAATCGGAGATCTTGGAGATAAGATCAAAATCAGATATAGGGATTATATTAAAGGTTTTGTGGTGTAGTTTGGATTGAACTTTGATAATTGTATTACTCTTTTCGATTAATATGAATTTCAGTGGTTTATTCATTTCTTTCTGTTTATATCTCATTGTCATGAACTAAACTCTTATCGATCTAGGGCTAGGGGAACGATGTGACGAATTAATTTAGCATATTTCGGTTATAAACTTGTTAAACTAGTATTAGGATATTGTTTATCTAATTCCATTCGTAATGCTTTGTCACCTTGATCACGTGATAATTTTTTTGATAAGCGCGAAAATTTTATTAGAAAAAAATTAGATCCAAGCAGGATCTAATTAAAGGCAACCATTACAGGAGAGATCTTAGAAGGAGCCGCGGGAACAAAACCCGAAACAAGAACAAAAGGTAACACAAAATTACCCATCAGTGACCCACTCTTCACATTCCGAAGTCAAGGTCGGATCGTCAAAAGCTTTAGCTGCATGAGCCAGCTGAGCAGCTTGAGTTTGTTGTAAAATCTGTTTCCCAATGTCCACATGATTTACAACTCTCTCTCGACTCCTAGAGTGGACAGATTTGATATGAACGATGTAGTAATCCCCTAAGAATTTGGGAGGCTGACTTTCACGGTTTGAAGTTCTAGAATGTTACTTCGAATGTCGACCCTTGTTCAAAATTTAGGATTCAGAGGTTTAAGAAGAACCTCTTTCCACGGACTACTTTGAAGACCCCCGATCGGATCTCCCTCGATAGTTTCTCGGACCTGATTCGAAACTTCCACAACGATACCACCCACGTTATGGACTTCGGGAGCCACCATAGTGTCGACCCCAACATTAGGCCCAGACACCTAGGCAACCGGCCCATTAATTGAGCCCATCACAGGCCCACCCTCGAAGTGCTTGCCAATCCTTTGCTCTGACCCGTCCCTTACTAACATGGACTGGACTATTGGTCCAAGCCCAACTGAATTTGCCTTGTTAGATGGAAAAAGAGGCCTGGAAACCTGAACTGGCCCAACGTTAAAAGCTACATCTTCTCCATAATCTTCCCACACGTGATTAACAGAATCACCACAAGCAAAGTCGACAGAAACGCGTATCGCGTCTTGATCTGGGGAAGATCCGATCGCGATTCGAGAATCTGAAGGAAGATCCCGAGAAGACTACAACTCCCCCGAGCGACTACCCTCCCCCTCCAGCGAAATCTCTGGCAAAGCAACAGTATCTCCAACAGAAGGTAAACGAATCAAATCCCTAAATCCCGAGGATCTCTTAGAGCCAATAATACTGGACTCCGACGAGCATGCGACCACTCCGGCCAGAATAGTCGAAGGGTTCGTCTCCTTACCTGTAATTCCCATACCAGAAACAGGACTTCGTACATGATCATTCTTCTCTGCAACCCACACTTCTTTCTCCACCGATAAACGATTGCCGAAGCGAGCAAGTGCAACAAAAAGGACATGGTCGTTCACTTTAAGTCCATTGAGGGATTCTATGTCCTGTAAAGTCGAAGCCGGAGAATCAAACTCTGCAAAACCGAACAAATGACCTCTACGGCCCGGTATTTTGAGGACGGTGGCCAAAATCACTTTCCCGAACGTCGACAAAGAGTTTCGTACCCACACCGAAGAAGTGTCCCAAGATAGATTGTACAAAAAATCTCTCTACCCTCACCCACCGACGATCCCGGCTCATTCCTTAATTTCATCGCATGTGATGTAAAGCCCGCCCCGGTTTAAAAGAATTAAAATGTTAATTTTATCGACTTAAAGCGTCGTGCTTGGAAAGCGGATCGAAAAATTTGGATCGAGTGCGTTTATAAAAAAAATGGGCTGGGCCGGACCCGACCAGCAGATCCGGCCCGAGCCAGGCCCGCCCCGACCCGATCTCCTTCCTCTCGCTTTGGGCCGTGAGAACCAAGCCCGCGCGCAGGCTTGAGCCAGGTCAGCCCGACCCACGTCTCGCTAGAGGCCCAAGCCCAGGCCCACGCTTATAAGTGTTTCTTTCAGAGTTCGGTCGTCACTCCTCGCCCTCCTTCTTCTATCATGCAGACACTCTCTCTCCCTCTTCCCTCTCCGAACCTCTCGCCGCCGTCCTCACGACCCTCTCCCCCTTATCTTCTCCGTTCAGCCCAAGCCGCCGCCGACGTCCTCGTCGCCGAGCTCTCTCACCCTTCTCCTTCTTCACCTTCGCGTCCTCTTCACCAAAGCGACCCCCCCCCCCCCCGCTGTCGTCGTGCACGTCTAGCCGAGACGAGCTCGCCGGCGCGCTCGCCAGATCTGGTGAGTACTCGCCGTGCTCCGCCTACCGCCGCCCTTTTTCCCTACGTTGAGCGTCGCACCGTGAGTCCTCGGCCGGCTTTGTCACCGCCGTTGGTTGGTCGGAATCTGACCCGAAACCTCCCTTCTTCTTCCCTTTGTTTTTTTATTCCCGAGCGATTTTGGATCTGGACTGTTTGGAAGCAAAACTAAAGAAATTAAAGGAAATTTTTTTAAAACCAAAATGGTTTGAATTAAAGAAAATGATTCAAAATCAGATTTAAATCAAAAGAATTGTAAATTCGGATCCGTTGAACGTGGAACGATTAAACCGGACTGTTAAATCGGACTGAGAACGGGATTAAAAGTGGAAACGCTGAATTGGACACCTCGGAACCGTGTCTCGGGATTTATGCCTCGAAACCCGTGCCTCGGGATTCGTGATGCGTAAACCGTACCTCGAAAATCGTGCATCGGGATCTTTGCCTCGGGAAACGTGCACCGGAGTCTGTGCTCGGGGCTCTAGTACTCGAACCCGATTCGTCGTATAATCCCGCTTTTAGCCCGCTCGAGTTTAAAAGATAACTGTTGAATTTAAGTTGGACTGATCGTAACTTTTATTTAACTTTGGAACCGTTTTTAATTATAACTTTCCGTGTTAATTTAGAGTCCGACTTCGATTGAAGAGAAGACCGGAGGTAGCGATTCAGGACGTCAGCAGCTAGGAGACGTAGTTGTATGTTCTTCTTGAGGTAGGGAACGTAGCGGATACCGGTTTAATTGCATAAAGTTACTAGTATGCATGCTAGGTAATAATAAAACTGGACCGATCGCTTATTATATAATAACCTGACGAGTTTTAGTAACATGTAGGATGTGATTCACTACTTTAGCCGCTTTCAATACCTAGGAAATTGCCGTGTTGGTAGATTGGTCATGTCGAGCCGTAGGTTGCGTGCTGATTGAATTGCATGTTATTGTTTGAGGTGCATGATGTGTGACCTTGCGTCGTTAAGGTTAAGAGTCAAGAATTAGTATATCCGGTGAACATGCTGTTGCTATGTATGGGCGAGTGTGCCGTGCTTTTTGGGTCCCATAAAGGTCCCGAATGACTCCTGGAGTCTTTGGTTGACTTTTCCGATGGAAAGTCAACTTTTGCCAAAAATCACCGGTTCTTACAATGTCGTGCCCGTAGGTTTGAGACTTTCCGTGCTATAGAATTGCATGTGGGCCATGTCGTGCTCGTAGGATTGTGTGATGGTTGTGCTTTACCTGTGTGAATGTTATTGTTGAACCATTGCCTTGTGACATGTTTGAGGCGATGTATGTGGGTGAGTTTCGTGTGTTATGTGAATTGATGATTAAGATGGAATGCTAAGTGAATCGTGTTGTGAGTAAGTATTGACGGTAAGTGCGGTATTTTTGGTTGAGTGACATTTTGATGATTGGTCATGACTGTGTGTTACCTCTTGTTGAGTGTTGTCATTGTAATGTCTGACTTGTTGTATGTTCGAGGTGTGCCTGCCTTCAGACTAGGTGTCGGTAAAATGTGCTATTGTTCCGTGATAAGGTGCGCATGCCTTCCGACTAGGTGTCAGTAAAATGTGCTATTGTTCCGTGATAAGGTGCGCCTGCCTTCCGACTAGGTGTAGGTAAAATGTGCTATTGTTCCGTGATAAGGTGCGCCTGCCTTCCGACTAGGTGTCGGTAAAATGTGCTATTGTTCCGTGATAAGGTGCGCCTGCCTTCCGACTAGGTGTCGGTAAAATGTGCTATTGTTCCGTGATAAGGTGCGCCCGCCTTCCGACTAGGTGTCGGTAAAATGTGCTATTGTTCCGTGATAAGGTGCGTCAGCCTTTCGACTCGGTGTCAGTAAAATGTGCTATTGTTCCGGTATGATATGTTTAAGTCGTGCTGTGTGATCTGGCGTATTATTGGATACTTACTATGTGTGTGTTTACTATTGTTTTACTGTGTGTTGCTATTGTTTTACTGTGTGTATTTACTCGGTGATTCATTTGAGATTTGGTTTGATGTGAATATTGAGTAATCGATGATTGTTGAGTAGGGTTGATTTCACACGTTAAGTGTGGTTATTGGGTAAGTATTGTGATAAAGCGATGTTGTGGTTATGTGAGGTTGGTTATGATGGTGATTCTTATGTGACTTGGGTGATAACGTTATGGGTGTTTGGTAATGGACCGTATGACTGTATGGTATCGGGTATGAGTTGTGTTTGAGGAGTTCCTGTGTGAAATAGGTGGTGCAGGTTTGGTTGTTGAGAACCGTCCTCGGGACGATTGGTGTCAGGTATGAGGTGTGATTGGTTCCTCCGTTTTCAACTGTTGTGTTTGCAACTGGTGTTGCTGTAGATATTTCCGCTGTATGTGTGTTTCTTTGACTTGGATCAAGTGTCGATGTTTGTGTTTTCCTGTTTGATTTCGTTAGTTGTTATTGCTTTACTAGTATGCCATATTTGGACGGGTATCCGTGGTGGTGAGCGAAATGCTCATCCCCTTTACTACTTTTTCCTACTGAGCGAAAGGTTCATCCCCTTCACTACTCTTCCTACAGGTTTTGATCGTGATTTGGTTTAGAGGACGTCTCGGAGCTTGGGAGCTTAGCGAGAGTCCGGGTGTCATTTACCTAGTAGAGACGTACTCCTTTTGTCTTGAACATGTTGATTTTGGAACTCGAGCTTTGGACTCACAAATTGTTATTTATCGGTTCTGAATTATTTTATGAAATTCGGATTTAAAAATGCTTTTCCGTTATTATTTTTCGGCTTGTGAAACGGTTTCCTTTTAAATTTCTGGTTCACGTCTCGAGTCCGGTCAAAACCGGATTTGGGGCGTGACATGCTGTGTTAATGAGAATGAAATGAAAGGGGGTGGTTAAGTAATTTAACGTTTATAATGTTCAAGGGGTAGTTTTGGCATTTTATTAAAAGAAAGGGTCATGTGCCAGGCACTTGACCATTTTCCATCCAAAATGGATGGAACAATACGGTGGGTATTAAGTTGATACAAAATGTTTCGTTAGGGTACTCAGGTGAAAACCAAGTATTTTTAGGGTAGTCGGATGACATTAACCCAACATTTTATGTGGTCAAAGGTAATATTAGAACTAAGGACTCATCAAGTAAACTTATAGGTTATCAGGATGAACACATGACTGAGGTGAATCAAGTGACCAACAAAACCTATATACAACCTGGATTAGAGAACCATGACTGGGTATATACGAAGGTTCAGTGATGTGGACGTAAATTGCATCGATTCTAGATGTTTTTACCCCATATTCTTGAGCATTTTAGTCCCGGGATTGAATAATTTAGTCCACTTTTCTCTTGTTACTCGTATTGTGTCTCTTGATGTGTTTTGTAGGTGCTTTGATCGAAAAAGGATTAAAATGGAGAAAAATCAGTTTTAAGAGTTTTGAAGACTAGCTGATTTTGCGAAGTGCGTAACTTTTTCATACAAACTTCGATTTCCTCATATTTTATGTCAAATCGAAGGGAATTCAGGGATCTACAACTTTTGTGAAGGAATCGTCTCTATTAGGGTACACTAAGCCACCCGTAGAGAGGACCCAAGGCCGGACCGCAACCTAGTCCGTCGAGAACTCAAGATCGGACAGCGGCCCAGTCCGCCGAGAACTCAAGACTAGACCGCGACCATTTGTTCCAGGATGCTTTCTTGGGATGTGAGCTTGTCGTGGAGTACGAGATCAACAACCATTGGTACGACCAACCCTATTATTTGGTGGACGACATTTACCCATCTTAGAGTCGGTTCGTGAAGACTATTCGGCATCCCTACACTAACAAACAGAAATTGTTTGCTAAGGTCCAAGAAGGTGCTCGGAAAAATATTGAACAAGCATTTGGAGTTTTTCAAGAACGGTGGCACATCATTTCTCGTCCCGTTCGCCTTTGGAGCAAGTTCGTTGTGACTGATATCATGCACACGTGTATCAATCTACACAATATGATTGTAGAGGATGAATGCGACCGGTACGAATATGGAGATGACGAATTGTTGTTCGACCCCCTCCAGAAATGCCACAATGGACACTAAGGAGGTCCCTTGGCATACCAAACACGCTTGGATGCTCGACGTAGTGTCACAAATGATTCCACCCACTGGTAACTACAAAATGACCTTATTGAGCACATATGAGGTCGATTTGGAGCGCATTTCAATCCTAACGATAATTGAAGATATCTTTTTATATGCAACAATTTTGTACTTAACGTTAATTACCGTGGATGAATAAAATGTATTTTAAGCTATGTAGTTATTAATTATTTTTTAAAATTAATTTCAATTTGATATAACGTTTAATGTTTTAATAAAACATTTAATTAAATTAGCAAAATATCAATTCAGCATACAGTTAACATCCATTCACAATACGGTTCGTTATTCGGTTTGTACCAGTGTAGAGCACAATTTATTTTAAGGCCTGCAAACCATAATTTTACACAGTCAACATACAATTTGATCATCCGATTCTTACCTACGATTTGACCCACTATACATGCTCTAAACTAGGTGCCTACATTTACCCTTAAAACGATATATTTGCAGTAAAGTCACTGTAGAACAATATTTTATTTCATTAAATTATGGTGATGAATTTTAGAATTAGCCTTGCCCAGTTGGGCCATGTTATATTATCAGTTTCACTTATGTGGGTCCCACTACATGTGCATGAGTTTCTCTTGGATGATTTATCCAATGCACTACATGTTTCCCATTTCCCATGTATCTTCCCAAATGCAAACAAAACTGATTCAAATCTGGTTGACTATAATAACAACACATTCCATGAATGATGGTTGATTTTTATTCATGATCTAACACCTCTCCTTGTAATTGTATAGTGCAGTTCCGAATTCAATCTGTAACACTAATTCAAACAATATATATAAACAGTTGAATAGTTGTTAATGAAGTAGATTAATTCAAACAATATATATAAAAGTTGAATATCTGAAGTTGGAAAGTTGAGAAGGTATGGGAAAGGCAGTAATGCCATACCATTAGCAATCATGATTAAAGAGAGAGGAGCATTTAATTGTTAAAGACGGAGATAGAGAGATAGGAGAGAGGAGGATATGATATCTGGATATGGCGTGAGGAGATGGTACTGGACAGACCACTCACTGCAACAACAAACCATTACCAAACACAAACACTATCACTAACACTAACACTAACACGGTTTCAGTTTGTATATAAAAATAAAAGGATGCAATGAAATTTACAAGCAATTAAAGCGAAGCCCCCCAAACCCACAGCTGTAAATCCATGTCCGTTTGTGTTTTTTTGCTGTTTCGGGTGCTTGTTCTCTTCTTCCTTTTTCCCTCTTTCTCTCTGCATCACCATTTTACAATACTGTTTCAGCTTCTGTAGCCTCTACCTCTCTCTTTCTTCTATTATCGAGGCTCACCTTGCTTTTCTTCCCCCTTTCTTCCTGCCCTTTTGCATTGCTCCCATAAATGTCTTCTTCGCTTACAACTTGAGCTCTGTTGCTACTTCCTACCTTAACTGACCTTTCCAAATCCATTACCAAGCTTGCTGGAAGTGGAAGCATTCTCAATACAATCAACTTCATTCTCACCTGATCAAGAGATGGGGTGTCACCACAATCTCACTTGGAAAATTTTAAGTTTCGTCTTTCTCGTGATTTTGAGTGCGACCCAACAGAGATCCATGGCCCAAGGTAAGTGGGTAAGAGCTGAATTTCGAAAAAGATAGAAAATCATCAACATTTAGCACTAACTCACTCCTCCGTTTCTTCATATTAATTCTTACAGGCAGGGCAAATCTGAAGCCTGTTAGCTTTTCCAAGGTGAGAATTGGTCGCTCTCTCTCTCTGTTTTTGGTCTCAGTTGTCGCTTAATAATGATGAATTAGTTGTATTTTTGAATGAATACAGACAGCAAGAGGTGAAGAAGGTAGTACTAGTATGAGTAAGATGGTTTGGAGGGGTCGGATTGGTTCAAGGCCACCGAGGTGTGATAGAAGGTGCAGTTGGTGCGGCAACTGTGAGGCCATTCAGGTCCCCACGAATCCGCAAGCACAGACCGGGAAGAAGAGAAGCCCCTCTACTCTGGCCAATCTTAACAATGACAGAGGAGATGATTACTCCAACTACAAGCCCATGAGTTGGAAGTGCAAGTGTGGCAATTTCATCTTCAACCCATGAATATGAAGATGAAGATGAAGCTTCATTTATGTTGAGTTGACACTTGTTTTTTTTTTGTTTCATGTTCCGAGAGTGTACATGCATGTCACTTCCAGGAGAAGATTTTGTATCTCCATTTCCATGCAAATCACAAGCTCCTCCCTGGAAATGGAGGCCTTGTTCTTGTAGAGATAAGGGTCTTATCAGTCACTTAAACGTACTCAATTATCACGCACTAAGTCCATCATCATTGCACAGAAGAAGTGACTTGTTGATTTCTTGTCTTGTCAATTAAGTTTTATGTATTTTTGAGAGATTCTTGTTGAAAAGTCAGATATAAAAAAAGATGTACAGTAACAAATATTTGAATCCGAGAAAGAGGGGGATGGCTCGGAAGATATGGTTAAAAGAGTGGACAATGATCTTGGCCCATAACTGTACGTCTACACTGTTGACAAATAAATGCCTTAACAATGTAGTGTGTATTATCAATTATGACATAAAAAAAAACATGAGCCATGTTTTCGTGTGATAAGGTTTAAAAACATGGGTTTAAGTGATGATGAAAAAGGAGAAATGATGGGATGTTTCATGGGCCAATTTCCATGTTGGTCTTGGTCATGACTCATGATCAATCTTTTGCTTGTTATGACTCTACAGCGATTGATAGTACGATTCTTTTGCAGTTAAATCAATGATATGATATATGGGGAAAGATAGAGCCTCCTTTTTCTCAACTCTCTCTCTCTCTAGTAGTGACAATACACAATACTACCATGCTTCCTGTTTACATTTACTACACACAAACACAACACCACACTGATTGGCAGGCAGAGCCTCAGCCTCTGCTTCAGGAGCAAATCACAACACTTGTATCATCATATATTTGATTTCCTTTACTGTAATATCTTCAATTCTCATTAAAATTGTAAGGTTGGAGCAAAAACAAAAACTTGTGATGTTGGTATGTTACAAAGTGTCCTGCAAATTGACGAGGATGAGAGAAAGGGGAAAGACATGGTGGAATCACTATCATACTGGTATTGGTTTTGACAGTTGCATCAACATTCTCTTTTCAAATTGAAGAAATGGCCTATATATGATCTGACACCACAACAAGGATACAAAATATGATCATCTTATAAGGTCTCCATCTACTGAACATCATAGCAGAGTGAGGTAGTGACTGGTGAGCAAATATATCTGCAATTTCATACAAAATGATGGGCCTTTCTTGCAAAGGCTTTTGTATGTGTGATGATGACAAAACATCTCATTGGGCTTGGGCTTATTTTGTGGTTTATACGGCCCATACAGAAGAAGACAAATACAAATGTAGAAGCCCAAAGCAACTTCTTGGAGCTTGCCGTGCAGTCCTGTGTCGGTGAGAATTGTAGACAGATCAAAGCAGGGTTTTTTACTGCAACTTGGACTACAAAATGGAAGCAACTTTAGCTGACATTACTTTCGTCGATCTCACTTATTTTTCCGTTCCTTTATAGAATTGGGAAGTCGGTGACCAAATCTGTGATTTTGAAGTAACTTTGCGTAGCCCAGGTTCCAGATCCGTTCTGCGCAAAACCGCCATTGAAGGAGGGTTTGACAGATACACTAAAAAGCCTGTTTTGTTGCTGCACCCACATTCACATATCCCCGCATTTTTTTCGTTTTCCCCATCAATCGCAGCATCACCGTCCTGAGGCAGATCGTTCTGCAATTTGTAGTTTTTTCATTGAGGAGCTCGATCTTCTTTTCTGGGTAAGTTTCCTTTACTGAAATTGAAGTGGGTTTGGTGGTGTTTTTTTTCTTATGCTCAATTTGCAGATCTGGGTCGGTTCATGATTGTGCTCGAATTTGGTCTGTTCCTGTGTTTGTTTTTACTTCGTTTACTGTCGATTTTGATAAATTGTCAACTGGATTTGCGTGATTGGTGAGATTTTTGGTTAAGCTCAACCTAGTGTCGGCTGTTAGAAATCACATATTGTTTGTGTCGCTGTGTTATTAATTGGTTTGGTGAATGATAAGAATGATCCCTGTCTTCTGCTGTTGCAATTGTTTTCATCTGTGAATTATCCATGTCATTGACATTTCTAATTTATGTTACTATGCTATCTTCTTACTATTGTATTCATTTGAATCCGAGGGTTCTTGAAGTTGGTAAAATTTAAATTTGAGTAGTTGTCAATCCAAATCATGTATTGGGTTAATGCAATTCTTGTTTGAGTTTGGCCTTATTGGTGTTCTTTCCTTGTCATTTCTCTCCACGTAAGTAGCTTTGGAGTACTTGTGTTTTCACCTTCTACTTTTCTTTGAATATATGTGTTTCTCAATTTTCTTATTTGGAGGTTCTTCAAAGTGATTCTTAGATTAATTGGAGTTGGTACAATGGAGGATATGATTTTGTCTCTTTACTTGTCCCAAGTTCCATGTCTTCAAGAGCTTTCTAGTGTCCCCAGATTGGTGTTTTTGATCACTGAGCAGTAAGTATCTCTGCAGGTTTTACTTGGAGCATCATGTTCAGACTATCACCACGTAGGCACCAGCGATCCAAGGGGTTCAAAGTGAAGCATGCACTACAGATAGGCCTTTTACTTGGTGTTTCCATATGGCTGCTTTACCAAGTTAGGCAGTCTCAGGGGAAGAAGGCAACCTTTGATGCAAGTGCTGAAACTGTCAGGGAAGCGATCAAGTTTGGGAGGAAGGATCTCCAGCCTGGTGTGGAGGTTAAAGATGTGAGGCACAAGGAGGAAGAGGACAGCAAGATTGAAGATCAGATCAAACCTGATGAAAATGATAACGTGGAAAGATCTGAGAATGGCGAGGTGCATGAAGATGATGAAGATAAAGTAGATGAGGAAACACCTCATGAAGAGCAGCAGACGGAAGATACCAAGGAGGATGGTGATGATGAAAAAGAGAAGGAGAATGAGAATGAAGACAACACTGTAAAGGAAAGCCAGGGTGAGGAAGGTGAAGAGAGCAAAGGGCAGGAAAATGTAGAGATGGAGAATGAGGAGAAAAGAAAGGAAGGGGAAGATGAGGAGAACGACAGTGAAGTGAAGGAAAGTGAGGAAGAGAACAAAGAGAAGGAAAGTAAGGAGGAGGTGGAAGAGAGCAGTGAGACAAAAAATGAAAACAAAGGAACAGAAGAGAAGGAAGAAGGTAAGGTTGAGGAGTTAGTTTCATCCAAAGGTCAAGTTAATGATGGAAGTGACTCACATGATGAGACGGCAAGAGAGGAGCATTACAAGGGGGACGATGCTTCTAGTGCTGTTGTCCATGAAACTCAAAATACAACCATTACAAATGAGCAAAGTGGGCCGGAAAATTATGATGTGACAGATAACAAAGACGGTGAAGCAAATGCCCATCAGGATGAGACGGTCCAGAATTTGAGGGAAATTGAAATAATTGAAAAGAATGATTCGACAAATACAACAACCAATCAAGTTGGTGATGATAGCAATGTGCCTGAAATTGAACTGGGCAATAACACATCCTCCCAGAATGTAACAGATGCAACGTCTGATTCTTCTCAAAATAATGATGAAGCAGAAAACAGTAAAGATGATTCTACTCCTAAAGAAGTTATGTTAGTGCAAACTGACAACTCCAACTCAACTGGAAGCGATCAACAATCAGATACAAGTGCATTATCTTCTACAACTGAGAACGGAGATGCACCTAATCCAGATTCTTCTAGCTATTCCGGAGCTGTTGTGGCGGAAGGGCAGACTGCTAACTCCAGTGCATCTGAAGACGGTCAGGACAACTCAAAAACAAGAAAAGATGACAATGCTGCTCAGAATGAACAAGTGAGCAGTGATTCAGGAGTAGAGGGGACACAAGCGAATGTTCCATCATCAGTCACAAATGAAAACACAGATGCTGGCCAAAAGGAACAAGTTGACTCTTCAGTTTCACAAGAGAAAGATGAATCCTCAAATGGGAATACTAGTGCCGATGCTGGCCAAAAGGATCCTGTTGACTCTTCGACTTCCAATGAGAAAGATGAATCCCCGAAAGAAACTACTGTTGTTGATGATGGTCAAAAGGAACAATTCAACTCTTCGGTTCCAGAAGGGAAAGATGAATTGTCCAATGAAAACACCAACACTGATGCTGTCCAAAAGGAACAAGTTGTATCTTCAGTCATAGAAGAGAAAAATGAATCCTCTGGTGGAGACACAAGCACTGAGTCTCGCCAAATGGAACAAGTTGTTTCATCAGTTTCCCAAGAGAAAAATGAGTCCTCTAATGAGAGTGCTGATGGTGAGCAGAATGATAAAGTGAATGGGAATTCTGTTGAGGGTAATACAAATGACAATGTAGACACTAACCAAAATTATTCACGGCCCCAAGAAGACACAGAGGCATCATCAAAAACAAATAACGAAACAAATGAAGGGCATGATGATAAAGTTGATTCAACTCCTGAAGAAGAGAAAGAAGCTCAAACAGATTTGGAAACTTTACCAGGGTCCTCAACTGAAGGGAATGGCATGGAAGAAGAAGCTGCTGCTGAGTAATGCTTTTGATTGGTTGGTTGTGTTAAACTTATGTTTTTTTGGTCTTTCTAGTTTTTAAGAACTTGTTCTTGTACGCTATTGCACGACAGGTTAAGATGTTGGAAACCCCCAAATTTGATCATACTATGAGATTTGTTTGTTTTTCAGTTAAGTGTATGATGATGTTGTCGCTGGCACTTCCAGATATTTTTGTTTGTTTAATGGACTGATAGTGTATTTTGTTAAACATCCGCCTTTAGATATCGAATTTCAGACAAGTGTGCACTTAATAGGTGTTTAGATTAGAGTTATCTGATGAGTTAGATATCATGTAAACTAACTGGTCTCCTTCTACTTTGGTATTTGATAGACAGTCATGTTTGAATTACCTAATAAATTAGAGATCATTTGAATTAGTTAGTTACATTCACTATCCCTGTCCACTTCCACCTTTGATAATGTTCTTTAGTTATATTCACTTGCTTTATCATGAAAAAAATGCACATAAGATATATATCGTGTCTGACTTCAAATTTTGAACAGATAATTATAATGGAACTATGACAAAAAATAGGCTTCCCACAAAGCATCTAGTGGTTGTTTTTGTTCCACAAAAATGGTAGCATTTTCCATGAAACTAGAAGTGGAACAGGAGTAAATAGTGAAGCCTTAAGGGAGAAAATAGAGGTTAATATAATTGAATGTCTACAGAAATTTACCATGACTAAATCTTGCTCCCCTACAAAACTTTGGGTTGACATCAGATAAAACCAACCCAGTTGAGCAATAAATATTCATTATCTACCACATCTACTCTCTTCATCAAAAGTTCATTAATCACCTGCTACCAACTTTTTTTGCTAATTCCTACCACAATCTACCACCAGTACTGAACAGCTCAACTATTTGGCCAGTTGCCAAATTGATCAGGCAGGGCTGGTGGACTTTTTAATGTTTGAGCATCCATGCTGTAAGCACCTTCCTCATCAATGTCTTCAACACAAAGGCCCTCATTATCTCCTACTTCCTCCTCATTTTCATCCTTTCCCACATCTTCAAGCTCTTCTGAAGCACCCTCTTCATTCACAGAATTCCGACCAGGAATAACCTTTGCTCCTTGTTTGATAACACTTGCATTATTGTAGAAATGCTGAGAGTTCAAGCTTAACACATTTGTGCCGCACCCTTCAGAGTTCATGTTAGATGGCCACCCAAGAGTCCCATTGTTTGTAGCATCTATATAAGCACTCCTAGTGACGGTCACCCTGGCTTGCTGGGACAGAACTGAGAAGGCTCCTTTAAAGTTGTCAACTTTATTGCCATTACTTGTCATTTCTGAGGAATTCAACCCAGCATAACCACATTCTAGGCCTCCTTGGTTTACCTGATTCACTTGAGTCTGAAAAACAGGCATCAGATTGGTCCCATTCATCTCCATATTGCCACTAATGTTTGGATCGACACTAGGGATTTTTTCATTGTTTTCGTGCTGGGTAGTAGTAGTGGAATGGCCGGTCCTTTCCTTATTTTCCACCTTGTTTAAGATTACTTTCTGAAAAATGTGTTCTCTGGGTTGAGAATGAACCTTAGCTATTGATGGCTTCCTACCTCGAGGTAGAAGCTGAGAGTCCTTAAGAGAAGGTAAGCCACTAACCAAATCAACTGATCTTCTTGGTCTTCCTCGCTTTGGCGCCTGTCCAGCTACAACTGTCCCAGAAGCCTGACATGTGCTCTGCTCCACTGTCGATTTCAGAGACGAAACTTCTCTTTCCAGCTTTGTTAAGCGACCTTTACAATCAGCTAGTTCTGAGTGAAGTTGGCCAATCATGGTCCATAGCTGAACATTTTCTGCTGACTGCAACCTCAAAACCATAAACCCAGCATTCATTTTCACAATCACAAGTTCATAAAATTGTAACAAAGATAACTCATACCTGAGCTGCCCAAAGTTGGTGGTGCTTTTGAGAAAGCTTTGCTGGTGGTTGGATGATTCCTCTTTGAAAAGCGGGTGATGAGAAGTGGCCATATGCGCTAGGGAAATTGTATGCACAAGGGGGCAGTGATTGTTGTGCTTGATTCCACCACAATGAAGGATCCCAAGGACCTGTTCACAGCACAGCTTAAACAACATGGTAGCACATTGACAGCACAAATTTCTTAAAGAATAGATGTTTGCAAAATTGAGTAAGTAGAACTAACATTTAATGGCTAGTAAATGATTTAAACCTTGTGAAATCATACTATACAATCATTATGTAACCAGACGAAATAACTGGATTGAGTTGAAGATATGAAACTTGAAGGACTTGTCTCACAATTCACAACAGACTTGATTTGAAAACAGCATTTACCTGGGAAGCTAGGATAAGGGTATCCAGCATGATAACAGATATTAGGAGGCTGGGCTTGGTTCAAGGATGAAGCTCCTCCTATCACAGGAGGAGCTTGCCAGTAAGCGTCACTGGGTCTCTGGGTCAGCCAAAAGGGTGTGGTTGGCTGGGGTAAATGAAGAGGCATTTGGACCTGTGGAACAAGGGGAGAGGGTGATTGGGCAGAAATGTTAGGCTGTTCAGTGGCACTTGGCCATTGAAAAACTAATGGGTATTGCTGGTTTGAGAGAGGTGCATTGCCATTGGAGAGTGAAGGGCTAGGAGATTTGGTATTGTTTGCCTCAAAACCCACTCTAAGCTGGTTTTGGTCTTCCTTGTGCTGTTCATTACCCAGATTGACATCAGTGAATATTAGATTATACATCATCTCCTTCATCCAAACTTATGAAATGACATTTCGATAGAGAAAAAAGACACATACAAAGAAAGATCCAAGAGTCAACAAGTAGATACCAAAATCAAAACTTTGGCTTGAGCAATTAGGAGTGACAAAAAACCATAAGAGGTTACAAGTAAAACCTTTTCAATGCGAGGTTTTCTAAAGGGGTTTAGGTCAAAATAGCAGCTACATCTGAAAGAAGAAGAAAGGTATGAAGATACATACCAAAAGGTGGGTGACGGTTTGAGCTTCTGGACCTGTATCGTCCTTCTTCTTATTCTCCTCCATAGCATTCACAAGACGAGTGTGTTGGAGAATAGAGAGGACTGAGATGGGTCTAATTATAAGGAGCAAAAAAGTAAAGCAGAAAAACTCGGATGTCTTTTTCAGCCTCAGAGAATGTAAATGGATTTCCCAGCATTTTTCTTTTCCTTGCAGCCTTGTCCTCTACTCGCGACCCTCTCCAGTATGGTGCATTTACATTTTACTCACTAATATTTGATGTTTTTGACCTGTCTCACTGTTGGGCTTGATGGAATATAATTTTATTACATTTTAATAAATAGGAAAGGCAAAAAATAATAATAACAAGAAACATTACCATTATATTCTCGTTATTGTTCCCTATAAAATGCACAGAGATTAAATATTTAAGAAAAAAAATGTTATTTTACCATTCATTATCTGACACTTGAGATCGTATAACTAACGGAATGGAATATTCCGTCCATTTATACTAACAAATCGCTTGCCCAATATTTAAGATAGAGTATTTGTCATTTTGAAACGTTGGGTAGTGTAGTGGCCGTGACCCATATTCAAGAGCAAGTTTAGATATTTAACCCTTCTTTTATATCTTTTTTTCTCTTATCTACAATCTAAGTTAACACTAGATGACATTGCCAAATTTGATTCTTTTTTTTCAAAGAAATATTTACTAATAAATCTTACATACCGAACAACACAAACCAAATCATACAAGTTTTGCATTCACATGTCGTTCTCAGGAACCTAAGGGACAACCAGTGAAATGAATAGCTTTCGAGACGGGCGACGCAACACCTAGATAAACAATTACTATCAGGTCGGTCTTCCTTATCGGCTCTCTGGAGATATCAACCGATAAAGAGTCCCGATCAGACACGCCACCAGGGGCAACAGCCACACCTACCGGAGATCAGAGATTCCGGTAGAGAGGAAGAACAAAAACCCTACAAAATTCAAACAAAATAAACAACATAAACAACTACGAGCATGAACTACTCGTGACCGGCCTCTGAAGTTTGGGCTTGGGATCGAGACGAGGTGGACGGGCTGACGGGTATAAATCTGATCGCTAAGGGGCAACGGTGGGGGCGAACCTAGCCGGAGCAGGCCGACAGAAGAGAGAGGGTGGCGTCGACGGAAAAAGGCGGTGGACCACGACCGACGAATGGCAGAGCAATAACAATATACGATTGACGTAAGGTCTATAAAAACTTGAGAGGAAAGGGAAAAATGAAGGGTAAAGGAATGAGGGAAGGAGAGAGGCTACAAGGTTTCCGTGGCCGAAGCCATGGCTGCTGGTGGCGGCGCAAATACGACAAGCTCAGTAAGATTTTTTATCTTGAAAAAAGAGTGGTCTTACAAAATTTAATTTAACGAATCAAATAATAAATTATTTGAATAAAAGTCGATAAACATTGACAAGACAAAATGTCCTGAGAAAATATAGTATTAAATAAAAAAACGGAAACAGTTTAATTGAAACAAAAAGAGTTTGGATATGATAGAAAACCACCACCTTGCCTTATCCTATTTGGTCAAATGAAGCAAGTTCCATTTTTATTTTTATATGGTGCACAAAACAAACACACCCTTTTCCAATGCACTGATTGCACGTGTGTTTGGCGAAAATAACCAGGATGTGTTCCTTGTCCTGTCCACAATTCCATCTTTTAATAAGGACTAGGACTAGTTTGGGCTGACAATCCAAGCCCAGCGCAGTTCAAAGAGGCCATAATGTGATTTTCGGAATAGTAATGATATAATCGACGATTTGCTTCTATGCTAAACATTCACTCATCTGAGTGTTGATTCAGATTCACAGAACGTGATGGTAAGTTACTAGTTACTACTGGTAGCTTCTATTCAATTCAAGCACAATCTCAATCTCAACTACTTCATAAGAAATGTAACATGAATTCTGGATCCTAAACATTGTTGATTGATCACGAACTCTAGAACGAGTCTTGCACATACAACTAGAATGAGAAAAAACTTGAAATACCAAATCATCAAAGAAGATGAGTTGAGGATAAGGCATAGACAGACACCAGCAATTCAAACTCACATAACCAATTCATGTAGATGTAGTCAAATAAAAAGGGAAAATAGGTTCAGCAAATCATAAGCAAGCAACATGAAAGGCACAATCTGAGCAACACAGACATGCATTACCCACCTCACCCTCTCAGTACTCATCTCCCTCATCATCTTCGCCCTCACCAGACTCAGCACCAACCTCTTCATAATCCTTCTCCAATGCAGCAAGATCTTCACGGGCCTCAGAGAACTCTCCTTCCTCCATACCTTCACCGACATACCAGTGAACAAATGCCCTCTTGGCATACATAAGGTCAAACTTATGGTCAATACGCGAGAAAACCTCAGCAACACTGGTCGAGTTGGAGATCATGCACACAGCCCTCTGCACCTTGGCAAGGTCACCACCAGGAACAACAGTCGGGGGCTGGTAGTTGATGCCGCACTTGAACCCAGTGGGGCACCAGTCAACAAACTGGATAGTGCGCTTGGTTTTGATGGTGGCAACAGCTGCATTCACATCTTTAGGCACAACATCACCTCTGTACATGAGGCAGCAAGCCATGTACTTACCATGGCGAGGGTCACATTTGGCCATCATGGATGAGGGTTCAAATGCACTGTTGGTGATCTCAGCAACTGATAGTTGCTCGTGGTAGGCCTTCTCAGCTGAGATGACAGGGGCATAAGATGACAACATGAAGTGAATCCTTGGGTAGGGGACCAGGTTAGTCTGGAATTCAGTCACATCCACGTTCAGGGCACCATCAAACCTTAGGGAGGCAGTCAGTGAAGAAATAACCTGAATCAAATACGATATGGGTCAGTTCCAGAATTCCTTTACTAGAAAGTATACATGTCAAGAAAAATCTCAAAGATACCTGAGAAACCAGACGGTTAAGATTGGTGTAGGTGGGACGCTCTATATCAAGAGAGCGCCTACAGATATCATAAATGGCCTCATTGTCTAGTAGCACAGCTACATCAGTGTGTTCCAAAAGGGAGTGTGTAGAGAGGACACTGTTATAGGGCTCAACAACAGAGGTTGAAACCTGGGGCGAAGGGTATACAGTGAAACCAAGTTTGGACTTCTTCCCATAGTCTACTGAGAGACGTTCCAGGAGAAGAGAACCAAGACCAGAACCAGTACCCCCACCCACAGCATTGAAAACCAGGAACCCTTGGAGGCCAGTGCAGTTGTCAGCAAGCTTACGGATGCGATCCAAGCAAAGATCTACAATCTCCTTCCCAACTGAATCAACAAAGAAATGTTAGCAATTGAAGGTCAAAAGTGAAACTGGTTTAATGAAAATAGATGTGGAGTAGTTACTGGTATAGTGGCCACGTGCAAAGTTGTTGGCTGCATCTTCCTTGCCACTGATGAGTTGTTCGGGGTGGAACAATTGACGGTAGGTTCCAGTCCTCACTTCGTCAATGACAGTGGGTTCCAGATCAACAAAAACTGCTCGAGGGACGTGCTTTCCAGCACCAGTCTCACTAAAGAAGGTGTTGAAAGCATCATCACCTCCACCTATAGTCTTGTCACTTGGCATCTGGCCATCAGGCTGTCAAAGACATGTAGTAGAATCTTGGTATTAGATGCATTCATAACCAAAACTAAACATGCTGTAATTGCAAATCATAATAGTTTAGGGAAATAGCACCAACTCCAAACAAGTGCAATACAAAATCTGACATATGGCTAACAATAAGGAGAAGGATATTACGACTTAATTTAGGTAATCCAAAATGAAGCTAGGGATGCACCACCACCTGATTATTCATATTCATAATAATGACATACAAATCAACTAATGTTAAACATTTAAAATAGCAAATTGTATTATTCAGAGCATATCGCATTCCTACAAACCCTAAACTACAACCACGTTTCTTGTTAGCAAACCTAAAACACTCAGAGGTCTGATCTAGTTTTGATGAAGCTGATACACATGCAATTACTCACAGTTTCAGTTCATATAACATTAACAAGCAATCTCATAAGGAATATATCAGTTAAATAAGCAAGAATCATTGAAACATTCTATCGAGAAGGTAGAGCATAGCTATTATTCACAAGCATACATCAGATCGTGCAATAAGAGACCCAGTCACAAATTTTGTTGATACAATGAATCTAAAACATCCAAAATGATCACAATTCATCTTCATGATTTACATCTGTCACTTAAACATATAAAACTTAGCAGATTCCAAGGGAGAAGTAAGATAAATAAGCCAAATCATTTCACAATGTAGATATGACTGTTATCAACGTAAGCATCTTCACACAAAAAGAAAAACATATCAAACTAGGTGGTATAGCATCAAGAAGAAAGATATTGAGGAAATGCTTATGTAACCAAATGAATTTAAACAGTAAATCTGAACGATATCATACATCACTCAGTCACATCAACTCATCAAGGCCTTAGATCTGGTAAAATTACCTAACTCAACATAGATAGTCACAACAGCCAACATTACGATAAACCAACACCGTTAAGTCCTAGATCTGAAGAGATCGAAGGAAACTGAGACATAAAAGAACGAATACACATAATAAATAAATAAAAAAACATGATGAAACTGTAGATCTGAAGAAGTTACACTGGCAACAGATTCATCAGTAAAATGATGGATCAGCCACACAAACGCAATAAATCACAAAGTACGAATCGTCAATCTGAAGAGGAACAGAGTAAAAAGGAAAAAAGAGAGAGAAATGACCTGAATGCCGTGCTCGAGACAGTAGAGCTCCCAACAGGCATTTCCGACCTGAATACCGGCCTGACCAATGTGGACTGAGATGCACTCTCTCATTTTCGCAGGAAGGAAGGAAGAAGAGCACACAGACAGAAACGAGTAGGACGTTTATTAAGACGTCTTTCTCCGATCAATACAGCGTCGCAGCTCTTGGACTCTGGTTTTGAGCGGCTTTTATAGCGATACAACATCGAGTCGTTTTAACCGTAGTTTAGGTGACCATGGTTATGACACTGGGCCGGTACCTGTAAATCTGTCAACTTCTCATTGGATAGCCTTAAAAGCGGTTGAGCCTCAATCTTAACCGTCATTCCCCACTTTTCAAAGCTTTTCATGGTCCAATTCCGAGTTTCTCAATATTATAATGTTTGAAAAACGTTATTTTTTAGGAGTAATGATTTTTTTTTTTTGAACGGAAAGATTCATTAATAACTAATAAACCTTACAAGTCATACAACCAACAACGAAATACATAAGCGTTGCTTCCACCAGGTTGTTTTCGGGAATCCGAGAAATGACTAGCGAGATGAATAGCTCTACAACAGGGCGACGCAGCGCCTAGAAAATCCAACACTACCAAATCGGTCTTTCTTATCGGATCTCTGGAGAGAACCGTCGTAAGAAAGACCCGACTGGACGAGCCACCTAAGGTGACACCCACACCTACCGAAGATCCGAGATTCTGGTAAGGGGAACAACAAAAGACATACAACATAAACAAACTAAAAAATAATAAAAACAACGATATGCGAAAGTTGCTCGTGGTCGGCCTCTGAAGTCTGGTACGAGGAGGGCGGCGTCGACTAGTACAGATCTGATCCACTTGGGGCTGGTGCAAGGCTCTGATCGGGTAAACACGAAATGCAGGAGCTCGGTTAAACGGCTCGGACTGCGGTGTTCCGACAAAAGATGGGTGCAGATCTGACCATTCCACAAGAGAAGGGGCGTGGTGGAGAGGCTCGGCCGGAGGAGTCGCGATCGTCGATAGTTCCGGCAGATCCAGGGGAGGCGGGACCCACCAACGCCAACAAGCTACCAGATCTGGAAGGGGCAGATCTGGAAACTTCCGATCCGGTGACAACGAGCGTAACTCCGGCAAGGGAAACGATATCAGGAGAAGGGAATGGAGAGGGGCCGAGCTGCTAACGGCAGATCTGTCCGCCGTGGCGGCGGATCTGTCGCGGCCGCTCCTCACACGGCCGGGGCCGGCGAAGGAGAAGAAGAACGCGACTGGGGGCAGCAGATGGGGATCTGAACCTTGCGGACGCCGGAGAAGCGCTGTTGACGGCGGAGTACGACCGGAAATAGGCCGGAAGAAGGGTTCGACGGAGTGTTGGAGGAGCTGTTCAAAACCGAGAAAAAGGGATGAAATGGAATGGGAAGAAGGGTGGGGGAGGATGAGGGAAGAGAGGGGCGACCGCCGGTAGCCCTCATGGCCGGAGCCACGATGGCCGCCGGCGGCGGCGGCACGGCAAAGGCTTAGGGTTTGTAGAGATATCTGTCGAAAAAGAGAGAGAGAAACGCTTTGCGGCTTTAGGAGTAATGATATAGTTTTATATATGGAAGATATACGTATAATATGATGAAAATATATAAATAAAATGTTAAATATTGTATATTTTAGATAGTGGCGGAGCTAGCATTTTCAGTGAGGAGGGGCACCGAAATTTTTCGGTGTCAATACGTGATTGTAAAAAAAAATTGAGGGGGGGGGGGGCACAACTTCAAGATTAGAAAGAACTAAGGGGTATTTTTGAAAAAAATCAAAAAAACATACAAGAATTTTTCAAAAAAAAAATTTGAGGGGGGGCACGTGCCCCCCTGGGCACCATGTAGCTCCGCCCCTGATTTTAGACATAGTAGACCCTAATATTACTAACTCCTGATCGAAAAGCAGTGCAACAAAATACGCTCTAGAACGAGCAACAACAACACACGATAAAGGTACAATATAAACGTACACACAAAAACTGCAACTAATGCACACCAATACTGCAACAAGTACAATTATTTGGCTCAAAAACACCGAAACCAAACCAAAACCTAACAACAAAGAAATAAAAATAGAAGCTTCAAACGTGACCATGTCTCCTTGGGATCCAACCACACCGACCATCTCGGTACTCCTCCATCTGATTTTGATCATCGGTATACGAAGAACATCGTTGGAGAAAACTAAGTCTCACACATAATGCTCCAACTTCCCTCGCCGCATCACCCATTCCGCAATCGGAGTATAAATCCGACGTTGCTTCAACAAACTCTATTGGTCAACACCGCGAAACAAAGAAACTGAAGGAGCCAAAACTAGTAGAGGAAAAAAATGACATGTGACGAATGAACAAGAATCAAGTAGCCATGACCAACGAAACAGAACCCCCAAGAGAAGGTGGTGAAAGGGAAGGGGTTGGCATCCGCCATCAACAATAGAGGCCGAGCCATGGTCATCACCGGCGGGGGCGAGAGGTCGAAGGAGGGGGAAAAGTGGCGGCTAGGTTTTTCTTGGCGTACTTAACCCTTTGTCGTACTTTATTTTGGCGTCCTAATTGTCCTTGACCTTATTTCACACTTATTAACGCTAACCATGTCCCGTTTTACACGAACCATAAAATATGTCAAAAATGATGATGTCATTAGATGCGTCTCCCGATAGCTATCCCCCTTGCTTCCTCTATTCTTTAAGTGGTCTCCCCTATCCGTCCACGCTCCGTTCCCCAGGGGTTCCTGTACAGGCTGATCCTTCTGATAGTGTGGGATTGTTGTCTAGCCCTCTCCCTCGCTTCCATGTCCTCCCAGAAAAAGGTGGCCAAGAAGTTCTTCTAATCCAGAGGGATGATAAGTGTTGTGGTTTGCAGCTACAGGGGGAGCTACAACTGATCCCTTCCCTTGACCCCTTCCCTTTTCTGACTTTCTCCGGAAGAGCTCATCTACTGCTATTAGCTTAGGCGTAGTTGCACTCTTGAACATTGTCCACCCCCAGTGGATGTGACCACCTCTGGACTGGTTGGCTCCGCCGGCTTGTATTTTGCAGTCCATACCCAAAGACCTGTAAAATGAGAGAAAACAAAAGGCCTCGCAGGGACACCTGTTAGCAATATCAGTACCGGCTTAGGCGACGTTAACCCCACATTTTTCCATTTTCCACTTCTGTGGGTGCTGGAGCTCGCAGCCAGCCGCCATAGATGTTTGCTTTTTTGTTCATTCCCAGCGGAGGAACCTTGTGAGTGAGGATAGTGTGGCCGATCCGACCACAATAGTGGCAGAAAGAGGTTAAATTTTCATATTACAGCCGAAAGGTCATAGGTTCCAGCTTTTCATCCAACTTCAATTTCAAGTGTCTTCTCAACGACGTGTGACATCGATGTCCAGACAGAGTGCCAAGAAAGGGACCCAAGTTTTTGATGGGTTTAGCGTAAATGGTAAGCCTGACTATACTCTTTCCACCTCAATCCCAATAGTAGAAGGCATGAAATCCCTCATCCGAAGGGTTCTTGCTTCCACTGGTACATCCAAGACCCTTACCGTCATACGGATGTGCCACAAGGTCAGTTGGTCCGGTTGGGTCTAGGGAGGGTGTAAAGACCTGTTAAATTAATTGCCTAAATTGACGGTTTTAAAACGACGAGGTTGGAAAGTGGGCCGAAAAATTTAAACGAGTGCAAAGGGGGGGGGGGGGAGTAAGGAAATAAAAAAAAAGGTCAGAGTTGGACCAGGTCAGACCAGGCCCAACACAGCCCAAGCAGACATCGGCCCGTTACACACGCGTTACCCTAAGTGTGGCTCTTCGTTTCTCTCAGAGTTACGCACGCGAAACTAAGAGAAGCTCCCTCCCTCTCGCACCTTCTCCCTCACTCAGATCCGCCGCCCCTCTTCTCTCTCTCCTTCGTCTTCTTCGCCTCGCATCTCGCCGGAGAACCACCGCGCCTCACCCCCTCCTTCTCTCCCACCCACGTCAAATCCCCACCACCGTCCTCTTCTTCCCCTTGTTGTCCTCGCTGATTTGAAGAGAAAACGTTGCCGCCCTTCGCTTCGAGCTCGCGCGCCAGATATGGACGCACCAGTGCCGTCGGAGCTCGAAGTCCCTTCTACCTCATCCCCTTCCACCCACGACCACTTCCACCACCAGAAAACCCCATCTCCATCTTCCTCGTCCCCGAATCGAAGCAAAATGAGTCGTTGACGGAGAACTGGCGTAGGTGGGTGTCGTCTCCAGTCGCGCTCCACCTTCTTTGACGAAACCCTGCCTGAAAACATCGCGCCGAGCTCGATGGGGACGAGTTTCGTCCCTGACCTGAAAACCCAAGCTCCAAAACTCGAGCCCCGCCGGCGAGAGCTTGATCTTCTTCCCTTCGAGTTCCCATACGGCGCCGTTGCCGGCGGCAGAGCAACCCAAAACCCTAGCCCTCTTCTCAGGCTCGGGTTGGGCCAGGATATTGGGCCAGTGGAGTTGGACCTTGGGCCAAGATGCGTGGGCCGGGAGACGGACCGGACCAGAAGAGTACTTGGGCCAAGCCCAGGTCTAAGGTCGGTTCTGGATTCAGGCTGGAACCGGATCTGACTCGGGTTGGGTCCGGGTCCGGGTTATGGTCCTGGACCGGGTTCGGACTCGGATTCGGGTTGGATCCGGGTCAAAGCTTTTTAAATAATAATTTAATTTAATTAATTAATAACTCGGTTTTAAAATCAGATAAATACCTGGACTGTCAGACTTTAACGGACTTTTGGACGAACTTTTGGACTAAAATATTAATTAGAGGACCGTTACAACTTGGACCGGGACTGATGACCGTCCCGTTTGTGTTAGAACCAGGCCTTGACCCCGAGCACGGAGAAGACCGGAGTTAAACACAGACTTGGAGATCGCCTGAGAAGACCGGAGTTGGCCAGGACGTCAGCAGCTAGGAGACGCAGCTGTTGGTTCTTCAAGAGGTAGGGAACTCCCGAACCCGCTTTATTTTGGACGTACTAGAATGCATATAGGGAAATATAATAACCGGTTAAAGAACTAGTATGCATATAGGATGTGAATAACTAGCGTAGACGTATTCAACTGTGAACATTTACAATTCTGTCTTGGGAAATTGCCGTGCTGGTAGAATCAGGCCATGTCGCGCCCGTAGGATTTGTGTGCTGAATGTATCTGTTGTGTGCTCTTTGATGCATGAACGGTTAATAATTAACGAACATGAAAACGAGTAGAATTGAGCTAGTAATACATGTTGATGACTTGAGTGGTTACTTCCTGTTTCGTTGATTTGTTGAACTGTGGGAAGGTTGGGGATTGAATACCGGTTAAGCCGGTGGGGTTTACCTCGTTGAGTGGGGTTTCGGTAAGTGATGGTAAGTGCATGTGTTGCTACGTTGGTAAATTGAGAAACTTGATATGTGATATTCGGTGAAGCATGTGTTGCTATGTTTTGGGCAAGTGTGTCATGTGTGAGTGTGATCGGGATTGTGGTTGCAATACTGTGGTTACCTGTGAGTATGATCGGGATTGTGGTTGTGGTACCGTGGTTACCTGTGAGCGAGAGCGTGATTGTGAGTATGATACTTTGGTTACCCAAGAAAGGTGGTTTCCCTACCTTCCGACCGTGTATTGGTAAAACGCTGTGTCCGCGATGTGTTGCGCGAAGAGGCGATTTCCCTGCCTTCCATGTGTTGGTAAAACGTTGTGTCCGCGATGTGTTGCGCGAAGACGCGATCTCCCTGCCTTCCATGTGTTGGTAAAACGCTGTGTCCGCGATGTGTTGCGCGAATAGGCGATTTCCCTGCCTTTCATGTGATGGTAAAACGCTGTGTCCGCGATGTGTTGCGCGAAGAGGCGATTTCCTTGCCTTTCATGTGTTGGTAAAACGTTGTGTTACGCAATGTGTTACGCGAAGAGATGGGTTCCGCGATGAGGTCGACCGCCTCTCCTGACTGTGTGTTAGGGGAAAGTTGTGTACGACTGCGTCGTACCGAGCGGGTTGCTCCCGAGGCCGTGCATGGGTTACGAGTTGTGTGTTTCGATAATGTTCGGATTAAATGAGTGTTACAGTGTTTGTGACTATGGGTGTTTATTTTTTATGAGTTGCGTGTGACCATGAATGACTCGATTTGATTGTTTGATGGTGAATTCATGTGTGTAGTTTCAGTGGAAGTTAAAGTGTCGTAATTGTGGTTGTCCGTAAGTCGATTGTGAAAGGGCTTTGGATGTGGAATCTCGGGACATTTGTGGTCGGATCAAATGAAGGTTGTTTAAGTTGGATTATATGTCCTTGTTGTCGCTTTCTCCTTTTAATCGTTAAAAAGTTAGTTTAGAAACGTAAATGGGTGTCTTAATTGGATTGTTCCCTTCGTTGTGTGCCTTAGTCGATTGGATGATGTTGAGCTGAAGTTAGTATGGTTGGACTGGTAAATGTCAGGTTAAAAAGGGGTTTTGTCTTTAAATTGGCTTAAGTGTCGCATCGCTATATCAAACTTTTAGTGTTAATTAAATTTGTGGAATAGGTTTATGGTAAATCTGTTTGAGGTGGTTTCGGGGCCTTCCCTACTGAGCGTCAAGCTCACCCCTTACCGTGTTTTCTACAGGTGATAGTTATACTTTGGACTAGAGGGTTACGCAGAGCTGGGAGCTAGCGGAGGCCCGGGGTTTATTTGTGTTTCGTAGAGACGTACCCCTCTTTTGAGTTATTGTATTTGACTGAGCTTAAGACTTAGGGTTTGAAACTCTCGTTGTTTTATATTATTTTATCCTTATCAGATATTTAAATTGTTTTATTTAATTTCACTAAATCATGTCACGGGTCCGGTCATTACCGGATTTGGGGCGTGACAGAGGGAAGGGAGTGGAAACGAGAGCATGTCCATGTATAAACCATGGCTCCAGTTCCCTGAAGCTTTTCAGGGCCGCCCAAGAGGAGAAGTGGAAAGCCATAGTCTTTTTAGATAGGGGTTGGATAAAAAGATTTTCTATTTTCCAAGCAAGCGAGATATCTAAGCAGAGATCATGGGGGATTACTTCACTTTTGTAGTAGTGTCCCGGCGAGCGTGTATCAGGTTAGAGAGTCATCTTCCCTTGGTGCCGTGTTTGGTGGTATCACTATCACTTCTTCTTCTTTGTCTTCTGGTATCACTATCACTTCTTCTTCTTCTTCTTCTTCTTCTTCTTCTTCTTCTTCTTCTTCTTCTTCTTCTTCTTCTTCTTCTTCTTCAGATACTAGTTGTCTTAGAGACTCAAGCCAAATTATTTTTTGTCATATATTCTTGAATTGGTAAGGAACTTATGAATTTGGTTTAGTCTTGTGTTTCTAATCGTGGTAGTGTTACATGGCTTGCATGTTTTCTTGATTATTTGCTTTCGTTATTATTTTGTTCATCTATTCTCCATCGAGACCCAACACCCATATCGTATACCCCGACCTGCCATAAAAGATTGGGTCGTCTTGCCTCTGGAACTAATCGAGTACTAAATAGATGGGGTGCATGCTAAAATCAAATATCTCCAATAAGGATTAAATTCAAATTCCTCCATTGTGGCAAGATAAACGGTCATTCCACCTTATCGTAGGTCTTACTCATATCGAGATGGCAAGATAAACGATCATTCCACCTTATCTTAGCCATTACTCATATCGAGTTTAAAAGCCATAACCCATTCAGACCTTGTGTTCAGCGGCGGAGGGCATGGATAACCTCATACGAGATAAAAAAATGGCAGCTTGTATCGCTCTTCTTGGTACGAAAGCCCTCTGATTGACCAGAATAAAAGGATTAAGGAAAGGCTTCAGCCGTTTTTTCAGGACTTTCGAGATGATGCAAAAAATAACGTTACACAAGGCAATGGATTGAAGATCACCAACCGTCTATGGGGCCTGCTTCTTGGGGATGGGGACCTAAGTGATTTTTTTTAACATCCTAGTCAATGAAACATGTGCCTATCGCTATTCATACAAATTGAAATACCTCCTTCTGTAACGTGGGCCAATAAGCCTAATAGAAAAGCGGGTTCAAACCTTCCGGACCTAGGGCATTATTTGGTCCCATCTGAAACACTGCAAAACGCACCTCTTCGTCTGAAACCACGATCGTTAAAATCCTGTTCTGCTCTTGTAAAATTAAAGATCGTACTGGAATGAGAAGTTCCTGGAGATCCACGTCTACAGTTGTAAAAATGTCCCGAAAATAAGTGAGCATCATATCTTTCATTCTAGTCTCCCATGTGACTTCCACTCCCTTATTCATTTCCAAAGTCCTCAACCCATTCCAACACTGAAGTTTTGTGGCCGTAATGTGGAAAAACTTCGTACTCTTGTCCCCCATTAGTTAACCAGTGTTGTTTATCCCATTTTTTCTAGAATATCTCTTGTCGAGATAATGCTTCTTCATAATTCTTCTGGATTTTTAGTCGACGGTGGATCCCTGCTCGATCCTGTTTACCATTTATTTCACTTAGAAGTCGTTGGTGTCACGCCCCAAATCCGGTATTGACCGGACTCGAGACGTGAACCGAAAATTATAGAGAAAACAATTTAAAAAGCATAATTAAAATCCAAAATTGTAGATAAATATAATAATAGTCAAGGTCTGAAAATATGAGTCATACGCTCAGTCAAATACAATAGTCGAAAATAACAGTACGTCTCTAAGAACATAAAGTAAAGATAACTCCCGGACCCTCGCTAGCCCCATGCTCCGCGAGATCCTCTAATCCAAATCACAGCTAACACCTGTAGAAAACATAGTAAAGGGTGAGTTTGACGCTCAGTAGGAAAATACCAAAACACTTTCCCAATTAAGTAGTATTAGTACGTTCTGAACCAAAATCCTAACACTTACAAGGAGAAAGGGAACAATGAGACAATTGACCAAAGATAACCAAACCTCTAGTTACTCCCCTACAAACCATCCCGGAAGGTTCCGCCCAAAACACTTTCACGACTGACTCACAGATAAACTGGAAACAACTCATTCAATTTCAAGGAAGCCACACGTAGGAAAACCATCAACAGGCAAACACAATCTAGTCATTCACAATAGCACACAACTCGTAATCATCGCACGGTCTCGGGAGCAACCCGCTTGGCCCGACGTAGCCGCACACAACTTTCCCCTAACACACAGTCAGGAGAGGCGGTCGACCTCATCGCGGCACACATCGTTTTACCGATCGACGGAAGGCAGGGAAATCGCCTCTTCGCGGCATGGTCCCTCGCGGAACACAACACAACGTTTTACCGAGTGCTAGTCGGAAGGTAGGGAAACCACCTCTTCGCGGGACACATCGTTTTACCGACTCAAGGTCGGAAGGTAGGGAAACCTCCTTTCTCATGTAACCACAGTACCACAATCACAACCACAATCACTTTCTCAATTTACTCCCGTAACCATCACGCACTTACCATCACTTACCGACACCACACTCAACGTAGTAACCCCACCGGCTCAACCGGTATCCATTCCCCAATGCCCACATTTCAACATAATCATAAAAACTGGAAATAACCACTCAAGTCACTAATATGCATCACTAGTTCAACTCTACTCGTTTTCAGGTTTATTATTTATTAACCGATCAAACAACACAGAGTACACAATCAAACACAATCATCAACCAATCCTACAAGCGCGACATGGCCTGATTGTACCAGCACGACATACCAACACCTACGGCACGACATGGCTCGTAGGTGGTTCGCAGTTTATAGAGCTACTCTAGTTAATCACATCATATATGCATACTAGTTATTTATCCTATTATTAAGGTTTCCCTATATGCATTCTAGCACGTCCGTAATAAAGTAAGGTTCCGAGGTATTTCCCTACCTCTCAGTCTCTATCTGGATCGCCTAGCTGCTGACGTCCGGGCCTACTCCGGTCTTCTCCGCAAACGAGGTCAAAGCCTAAGTTTAACAAAAAGGGACGGTAATCAGTCCAGTCCGTAACAGTCCTCTAAATTATCAAGTAAGTCCTTTAATTTCTCCACTAAGTCCTTGAATTTATCTGATTTAAGTCCAATTAATTAATTAATTAATTAACTTAAACTGACCGACCCGGCCCCGACACGAGTCCGACCCGAACCCGGCCCGAATCCGAGTCCAAACCCGAACCGACCCAGACCCGGATCCAGACCCGAGTCCAGGCCCGACCCAGATCCAGTCCAGGCCCGACTCAGACTCGAGTTCAGGCCCAAGTCCAGGGCCTATGTATTGTGTGGCCCAAGCCCGAGGCTCGGTCTTGGCCTAAGCCGTGAACGTAGACGGCGAGGCGACACTAGGGTTCCGGTGAAGCGACGACGAGGGAGAGGCGGAGTCAGGGGGTTTTCAACAGCGTGGCGGTGTTAGGGAGGCTCGGAGGGACGAGGGATGGCTGTCAGTGCGAGCCCGGAGCCCCTCCGTCCAGATCTGACGGCGTGGAAGCTTCGCCGGCGAGGGAGCATCAGATCTGGAGCTCGAGGTTTCTGGCGAGTCTCTCCAACCGAGCTCGACCAAAAACGAGCTCGCTCGCGCTCGATTCTTAGGGAAGGGAATCACGGGGAAGGTGGAACTGGCCCGAAGGCTCGTTCACCTGCACGGGTTTCTCGTTGTCGGTGCGGCGAGGCTCGAAACGCAGACGGGCGGCGCTGGCTCATTTCGATTCGAGGAGGAAGAAGGGAAAGAGGAAGGGCTTCTGGTGGTTTTCTGGTGGTGAGGACGGCCGTGGGTGGAGAAAAGGGAAGTCAGGCAAGGGTTTCTGGCTCCGGCGAAGGACGAGAGAAGGTGAAGAACAGATCTGAGAGAGGAGAGAAGGAGAGGAAGGAGACGAGCGAGAGAGAGAGAGAAGTTCCTCGGGGCGCGTGCTGGAGAATGAGGAGGCACATCACGAAGCTAGGGTTAGGCTTGGTCTTTGGGCCCTGGCGTGTTGGGCCTGGCACACTGACCGGGCTTGGTCCAACTCGGCCCAATTGCCTGGGTCTGGGCTGGCCCAAGCCTACTCCCTTTTTTTTATTTCTTCTTTCTTTTGAATTCGATCCAAAATTCAACTCGTTCTCCAACTCACGACGTTCCAAAATTAATAAATTAAATATTAAACCTTTTAACCGGGGCGGTCTTTACAGTTGGCATCCTCTAATTACGTTGGTTGTCTCCATGTATTTCGTTTGGCCCCACGTCTAGGGAACGCCCAATATGTGATATGATGCTTGATATGTCAGCCTGGCAGTTGTCCCCATTCTTATTGAATTGTATGGCGACATCTCGGTTCTTCCACCTAACCATTTTCTAAACGGAAATGCCTATAATCAGCCTGTGGATTCCTCGGCGAGCTATAGAAATATAGGCTTGTGGTCGGAAGTGGTATACTCTATATTTCACAATCGCACGTGTTGAAATTGTGCCCTTAACCAAAGATGACATAATTCCTCTATCTAATTGAAGCTTCATACGGGCAATCGAATCTTTGCCTCTCGTCCAAGTAAATTGGTAGCCCTTCATTGGTAGGTCCTCAACCCCGATATCAGATAGGCCGTGTCGAAAAGCTTGGATTAGTGCCATCGGATACCCCCCCCCCCCCCCCCCCCCCCCCGCTTTTCCTCGGGTGGAAGATGCCGTTGAAATCCCCCATTAGTATCCAGTCAGACGTTTGGTTATTCCGACCCAATTTGCGTAGCTGTTCCCAAGGACGGTCTCATAGTTCTCGTGTGGGTTCACCATAAATCCCCTTAAATAGGATCATCGATTCTTGGTCAAACTAAATATATGTGCGTTTGCTTCTAATCTTTTATCACTACTTGGCATTTATCTGACCATAGAAACATAGTACTCCCTTCTTTCCTTCTGTGGGAGACCCGTACCTCATGAAAGTGAAGTGTTCACCAAAGAAGAGCCATGCAAGATCGAGAATGACGAGATTCAGTGTGGTAGGTCTTAGTCAGAAACAAAATGTCTGGTTTCAATCGTCCAACTAGATCCTTAAGTTGTTGACAAGCTTTATCAGATCCGATACCACAACAATTTCAAACCAAAAAGGATGCCATAAAAAGTTCTCAAGCAAACAACAATCACATAAAATGAAGTGCAAACAGGAGAAGATGTTGGACAAATCGACATACGTACTAGTTGAACCGAGACGGTTCCAGGGGACGTGCAACGATGGTGTAGGTTGACACGCAACAATAATGTACATTAATTTGGAACTGCATAGCCTTAGGGGCGGTTCTTAATTAGTCTCTCATACACTTTATTGGTTATAGATCTGATCAAGAGTTTAACTTCATTAACTTGCATTGATGACATGGCTTTTATTCTAAACGTTTAATATTTTAAGAAATTGTGATGTTTTTTTTTAGAAGAACGGGTTATATTATTACTGGAAAAGGAAATAGGATGATGAGCACATAATTGTACTCATCGTACAAGATAGAATCCAACTAAAGAACATAAAGCAATAACAGAAATCTAAAAGTTGCTCATTGCATAGGGGCGGTTGAAGGGGAAATCTGCGGTAGCATCCAGGGAAGCCATGAATACCGATACAGCATACTTCTACCAAATGACACTGGGCGAGCAAGCCGAGTGAAAAGGGGATCCGATTGGACATAAATTGACTCTGAGGTGCGCTCCAGTAGAATACTGGGTCCTTAGAGTGATGTCCCGGACAGCAGTCCTGTAACCAGGAACTGAAATGGCTCAGATGGACTTTACATTCTCCTGAGAAATCAGCAGACGTCGCCCCCCCTCGGATGATAATGAGGGCCTTTAAAAACGTATAATTGCTAGTTCCCGATCTGATTGAAGAATGTCGCGCCGATATTTGGTGGAATCGATGCCACCCTACGTCCAGTGAGGCGGTATTACCGGCAAACCCCCCACTGGACCACGAAGGACTCACTGATCTAGGCGAGGGAGCATTCCGCCCCTCGCCGTTTGTGGTGTCCCTCCATTTCCCGGTCCCCGAATTCGCCCTGAAACCCGACCCAGGACCCTTCCCCTGGCCGATCCGCAACCCAGGTTGCCTGCGACTCGGTCCTGTCCAGACCCGATCCAACCGGGTGCCGGACCACCCATCTCGGCCCAAGATAATTCTCTCGGAACCCTAGCATCCCGTGCTTCCATTCCCGGTAGTGCCGCCTTCGTCTCCACCCGTCCTCCGGCTCAGACAGCGCACACACCACCAACGGCGCCATCACCGGCGGTGGCCACGGTTCACGTACCTCTTGCTCCCACGCCGTGATCGCAGGCGTCCGCTCCACCCCCAGACTGTACCCACAATCAGTGATCCAGCCTACCACACCAATCCACCGACTGAACATGGGGCAGCACCGATGTCCTCTGATCGCCAAGTCCGGCCACCACTATTCTGACCACCACACTTCCCGGATCACCACAGCCCCAACCGAGCAGTCACAACCCTCCTCGGAGCAACCACACCTCGTCGTCGAGCTAGTCCCGATCCCCCACACGACCAGAGACACCACTCCGCCTATCCCACCACCGACCACGCCGGAACCGAAGCGCCAGACGTGGGGTAACACACGCGAATAACTCGCACCGGCGACGGGAACTTGTCCCCCCCTACTCCAGCAAAAAAACCAGAAAAACGCGAAGGTACACCAGGCCTTACCTCCGCCGTACAGGAACACACCCTTACACCGGCCGGAATTCACCGCCGTTGCCGTTCCCTGTCACGCGCCACTGATGGTCGTCTCCTCTCGCTCACCTCCTAGGGCCGACCGCTCGTCATGAGATTTTTAATTGTGATGCTTATTTAGAATGTGTATTGTTATGGGGATAACATAACTAGAAATTGTAATCAAAAGAAGTAATCACCTCCTAGTAAATTTTTATTTTAATTATCTAGATCGTCTCTTAATAAATAAGAAGACATACAAAAGAATTCATCTCACAAGAAAAGTCCCGTGGAATTTGCGAAGTTGAAGATATGCTAGGGTTTTGAGAGTCTTGTCGTCATCTACACCTCCATGGCTATGACAATTGCCATAACTTTTGCCATGGTCCTCCTTCTCTCTTCTTTCCAATCTCCCCTTTGCACTTTCCCCTTGGATCATGCGAAGTTTGTCTCTGCTAGGGCGTTTTTCAAGCCACCCCTGGCCACCATGACGTTACCCGCCTCCCGCCACCAACAGAGCATCCCCCGATCTGTTTCGGTTTCTCTTGTGCCCCAGGGGTTACCGTCTCTACAGCCGTCGTCCCTGCCGTCTTTGAAGCTGCCGCCGCCCTTGCTGTTGTCGTCGCCTAGGATGCCTCCGCCGGCTCTGATGCTGCCACCGTCCCTGAAGTTGCAGCAGTCGACTCTGTCGCAGCCGGCGCGTCCCTCTCCCTGGCCTCCACCGCCGCAACCGCTTCGTCCCATTTCACGATTATGGCTCTGGCTAATCGAAAGAGTTTCGTTTATTTTTTTGAGTTTGTCTTTGCAGGATCACTGCCTATCAATCAGAAATCAAGGACTTCTCCATGGAGGGGAGCATTAGGGACTGGCTCGGCCAAGACAATGCTTTACCTTCCGCCATCACTATTACTGTTGAGGTCCCTCGGGATCTCCGGTACTCTCTTCTCTCCCTCCGCTTTCTGTCTTTGCCCATGGGGCGTCACAATATCGTCCATGACAGTTATGGTATTAAAAAGGACAGTTAACCATTGTTCGCTTATACTGACCTTTCATGGTCGAGGAGCATGTTGCTCGAGACATTTCGATGTAATCGTTTTTAATAATGAATAAAATTACAATTTGTTGTTAAAAAAAATTCATCTCAAAATTTTAGTACGAGAAAGGGCAACGTCAATCCAACTCCAAAGATTTCCAAAACCCTAGATCCAAAAGAAAAAAAAATGTACGTAAAGAAAAGAAAGCACTACAGGAAAAAGATTACCGGTTGTAGTCCAACATACTATTATTCGACCCTTTTCTTACAATGCAAGCAAGCATTGGTGATGTGATGCACAACATGATTATTGTTTGTCTTTTTCTCAGATCGCCTATAATTTCAGTAAATGTCTCAGCTTTTGAGATTGCTTGTGTCTGCTTGCCTGAGCTTGATGATAAGGCAATGATCAATAATGCATAGGCTACTCAGGCGCACCCAGTAAAATATACCAGTAACAATTCGAATCCAAAATAAACACTTTACCTATTTTAAGAGCATGGCAGCACGTCCAACCGTGAAACTAATCGGGACAACAAAACGTGATTTAACGGTTTGCGTCTCACAAGTTGTAGAGTGCGATTTCTACAAACCGCGTATCGTTATTTCGGTTTGTAGGTTCGTGCCTCATTGTTTGCGTGTCAGTCAATCACGCCGCTATACGTGGTCATTCCGTTTTTTTAAAATACATAAAATCAGATTTAACTAAATAGGATTAGTACAAAATTAAAGTATAAATAGATAATTTTACACAATAACAACTATTAGGCAACATTTAAAATAGACCCAATATTTTTTTTTACGAAAATATAAAACTCGTCAGTGTTTGTTTCCGACGAAAATGTTTTTCAGCCATCCGAGGTCGTTTGGAAGGGAAAATTCGTATTTTTAAAGTCTGATTGATTATTTCCTTTTTGTTTTAGGGTTTTGGAGGGATAAATTAAACATGAAATGCAATTATTAATTAATTAGAAGTGTATTATTAATTAGTTTGTTAATTTAATTTATTTTATTATTAATTAATTTCGTTAAAATTTTTCAATAACTTTATAAGTTGAAGTTAATTTTTAATAATTTAGATGTGAACCTTAAAAAACTATCTTTAATAAACAATTAATTAAACCTAAAAAATACATCTTAAATCGATAATTAATCAAAAGATACCAATAAATTTAAATTTGATTTTTTAAGAAGTAAAATAATGGGTTTAAGATTTAAAATGAATATTATAAATATTTTAGAAATAGAATTCTATACTAGAAGAAATATTTTATATAAAGTTTAAATTTAATATTATTTATGTTAAATGAATTAAAATAGTAAATGAAAAAATATCAAACAAATTATATATAATGAATTAAAAAGGACATAGCTTTTTGCCGCCGCACCCACAAAGCCACGGGTGTGGTCATGGTTGTTACATAGCCTATGTCATGGTTATGCTCCTCTCTTCTGTACATTCTATCCCTTGCACCTCTTCTTTAGAGCATGTGAAGGTTTTTTCTGTTAGGGTTCCTTTCGAACCGCCTCTAACCACTACGACGTTGACCTTCTCCCGCCACCAACGGCGCGTATCCCGACCTGTGTCGGTCCCTCCTCTGCAAGTCCTGGGGTTTCTGTCTCTCAGGTCGACGTCCCTGATGCTGTCGCCGTCTCTGATGCCGCCGTCGCCGTCTCTAGAGTCGTTTCTAAAGTCGCAGTAGTCGTCTCTACAACCGCTGCCGGCACGTCCTTCTCCTTGTCCTCCACCACCGCAACCGCCTCGACCCCTTTCACGATTATGGATCTGGCTAATCGAGAGGATCCCTTTTATTTTATCTAACTTTGTCTTTGCAGGATCAATCCCACCAGAAGGAATGTTAGATTCCCTAGGCTTCAGGGACTGGCATTAGGAGGGGTCTCTGGTCGAAGCCTTGCATCCCACTACTACTGTTGAAGTCCTTGGCCCGTTTTCGGAGCATAAATTCCAGTAGCACCTTCTCATCCCCCGTATTCTATCATTGTCTATATGGCAATGATAGAATACAGATCACTTCTAGTTGGTTGATGTTGGCCTTGGTCACTAATTGCATCACTCTAGCTCGATCTATTCTGATGGTAAAATCGATCGACAAGGAGCAACACCCGACTTGTTGGCGGTTTGCAGGCATTTGAATGCTAGCGGGGAGTGCCGATGACTATGTTACCGACAATAATTAAGAAAGAGTTGCAATATATATGGAGTTCTTGTTGCTTTGGATGTGTAGATTATTTGTGGTTGGGATTTAGGATAACTGATGAAGATGATGGTTCCTCAAATTTAATATGTTATAAGGTTTATTGGTTGCACCTTTATTTTTGTTCATTTGAAAATGACTTAATTTTCTTCAATGCGGTTAAACAAGTCAGGTGAAGGTAAAAGAAAAATTATTGTTTGAATTAAATTCTGTTTACAAGTAGATATCATTTGAATAATCAGGTCTAGTAATATTTATTAGTTATTAGAAACCCGAACCTACGACGACCCCAACCACAACATCAAGTATTGATTAGATAAGGAAAAATCAACTTTTGTGATAATTCTGGGAGGGAACCTTGAATCACTCCCAATAAAAATGGATTGATGCAAACTCAGAAGACAGGATCACCCATGCAACAATGACAAGTCCAGCCGAGTCTCATCTTCTCTCCTTCACAAGTTTTTGTTCTACTTTGATCTCTCTTTATCAGCATTACTGCAAAGTAGCAGGATCTGTAAGAGTTGGTTCAACCGGAGACTTAAAGGGTCCTACGAAGGTGGTAAAGAAGGGGCGATCCACCACGAAAAGGAAGAGCTCTGTTCCGGTGAAGGCGACCTGTAAAGAGACGCCATGTCCGGTCAAGGAACAGGGTCAGAGTGTCAGTCCTATCCCGGATCCAAAGAAGACGTCCTCCTCGCGTGTCCCCGGTCAGGAGGTTCCTTTTGCAGAGCCACGGATTGTGACTGCGTCAGGCTCACAAGCTCATCAAAATTTTGTGGAGAGTTTAGGTATGGAACAAGAAACCGAGGTCTTTGTTAGCAACCTCCCTTCCCAGTCTTCAGTTGATTGAGTTCGGAGCGTTTTCGGGTCTTATGGAAACATCGTTCACGTATCCATACCCAAACGAAACCGTGGAGGTCGTTTCTTCAGTTTCATCCGTTTTGAATCCAACTCCGAAGCCTCTCAAGCCATAGAAGGTTTACATGGATTCAAAATCAATGGTTTTACCTTGCTTGTTGCTACAGCTCGTCGTCGAAGGGAGAAAATTGTCCAGGGACCATGCTCTGTTTCAATCACCCAAAAACAGAACATTGATCCATCGATCGTTGGAGGTCCGTCCTCCTCTCCGGAGACGGTCATCGACGGCGTGGGTGGCCAGATGCGATCGAAAACTTCAAATCCTGTGATTGCCGTTTGTGATTTGATCACCCCTACGATTTCCTCGCCTGAAATCCGGGTTCAATCGGATACTCCTCCCGTGATTGTTGATGATCTAGTTGTGACAATCTCGGGTGCAAACAAGGAAGCTATCCAATCTCCTGTTGCTGAAATCACGTGTGGAGAAGAAGTCCAACCTTCTGTCGCTGATTCCGCGCGTGGAGAACGTGGAGAAGTAGAAGTCGTAGAAGACGCATTGAGGCCTGCGACTTCCCTAGCTCTAGTTGGGCCGTTTGGGCCGGCTCAATATTTAGCACATCAACAAGGGTCTATGCTTCATGGGCCTGTTGCTGATGGTGCATTTATTGGGCCTGTCACTAGCCATAATTCAAAGTTAGATGGACTCGCTCCTTCGTGTTCGTTGCCTACTGTTCCTTCAGCGTCGGACCAACTGGAAGTTAGTGTTGGGTTCGAGAATGTTCAACCCTTGTCGGTTGTGTCCCCGAATTCCTCCCTTTCTCGACACTCAAGTTTCGATCAGGAATTTCTTTTATTGTCACCTGAAAATGTTAAGAAAGGCAAAGGGAAAAGAAGGAAGAAACCTCTACAGACCTTTACAGTGACGACTCGTTCACTCTGTATGAGTGAAACTCAGAGGCTCGAGGCTCAGCGTAAAAATGAGGTTTGGAGACATTTTGTCAATACAGGGACTTTGCTACAGATAGAGTCCAAGGAAGACGTTCTACCTTCTATCGATTAGTTTTTTCTTTGTATTTGGCTATTGTCCCCTTCTTTCGTTTTTGTTCTTTGCGTTTTTTAGGAAGATTCTTTTACCGTTTTGTGGTAGAGTCTCTTTTACAGGTTGTTTGTGATAGCTTTTTGCGGTCCCCTCTCTTTTCCCCGACTTGGGGTAAAAAGATTATTAATAAAACCATCATTTATCAAAAAAAAAATATTTATTAGTTATTATGGGATTTTCCTTTTGTGTAATCCTAGCAATAATAGTTTAACATATGCGTGCCTCAGACTAAAATTTTATTTGAATTGTCAATTTGTAATTCGATAAAAAGAATTAAACCGTCTCTTTTTTCCCCGTAGTTTCTCTCCCCCTTTAACGGACTCTGAGCATGTGGTGTAGGTTGATTTCTTGTTCGTTGTCATCGTCGATTCTACGAAAAAGTGATGGAAAATTAACGGTTTAGCTTTTCTCTCCCCGATTCTCACTAGACAAACAAGTTTGTCGACACTGGTTTCAGCAGAGCTAACTATTTCTCTCCTCCCATTTCTGCTTCCTCTTCCTTTCAATCGTTCTCTTCCAAACATCTGAAGATTCTTGTCAAAATCGACCGGCAGACTTCGATCCACAACATCCTTTTACTGATTCGACTTTAACTTTTATCCAAATACACTCTAGAAAATCGACCGTGTACAACATATGCTCTTAGACAACATCTGTTACTAAGTTGTCAATGTTATTACTTGTTATGACATAGCTGGTTGATACGGAGCTACCACCAACCGTGCCTAATTATTAATCTTTGGTACGATTATTGTCCCATCCAACCACTTTCATCATGATTGATTTATTGTTTATAGGTGATTGTTTACCTGATACGCGGGGTATATCAGTGTTGGAGTCTCTCATTTTAGTACAATTTGATAAACACGGCTGCTCTAAATATTAATTTGAATTTTTAAATGTATTAGTCATTCGTGTGGGTTAATGGTAACTATATCCAAAAAAAATGAAGTGGTGTGCAAATGCTCTCTACAACTCCTCTTTTAATCGGTCCTAAGGTTGGTTGTCTCTCTTGTTGTTCTTTTTCTGCCCCCGCCCGTATATCTCTGACTAAGCATCATCATCTTCTTCTTCTTCTTTTTTCGGGTGATCAATCGGTCGTCATTTGCACCCCTATTTTTGCCGTGAGCTTGTCCTTCTGTGGTGGATCTGATGAGGTACCAAATTTCTTCCGTCATCCTTCGATCATTCAAGTTCAACGAAGGCACGACATAAGTTCCAGCGAAGAGATCGAGGCGCATCCGATCACTTGGGGCCTTCGTGCAAGGTCGTTCCAGCCCCTTTCATTGATCGGGACACTGAAACCCCGATCGGGTTTATGGAGATTGGAATCAGTGGTTGATAATGTCCAGGAGCAGCTTGTGAAAACTCGAAGGAGGCGTTGTGGATCAATGATAGGAGCTCATGTTAGCCTACAAAACCAAGCGAGGCCTGCTACCCAATCTCGCCAGGTCCAATAAGTACCATACGGGAGAACGAGATGTTGTTGAAGAGACATGTCTCATCCCAATGGGATCTGGCACAAACCGATCCCAAGTCTCTTCCTTTTCCTGGGTGCATCTTTGGATGCCTGGCATCATCCTAACCTCCCCCAAGGGTCTCCACTGAGGGACCAACGTGTTCATTAGAAGAAAAAAAGTATATCTGAGTCCAGACAAGAAAAGTGCAAGCAGTGAGAATAACGCGCTTCCATGAAAAAAAGGATCTACCCCCTTGGAAATCACTTGAAATAGTCGAACATTTAGTCAAAAGGTTAACCCCTCGAGTCTGTCCGAAATTATGTCTTTGGCACGCCCCAAATCCGGTTTTGACCGGACTCGAGACGTGAACTTAAATAAAAGATAAATAAAGCAGTTTAATAATGAAAAGGGTCTCAAATAGCAGTTTAAAAGCTCCAAATACAACACGAGTCAACAGCTCGGTAAAAACACACAGTATAAGGGTTCAGCAAAAGATAAACAGTACGTCTCTAGACAAGCAAGCCTAGGACCTCGCTAGCTCCCAAGCATCAAGCATCCAACTAGTACAAATCCCGCTCAATACCTGAAACACAACAAGGTAATGGGTGAGCTTTCGCTCAGTAGAAAAAATAGTTAAGGTTATGAACATCAGTTCAACACCAGGAGTAACCGTCCAATTAGGGCATACTAGCAAAGCATAACTATCAACAACGCCCACGGGACAAGTACCAACCACCAAACACTCTCGCAAGACCACAAACACAAGTGAAACCACGCACATAGCCAACCAGCACGCACAAAACACACAGCAGAACAACACATAACTTAGTACAATCGTTCCCAACATCGCCGGCTATCGCAGCCCGTCCCATTTATATCGTACTGGAACACGAAGCATCGGTCCCGACATCTTCTGTCACGCCCCAATTTCAGCGAACCGAACTCGGGACGCGAACATTTAAAACATGAACACTTAAAACCTGTTTTGAATAAAACTCTGATGTTTCCATTTAATTACCAAAAATAATAATAGTATTTACAATACAAAAACGTCCCAACAAGTGGACAAGGTACACACCCGTCACTAGACTCAACAAAAGTAAAGACCAGACTCCGCTCCAAGCTCCATGGACTTCAAGAGCTAACCTAGTCCGTCCGGTGATCAGTACCTGTAGGAAAAGCAGCTAGGGGTGAGCGTTCGCTCACCTCCACAGATAACAGACTGACTATGGCATAATTAGTAGATAAACCTAGTAACACTAAAACCAAACCCAACACCGGGACTACAGTCCCCAACTCAAGTACCCAACTGACCCACAACACGTCACCTTCCTCAACAGACTCGACACTCGATAAAAACAGTGTAGACCCGACACAACTATCGACGACCTCCTCAAGGACTCGAACGAAACGACACAACACCAAACAAGATCACAAAGGATCGCACACCAGCTGCTCAGTAACCAATCTCAATCAGGTCAGGGTTCGACCTATCGCAATTCCTCGACACGAAGTCGGATCAGGCTGTCGACCTTTCAAACTCGCAATTCCTCGACACTAAGTCGGATCAGGCTGTCGACCTTTAAAACTCGCAATTCATCGACACTAAGTCGGATCAGGCTGTCGACCTTTAGAACTCGCAATTCATCGACACTAAGTCGGATCAGGCTGTCGACCTTTAAAACTCGCAATTCATCGACACTAAGTCGGATCAGGCTGTCGACCTTTAGAACTCGCAATTCATCGACACTAAGTCGGATCAGGCTGTCGACCTTTAGAACTCACCACCCCAGGTAACCACAATCACAATCACAGGCAAGTTCAATCACACAGGCACTCAAGGCCACTCAAGACACCTCAACAGTCAAGACTCGGGTTCAACAACCCCACGGGCACTCGCTGCCACTCAAGACACCAAATTAAATACACGGCTCTCATGGCCACCCCGACTCAACAATTAAATACGGGCTCTCAAGGCCACCCAAACTCAACAATTAAATACGGGCTCTCAAGGCCACCCAAACTCAACAATTAAATAAAACGCACGACAACCTCCGGCATACTCGATGCCTCCAACGGTCCTAAAATCCCTAGTTTCACAAACAACCTCCGGGCATGGTCATATGCCTCCAGTAATTCAATTATCGCTAAGTTCTCTGTTCCTACGACACTACTAAGTGTCACATGCCTTTCTCTTAAACGCTACAATCCCGTATCATGCTTTTCTAATAATTAAATAAATCTACTCAACCCACGACACCCCGGTGTCACATGCAATTCTACTATTAACTTTCCCTAATCAGGGCCGAGATCCGGCTACTTTTCCCTACCTCGTATACAATCCCAAAAGCGCTCCAACAACACCCGAAGCACACTCAGTCACTCGCCGAGCTTCCCCTTGCCTCGGTCCGTAGCACGATCTAAAAGAACACAAATTTAAAGTACTTTTAAACTAGTACGAGTAAACCGAAAATTAATAAACTTAACGCCCAAACGTAACCCCGACAATGCCGATCACTCCCAAACTTCCCAAATACTCGATATTGCCGATAAAGGACCCGTAAGGGCCAGATTCGCCCGACATGGCGAATCTGCCCGGTTTTGGTTAATTGCCTTCCGGGGCTCCAAAAGTCCCCGTTTTCGTTTCTACGGTCTTAGAATATTTCAAGGAACCCAACGCACTTGACGGAATTGAATTCCGACTTCTAAGTCAATTAATTAACGTTTAAAGTTTCCCGAAACCCGTTAATTACAACTTCTCCAAATTAATTCCAAATTTCGATTCGATTAGGAAAAAGTGGTCCGGGGGACGTTTTAAACTACCCGAGTAATTAAAACACGAACAACCGAGCACGTGGGCCCCACCCAAAGGGCTTGGCCGTGCCCTAGGGTTTGAGGGAGGGGCTCGGCCACCAAGTGGTGGCTGCTGCCACCTCCGGCCAGCCACCACATGGCCGGCCGGCCACCACCCACGGTGGCCGGAGCTCCTCCCGAGCCTCCGGTCACCGGAAAACGTGAAATTTCTCTCCCAAACACCTCTAAAACGTCTCCAACACCTCTCTAATCTCTACACAACCCTAAACCAAAATTTAAAACCAAACCCTAGCTCTTGAAAATAATCGAAACGAGAATCGGTTCGGGTATTACCGTAGAGGAGAACGAGGGGAACGGGATTGCTCTTTGCTTTGACTCGATCCAAGGGCTCGATCACAAACCCTAGCTCAACCTCCCTTCTTCTCTCTTCTTCTCCTTCTCCTTCTCTCTCTAAAACCTCTCTTCTAATTTCTAATTTAATTAAACTAACAACAAAACTAACTTTTTTCCCTTTTAAAACCCCATACTCGGCCAACCCTCTCCAACCACACCTTTTCCCTCCAAAAATACACCACCATAAACTTGACAAGTGTCAAGGTGGGTCCCATACCTTTTGGAAAATATCTAGTTGATATTTTCCAATCAGATTCGCGAAAAACAGACGTTTCGGGCCCCGAACGGGCACTTTTCCCAAAAATATTTTAAACTGGACGGGCTTCAAGGAAACGGCCCAACTAAGACCGCTACGACGATGGCTAAGCTTTTCGGGTCCAACACGGTCCTCGAATGGACCAAAACGTCGCTCGGGTGACTTTTCCAGCGAAAAATCAATCTTTCCCAAAATGACCAGAAAGTTGCCCTGAGTCCCCCGTAACTCATTTTAGTCGATAACGGGGTCAACTTAAGTCCGGCATGACCCTCGGGGTCAATTTAAGTTAAGTTAAGTGTCTGTCTTAAATTTTTTAAATTTTCCTGTTTTTCGCAGGTTTGACTGACGTTGACCAGAAGTGGTTATTACATCTTCCCATCACGTAGACTCGGGGTAGCATCCCAGACCGGAAATCCCTCAGTCGGACGTCTTCCCGTCACGTAGAATTGGGGCCTCATGCATACCGGACCAGCACATACCTCGGTCGTACGCCTTCCCGGACCACATAGCATCGGGGTAATGGTTACACCGTCCTCGTCCTCGATACTCTACACCGGCAAACTCTCTCAGTGTGGGTATCATACCGGAACACCTCCTCTTGGAACACACGTCAAGAAGATAACACGTATCACGATGCCATAGCTCGACCACGGTATACCAACTCACCATAACACACAAATCAGTCTATTACTCACCCGATCATATCACAACCAAAGATTCACATCACATCAAACACGACACAGTTGCCCACACATAGCCACAACATGCTACACCGAGTATATCATAACATGATTCTTAATCTTATCGACACTAAGTCACACATCATGCATCTCAAACAAAGATCATGACATTTCAATCAGCACACAACCTAAGGCTCGACATGGCCATTCTACCAGCACGACAATTTCCCAAGAATTGAAAGCGATTATTCTAGTGAATCACATCTTATATGCAAACTAAGACTCGCCCATTTATTATCGTAATTGAAAGCGGTTATTCTAGTGAATCACATCCTATACGCCAACTAGGACCTTTCCGGTTATTATTATCATTCTAAAAGCATACTAGTAACTTTCCTTAATTAAACCGGTATTCGCTACTTTCCCTACCTCGAAAGTAAACAACGCACAACTCCTAGTTGTTGACGACCTAGCTAGCTTCCTCCTCCACTTCACGAAGTCCAAACGTCTCCTCCTCCTCCGAGCTCGAGTCCAAAGTCTTGGATCACAAAACAAAAATCGAATCAAGAGTAATTCACAAAGGTTCAAATAGGATAAACTCCCAATTAACCCCAAAAGGACCCGGTTATGGATAACCGTTCCAATTACTCGAAATTCAACAAAATGGGCCCAAAAGGCCCAATTCAGGTCTGCTACGGATCTGGTCACGGATTCGTGGGTTGCGCCGTCACGGTTCTCCTCACGGAGCCGTGACGTCTCCCGTCACGGATCCATGACGGTTCAGCACTGTTCCGCCTTCTTCTTCCTCCAGCCGCGATTTTCACGAAAATAACCCAAAAACCTCCGTTGATGACCATCCAAAGCTCTAAAAACAGCCCCTAAACATCTCTACTTCAAAACCCATCATGGGTATTGATCAAAACTCAACAAAACCGATCATCCAACATCAATTTTCTACAAAACTTCATCATCCAAACACCAAACTCCAAAACCCAACCATTGTTCATCACTTTCTTCAAAAACCCAAGAACTAACAACACCCAAAACGAAAAAGGAAGAGAGATTTACCTTGAGGATGAAGATTAGATGAAGAATCAAGAGATTTTGAGAGATTTGGGGTGACAAATGGGGTAAAGCTACTAATTTTCCTCCTTTCTTCTTCTTCAAGTCTCCAAAACCAATCTTCTTCTTCCTCTCTCTTCCAATTTCGGCCACCAATATAATAATGGCTGAAATTGCGTCCACAATTGGTCATATACCCTAAAGGGGAATTCTCCAAACTACCCATTTACTTCCCACTTCTCAAGACCAACCATTTAAGGGCATATGGGTCCTTTTGACCCCTTTTTCTTCCCCTCCAAGCAAATAAGGACACATGTCCAAGTGGGGACCACTCCAAACTTAAATAATTCCAGCACAAATATTTTATCGGATTTAGTTCTAAATCGGACCGCGTTTGACCGATAAAAGGTCCGGGTTGACTTTTCCCAATATTACAGTCAACAGAAAGGAAACGGCCCAACTAAGCTAACCGTAACGACAACCAAGTTTTTTGGGCCCCAGAAAGGTCCCGAATGACTCCCGGAGTCATCGGTTGACTTTTCCAGTAAAAAGTCAACTTTCGCCGAAAACCTCCGGTTCGACCGGGGGCGGTTCTTACAGTCTTTCCCTCTTTATTTTCGTTAATATTCATATTACCGTCAATCGTTAATTAATAAAAAATAATTGATTCATGCTAAAAGAAATATAGGTTATTGGTTGGTGAAAATATATATTTTACGTGTAAAGTCATGTCTAAATAGAGTGTAATTGAAAATGATATTTTCACATATGAAAGAATACAAAATGATATTGGGATAACAAAAAAGTGATGATGAACTTCATGTAAAGTACGTGAATCCTGGTAAACCGTATCTTTTAAGAGCATCTATATTGGTGTCTCATCACACTTTTGATTAAGTCGGAATCCATAAAAAAGTAGGTCGAATTCCCGAAAAGCGATCATTTGGCAGGCCGATCCTGTGAGTCTTGAATGTATCGTCAGTAAATCTGTAGATATTGACACTCTACCAAATCGACGTATAAGGGCCCATTGAATCGTTACTACCGAATTACGGACTGACAAGTGGCGAGGCAGGTCAAAACAAATAAAGCCATAAGTTAATTTAGGCTATAAATAATGGTCAACGGTTTCATTCTTCTTCACCAACAGTTCGATTCAGCTTTGATTATTCTTCTCTAGTGAATTCTTATGTTCCGGCCGAACCTCTGGCGTAGTGGTTGCAGCGAAACACAAAACACACAAATTCTCCTACATGTTTGTAAGTCGTTTTTTGGCCATCCAAACCGAATCTTCGGTCGATATTGTTGTAAATTCTTCTGAAAGCCAGCTATTGCAGACTCGTTGCCGTCTAGATACTGTAGACTTGTCGTAGTACATCGTTGCAGATGCTCTGCCGGTTCACACATGGCGTATCCCAACAGCCCAAACATGCCACATGGATTCTCCGGCAAGTGGGATTATGTCCCAAATTCGCAACATTGCACATGCGATCGTGAGAAATATTTTTGGGAGGAAGAGTCGTCACGTCCCTAATGCATTCGACATACCTGGGCTCTACATGTTCCTATGGTCAAGATTTAGAACGAGCCATAATTAGATGCTTGTCTTGGGAATGAATCACCCTCCGTCGGTCATACGGGTACGGGACCCTCGACTCCGTTTAGGCTGTCACAAACCGAGCCAACCGAACGATCCCGAATCGGAGTAAGGAGCCCTCGTGAGTGCATAACCGAATTACTTAGAGAACTTTATCCACGGGGCGGACCAGACGAGACATCGTTTCTAGGACAATATTAAGAAAGATTTTTCCATCATTACCCGGGCTACCAAGGAGACAGAGAACACAACGAAGAACTGTAAACAACATTGGAGCGTGACAAATAGTAATATGAAGATATTTCAGGGTTGGTCCAAGTTAAGGCACATCTATTAGAGCGGTCATTTCAATGACCAAATCATGATTGACGCCGATCATGAGTATATGGAGAAGTACAAGTATGTGTTCACAAGAGAGCACTGGTGGAACATAGTGAGAGAGAAGACGTGCTTGAAGTACCGTTTTGAGAACGAGTTCTTCACGACCATCGACGAGTTCATCGACACTGATAGACGTTGCAGCCCAAGAACATCTTGCCCTGTGAAGCCAATGTCTTAGATAGACATACTTGTTGTTTCCGCTAAAGAGGCCAAGTGGGGCTTCCCCATACCCGTATGCAGTCGCTGCCTCAGTGCTAAAAGTCGGAAAAGTTAAGGAGGGCAAAGGATAAGGGCAAGAGACAACCCGACGTGACGCTCGACCCAAGTTTGGACAACATTGAGAAGTACCATCGAGAGTCACTCGGAGCGTCATAGTCTCCCATGCGGAAGTTTGCTATGACTAAGAGGATTAATAGGTTGGTGCGATGTGTTAGGTTTATCATCCCCCCACCCCACCCCCCGACATCGTCGACGAACCACCACGAATTCAGGAAACCGAAAGAGTAAAAAATCACAAAATTAATTGTTTCGTTTCAATCTAAGTATTTTCGATTAAGGTGTTCACATTCGGAGAGGTTCTTGGGTGTTGTTTACCCTCTTCAAAAGACAATTTATAGGGTTTATTTGGTCATTAGGGTTTGGGTGTCCTTTTCTTTTAAGGTTAGGGTCTTCTTTTCCTCGGGTCCTTAGTTAGGGCAACAAGAAGCTTTCTTCCCAGTGTGCTTCATGGTGGTCAGATTTTGGTACTTTAGACCTGTTTTTAGAAAACTTGAGCTTAATGGTGGACATATTTGGGTTCCAGACCTGTTGTGATTTTTGAGTTTCTTGGAAGTGTTTCGGTTGTGTTTTCTGGCTGCTTTTTCTGTCTCTTCTTTGGTTGTTGTACTTCTGGGTTGGTATACCCCTTCTTGTGGTTGTATTTCTTTCAGGGTGTAATTTGTGTTCCTCTGGGTTTGCATACCTATTTTGATTGTTGTATTTTTTTTTCCTTCTCTTGTATTCCCTTAAAAGTCGACATATGACCGTCTTGGTGTTTCTTTTTTTGTGGATCTATAGCTAGATCTTGTAACTCCTCTTTCACCTCATAAGAGGTATCAATTAAATTTGTTTTGACGATAAAAAAAATCCAAGTATTTTCGAATTAAATAATAGTTCTTTTGTTCGATAACATTTATGTAAATTTATATTATTTTAGACCTGTAATAAATCGAATCGTTGTATTACTATTGCACCATCCAAAACCGCGAGATACTTTAATCTTTAGTTAAGTATAATGTAAGATCCTAATTAGATCGCTTTAATCTCTTACCATTGCTGATGTTCTAACAAATAACCTTAAACATTCAATTGTAGCAAAAAATGTTTCATATGCAATGTCTCTTTTGACATATACAAACCAAAGCTATATATCTTCATTCCTGTCCTACTCTATGACCAAATCTGGAAAATCAATTGACTAGTAAACGAACGTGAAGCAAAGGTTTGATAACTTTTGTTTCGTATCTCTGACACTCAGCAGATTGTATCTCTTTATTTGCCCCCACAGCCACAGGCCTGGTAAAGAAGAAGCTCTACATCTTCCCATATGCATGCCTCAATGGAACAAAGAACATCATCAATCTAATGGTTTTACCATATCAAAGGTCAAGGTCTCCGATAAACTTAACATCCTATCTATTACTATAATGATACTGAGTACTAAATCAACTGGACAGCCAATACTATAATACTCGCATGTGTCTCTGTCTGAGGCAGAGTAAACAACTGAAACATTTGCCGCATTGCTTGACCCGACACCAATCAGGTACGAACACAATATTATAGGCACCCTGTCTGGAAGAAGAACACAGTAGCACCAACGTCAAAGCATATTTGGCCATTGTTTAGTGTTTATTTGCTTGTCTAAATGTGCGCTATACACCAATCTCAAACATATTAAACAAATAGATGAATCGAAACCATTGTGGAAACATGCAATATAATATTTGAGTGAAGCAGAAATGTTTGAATGCATAGCTAGGAAATCGCAAGGAAACTATGGCGCCCCATTCCCCTAGAGCATCTGGAGCCGAGCTAAATCAACATAAACGTAAACGATTTTGGTCTATGTTTGAATGGGATCACCAAATGATTCACACCCATATTAATGAAGAAATGGTATGCTTTTCTGGTCTTGCACATTCTACCCATCTGGACTAACGATTGAACAAAACAACCATTATGGGTTCAAGGAAGAAGAAGGAGAAGTCAAATACATGACTCATTTGTGAAAATGGGCCTGCTAATTTCATTAAAACGAATAAATTCAGGGCATGGCGATGACAACAAGTTGAGCACTTTAAGGAGATCAGAACTGCAGTGTCCATAATTTACAGCATGCAATCAATACACCCATTAAAGTCAATGCACTGTGGCTACCTTAATAGACAAGAAAAGATAACCCATATGAGATGTAAAAATGTTGGAGATTCATATAAGAACCTAAAGCCATGGACTTGAAGGGTCGAGAAGAAGAGATACAGAAACAAGACATACATGATCACATTTGCCATTGAAGATAAGCAGATTATAGTAGAGAGAGACAGAGGATATAGGAATGAGAATCACTTGTTTATTACTGCATAACTTTCCTACAAAATGGAAACAGGGGAAGAAGAAGAAGAAGAAGAAGCCAAATTAAGTCCCATTTACACAAACAAAACTGCAGTATGATCAATGGGGGGTGATGATGATCATGGCTGTTGTTGATTCTCCTCCTCCTTCTCCATCTTCCTTACAAGTTAACAAAAAAAAAGATAGGAAAATACATGAAAAATGAAGGTGCTATAAAAGTCTAGTATACCAACCAACCGTTGCCTGGCTCCATCTTGTATGCCTATTTTGCTACTGGAATCACAAGTTGGGTTAAAAAGGGTAAAAAGGAAGGGACAGTTACATCAAAGAAAGACTCTTCTCCTTCTCCATTGCTCCCAAATGGCCTTTCCACTTACAATTTACAAACCAAATGCATCGAATTCGACTGTATGTGTGCCCAGGGCAGTTTGGTCATTATCACTAACTCCCTCTCCCATTTCTTTCCTTCAATCCTCAAATAACTATAAGGACGCCTTATAAAGGGGAGGGCCCAACAAAAAACAATATATTTTGTTGGTACGGCCTGATTTTGGCAAGGCATTGTGTATTTGATTTGGAGTGTAGTGCGGTGAAAGGCACTTTTCAACTCTCTCTATGGTCTCTTTTTTGTGGTTGAAGACACCGTTGTCTCTCTCTCTCTCGCTTTCTATTTGTCTTTTCTGTTGATTGTGCATAAAATTGCCCATACTCTTATTGAGTTCATTGCTTCTGCATGCATTTTGGTTTTCTTTTTTCCCTTTTGACCCCGAAATGAATGGCTACTCGACCAAGGCAAGTCTCATGTGACTAGTGGAAGGTGTTTGGGCTCATCTACCTGGAGTTTGTTGTGAAATGTGAATGTCGTGTCTTCCTTCCTTTCGGACCATTTGTTGGTTTTAGGTCTTTAGTAGTTTCAAATTTGTTCAGCAACTTGTATCGAATTACTAGCAAAAACTTATCTTCTTCTTTTTCTTTTTTATAAAAAAAAGTTTCATTAATAATAAAACCTTGTCAACCGTACATCACGAGCATTGTATCAACTAGTTGGTCTCGGGATCCCGAATGACGGACAACGAGATGATACCTCTCAAACCTCAGGTTTGATCTCCGCGAAATGAAAACAGACTTGAATACCGAAAGAGCGACACATCGCCTAAATATCCAATTGATCATCCTATTACAGCCTAAGATTTGCACATAGTAACCAAAGTCTCCGGTGGGCCCTAAGTGATGTGAATTAGTCTTAGACTGCGACCTTAGTTAGGGCAAGTTTTCATGCGCCGGAGCTTTGTGTTTGAACCACAAACAAAAAACCGCAAGGGGTGTTCAGATAGAAGTACTACTCGATCGATATTTCTTGTCAACAATCAGGAGAGATCCGTCGATTGAGAGATCCGACCGGACATTCTACAAACCTGCCGGCAATCCATCAGAGATAGACGAACGAGTCTTTAACGACGAGATTCCGGTAGAGGAAACCTATGTAAAACAAACAAAAACAGCGAAAAAGAGAACACATAAACCACATGAACCACCCTCCAAATCCTGTAGGAGATCTGGTGGCACAGATTTGCTGGGAGCGAGGGAGGAAGAGAAGAGTCTCGTCGGAGAGTGAGGGAGTGAAACTCGTGGCCAACAGTCATTGTCTGGGACTAGGATCGGAGCGAGGAGAGGGAGGTAGACGGCTAGGGTGAACATAAACTACATCTATTTTAGATGTTATTAGCGCACATTTCTGAGATTTTTTTTATAAGCGCATAAAACTTTATTGATAGTACATCCTCCAAGGAGGAGAATGCATAAAAAACGATTACACAGCTCTCCATCAAGGAGAAAAAAGGGAGATGTCCCTTACAAAGAAAGCTACCCCGAGGTCGACGAAACTTTAAGAGAGAGCGATAGCCTACTCTTTCTCATACCACTCGCTATCCGACGATTGGATCAGATCGATGTGAGCCTTAAATTTGAGGGCTCAAATCTTGGACCTGGTATTCAGAGTCCGAGAAACATCCGTAGGAGGTACTGAATTGGTTTTAGACCGTCCCTTACGAGCCTTATCCTTGATGGCTTCCTCTGACCACCCGTCAAAAGACTATAACCGATCTATAACTCCTTGGGACACATTCAGTATAGGCTGGAGCTTGACACCACAAACTGTATCAGTGATAAAATCCGAAAGATGTGCAGGGACCCGACTCGTACGTTTCGACATAGGCTTGAGAAGGGCGTCCTTCCAAGGATTGTCCCGATGAAGGACTGGTGAAGCCTCTTTCACATTTGAGCTCGAAAGAGAGTCCACAATCGAAACCTGACTCGAGTCACAGGTTTGAAGCTTAAAAACCTGGATTGGGTCATGAAACTTGGTCGGGTCAAGACCCTGGACGGGGTAATAACTAAGGACCGGGTCAGAGACTTGGTTTGGGTCATGGGTTGCTTGAACCGCGTGCAACCCATCCCCTATCAATTCTCTCTACTCGTGGGTATCTCCGCAGATCAAGCCCGAATCCCCGTTTAACAAAGGTACGGGAATCATTGAACTAATAGATAAAACAGCAGAGAGATCTTCGGGATCAACCGAATCACGTTGGAGATTCGAAAATTGATTCGTAATCTCAAACTTTCCGGAAGAAATCTCTTGTGTTTGAGTGTCGGTGGACCTCGTCGTCGACGGAATCACAGGTTACGCCGGAGGAATCTCAGTCAATGGAATCTCAGGTAAAGCCTTGTTCACCGGCGTGAGAACGACTGCAAGACATGCTCCTTTACCTTCATTCAACTTAATATCAGTGCTCTGTTTTTTGGTATAAAAAACAGAGCACACTCTTTGACCAGATTGTGATCGCACCGGAGACTTTTCCAGCTGAACCCGACGACGAGCATAAGCCACGAGGAGAATATGACCCTTAATTTTGAAGCCATTTAACACCTCGATAGCCCGAGCAGCTTCAACTTTAGACTCAAAACGAATGAACCCGAAATAATGCCCGTTACAGTTCGGTCGCCGGAGGACAGACGCCGACATGATCTTACCGAATGATCCGAACACGTTACGAACCCACTCTTCTGATGACTCGAAAGGGAGATTACTGACAAAGACCTCAACTTCCTGTAACACAGAACAAGCTCTGTTCTTCGACGTTGATACCTTCGAGATGGTGGCTGCTCCTCGCATTTGATCTAACTTGACCTCCTTTCCAGAGGTGAGATCAGGCTTCCCGAGATCAGATGAGGACGCCTCATTCGGGTTAGAGATATAGCAGCGACGGTTCCGACCTTCTCAGAATTCCGACGAACACGCCCATTACCAACGGTTCCTACCTTCCCAATACTCCGACGAACAGTTCCCTTCCTAACCTTAATCTTTGTAGCCTTGGATGTCACTTTGCTTGAACCTGTAACAATATTAACATACTCACCGTAAAATTTGAGCAGGTCCGAGCAAAATGAAGAGAAAGATTGCGGAGCCTTCGTTGGTTTCTCTCTCATCTCATCTCGATACATTTATGAGATTTTTAGTCTCGGGTTGTTAGGAGTTGATGCATTTATCTCCCGTTTTGAGCAATTGGTCTTGTTTCAAGGTTCGTCAAGGATTTGGAGCAAAAAATGACGAGATCAGGAGCAAAGCGGAGTAAGAATTGATTTTGGACAGAAATGTACCTTTATTCGTGCCTAGTACATTCAAAATTACACCAGAGAAGCACTGTTAGGACTTAGGCGTACCCCGTACGCCTAAGTGCATTTTAGGCAGAGAGCGTCAGAAAGCTTACATGTTATTTATACCACATGCATTCGACAATGCATAGGTACTAAAGATATATTGTTATCCGTACCATGTGTAACGAGTCATGCAATGCCCTAGAATCGTGTTTTAAAACTACAATTTCATGTTTTAGTTGAGGGTTTTGGGGTAGATATAAAGGGGATCTCAACTAATGTGGGGTGGACGAAACTGGGAGACAAGAGGACGACTTTTGGGAGAGAAAACATGAGGTAAAGAGTTAGGGATTTAGAGAATCAAGAAAAAAAAATGTATTTGATCAATTCCAAGTGACGATTTCAAGGTTCTCATCAATATAACGGTATTTGTATCATAAAAAATGCACGGTGAAGCGGCTTAGACTGCGGAGCTCTGATAAAGCGACTTAGACTATGGAGCTCCGACAGACGATGGCTGTAGATTTGACCGTTTGGTCGGAAGAGGAGCGTGACGGAGAGGTACAATTAAAGGATGATTGGAAAGGCGAGACAGAGACGGTACTCGAACGGGAGCGGTGGAAGGAGTGAGGTGGAAGACACTGGAGATCTGATTCGGGCGGTAAATCTGGTCGGTGCGGGTAGCGGTAGAAGGAAGACGACGACGAGGGAGAAGTACGATAGGAGGAGAGCGGTCGAATGGACAAGACCAGAGGAGCATGGCCGGCGGACCTCGGGCAGAAAAGAGCAACGGACGATGGAGGAAGACGGAGGACCGTATTGGTGACTAGAAGGAGACACATTAGCTGTCGGTGGCGGCGGTAGCTCGTCAACGAGACTTGTGCCCGAAGGTAGCTCTACAACGAAATTGGCGGTGTGATAACTCGAGTATAACAAAAGAAGAGTGGTTCATGCAATAAAAGGGGGATAGAAAGAAGGAAGGGGATAGATCACCGACGACCTGTATAACTGATATCTTGGCGATCGTTGATAGTGTCGAACTAATGAAAGATCAATTATGATTTGCTTGCCGGAGACAATGGGGTGTAGAAAGAGACAAAGGTTTGTTTTCTAACTTTTAAATATTATATTACTAAAAAAACTAAATGCTGATTCAAATCAAACTAGTAACTGAATATAAAAATCTGATTGGTGTCGAAAGTTTTAGGTGGTTATATTTCATTAGGGTCTGAATCATTCGAAAGAAGTTAGGACTAGAATTGAAATGACTCGTTGCCTCTAAAATAAGTCGACATCACAACAATCGAACGTGCTAAATGCTATGGAATGAACTTTATGAACCCGTGCCCTTGATTTCTCATAATTTGATTCAAGATAAGAAAACTCTCTGTTAAATTCTATATTTTCTTTATTTAATTATATTCTCATTTTCAAAACTAAAAATTAGAGTTTTACCGAAACAGCTTAGCTGCGAACTTTAAATAATGAGTGTTTGCCTTTTGCTCTATTGGGCTCGATATCCCAGAATTTACTTTCGGTTAGTACTTGACGACCAGTGCACTTGTTGTACCTCGTTTATTGCGTTAAACCCGCAGGACGTCTTTAGGCTTATGGGTCAAAGTAGTGAACAACTTGGTCAGCCTAAATATTAACCAAAAAGGCCTAAAGACCAGACATTAAACATGTGAAAAAATAATCCAAGGAACCAAAGCTAAACCAACCACCTCGGATACTCGAGCGTCATCCACGCCACCAACCTCGTTAGACTCGAGCTCCCACATTCGATACCCGCATCCCATGGACAACACCATAAAATGGTGACAAAGATATCCATAATTAACGGGGGACAACACCCGAACACACCAGTGGACCAATAGAGAGGAACAACACACCACATCCATTCCAAAACAAGGTAATAATGAGTTCCCAAAGGCCCATATCAACGATCCGAAAAACGAAAGAAGGGAGAACATGTCGTCCTCGCCAGATCTAGATGAACGTGACCACGGATGCCGGGAAAAGTCGACTTGGCCGGACGGATCTTCTACGTTCCTGACTTGACGACGAGAAAGAGCGAGGACAAAAAGAACTGAAAAAAGAAGAGAAGAAATAAAGGAAGAGAGGGAGGAGGAAAACATCATCGACAACGTCCATGACTGAAAACTTTAATATCGTCCGTGGAGAGGGAGGCACAAAAAAAAAAAGACCGGTTCCATAGTGATAGAGGAGAGAATGAAAGATGCTTCGTCCTACCTCACAATAAGTAAACAGTAAGTAGATCAATTAATTACACCACACAACTCAATTCTTCGATTCAATAAGTTGTTCTCTCGTTAATCATTGTTATACTATTTTTATTCCGGTACACACAAGAAAATGAGTTGTCACGTCATAGGAGAGCCACCATCTTTGACATCGACAATGAAGGAATGGTGTTGTGCCTTAAACGTCAATGAATCTCAACATTCAAAACTACCTCTAAGAAATTCAGAAGTGACCTATATAAGAAATTCAGTTTATGGATCACTTAAGGATGAGGAAGCCCATGTAATATTAAGAAAGTAATCCAATTCATAAAAGTGTAAAAGGCCTAAGAACAAACCGGCCCAACTAAAGAAACATACAAATTGGCCTAAGAGCAAACCGGCACATCTACTTGTCCGAGGCCCATGTAATTGGCTTAAAATACAAAAAAAATGGGTACAAATTGATAGGCAGAAAATGGTAGGGTAAGACCATGGAGCCGAAGGTTTGTTGAACATGAAAAAGGAAAAGAAAGCCAATGAGAGTTTAAACATAACATAATTATGGCAAAGCCAAAGCCCGTGCTTGTCTTCTTCACCGAACCAAACCTGGCTTGGGATTTAAGTGTTGTTTGGTTCCGCAGCAAGAAAATGGGAGTCTGTTTGTTTTTTTTCTCGATGCCGACAAAGGGTGAGCCAAACAGGGCCTAAAGGGACAAAGGCCAGAGTGGGCTTAGGTGAAAGGTAGCTTTAATGGATCTTGTGTTGGAGTGTCCCACCACTTTCTCATATACTTTGATTTTAATCATCCAAAAGAGAGTCGAATTTTCAAAGAGGTCCCTCTCAGCTTTTTCACATATCCATGTCTCTTTCACCTTTTCATGCATTAATTAACAATTTAGTGATTGAATCTTCAATTTTGTGGTTCATTATGCTCCGCCATTTTGTTTAACTAACTACAAATTAGTGGATGCCAATTAGATTACTGACATCCCTTTGATTCACAATAAATAAATATACAAAAATATAATATCCATTTGAAAACATTTAGCAGATAAAATGTTTTGTACCCTGTCTTGTTTTTTATTTATTTAAATTTTACCCCTCACATTATTAGACGAAAACAAAATAGTCAAAAAGAGAAAGTGACATGATATAGCAAAAGGGAGTTTCATTTATATTTATACTGTTTGGGTAGATTTAATACAATGCCCTTTATTTGAGACTTGGTAGATTCATCTTCAAAAGTTATTTGTCATGTTCCACACCTTTGCATCTTTCTCCCACCCATTCTTATTTATTCACATCAATCCTCTACAATAATTCATATCAGAATCCTATCTCACTCTTTTCTTTTCTTTCAATCTCTACTTGTTTTTGTTGCCTTTCAATCATCTTCTATTTCACTTCAAATCAATTTTCAATTCTCAATCAATTTCATGGTAATTTACACATTCACATGAAGGCATCCGATACCAATTTTTCAAGGCAATAAATTTATTTTGAGTGTGTAAAAAACAAGTCATATGGTTCCCAAAAAACCACTAATTCCATCAACTTTTTAGCTCTAGAAGATGCTAAATCCAATTTATTTATTTTGAGACTTTTGACTAAACTATCCTTAATATGCTATTTTTATGTGTGGGTGTGGGTGGGTGTGGTGGGGGTTAGGTTAAATCACTTGACTCAGTTAAATCTGAAAAATTAGATTGTAAATTTGTAATAAGGCAGGCAAAAAGGAAGGAACCTAAATAATTTTATATATGAACTTGCTTGTCCTGTTCTCTAGTTTCATTTATCCCGATTGACTTGAGAGCCTCAACAATTTACAGCTCATATACAGATGTGCTGTATTTCAGCTCTTTCATTACAAATTTTATGGTAGATAATTACTAACTTTGAAGATTACTGTACTGGTAATGTTGAAGGCTGAGAAGTTAAATCAATAAATTGACCCTTCCTAAAACAAACCCACAAAAGAAAACCAACAGTTGAGTTCATCTCAGATTTGGGGTGGGGGTGGTGGCTGTAGAATCACATTATCTCTAGGGTTATAGCTATGGCTCCAACAAAAGTATAACCATGAAAAATGGCCATACGCGGAGCATCAATCACTCCATCAATCTTCCTCTTTTGCTTTGTCACTTCACAATCTATCACTCCACATGCCTTGTTCAATACACCCTATTCAAAACTCTTTTCCCGATCCCACTAAGTCCCTTATCATATTGTTTTCCGTGAAGTCATTCTATTGTTTTTTGCGTTATTAAAAACCCGTCTTTGACCGACGAATCTCTGATAGGTGTTGTTACTTTCTTTGATAGTGTTACCGGGTGGGTCTCTCCATCGGCGGACCTTTTTGAATCGTCGATAAAAAAGAACGATCTAGTACTTAGTTGTCTAGACGTTGTGTCGCCCTTTTCGAGAGTTCTCATCTCACTGATCGTCCTTCGGATTTCTGAGAACGACCAGTTTATACAACGCTTATGTTGTCCTATCTGTAAGGTTTATTAATTATTAATGAATCTCCTTTAAAAAAAGTATCTTATCATAGCATATGTATATTGATGTAAACCAATGAGGATCTAATCGATTTTTTTTAGTTTACTTTTTCTCAAAATTCTAGGTCTAAGCGAAACGGATGCGGCATTGATTTTTTTTAAAACGATGTATTGTAATTCGAGAACAATTACATAATAGAGATATTCAACTCAATAAAAGGGATCATCCAAAGACTTTTTATAAAAACAACAATACATGGCACATAGTCGAGACTCACCTGGGCTACAAAGCCCCACAAAACACAAAACAAAACAAAACATGCCTTCTACAAGGCTCAAAACGTAATGACGCCTCCAGGACGCCCTCCACGTACACTTGGTCACTAGCCAGGGGATAATCATCAAGTGATCGGTCTCGATTCCTAATACAGAACATCGAGGCCATCATTGACCATAGCGAGGGTAGCGGTCCGATTCCTGATATAGAACAACTGAGACCTCCACCAGCTGAGGACAAAGTTTAATGGAGCAAAGGATTGATCGGTTCCTAGTGACACGATGAACCGACTAGAATCCCAATCCGCTACAGTATCACCACCCGTGACTCAAACCCATAAACTTTTCCGAGCTAAAATACGTCCACAACAGTCCCTTGAGAATCACCAATACCACAGGTGAGACCACGCTACCACCAAAGATGGGAACACAGTCCTTACCCGGCCAGAGGTCAACACCGGATACAAAAACTGAGTCCCCAAGGACTAGAATTACCCTCCACCGCTGCCAAACCGAGAGGGAAACCAAAGAAGGAGTTTCAATTCTCATGTCGTCTAAACCTAAAATGGAGCTAATCCACCGAAAATCATCCCACGGATCCGCCATCCAAAACCAGATCTGTCAAAATTCCTCAACTACGAAAAACACCAATTTCACGTCTACAACAAGGGAAACGAGTTCGCAAAGCCCCTAGGACAAACCGATCAAGGGAAATGGGGAATAAGGTGGAGTCGAACTGGCCCAATAGAACGATCGACGAAGACAAAGTCGCGAGGGAGGTTTCCATCGAGAACTATGGCTCCTCCTCTGATTTTCAATTGTAGATCCTTCCTCGGGAAAATCTCACACAGCCATACCTTAAGTCGATTGGAGGACCCAAAATCAATTATGAGTCAACGGTAAGTACAAGTCCCGGACACGGGAGGAGGTTACGAACCCCAGGCACGCGAGCTCCACCGTGATAGAGAAAATTGAGACGAAGAAGAAACCACGAAGGACGGCTACGACATTACAAGGGCGACGATGTGGCTGAGAATGGATCTGAGTCGCCATCGAGTCGGACACACTTTACCAAGCGAGGACCTAGCAGACTTCTAAAGAGCCGTAGAGAATGGAAATGGAAGAAGGAGAAATTCTCGTCGGCAATGACCGAGGTAGCAGCCCACAGCCGTCACCGGCGAGGACAAGGTAACAGAGGCAACAACTTCAAGAGGGTTAGGGTTTTTTCTGTAGAGATTTTTTTAACGGATGCGGCAATGAAAACAAACTGAATTAGGTGTAATGCTACACAACAAGTTAAAATTACACAATTTTTATTGTTGGAAAAACATTTATTTAACATAGATTAACCACGGTAATCCACATTTTCACGATAAAATCACTAATTAAATGAGAAAATGTCGTGCCTTACACTCTAGAATTGTCTAGCCCTAACAATCCAAGCCTCCACCTATCAATGTCGACCCCTACAACATCGATTGTCATGTTGTAGATTTCTCCTCTAATGGCGAACATAGCATCCTCTCCTTCCTCTACGATGACTGTATCCCCGACTACATTAATTATGCCCCACACGACCCTCTTCTATTTTCATCCGTCCAATGAAGCCTAAGAAAAAGAGGAACCCTAAAATTCTTCCTCCTCCGCTACCATCTACACTACTGACTCCGCTACCCCTAACTAGACATTGTCTATGGATGGCTTGGCCTTAGCCTTAGTGGTCGTCTCCCTAGACCATGCATCGCCAAAAGCTTCTCTGTTCAAACTCAAGCGAGGATGGCCGACTAGGGTTTTATCCCACTCGGCACCGCCTACCTCCTCATCACCACCGGCCATAGAAGAACCTGATTTGTTGGTCTCGAGGACATCGACAATAGATGGATCCTCTGCCTCGCCTCCTCCTCGGAACTTGTTGCCATCAATGGTAAATTTTCATAATGGTCTCTCGGTCTGCTCCATCACGGATGAGGACGAGATGGAGGTCATGGTGCCATATACTCCCACAGACCCAAAACTCCTTTCTCGCCAGCAATTTAGTTTGGTGGGTCGAATGTTGACACCAAAACCACCTTGGAAAAACTTCATGCTCAAGATCATTACGCGAGCATGGGGACTTCGACGTCGGGTTTGGTGATTAAGGAGCTGCAACTCGGGACCTAAAGGTTCTACTTTGATTCTCAAGAGGCTAATGCTTGCTTTCGCAGTAAGGTGCCTTGGTGCTTCAATGGGTATCTGTTAATGATAGGGGAGATAGTGGGCCTGATGTCTAAGGACCTCTCCAAGTTAGATTATATCCAACTATAGGTGCATACAAGGGGTCTTCCGCCATCGGTCTGTACGAAGGATACTGGGGAGTTTATCGAAGCCACGCTAGGAGAGTGCGTGGACGTCCCATGTGACCAGTTTGGATTGTGTTGGGGAGGGACTGTCAAAGTTCTTTTTTTATGGAACTCCACCATCCCCTGCGCCGAACCATGGTGATGAGGTTTTGGGAGTTCCCGGAATCTATTACGGTCACCTTGACCTATGAGCGGGTCCTCACCTTCTACTATAATTGCGACCAAATTGGTCATGTGGTCCGGTACTGTGACCAGGAGACGCCAAGGATATTAGGTTTGACGATTCCCTCTTCGAATTCAAATCAGACAAGCTCGAGAAGTCTTATGCCACAAATTGGCAGTTGTCACGCCCTAAATCCGGTTTTGACCGGACTCGAGACGTGAGCTAAAAATAATAATAAATAAAACAAGTTTAAGCGAAATAAAGCTCCAATAAGTTGTTTAAAGTCAACAATACCGATTCAACGCTCAAAAAACACAGTAAAACGAAGTTTAGTACAAAGGGAAACACGTCGCTAGACAACCCAGAAAAACAAGGACTCTCGCCAGGCTCCCCAGCTCTGAGACGTCCTCTAAACCAACTCACGATCGAAACCTGTAAAACAGTAATGAAGGGGGTGAGCTTTTGCTCTGTAGGAAAAAGTAGTTAAGGGGATGAGCTATCCGCTCACCACCACGAGTAACCGTCCAATTAGGGCATACTAGTAAGCACAAAAAAAACTAACGAATCAGTTAAACAAGTAACCCAAGACAATGCTTGTCCCCCACTCGGGAGCAACCCGTAAATCGACTATATACTGAATCGAACTCATGCATTTTTTCACGCCCCAAATCCGGTTTTGACTGGACTCGAGACGTGAACTAAAACAGTAAATAAATAAACGAATTTAAAAACCAAAACAATTCTCAAATAACAGTTTAAAGGCTCCGAGTAATCTTAAAAGTCAACAGCTCCGTAAAACCATAAAATAAACAAGTTCAACAACAAGAAATGGTACGTCTCTAGACACCTAGACAAGACCCTCGCTGGCTCCCAAGCACCGAGAATCCCTCTAGCACAAGTCCCGCTCAAGACCTGAAAAATAACAAGGTAAAAGGGTGAGCTTTCGCTCAGTAGGAAAAGTAGTTAAGGTTATGAACATCCGTTCACCACCACGAGTAACCGTCCAATTAGGGATTACTAGCAAGGCATAACTACTAACAACGACCACGGGGATTTACCAACCACTAACACTCTCACAATACCATAATCACACTTAAACATCGCACACAGCCAACCAGCAGGCATAGAACACACAACAGAACAAACACACGTCCCGTACAGAAGTTTCCAACATCACCGAATGCACACAACCACTTATATCGTACCGGACCACACAGCATTGGTCCCGATATCTTCCCGTCACTGAGACTCGGGATCGACCGGGGGCGGTTCAACCAAGATCGACCAGGGGAGGTTCTTACACATTTCTTCTCGACTAGCCCTTAACCACTGTCACCCAATCAATTCTCAATGGACAACTACCACGGTTATCTTGCAACCGACCACACGTACGAACTCGCATGACAATACACTAAACTCAGGTATAACTGTATTCAAAATCACAGAAGATCACATAACGAGCATAAGCAATCACAACAACCAAAACAGATCAACACACAAAGTAATATCATTAGTAACCACATCCACCCTTGGTATCCCAGAGCAATGCGCCGGACTCCCACAACCCAACTTATCCACATCGTACTGAACTCGACATCGGCCTAGATATCTTCCCGGAACACACAACATCGGGGTAAAACTCATAATATAGCGGACCGGAATCCTACGTCGGTCGGCTATATATTCCCGTAGCACGGGGTACAAATCGCATCACACATACCATACCGGAAACTCAACCTCGGCCTAGGTATCCTATACCGGAATTCTCTTCGGTATAAACATTTCTCTGGAACACCTTCCTCGGCTCTAGATATCTTGTACCGGAATACACACATACAACACAAGCATCGCACCGGAACCAATCCTCGGCCTAGATATCCTATATCGGAACCCTCCACGGTATAGATATCATACCGGAAGCCTCAGTCTAAATATACTATATCGGAACCATCCATCGATATAGGTATCGGACCGGAACATACTGCCTCGGAACATATCGTGCCGGAACACACATCATCAGCCACGATATCGGACCGGAACATCATCCTCAAACACATCATACGAAAGATACCACACCAGCATACCATACTGAACAAATCTTACCGAACACATCACATCGGTCTATCAATCACAGGATCATATCACAAGACGATAATTCATACTAACATGTACCACGTTCTCTTAGCATATCATGATCCTTAAGTTAACAACGGAACATACCACATATCGAATAGTACAAGCTACTAATCACAAACAGGCGCAACCAACACACAATCCTACGGGCCCACCCAGGGACCCACATGTGATACTACAACACATCAATTCCCACACTTACGAGCACGACGGCCCGCAAGTGGTTCCATATTTATATGACTACGCTAGTTATTCACATCCTACATACGTGTAACGCCCCAAATCCGGTTTTGACCGGACTCGTGACGTGAACTAAAACAATAATAAATTTAAAAGAAGGTAAAACCAAACTAAGTCTCAAATAGTAGTTTAAAACTCTAAACAACGCCGCGAGTCACAGCTCGGTAATAACAACGGTAAAATTGTTCAAAAGATAACGGTACGTCTCTAGACTACTAGCCTAGGACCCTCGCAGGCTCCCAAGCGTCGAGCATCCAGCTAGTACACAACCCGCTCAGGACCTGAAAAACAACAAGGTAAGGGGGTGAGCTTTCGCTCAGTAGGAAAAGTAGTTAAGGTTATAAGCAAGCGCTCACCACCACGGGTAACCGTCCAATTAGGGCATACTAGTATAACACATAACTAATTTCCAACACGGAACTCGTAACCACAATCCTCAACTCAAGACTAAACCACACTCACAAACATACTCAAACGAACAAGCACAACCGCAACCACATCACTTAACAGGTCATCAAGCACAAAGTAAACAGTAAAAACACATATACGTCCCGTACCACAGTCCCCTACTCCGTCGGCTATCCACAGCCCGACTCTATCATATCACACCGGAACACACAACATCGACCTAGATATCTTCCCGGAAAAACACTAGGGGCACAATCACAATACGTCACACCGGAATCTCCATCGGCCTAGACGTCTTCCTGTCACTCCTTTGGGGCACGACTCCTAGAGCCAAAACACGACACCAAGTGACAACACAAACCGTTGGCCTAGATATCCCACATCGGAATACCCCCTCGATGTAGGTATCGTACCAGAACCGCTACCCGGGGGACCGCGCATACGTGGGACCACACCGTGGGCCACGTACTACCCTACACCGGCGTACCGCCTCGGTCGTAGGTACCATACCGGAATACAACTCCTCTTGGAACACACATCAAGATAATAACACGCATCGCAATGCTATATTTCAAACACGGCTTACCAAGCCAAAAAATTTTACCAAAGCCAGTCACGTCAGTCTATCAACCACCCGACCATATCACAAGCAATGTTCACGTTATAACACAAGCATGGCACACTTTCCCAAAGATAACCACACATACTACACCGGGTAATACCAACATGCTTCTCGACCTATCAACGCCTAAAACACACATCATGCAATTCAATAAAGTCAAGGTAATTCAAACAACACACAACCTAAAGGCTCGACATGGCCCGCATGCATTTCTACCAGCACAACCCAAACTTACGGCTCGACATGGCACGTAAGCTATCCCTCAATTCACTCGTTTCTCACCTCATAATCATGCAGTTCTAATAGTTCAGATTAAGTAAAAACGACATATAGGCATACTAGTAACTTTCCACAATCAAACTGGTATCCTCTACGTTCCCTACCTCAAGACGAACACAACAACTACGTCTCCCAGCTGCTGATGTCCTGGCTTGCTACCTCCGGTCTTCTCTATGATCGAGGCCGGACTCTAAATTACACGGAAAGTTATAATTAACAACGACCTCAAAGTCAAATTAAAAGTTGAGAAAAGTCTAATTTAAATTCAACAGTTGCCTTTTTAAACTCGAACGGGCCAACAGAGGGATTATACAACAATCGGGTTCGAGTACCCGAGCCCCGAGCACAGAACCCGGTGCACGTTTCCCGAGGCACGTTTCCCGTGGCACGTTTCCCGCGGCACGATTAAGATGTACGTGTTTGGGGCACGGTTCCCGAGGTGTCCAATTCAGCGTTCCCGTTTTTAATCCCGTTCTAAGTCCGAATTATTCGTCCGGTAGTTCATCGTCCCAAAGTCCTCGGATTAGTTTAATGGTCCACAAAATCCTTTTATTTAAAACCCGATTTGAATCCTTTTCAATTTTAAATCTGATTTGGTTTTAAATTCATTTATTTTAATTTCTTTACTCTTTTTTTCCAAAACGTCCAGATTCAAAAGCTCGGGAAAAAACAAGGAAAAGGGAGAAAGAGGCTCGGTTTCAATCCGACCGGTCACCGGCGAGGACGTCGTCGACGGAGGCCTCACCGTAGGGAAAAGAACGACGGGAGGGTCGAGGTTGCAGCCGTGGGAGTGGCGGAGCACGGCGATTTATTTTCTCGCCTCAGATCTGGATGAACTCGACGGTTCCGTCCCGGATTTGGTGAGCGCGCCGACGAGCTCGCCTCGGCAGGACGCACACGGCGACGGCGGGAACTCGGGCTACGCTCGGTGAAGAGAAGACGCGAGGAGAAGAAGAAGAAGAAGGAGGGTGGGTTTTGAGGGAGCTCGGCTTTGAGATGAGAGGGAGCTCGGGATGAGGACGATGGCGGCGTGCTTGAGCTGGACGGAGAAAGAGGTTCGGGAGAGGGAGAGGGGCGGCGGCGGCGGCGGTGGTGTGAGAAGAGGAGGAGAGAAAGTAGAGAGAGAGGGAGAGGGACGAATGGGTTCAGAACCCTAAAATGTCCCTTAAATAGGACGGGCCTGACTCAGTTGGGCCTCAGGCGGGCTGGCTCTCACGGCCCAAAGAGGAAGGTCGGGTCGGGACTGGCTTGGGCCGGGTCTGCTGGTCGGATCTGGTCCAGCCCGGTCCAACCCCTTACCTTTTTTTTCTTCTTTTTTTTTGCAAAAGCTCCCAACTTCTATCCGTTTTCCACCCACGACGCTCCTAACGAACAAACTTTAAAACTTAACCCTTTTTAACCAGAGCGGTCCTTACAATACGATTCTATATTATATCGAGAATTCATAACCATATGCATAATAGTAACTTTCCGCAATCAAACCGGTATTCACTACTTTTCCCTACCTCAACCGCTATCCACGCGAACAATCGCGAGTCGCCTAGTAGCCTCCTCCGCCGTGCTCGGGAACAACATCTAAGATCACAAGTAATGGGAGAATTAATAGTAATTGAAGGGAGATTTAAAGAGGAAACACCCTAAACTAACCCACAATAAGCTCGGTTATAGTTAACCTTCCCAATTACTCGAAAACACCAAAATGGACCTAAAAGGTCCAATTCTGATCCATCACGGTTCGGGTCACGGAGCCTTAATGGGCTCCGTTACAGTCAGGATCACGGAACCATGATGTTCACCGTGACGGGTGCCGTCAAGGTATCCGTCACGGAACCGTGACGGGTCCGAACAGTTTCGCCCTTCTTCCTCCTCCAGCTTCTTCTCCACGAATTTAACCCCTCAAAACTCAATTGTTAACCTCCAAAACCTCCAAAAGCAGTCCCAAAACCCTCAATACTCCAAGACTCATAGTGGGTTTCATCAAAACAACAAAAACCCAAATGATTTCTATCATCAATCTCCACTTTCTCTTCACAAATCATGCATTTAACATCAAAATCTCAAACCCATAGAAACCCAACCTAGTTCATGCTTTTCCCATCAAACCCATAACCCCAAACTTCATTGAAAGTGGGTTTTTAATGGTTACTCACCTTAGGAATGAAGAGGGGATGAGAATGAAGTGAATTTGGAGAAGATTGATGTTGAAAATCAACCAAATGATCTCATTTTCTTCACTTTCTTCTTCTTCAAGCAATGAAGGCTTCAAACCTTCTCTCTCTACCAATTTTGGCCAAGGTGTAAAATAATGAGCTGAAAATGCTCCTAGATGCCCTTTAACATAGACTAGAAAAGACCTTTTTGCCCTTTTGCTCTCTTTCTTCTCATTTGGCCCAAAATGAGGGCAATTGGGTCTTTCTCCACTCTTTTCTTCTCCTCCAAGAAAACATGGACATGCGTCCATGTGGGGTCCACCTCTACCCATAATTAATTCAGCACAATTAGTTTAATTCGCTAAAACCCCAAATTTGACCTAGTTTGACACGGGTTTGACTTTTTTCGCAAAAGTAGTCATTTGAAAGGAAATGACCCAACTAAGCTAACCGTAATGACGGATAAGCTTTTGGGTCTCGGAAAGGTCCCGAATGACTCCCGGGGTCATCGGTTGATTTTTCCGACGGGAAGTCAACTTTTCCCAAATTTCACCGGTTCGACCGGGGGCGGTTCTTACAGCGATCGGTTGCAACAGGACCACTAAGCCCTCCAGTCTTTGCACTATTGACCTCGAACACTCTACCTACGATCTCATTATCTCGAGGAGAGGACTAATCGTAAACCAGAACACCCTACCTAACATCCAGTAAGGGTGATGAGGATGCAAGCTTCGAGCACGCCTTGGATTAGAGGACATCGCGGAGCACGGGACTAGCGAGAGTCCGGGAGCTGTTTTTGTTTTGACCTTAGAACTGTGCTTTCTTTTGAGACTTGTATTTGACTCGTTGTGGTTTTATTACTTTTAGTTTCGTTGCAACTTTTGAGCTTGTGTTTCGTTTAAGTCGTTTTTCTGTTATTTCTGAGTTCGCGCCCCGAGTTTGGCCAAGTAACGTTGAGATCAGAGTGGCGCAACGGAAGCGTGGTGGACTTCTTTCGTCTTTTTGTGTGCGCGACACTTGGTTAAGTGAAGTGAGTGGTCGAGGAGAAATGGCGGTGGGTTGGATCCGTTTTAAGTGCGTTGTGAGTTTTGTTCTGGTGTGGTACCTATACCGACGGACGGTTCCGGTATAGGATATCTCGACCACGTTGCATGTGGAGGTGTGATGTCTCTACCGACGGTGGATTCCGGTATCCACTAACTGGTTTAAGTGTTTATGTGTGCTTGAGGGGCAGTAGACTGGGAGTTTTAATCGGACGTCCCTGAGATAGGGTCAAGTGGAGCGCGTTCGTTTTAAATTTCGAGAACGAAATTCTTTTAAGGGGGTAGACTGTAAAGACCGCTCCGGTTAAAAAGGATTAAGTTTTAATTTAATCGGTTGGTAACGTCGAGGTTGAAAAACGGGTCGGTTTTGGTTCGTCGTGGTTGGAAGTCGGATCGAAGTTTGGTAACTTTTGCAACAAAAAAAAAATTGGACCGGGCGGGCCAGACCCAACCAGTAGAACCGGCCCGAGCCAGGCCAACCCGACCCAGCTCCACTCCTCGTTTTGGACCAGCTCCATTTCCCCGCGTTGGGCCGTTGGAGCCCAGGCCCGTCTGAGGCCCAAAGTGCTCCGGCCCGTTCTTTTTATACCCTAAGTTTAGGGTTTCTTCGTCAGTTCTTTTCCCCTCAGCGCTGAACCCTCTCCCCTCTCTCGAACTCGATCTCCCCTTCGTCTTCGAACCTCTCGCCGCCGCACGCAGTCGTCCCGGCCTCTCTCTCCTTCTTCTTGCCACCTCCCTCTCGCCTCTCTCTATCCTTTCGCCGCGCCACCGTCTCCTCTCCGACCAGACCTAGCCACCACCGTCGTTGTCCTCGCCTCTAAGCTCCGTCTCTCTCTCACCCCTCTTCTTCTACTTCTTCTCCATCGCGTTTTCTTCACCAGAGCGTCGTCGAGCCCTCGCTGTCGCCTTGCATCGCAGGCGCGCTCACCAGATCCGGGACGGAACCGTCGAGTTCGTCCAGATCCGAGGCGAGCGAGCCCTCGCCATACTCCGCCGCTCCCGAGACGGCAACCACCTCCCCGCCGTCGTCCTTTTCCCCCACGGTGAGAAACACAAACCCGTGAGATTTTGGTCGCCGGCTGTGTCTTCGCCGGTGGCCGGCCGGACTCAAATCCAAGCTTTTCTTCTTCCCTTTGTTTTCTTTTCTCGAGCGATCTCATAAATCTGGACGAGTTGAAACGGAAATTAATGGAATTGAAAGAAAAGCAAATGAAATCAGTTAAGATTTAAATCATTTGGATTCAAAACAATTTTAATTAAAATCAGATTTTGGACTTGGAACGAACCTGAAGAACCTTGAACTGTTGAACGGATTTGGGACATCGGACGAATAAACCGTACTGCTAATCGGACTTAGAACGGGAATTAAAAGTGGACACGCTAAATCGGACACCTCGGAAATCGTGTCTCGAAACTTGTGCATCGGTATTCGTGCATCGGAACTCGGGCCTCGAGATCCGTGCATTGGGAATCGTACCTCGGAAAACGTGCACCGAGTTCTGTGCTCGGAGCTCGAGTACTCGAACCCGATTCGTCGTATAATCCCGCTTTTAGCCCGCTCGAGTTTAAAAGACAACTGTTGAATTTAAATCGGATTGGCCGTAGCTTTTAAATTAACTTTGGAACCGTTGTTGATTTTGGCTTTCCGTGTAATTTAGAGTCCGGCTTCGATCGAAGAGAAGACCGAAGGTAGCGAGCCAGGACGTCAGCAGCTAGGAGACGTAGTTGTCTGTTCTTCTTGAGGTAGGGAACGTAGCGGATACCGGTTCAATTGCGGAAAGTTACTAGTATGCCTATAGGTCCTTTTTACTTAATCTGAACTGCTAGAACTGAATGATTAGGACGTGAGGAACGAGTGAATCAGGGATAGCTTACGTGCCATGTCGAGCCGTAAGTTTGGGATTGCCGTGCTGGTAGAATGGCCATGTCGAGCCATAGGTTGTGTGCTGATTGAATTGCCTGTTATTGTTTGAGATGCATGCTGTGTGACCTAGTGTCGATAAGTTTAAGAGTCAAGATGTAGTATATCCGGTGAACATGTTGTTGCTATGTGTGGGCGAGTGTGCCGTGTTTGTTATGATGTGAACCCTTGGATGTGCTATGGTCGGGTGAGTGATAGACCGACGTGACGTGTTGTGATATGATTGTTGGGCTTAGTAAGCCGTGTTTAATTATGGAATTGCGATGTGTGATATTATCTTGATGTTTGTTCTAAGAGGAGTTGTATTCCGGTATGGTATCTACGACCGAGGGGGTACGCCGGTGTAGGATAGTACCTAAGCCGAAGGTGTGGTCCCACGTTTGCGCGGTCCCCTGGGTAGTGGTTCCGGTACGATACCTACATCGAGGGGGTAGTCCGATGTGGGATATCTAGGCCGACGGTTTGTGTTGTTCTTTCCCCGAAGGAGTGCCGGGAAGATGTCTAGGCCGATGGAGATTCCGATATGACGTATTGAGATTGTGCCCCGAGTGTTTGCTGGGAAGATATCTAGGCCGATGTTGTGTGTTCCGGTACGATATGATAGAGTCGGGTTGTGGACAGCCGGCAGAGTAGGGGACTGCGGTACGGGACGTGTATGCGTTTTTACTGTTTACTTGTGCTTGATGACCTGTTAAGTGATGTGGTTGCAGTTTGTGTTGTTCGTTTGAGTATGGTTGTGAGTGTGGTTTGGTCTTGAGTTGAGGATTGTGGTTACGATTTCCGTTGGAAATTAGTTGTGTGCTGTACTAGTATGCCTTAATTGGACGGTTACCCGTGGTGGTGAGCGCTTGCTTATAACCTTAACTACTTTTCCCACTGAGCGAAAGCTCACCCCTTACCTTGTTGTTTTTCAGGTCCTAAGCGGGATGTGTACTAGCTGGATGCTCGATGCTTGGGAGCTTGCGAGGGTCCTAGGCTAGACTGTCTAGAGACGTACCGTTAGCTGTTGAACTATTTTTTACCGTGGTTTTTACCGAGCTGTGACTCGCGTTGTTGTTTAAAGTTTTAAACTACTAGTTGAGACTGTTTTGGCTTTACTTTCTATTAAATTTATTATTGTTTCAGATCACGTCTCGAGTCCGGTCAAAACAGGATTTGGGGCGTGACAAGCGTAGTGTCAAGGTTTTCTAGCCCTTCATGGACTGTGTCATCTGCAACGTTGTGAAAGAAAAGAGAGTCTGCAGGGGAACCTCGTGAAGACCAAACGAGGGTTGGTAAGTAGCCATGTCAAAAGGAATGTTAGCCACTCGAGACTTCAGGGACTTACATACCTGGCTCAAGCCTATCACCCCAATACTATTGTTGTGTTCAGGTTCCCTCGCACTCCTCACGCGCGAAAAGAGTCATCTCCATAGGATCAAGCAGCGTTTAGGCGCCACCATGAGTGGTTGTCTTTAGTTTGTTAGTTTGAGTTTTATTAAGTTATCATGCTTCTTCAAAACCGTCTGTAACTACGAACAATGTGTCTTAGAGTTATTTGAACATGGACCTTTTGAGGCCCCCTTCATTGTAATGACTCTTCTTTGTTACTATTAACAAATTACTACAACTTTCGTTCAAAAAAATGAGGAAATTTTAAATTAATTAAAATACAAAATATAAAATTTAAAAATGAAATTTAAAAAAAATTGAAGTTAACCAATCATAAATTAAGGAAATATTAAATTACATAATCTTAAATTAAAAATTCCTAAACTGCATAATCGAAAATTAGAAAATATAAATTAACATGTCTTACACTAGGAAATATTAAATTGCGAGAAGGTGAGGGCGGCGGCTAGGGTTGCACTTTCGCCGCCGCTTCCAACTGCTCCTCTGTGATTGCTTGGTGATGGAGAGGAACTGGGACATGCTCTTGCTGGTGTGGGGCTGGAGTGGTGAAGGTGCACATGTGGGGAATATTTGGTTGTTGTTGGTTTTGATCGGTAACGGGAGTAGGGGAGGGTGGGGAGTCTGGCACTTTCGGTTTTGCGTACGTGACGGCTTGAGCACGGCGGGGGAAGCGACGATGGTGGGGCCCCTCCCTCTTGTGGACGTCGACGATGTCAGGGTAAGTCGTTGGAGACTTTCTCTTGATTCTCGATTGTTTAGTGTATGATTTTTCTCGATGGTAGCGGGTCTCGTACTCAAGAAGCGGTCAGAGGATATCTGTGTGGCCCCACGTTCAACCGGTGGATTGGCGTGGTAGGCGGGATCGCTGACTGTGGGCACGGTCTGGGGGTGGCGCTGACGCCGACGATCACGGCGTGGGGGCAGGAGGCACGTGAACCGTGGCCACCACCGGTGATGGCGCCGTTGGTGGTGTTTGCGCTGTCTGAGGTCAGAGGACGATTGGAGACGAAGGCGGCGCTGCTGGGAATGGAAGCACGGGAGGCTAGGGCTCCGAGAGAATTATCTTGGGTCGAGAGGGGTAGACCGGGACCCGGTTGGGTCGGGTCTGGACAGGCCCGAGTCGCAGGCGACCTGGGTTGCGGATCGGCCAGGGGCAGGGTCCCGGGTCGGGTTTCAGGACGAGTTCGGGGACCGGGAAATGAAGGAACACCACAAACGGCGAGGGGCAGAATGCTCCCTCGCCTAGATCAATGAGTCCTTTGTGGTCCAGTGGGGGGTTTGCCGGTAATACCGCCTCACTGGACGTAGGGTGGCATCGATTCCACCAAATACCGGCGCGACATTCTTCAATCAGATCGGGAACCAGCAATTATACGTTTTTAAAGGCCCTCATTATCATCCGAGGAGGGACGACGTCTGCTGATTCCTCGGGAGAATGCAAAGTCCATCTGAGCCATTTCAGTTCCTGGTTACAGGACTGCCCGGGACGTCACTCTAAGGATTCAATATTCTACTGGAGCGAACCTCAGAGTCGATTTATGTCCAATCGGAATCCCATTTCACTCGGCTTGCTCGCCCAGTGCCCTTTGGTAGAAGTATGCTGTATCGGTATCCATGGCTTCCCAGGATGCTACCGCAGATTTCCCCTTCAACCGCCCCTATGCATCGAGCAACTTTTAGATTTTTGTTATTGCTTTATGTTTTTTAGTTGGTTTCTATCTTGTACGATGAGTACAGTTATGTGCTCATCATCTTATTTCATTTTCCAGTAATAATAATACCTGTTCTTCTCAAAAAAAAAAGGAAATATTAAATTAGTTAAAATATGAAATCTTGATTTAAAAATTTAAATTAATTAAAATAAAAAAATCATTTAATATTCAATTAAGAAATACTAATTTACCTAATAATAAAACAATAAATATTAAATTAATATATCATAAATTAAAAAATATTAAATTGATTAAACTACAAAACATCAATCTAAAATTTGAAATTAAAAAAATCTTAAATTAACTAGTTCTGTTGAGGATAAGCACATGATTGTATTAAAAGACCCAGAGCTTTAAGACGGAACAAAAAGAAAGGGAGATACAATATTTTGGGATCAATCAAACATACGGTCACAAAAAAGCTCTTTAACGATCCAAACGATCGTGGTTAGAGCAAATCTAAATGACGTCTCATTCATCGGAAAATCTTGGTGGTGGATTTGGGTTGCGGTTAGCCATTGTGTGGGAGCGCATAATCTTGACAGAATGAACATCGCCGAAGATTCGAACTGACGCCGACGACTCTACATATGACAGCGCAAAGAAAATGCAGTTGTAATTGTGGTCGGAGATCTTCTTGTTGGAGAAATGACTAGGGACATGTCGACAAAACCGTATTCAGCGTGTCTGCTACAGAATGAGCCGTTGGAGATGACTTTGGACCGAAAAACTCTCCAGTGAAGATTCAGTAGAGGCAAAAAGAATGGCAGACTGATGGTGAAGAAGGCAAACATGGTGCCGCTATTTATAGCCGAAATCAGCCTTTCGAGTTAAGTTCGTTCTCCAACCATCTCGCCATTTGTCACCTTCTATTTCGTCGGTTAACATTTTAGCGGACAGAGACTCGGTCGATTGTTTCGGTGTCAATGTAGAGGAATCTGACGACGACGTCTTCGAGGTTTGCAGAAACGACCCACTCTTTGATGGTTCTTAAGAAAAACTTCCGACACAATCAACGATCGGGACAACTAGGTATTCGACCCACATTGTATGCTCTTACCCTTCAAAATTATTGTGTTCCCCACACATTGAGTATTAGAAAAACTCATGTCAAGAAACCTATATTCAAAATAGATTCAAGTGATATTTGGCACATAAACCAAACCGTTTTATAAGTTTAACGTGACATGCGGGCGTACAACAAGTAAAATTAGGTGATGATTGAATGCACAATTGTTAGAGGTTGGATTCTAAGGGCATCCACAGTGGTTGGCAGGGAGTTGACGGGGAGACGCTGACGGGGAGCAATTGTCGGCAAGGAGCAGGCGTGGACCTGGCTGGGCGTTGGCGAGGAATATAACCGTTGAGGTCCTCGCCAACACTTCTCGCTGGCAGGATGAGCTGGGCCTCCTCGATGGCCTCGCCGGCCGTTGGGTTATGACGCGCTGGCGACACGTGGAGCTCGCTGGTAGCCCCAAATTGATTTTTTTTTCTTTTCACCTCTATAAATATGAATCCTCTTTTTACAATTTTCATCCACAACTTCTTCTCTACCTCTCTATTCTTACTCCACGAGTCATATTTTTTCCGTTTTGTAATGTAGTTCGCTCTCAACGACTGGGGCCATATGTTCACCTCGTTGGTCGACGACGCAACAATTGTTCCCTCCCAGCAATTCACCCGGTCTGACAACCGAACCATCTCCAATGGTTACCGAGGATGTCGCCGTGGTTCCACCTAAACCTAAAGGGAGGCAAAATTTGTGGAGCGTCGATGAGGATGAGCGTTTAGTTCGAGCTTGGATGCACAATTCATACGATTCAATTCACGGGAATGCGAAAGATAATATGAAGTGTTGGGGGGCCATCGTCGACGAAGTTGCTGCTATGTGTGGACCGGATGATCCAATAAGGTCACTGAAGTTGTGTAAAGACCATTGGGGCCAAGTCAATCCGAAAGTGACGAATTTCCATGGGATTTACACACGGACGATGAGGGACCCTAAGAGCGGTCGTTGCGGTGATGAAGTCACGACATTGGCCGATGAACAGTACGATAAGAAGGGAAACCATCCATTCACTTGGAAACGTTAGTGGAGGCTGGTCAGAAACGAGCCGAAGTGGAATTCAAAATATTTTGAATTCGAGTAGCCCGAGGAAGGAAACGAAGGCACACTGTTGAGTCACTTCGATGTCGATGTGTCTACCAACTCGGGCAAGCGCACTCGTGAAGACACGCCACAAGAGGAGAGTGAATGAACCACGGGTGCTACTTCGGACTGTCGAACGGCGTACCAGCGGCCTATGGGTCAGAAGGCTGCCAAAACTGCGAAGCTCAGAGGTAAAACCCTTGTAGCATCCAAGAAGGAGCTTGTCGATTGTGTTCAGCATGCCCATTTAGCGACGGCAGAAGCAAACACAGCGCAACTGAAGCTCAAGGCATTCGGTTGATGGTTGCAAGAGGAAGCGAAGGACAAGTCGGCCATGACTCCCGCCGAGCTTGAGGCACACTTTGCGACCCTTGCGATGTTGTGCGATCTGATGAAATAGTGTCGCCTCCCGTGCTTTTTTATTTTAATTAGTTGGTTTTTTTGTTGGTTTTTTTTAATTAGTTGGTTTTTTTAATTTGTAGTTTTTTTAATTTAATGAATTGTAGTTTTTTATATGTTGTTTTTTTTATTTAATGAATTGTAGTTTTTTTTATAATTTTTGGGTGTGTGACATTATTGCCATGAACATGCTAAATGACCAAATTACCCCTAGGAGGCCGGCGGTTTGGGGCTATAAAAGTCACATCTTCCTTCCATTATTTTCACACCTCTTCAACCCACAACCTCTCTTGCTCCTGAGCTTCTTTGCTTCTAACCCCTTCCTACCTTTCTTCTATTTTTCGAAGGTCCAATGGCCGACATAGCAGTATACTCCTAGAGCCATGAGAAAAAGATGGTTTTGGTGTTATGTTGGTTACACGATGCCCGTCCGGGGCCAAATAATAGGTATTGACCGGAAGTGTTCGCAAATTATGTCCAAAATGCATCGGCCGATGCCCCGCCGTGCACACAGAAGCAGTGCAGGGACCATTGGCATCATATATCCCAAAAAATCCACCGTTTTGAAGTATGTTACTATGAAGCAGTTCAGGCTGCCCAGCCGGGACAAACCGAAAATTTCTTTCGATCTGCAGTGGCGGACCGGTATTTTTCCCGACATGGCCACCACTTCACGAAGTTCTCGTTTTGGGAGATCGTTAAAGACCAGCCGAAATTCCTCTAGTACGTTCACGAACTGTAATCGTGAACATGCTCAGTTGGCTTTGAGCAACTATCTCGTTTTTGTTATTTTCGACCTTGTGTGTGCTAATTTCGTCTTAATCTTCAATAAAAATTATGTATTAAAATATTGCATTTTATTCTCACCGTTGGCTGCTCCCCGCCGGCATAAAAGTTGTCACTGCAGGCTGCAAGCGGTTTGCGTAGACGGTGAGCTGGCGAGGAGAGCAAAAATTAATATTTAATTGCTCCCCGCCAGCCACTCCCCGCCAGCAACCGATGATAACACTGTGGATGCCCTAACCCCTTCTAATACATACATAATTGAGATAAATGTATCATGCCCTGAAATAATGTGTATGTAATTTTAGTGCACTTATCTCATTTCTTCCTAGTATCATCATTGAAGTTGGTTTTGTGGTAAAGCAACAAAATATTTCCAAAAACATCCCACTCTGGTCTTTTACTCAATCCCTTTCCTTTTCAATGTCCTAAAATACTCCCCAATAACATTGACTAACTTCTTTTTCATGTTTCATACACTGTAGAGCTCAGGTCAATGGAAGCAGAAGCAGAAGCAGAACAGTGAGTACAGAAGACGAACAAGACAGTTTTCATACAAAGAAAATTAAATGCCCTTCTCTCCCACCAATCCTACTGTACATCAAAAGTAAAAACTTCAAACACTAACACCTTCAAACGTTAGAGCAAACCCCATTCAGAAACAAAATTAAACAACACATTAACAAGCTAACAGACACAGACTCAAGGAATTTTGATAACACAAACACTTCAGATGCTAAGAAGATCAGGTGGAGGTGACTGTGGCGGAGGCTGTTGATTGTCTTTGAAGTCCTTAATTGGGTTCAGAGACTCTATGCTGGTTGCCTGTGGCGGGGATGACTCCGTGATTGCCAAGTCTCCATGCTTAGGGCTCGGAGACTTCGGGAGCTCGGTTAGGATCTGAACAACTTCCCTCATTGTGGGGCGCTCTACTGCCTGTTCCTCAACACAAAGCATGGCAACATAGAACACATGCATCACTTCATGGAGAGGAACTGAGGGCAGTCTAGGGTCGAGGATTTTCAATACTCCTTCCTTGTTTGAGTCGGTCATCTTACGCATCCATTGGACTATGTCCACGCCATCACCAAATTCCCCAACCGGTTTTCTTCCACTAACAAGTTCCAAGAGGACCACCCCAAAGCTGTACACATCACTCTTTTCATCAACCTTTAAGGTGTAGGCATATTCTGCATCAATGAACATCAACTTCAGTTAAAAACCCAATAAGCAGAGAAAGAATGAAATTTAAGCAACTAGTTGCTTTTGATGTTTACAAAAGTGAGAATGTTCATTCAGATTCAACAAGAAGTTGATTATGGACTATGTGAATCAACCAAGTACAATTCTCTTTCAGTTTTGGATTCTCCATTTATTTTAGCTTTATCTAGATAGGACAAGAAATCTACTATGTAGCCCACAACCAGAAGGAATGATTATGAACTTGAATTTAAACACCAGAAGTACATTAACATGTTTTAACTAAACAAAACATGCATACTCAATTCAAAATAGACCAAAGCATAATAAACCTCAGCCTAAAGCACAACAAAGATCAAACTAGCTTATATCATACCTGGGGCTATGTATCCATAAGAACCAGCAATAGCAGACATGCACTCAGATGTGCCGGAGTCTTGGAGGAACTTAGCTAGACCAAAATCAGCAACATGGGCTTCAAAATTGGAGTCAAGAAGGATGTTATTTGATTTCACATCGCGATGGACAATCAAAGGCGAGCAATCATGGTGAAGATAACAGAGCCCCTTTGCAGACTCCACAGCTATTTTATACCTTGTATCCCAGAGCAAGTGACCACCCTTCCTGCCATGGAGTACTTCACCCAAGCTCCCATTAGGCATGTACTCATACACCAAAAGATTTGTTTCATGGTTGGAACAGAAGCCAAGTAGCCTAACGATGTGTCTGTGTCTAATCCTACCCAGTGTCTGAATCTCAGCATTGAATCCATGATCATGAGAGGAACCACGACTCATTACTGGGAGCCTCTTCACAGCAACATAATCCCCATTAGGCATCGAACCCTTGTATACAATACCAGCTCCTCCTTTTCCAATTATGTTGTCCTCCTTCAAGGAATCAAGAACATCGTCACAACAGAAATCCAAGCGCTGGAAGGCAGTCAATTTCCAAGCACGGGCCTCGTGGGCTTTCTTCAAGGACCGAGCCTTGAGGATTGCTGCAACTGCGAAGGCTATTGAGAATACAAGCAACCCTATGACCAGAATGAGCTTCATAGATGCAGAGAGCCTCCCCTTCACATGTTCATGGTGAGCCCCATTGGCATCCCCGTCTTTGCAAGGTCCCAAGTATGGACCACAAAGTGCAGGGTTGCCAAGAAACGAAGTGTAATTGAAGTAACTAAACTGACCAGTGCCGGGAACCAAACCAGATAGATTGTTATATGAAAAATCAACAGATGTTAAGCTTTGCATAGTGGATATGGATGAAGGAATGCTGCCAACAAGATGGTTTCTTGACAGATTTAAGTAGTTCAATATCCTCATACCAGTAATCTGGTTTGGTATCTCTCCGGAGAGGTCGTTCCCGCTGAGATCAACGAAGGTCAGCAGCTTGCATTGGCTAATGTTGGGAGCAATTGGGCCGGAAAACTTGTTGTTGCTGAAATCCATCTTGGACAGCTGCTGCAACTTTCCAATTTCAGGTGGTACTTGACCCGAGAACTTGTTACCGTCAAGGAGAAGCTTCTGGACGCCGGAAAAGCTGCCGATGGTCGGCGGCAGAGACCCACTAAGATTGTTGTTCGAGAGACTGACCTGACCCAGATTCACAGCGACCGAGTCGGTCGCTGGAAACTCTCCAGAAAGATCATTTTCCTGCAGCTCGACCTGTGTCAGCTTCGGCAATCCAAAAAGCCCTTTTGGGATCGACCCATTGAAATAATTATCGCCCATGCGAATCCTGCTCAGAGACTGGCACTTCCCGAGCGATTCCGGGATCGGCCCGAAAAAGAAATTTCCGAGAGTGATGAGAGTCTCAAGCCTGTTCCCCGCACACAAATCCGGTGGAAGAGTTCCCGTCAATTTGTTGGACGAGATATCGAGGAGCTCGAGCTTCCCATTCCTGCCAAGCTGCCGAGGAATGCTCCCAGTGAAATTGTTCTCCCACAGCTGCAGCACCTCCAGCTCCGGCAAGTCCCCGATGAACTCCGGAATCGAGCCGTGGAGCTTGTTCCTGAAGAGATTGAGGAGCGTTAGGTTCTTGAGCTCAGCGAACTCCACAGGAATCTCCCCAGTGAAGGCGTTATTGGACAAATCCATGGATTTCAAACTCTTCAAGCTCCCAAGCTCAGGCGTCAACGGCCCAGAAAGCCCATTCACCTGAAGGAAGAGGGTGTCCAGGTTCTGCAACTTCCTAATCTCCGGCGGAATCCCGCCTGTCAACCCGCAGCTCGCTGCATCGAGCCTGACCAACGACGACAGGTTCCCGATCTCAGCTGGCAAGCCACCTTCGAAGATGTTGTAGTATCCCAGATAGAGCTCCTGAAGGCTCGTTAGGTTCCCGAGCTCCGGCGGTATTTTACCGCCGAGCTCGTTGCCTGAAACCGCCAGGTACTCAATATACTCCCAGCGGCCGTACTCCGGAGGGATACTTCCTTCGAAGAAGTTTCCGCCGAGATGCAAGTGACGGAGGCTCGGCATTTCGGAGACCTCGACGGGCAGTCCACCGGTCATGTTGTTGTTGTACAAATCGAGGACCTGGAGGTTCTTGAGCTGGGCCAGCTGGGGCGGGAACGAGCCATTGAAAACATTATTGGAGAGGTTGAGGAGGCGGAGACCGGAGATAGCGAAGATCTCCGGCGGGATGGGGCCAGAGAGTGAGTTGGCAGCGACGGTGAGGTTAGCGAGGAAGCGAAGGTGGGAAACATCGGGGGAGAGAGTTCCGGAGAGGTTGAGGGAGGAGAGGTCGAGGGAGGTGACGTGGCGGTGGGAGCCGCAAGTGACGCCGGACCAGGTGCAGTGGCTAGTGGAGGCGTTCCAGTTGGCGAGCGGGTCGTCGGAAACGGCGGCTTTGATGGAGAGGAGGGCTCGGTACTCAGGTATGTGCTCCGCGGAGGAGCGGTGGAGGAGGACGAGGAGGGCGAAGAGGAGAAGGAGCCGCATATTTATTTATTTTTCTATATTTGGTGGTTTTGGGTCTCCGGGACGGAGAGGAAGTGAGATGGAAGTAGAGCTATGGAGTCCAGTGAGAGAGTTCAGTGACCTTTTATATTGTTCTGTTTTTAAATTCAAAATAACAGCGAAGTTTTTTTTTTGTTTTGATAACGGGGAAGGGCATTATGGACACACCACTTTTTTTGTTGCGGGATTTTTTTGAGTGAAAGTTGTAACTTCGTTAATCAGAAAAGCAGCTACACTATTGTGCGTCGAGGAACAGGTTCTCCGTCCACGAAAAGAACAGATTAGATGAACAATGGTTCTTTGGTCCTTGTAGTACCATAACCGTTATAAACAGTATTTTGGCGCCCCATGGGCAGAGACAGAATACGAAGAGGGGGAAGGGAGTACCGGAGATCAAAGACTTCAACAGCAATTGTGAAATCCTGAAGGATCTCAACAGTGGTGATGGTGGGAGGCAAAGCATCGTCTAGGGACCCCTCCCAAGGCAAGTCCCTGATGCTCAATCGGTTCAGCATTATTCTCTGCGCAATAGTGAGTGACCCTGCAAAGACAAAATCTTAAAAAGTAAAAAAGACTCACTCGATTAGCCAGATCCAGAATCGAGAGAGGGGTCGAGGAGGGTGCGGTGGTGGAGGCCAAGGAGAAGGACGCGCTAGTGGCAGTATCAGAGATGGAGGCGGCGACGGCTTCAGAGGTGCTTCAGGGGAGGCGGCTTAAAGGCTGGTTGAAGTCGAGGTGAGCCAGACGACAACCATCGAGACTACAGAGGGGGGCCGAACAGGATCGGGAGACGCGCCGGTGTTGGCGAAGGAGAGTCAACGGCGCGATGGCTAGCAATGACTCGAGAGGAACTCTAGCAGAGAAAACTCTTGCAGGACCCAAAGGGGATGTGCAGAGGAGAAGGTGGATAGAGAAGAGAAGAAGAACCATGACAATTGCCATATCCATTGCCATGGTGTTGCGGACGGCGACAGAGCTTTCAAACCCCTCCTTCCATATGTTGTTGCGGGCTTTTAAGACATGTACAATGGAAAAGTCGTAAAATTGTATTAAGAAATTGTATGTTGTTTATGTAAAATAGTGGGCTTTAGTCTTTGAATTTAATTGTGTTTTAGAGTGAGTGAAAACCATGTAGAATACTAGATGTTGATTAGATATTTTGCTGAATTTTTTAATTTTTTTATTAAAACAATAAATGTTATATAATTTTGATAAAATTAATTAATAATAAAATAAATAAATTATAAATAATATTAACACAAGTTATTAGAAATGAACTTTAACTTTTACTCATCTTCTCTAATAATACACAACCCCAAAAATATAAATTGAAGCATACAATCCAACATATAAATCATTCTTATTGAAGTTTGGCCATTTGAACTTCAAGGTCTTCTATTCGAGTCCATAATCGGGACATCATTAATCTGTGTCGAGTCGTCTGCTCCTCGGTGAAGTTGAAGATGTCCTTCTCCTGCATGACAATGTATTGACTGAAGAGTTGTTTCAATTTCTTGGAGAACTCCATATGTTGCGCGGACTTCTGAATCTTTAGTCGATCATTTTCTATATATATTCGTTGCGACTCGACCGTTGCTCGTTCCATGTCTGTCATGACACTTATTTGATCTTGGAGGGTGTTTCCCTTCCTTTTCGTAGACTTCTTGCCTAACGGTCGCTCTTCTACACGTTGAGGTGTAGGGGAAGAGAGACTTTGCTGATGACCTCCTTCAGTCGGATCGAAAGGTACCCATTCTTGTTGGGACTCACTATCGAGAGGTGTGTAATCTCCACTGGTACTTGTGGGTGGGGTTGAGTTCCAAATCCCCAGCCTCACCCAACCATTGTCGTCGTACATGAGCGATTGTGCCTTCCTCAGTGGTGAACTTCTCCTCGTTCTCAAGTATTTCGACCCAATAATCGAGGTCAAAAAATTTCGGGTCACCCTTCGTCCTTTCTTTATCTGGTATGGCTCTCCATATCTGCTTTGCACCCTCATGTAATCTTCATGGATCCATTAGCTCTGCACGTTAGTCTTCTCAGCCTTACGAAAATCGAGGAACCTCTTGGTCCGCGCCCCAAAGGGTGTTCCAATGGTTCTTGATGGGTCTCTAATCGAAATGTGGGAAATGCCCACCCTCGTTGTACCGCTTTGGAACTATGCACCAGAATGTGTTACCTAGTTGAGAGTTGTCCTTAATCGGGTCTTTTGATATCTCGAGCCATCTCTATATGAGGTGTCTCTCCGCCTCGACGATCCATTTTCTCCTATGTTGTGTCACCCTTGCTGGTCGTTGTTGGGAAGAGCCGGCAGAGGATGACTGCAACGACATACAAGTGTCGTTGTTGTCTCCGATGTGTTGTTTCCATGGTTGATAATCATGGTACCCATAGTAGTTGGGCCCATGGTGGAATTGCCCTGGACTAGGGTTGAAATGCGGTGGAACCGGATAGCTTTGACCTGGAAAGGGGTAGCTTTGACATATGTTGAATTTCATTTTCCAACATTCACATCATTGCTACTTCAAATAAATTTTAAAAAATGAAGAAAAAAATCGAAAGTTTGAAAGTACCTAAGTTGGAACCCGATTGCATATATGGGTGAAAGGGTTGGAGTTCGCAGAGTTCTCACCTGGTTGCGTTAACAAATCCCGGAAGTTACTTAGGTCCTCGGTGGTGAATTGGAAATCTTCCAACCTACGTTGTTCTTCATCCGATGAATGAAAACGCTGAGTTTCATTGTCGGATATTTCCGATCGGCTTTTTAGAGAAAGGAAGTTGGGAATGGAAGTGTGAAAGTGGAGAAAAATTAGAGAGAAGTTGGAGAATGGTTGGTGGTTTGAGAATGGAGTTGAGGGTATTTATAAGGTTGAAATTTTGGATTTAATGAATAAAAAAATTGTTATCGTTATCCGACCGTTGCCAACGACTGAATTTTTTTTCTCGGTGAGGACACGTGTCACGGCCTCATTGGTTGTCGTGCAAACTACAACCCGCAAATCTGTGACCGCGATTTAGCGGTTCACAGTTCGTATAATCCGTGTTCCATAACGCGCAAACCACGTACCGCTAAATCACAATTCCTAGTCACGGTTCGAAGAACGGTCCAGCGCACAGCACATGCTCTTAGTTACTTCGTCTGACCTCTTTTTAATAGTAAGAAGTCAAGTTCAAATAATCAAAAATAAGATTAAGAATTTGTTTTTTGAATAACTATAAATAAGAAGCATCATATCAAAATATATCAAAATAAAAAGGTAATTCCTTTTTTCTATAGATCAAGGTTGTTGGGATTCATGTGGGTTCGATTCACTTATGTCAGTTCGAACCTAACGAGTCATTCGTGTGGATTATTCTCTTTGATCTTTGAATAGTACTCGAGTCTAATCGGTGGGCATACAAGTGCATGTGCGGGTTGTTGATCAGCGTTCAACGTTGGACTCGATAATTCCGTCGTTATCTCCAATCAGCGTTGTCGGTGCACGAATGATAGTCGAGTTCAGTGACTCATTTAACGTTTAATTGACATAGCGGGTTGTAGACATTGACGACTCTACGAAACTCTAACACGTGAGGATGATACCGATTTTGCTCCCACACTCATCTCCATTGTCATCACCCAACTTCAACATGAACTCCCAATTAAGGACCTTGGCACTTGCATTATTTATTGGGTCTTGAGTTCTAGTCTGATGCTATTGGTGGTCACTTGTCTCAGTATATGTATGTCTCAGATCTTCTGTCTCAACATGGCGTGCATGACTCCAAGTTGTGCCCTACACTGATGATCGTCGGCCCTCTATCGAAGCATCATGACTCTCCATTGTTTACGGATGATGTTTTGTTTCGGAAATTGGTAGGGAGCCTACAATACCTTACGTTCACACGACCGAACATTGCGTTTTCCATCAACAAGCTTTTCCAATATATGCATGCTCCGACTGACATCCATTGGCAGACACTGAAGTGGGTCCTTCGCTACCTACGGACACCTCTACTCTTGGCCTTTCATTTTCTCGAGACAATGATTTTCAACTACATTGTTTCACAGATAGTGATTGGGGTGGCGACCCTGATGATCGTCGATCTATTAGCAATTTTGACATTTTCCTCGTTTCAGACCTCATTGCGTGGATCTCTAAGAAGCAGACAACCGTGGCTCGATCTTCTACGGAAAGATAGTACAAAACCATTGGTAGTGCTACCTCCGAGCTCATCTGGTTTCGGTCCTTGTTCTCTAAATTTTGTGTCTTTATTCCTCCTCCGTTACTCTGGTGTGACAATACTGGAACCACATATCTTAATGCCAATATCGTGTTCCATGCTCGTATGAAACACATTGAGTTTGATTTTCATTTTGTTCGTGAACAAGTGGCTGCTAGTAACATTGAGATTCGACTCATTGCTTCTAAAATGCAGATTGATGATGTTCTTACCAAACCGTTGCATCTTGGCCGTTTCCAATGCCTTTGTGATCGTCGTGTACTTATCTCGTAACATCGGTTTGAAAGGGGTGTTAGTAATAAATATAATTTTGTAGTCCTATATACATGATATATGATAGAGATAAGTCTATACAAAGAGTTATCCATAGAATTATAGTTATCATTACCAGGGTTTGGCTTTAGTCTCGAGCTTTGTTCGACTGACTTCAGTAGGGTATTAGGATATATGCGCTGTTAGTGTTCCACTAGGGATTTCGTTGTCAATTACTCGTTTAAGGAAGTATGTGTTTGAGGAATCGATTGATGCTTTTATTTTTAAAGTCTACATCGTGTAGGGATTTCAACGCCAATTCTTCTTGTACTTTAAATTATTTAAATTAATTTTATTTTATTATTCAAGTAATATTTGTTGAATAAAACATATAAAATAATACATAATCATTCAAACATATAACACGTTCTTATAGACTGAAAGGAGAGGAATCATAATTAATACATATCGATTCCTTATGAGGGATCGACAAGTTTCGGTTCCAAGCATTGATCGACACGACTTCTATCCCACATAGTTACCAATTTTAACTCTGATTCCGTAGCGGGAATCGAACCCAAGAATCCCACCTTGTATATGCCCTGAGCCTACCTCAGATTCTAGTTACGAGTATTCTTATAAACTATTTCTGTTTTAATTAAATTTGAAACTAATCATTAACATGGTAAAAAAGTAAAAGGATGCAGAGAGATGGTACATTTTAGAGGTTTTCAATCAGGTCAAAGTGAGTGGCTGGCAATTTGGCACCTTGCGGTTGGAGATCATTAGCCACTCTACACAGTGAGCACACACAATAGTGTCACTGTTATCGAAGTAGTAAATTTTTTGGTGGGTAAGATAAAAAGGCTCAGTCAAATCTGGTTGACTGCTTGGAGAGACACTACAAGTGGTTTTTCCTATCATTGTCTCTCAATCTTTTCATATTCCATAATTGCCCCCACAATTTCCATCAACAAAAATTACAAACCTAACCCTTTTAACTAGTAATAAATAACTCACAATAATAGCTATTATAACATACAAATAATCCTTTTTTTTTCTATCATCTAACCTTGGAACAAGAATCATCAGCAGGGAATGTACAATCCCCCCAAAACAAAAAAAAAATCTCCCAGAGGTTCCTTCCAAAATCCTGCTAGGGTTCCATTTCCATCGTCATTGTCGTCGTCTGATCGTCGCCCTCCTCCACGCTCCGCCCTCCTGGTGCTACCTCATCTCTCTGTAGTGCTACCCTTCCTCTCTACCAGCGTTATGGTGCCCCCGTTCCGTCGCTATCCTCACGAAGGATATCACCCACGGACTCCATGGTTGCCGACCTCCACCAATCCGGATCATCCTTTCGGATCTGATCGTCCACGCCCTCCCATGCCCGATCGAGCCAACCTCATTTTGGTTCTCCATGATAGGGGATGGTCCATGCACGACATGCACCACGATCCGACGTGGATGCATAGGGATCCTTGGCATCCCCCCCCCCCCCCCCCCCCCACCGGAGTCCATCCGGATCTTTACAGCCAACCCAGGCAGTCGCCGCCCTCTCCCAGATTGGGATCAACCTTTCCGACGTCAGGAGGCAACAGATCGGGATCTATTCCCAATTCCCACACCGGCGGGCATCGGGAATCCGGCTCTCCCATGGGACCCGTTGCACTACTTGTCCTGGTCTTCGGCTTATCAACCGGGATATGGACGGCCGGAGGTTGGGATGCATTCGGATAGGGCCCTTCATTTTCAGCCGGCGTCTGGGATGCAGCCGGGTATGGCTCATTTTCAGCCGGGGGTGGGGATGCAGTCGGGTAGGGTTCCCCACTATCTGGGCCCGCTCAACCCGAGAAGGACCGAGATCGCCAGGAGCCGGGGATACCAGGAGCAACAGAGCACTACTGTCAAAGTGCTACACCCGTCGCCGACGATAACCAAACGTCCAGGCACGGATATTCCGAGCCCTCCGCCTCGCTTGAAGATTGGGGCCAAATGGAAGAAGTCGGATCCACGACTAGGAGATCTGATGAACTGTACTTTGGCTCGCCGGGGAATCCTGCGCTTCACCACAGCCGTCGGACCACGACCCAAGGTGATCAAGACGGGGCACAAACCGGAGTCTACAGGGCAGCCACCATCCACTGACCAAGCACAGGAGCGAGACACTAGCCCGGAGGCCTGCAACCCCCGGGGGAGGAATGATCCCCCAGAGCGGGGGTGGGAAGGACCGTCAGGGACCTATACCCACAGACCCGGGCCGTCTACAGCCGGGACATCTCGGGGAATCCGCACCAAAGGCCTTATCTAATTTCAGGTTGTGTGTTTTAGGACGAATAAGACGTTGGATAGGTAGATTTCATTTTGTTTTAGGCCGAATAATTGGGACGGTTGTAAGGAGTTGGCTTAGTCTTGTGACCACGATACAAAGTGGTCTATTTTTATGGGTCCATGAGCGCCGGGCTTGCTACGGTCAGCCTGGACATACATCTGGAACCCGGGGTGGTTACGCCTCGACCTATTTGGTTACCTTTTGGTATTACTTGACTACCATTTGGTATTAATGAAAATCTCCGTTTACCGTTTCAAAAAAAAGAATCATCAGCAGGACCATGTTTGGATAAGGTATTATTAAGAAGGAAAAAGAAAATATGAAATAAGAATAAACAAATAGGTTACGATAAAAGTTAGTATAGTATGGTTGTGACAGTGTGAATTGGGACCCACTGCACTCAAATAAGCAGTCCCAACTGAAACATGAAGCAGAGAAAACGACTGAGCAGCCCTTCCCTCGCCAAGCAAAACGACACGGGTTTGTTGGGTGTCCGGACTCCATTTACATGACCACATTGCCCTCCTTTCCTCTTCTATTTCTTTACTGTATTCCCACTGCTAATTCAGTTTTCCTCCATAAACACTTTTGGGCTTGAAACTTTTTTAGCAGTAATTTTAAAATTATGTTGAACTAATTTTGCTGCCAACATCTACGTAATTGAATTGAAGTGTAATATCTTTAGTACTGATTTTTTTGTTGTTGGTGGAAGGTGTATGTTTTATTAATTATCCAATGTTTTTTTTCAGAAGGGGTTTCTAGAGAGACAGAGTAACCTCTCTCTAGAAACCAGTCGATCTCTCTTCCTCCCAACCTCGCCGTAGCCGCGCCTTCTCTACCGCCGGTGACCTCCTCCTTTGAGGTCACCGGCGGTACCCTCTCCTCGCTCACTCCTTCTCCGCTCTTCCTTTCCTACCTTGTTCCTGTTCCCCTCTTCCTTCTCTTGTTTGGTCGGTCTCAGATCTGACCAAACTTTCCTCCCCTTGTTCTTGAAGCCTCAGATTTACCGTGGGAGCACCTTTCCTAACGGATTGGAGCGGATCTGGGGCTTCAATCGCTCCTTACACCCTCTTCCTCTTCATTCTGGCCCCCGCTTTGGCCCCCTCCGGTGACCCGCCGTCTCAGCCTCCGCCACCGACAGAGCCACGTCTCCTCAGATCCAGAGTGGGACGAGTTTCTCTGGCCCCCTCGTCGAAGATCCTCGCGGTTTTGCCTTGACCGTCCTCTGTTCGTGTGCTCCGAAGACCCGAGCCCCGGTGTTGCTTTTGGATCTGGATTCTCTCAGATCCGGTCCTTCTCCTCCGTGCTCCAGCCTTCACATGCAGTTCCAGCTCCATAGTTCGTGCGGTCCGTGTGAGCTGTGGAGTCCAGATCTACAGCCTCCACCCCAAGTCTGCAGGTGTAGAAATACCGGCTCCTTTCCCGATGGCGAGTTCTGGTGTTGGCCGAATCGTTTGGAGAGGAGCGTGCGTCTCAAGGCTTCGGTTGTTAGATCTGAAGGTACCTCTTCTCCCTTCCTTATTGGGATTCTTTCTCCCGGTCCTTTTTTGGGCCAGTCTCAGCCGATGGTGTTGGCCGTCGGCATTCCTGAAATGGGAGTTTTACCCCGGTGAGGTTAGGTTTTAGAGGCTGTTTTTGTATAGGTTTTGGTACTCGGTTGGTCTCTTTTTGTGCGTTATTGTTAGACTTTTCTGGGTTTTAAGACCTTTCTTCACCCTTGCGTGGGTCTCTTTCATCTCCCATGTGTGGGATTTCATCTTACCCCGGCGTGGGTTTGGGCTCATGAGGTTCCGATTAGAGAAGGACGGTCAATCATTGTATTTCTCTCCTGCTCGAAGAGCAGTTTTTAATTTATGTCTTTGCCGATCAAATTTTTTATTTATCCAAAGTTAAGATACAAAGGAGTGCACTAAGGAGTTCAATCTCCAACCACTAAATAACAAGCATATAACAAGTTTTTCTGGCTAATTAATGAGAGCCTTTGTTCGCAATCTTTTTAACAAATTTGAGAATTATATGCTCTCTTTGAAGAAACAAATATTGAATTACATGATTATTGTGCCCACCACAGAAACCGGAGGATCCCTTTTCCGAATCGTATTGAGAAGAACTGGAACATCCATTTGAATTATGACAGAACCATTGTCTAGAGGGGAGATGTTCTTCAATGTCGTGCCAATATCGTAGGCCTCAATAAGCAATGGAGACCATGTGCCCGATAAGACCCCATTCACAGCTACTTTGACCACACCCACCCGTCCTTGAGCTACAAGACACCATGCCGATTGAGGTGTATCTTGGAAAACTTCTCTGTAGACATTAATAATAGTTTGGCCGGCTGCAGGGGACATCCATTTGGTAGGATACCGTTTTGATGACGTTTTGGGAGCTGAGGTGTTCTTCTTTGCTTCACGCCAAGCCAAGAGGGTAACCTTAGCAGCAAATTCCACCCCACCGCTGACGGGGTAGAGTTCCCCCATACTACCACATTTCTTGCTTTCCGTATCTCCCGAAGAAAAAAAAATCTCGGTTTTCCTGTCCGGTGTCCATCCAATTGTGGCTGACTCTCTTCAGTCCTAAAAAGATATATCATGGTCCACGATAGTTATGCCACCCAACCGAGTCCAGCAAGCCTTGCTGAACCCACAATGGATGAATAAGTGGTTGTCGGTCTCCCTATTCAAGCCATATATGGCACAAGTAGGTTGTATAAGGACAAACGGTTGTTGTAGGTTAGACACCACTTGTAAATTATTAGAGAGACATCGCTAGAGGAATATGTGCAGTCATGGTTGAGCCGGGATGTCCCATATATCCGCCCATGGTCGGGGCCCTCCATCCACACATTCTCGTTGTCTAATATCAGTCAGATGTCGGTACCCTATCTTGGAAGCATATCGACTTTCCTTATTATCCATCTAATACCACTCATCTTCATTCCTTTCCGCAGCCAATGGGATCCTCAAAATATGATCTCGATCTACGACATTAAATATATTGTATATAATGTTCATGTCCCGCATCCGTGTGCCAAGGACCATTAAACTCACAATAGTAGTCCCTTCGAGTATTTGTGACACTGTATGCACTTGAGCTTCGAAGTGATCAACCACGACGTTCCAGTAATAGTCATTTGTCTCCCATCCCCAATCGCAAACAACATACCCTCCCTCATCATATGTTGTGTAGAGAAAATGCTCGACCACGTAAAGCTAGGACTCGAGCCCTCGGGTGCGTGAAGGAAATATATTGTTAGATTGTACCACGCTATTAGAATCCGTGTTACTAACGAATTAGCTCTATGGATCAGCCTCCAAGCCTGCTTCCTCAACAAGTAATATTGACATCTAAAAGGTGTCGGAACCCCACAACTCCATAATTCTTCGGGATACACAGTTTGTCCCAGTCTTACCAAATAATTTGCCTGGTTCTTGATGTTTTACCATCCCGCCATAATTTTTCAAAAGCCACAATTGAATATCCGCTTCGGAATCTGAACTACTAACATGATATAGATCGTTAAAAAGGTGATGACCGATCTGATCATAACTCTCTCGTACACCGAGAGATTTTCCTAGCCCTAGCCTCTACGACCATGGTGTTCTCTGTCCCTACCTCTGTCGCTGCCATGACCAACGACACTACTGCTACATTACCTACCGGCCCTGTCACCTCCCCTCCGGTGCAATATCCTCTCTCGAATTCTCCGTCCTCGACTATGAAGCCTTTTCCTTAAAACCCAAGCGTATGAGGAAAAAAAAGAAAACCCTAGCCGACTTCCTTCAACGCCTCCTTCAACTCTTGAGACTTCACCAATTCTCTCTTCTTCCACGGAGTTGATGCCCTTCTCCATGGGTGTCTCCAACCCATCGTGTAAGAACCGCCCCCGGTCGAATCGGTGATTTCGGGCGAAAGTTGACTTTCGGCCGGGAAAGTCAACTGATGACTCCGGGAGTCATTTGGGACCTTTCCGGGACCCAAAAAGCTTAGTCGTTGTTATAGTTAGCTTAGTTGGGTCGTTTCCTTTCAAATGATTGTCCCTGTGAAAAAGTCAACTTTCGGTCAAACGGAGACTAATTATCGACTAAACTTAATTAAATTAGAAGGTGCTGGAAATAATTAAAGATAAGTTGGTCCCCACATGGACACTTGTCCATGTTGGCTTGGAAGAGAAGAAAAGGGTGCGAAATGACCCAAATACCCCTAAAACTAAGGCATGAGAGGCTTTTGGCAAAAGGGGCAATTGGGTCACTACAAAATTAGGTTTTAAGTGGATTGGGACAACATTTTCACCTCATTTTCAGTGTTGGCCGAATTTGGGGAGAGGGGAGAGAGAGAGAAAGGGTTGAAGCTTGAAGAAGAAGAAAGGGAGAAAAGAGGGAGCTTTGAAGTCATTTCTTCACCAAAAGTTGAGATTTTTCTTGTTTCTTCATCCTCCCTCCATTTCCAAGGTGAATCCTATAACCTTTTTCGTTTTTGTAACAATTTAGATTATGGGTTTGGGAGGAAAAACTTGAAAATGGTTGGAGTTCAATGGGTTTTGATGTTAGAAGCTTAGATGATTGATTGTTGGATTTAAGAGGTTGTTTTTGTTGAGAATCAATTGGTTTTGTTGTTTTTGATGAAGAACCATCATGGGTATTGAAGTATTGAGGGTTTTGGAGCTGTTTTTGAAGGTTTTGGATGATAAAAATGAAGGTTTTGAGGTTTAATTTCGGGAAATCGGAGCTGGAGGATGAGGGATGACGAAATTGTCCAGACCCGTCACGGATCCGTGACGAGGACCGTGACGGAGGACGTCACGGCTCCGTGAGGAGAACCGTGACGGCGCAGACCACGGGTCCGTGACTCGACCCGCTACGGAGCCCGTCAAGGCTCCGTGACCTGAACCGTGACAGATCAGAGTTGGGCTTTTGGGCCCATTTTGGTGGATTTCAAGTATTTGGGACGGTTAAGTGTGATCAAGTCCGTTTGGGGTTAATTGGGAATGTTTTCCTCTTTAAACCAATCATAGATTAGCTTTAATTCTCGTATTAATTGATGATTCTAGACTTCGGACCCGAGCTCGGCGGAGGAGACCTTTGGACCTCGTGAAGTGACTAAGTGTGTGGAAAGCGTTCAAGGTAGGGAAGAGTAGTAAATTTCCTCTTTTAATTAAGGAATGCTAATAGTATGCATATAGGATGATAATAACTGGAAGAGTCTTAGTTTGCATATAGGATGTGATTAACTAGAATAACCGCTTTCAATTATGGGAATTGCCGTGCTGTAGAATCACATGTGGTCATGTCGAGCCTTAGGATTTATTGTTGGTTGTGTTTGATTGTGGATAATCGTCCTTAAATGTCGGTGTGTAGTATATCTTTTGGTTAATCTAAGAATCATATTAAACTATATGAATTATGATGAATGTGATATGAATTGTTGTTCGTGATATGATTGGTTGAATGAATGTGATAAATGTGATGAATGTAAAATGAGTTGTTGACTTGTGTTATGACCGGGTGGATGATAGACCGATGTGGTGTGTTCGATAAGTATGTTGGTAAGCTATGACGGTACGATATGATCGGTGTGCTATGTTGAATTGATATGGTTGATATTGCACGATATGGTGTATTGTTGCTTGCCCCGATGCTAAGTGTTCCGGGAAGACATCTAGACCGAGGGGTATTCCGGTACGATGTATGTGGTTTCACCCCGATGCTTAGTGTTCCGGGAAGATATCCGACCGAGGTGTATGCCGGTCCGGTATGTTTATTATGTGGTTTCACCCCGATGCTCAGTGTTCCGGGGAGATATCCGACCGAGGTGTATGCCGGTCCGGTATGTTTGTTATATGGCTTCATCCCGATGCTTTGTGTTCCGGGAAGACATCTAGACCGAGGGATATTCCGGTATAATGTATTCGTTTCACCCCGATGTTTTGTGTTCTAGGAAGATATCTAGGCCGATGTGTGTTTCGGTACGATATGTTGAGCTTGTGTGTGGATCGGTTCTTGTGGTATAATTATCTTATATTTCGGTATTTGTGTGTTTCTTTAGTTTGTTTCTGTTGTCGATTAAGTGTGTTCCGTTTGACATCTATTTGCGTTGTCCTTTAGTGAGTTTTACTAATCGAGGATTTTGGTGATGGAGCGGGAGTCCTTTTTCCCTTTACTACTTTTTCCTACTAAGCGTAAGCTCACCCCTCTGTTTTTACTGTTTTTACAGGTTTCGTTGGTGAGTAGGCTTAGAGGACGTCTCAGGGCTCGGGAGCTCATTGAGGGTCCGGGTTGATTTATTTATTAGAGGCGTACTTCCAGTTTCGGATTAAACAGTGTCCTTATTTTATTTAGTTGTTAAATTTTGAACTCGTATTATCAGACTTTTATTCAGAGATTATTGTTAATTAAATTTGATTTTTTTATTATTTTATTATATTTTTAGTTCACGTCTCGAGTCCGGTCACAACCGGATTTGGGGCGTGACACATCGTCTACCGACAAACCGCTTCGAGGTCTTCTGGTGAAGTCAAAGGGTGTTACTTCACCCGCAAGCAACCCCTCGCTTGCTCTTGTTCCTCCGCCACAGACCACTGTTACTGCTACACCCCCTCCTCGAGTTCCTGCTCTGTAACGGGATCCAGTGCATGGGAAGGCGTTGATGGAGGTTCTCCCACGTACGGTGGAGGAGGCGTTGGGCATTGGTCAATGTCTTCCTAATCAGGATCGGATCTCGTTCGTCCCTGCTTCCTTTACTGCTCTGCCTTCTCCATATGCTCTTGTTCTCCGGCTTGAGGATTATCTTCTATCGTCCCCTCTACTTCAATAGGACCCTGCGCGTGGGAAAGCTTCGGTTAAGGAGCTTCCGAGGACAACAAAAAAAAGCTTTGGGGTTGGTTCGTTCGATCCCAAAAAGAGAGAGGATCCCGCTCATTCCTTCCATTCTCATGTTATAGGCCGGTTTGGTTCGTGGTCGATCGACCCTATCTTCGGAGGAGCCCCTTTCTCCCACAACATCAGTCTTACCGGATCTTTAGGCTTCTCTAGCATCACTGCAGGATGGGATCTCTTCCTTCTCCATTGAGGAAGACGATGAGGTGGAGGTGATGGTCCCATACTCGCTGACCAACTTCGTTATCATTTCCCGACAGTAGTTTGGGTTGGCAGGTAAGCTTTAGGAAGCAAAGCCTCCCTAAAAAGACATGCTCCTTCGGATCATCACTACTGCTTGGGGGCGCTCGACGGAAGGCCTGGTGGTCAAGGATCTTGGGCAGGGTTTGTTTGGTTTCTACTTCAAGACGGTCGTAGTTTGGGACTGGGTTCGGGATAACGAGCTCTATTGCTTCGACAGGCGTCTTCTCCTACTCAGAGACCTGGATCCCCGTGTCCGAGATGCTCCTGCGTTGGATGATCTGCAACTCTAGGTCCATGCCCGGGGCCTCCCGCCCTTGGTTTAGAAGAAGGCGACATGGGAGACGATTGGTGGCGTTCTGGAGGTCTGTGTAGTCGTCCCCTGTGACCAATGAGGATTGTGCTGGGAAGATACTATTAAGGTGCGCTATTGGCACCTTATTGAGCGCCCTCTCAGGCGGGGTCTTTTTCTCCATTTCAAATAGTTTCCGGACCCAGTAAGGATCGAGCTCACATACTCTAAGCTTCCCAACTTTTGCTTCAACTGTAGGCGGATCGGGCATGTTGTGCGGGACCGAGAGAGGGAGCTGCTAGGCACACCGAGATACAATACTTCTATTCTGGAGTATCACAAGGACAAGCTGGCCAAGCCCTATGCAACGGACTGGACAGAGACGCCAACATAGAATACCTTGGCTGTTTCTCCGAGCACTGTATCTAAGGGCTCCTCGTTTCGAGGAGGGAGCCTGTGTGTTTCCCCGAACATTGTATCTAACTATACAAGCCCTCGGGTCAGTACCCAGACTGGGAAGGTTGATCCCGCTTGGAAAAACTTGGTGACCGACAGGATCTTTGGTGGCAAGGTCTCTGAAGTTTCAGTACCCATTCCACTTGGGCACATAGATAGAGAAGGAGTTGCTACCGAAGGAGTAAAGGGGACTGCTCCTGATGCTCCCCAGGATGATCAGGCGAGGGCTGACAAGTAGCCCCGCCAAGAGGAATGTTAGCCTGATCATGCTTCAGGGACTAACTCTAGGAGGGGTCCTTGGCGGAAGCCTTGCCTCTTATTACTGATGTAGTCTACGTTCGTGATTTGGAGCAGGACTTCCAGTTTCATCTTCTTATACTCCACCTTTCCTTCATGTCTTTATGGCGTTCCAATACCGTCTGTGACGGCTCAAGTATTCTAAAGAATTGTGAATAATTTGTTCTATATCTATATTTTCTTCGTGGTCAAAGGATATGTTCCCTGACACACATTTATGTAGCTGGATTCTAAATTTATAATATTGCACCTTTAAGTCCAAAAAAGGGGTTAATTACCTTTAGTATCTGGACAAAATTTTAGTCAAGTTTATTTTATTTTGATGATATGTAGCCAATTTATAAGGCGTGTTAAATATTTAGTTATCAATATATAAGGGGTAAATAATCTGTGACCAATTCATAAAAGATACTAAATTACAATTATTAAAACAGACAGACGGTTAATAAGCGTAATAGAACGTAAAGATACAAAATATATTTTAGCAATAGAAAAGAGGCACCAAAGAAAATTAACCCCTCAAAAGCTATCTCTCTGCATTGATATTTGGCGTGCGGTGAGGCAGTCCACAGCAGAGTACCACCCAGATTCACACCCAATGATTTCGACTTGCCCACTGCTCTGCCTCTGCTCTCTTCTGAGTTCTCTACTGCTACGACTTGTGTTGTGTGAAATTATTAACTTGCACGGCTAATTACCCAAAACGCTGATAAACAGAACCTTCTCTATATCAGATAATTATCCTACTGTTTTTTATTTTAATTTCTTCTCATTGTTCATGGTCACCCCATAGTTATTACTTATGTATTTATACATACATCATTACTTTTATAATTAAGAAATAAATGAAAACCCAAACCCAAAGCTAAATCATCCCGGAAAACACGTTGTCTGGAATCACTATTCCATGTCTCGTTTCATGTTCCATTTTGTCTCTCCTCGCACTTAACTTGCTATGCGCCTTCAAAGACAATGTTCTTCAACATATTACAACTGTTTCCATGTGTTTCTTCTAGTAATCTGCAATCTTTGCTACGTAGTTTATGACTAAACAAATTTAGAACAGGCACACAAAACCTTGTCGCCCTGTTGATTTCTCGAAACTCATCCCTTTGAACTGTTATCAATAATAGATCCGCCATTTCAAAGTAGTAAGTTGGGATCCTATGCTTTTAACATTATATGTTCAGTAATTAATGATTATGCTGTAATAAACTTAGTTAAACTCAAGTGGTCGTCCTTGGGATAGACAACGTGTTGTTTTTGGGGGCTGCATGGGGCTCCATAACACTCTGCAAAGAGAACAACCATGATGACGAATATTTATCCATCTTTTTTTTAATCAACTTTTACATCTCGAGCATGCATTCAAATTTAACTCATCTGAGCCGTTGATCTCGCCTTTCCTCATTAATATTGTCCACTTAAAAACATACTAATTGTCCAGCTTATCATTTCACTGCAAAAAATAGATCACATTTCTTGGGCAGGCCATCCATTTATTTGCATAATAATGGAATGTACAAGTGATTGGTAATTAGTGTGTTTTCTTTCCTAGTGTTTGCATGACTCAACTCAGGCTTTATAATCATGGAGTTAACTTTTATTGTTTTTGTATGTTTGTTAATATATTATAGAGCACCAACTTTCTAGAAACCATATAAATATTTGAGCTCAATTACTCTTTACAGTGTAGTTGTATCAACACCAATCAAATACTTCTCATGAGGGCGGTCCTGTCCTGCTTGATGTGTATGCTCTAAGTTAACTTTGTTTTTGAAATCACACAAACCAACCTTGGTGTTGGTAGCAAGGTTCATGGCATGGTCTTATAATGAGAAGCACTGAGAACATTGTTGCACAAGAAAAAACATGAGCGTGCCACCAAAATGCCAAGGAATTGAAGAATGATATTGGTGTGGTCCATGAACCAATGGGTTAGTTGGGTTTGTGGGGGACCAAAACCCTATCCTTTCTTCTCTTTGGGCGGATGAGCCAGAGCTTGCCTTTGGACTTGTCTCACCTTACACTCAACATGCTGCCAAACCTTGTGTGTCAAAATGGAACCATTGCACAGTGCAGAGGTAAAATTTGAGTGCCCAAATTTGCTGTTAGTCAAGGCTGTTTCAGGCTTCACTGCCCTACACCTCCCCCCGTCAATGCCTTGTCTAGTTACATTGTAGCTTCATCATCACCTCACCTTAGTTCACAGATGACCCAACTTTTACAAAATTCCCTTATCTAGGAGAAATGGGAGACATGGAAGAGGACAGTTTAGTATGATCATACCCGTTTTGCTCAAGTCATTTTCAACTTGTCTTGCTTGCTAATTGTTTGTTTCAAGTCACTTTCACTAAAAAAAAAATCATTTTTGCTGCCATGGCCACACCCTGCCACTGCATTGTACAATTTGGCAGTATTTTCTGTGATAAACATGATGATTATGCTTCAAAGCATAGGTAGATAAGCATATTATTGATGGTGACTTATCTTATGCATTGTACATTATGTGTAATGCAAGTGAAGCACAAAGAAGATGAGCAAATCTTTTGAGGGTTTGAAATTGAATAAAACAGTAACTTACAAAAACAAAAAATTAACCTTGATGGAAACAATGTGTCATTCTAATATCATGAATCAACAGGTTCTTGTTGATCTGAATCAGCAAGAGGAGCATCAGCAGTTGCAGAGTCAGCAGCTGCGTTGTCGTCGAAGTTCTGGTTTTGTGAAGCAGGAAGAGGAGGTTGCTGGTTTTGGGAAGCTGCAAGAAACAAAGCTGTGGTTCCAGACTTGCCGTGGGAGTGTTGGATTACTACATTGTCATAGAGCTCGTTCCCAAGCATTTCCCACACACTGCTATGGAGATAGTTTCTGAAGATTCGATAGTGCTCGTATAGTCCCCCTTTCACTATAACCGTGCTTCTCTTGTTTTCAATTCTCCCAAGCTTCTGTACTATTGCCACAATGCCTGCCCCTGCAAGACGCCCTCCACGTTCTGCTACAATGTCACAAACCTCAACTATGATTTCCCTTGCCATTGGAGTAGAAGCTGTGATCTGGTTGGTATTCATGAACTAAACACTTGAGGCTGTCTTATTAACAAAACAAAATCTAGGAACAATCCAATGTTGAAATACTAAGTCATACCCTGAAGATTTCCTTTAATTTTTCGCTGATCCCTTGACGATCCTCAGATGTATCTTGATGCATAGCAGCGATATCAGGTGACCTAAACATCAATCAAACAACTAAATATAATGTTTGGTTTATACAATGCAGAGAATTGTAAGTATGTTACCTTAACAGATATGGGATGGTAAGGTTTGGTGGCACTTGAGGTCCAAATAGAGCTGTTTCATGGGCCATCTTGAGCAACACTCTTCTCACAACTTCTCCCAGATACATACCAGCAACCATTTTCTCATAGATCTGAGGTCAAGAGAGGTTGAGAGTAGAAAATAATGTAGATGACAAGATAAAACAAGGCATACCCACCCGTTCACCCGGATTGGAGCTTTCGGCGTCTAGAGCAATATCAAACTCGGTTCTTGGGAGGTGGGATGAGATGAAGTTTCCCCATTCTGTGTTAATAACCTGAAAAACTAGGCAAATGCATAAGCTATACTGTTTACAGTAGTAATGACCGAAACAAGCGCAGCTAATTTGTTAATTGTTACCTACCAGCAGGTCTGACTTAGGTGATGGACCGTCCCACTTGGAAACTGCTGTTGCTGGTTCTAAGTAGGCGGCGTTAGTGGCCAATCCCAGGCTAACTGCAGCGATGCAGTCATTGGTGTAGTACCTACCTCCAGCTAGATCTCCAACAACATCGTCCACCTGTTAAGGATTGTGGAGAAGTGAGTGAGTGACATTGGAAAAGTTGTTGATACAAGGTGCGTAATTAAGTACCATTGCATAGACACGCATGTTGACTCCGTTTTTCTCTAAAGCTCGGTTGATGTCATTGACCAATGCTTTGCCAGCCTGATTCCAAATTGTAAATGAAGGTATGAGAATGATTAATAAAAGTTGTTGGTGGTGGCAGAAAGTGTTAAAACTCGAACTGATGGGTGGAGGCATCAAGATGTATATCAAGGGGTCAATTTATGACCATATTTACGATGTGACCATACCAGAGGGTGGAGGTGACAAACGGGTCATGGGCCGAACCAACTCTGATACCATGTTAAAGCCCTATCAAACCCAAAAGCTCGGCTGATGGGTGGAGGCATTAATATACTTATCAAGCGTTCAATTTGTCCATACATTTTCTATGTAGGACTTATACTTCAACAGAAAGAGTGGATAAAGAAACTCAACTGTATCGTCGGCGGAGAGACTGTCCCAAGTGATGGCAGAGCCAAAGAGAAAGGCATGTTGGTGGACTGGATATGACAACATAAAACCAAGTTTGATTTGAGTATTGTCTTTGCTATCGGAATGTGACCCAACAAACCTCCCTACCTCCACAGCTATGTAGTCAAATAGTTCCTAAACACAATTATATACAAACTCACATTCACATTGTTCATTTCATCAATTTGCTACCTTCCAAATCCAATTCCATCACAATTAATTAATATATACCTGCAAAGTGCCGTGCATAACAGCAGATGGCATCGAAATCTCCTCCCGATCCATAGCCGAGACAGCTTCATTTTTGCCATCAAGCTTTGCACAGACGATCACGAAATTCGATCTCCTCAGATTCACTCCGTAATATAACCCCTTCTCATCCCTGCCATTGATTGAGATCAATAAATTAAGACAGCCCAACTTCCAGATCCAGTTACAAATTAATTTATAAATTAAGATTTAGGTTACCCAGTTGGGAGAGGATCGGTGTATGAAACGAGCATGTTGAGAGAGGTAATAGCTCTGTTATTTCGGTCCAAAGAGGCTTCCATGTCGGCTACGAAGGCATCGGCTATTTTCCAGAGCTTGGGCACCGGAGTGGCGCAGTCCCTGGCGAATTTGCGGAGGATCCGCTGAGTGTCCTTCCACTGCCGTTGCTTCCGCTGCCAACGCCTCGCCACCACCACAGCCACCGCTGTCGCTGTCACAGCTGCCACCACAATTACCTCCTTCCTCATCTCCCGATAGTATTAATATTGATATTGATTACACGAACTTGATCATCAACTCCTCGTTACACGATAACTCAATCTTATTTTCCCAACTCTTTTGTCTGGAAACAAATAGTCGTTTGGGAAATGAAAAATATAATATGGGCAAGATGAGTAACAGACTAACCGTTTTCCCCGCGCATTGGAGCGAGTATGATGGAGAGTGGGACTGATACACAGGGAAGCCTGAATGAATACTATCGCTTGCACGTTTCTCGGAGATCTAAGGCCCAAATACTATCTGTGAAGCCCAGTTCCGTGAATTCATTGGGCCCAGACATGATAGTTAGTCCATATAAATAAAGAAAGATGATGAAGAAGGATCAACAAACTCTATACCATGAATTATTAAACATCAAGTTATCTCTCGCGTTTTGACGCGTGTCTTAGGCGCTCTCTATCCTACCTTGCCTAGTTCTTTCTCTTTCATCATGATACCGTCGTTTGTTTTATAAGAGAACTCGGCCATATCGTCGTCTCCACCAATAGAAAGATTTGGGTCTACCGGTTTGGTCATGCCTCTATGTCCAACACACGATGTGCTCATCCCTTTAAAGGAACGGAGGAAGCGGAAAACAAAACCATCCAACTCACCACCACCGCCTACACCGGAGCCCACCATCGTCGTCAACAACTCATTGATGACCTCTGCTATTGTGTCACTCTCTCCGGGGGGGAGCTCTATAGGCGTCGCTATCCTTGAAACTAAAGAGGGGACGTCGGCTCAAGGGTGCAATCCTAACTTTCCCACCAAGCAACCTCACGCCGCCTCCTACCACCCACCTTTCGGACGGTCTTGAGTCTAGGAAGAAGACAGTGTGGTCATCGTTCCGTGGCCTGATCGTGATCACATCGTCCCTTATCGGTGCTGAGTCGGCCAAAAAATGAGCGGGATCCTTCCAACCATTGAGGCATGGATCGTTGGGACCTCCAACATCCATGATCTCTCCTGCCCCATCAATTCTTGTTGCGCGACAACGTCCACCTCTGTTATTATCGTCGATGGCCGTTCTCTAGGAGAGATTATCGTCCTACTCCCTTATAGAGAAGGAAGACATGGAAGTGGTGGTTCATTTCACCCTGGTGGATCCAACCCTCTTGGACCGACATAGGTTCAGTATGATCAGAAAGCTTCTGACGTCGTGACCTCCTCATAAGGATTTTATGCTACGCATCATCAGCAATGCATGGGGCCGATGGCCATCGGGCCTGGTGATCAAGGACGTCGAGCCTGGGGTATTTTTATTTCCACTTTGAGAACCAAGAGGCTCGGGACTGTGTCTGAAGAAAGGAACCTTGGTGTTTCGATGGTCGCCCACTTTTTCTAGGAGACGTCGACGTCAACCGATTGGCATGAGATCTTCCCCCGTTGATCGTTTGCAATTACGGGTCCACGCCAAGGGTTTACCACTCTTGGTTCAGATGAAAGCGACGAGACAAATGATTGGGGAAACATTGGGAGAATGCGTGGATGTCTCGTGCGATCAATGAGGAGTCTCTTGAGGAAGGGCGATCAAGGTGCGACGTCCCCTACATAGATCATTATTGCTGACGTTTTAGAAGTTCCTGGATCCGGTCCGAGTGTCTCTGACCTACACCAAGCTGCCTAGTTTCTGCTTTAATTGTGTCGGGATTGGACATGGAGATCAGGAATGCGACAAGGAGATGCTGGGAATCCCTCAGTTTGACATGTCCCTCCTAGAATTCAGGACAGATAAACCAGGGAAGAGTTATGCTACTAATTAAGAGGCTAGCCCGAAACTGTCAACCCCACCGGGTTTCGCAGCTCTAACCTAGACATTGTACCTAAGGACCCCTTATCTTGAGGAACGGGTCCAATTGTAACCCTAGACACTGTACCTAAAATTAGAGGTACAATGGATAAGCTCAGAGATCTAGGATGAAGATCGTGGGAGATCAACCAGTCTTCGAGTGGTTCGACAAATGTTTCAGGAGACATCCCTATTAGGGCAACGGGGACAAAGAGAGGCTCGGCTGAGGAACCACGAGAAGATCAGGAGAGGTCTGGGAAGCAGGCTCGCCAAGCGGAATGAGTGAGATCCTAGGTTTCAGAGATCTTGGGTTTTGAGTTTCGGTGGTTTTGGCTTCCGATCTATCTCTTCCGTTCAGCGGTGTTAACCGCCGGCATGTCGGTGCCTTTATCTTTTGGGATGGGTGGCTCCTTCGAGATTCAGTGTTTCCACAAGTACATGTAAGTTTAGGGGTGTTTTGAGCGGAGGTCGACTATCGTTTTGGGCTTCATGGTTGAAAAAATCGGGGTTTAGACTTTTTGTTTTGTTTTGTGTACTTAATGGTGAAAAAGTCAGGGCACCAGACCTTTTTTTGTCTATGGGTTGTAATTTCTGGTTTTATACATAGAGTGAGGTTCCTTTATATGAATGCTCTTTTTATGTACTGGTTCGATCCTCTTAGGATGTCACGTCCCAAATCCGGTTTTGGCCGGACTCGAGACGTGACTTTAGTTGAGAATAAAATAATAACATAAAACGCAACCTTTCAACAATAGTAAGCCTCAAAGTTTAATTCCAATCAAATAACTCGATAAAATGGTTTCCGAAACTGTAATAAGAGTCAAGCTCCGAATAAGCAAATAAAATATGAGGTTCAATACAATGACCAAGACGTCTCTAAACAAGCCCAGACTCTCCGGAAGCTCCCGAGCTTTGAGCCCACTACTCATCAATCACGCCTGTATAAGAAACAGATAAAACAAATAAGGGTGAGCTTACGCTCAGTAGGGAAAATCATAAACAGGTTAGCCTCATTTTAGTAATAAAAGGGTTTTAGCACGGTCGCACAATATGCAGTTAATACCATTAACCAATAACATACTATGAAAAGACTAAAGAGGAAATAATACTCAATTTGTAAGAATAACGGTATTATGAGAAATCAAAAGGAAAGTACTGCAAGTATTTGATAACCATTAAAATGAGAGTAAGTGAATATCACGCTAACAACTTCAATCTCAATACTCCGGAACACTAGGTTCTTGTGTCATGTCGGATCCCATACTCCGATCCACAATAGTCCTTGTGTTATGTCGGATTGTCCCTCGGTCCAAAGGACCATAGATCATCGGGAACCAAGGTAATGCTCCCGCAGGACACACACACTCGGGTGAAACTCAAGTAACCATTCTATCATCCTACACCGGACTCCTCAACGGTGTAGGTACCATACTGTATCAACAATAATCATTATCTCATCCTACACCGGACTCCTCAACGGTGTAGGTCCCTTACCGTGTCAACAATAATCATTATCCCGCAGGATCATCCTATCAATGCCCTGCATGGTCTATAACCAATATCCAGCAGAATCACTAACCAATGCCCCGTAGGGTCCATAACCCATATCCCGCAGAATCACTAACCAATGCCCCGCAAGGTCCATAACCAATATCCCGCAGAATGACTATCTAATGCCCCGCAAGGTCCATAACTAATATTCCGCAGAATCACTAACCAATGCCCCGAAGGGTCCATAACCAATATCCCGCAGAATCACTAACCAATGCCCCGCAGGGTCCATAACTCTTCATAGAGACACACACGTTCATCAATACACACCACACACATTCATACCCATAATTACACTTACCATTACTTACCACTTGCTCTCCACCGGTCAATCGATCACCTGATCTTACCTCCTCGGCACAACAGTCATACTCGATCAACCATTCAAACATTTAAGCATTCAATCAATCAACCAATGATTCAGACATTCAAGTTCAACATTCAAACATTTAAGCATGCATTCGATCATTCAAGCACTCAGGCATGTATTCGAGCTAGTTTCATTAGACTCTTGATTATCCTAATGACTAGAAACCAAGCACGTAAAGCTAACACACAACTAATCCGATGGCTCATCACGACCTCTATACCAGTAAATCAATTCCCAAGTATTGAAAGCGAGTTAACTAGTGATTTGCATGCTAATCATGCATTTCTAAACTCGTCCGGTTATTAGTAATCGAAAGACGATTATTCTAGTTATTTGCATCCTATAAGCAATTCTAGGACCTTTCCGATTTTATTAATCTAATAGGCATACTAGTATTGAAATACTCGAGTAGTTAGGACTTTCCCTACCTTGCGGTCTTCCTACAAACAAATACTCCTATCAACAGCTGTCCGGCTAGCCTCGTCTCCTCGGGCGAAGTCCAAGTCTGAAATTAACAGGTAAAACTTACACTCAGAACCGGTGCAGTCTAAATAATAGCAAGTTGATCTTTAGCTCGAACGGGCCAAAGGCGGGATTAAACGACGAGTCGAGTTCGAGCACCCGAACCCCAAGCACAGGACCCAGTGCACGTTTCTCGAGACACGATTCTCGATACATGGATCCCAAGGCACGCGTTTCGAGGTACAGATCCCGAGGTGTCCGATTTGGCGTTCCCGTTTTCAGTCCCGTTCTAAGTCTGATTTAATCGATCAGGTTATTCGTTCGGTTTCCAAACTAACTGCTTTTCGTTTTACAACCTTTTGTTTTCAAACTCAATTATTTTATTTTCTTTTGTTTTAAACAGTTTCGGTTTCGTCCCAATACGAACGAGTCCAGAACTCACAACCAAGCTCGGTTTCAACAAGGTCGGATCTACCAAAAACACAGCTCGAGAATACACAAGAGAAAAGGGGAAGGAGAAGGCTCGGACGAACTCCGGCCGGCCACCGGCGACGCCGTTGCCGGCCGAGGCTCCACGGGTCATGTACTCACCGTGGGAAAAAAAGACGGCGACGGAATGGGTGTATCCGTGGGCGTGGTGGAGCGTGACAGGAATCTCGCCTCAGATCCGGACGATTCCGTCCCAGATCCGTCGATCTCGCCGGCGAGGAGCTCGGGACGAAGACCCAGCGGCGATGTCGGACGGCGAGGGCGGTGGTTTGAGCAGGCCTGAGAGAAGAGAGGTGAGCGAGGTCCGGGACTCGGATCTGAGAGGGGAAACGGAGATGGAGGCTCGGGGATGAAGAGGACGGTGATGATGGCGGCGGGTTCGGATGAACGGATTTGGGCGGCGACGAGGACTCGTAGAGGACGACGGGAGAGGGAGAGGCGGGCTCGGTGAGGGAAGGTCGGGACGGAGAGAGGGACGGGAGCGGCGGCGTTGGCCGTGAGAGGGGATGGAGGAAGGTGGAGGTGATCTGGTCGCGAGTTGAGCAGAGAGAGAGGGAGGCGGAGTGTCGTGAAAGAAGAGGAAGGAGAAGCTGAGTGAGATGAAACCCTAAAACAAAGGGTATATGAAAACCGGGCCGACCACCTTTGGGCTTCTGACAAGCGTATGGGCCTTGCGGCCCAAGAGGGCTGGGCGGGTTGGCTTGGCCGGGCCTGCGGGTCTGGTCGGGTCAGCCCTTTACCTTTTTATTATTTTTTTTCTTTTACTTTTCCTTTTCGTTTTTCTTTTTCTTTTTCTTTTCTTTTGTAGTCGATCCACTCTTCCCATTCGATTTCCACCCACGACATTGCAGTATGATAAAATTAATAATTTACTTCCATTTCATTTAGCCGGTCTTTACATAGGATTTGGTTCGAGACTGAGTGTTGTTCAGTTCTCTAGTTTCATCTATTCAGACCGAAAATAGTTCGATCTTCATATTTGTACTTAGTCCTCCCATCACACACTCTAAAAAAGATAAGACTTATAATATTGCTCGCTGATAAAGAAAACACCGAAACAATTAGATGATCTAGATTTACCATAATCATTAATGAAATGGATAGTAAAGATAAAATTTTGAATTTATTTTTATTATTAGAAAAATCCTAAAACCATGGATATGTAGATCACCTGATTCAAAAGTCACAAATGGCTCTAGTTTGTTTTTAGTGGATAGTCTATATATATATATATATATTAGGGATAATTTCATTGCAGTACCTTAAATCTTTCATATTTCATTTAGAGTACCCTAAATCTTTTTTGTGTCATCTTAGTACCCTAAATCTTTCACATTTCATTTAGAGTACCCTAAATCTTTTTTGTGTCACCTTAGTACCCTAAACTTTTATTAATTCCATTTTAGTACCCTAAACTTTCATTAATTTCATTTTAGTACCCACCGTTAACTTTACTATAATTTTGGTTGTTGGTGAGGGGTAGTATGATCATTTTACCTATTTTGGATGAAAAATCATATGTAAAGTCAACGGTGGACACTAAAATGGAATTAATGAAAGTTTAGGGTACCGAGGTGACACAAAAAAGATTTAGAGTACTCTAAATGAATTAATGAAAGTTTAGGGTATTGATGTGACACAAAAAAGATTTAAGGTATTCTAAATGAAATATGAAAAATTTAGGGTATTGAGGTGAAATTATCCTTATATATTATGAATGAAAAATTGATAAATTTGAAGCTTCATTACGCTATCTTAATTAATTTGCTATAAAATAAACTAGTTATTAGCCAAGTTGAAGGTCCTGATTATGCAGTCACTGTGTCAGGATGACATACACTTCTACGTAGTTGGTCTGGCTTTACTGGTTATATCTGTGTTTGAAAATAAGGTTTATCAATCATGAGTAACGCCATTCAATCCAATTTTTAATCAAATGAAAGAAGGAAACAATCCACTTGTGCTGTCCTAGTTCTGTAGAGTAGGTGATGTTACACAATTGTCTAGATATAATTATTAGGGTAAACTGCAAATGCATACCCTTAAGTATGTACGTTTAACCGATGAATACCCTAAAGTTTAAAGTTAACTTATACATATCCTGAAGTTACGAGTTGTAACTCAAAACCCATCCGTCGGCTAAAATGACGAAAATACCTTCAACTACACTTCAATAATTATGTTAAAAAAATTATTTAAAAATTACTTTTGTTATATATATATATTTACTTATTAAATGACTTCATTTTTATTTAAAAAAATCACTTCATTTATATTTTTAAAAAATTATTTAAAAAACCACTGAAGGTATTTTCGTCATTTTAGATGACAGAAGGGGTTTTGAGTTATAACTCGTAACCTAAAGGTATGTATCAGTTAACTTTAAAATTCAGGGTATTCATCGGTTAAACGTGCATATTTAAGAGTATGCATTTGTAGTTTACCTTAACTATCAGTAACAATACCCATTATCTGTAGTACGGATACTAATCTGTGGTTAGATTAAATTAAATTTAATTTGAACTAGAGTTGACGGCAACATCGTACCTTACCGTTGAGTTTATGTGTGGCAGGGTCAAAGAGGTTAATTACTAGAGAATCAGTGTAAATGGAGTCTGTTAATGTCAAGCTACGACCGCAATCTTTGCATGATCTTTGAAATATTGATCTCGTCACTTCTTTGAAATGAAGAAAAAGATATAGAATATATGAATATGAAAATGATATACCATAATTATTAGTAGTAACCAGGAATTAAGAAACCCATATCCATACATAAACGCCAACCAACTATTCTTCTTTGTTCTGCAAATGGGTTGAGACATCACCATCTTGAAACCCATATTTTTGTTTGTTCAAGGTTAAGGGTCATTGTCCATATGAAATGGTACCAATAAGGCAATTTTGGCTTGAATCATATTTACAACGATTGTTGATAAAAAAAAATTAATTCATATTTTATAATGAAAGTTAATCAAACCGTTAAGTCTCGGATTTTTATTACCCATTTGGATTAGTCTGATGGTGAATACATTTTCACATCTCACAGCTCTTTGAGATTACAGATTTGAATCCTATGAATATATTTGTTTGGGAATAAGTGTAAAAGATAGATTAGATTCGATTAAAATAAGATGTTTTATATTTTTTTCGGATGAAAGAAAATGTCTCAGAGTTTCATCTTTTACAAGAAAAATAATATAGTGAAATTGTTGAACATGTTTAAGAAAGAATGCTTGGATACAGGTAAAACTTTTGTACATAAATATTGTTTCCCTGTTTCGATATGACAAAACTTTTTGGATTGATTGTGTGTGACAAGGTAGAAATCTCAACTAAATTCATATTTTAAGTCTTAAGAAAATAATGTACAAAATGTTCGAATAAACTATAATGAGATTGATTCAAAGTACGCGATAAAAATCTATTAAATAAGGCGAATAATGTGGAGTAGCCCAAATTTTACTACTATTACAACGTTGTTTTGTCGTTCTACACAATCAATCCAAAAAAAATCAAACATCAGAAGACGTCTAGTCCAACATTGTAACGGTCTATTCCGACACTATATGATAATTGGAACAGGTGGAAATAGGTCTAGTCCGACATTAATGGACCACAATCAAACGTGTGTGAATGTGTTATTAGACCATTATCAGACAAATGCGGATGCATTACGTGATTATGATACTTCGGTTTCATTTCTTCGATACATTAGGTCGACATTGTACTATTGCTGGATATGTGCGAATACTTTTTCAAACTACTGTTAGACGTGTTCAAATGAACTAATGGACGACTATTAGACATTTGCGAAATATGTTACCAAAACACAATACACAATGGGTCATGTAGAAATGTGTTACCAGGTTATGATACTTTGTTTTCATGGTTGTGATACTTTAGTCATCCGATTATGATACTTTAATCTAATGGAAAAAATAGTTATTCTAATCGATGCATTCTATATTTTACGTTCTACTAACGTGTGCTATGCGTTAAATCTTGATCTAGACGGTAACAAATATCTTTGTTTTAACTGAAGTTTGATTTTCGTTCAGACTTATATGTTTTGTTCGGACATGTAAAGACCAATTTATATTTGTATTTCTCAATTTAAAAGTACAACTAGAGATTAAGATCATTTATCAACCAGTCATACATAGTTGTATAACATACTAGTTCTTTTTTGTTGATTTCTCAATTGTAGAGGCACTATGGAAAAAATAAATGTTCAAATGGAATAATATCTCTTAAAAAATTTGAGAAAATTTATGGACAGATCCCTTAAAGATAAACTAACTATAGCTGATCACACAATCTTTAGTAGGGACTAGGGCTGTCTACCAACTCAACACTAATTCTAATACATTAATCCATTATTACATGCATGGTCCCATTGCCATTTATATAACTAATAGTCTAATACCAAACCCTAATCATGATCATGACTACCCCAGATATCTCATTACATGTTCCAATCTTATCTGGCATCCCTTTCCCAAAGCTAAACAATACGAATCCCATTAAAATTGGCTTTAATTAATCAATTGCAACATGTATGTATTGGATTAAGTAAAGAAAAGTTTAGCGCCGTTTAACCGAATAAAACCAGTAGTATCGTTGAAAACAAACACATAATGAATATTACCAGCACGAGCAAACACAGTAACCCCATGTGCGAAACTTATCAATGCGTGTCACTTTATTAAGACACTAAAAAAGATAAGGCATGTGAGAGCAACACAAGCATCCAACAACACGATGACAATATTATCTGGGGTTGTTAATTAAGTAGTGAATAATACATATATAGAAGTAGAGATTAGGACAATCTTTATCTTATTAGTTACACAATAATTCAAAAACCCACACTAGGATGAGAGAGAAACTAAAGCACTCCGTAAGCTGAAAGGTGCTGGTTCCATATATAGCACGTGGGAAACTGAACGTGGTCAACGGGTCAACCACGCCAAGATGAATTGCTTGACACAAGAAAAATCCCCATGCAAATATAAATGGAACCAATTAAGAACTATAACAGCTGAATTATAAACCTAAGCAAAATACAGACAGACACAGGCTAAGCCTAAGCTTCATGACAACCATATCTGGAAACAAAAACAGACAAGAATAATTCTTAATATTTACGAACTGGTTTAGGTTGGACTGTGAAGATCACTACATGACCTTGAGCAAAGCCGCGCGTAGATTTCTTGCAAGATCCTTAGCAGACATGTAGATTCCATCCTCCATCTGCAAGCAATATTCAAGGTTTTTTTTTTATTATACAAAAGATACTCTTATAGTGGGATTAATGTTTGATACGAAACCAAGATAAAATTTAGAATATTTAAGGTTTGATCATATGGTACCTTAGCGACAATTGTTATGTCCAAGATGGATTGACCGAATGGCAATACGGTGCAATTGATGGGAGTTAGATGGAGTTTGTCAACTTCGTTTAGAATTTTCACTGCACACCCTTTTTGTTTCTCGCAGTGAACTTTAATGAGCACATCTTTGTCGCAAAGCCTTGCTTCAATCTCAGGGAGAGGCCGGCTTGAGTGGCTGCTGTCGTCGCACGAAGACGTTTCATCATCGGAAGGGAGTTGAGACTTGTTCACAAATACTACCGAGTCGATTGTTTTCTTGGCAGTCTTTTCCTCGAGCGTCTTGACACGTTCTTGAAGATGTTTTAAGTACTTGATAGTTTCTCCCAAAACTGAAGCCTTATCGGTCTGCAAATCAACACACACAAGTATAACTAATTAAGTTAATTTTGTTTGAATATAATTATGATTAGATATTCAATTATTAGTTTAAGTTTTTAGTTGAGCAGAGCCTTTGATACTGGATCAAAACATAAGCAAGAAAGTAAGACCGATAGCATAAAATTGAGGATTGAACCACAAAGAAGATAAATAAAGTAGTTAGCTAGCTAGGGTATACCTTCTTGAGGCCAGGGAGGACGGCCGAAAGGGATATGAAGCGCTGGCTGAGTTTCTCTCTACGCTTTCGCTCCGCAATGACATGATCTTGGGCGTGTAAAGGAGACCTGGTGGGTGCACCAGGAACACTCCTCCTGTGGCCTTGATACATTATGGCTGGATATTTAACGTTGTCACCATGTACAGATCCGACCTCAACCTTGGGAGCCTTGTTAAACGAACCGGAGCCCGCGAAGGAGATGAGTTGCCCTAGTTGGGTGGAGGACATTGAAGGGGAGCCCTTAGGAATGCTTTTGTGCTGCGGCATATCCCTTTCGGTTTTGATGCGCTGTTCCAGTACAACACTAGAAGCTTCAATAATATTGGGTTTGGGAGCAACATAATGGTTAGGGTATGATGAGTAACTTTCAGGAGAAAGGGATTGGAAGTGAAGGTCATCAATGGAGTAATCAAAAGTGTCTATTTGGTATTGTTCCATATCCTGCATAAGAATTCAAGATTCAAGTTTTTATATTTTATGAGATGTACAAGAACAGAATTATATAATTATCAGATTTCTTACCATTTCAGATAACCATTTGGGCGATGACATTTCCATTGGAGATAACAATCCTGAAAATTGAGACAATTAATATTAGACTTCCACTACTAATTAGCAGTTAACAAAACAGTAGTTTCTCTTCATCTTTTTTTGAGCTTGTGTTGGAGAAGATAGGAAGGGTTTACCTTTGTTTAAGAGAGAGAGTGAACTCTATATCTGAAGCTCCGGCTTCTCCTTTGTGCTAGGTTTTCAGAAACACAGTTGTTGGGTTGTTGTTATAACAAGGAGGGAGAGAGATGTTAAATTACAATAATAACTGTGAAGGTGAAGGTGAAGGTGTATGGGAGTGGGGCACACACCAACCGAGGGTACGGTATTATTAACACCCACCCCACCTGAATATAAAATATTTCACCACGTGTGAAAAGAAAAGCGTCGTCGTTTTGAGGAATATTCGATGGTATGAGTGTTGCCATGAAGGATCCACCCCACCTTCTGATTCTGGGTTTCTCCTCCAAATACTAAATTTTGCTCTCCTCATTAGAATGAGGTCAATTTAAGATCTCTCTTTACAAAGAAGTCATAAATTGACCACTTTTATGTCCCCTCTGTTTTTCTTCATCAACCATTTGAATTTTGACGTCGATACTCGGTATAAGCTGTGTATAGATGTATTCCTTGCAAATGTTTAGAGAATAAATGTGTCTATCTCTTCATATTGACATCTAGAACACTATATACGGATCATTGGCGTTGGCGTTGGCTCCAAGAGGAAGAAAAACGCTTCCACCATGTTAAAATTTGTTCTCTATATTAGAATTTAAGTTGAAACATATGAGATTTTAAAGTGTTTATCGAATAATGAATGAATGTGTACTCTTTTAGATGTGATAGAGTAATGAAGAATACTAGTTCGGTGGTTTAGTCGACCCACCAGTCGACAATACGAGTTCTTAAAAAACAGGAATCAGACAGCGTTTAGGCTCTCACCTTAAACAAATTCTTTCTGGCAGATGATACTTTTTGGTTTTCTTTTCAGTTCTAGCTTTGGTTTCCTTTTCTGTATTAATTACTTTTTGGGTTATTATCATCCGAGTACCCTAAAAATACTTGGTTTTCATCTGAATACCCTAAAAATACTTTGTGACAGATAAGTACCCAAACGAAACATTATTTTCAAATCAGTACCTGCCATTAGTTTTCCATCCATTTTGGATGAAAAATGGCCATGTACCAAGCACATGACCCTAATTTTTTTTAAATGCCAATATTACCCCTCACTCCTCAAAACCCTAATCCTACCCTATTCTTATTCCTCTCTCTCCCATTTTGCAGCCTATTTCCACCTCTCTCTCAAAAAAAATCTCTGTCATATAACACGACTGCTCGATGCCGAAGGAGGAGCTTGAAGCCGACAGAGGAGCTCGACGACGACGAAGCCAAGCTCCGGTCCTTTCCTCGTGACCACTGGAGTCGTGCCTCGCCAGAGCCTCGCCGTCGCTGTTCCTCGTGACACGATTTTGCCGTGTTGAAGCTCGGCCAGGTATGAACAACATGGTTTTTTGTGCATCGTTTCTCGGCCAAGATCTAAATCAATATCTGGAAAGAAGCTCTGGGTTGGAGAGGACATGAAGATGAACATGATGGTGATGAAGGTGTGGGTGAGGACATGAAGATAAACATGATGGTAATGAAGGTGTGGGTGAAGATCTGTTTCTCGGCCAAGATCTGTTTTTTTTAATGTTTGATTTGATTTTTTTGGGTTTAATCCCAATCTGTATATTGTAAATTAGGATTTAGGGTTTGATTTTTTTTTGGAGTGTGTAAATTAATAGGGAAGAAGGTTGATTTGATTCTGGGAAGCCATTTGTGATTGTATGAATCTTAGTTGCTGCAAAAAAATGTTTCGCCCATTTGTGATTGTATGGTTAAATTTTGTATGAAATGATGAGATTGGTAAAGGGATGAGGGAATTGAACACAAAAAATTGATTTTCAAAAAAGAAAAGAATTATATAAGAATTAAAAGAATAAAGATAAAGAAAAGAGAAAGATAAATGGATTTATATATATTATTTACATAAAATCTAATTTTCAAACGTCTGCAACAGATTTTTCAAAAAATAAAAACTGATTTTTTTCAAAATAAAACTGAGGTTTTCAAAAATAAAAACTTATTTTTTGAAAATAAAACTGATTTTTTAAAATAAAAATCAATTTTATAAAAATAAATTTAATTTTCAGAATTTTTTTTTGTATAAAATAAATAAATAAGTAAAAAGAAAATTTGAAATTCAATGGTATGAGTTTGAAAATTTGAGTGTTGGAGAGGGGTATTTTGGGCTTTTTACTGTTTTGGATGGAAAATAAGCAGAAACTAACGGCGGGTACTGATTTGAAAATAATGTTTCGTTTGGGTACTTATCTGTCACAAAGTATTTTTAGGGTACTCGGATGAAAACCAAGTATTTTTAGGGTACTCGGATGATAATAACCCTTACTTTTTTATTTTAGTAATGTTTTATGTATTGCCTTGATTGTTATAACCGGGTCTGTTTTAGAACGGTTCGTATCTAAGAATTATTAGATTACTACCCTCTTGAGGGCATTGACAGTTGTAATGATTCTCCTCTATCATTAATGAAAGCTATTTCTTATTCTAAAAAAAACACTATTTTGAATTGATTTGAACCAAAGTGATTGTAAGAGCATCCACAACCATGAGCGGTAAACCATTGGCGAGGAGAAAACGCCGGCGAAGAGTTGGCGGGGAGCTCTCTGGCGAGGACCGTTGGCAACGACCTTCTCGCTGGCAGTTCACGCCGGCTAGACGAGCTAGTTTATCCTCCAAACAAATACATTAAAAAAATTATTTTTGTTACATCTCGTCGGCGCCTCCCCGTCAGCCCACTGTAGAGCTCGATGGCGGTGAGCTGGCTGGGAGATTAAAAATGATTATTTTAAGCCATCTCGCCGGCTGCCGGCGAGAAAGTTGTGGATGCTTTAAGGATATAAAACAATTATTAGTTTTTTAAAAATTATATTAGACATTTACTATAAATACATAACTATGAATTTTATGGACATTCCAAATGTTAATTAAATAAAAAATGAATAAGTATTCTTTTAGATGTGATAGAGCAATTAAGAAGACAATTGTGCAACGAATCTAGTTATCAATAATCTCTTGCTTTAAGTCGCGTGTCTCTTATTTTTAGAAAAAGCTCTAGCCCTAATTTTACGTTCTCTTTTATGTTTGATCCGTCGCCTATTTTTTCTACTGTCGTATCTTCGTCACAGGCTCTCGATACGTCCCTTCCACCGCCAGTTGGGAAGAAATTCCTCACCACCTTATCATGCCCCCGAAGCCTCCCTCTGATTTTAAACGTCCGATTCAGGTGAGGAAAAAATGCTTACCCAAAACGTCCTCGTCAATCTCTTGGACCACGCCACCGCCATCATCAGCCTTACCTCTCTTATCTAGTCTTCCATTGATGACTGATACGACGATGATGATCTTCTCTCCAAGACTCACACCATTAGACACGACCCCAGCAAAGGTGAAGCAAGGCCGTCCTCTGATGTCTCTCGGCCAAGCTTTGTCGCATGTGCCAACTACGTCGTTTCCAACCCTCGGATGGTCCTGTTTCGATGGCATCAAAAAAAGAGGAAAAATGAGAAGTTGGGCTGGGCAAGGTCTGAGCCAAACTTGGGCCCATCAGAAGACGAGTCCAAGCCCACACACACGACAGCCCAACCCTAATTCGCGTCACTATTCCCTCTTCTTCTTCTTCGATGGCGTGCACACATCCCGAGACGAACCACGCCGCGCCTCCTTCCTCCATCGCTCTCGCTTTCTCCTCTCGATCTCCTCACTCGCTCTAGCACCACTGAGCCTCGCCACACCCCGCCCTCGCTCCTCCTTCCCTTCTGAGTACCAAGCCGAGCCACCCTTGCTCGCATCGAGACGACGCCAGAGTTATTCCCCTCGAGTCGTCTTCTCCGAGTTGGAATCGAGCGCGCCAGCAACGTGAAACGCGTGGTTCGAGCTCCCTCTCCCCGTATTCCTTCTTCCCCGGCCTCGCATCGACTGATTTCGTGGCTCCCCGAGCTCGATTCGAGCGGGTTTGGTCGGAACCATCGTCGGCGACCTCACGAGCTCCATATCTGAAATGGGAGGCTCGGGGTCGCATTTCCAGACCTCCACGGCGCGGCCCTGGCGTCGCCAGAAACCATACAGCCTTCTCCACCACCATTTCCTTCCCCCCCGAGCACCCTAACGTCGTGGACGACGGCCGGAGCAAACCCTTGCTTCGCCAGCGTCGTCTCCAGCTCGGGTCAAGCCAGGATGGACTGGATGTGGGCCAGGTGGCTTGGGCCTTGGGCCTGGGCGGAGTTGGGCCAAGAGACGAGCCTGGATCGGGTTGGACCTTGGGCCAGGCCCAGGTCTAGACGGGTTCAGGACTCAGGCTTGGGTCTGGGTCGGGTCTGGGGCTGGGTTCGGGTCGGGTCTGGGTCTGGTCTGACCGGATCTGGTTTCTGGACCGGGTCGGATCCGGGTCTAGTTCTCGAATCCGGGTCGGACAGATTAATTAAATAAATAATTAATTAATTTGACTTAAAACTGGTTATTTAAAAGACGTTTTTGGACAATCCGAGGACTTTGGACTTGCCGTGACTAATTGGACGTTTTGACTGTTAAAAACCCAGACTTGGATTTCGCGGACTTCGCCCGAGAAGACCGGAGTTAGGCCAGGACGTCAGCAGCTAGGAGACGCAGTTGTTGTTATCGTCTTGAGGTAGGGAAGTAGCGGATACCGCTTTAATTACGTAAAGCTACTAGCATGCTTAATTAGGGAAAAATAATAAACCGGAAAGGTCCTAGTTGGCATATAGGATGTGATTCACTAGAATAGCTGCTTTTCGATTACTAAATACCGGACGAGTTTTAGTAACATGTAGGATGTGATTCACTAGCTATACTCGCTTTTTCTCTTGGGAATTGTCGTGCTGGTAGATGGGCTATGTCGAGCCCTAGGATTGCGTGTTGTGTGCTATAAATCGTTGTGTGAGAGTCTAAATAAGATTATACTCGGTGTTGCATGATGTGACCGTGTGTGGCCAAGTGTGCCATGTTTGATGACGTGAACCCTTGGTTGTGATATGACCGGGTGAGTGATATACCGGCTGTGTGCTATGTTGAGATGGTCCGGTTGGTATACCGAGACCATCAGTGGATTGTGCTGTGTGTTATACCCTGATTGTGTGTTCCACGAGACGGCGTAGCCGGAGTAGTACCTACACCGAGGGATATTTCCAGTGTTGGGTACCGAGGCCAAGGATGGCGTGATCAGTACCCCGATGGCTCGTCGTTCGGGACGATGTTTGACCGAGGTGTGTACCGGTCCTATATGTGTTGCAAGTAGTGCCTCGAGTCTCTGTGACGGGAAGACGACCGGCTGACGGTATTATCGGTTCGGTACATATGTTGAGTAGTGCCCACGTCTGTGTGCGTGGAAGACATCAGACTGAGGGATTTCCGGTCGAGGATGTTACCCTCCGTCTCAGTGAGGAGGAAGATATCGGGACTGATGTTGTGTGGTCCAGTACGATATAAGTGGCTGTGTGCATCCGGTGGTGTTGGCTTATACTGTTATACGACATCTGTATGTGTCTCGCTTGTGCCTTATTCTGGCCGTTTGGCTGTGTGTTCTCCTACGACATCTGTGTGTGTCTTGCTGTGTGCTTTCTTCTCATTGGTTTCCTGTGTGCATTTTGTAATTATGATAAGGTTGCGGAAATGGTCGGTAACGGGGAAGTGCCTATGGGCGTTGTTTATGGTCATCTTACTAGTATGTCCTAATTGGACGGTTACCCGTGGTGATGAACTGAGGTTCAGGGACTTAACTACTTTTCTTACTGAGCGTAAGCTCACCCTCTTACTTTGTGGTGTTTCAGGTGTTGAGCAGGAGCAGTACTAGCAGGACTCTCGGAGCTTGGGAGCTGACGAGGGTTTAGCTAGGGTCTAGTGACGTACTCCACTTTTACTGTTTTGACTCTTGTACTTTTACTCTTATAGAGTCGTTGACGCATTATACTTTTGGAGCTTTTTTTATTGCATTTGAACCTTGTTTATTTATCTTTAATACTTTCGTTTTATTTTATCTATAGTCGCGTCTCGAATTCGGTCAAAACTATATTTGGGGCGTGACAGTTAGGGTGACCGCTAGGGCTTTGCTTCTACCTATATCAGTGGCACTAACAGATGAAATTTCAGATAGGGTTCCGACCCCACCTATTCCACTATCGCCGTTGAGGGATCTTCAGGCTACTTTTTTTAGCATATTGCCTTTCTAAAGAGGAAGAGATGGAGATCGTGGTACCATATACTCCAGCGTACCCTCATGTACTTGCTTATCTCTAGTATGGTATGGTGGGACGCCTGGTCTCTCCCAACCTTCCCCGGAAAGAGTCCATGTTCTCGATCATCACGCGTGCATGAGATCGTTCGACCATGGAACTGGTGGTCAATGACCTGGAACCAGGGACCTTTGCGTTCTACTTCACGTTCCAAGAAGATAGGGCTTAAGTTCGGAGTAATGAGTCGTGGTGACATATACTCCAGCGTATCCTCAGGTACTTGCTTATCTCTAATATGGTATGGTGGGACGCCTGGTCCCTCCCAACCTTCCCCAGAAGGAGTCCATGCTCTCGATCATCACGCGTGCATGAGACCGTTCGGACATGGAAATGGTGGTCAAAGACCTGGAACCGGGGACCTTTGCGTTCTACTTCACGTTCCAGGAGGATAGGGCTTAAGTTCGGAGTAATGAGTCGTGGAGCTTCCACGGTCACCCGTTGCTGCTCGGTGAGATAGTCGACACGATAACTCGGGACCTCTCTTGGTTGGACTGCATCCAATTGGGGAATTCTACCCCCTATTTTGACCAAGGCAAAATTGAAAAAGTACTCTTTCACCGAAGTTCTTCAAAAGAATCAATAGGAGAATGTTGCGATAGCGACCGAGGCAACTGGTACAACGGCTTAAGACTATGGGATAGGGACAAGTGGGCCCTATGGTCAAAATAGGTACCAATCAACTCTGGACTGAGTTCTTGGAGAATACTGCGTAAGTAGTCGAGATCACATAAACAGTTACAAATTCCGAGAGTGACGGCTTGGGCAGTCTTATGAATAGGGACTAAGATGGCTCAATTGGACTATACATCATTGCGAAGAACCAACTGACGTCGTCCCCCCTCTAATGATAATGAGGGTCTTTAGGAACGTAAAAGTGTTGATTCCCGATTTGATTTGAGAAAGTCGCGCTGGTATACTTGGTGGAACCGATGCTACCTTATGGTCAATGAGGGAGTAGTTTCTCTCACGACCCGAGTCAGTGGAGAGTGTGCCTCCCGTCTCTAGAGTTAGGGACGAAGCCTAGCCTTGCACACACGACACCAACAAACCGCACGAGACCACAGAATTGCATAACACCCTCTTTGTCTCTTCTTTGCCTTTCCGATTCCAACCAACGGTCATGAGTCGCTCTGATCAGCGTTCTCCACTGCTTGGAACCAAGCGTGCACGCCGGAAGAAACCAGAGCGAACCACGCTGTCGGCATCCCTGTACAATAGCTCGAAGAGAGTCCATACGATCACCCACTATCAAGACTCCTCCCCTCCTTGATTGCACCTCCAATCTGTTAGGCCAAACGTGTATAATGACCAAGAACAAAGTCCTAAATAACAAGCGACGACATCAATTTGGAATCTTAGTCGTTAATATTCTCATTCTCGTGTGTATCAGGGAATACTTTGATTTTATAATAACTCGAATAAATATGACAAAGATTTAAAAAAAGAAATAAAAGAATTTAGGGAGGATTATAATTAGTTTCAATTAATAAATCTGTTTTTTAAGATTAAAAATATAATTTAGGAAGTTCGTCTCAAATTTTCAGGAATTCAAAGTATGCGTAGCCGCCCTCTCTCTGCGATTAGGGTTTGGCTTTTTTGAGAAGATGACGTCTTCGGCGGAATGGTTCTCAAGTAACTCCGGCGATCCCCCACTCGGGTATGACGAGCTTGAGGAGGTCGAGGGGTTTGGTGTTGACGGCGGGGTCGGCGTGGGCGTCGAGGACAAGGTGGAGCAGAGGGCGATGGGGGCTGTCGGACGGACTATTGCCGATGGAGTGATGGTCGGGATTGGGGAGGGGCTGGAGGCCGCGTCTGGGATGATTCCCACGGGGCTGGAGGCTGAGACGGGGGAGACGGAGGTGTCCAGATCGGAACTGGAGCCGGTGCCGCCGCGGGTCAACGCGTCTTCTCCGGTGGGGTTCTCGACAACGAGGAGTGTCGGGGCTCCGTTGATGGGGGGAGGCTGGTCGCACACTACGACAGCACGTATTCGCCGGATGCCGGCGAAGGATCCACGCCCTCGGACTGCGAGGGGAGTAGGATCGGGTCTGGCTAGGGCTGGCAACACAGTCCCGCGGGGATCGCTGGGTGTGGCGGCGCTGACGGAGGCTCGGGTGCCGGTGGTGGTGGTCTCATCGGGCACGGAGGCTTCGGCGGTGGAGTCGGCGGCGGCGGTAGCTTGGCGAAGAAGCAAGGGTACATGGGTGCTGCAAGAGAACCCTAATGGGCCGGAGTCGGGCCTTGGAGATGGGTTGGGCAGTCCGTCGGGGTTCATGCAGGGTGGTTCACATGTAGCAGCGGCGGGGGGCCACGAGGCGGGCCGGGCTGGTCTTGCACGGAGTTCGAGGTGTGCTCGGAATTATGATGGTACGCCAAACGTAGCAGCGACGAGGGGCTTCAGGCACCCTCGCCTCCAGGAATGAGTGCTGGGAAGGCCAGGGAGGGTTTGGTCAACTGTACCTTCTCCCTGGTGTATAGGTGGCAAGGGTACCACCAACAGTTGATGAGTTACTTCTCTACCACTTCGGAGTCAGCAATCCCGCGTTCAGGAGCCCTACCATTATCAGTCAAGGGAGGACGACGCACGCTGACTTACCGGGGGAGTAATTGGTCCACAACTGCTTGCTTATCCTCTGATCTGCTCGATCAGTATCTTATGGTTGTAGTATATTGTATCGGTGTCCTCGGACGCTACCGTAGTCCCACCCCTCCGACCGCCCCTATGTCAAAGAGCAAAATTTATTTCTCTGCATTTGTCTTTCATGTTTTGTTAGTTTGGTTCCTATGTACGGTGTCTCCGGTTCCCGAAGGCACCAAAATGTTTTTATATTAATAATATTATCGTTTCTCTAAAAAAAAAACGAGTTGCAATTATTTATTCATTTGTCATCGATTTGATTATTCATTGATTCGAATGTGAAATCTTGGTTTTATTTATAGTCATAGCATATTTGTGGTACACATGCTCTTTTTGGAATGTCCCCAATATATGTAAATCATGCTTGTTCTTGTTTCCATTTTCATTCGTTGTTGTAATGCAGTGTTGACAAGAATTTCCGCCCACTAATTTTGGGTCAAGTATTTAATATGCTCTCATTAGAATACCGTCCATGTATAAATTATACTTGTTATGATGCCAACGTGTTGAAAATAGATCACCCTCCATGTTATTGTCAAAGATGTGTCGATTAATTACATATATAATATAACCTCATTACATACTTCTTTTCTCCTTTTTCTTCTCTTTGGTGCTAGAAGACCATTGCTTTTGTTTTCCATTGTTCAAAAGATTTTGAACACTTTCCTTAAAGCAGGTCTTGCATGAAAAAGAAAAACATCTAGATATTCATCATGGGTCGACGTACGATACTCTTTCGAGGATTAGGTTTGGAGTTTTGGTCGATTTTTTAAGATTCATGAAATATCATGTTAAAATTTTTTTTTTGTTTTGATAGGCGAAAAATTTATTAAGCAATTGTTCTATAAGGCTAGAGAACAATGCAAAAAAAGATTCAAAGCGATTTTTTCCTCAGACCATTACAAATCCAAAGAGCAAAAACAGAATAGGAAAAAACAAGATGTACAAAAACGCCTTACCTACTTCCTTTTTTTGATCTACAATATTTTTTTGATTGAAACCTCTCACAAGGCGAAATAGGAGTATTACACAAGTCTGACTACAAACTTCAAAAACCCTAGTAGAAGGACGCAACAATCATTATCGGGTAACACCAACAACCCAAACAGAAAACAACAAACAACAGATACACAAGATACCCAAGCAGAGGCAGACAAGAAATACAACCAGTAAACTAACATAGACGAAATACTCCCAAGAAAAACAAACTAGGAACTGAATCCGAATATAACCACCATAAAGCTCTATATTTGAAAAACGGGTCTTGAATACCCAAATGTGACCACCATGAAGCACCGAGGGGAGTAGTATCTAACTGTCAAACCTAACCGGCTAAAATCCAAACCCTAACCTTGAAATAATCAACCGACTCTCATCTCAATAGAGATGTCCATCATAGGATCGCAACTATAATGCCGACGGCCAACACCGCAAACGGCCGAGACAGACCCGAATTACCATACAAACCTTAGCATATGGCTTCTGAGGGGCAAACAACACCCAAGAAACTCGCTGGCGGTCAACGCCTTCAACCGACTTTGACAGGCTAGGCTATTGTCATTTGAAGGCAGAATAACCCTGATCAAATCTACTTTAGAAGCTTTATCTATATACTGCTCAATATTAAAATCTCCAAAATATAACCTTAAGTCTCTTCAAAGTTGGCAAAGAAAAATTATATGGCATGTACGCGCCAAGGATAGGGTTTTTTGTAAAGTTAATTTGGGGGGGGGGGGGGGGGGTTCTGTACTATACGTGTTCCTCCAAAGATTGTAACATTTTACTGGCTAGTTTGTATAAAGGCAATTCTCTCGAAATGCTTCCTTGAATCAAGAGGCATGACCTTTACATTTCAGGAATTAATATGTCCTTTGTGTGACTGGGTGTTATAAAACGATAGGCAATAAAAAGAAATAGCGATCAAAACCAAAAACGGAGAACACAACGATATAACGTGGAAAACCCCTCCAAACAACGGAGAGGAAAAAAACCACGGGCGCCAACCAGCAAAACTTCACTATAGGGAGAATGTTTACACAACGCCGGGGATTTACACTGATTCAACTTATCCCTCATGGCAGCTTACATGTGGTATTTATAGGAGTGGTGTAGAGATAGTTCATACAAAATAGGGAAATAAAAATCTCTACACAATTAAGACCCAGTTTGGGAAACAAGGCATATATTCCCTAAATTGATTACTTGCTAATCAAGCCAAGACAATTCCCGAAATTAGTTGCTTGGTAACCAAGCCACAAAATAGCTTGAATTTGGATCAACTTTCAACAAACTCCACCTTGAGACAAATTCCTCCTTGTAGCATGAAACGGTAGACATCTCCCTGAACGAACAAAGAAAAAATACTTTCGGCGCCAAACAGCCACTAGGGCTAAACAGTTATACCAACTAAGCTTGAGCAAAGCTCAAACTTAGCAACATGAACTGACTTCATCATATCACCAGGACTATCATAATCATGCTCCACCTGTTCAACACAACTCAAAGCATAGTGAACAACGTTACATTGTTCAATTAAACGAGGGCGAGGACCTTTGTTTCTCCTCGGTCTATCAACAGCAATAGAGTTATTTGTTTGCTGCAAAACAGGTGGTGTAAGCTGAACACCAATGTCATCATTTTCATTATTTTCAACAACCTCATTTACTTTTTCGCCCAGGTGCTCCACCTGCACGCTTATCCTCTGTTGCTCATCATCAGAAAATTTAGTAACATCAAGAACATCAGAGGCATCTATAGAGGAACTATCATTGAACATGACAGCCTCATTAAAAACAACATTCCGGCTCAACAAAATTCTCTTAGTTTCAGGATTCCATAACTTATACGCCTTTACTCCTGAGCCATAACCAAGAAACACACACTTGACAGCTCTAGGCTCTAACTTTCCATTATCAACGTGTGCATAAGCAGTGCAACCAAAAACTCTCAATAGTGAATAATCAGCAGGTGAACCAGACCATACCTCAATAAGAGTTTTCTTATCAAGTGGAATGCTTGGAAACCTGTTTATTAAGTAGCAGGCGGTGGAGGCTGCTTCAGCCCAAAAACGTCTGCTCATACGAGCATTAGAAAGCATGCACCGAGCTTTAGAGATGATGGTTCGGTTCATGCGCTCAGCCACACCATTCTGTTGAGGCGTGGACGGGATGGTGTGGTGCCTTACAATGCCTTCGTTGCTACAATAGTTGTCAAAATCATTTAAACAAAACTCCATGCCATTGTCAGTACGAAGCACTTTTACCTTCTTCTCGGTTTGCTTCTCCACCATAACTCTCCACTTCTTAAAAACATCAAACACATCAGATTTATGTTTTAGAAAATAAGGCCACACTTTTCTAGAGTAATCATCAATAATAGTAAGCATGTAATTTGCACCACCAAGAGAAGTTTTACGGGAAGGACCCCACACATCAGCATGCTCATAATCTAATATCCCTTTAGTGGTATGAACGGAAGCATTGAATTTAACTCTCTTGTGCTTACCAAAAATGCAGTGCTCACAAAACCCCAACTTACTCATATTGCAGCCATCAAGTAAATCTCTCTTGATCAACTCTGCCATGCCTTGTTCACTCATATGTCCAAGGCGTTTGTGCCACAAATTAGTTTTACTAGGTTCGTCAGAAATAACAGCAGCAGTAGCAGAACCATTTAAAATGCTACCTCTAAGAACATATAATCTTGCAGAATTCATATCACCTATCATGTGAACGAGAGAGCCTTTTGATACCTTTAGAATTTTCTGTGACTGGAGTACTTGTACCCTTCATCGTCAAGAGTGCTGAGAGAGATGAGGTTTCTCGCCATGGTTGGTACGTGTCTCACATCTGTCAATGTGCGTATCATGCCGTCATGCATCTTGAACTTAACGGAGCCTATGCCCACAATCTCACGTGGATTGTCATCTCCCATACGCACCACATCTCCACTCTGCAAAGACTTATAAGAACTGAACCAGTCTTTGTTACAACAGGTATGAAATGAACAGGCAGTATCAAGAATCCATTCATCATCAGCAGAAACACAGCCAGCAAACACAACTAAGCAATCACTATCAGAATTATCGTTGGAAACAACGGAGGCCTTACCATCACCATCATAATTGTTTTTCGGTTTGCACGTACCGTTTCTTTTCTCCTTATTCTGAAGCTTATAACAATCTTCAATGGTGTGATTTGTTTTCTTACAATACTTGCAGAACTTGTCGCCTCCTTTGGACTTAGAACGGCCTCTCCCGTTATTGCTCTTATTTTTGTTTCCATAGTTGTTGTTCCTCTGCTCGGTCCTCCCACGTACCTGCAGAGCTTCTCCCTTGGAGGATGATGATCCTTCTCCCTGTACCATAAGTTTCATCTTTTCCCTCTGTTGAAGGGCCTCATATACTTCCGCAAGAGTTAGTTCATTGCGGCTCAATAATATGGTATCTCGGAAATTTGCAAAAGAACTAGGCAATGAACATAAGAGTAGTAGACCTAGATCTTCATCATCATACTTTACCTCCATGGACTGCAAATCAGAAACGATCTCCTTAAAGACCGCTAGGTAATCGAGTAGAGAACCACCATCTTGCAGCTTGTGCGTGAACAACTTCATCTTCACGTGCAACTTACTGGTCAGATCCTTGGACATGCAGATCGATTCCAGTTTGAGCCAAAGCGCTGCTGCAGTTTTCTCCAGCAGTACTTCCTGCAAAATATTATTTGATACATGAAGATGAATCAGAGATAGAGCTTTACGATCCTTACGCTTCTCCTCATCGGTCCACGTCTTCGGATCCTTCTTGTTGAATCCATCTAGCGCGTCATCAAGGTCAGGATGAGCTAGAACGGCCCGCATCTTTACTTGCCACAGAGAAAATCGTGTGGTGTAGTCCAACAACGGTAGATCGAATTTCAATGATGCCATATCGTCAGAAAACCTAGATTGAACAACCTAGCCCTGATACCACTTGTTATAAAACGATAGGCAATGAAACGAAATAGAGATCAAAACCAAAACGGAGAACACAACGATATAACGTGGAAAACCCCTCCAAACAACGGAGAGGAAAAAACCACGGGCACCAACCAGCAAAACTTCACTATAGGGAGAATGTTTACACAACGCCGGGGATTTACACTGATTCAACTTATTCCTCATGGCAGCTTACAAGTGGTATTTATAGGAGTGGTGTAGAGATAGTTCATACAAAATAGGGAAATAAAAATCTCTACACAATTAAGACCCAGTTTGGGAAACAAGGCATAAATTCCCTAAATTGATTACTTGCTAATCAAGCCAGGACAATTCCCTAAATTAGTTGCTTGGTAACCAAACCACAAAATAGCTTGAATTTGGATCAACTTTCAACAATGGGATCTAGAGGGTGGAGCCCATATTTTTCTGCATTGTCAAAAGGCTTTGTAGGTTTGGTCTTTAATCATATTCTGATGGGACTTAGCTTGGGCCATGCCTGCAAATGTTAAGCATTTTCTTAGCTCATGATTCTCTTTTGTTCAATCCAAATACAAGAAAACATGGGGTAATGTTCTTAAAACTACTCTATGGAATATCTGGCTACCCAGAATTTATCAGATTTTTCATGGAAAAGATGATTCTCCTCTGGTTATTTTTTTCATCCATCCAAAACAAGGTTTACAGTGATGAATGAGCTCATTTCAAACAGGATACTACTTCGATTTTCACTCTTGGGTCAGTAATCCAAGGAGTTGTGTTTGATATATTTTACAACTTCCTTTTGTGTTCTTAAGACTTCAGGCTATTTATATCTCACTACACCAACAAATTATTGTCTTCTTCAGCTTTAGTTGGTTCAAATTTGCTCCCTCTTATCCTATATACTTAATCTGCATTTTGTTCCATGCATTGATGTTCTTCATCTCTCTTTTGCAACAGCTTCTGCATTTCTCTTTGAGGTTTTGAGTGTATTGGCTTCTTAGTACTACAATTACAATCTCATCCCTGTTTCAAAATTATAGGGTGACAAAATAAATTTATAATATGTGTCTCCCAAGTGAAAAACAAACCACCCAATTTAGTTTTTATCAATTAACCAAAAACTATATATTAAGATGACACAACACTTTAATTTCATGATAATATAAATGGATAATTGTAAAAAAAATATCCTCAAATAATAACTTTTTGCATCTTCTACCCTTTTTATTTGATAATTGTAAAAAAAGTTGAACATGTCTTTTTGTTGTAATTATAAAAAAAATAGTGATTTATCCTTATAATTTAGATTCAAAATGACAAGTAAAAAAATATTCAAATTGTCATATTCTTTAATTTTTTTTCTCGAATAAAAAGTTTAAGATATGAAAATTTTATAATTTTTTGTATAAAAAATTCAGGGATAAAATTAAATTTGTATAAAACGTAAGTTTCTCTCTCACCCTTGAGAGTCCCTCTTAGCCCTAGTCATCTTAGCTATGGTGCTTTTCTCTGTCACCGTCGTCGACGTGATCACTGCCGTGTCTACTTCTACGCATGGTGTTGTGGTTTTCGGCGCTGCCCTCCTTGTGTGGTCTTGTCCCTCGCAGACCGGGAACGGTGCGGAGGATAAGAACCGACGCTGGAGGACGACCACTCCTCAGGTTCGACTTCCTTCTCTCTCTCCGCCGATGATGATGTCGGCCGTGGACTTCGGTTTCTCGGGACCGCCTTCGCCTCCTCCGATCGGGGAACCGCTGCGGGGAGGATCTCTGCTGCGGCCCTGAGTTACTTCCACCCCAAGAAATGGCCATGTCCCTCTCCCTCCGAACCCTAGATAGCTGAGTTCCCGGGATTACCACGACCTTGCTCTGGTTCCTGTTTCGGGCGGTGCGTTGCCTAGGGTTGCGCCTTCACCAAGGCCTCCGAGGTATCGGGTTATCTCTCCCGATCAGCTCCCGTCGCCGCTGAAGCCACCACACGTCCTTCTCCCTGGCCTCCACCGCCGTCGCCGCCTCTAAAGACGTCACCGCCGTCCCTGAAACCACCTCTTCCCTGGCCTCCACCACCGCTCCTTCCTCGACCCCTTTTTCGATTATGGATCTGGCTAATCGAGTAGGTCTTTTTTTTTTTCTGACTTCGCCTTTGCAGAGTCAATGACGACAGGATTCCAATGCTCTAGGGACTGGCCCTGTGAGGGGTCTCTAGACGATGTTTTGCCTCCCACCATCACCGTTGTTGAGCTCCTAGAGTTCCGGCACCATGTTCCCCCTTCGTATTATGCCTCTGCCCGTGGGGCATCAAAATACCGTCTGTGACAGTTCTGGTATTAAAAGGCTCAGTGAACCATTGTTCATTCATACTGACCTTCCGTGGTCGAGGAGAATGTTCATCGATGCACATCAATGTAATCGATTCTAACAAGTTATAATATTGCACATTTCGCTCAATTTTTTATTGTATAAAACATAACAAAAAGATAAGATTCTATTAATATAGTTTTGTAAGTATAAAAAATTATATAAGTTACAAATCGTGAATAACTCACGACATTTTTTTTACCATCATCAACTTACCAATACATTCACATTTTATCGAAGGTTGGACTCTGTAGTATTAAAAAAAAGGTGATGGTGCAATTCAGTGGTGGTGGTAATATGGAAAATGTTGTCGGTAAAAGTTGGGCTGGCTGTTGTTATTGGATCGGTCAGTAGTGTTGTTGAGCGCATGTGAAATAGGAAACCAGGACGAAATTGCTATATGGTACTCACGATTGGATTTGGAGCTATACTTCTTCAGGAGGACTATTTGCGGCCAACGGCTTGTGAGAGAGAAAGAAAAGCGATAGTCCTTCTTTGTCAACGAATTGGTTCGTTTTAGTTTTTCACTTTCTTCTCTGGGAAGTGAGACTGAGTATTGTTTTTTTGGATTGGTCAAATGATCACTAGCGCGTAAGGCCGATTTTGCTATTGAAAAATGTGTGTTAAACTCGGTACGTACATAAATACTTGTCTTTTTTAATGTCCTATTTCCATTAGCTAAGCCTATAGTCTTGTTTTATTATAGTTTAATTTATAGAATAAATAATACATTGTTTTTTTAGTGTAAAAACTTTCATTAATTTTCGTAACGATAAGTTATAAATAAAGGCGTTCGAAAATAGAGACATAGTTCTGGAGACATAAAGGAAGGGTAAGGCTTAGTTCTTGACAAGCCCGGATCATTTACCCTATAACAAGATTGTTCGGTTAATCCAGACGACTGTAAGGGGCAGATCCCTATTTCGATAGATGGGCGCTGCTATCTTCTTTTTTTATCAGCGAAAGAAAATTGAAATATCTTCTGAGGCAAAAGATACAAAACAATATATCTCAATCTAGCTACAGATAGAGAAAAATTGCCACAAAAGAGGAAACAACAGTAGAAAAAATTAAGCCCAGTACAAGAGTAAATAAGATGTGAAGCGAGCAATGTTGGTGGTGATCTGCAAGTGTGAAAAAACCTAGCAACCACTTTGAAATTGATCCCTTCCCATGGAGATCTGTGTGAGATGTTGTGCTGTGATGCGAGAGCCCTGATAATATAATTAGTGAACTTAACTCGACAGAGGCTTGTCATTGTATATTGAGATTGCGTTGTTATGATGTGAAAATAAAAGGAACAATGTTTGTCCTTGCTGAGTAGAGGACAAATGAATGTGCCAAATCTTGAAGCTTTTCTTGATGCAGAGAAGCAATCCGTAACAGGAGACGAAACGAACCGAAAAACCAATACCCCTAGCAGGCTAACAAAGAGAAGGGAGAACCGAGAGCCTCATTATCGACCTGAGAACTCTCAACAGTCGAAAGCACATGCAAGACGTCGGACCAGCAAAACTACACCCAACAGAGCCAAGCCGCCCTCATCGCCGCACCAGACCGAAACAAGTGCCACATCGTTGATGCCAACACCAACAACAGCCAGAAAGGTACGAATCGTCCAAAACCCCACGATCAACAAGAAGAAGCTGTGAAACGAGTCCCACAGTGGGCGAAGGACGATTCGCCAGGGCACACCGGTAGAGAGCAGCAAAACGAAGCACATCGAGAAGAATCGAGGTCGAAGCGTGAGGAAATCAGAGCAGCAACAACGAGCAAGCGACCAAAAGGGTGAACTGAGAGGATCCAAGACCAGATCTGTCACGCCCCAAATCCGGTTTTGGCCGGACTCGAGACGTAACTTGAATTAACAATTAAATAATAACAAAATAGATATACCACCGATTCAAATGCTCAATAGGCTCCAATCAAACACTCAAAAATAACGAGTGCAAATCTCAAATACTCAAATAACATGTGTTCCAAAAAGTAATGAGGAGTCAAAGCTCCCTAAAGAGTACGTAAAACATAAGGTTCAATATAAAGACCCACAACGTCTCTAGGACTGAACACCCCGACTATCCAGAAGCTCCCGAGCCTCGAATCCACTACTCATCAAGCACGCATGTACAAACAATAGATAAACATAGGGAGTGAGCTTACACTCAGTAGGGAAAATCATAAACAGTTTAGCCTCCAATTTAGTAAATAAACTGCTTTAGCATGACGACACATATTGAAATTAATACTCTTAGTCAATAAGATGCAATATACTGGGCAAGATAATAACAATATCGCATTCTTAAAAACCACAGTGACTTTCAAGAGAATGAGTGAAAAGCGTTATAAAGATTTGATAACTACTAAAATGGGATTAAGTAAATGTCAAACCACAACTCAAATCCTCAATACTCCGATCCACGAATAGGTTCTTGTGTCATATCGGATCCCATACTCCGAACCACAAGAGTATTCATGTCATATCATATTTTCCTCGGTCCAAAGGAGGCACATACATCGGGCTACCGGTAACAATCCCTGAGGGACGCTTATCGTCGGGATTCTCGGAAATGCCCCCAAAGGACCATATGTCATAGGGAACCAAGGTAATGCTCCCGCAGGACGCATACACTCGGGTGAATCAATAAGTAATCGTTCCCCGCAGGGTAAACCATTAATATCCCACAGGATTAACCAAGTAATGCCCCGCAGGGTCCTCCAATCAATATCCCGCAGGATCAACCAAACAATGCCCCGCAGGGTCCTCCAATCAATATCCCGCAGGATCAACCAATCAATTCCCCGTAGGGTCCTCCAATCAATATCCCGCAGGATCAACCGATCAATGGCCCGCAGGGTCCTCCAATCAATATCCCGCATGATCAACCAATCAATGCCCCGCAGGGTCCTCCAATCAATATCCCGCAGGATCAATCAACCAATGCCCCGCAGGGTCCACAACCAATATCTCGCAGGATCAATCAACCAATTCCCCGCAGGGTCCACAACCAATATCCCGCAGGATCAATACACACAAGAGACCAACATGTCAACATATCGTGCAATCAAACTTAGAAATCCACAGATTCACCAATACAAACCACAAGGGATTCATACCCACATTTTCACTTACCAGTATACTTACCAACCACGTTCCATCGGTCTATCACTCACCCGATCATACCCTTTGGCACAATCAATTACACTCAGTCATTCCTTAAATCATTCATGCAATATTCAATCATACAATCTTCCAAGCATTCATTCAATCATTCATGCATACAATTTATCTCGTTTCGTTAGACTCTTAATTTATCCTGAAGACTAAGCAAGCAAACCATGTGAGGCAACCACAAACAATCATATGGCTCATCTCGGCCTTTCTACCAGTAAAGCAATATCCCAAGTATTGAAAGCGAGTTAAACTAGTTATTCACATCCTATGCATGCATACTAGACACGTCCGGTTATTAGTAATTGAAATACGATTATTCTAGTTATTCGCATCCTATATGCAATCTAGGACCTTTCCAATTTTATTAACCTAATAGGCATACTAAAGCGTTATTTAAACGAGGAGTTTAGTATTTTCCCTACCTCAAGGTCTTCCTCTAATAGTACTCCTCGCTGTTGACGTCCGGGCTAGCTTCGTCTTCTCGGGCGAAGTCCAAGCTCTCGGGTGAAGTCCAAGTCCGAGTCTGGGTTTACAGACAAACGGTCCAAAATCAGTTTGGGTCTAGATCGAACAGTCCTTTAAAATACCAGTTCGTCTCTTAATTAACCGATAAGTCCAATAAGTATCTGGTTTGGTCCAAAGTGTAATTAAATTAGTTTAAATTAATTAATTATGTCTGTCCGACCCGAAACCCGGCCCGAACCCGGAAACCAGATCCGAAACCGACCCGGATCCGAATCCAGACTAGGACTGACCCGAGCTTGACCCAAACCTGGGTCCAGATCCGAGTCCAGGACCCAACTCAAGTCCGGGCATAAGGCCCACACTCGAGCTGGAGCCCAGACTTGGTTCTGGCCCAAGTCCGGTTCCAGGCCCATGCCCGCAGTCCAGCTTGGTTCAGATCCAGGTTCGTCGGTGCTAGGGTTCCCGCTCAGCTCCGGCGACGGCGGCGTGGAGTTCGATGACAGTTTTAACGGCGGTGGAGGCGTCAGAAGCTCGGGAACTCAATGGGAAGAATGGTTGGGGTGAGGCCCAAACCCTCCCGGCCAGATCTGATGGCCAAAGGGCTCGCCGACGTGAGAGTTTCAGATCTGGAACTCGACCGCTCCGGCGACGCTCTCCAGTCCCGTTCGACCCAAACCAAGCTCAGAGCTCGTGATTTCCAGACGAGAAAGTGGTGGGGAAGGTAGATCTGGTGAGGAAAAGACTCACCGTTGAAGGGTTTTGCCTGAATCAGACAAGGAGGAGCTCGGATCTACGGCGATGGGCGTCGATTCGAAGCGAGAGAAGGCGAAGGGAACAGGGTTTCTGGGTTTTGGGGTTTTGTCGCGGTGAAGACAGGAGAAGGGGGAGAAGAGAGGAAGGAGAGACGAAGTTACAGAGACGCTGGCGACGGCGTCGTGTTCTGGTACGCGAGGGAGAAGGTGAACGAGAGAGAGAAGGGACACGGTAGAGAAGATGAGCCTCGAAAGTCGTGCACGAAGTGGTCAGCGAAGCGGCGTCGAGACCCTTTTGTAGTTAGGGTTCGGATCGCGCGCTAAACGGGCCTGACGACTCGCGTGCTGAAACGGGCTCCGGGCCAAGCGTGGGTCTGGCCTGTTTCAGCCCAACCCCAAACCCCTTTTTTCTCTCTCCAAAATACTAGTTGCAATTTTCTACCCCAACGTTTCTATTTTCAAAATAATACCCTTTAGAATAGGTGGGGTTTTACAAGATCCGCGAGGATCCACGCCATCGAGGGCGGAGAAACTCGTCCCACTCCGAATCTAAGTGGTCTCGCAGACGGATACGGTGAATCGACTCCGAGCTTTACCAGAGAGGACAAGGGAGAAGAGGTAGGGAAATAAGGAGGAAAGGGAAATGGTGCCCCCGCCAGCTTCATCCATGGTCAAGGCGACCAAGAGAGCCGACGGAGGACATCAGGGGCTGGAGCGGCGAGGAAGACGAAGAAGGGCTAGGGTTTTTTTGAGAGGAAAGGGAAAGTTTGGAATTTGGGCGCTATTATCACACCTTGTACTTTGTCATATCATTGGAAAAAGAACGGAGGTGAGTTCTCCACTTGTTCTGTGTCTAGGTTTTGTATAATAAATGTTATATTATTTTATGATATCACTTGTATTATACTGTAATATCAATTTTATAATTCAGGGCGGTTGTATTATTTTGTAATATCTGTTGTATTATTCTATGATATCAATATTATGATTTTGTAGTATTATTCATGTAATTATGTAATATCAAACCTGTAATTATGTAACATCGATGTTTACATTCTGTAACATCGATGTTTAACTTCTGTAACATCAATTATAGAAATCTGTAATATCAATCAAAAAATTCTGTAACATCGTTTAAACAGTGAGAAAATCTATTTCTTTTTCGTAATATCAAGTATACAATTCTATAACACTAGCTAAATTTTTTTGTAACATCGTTTACAACAAAAATGGATTATTAGAACAAATCAATGAAAGAAATATAAAATAAAAATAATCATATTTTTGAATTAAAAATAATTTATTATAAAAATAGGTTGAACTGTAAAAAAAAATCAGATTTACAATAAAAAAAATCAAATTTACTCCTATGTGAAATGTCTTAAATAGATTTAAAGTTTTCTATGTTTATACTTGTGCTATTAATGAGTGTTTTAGTCTCATTCTCTAATCTAATCTAATCCTATGACTAATAATCATTTACATATTATATTATAAGACTCATTTATAGTAGAGTGTCTCTCTCTATATATAGATAAATTGAAATATGATACAATAACTAAAAACTAAAAAAATTAAAATTTGTTTTTTTATAAATTAATAAAGAATTTAAATATGGTTTTACTAAAAATACAAATGCACATTTTAAAGTACATATGAAATTTTATAATTTTTAAATTTATATGTATTTGAAAATTTAAATTCTGATTTTTTGGTTGCCGAAATGGATGACAAACTTAATGTGCTTAAAGTGTGTAAAGGTTAGAGTAGTCAGCTGTAATATTTAAATGTCAAAATAGTAAAATAAAATCCATATATAGGTTAGAGTAGTCGTTAGTCAAACGTAATTGTTCCAAAATTCAAGATTAAGTATGCGAGCAGTGGATTATTAAAAAACAACGTGTTTCGCTAATACTAGGATTTCCCCTCTACTCTCTCTACAGCCTCCCTTCCTCTTCATCTTTGATCTCACGGCCCTCCATCTCCAAATCCTGCTTTGACCATGGCCCTCCAAACACCTTCATCCCCATCTCCAAATTCTGCTTTGACCATGGCCCTCCAAACACCTTCATCCTCATCGCCTCATGCTCGTACCCCCACTTTGGTCACGACGTCGGCAACACAAACTCGACCAATCCCGTCCCCGCCGTAGAGCATGGCGCTCCACAGCGATTCAGCGCTCCCATCGCCAATGGTACCTGATGTCGGGCGTGCACTCTCCTCCCGATGGGTGCCGTTTCAGCACCAGCCGACCCAGCCACACGATCGCTCCTCACCAAAGAGTTGGGAACCCAATCCGGTGGCGCTGTCGGAGCTGCATGCCTCCATAGATCTGAATGCCCCCTCGGCCGTCGATCCATTGCCGGCCCTGCATGCAGCGCCAAATCTCAATGATCCTAGCCTTGACACTCACTCAGCGAATATGGGGGTTCCTCCATTGCCGATGAAGACGATGAGGGCGCCATCATCGTTGGTCCAATCGAAGTTATCCCGGCAGCGATCGATGGTCTCTATGTAGAGGCGCCCTCTTGCAAAAAGGAACTTGACGACAAGAAGAAAGCGCTGGGCTTTCGGGTATGTTGTCATCGTCCCGTCACTTGATGGATGAGGAGGAAAGCAAAGATCAACAGGCGAAGGCTCAACGACAGCCTCGCCAGGGAAAATGAGAGGCCCGGGGAGGGGGGAGGCAGGACGAAGGCCTATACCCCAAGACGCGAGGCAGCCTGTGCTGGGAAGTCTCGGGAAAGAACAAAGAGCATCGCAAGATTTTCGTCCTTTCAATTGCTTTAGTTGGTTTTATTTCAGTCTGCATTTCAGTTTTCATTTGCGTTATTGGTTTTTTAGGTTGGACTATTGTTTTTGTTTCGATGGGTTTGATCGTAGGGACTTTTATCGTTGTCTAGGATGTCAACTAGAGTATTTCTATGTTTTCATAGCGCCGGGTGTCCTACGGGAGACTCAGACATATTCTGATCTCAGGACGTCAAGTCCACCCCTTGTACCGGTTCATTTGCGGAAGTTTTAATGCAATCCCTCTATGCTTTCCGTTCAAAAAAAAAGTATGCGAGTAGTGAACTTCTAAAAGACGATGAACGTGTTTTCCATCCTTCAAAAAAGATCAACGATAACAAATACAATATTCAAGTTTAGGAATAATAACAAAATGATATCCTTGACTTGCACAATGTAATTGCATGATTGAATCATTAATTACAGAAAAAGAAGTACAAACAGATGAATAACATATTACATTACCAGGGAGTTTTAACAGAAACACCTGAAAAACAAAACATAAAAAGGCCCTAAAAAAACTAGCTCCAGCTTCTTAAAAAGGCCTCTTTTTTTGTGTCTTGATAAACATACATCTTAATTTCTGCCATTAAGCCCCCGACTTCAAAGGAGGAGGTAAAAAAGAGTAACCAACGTGAATCAACCACGCAAAACACGAATGAAAAAACCCTCCAGCATATGAGATGAGACCTTCATGCCAAAAAGATGCTAATGTGAAAATGTGATGAAATTAAACAAGTGTTGTCAAAGACTGTGATCATATTCACATGAACTTGAGTAAAGCCCTTCGCAGACGTTTCACTAAATCCTTCACTGTCATGCCGGAATCACCATCCATCTGCAACAGAATCTGGAATTAGTCTCCAATGGCAATGAGTGTAAACATTCGATCGAAAAGGACATGAAGAAGTGAAGTAAATACCTTAGCTACAATGGTGATGTCAAGAGTGGAAGTTCCGAATGGCAAGGCACTGCTGTTATCAACCGAGAGATTGTAGCTTTCTATCTCGCTTATGATCTTGGCCACCAGTCCTGTCCGCTTCTCGCAGTGGATTCTGATGAGCACGTCTTTGTCCGAAGCTCTTGCTTCGATTTCGGGCAGTGCTTGATCTTGATCATCGCTACTCCTACCCTCGAAGTTCTCATCACAAGAAGACGCGTCATCGTCTCCAGAGACCTGAGACCTCTTCAGGAACACAGCTGACTCAACTGTCCTCTTCTTCGTCTGCTCCTCGAGAACCCCGACGCGTTCTTGAAGTTGTTTCAAGTACTTGATGGCGTCTCCCAGAACAGATGCTTTGTCCATCTGAAGTATTGAACACAAGAGGTGAGAATGGAACCTACCAGACATCTAATTTCTGTAATCACTAAACTAGCTGATTCAGTAAAGATTATTTCTTATTCTGTTTATTTGAGTACCTTCTTTAGGCAAGGAATCATAGATGAGAGAGCTATGAAGCGCTCGCTGAGCTTCTCTCTTCGCCTTCTCTCGGCCATGACATGATCTTGAGCATTGGTAGGAGCTCTTGTCATTGGGGAAGGCCTCTTATTAGTACCTTGCTGGTACTTTCCCGAGGCTGAGAAGTGAATCTCTGCTTCATCCTTGGGAGCTGAGTGAGGCTCAAATGAAACAAGTTGGGAAGATGAAGAATTTGAATGGTCAGTGGTGGTGCTAGACTCCCAACTGTTACTAGTCTTGAATTGCTTGCTGGGTCTTTGATGATCAAAAGTGCTTGTTTGTGAGCCATGTCTTTTGGTGCCATTGAGCCAGTTGAAGCTATCTCCTCCTTGGAGCACAGTTGCCAAGTCTTGTGTGGTGAAGTCATGATCAACACCACAGTTCAGATTGTATTGATGGATCAAGCTGTAATCTTCCATTCCCTACAAAATCAAAATCAAAATCAAATAATGTAAGAAATTTGGTGCTATGAAACATATACTATAAAGAAATCTATGTACACATACCAGTTCAGATACCCATCTAGCTGATGATGCAGCATCCATTATTGTGACCCTACAAAGATTACAAGACAAACCCATGTCAGAAAACCAAACCATAAACATACCCAACTGAGATCTTTGTCCAAACATTTCGGAAATCTCCAAGGATCAGATCATGAAAACAGAACAGGAAACATGGAAAAGCTTACCTTGTATTTTGATCTTCTTCTTCTTTGTGAACTGATCAAGGTTTTTGAAGAAAAGGGTCTTCTCAAGCAGTCTTTATACTAAAAACTCAAACCCATTATGGCTTGATACACGTGTGAAAGTTTTGTCGTCTGGTCCATGTCCACTGTTCATAAGGAGGCTGGCAATCTGGTAAGCAAGCTATTTTCTTATAATTAATTTTTTATATTAGTATTCAATCAGATCTCGTATCTTGATTTGCATTAAAAAAAAAACTTAGTCTATCCTAGTTATATTTTCTTTCTTGATTTGCCAACCAATACGTGTAGTTGAAACCCGCACAATTTGTTTCTGGTCTAACCATCAATTTGTTTGATTATCAACTTCCCCATAAAATTGGAGGGTAGTAACATAAATAAGTACCACTGGAACTTGTTAATGTGAATATTTAATAACAAAAAATCCTATTTCTGTATCTTTTTTATAACTTCTTGGGTATGCTGCAAATATTTTCAGTTTTAAGAGCTAAGAAAATCATATGAATCAAGAGAGATAAGCACAAGATCTAGACCAGATCTCAAGTTGATTAGTAGAAGTGTTAAAATGTTCATTAGATGGTGAGTTTTTTTTACATATTTCAAACATAAAAACATGTATTAAATAGCATTACAAAAAATAAAAATCAATCAACTGAGTATATCCTGCGTGAAATTTGATAGAATGTAAAACCACAATTAGTCCTTCAATTATAGCTAGAGCTTTTAGTTGAGTTTGTTGTTACCAATTCTGAGAAGAAGAAAAACATGATCCAGTTTGGATCCTGAGAGAGATTGATATCCATGGTTGTATCATGATATGTGCAAGTTGGTACACGAGTGGGTGTTTTTAATACCCCACTAATGAGTCACTAAAACCTAATTATTTCCATTTTGATGGGGTGAGATTCCCTGGAACAACCTGTCAATTTTATTGAACAACAAAATATGGAACCCAGAAAACCATTTTGTCTTATACTGAGCTTCTCCAAAACCTTAAAGACTTTTTTTGTCTTATATCTTCCCCCAATCCCTATCCCCTATTATTTTGGAGGAAATTTGCAGGGTGGGTGGGTGTTCATGACAGAGAAACACAAGACCAAAACTTAGTTGATGTGGTCAAGGTTTCAAGATGTTCATATGATCTAACAAAACCTATACCAATTCTTCGCAACAATGATGAGCAGTTGATTCTTGTCATTAAAGCAAGAAACTTTACAGAAACTTAAGCAATGTGTTTAAATGTTGTTATGCACTGTTCAACCATGTGTCTCTTATGAGAGAATCTATGCACAAGCTAATACCAATACCATCCCACATGTTTAAAACTCCTTTATTTAAACATTTCCCGGGTTACAACAGTAAAATATAAGGCACCGCTGTAACTGGCTTCTAAAGAAATGATAAAAAAGAAAAAATAACTTGCAAGTCCTCTCATTTGCCCTTTTTTCTTTTAGTTGCATGTGCCATCCTCAAGGATTAGGATGGGTCTACACTTTACATCTTCACCAAATAAAAGAAAGAGAAGTGAGGAATCTATGAAGCTTCTGCGGGTTTTAAGGTTATGTGGTACTGATGTGTAAGAATGATCCTCTGTATTTTAAGGTTAGCCTGAAAAACTATTTTTGTCTCCACGCTTGTAAAACATCTACACTATGGTCTGAGGGAACTGATACACAAATTTTGCATTAGATCAAAATGTCACAGCATTTACAATATCACTCACATTTGCTATGTTGTGTTAAAGTTACATGTTAATTGGAAACATACATCTACAAGAAGCAAAGTCTTCAGTTATGTATGTACAAGGAGAAATTCAAATCAATGCAGGAATGAAAGAAATGAAATAAATCGCAATGGACACGAAGGCTTTACAAAATTGGAAGAGGCAACATTTTCCCTGCTTCAAGTGGGATGAAACGGAGATTCCAGGTTATGGGAACTAAATGGAATTGGTCCAGATGCTTTTGCAAATGATGAGAGCAAATGGGGCACATTTGGGTTGTTCAAGGATTCAGAATCTTGAGATACACAACTAGGGCTCAGCATAACAGAGCCTTGTTCCAGTATGCTGTATCCAAAACCTCCGGTTGACCCACCACCACGGCGACCCATCATTGTTCCTTTGTGCATGTCTTGGCTACTTCTGGTTCCAGCAGTATGACCCTCACTTAAATGTTGCCACCCATCCTGTTGGAGAAGGGAAGCATGTGTCAAGATGAATCCAGGCATGGCAACTAATGCAGCACAAACCAAAGTTTGTTTGTCCAACGGTCAAACACCTGAACTACGGTCCTTGGGACCAGAGTTCAAGTCTTAGCGGTACTATCTTCCACCTTTATCATCTATTTTTCCAACTCTTGTTGAGCCTCTCTCCACTACTCTTGTTGGGTCTCTCTCTATCTCTCTCATTTACTACTGGGCCTCTCTCTCAAGGTGAACCGTCTTGTGGCAATATCAAAGGATGTCTCGAGTCCATGATACATCTATCTTAAGAGTATGAGAATCTAAAGTTTGGTGCTCCTTGCTTCCATAAGCAAGTGAGCCCAAATATTAGATTGTTGATAAAAAAAATACAGCACAAGATAAAAACAGGAGAGGCATTAGATGTACCTTGAACTGCTGGCCAAAATCAGTGGTGAGAGATGGAGTTGGCATGCGGTTTTCACTACATGGCGAGGACTGAGTTCTCATCCCTATATTTGAGTTGTGCAAGTCTTGAGGATGTTGATTGCCGGGCCACGGACTTTGCCAACCAACCCAATTCTCACTACTCCTACGCATCAAATATGCAGATGGGGAGTGATCATGAGAGAGCAAATAATAGGAGCTCTGGCGCTCTTCTCTGCACAGGGTATGGGGTGAATCCCAATGTCCCTTGGATATAGACCCATGACTAGAGTTCTGATGGTGTTCAGACCTAGAATAGGACTGGCTGATGCAAGGACAATTTCCAGAGGGAGCACATCTCCCTGAGGATGGATTTTTTGATTGCCTCCTATCTGAAAGTGACTGCCTTAGCTGAGGTGCTATCATCCCATCATCAATTGGTATTCCCTGCTTGGCTGCATGCTCCATTATCTGCTTATCATCAAGTCCTAACCCCATCAGCAAGTTCCAGAGGTTCCTTTGTGCTTCTCGTTGATTGTGAATGACTTGTTCCCTTATCGCCATCTCAAACTGAAGCTCAGTATTAGCCATTCCCTAGATCGATTGCAGGAAAATATTTAGCATTACAGAGAATCATATAAATATATACCGAAAATCTAGTCACAATGGGCCTTCTTCATTATTATTTTGAGCTTGCTCACCAGGAGTCTGTATTGACTGAGAATACGCAAGTAGGTTTTGTTTCCATCATTACTGATGGCTTCATCAATCATATCTTGAAGTTGGCATCTTTGCTTTTCATTTGCTTCGATTTCCTGTAAGAATGTCACTGGAAATCAATCATATGCCAACAAATAGCTTAATCCATCACAGTGTCAGTGTTGGTATTGGCAGCACCTTTCCATAATTGTCACCAGCCTCGTCATTGTCACGGATATTATCAAGAATGACTTGGCGCCTTGCTCTCAAAGCTTCTACAGCAGCTCCCTCTTTCCCCATGGCCTGATACTCAAAAAAAAAACAACAACCAGTTACCGTACAAGATGATGAAAGGAAACAAACTCAACCTTACCCCTACACAAACAAAATAAAAAATCAAATGCCATCTTGTTTAAGTTCAATTGTTCCGATTTAGTTTCCTCCAGATTGCTCTCTTCAAGCTACAACCTTCCCTGGGAATTCAATTGAATAGAACAAATGCCCTACCATCCTTGTTCGCATGCCTAATGAAAGCAAGCAGGCAAACAATAAAATATGAAAGAAAAATAATTGAGGGTAACCTGTTGTTTTGCAATAGCATCATCAAGATGCTGGAGTTCGGTACGATTACGAAGGTTAGTTTCCTCAAGCTCAAACAATGCCTTCTGTAAGTTTATTCGTTCCTGAACATTTTCGCTAATTTCATGGCTCAAAATATTCAAGCAAGACAGCTCATCGTCTACTGCTTTTTCAGAAGGTTTTACACTTAGCTGTGATTCCTTATCAGCTAACTCTTTCTTTAACCTACAAACTTCAATCTGCACAACAACGTAAGTCACTGTCAGACCAATTGTTGCAATTAAAGATTTTACAAAATGATTAAACAGCTCACCTGAAGACTGTCAATCATTCGTTGGTAGTCCGATACATGAGTATCAATTGTGCCAATGTTTTTCTGGAAAAATATATTATAATAGAGATTAAAAGCGTTTCCAAAAGATGAAGGAAAAGAGTGTGTTAGTATGTATAATAGTTATTTTCCGTGAAATGCTAAAGGACTACCATTATCACATTTAAAGTACAAAGATACCCCTCAAGAAAACCATAGTATGCTTGGACTTATTATTGCTTGTATATAAACTTCAAGCTCACCTGGATGTGTGTTTTTATTTCCTTTGCCCGATCAGCATATTTTAATGTATTCAAAGTATGCTGATACTGACTACTCCCGGGTGATATTGCAGCAACCATGACAGTTTGAGAATTTCCACTTAGACCATCTTTGAGTATTCGTGTCAGTTTGCTGGGGGGAATTGACGTTAGCTTCATTACCATGGAAAGTTCTATTTTCAAGTGGCATAATCTAAAATAGCATACCGAAACCTCACCACATACCTATTGCGGTAAGGAACATAAGCAAGACCCTTTTTTTGTTGTTTCCCCAGGGCATTAATGCAGTTTGCTAAGGCAAGAAGAGAACGATTAATGTTTGCTCCATCTCTTAGCTTTTGACCTCCAGTATTTGTTTCAGAAGATCGTTCACTTCCAGCAAGGTCCACGAGTGCAAGTTTTCCTTGCATTACCTGATTTCTGTACTTATTTTTTTGCTTCCTCTTGACATTAATTTCCAAAACTGCATGCGACCTGATTTTGTGAAGACAGCACTTATATGAGACTATGCAAAAGTAGTTACATGGCATGACATAAATGAAAAGGTCCAGTAAACATAGAAACTCATCCTTTGCCACCCTAATAGTTATAGACTAGTGGTGGTGGTGGTGATGTCAATATGTTATGGAAGGTTAGAGTATCAGCAGCTCCTTTTCATTTTAATTATTAGCAAATCCACCCTGCTTTTTTTTTCATCAGTCATACCTGAAGTCAAACTAAACAATTTTATAATTCAAGTGGCTATCAATGTAAACTCAAACCATAAGGTACCTTCATACATATGAATCAGGAAATATATATCTTGAGGTTTCATTATTGACAAGGTAACAGCAGAGTGAACATAAAATTATCATCATAAAGTTTGTGCCATATACAGACTATTCCTTTTTTCTTCTTTTATGAGGAAAGGAATCAACTAGGCTAGCAATGAAGATATCTCTGAAAGGGCATACAAAATCCCATAGGTAATGTAAATACTATACAGTTTCCCCCCAGGTAAAACTCATTCTAATAACAGAGATATTCAGTTCGTAGCAATTACAAAATAATAGATGCCACACGCTACCTTGAGGATGTTGCATTAGCCTCTGTACTATCTGTTTTTCGGCGACTGTTACCCAGGTTTAGAAGTTCAAGTATCTTATCAGCTGAATGAACCTACATTACAGCCAAAATGTCATTAAGATATGATAGTCATCGCAGCCAAAAAAAATACAACAAACAAATTTATCACTGGAAAGCATATGTCATTCAGCATGTTAATCAACACAGAAATGATTTTTGTTCAAGCAAAAGGTTCTGATAGTTGTATTTCAAATAACATACCTTGATTTTCCTCAGCCCAGCAACAATTATTCCTTGTACTGGATCCTCTCTCAGTTCCAAATGACCTGACGATCTTTCAAGCAGATCGTAGATAACCTGTGTTCATTGGAAATTATTCGTTGAACAATTTTATTGTAAGAGAAAACGTAATTTTTCCAAACAAAGTTACTTTCTTAATAAAATAAAATAAAAAGCAAACCCTACTTCATTGTAAACTTCAAGGTAGGAACAAGTAACTTCAAGCTTATCAGAAGTAGTGTCCTTTTCGATAAGATCGAAAATTTTGTGCAAACTGAGAACCATGAGTCCAGGATCATCTTTAGTCCCAACCATCGTATACGTTTTACCACTGCAAAGCCAACACATAAGAAGAATCATAATCTATAGTTCATCTGACAATGATACAAGGACTAGAAAGCGCACATGTTGAAACATAAAGTCAAGTGTTCAAGATCATAATCTAAATTACCTTCCAGTCGAACCATAGGCGAAGACAGTTGCGTTGAGTCCTTGAACAACGCCAGAAATTGTAGACGATATACATCTATTATATACATCCTGGAAATGCACAAAGCAAAATTAGAATGCCAAAACCATACTAGTGAGTTAACAAGAACCTGAAAGCAGGAATAACACTTTCTAATATCATACTTCATATGAACACCAGTGAAGATATTGAGAAATTGACATATGCAAAAGCTAAAGGACACACCAAATTTGTGCAATGAGGACCAAAAGCATGATCAAATCTATACACTCTCTCCTTTGTTCGATTTTGCAAGAGATCAAGGTAATCCTTGGAGAGGTCAGGATCCAACACCAGTACCTCCTACAAGTCAAACAAGAAATTGGGAAAACAGAAGCAGAAGCAGAAAAAGAGTAAACAGGAGATGAAGACACAGACCTTATTGTCAGTAACTCTAACAATGTCACGGCCTCGCTCTTTCGCCGACAATGGCCTGCATTTCACTGCAACCTGTGGACCACACCAACAATTATATCATGTGAGAGCACAGAATGAGGAAAAGCAAGTGAGTGAGTTGAGTCGGTGATGAGAGTGACCGTGAGAGTGGTAGTTTTCCTGGCAGCTGGAGGCCTGATGCTTGGCATGTTTGATCTAACATCTGAAAACTTATGCAGTCTGTGAGTGCCCTAGAAATTTGAATTTCTACGAAACCGACGAAGCTTAATTTGAAAATCTCCGAGCTCGGCCGCGAGCTAGCAGAGAACACTGAGACGAGTATGCAACTGTAGGGGAGAGCAACGACTGCGTTGGGCGGCGGAGAAGAAATTTGAATTTTCAGCTGAAGCAAGAAATCCGGTTCGGAATAGAAAGTGAAGAAGCGGAGAAAATGAAAATGGAAGTGTTGAAAAGAGAAAAGCAGCGCTGACAAGTGAGGAATGAATTGATCCGGTGGGTGAGGTGAGGACTGAGGAGGGAAATAGTACAGTTGGAGACCTGGTAAATACGTTTAAACGCCACCGAATGCGGAGGAAGAAGACAGAGTGGATTGAGTGCTCGAGAGGGAGATCTCGACCGTTGATTTTGACAGCTTCTTGTTTTGACATCTGGATTTTGCTTTCGATGCAATTCCAATTTAAGTTTTGAAATTCGGTATTTATGACACACTTAAGTGTTTTATTTTAAATGTGTGAGTGAAGACAAAAAGGTTCTTAAAGGATGTGTAACTTGCTATGGAAGAAAGAAGTTATAATTTAGTTGAATAAGATACTTGTTTCAAGCAATGACATTATGTGTAGTGGAATGGAACATCACCAAATCAAGAAAATTGTTAGCCCCACTCAACTTACTCTTGTCCATGTCCCTAGATCATCGTCATCATGTGTTTTTGTTTGATTTGTAGAATTAAGACAATGCCTCCATGTCTCGAGGTTGTCTTTAATGGTTAGCTATTACTTTTATATTTAACCAAAACCAAACATATTAAAAGATTCAACCAGTTATCTAAAACTGCAAAAGGTGTGTTCATAAAGAATGATACAAACCATTCAATATTCTATGGTGTGCAGGAATGCATGTCAATGTTCTACGATTATGTTAATAGCACTTGACATTTAACAAAGACACGTCTATTAGTGTTAGGTGGTGGCATAAATAAGTTATTTATGATCACCACACACGCAAGACCCTCTTCAATGACATACCTCTCCTCCATGCCATTGCCAGGTGATGCAAACTTCACTGTAAATTGATGAAACAAAACAATGGCATATGCATCTCAGCGCTGATTTGTATGCAGACGAGTAGTTCGACGTTTAATGAGAGCGGACCGTGACATATTTGTAGAGTAGCCTTTTACTATAGCTATCCATACCCTTGTGAATACATGTGCACACATAAATGAACGACACAAGCATTGTCCCGTTGGCTTAAATGGGGCATACAGACTTGTCACTGTCAACAACATTTCCGGGGAGGAGGGGAAACTCCTTTTTTATCCGAAAGCAACTTCATGCTAATATAAAATATGATTCTTAATAATGGGTGGGTAATTAATTACTAATTAGCATGGGTTAATAATCTAATTGTCTCTATCCACTCCCCATCCACAAGCCCATACTCAATTTTGGACCTAGCTCCTACCAACTAACTAGCTACAGGATGCTTCATTCGAGCAAGCAAATTCTATTATTCTACTTTATATTAATCTATCAAGCTTATTCCAAACGTATTCTTGTTTTTTACTGATTATTATTTCCTATATGGATGGATATAGGTTAATATTTATAAATTTACACATATACTAACAACGGCTTCATAAATCTTTTATGGATATGTAGGCCGAGTGGTGTATGTCGTAGCACTCGGCATTCCATGAGAAATCTCTTTCCATTGCATCCATCATCTTTTGCTTCGGTCATTCTCCTGGGGGAACAAATATTAGATCCCTTTCATACACATTTTTACGGAGCCAAGGAAATTTTGAAATGCCCACAATTTCATCTATGGCTTGGCTTAGGGACATGTTCCCAAAGGTTGAGTTGATGAACTGAGAGAATTTTGAGGGCTCGTAGTTGTTATCTGTAAAATGGCTGTAAATGTGCAGATCGGCGTATTACTGATCCTTTTCACTGAGCAAAGAGTTTGACTTGCAAGAGAAATATTAGCAGCAAAAAGAAGTAACAAATGCATCTAATCTGCATCCATTATGTGTGGGATCTATTGCATCTCAACTTACAGGCACTTGGAGGATAGTATCATGAAAAGATTCGCAAAGGATAATATCTGATCCAGCGAAAACTAAATGTGCTAGTGCTTCGTCATATCTATTTATAACCTGCACATTTTCATCCTGGAGAACACGGAATTATAGCGCATAAGTTGATGAAGTAACAAATGAAGAGGAGTTAGGTTTTCACCTCAAGTTCTTCTTGAATAAACTGCAATGTCCTGCTTACACTCTCCATTGAAATGAACTGTTGGAAATCATGGAAACTCCCTGGTAATTGATATGGCTCATACTTCTCCAGGGAAGCAAAATGACCATTATGGTTCCTATGGATTTTAGAAGAACCTTGACCACATCAACCAGTGAAAGATTTTGATAGTTCAGCCTCAAATCATACTCCAAAAAAATAAAATACACTACTTCGGTGTAAGTGACAACCTGGACACCCCTCTTGATAGCATTCTGGACAACTGCTTTCAGGTTCTTCAGTTCAACATCTGGTACTTCTGAGACAAAGCAACCAACCTGGCAAAACATCATTTTATTTACCTGCTCATCAATTGCAACAAACAGCACAAAATAACTTTGTTTAGAATTCTCTGTTGTGGGAGTGTGTGAGGGTGGATTCTGGTGCTACCACTCACACAAGTATTTCTATGCAGGGTCGCATTTGGAGCCGATTAGCTAGTGATGATGAAAGATTCATCTATGTGTGCGATGAAAAAACAGTTCCAGTTGAAGCCATTGACACATTTAGATTATATTTTGATATTGGTCATTTTGTTGAATTAAAAGAGACTTTTGTAGTACTGTTATTTAGATGGAATTTGGTTTTGTTTTCTGTTTTGGACAAATTGGGTTATTCTTGTTCTATAGGAAACCATAAGTTTAGTCTCTTTCTTAATTCTACTTTGGTTGCGACGGGTTATTTGATTGATAATCTTTATATGATGAATATAATTGGTTCAACTAACGAAACCTTGCAGGTAACATCAAGGGGTACGAAGCGCCAATTGTTAAGTCTTGATTCTGAAACCTTGTGGCACAAGCTCTTAGGACATATCTCAAAGGGAAGAGTGGAAAGGCTTGTGTCAGATGGAATTCTTGAAACACATGATTGCACAGATCTTGGTGTATGTGTAGAGTGTATTAAAGGAAAACAGACAAAAAGAAGGAAGTTAAGTGCAAACAAGAGCTTTAATGTCTTATAATTGATACACACCGATATTTGTGGCTCATTCTCTACAACTTCTTGGAAATGACAAGTATTTTATCACATTTATAAAAGATTATTCTCGTTTTGGGTACTTATACTTGATACATCAAAAGTCACAATTTTTGAACGTTTTGAGAATCAACTAAGCAAGAAAAATTAAGGTTGTCAGATCGGATCGTGGTGGTGAGTACTATGGTCGGTTTGACGGATCAGGTGAACAACGTCCAAGTCCCTTTGTCAAATTCCTAGAGGAGTGTAAAATCGTCCCGCAATATATCATGTTAGGGAAACCTTGCATGAATGGTGTCGTGGAGAGGCGAAACAGTTATTTTTAAAGACATGGTAAGAAGTATGATTAGTAATTCTTCTTTACCGGAATCACTCTAACGAGTGGCAATTAAGACTGTATCTTACATAAGTTTGGTGCGCTGCTTATCGAACGTGTTACGGGACCAAGGTAAGAACTCAAGTCAAGGTTTCGCGTGTGCGAATCCTTATTCTTCTTCTTCCTACCAATCGTTAGAACACACACAGGCTCGTTAAGGGAGAGAACCTGTATATCTCGTTAAAAACAAAGTAATTCACTTAATTTTTCTTCTTATTTTATTCATATCTCTACTAGTTTATATATACCAGAGATGTTACCTAATCCTAAAGCAACATTAACTGAAATTGATTGTTCCCCAAGATTACCCAAATCCTAACACAATTGGAATCTAGAAAATAACAGTAAAAAGAAATACTTAAGAAGATATTGAATTAAATGGAAACACAACCCTCCAACCCTAGCCGATTAATACAACCAGCCATACATACATTGGGGTGGGCTTATCCCATCATGTTATGATCCGTACGGCCCATAACATTGTACTGAACAAAGTACCTAATAAAGGCAATACTTAAAACCTCTTATAAACTATGACCAAGAATCGGTCCCACATCTATCAACCAAAAGAAATGAAAAGGGAACACCTCACGCATACAACAAGAATATTTCTTGTTTATGCTTAATCCAATGATTGTTGCTCCAACAGAGAAGAATACAGTGAAAATGATACACAGAGCACCAACTCCCATTCACGCAACCAAGGATCTGTTCTCTCCAATTTCTTGTCTCTGGTTTTCTGCCAAGGTGAAGCCATTGAGATTTGTTCTTCTATGCTCAGGACCAACTACCACCCCAGCTTGTGTTCATGTCCTCTCACTCCGAAAAAGAGCTGCCGCACTTCATAAAGCCAAGAACCATTTTCAAATAGCCACTGTTAATATAACATGGTGGGTTTAAGTGTCTAAATGGGCTTGCTTCATGTATGGGTCTTAGAGCATGGGCTTTGGGAGTCCAAAAAACAACACAACCCACGACACATTTCAGAAGAAAAATCAAGTTTTCAACCATCAAGAACCATTTTCTCTCTCCGTGTTTCCGCCGCCGAATGAGCCGCCCCCACTAAGTTTTGTTGTCCTAACCCTATTATTCACAAAGTGTAGCAATATATATGATAATTGGGTATGGGCTTTACTGTTGGGCTTAAGTTGGACCCAAGTCTATGGGCTCATTTGGAGCCAATTTTTATAGCTACAAGGTTGAGCTTGTGTACATGGGGGACATGGGGGAGACCAGGAATGTCTGTTGCACCGGGAATTTGGCGTACTCTTCCTCCCAAAATGCTTCCTCACAATCACAAAAAGTTATTGCAAATCGGGGACGTAATCCCACTCGCATGAGAATTTGGGAGATATGTTCGAATTGTTGGGGGTACGCCATGTGAGAAGCCGTAGAATCGGACGTGGATGACCGGATAAGATGACTAACGGTAGTCTGCATCATTGTGAAGCCGGAGAATCAGGCATAGATTGTAGGAGACGGCTCATAAACATGGCGGATAATCGGTGTGTTTTGCATTTCTGTTGCAAATTCTGTCGCCAGAGATTAACTATAACGAGAAACGACTCCGGATAAGAAGAATCAGAGATATGTATATTCGGAGTTTTGTTGAAGAAGAATGAAGCCGTTGCTCATTATTTATATCCAAAATTAACTTTCGCTTTAACGGCACATCAATCCCTTGCCACTAAGCCTGCTCTGATTCGGTCGTCAATGTTTCGTGGACTTATAAGTGTCGAACTTACAGACTGTCAATGCCTACGGATTCACTAAGGATGCATTTTAAAGTCGCTGAATCGGAGGCGTCACCACACTCCGCTGCTCTAAGAGTGATTGTTGTGAACCTCCAGCTTCATTTCTTTGTGCTCGTATGGTAATGGTCCAAAGAAATCCATCAGTGGTTTAAAAGATAAGACGATGATAAGCCAAACCACCAAGAAGTTGCATAAGAATGGGGATTGAATCGAATCTGAAGCAAGAGCAAAATTAAGAAAGCACTCAGAAATCAAGATAATACCCTACTTGGGAAGCAAGAGGGACATGACAGCAATACAGCATCATGTAATGGGTCATACTCTTTCTTATAGAGTGATGTGATCTCTTATCATCTTTATCTTATCTCATATGTAAAAGACCAACCCAAGCCTTGCTTGCTTGGATCCACCGCTTCTTCTGTCCTACAAAATAAAGGATGCTTCCTGTTTTTCTCTTTCTTATTCTGCTTTCCCAAAACATAACATATGTTTACAAGTTTTTTCTTCTATTTTCAAATTCGAATTCCACACGCCAAATCTTGCCAACCCTCAATCATAAGCTTTGCTATTTTTAGTCATATATGTGTTTCAAACTGATTAATCACTAATAATGATTGAATGAATGCCAATGTGAAATGAAAAAGAGGCACACAATCACATTGATTGTTGCCTTACAATTACATGTCAACCATCCATATTGGTTCGTATTCATATACCCAACCTAATTTCCACCCAACTACAATTTCATTTTGACTACTTAATATCAAATATCTCTTCTTATTTATTTGTCTTTTATAAAATAAACCATCCCTTGTGCTGTACTGCTTATTTATTGCTCCCGTACGTTGTCAAAGTACATAAAACAAACCAATTCTGTTTGAAACACAAGATACAAAATTATAGAGATTCATCAAAAGACGCAATGACTTTACACAGACGATGTGAAAGTTTGTTATAAAATGATTTTTTTTAATTAATGTGCATACAGCTATTATATATTGACTATTGAGGAGTTTCCTTTTCCTTTTCACACAATATTATTTTCTGCCTTTTTAATTTCTGTCAGACTTTTTGCCTTTTCTAAAATCATAATTTATTCCCAACAAATCACGGCTGTCTGGGCCCACTCCCTTCCGTACTGTGTCCCGGACAGTTGATGGTACCTTTACACGTATATCATTTTTTATTTCATTTTCTGGTTTTCAATGTTCAATAAATTCTGGCTCTCCTCTCAGTTTCCTGACATTCCAACATTTTCAATTTCCTCGTATCCTCTGAACCCATATGAGAGAAGAAACATCCTGTAGCTTCGATCGTTGTTGTTGTTCAAGTGATGGAGAGCCCAAATATTTCGCCGCCCCACGTGGACGCATCCCGGCCGTCGTTGGGGTTCCCTCTGGGCACAGCCCTACTGTTGATCGTCATTTTCAGCCTCAGCGGAATCTTCTCGTGCTGCTACCACTGGGACAAGATTCGGTCTCTCCGCCACTCCTACGAGGACGATTTTGACTCCGATCCCCACACATCTCCTTCCAAGTCCAACCCTTCTTGCATGGTTAGTTCAATTCAATTTTTATTTATGTATAGCAGAGCACTAGGGATTTCCTAATTCACATTTTCTTAAACTCAATTTTATATAGGATTTGAAGCAGAGCCAAAGTCAGAGCCTTCCGGTGATGATGCCAGGAGATAATATCGCAAAATTCATAGCGCTGCCGTGTCCCTGTCAGCCGCCGCGGCCGGAAGAGGTTGTCATCAAGGTGGAGAAGCCGCCGCGGATGGCGGTGCCTTTATATTAGCTGAGACTGAGAGAGAGGAGCATTTGTTGTTACTGTACATATATCCTATATCCCCTTTATATTTACTCTTTACTAATTATGAAAAGCCCAACGAGTCAATTTGTTCTTGTAAATGCTGTTTATTGACCACCACTTCTTTTTCTCCCTAATTCGTGTGAAATATGTCTGATTGGAATCAGAGGAATTGTTTGTCGAGCAAATTAGAATGTCGGCTTTCGTTTACTGTTTTTGTTGCCTTTGTTTTAGTTTATAAATAAAATACGAATTGTCTCATCATCTAATACCAATTACCAAGTACGGAAGTGTCCAAATTTTGGCCTCTAGCATTTCTCTCTCGGCCTCTAGAGTTTTACTTTTTCTGTCCCCTTTTCCTCCTCTGATTATCGTTTTTTTCACTATCACGGTTTTCTCCCCTGTCAGCCCCACTAACTCTCCTCCTTTTTATCGTGATTCCTATCGACCCGATCATGTAACGGCCAACGTAATGGAGTCTGTGGGTGCGAACTTCGGATACGAATCACCTCTCGAATAGGGTCCGCCGCCACCACTTATTCTGTGAGCCACACTCGCCTGCATAGGATCCCCTGCCTCCAATTCTCAAGATTTCCCCTCGAGCGATGAGGCCTGCTCACCGTTCCCACAATCCGATCGACTACTAGTTAGTACTCCACCAGTTACCATATGGGATGGTCGTGTAGGGTCGGGATCACCCCCCACTACAGCCTCGCCTAATAAGGTGGAACTGTGACGGCTAGGATTTTCCCCCTCTGCAGAACGTTTTTCACGTCTTTAGATTTTGTATTCCATTACTAGAACATAAATCCAAATAACCTGGATGACTTGTGTTAGGATATGATTATTATCTAGAGTTTGAAAGTTAAACAAACTCTAAAGTATATCATGTATAGTTTGAAGGGAAAACGTTGGCTCCAAACCTTTCTCAACGTTTCGTTATCACATCCTAACCCAGACCAACGTTTCGTTGCAATTCCATACTTAAAAGGTTTGGTTTTTTGCACAAAGTATAAAAAACTGTCAAAATTAACAGCACCGTTACCTCATCGAGCATGTGCAAGTCACATGAGGGGTCTGAAATTTTTTAATGACAATTTTGCCCCTTCCCTAATCTGGCTCTTCAACTTCGATTCCTCTCCTCCACATCTACTCCTTCCTCCACCAAGCTCACACCCACCTCTCCACCTTTCTCTCCCGAACCCCTCCTCCTCCTTTGTGAAGTGGGAATCTGCAGAAATCTAAGATCGTGATGGGAAATCGTCGTTTTTGGATATGGAATTGTCTGAGATTGTTTCGCCGTTTCAAAATTCAATTTTGAAAGATGAAGGATCAGTTTTGGATTATTTAGATTATGTGGCAGAGAAAGAGTCTATTCCTATTTCTAAGGAATTTCATATGGATTTAACTAGTGTTGTTGATGTGCAAAAGGAGAAGGAAGTTTTGGATTCTTTGTGAAATGTTGCAGGTGGATCTTATGTTTTGGATGGAAACAAGAGATAGTCCAAGGTTGAAGAAGAGGGCATAAAAGACAATTTGTAATTAAAACTAACATCATCCACCATTTTAACAGTTTTTTATACTTTGTGCAAAAAACCAAACCTTTTAAGTATGGAATTGCAACGAAACATTGGTCTGGGTTAAGATGTGATAACGAAACGTTGAGAAAGGTTTGGAACCAACGTTTTCCCTAGTTTGAATGTATTGTATTGAGTTATCTGTAACACCCTATATATGTGTATTTACATGTTCCGCCTCGATCTCAGATTGCGGATGTTTTCACCAAGGGCCTTTCTCGTGTTCTCTTTGTTGATTTTCGTTCCAGCCTCAACGTACGGGAACCTCCCGTTGCGACTGCGGAGGCGTGTTAAGATATGATTATTATCTAGAGTTTTAAAGTTAAACAAACTCTAATGTATATCCTGTATAGTTTGAATGTATTGTATTGAGTTATCTGTAACACCCTATATATGTGTATTCACAATGAATAAAACACTCACGGTTAAAACTCTATCAACTTGAATAACCTAAAAGTCATAGTATCTAATTTTAGAAGAGAATTGCCGTCAACCATTTCTGTTATGATGAATAATATTACCGAGTACACACCAAGTAAAAAGAATCAAGTGAGTACTTTGTTGCTCGATGTACTCTGAAGTAGGCACAAAGTTGTTAGAATTATCAACCGTTCGTATATTTCGTCGCAATTTTGTTCTATAATTTTCCGATTTGGTGTCACCGACGACTGTGATCCCTCAGCCTCCTCATCTTCTTCCCTTTGATGTACCCTTTTCGAAATTCGATTGACAATTCGTTGAGCCACTAGTTCAGCCATCCTTTCCGTCGCTTTTTCCATTTCTTAGGGAATCATTTCAGACAATTCTGCTATTGTTGGATGACGATCCATCCAAAAAATATTGACGAAGTTTGAAAGTGAAGAGATGTAAAAAGAAAAAAAATGTTTTTTTTTTAATTCTGATGTTGTCACGCGTCGATATTCGGCCGGCGACTAGCAGTGGGCCTGAGACGACGCTTCCCATCGTTATAGTAAACAACGACGGAAGTCTGCAACGGTCAGTCTCGCAACGCCTCCTGCGTTGAGGAACCGTTACAATAGTCGTTACAGACGCTACTATGATACCGAAATCACGACCAAACGACGACCATATGCTCTAAGTATATATTGTTCTTGCACAGTGCCACAAAATTTCTTCTGTGTTTTGTCATTAGACTCTTAATATTTATCATTAATCCAAATAGATAATAAACTTTGTGGCTAGTAGAATATATAATTAAAAATGAATTAAAAATCTTTGAATTCACTGTACATTGTGAAAAGAATTTGTAACGACCCATTAACAAATACACACTTCCTCAAAAAGAATACACACTCGGATATTTCTTACAAAGATATCTCGATTTTTTTCTCCAGAAAATATTCATTACACACCTCAAAACGATCATTTATTACATGTATATATATTTGTGTGGCAGACATAGTTAATGATTTATAAATAAAAAGTTGTAGTGGGGTCGTAAAGCAACACTAGAAATGAAGTTTCTGAGATGCTTCCGAGACAATAATTTGGAAGGAAGAAAAGGTGTAAAGACAGAATCATAACTTGGAAGAAAGTGTTGGGTGTTGCTTTCATGACCTAATATTATTTCTGGTTCGACACCTTTCCCACAAATGGTACTAGAAACCTGTACTCGTTTCCGTAACCTTTTTTTACCCCAAACCCACCTCTCTTTCTTTTCCACCACACAATCACTCTGATGCTGATTTGACCCTTCTTTTTCTCCATCCATTATGCAATTCAGTCCTGTATCATGACAACAATGTAACCCCACTCTCCATTTCTTCACAAAATATCACCGTATCGCATTCCATTCTCGTAACCACCGCCCGATTTTCATCACATTAATATTACACATTTCAATATGAATCAACATTGAAACAGTTGTGACATACATTTTGTATCAAGCTTGTAAGAGTTGGAGAATTTGTTTAAGAACAAGCTAAACAGTACCTTTTTTCCTTACTTCTTTGAAAAGTTTTTATTTCATTCTCAATTCTTTTCCCTTTTTTGTGGGGAGAAACTTGTCTATATTCATGGTTAAATTAGAGACAAACAAAATTAGCTTGTTATTATTCATGGTCTAATTTAATCATATAATGACAAATCTCTCAATCTGAAAAATCTTATTGAGTTCTTAATTATTGTGCTTGATGATGTAACTCTCTCCCCTATATAGTCAAATAGTATATTACATTATTCATAAAGATAGGATAAGTCACAGCATTTTCAAGGAATCCAATTATATTAGTAGTGTCTAAGAATATGTCCAGATAAGATAACATTGGTTAAGTTTTGCATTCAGATTTATTCCCACTTGTAGAATTAAATATGGAAACTTAAAAGAATGAGGCTAAAACTCCATATAAGGAAATATTCTCAACATATTAAAATAGTATGATGAGATAGTTACAACTCTCTATTTAATATTTATACTAAAAAGAGAGAGAGAAAATTTAAGTGTGGTACACTACTAATTAAAATTTTATGATTGATCACATAAAAATTTAAATATCTAGTTTGGCAGCCAAACTAGGTAATGAAATGTACTTAACTTATATTATTCTTTCTATAGTTAATAGGACAAGTTTAGTGGTCAACTCAACATTCTCATATCTTGAGAGACAATATGGAAACAAAATATAAAAATGATATCCTAGATGTATAAGAGTATCTCCAATAATATACTATGAACAATAGTATAGAACTATGGTTAGAGTTCATTTTTTACTTTCTCTCTTCTCCATATCATTACCTCATATCATGTTTTTTTTAATAGCAAACCATGACTAGTAGTAAAGAGCCATTGTATGAACTTTTCATAATTCCAAAATCACCTCAAATATAACTACTATTTTTATTTAAATCCACAAACCCAAAATACACATTAACCTAATTAACCTACGATAATTAAACATACTATAAACGATAATTAACCTAATTTGTAACCGCCTCAATGTGTAGACGCCATTTCCCCTTATATTTGAGCGTCTCCCACACATGACGTTTTTTCCATAGCCCGTGTTCGCGTTCATAATCTTTTACGGTTGCAACATAAATGTCCTCCTCGGTTGCTCCTTTCTTAGGCTCGTTGAGACGTTGCTGGTAAATCTTATCGAACTGCATACACTTTTTGCTCATCTTTTTGAAATGATCCTTCATCTGCTTCTCCGCTCGGTCCGACCACGCCAAATTTGCGGTGTCAAGGAAAGCGAGGTAGAGGTTATGCCAATACTTGCCCCCGACCTTAGCAACGATAAGTCAATTCACCACCAAATGCAACTCCTCATCCGCCGACCATAGTGGACCGGTTGCCCAAGAAGAAGAAGAAGCCCCCGACATTACAAAAATGAAGGATGAATTTAGAGAGTTTAAGAGAAATATGGAGAAAGGTGTGAGAATTTGAAAGAGAGGTGGGTGGTTTTTATAGGAAGGGAGGGAGAGGGGGTCAATGTGGCAACGACGACCACATGCACACTATTCCCAAATAGTTTGCGGGCACAAAGATCGAGGCACTGAGAATTCGATAAAAACGATTTAATTTTTTTAATTAACTAGATAGAAAACTAAACTACAACAAGTCCAACTAGATTATTACATAGATTAAAAACCAAACTAAAGAGACTCCAAACGTTTCTCTAGGCTCTCAATGAGAGCGAGATGAGTCTTTCTTTCATCCTCGGTCATATTGGTGATGTCTTGGCTAACCTCTAGCTCCAACATCGCCATGACTCGCTCCTGAATCATGAATCTGGTATCTTCTAGATTGTTTTTGTGCGATACAATTCTCTCTTCCCACTTACTCATTTCATTCAGGGTTTTAGCATACTCTGTAAGAAAATGTATTTGCTCGGGTGGTAACGTTGGCGGCGGGGGTGAGGGGTCCATTTGTTTGCCTTTGCTTCTAACTTTGGTATTGGCTCTTTTTTGGCCGATCGGACGCTCCTCCGGTGCAAGTGAGGTCAACTCGTGTTCGGTTCTGTCGCCCGATGTGTAGTTGCGAGACTCGTCCAACCTCGTACGCTTGCTTGATTCACTTTCGATGTGGAGTTCGGTGACGTCAATGTCAACGTCACATTGTGGGACCTTGCGATGCTGCCACTTCGGTTGCGCCCTCACGATCCTCCAAACATGCTTGTGAGAAAACTCGTGGTTCTCCTCGCCCTTGTACACCCATTCAGCCGCTGTAACGACGTCAGCCTCGATCGTCCCGCTTGTGAGATCGTTCTCAAAGTTGGTATACTTCTCATGAAATTTTGTAACTTTTTTGTTGATCTAATGCCAATGGTCCTTGCAAGAACCCCACTCCCGAATCGGGCCGCCTTCCTTTCTCGTCGACTGGAACTCAACATGTACTTTTTTCCAGTACATGTCGTTTCTCTGGTTCTTCACTATGATAGGGTCCAGAGAATTTTTGAGCCACGCCCTCGCCAACCTTTCCTCCTCCGAGATGGTCAACTTCAGCCACAGATTAGATGTATATGCAAGCTTCTTCCCCTTCATCCTCGATTGCTTGGTCGGAACGGATTGGGAAGGTTGTGTAGTGTTTGGCTAAAAAAAAGAAAAAAAAGAGGGCCTAATATTTTGGGCCCATGTACCAAGCCCACATAACCTTTCACTTAAGCCCATAGCCCATTTCCTTTTGCTCTGTATTGATACAAAGGGGGAACAGTAGGGTTTGGTAAGAGGAGACATGTTGCCGAACAGTGCAAGAGAGAAACTGGTTTCGGTGTGTTGTGTTGCAGCTCCATCTTGGGTAGTGAGAGAAGAGCCATTTTGGTTCTTTGTTGGGTTTTGAACGGCGACAGATCTTTTCTTTGGAGACTACGGGATCAAGCCATGAATCGTCCTTTTTCTTTCCTTGGTCTTCGTGCATCAACATCATCAAAGTAAGCATCTTTTGTTTGGTTGTCGTGGGATATTGATTGCTTGGTTGTTCATTTAATGAATATGCAGCAAATCAATTTCTTGAAAGGTAAAGTATGAGCTAAGAATGTTAAGGACTTGTGAGTTATGAATCAGATTCAAATTGTTTTGAGCTACCTAAATTAATTGAGTTGTTGGAATGTCATTCAAAAATGTGGTCCAAGTTTGTGTAGTCATTGTTCACATGCTTGTGTCGTGCTAGGTTGATTCAAGGCTTAATATCGTTATGATATATCTAGGTAAGTGGTTTGTCATTTGACACATTTTATTAAGCTCTGGTGAGCACTCTATACATAAATTTCATAGGATCTGATCAAATGGGTAAACGCACACAATTGCTTAAAAACGAAATGTAATTGGATAAATTGAACAACAAGCCTGAAGTATTTTCAGTCACTTGTTAAGAGCACTTTTAATGGGAATAGACCAATTTAGGACCAATTCAATTATTTTTTGGGTAATTGGGAAGTCTTGTTAGGGTTACTTTAGGACGTTAATGTCATTCAAATCGGATTTGGCTTGTGTATTGAAAATTGTGTTATTTCGTTACCTTAGATCGTGCCACCGATTGCGGAGAATGGAGGCGTTAGACGGTTCGTCGCGTGTTGGAGTTGGATTGCTTTTCGAGGTAGGGAAAGTAGCGGATACTGGTTTAATTGTGGAAAGTTACTAGTATGCATATACATTGCAATTACTTGTTTTAATGATTAGAATTGCATGATTAGGATGTGAGGAACGAGTGGATTGAGGGATAGCTTACGTGCCATGTCGAGCCGTAAGTTTGGGATTGTTGTGCTGGTAGAATGGTCATGTCGAGCCTTAGGGTTGCGTGTTGATTGTGAACATGATCTTTGATTGAGAAGCATGATGTATGACTTAGCCGTTGTTAGGTTGAGAGTCATGATATGGTATGATCCGTGAAGCATGTTGTTGCTATGTTTGGGCAAGTGTGTCGTGCGTGTTATGATGTGATAAATGGTTGTGATATGGTCGGGTGAGTGATAGACCGACGTGACTTTTACTTGTGGTAAGATTTTTGGGCTTGGTAAGCTGTGCTTGATTTATGGCATTACGATGCGTGGTACTTTCTTGATGTGTGTTCCAAGAGGAGTTGCATTCCGGTATGGTACCTACACCGAGGGGGTACGCCGGTGTAGGGTAGTACCTAGGCCGACGGTGTGGTCTCACGTATGCGCGGTCCCCCGGTGTGTTATTCCGGTATGATGCCTACATCGAGGGGTTATGCCGGCGTAGGACATCTAGGCCGACAGTTTGTGATTGGGCCGACGGGTCGTGTTGGCACTAGGTGTCGTGTTTATACCCCGACGGATTTCCGGGAAGCCATATAGGCCGATGATGTTTCGGTATGATGTGTTGTGACTGTACCCCGACGGATTTACGTGAAGATATCTAGGTCGATGCTGTGTGTTCCGGTATGATATGATAGAGTCGGGATGTGTACAGCCGGCGGAGTTCGGGGACTACGGTACAAGACGTGTGCTTGTGTTACTATATGTTGTATTCTTGGTGTCTAGTTAATGGATTTTAGTATGATAGTGCTCGTGTAGGTACGTTTGTGAGTGTGGTCATTGTCTTGTGACTGAGGATTGTGGTTATGGGATCCTGTTTGGTGTTCAGTTGTGCTGTACTAGTATGCCCTAATTGGACGGTCACCCGTGATGTGGACGGATGTTTATAACCTTAACTAATTTTTCTACTGAGCGCAAGCTCACCCCTTTTACCATGTTGTTTTACAGGTCACGAGCGGGATTTGTACTAGCTGAATGCTCGATGCTTGGGAGCTAGCGAGGGTCCTAGGCTAGCTTGTCTAGAGACGTACATTTTATCTTTTACCGAACTCTTTATTACATGGTTTTACCGAGTTGTTGACTCGTGTTGTTATTTGGATATTTTAAACTGTTATTTGAGACCCGTTTTGGTATTAACTCGTTTTATTATTGATTATTTTAATTTCACGCCTCGAGTTCGGTCAAAACTGGATTTGGGGCGTGACAGGTTGCTTGGTGGGAAATTATGACTTTAGCCATTGGTAGTGTTGGAGAGGGGTGAATGGGGGAAATGGCGTAGATTGGGTCGAGTTGAGGAGGGAGGTGTATGATTCAATTCTCGTCATGAGGTCTTCTTCGATGTGTTGAGAATCGGCGGCGTCATTGTTCAACGTGTCGGACACGAATTGGAAGTCGGTTGGATCGTTAACTGTGAATCGTAGGGAAAAAATTGGAGAGAAAAAAGAGAAGAATAGATGAGCTTGTGTGTACAAGAGAAGGGGTGAGTTTTTGAGGTAGGGGTCAATTTGTATTTATAGTAAAATTAGTTTTTTTTTTAATTTTTCGCGGACACGTGTCGACTTGGGAGTGGGCTGCCGATTAGTCGTTGGCGCTGCAACGATGCGTCGTTTCAGGAACCTGCAACGACAAGCTGCACCGACCCACTTGCAACGACCGCCTGCAACGACGAGCCGTGGCAACAAGTCGTGGCAGAGCCATCACATGCCATGTAACAACCGTTGCAGGTTCTCTAAGTAGTTCTATAGGATTTGATATGATTCCTTCCCGAACAATTCATTTAATCATAATTAATTATCTGAAACCCTTTAGTAAAACAAAGAGAAAGAGTTAGAACTAACTAATTTTTTTATGTAGTTTCATCGGTGTTTTTGATAATGTGAATTTAAGATTTGAAAAATACCAGCTAAAAGAAATCTTTAACAACATAGAACAAAAAAAAAATAACTCTCTACTTTGTTTCAAAACCTAGTTTCTCTTAAGCTCGTCACCACCCCTTTTCCCTTCTTTGTGAGTAACAGACACGGCACGATTAAGATCGTTGCCGGCGGGGGCTATTCCGTTCACCCCTTCCCTTTCCCCCTCCTTCTATCTTCTTTCTCCCCTCTTCCTCTCGATACTCATGCTCTCCGTTCAGCCTCAAAGTCTCTGTTCCTACTTCAAGTTCGTGCTTTAGGTAACCAGGTCGTGCTGGAGTGCTTGTAAGCTTTGTCGGACCTTCTCCTTGTCGACAAGGTGATCCTCGTATCTCCAGCTCGGATGTGGTCGCCTCTCTAGCTAGTAAGTTCTAAAGCTCGGGCTCGACCTCATTGTGTTTCCGGAACTCGTTCTAGATCGCTCCTCCTCCGCTCATTTTCGTCGCTACATTGCTCGTTTGGTTCTCCGGAACTGGTCCTCTAGCGAGCGCTCTGCGCGCATTCAGTTATGCTTTTCTAGATATGAGACCTTCTCGACTCAGATCTGGTCTTGCCTACGCGTCTCCTGTGCCGGAACGGCGTAGACGTTGGCCACGTCTTTTTCAACATCGCTGTAGTGTTGTTGTTGGAGGTCGGGGTCGGGCTTGCTTCGCGCGTGTGCCAGTCGACCCGAGTTCCTAAGGACCCCTCCTTATTCAGACTCTCACTGCTTCTTCCGACCATTCTTCCACGTCTCCGGAGATTTGGACCGGATCTATAGTGGGAACTATTTCTCGATCTCTTAGTAGTAGATCGATGTAGATCTACAAGTCTCGTTTGTATCTTTTGAAGCTTGTCCCCTTAAAGGTCGGGCTGCTACTACGACAACACGAAACTCTGATGAGTCACGCAGTATCTTCCTCGTTCTATATTGGGATGCGCTTCATAGTTGATTGTGAGGATTTGGTAGAGGCGATCTCGTGTGGATGCTGTTGGTGTTGGCCACAGCTCGGCGATCTTTGACGTTGGTTTAGAGTACACAAGACCTTGGAAGTTTTGTTTGAAGGTTGACCAGTTTCGTGGCGTTGTGGTATTTCGATAGTCCAAGGTTGGACCTTTGGTAAGGTCCCTCTCTTATCCTACTTATTTTGTTCTTGTTCAACGCTTTTCGCTTTTCTTTTTGCCAGATTCATCTCGATCTCTATGTTTCCCCGTCTCTTATTGGTAGGGCCCGTCAGTTGTGTTGTTGGCGCAGACAGGTGGTTTTGGTTTTTCGGCCTTGTTGGAAGTCGTCTGGATTTAGTTCTAGGGTTTAAGTGTTCCGATGGCTTTTGACCATCGGTTTATCTCTGTCGTTCAGTAGTGTTTACTGTTAGCGTGTCGACGACCATATTACTCGTTGAGTTATTAGTCTTGATGAGATATATTGTTTTTACTTGTTCGATTTAGGTTTGGATTTTACTGTTCAGAGGTTCTTTTTATGCTTCAAGTTGGCAAATCAGGGTTTCACCGACCTTCCATTTATTTAGGACTTCATGGTTGGAAAATTTGAGTTTTTAGACCTCTTGATTTATAGGCTTCATGGTAGTCATATCCGGGTTTTAGACCCCTTTCCTGTTTACTTGTTTTGTGCTTCATGGTTGTAAAATCTAATTATAAGACTGTTCATTAACGTTCCTTAAATAGGAATGCTCTCTCTTTGTAGTCATTGCACCATTATCGGGTTGTTGAGGTTCCTGACATAGGAATGCTTTATCTTGTTGTTGTACTTGTTTTTGGTTCGTGGCTGAGTCTGTTCAGATCACATGGTATTTCTGTTGGGCTGAAAATAGTCCGGTTCTTAGAGTTTTCGAGCTTTGTCTCTTCGACTTTGATGCTTTTTTTTTCATTATCTGAAAAGATTGTGCTTTTATAACACTGCTTTGCTAATCAAAAAAGAAAAAAAGAAAGAAAAGATCTTATCCAGTTGATGACGAGGAGATAAAGAACAAAAGAAGAAGACTAGTTAGGAATAAATAAGAAGGTTTTGGTGAGCAATCAAGATTATGCCGATTTGATTTGGATGAGTGGAGTAGTAGCTACTAACCAGCTAGAACCAATCACTCGGTACTTTGCTTTCTTTTCTTCTTGTTGTTATTTTTGATTCGAGTGGTTATAGTGGAAATCCTAGCAAGAAGTTAGGCACATAAAATATCAATAAAGAAGTAAGTACAAATATATTGGGAATAAATTGGCATATTAAGGACAACACCTGAACCCACTAGTTTTGGTTATGAAATTGATTGAAAAAAAATGAAGTTAATTTGATATAAGATCATTTAATTAGGAACACAGGCGACATTGGTATGGTTTTCATCATCACGTATAATATATAACCATTAGCTATATATTCTTTAAAGAATCAAAACATACCATCTGGGATCCCATAACCCTAAACATGTAATATATATTTTTATTTATTTGTTCTCTTATATATGCGTGTGCGTGTGATTTAAGGACAGAAAGCCCGTTTCTATTTATGGGCCATGAAGCCCATTTCTATGGCCACATAGGCCTAATTATTTGGATGGGTTTCACAGTAAGTTCTTCCTTTCAATTATTGTACCTTTCTTCAGTAATTGTGTATCTTGTCTGAACCCTAGCTGCCTTCTCTCTCCCGCTTCGTCTTCTTTTTCGAGTGTCGGTGTCTCTCTTCCCTTTTCTGGCTGGTGGTTTGGTCTGATTCCATTAGTGGGAGTCTTTTCCCCATCTTTTCAGGTGGGGATGGTTGTGGATCGTTTACCTTCGCTAGCACAGCGATGCTCTGCATCATCAGTGGCGTCCTTGTCAAATCTGAGTGAGACGCTCTTCTTCAGATTCTTTGGCGTTGATGACGCGGATTTGGTCCTGCTATCCTGTTGTTTTCCTCCCTGTTCACTTTAGGGATTCGAGCTTCGGCGTGGCGTGGTCCGTCGTCCCAGATCTAGTGCCTTCTTCACCTGTTCTCGGAAGTTACCGGGCCTCGTTGGAGCGTGCTGGCCTCCAATGAGGGGTTATGGCCAGTTTGGCCTTCGTTGTGAAGATCCAGAGCTGTGGTTGGGGATCTTCTTCTTTGGGCCGTGGTGCTCTGGCCTAGTTTCGCGGAGGAAGCTGCTTTTTGGGTTGAGTTAGTCACTGCTTCTTCGCCCCTTTCTCGGTAAGGTTCTGGTCCAGTTTGATTTCGTTTCTTTGATTCATAAACCTCTTCCTCCTTTGTCAGTTCTCCTACCTTGTTCTCATAGAACTTGGCCTCTCCCCTAATGGTTGTCGGTTCGGTGCAGGTCGCCAACGAGATCTTGTTTGAGATCTGAGAGTGAAAGATATGACATTTGTCTCTTTTTTCTTCCCTTTGTTTAACTGGCTCATTTCCCCTTTAATGCTACCCCTTCTCTTCTTCTCCTTGGCCTCGGTTCTGGGTATGAAGGCCAATATTTGGTATTGGCCATAATTGGTATTTAGCTCAACGGCGCGTTGAAGAGCTGGGTGTCGTATTAGGGTGTTTTGATCCGGTTTTACAAGGTGGAGGTTAGGTGTCCTGCCCGCATCTTCTCTATGTGTTGATGATTTTGGGAGGTGGAGATTATGAGCAGGTGCAATTTTGAGGTTGATCTTTACTGTTATTTGTTTATGTTGGTCGGAGGCCGATTTACTGTTTTATGGTTGCTACTGTTTGGTTGCCTTGTTGGCTTTAGTTGTGCTTAACTTTGTTATTGTAGTTTTTAGGATGTTTTCTTTCCTTTTGGATTAGTTTTCTTCATGGTTGCAAAATTTGGAGACTAAGCTCTTGTTATACCCATTGAATGGGTTCTCTGATCTGGTTCGAGGTGCCTCATGCATGCTCTATTATGTAATTTGAGGGTTATTCTTTGGCCATGTTTTCACTTTGAAAACTTGGTTGTTCCATAAAAATTGCTGACAAAAGAAAAATGTAAGTAACATATAAGTGGTGTTAAAAAAACATTTCGTGATTCGTTTTATTTGTTCATCTGTTGAACTGTGGATAAGAGAAGAAAGATTAATCGATAACCCAGTCATCCGCACCTAGTACTAAATACCAAGTCCAATCAAATTTATTAATAGAATCCAAAGATACAAATACATAAGTCCATCATTTATTTGTTGATTCAATCACAACTCAACCTCTCGACCATTGATTTCTATCACAGCACATATCAACAACAAAGATCTAACCATGTTATTTACATTCTATCCACAAAGATGTAATTATTAGTACAACAATCACCCTTATCACTTTCAATACGTGAGGACTTAATTTTTTTGTAACTAAAAATTGTGACATATGTTGCGTGATATAAATATTTTGTAATGAAAACAGGCATATGAAAACTCTTTAAAGGGAAAAAGCTGGTTCCTACCCTTTCTGAACCTTTGGTTATCACGTCCTAATCCAGACCAATCTTTGGTTACGATTCCATACATGAAAGGTTGAGAATTTTACAATTAGTAATGTTATTTTTAGTTACGAAATATCTTTTATGCCCTCAAGCCCTCTTCTTCAACCTCCCTCACTCTCTTTAATGCTCTGTTTTCAGACCTTAAAACTTCAATGGATGTTAGGTCAAAATGCTGCACATTTTCTTTTGTTTTCTCGTTATCCAAACACCCCGAAACGAATTCATGAAAAAAAGCTCAAACCCGATTAAGGATTAAAAGTCAATTTTTTTTTTATGTTTCTCATATTTAATGTTTTTCTTTCATTTTCTCTCTATCCAAACACTCAAAAAAAATTCATGAAGAAAAGCTCAAACCCATAAATATAAAGGATTAATAGTCCATAATTTTTTTTTGTTTCTCGTCTTTATTGTTTTTCTTTCCTTTTCTCTCTATCCAAACACCCAGTAGCAAATTTATGAAGAAAAGCTCAAACCCATAAAGGATTAAAAGTCAATAATTTTTTTGTCATTTGTATTATTTTTCTTTCATTTTCTCTCCGTCCAAACACTCAGAAACAAAAAATAATAATCATTTTTACCATATTCATGAAAACAAGCTAGAACCCATAAAGGATTCAACGTCAAAATTCATGAAAATAAGCTAGAACCCATAGCAAATTCATGAAAATAAGGTAGAACCCATAAAAATTTTGAAACAAGGTTAGGATGTGTGAAATAATGCATAGTTAGGGTTAGGATGTGTAACAGAGGTTGAGGGCGAAATGGTCATATTTAAATTTGAAACAGTACACGTGACATGCACCACGTGTTCTGTTCTCTAATAGCGTGTTAACTTGGACGGATTTTTATACTTTTGAAAAATTCTCAACCTTTCATGTATGGAATTGTAACCAAAGATTGGTCTGAGTTAGGATGTGATAACCAAACGTTCGAAAAGGTTGGGAACCGGTGTTACCCCTTGTTTAAATAAAGAAATATTGTTAGTTTTTTTTAAAAAGAATTCTAATATTAAGTTTTTCCATACAATTTATAGGTCACTTTCTTTAGGAAGCCGGTTATAAGAGCAATTTGACAGATAATGAGCTCCTTGTTTTCATTACACCGAAAAAACTCTCTATTTCCTATAGTAAAACCCTGCCCCTCTTAAAGCGATGTCGTCCTTTCAACCTTCCCTCGACGGTGACGTTCCCAAACTCTGGCCTTGGTCGTCGCCGGTGTAGGCTTCCTCCTTACCCCATTTTCCTCATCCCTCCTCTGCCCTTCCCCATCCTCGGCCCCTCTTCTTCACCCCCACTTCCTCCGACCACCTTTCTCCCTCCTCAGCCTCTTCTCCGTACGACCACCTCTCTCTCCCCTCGTCATTTTTGTTCCTTTTCTAATGTTTGTGTTGTAGATTCAAGCGTGATTGTCCTTACTTGGTGAAATCGTCATAGATCCAAGTAAGGTGGACTCTTGTTTTTTGCTGGGTTGATTGAAGTTGTCACTCCGATGGCTGATTAGGACGTGGTAGGATAGCTTTTGGGTGGATTTCCAGATGGAGTTTGACTGGAATATTTCTTCAGCAAAAACTCTGGCGCGGGTCCTTGTTCCTCTGAAGTTGTAACACCTCGTCTCTGTCCGGCCTTCCCTTTCCGACATCTTGAGTCCTTATTTTGTCAGCTCTGCCCAGATTCAGCTGTTAAGGTCCATTCATTGTTTCCTTGGCTCCAGGAGCCTTCTCTGACCGACGACAATTGTTGTTTTGGTGGTGAGCGTTCCATACCACCATTTTAGGTGGCTCGGTTCGCTCTGGATGTTTTTTTAGTGTTTCCATCCCTTGATACATCTGATATGCTAACGGCTTCGTTGTTGGCCTCGTTGTGATGCTCAAAGATCAAAATTCATTGTCGCTGAGGATCTCCCTGCCGTTTTTTTGTTTCCTCCGTAGTTGTTTCTTTTTTGACTCGGGGGATTTTTTAGATCTGGCGTGGGACGCGCTTCTTCACCAATGCAGGTGTAGATCGTCGTGGTTCTTGTTCCGTCTGTCTGCGTTTGTGGTTCTCGGGTCCTTCTTCATCACCGATGATTCACTTCAGTTTTGGCGTGGGACGCGTTTCTCCACCTTTGGGTTGTAGATCGTCGTGGAACTAGACGTGTTCGTGGTGCTCATGTCCCGGTTGGTAAGGAACTCTTTTCATGACCTTAGCTTATTCTTCCCCGTGTGGAGACTCTACTTTTCCTAAGAATTAGATTCATTTCGATTTTCTCTATTTCCCCGACGGTGGTGGTAGGGGCATGTCGTTTAGTTTAGGTGTTGGCCTCCGACGGGTAGTCTTTGGCTTTTGAGAAGTCGAGAGGTTTCTGTTTCTTTCAGATTTGAGTTTCGGTGGTTTTGGCCACCACCCTATCTTTTTCGTTCACCAGTGTTGACGGACAACGTGTCCATGTTCTTTCAACTTTCGAGTTTAGGGGAATCGATGAGATAAAGAGTTTTCCTCAAAATTGGATAAGTTTAGGAGTGTTCTGAGTGGAAGTCGCATGTCATTTCGGTCTTCATGGGTGAAAATTCGGTTTGTAGACCTTTTTGCTAGTGTTCTTAATGGTGAAAGACCTTCTCTTCTGTGAGCTTCATGATAGGTAAATCAGGGTATTAGATTCACTTTTATGCTTCTTACTTTCTGTTTCTTAGTATAAAGGTTGCGCTTGTATGCTAGTCCTCAGCTTGTATTTGGTGTATGGTATCTTCGATTTCTGTAGTTAGAAATCTGTATTTGGTCCGCCATATTCAAACTCTGAATGGGGGAGGCCTGGTCTGGGTCTGGGCCTGGATTGTTTCTGGTCTGGGTCTGGTTGGTCCAGGTCGGGGTGACGAAAGTGTCGAGGTGTTCGTTCTTCTTCCGATGTGAGACTTCTTTCTCGACCTTTCGGGTGGTGGATTGTAGCGGCTTCGGACGTTCATCTCTTGGCTTTTTGGTCAGGCGTTTCCTGGCTTCTCCCTCGCTCTTTTTAGTGTTGCATCGGCATCTTTGGCCTTTCTTGTGTGGGACACGTTTCTCGACTTCTTTGGTTTTGATTATTGAGGATTGGCTTGAGTCGTGCCCTGTTGCTGTGCTGGTGTTGGCCCCAGTTCCTTGAAGGTTTTCTGGTGCAGCTCCTTCTCTGGTTCAGAAGTGTTTGCTTTGCTGTTCACCGGATCTGCCCTTGTGGTCTTCGGGTGCCTTTTTTCAGATCTACCGTGGGAAGCGTTTCTGATTGTGGATTCGTCGTGCTTCTGGACTGGTCTCTCTTCTCTGTGGGTGATAAGGTTCTTGTATCACCTTAATCTTTACCTATGACTTGTTGGTATTTTGCTCATCCTTAGGTTTAGGCTAGTTCTGATTTCCATTGTATCCCCTTCCATTTTGGGGAAGGGGTCGTCAGTCTTATAGGTGTTGGCCTCTAACGAGTAATACTGGGTCTCTTGACCTTGGAATCTTCGAGTCCTGCATCTTTGGTTTTTGAGTTTCAGTGATGTTTCATCGGATTATCTTTGCCAATTAGCGATGTTGGTCGTCGGCGTGTCGGTACCCCTCAACTCTATGAGTTTGGGTGCCGATGAGATACAATATTATCCTCACGTACGAGTAACATTATGGATGATTTCTCGGTGGACGGCTTGCTTTTTTTGAGCTTCATGGTTGACAAATCTGGGTTCCAGACCTTTATTTTTATGGGCTTCATGGTTGCTAAATCTGGGTTCTAGACTCTCTTTTTAGTCTTTTTGTCTTGAGCTTAAATGATTGTCATATTCGGTTTTGAGGCCTTTGTACTCACTACTACCGCATTGAGATGCAGAGGTTCCTTGTATATGAATGCTCTTTCATGTATGATTTGTATTAGGTTATTCCCCTCGCTGGGATTGTCATGAGGTTGTGCGGGCATGCCAGCGCTCAATTCACTCTGGTCTGTAGCTAAACCTTCATAATGTACTCATTTTCTCTATCGGAAAAGGTTAATTTAATTTTTTATTCGTTGATCGAAAAAATAATATTTGCTTTACTGACAAAAATAATAGTAGATCATATGGATTAGACCCGATCCACCCGTATATTTTCCTGGATGAATTCCACCAAACATTCATCTGTTATGAACGATTGTGGATATAAAAAAAATCCAAATCCACATACATAGAAGAATGAAAATCTCTTCCTACGATTACGGTATCAGCTCTATAAACACCCCTAGCATCAGGGGTGGGCATTGTCGATTAAACCGACCATGAGTGCCAGTTTGACCCCCAAACCGCAACTCCGCGGTTTCATTTTTTTCGGACCTCTGTCGGAACCGGAACCCGGAATTTTGATATATTTCGACCACCTTGGTCTTGGTCGGTTTTGTCGGTTTTGTCGGTTTTTTCGGTTTTGTCGGTTTGAACCGACCACCCATATTTGTGTCACGCCCCAAATCCGGTTTTGGCCGGACTCGAGACGTGACCTAAAACAAACGAGGTAAAAGTAATAAAACTGTAATAAATTCTTTTACAACTGAAAACGAGTCCAAAGTATTTCTCAATAATCCAAAAACAGAAGTCAAAACTTGATAAGTAACATAAGGTAAATAAAGTTCAACAACGTGGACCAACACGTCTCTAATACAATCCTCAAGACATCCGGAAGCTTCCGAGCCTCGAATTTCCCCAAATCTCAAGCATACATGTACACACAATAAATAAACAAATAGGGGTGAGCTTGCGCTCAGTAGGGAAAATCGTAAATGACCTTAGTCTCCAAGTTTAATATTAAAACTGTTTTAATTCGATGTCACAAAAGTATTTAAAACCCTTAGACCAAAGGATGTAATAAACAAATAAGAAGTAACAATACCAATAGTGCATTCTCAAGGATAACGATAACTTCCCAGAGAATAAATGGAGAACATTATAATAAAATAGAGACCCATCACTCTGGGAACAAGTAAATACTATTAAACAACGAAATGTTATGGAATCCGTTGTGATGAAATAACATCGCTTCTCCAAGGCTGACAGTAACTTAAAAGAAGTTCATATTAAATACTTTAACGGATCAATAATAGTGAAAATGGGAATAATCAATATCTTGCCCACCACTCGCTTTCTCAAGCCTCCGATCCATGGATAGATTCTGGGATCACCTCGGTTCTCACATTCCGATCCACCAGAGTATCCATATAATATCAGATTTTCCCTCGGTCCAGAGGAAGCACATGCGTCGGGGCACCGGAAACAATCCCAAATGGGCGCTTATCATCGGGATTCCCAGAAATGCCTCCAAAGGACCATATGTCATAGGGGACCAAGTAGTGCACCCACTGGGATGCAGTTCCTTGGGGTGAAACCATAAGTAATCCTTTCCCCGCAGGGTAAAATGTCCAATTGCCCGCAGGCCCAATAACCAATGCCCCGCAGGGTCCAATAACCAAATGCCCGCAGGCCCAATAATCAATGCCCCGCAGGGTCCAATAACCAAATGAATATCCCGCAGGATCTGCCAATACTCAACTCTCATAATATCCAGTAACCAATGAATATCTCGCAGGATCTGCCAATACTCAATTATGATAATATCCAGTAACCAAAGAATATCCCGCAGGATCTGCCAATACTCAACTCTCATAATATCCAGTAACCAATGAATATCTCGCAGGATCTGCCAATACTCAATTCTGATAATATCCAGCAACCAAAGAATATCCCGCAGGATCTGCCAATACTCAATTATGATAATATCCAGTAACTAATACACTCATGCTCTAAACTCAGTCCATATCTCACTGTATCTGTTCAACTCCAACCACCACAAAGGCACCGGATTACCCCCCCCCCCCCCCCCCCCCACCCCCCCGGTGTAGTACCGAACCAAGCAAACAAACAGACAAACCAATAAACGAGCATACATTCAAGAATAAGAATAAAGGAACAAGCATTTCATTCATCCATCAAGCAGCACACGTCGGAACACACTTTCATCACAACCCAGACAACCAACACCATTTCATACTTACCGTACACTTACCTGTCACCAACCATCGGTACATCGATCACCTGATTGTACCCCTTTGGCACAACCAGTCATACTCGATCATCCGTTCAACCAACAATTATATCAACATAAACACTCAATCAACCAAGTATGCTTTCAACCAATCAATCATCATGTGAACGAACAAATAGGCATTCGATAAGACAAGCTAATCTAGTTTCATTAGACTCTTAAGTTAACCCGACAACAATCAATCAAGCATGTGAACTTAGCATGCAACTAATCCGAGAGCTCTTCACAGCCTCTCTACCAGTAAATCAAGTTTCCAAGTATTGAAAGCACATTTCACTAATTGTCATCGTCCTAAGCATGCATACTAGACTCATCCATTTATTAGTAGTTGAAATACGATTATTCTAGTTATACGCATCCTATAGGCAATTCTAGGACTTTTCCGATTTTATTATCCTAATCATGCATTCTAAGCGTTAATTACGTAATTAAGACTTTCCCTACCTCGTGGTCTTCTTCTAATAATACTCTGTTGTAAAGTCGAATAGCCTCTCCTCCGTTCTTCACACGGGTCCCGGAGTGATCTTCGTCTTCTCGGGCGAAGTCTCAGCTCTGGGTTTTTAACAGTTAAACTTACAATCAGAACACGTGTTGTACAAAATAAAACCACACTTTTCCCTTTAAACTCGAACGGTCAAAAGTAAATTCAAACGTTTCCCTTTTAAACTAGATAAGGATAAAAACGGGGTTACAACGAATCGGGTTCGAGCACCCGAGCACAGAACCCGGCGCATGTTTTACGAGACACAGATCCCATTGCCCGGATCCCTAGGCACGGTTCTCGAGGCTCGATTCCCGAGGCACAGGTTTCGAGACACGATTCCCGAGGCCCGATTCAACGTTCCGCTTTTTAATTCCCATTCTAAGTCCGGTTTACTCGTCTGAGGTTTCAAGTTCGTTCATCAGTCCAAAACCGTTTTAAAACAAAACTGATTTTAATTCCTTTACTGTTAGGTTCAACAGATTTCGTTCCACGGAAAGCTCAAATCCAGAAGCATGGGAAGGAATAACAAAAGAGTAAGAAGGTTCAGACAGATTCCGGCCACCGGCGATGACAAAACCGACCGGGGCTTCACGGATTTGTGCTCACCGTCGGGAAAAAAGAAGGCGACGGAAGAGCTGAGCGCGACGGTCTCTCGCCCGACTAAGATCTGGATGAGCCCGACGAGGGAGGGCTCGGGTGAGGACGTTGGCGGCGGTGGCTGGACGTGGACGGAGAGGAGGAGGGTCGGAGATGGTGGCGGCGGCGTGTCTGCACGGAGAAGAAGGTGAAAACGAGAGGAGACGGTCTGGTTTCGAGGGAGAAGCGGGAGATCGATGGAGGCGGGGTAGGGTTATGGTGGGTTGAGGCTGAAGACGAGGTGGCCGGAGTTGGGGAGTGGACGGCCGGAAGATCTGAGGACGCTGGTGAAGAGAGTGAGAGGGAGAGAGTGGTCGGCGTTGTCTGAGTAGAGAGGAGGAGTAGGGTTCGACGAAGAAGAAAGGGAATCGGGGGAGGTTCGGCTGCGTGAGGAAAAGAGGCTCGACAAAAAAAAATGAGCTGCAACCCTAAAAGGATGGGTCTTATAGCTCGGGCCTGGGGCTGAAATGGGCCTCGACGACACAGTGGGCTTCAAGGCCCAAGGACTGGCTGGGTCAGGCTGGCCCGCGCGCCAGGCCTGGTCCAGATCTGATCCAATTTTAATATATAAGCATATATTTTTTTTCATTTCTTTTCTTTTCTTTCCTTTTTTTTTGCAAACGAACCAATAAACGACTCGCTCCCCAACTCAACGACGTCTCTTACGATAAATTATCGATAGATAAAAAAAGAAGGTCTTTACAATATGAATGCAATGTAAAATTAAAAATAGAAGTTAGAAAATATACCATCATCCACAATTTGCAATTTGTCCATCTCAACCTCTAAAGCAGCTATGTTGAGGAGTTTAGGTGGAGATTTTAGCCAATCCTTAGTACAAATCAAGGCTTGTACAATCTCCGTAGCCAAGGAACTCGTGAATTCATGGACAATTCTACTCCCATCACTGAAAGCACATTCACTAGAAACAGTTGTTATTGGAATGGCTAGAACATCTCTAGCCATTCTTGATAGAATGGGGTATCTGTTTTCATTCCTTGACCACCAAGTCAAGACTTGAAAATCAGTTGAATCATCCACTTCTATCTCTACGAGATACTTCTCTAGTTCAGATTTTGGTGCCCCATCAATCGAGTTTTTCAGCCTCTTATATGCCTCAAACCTTTGGTGTTTGGCAGATTTGTCGGTAACAGCTTCTGCTTGTGTGGAAAATTGTGTTACCGACTCATTAGATTGGTCATATTCATTGCTGTACTGAGAATACAGTTACTCCAAAGATTTTTTCACTAATGGGATGAGTATGTTTGAATTTTCAGTAGTATACATGGTTTGAATAAGATAATTCACATAACCAAGTTTCTTTCGGGGATCAAATATGGGTGCAATGAATGTAAACACATTTAACATACCAAGATCCCCAAAATTCTTATGAAATTTCATACTCATCTTGGCAGCCATGTTTCGCCTATCGCTGTTCTCATGTCCCAAACCCACATAAATGAATGCATGAAAATCAGATATTTCATCCAATATCAAGTTAGATGTAGCATATTTTGAACCTGATATTCTCACCTTATATCATAAAACTGCCCTAGGAAAGACATTATAGAATTGCACTCAACCCAATCCCTCTCACATAGTCTACCAAGTTGGGTCTTGTCCTTACAAACCTTACTATCCATCTCTAAATTCAGGGTAGGGTCTAGCCGACAATAGATATCAAAGGCTTTTTGTAACCTACAAGCTGACCTAAGCATTATATAAGTCGAATTCCACCTGGTTGGGACATCTAAGGACAACAACCTTGCTGTCCTATAACCAGCTTGCACAACAGCCAACTTGAACCTAGAAAGTCTCATAGGTGACAACTTGATAAACCTAATAGCAAATAGGATTCTTTCTACAGATTTTCCAATCATACTAATCCCCTCATTCAATATCAGGTTCAAGATGTGTGCAACACATCGCATATTCATAAATCTACCATCTAACACCGAGTTACACAAAAAATTATGTTGTGAACTCAAATGTCTTATGGCACCATCGTTGGCACTAGCATTGTTAATGGTAATGGTCATGATCCTATCTAGACCCCATGCATTCAGACAAAACTTAATTGCTCTTCATATGTCTTCCCTTTTGTGGGAAGTAATTGGGCAGAAGTTGATAACTTTCTTATGCAGCACCCAACTATCATCAATAAAGTGAGATGTGAGGCACATGTAGTTGATTTGTTGGAGACTCGTCCAAGTGTCCGTGGTAAAGGAGATTCTAAGGGTCGATTTTCTGAAAACTCATGGAGTTTCAGCTTTTCTGTTTAGTACAAATGACATATATCCCTCCGGATAGTATATCGGGAGGGTACCACAAACATTGGACATACAACTCTCATCAAATCCTTAAAGCCCTTATGCTCTACAAAGCTAAAGGGCAGTTCATCAACAAGAACCATCTTCACAACTGCATCTCGACCAACTTGTTGATCGAAATGCCAACTTACAAGTTGGGCATCACTACCACATTCTACAGGCTGGAATGCTAACAATTGTTGGGTATGGTCTAGTCTCTTAGGGTTCTTAAGACAAACCTTATAATGACCTACCAAAGTACTAGTCCCAGACTTATTAGAATTGTATCTATACTTCTTACCACAACACATACATTCAGCAAACTTCTCATCATTCACAACTATGATATTGAATATTTCCCATGCAATAGAACTGTGAGGAGGTGGTTTAGAGCCCTTACCTGAGGATGCAATTGTTGTTGCATCCTTACCACCAGCTCCACCAGCAGCTCCAACAGCTCCAACATCGATTGTTTGTCCAGCACTTGCAAATGTTGGAGGTGAAGTGATATCATCACTCACCTCCATACATTCAGACACCATCAGACCCTGAAATGAATATGTTATTAGACTAAAACTCATTTCATATGTAAAATCAAACAGTTTATATTTATAAAAAAATCAAACTCAAACTCATGTTACAAGCTAAAATATTTTTAGAACTGTGATTTCATTTTAAAACTCATTTCATATGTAAAATAAATAAAACTCATTTCATATGTAAAATCAAACAGTTTATATTTAAAAAAATCAAACACAAACTCATGTTACAAACTAAAATATTTTTAGAACTGTGAGTTCATTTTAAAACTCATTTCATATGTAAAATAAATCAAACTCATTTCATATTTTTAGAATTGTGATTTCATATGTAAAATAAATCAAACCCATTTCATATTTTTAGAACTGTGATTTCATTTTAAAACTCACTCAATTTGTATCCAAGGTAACATAAAATCAGTTCATATACTTTTAAAAACTAAAACAGATGATAAAATCAGTGCAAATAAGACCTAAATCCTAACATGCAAAGACTAACTCAGTAAATCATACAAACAATAATTGCTTTTATAACATTAAACTAACTCATTTTATTCACATGCTCAGAATAAATCAAACCCCAAAACCTAATATGCAAAGAAACCCTAACCCGAAATCCCCTAACATGCAAAGAAACCCTTACCCAAAATCCTAACAGTCAAAGGAACCCTAATCCTAACACTGGTTTAGAGTCCTTAAAACTGACAGAAACTCTAACAGTCAAAGAAACCCTAATATGAAATCAATTAAAGCTAAAGGTTGTTTGTAGTTATACCTTCCCTTTATCCTTGTTCATCTCCTCCGACGAGCTTGAAAAGGATTTGAAACCTTCTGATTGCCCTCCAGACCTCGGTCCTGTTCTTGATGTCTGAGAATCTCTCATCTCCTCTTCTATTTAACGACTTTGAAGCCGCTCAAACTCAACGGTAACAACGCCGGATATCGTCGCATTAAATGCGAAGGATCTCTTTCTGAGAGCTTGACAAAGAGCCACAAATATACGACGACAGAAAGGTGAAGAAGAGGTCGAGGAAGGAGGGCCTTGAGGGGTTTCGATGCATTTTCATCTCTGAAAGAAGGGACTAAAGGAGATAAGATTCAGATTTGGGGTGAGGCTCAACAGGAAGGACGATGATGTGAGGTGCGACGGGAGAGAAAGCGCAGAGAGAGAGAGAGAGAGGAAGGTTGAGTTGAGAGAAACGGTAGAGAGAGAAAGTGTTGGAAACGAAACGATTAGGGTTAGGTTAAACTGAGCCAGAATTTGAACGGACGGCTGGGATTAACCTTTACAAATCAATGGGTGAGATTGAGTCAGACAGATTGGGCTTGGATGGTTAATGGGGTGTTGTGCTTGCTGGTTGGCCCAAGTCCAAAACCTTGGGCCTTAAGAGCCCAATGCTCCGGTCAGTTTTTTCTAACCACCGGTCCATTAGTCCCAGACCGGTCTCCGACCAAAGTGTCTCCTGTTCAGGGTTTTTTACACCGGAATCTCATCGGTTTTTTCCAGTTCCGGTCTCAACAGCCCAAAAGGAGGTCGGAGATGGTCGGTTAACCGCGGTCCGGTTAATTTTGCCCAGTCCTACCTAGCATCATGTTATTACTTACTATAGTTATTTTGTATCTAATTGTTGTCATCCATTGAATTTTTTTCACATAATTTTTAACTTGCATATTCAAAGTTCATGGTTTGTTAAAATTTACAGATTAATGTCATGGACAGACACAAGCCTTTGTTACTTGAGGTTCAAAACATCTCTATACTCTAAAATTTAAAATTAAATTTTAATTATAAATAAACGATAATAATTTTTATAACTTTAAATTCTAAAAGTGTATGGAAAATAATAAAATAAAATTTAGAACTAATAAGATTAAAAATAATATAAAAATAACCGACTATATCGTCTGCTAGGGCTTAGAGAAAAAGCTCCGCCGCACCACCTACACACCATGACCATGGCCTATGCCATGGTTGTGTTTCTCCCTTATATGCATTCTCTCCCTTGTGTCCCCCCTGAGGTTCCTGCGAAGGTCTTTTCTCCTAGGGTTCCCTTCGAGGCGCCTCTAGTCATCGCGACGTTGGCCTCCTCCCGCCACCGATGAAGCGTTCCTCCTCTGCAACTCTGGTGGTTTCCGTCTCTGAAGCCGTCGTCTCTGATGTTTCCGAAGACGTCGCCGCCTCTGCTGTCGTTGACACCTCCGGCCGTGGCCCCGAGGCGGAGAGGATCTCTGCGGTGGCCCTGGATTGCTTCCTCCTCAAGCAACGGCCTCGTCCCGCTTCCTCTTAACCCTAGATTACCGATTTCCCGAGCGTACCACGACCTTGCTCTGTTTCCTGCTTCGAGCGACGCGTGGTTTAGGGTTGCGCCTTTGCCTTGACCTCCGAGGGTTCGACGGGTCCCGCCTCGACATCCATAGGTCACGCCTCCCCGCCCTCTCTAGCCTTCGGCCTCTCCGCGGTCTCCACTGTCGGCGCGCCCTTTTCCCTGGCCTCCACCACTCTAACTGCCTTGGCCCCTTTCACGATTATGGATCTGACTAACCGGAAGATTTTTTTCTCTTTTTTTTGTGTTCGTCTTTGCAGGACCAACACTTGGAAAACAGCGAAACAAGAATTTTCCCAGGAAAGGAACCCCGATTCACGAATCGCCCCTTACTATTACTGTTGAGGTCTCTCAGGATCTCTGGTACTCCATTCCCCCCTCCGCTTTCTATCATGGCCTATGAGGCATCAGAATACCGTCTGTGACGGTTATGATAGTATATGGTCCAGTGAACCTTTGTTCGTTAATACTGGCCTTCCAATGATCGGGGAGCATGTTCCTCGATGCAGGGTAATGTAATAGTTTTAAAGTTATAAAACTGCACCTTTCGTTCAAAATAAATAAATAATATAAATTAAAAAGCGAATTGCGTCTTCCCATACTCTTATTTTGGGCCTGCATTTTTTCGATGGTATTCTACATCAAGTTTCTTCATGTTGGATGGTGACAAATGAGTGCAAACAAATATAAACCGACAACAAAAGAGTATTAGGACATATATCAAGAGTTTGAATCTCCAAAGACCGTTTAGCAACCAGAGGAGCACCATATAATTTATGAAACAACTGTAATAACATTTCACTACCAATTAAGTTGGCACCTCATCAGAGCTTGATGAAACGTCTATCTCTCTCTTAAGTAGGGATTCCACGCACTAACTTTACATTGTCGCCGACCATTCGCCGGTCTACGAAATCCCCCTTCCTCCCTATGCTCTTTCCTACGACGACCTGGTCGAACTGTTGTGCAAACACTCAACGCTCCCTCCCCCATGTTATCTCTATGGTGGGGCTGCCAGTTCTGTCTGACGAAGACGAAGGGCAGGACCTTCCCCACACAAACCACCGACCCGTCAGGCCATGGTTGTACGGGGTACACCCTACACCTAGATTTATGTCAGCACGGGACCAAAAGCCCGCTGGTTTCGCACGAAACCATAATCTTGAATACTTATTAGCATATGGATGAGCACATGGTCAAGGCCTTCTCTTTCGGTCTGGCTTCCATAATCTCACGGGCGTCTGGCGGCTGGGTTTGACCTGGTTCGACTAGATTGGGCATAGAAGTGACGACATTGTTTGGACCGCCCCGTTGGAGATGTTGAGATCTCATCTTGTAGTGGTGTTCCCCTCGGGAGTGGGTCATAGATGGCTTGGTTTGACGAGGACGAGGCAAGATATGGCACTGGATCCCGCCTCGTGGATTTGTATCCTCGGGACCTAAGGACTTGGGGCGATGCTCTTGGGTTGCGATATCACTATGACGGGGGAATGACCTGTGGAGAATGATGTAGTATTCATTCGCGGAGAATTTGATTCATACCGATCAGACAAGGGTTAATGATCATTCCGCTAGACCCAATGATTCTGCAGGAGACCAACATGATGATGATGAGGAAGCATAACTCGTCTCGATATGGTCTTATCCCTCTCCTCATTCTTTTCGTGAGAAACTCCACGGTTACCTGAAATACTAGACAAGGTGTAATTCAGGCAAGGTGTGTTGAATCGAGTCGAACGTGAAAAGGTGATAGATATGCTTCTTTGGACATGTCCGAAACTATGAATGTACTTATGATGTTATCTTTTTCCGTATGACTTAATAATATGAACTATTGTTCCACTTAAAAAAAAAGTTGGCACCCAATTTTATGCATTTCCATTTTAACCACTTCTTATGGATTCAACTTTAAGAAAACCCTGCTTCTGAAGCCTACTCCATGTTTAGTTCACAAATCTGAACCGTCTTTTACCTTTGTTTCACTTCCTACCTATAATTTTTTCAAAAAATGATATTTTCTTGTGTAAAGGTGATGGACAATTTGTAGAAACTAACATTATTTTATGTTAGATTTCTGATACTGTACATTAAGAACTATCAGTTTTTTTTAAAGTAACATGTAGGAAGTAAAACAAAGGTCAGGAACAATTAGAATTTGTAAAACAAGGATGAAGAGACAGTTAGAAAACAAAGTTACCCTTTCAACTTTCCATGTGTTACTCTTAATAACCAAACCAATTTTGTTTTGCTTTAATGCATGTGAGAATAGAGATGATAACTGGTAAGAACATTTATTTAATGAAATCATGATCAGCCATTCACTGGAATTCTGGAAGAACACCCACTTATGAGTACATTTTATTTTCCAGTCCTTTTTGTTTGTGTTTTACAAGCATCTTCCTCCATACCCTGCATTTCTGAGCAGAGCTTGCTTTATGTCTTCAGGGTTTATCATTGTCCTTTGCTCTTCTTCCCCCTTAGCAACATTAGGAATCAGAAACATGATTACTCAATTGATTAAGAAGTTTCTTGTTTCATATTATCTAGAAACAAAGATGAAAATAAAATAAAGGATTTGAAATATGTGGACAGGTACCTGTGAGCAAGAAGCATGCATGGAGAAATCACTGAAGCTGCTTATGACACACTGCTGAATCTCAATCCCCAGAGCTTCCATTGTGCTTACTGTTGATAGCAACAATCCTGGTCTGGTGGGACAGCAGATTTCAATTCTGGTCTCTGCTTTTCTCCTCTCCACATCAAACTGTGGACTCATCAAGATCCATTTTTATTTGCCAGACACTAATATTAATGCACCCAAGAGAGGAGAAAATGCTTTATTTTTGTATACCTTGGGTGAGTTTCTGGACTGTACTTCGTTCTGGTTGCCTATCATGTTGACTTGATTAATGCCTGTTTTGGTTTCTTCTTCATCCTCTTCCTGCAACTTGTTGATTCTGTCTAGAAGCTCTTTCATGTAATCTATGGTGTCTCCGAGTATTGAAGTTCTGTCCATCTGCTGACATTTTCCCGTATAAAAGAAAAAGAAGCAGACACATAAACACAGAAAAATGAAGCACTTTGGTTAGCCTGATGATAAATAACTCTTTTAAGTCTAACCTCTTCTTAAGGTCACAGATTCGAATCCCAGTAAATACACTTACGTGGGAGCATGTGTAGGTGATGGGTTAGATTAGACTAAAATAAGATTAACAATGAAGCAAGAAATTGCAGAAAAATGCACGACCTTGCTTATTTTGGGGACGATTGATCTGAGCATGGAGAGGCGGTCATTCAAGCGCTTCCTCCTCCTCCTCTCCGCCATTAGATTCTTTGAGGGTTGTCCCTGCAGTTTCTTCATCTTCTCGGTCTCTGCACAGCACAGACCCATGTTGAGTTTCAGAGGAGCCATGCCCCCACCACTACAATGCTCTATCTCCACTTTGCAGCAGCCATTGTTAGTGTGAGGAAAGCCAGATAGAACTGATTCTGCAGATGGGTCCTCCGCCATTGATGCGTAGCTGCTGTAGTCTTCTTGATGAAATGGGAGAGTTGCTGCATCGTCAATGCGGTGATGATCTGGTTGTGGTGGTGATGTGAAGGCATCAACAAGTGAAGTGTAGGGTTCAGCAAAAGGATAGCAATTGAAGGTTGGGGGAAGAAGAAAAGGGTTTATTCCTGTTGAGATCAGTCCCAAGAAAGAAGGATTTGAGGTTGATGAGAAGAACAATTCTGGGTTCTCATCAAAACCCCAACCAGTTTGGAGCAAACCACTCACTCCATTACCTAAATTGGGCTCTCTTCTTTGACTTAACAGCTCCTCCAAAATACCATCTTCCGTGAGCTCCATTTTCATTCCCTACCTTGATTCTGAGGGAGTTAGAGTTCCGATATATACAACCATTTAAAAAAATTATTTTAACTATAGAATATAAAACTATAATTAAGACTTTAACTAGCGTGAAGTGATAACATGCTTCAGAGCTCTCGACCTTCTAACCCTAGCTTAACCTAGTCGTTATAGAGTTCCTACTTGCTACTGTCGTCCACGCGCCGCCTGTAGCCGCTGTCGGACTGGTAGTCCCCGTGTTTATCTGTCCTATCGGGTCGCACCCCTCGCAGACCACCTCTGGTGCGGGGGATATATATCGATGGAACTGGATCTTCATCCCTATCCCTCCGTCTTCTCCTTCCTCTGTCATCCCTCTCGTGATCTCGCCGGAGGCTAGCCAGATTATTGGGGGACCCCATTCTCTTCCCAGCTGATGTCGGTTGAGCTTTCTCACTCATCCCCGCTTCTGTTGTCTGGTGCCCTAGATCGGGCTGCCCTGGTGCGAAGTGCTCGTATGCCTTCCGACTCACGTCATAAGGCGACGCGGTTTCGGTCGAACCCTAACCCATCTCCCTAGGCCCACCACGACCTTGCTCTGGTGGCTGGGATGAATGGGGCACGACTTGGAGGTGCGTCTACGCAGGAGACCCCCCCCCCCCCCCACATTCCTTGGCGGTGGGGACGATCACGGACGTGATGGAAACCTCTACGTTCTCCTCGATCACGGTCACGAAAACCCGACTTCAGCGTCTGGTTTGCGATCGTTATGGGGTGCAAAGAATTTCGGTGGAAGTCTCCTCCATGTTCGTACGGCGTGGCTGGACACGGAGGCGGAGGAGGCTGTGGATTCCTTTCAGCGGAGCTGGCCCCGGAACTCCCATTAGGGCATGAGGCTCTCTACCTCTGCCTTTAAGGATGGAGGCACCGGCTGCTATGGGGACCCCGGCGAGGAGGAGAGCCCGGACATCGACGTCGACCCGATATCCTCAAACTCACCTCCTGGCGTAACAGCAAGGACTGATGCGCTTCAATGCGGCACGAGGGCCTCGCCTACGTGCCAAACGTCCGGCTGGGGTGCCGCCACATTCCTCATTTCCTCCTTTCTCTCGAGTTTGAACGACTCCTCCAACCCTCCTTCAAACCCATCCTCCGGCCTCTTTCCGGCCGTGCTCTACCGTCAACAAACGTTTCTCCGGCACCCGCAAGCTACACAACCACAACCGCTGCTCCTCGTCGTCTTCTTCTTCTCCTTCGTCGGCCCCGACCGTGTGAGGCTCTCCCTCGACGGATCCGCTGCCACGGTTGACAGATCTACTGTTATCAACTCGGTCCCTCTACATCCCCCTCTCCTGACGAAGTCTTTGGCCTTCTCCTCGATTCCCTTGCCGGAGTTCTGCTCGTTTTCATCGGACCGGCAGTTGTCAGATCTGCTCCCTCCAAATCTGGTAGCTCGTTGGCATCGGTGGGTCCCGCCTCCCCTGGATCTACATAAACTATCAACCATCGCGACTCCTCCGGTCGATCCTCTCCGCCACGCCCCTTCTCTTGTCGAATGGTCAGATCTGCACCCATCTTTTTTCGGAACACCGCAGTCTGAGCCGTTTAGCCGAGTTCCTGCATATCGTGTTTACCCGACCAGAGCCTTTGCACCAGCCCCAAGTGGATCAGATTTGTACCCGTCGACGCCGCCCGCCTCGTCCCAGACATCAGAGGCCTACCACGAGCAGTTTTCGCATGTCGTTGTTTTTATTTTTTTGTTTGTTTATGTTTTATGTTTTTTGTTGTTCCCCTATCAGAATCTCGGATCTCCGGTAGGTGTGGCTGCCACCTCAGGTGGCTCGTCCAGTCAGGTCTCTCTTACGACGGATCTCTCCGGAGATCCGATAAGAAAGAACGACTTGGTAGTGATGGATTTTCTAGGCGTTGCGTCGCCCTGTAGAAGAGCTATTCGTCTCGTTAGTCGTCTCTCAGATTTTCGAAAACCACTGGTGGATACAACGATTATGTATTTCGTTGTGTGTTGTATGGCTTATAAGGTTTGTTAGCTTTTAATGAATCTTTCCGTCAAAAAAACATGAAAACTGTAAATTATTATTCATGCAAAAGACATTCACGCAGGTACTAGTTTCCACTTTATTTGATTTTTTTCAAAGATATTTGCTAATGATAGGTAAATGCTTCATGATATGTATTGAAGTATGCTAGGTAGATGAGTAGACTCTAGAGCCTAGAATGCAATGGAATCTCCTCTTTTCTGATTATTTTTTTTATGTGTTTTGGTTTTGCTGTGTCAAGAGTCTCAAGACTCAAGATGAATAATTGTCTTTTTCACCGAAATTATCAATCCTGGCGGACCAAAAATGTATTTAAATATCAAGTTGTTGACCCACAAATCTTTGTCACACAGAAAGTTACAGTATTTATGAATATAAACTTCAAAATAGTATCATTGCTGGAAAGAAAATAGTCACCTTCTCGGGAACACCAAAAACTAATCATACTTTGTAGAGGCCCCATTTATTATTTTTGCTACTTTCATGTGGTTAATCATTCGGGCATGTTAAATTAATCAAATAATTCACCTGTCCTCTCAAATCCAAAACTGGTTCAAGAGACTTGTATTTCTAAACCTTTCACAAGAAATTGTCGGCACAAATAACTCGAGGAACACGACCGCTTGTTTCTCATATTACGTAGAAATCGCATGGATATTTAATGAAGGGTTAAATGTTGAAACTTACTCTTATATATTGGTCACGAATACTATGCTATCCTTATTTTCAAAATCACATTTGCGGTATTTTATCTATTGGTCACACGATTCTGTTAGGAAAAATGGACAGTAAAATGCCGTTTTTTCCATTCTTTTAGTCATATGACCTCAAGTGTCATATAATGGATGGTAAAATGACGTTTTTCCCCTTAAGTATTTGACCTCTATATATTTTATAAGGAACAACAACGAGGGTGCAATGATAATGTTCCTTATAAAATGAATAAAAGACAAATAGTTAAGGACAAAACGTCAATTTACCATCCATTATATGACACTTGAGGTCATATGACTAACGGAATGGAAAACGGCATTTTACCGTCCATTTTCCTAACGGAATCGCGTGACCAATAGATAAGGTACCGTAAATGTGATTTTGAACAGGAGGGTAGCATAGTGTTCGTGATCAATACATAAGGGTAAGTTTCAACATTTAACCCTTTAATTAATTTTCTTTTAATTTTTCTCGTTGTACGTAAATAGATAAGCAAACAAACTTCGATCCGTATGGTTTCGTCCTAATTCTTTTTCAGCCCCTGCATTTCTACGGTCACTATCATTTTCAATCCCACATCTTCTTGATCAACATGACATCGTATTCATCGCGTCCGTTGACCCCATTTGTATCCCGCTTGTTTGTTTGTCGATCGCCCACAACCCAACCAACGCGATGAAGACCGTGAATCATACCACAGGAAAACACTACTGTCCTCACCACATATTACCGCATGCTCCCACATGAAATGGCTTACTCTCAGCCTGGGGGCCGACAACTCATGACGACTCCTCGGATGCTGACACCGCTCAGGAGAGGATTTACAGAGAAAGAGGACGGCCCCGTCCTCTAATGATTGCCACAATCTACTGTTTTCACAGGTACCTCTGGGGTACGAATGAAGGAGACTCGTTGGTACCCCTCCCTTCCTGAATCGGATGACTCCGGTACCCCTACCCACCAGATGGAGGAGCCCCACTAGTACTTCTCCTCTCTAGGGTCCAATGGACCCAACACCCCCACCTAAGGCAGTCTGGATTACACGGACAATGCCAAGAAAGTTGGCCCCGATGCGCAGTAGCGAGTCGCGGTGAGCTACCATGCGGTTTCCATGAGTCAACTAGGGCACTTCGGGGTGTGTATGAGGAACCACACCCCGACTTTTGTGAATTAGATATCTTTTGATTCCCAGCCTCCTCTTTTCCCTACCATACTCCTTGAATGATGGCTACGACATAACATGATTGTTCAAGTCGAGACGCGAAAAGTCTCATGCATCCGCAACGCTAAGCATAGTTCGAATAGGGAGCCACCCCTAGCCTCTCCATGAGTCTCACCTGGCATTTGGTCATATTATCATTTTTTCGGTCGACACCAAAACTGTATCTCATCCTGCCAGTTTATTTTAACTTTGTACGGTCTTCATGGCCTTCGTATTTCTATATCAATAAAAGTTTATCCGTATGCTAAAAAAAGATAGTCAGCCAACAATTAATGATCAATTAGTTTAATGTTTAAATTATCAATAAAAGTTCAGTTTCGGAGCTAGTTTTTTCAATGAGGGGGCACCAAATGTTATTTACGCTAATGTTTGTAAAACTCGGCCAATGTCTAGGCGGCGCATAGACGTTGATTTTTACAACATTGACTCGATTTGTTAAAATCGGGTGGTCTCGAGCGGAATGGAAAATTTTGGCCAATGTTGTAAAACGGGGATTAATCAGTACTTCGGCGGGGATTAGTCAATGCCTAGGTAGAGATTTATACAACACCGACCTAATTTCTATATTTATCTTAAAATTTTATTATTAAAATAATATATATTCTTAACATATATCTTAAATATATGTTATTTTTATTTTTATAGTTAAATATAAATTTAATAAACATATATAATAAATATTTATTATTACAAGTTTTTTATATAACATAGCTCTTATTTTTCTAATATTCATGTAATATATATTTATTAATATAGTTAAAAAGTATAAAAATACAAATACGATTAATCCTCGACTAATCCCCGACTAGCGTTTAGGACCCCTCGTCGCCCAACTACCGTCTAACGTTTTTTACAACCTTGAATTACGCTGATACATAATGTTAAAGTAATACCAAAATAACATTAATAACATAATATCACATAAAACAATAAATATTTCATTATTGTAAGATGTGATATCAAGACTGCATAAAAAACTAATAAATTAAAATTCTTAACCTAAAATCCTAAACAATAATTTAAATAAGAAAGAGTGTTTAAATTAACTAGATTACGAAAATAAAATTATAAGAAAAATAGATATTAAGAATTAAATTTGAAGGGGAATAATGAGAAAATTAAAAAAATATACAACAAAAAAGATTTACAAAAATTTCCGGGGGGGGGGGGGGGGGGGGCACGTGCCCCTGTACCTCCGTTAGGGGTTGATACCCCTAACTGGAAGCCGATCGAGGTACCTCTAGTTATCCTTATTCCCGTCGTCGTCGTTCTAGTGATATTCGGTTTATCAGGTATTGGTTATTTTTTACCCACCCTACCTATATCCGGTTACTTTACATCCAACTTTTATTTCAACTTTTCCTCGATTTAACCTTTTATTGGTATTTAATCCCTACAACATATTGCAGATATTAAAACCACTATCGATGCTCAATACTCACATATAACTGTCAATAGATATCAAAGAAATCACGAAAAACCTCTTCATTAATGCTTCACCTTGTTTCTTATCCTTCGAAGTAGCTAAAAACTCTCGACAATTCATTTTGAAATGTAATTTATTTTTTCATAATAATAATAATAAATTGACACTTCTTGACTGATGTTAACCTTACATTTTTTGATTTTTTTCTGAACATTAATTGGGGCCCAAATGGAATTTTATTAGGCTTTTGAATATCTTTCTAACTGTAATTAGAAGAGTTATCAAGTTGATCCACAAAACTTAATGCTCCTACATTTTCAAATGTGATTTGATTTTTAAAGTTAATCATCAAATTGAGCAATTCACGAATATCACAATCCCTTTTGTTCATGGTATAACTAACAATGAACGGTGAAAAATGTCACCAAGATATTGCAAGATCAAATCCTATGATAATTTATTACCTACTGCTCATACATCTTAAGATGTTCTATGACATGGGGTAGACTTATAGTTTAAAAATCTATTTTGTTTCCGACTAAGGATTGTTAATAACTTTATTTTGTATTAAAAAATATGGTTTTATTCACTGAAAAGGTAAAAACACATAACATAAAGAAATATGATATGAGCATAGACAATTCCAACTTGTTGATGCTACAACTATAATCGATATGAGCTTGACATTGGTAAATGTGGCCGCCACCAAGATACATAAACTCTAAAACATGTGGTAACGGACTGTGGATCGACTTGGTGCGAACTTTATTTCCTAATTGTTGCTTGGTCTTCAGAGGGGGGCCTGATACTTTCCATGAGAGGTGCGATTGTAAACCATGGATCACAATAGTTGTTGAATGAAACTGGTTAGCTAATGCTAACCGTGTAGGGGTCGTGACACTTCTCCTCCTCAGTGTTCTGTGTCTCAGAGAGCCCCTCATTTTTCCTGGTGAGGTTGCTTTTTAGACCTCACTTGATTCTCATGGGAATCTTCTGTAAATACTATATCGGTCAAGCCCGAGGCCATCTTCCTCGCTGCGATCTTCTTCGGCTGAATGTTGGATGGAAATGGTACATTCATCCCTTTCTCGACCTTCCCGAGTGTTATCTTCTCTACCCGATGCCCCATGATGATTAAGGGTGGTGACTAGATGGAGGAATCCAATTGGCCCCAGCAAGGACATGTCCTGCCTAGTTGTGAAGTGGAGATGACTTGATGTTGCATCTCCCTCCTCGAGCCAAACCTTCCTTTATCTCTACCTTGGGGATGGGATGCTAGATGAGCGTATGAATCAAGGAATATGTTGGTTTCTTGAACAAGATAGTCGATGTCATAGATAGAACAGGGACTTGTGCCCTCACCAATTCGAACCCCGCGAGAAAATCAAAATGAGGTCGTGTTGGATGATATTATGTCTAGATGCGAGGGGTACCAAGAGGTGTTAAATCCGTGCTGAAGTGGTGACCTGGTCTTGCATTTTGGTCGGCCACTAAGGATATGTCACACAAAGGTAGTCCGGATGTGGCAGTCAGGCCCTCATGGGGTCCATGTCCCAATCGGTGGTAGTGGAAGCATAAAAGAGGAAGACGTTCTTACTTAAGACTGATACGAATCAATTTTAAAAACTCTCAAAACTTGAGAACCATAGATCGCCTAAGGGGGTAGTTCAGAAACATCCAAAACCGAATCTGAATCCCCCCCCCCCAACAGAGGCCACATTGGTCACAACTGACCTTCATACAGTCCCTGAGAGTTTCTCCCCCGTGGTTTTCTGTAGCCTCCGTCATGTACTCCGGATGAATGTCCCGTGCTTGAGCCCATAAATGGATGTGATCTAGTTGAGGTGGCGTCATCCATACATGTGATGATATATGAGAGAATAAGAGGATTACGATCAAAACACAACAGTTCGTCTTTCCGCGCCTTATCATTTGTATCTTGGGAAGCAAAGAAGAATGCCAAGATGTCCATCTCTAGATCCTTCACCGCGAGTTCGTCTGAAGACGCTCCCCATGCCTTAGTGATGACCCTTAGTGACGGAAATTCGGAGAAGTTTGGCCCGACAGAGTGTATGGTACTGAAATGAACGCATATTCGTTTGGATCAAATGTGCATGTAGATGAACCTTCTTGGAGGTTCTCGAGGGAAAGCTTGGGCACCAGTGGGGGAGTGGTTGTGATCATCGAGGACATCGTGGGAGAAGCAGGTGGAGAAGAAGGGGTTGGGAGACATCGTATTGTATGCTTCCAAGGTCGCTTGGGTTTGGTAATTAACCTCAGTAAATGGGAAAAAATCATCATCCATGACTCTGCGATAAGTAGCAGAGATGGGGGATTGGTCGCATGCATCAAAGACGTGGGATTGACGAGCTGTGATGGCGTTTGCTAGTTGAAAGAGGGAGGTGACATCATTTGGGTCAAACAAGCTAGAGAGGTCTTTGGGGCTTATTACTATTAGACAATTGTTTGCATAGTTTCAACTTAATTGTTATTTAGCTATACACTCTCTTTTTTTGATCAGCAAGGAAAATTTAAATTAAATGTTCTATGAAGTAGAGAGCAAGTGGTGAAGTACAAGAACAGAGCATTCCAATGGAACCTCAAACCAGAGTCCTCAACAAGCTGAGGAACAGAACAACCAACAAAAAACCTTACAACCAGGGGGTAGGCAACCCCGAAGAACAACACCTACTCAACAAACTCAGAAGAAACAGAAACCACAGCAAGAACGGAAAACCGAAAGACTAACAAGAGAAGGTCTAGTACCTAAAATATATACACTCTTGTGTTTTAGGATAAAGTGTGATATATTTAAAATATCAGAATGATTATACAAGAGTGGAAATAATAAAAAAATGACAAGATAAAGTTCTAGTGGCATACAGTACACTGATCCTATATTAAAAGACCCGATACTACCAGGGGTAAATTAAGAGCGTGATTTCCTGTTTTCTCGGTGATTGGCATAGTAAATCCATAAGTCATTCTCCCTCTCGACTTGAACTTGCATGTGTTGTTTCGGTAGTTGACCATGGAGTATACTATAAAAAGGAGGAGGTTGGGAAGCATATAACATCCGTTCTCTGTGGGCCGGGGTGTGACTCATTTGGGACACCCCGTGGTGTCCTAATGGTCTCGTTGAGATCAGCAAGGTTTCTTGACAGGCTTGGCGTCCTCCCCAACGGGATAGAAATCCCTAAAAGTATTAGTGGTCCAAGTTCCACCGTGTAAGGGATTTCCACCATTATAAGCTCGAATAAGGGGTGCATGTAATTCTTTCCTCCACTCTCTGAATCCTGCTCTTGACGATGAATCGGTTGTGCCCCCCTATTTGGTTTCGAATTCCGAAGGATGGTTGCTGACTGGGACGTATGTCCACTATACTTTAGGTTATCCGTTTTTGTTAAGTCTGTTTTAAAAAAATATAGTTTATAATGAAATTTACCTGGAAGTACATTACTTTTATTTCAATATATCTAAATTTTAATCATATGTAGTGATAAGCCCTTTCGGCAAGCCGCGTCATTACCGTTTCCATATAAAGAAATCTTTATTATATTCTTTTTTCTACAAACAAAGAATGGGACATAGCTGCCGACAATGAACAACGATAGCCTCTGAATGTTCACGTGGAAACGTAAATCTTTCTTTTCCTAACCAGCCATAGTATATGTTGATTGATAATTATATAATTAACTAAAAGCTCACTCATTTTGTTCAATTCCATGACCAAGACAGACGTACCTACTAATTGTCTACTAGACAGTCTGACAAGTTTTTGTATACATTTTTATATCATCAATAGATAAGGCTGCCTATTCGGTCTGTTCATGATTGCATTAGTTCTTACTACCCTTGACAACAATGCACGTAATTGTCATTCAAAGTCAAGTTCTCGATTCAATTACGCTCATAATTTTAACGTAAGAGAAGGATAAAAACATAAAGATCCTGAAACCACTCCTGTTCTTGTGTTCGATAGAATGTTTGGTTGAAGTGGAAAGGTAAGAGCAGCCCACAATATTAGGATAAAGCCAAAACAAAACTGCTTTTGCAATTACTCCATTTTTTGTCTGTTTTCTTTTGTTTGTTATCATCTTCGTTTGACTTGTGTCCCCTTTTTCTGGGAAACTGGCGTCTATATTATTTAGCTTTTCAAATTGTTATTTTGGCAAGTGACAAGTTATTCGCACCACGTGAATGTTACATTACATAGATAATTATGGTAAGTTGCATGGAGATTAGAGCAACACATGCGTTTTGTACGTCTTACAGTAATTGAGTCATAGATTACGGGAGATAGATACTATGATTATTGATATTGATAATCATAGTAAACTAGTAATGCGGTGGCTATTACAACTTTAGTCTTTGCAAGGGTCACATGCCAATCCAGTTTTTCTCTAATATTTGGCCCGTTAAGGAGAATGGGCTTATATGAAACAGCTCTTTATTCCTTGAAGGCCCACGTAATGTGATGCTATGTTCTTCCAAGGCCCGTCAATTTTGGTTTACTGGGCCTCCATCTTATGCAAAACTATTTAGTTTGATGTCATTGTTTCTTCAACTGAGATCTATTCAAAAGAAATATGATGTGTTGCCACACAATTCCAAATTGCGTTGTTGCAACACAAAGTTTGTGTGAGGAGAAGCAGATTCGAGTGTATGATAATAGTTGGATTGTGATGGCAACTACATGCATGCTTGTCGTTGAGATTCTTCTGCTGATGATGATGATGATGCCACATCGAAACTTTAACGTTAGCCCAAACAAAAGCCCACCTTTGTCACGCAAAGTGCACTTCCAGAGGCTTCAACCACTCCAATAGAACCATTTCATCACCACAAACACATACGAAATAGGCGAAAGCAAAAGGAAGAAGTTGGAGCTTGGATTTACTAATTTATTAATTACCAGATTATTCCTTTCTGGAAGGCTGCACTCAGTATATATTCTTATTCTCCTTTATCAAATAAAAGGGAACCGACCATGACATGTAAGTGTGAATTAACTTTGTTGCCATGCTAGATCGTTCTTTACAGGGAATTTAGAACATCTTCAGTTCAAGGCTGAAAATAAAAGGAGGAGAGAAATAATAAAAAAAATAGTTATTATCCGACCGCGCCTTCAATCAGAGGTTAGCTAACTACCGGTGCTATCAACCGATTAATACAAAAAGTGAAGAAAAAGTTTTTTTTTTCAGTCTATAAAAAAGAAGGAAAATATGAGTTTCGGAGTAAAACGGAGAGGGTAAAACTGGAAAGCAAAGTAAAGAATAACTTTACAAAAATGAAAAAAAATTGTCAATGTAAAAGGGGATGAAGATGCATAAGTGTGAATAATGGAGTAGAGTAAACAAAACCTCATCATACCAACAACTCCATATTGTGTATATAACAGGACCCCCAAAAGAAACAGATGCTTTGCTAATCCATTTGCATTTGCTACACAGACTTGTGATTGTGAAAACATGAACGATCCCAAGTATGCTTACCCCTACCCTCCTCCTCCCCCACAAGGTACCCTCTCTCTCTCTTTCCTTTTCCTTAATTTGTTCTCAAGAAACAATATAGTATGCATTTCATATGATTTGGTTTTCAAGCACCATGTCAAAATAGATAAAGTTAGCAACTTTATTGTTGGTTGTTTACAGTACTAGCTACCAGGGAATAAAATGGTCGATTTTGCGATATGGGCTGTTTTGATTTCCAGTTTCTTGGCTGGGGTTTTGTATAGCTCAAAATATGGGTTTGTTTTCAAGTATCAAGGAAATATGATGAAATTTGATTTGATTTTATTGCTTGTAATGATTTTCAGGATACTATCAGGGGCCTCCGGTAATGGCACCTCCACAATACGCTGCTGCTCCACCTCCCCGGAGAGAACCAAGCTTCCTTGAAGGAATGTAAGTTCCCATCTCCTTTTTTTTATTTTGAAATTTCCAGTTATGTGAATTGGGTAATGAATATTTTGTTGTTGTTGCAGTCTTGCTGCTTTGTGCTGCTGCTGTCTCATTGATGAATGCTGCTGTGACCCTTCCATCATACTTGTTACCTGATATTAGTCATCTGTTACAGTTTCAGTCCTGTGTTTCTACTTATGATGCATCTTTATCTCCAAACAGAAGATCACAAACAGTGATCTTTTTATGTGATATGTATTTATATTGCAGTGTTTAGTGCTCTGTTTATTCAAAACTATTTGTTTCCAACCTTGAATTTCCCATATATACTATTGCCATCAGTTTGAGTCTATGTTTTATTTTTCTGTTGATTTCTGAGTGAAAGAATGGTGGATGGTTTGAAAGCTATCAGTTCCTTGTAAGCAGAGAAAAAAAAAAAGTTCTTCTGAAGGGACATATGTATTCTGACCCCTCTTTTTTCCTCTGAGTTTTTGACTAATTTGGAGGTGGAAGACAAGAGATAGACAAGTTTCTCAATTGCACTCGTTTAGGTTTCTTTGTGGGGTCAAGCTGATTGAACTTTGCACCGCTTCTACTCACATGATAGCTCCTTTTGAGACACAGATTGACAATTTCATATTATGTTTCTATTCAAATTGCTACTTACTGACCATTTTTCCTTTCTGATGGAGCTTTTTGGGTAAAATCTGTAACTAGTTTTGAGTTATTCAGACATCATTTAAGCCTGAGGTTGTCTGTGATTTTAGTTGCTTCTTGTTGTTCATCTGCTATATCTCTTCTCTGAGATGAGATTGTACATTTCAGAACTTGAAATTAAAACAGCAATTAGTTATTATCCATGTGTTTGGGGTCCATTTAATGTTATCCATGTGTTTGCATGATAGAAATTATGAGTTTAGTAGCTAGCTGTGTCAACCATGTTTGGGCATTTAAGTGGGACTATAAGTTTTGGATCAATCAATCAAAGAACATCTTATTTCAAATAATGTAACCAAACATACAAGTGAAGTGAAACCTATGTGCAAATGAACAGCCTCTCCACATAGACTAGTATCCTGAGAGAGTTCATCAATTACCTAACCTTGCCCATGTTCTTCACATTGAAGCCACCAAATTCTTGTTTCTTCAGAATACTGGATATTATAAAAGCTGATGTTATCCCAGGCAATACCAACCAGTCTTCATTTACCTAGTTGAAAGAAAAGAAGGTTAAGTGCTGTAACTCATGAACCCTAAGTTGGAGTTTGACAAATGGTCATAGCATACCTTGAAAACTCCATCTCTCAAGTTCAGCAATGCCACTGCTTTGCCATAAGGCCATACCTCAGAAAATTCAACTGCAGTCATGAAGTCTTGTTCATGTCCTCGCTTTTCGAAATGGTTGTGGGCATGCTGCTCATATTCAAGCTTCCTTCCCAGGAAAAACCTTACCTGCACATACATGTAGTTTAGTGAATATTCATGTTCAAACTAATTTGTTTGCACATGGAACATCAGATCCTAGATTTGGATTTGGTACCAGTGACCAGTACTGAAATGTACTCAAACAACCCAAAACTGAAGAGAAGTAGAATTTTTTTACAATATTAGAACTATCAAGTTCTTAACTCCCTTGACTCCTGTCTATCAATACAAAACTGACTGGTTCTAGCCAGTTTAGATGGACAGAATAGGCCCCAAGAAAATGAGAAGAGTGAATTAGATTGGATTCATACCATCCTGTTTCCGCTTAGCTCAAAGACATGGCCGTCTTCATTGGATTTCTTCTGAATCTGAAGGGACCAAAGAGAATCCATCAAAGACCACCCCGTTCCCACATACTCTGCAAGAGTACGTGTCTCCCCCAATTTTGTATTGGCAATCACCTCCTTCTTGGCATTGCAATTATCTCTAACTTTTCCATTATTCCTAACATACAACCCAAAACAGCAAATAAGCAATCGAGATTTTGTGTATAAAATGGATTCAAAACCATTTACAGCATAAAACATGAACCATACACACCTCAATTGAAGGCTGATAATGTCAGTGCCAGCTTCATGGATAACACGTGTCACCTTCTTTGCATGGCGATCCTCCACAGAAAGGGGAAGAAAGCAGGAGCTTTTTGATAGAACTCGAGGGCGAACCATGTGGAGTACATTTGGTGCTGGACTGGGACTAGTGAATGATACCCCAACTCGAAGGTAGGTTGGTTCTACACTCACCTTACCATTACTTGGAACCAGCTCCAACCATCTTTCAAAAGAGAGTTTGGACAATGGGGCCAGAAGGTCTTGGACAGAGAGTGAAGTAGATCCAAATGATTTCGATGCCTTAGTCATAGCTAGTTTTGAAGATGAATGGGATTTAAGTTCAAACAGCAGTTCTCCACAAGGCTCACACCGGAAAGAAGCAACTTGTTTCTCTGAGGATTCAGACAGTATACTTAACTTCTGCTTGGCATTGAAGAACAAATCAGGCTGTGTTTTACTAAATGATACAAATAAGTTTCTCTTGTGCCCTTCTGGTAAGTTTTTGACTCCCACTATCTCCAAAAATACCTAGAAATAATGAACAAACAGAAATGAAATGCTAAAATAAAGAACTTCACAAATAACATAGCTAAAAAATGCGTGAAAAAATCACCTCAACAAACTTTGATTCAGGAAGCTGAATTATCGTTATGCTTTCACTAGATGGAACTATGTCCTTGTTTATGATGGTGGGCAAGATCGGAGTGCCTTTAAGAGGGGACGGGGTAGTGCCTCTATACATTGCCCCAGCCCTCCAGTACCTTTTACCAAATGTCTCTTCCCATTGCTTAGTGATTCCGGAAAATCCTACATCCAGTTTATTCCCTTTGGTTCTGTCCGAGTCCATGTCATCATGCTGCAATACCTTGCCAAGTACCTCAGTCAAGTCTTTGCAATAAGAAACCGGATGCAGTTGATGGGTGTGCCAAATAAGGTCAATGTCATATGTAGGAACACAAAAAAGGTTTATTGACCTCTGCCTGTTCCATCTGATTAGATGTAGAAACCCCTTATATCTGGCTATGGCTTCTTCAAGAAAGATATCATTGTTCATATGGGGTCTGCATACCTATTATAATGTTCAAGAAAAAAATGATGAGCAAGAACTTCAATAACAGAATATGAAACCGATGCATGATTTTGAACATCATAACTTGAGAGAATAACATCATTATCTCTTTTCATTATGACATTACCTGGTAAAAGAAAGGACTCTGCCTCCTCACAGATGAAACCAAGTCATATGTGGTACACTTTTCAAGTGCAGACATTTTTTCAGAGACATCCTCGGATAAAGCTCCAGCCAAGTCAAAGTTATAGGGCTCTTCTGGGTACAGTGTGTTCCAAATTTCCTCAGTTTTTCTTTCAGAAGGGCCTTGAACAGAAGATGCCACGTTAGAGTTGTCAAGGATCTTTCCATAGAGTGCCTCACAGTCAGATTTGTATTGAACCTGTATAAGGTAACCGTGAAACAAAGTTTGTAAATTCATTCTATATATCAAAAATATGGAATTAGGTAACGTAGATTTAAGTTAACAAGCATACAGGATTTAGCCTGTGGCAATGCCACACCCATTCACAATCAAGAGGAACAACCAAAGGCCCCTCCAAAACTCTGGATTCAGAATGTTTGGCCAGCAAAGGAAGCCAGAATGCATTGTATCTGAAAATGAAAATCATGTTTTAGGCAAAAACTCAAACACAAAGACCAAACTTCCATAACCCACTCGATGAGAGAGATGTAGAAAGAGTATGCATATTCCATAGTTCAAGAATCATAAAACAAAGTCTTCGCAAAAATAACAACACAAATACTATAACAAGCTTCATACCAGTCAGACACTAAGCAATAGGATGATGATTCCTATAAAGTTCAAATGACCAACCTAAGACTGATGGGAAGAGAACAACAATTCAAGATTGTTTACCTATATATGGCCTTTAGCAGGGTCGGACCTTCATAAAGCCAACGATTCCTATCAACTGCTGAAAGGAACTCAAGGTGCTGCTTTGCTGCAGCTAGAAGGTTCACATCGACAAAAATTTCCTGTGCTTCAAGCCATTCCATCTCTTGTTCTGTATCCATCTTTCAGTTCTAACCTAAGACATGAGACTCCGTTCAATCAATTTAATGATATTGTACAGACACTAAAATTTCAACATAGCGTAAATGAATCATGTAATATGGTCATGAGCCAGTTGAACCATTTATTTTTCATTTTAAGATAATTAATGACCTAATACATAAACATACTACTTCAATTTCTATGATTAAATGTTGTCTTCATAATCAGAAATCACATCTCTTAGCCGTAAATAGAGAAAGGAACATTTTTGGGGAATGAGAAAAAGCCAAGAATCAATCAATAGTACTTACTTGCCGCTTACAGGTTGAAATCAAAATGACAAATTGAGGAACCCAATTCAAAATCCTTGTCTTCAGCTCCGTTCATCAACACAATAGCTTTTGAATTTCCAGACTCTACAAGGATACAAAACCCGAGACTCGATCAATTTCTATTCTTTACACGCATTTTCCCAGAAGACAGTTTGAACTTTCCCAATATGAAAACAGTTGACTTTGAAGAAGTCAGCAAGAACATCAACCATTGTAAATAACTTCGAATGACAAAGGTTTACCTGCAACAGTAAAGGGTAGTTTTCAAGTTCCATCTTCATCGGCAAATGCAGTGTCCGCCGGGAAGATGCTCCGGCGAAGGATTACGAGGTTGATTTCAATAAGAACTGTTTGGGATTTTTCATATAGTCAAAGGGTTGATTAAAGAGTTGAGTGAAATGACTATAACATCCTTTCAAATCAATTAACTACTTTCTTTTTGAAGGAAAATTATACACCATTTGGAAGTTCAACTTGCTTCCCATTTACATTTTCAGCGAAACTAAATTATTGTGGGAATCATCGAGTGTTGTTGACGTTCGATTTTAGTGTTTTGTGCTATAAAGTAAATCTGAAATATATTACAACAGGGTATGCGTGGGCGGCGGCATGGGCTAGGCTACCACTGCACAGAGTTTCATGGGGGATTAGGCTGTTGATCATATAGATGTTCTGAAGGGATCAATGGTCATAGTAATAACAGATGCTCTCTTCTTCATCTTGATCCTATATAACTGATGTTCTATATATGGTTTGGTGTGCGGGATCATACCAACGATTGGTGTGATGTACGACGTTCGGTCTCGTACAGGGCTGCTAATGGTGCACAGAGGTGCGACATTGGGGGTGCACGGCGGCGACGAGGGACATGAGACGAGACATTGCGCAGAGCCGACTCTCTCTAAAACCCTAGGGTTTGAGTTCCACTTTTTGCGATTATCCTTCATCTTCTCCGGCGAAGTACTGATGTTCTCAGGAGACATGGATGGAGGCGAGGCGGATCATGAGGATGCTCTCACTCGGGAGCCAGGCAATCCTCTTGGTCTGGTTTCGATGGGATCGGATGCGGAGGAGGAAACTTTCTCACGGCAACCCATCTCATCGGAGGAGCATGACGCAGATCTCGTTGCAGAGGATCTGGAAGCACCGGCGGTGGCGCTGACGGCGCGAGGTGACGAGGAGGTTTTGATGACTATCACGACGCGGGAGCAGGAGGCACGTGAATTGTGGCCACCGCCGATGATGGCGACGCTAGTGGTGCCTGCACTGTCTGAGTCCGGCGGACGGTTGGAGACGAAGACGGCGCTGCTGAGAAAGGAAGCACGAGAGGCTAGGGTTCCGAGAGAGTTATCTTGGGCCGAGATGGGCCTGGGTTACGGGGCGGGCCGAGTTGTTTGGGCCGTGTCGGGTGGACCGGGAACCGATTGGTTCGGGTCTGGACAGGCCCGAGTCGAAGGGAATCTGGGTTGCAGATCGGCCAGGGGCAGGGTCTCGGGTCGGGTTTCGGGGCGAGATCGGGCCCGGGAAATTGAGGAACACCACAAACGGCGAGGGGCGGAATGCACCCTCGCCTAGATCAATGAGGCCTTCTTGGTCCAGTGGGGGGTTTGCCGGTAATACCGCCTCACTGGACGTAGGGTGGCATCGATTCCACCAAGTACCGGCGCGACATTCTTCAATCAGATCGGGAATCAGAAACTTTACGTTTTTAAGGGACCTCATTATCATCAGAGGGGCGACGACGTTTGTTGGTTCCTCGGGAGGATGCATAGTCCAATTGAGCCATTTCAGTTCTTGGTTACAGGGCTGCCCGGGACGTTGCTCTAGGGCTTCAGTATTGCACTGGAGCATACCTTAGAGTCGATTTATGTCCAATCGGAAACTCCAACACTGGGCCTGCTCGGTCCGTGCCAATCAGTCTGAAGCCGTTGTATCGGTGATCGGAAGACACTGTCACAGTATTCTCCTCCAGACTACCCTAGAACTTTATAGAGTGGCTTTACTTTAAGTTCCATTGTTATTTCAGTTTTCAGTATTTCAGTACTTCATTTTTGTAAGCAAATTTCAATTATAATATAATGATCGCATTTCCTCAAAAAAAAATCTGAAATATATTAATTTATATTTTATATTTTACTGAGGGGTATAGTTAATAATTGCACAAATTAAAAAATTACAATTATACTCTCCAAACTCAAAGAAAAGTTTTTTTGTCGCAGCACCCAAAAATCATTTTTATGGTTGTTGTTTTTACCATGACATATGTTATGGTTATACTTCTCTCGTTTATACACCTTATCTCTTGTACTTTCGTTATGGATCCTGCGAAGGATTTTTTCTATTAGAGTTTCTTTCGAGCCGCCTTTAGCCACTACGATGTTAACCTTTTCTCGCCATCAACGCAGCGTCTCCCGACTTGTTTTGGTCCCTCCTCTACAAGTCAAGGGGTTTCCGCCTCTGAGGCCGTCATCCCTGATGTTGCCGCCACCGTCTTTGAAGCCGTCGTCGTCTTATTTGATGTCGTCACCGCCTCTGATGTCGCTGCCATCTATGATGCCACCGCCGTCTCTAGAGTCGTCCTCGAATTCGCAGCCGCAGCCGACGCGCCCTTCTCCCTATCCTCCAATGCCGCAACCGCCTAGACCCCTTTCATGATTATGGATCTGGCTAATCGAGCCGGTCCTTTTTACTTTATTTGAGCTTGTCTTTGCAGGTTCAATGCATAGTAAACGGAGAATCATGAATTTTTCCAAGAAGGGAACCCCGATTCATGTATTATCTCCCACTATTACTGTTGAAGTCTTTGGCTAATTTTCGGAGCAAGAATTCCAGTATCACCTTCTCAATCCCCGTCTTACTTCCTTGCCTATACGGCATCCCAGCTCAGTGTTAGCTAGCCCACCCAATACCGTTAGAGATGGTTATAGTGTCACGCCCAAAATCCGGTTTTGACCGGACTCGAGACGTGAACTAAAACAATAATAATTTTAATCGAAAATAAAGCCAACAAGTCTCAATTCATAATTTTAAACTTTTTAACAATGCCACGAGTCGACAGCTCGGTAAAAACAACGGTAAAAGAGTTTAATAAAAGAGAAAAGTACGTCTCTATACTACTAGCCTAGGACCCTCGCAAGCTCCCAAGCGTCGAGCATCCATCTAGTACACATTCCGCTAGGACCTGAAAAACAACAAGGTAAGGGGTGAGCTTTCGCTCAGTAGGAAAAGTAGTTAAGGTTATAAGCAAGCGCTCACCACCACGGGTAACCATCCAATTAGGGCATACTAGTACATCACACAACTAATTTCCAACGGAACTCGTAACCACAAACCTTAACTCAAGACCAAACCACACTCACAAACATACTCAAACGAACAAGCACAAAACTGCAACCACAACACTTAACAGATCAACAATATAAAGTAAACAGTAAAAACACAAACACGTCCCGTACCGCAGTCCCCTACTCTGCCGGCTGTCCACAACCCGACTCTATCATATCGTATCGGAACACACAACGTCGGCCTAGATATCTTCCCGACAAACACTCGGGGCACAATCTCAATACGTCATACCGGAATCTCCATACATCCTCCCGGTACTCCTTCGGGGAACGAACAGTCAACACAAGCCGTCGGCCTAGATATTCCATATTGGACTACCCCGTCGATGAAAGTATCGTACCGGAACCACTACCCGGGGAACCGCGCATACGTGGGACCACACCGTCGGCCTAGGTACTACCCTACACCGGCGTACCCCCTCGGTCGTAGGTACCATACCGGAAACAACTCCTCGGAACACACATCAAGATAATATCAGACATCACAATGCCATAATTAAACACGGCTTGCCAAGCCCAACAATCGTACCACAACACGTCACGTCGGTCTATCACTCACCCGACCATATCACATCCAAGGGTTCACGTCATAGAAAACACATCACACTTGCCCACACATAGCAACAACATGCTCACCGGATATACTAATTCTTGACTCTTAACTTAACGACGCAAGGTCACACAACATGCATCTCAAACAATAATAGGAACTTCAATCAGCACACAACCTACGGCTCGACATGGCCAATCTACCAGCACAACAATTTCCCAAGTATTGAAAGCGGCTACACTAGTGAATCACATCCTACATGTTACCAAGACTCGTCCGATTATTATATAATATAAACGATCGTTCCAGTTTTATTATTCCTAGCATGCATACTAGTACTTTCCGCAATTAAACCGGTATCCGCTACTTTCCCTACCTCAACCGAAGAACAACAGCTACGTCTCCTAGCTGCTGACGTCTTGGCTCGCTACCTCCGGTCTTCTCTTCGATCGAAGCCGGACTCTAAAATTAACACGAAAATTTATAATTAAAACCGGATCCAAAGTTAAATTAAAAGTTATGACGGGTTCGATTTAAGTTCAACCGTTGTCTTTTAAACTCGAGCGGGCTAAAAGCGGGGTTATACGACGAATCGGGTTCGAGTACTCGAGCCACGAACATAGAACCCGGTGCACGTTTCCCAAGACACGGTTCCCAATGCGCGGATTCTGAGGCAGACACGGTTCTAAGGTACGGGTTCCGGGGCACGAATCCCGAGGTGTCCGATTCAGCGTTTCCGCTTTTTAATCCAGTTCTAAGTTCGAATAACAGTCCGGTTTAGTCATTCCACGCTTCCCAAAATCGTTCAACAGTCCCAATTTATTAAAACTGATTTTAATCCCCTTTAATTTAAACTGTTTTTATTTTAGATTTCAATTTCTTTTCCTTTTCCTTTAATTTCTTTAGTTTCGGTCTCAACCAAAAGTCCAGATCCCACAAGAACGTTCCAGAACCAAAAACGTAACGGGAAGAACAAAAAGGGAAGAAGAGGTTTTCGGGTCAAAAGTTTCGATCGACAACCGGCGTGACAGTACCGACCGAAGCCTCACGGTGGTCGTGGTTCTCACCGTAGGGAAAAGACGACGACGGGAGGTAGTGGTTGCAGTCGTGGTAGCGGCGGAGCACGGCGGCTCTCTCTCGCCTCAGATCTGGACGGCGCGGTAGTTCCCGTCCCAGATCTGGCGAGCTCGCCGACGAGTTTGACTCGGCTCTGGCCGTGCACGGCGACGGCGAGGAGCCCAGCTACGTGCTGGAGAAGGAGGCTCGAGGGGAAGAAGAAGGAGAGGGGTGGATTCGAAGGAGCTCGGGCGTGAGAACTGGAGTGGCGGGGAGCTTGGCTGAACGGAGAGGAGGAGAGGTATGAGAGAGCTCGGCGATGGAGAGGGGCGGCGCGGGCGTGAGCTGGACGGAGAGAATGAAGGAGACGGTGGCGAGGGTCGGGAGAGAAAGAGAGGGGCGAGCGTGACGAGAGAGGAAGAGAAAGAGGGTTCGGCGCTGAGGAAAACGAATGAGTCAAACCCTAATTTCAACCTTTATACCTGAAGCCACGACTGGGCTTGGGCCCAGAACCAGGCGGGCTCGAGAACGTGAGCTTCTGGCGAGTGCTGGGTCGCACGGCCCAAAACGAGGAGCAGACTGGATCGGGGCGGGCCTGGCCTGGCCGGGTCTACGGGTCGGGTCTGGTCCAACCCGGTCCAGCCCTTTCCTTTTTTTTGCTTTTCTTTTTTAAAACGCCCTCGATCCAACTTTTCGATCCTCTTTCCAAGCACGACGCTTTAAGTCGATAAAACAATTAACGTTTTAAATCTTTTAAACCGGGGCGGGCTTTACATATAGTATGAAAAGAACTGCGACAACTGTGTGCTTTTGTCTGTTCTTCGTGGTCAAGGATTTATTCCTGATGCACTCAGATGTATTTGAAGTTTAAATTAACGAATTGCACCTTTCGTTAAAAAATACAATTGGACAAATTTATTATTATTTTTAAAATATAATTTTTAAAATTTATGGTGCACTAGACATCTTTTCTAAAAGTTTACAATGAGTTTGGACGAAATAAAAACGGTCAGTTTGATGTTTAATTATTTATTGGATCAGCTCACCCTATTACTATAGAAATATCAGTTTCGTGTTTTAGGAAGTGAGATCTTTCCAACTAGATATCATGAGGTTAGAATGGACAAGGGGTGAATGAGAAATTAAAGCTCAAAGATCATTCGTTAAATTTAGTTGTTAAGAAAATTGCAAATGAAAAATGAATCATTCTTGTGTAGTCCCACATGAAAAGATTACCAAACTTTTATTGAGTTTATATAGTGGTGCTTTCTTAGCATGTTTGGAAGAAATGTTTTATGCAGGACGTGAATGATGTAGTGGATTTGGGCTTGTGGTGTCGGCTCTATTTTACTTCGGCCCGCCCGTATTAGAATATCAACAATTAATTTCCTTTTTCAGTTTTGAAAATTGATATGCCATTAAGGAAATTTTCGAATTTTATATTATTTCGAATTCTATAATATTTTTGAAATTATTTTTAGTTTCCGGAATTTATTAATATCGAAATTGATATTTAATTACCAAAATTTTATATTTCCGAAAATTGTTGTTTCTAAAAACTAGCTCTCAACTCTCCCCCATTTCCTATCTAAGCTCTGTTCTAGTTCATTATCTAAGACACAAAATTTATCTGCAGAATTTCTCTCATTCTCTAAGAACAAAGTAATCAATTTCCTCCTGCTCGGTGCTACTTCTCATACACGACGTCTCCGACCGCCTTAGCTTCTTCATCTTCGTAGCGTGCCCCTTCTTCTTCTCCTCGAACGAGGTCATTTAGAGCATGTACAACGGAGCGTGCCCGCGCCCCACTCCGCGCGCGCCTAGGCCGAGGAGCGAGGCCCGCTCCGTTGTGGGCTTCGTTTTTTGCGGTCCGCGCCCCAGAAACACTGGGCTCGCTCCTCGCTCCTCAGTCAGCGCTCCTCGATCGCGGGCCGGCCCGCACTCCTCGCTCCTTCGCTCCCTGGCCACGCTGGGCCTCGCTTGGGCCGACACCTGGCTTCCACCCACGCTGATTTTTTTTTTGAACAATTTTTTTTGTTAATTGTGGGATTCGAACCCCCAACCTCACAACTTAAAGCCTTGTGTTCTACCATTGAGCTAGATAGGCTTTTGTTATTATGTTTCATTATAATCAATTTGATATACTTTTAATTTTGGAATGAAATGCATATTAAAATTTAAAATCAAATCTTCTTTTTAATAGATTATATATTATATAATTTAGTGTTGGATGATATTTCAAATAAAATAACATTTTTATGTAATATATATTTGACCATATTATCGTTTTTGTGTGTATTTATATCCGGTCTGACTCAAAGATTTTTCGTTATAGGCTATGGCAGACCAAAAGTTTTTCAAGTCCGAACTGCGACAACTCCTAGCCACCCTTCGACGACAACCCCAACCATCAGATGTCGGCCCAACAGACGATGATTCTTGAATTTGTATTTTGTTTTGGGTTGTATTAAAAGGGGTTGAATAAAATTAGAAGTTCATTTTTATTCGTGTTAAATTTATTTATGTATTATTGATTGTCCTTAATTATTTATTTCCAAAATTGTTTAAATTATAAACAATTTAAACGGTTTCTGATAACGAATTAAATAAAACAGGAAAATATCAAATAATAATCCAGTCAGCACTGTTCTGCACTCTCAGGGCCTCAGAGGTCCTTTCTGTTGTAGAACACCCACTTTTCTGCACTCCTACTCCCTGACTTTTGTCCAGTCAGCACAAGGGCCTCAGGGCCAGGGCCTCACGCAGAGCCGACCCGTTGTACATGCTCTTAGGGCCCTCATTGTTACTGGAAGTGGAGGAACAAGATCTCGACCATGTCATACCCTTCAAAAACAGATTAATATGTAGCTCATTAGTTGATATAATTCTTCAAAAACAAATTTGATGATACCATTTTGGCATTTTCTAGAGTGGAGGTGAGGCTAGCTGGACAAAACTGCCAATTTCATTACTACTGAAACTGCCTTGTTCCGATTTAAATAGGAACACACGCTAGAAGGAGGGGTCGAACCTCCGACCTTGTGGTTAACAGCCACACGCTCTAACCAACTGAGCTATTCCAGCTGATACGTTAGACGTGTGCCACTAAATTATCTAACGATTTAATGCATCAATAAATCAACAATCCATCAGATTGAAAGCTTGAGGCATGTGGCTAGAATTGTTACACATTCTTCCCAAAAATTGCTGATGAAAATTTTATGTGACCACCAATTAGAGAAGAATGTAATACTTGTCCCTCATTATCAATCCTTGATAATGCATCTGCTACAGATTTTTCAGATCCCGCATTGTACTCAACTGAATAAGATAGGCCTATGAGCTTGATCATCCTCTTTGGTTAACAACGCCTTGTTAACTTTTGTTCCAAATAATGTGCTTTAGACTTTGTTGGTCTGTTCTAATTATGAAAGGCTGATTGTGAAGTAAAATTTAGAAAGGGAGAGAAGAGGCTAAAACAATTAATAACAGAAAATACCAGTTAATTAATTAAGCAAGCAAGACTGATCATTAAGATTTGATCAACAACAAGTAGCCTTAATGGTAGCCGCCATCAACAGCCAGGTTGTGGCCGGTTACAAATTCAGATTCAGTTGAGGCTAGAAACAATATTGCATCCACCACATGTTTGACTTTCAACACTCCTTCCAAAGTCGAGGTGGACTCGTAATACTTCTCAGCCTCCTCCACCTGCAGGCCCAGCGCGTTGCATACCATCGGCGTCGCCAGAGGCCCCGGAGACACCGCATTCACGCGTATCCCGTGAACGCCAAGCTGCCTACTCGCCGACCGCACCAATCCCAACACCGCGTGCTTCGACATGCTGTAGTCCGTCGCTACTTTCGACCCCACGCTGCCCGTCACGCTCGCCGTGCAAATTATGCTGCCCTTCACCTTGCCCTCCACCATTGCACGACCCGCGTGCTTCACACACGCCGCCATGCCGCGTACGTTGACGCCGAACATGCGGTCAAGAGCTTCTAGATCCAAGTCTATGACGGTTTGGAAGTGGGCGCAGGTACGGGAGACTCCGGCGTTGCTCAGCATGATGTCGAGCCGACCGTAGGCGTTGACCGTTGAGTCAACTAAGACCTTGACTTGCTGCTCGTCGGAGACATCGCAGTGGATGTAGATGCAGCGATCGGACCCCACAGATGCTGCCACGTCCTTACCCTTTTCGTCCTGGATGTCCGCTATCACCACGGCCAGTGCTCCATGATTCGCAAAATGGTGTGCCGTGGCCTCTCCGATTCCACTGGCTCCTCCGGTGATGATTGCCACTTTTCCTTCGAGTCTTCTTGCCATCTTGTTTCAGTCAACCGTTGGTTGGTTGAGACACCTTTTATCACAATTCTTCGGTCTACCCTAATATTTGCTAAACGGGTAATAAAAAAAAATCAGGGGTATAATCCTAAAACGGATCATTAAGTATAGACAACTATCAATCGTAGGGGTGAGCAACAGCCGGTACCCGCCTAAAATCCTAAACCCATTATCCAAACCGTTTTTCCCAGTTACATAAAACTCGTATCCATCCCCATTACCGGTCGCTAAAGGGAAGGCCGATAACCGCCCGTCCTCACTACTGGTCGGGAACGGTTATAACCAACCAACCCAAGCCCAATGGACTTCTTATTGGACCTACTAAAATAAACATTCAACTTAATTCCTACAATTCAAACTGAATTTCACACAATTTAACTTAATTCTATAAACCTGCCTATTATAAAACTGATTTCAGTTTAGAGACTTCAAACATTCAAACAAAACACAACAATTCCTACAACTTATACCTCATAATCATATAAAACATCGTCTTACACAACACGGTCTAAGAAACAATTTTTATTGTACAACACAAAAAGTTGAACAAAAAAATCAATTTTAACTAAACTGAAATCGACCTATTACAACAAAAAATCAAATTCAAGGTCCAGTGGACGGGCATTGACCGGGTAAGACCGGTTTGGGTCACCCAAACCGTTGACCGCCCATTGACCTCCGGTCTAGTGATTTTCAAACCAGCTTTGGCTCAGGTAAGACCGGTTTCGGGTATTCCGGTTACGGGGACGGCCGGACACGACCGATTTCCGGTGATGGTCGGTTTTTTGCTCAGCCCTAATCAATTGACATAATTGCAAGAAAACAAAATAATAGAATCACATATCGTAGGACAATTACTAAATTAAAAATTACTCTTTCACCGAAGTATTTCAAAGGTGTCGACAAGAGAATGTTGTGATTGCGGCCGAAGAAACTGGTACAGCGACTGAAGACTGTGGGGTAAGGCCGAATAAATTATATGATTCGAATAAGCATAAATCGACTCTGAATTGTGCTCCAATAGAATACTGAAGCCCAACAGTGATGGCTTAGGCAGCCCTGTAACTAGGGACAACAATGGCTCAAATGGACTATGCATCCTCCCGAGGAGCCAGCTGACGTCGTCCCTCCTCTGATGATAATGAGGACCTTTAGAAACGTAAAATTGCTGGTTCCCGATTTGATTGAAGAGTGTCGCGCCGGTATTTGGTGGAACCGATGCCACCCTTCATCCAGTGAGGCAATATTGCCGACATACCTCCCACTGTACCACGAAGTCCATCGAGGCGAGGGTGCGTTCCGCCCCTCGCCGATTGTGGTGTCCCTCCATTGGACTCCACATGCCCTCTGAGCCAATGCTCAAGATTAACGTCAGACCATTGAGGGAACGAGCACTACTAGCTGATAGGGACCTCATATCGCTGACTGAGGACCAGGTCCTTACGGTGCATGTCCATTTCGCAGTCAGACGAACAACAGGTGTGGGTCGAAGCACCATCTAATTTCTCTCGTTGCCTCCACTCTGTCTTTTGTCGTTGTTATTGTGGTCGGCTTGCCCGCCCGAGATCACCCGAAGTCACCTTGACCAACAAATTTCTGTTGTTCTGCACTATCCGCCACCACCGGTGGTCGGCCGCCTCAACACCTCATCCTATCAAGGCATAGAAGCCTCTAGAACCACGCGGCCAACTGGATCTCACCGCGCTCACCACCAAATACCAAAGGACGATCGGCCAGGCCACAACCATCCCTCCTTTCGAGAGAACCACCGAGGACACAAGCAATAGCAAGAGACGTCGCCACAAACACGAGGATACCCACGAACGGCGTGATGAATGGGATCGGACCGTACATGCACAAACCACTACCGAGAGTCTCTCTGAGCAGCTTTTCCACCTCCTGGAGCTCTCTGCCCGAGAAACCCAAACCTTAGCTCTATGGAGCTCTTTGCCACCGCCTTAGACAACTTTGTGTCACTATTGTCGGTCTTATCCCATTGTCGCTTGCACCTATTCAGTTCTCGGCCCGTGTGCTTTCTCCTCACCCATCTTCTGTTATGGTGCTTCCTTTCAAACCAAGACACAGACAGAGATCGAAACAACATCCATATGGTTTAGCTCTCCGATCTCCCTCTCCTCAGCGTTTGCTAATCCCTTGTCCCTATACTCCACGACACTCGTGACCTTCACGTCGGGGTTCTCTTCTCCAACAACTAATCCACGCCGAGTTCTTCCTCTTAAGGTCTCAACCGTTGCTTCCTCTATAAGCAACGTTAGGGTTGGAACTTCTCTGCCAACCATCACCCTTGTTGAGGGATCGAATGGTCTAGCGCCGTCCACGGTGGTCTCCAGTCCTACTCCATCTGGTGCCTCGTCGTCTCTTCCTGCTCCATCCGGTGTCACGTCGTCACTTCTTGGAACTATTGGTGTATCCCCCCCCCCCACGGTAAAAGGATCCGCTGCGTGGGAAAGCACATGTGATCGAGCTAGGGAGGGAAGAACTGGAGGCTCTCTGGGAGGGGTGTTCAGTCCCTAATGCGGAGAACATCCCAGTAATTCCGGCCCTGCTCACTCCGCCTCCAAGGATGGTCCATCGTCGCAAGACCTTCAAATCTAAGGTGGCCGGTTCTACATCAAGGGTACCAGCCTTGCAGGATCCCCTCGAATCTAACAAAGTACCCTTCAAGATGGGTTCTCGTTATGTTCGTTTGAGGAAAAGGTCGAGGTACTGGTACCGTACTCCCTAGTGATCCCCTTTATTATGGTTCTCCAGCAGTTTGCCATGATGGGTAAACTATGGGCCTCGAAACCTCCTCGGAAGGAGTTCTTACTCCGGATCATCACCAAATCTTGGGGGCTATGGGCTTGATGATCAAGGACATTGGTCCCGACGTCTTCGGGTTCTACTTCGAATCGCATGAGGCTCGTGCTTGGGTCCGGGGGAACGAACCTTGGTGCTTTGATGGGCGGCCGCTTCTGCTATGGGATTTGGACCCGATGGCTAAGGAGCCCCCAGCCCTGGACTGACTTCAACTCTGGGTTCATGCTCATGGCCTTCCTTCATTGGTACGGACCCGAGCAACGGGTGAGACGATCGACTCTGCTTTGGGGTTGTGCGTGTTGTTACGTGCGACCAATGGGGCCTCTACTGGGGGAACAATGAAGTTCCGTTTTTGGCACCTGGTGGAGTGTCCCCTGTGTTGTCAACTACTACTCTGCTTTTGGGAATTTCCCAACCTAGTTTGTGTCTCGCTCACCTATACAAAGTTATCCTTGTTCTATTTTAATTGTGGATTGATCGTCCACGAAATCATTGAGTGTGACCGAGAGGTGGTTGGTACCCCACAATTCAATTCGTCTATGCTGGAGTTTCAGCGAGAGCGGGACGCTAGGTCATACGTGACAGATTGGGGTCAGCACGAGTGTTAGCGACCCGTACACTTAAGTACTGCACCTAAGTGCATCTTGCCTCTAGGAAGGGCCCAATTGTATCCATGAGTACTGTACCTAATGGTACAAGTTATCGGGGTACCAGCCAGACCCGGAGGGTGGACCCGGGTTGAAATAACTTGGTGACCGGCTAGCTCTCTGGTAGCTAGAAAACCAAACACCTAGATCTGCCTGGGCATAAAGATCAAATTGACACTGAAGCAGAAGCTCGAGCAAGAGCTGAGGGAGTGAAAAGGGGGTCGATTGGCGAACTCAGAGATGATAAGCCGAGGGCTGGGAAGTAGCCCCGCCAGGAAGAATAAAAGAGATTCGGTATTTTGGAGACTGCCCCTGGGGGGGTCCCCGTAAGAATTCAGCATCCCTGTGAAACTGATGAAGACAGGTTCGGTCACACTTTACATAGTATGCAACGTTTAGACAATACCTTGAGCAACCATAGTCAGTTTCGTCATAGCTTAGTTGTAATTGACCTATATGGGGTTTTCAACACCGTTTGTAACGGTTTAATGTTTTCAAAAGTACTTGTACAGAGACTTTCCGAAACTCTACAAAGTATAAGGGCTATTTTAATAAAATATACGCACTTTTTCGTCAAAAAAAAAAGAGAGACATGAATAGTCATGTTATATTTGGAGAGCTCGGCAGCAACAACATTCAATCGAGGAGCAAGCAAACACGGGAGCAACTTGCTGCATTTGAGCAACAGCAGAAGACGGTGGAAAATTAATAGAAAAAAACGAGGAAGAGACACCGAACCCCACAAGTTGAATGTTTGTATTTGAAGACAACCCTACGACACACTGACCAAGTCCCCACAACTTCATTCATTGGTAAGATTCTACAGATATGTATATGTTGGGTTTTGGTACAGTTTATATAATTAATTTCTAGCAATACATATTGCTCCTAATCCATCATTCTCCATTGCAAATTTGCACATACAAAACACTGTTTTCCTGCAAAAAAAAAAGGTGCAAGCATTTTCCAAATAAGGCTATAAAACAATGTGTTAAGCATCGAATCCTTCAGCATAAATACAAAATGGTTTTGATTTTTATGACAAGACTACAGCTAAGCTTTTCAACTACTTGATCAAAATAAAGATTCTTTCCTTCGCATTATTTGTATTATTGCAGTGCAGTATACATGTCAGAGAACATGCATGATTTTTTCTACAACAAATTGTTTTAAAATTGTCAATTATTCGAGGTGGTTTTGATATAGTTTAATCACTGATTTGCTGTGATTAACAACTCAAATCTCGTGCCAAGATACCTGATAATTGATAATTTGATATAGAGTTATCAAGTTAATGTCACGAGGCAGCTGAAATTGGGAATATTAATATTCCCTAGTACATAGATGGTATTGGTATTTGTATTGGAGGAGGCTAGATGATAAGTAGTCTCAAAGAGTGTTGATACCTTTAGTCACAATAAAAGGGAAACACATCACATCCATTATTGAAGAAAACCATAGCCACAACCAAAGTTTGTCATTTCAAAATCCAAAACAATGAAAATGGAGAGAGATCCGAACCGGAGCCGGAGGTCCTCCTACTTTAGGGGGTGCATATCTTGCTTCCCCGTGCAAGAAGAAGCGTATACTCGCATCCATTATTCCAACAACAACAACAATAACAACAATATTAATTGCAGCAGAAGCCGAGGTTGGAGGAGCTTGTTAAGGAAGCTGGTGATAGATGGCAAGATGCCAAAACATCTGTCCTTTCACTACGATGCTCTGAGCTACTCTCAGAACTTTGACGACGGCTCTCACCATGGCCACCAACAGGTTTTACGGGATAATGCTAGGTGGGAAGTGAGTAATGAGTAGATCTACATTTATAATGTATGATATCAATTTTGTTACTATATATGAAGATGGTTTATCTTTTTCAAGGACATAAGCTCAATGTTGGAGCTAGGTTGAGGTTGAGGTTGTAGCTGTAGCCGGACTAGTGTATTGGGTGCTCAGGCTGGCTTAGTTGGAGATGAATGGGGACATGTGAATCCTCAACATCCCCATTTTCAGTTGCTCCCTTCACTTGTCTTGTACAGTAAATCTGATGAGACTTGATCATGGTTAGGCCTAGTGCAACTATATGTGTCTCATGAGTCATGAGTAGCCGTAATGAGATGATAATATACATATATACCTTCTTGTATAGTTCCATGTTTTCTTCCTGAATGAGGTTCACCTTCTTGTGGAGCTCATCCTTCTCCTTAAGAATCAGGTTTCTCTGTCATAAATCAATCAATGATGGGGTGTTATAAGGGAAATGAGATTACCAAAATGTTGTCATGTTCTAGTTCTAGTAGTTAAACCAAACCTTTTTGGTTAGCTCTTGTATCTCATTGAGTAAAACCTGGTCCTGCCAGAGACAGAGTTGCCAAGCAATTCAAATATCAGTTGCTATATATATATTCACATCAAGTGCTGTAAAAGGTTGTCCTTACCTTTTTGATGCGAACTCCACGCACACTCATTTCCAATTGCTTCTCTATATCTTGCAACTCTTTCACATTCAGACTGTTGAGTTGTTCTCCCATGAGTTGCCTGCCTTATCATAATCAAAGTCTACACTCATAATCCTTCATGTGTGTAGTATCGCTTCTACTAATTTCGAATGTGAATGATCATCTTTCAAATCCTCAAATTAATGCTTAGCTTAGTATTAATTTCATGTTAGTATCATCTGAGTATATAAGTTCCTGCAGACTGCAGAAATATGATATTGAAAGGTATAAGAGAAAGATATACCGATGATTTTCTTGCAAGTGATGTAGTTGTTGCCTTAACATTGCAGCCTCCCTTTGCCAAAACTGTATACAATATGGAATTCATACTTAAAAAAATGAACGGTGAATCAAAGTGTCGCAAAATTCATATTCTTCTTATAAGTTATGATTGAATGTGTTTATCAATTATAGGGTTAGTCGCTAGCGATCATATAACCCTTTTATTTAGACTCGAGGTCATGCAATTCGATTTTATAAAACGGACAGCGAACAAAACAACTCATTGGCTTGCTAGGACGGTCTATTCATCCCCTGTCTAGGAATGACAAGCAGGGCCTATATCCGAGCCATTTTATCGTGTCCTTATTACCGATATTTTAATAATATCTCTAGTTCATACTAAAAAAAACTCTTCATAACCCTATACTTAGCTGGTATATATGAAACCTAAACTTAGAGGTTAACTCTTACTAGAAAACGTACCTTAACTTCTAATGTTGGATTGAACTCTTGTTGGTGTTCCTCTTTTACTTTATTAAAGCGTTCCACCGTTGATTTTATGCTGGCGGAAAGAAAATAGAACAATTCAATCTTCACCTATTATACATCTACCGCATTCCAAGCATAAATAAATAAAAAATATACATATATTTGGATGAATATGAAACTAAAACTAATCAATACATTCATGTTTTAAACTTGCAAGTTTGTTATTGCACATTGAATGTCCCTAAAACCTTAACTAATCAAGATTGTCAAGGCCGGCTATGCACGATTTTGGTCTTGATCATTATACACAGGACTTGATTCACGTATTCAACCTTGTACCTGCTAATTAATATTGAAACAAAACTCTTTGGAGGTGGAAACTATTCACAAACCCTAAACCCTAAACCCTATCTTTCTAAAGTTTTCTCTCAAACCCTACTTTCCCTAACTCCTTCGCCGCCTCCCTTCTTCGCCGGCAACGGCCAAGGCCTTCAGGCCAAGGTCGTTTGCCGACGAAGCCCCCACCCTCTCACCCTTCTTCTCTCCTTTCTTCTCCTTCCCGGTTTTGCTTCCCCTTTCCCTCTCTGGTCGCATTTTGTTGTCACTGTTTCTGTTTTGGACTCCTCTTGTCCGACTTCGATCCTCCGACGGGTTTCACGGCCATTTACCCACAGATCTGGGGTGGGTCGGCTTTCCTTGGCTCCCCGTCCTCGGATTGGTGCAGATCTGTGAGTTTTGGGGCTGATTTGGGCATTTCCATTCGGGTTTTGTCGCTTAAGGAGCTTGCCTTTGGTCAGATCTGTCCCCTCCGGGCAGATCTTTGGCTCTCCGACCGGACAGGCTAGGGTCTCGCCGGATTTGGTCGTTTTCGTGGCTTTTGGGGGCGTCTCTGCTGCTATCGGGTTCGTGGTCGCCGGACTGGTGCTGTTCACTTTCATCGGAGGAGGCTGGTACTTGTGGCGGCTCGGGTCCGGTTTACTGTTCGGGTAGGGTTTCGGCTCGTCTCGGGTCGGTTGGCCTGACTCGGGTTGGGCCTGACTCGGACTGGGCCCGAGGTTGAAGCAGTCTGTTCTGGGTCGGGCCACTCCCGGTTGGGCTTCGGGCTTGCTGGCGATGGTCTGAACCGGAGCGGCCTTCACCTCTTGGGTTGGGCCCGTGGCGTTTTTTGGTCAAAGGTTCCCGGCTTGCAGCTTCTTTTGGCGTTTTCACCCCTCCTTGTCTCTGAGGCTGCTCCGTTTTGCTCTGGGATTTTCCATCTGCTCAGGTATCGCTGCCATTTAGATACCGAATCTCTTTGTTCGTGGCTCGCTGCTCTTCTACTGGTTCCTAGTATTGGTTCCAGGCTCGTCGCTGGTGTTGGCCGGTCGGGTTTGTTCGGGTCGAGAAGGCCCCTGTTTGAGCGGCTCTTCGGGCATTGGTATTTCGTTCTCAGGTGAGCTTTTCCCCTCTCTCCCTTTCTGTTTCCTTTTCCTCCTTTAACCTTTGCACCCGTGACTGCTACTCACTGGTTCTGGATCCGTATTGGATCCAGGACATCATCGATTATCTTGGTGTTGGCCAACGAGGATGGAGATCTTCGGATTTCTGGTGATAGCTTGGGTCAGGGGGGTCTAGGTTTTGGCTTTGTCTGGTGGAGTTCGCTCCATTACTAGACAACGATTGTTTGTGGTGCTGGCCACCAATCGGTTGTTGACTTCGTTTTGAATGAGGCAATAGCTAGGATGGTTAGGAACATGTTGGGGTAGGGTTATGTGTTGGCGTTGTTGTCTTTCACTGGCTGAGAGTGGTTGTGACGACTTTGGTTCGCTGCTCCGAGTCTCTTCTTCCTGCTCTTCAAGGTTGTGAATTCAGGGTATCAAGACTCAGTTTTTTCTAACTGTGGTTCAAGGTTGTAAAATCGATTTTTTAGACTACTGTTTTTTGGATTGTTTGTTTCTGTTCCGATTTGGTTTGGTTAAGTTTGTTCACTAGTTTGTTTAAAGTCTGTAAAATTAGGTTCTGAGACCATCTGTTTGTAAACCATGTTAGTTGGGTTTCTGTTTGAGGCTAGGCCAAATTGGTCAGTTTCTCTGTTTGTAAGGTTGTTTGGAGGGCTTGCCCTTTACTTTCGACTACACTTTGTAGCTGTTTGGTTTTTATAAATAAAAAATTGCTGGTAAAAAAAAACACCTGAAACACGAGGAGAACAAGAGATGAAAAGAAAAAGTTGATTGTTTTTATTATCTACACGTAGAAAGGGCAACTTGGTGTAGTGGTGGGCAATACTTGTCTAAATTAGAATAAGATTTGCACTAATCTTCTCCAAATCAAAGTTTACAAAGGCGTGCTGCACCTAACACGTGTTCATTCTGTAGCTTCATTAATAGACCACCAATCTCTACTTGCTTCCATGAATTAAGATTTAAGAGTATCATAATTCAGGTGACAGACCACCAAACTTGTCTTTTTGCGGGGGATGAATGTAGTTAGAATAAGATTCTATAAACGGAATTATCCCATGTTTTTTTTCTGTAGCTGATATTTATTAACTATAATTGGTTAAAGGATATGAGATTTTGTTGCAACATTTATGTGACATTAATACCCAACTTTTCTTCTTTTTGACATATATGAATCATGACCCTAGAACACATTTGTCCTATAACTAATGTCTAGAAGGATTTTATCAACCAAAACATCCCTATTGATTTCTGTGAAACATCTTCACACACCTTACTACTTGATTAAATACAATTGTCTAATAATAACAAGATACATTTAAAACCTTTTGGATTCTAAACTGTGTTGTTTATAATTTTGTAACAAAATCTGACTTAGCTTACATGGTTTTATAACAATGTATATCATTACATGTTCAAATTCAGACTCTAAAACATGGATAAGCGTCCTAAAGATTGCAGCACAAAATCATTGAGCATAAAAAGAATTCATAACGCATATATAAGTCTTGATTTAAAAGTATGTTGCACATGATCAAACTACATACTTAATTATATTGGTTATTCTGGTTTTCAAAAGTCCTAGAGTATAGTCTATTTTGGCTTACCCCAGCCTTTTTTTTATGGAAAAACGTTTTTTCCTAACCCTCTTCAATCTTCAGCTATCACGTCTTAACTTATGTGACCTTCAGTTATCACTTCCTAGCTCAATTTTTTTTTTACAATTCTTAATCCAAAGATGGTACTTTACTACAAAATCATTGAGAGATTAATTTGGAGATTTGTCGAGTAACATTATTCTCATAATACTTTCCTTACATCTAGCTAGATAATTACTCTACGAATCTCAGAATGTATTCCCATGAAATCAACTTATACAGTGCCAAAAATGCCAAAAAAATCATATTAATTCCTTGATTTACTGACGTACAAGAACTATATATATGCACATTTGTATAAGAAACTTGTGTCAAATATGTTAAAAGTATAAGAAAATAACAAGTGCTGGAGTGAAGAAGAAGATAGAAGAATAAAGATTGAAAAGGCAAGATATGTTAATATATAGAAGAGTTGATGGATGAAACCTGGAGCTTGCAAATTCATAGAGCTTTCCAGAGCTAGAGAAAATGACAAGTCCAACCTCAGCATCACAGAGAATTGCTAGCTCCTTGGCCTTCTTTATCAACCCTTTTCTTCTCTTTGAAAAAGTCACTTGCCTGCTCGCCAAGTTATCGATCCTTTCTATCACAATCTTCCCTCTTCCCATCCTCTATTTCTCTCCCTCCTAATCTTATCAATATTAGGGTTCTTAAGTGATGGTAGCTGCTCAAGGTTCTGCGAAAATGGACAAGTGGTTTTGTGCCTATAGAACCGCTTATGAGGAGGGAAACGAGCTTAATTGGGTGCTTTTGCTAGGGACCATTATAATTAGTAGCCTACATTTGGAACAGTGAACTTCTCAAGCACCACCATATATGGTGATATATTAATATCAACAAGTCATAGCTTGTACTGTTTTATCAATTCATTTTAAGTTTTTTTTTTGTTTTTTTTTTCATTTTTTAGGTTATGTTATATGATTTTGACTTTCTCATTTTTTTACTAAAAAATACATATATTTTATTTAAATTAAAAAATCATTACACTGTACAGAGTCACAGAATGTCTTTTTACAAATAACTGTGAGACAACTGACCTATTACAAACGGTGTTGGAAAAACAATATAGGCAAGCTAAAACTAAATTACAACGAAACTAACTAAGATTGCTCAAGGTATAGCCTAAACGATGCATACTCTGTAAAGTGCGACCAAACCTGCTTTCATCGGTTTCAAAGAGAGACAAAGCTCTTACTAGGGACCCATCCCAGGGTCAGTCCCTAGAGCACTGAATCCCTTTCATTATTTCTGACGGGGCTGTTTCCCCGCCCTCCCCTGGTCATCTCGGAGTTCACCAGCAAACCCCCTCTTCACCCCCAGCTCCTACTCCAGCTCTATCTCTGTGCCCAGGCAGGCCTAGGGTTTCGGGATCCCGACTACCAGAGAGTTGGTCGGCCACCAAGTTCTTCCAGCCCAGGTCCATATTCCGGGCCTGGATGTGACCCCGAGGATTTGTGTCATTAGGTACAGTGCTCAGGGATACAATTGGTTCATGTCCCCGAGGCAATGTGCCCTTAGGTGCAGTACTCAATGATACAAGTCTCTGAGACTACTAATGAACCCAACCCATCGCGTATGGCCTAGCACCCCGATCCCTCTGGAACTCTAGTATAGATGAGTCGAACCGTTGGGTGCCAACCACTTCCCGATCACACTCATGGATTACGTGTTCATAAATCCGCAAAATTAAAACAGAATGCAGGCAGCTCACGAATCGGGTCGAGAAACTCTCGAAAGCGTAACAACAGATGACGGCGTAGGGGGGCGCTCCACCAGGTGCCAGAACCTTACCTTCAACATTCCTCCCCAGTAGAGGTCTCATTGGTCACATAGTACAGCGACACACACCCCTAGAGCCGAGCCAATCGTCTCTCCCGTTGCTTGGGTCCATACTAATGGAGGGAGACCGTGAGCGTGAACCCATAGTTGAAAGTGATCCAGAGCAGGGGGCTCCCTAGTTATCGGGTCCAAATCCCTTAATAGGAGTGGTCGACAATCAAAGCACCAAGGTTCGTTTCCACGAACCCATGCACGTGTCTCCTCTGACTCGAAGTAGAACCTGAATACTCTGGGACCAATGTCCTTGATCACCAAGGCCTCAACCGACTTCTCCCAAGCTTTGGTGATGTTCTGGAGCAAAACCTCTTTTTGGGGAGGCTTGGATTCCTAAAGTTTGCCCATCATGGAAAACTGATGGGGAGCCATAACAAAGGGGCTCACCGGAGAGTACGATACTAGAACCCGGACTTCTCCTCCTCCAACGAGCATGGCGAGAATCCATCTTGGAGGCTAGTCATGTTAGATTCGAGGGAATCCGGCATGGCCTTCGCCCCTGAAGTAGAACCAGATTCCTTTGATTTGAAGATCCAATGACGATGAACCGAACCCAGCGGCGGAGTGAGCAAGGCCTGAATCACTAGGATGCGCTTTGCATCAGGGATTGAGATCCCATCGTACAGAGCCTCTAGTTCTTCCCTCCCCGACTCGACCATGGGTTCTTTCCCACGAAGAGGGTCCCGACACCGTGGGGGCAACGAGACGTCGGTGGGAGCATCTAGTACATTAGGAGAGACGACATTTAGGCAGTAGCGCGACTAATACACGCATGTGAGATGGTCGCGTGCTTTCTTCCATCTCGAGCAACGGAAACATTACGTAGTATACATTGGTAATAATAATTTTCTCAGTAATTATTTCCTAATCGCTAATAGTACATGATATTACTTTAGTCTCAGTTACGTTTTTTAGGTAATGTTTTTTCTTGGCTCTAAGGTTGTATGTGAATAACTAAACAAAGTCGCGAAGACTGTTTTAAGGTTGAAAAAACCTCTCCCATCCTTCCTCCATTTCTTGCTCCCACAACCGTGCTCTTCTCCTCTCACTAACAAGACCCATGGCCACCCTATCTCTCGCTATGCTGGACACCACCACACCGGTCACAACCCAACCCCCTTCTTTTTTACCGGACATGAACTTCCCTCTAGCCCCTCTCTCCCCATATTCAATGATATCCGGTGCTCCCTCGCCACCCACGAGACTTTACCGGGGTACATGCATGAAACTTCTCGGCCTCGTCTCCTTAGGGAACCTCAAGCGTCAGGCTGGCCGGTCCTCCGATTGCCACATGCAGAGTCTGGAAGGGCTACATCGCGACCCCGAGGGGCGACCGGGGTTTCCTCCGTCACACCTCATAACCACTTGGCACTGGTTGTGGTGGATCCGGAAAGGGCACCCCAAAACCATCCCAAATCTGTGATGGGGAATCGCCCATCGGTGTCGGATTAGGAAGATGAAGCTGATGTGCTGGAGATCCCTATGGAGGCCATCTTCGCTATCGTCGATGACCGATATCATTTCTCCCTCGTGGGTAGGGTTGCAGGAGCGGGGAGCCATAACATGAATGCTCTCTATGGGTTTACGCTCCAAAATTGGAAGGTAGACGGACTGTAAATAGAGGTTCTCACAAAAGAAGGGTGAATTTCTATTTCCCGTCTAGGACAACCATGGAGGATATCTGTCACCGGGGTCCCTAGGGTTTCAAGGGCCACCCGGTATTACTAGTGCCACTTGTGTCATACATGCAACCTGATGACATCCAATTTGTGTGTATGGAAATAGGGGTACGAGCGTTGAATGTACCGGGGGATGCCCAGAATGCTCCAGTCTGTTCTCTCCTTGCCTCAGCCATGGTATTCAGGTAACCACTACTATCATCCCTCCTATGCGACATATGGACGGCTTTTTCTGGATGCAGGTTGGTCTTGATGTGGATCAACCCTTAAGGAGACAGAGTCGCCTCCGTTTCTCAGGACATGTGCAATTCTCCTTGGTTGGTATATAGTATGAACGACTACCAGGTTCTACACTCGGTGTGGGAGGTTAACTCATTGTATGACTGATTGTACGACACATCTTCCCAGCATTGGTCGAGAGGAAATTTGGTACGAAGATTCTATTCGTATACCGAAGAACTTGGATGTGGACCGGCTTCTTAATACGGTCTAGAGGGTCCCAAAGGTGACACGAGATCCATAGGTGGATGACCTTCTCACATCCCTACCCCTTGACCCGATTAGGTATTTTGTGGAGGGACATATAGTAGGGACCAACAGTGTTTCCTTGGCACCTCCACTAGGGTTCCCGGTTTTGGGAGGGAATGATGGAGTCTGACCGGAGTATTGCCACTTGGCTAAGAATGCATCGGAGTGGGAAGTTCCAAAAATGTAGGAGGCACACCCAATAGGGTTAGTCGGGCAATCAATATTTCGAAGCTCGGCGACTTGGTTAACGTCGAGGAAGATGGGGATGTTGTCTTTCCTGATTTATTTGCAGGTGGGGTGGTCCCGAAAAAAGGGAAGCAGAAAGAACCTCTGGACCATACTGGAAGACTGGGCCCAATAAGATCAAAGGAAATGAAATCCAAGGGCAAAGAAAATGCGGTTCAGTAATACACCAGGCTACTGGTATGAAGAAGGCACTAAAGTTTTCAGGTCTAATTCCACCGGGACACCAGCTGAGGGATAAGGTGGAGATTGAGGATCAACATGCGGGGGCTTCACAGCCTCGCCAGGATAAATGAAGAGACCCGACGGGGGTGTACAAGTCTCCACAAGGGCCTATCCTCACAAACCCGGGACAGCCGGTGCTGTGAAGTCTCGGGAAAGCCGCATGCACAACACATTTTCATTTACTGCATCATGAGTTTTCATGTCATCTTTTTAGTTTGGATACAATGTTCTTTTTGGGTGTTTGGACGTTTAGTTTCCTGTTATGTTTGTTTGAAATGCTGGCAAGGGGATGTCCTTAGGTTGTGTCTACGAAATAAAATAAGCTTTTTCTACGGGTCCAAAAAACCGGATTAGCTATGGTTAGCTCAGACAATATTCTGAAACCCAAAGCTTTTTAACCTTATTATGTATGGTTTCTTATTTATAGTAAGGGTTAAATATCGAAACTTACTCTTAAGTATTGGTCACGAACACTATACTACCCAACTTTTCAAAATGACAAATGCAGTACCTTAAGTATTGGTCACGCGATTCCGTTAGTAAAAATGGGCGTAAAGTTCTATTCCGTTAGCCATATGACCTCAAGTATTATATAATGGATGGTAAAATGACATTTTATTTTCCTTAAGTATTTAACCTCTATAAATTTTATAAGGAACAATAACGATGGTACAATGATAATGTTCCTTATAAATTGTCTAGATGTCAAATAATTAAGGGAAAACGTCATTTTATCATCCATTATTTGACATTTGAGGTCATATGACTAACGAAATGGAATATTACGTCCGTTTTTAATAACAAAATCGTGTAATCAATACTTAAAGTACTGCATTTGTCATTTTGAAAAGTTAGGGAATATAGTATTCGTGACTAATACTTAAGAGTAAGTTTCGATATTTAACCTTTATAATAATGCACTTCCTGAGTTATTCTTTCCAAAAAAAATTATAAGTGAAAGTTAACATTCACCAAATTTCTTTCTAACCAAAGATTATACATTTAAAAAACTCAATGTTCCAACGAGACTCTCTTTTACTATATATGTATTAAAAGTAAAAACCCAGCGCAACTCGGCCCTCCCTAAACCCTAGGGTGTGTTTTGAGTTTTGCGATCTCGGAACAACGACGGCGATCAATCCTCAATCTAGTTCCGACCAACAAGCAAGCGGAGGTGACACCAGCATGGTGTCGGCGGCGTCAAACCGTTCGGTCTCGCTCTTACCCTCGGCTTCTGCACCTCTACTATTAGTATCACCGTTCATGGTGACCGTGATTGTGGTGGAGACTCCACTAGTCTTCTTGGCGTGCCGGGAAGAGGGTGACGGGAGGAAACCACGGGATCTTCCAGCGTGGGGACCTCGTCCTCGACTGTCCCGAGGGATGGTGAATCAGGGCGAGGTGTTACAGTTAACCTCTCAGCCAAGGGTGGGGCTGGTTCTGGCTGGGGAAGATGATTGCGCAGTGGGGGCACTACCGACAAAGAGACTGGGCTCTCCACCGTTCCAATGGAATACAGCTAGGATGGGATGCCGGAGGCGGAGGACGGGACTAGGGATCAACCAGGGATGATGCCGCTAGAGAAGAAGCCTACGTGGAGACAGAGGCCGGGCAAGATGGCGGCTAGTGTTTTGCAGATCCGGGAGCTTGGGCCGAGGGGCCTGGGCTTGCTAGCCCTGGCAGGAAGGACCTGGATTGGGCCAGTTCGTGGTGGATTGGGCCATCCCGATGGGTCGACGGCCAGATCTGGGCCGGGCCAAGCCCATGGGCCAATCGGGAGGGTTGTTTCCTATGGGGCGGGTCGGTAGGAGTCAAAGGCGGGACCTAGGGTTCCAACTGCGGCGCTGGTACCTCGGGTCGGGCGCAAAGGTGGAGCGGGAGATCCAACGAATCACGGATCAAACTTGGGGCACTCTACTCGTGGATTAGGCATTCTAGGCCCAACCTTTGGTGGGCCGGGTCTGGCAGGTCCAAACACATCACATACAGCGGCGGGGGCATTCAACACCCTCGCCTCATGGAATGAGATCGAAGTGGTCCAGAGGGGGGTCGGCCGGTTACACCGCCCCTCTGAACGTAAGGTGGCATCGGTACCACCAAGAACCAGTACGGTATTTCCCTACCAGCTCAGAGGTCAGCAATCCCGCGTTTTGGAGCCCTACCAATATCATTCAAGGGATGAGAACACACGCTGACATCCTGGAGGAATACATAGTCCACCACCACAAACTTCTACACTGGGCCTTCTCGGCCCGTGCAAATCAGTTTGGAGCCGTTGTATCGGTGATCGTCAGACGCTACCGTAATATCATCCTCCAGACAACTCTTGATTCCTATAGAGCGACTTTATTTTATGTTCAATTGTTTGTTTCAATTTCACTAGTCCAATGTTTATCGTTTGTAAACACTTTTAATATATAATATTACCTAGTATTTCTCAATAAAAAAATATACATTTAAAATTAAGGGATTAATTACATTCACCTACCCCGAACTATACACGTTTAACGAATACCTACACCAAATAACATATACATACCCTGAATTAACAGTTGTAACAACAACGCCTATTCCATCCATTTTTCTGTCCATATACTGTTCATTTATTCAAAAATTCTAAAACTACTCGTACTGTTACAATCTTAAAACCAACTTCAACCCTAGATCCAACCCTAAATTTCTCTCTAAACCTAAATCTAACCCTAAAATGGATGGAAAAATAGAGGGAAGAAGGATGTTGTTACAAACTGTTAATTCGAGGTATGTGTCAGGATCGCATGAACAAACGGTGTCGTAAAGAGCTTAAGAAACGATGTCGTAGGGAATAAGAGTAACATTAAGAAGGGAAGCTTCTAGAATGGTACAGGTGGCAAGTTGTTACAGTCAGTGGCTTTGTTAGAGCCACGTGGCTACTAAGTCTGTTAGAGTCAACATGGTTGACTGAGTATAAAAGGAGCCTACATGCTCTGTAATGGGGATTGAATTGAATATTGAGGATCTTGTGTGTGTTTAGTAAGAGATGAGAGCAAGAGAGGCTTGAGTCCGAGGGACTAAGTTTCGTGTTCTTCATCTTCTTCAATAAAAACCAGAAATAGTTTCAATCGTGTATTGAGTTCGTAACAAATTGGTATCAGAGTCGTCGATCCCGTGAAGAAATGGCGTACTACTCGTCGGAAACGGGATGGGAAGCACCTGAATCGGAGATGGGATGGGAAGCTTCAAAAGCTCCCAATTTCGTCGACTCCGACGAGATTTGGCACCTTGAGGAAGATGTCGAGCCCTTTCTAGACCAGTACCCAGAAGATCGAAGGGAATATCACCAAGAAACGAAGACCTCTTCCTTGTCGGCGAATTTCCTGTGGCAGCCACTGCAGCCACAATCTTGGCATCAGTTTTACAGTTCCGGCGACCCCGTGAGGTGCTTACCTCGTGCGAAACCATATCGGAACCACATGCCAGCGACGAGTTCTTGGTGTCGATCACGACAACCACAACCAGATCGGGATCAGATTCACAGCTTCGACGATGATGTGGTGTGCTTCATGCTGGAGAGGACAAACCGATGCACAAGAACCCCATTTAAGGCGGCAGATCGGACCCGAGACCGATTCACGGCAGAGATGGAAAGATCGCCGAACACGGAGGCGGCTTCGCGATAGGAAAAGGGGGCTACGCGTCGAGAGGTCGACGACGGCGTCCATCATCCGTCGGTGCAAGGCCTTGCCGATGGAGTGCAACAGATCAACCCCTGTGTGGAAGCCATCGACAGACGATCGGAGCGTGCGGCGGAACAGTTCTCCGAGATCCTCTCGTCGCTACGGAATCTGATGAGCCGTATCGATCATCTCGAGCGGCGAAGGGACGCAGGCCAAAGAGCCATAGAGAACAAGGACAGATCGGCAACAAGACGGCCAACGCCGGCCATGACGGAGCCACCGAGACGCGAGGCCGTGTGGCCAACATCACCGGGTAAGTCAAGGTGGGGCGAGGAAGCACCGTCGGAACGTTGCGAAGTGCGAGAGCGGGACACGCAAGACCGGATTGTGAGCTCTGTGCGCAATTTGTTCAAGGTCGGTCCGTATAACAATGGACACATCCAATTCCTCGATGGCGTCGATCTCTTGCTCCGAGAAGCATCTACCGGGAAAGAATTGTTGCTAGAAGAAGCGGTCACACCGAAACAAGTGCCAGACATCGGTAACGTGGACGGAAAGGGGCGGAGTACCCGACAAGTCCGACCGGAGGGACGGAGCCAACCCCGGGACGATACGGACGCCACATTTGAAGTCAGTCCGAACATAAAATGTGAGGTAATCGAAGCATTCTCCATAGGCTTTTGCTTTCATGTTTCTGTTGTAGAATGCTATGGATTTCTTCATTGGAGAACTGGCATTGGCACTCCAGTGAGAGAGGGTTACGATTTTGAGGGTGTGGAAGGATTATTGTGTGAGTGTGGGGGATGCAAGTATAAATAGCATGGTGTCTTTTCAAAATACAGAGAGGAAGTACTGGGAATTGGGTTGGAAAATGTTAAGACCAGTTTTGTGTTGAGCTTTATGTCATATGGAGGTCTAATTCGTAAGGAAGGACGTGATCAAGATTTGTCATGGCTTGGGGTGGGAAAATGGCCAACGGGAATAGGCACTTTGGGAGATGCTTGGAATTACTATGGAGGGTGTGGATTGTAGTCATTACGAGGAGTGTTATCGAATGCAACAATGGCGTGCGATACAGAATTGGTCCATGGCTCCGAGTCGTCGCCGAAGGTGCGACGGGAAAAGATGTGGGTCAACTCTAAACACAGAAGTCCGGCGGGAGCGCCGCTCCGGAGGCTTGAGGACAAGCCTCGTCGGAGGAGGGAGTATTGTCAGGAGCAAGAAGACGACGACGATGCCGCAAAATGCAGGGTATCAATGCAGAGGACGGGTCAACTCGGTGACAGTCGACTACGGGAGGTGCAATGGCTATCCACCATGCTATCTGGCGTACTCTATTTTCATGATAATATGGGTGTGGTGTGGGAGTTGATTGGAAGGATCTTAGGTGTGGAGTTCTCGATGAATCTATGTCAGGTGGGGGGTTCAAATGGTATGGAAGTGCAGGTCAATCTTTTCCATGGCTTGGGGTGGGGAAGTGGCCAACTGGAATTGACACTTTCGTGGAAAGGAGAACGGACAAGGGATGGCGCAGTGGTTTAGGAGTTGAGCCAATGGTCGAGGTCGCCGCCAGAAAACGAGACGGGGAGGCAGGTGGTCAACTCCAAGCAAGACTTTCAGGCCGGAGCTGGAATCTGAAGCTTGAGGACAAGCTTCGCGAAGGGTGGGCAATTGTCAGGATCGCATGAACAAACGGTGTCGTAAGGAGCTTAAGAAATGATGTCGTAGGGAATAAGAGTATCATTAAGAAGGGAAGCTTCTAGAATGGTACAGGTGGCAAGTTGTTACAGTAAGTGGCTTTGTTAGAGCCACGTGGCTACTAAGTCTGTTAGAGTCAACATGGTTGACTGAGTATAAAAGGAGCCTACATGCTCTGTAATAGGGATTGAATTGAATATTGAGGATCTAATGTGTGTGTTTAGTAAGAGATGAGAGCGAGAGAGGTTTGAGTCCGAGGGACTAAGCTCTGTGTTCTTCATCTTCTTCAATAAAAACTAGAAATAGTTTCAATCGTGTATTGAGTTAATAACAGTATGTATTCGTTACGAAATAACTTTAGGATATTTATCCGTTAAACATGTATAGTATGAAGTAAGTGAGCATAATTAACTTAAAATTAAGTATACATCCCTCGATTTAAGACGTAAACGCACTCGTGTATCGCATTGTATGATTGGAAATTAAAGATTTCAACCTACTGCTGGAGTTAATGAACTCTGTGATCGGTGGAAGCCCATGGGAACATTAATACTTTCCTTATATTAAGGAAACCCTAAAATCAAGATTAAGAATTAATTATTAAATTAATGCCCATCCAATAACCTTGGACAGGTGTCAATCATCAAGAAATGATTTGAGCTCATAAACCGATAAGTAAGTTGAAGTTTCTCGAGAAGCTTTTCATTTGTTTATCTTATCTTATCTTCCCCACAGTGGAAGTGTTGCTTTACATGCTTCCCCACATAATATTATAGTATTAGTATTGTATGTAACAAGGGATTAGAAGATAAACAGAACACAAGTCTGATAAGCGCAAGTTGACTTGATTAAGCCCAACATTCAACAGGCCCAAATTAACCGGTGCTGATCCCAACATCTGTAGACTGATATCCTATTCGGTGATGTTGTTGAACAAATAGTTTTCTTTAACTTGGATAAAGCCCAGTTCAGTAAGAAAGGTTGTTTTGGTTTGGTTTTGTGGGTTCCTCCCTAGTACCTAGTCCCTCCATACATGGATAGTTGTTGAAGAGGATGGTGACATTTTTACATTACCACCACCAACTCATAGACTAAACGAAACCACAAACACTATCAAGTATTAGCTGACCTACTGACCTTCATTGTGGATGGCCTTTAAATCTGTAGGGTGAAGAAACATCCTGATAACTTGATTACCAAACCACAACGTACAATTAGGCCGTCTTCAATAGTTGTATCTTAATATCCATATGTTCTCTCGTTAAAAAAATATATCCAATCGATTGCGAATGACGAAGAAAATAATATTATATATTTAAATATATATTATGTATTAAAACAATCATCTTATTGAAATACTTATCAACAAAATAAAATATTTAAATGAGAAAGTAAGTTACAACTAGTTTTTTCTTGCGATTGTCGAGATCTCCTCTTTCCCGAGAAAACTCTACCCCACTTATGGAGTCCCCTACCCCCGTCGTCAACTTGACTGTCACTAGTTCTCTCGTCGGTCTTGTCCCATCGCAGTCAGCCCTGGTGCAGTCCCTTCCATGTGTGCCTCCTACTCGCCTCTCGTCGGTCGTGAGGCTTGCCATTAAACCAAGACACAGAAGAAACCCTAAGCATTCTTCAGTCTCCCTGGTATCTACTTCCCTCTCCTCCATGACGCCTCTCCTTCCTCACCCGACCACGACAGTCGTGTCCTTCTATCTCGGTACGTCTGAACCTCCGAGGAAATATCGATGGGGTCGGCCTTTGAAGAACCAAACCATAGCTTCCTCTACAAGCAACACTAGGGTTTTGGTGAATTCAACTCTGTCGCCCTCCATTGTCGACTCGAAGGCCACGTCGTTCGTTCTCGGCGACGTAAAGGCTCTACCGCCTCCTCTGACTGTCCCTGCTCTTCAACCACTGGAAAAACTAACTCTCCTCATCACCACCTCTACGCAGACCGTTTCCGTCTCGATCCTCCCCATCGTTGCGTCGTCTATGACGGTACCCGCCATCAACATGTTGGCCTCATTCGTCTGACACCTTCTATAAGGGAAAGCCCTCATGTCTGATCATAGGAGCCCAGAGCCATGGAGGACGGAGGTGGATGCTCTTAGTGAGGGGGTCGGGTTCCCAATGTCGCCCGTGTCCCCGTGATCCTGATGCTTCTCATTCCACCATCGGGGATAATTCACCGTTGTAGAACATTCAGACCGAAGGAAGCCGGCTCAACCTCGGTGACTCCTCCCTCTTTGGTATCTCTAGACTCCTTACTACTCAAACTTCAGGATGACCTCTCGGCTTGCGGTTTAGAGGAAGAGGAGGAGATCGAGGTGATGGTATCGTATACACCGGTGAGCCCATCTGTTCTGGCTAGGCAACAATTTTCCATGATGGGTACATTGTGGACGTCCAAGTCGCCTTGGAAGGAGGTTCACTTTCGGATCATCACCAAGCCATAGGGAAAATCAATTGAGGGACTGGTGATCAAGGACATCGGACCTGGTATCTTCGGTTTTTACTTCGAAATGGAGAAAGCTCGGGCATAGGTTCGAGATAACTAGTTGTGGTGCTTTGATGGGAGACAACTACTACTGGGTGACCTAGACCCGATGACTAGAGATCCCCCCACCCTGGATAGAATGCAATTATGGGTACACGTCTATGGCGTCCCTCCTTTGGTCCGTACCAAACCACGGGAGAAACGATCAGTGCGACGTTGGGGCTTTATGTTCGTGTCTCGTACGATCAATGGGGTACATAATGGGGAGGATCAGAAAAGGTTTGTTTCTGGCATCTTGCGGAGCGCCCCCTCCGCAGACAGCTCCTGCTTCGCTTTCGAGAATTTCTCGACACGGTTTGTGTCACGCCCCAAATCCTGTTTGACCGGACTCGAGACGTGAGCTTAAAAGAAGTTAAATAACAATCACTACAATAAAATTTAAAAACATAAACTCTGATAAAAGTATAATTCGAAACCAACTAACAAGTCGGAATCTCAAAATATAAAAACAACATCAGGTTTTTAAATAAACAGGAGAAAGTACGTCTCTAATAAGATAACTCCCAGACCCTCAGTAAGCTCCCGAGCCCTGAGACGTCCTACAACCTACTCAGCCAAGAAACCTGTAAAACAACAGTAAACACGAAGGGGGTGAGCTTTCACTCAGTAAGAAAAAGTAAAAAGATTAAGAGACCCCCGTTTTAATAGTAAAACCGATTGATACAGGTAACCAACAGAAATTAAATACGAATTACAAGAATCATAATAATTTAGAAAAGGTAACACTCTGGAATACCTATGCAGGGATGACAGTGTAACGAGGAAATAATTAAATTAAAGAAGCATACAAATATCGAAACGATAAATATCAACCAATGACCCTGATCCGTACACTGATCGGTACATCATATTAGATTTCCCCTCGGTCCAGAGGAGGCACATGTCGTCAGGACTTCCCGAAGCATTCCCTCAGAATGTGTATCGTCGGAGATCCCGGAAATTTCTCCAAAGGACCACAAGTCATCGGGACGGAACCAGTAATTAGTAACATATCGTACCGGAAACGCACATCGGCCTAGATATCTTCCGGACTACCCCCTCGGGGTGAACAGTCACACGCCATACCGGAAATGCACATCGGCCTAGACGTCTTCCCGATAACGCACATCGGGGTTTATAATATATATGTAATAACCACTTCCGGTCAACGCCAGTCAAACCTGCGAAAAACAAGAAAAATTTAAAAAATTTAAGACTGACACTTAATTGAACCTAAAATGACCCCGAGTGCCATACCAGACTTAAGTTGACCCTGTTATCGACCAAACTGAGTTCCGGGGGACTCAGGGCAACTTTCTGATCAATTTGGGAAATGTTGACTTTTCGCTGGAAAAGTCAATCAAACGACGTTTTGGTCCATTCGAGGACCGTTTTGGGTCCAAAAAGCTTAGTCGTTGCAGCGGTCTAAGTTGAGCCGTTTCCTTGTAGCCCGCCAAGTTTCGTAATTTCTTGGAAAAAGTGCCCATTCGGGGCCCGAAACGTCCAAATTTCGCGAATCTGATTGGAAAATGTCTTCTAAATATTGTTCCAAAAAGGTGTGGGACCCACCTTGCCACTTGTCAACCAAGTGGTGGTGTTAGGTTTATGGGGAAAAACAAGAAGACAAGGGGAAAGGGTGGGTTCGGCCATAAGAAGAGAAGGGGGGAATTGGCAAAGTTAGTGTTTTAGAAAGAGAAAGAAGAGAGAAGGAAGAAGAGATAAAAAGAGAGAAGAAGCTTGGGTCTTGCCACTATTCACGCTCATCCATCCATTGGATCGTCTCAAGGCAAGGAGCAATCGAACTCCCCTCATCATCCTCTACGGTATACACCGAACCGATTCTCGTTTTGATTAATTTTGGAAGTTAGGGTTTTTGTTAAACTATTAGTTTAGAGGTTTATTTAGGTTGTGGAAGTGTTGGAGACGTTTTGGAGGTGTTTGGAGGCGAATGAGCACGTTTTCCGGCGACCGGGAGCTCGGGAGGAGCTCCGGCCACCATAGAGGGTGGCTGGCCGGAGTTAGGGCCGGCCACCACCATGGTGGGACGGGCCCCAATGAACCCTAGGGCCCACGGCCTAGCTTGTCCGGGTGGGGCCCACGTGCTCGGGTGAACGGGTTTTGTGTTTGGGTGGTTTAAAACGTTCCCCGGACCATTTATCCTTAACCGAATCGAAAATTGGAATTAAATTGGAAAAGCTATAATTAACGGGTTTTAGAAACTTGAAATGGTAATTAATTGACTCGGAAGTTGGAATTCGATTAGTTCAAGTACATTGGGACCCTTGAATTATTCTAAGACCGTAGAAACGAAAACGGAAATTTTCGGATCCCCGGAAGGGCATTTAGAAAACCCGTGCATATTCGCCATGTCGGGTGAATCGGGCCTTTACGGGTCCCTTATCGACAATGTCAAGTAATTGGGAAGTTTGGGAGTAATCGACATTGTCGGGGTTAAGTTTGGGCATCAAGTTTAATGATTTTCGGTTTATTCCCGCGAGTTGTTAAGTGCCTTTAAATTGTGTTCTTTTAGATTGTACCACGGACCGAGGCAAGGGAAAGCTGGGTGAGTGACTGAGATCATCACCGGAGCTCGTTGGTTGGCTTCCGGGAGAACACGCACGAGGTAGGGAAAAGTAGCCGGATCTTGGCCCTGACTAGGGAAAGTTAACAGTAGAAATGCATGTGACACTAGGGTGTCATGGGTTAATGTCACGCCCCAAATCAAGTTTTGACCGGACTCGAGACGTGAACTAAAACAATAAATATTTTACTCGAAAATAAAGCCAACAAGTCTCAAACTCATAATTTTAAAACTTTAAACACCACGCGAGTTACAACTCGGTAAAAAAAACAACGGTAAAACAGTTCAAAACAAAACGGTACGTCTCTAGACTATCTAGCCTAGGACCCTCGTAAGCTCCCAAGCATCGAGCATCCAGCTAGTACACTTCCCGCTTAGAACCTGAAAAACAACAAAGTAAGGGGTGAGCTTTCGCTCAGTAGGAAAAGTAGTTAAGGTTATAAGCAAGCGCTCACCACCACGGGTAACCGTCCAATTAGGGCATACTAGTACAGCACACAACTAATTTCTAACGGAACTCGTAACCACCATCCTCAACTCAAGACTAACCCACACTCACAACCATAAACAACCAGACATCACAAACAGCAACCAGCACACCAAGTCGTCATCAAACATAAAGTAAACTGTAAAAGCATAATATGTCCCGTACTGCAGTCCCCTACTCGGTCGGCTGTCCACAACCCGACACCCTCATATCGTACCGGAACACACAGCGTCGGCCTAGATATCTTCCCGTCAAAAAACCGGGGATCGATCTGAAATAGTCATACCGGAATCGCCATCGGCCTAGACCTCTTCCCCGGAACTCCTTCGGGCAAAGGATAGGTGATAAGGTGAAACAACTTTCTCGGGACTCCTTCGAGCAAAGCGCATAATACGTAACCGTCGGCCTAGACGTCCCACATCGTAGTACCCCCTCGATGCAGGCTATCGTACCGGAACCACTACCCGGGGGACCGCGAATACATGGGACCACACCGTCGGCCTAGGTACTACCCTACACCGGCGTACCCCCTCGGTCATAGGTACCATACCGGAAACAACTCTCGGGCACACATCAAGATAATAATACAAATGTCATAATTAAGCACGACTTACCAAGCCCAACAATCTTACCACAACCAGTCACGTCGGTCTATCACTCACCCGACCATCACACAACCAAGGGTTCAGATCAACACAACCACGACACACTCGTCCACACATAATAACATACTCAACGGTTATACTAATCTTGTCTATTAACCCTAACGACAACGACTCACAAGGCAGGCATATCAAACAACAATATGCAATTCCAAACCAACACACAACCTACGGCTCGACATGGCCGGTCTACCAGCACGGCAATTCCCAAGACAGAAACGTAAATGTTCGCAGTTCAATCGGCTACGCTAGTTGTTCTCATCCTACATGTTACTACGACTCGTCCGGTTATTATCTGATATAAACGTCTTTCTAGTTTTATTAATCCTAGCATGCATACTAGTAACTTTCCGCAATTAAACCGGTATCCGCTACTTCCCTACCTCACGACGAAACCACAACAGCGTCTCCTAGCTGCTGACGCCCGGGCTAACACCGTCTTCTTAGGGTGAAGTCCACGTCTGGGTTTAACTCCGGTCTTCTCTTCGCTTGAAGCCGGACTCTACTTTACACAGAAAGCTATGATTAAAACCGGTTTCACAATTTAATTTAAAAGGTTACGACGGTCTCGATTTAAGTTCAAAAGTGGTCTTTTAGACTAGAGCGGACTAAAAGCGGGATTACGGTGAATCGGGTTCGGGCACCCGAGCACCGAAACCGGTGCACGTTTCCCGAGGCACGGTCCCAATGCACAAATCTCGAGGCACGGGTTTCGTGGCACGGTTCCCAAGGTCCGATTCAGTGTTCCGCTTTAGTCCCGTTCCAAGTCCGATTAACAGTCCATTTTAAACAAAGTTTCAGATCTCAGTCAACAGTCTCAAAACCCGTTTTAACAGATTCACTTCCGTTTGAAAATTATTTTATTTCCTTAATTAATTTGTTACCAAAACAAAGCGTCCAGATCCAACAACGGCAATGATTTGCCACAAACCAGATCCAGAACGTACGGTAAACTCGAAAAGAAATAGAGAAGAAGAGGTTCGGGAAAAACTCCGACCACCGGAGAAGACATCGCCGGCGACCAAACCCTAAAGGGGAGAGTCTCACCGTAGGGAAAACAGACGACGAAGGTGGGGAGGGTTCGGTGCGTTGGATCTAGAGCTGCGTGGGGAAAGGACGGCGGCTCGTGGTCCGAGTACCGTTTTCCCACTGTAGATCCGGCTTGCTACGGCCGGAAGGAGGTCGGAGTGGCCGGTAACGAATGCGGGAGGCGGCGGGAGCTCGGATTGAGGGAGAGGGTCGTGAGGACGACGGCGGCGGGTCTGACTCGGGGACGAAGAAGATGAGACAGAGATGGAGGTGAGGGGACTTGGGATGAGGAGCGGCCGAGGGGGGACTGAGACGATGGTTCGGGGCGGCGGCGGCGTTGGTGGCGTGAGGGGAAGAGAAGGGGAGTGAGGTCGGAGTGGGTCGGGAGAGAACGAGACGGATGAAGCGAGGGGGAAGGGAACAGTACTGACCTGAAACCCTAAAAAGACCTTAAATAGGACGGGCTCACCTTATTGGGCCTCGGCAAGGCTGGGCTGCACGGCCCAAAAAAAAGAGGAGGAGGGGTTGGGTCTGTCCTGACAGGGCCTGCGGGTCTGTCCGGTCCAACTTCTCCATTTCCCTTCTCTCTTTTTTTTACGAAATAAATTTTAAATCGAAAATCAAACTCGACGTTACCAAAAACCGACCCAAAACTCTACCTCGACGCTCTGAACGAACAAAGAATTAAAACTTAAACCGTTTAAAGCCGGAGCGGTGTAATAACCACTTCCGGTCAACGTCAGTCAAACCTGCGAAAAACAGGAAAATTTAAAAATTTTAAGACAGACACTTAACTTAACTTAAATTGACCCCGAGGGTCATGCCGGACTTAAGTTGACCCCGTTATCGACTAAAATGAGTTACGGGGGACTCAGGGCAACTTTCTGGTCATTTTGGGAAAGATTGATTTTTCGCTGGAAAAGTCACCCGAGCGACGTTTTGGTCCATTCGAGGACCGTGTTGGACCCGAAAAGCTTAGCCATCGTCGTAGCGGTCTTAGTTGGGCCGTTTCCTTGAAGCCCGTCCAGTTTAAAATATTTTTGGGAAAAGTGCCCGTTCGGGGCCCGAAACGTCCGTTTTTCGCGAATCTGATTGGAAAATATCAACTAGATATTTTCCAAAAGGTATGGGACCCACCTTGACACTTGTCAAGTATATGGTGGTGTATTTTTGGAGGGAAAAGGTGTGGTTGGAGAGGGTTGGCCGAGTATGGGGTTTTAAAAGGGAAAGTGTTAGTTTTTTTTATTAGTTTTGTTGTTAGTTTAATTAAATTAGAAATTAGAAGAGAGGTTTTAGAGAGAGAAGGAGAAGGAGAAGAAGAGAGAAGAAGGGAGGTTGAGCTAGGGTTTGTGATCGAGCCCTTGGATCGAGTCAAAGCAAAGAGCAATCCCGTTCCCCTCGTTCTCCTCTATGGTAATACCCGAACCGATTCTCGTTTTGATTATTTTCAAGAGCTAGGGTTTGGTTATAAACTAAGGCTTAGGGTTGTGTAGAGTGTGGGGAGGTGTTGGAGACGTTTTAGAGGTGTTTGGGGGTTCAATTTCACGTTTTCCGGTGACCGGAGGCTCGGGAGGAGCTCCGGCCACCGTGGGTGGTGGCCGGCCGGCCATGTGGTGGCTGGCCGGAGGTGGCAGCAGCCACCACTTGGTGGCCGAGCCCCTCCCTCAAACCCTAGGGTCTCGGCCAAGCCTCTTGGGTGGGGCCCACGTGCTCGGTTGCTCGGGTTTTAATGTTCGGGTGGTTTAAAACGTCCCCCGGACCACTTATTCCTAATCGAATCGAAATTTGGAATTAATTTGGAGAAGTTGTAATTAACGGGTTTTGGGAAACTTTAAACGTTAATTAATTGATTTATAAGTCGGAATTCGATTCCGTCAAGTGCGTTGAGTTCCTTGATTTATTCTAAGACCGTAGAAACGAAATTGGGGACTTTTGGAGCCCCGGAAGGCAATTAACCAAAACCGGGCAGATTCGCCATGTCGGGCGAATCTGGCCCTTACGGGTCCTTTTTCGGCAATATCGAATAATTGGGAAGTTTGGGAGTGATCGTCTTTGTCGGGGTTACGTTTGGGCGTTAAGTTTATTAATTTTCGGTTTATTCGTACTAGTTTAAAAGTACTTTGAATTTGTGTTCTTTTAGATCGTGCTACGGACCGAGGCAAGGGAAAGCTCAGCGAGTGACTAGGTCCACTTCGGGTTTTGTTGGAGCGCTTTTGGATCTATATACGAGGTAGGGAAAAGTAGCCGGATCTCGGCCCTGATTAGGGAAAGTTAATAGTAGAATTGCATGTGACACCGGGGTGTCGTGGGTTGAGTAGAATTATTTAATTATTAGAGAAGCATGGTATGGGATTGTAGCGTTTATTAGAAAAGCATGTTACGGGAACTTAGTGATTATTGGAAAGGCATGTGACACTTAGTAGTGTCGTAGGAGCAGAGAACTTAGCGATAATTGTTTTACTGGAGGCATATGACCATGCCCGGAGGTTGATTGTGAACTATCGATATTAGGAGTACTGGAGGCATATGACCATGCCCGGAGGTTGATTGTGAAACTGGTGATATTAGGACTGTTGGAGGCTTGGGTTAAGCCGGAGGTTGATTGTTTATTTTGGCGTCTTGGGCGGCCTTGAGGGCCCGTTTTATTGTTGTTGAGTTGGGTGGCCTTGAGAGCCCGTGTTATTTAATTGTTGAGTCGGGGTGGCCATGAGAGCCGTGTATTTAATTTTGGTGTCTTGAGTGGCAGCGAGTGCCCGTGGGGTTGTTGAACCCGAGTCTTGACTGTTGAGGTGTCTTGAGTGGCCTTGAGTGCCTGTGTGATTGAACTTGCCTGTGATTGTGATTGTGGTTACCTGGGGTGGTGAGTTCTAAAGGTCGACAGCCTGATCCGACTTAGTGTCGATGAATTGCGAGTTCTAAAGGTCGACAGCCTGATCCGACTTAGTGTCGATGAATTGCGAGTTCTAAAGGTCGACAGCCTGATCCGACTTAGTGTCGATGAATTGCGAGTTCTAAAGGTCGACAGCCTGATCCGACTTAGTGTCGATGAATTGCGAGTTTTAAAGGTCGACAGCCTGATCCGACTTAGTGTCGAGGAATTGCGAGTTTGAAAGGTCGACAGCCTGATCCGACTTCGTGTCGAGGAATTGCGATAGGTCGAACCCTGACCTGATTGAGATTGGTTACTGAGCAGCTGGTGTGCGATCCTTTGTGATCTTGTTTGGTGTTGTGTCGTTTCGTTCGAGTCCTTGAGGAGGTCGTCGATAGTTGTGTCGGGTCTACACTGTTTTTTTCGAGTGTCGAGTCTGTTGAGGAAGGTGACGGGTTGTGGGTCAGTTGAGTACCTGAGTTGGGGACTGTAGTCCCGGTGTTGGGTTGGTTTTAGTGTTACTGGCTTTATCTACTAATTATGCCATAGTCAGTCTGTTATCCGTGGAGGTGAGCGAACGCTCACCCCTAGCTGCTTTTCCTACAGGTACTGATCACCGGACGGACTAGGTTAGCTCTTGAAGTCCATGGAGCTTGGAGCAGAGTCTGGTCTTTACTTTTGTTGAGTCTAGTGACGGATGTGTACCTTGTCCACTTGTTGGAACGTTTTTGTATTGTAAATACTATTATTATTTTTGGTAATTAAATGGAAATATCAGAGTTTTATTCAAAACAGGTTTTAAGTGTTCATGTTTTAAATATTCGCGTCCCGAGTTCGGTTCGCTGAAATTGGGGCGTGACAAGCGGTCTTCATAATCTACCCCCCTTAAAAGAAATTTCGTCCTCGAAATTTAAAACGAACGCGCTCACTCAACCCTTTTCTTCGCTTAACAGTAACACGTACAAGACGAAACGAACGTAAACCACCACGCTCCCGCCGCGCCCCTCTAATCTCACCAATACTTGGTCAAACTCGGCGTGCGAACACAGAAAAGTAATAAAACGACATAAACAAAACGCAAGCTCAAGGGTTGCAACACTTACCAAAATTAACAAGCCAAAACGAGTCAAACACATGTCTCAAAATGAAAGCATAGTTCTAAAGTCAAAACAAAAGCAACTCTCGGACTCTCGCTAGTCGTACGCTCCTCGATGTCCTCTAGCGTGCTCGAAGTCACAAACGGTCTCAAGATCGGAGTCCTGTCTCTCTGCCCGTGAATCGACAACAGCATACACACGACCCTGTCGCAACAGAGGTCCGCCTCTCGGAAGTGGTGGAAGTTCCACCTGCTGCGCAACTCTCTGCCTCGGTGTTGGCGCGCTCGCTGCCTGCCACGGAGCCCTCTACGTCTGAGCCTGACGCTGTTGGAACTGAGGCGACTGCCCAGTCTACGACTGCTGAGGTCGCCGAACTGACATCTCTCCAACTCGGTCGGGACATCTAGCAGCAAAATGTCCAGGCCGTCCGCACTGGTGGCATAGTAGTGGCCAAGCACTCTGTCTCCTCTCAGATCTGGCCGCAAAACGATCCACTGGTCCGCTCTCCGGACACTCTCGAGCTGCGTGGCCCTGCTGCCCACATCGAAAACACGCCCGTTCACACGGGGCAGGTGCAACAGAGGCCACTGATCCGGCCTGCTGTGTCCCTCTCGGCTGAGGCTGAGGCAAGAATGATCCCGTGAATCTCGACCTCCTCGGATCACGAGACTCCGATGGCCTCAGGAAGCCGCTCGGCCTCGGCCTGACCTCTCGAACTCTGGCTGTCTCCTGGAGGCGTCGCTCCACGACCAATGCCCGGTCCACCAGCTTTGTATATACTTGAGTCCTCATAGCAGCGAGTCGATCTGCTATAGTGGGATGCAGGACGTCCTCAAACCGTCGACAACGTAGAATTTCCGTCTGCACCATCTCAGAGGCAAAACGTGACAGGGATGTGAACCTCGTCTCGTACTCAGCGACGGTCAAACCCTCATGTCGCAGCTCTAGGAACTGCTGGTGTCGATCATCCAACACCGACTGAGGAAAATACTGCTCCAAGAAACGTTGCTCAAACAGCGAGTAGTCATCTCCCACGCGCGCCTGCTCGCGCTGCCACCAACGGTAGGCATCACCCTCCAGCTGAAAAGTCGCAAAGGACACTCTCCTGCGTCCATCCAGTATACCTGAGGTGTCCAGGTTGCGAGTCATCCGCTCCAGCCATCCCTCGGCTAATTCGGGGTCTGGCTCCCCAGAAAACACTGGTGTGCCCAGCCTGCGGAAGTCTCGCAGCATCTGAGCGGTGCTGCTGTCGACCAGACCAGGTCTCGAGGTCGCGGCTGCAGGTGCAGCAGGTACGGTCCCCGGTGCCGGAGCCGTAGTCTCTCTCTCTGCTTCCCTCCGGGCGAGGGTCTCTACCAAACTCTGGACGGTGCGGGTCAACTCCTCCAGGGCTACCGCCTGAGTAGGCTCATTGACAGACGGAACCCTAGATGGAGGTCCCGATGATCCAGTATCGATCCTCTCGTGCTCTTCGGCACGTGCACCCTGGGCGCTGGACTGTCCTCGGCCCCTAGCTGGCCGGCCTCTGGTGCCTCGAGGTACGTAAGTTGGTACCATTTTGAATGTCCTCTGCACGGACAACGCACAAGTTCAGTTCCTTAACTTCGAAAAAACACGCCTAAGTAACTATCGTGCACACACGGTTCTAACAAACACACAAGTACTAATAATATACTAAGTACAGTAGTATAGTCAAACTATAACACCAAAACAGGGAGGTCCACCTAACAGCCAAATAAAACAACAGAAATACACAAGTCACACAAATCAACAATTTACCACACGCGAACAGTTCACATTAGGCAACGACAATTTGAAGTTAAATTCTTAGCACGATCAATTTTCACCAAAACATTCATGTCGATATCATGTCGTTACAATTTGATTCAGGCGTCCCCGAACTAAGTTGTAACCACTTGACATCCCCCCATTCACGTCCAGCTATAGTGGCCCCTATAGCTAAACCGTGATGGAACATACACTTCAGTTTTTGCAGAAAAATCGGGCATGACCCGTTCGTAAATTACACTAACCCTTCGCTTAAGCGGCCACTCAAAACACAACCTGCACAGCTAAACAAGGACCACAATACTCAACAGTTCAACCAACAACCAAACCGAGACTTTCTCGTCTCGTTCATACGCTTATGACACCTCCGAATTGCGTAACCGACAAACCGAAACTCAAACACCTAACTCTACCCACCTAGTTGACGTACGGTCCGAGGTTTGAAAACATTTTCAAATGTAACCAGGCTCTGATACCGAATTGTCACACCCCAAATCCAGTTTTGACCGGACTCGAGACGTGAACTAAAACAATAAATATTTTACTCGAAAATAAAGCCAACAAGTCTCAAACTCATAATTTTAAAACTTTAAACACCACGCGAGTTACAACTCGGTAAAAAAAACAACGGTAAAACAGTTCAAAACAAAACGGTACGTCTCTAGACTATCTAGCCTAGGACCCTCGTAAGCTCCCAAGCATCGAGCATCCAGCTAGTACACTTCCCGCTTAGAACCTGAAAAACAACAAAGTAAGGGGTGAGCTTTCGCTCAGTAGGAAAAGTAGTTAGGGTTATAAGCAAGCGCTCACCACCACGGGTAACTGTCCAATTAGGGCATACTAGTACAGCACACAACTAATTTCTAACGGAACTCGTAACCCCCATACTCAACTCAAGACTAACCCACGCTCACAACCATAAACAACCAGACATCACAAACAGCAACCAGCACACCAAGTCGTCATCAAACATAAAGTAAACTGTAAAAGCATAATATGTCCCGTACCGCAGTCCCCTACTCGGTCGGCTGTACAAAGCCCGACACCCTCATATCGTACCGGAACACACAACATCGGCCTAGATATCTTCCCGTCAAACAACCGGGGATCGATCTGAAATAGTCATACCGGAATCGCCATCGGCCTAGACCTCTTCCCCGGAACTCCTTCGGGCAAAGGATAGGTGATAAGGTGAAACAACTTTCTCGGGACTCCTTCGAGCAAAGCGCATAATACGTAACCGTCGGCCTAGACGTCCCACATCGAAGTACCCCCTCGATGCAGGCTATCGTACCGGAACCACTACCCGGGGGACCGCGAATACATGGGACCACACCGTCGGCCTAGGTACTACCCTACACCGGCGTACCCCCTCGGTCATAGGTACCATACCGGAAACAACTCCCGGACACACATCAAGATAATAATACAAATGTCATAATTAAGCACGACTTACCAAGCCCAACAATCTTACCACAACCAGTCACGTCGGTCTATCACTCACCCGACCATCACACAACCAAGGGTTCAGATCAACACAACCACGACACACTCGCCCACACATAACAACATACTCAACGGTTATACTAATCTTGTCTATTAACCCTAACGACAACGACTCACAAGGCAGGCATATCAAACAACAACAGGCAATTCCAAACCAACACACAACCTACGGCTCGACATGGCCGGTCTACCAACACGGCAATTCCCAAGACAGAAACGTAAATGTTCGTAGTTCAATCGGCTACGCTAGTTGTTCTCATCCTACATGTTACTACGACTCGTCCGGTTATTATCTGATATAAACGTCTTTCCAGTTTTATTAATCCTAGCATGCATACTAGTAACTTTCCGCAATTAAACCGGTATCCGCTACTTCCCTACCTCACGACGAAACCACAACAGCGTCTCCTAGCTGCTGACGCCGGGGCCAACACCGTCTTCTTAGGGTGAAGTCCACGTCTGGGTTTAACTCCGGTCTTCTCTTCGCTCGAAGCCGGACTCTACTTTACATAGAAAGCTATGATTAAAACCGGTTTCACAATTTAATTTAAAAGGTTACGACGGTCTCGATTTAAGTTCAAAAGTGGTGTTTTAGACTGGAGCGGGCTAAAAGCGGGATTACGGCGAATCGGGTTCGGGCACCCGAGCACTGAAACCGGTGCACGTTTCCCGAGGCATGGTCCCAATGCACAGATCTCGAGGCACAGGTTTCGTGGCACGGTTCCCAAGGTCCGATTCAGTGTTCCGCTTTAGTCCCGTTCCAAGGCCGATTAACAGTCCATTTTAAACAAAGTTTCAGATCTGAGTCAACAGTCTCAAAACCCGTTTTAACAGATTCACTTTCGTTTGAAAATTATTTTATTTCCTTAATTAATTTGTTTCCAAAACAAAGCGTCTAGATCCAACAACGTCAATGATTTGCCACAAACCAGATCCAGAACGTACGGTAAACTCGAAAAGAAATAGAGAAGAAGAGGTTCGGGAAAAACTCTAACCACCGGCGAAGACATCGCCGGCGACCAAACCCTAAAGGCGAGAGTCTCACCGTAGGGAAAACAGACGACGAAGGTGGGGAGGGTTCGGTGCGTTGGATCTAGAGCTGCGTGGGGAAAGGACGGCGGCTCATGGTCCGAGCACCGTTTTCCCACTGTAGATCCGGCTTGCTACGGCCGGAGGGAGGTCGGAGTGGCCGGTAACGAGCGCGGGAGGCGGCGGGAGCTCGGATTGAGGGAGAGGGTCGTGAGGACGACGGCGACGGGTCTGACTCGGGGACGAAGAAGATGAGACAGAGATGGAGGTGAGGGGACTTGAGTGACGGAGTCAGCTTTTTAAGTGATGGGGGGCATCGAATTTTTTCAATGGTAATACAAGACGTTAAAAAAGTTTGAGGGGGGCACAATTACGAAAATAGAAGAAATTAAGGGTTTTTTTGAAAAAAAAAATCAGAATATATGTATAAATTTATCCAAAAAAAATTGAGGGGGGGCACCATGTAGCTCCGCCCCTGCTTGGGATGAGGAGCGGCCGAGGGGGGACGGAGACGGTGGTTCGGGGCGGCGGCGGCGTTGGTGGCGTGAGGGGAAGAGAAGGGGAGTGAGGTCGGAGTGGGTCGGGAGAGAACGAGACGGTTGAAGCGAGGGGGAAGGGAACAGTACTGACTTGAAACCCTAAAAACGCCTTAAATAGGACGGGCTCACCTTATTGGGCCTCGGCAAGGCTGTGCTACACGGCCCAAAAAAAAGAGGAAGAGGGGCCGGGTCTGTCCTGACAGGGCCTGCGGGTCTGTCCGGTCCAACTTCTCCATTTCCCTTTTTTTTTTACGAAATAAATTTTAAATCGAAAATCAAACTCGACGTTACCAAAAACCGACCCAAAACTCCACCTCGACGCTCTGAACGAAAAAAGACTTAAACCTTAAACCGTTTAAAGCCGGAGCGGTCTTCACAGTTAAGTAGGTTATCGAATATTAGAAATGCATGATACGGGAACGTAGTGATTTATTGGAAATGCATATGACACTTAGTAGTGTCGTAGGAGCAGATAACTTAGTGTTAGTAGTTTTACTAGAGGCATATGACCATGCCCGGAGGTTGAGTGTGAACTTATCGATATTAGGAGTACTGGAGGCATATGACCATGCCCGGAGGTTGATTGAGAAATTGTTGATTTTAGGACTGTTGGAGGCATTGGTTATGCCGGAGGTTGATTGTTTATTTGGAGTCTTGGGTGGCCTTGAGAGCCCGTGCTATTATTGTTGAGTCTTGGGTGGCCATGAGAGCCCTTGTTATTATTTGTGTCTTGGGTGGACATGAGAGCCCGTACTTTACAGTTGGAGTTTTGGGTGGCCATGAGTGCTTGTGGGGTTGTTGAACCCGTGTCTTTACCTTTGGTGTTTTGGGTGGCCATGAGGGCCCGTGGGGTTGTTGAACCCGTGTCTTTACCTTTGGTGTTTTGGGTGGCCATGAGGGCCCGTGGGGTTGTTGAACCCGTGTCTTTACCTTTGGTGTTTTGGGTGGCCATGAGGGCCCGTGGGGTTGTTGAACCCGTGTCTTTACCTTTAGTGTTTTGGGTGGCCATGAGTGCCCGTGGGGTTGTTGAACCCGTGTCTTTATTAGCGGCGTGTCTTGAGAGGCCGTGAGTGCCTGTAGGGTTGTTGAGCCCGTGAGTTACTGTTTGTGTGTCTTGGGAGGCCGTGAGTGCCTGTGGGGCTGTTGAGTCCGTGTTTTACTGTTGGTGTATCTTGGGAGGTCGTGAGTGCTTGTGGGGCTGTTGAGTCCGTGTTTTACTGTTGGTGTCTTGGGTGGCCATGAGTACATATGAGTGTTGAACCTGCGTTGTTACTGGTTGTTGAACTTGCTTGTGATTGTGATTGTGGTTACTTGAGGTTGGGGGCCCGCTTCATGAAACGGGGGTCCACGAGCACACGCGTCTGCATGTTCAGACGGGGTAGGGGGCCCGCCCGTCAATAAAGGGGTCCTGGCCGCGCGTGTGTGGTTTGGGTTTGTGAGCACTCTTTGGCTGGCTTACGAGTTAGAGTCTCGATAAGTTGCAAGCATTCTTCGGCTGGCTTACGAGTTAGAGTCTCGGTAAGTTGCAAGCATTCCTGGGCTGGCCTGACCAAGTTAGAGTCTCAGGAGGTTGCAAGCGTTCTTGGCACTGAGCAGTTGGCAGCTGGTATGTGATCATTTGTGATCTTGTTTGGTATGCGATCCTTTGTGATCTTGTTTGGTGTGCGATCCTTTGTGATCTTGGGTTTTGCGTGGTGGTCCTTGAGTCCTTGGAAGAGGTCGTGATCGTTGTGTCGGGTCTACTTTACGTGTCAGGGTATTGAGTTGGTCAAGGAAGGTAACAGTGGGTGTGTGTTCAGTCGGAGTACTTGGGTTGGGGATGGTGTTCCTCGACGTTGAGTTTGTGTTGGTGTTACCGGCATTGTCTACTAATTATGCCGTAGTCAGTCTATTATCCGTGGTGGTGAGCGAACGCTCACCCCTAGCTGCTTTTCCTACAGGTACCTTTCGCAGGCTGGACTAGGTGAGCTTCTGAAGCTTGAAGAGCTAGGAGCGGGATTCTGGGTTATTTGAGACTAGCGACGTATACCATGTTTTTGTCCACGTGTTGGGACTGATTTTGAGTTGTAAATATTATTTTTTAAAACTAAACTGGTATTTTAAAGTGTTTAAATGGAAAAGGTTTCAAAGTGTTTATTATTTTAAATGTTCACGTCCCGAGTTCGATTTACTGAAATTGGGGCGTGACAATATACCATACCGGAAACGCACATCGACCTAGGTATCTTCCTGGATTACCCCATCGGGGTGCACACTCGAAAACACCCGAAAGCATAACTCACGTAACACAGTCACAAACATCATAGTAGATCAAGCTTACCACTTTGACTTACCAATCACGTATCATCGGTCTATCACTCACCCGATCATATCTCACGGCACCACCAATTACACTCAAACATTCATTCAATCAGTCAATCATTCAAAACACGGAACCACCGTTCACATCACGATTAGCACAGTTTAATTAATCTAGTTTGACTCTTATCTTAACCTAAGAAGGAACATGCATCAGTATTAAAGCAAACAAACAACAATCATAAAATCAGCAAGCAATCCTAAGGCTCGACATGGCCATTCTACCAGCACATCATCCCAACACCTACGGCACGACATGGATCGTAGGTCGTTCGCATGCTATAAGACTACCCTAGTCAAAACCGTCCTATATGCATACCAAGACTCGTTTGTTTATTATTATAACTGAAATACGGTTATTCTAGTGAATCACATCCTATATGCAAACTAGGACCTTTCCGGTTATTAATTATCCTATAGGCATGCTATTAGCAGTTTTTAAATCAGAAGTGGAGTTTACGGCTTTTCCATACCCCAAGACGATCACAACAGCTACGTCTCCCAGCTGCTGACGACCTGGCCTAACTCCGGTCTTCTCGGGCGAAGTCCGCGAAGTCCAAGTCTGGGTTTTAACAAGTAAAAAGTCAAATCAGTCCCGGTATGTCCAAAGTCCTCGTATTTGTCCATAAAGTCCTTTAATTAACCAATTTTAAATTAACCAAATCAATTTATTAAAAACTATCCGACCCGGATCTGCGAACCAGACCCGAATCTGACCCGGTCCAGAAACCAGACCCGATCGTGCCTAGATCCGACCCGGACCCGGCTCTAGACCCAACCCAGACCCGAGTCAGAACCCAGTCCAAAGACTTGGGCCTGACCCAAGCCCGACTCTGGATTTGGCCCGAGGGTCGAACCCTGGCTCAGGACCGTCCGGCCCAGCGTTTCCCTAGGACCAATGCCTGCTCAGGCTCGAGACCGAGCTGGATCTAGCTCCGGCGAGCCAGAGCTGCTCCGGTCGTCACCTACGGCGTCAGAGATGTTCGCAAGGGGGGGAAGGAGGCGGATAGGGCGTCAGGGGCGAGGGAAGGACGAGGGAGAGTGGCTGGGGGTGAAGTCCAAGCCTCTTCGTCTAGATCTGGCGGCGTTGAAGCTCGCCGGCGAGAGAAAGCCAGATCTGGAGGTCGAGAACTCCGACGTTCCTCTACGGTCAAACCCAGCTCAAAATGAGCTCGAGGACTCGCGATTTTCAGAGGCGAAGGGTAGAGGGGAAGAAGAATCAGCTCGGGCGAGGCTCGCCGAGGATGATTTCCACGGTTGAAGGTGCAGCGGAGCTCGGATTGAAGACGACGACTAGGGTTCGTTTTGGTTCGAGGTAAGAAGGGAGGGAAGGGAGGCTTTCTGGTACAGGGCTTTGTCGCAGGTGGAAGTAGAAGAAGGAGAAGGAGAATGAAAAAGAGAGGTCGGGGAAAAGGACGGCGGCGAAGCTCTGGTTCAGTTTCACGAGAGAGCGAGAAGCGAGAGGTTGAAGATGATCCTCGAAGTGCGTGCGTGCAAATGCGAACTGAAGCGGCGCGACGTAAGGGTTAGTCGCGCGTAGGGTTGGGCCTGGATTCACTCGTGGGCCGGTTCGCGTGGCACGTGGGCTTGGCCCGCGTTGGTGAGTCGGGCCTGGTCTTCAGACCGGCCCAGTCCAACCCAACTGCCCAAAATCCCTTTTTTTTTGAACTCGTTCCCCAAATCAACGACGTTCCCAACAATAAATTATTGGATAAAAAAACTCAGGTCTTTACAGTTTGTGTCACTCTTACTTATACAAAACTACATGTTTTTGTTATAATTATGGTATGATAGGTCACATGGTGACCGAGTGCGACCAGGAACTGGTGGGTACTCAACGGTTCAACTCCTTGATGCTGGAATTCCAAAAGGACCATCAAACCAGGGCATATGCAACAGATTGGGATGATCAGGTGTCTCGCTAATAGATATCCTTTACTTCTGCACCTAAGGCCCCCTTGTCTCGAGGTAGGGGCCCGATAGTATCCTCGGCTACTGCACCTAACGGTGCGACCTGCTCGGCCGATCCATGTTGGAAAAGCTTGGTAATCGATCGGTCCTCGGATAGCGGAAAATCCGACGCCCCAAACCTTCTTGGGCACATAGATAGAACTATACTTGGAGTTGGAACTGGGTCTGGTGTTGGAGCAGAAGTCGGGGGAGTAAAGAGAGGGTCCATTGGGGAACCCTGGGACGATCAGGACAGGGCGGGAAAACAAGCCCGCATGGAGGAATGAAAGGGATTCAGTGCTCCAGGGACTGGCCTTAGGAGTGGTCCCTGAAAAGAGCTATGCCTCCTCTTCAAATCAATGATAGTAGGTTCGGTTTAACACAACGAATAGAGCATGAAGGCTACACCTTGAGCAACAATCATTGGTTTCGTCATAATTTAGTTTTATTTTCGGTACACCTTTATGGCACTTCCAACACCGGTTGTACCAGATCATTTGTCTTAGAGTTTTTGGTAAAGAGACCTTTTAGGGCTCTATACAGTATAATAACTCTTTTTGTATTTCATGGTCAAGGACTTTCTCCTGATTCACTCACTTGTAGTTGAAACCTAAGTTAATGAAATTGCACATTTTGACTCAAAAATATATATTTAAATATAGTTTGTCTGAATTAGAAAACTATATCTCTCTCATGGTTTCTTAGAGCGTGTAAGAGCATCCGTAGTTGGCGGGGAAAACGAGGTTGAAACACGCTGGTGGAAAGAAAACGTTGTTGTATTCGGCATTGAAGAGGCTGAGACGGTGGCGGAAGTGAGAGACGTATTGCCAACGACGGTAAGGTTACAACCACATGTTTCAGCCAACGCCAAATTTTAAATCGAGTGCTTGTTTTATTTCTCCTTGATGCCCTGGGAATTAACTCACAAAAGGGCGCAACAACCGCACTGGTCGTCAAGTAGTAAGTCGGTTAAAATCCGAGTATCGTACCCAAAGGAGTAATAAAACAAGCACTCGATTTAAAATTCGTTACATAAGCTACATCTGAAAAGATTGATTTGGTTTCGAAAATGTTGAATACTAAGGTAAAAGAAATTGAAATCAAGTACGAGGAAAAAATAGTTGGTGTTGTGAAATTCAAAAGAAAATACAATCTAGGACTTTTACGGGGTTACAATATGACAAGTAATTGTAGGTATTCATGTTTACATGTGCAGTCAAGGTTAGTTTAAAGGCAACGTATGTTCTCTCAAATAGTCCTAAACATTTCACGATCGAATTATGATCCTATTATAATCTAATCGCCTAGTTACTCCTAATCTAGGTGTAGAGAGATATAATGCACTAAGCTTCGTGAACTTTCCCAGATATTGGGGTTGTACTCCTATAGCTATCGCACTCGTGTTAACCCAACTCTATTAGAGACTCCGAGTCGCATAATCTAGGTGTAGAGAGATATAATGCACTAACCTTCGTGAACTTCTCTAGTTTTCGTGGTTGTAATCCTATAGCTATCGTACTCGTGTTAACCTAACTGTATTAAAGACTAGATTTAAACCCGAGTTTCATAATTCTTAGTCCTTTTAGCGATTCTCATTTTACAATTGTTGAATGCTAAGACCTTATCATGTATCAAGTGATCGATTTGACAAACATTAAGTATAAATCATGCAAACAATAACTCAAACACAAATTATACAGAGTAAACACGAAAGTTTTGAACTATTTTATCATATTGCTTCTCCTAGCCCTAGATTATTGAAAATTTAGCTTATAGAGAAGAAAAACAAGAGACACACATATTTGAAAGGTGAAGTTGATATAAAATACAAATTCAATGATGGAATCTCGACGATTTTGCTTTAATCATTGTTCCCATCAACTTCTCTCTCACCAAAACTCAAGCTCTATCTCTCGATCTCTTTGAAAATCTCTCAAACTTGTTCCCTAAAAAATAACCTAAACTTTTCTATCTAAAGCCCCAAAACCGAGGTGCAAAATCATCCTAGACGCGCGTCGCAGACTACCGGGTTGATCGGGCTTGAGTCCGCGGAGGAGTAGGAAACGGACAGGGTCTCAAAGGGCATTGGAACAGTGAAGGTCAAAGCGCTTGCCAGCGGACCGCTAGAGAGCCCATCACGGTTTCAGGGTCGGAGTACCGACGAGCCCGCCACGTTTTGGAGATCGGACCGTCGGAATGTCTGTCGCGGTAGTTTGAGAGAGAAAAGGTTTGGGTTTGATGAATTCTTTATTTATGACTTGTGATCGTATACCATTTTTGTTATTTTGTTTTCGTGATATTGAATTTTCGTTTGGATTTGATTTGACTAGTGGATCGGTTAAGCGAGGTTGACAGTCCCTGACCACAAACAATTTTGAGGTAATTGGTAAAAATAGATCGAATTGAATGGAGAATTCAAAAATGAAATGAGACTTTGATCAGTGATTGGCGGAGAGAATTTGTCACTCGTGTAAGAATGTGAGGCGAATAGTCTGTGAAAGAATCCTTGTTCAGTTGCGACTTGCGACCATAGGGGCGGATGACAAGTGGCAAACTCGGGCGTAAAAGCAACGTGATCATTGCCTTTCACGACCTCTTTCTGTGAATGTTTGTCTGAATCTGCTGTCGTGTAATTGGAATGCCATCGATACACAACAAAACCAGACCCGACTCATTTCTGCTGTTGAATTGGTCCATTCCAATTTCACGACTTCGAATTCGTTATAAAGACACTCGGTCAATCACGTCAACTTCCATTACGTTACAGCAAGTCAACAAATTACTTTAGAATTTCCACGTTGATATTCTGAGAAATGGGCCAATCTTAATTTCAACTCAACATCTTCTTCCCCAAGAGAGACTTGTTTTCCCATTAAGAGACAAGAAAATTGATACTCTTCTTTATCAAACTGTTACAATGTTTTGGGACGATATTTTTTTAATGCAAGTTGGTTAAAAATTGATTATCTTACAAATACTTTCTACCATTGGCTAAATATAAAAGTCAATTTAGTTAAAAAAATTAAATTAAATGTTACAATAACATCTCTCACATTTTCTCAAAAAAAAAAACATCTCTCACATTATGTAAGTTTTTTTATATGAAACATTAATTTGAACCCTGTTAAAGAATTAACTTAAAAGTTGAATTGGTTCGGGGCGAATCATGGCGAGTTCGCGAGGGGTGTCGTTGAGGGACAAGGAGGAAGTCTAGGATTCACAAATGGAGGCGATTCAGCCTTCTTCAAAAAAAATGAGAAGACTCGGCGGGGGTGGGAGGGTCCGTCTACGGACTATACCCACAAACCCGGGACTGCCAGTGCTGGGAGGTCTCGGAAAAATCGCACTCATAGCACTCTATTTTTGCTTGTTTTATGAATTAGGTCGTTTTTATTTGGGTTGTATTAGTTTGGTTTACATTTGGATTTTTCTTTTTATGTTCTGTATTGTTGAAATGTCGGAAAAGGGATGTCGTGAGTTAGTGTCTACGATCAAAATTAGACTAAGTCTACAGGTCCATGAGCATTGTGTTTGCCACGGTCGGTCCGGACAAATATCTGGAACCCAGAACTCGCAGTAATGCACTTTCCCAATTAATCATTTCAAAAAAAAAACTTAAAAGCCGAAGAATGCAAATCCATATTATTTGGATGTAAATTAATAACATTTAGGATTATTTATTTATTTATATCTGGCCGAAGATGCTCCGGTCCAGTAGTGCCCCCATAATAGGCTGCGGCGAATTCCACTATGAACTGCGCTCAAAGTTCATTGTAGCCTCCAGAAACCACCATCCACTTGGTGGCTATCATCCTGAATTTTGCAACATATACTAATTTTTTTGTAATTTATAAATCCATTTTAAAATAATAAATCAGACGTGTTAGGAAAAAAGACGAACAAGGCAGGGGTTGAATCGCTAAAGGAAGGCACATGTTTATTAATATACGACCATGATCAGCATAACATATATATTAAATATATACACGGTGCAAGTACAACACAAGGTCCTTGCTTTTTGTTAGCTTTTTTCTACTTTAAGGTCGGCTCATTGTCATTGGTGCACTTCTGACCTCATGAGAATCCTTCATATTCAATAGTGTGCCCATTTCCATTTCCCATTTTCAACTTTTGAAATTCATGGCCTCATTACTATATCAATCACTATTGGGTTTCTCTAAATTATGTCAAACTACAAGGGTTGAACTATTTTACCAACAATTTTTTTTTTAGAAGAAATGACGTTGCATTAATCAAAACCAGATTACAATCATCAATATAAGATAAATCATAAACAATCGATATATAAGATGGTATCCCCGATTCCAAGTATTCTGACACATTTGGTTAAACAACAAACTTTTAAAACAAGAGTTAGAAGAAGCATGGCAACTAGAGATCCACGTAATTATGCGAGGCCAAAGAACTAAATATCCAATCGGGTGATTGTTTTGACTTGCGGGACGGCGAAAATCACCTAATGGAACATGACCCTCCCAAATAAGGGCCCAAACCGGTTGGAAGGAGGGCACCAAAATCCTCCCAAGCCAAGAAACGCCCATCATAGCTCTCGACGAGCCTGTTTTGCAACCTTAGTCTAAAGCCTCGAAGATGAGGTGAAGTGTCCATCCTTAACATCTGGGTCCACATCCATTAGCTCAAAAACCTTATTCTTGAGACTATCTATTATCGCAACTACACGCTTAGCCTTTTCTCGAGCCAATTCCTTGATGTTCTTCGTCCTGTGTGGGCCTCTTTTGTTTGGTTTATGATTATCTTACTTTGACTTTTCTGAATATGAGGTAGCTTCTTGCTTCTGATCACTACCCCCTAAGATCTCGTGCTGGAGATTCACTTAGGCTAGGTAGTGTTGGGGAGAGATCCCTCAGCCACCACCATTTGGTTGCCCGCCATTTCTGGGATGGGTAACATTTATAGGTGCTCATGTCTAGGAGAAAATATAGGTTGGATGGTCCTCAGGGATTGGGTAGGTTCTACCGATCCCTTCCTTGGTTTCATTAGTAGGACCATTTTTACCGGTGGGGTGAGATTGATACAAACTTTATTAGGTTGAACCGTAGGTTAAAAAACTTATGCTCCCTGGTTTGGATCCCTGCTATCAACATGGTTTATGAGTGTTTTGAGCTGCTTTCTTAGGCCAAGACCCAACCGTCGGTCAAGAAGAACCTACATGAAAAGCCATAGACTTATAGATCCCGAGGGATCCCAATAAACCGTTAGCAACAGGAGGTGGCGTTCCATCCCAATAAGATCGGGAGCAGCCATTAGTTCAAACGGACAACAGTGCTCGGAGGTAGTCTCCGTATCTTGTCGCCATTTGGTCCACGCCGAAGAGGTCAGCCTTAAAATCTCTATTAAGGTGTCTAAGGCGACCACACCAATAACAAAAGTTGGGAAACTTCTCATATTGAAGGCAGGCGGTTAAGGGAGTCATCACTCCATCAATCAGAGCTTAATATGACGTCGAAGAGGACGGGTTGCATCCATCTCAACACTAAGCCACAAGAAGATATCCCCCCTCGCGGTGGAGTCGGGTTATCCGACTTTCGGACTTCAACCTCCTTTCCCAAGTTTGAGACTATGAAAGCTCTCATTTGGGACATTCTAGGCTCCACCAGAATGTCGTATTGTCACGCCCCAAATCCGGTTTTGACCGGACTCGAGACGTGAACTAAAATAATAATTGAATAGTAAAGATAAAAGTAAACTCAAACGAAATAAATCTCCAAACTTAGTTCCAACAAAAGTAACTCCGAGTAGAACATAATTCAAATCCGATGCTATGAGTCAAAAGCTCAAAATATAACCAAGTAAGACAAAGTCTAATACAGTTTAGTGCAGAAAATGGAAAATACGTCTCTACTATAATGACCACCCGAACCCTCGAGGAGCTCCCGATCCCTGAGACGTCCTAAAAGCCTACTCACCAACGAAACCTGTAAAACAGTAAAAACATTGGGGGGGGGGGGGGGGGGGGTGAGCTTACGCTCAGTAGGGAAAGGATTCCCGCTCCGTTGTCAGAAATAATCGGTCAATAATTCTTACTAAATATGAGAATATAAATAGAAACCAACAGGAACTCACAATAACGATATAACACCACTTAAATAAACCAAACGAGCGACCGGCCATTATAGTACTAAGACCACCACGGACACTACTTGGATTCGATAACACATAACATTAGACAAGCACTCGGGACAATCCGAACATCACGTACAACTCAACCAATACATCATACCGGAATACACCCTCAGTCTAGATGTCTTCCCGGACACACATCATCGGGGTGAAAAACTACATCATACCGGAATGTCCATCAGTCTAGATGTCTTCCCGGACACACAACATCGGGGTGAAGCAAATACATCATACCGCAATACCCATCGGTCTAGATTTCTTCCCGGACACACAACATCGGGGTGGAACACTACATCATACCGGAATGTCCATCGGTCTAGATGTCTTCCCGGACACACAGCATCGGGGTGAAACACTACATCATACAGGAATGTCCATCGGTCTAGATGTTTTCCCAGAACACACATCGGGGCAAAACTCAAGGCACACATACCGGACCGGCACACAATTCGGTCGGGTATCTTCCCGTCACTAGGGGTGCAAGTCACAACACGCAATGTCACACAACCACACTACACCAAACTTATCGTACCAACTTACCAAGAACACCGTATCGGTCTATCATTCATCCGATCATATCACAAGACAACAATCATATCACATTCATCTCATTCATTCAACCAATCACACCACGAAGCAAACATTCATATTGCATTCATCATAATTCATAAGGCATACTATGATTCTTAACTTAACTAAGAGTGTATTACACATTGACAGTTAAGGACGAATAATCATAATCAAACACAACCAATACGTAATCCTAAGGCTCGACATGGCCATTCTACAGCACGCCAATTCTCGTAATTGAAAGCGGTTATTATAGTGAATCACATCCTATATGCAAACTAAGACTCTTCTGGTTATTATTATCCTACATGCATACTATTAGCATTCTTTAAATTAAAAGCGAAAATTTACTACTCTTCCCTACCTCAAAAGCAATCCAATTCAGCAGCGGACGACCTGGCTAGCTTCCTCCTTGTCACTTCACGAGGTTCAAGAGTCTCCTCCTCCGTCAAGCTCGGGTCCAAAGTCTTAGATCACAATTAAATACTCGAATCAAGAGTAATTCACAAAAGGTTTAAAGAGGAAAACATTCTCAATTAACCCTAAAAGGACTCGGCTATAGCTAACCGTCCCAATTACTCGAAATCCAATAAAATGGGCCCAAAAGGCCCAACTCAGGTCTATCACGGTTTGGGTCACAGAGCCTTGACGGGCTCCGTAACGGATCGGGTCACGGACCCGTGGTCTGCACCGTCACGGTTCTCCTCACGGAGCCGTGACTGGCGCCGTCACGGTCTCCCTCACGGAGCCGTGACGTCCCCCGTCACGGTGCCCGTCACGGATCCGTGACGGGTCTGACATTGTTCCGTCTTCTTCCTCCTCCAGCTTCGGTTTTCACGAAAATAAACCCAAAAACTCCATGTTCATCCACCAAAAACCTCCATAACAACTCCAAAACCCCTCAATACTCCAACAACCAAGATGGGTCTTCAACAAAACACCAAACACTAATTGATTTTCTAACAAAAACAACCTCTTAACTCCAAAATTGAATCATCTAAGCATCAAACATCAAAACTCAATGAAACCCACTCATTTTCATGTTCTTCCTTACAAACCCATGATTCAATTCTCAATGAAAACGAAAATAGATGAAGGATTTACCTTAGGAGTGGAATGGGGATGAAGAAGATAATGATTTGGAGAGGATTTGAGAAGAAATCAAGGTCAAGACTTAACTTTTGCTCCTTTCTTCTTCTTCAAGCTTTAAAGCTTTTTCTCCTCTTCCTCTCTCTCTAGAATTTCGGCGAGCACAAATAATGACTGAATTTTTTCTCCCAAAATGCTTTAAAACCTAGAAGTTGTAAAGTCCAAAGTGCCCCTTAGTTCTCATCCTCTCAAGACCAACTAAGAAGGGTCAAAAGGGTCATTTTAGCTTTTTTTTTCCTTCCCTTCCAAGCTAATATGGACAAGTGTTCATGCAGGGACCACTTGGTCCTTAATTATTTCCAGCACAAATAATTAAACTAGGTTTATCCGATAAAAAGTCTCCGGTTGACCGAAATTTGACTTTTTCGCAAAGACAATCGATTGAATGGAAATGACCCAACTAAGCTAACCGTAACGACGGCTAAGATTTTTGGGTCCCGGAAAGGTCCCAAATGGCTCCCGGAGTCATCGATTGACTTTTCCGACCGAAAGTCAAACTTTGCCAAAAATCACCAGTTCGACCGGGATCGACCGGGGGCGGTTCTTACAATCTACCCCCCTTAAAAGAATTTTGTTCTCGAAATTTAAAACGATCGTACCTCAAGGGTCGAATAGGCTGGGGTACTTCGGTGCTTCGGTGGACTACTATTGCAAGATAATGCGAAGGTGAAGGTGGTCGAGGAAGTGAAAGAATTTGCTGGTGTTAGCAGGATAGGTGGGGTAAACAGGAAGGATGAGTTTGTCGATATGGAGCTAAGGGACAAAAATGAACAAGATTGAGACATAAACAGAGAACAAGAGTTAGGGGACATAGTAGAGATGGACGAGAGCGGAAATGTAAGAGACTTTATAGATGACCAGCAAGAAGAGTAAGGAGGAGGAGAAAGATAAAACGTCATCAACAACCCACCACGAAAGATAAAGAAGTAAAAGAAACGCTTAACAGAAAACAGGCAGAAAGGGACTCAAGACTTAGACACTCAGTTCTCTTTTTAACACCAATCTCTTTTTGGGTTAAGTAATTAAAGTAATATGTTACTTTAATATATGGTTGAACATTTTTTTTTTCAAATGTTGAAACCCCTTAGGGAAGTGCCTACAAGTTTTCTGATGCAAAGATGACATTGTACCATTGAATAAGTTACCATGGATTTGTAACACTTGTCATGTGCCATTCATAATGACAAATAAATTATTTATCATGTTTTGTACGTAATATGTAGAGTAACTGTTGTAGTGATACCCACACACAAGTTACAAAACCTCGTGTAACATCTGAATCGGGAGGTTTACAGTTAAGCAACTTAATTAATGTCGTAATTGTGTTCCATAATGGGAAAAAGGAGCAACCTTTTAAAATGCTAATTGAATGCAAGAATTTAGTAGCATAAATAAGGTCAAAGAATTTGACTTTTCATAAATGTCTTGTGTAACACGTCTCAAACAAGTCCACAACCAAAACCAAACCTCTCTCTTGTCTTGGGTCGTTATACTAACCTTTTATTTCTCCAACTACCCTTTCCAAGAAACCATCAATTTTGTCCGAAATTAAGTCTCAACTAAAACACCTTGAAAGGTATGGCCGCCTACATTAGTGAATAAATTAATATACATAATTACAATAAGGTCAAAAGTGTTGATATAGAGACAGAGGTGATTAACCTAATACATGACAATCTCAATACACATAATTCTTTTACAATGATCAATATCGTTTTTATGAAGCAAACACATATAATAAGGTGACTCTCGTAATATCAAATAACTCGCTTAAAATAAGGAACAGAAGACGACATTTGGAAAGTATTTAGACCACACATATTAAAATATTGATTAAAAAAATAAGTAATATAATATTAGTACGAAACAGACCCGACTAATAGATACGAAGGTGTTTGGGAAAAGGGGGTAAGTTTTGTAGAGGTGGTAATAGGTGTAACACTTCCTTGAGGGGGTGGTCATTAAAAGGAGGTCATAGGGTTGGCGTTTTCATAGAAAATTGCACGTATTAACATTGTTGTGCATATAAATACCCCATCCCACCAGTAACGACACATTTCTAGTATTTCAAAAGAAGCAACATCATCAACGACAAGAGCATGATCAAATTCCTCCGTTTCTTCCGTTCCTGAAACATAGTCCATCCATAAGAAATCAATATTTGTGGACATTTATATAACTTCCTTGTAGATAGGTACGTTCATGGACGATGGTTGTTTAATTTTCTGCCATATTGGTTCCTGGTTGTGTTTGTGTGATGGAAGAGAAAACAGCTCAAGTGGGCTTATGTTTGATGGTGTGCGTTTTTTGCAGCTCTAGTGATCGGAAATGGAGGCTTCCGGGAGGCAATGCAGACCGCCGGCAACTGTTGGGTGGCTAGGATTAGGAGTTTTGTGGCTGCTGGTCTCCATTACATGCGCCGACGACAACACCCCTATTAGGTTCTTCCTTAACTCTCTGCTTCCGTTTTACTTTTCCTTTTTCTTTTCTTCATGAAATTAGCTGTGGCTCGATTTGAGAGGCTTGTGGATGTGGTCCAACCACTACTTTTCCTCTCTTAGACATCTATGTCATTATTAAGGTGTGGAATTATTCGTGTCTTATAATGGATCAATGAGGAAGAAGAAGAATGGAGGAAGAGGAGTAGATCGAGTTATTAGTCCACCCCCTTTAGTTTTCTCCTCTTGCTTGCATATATATCTTAGTAGATAGATCCTTCTCATGACTCTCAACACAAATATTCCATCTTGGAATGCACAGAAAAGCCTTATCATTTTGTTCTTCAACTAGACACTTCTTTTTGTTTGGATCGCTCTTGGCTTTCTAAAACGATATCGATATATTATTGAAATCCGGTACTAATTATCTGATTATATAATATGATAATTACTCTGAAAGATCCATAATATAGTATGAGACTCCTCCGTAAGCAGGTGTATCAGGAGCACAAGATCATAGTCATCTGTTTGGATTGCATCGCAGATTGAAAATGAACACAAAAACGACACACATGAAACTAAAGATCCTATGATACTAAGTTGTCTACATAACACATTGGTCTCTATTCGGGACCTCTACTAGCATAATGGGGTGGTTTGGTATTGTCGGTCTCTTGTCTTGTGGGGCGATCTAGAGTATCCCTTCCTATAATGGGACTTGGTTTAGATAGTATAAGAAGAGCATAGCATTCTCTGTGAGGAATTGCCACGCCAATACTACCAGCCAATTCATCGACAGACGGACCCCATGCATGTGATCACTAATGACAGTCAAAACTCGAAAGCAAAATGAATAAGGGAGATACAAAAAGATAGAAGCTATATAGAGGTAGATCGCCATCAACAATGACGGCTAACGCTAGGATTTGGAGGATACTGTCTCACAAGAAATAAAGAGCTTTTTTATTATTTGTGGATTTGACTTGTAACTTAGTATAAACTACTAGATTATATGCTAAATATGGATGCATATATTTTAATATATTTTATACTGTTATTATGATTTGAGTTTTAATGCTTAAATTGAAATTTTAAGTGGGTGACCTAATAATTTTTCGGGACTCTCCCAGAGTTACCCTTAATGTATTTTCTCAAACTGAACCTGGGAGGAGTAGGTGACCCACATCCTAATATTCTAAGTATCTTCTTTTGTGAGCCATAGTGGTAACAATTTAATGCTTATTTTTTTCCAAACGCAGGAATATTCCTCGGGAAATGAGAGCTGTGAGTCCAACTGCAAGCCCATCATCTCCCCGGATGCGGCTTCGTCAAAGTCGCCACGATGTATATAAAATCACATTCCACTAAGTATCATTATTACGATCCAATTCCACCATCTGTGGTTAAATGCTTAATTAATACCAACTGTTTAAACAGGTGGTCATGGACAATGGTTTTGTGCAAGTAACCATATCACTACCGGGTGGTTATGTTGCTGGAATTAAGTACAATGGGATTGATAATGTTCTTGAAGCCGATAACGACAATGACAACAGAGGGTAACAAATTATATATTTCCGATCATATAATAATAGTAATTTATTTCTTGTGTTCTAGAACCCTTGATCTGAAACTATTGTGAGTGATTCAGGTACTGGGATGTGGCTTGGAACAAACCAGGAGAGCACGATATTCGGACCGACAGGTAATTAATAATTAATACTAGTGAATCCCCCATTATCTCCAGAAATTAATTCTGTTTATTGATATATACAGATTGAGCTGTACCAAGTTCCGAATCATAGCCGAAGAAGAAGATCAGCTGGAGGTATCTTTCACAAAAACATGGAATGCTTCTGATAAGGACTCGAGAACAAGAGCTCCTCTAAATGTGGACAAGAGGTGAAGTTTAAGTCTCGGCAGTGTAGTGTTGATTAATTTAAAAGCTCAAGTTATTAACACATAAGTAATGGTGCAGGTTTATAATGCTCCGAGGGTACTCAGGGTTCTACACTTACGCAATCTTCGAGCGACTTCAGGGATGGCCGGATGTGGACATGGACCAAATCAGGGCCGTTTTTAAGTTACAGGAAAAGAAGTAAGGGTTGTGTTGGATATTTTGATTGCCAAATTAAAATGATAAAATGCTAATCAAGTTACGAATGTGATGAATGCTTTAGGTTTCGGTACATGTCGGTTTCGGACGACCGGCAACGAGTGATGCCGACGGCGGAAGACAGGGACAAGGGGAAGGAACTGGCATACCCTGAAGCCGTGCTGCTGACAAACCCGAGCAATTCGATGCTTAGAGGAGAGGTTGACGACAAGTACCAATACTCGAGCGAGGACAAAGACAACAAGGTACACGGTTGGATTTGTGCCGACCCTCCTGTCGGCTTCTGGATGATCACTCCTAGTGACGAGTTTCGTACTGCTGGACCGTTCAAGCAAGACCTCACGTCCCATGCCGGCCCCACCACTCTCTCCGTAAGATCTCTGTCTTGACCACTCAGACAATACACATGCAAACCGATCCGAATCTGATTATTACTTATATATCTATGTACATAGGCGGATCTACACAGTGGTGAGGGGGGGCACGTGCCCCCCCTGAAATTTTCAATTTTATTAATATTTTATCATATTTTTAAGAATAATAATTGTTGTATTAGTGCATGTGCATCGACTCCATGTTCAAAACACACAGAGATGAGTCCGGAATTACAGTACAGTGCCACACAAAGTGGTTCCAATGCAATCCAGTTCTATTATTTATAATGTTTTGTTTTAATGGATATGTATTTTCAAAAAAAAAAAGTTTTAACTAGTATGAAAAATTGAGTCTTATTAAATTTACCATTATTAATATTATATTATTATTAATTTGTGTTTTGAGATTAATTCTCCATAAAATTGTTATAATCATGTAGAGATATTTCAAAAAATACCAATTACCGATCTAGATGAGACAAAAAAAATTTTTAACAAAATGAAAAAAACGATAGATATAGTCTAGATTATACTCATAATATCGAGATTAGTCCATGTCAACTGCATCAAATGATAATAGATAGTATATATCAAGAGATATGTTTTCGAACGTTTTATAAAATTTTCAAAATCTTGACATCACATTGTATGATAAATAGTCATTTAAAAAATATTTGTACATTATATTTATTTTTCATTATTATCTTTATGTTACTTGTGATTATAAAACATACATAATAGTGCCCCCTCTCAATTGGAAAGCTAAATCCGCCACTGTCTATGTAGATGTTCGTTAGTACTCATTATGCGGGGAAAGACGTGGGGATGAAGTTTCGAGACGGGGAGGCATGGAAGAAAGTTTTCGGTCCTGTTTTCATCTATCTAAACTCGGTACAGCCTCAAGCGGACACACTTCAGCTCTGGGAAGATGCTAAACGACAGGTTTGTTACTTTTTTATTTTAATCAACAAAAATAACGGTTTTATTCCACCCAAGACCCAGCTCTCGAAGAGAGATGATACACGAAAGGGAAGAGAGAAAGAGCTAAAAGACGTCACAAGGGCACCAGAGAGAGAAACTACAAACCAAAACAGAACGAAAGTTTCAAAAGATGAGAATCTCAAACATGAAGTGATGTTCTCAAACATGTTGACAACTTCGTTTTCGCTAAAATAGGCAGTAGACCGCATGGATTTGACAATGTCCCACAATGTTTAGCTTCCGACTTTTTGTGAATATACCTGTTAGAGGTTAGAGGGTTTGACTATAGGAGTGAGGGTTTCGTATATGCATATGTTGACAATGACACGGATACTTAATTTGGTATTATAATGAAACAGATGCACGTAGAGGTTGAAAGCTGGCCATACAATTTCTCGAGGTCGGAGGATTATCCGAAATTCCACCAGCGGGGTGTAGTTGACGGCCAATTATTGATCAGAGATAGGTACATGAACAAGAGACTCCTTTGGGGAGACTCAGCCTATGTTGGTTTGGCAGCTCCCGGTGAAGTGGGCTCGTGGCAAAGAGAGTCCAAGGTTAACTTTCTTTCCTTCAGACAACCTTCTGGACTAACAACTCTCAACTTACGGTGCTTTTGTTTCGTTGTTGTAGGGTTACCAATTTTGGACAAGAGCGGACAGGAGTGGGCGTTTCTCCATCCGCAACGTGCGACCGGGACACTACAATTTGTATGCTTGGGTCCCTGGTGTCATCGGAGATTACAGATACAATCTCAATATTACGGTTAGATCAGGTCGGACACTTAAATTGCGGTATCTGCTGTATAGTCCTCCTAGAAATGGTCCTACATTGTGGGAGATAGGCGTGCCAGACCGGTCGGCCGCAGAGTTCTACATACCGGATCCGTATCCTACGCTCATGAACCAATTATACGTCAATCATCGAGACAAGTAAGCTCTTTCTTCAACACCTTAATCACACTTACCTTCTCTTGTAACTTATCTCACAGTACGTAATGTATTGTAAAACAGGTTCAGACAATACGGGTTGTGGGAGCGTTACGCAGATTTATATCCCAAAAATGATCTAGTTTACCAAGTTGGTGCTAATGATTATGCTCGAGATTGGTTCTTCGCTCAAGTTACTAGGTATCTGATTACTTGTAATTACTATCCTGTAGTGAAAACAGAGGAGGAAATGTCTCTAACTTTTGCACATTGCAGGAACATGGGAAATAAAACGTTTGAATCGACCACATGGCAGATCAAATTTGATCTTGAGAAAATACACGACAACAGCACGTACACACTTAGGCTGGCCCTCGCATCGGCCACCGAGTCCGATCTGCAGGTTCGGATCAACAATTTGGGAGCTGAACGTCCAGATTTTTCGACGGGGATGATCGGGAGGGACAATGCCATTGCCAGGCATGGAATCCACGGGCTCTACTGGTTGTTTCAGGTGGACGTACCAAGCTCCAAACTCGTAAATGGAACCAACACTATTTTTCTTACACAAGCGAAACACATGACTCCTTTCCAAGGAGTCATGTATGACTACATCCGATTTGAAGGACCGCCCAACACGTGAATTGTGAATACATATGATATAAGTTGATAGATTAGGGAGTATTAATGTAGTTTTATTCACAAACACACGGTATATGTTACTATTCTTTTCTTCTTTAAACTAGTTTAGATGGAATTTAATTATGTAGCTTACGAATTTTTATGAAAATGTGTAGCTCTTACTCTTCCATTCAAATAAAACTATATTTTTCATTGAAACTCATTTTCGTCTCAGTTCATCGTGTGATGGCCCAGTAGGCCCATGAAACAATATGGCCCTGATTATTTCACCCCTATCGCCATTAAACTCGGCACGAGGACTATTTCCAAGGACGGAGAGCGACGTGACGGGGAAGGAGGGGAAATGACGAGAACACCCTTGCAGTTAACAGATGTCAGATTGCACAGGAAAAGAAGAGAGCACGCTCAACCGTACATTTATCGAGAAGGATGAGTTTGAGTCGTGATCTGGTACATACAGACAAAAGCAGCAGAGCCAAGGACATAACCAGCCGTTGATTCATCTTTGAATTAAATACGATGACAATCCGCAATCAGATAGGGATTTTACATTTGACCAGCATTTATTTACGTATGAATGCCATTGTCTTTATTATAATTACTCATACTTTTATTCTAACCAAAACCGACTCTTCAATGCTTGACCTTTATGAGGCATTTATATTTGTAGAATCTGAAACGTCAAGTTACAATACGACCCCTTTTTATCCTCTTTAAGTTCTGAGCCTCGCAGTGGCAGTGGCAGCAGCACAACAATAATTCGTAATTGACTGTATAATTTAAATATCAACCTATCTGACACGTGGCCGTGTCCCTCCGAAACGACACAGTTCTGACACGACGATACCCAACAGCTGGCGCATTTCACATTCGAAACATACATAGTACGTACGTAGTGAAGGGCATATCAGTTTTCTGTCAGAGGTAATTGAAATTGCGTAGTGATGTGATTCATATATAGTATATAATTGTTCATAAATAACAAATAGTATTAAATTACTCACATCGTCCATTTTAATCTTAATTATGATAAAAGTTAAAATAAAATAAAAATAGAGAAATTGTGTGGCGGGAAGGAATAGGTGAATAATGAGTGTGTGTTTCAGTTTCCCGTCTCACGGGAATCAACCCACCTCTCACTCTTCACATGTTTCTCCCTCTTCCTTGCTAGTTTTTTCTTGGATTTGATTGACGTGGTTGAGATTGCATGGATTAATGAAAAATTTAGACACCACCAAACTCTAATCACTTGTTAAACAATATCAACTTAAAAAGATATACGTGAAAACTTTTAGATATTTTTCTATTAATAATGATTCTTTTAACAATAAGACAAACTTAAACACATGTAGAGCTAATTTGTAAACTTCAATTATATTGGATCGACAGATTTTTTTAAAACGAGTAGAGAGGTATTGTATTACTTTATAACCGTAACTTTACAAGGTAGGACATAATCGTCTCGGATTCCAGATATTTGTTCTGATCGACCGTAGTCCATCAGACGCTCATGGATCCATAAATATAGTCTGCTTTGATTCGCAGATCCGAACTTAGGAGTTCCTCTTAACGACCTTTCAAAAAAACTAGTACTCAAAATACTAACCTTATCTAGCTAACAATTTATTCAACCTAAAACAGGATAAAAAATTAACACACGAGCGAAATAACAAATTACCAAATATGCGATGCCAGTTCTTCTGGGCCCCGTGCCATTGGAGCGTTCTGGTATCGTCAATTCTTCGTCTTGATTCGCCCGGATCTTTCGAAGTAGTGCGGAAGACGGGATCATCGATTCGACCCGCACCGGTTTGTTCGGGATCGAGGGTCTTGATTTCTGGTGCCGTGGAATCAGGTCCCAGCCTATCGTCCCTCCTCTCGGATCCCAGATCCATCGAGGGAGCGGAGCCATGTTGGTTAGGGTGTGCCCCGTTGATGGATAGCCCTAAACTGGCCCGCTACAGATGGACGGTGGCGCATGGAGCACGGACCCATGTGGACGGCAACAGGGAGGCCACGGTGGCCAGTGGTACTAGCTCGAGATCAAACTGGCGACGCAGAATCGGTAGCACGAGGTCGTGGGACGGTTTGAGCGGGCGGCAGCGACCTGCGAAGGTGGGCGGCAGCCAAAAAGATGAAAAAAATGCTGTAAACGAAAACCCTAACAAGGATACTGTTGAACCCATTAATGGATGAACCCGTCAAAGATAGCGGGACGCTTTGAGTCAGGAGCTTCAATGGTGGAGAAGAAGGGGAGGGGGAGGAGGCTGCACAGAGAAGCGCATCCCCTAGGTTTTTCACCTTCTTTGTCAAAAAAAAAAAAAAAAACTATTGGATCAACAGTTACTATAAGCCGGAAACAGTTTTTATTGGTTAAATTGCAAGCCTAACTATAGTAATAAGTTCATTACCATATACACAGATTCACAGTTCCTTGAATAGGCATTTTTGGGGCCTAACTATATTGACTAGGTTTGCCCCCTTCATAATAACTTAGCTACTCAAATAGCTTACTACTTGATAAATTTAACCTTCTAATCCATAAGAAAATAAATATTCTTGTTTGAGACCGATAATGTGTATATATATTTATTTTGACATTAGGTTTAAAGAGAAGAAAAAGAATGTATAAAGCAAGGTAAAATAACAGCAGCCACGTACAGGCAGGATAGTAAATTGATCTCCTGGTGCTGCCAAGAAAAATAATATGGTTGGTTGGTTGGTTAAGAAAGAGACAAAATGGAAGCAAGGAATAGGATTGATCCCAAACTGTTGATGCCATGAGGCACAGTTGTATGAGAAGAGAACTGGCTTACAATTGTACTTGCATTTACGCTTCTGATACTGACTCCTCATAGCCATATGCTGCAACTCTATGTATATATACATAAATATAGTTTCTCTCAGGTATCCAGAACTTGTAGCTATGGGGACATCTAGATTGGAATAGGACATGAAAGAGCCAGGTTAAATAATTGAGCGAGATTGGGATGAGCCACAAGATCCAAGCTAGTTGCTTAATCAAACAAGTAATAAGAGCATCACATATAAAGTCATTAGGAAGATGTCCTAACTGCATTTAGGAAAATGTTGTGTAGTCGTGTGTTAAAATGGAAGAGCAGGCTGCGTCATTTAGTAAGTTTATTTGTGTCATACATTAGTAGATCCATCTAAATAAAACATCAGGGTGTGTATTTTAAATAGGTCGACTTTGTCTCATTCAAATAGATTTATTAAGAAGGCGTAACATTTAAATATCACGTTTCTCAAGTACAACCGTTGTGAAACTTGGCAATCAAGATATTATGCTTGATTGCCAAACCATCCGTAGGTATTGTGTGGAACTTAAGAGCTCCTCCGATGATAAACTAATGTATAATGGTTTTGAGTAGTGGTTTGGATATATTTTGACTTTATCTTTCCTCCAAACCATTACTTTCTACCACCACACCTTTAGTGGCAAACCACTACTTGTGGTTTAGAGCCATGGTTTATACTTTCAATCACTATTGTAAAAGTGGCCGCCTAGGCCCTAAAATCTGTAAAAACGTCCGACTCGCCGCTTCACCTAGGTCCCAAAATCTTAAAATCATCCGACTCGTCGTTTCGTTCGATTAGTCGGAAACTTGGGATTCTGATTTGTGAAATTATACCTTTAAAACAGAGATGAAAAAGCGAGAGACACAATATGTTTGTAATGGTCTTGAATTTTTTGATAAAAAATAAGGGATGTGTTCCTTTTTGGTGGTTTATCTTTATAATTTAGATTTTTATTAAACTTTAGAGTAAAATCAAAATGAGAGCATTATTTGGATTAGTTTTTATTTTATTACTTTATTTTTTATACTATACAAATATAGTATATATTTTGAATTTATTTTTATTATATTTGTGTAATATATATTTGATAATAATTAAAAATTATTAAAAAAAAATTAAATCCGCCTAGGCGAAGACTAGTCTCTGCCTAACGCTAAGGGTTCTCACCGTCCGACTAGCGTCTAGCACTTTTTACAACCATGCTTTCAATATCAAAAAAATCACCCCAAATAAAACTAGTTATTTTATTCATGCCTAATATGAAAATACATAAACTAATTAAACTACCAACGACAATTAAACATACTACGGACAATAATTAAACAATTAATTGTTCTTCAATCCATTGTGCGCACGCCACTTCGGGTAGTCCTTAAGTATGTCCCACAAATCACGTTTAGTGCATTTTGAATTTTTTTTCTTGTAATTCGCCACAACCACATCATAGATTTCATTAGGGGTTGCTCCTTCTTTGAGGTGGTTCCAGTATTCCTCATCGAGCAACTTGCACTTTTTGCTAATACGAAGGAAATAGTCCTTCGTCTGTTTCTCCGACTGGCACGACCATTTAGGATTTACGTTGTTGATGTAAGCGGTGCAGAACTTCACTCAGTATTTCCCCCCGACCTCGACAACGGTGCCCCAGGTCAACATCAAATGCAGCTCTTCATCTTCGGACCAATGGGGACCGGTTGTCCAAGAAGATGTCGTTATTGCAAACACGAGATAAAGTTTAGAGAATTTGAGAGAGAGTTTGAGAGAATTTGAGAGGTGTGATTTTTTTAGGGAGGAGTGAGTGGTATTTATAAGGACGAATGGAGGGGCTTTCGTCGTGGCGGCGACGACGCGACGCACACGAGTCATTGTGAATTCGATAAAAAAATTGAAAAATAGAAAAACTTCAACTAATTTTATTGTTCATATTAAAAACTAGGTTACAACTTGTATGCTACATCAGATAGACGTCACACGTTTTTTGAGGCTATCCATGAGTGAGGCACGAGCGGACCGTTCCTCAGCAATCATTTGTGAGGTGTCTTGGCTCTGCAATGCCATCAAAATTTGCATGATTTCTTCCTGCATATTTTCTTTGGTCCCAGTGATTTGGGCTTGGGTCGTAGTCATTTCAGCCTGATGGTCTCCAAAGACTTGAAGGAACTGAACTGCTTCGGGTGCAACGATCGGGTCCGCATCCACTTGTTTCCCTTTGCCTTTAGCTTTAGCCTTGGCTTTTTTCTGGCCGGTTGGACGCTCCTCCCGTGAAAGTGATGTCAACTCATGATCGTTTCTATCGCCCGATGTGTAGTTGTAGTTGTCGTCCAACCTTGTACACTTACTTGCTTCACTTGCAACGTCTAGGTCAATGTCAACGTCACATTGCGACGTCTTGAGGTTCTTCCATCTATCTGCAACTTACTGTACGACACTTCAGAGGACTGGGTTAGACATGTATTTGGCACTTTTGGTGACATCTCTTCTATTTCCATTCTTGACCGACCAAACCATAAGGATTAATTTTATGGCTTTGTCTGATTTAGGTTGAAGGAGGCAGCAACTCAGACAATTTCTAGCCCAAATGGGTTCAAGGTTAACGGTTTTATACTACTCGTAGCCCTTGCCAGACGTCAGAAATCTGGTTCGATCAATCAAGTCACCGGAGGCGAGAAACAAACCATCCATATTAAGAAGCCATATAAGTTGGTCCAAACGGAGAAAGTGCTCACGGTGTCTGTCCTAGGGTTATAGGCGGGAGAGGTTGTCGTTGCAGGTTCGTTGGTGGCCTGCCCGAGCTCAAGTCTTGAATTACAGAGTGAACAGAGTATCTATAACTCTCAGCTTCGACAAAGCTCGTCATAGTCTGGTGGAACGCGGGTCTCTCGGGGTGGCGTTGACTCTACTCAAGTGACCGATGTGAATCATGTGAATTACGTCAATCTGGTGGTGGATGCTTTGATTTCAAATGTTGAGATCTTGCAGGCGGAAGCGATATCTGAGGGAGGTGATTGTCAAGTCTCATCTCATGTCGCTGTTGGGCCTACCCTTAAGCTCATTTTTGTATCTGCATCGACCCACGTTGGTAATGTTGTGACAACTGAGTGTGTTAGTGGGCTTGGATTGAGTTTAAAGGTCTGTTTTCCTTTGGAGAAGTGCTATCTACTGGTCCTATTGGTTCATTTGGCGTTGAGCCTTCTTTTTTTCCTAGCCCGGTGGGATTTTTGGTCCCTCGAAGGATAGTCTATGGAAGGATGCCCTACTCAAACCGTCGAAACGGGATAGTCGCCCCCCATGCATTTATCAGATTATTATATCGTTAAGTGTACACCAAAGGCTCGTTCTTTGGATCAGGAAAGACTTGTTAGTCCCGTCTACTTTTGGAAACAAGTCGCGTAAGGTCGAAACGGTAAAGTTACTCAGCGTGGGTCAAAGGCTCGAGAAGTTGCAACTTCGTCTCATGTGACCGACGCGTGGACTAAAATCCGTGAATTGGATTCCAAGAAGAAAGATGCAACGATTCGTCTTTAACCTTGAGAGGTGAGGAATGACAGGCTTATTACCTCTCTGTTTTTTTGTTTTCCTTGTTCCGTTTTAGGAAAATGTTTGGCCTCTTAGCTCTCCTTACTATAGCTCTCTTATAACTCTTGTGTTGGTCTGTGTCCTCTTAGGCCTTTTTCTTTTTGAAAATTTTCTATTTTTTAATAAAAATTCGAGCTTATTAAAAAAAAACTAGTGCTCCCTGGTCTATTGTTAGATTTGTATCTTTGTTGTGTATGTCCGTCCATTCCTCCTTAAAATTTCATAAGTAACTCTAACTGGTACGTATCAAAATAACCGCCACAGAGGATGGTACAAAATTATTTTACCTAGAAAGTAAACCCTAACATAACATTTTTGTCCCTAAAAAAAAAACATAACAGTTTTGTGTATGAGAGTTTTCTTAATTGTTTTTTGTCGTTATCACATATGGTAGTAAAAATACTAACTAGAATAGGTACCATTTTTCTTTGGTGAGAGTAGATCGAGTAGAAATATAATTCATCCGCCCAAATTGTTTTGTCCATTCCAATAAATGACTCCTGTTTTATAAAACGTGCACTACGACTAAATTATGTAGGGGAGGTGATGTGATACTATAATATAATCAGAATAACGTATTTCTTACATTGGTTAAAAAAGTTGTGTGATATGACTATAAATGTATATATAAGCAAGCAGCACGTTCTCTCTCACTCACTGTCCATACCTTTGTTGAGCCTCAGCCTCAGCCCATCATCAACAACAGATCACAGATGTAAGGAAACTGTGGTTGCTGTAGCTATCTCTTTGATGAGAATCACAAGAAGCCATCAACATCTCTTCCTCATCATTTTCAATCAACTTGGAGAGATCACAGATCATGTAAACACCTTCTGTTTCTTCTTCATTTGAGTCACACATATTGCAACATATAGCTATACAGATATGTCATCTGATCAGGCAGCTGCATCACCAGCACCAACACCAACCATGAAGGACGACGACGGCAACATCAAGACGGTGAAGTGTCCACGGTGCGGCTCTCCCAACACCAAGTTTTGCTACTACAACAACTACAGCCTGACGCAGCCGCGCCACTTCTGCAAGACGTGTCGGCGCTACTGGACCAAAGGTGGGGCCCTCCGCAACGTCCCCATCGGCGGCGCCTGCCGTAAGAAGAAGAAGACCAAACCCTCTTCCAAGCTCTTCACCGGAGCCCTCTCTCCGCCGCCCATGGACTCTTTCCCAGGACTCCACCACCAATATTCCATGACCGCACAGTTCCCTTCCTCCTCTGGAAGTTGGCCGGTTCTGGGCGGTGCTATGCAAGAAATGAATAACAAAACAAGCAGTAGCAGCGGCCTGGCTTGCTCGATCGAGTCACTGAGTTGCATAAACCAGGACTTGCACTGGAAGCTGCAGCAGCAGCGCCTAGCCATGCTCTTCGGCCAGAACAACAATATTAACTCAGCGGCTACGGATGATCACCAACAACAACAACAGAAACGGAATCTGATGATGTTCCAGAATTCAAGAAATAAAGAAGCCGGTGCTGATGTGGCGACTGAGTGCTTCTTTGGGACAACCGGCGGCGGAGATCATTGCAACTGGAATAGTGGAGCTGGAGGGCAAGGTTGGAGTCCTCACCATCATCATCATGTGCACCAGCAGAATCATCACTACACTGCCTTTGCTCTACATTCGGACACCAATTGATTTTCAAGGTCAACAAATTTATCTATAAGAATATGAAAATTGAAGAATTATGTAATTATATTATTAGCTACTTTATCTCTTTTTCTGGGTTTTTATGTGTGCCAAACAACAAGATTTAACAAGTAAAACATCATGGCAAGAGACAAGAGGAACAAGAAAAACCTGCCTAATTATTTTTGGATCATTCTTATTAAGTGTACAGTCATTCTATTAAGTACTACATAGTGCTCTCATCAATACCTTCAAACTTACTAATATTCTTAGTTTTTATTTTTTATATTTTTTCAATTCATATATGGTTGAGGTCATATTAAATGAATGCAATTAACTTAATATTTTATTTAACTATTGATTTCGTCTTCCTATAAAAACCTAATTAATGAAGTTGTGTTGTGGAAAATGTTAATAATATAAGCAAAGTTCTGCTTTCAAAATAGTATACATGATGTGAATCAAAATAGACAAACAAATAAAATGTATCTGCTTCTCTCTTATTTTCCATATGTGATATCATACATTGGCTACTCTTTGTTTGAGGATTAGGTAATTAAATTGTGATTCAAAAGAAATAATAACGATAAAAAGAATTCTATGTTTGCATGGGAATATTGTAGGTTTGTAGGTAGAAAAGAGGCAAAGAAATATGAAAGGATGTGTGAAATGAAGCCCAAAAATGTGAGAATTGATTGTATATGATGGTGGAGGCATGGAGTGGAGCACTGATGAGGCTGTTTTGTTGTAAACAGGAGAAGCTAGCAGCAACAGCTTAGTAAGCTTACCCATGCACTGTTACGTATTTTAACTTGAAGATGCCATCTACATTAATACTATAAAAAGCTTTCGTTTTGTTTTCTAGGGGTTTTTCTTCATATTTGCTATCTAGGAATAAGAAGATTTTTGTTTTAAAATGTTTAGCTTTTTAAAGGACTTCGGATGGTGAGTTTGATCGCGAGTAGTACTGAGTCCTGACTGCTTGTGTGAGCCTTTAGCATCTCATTGTGTTTCCAAAGCATTAGCTTTTTTTCCATCACAGCCTTTTTCCCATATACATTCTTTACTCTTTACCTACTAGTACTACGACACCTTTCACTATTTATGTGTAAATATTTGGCCCCATCTTCTCTTATTGCATGGTGAAAAGAAGCTAACTTTTTACTCTATGCTTTTTTGGGTAAACTACAAATTCTTACCTCAAATTTATAACGTTTAACTGATACATACTCTAAAATAAAATTTAACTGATACCTACTTAGATGTTTAGTTATATAACAAATAGCTCAAGCTATCAGTTAAAATGACGAAAATACCATCAACTACACTTCAATAATTATTTAAAAAAATTATTTAAAAAATCCTTTTGTTTTATATATATTTACTTATTAAATCACTTTAGTTTTATTTTTAAAAAATTATTTAAAAAATCATTGAGGACATTTTCATCATTTTAGCTGACGATTTGGGCTATTTGTTATATAACTAAACATCTGAATAGGTATCAGTTAAAAAAAACTTGAGAATAGGTATCAGTTAAACGCAATAAGTTTGGGATAAGTATTTGTAATTTATCCATATTTTTTAAGAGATTGTGATTCGTCAAACATTCATCTCATTGTCTTGCAAGTTTGCATATAAATGAAGTAAAGCAGTTGTTTCTGTTACTTACAAAGATGTATCAGTTCATCAGAATTTTATCCATACTAATATGGATAGTTTATTTTAAATAATATGTTTTTTTTTAGTAAAGGAGAGGTTTATTACTTTTCAGGGGGTAAGATACATGGTACTGTGTCAGATATAGGAGAACCGACCACGAAAGGACATATACATAACGTGTTTTTCTGACAAATCAGTGAAAAACATGATTCACTGATTTTTTTCATAAACACGAGTTTGACATCCTCGAATAGATATAGAATAAAATGTGCATCATCAATTATAGCACCCAGTAAAGAAGAAAACAATGCCTCCTTTGTAATGAGTTGGACGAGCTTTTTGGCAACATTGCACACGATGACCTTAGACAAACTGTATCCCCAATCAAGAATAAGGAGACCAAGATGGCTTAGGTCTCTACCAGGATTACCGATTAGGTATGAGGTGTGACCACGTTGCAGCCATCCGCTATCAAACTCATCTCCAAGTGAAATGATGAACCAAGGGGATTGATTTGGGTCTTGGAACATTGCTTCGTCTACGTTGGTAGCCAAAACCCCTTAAGGGGAGGACCTAAGACGCGTTCGTAAGGTTGAGGTTAAGCAGGGGATGGATTTTGGGTCGGGTCAAAGCTTCTCGCCAATGACTGAGATGGACGGAGGTTGAAGACGTCACTCCAATGACCGACGGTCGGTTCCCTCTATACCTTTTAATTTAGGGCCTTCTATAGCTCTTATAACCAGCAACCACGACCTGGAAATTTGTCTCAAGCACCCCACTGGCAATCATGCTCCACCACTTGATAAATACGGTGGTCCTCATAGGTATCGATGTCACGCCCCAAATCCGGTTTTGACCAGACTCGAGACGTGACCTGAAACAAACGAGGTAAAAGTAGCACAATTGAAATGAATCCTTTTAAAGCTGAAAACGAGTCCAAAGTATTCCTCAATAATTTAATCTAAACTTCAAATATAGTGTCAAAACTTGATAAGTAACAAAAGGTAAATAAAGTTCCACAATGCGGACCAACACAACTCTAATACAACTCTCGAGACATCCGGAAGCTCCCGAGCCTCGAATTCCCTAGATCCCAAGTACACATGTACACGCAATAAATAAACAAAGAGGGATGAGCTTACGCTCAGTAGGGAAAACCGTAGATGACTTTAATCTCCAAGTTTAATGTTAAAACTGCTTTGATTCGATGTCACAAAAGTATTTAAAATCCTTAGACGAAAGGTATAATAAACGAATAAGAAGCAACGATGACAATAACGCATTCTAGAGGGTAACGATAACGCTCTCAGAGGATAAGCAGAGAACATTGCCCTGACATAGAAAATCGACACAACGGGAACGAGTAAATTCTATAAATCAATGAAATGTTATAGAAGCCGGATAATGAAATAGTATCGCTTTTTCCAAGACAACAGTAACTTAAAAAGAAGTTCATAATAAATACTTTAACGGATCAATAAGAGTAAAATGGGAGTAATCAATATCTTGCCAACCACTTGCTTCCTCAAGCCTCCGATCCATGGATAGATTCTGGGATCACCTCGGTTCCCATATACCGATCCACCAGAGTACCCATATCATATCAGATTTTCCCTCGGTCCAGAGGAGACACATAACATCGGGGCTACCGGAAACCATCCCTTCAGGACGCTCATCGTCAGGATTCCCAGAAACACCTCCAAAGGACACTAGATCATAGGGAACCAAGGTAGTGCTCTATGGGGACGCACATCCTTGGGTGGAACCTTAGTAACCATCTCTCAAGAAGTAACCCAAATAATATCCCGCAGGATCTGCTCATAACCAATCTATATATCCCGCAGGATCTGTCAATAATCAATAATATCCTGCAGGATCTGCCAATAATCAATAATATCCCGCGGGATCTGCCAATAATCAATAATTGTCCCGAAGGATCTGCTCATAATCAGTAAATATCCCGCAGGATCTGCCAATAATCAACTCTCGTAATATCCAATAACCAATGCCCTCAGGCTCCAATACTCAGTCCATATCTCACTGTATCTGTCCAACTCCAACCACCACAACGGCACCGGATTACCCCCCCCCCCCCCCCCCCCCGGTGTAGTACCGAAACAAACAACCACCAAGCAAGCAGACAAACAACATACATTTCAAGGATAAGAATAAAGGAACAAGCATTAACAACAAGAACAACAAGAATAAGGAAAGCATACACTAATACGTCCATCGACCAACTCTCATCGAATCACACTTTCACCACAATACACCAAAGACGTTCACTTAATCCTCAATCTTAGAAGTACACACGTTCATCAATACAAAGACATCCAATACACTCCACACTTACCGTATGCTTACCTGTCACGAACCAGCGGTACATCGATCACCTGATTGTACCCCGTGGCACAACCAGTCATACTCGATCATCCGTTCAATCAACAGTTATATCAACATAAACACTAAATCAACCAAGTATTCATTCAACCAATCAATCATCATGTGAACGAACCAACTAGCATTCAATCATACGAGCTACTCTAGTTTCATTAGACTCTTAAGTTAACCGAGCAATTAGCAACCAAGCATGTGAACCTAGCACACAACTAATCCAAGAGCTCTTCACAACCTCTCTACCAGTAAATCAAATTCCCAAGTATTGAAAGCACACTTCACTAATTGTCATCGTCCTAAACATGCATACTAGACTCATCCATTTATTAGTAATTGAAATACGATTATTCTAGTTATTCGCATCCTAAAGGAAATTCTAGGACCTTTCCGATTTTATTATCCTAATCATGCATACTAAGCGTTAATTAAGAAATTAAGACTTTCCCTACCTCGTGGTCTTCCTTTAATAAAACTATGATGAAAAGCTCGAGTGATCACAACTCCGTTCTTCACACGGGTTCCGGCGTGATCTTCGTTCTTCTAGCTCGGGTCCAAGCCCTTGCTCTCGGGCGAAGTCCCGTCTAGATTTGACAAATGAAACTTCCAAATCAAAACCAATCAAAGTCCAAAGGTCCACTTAAATAACCAAGTTTGTCCTTTAAATTCTCACCTTGAATTAATTAAATCAATTAATTAAATCTGATTTTTTTAAGATAATTCTTTGAAACCGGGTTGACCCGGAACCAAGCCCAAACCCGGATCCGAACCGGTCCAGACCCGAGTCCAGACCCGGATCAGAACCCAGTCCGAAGACTTGGGCCTGACCCACGTCCGGCTCAGGTTCTGGCCCGAGCCCGAGTTCTGGCCCAGGACCAACCGGCCCACACTATGACCTGGCCCAAGTCCTAGTTCAGGCCCGTCTCTGAGCTCGCACAGCTCCGGCGATGCCCGTGCATTCCGGCCACCGTCTCCGGCGGCGACGACGCCCAAATCTCGACGGGAAGGGCTGGAGAAGCTCGGGGAGGACGGCTGAGCTCACTCTGTGGCTGGACGAGGGCAGCGGTGCCAGACACGACGTTAGGAGTCAAACCCTTTTCAGATCTAGGGTTTGACAGCCGCCGGCGATGAGTCCGACCCAAGGTCGCTCGAATCGAGCCCGAAAACGTCTGAAAAAGAAAGGGGCGAGGCTGGGGAAGAAGGTGAGAGGACGGGAGAAGCACGAGTCGTGCTGAAACGAGCTCGAGGACTCCGGTCGATCTCCGGCGAGACCTCGAAGATTCTGAGGACGAAACGAGAAGGGAGAAGAGCGAAGAGGCTGCTTCTGGCGAGGGTTTGAAACGGTCGACGAAGGTGGGGGATGAGGGAGGTCGGAGAAGAAGGAGGGGGCGCCGACGAGTCGGGTTCGGCAACGCAGAGGGAGAGGGGGCGTGAGGTTGGGGAAGATGAACAATACCCCTCCTCACTAGGGTTTTCCCCTTAAATACCGACTCCAGAGGGCTGGGCCTCGTGCCTCAGCGAACCGGGCCAGCGTCCCCGGTTTGGGCCCGGCCTGGCCCAAACTACCCTTCAGTCCAGCCTTTCCCAAACTCCTTTTTTTTTTGCAATTTCCTTTTCAAATAAACCTTGTTGCAAATAACCACCCTCACGTTTCTGGTTTCACGAAAATACCCCTTCGTTACCTATTTCAATCTAATACCTTTTTAGAAAGAGCGGGGTTTTACAATCGACATGTTGCCTGGTCTAATTCAACAGCTCCGTGCAATCTGGAAGTGAAAGTAAAGATGGGTCGTGGATTCCACTCATAGCCCGCATATGGGGTATACTAGGGATACGGGGAAAAACCGGTGACGGAGTTTAGTGGCCACTTGCAGAGAGTTAGTTAGAATTCGCTAGAAGAAGATTTGGATCTTCGATTGAACATGGTTGTGTCAAATTGATGGCCAAAGTGGTGGGGCGATAATAGGAACTCCACGGGCTCGGGCGTATTTGAGGTTCTTTTAACCCGCCTTTGAGGAATAGATACCCTTGTGGGTAAATCACCTTTGAGGGATGTTCCAATACAACGAGAGTATCTTCTTGGTTCCTTAATTAGTAGGTGTAAGAACCGATCCCGGTCGAACCGGGAAAATTTGAGGAAAGTTGACTTTCTGCCGGAAAAGTCAACCGATGACTCCGGGAGTCATTCGAGACCTTTCCGGTACCCAAAAAGCTTATCCATCATTACGGTTAGCTTAGTTGGGTCGTTTCCTTCCAATTGTGCAATTCTACGAAAAAGTCAACATGGGGTCAACTAAGCCTAATGAAAGACTAAACCAAGTTAAATTAATTGAGTTGGATATATTTTGGGTGGAGGTGGTTCCCACATGGACATTTGTCCATGGTGCCTTGGAAGGGAAGAAAATGGTCAAAAAAAAGACTCATTTGACCCTCATTGTTTGGTCTTGAGAAGATAAGAGCAAGGGGGTACTTTGGGGACTTCACCTTTAAGTTAAATGCCTCAATTGGAGCAATTTCAGCTCATACTCACTAGTGGCCGAATTTTAGAGAGAGAGAGAAGAGGGAGAGAAGCCATTGAAGCTTGAAGAAGAAGAAGAAAGGAGAAAGGAGGCTCTTTTGGGTGTTTTTTTTCTCAAATCTTCTCCAAAATTAGTTAATCTTCATCCTCTTTCCATTCTTAAGGTAAATCTTCAAACTAAATTCGTTTTTATTGAATTTTATATTATGGGTTTGAGAGAAAAGGGATGAACAAGGTTGTGTTCAATGGATTTTGAGTTTTATTCCTAGATGATTAATTTTTGGAGATAAGTGGGTTATTTTGGTTCGAAATCAATGGGTTTAAGTTATTTTGATGGAACCCATTTGGGGATTGAAGTGTTGAGGTTTATAGTACTGTTTTGGAGGTTTTTGGATCATAAAAATGGAGGTTTTGAGGTTTAATTTCGTGGAAATGGAGCTGGAGGAAGAAGAAGGACGAAACTGTCCAGACCTGTCATGGATCTGTGACGGGGACCATGACGGAGTGTGTCACGGCTCCGTGATGAAGACCGTGGCGGTGCAGGCCACGGCTCCGTGAGGATGACCGTGACGGTGCAGATCACGGCTCCGTGAGGATGACCGTGACGGTGCAAATCACGGCTCTGTAACCCGAACCGTGACAAATCAAAATTGGGCTTTTGGGCCCATTTTAGTCGTTTTCGAGTAATTAGGAATGTTACCTTTAACCGAGTCTATTGGGGTTAAATTGGGATATTTACTCGTTAAACCGCTTTTGAATTAGCGTTAATTCTAGTATTACTTGTGATCTTAGACTTGGTTCCCGAGCACGGCGGAGGAGACTTCTAGGCGGCTCTCGTTGACTAAGCGTTTGGATAGCAACTGAGGTAGGGAAGAGTAGTAATTACCGTTTTAATTAAGAAATGTGAATAAAATGCATATAGGACGTTAATAACCGGTAAAGTCTTAGATTGCATATAGGATGTGAATAACTAGAGTAATCACTTTAAATTATGGGAATTGTCGTGTTGTAGAATCACATGTGGCCATGTCGTGCCTTAGGATTGTGTGTTGGTTGTGTTCGGATGTGGTTAATAGTCCTTAAATGTTGATGCATGGTATATTCTTTGGTTACTTTAAGAATCATAGTATGCTATATGAATTGTGATGAATATGATATGAATGGTTGTCTCGTGATATGATTGGTTGAATGAATGTGATATGACTAGTTGTCTTGTGATATGATTGGGTGAATGATAGACCGATGTGGTGTGGTTGATAAGTTATGGCGGTAAGCTTCGACGGTATGATAAGTTTCGGTGTGATATGTTGGGTTTGGCATTGTGTGGTGTGACTTGTACCCCGTACTACGAGAAGATATCCGACCGAGGTGTGTGCCGGTCCGGTATGTTTATCGTGAGATTACCCCGATGATGTGTGTCCGGGAAGACATCTAGACCGATGTTATATTCCGGTATGATGTATTGTTTGCGTCACCCCGATGCTGTGTGTCCGGGAAGACATCTAGACCGACGATGTATTCCGGTGCGATGTGTTGTTTCACCCTGATGCTGTGTGTCCGGGAAGACATCTAGACCGATGGGTATTCCGGTATGATGTATTGTTTCACCCCGATGTTGTGTGTCCGGGAAAACATCTAGATCGAGGGTGTATACCGGTATGATATATTTGTTTCACCCCGATGTTGTGTGTCCGGGAAGATATCTAGACCGATGCCGTGTTCCGGTACGATATGTCGAGCTGCGTGTGTTGACCGGAGTATCATGGTTTACCTATCTTATGTTCGTCTGATGTCGGGTTTGAGTGACGATCGTAGTGGTTGTAGTGGCATAATGTTCTGTTGTTTGCATGTTTCTTTAGCTTGGTTCTATTGTCTGTAATGTTTTGTTCCTGTGGGTTTCTGTTGTGTTGTCTTTCATTAGTAAGAGTTATTAATCGACTAATTATGGCGATGGAACGGAAGTCCTTTCCCTTTACTACTTTTTCCTACTGAGTGAAAGCTCACCCCCTCTGTTTTTACAGGTTTTGATCGTGAGTCGGTGTAGAGGGCGTCTCAGCGCTCGGGAGCTCATCGAGAATCTGGGGTTTACCTTTAGTAGAGATGTACTTTCTTTTTCTGTACTAAATAGTATCTTTCTTATTTGGATTCGAGCGTTGACTCGTGGCATCATATTTTTACTTTGGAACTAAATTCGGAGATTTATATTGGTTAAATTTACTTTTATTATCATTGTTTTATTTTATTTAGTTCACGTCTCGAGTTCGGTCAAAGCCGGATTTGGGGCGTGACAGTAGGAATATGTCCCTGATCACGACCTCGTACCAGTGCCTCTGGTCCACGACCATTAGCCCTTATATGTTCCAGTCCACAATAGAACGGGAGTTTGTGTGGATCAATAGTCTGTCTTTAAGAGCCAAGATGTGTACAAAATTAAATTAGCGTCCCCCGCTCCCATCACAATCTAAATGCCATGTCGCATAAGATTATGAGTGAAAAAGAATCTAGTCCAAACATAACTCGGGTTCTTTATGATTTTTTTTCGAGAGAAAGGTTTCCTTCAAATAGAACCTAGTTTTGATGACTCGGCTTACAAGGTAGCCTTCCAATATGATGAGGCACCACACCTATTTCTTGAGGAGAGTAGGGCTGGAATCGAGAAGGTTATGAAATATCATACCCTTCTCTCCTTAACTTTGTAGGCTGGAAATGTGGTCTTAATCATCTAAAATGACAGGTCGGGATGCGTCGAATGTTCTGCCCTACCAAAATTTGGAGAGAGCTTTATGATTATGTCAATGGTATTATTTGGCGAGTGTAAGGCCAACATGCAATAGGTAGGGAGGGAGCGAAGAACGGACCATCTCATCACCTTCTTAACTATCTAGAAAGCAGTTGATCGTCCCACGCTCGAACCCATAAAGACATCGTCACGAATGAACTATATACATTGCTCTCATTTATTATCCATTGTATTTGATATCCCGAGATACATGGATGCCTCTAAGATCTCTGGGATTTCCAGGAGACTACAGCTGGCATGTTTAATGGGTAGGGAGATATTTATGTTGAAGAATATGGAGGATTTCTAGGTGATAATAACCTGGCCCAATAAATCCCCAAAATGAGTTAGGATATCCTCAATATTAGTTCATCTAAGTTCTCTTGACAAAGATGTAGCAATCATCCACTAAAAAATATATGTGAGATCTTCAGTGCTCCTCTAGCTATAAAGCACATATACACGGATACACCTTCTAGAAATTGTCATGGACAAGCTCTTCATATAGAACGAAACGAGGTACGAGGAGAGAGGGTCACATTTTTAATCCCTTGAGGTGAATAATAAGGTATGTTTCACTACCTCCCGAGCTAACAAAATAGTTGATTGATCACATATAAGCTGCTAAAACGTCCAAAACTGATGCATTTTATGTCCATGTTAGTTAGGGGTCGAGACTTTTGAGATTTCTGGTTCAGAAGATGATCTTGATTCCTCTGGTGCCGATGGCGTCTCCCGGTCTAGCGCACAATAAGATTGTGTCTTTGGTGTTCATAGAGGTGTGGGTAGCCATTTTTTGGGTTGTGTTCTGCAAAGGAGTGGCCTTCGATCCAAGTGGGTGGGGTTACGAGAAAGTGGTTGTCGTTGGTGTTGGTGGGTCTTTTTCTTATCTTCGTTTTTTGTTGTTTTAGTGGTAGTTGGTTCTCTTTTCTTGTTTATGTATTTTTTTGAGTGACCGAGTTGGTGGATTTTTTTGGACATATCGATGTGTATCTACCATTTTGAGCTTACTTTAGCAGGCTATTCTCGGTTCTTTTTTTAGAATGGGAAGATCTATAAAATTTTGCATATCAAAGAAAAGAGTTTGAGATTATCAGAGTTTGACATCAAAATTGGTATTTTCGAACTTTTCCAACTTTGACTCTTGTATATCTTCATGTTTTCTTTTTTTATTGTCATGAGTAGCTAAACTCCAATAATCTAGGGCTTGACTGAGAAGTATGAACGATTTTTAATAAGGGGTCTCGTGTTATTCTTGCAATATTTATTTTAAGACGGTGATTATGTAATCGCAGTCTTAATGTTTTACCTCCTTAATTGCTTTGGTAATTGTTAGGTTCTAATGTTCAACACTTGAAATATGAGAATTTTGGAATGTCTATAGGATTACATAAATTGGTTTTAAATAAATCTAATCTAGAATTAGTTAGGTTAACATAAATGTAATAGTGATAATGTCACTAAAACGTAATTTAGAGGATTTAATGAATTATAATGTTTTATATATTTCTACACCCAGATTAGAGACAATTAAGTGGTTAGATTGTAATAGGATTCAAATTGATTAAGGGATCTTTAGGTCTAGGCTAGTTTAAGAGAAATCTCGTTGCCCCTGGATTATCATATTTGCAAGACTAAAGCGCACTCTCGATATCACAGTTTTCATATTGCAACCTCGTCTAATGTCGATTGCTTTTCTCCTTGATATTAACTTAATCTCTTTGTTGTTTCTCTTTGACTGGTTTATTTGGGTTTTTTTGGGGGGGGCTACTCTCTTTTTGGTTTTAAATGTTTTGCCTTTAAGCTTTATTGTTGGGAGCTCCTCTGCAATCGTTCTTTTTGGTCTTCAACCTTAAGATATTTTCCTACTTCGAATGTCTCTTCTAAATAAAAATTCTGAGTTGATAAAAGAAATCTTCTATTGCATCTTTAATTTACTTTTACAGTGCATGCTCTTACTTTAATTCAAATAAAACAAACTAACTAACGCTTTTCAACTTTAGAATAGTTAAGTAACAATTTAGATAGATAGTGATTGTTAATTTACTCCCTGGAGTACGATAACTGAACTAAAAATTGATGAACTACATCATGACCAGCGTTACACCACGAAGTGTCAACCATCTACAATGGTCGAACAAATATGATATTCGTGGATTTTTGGAAGTAGAAGATGACCCAACATGTTAGGAAGCGTAGAATGCATGCACCGGGAATGAAAAACTTGTTTGATATTTTGATATGAGAAACATATGCGTAATGATCATGATATCCGATGTTGAGGCTCGAAGCAATTGCATTTGTACCCTTCGCCATTAGACAAACAACCTCTGGTGTTGTATATAGTAAACAACGCGTATTATTTTCATGAGTGTTATTTGGCATACGTTATTTACTCGACATGAACTGCATTTATGAAAATCATTTATGTACTGGTACAGGAGAATCACGAAATATTTTTTGAAGCATAAGAATTTGCGAGGAATGACATTAAATGAATGCTCAAAATTCTTCAAACATGATAACACATTAATAGCCGACCAAAGTCAGATGTGAGAAATGCTCAACTTCACATATACATGTACACTTGCATCATTATGCATAACATAATAGTTAAGAATGAATATGTATAAGGTTGGGAGTGCATTTAGGCGGTAGTGGATAATGGGAGAATATGTATAAGGTTGGGAGTTCATTTTCCTCTTGCATTGTCATTGAGTTCACGTTGAATATCTGAGTCACGTTGTCGGACATTTTTTTGATCGCCAAACAACACTACATAACTCAAACAATACATTAAAGGCTCCAAGACGGTCTTATAAGAATATATGACGATGAATTCAATAGTTTCTATTTTGTACTTTTTTTACATAACTAAATTTATTTTAATTTCATTTAACTAATTTTGTTATAGTAACTTCTTTTTTGGAATCGCTCAATTGAATAAGATCATCCATAGCATGGACGGTTTCCGATTTAGTGAATCGTGAACCGTGATTCGCACGCTATAGCGTGCGACTCGCTCAATTCCGATTCACTAAATATTGAATCCGTTAGTTTTGTGTCCTAGGCCAATCTTGATCTTGGACGATATTATCATTTATTAATACATTGACACTACTATTATCATTTGTTAAAAGTTAATAGTGTGAATAATCCACTCTTTGTAAGATCATCAAGTGTGTGACTTGATAGTAAAACTCTTAGATGAATAAAAAAGTATCATTCTAATGATCATTGCTCTTATCGATATACTAAGACTAGTACGATGTTGACTGATGATCTTGTTTACTGATCATTCATATGGGATATGAAGTCAAATCATAGATGTCATTTGGTGAAATGGTATTGAATGACCCAATGTGAGCATACTACATAGAAATTGTCATGAGTATTTCTCAGTATCATAATATAACTTAAGTCCTTTGACCTTGTATTCATCTTGGATTTCTACATGGGTGGTTATGTGTCTTGATGCAATTCAATGTTGTCTTTAACCAGACAACAGTAAAGATTGTTGTTGGGTACACAATTATCTATATGAGAAATGTGAGTGACTGATGAGGGATTTGTCCCTCATGTAAATATGAGACAAATACCGTTTGGGCCCCTTAATAAATGAGACTATGCAAATGCATGGTCATGCGAATCGATAATGAGTCACTTGTAGTCTACTTCAGATTAAGAAACAAACGATCGAATAAAATAAGGATGGCGGTCTTATGCCTTATATTCGCTCGAGATATCGATGATAAAGGGATTAAGATATTGACAGTAAAAGGGTAAATCGGATTGACGATATTTATACAATTTGGGAAGTCATAATGCCTTGCTAGAGGCCAATTATAGCATGTGGACGAAATGAGGATTTCGGGTCCACTACCAACCATTGTATGAGTCTATAAGCTCACACACAACAACAAGCCTAAAATCGAATTGGACTTTGGAAGCCAATTAAGTTAATAAAATTATATTATATTTGATATAATGTTTATTTATTCATTACTCATTTTCAATTGCTAATATAATGAGATATGTTAGGAAATTTATATTCAAATAATGAATTTTGAATTTCAAATATTCAAAGAGGTTAGTTTTGTATGTGACATGTCCACTACTCCTAAAATGTCTCCACTTGTCAAATTTAGAAGCCCATGTTTGGGCTTTTCGAAATACGATAATGTGGTCATGCTTGGGAATAATTAGCATGCAAATCTAGAGAGAATAGTGAAGAAAAAAATGAGAAAAAAAGAAGAAGCGATTTTTGTGCTAGCACACAAACGATTTTAGGAATGCTTGTTGGTGTGGATACCTGAAAAGGACAAATTCTTTTGAAGACGCAACGACATCGTCATGCAGCAGACACGTTCTTGATCCCTGTCTCAAACCAGGCTCAAAACCGAAAGGTAATCTTCTTAATTTTTGTTTGTCAATTCATTCGGAATTACAAGGATCTAAAGGATTTTCTATGGAATTTTTATTTTCCGATGCGCTTTGGCTCCCTAGAATCCTTCAGAACCGAAGTTGTGAATCGCGACTCACGGTTCACAAACGTGACTCGCGAACCATGCGGTTCATGAATCGCGTCCTGCCAATCAGCGGCCACCACGTGGCGCTGGCCTAGAGAAAAAAAAGAGTCGTTGGGTCCCACACCAGTTCTAACAATATTTTTTTTTCATTAACAAAAATCCGAATTAACTTAAAAAATCACTACACAAATTTCTCTCTTAAATTCCACTTCCCACGAAGCCTGTTTTCCAATAAAAAAAATGCCTAACGACAAGAATCAGATGCCTACTCCATCGATGCAACATGAGTATTGAGCACACAGTAAAGCAACACGAGTTCAACGTAGAGCAGTCGACGACTTTCAACGGATGTTGAACATTAAAAACCCATGCAGGGAGGTGCACCCCCCCCCCCCCCCCCCCCCCGCTTTGAACCCCAATCCTCAATTTTACGTGTACCCCGATGATTCCTAATATAACGTCGACGACGGCAGCAGCCGAATGTCGTCTTAGTCTTCCTCTAACGACTCTTCCCTATAATTAGGAGGTTATCTAGTCATTGTCATCCATGTCTGGCTATGCACGTCTAGAGAAGCAACGAAGGGTAACCAACAAATTGGTAGTACCTTTTGGGTCCAAATTGCGAAAGGTTACAACGAGGTGCGTTGTTACCCGCCAATTGATTTGAGACAAATCAAAAACTAATGGAATAAACATTACTCTTGGGTGTGGAAATTACACAATATTGTAAAGTCGGTGAAGGAGAGCTTTACAAGCGGTTACTCTGAGAATGACTACATCAAGATGGACAAGGAAGTGTACAACAAGGAAAACAAACTAAAACACTTTAACCTCGACCATTGGTACAACATTTTCAAGATTGAGGAAAAAAAATTGGCGCAGGAAAGCACGATTAGGGACAAGAGACAACAGTTGAATGCGTCTGAGAATTAGAGTATTGGTTGCGTCAACTTACAGGTATTGTACGGGTCAACCATTCATCAAGTTCAAATGGTGGAACCTCGTCAAAAATCATTCCAAGTGGCTCTAGTATTGAAACGAACTCCCTGTATAGGAACGATCTCCTGGGTCATTAATGTTTAGTTTCCGCTTCGGTAACAAATAACTCATGTAATGTAGCTTTCAGTTTTATAATAAAAATATGATTTCCCTTTTTATATTTATTATTATTATATTCTATCAACTTACTGTAAAATCATAGACTACAAATAAAATTATTTTAATCAGACTGAAAAAGAGAGATAAAATTATTTTATTAATATTTTATTTTTTCAGCCTAAGCTATGCCGATAGACCATGGATGCACTTAGAAGTGAATAATGGAATTTAGAGCAGATAAAATTGATTGATTCACTCATATATACGAACTACGAAACGCAATGTCACCAGGAACAAGGAGTTCTTTGTATGATAATCATAGTATAGGTACATATCAACTAGTTCACTTATGTTTGGCGTCACTATACTATCTTGTCCAGATCCTCTTCCTGGTGTTATCCTTCTCCTTGGGTCCTCCTTGAACCTGCTCCTTGTTCATCTTCTGAATTGTAGTAGACCCTTGAGCAGCCGACACCACTGGCTTTGCCGTTCTTCCAAATTTAGGTGGGTCTGATTTCCTGACCTTGTTACCTTTGAATGATGTTGGTATGCTGCCATTGTTGTTCTCTGACTCACCGCTTCTGAACTCTCTTTTCCTCTTTATTTCCTGGTTAGAGGCATTTGACAAAGTTGATCCTTGACTAAGCCGGCTTATTGAGTTCGAGCTCTTTAGTATACGAGGCTCGATCTCACTCATGAGTTCATCTCTTGCTTTTGATTTTCTTTCCGTAGGTCTGGACCTTGTCTTGTCAGTCGATTCATGATTTAGCATGCGCTGCAACTGCTGCTCTTCTTTCTCCCTCAGCTTTTGTTCGAGCTCTTTGACCTGTCATGCATGATGGCATTACTATTTTTAACAAGACTGGCAAAGCACCCTAAACTTGATCACTAAATCAAAAATAGTTGGCAGTAACTTCAAAACAAAGATGACCTTTTGGTGAAGTATGGACTCCGAGCTTTGTTCAGTCTCTTTCAGTTTTCTTTCCAGCTCCTTAATCTGCTTAAGCAATGCATACAGAGAAGAAAGGAATTCGGTTATAATCATCCATTTTCTTATGGATACAGAGCCACCAAACTAGCAAGACTTTCCAACCTTTTGTTGAAGAGAGAGAGAATGAGTTTCTGACTCTTCTGCTTGCTCTTTCAGTTTGTTTTCCAGCTCCTTCACCTGTTTCACAGCAAGGAGAACCAATTCCTGTTTCAGTTTTCAGTTAATGTTGAATTTACTATCATTGAGAAAATCCTCCCACCAAACAATTCTACTATAGAGAAAGAAATGCAAAAGATTGACTAAGAAAAACCTTCTGTTGGAAAGCTGCAGACTCTAACTGCTGTCGCACTCTAAGCTTCATTTCAAGCTCCTTAACCTTGAGTAGATGTATCGTATTCTTGTTAGCCATGAATATGTAACAAGCAACAAATCATTCTTATTAACACAGAAGTAGTACCTTTTGTAGAAGACCACTACAAGACTCTTCTTTCCCCTTCAACTTCTCTGAAATCTGGGATAGTTGCTTCTCCGTCTGGCTCTGCATGACTGTCCTCAACTCAAGCTGTCCCTCAAGATCCTTGATTTTTTCTAGTTGGGTTTTGTAGCCATGATCTTTGCCTTTTGCCTTACTCTCCAAATTCTGCAAGCTCTCTTCTAGCTTCCTCAGAGATTCGTCTTTTGATCTGGATTCTTGTCTTGCTTTGTCGAGCTTTAAATTAAATGTAAAACAGCAAATCAAGTGCCTAATCATTGCTAAAAAGTTTTATCGATACAGCAGCAGAACTAAGTAATGGATATAATGGTTCAAGCTTCACACTTACACAGTGAAGATGTGAGTTCCAATCCCATTGGGTGGTGCTATTACTTATTAATGAATAATCAATCAAGTATCAGAAATCCTACCATCTGTTTCGTCTTCTGAAGCTCACTTGTATCAATTTGCCTTTTTGCAGGGCCCAATTCAACTCCTCGAACCCGTGTTGCAAAATTTAATGAGCTTGTGGTTTCGCCTAAGTCCTGATCTGAAGGGCTAATTTGCACGAACATCAAAGTTTTGGAGTCGCCCCCTGTACATACACAATAGTTGAAGAACCTGTTAGAACCAACTTCACCATTTCATCGAAATAGTACCATTCATGATGATTGGTCAAGTGTTACACTTACCTAATGAATCCTGAAGTAAATGTGTCAGCTTGGAGTTCCTGAAAACAGATAAAACAATGATTGGAAATCAGAATATAGAAACTAGTGCCTGTTCTTAGGGCAAACAAGATTGAGAAAGACCTGTATGGAATGTGACTACTTTTAGTTGCTAAAGAATGTATCACATCTCCAAGGGCTGAAAGCGATCTATTAATATTTTGAGCTTCCTTTAGACGCTCCCCCTGCACATCAGTCTTCGCAAGCCTCTCACTTCCCGCCAAATCTACAAGCCACAGTTTGCTCCTGGTGCACTCACCACTCATCAAGTTCTTTGATCTAACCATTACGCAAAGCATGCTGAACAAGACCAGGGGAAGGAACTAACCTTGTTAGAAATGCATCACCAAATAAATAAAAATGATAAGGAAAATTATCCAAAAAGGGTGGCAAGCTCAATACCAATGGGATCGACTGCTATGTTCATTTACGTTATTAGATCCAACAGCCCTAGCATTGCTTCCAGCCTGCAGTACGTTCCAGACTTCATTTATGTTCTCAACTTTTGCTTCTACGATCCCAGGAACGTGATGAGACCCTTCAGAATCTTGCTTTATCTCCAATCTATTGATCATAGCCCAAAAAAAAATGAAGAGAGCGAACGTTATGATCCAGTGACCACTATCTCTAGAAGGTTTTATTAGTCTAAATTGCACAAAACAGCACAGATCAAGTCAAAATATATAACCTCATAATCAAGATATATAGGTGTAATAAATGTAACAACTAACAAGTAGGATATACATGTACAATAAAAGTAAAAGTGAATAAGGATTTACTTCAATTAAATCTTACTTTTTTGATATTGATGATGTAGTCAACAAATCTCGGATCTGCTCGTTGTAGACTTCCAACACACTAACAGATATATTATACGTAAAAGTTTCACTCCTTTCCTTGGCAATTTTGAACAACTGTTCGAGAGTTCTGTAATTGACTCCCCGATTATGCTCAGTACCCTCCATTGTAAATGTCTTTCCTGTCCCTGTCTGTCCATAAGCAAATATACAAACATTATATCCGTCTAGCACAGAAGTCACTACTGGCGAAGCATCCACAAACACATCAGCTGTTAAAGAAACAAAGTTCCAACTCAGTACACAACACAACAACAACAACAACTACAACAACAACAACAAAGCCTCTTATCAGAACTGTTTAGATTCATACCTTGGTTGTCCTTAGGCGAGTAAACTCGGTCAAACTTGAAAGTCTTTTTGTTAGAACCAGCTGCCAGGATCCCTATATATCCATCCTTTGCCGCATCAAAGTCTACAGCTGTTGCACAGCCAGCTGATATCTCAGCATTACTTAATGGACGACAGCGGCAGAAGACCCTTATATTTCCTGAAATTTTAAATATAAAAATTGAGTACGTACAACTTAACCAAAATTGCAACAAGGACATCCTAGAATTAGAACTCAGTAGAAGTACACATGCCTTTTGCCTCCTGAACTTGGTTATATAGCTTCCTGCTTTTTGCTTGCTCTTCATTGTACTTAACCTTGAGGTCTTCACACTGTGCAACTGTAATATGATTGCAGGAAAGGAATGAGCAACAGTAAGCTGGTTCATATACACAAGCAGATATTAGAAAATCAAGGGCCATTTAACATACCTAATGTCTGAACAGCAAAAACCATTTTGTTCAACTGGGGAACAGAGTCAGCACACTCATGCGCCTCCTTAGAGAGTTGAGAATGTTCTTGTTTCATTATCTACAAAATAAATAGGTAATCATCAAGAAAAAACTGACTTTAGCAGTCAAACCCACTTCATTCCTACTTACAATACACGCATCATCAATCACCTTTATTTTTTCAGTTAAATCAATAACTGCTGCTTCCCAGAACTTCTTATCGTGTTCATACTTGGTAGACAAGTTCCTCACATTTTCAGCTTGTTTCTGCAAAGCTTTATCTAATAGCAAAAGAAGAGTAGAGTTGGAATCAAGTCGTGGTAATCATTCAAGTCGTACTTTTAATGATATAAGAAATGGAAAGATAATAAACTTCACAATAGGTGGACTACTCTTTGCAGAATGCTGACTTATAATTAATGAAACAGACACTTGCCAAACCACCAATTTGAAGATGCTCATTAAACCTTACCTAAAGAGCAGGCATGGAACAACTTATGGTCAAGTTCTGTTCTAGCTTTCTCCAACTGCTCATTTGCTTCAGTCAATGACATCCATGCCTCATAGCATTCATTTGTCTTATGTTGGCACTGCAAAGTGAGCTCTTCTATCTTCTTCTCATACTTGGCCACAGATTTGGTTTGCAAAAGTTTCTTCTGTAAATGTGAAAAAAAGTATATAGTGGAATAAGAACCATTTAAATAGCATAGTAAATATGTAACAGTTTGTAACTAACCTGAGATGAAGGGATTTCCACATCTGCAGCACAGGTATTACATTTAACATATTCATGTCTCACTTCTGCAACTGTAACCTGTGGAGCTTTTCTTATGCAAACCCCACTTAGCACTGGGCTTCCATTGACACCTTCAAATCTGATCACAAGTAGACTATTCTCCTTCACCGATATCCTTTGGCCAGCTAACTGTAATGGCTTATTGGCTCCAACAATAGAGAAGATATCCAAGTCTGATATAACCTATCATTGTCATTAACAAGAAAACTCCAAGTGTTAATTAACACCAAAGAGGGAAAAAAAGATAACAAATTCTTCTTGTTAAATTATGTTACCTTCTCTTCCTGCATGAAAACGTTGAATACCCTCATTCCTTTAGGTCCATTTGTATTTATGATCTCTACAAAATGGAGATCAACAAAATAGTCTCCTGGGAGGAGATTATCAAAGCAGTAACTGAAGTTTCCCAATCGTGCTGATTGGTATATAATTGGATAATCACCAGCCTCTAGTATATGCTCGTTGGTTCGTACAACATCCCCTCCTCTGAAACAATTGTCACCAACAAAGTTCATTCTGGAGTCTACTTCGCTTGCAGCCTCACCTCCAACATTTACGAACATCACAAAGTCATCTGGTCCAAGAAGCAAAAGTAATTGAGTAGATACTTAAGACCTAAACTCAACAGCACTAAAGGTAGCCTATATTAGTAAATTTAAGTATGTTTCACACATCAAACACTTCAATGTGTTGGTAATTTTATAAACTGCTTCCTCAACTTACGCAGTCAGTGATATGTTATCTTCCTTTGAAAATTAAGTAATTACCATTTTATTTACTCCATCTGTCACAAAACAAGTGTCTTGTTTTATTTTTAGTTGATTAATTAACCATGAATTAGTCAAATCTGACACTTATTTTGGGAGGAGGGCAATGTTTTAAATACACACTGTTTTCTTAATATTCTTAGAACATATCCAAGTGACATTTGGAATAATACACATCCAATAACAAGAATACCCTAAAATTCAGAATTCAACAACAAAACCTAGAATTTAACACAGTTCAAATCTTAAATACAAGTTTTGCTGGTTTTCAGCCCTAATGAGACGGCTAATTGGTGTTAAGGACCGAGATGTCAGGCAATTCCAATCCCTATTAGGGAAGGTCCTAGGCTTAGCTCTGTGACATTTCTAATCTCTCCTAGTCCATGGAAAATGAAAAGAGTGAGTACGATTAATTCAGTATATTTCAGTAAGGAAGACACTGACCTGTACAACTGGGTTTTGTGAACCCAGTGGGGATTAATCTCGAGCCCGAATCACAAACCATCGAAGTGGCCGCAGCGGAGTCATCAGCTTCGCTCATGGCCGAATCTTTTCTTTCTTGGTCGAAGGCCACGCCTTTTTCCCAATCGAAGACATTAGAGACGGAGAGATCTGGAAATGAGGGTTCTGGGTGTTCGTGGGAAGTATTGAAATTAACGTGTTCCATCGGAATCTGCGGGTTTGGGTGTTTGGCAACCGGGAAAATGTCTAAGAAAATATTGATTTCTTTTTCCTCGTTCTTGCAGCAGACAATTGTTGTCCTGAATCTTGAGAGCGTGGAGTAAAGGATAGAGGAATTTTGCTTCTTTCTAATGAGAACTCAGAAATTTGAATATTTAGACCGTTCAAGCCCACTCGACCGTTCTTCCTTTTCCTTTTTTGGGTCGCACGTGTGAGCACTACATTTTTTTTTTCAAAATATAGTTTCAATAGGAAGGAAAATTTCATTATAATACCTAAAAAAGATTTTTTTTTATTATAATATTTTGGGAAAATTACGCATATCCTCCCTTAGGATTGACTTATTTTCACGTACCCCTTAACTATTTTTTTTTCATAGGACCCCCTTAAGTTTTTTTTTTTCCAGTGTAGTCCAACTCCGTTGACTTTTCATCCAAAAGAAGTAAAAAGTCTAAAATACCCTTCATTAACCATCAAATTTTCAAAACTATGCCATTCATTCTTCTGAATTTCAAAATAAGTTATTTTTGTTTATTTTTATCATTAATTTTTTATCTTTTTTTTGTTAATTCTTTTTTATTTTCCGAATTTTTTATTTTCCAAAATAGATTTATATATATATATTATTTTTATTTAAAAAATAATATTTTATTTTAAAAAATATGTAAAAAATCAGATTCAATTTTATTATTAAATTTTTATTCTTTTCCTTTATTTCCTTTATTTTCATTCAATTATTTCCTTTTTTAATCTTATCCTTTTTAATTAGTTTCTAAATTTCATTCAATTATTTCCTTAAATTTTATAATTTGTTTCCTAATCTTTCTTTTTTTATTTCCTTAATTTTACATATGATTTCTTTTAATTCTCTTTTTTTTTCATTATTTATCCTTTTGATTTATTGATTTCTTTATCAATTCATTTAAAAAAAAATCATCATCCAGTACCACCCAAAACCACCACCATCCATTACTGCAAAAATCAATCCACCAAACCCATTTCTCCCTCTCCTTTTCATACTGGAACTTCAAGCTAAATTTGCAGTAACCAACTCACATTTGCAGTAACCAAATCAAATCAGTAACCAATTCACATTTAATTCCTTTATTAATTAACTAAAACAGGCCATTCATAAAACTAAAATGATTTGCGGTAGTTTCAAGCAAATATTTCAAGCACATTTGAGTTCATAAAACCGAGAATCAACAAAAAAATCTCAGTAAACCCAAAACAAAACCCCCAAATTTCAGTCCAACCCTCCATGAAAACCGACAATCATAAAAAAAACAAATTTCAGTTTAGCCATCCATGAAAATCGGCAAGCATAACAACAAAACCCCAAATTTCAGTCCAGGCCTCCATGAAAACCGGCAAGCATAACAAAACAAAACCCCCCAAAAAAAATTTCTTGCCTCACTATTTTGCAAAAAGAAAAGACAAATCTCAGTAAACCCACATCCCCCATTTCGTCTATGCCCAAAACCATTGCAGACCGCCACCATCGCCGGAGTTCGAGTTGAAGAAGGACGAACCTCCATGGTGACGACGTCTTCACCTTTGGCCGCCGCCTCTATCCATCGCCGTCGTCGCCTCCATGTTGACCATCTTCTACAGCCGCCGTTGATTCGGAGCTCAAGGATGAAGATGAAATGGGAAATGGTTGAGAGAGGTGTGGAGGTGGGAGTTTGAGAGAAAATTGGAGAGTTCTGTGGCGTGGTGAAGAGATATGAGGGGAGAAAGTGGGAGGTGTAGGGTTTGTTTAGGGTTAGGGTAGGTTTTATATGAGGGCATTTTTGACATTTTTTTTCAAAAATCATCGCATGTGCGGAGCACATGTCCTTTTCCGTCCAAAATTTAACAGCGTCGGACTAAACTAAAAAAAAAAATAAAGTTAAGGGGGTTCTATGAAAAAAAAAATAGTTAAGGGGGCTATCTGAAAATAAGCTAATCCTAAGGGAGGTTATGTGTAATTTTCCCTAATGTTTTTACCTTTTTTTTCTTTTTCGGTACTCTAAAAAAATTATTTTCCATTTAATACTTAGCGTTAATTTTCCATCTATTTTTGAACGATATTTTTTTTATAAAACGCCACTAATACTCTTTAACCCAACAAGTTTTATCGAGACAAATTTCATACCATCGACCTATTAAACTAGATTCACAAGCTGTTAATTGATGACTCACCCTGATTTTCAGGACTTTCTCAAGGAATGTTGGGACAAATATGAGGTGACAGGGGAAGCTAGCGTCATATTATGGAAGAAGTTTCAGTGGCTTAGGTGGGATTTGTAGCAATGGAATGTTGATTTGCATTGCAAATATACATCGTGTTTGTGGGGTAGAGTCCATGATTGGTGGTCAATTTGTTGGGTTATGCCTGCTGATTTTGGGTCGACTTTGTTGGAGTGGGTGATGTTCGGATTATGGGAGCTCCCAAGGTATGGCTGAAAATTGGGTACTTAACTTGTTGGCATATATGGCTTCAGCGTAATAGTGGGGTGTTTAAGGGTCTGGCGGAAACCTTAGATGAAGTTTTGAGGAAATTGCAGGCTCATTCTTTTAATGGTCTACGTATGGCGGGAGATTTGGTTCCTGATTGCAGATATGAAGACTGGTGCTCGAGACCGATGAACTGCATCTTACTAGCCCGAAACCGGTATTAACGACAAGGAGATGAAGCATGGTATTATTTTTTCCTTTTTTGGTTGCAGGTGACGTTTGTGTTTGTTTTGGGGTTGTTTTTGGCTACTAGGCCTTGTAGTGTTTTCTGGGAAGGTTTTGTTTGATCCCCCGTTCTGGGTGAGTATGCCGTGGGGCATCCTTCTCACCCTGAGTTTGAGGCCATTTGGCCGGGTCACGTTTCATGGGGCGATAAGTCTTGTCTGCCAGCAAGTGAAGACTACCACCCAATTGGGTATTTAGATCATTGGTCTTGTTTTATCGAGCTTATCTATTGTTGTTGTTATTCCTCTTCTAATGTGTGTGATAGGAGTTGTTTATGTAACCTATAACACTAATACATCCATGTCAAATAAAAGTATTGGACTATAATCCCGATTGCAAGGGATTTAATCCATAAGAGCATGTACAGTGAGTCGGCCCATCAGTCCGGCTCATGTTTTTGCGGGCCGTCCCGTTGTGGGATGGCTTTTACGCGGACCGGGTCGAGACCCGCGTCCCACGTCCCTAATCATGGGACGAGCCGAGGCCCGTGGCTCGCGTCCCGCGTCCGGCTGCTAACCAATGGCAAGCGGCCACATGTCCTTTTAAAAAAATACGAAAAACCAAATATGATTGGTTCACTCACATCCAAACCCTATTGTAAAACACCCACTATTTTGAGTCTCGAATCCCACTATTTTGTCCAGTCAGCATACGAGCCTTACATACGAGCCTCACATACGAGTATTTCCATTGTACATACTCTAATGTTTGGTTACGATAAAATCAATTGTAAGATCATTTAAAAAAAACGAGTATTTATTTTACAGAATATTTTAATGAATAAAATGTTCAATTAAATACTACTGATGTGGAAAAGGGCAGATAAGGTAATAAGAAATGCAATGTACAAACCCATCTTGGGTCTCAACTCTGCACTCTCCAGGCATCAAAATCTCAAATTCGACCGCCAAGTTCCTGCCTCAAAAGCGAAGGCAAGATCAGAAATGCTTTCGCGGTGACAGAGACGACGATGCTTCGGCGGTTCTTCCTTTACCCTCTCATGTACAATCCATTACGAGCACCGCGAACCCATTTGTGAAACACTGCCTCAAGCTCCGCCACAGCTCTTCCTATCGCCACTCTAATGGTTCCGTGCTCGTTGTGGGCTCTACCCCTATCAGGTACCTTTCTCTTCTGTGTTTCCCTGTTTGTAGTTGCTTGGGTTCTTCCAATTATCTTTCCCTGATTTCAAGTGAGCAATTTCGTTTATGAATAATATCTCTGAAATTTTGTGGTATTAATCAGAAAATGAAAATTAAAGATGTAAAAACAATCTTAGTGGCATTTGACATAAATGGAAAAGCTATTGACTTGAAATGTGAATATTTGGTTTAAAAAACCAGGCCTGATGTTTAGTACTACTGTCAGTGAAGATTTTCCTTTGCTCCAATTGTAATCTTGAGCTAGTGACAATGTCTAAGATATCACCCTATGCCTTGACTCTAAGCTTCATTATCTTCCCAGCTCGATTTGTTCTCTTGTCTTCTTAGCAATCGATAAATGAAGGTCATGTATCAGGTTTTACAAGTCTACTTTGCATCTTTCAAGTTTCATCCAAGAACTTTAATTTATTTACGGGACAGATGTGGTAAATTATCACGATTATAAGCATCATGTGGTTTAAGCCTTAGCAATAGAGTGACATATACGTGTTGGCAGGGAAATATTCAGGTTTCAAGAATCCATGGAGAAAAGGACTGTTAGGATGGATTGCTTACTTGTACTTGATGAGGCAGAGATTCCTGAAGGGCTGGATAATTTACCTGTTCGCATTGTGCGTATAAGCTCCATGGTAATGAAAAAGCTTTCTGGGCTGCAATCAATTGAATCCATTGAAGCCATTGCCCTGATGAAGTTTCCTGTTAGCTACTGCAATTTAGAAGCTGCTCAAAAGGAATTAGATTGCCAGAGATGGTTTCTTCGTACACATCGTGTTCTGGTCCTCGATGGGATCCAGGTGATCCTCACTCTTTCTTAAATGTTCTACATTGAGAAAAGTTTGTCCCCATATATTTTTCTTTTCTCGTGTCCAAACGTGGAATCATTTGTATCACACTGAATGGTGTCTAATGACTGATGATGCATCAAAACTTGTTCCTCTGTGATGGCTCAAGTAATGGTTGAGGCCAAGAACTCGCAAATGTCAATATGCTTATTGCAATCGTCGTGTTGTCATGTTACAAATGATGAAACTCTGTGCTTGAGCATAGTAGCTGATATATGAATTGCAGGACCCAGGTAACCTTGGCACATTACTGAGATCAGCTATGGCATTTAGATGGGTAAGAAATAAGTTGCAAACCTCAAACTACCTATTGCATTTATTCCAAAGTAGGATCCTAATACTTGGGTGGTGTCTGTCCAACAGGGTGGAGTTTTCTTACTTCCTGGGTGTTGCGATCCATTTAATGAGAAAGCACTGAGAGCTAGTCGTGGAGCCTCCTTTCAGCTCCCTCTGGTTTCTGGCAATTGGGTTCATCTGGACGCTCTCAAAAGAGAGTTTAAAATGAAGATGCTAGCTGGGCATCCAGAAGGCAATGAGGTATTGAAACCAGTTGCAAAGCTTACTCAAAAACTTGCAGATTCATTGGGAGATGTACCATTGTGCTTGGTACTGGGCAGCGAAGGGAGGGGACTTTCAGACAAAACTCTGCAGGCAAGCGAGCTTGTGGGCATTCCAATGCCTGGCAAGTTTGAGTCACTCAATGTGTCCGTTGCTGGTGGGATTTTTTTGCATATGCTACAGCCTAAGAACTAGCCATCTCTGTGACTTCTTCCCGACTGAGCCATGTCTGTCACTGTGGATGGCCCTTTTTGTTACTGATAAAGGCCTTGTTTAAGAGAAGTTAGCTGAATAGCGTTGAGCTGAATGGAATCCATTCCATTCTGAACATTTTTGAAAGAGAAGCATGCGCTGTGAATCTGTAAGAACCTTGTTCCACCTGCAACAGATACACTCATTCTTGGTTATCTTGCAGGGGATATATGTGAGAATCTGAGGTTCCATATCTAGATTATACTTCTGTTCTATATTTCTCAAATCAATGGTAGAATTCTATAATATCATCGACTCTTGATGTGCATTATAATGGGAGTAGGAGCATTCCTCCATATAATTATTAACTATATCTTAAATAAGAAATATTAATACTTTAATAGAACATATATTTTCCATAAGACATCAAAATATTTGAACATGAACTCCAGTACCAGTTTAATATATAAAAAATAAATGTAGTCTGAAAATTAATTTGGATAGTTTTGAAAAATAAAATTTATTTTGGTAGTTTGAAAAAAATTAAAATTAATATTTTATAGAAGATTACAATAAAAGCTCTCTTCTACCTCCAGGTGAGGTCCTCTCTACTCTAGCTAGGGTTCGTCGTCGCCGCCGCCGTCACTCACGCCCGACAGCCACGTCGCTGTCCTCCTCATCCTCAGTATCTTCCCCACCGGTTCTCTACTTCTCAGTTTTCATCCAAACCTCGTCTCTCGTCCCCCCGACGTCCCGGACGTCTCTCAGGTACCAGATCCAATCTTTTGATATGATAACTTGTTTTGTTTTATTGAATACCAGAGCCTGCTCCTCTTCTCGATTCCGTTCTGGCCTTCCTCCCCACCGCTCGCGATTCGATGCATCCTTCAATAGCCACCGAGGCCCAACTGCCGCCGTTCTCCGGGATACGGGCTCCATGCGCCGTCCTCCATCTGCAGCGGCCTCCCGTCCCGGGGCCACCTCTCGCCGGCATGGGTCCGCTCCCTCGATGGATCTGGGATCCGGGAGGAAGGATGATAGGTCGGGGTCTGACTCCACGGCACCCGAAGTCGGGACCCTCGATCCCGAACAAACCGGTGCGGGTCGAACCGTTGCTCTCGTCTCCCGCACTACTTCGAAAGATCCTGACGAATCAAGACGAAAAACTGACGATACCAGATCGCTCCAATGGCACGGGGCCTAGAAGAACTAGCATCGCAGATTTGGTAGTTTGTTCTTTCGATCGAGTGCTAATTTTTTATCCTGTTTTAGGTCGAATAAATTGTTGGTTAGACATTCTGTTGCTTATGTTGATTAGGACTTTTCATTTCAAGTCTCGCTGTTTTGAGACGTTGGTAAGCAGTTGTCTTGAGTTTGTGCCCATGATTTTAAGTGAACTATTATTATGGGTACATGAGCGTCGGGCTTGCTACGGTCGGCCCGAACATACATCTGGAACCCGAGACGGTCACGCCTCATCCTGTTTGATTACCTATTGGTATTAATGAAAGTCTCCGGTTACCCGTTTCAAAAAACAAATATTTTATGGAAGTCCAAAAAAAAAAAGGGATGATATAAAAGGGTCGTCTTGCCCATTTGATATGCTGCTGTAACTCTCTCTCATCTTCCCCGTCGATCCCGTCACCGACACGGTAATTAGTTCCTGCCGAATAGCCTCCTCATTGCCGGAATCACCACTGATCCGCCGGCGATGACGGTCGGCAAAATGATGCAACTGCCGCAAGTACCGTCGACATTATGCTCTCTCCAAGGATCTCTCCTCACTCTCGCCATCCTAACCCTACTCTCCTTCTCTTACCTCTCCCTCAAATCCCTCCACCCTCCAACCACCACCATCAAGTACATCTCCCCAACTCAGACCAAGCTCAGTGAATCGTCAGCTCTTCCTTCCGAGGACCAGGTACTGCATTTTTTCACTCGCTTTCTCTCCATTTTCCTGGGATGATATCAAATTTCGACTTCCCTTTCCGTTGTGTAGGCGACGGTGGTAGATGGTGATGATGATGAGGAGGAAGAGCCATCGGACATCTATCACTTTCCGGAGGTTTTCCGATTAAATTATGCGGCAATGGAGAAGAACTTCAAGGTTTACATATACCCAGATGGAGATCCCAACACGTTTTACCAGACGCCGAGGAAGCTCACCGGAAAGTATGCCAGCGAGGGCTATTTCTTTCAGAATATAAGAGAGAGTCGGTTTCGGACTGAAGATCCCAATGAGGCACATCTGTTTTTTATCCCGATCTCTTGCCATAAGATGCGAGGCAAGGTATGGTCCAGTGTGAAATTTGGGTTTTGATTAATGTGTTGCATGGTGTTTTTTTTTAATGTTTTGACTATGACCATTTTTAGTATTTTGATCTATGAAACCTTGCTCAGTGTCAGAAGGATTTGGTTACTGAAAATATGTTGGGAGATGAAAAAGATAAAATGAATTGTAACACTACTGTAATGAGAATGGGAGCTAAGTTTAGGTATTCATTTTGGGGAAGATTATCCAGCTAGTCTTAAGGGGCAATCTGAAGAATGACACAGAAAGTCATGAACTTGTTGCAAGTGACTTGGATTAAGATTAGTGTTTTCTGCATACTTATACCACTGGTTCATATGATTAGGAAATTTGACAAATTGAATGCAAATTTAGAACCTTTTTCTGTTCCACTATCAGGATCCTGCAAGAATTATGACTGCTTACAAAAAGTAGGTTGTTGATGTTGATTATCTGAAAATTGAAAGCGATGGTTTGTGTTTATGGAGAAAAAGAGATTAATATGAAGACTCCTACCTCTTGATATCCATGTATATCATCTTATACCGAGTTCTTTGTATCTCTCAATTGGTTGGCTCATCAAAGATATTAGTAATACAGATATTGAGTAGGAGAGGATGTACATGGAATAAAATCCTAGGTCTTTTACATACTTTATCTGTCTTCAAAGATCTCTTTTGTACACTACCTGTGTATGCATTATCCTTGCTTTTTTTTCATGATATATATCCTTTTCATCCATCACTGTAAAGTTTGTTGGAATGACTACTTTAATTATCAAACACAATGTCTTTCATGGAAGATTAATGATCACTATCAAGCAGCCTTTACCATGATGCACTTTTTACTTACGCTGAAAATTGGTTGAATACAATTGATTGATATTGTTTTAGAAGCAGTGCTAATTATTTTTCATGTAGTAGTATATGATAGTTGCATGACTAAATGCAGGGCACATCATATGAAAATATGACCATAATTGTCCAGAATTATGTGGACAGTCTAATAGCCAAGTATCCGTACTGGAACAGAACTCTGGGAGCTGATCACTTTTTTGTTACATGTCATGATGTTGGAGTAAGGGCCACTGAAGGAGTTCCACTTCTTGTGAAAAATTCCATTCGTGTTGTATGTTCCCCAAGCTATGATGTTGGGTTCATTCCCCACAAAGATGTTGCTCTTCCTCAGGTGCTGCAGCCATTTGCTCTTCCAGCTGGAGGGAACGATGTGGAAAACAGGTATTGTTATGGGATATGAACTTGGTACTTCATTAATAAGGGTTGATCTTAATACCAGTTATTTAGATTGGTTGATTTTAGCTTATGCAACTTTGTTAAATTGTTCATTTTACAGGACAACTCTTGGTTTCTGGGCTGGTCATCGGAACTCTAAAATTAGAGTTATTCTGGCACGTGTATGGGAGAATGACACAGAACTTTATATACTCAACAACAGAATAAATAGGGCTACTGGACATCTTGAATATCAGAATAGGTTTTACAGGACTAAGTTCTGCATATGTCCTGGTGGTTCCCAGGTCAATAGTGCTCGCATAACTGATTCAATCCACTATGGGTGCATTCCTGGTAAGATTTGTTTGTTTTTGCATATTGAAACAGAGAGTTATCATTACTTGTTTTCCTCCAAATGTCATCCCGGCTATTAAGTATAGGCTTTAGAGTTATATTCATGAATAACTCAACCAGTCTAGATGGTTTTAGGGGTGAAAATAATATTCCACTTGATCCTTGCTTGAGTTGTACAGTAGTGATAGTGACTGATTAGCTTGTGCAGTGAATAGAACTATATTGATTGAGCTTTTCTTATGACATTGTTATATTTTAGGGGAAACAGGTGATTAGTGAGGATCAACTAGTGGTGTTGCATGTACCCTTTGTGGTCTTGTCATAATTATTTCTAAGTTCGATTGGTTTTGTTGCAGTGATCTTGTCAAACTATTATGATCTGCCATTCAATGACATCGTTGATTGGAAGAAGTTTGCTGTTGTACTCACAGAACAAGATGTATACGATCTTAAGCAAAAACTCAAGGACATACCTTATGAGAAATTCCTGACTCTACACAATAACCTAGTTAAGGTACAACTGTACTAACCTTACCACTACAACTTAAGGTTCTGCTAAATATATTTTTTGTTGTTGATGATGATTATGTTTTCATATGATATGTTATCAAGGTCCAAAAACATTTCCAGTGGAATTCCCCTCCTGTGAGACAGGATGCATTCCACATGATCATGTATGAGCTGTGGTTGCGCCGCCATGTAATCAAGTACTGAATCATCGCTACAGCCGAGGCAAATGCAGAAATTTGAATTGTGAATTCTTTGATGTACGGATCAATTCTTTTTGTACCTATTTTGATATCCCGTTTCTTGATGTATGGATTGATACTGTGGAGATCTTCCACAAGGGATGAATCTGAAATCAGCTGGAAAAAAACAAGATCATCTGAAGACAAGGCTACGACAGCATTGTTGTTTTAGCAGCCAGACACAGAAATTTGGGGATTTACATTGAACTGTTGAATGCTCATATAGTCAGTCCTAAGTTGTAACATCATACACCCCTCGGGAGGCAACATATTTGTGATGCCAGTTCTAGCCTTAAAAGGCTTGGCCTTTTGAGGATTATCAATTATTGGTTACTCTATTTGTTCATTTTGATTCATCTAGTGATATGATTCAGAATTAATTAATAAACTAGTGAGATGGGTTGTAAATTGTAATGAATAAATTTTTACATTTCACACTTGAGAAGACCCAACCACAAAGAATATTACAAACGTTTCAGTTGAATCAATTTACTTTACTTTCTTGTAATGAAACCGTCGCCTCCACCATTTACTTACCTTGCCTGTACAAAAAGGCACCATTTACTTACCTTGCCTGTACAAAAAGGCATGGCATCAAAGGTAAACTAAATGGGGAAAAAACAGAGAGTGATGGTATATGAAAAAGAAAAATGAAATTTTCATACGCGCCAGGTAGGGGTCGAACCTACGACTTTCTGCTTAGGAAACAGACGCTCTATCCACTGAGCTACAGGCGCTACTGATTGGATATGACTTCTATATGATTTTTATATTATTGTATATATTTTTTTAGTTCAACTCCTTTTGGTTTGTTAGGTTGATAAGAGGCAAGGTATTGGGTGGATCCAGTTTTTTTTTTTCTGAAAAGGTGGGCACGCAATATTTTTTTTTCTTACTTGAAAAGTATATATATATATATATATATATATTATTACTCATAAATGTATGAGAGCCAATACAAATAAACAATTCTCGAAGGGTTTTGAACCCATAACTCTGAGACAATATAATCGGTATAAATGGTGTTAAAATCGTCATATAGGCAGGCAGGAGCGGAGGATGAAAAACGAGACTGACGAGTACTACTCAAGGTATTGTCTAAATGATGCATATGACCATATGAGGTGCGACCGAACATGAATTCCTCAATTGTCTTGGGAGGATATACGTGAATCAAAGTTCCTTCCCATAAAAAGTCTCTAAATCTCTGCTCACATAAAGAACGAAAATGATGAGTATTGCTCAAGGTATTGCCTAAACGCTGTATGTTTTTATGTGAGATGCGACCGAACCTGAATTCGATAGTTTTATTGGGAGAATAAGCATGAATCAGGTTTCCCTCCCAGAAAAAGTGTAAAGACAGCCCCAGTTCAAAAGATTTAATTTATTTAAAATCGTCGTTTGAAACGTCGTGATTGGAAAACGGAGTGAAAAATCGGAACGAGTGCAGAGTAAAAAGATTTTTTTATAAAAAAAAAAGAAGAAGAAGAGAGCAGCTGGGCTGGACTGGGCCGGTATAGGACCGGGCCCAACTCGCTGGCACGGGTCAAGCCCACACCGCACGAAGCCGGGCCCAAGCCCAGTGCACGAACCCTAACCCGTTTCACTCTTCGTCTTCGTGAACGCGCACGACTTACGAGGCACGCCGTCCTCTCTCTCTCTCGAAACCTCGCCAGATATCGTAGCTTCGTTCTCTCACCCTCTCTTCCTTTTCTCTCCCTCTCCGTCACTCGTCGTCGTACTGCGCCGCAGTCCCTCGCTTCGTCTCCGTGAAAATCGAACAACGCCAGCATCGAGCACGGGAAGCCGTCGCCGGAGCTCTTCGTCCTGGTTCTTCTTCCTTGAGCCGAATCGCACCGCGTGCGAAAACTCAGCGGTGAGCCACACACCGGCTTCGCCGTCCTCTCCGACGACCTCCCTCGCCCCGCTCTTCTTCTCCAACCGCGTTCCTCGTCGGACCTATCTCGGATTTGGGACGTGTTAGCCGAAACAACACCGGCGAGAGCCTCTCCCCTCGCCAGATCTGAGGCACGAGGCATTGGACCACGTTCCTGACACCGCCATCCCTGCCACCATCTCGCCGGAGTTCTGGCGCGAGTTCCGGCCAATTCTACCCTCCCCTCGAGCGTTCCTGATGCCGCCGTCGGCGGCCGGAGTCGAGCCCTCGCCGTCGTGCTCGAGCAGTCAGAACCAGACGGGCTTTTGGGCCAGGACGCATGATATTGGGCCAGTTGAGCCTTGGGCCAAATCTTGCGAGACTCGGGCCTGGGGCCCAGGACGGACCTTGGGCCGGACCAGACCTCGGGCCAGGCCCAGGTTCCTGGATCGGGTCTGGACTCGGGTCCGGACATAGGTCGGAGCCGGGTCTGGGGCTGGATCCGGGTCGGTTCTGGGTCAGGGTCTGGACCGGGTCGGATCCGGGACAGGCAGTTTTAATTAATAAACTAATAAAATTAAACGGTTTAAAATTAAAGGATTTGAAGGAGTTAAGGAGGAAAGTTTCATCGGACTTATTTGATTAGATCAGAGGACCTTCGGACTGGACCGGGACTGATTACCGTCCTTTTGTTAAACCCAGGCTTGGACCTCGATCGTGGAGAAGACTGGAGGTAGGCCCGGACGTCATCAGCTAGGAGACGCAGCTGTTGGTTCTTCTTGAGGTAGGGAAAGTAGCGAATACCGGTTTAATTACGGAAAGTTACTAGTATGCATGTTAGGTAATAATAAAACTGGAACGAACGTTTACATTATAAAAATAACCGGACGAGTCTTAGTAACATGTAGGATGTGATTCACTAGTGTTAGCCGCTTTCGATATTCTGGGAAATTGTCGTGTTGGTAGAATGGCCATGTCGAGCCTTAGGTTGTGTGCTGACTGAATTGCCTGATCTTGGTTGAGATGCACGTTGTGTGACTTAGTGTCGATAAGTTTAAGAGTCAAGGCATTTTATATTCGGTGTAACATGTTGTTGCTATGCGTGGGCAAGTGTGTCGTGACTGTTATGATTTGAATCACTGGTTGTGATATGGTCGGGTGAGTGATAGACCGACGTGTCGTGTGATTGTGGTAAGATAGGAAGCTTGGTGAGCCGTATTTGATCTATGGCATTACGATGCATGTTATTATCTTGATGTGTGTTCCAAAAGGATTGTATTCCGGTACAGTACCTACACTGAGGAGGTGTGCCGGTGTGGGGTAGTACTTATGCTGACGATGTGGTCCCACGTATGCGCGGTCCCCCGGTGTGTTATTCCGGTACGATGGGTATATCGGTGTAGGACATCTAGGCCGACGGTCCATATTGTGATTGGGCCTACAGGTCGTGTTGGGCCTACGGGTCGGAGCCGACGGGCCATATCATATTGGGCCTACGGGTCGTGTTGGGCCTACGGGTCGTGGTTGGGCCTACGGGTCGTGGTTGGGCCTACGGGTCGTGTTTCTACTCCGATGATCTATGGTCCTTTGGGGACATTTTCGGGCCCCGCGATGAGATGCGTTCCTAGAGAACGTTTCCGGTCGCCCCGACGCATGTGTCTCCTCTGGACCGAGGGGCTATTCGAGATGATACGATGACTTTCCGGTGTGATATGATGGAGTTCGGGGACTGCAGTACGGGACGTGTGCCGGTTGCTTTTGTGTGTGATACGTTTACTGTTGGTTAATGTTTTATTGTGTAAAAGCGGTCGTTTGAGTGTGTGGTAAGTTTGGCTATGAACCCCGGTTTGGCAGTTAGTTATGTTGTACTAGTATGCCCTAATTGGACAGTTACTCGTGATGGTGAGCCGATGTTCATTACCTTTACTACTTTCTCTACTGAGCGAAAGCTCACCCCCTTACCTTGTTGTTTTTCAGGTGTTGAGCGGGATTGTGCTAGCAGGACATAACTGAGCTTGGGAGCTGGCGATGGTCTTGTCTAGTAGGTCTAGTGACGTACCGTGTTTTGAACTAAAGACCTGTTTTACATTTTATTTAAGAGATGTTGACTCTTTTATTCGAATTTATGAAATTACATTTTATTGTTTTAAGCTTATTTACTTTAATTTTCGCTTTAATTATCTATTATTTTAGTTCACGTCTCGAGTCCGGTCAAAATCGGATTTGGGGCGTGACAAAAAGTCCTTGAATCTCCGCTCACGAGTCATCGACCCTATAAAAACAAAATCAGATAAAATAAAAAAAGACCCACTCGATTAGCCTGATCCAAAACAGAGAGAGGGATCAGGGGGTGCGTCGGTGGAGGCTTCAGAGACGGCGGGGTTGGTCAGGAAAGATGATCCGATACAAGGAAGTCGAAGGGCTCCGAGTCGGGGAGGTCAATTGATGTCGAGATGAGTCGGAGGAAAACCATCGAAATTGCAGAAGGGGACCCGAACAAGATCGGGAGACACATCGGTGGCGACGGAAGGGGGCCAACGATGCAGTGGCTAACGACTCGAAGGAAACCCTAATATTAAAAAAGAACACTAACAAAGATCATAGGGAGCGATGTGTTGTACTTCAAAACGCTGTCATGTGTTAAATATTTTCTTCGTATAAAATAACTAACATTAAAAATATTATTTTGGCATAAAAATAATAAATGACTATTTATTGAAAGACCCGACATCAAGATTGTATATTTTGAAAATATATTAAATAATTTTATTTGTAATATAATCAAAAATATCCTTTTCATTGTATATAATTATATTTTCCTCATCCATCGTCTCCAATACGGTTTCAACCGAATCTCAATGATATTAAAATATCTCTCATTGATTACAGTATTTTTGTGAAAAAACTACATCAATATTCAAATTAACAATAGTCTCAAAAGCCTAAATAATGACTTAAATAAGAACAATTTTTATAGACTAACCAGATTTAAGAAATTTATATAACATTGTTCAAAAAATTTAAATAAAAACAGTTTAGGAAATACCGTTTTTGCTTATCCAACCGTTGGATAAGCAAAAATGTTACCAAGATTTTGTTTCGGGTAATGATTTTCCACTCTTTAAAAGGATGTTGAGTAATAGAAAGTCACCAAAAGTGTACAAGTGAAGTAAGAACAAATTTAAACTATTTTTCTCATAAAGACCTATCAATGACCCCAACATTCAGCTTACATCCTCTCATCTAACCATTGAAGATAAGTTAGTTATACAAAATTCAGCTTCCTAGCTATCATTCTAGTCCATGTGACAAAAACCCCACCTCCATACTACTCTCTACCTTCTCCAAGCACTGCTAGAGTTGTCCGAGAGGCAGGATCAAGGTGGGAGACTCAGGTCAGCTGTTAAACCAAGGATACTTATATGGTCACTAATTGTATGATTGGTGGTTAGGCCACAAAAAGAACTCGGCTGGTTGTGGCATCATTGTGGTTGGGATGGATGCTGGAGAGGTAGAAGTTGTGCCCATGTTGTTTGGCTGGAGGTAATGGAAGAGGTTGTGGTGATAATGGTGAGAAGCATCAAAAGGAATGCCACATGGAACTGGCTGCAGGGAAGCAAAGCTGATGTTGTTGCTGCTTTGGAGCTGCGGAGCATTGTTTATGGATGATTTCTGCTCTGACTCAAGCGAGAGCTTCAGGCGTTTGGCAGCCCCGCCAATTGGAAGAGCATTCCTGGAAATAGCTTCCACATCATATCGGTTCATCTCAAAGTTGGTCACTGCATTGATGCCTCTGAACTTGATAGCTGCTATGTCATATGCCTCAGCTGCCTCCTGCTCAGTTGCTGTAAGTAATCATGCAACACTTCAAACGATTAGCACTTTCAATTACGTAGTTAACAACGAATCAGTCTGTCTTGTGACATAAGTCGTTGCAAGTTTACCAAATGTCCCCAAGTAGAGGTCTTTGTTTCCAGCAACACGGCCTATCCTTGCCTGCCATCGACCCTGCTGGTGGTGCCTGCAAGAGAGAATTAACATAAAAAAATGTTACCTACAAAGACAATGTGCACATAAAATAGGTGAAAAGATTGAAACAAGAATGATTTGCCTCACCTTGTTACACCTCGGTAGATAGAAGCCCCCCTTGAAAATCCACTACTTTTCCTGTAAGTTTGGATGTGTAAATGTTTTCAGTTTATTTGTTTGGATGTAAAAATCACAGACATGGCAATAAGCTTTGCATTCACAAACCTTCTAAGGGATGCAATGAACTCTTGCTTGGTGGCATTTTTCATTTCCTCCAACTCTTTGCTATAACTTGAAACCTGAAAAGTGAAATCCATGACCATAATTAGTTGGTGTTAGTTCTTCAACGTTGATGCAGACGAAAGGCACTGCAATCAGTGAACATGATGTGGGAGGAAGTTTGTGTAAATTACAGGAAAGTTAGTGGTGGCAGCAGCACCCCAGTATTTCAGAGCTGCCAAATCATATGACCTTGCTGCCTTTTCTTCTTTATCATATCCACCTGATGATTTACACCCACACAACAATACCATAATAATTATTACTCAGTCATGCAAGTTGGTTCCTGAAACCAATTAAAGCAATCAAAAAGAAACATGGAACTCTGCTTACCCAAGTACACTGTTAAGACAGATTGAAATGGTTTGAATGACATCCAGGTAATCCAGATCCCGCATCACATGCCAAAAGTAGAGGATTTCAAAATCAGCTAACAGAGGGATCTAGTGGTGAAATATGTCAACATGTATCTCCAAAGGAAAGCAAATCAATGATGTCAAGCAAGTACACATGGATCACAAGTTACTGCATTGCAGATTCAGTTGGAGATCAAGGTTCAATAATCAATAACCAGCAGTGAGTTCTGTTCTTGTTGAGCTAATACCATTAGTATTGGTACCCCCATCTAATTAACCTTAATACAGAAAGGCACACTTGCATTGCATCAATCAGTCCATGGAGGAATGGTATGTGGACCCTTTACTCTTCTTTTTTAATTTGTCTAAAGAGCAAATGGGGCTGGTCAAAGCTAAAGAGCCAATAGAGCCCAGAAGAAATCATGATAGAGTTCAGAGACTCATTGATGTGTGTAAATATCTGCAAAGACAGAGTGTGGGTCATGTCATGTCACCAGCCAGGCACCTTGGCTTGGAAGAAGAAGACAATGGCTGACTATTCTCCAGGTAGGTGAAGGTGAGATATGACAAATATCCACAGAACAATGCTAACATATATACAACCAAACCAAGTTCCCACAAACAAGAGCAAAATGGCGGCACATCTGATCAAATCAGTGATAGAAAACCAAAGGTAGCACCAATTTGTACAAAAACATCACATTCACATACCATATCAGTCAATCAATCAAAGAAAGAAACAGTGGTGAGAGAGAGAGAGAAAGCAAAAGAGAAAACCAAGCTCTCTTTTGATTCTCTCCACACCATCAATACTTTGCTTTTCAATGCATGCATGCTTCTTTCCAGTCCTATCTCTGTGCACCAATATGTTCATCTAGATACTCTCACCAATTTATTCATCATTTCAGTCACCAAAATATGCAAAAGATAGATAGATAGAGAGAGAGAGGGGACCTTGACGCCCTTTTCTGGCCTGACCCTCTCTTCTACAGCTGTTATCCCACAGATGGGCTTCATATCTCCCCGTCCATCTGTGTCTGCGTCACGAAACAAAGGTCAAGACAACACGCTACAGTCACTGTGTCCTATCAAATCCAGCTCCAATATAATCAATTGTTTAATGATTACTAGAAATTTAATTCTAAGTATCCAGAAACTATCTTCTTGTTCACTGATTCTTAAGATGGTCCGAGGAACGGAAATTTAAATTCCTGCAGGAAAGGAAGAGTCAAGAGTGTGTGGTGGGTACCTGGTGACACCTCTGTAAATTGAAGTTCTTTGACCGAAAGTATCGGCAATCTTCTTGGTCCTATCTGAATCGGCTACAGCAGACGAAACAATGGCCTTATTGCTGTTGTTGTCGTTAAAATCAGATCTCTGACTCTGGTTCTGAGTCACACCGAGTGACAGAGCACCCGTGGGGCAGCTACTGAATCCCAACTCGTTCCTGGACGACTCAATAGAGTGGCCAGCGAACTCGGCGAGCTGGTTCCTGGAGATGGAAGCTGAGTCTTCCACCTCCGAGCCCGAGTTGGTCGAAAACGCCTGAAACCCAGTAATCGCCTTCAGATCTTGCTGGTCGCTGAAGTAAGCAGAGCCCTGATCATACAAGTGAGTCAGGGACGAGTCCTGGGTCTCCGTTTGGCTATCGGAGTACCGGGCCATCGCCGACGATTCGCCGCCGAAGAAGTCCTCGAGCTTCGGTGCTGATTGGTTGTGGCTTTGGGGGTCGAGAAAGCTCGTCAAAACGGGGGAATCGGCAATGCTCGGCGCTAGGGAACCGTCTCTGGGCTGATTGTGTTCGCCCTCAGTGTAGAAAAGCTGAGGCTTCGAGTCCGTGCCCCAACCTGCAAAATAAGAAAACGAACCAGAACCGACTCGTCATCATTCTGTTTGGCTGCTGAGAAAATGACAGAAAACGGAATATTTTTTTTATTTCAGAAAGAAGACCCAACAAACAATACTTAATCGCATCATCATTCTCTCTGGAATAGTACTGGGCTACGGTTGATTTTACGGTATCCTATTTTCCTCCTCACTGGACTTTCTGAACAACCAAACAGTCTCTGAAGAAATTCCGAGTCGGTGAATAACGGACTGTCCTTGTAGGCGAAAATAATGAATCCTCATTGCGCGTGACATCATCAAATTACCCAAACCCACATTTTTCAGAATTAATTTTAGCATAAACTTGCTTACCATTCGCATAGAAGCTGTCGAGGAGGTAGTGAGGAGAGGGAGCGGCGGAGGAGGTCTCAAAGGGCACGAACTGAGACTGATCGGTGGACCTCAGCATTTCCATCGGAGACAGAGAGAATGATAACCAGTTCATTGCCGGGACAGTTTCAAATCAATCTCAAGCTCAGCTGACTTGCCAAATGATTTTACAGAACCAGAAACTTGAAATTTCTTCTTCACCCCTTTTGAACAAAATATCCAACAAATGAGCATCACATTAAAAGCCAATGTTTCCCGGGAAACAAACAAACATAAAGAGAAACAAACCCAACTCAGAAGACCCCAAAAAACTTAACCAAGTTGAAATTCTTACACTGAAAAGAGCCGTTACTCACCACACAGAGAGTGCTGATACGATGATCACGAAGCTGATTTGGAGTACATATAAATACAGATAGCAAGTCTGTGAGGTTGAGGTTAGTAGTACAGAGAGAGAGAGGGAGAAAAGAGAAGACGAGGGAGCAGCAGGTGTGGGTCTATAAATGGTTGGGTTGAGAGGAACTGCAACTATAGGAGTTTACACAAGACTCTACTGTATTGTATAAAGGATACAAGGGGTGGGGATATTTTGTAATAAATAAAAGGTTTGGGGCGGACTGGAAAATAAAGCAAAAGCTGGGAGGGAGGGAGTTGAAGTTAGGGATAGATGAGGGTAATTTTTCAATTTCGAAAAGTATGGTAGCGGCAATGCGGCGGGGGAGAAAAATTGTCTGAAACAGGGTTGCGAAAGATGCGGGCTGGCCGAAAATTGGAGAATTTGTTTGTTAGGGTTCGTTTGATCTTCCTACTAAACTGTCCCTTTCCTTATTCTGGTTACGTTTTGTGAGACTCACTATTTTATTCATGTATTATATAAATAATTTTTAAAAAACACTTGGCTTGCATGCAGGTGTGTTATTTCAATTTGGGATCCATATCTAATATATTTCTTTTAAAGATTAAACCTAAGATGTTTCATTACATTATTAACACGTCATTTTAAATATCTCCATCGTGTTAGGAGGACGTAAACAATAATCATTCAACGTATTTGTTTTTTTATGCTTTAAATGTCCTTCTTATATGTAAATACAAGTTAAGAACAGATCCATTATACTGTGTAATGAAAAGAAAATAACTTTGTAGATCAGTAATATGGTCAGAGATAGAAAAGTGCTGTGGTTAAAGGAAGAGTGAGATTTGAAAGAAGTTTGAGACCAGGGACCAGGAAACCGGGAACAGTAAGGCCGTTGCTTTCCTTGAAACCAAACCCTGATTTTAAGGTACTGTAATCACATTATTTTGTAATTAATTATTGTATGCTATGTATAAAGACAAGCCCCATGTTTTGTAAATATCCCGTAGCAATAACCCTTCAATTGCTACTCAAACTAGATCGGCAGTACTCAAAATACAACACCAAAATTAGCATGTATTTTTTTATTGAAACGTTTCCTGTTTGGATTTGGGAACGAACGTTTTCATAAATATCTTTATTATTCAAATTCACGAACAAAATAAAATATTTGTAGATATTTTGACGGTAAAAGCAAACCAGAAACTACTCAATTGTTTATACTTTGATAATTATAACAATATAAATAGCATTCGTTATCTTGATCATAGACACTTGTATTTCTTATGTTGTAATTTAAACTGAGGTTGATGGGTCAAAAATCGTGAAATGTTTATGTATGTGAAGGGAAATCTCGATGATCCTATTTATTTACATGCAAATAGGAATAAGTGTATCAATCATGGTTTTTATTTATAGTAGGATATTAGGATAGGGATTAGGCTGTTATGATGGGTCACGTGCAAGGGCAATATTAATTGCCACGAATAAGGGTGTTTGTTTGGGGGAGGAGAAGCGAATTGGAAGGATCGATAGGTACGAAATGGGAATGCACGTTAGAAGGAGTGGAGATGGAGTCTGGAGATCTGTCAATTATATATATTCACAGGCACACGTAGACTTGTCTCATTTGCTCAGCTCTCGGCGCTTCATCTTACGCTAGCTTTGCTGTGGCTGTGAGGTCTCGACGTTTTTAACCTTTTCTTTATTGTTTTTTATCCACCCAAATAATTTATGTGTCCTAACCTGATTCTTTTGCACGTGCTGTTAGAGCGTTTACAGTGATGCATCTTCGTTGTCGATTCTATCGAAAGCCTAGAATAATACGTTGAATCTCCGAAAACGAATGTCATTCATGTGTGCGTCATCAAACCAACGTCGAGGATTATGTCGACTTTGATACTCTGCAGATTCAACAGAGTCGGGCCCTCAATCATGGACTGACGAATCGCAACTTGCCAAGGGTTGCCAAGAAGTTGTTGTCATTAAGGCCGCTAGTTAATTTCTAGTCTTTAAATATTTGCCAGCGTTTCTCCTTCGTCTTCATCACCTTCCCGATTCTGCAACCATTCTTTCCTTTTGTTTCGGTGCAGAAGATTCACCGAAGTTGAAGATCAAAAAAGCCGGCGATTCTTGTCTCAAACTCCGGTGTGGAAGCATTGATTCTCCGACATTCCATCGTAGAATGACGGAGCAGAATCTCCCTCGTCACATAGAAGCTTCAACGTCGTTGCAGCACATATTCTCCGGTCAGCCACCATCGAACGAAGGAGAAGAATCTCCGCCTACTACACTTCACCTTCGTTTCTCCTGTTCTAGTGATGGCCAACTCCAAGAAACCCAAATTTCTAATCGGATTCACATGCGATTGGGATTTCGTCCCCGATTCGCAGCATTACTCATGTGAAACAGAGCAACGGTTTTTGCAGCAATAGGAGGAATATGTGCCCTCGCACGTCCAACATTCTGCCCCTACCTCCCTAGTGTACAAAGAATCCAACTTGTATCGTCCCGCATCAATGTTCCTGAATGGCATGACCTTCGAGGGGGCAATAGCTTACCTGAGTGACAGCTAAGGGCCGACCTTTATTGAGATGCCCGACTCGGGAACGCAACGCCAAACTCCAATCTTACGTGTCCGTGTCCACCCCTTAGGGGAGTGGACGTGTATGTATGTATTGGAAGTGGACATAGCCCGAGGAACAAGCTTTGTTTTGTGCATGACTTAACCACTCAGAGAACTCGAAACACAAGGTCGATCAGACATGTCATGCATTCTAAGAAAACATAGGGAACAAAGCTCGCCACCGTGACCCGTCAAACCCCGGCTACTGAGCAGACATCGAAGAACTACAAACAGCATTGGAATGTCACCAACAGGAAGGTGAAGATGTTTCAGGAGTGTTGGTCCAAGTTCAAGAACATTTATCAACCAGGTAGATCTGATGACAAGATCATGGTGGAAGTAGAGAAAAAGTATGTCGAGAAGTACGACCACATGTTCGCATGGAAGCACTAGTGGGTATTGTTTCGAGAACGAGTTCTCCACGACCACCGAGAGTTCATCGGCACCAACAGACGTTGCACACCCTGAACACTTGGCCTGAGGAATATAATGAATGAGATGGACATTCTCACATCCACAGTTCAAGAGGCTGAAGAGGGCTTCCCTAGACCTGTCCGCGGTCGTTGTCCAAAGGGACAAAAGGACGCAAAGGAGATGAGGGTGAAGGAAATGGAAAAGGACCGACCGAAGGGCCTCTCTACCCGAAATTGCCGAAAGTATGGCCAAGATCGAGAACCATGCTCGAGACCAGGTCGGGGCATCGGAGTAACTGGTGTGGGAGTTCCACTTACTCGAGTCGATGGACACCTCCAAGATAAAGCCCGAGGATTTGGACACCCATAGGCTTTTTCTCCAAGACATAACAAAGATAATTTTTGAGTTGGTGTATTACTTATTTTTTGTGGTCCCTCGTATAACTAGCGTTGACTCCCCGTTTTGTTGCTAATGAAGTTCATTTCGATGTTTCAGGATGTTGCCTAGCTTTATCATTTTATCGCATATTGCTAACAACATCTCTCCTGAGAATTACCAACAAAACACCACTAAATTAGACAAGCAGAAGAGGAAAAAGTCGAGCAACTAATTTTATCCATTCAAAATTTGTAAGTTCAATTTCAATATAGAAAATATTTCTTGTTCAATGGCTTTTTTCGTAATTTACACAACTTTAGAGTTTAGACCCACATTTGACCGACTCAGTCTTTTTCCACCCAAACAGATTAGACCATCCACTTGGTAAATTTATTTTAATTGGATCAGGAATATACTGATTTGGTCTATTCCCACTGTGGATGCTCTTAGTATCCAATGGGGTATCATTCGTCCATCTACCATCAATTATCTATTATGTTCTTTAAAATTTCAAATATTTATCGAATTCATTATATTGATTATTCGCTCATCTACTCCAAATTCTAGATTGACTCGATAATTTATTTTTGCTATAAAAATAACGGGAACAAAACATAATATTATAAACATAATGATTGATTACAAACTACGACTTATTACATAGAAACATTTTTTTGCTTTCATACTTGGCCAACAACATTGCTAGTTTGTGATTGTGTTGAACAAACTCCTACTCGACCATCTCCCTTATGTTCTCGTCATCCAACTGAATTATCTTATTCAAAAGAGTCTCTGAAACCCCGATTTTATAATTCCCCATTTTCAGCTTATCGGATTCGAGAACATGCACCAAAACTTCTTAGTACCTTTTTTTGCCATTTTCGCTGGTCCTTTGTCTTAAATTTTGGTCGCCTTCCAACTTATTCGACAATTTGACAGATGGCATTGAAGATTATTAAGGAAACGGGCACGTGAAAGGTGCAAGGGTCAGACTGCTTCGATCTGAAAGATTTATAAGGTGATTGATGAAAAATATGATCCTCTTCATTCAACCTCATTCTCTTACTCTTATCCCCTTGATTTGATTATCTTTTCCGTTTATATGTGTCCAACTGCTTCAGTTTATCTTGTTTCTCACCATCCTCTACCACAGTGTTGCAATTTCATTAATTTAAATTTCAATATGACAAAGGAAGTTTTTCAGGGAAACTCCTGACCACAATAGAAGAGCTATTGCATGGTATCGAGCCCCTAAGGTCTGTCTACTCATAACTCTGTGACAAAAAACTGACACAGTCGGTTTGTTGGGGAGCCATAACGGCAAACAAAAAGGAAATAACAATGAAACCGGTGTCTGCTGCTCAAGGTCATGTCTAACTACTGCATATTCTGTAGAATGCTACTGAACCTACTGACACCAGCTTTCAAGGGAGGCAGAGCTCTTCCCAAGGACCCCTCTTAAGGTCAGTCTCTAGAGCATTGAATCCCTTTCATTTCTCTATTCGGGTCTTCTTCCCGGCTCGGTCTTGATCATCCCGGGATTCACCAACAGAACCCTATTTCATTCCCCCACCTGCCACTCCACCACTAGACTCAGCTCTAGCTCCAAGTCTTGTTCTATCTTTATGCACATGCAGGCATGGAGGATCGGTTTTACTGCCACTGATTGGTTGGCCGATCACCAAGTTCTTCCAGCCTAGATCACCCAACCGGGGTTGGGAGACCCGTCAAGGGCTTACCCCCTGAGGTGCAGTAGCCGATGATACGAATGGGCCCCTGCCCCGAGACAAGACACCTTGAGTTGCAAAAGTCGAGGACACTGGTCGACGGGGAGTCTGATCGTCCTAGTCCGTCGCATACGTCTTCAAGTGGCGGTCCTTCTGATACTCCATGACGGAGGAGTCCAGTTTGGGCGTACCCACCAACTCCCGCTCACAGTCATCCATCATGTGACCAATCAAACCATAGTTAAAGCAAAACACGGGAAGCTTGGTATAGGTAAGAGTGACACAAACCGGCTCGGGGAATTCCCAGAATCGAAGCATCACCACAAGGTTCCAAAAGCGGACTTTCACTGCATCGCCCCATCAGATACCCCATTGGTCACTCAGGACCTCGACACACAGCCCTAGTGTCGAGCCGATCGTCTCTCTCGTGGTCTTGGTGCGTACTACTGGAGGGAGGCCGTGGTCGTGCACCCATAATTATAGACGCTCTAGGGTCGGAGACTCCCTAGCCTTGGGATCCAGATCAGCCAGTAGGAGGGGCCGACCCTCGAAGCACCATGACTTATTCCGCCGGACCCATGACCGTCCCACCGCCATTTCGAAATAGAACTCGAACACCTCCGGGCCGATGTCCTTGAGGACCAACCCCTCGGCTGACTTCCCTTAAGCCCGAGAGATTATCTGGAGGAGCGTCTCCTTTTGAGGTGGCTTGATGGTCCATAATTTGCCTTGCATGACAAACTATTACCGAGCGAGGACCGATGGGCTCATCGGAAGGTATGAGACCTCAACCACCTCCTCTTCCTCCTCTTCCAACGAGCATGCCGAGAGGCCAACCTGAATGTTGAGCAGATTGGACTTCAGTGACGCTGGCAGCTCCGTCGTCTTTGGTGCGGTCCTGGTGCCCTTGGGTTTGAAAGCCCTGCGGCGGTGGAGAGAGTAGCGTCGGAATCACCGGTACCCGATCCCCATTGGGGACAATGATCCCATCACATAGGGCTTCCAGTTCCTTTCGGCCCAGTTCCTCCCTCTCCGTGTCTATCATAGGGGCATTCCCTCGAGCTGGATCTGTTATCAATGGAGGCGGCGGGATGGAGACAGAAACTTCCAACACCCTAGCGTAACTTGGGTCCGAAGCTAGGGTTGTGGACAAGAGTGTGCGATTGTCCACCGGATGAGAGTAGCCTCCCTCCCTTGTGGGGGAATCAGATTGGATGGTTGACCCCGACAACCTCGGTTCCACCTTGCCGCTCAGAGGAATGCAGGCCATCGTAGGTGGCGGAGGCACCGTCGATTGCAGTGTGCCAGAAACTTGAGGTTCTGGAGGTAGATTAGGAGCTGAAGCAATCGACGAAGCCCGAGATGGAGACGAGGCGACATGATTGACTAGCAGTAGGGAAATCGTCAAAACCCTAACCAGACAAGGAGGAGACGTTAGAGTTTTGGACTTGAGAGGACGACCTCGTCGTGGTTTCACCAATGGTTCGAAAGAACCCAGAGCAAAAACCGATGACACTATTGGTGGTGGATTCGAGATAGGACCCGTGGAAGAAGGAGGGAGAGGGACCAAATCCATAGACGCCTTTGGCTTTCGGTTTCGTCTCGCTTTGATATGGGGCGCAACCTTCGAAGAGGGCGTGGTGGTGGCACAGGTGGCATGTGCTGCACCTCGTGGGGCTGCGATGTGGCATGGCCGACGGTGAAGGCAATAGTCACATCGACGACAAGAATAGAGGCCTCCATACATGAGGCTAGAATTTCCTTGAAAAAGAAGAAGATCTCGCAAGTCGAGAGAGTATATTTTCTTAATTATATAATCATAAATAATGGGGTTTGAATCCGTTCTATGAGATATAAAACCATAATTTCAATCAACATAATTAATATTTAAATATTCAATTATAATTTTATTGCGACATTATCATAAGTTTAAAAGGACCTAATATCGGTCTTTCTTAAGTTAAACATGAGCGTCGTCATGCCTTGGCCTATCTCTCTCTCGGCGGCGGTAGTAGATTGGTGTACTCTCCTCCATGGCTGGCTCTTTCTCCTTGCCAATATGCCATGGGGTAGAGTTCGAATAATCCCAAGGTGCTTTTTCAAGTATTCATGGGACACGCGGCTCTATGCGATTAGGGTTTCGCGATCACAGGAGGCGGCGGGTTCCGGCAGCCTTCTATCGTCGAGCAAAGGTGGGGAGGAAGCAAGGTCGTCATGGGGGGCGGTCGTGCGTGGCAGGATCTCTTACCGGTGTCTCGAAGCGGGTCTGGGAGGAGAACTCCGGCACGGGGTCTTCGCCCGCGTGTCAGGAGATCGGAGGGGCAGGGCGGAAGCCGTTTAGCGCCACCGGGCTCTTCGCCGTTATGTGAGGGGGAGGAAGAGGCGGCGAAGGAGACTGAATCTGGGATAGATGATGCACAGATGGAGGAGGTGGCGAGCTCCGTGACGGACAAGGAACGGACGCCAGCGTCCTTGACGTTGGCGTGGCGGCGAAGAAATGGGAAGGAGCCAGCGGCGGCTAGGGTCTCTTCGGACTCGGCATTTCCACGGGCCGTGGGCTGTGGGCTGCTTGGGTACGGGCGTAAGGCTTGGACAGGGTCAGCGTGGGGGCAACGTGCTGAGACTGGACTGGGTCTGGATAGGCGTTGGACTGGATCGTGCGAGGGTGGGCCGGGTATCGATCGGACGGTCAGGTCAGGGTCGCGGAAGGATGGACTCGGGTCGGGTGACCCGAAGCAAAGTCACCGGGGCAAGTCTTATCGGGTGGACCCGAACGGGTCGGGTAAAGGTCTCGGGGCAGGTTATGTCTCGGATCCGGCCCAATTCTCGACGGACTCTCACACCTGGGGGGAGACGATGGGGGATGGTGCAGCATATGTAGCGGCGGCGGAGGGCCACAAGCACCCCCGCCTCCAGGAATGAGTTCGTGGAGGTCCAGAAAGGGGTTGGTCGGCTGTACCACCTTCCTGGCTGATAGATGGCGATGGTTCCATCACCAGCCGACAAGATTCTCCCCTACCAGTCCAGGGTCAACAATCTCGCATTCAGGAGCCCTACACGTATCACTCAAAGGAGGACGACGCACGCTGACTTATCAGTGGAGATGTCGGTCCACCATTATTCCCCTCTCACTTGGTTGGCTCGACTAGTGCCATTTGGTAGAAGTATGCTGTATCGGTATCTCAGGATGCTACCGCAGATGTCCCCTTCAACCGCCCCTATGTCTAGAACAAAGTTTATTTTCATGTTATTGCTTTATGTTAGCTTCTTGGTTTATGACATGTAAGATGAGTACAATTATGTGCTCATCGACCTACTTTATATTTCAGTAATAATAGTATATGTTCTTCTCAAAAAAAAAATTCATAAGTTTAAAGTAAACCATCATGGTTTACTTTCATCCCAAAGATCTATGACAAGTATAACTTTTAATGAATTTTATTTTCATTTTTAATCAAAATATAGTGAGATCTACATGCATGTTGAATTGATTTCCTCTTATTTAACAACCGACCTAACTGTGTTTACAATTACATGTACGATTATTAGTCCGTTCATATACAAGTTAAGAGTGGGGGTTTACCCACTGGGTTAGTTTATGAGTTGGTTTAAATCAAAACATGATAGTGAACTATTTTAAATGTTTCACTTACACGATATAATTATAGAGCATATTTTTAATACGGGATAATAGAGAGTCGGGGGGATTGGATCTTAGTCACAGATCTTATCTTTGGCTTCTCTTGCGTTGCTTTTGGGTTGTTTAAAGGCCAAAAGCAAGACTATTGCTCGTGTGTAATGTAGCTCAAACAGTGCTAACTTTTGACCGTTGACTGGGAGGGGAGAGAGGCACGTGCACTCCTTCTCTTAAATTCAAACAAACACCTCGATCACTACGGCGACGCACGTGCAGTCCCGACAGTATTCCCAAACGTAGTCATGCCTTAAATGTTACTTAATTAACAGAATATAGTAGTTACTAATAGTACTACTTTCGCGTTTATCTAATTCTCGACATTTGACTGTAGTTTAAGAAATGCATTAAATTAATATATAATTTTAACCTTATTGCCTCGCTAAGCTACCTCCAACTAGCTCCTTCAACTTGCACAGTCCTAGTAGACCCAACTTCATTTCCTTGTAGACCAAAATTATTATTGGGGGCCTTTTTTAACACCACTTCGAAGCCTAAGTTTGGAAGAGCAAGGTATATGATTGTTACCGTCTCTTGTTAAAATATATGAATACATATTTCATGAAAAATTGAATATTTTTATTAGTTGAAGTTACATTGATCATATACATTACCTAAGTTGTAACAAGTCACCACCCCTATATTTGATCATCCAGATGAATCAAAATTAGAACTGGAGAGATGTTCCATTTAGAAGCTATATTAGTTGTTAATGTTTTGGTTTAGATCAGAGTTCCTCCAAGTTGTGTGTGTGAAGAGAAATTCAAAGTTATAAGGAAGTACGAGTATGAATTCACACTAGCCGTTAAAAAATTAATTAAATTTACAATTCTTAATCTAATGCTGAACTTAACATAGCTCTCTGAGACAAGGTTTGATAATAATATCAAAGGTTGATACTAAAAGTAGAGAAGTGCTATGAACCAATTTGCAAGCTCATCATAGATTTGATCTCGGGACTTGAAATAACCAAACGGTCAGTGTGGCCTCAACACCATGAATATAACTTAACCTTCACTCACACACATCTGCTCCCAATCAGGTGACCTACTAAGATTGATATGAGATAGTTAAGTAGCCACCATAGATACACAGCTCACTCAAAGAATGTTTCAAATATATTATACAAAGGTGAAGTCCTTGGGTTTTTGTTTCAACTACAAGGAACTATCGTCGGTAATGTGACTGAGTTGCTCAATTTCATTTGCTGAGTATTGACTTCCTACAGTGATATTAATATGTACGAATAACTAGCCTTTTCATTCAGAAACAAATAATCATGCACACAAACATCTTGCCCAACAAAAGAACTTGTCAACTTTTCTTGGCAGGGAATAATCTGCCTGCATAGAGGGATCTGCTGCCAAGTCTTCTGAATGCGACCATCTGTACACCCCTCTCTCTTGCCTGCTGCCCGGGACCGTGTTGTCCAGTACCAGCGCTACCAACAGCGTCACCACCATGTTCATCGAAAGAAGTCCATTTATTGCAAAATCAACCTGCCACAATCACACAGTTGAACCCTGTGATTTAGGGAAATCAGGTATTAATATGAAATGGGAAAGTGGCTTACTTGTTTGCTACCACTTTGGACTGGTCCACTGGATGCTGCTGCATAAGAAACAAAATAGCTTGGCAATATCAAGCTGGTCTCAGCTTCATACTGTTGAAAATAGGCAGGGATGGATAGGCCAAGGAACAATGAAACACCCACTATTGTTATGTTCCTGAAGCTTACTGTTTGACTATACTGCAATGTGGCAAGGCCTAATGATGCTGTGAGAGCCCACATGAAGCACAGTACCGAAGCAGCCAAGGCAAGTGGTATGGAAGCAAGGATGGCTCCCACTTTTCCTGTAAATTTCAAGTGAATAAACACTCTCCACTAACATTTAGGTATATGATGGTGATGATGATGATGATGATGATGATGATGATGATGATGATGATGATGATGATGGTGCTTACCAAATAAAGAGAAGACGATAAAGAAAAGAGCTCCAAGTTCCACAGCCCTCCTGCTTGCCACCTTTGTTACATCAATAGTATGCACATTTTCAGTCAGGGATGTTGAGCCAGTACCTGTACCCCAAATTCCAGCCAATATGCTGCACAAACCCTCCAAAGCAATTCCCCTGCTAACAATCCCTGGAGTTGGAGGTCTTGAATTGATTCTTACGGAGGCCGTGCGATATATTCCAACCTGGGTAAATCGCCGCATAATTTCTCATTAGTTCTCTAATTTACACAAATGAATTGTTTTGGCACTTGGATTTAACACTAACCGAATCCACAGATGCAACCAATGACACAAAGATCATGATGATGGATGTCCTCAAATGAAAGACAGGGATGCCCCATTGTAACGGGTATGGAATTCTGACCCATGCAGCTGTTTTCCATGCATTTGAAACATCTGTTCTGCAGTGCTTCATGGTATATGCATGCTTTATACACGCATCAACTAGGATGTTTGAACTCGGTACATCCGCTGTACAACCTTTGAAATCATATGCTCCACCAGCTGTCAAAAAGAATGCATATATCCATATTATCATCACACTCAGAGGAACCTGCAATAATAAGCTCATATGAGAGATGGGGAAGGCTAGGGGTAAACGATGCACCTTTTAATTCAATATTTACATGCTGAAAGGTAAGGAACATACCGCATATATTCGGAACACACGATTGCCAAAAATAGATATTCCTCGAAGATACTAAAAAAAGAGAACAAACATGTATAATCAGTATGCATATGGGAAACATTACAGAGAATTGAAAATTCATACAGATGCATAGTTAAACAAGCTACCAAAAAGCTCAGCATATTGATATCGTATCACTATAGCGATAGTGTATTTTCAGATTTAAATTCTATAAGAAATCACTTACCAGGGTGAAAATAAGGACCAGTAGTATCAGGGGAATGCTGATTTCCACACAACTACCAGCTTGGGGAAACCCATAGCTGAAAAATGCTAAACCTACAGCAGCAATAGTTGGTGCAACCACAACCGGATTTATCAACCTACACCACATTTTTATATGGAGTAAATAAGAAAGAATTAATTAGATGCTTTCCTGATACAGAAAAGGCTATATATTGTACCTTATAAGGCAGTTCATGATAAAATTTACTACTGGGTTCCAAGATAAATAAATTATACAGTGTGCCAAAGATGGCCAATCTTCCTTCAATTTACATTTGTTACATTTCTACTGCATTACAGACTTAAGGAAACCTAGTAATCCGCTTGGGGGTCATAAACTATTTCATGAACTTTCCCACATAATTACATAGCTCCATAATTACACATATATGAAAAGAAATTTTACATTACCAAGACAGAGGCAGCAGCTTAAGTAGTTTAACCAACACATTCGTTCAATTATTTCCATCTATCTAGAAAAATAACAAGAGAAACCACATGAATTACCTTAGAAGAAGAGACATTAAACCAGTAAATCCCATAATGCTCTGGAATATTGAGCCAACAATTATAGCCCCTTGCAGCTCTCTCATTATGTGCCTAAATTTCTGCAATTAATCTTGCATGCATGAGTAGCAGAATTTATATATAAGATGATTCATGACAGTAAAATATCTAAACTGAACACAATTTATGCAGGTAGTTCTTTTTACACACAAGACAAGAGCTGAGTACAGTAGAAAGTAATCTATTATGACATTCATATTAAGAAATTGGTACACTTCTTATGATGCATGGATCTTCTCCTGGAATCTGAAGTCGATGTCTTACGTGAAAGCAAAAATAATTCAAGGCTCAAAATGCGTATTATTTCATTGATTTACTGTGCTTACATGCTCTGTAAGATTGCGAAACTCCTGCGCATTCATAATAACCAGTGCTGGTGCCAAATATACAAATGAGCTCCCTTGAACTAATGGAAGTCGGGTACCAAAATAACTGTGCAATATTGTTGTTACACCAGAAACCAACAGCATTGTTGAAATCACTGTAGCAGTATCCTTCTGTTCTGATTATAAACAAATGAGTACAAGGAAATGCCAGACTTTCCTAGAAGTATATTATCAAACATATCATATGAACGGATACTTACATCAGTTCCTCCCATGGCAGGCACAATGATCAAGGGGATGAATATAAGTGAACCAGCTAATGATAAATAATGCTGTAGGGCATAATAAATCAGTGGTACTGCATTTTAAAAAGAAAAAAACAAGATGATAGTCAAGAAAACGTAATATCGTAGAAAGTTGAATTCCAATCATTTAAAAACAATCTAACACATTTATTTTTTCATATTATCCCATCTTACTAAATAGGCAAGCAGTCTCTTTTGATTAATAAGAAAACTTGAATAAGGATCAAAGAAGAACACAACTTGTTTGGTTCTAATTGGAAACTGTAAATGAAGGCTGAAACCATGCACTTGTACACGAGTGAGGTGACAATAGAAGTTAGTGCTCTTTTAACTAAGTTGAGATTTGTTCAATAGCATTACTGTTTTCACATTAGATAAGCTCTTCTCTAGCATGTTCAGTATTGCAATTTGCTTTCTATCTTAATCAACTGAATTTTTCTTAGAAGACTTCCTCTGCCTGGTTTTAACTTCTTCAACACTCCACCGCCAATTTACTTATATTACACACAACTAAGTAAAGTAAAGACACTAAATGTAATTTCATAAACTAAAATCAGTACTAACCAAAACCGGGATTATCTCTGAGTCCCAGCTTCACTTCTGAGGATCTGTGGGACTCTCCTTCAGCTGGTTCCACACCGTCTACATACATACCGACTTCCCAATCTCCATCAGCTTTAATACCATCTTTCCTAGGCTCAGTAGAAACCATAGATGGTTGGAATCCATGGCCATTTCCATTACCATTTCCTCCAAAGCCATTCCCCTTTAGACCAACTCTTGTATCTTCCTCTTTAGCTCCCAAACAAGGCTCCTCTTCAATCGCCTTGTGGTCTTCAGCCCTCCCCATCCCGTCTCTAAACCCCAGAGACCCACCACTTTCCTTCATGGAGACCGGTTCAATCTCGACCCCTCTGCTTGGCCGAGTTCGCCCCAGAACCGGATCTATCGACCCAACCCCTCGTCTGTCGGCGGCAGCAGGAGCACCCCTCTCCAAATCAGCACTTTCAAACTTGTCACTGAGACTAGCAGTCGTCTCTCCAGATAAATTGGAGACGAACCCTGTCTTCTTGGCCCAAGACCTCAGCTCCCATGGATTGTGGTCGGTTCTCGCCACAAATGGCTCAATCTTGGGATCCGCCACTGACCCAAATCTCGAACCACCTTTTCCTCTCTCCACCTTGCCTTTTGATTTTGAGCTCGACCCTCTCTCCATTGAAGCTCACACTGAAATGGGTCTTCTACAAATGCAATTGAAAGAAGAAAACAGTTCCACTTCAATTCAATTCTTTACCATGAAACACACACAAAAAATCCATCCAAAAGTATTGATTTTTACAGAGAACCGAGAGCTGAAGACAGAGTAGTAGAAGCTGTGCAACAACGGATTTTCATGGGTAAGAGTGTGATTCAGAAGAGGGGTGATTATTTTTGCAGCACCATGTGAGAGTGGTGACTCGTCACTGGTTATTAGTAGTGAGAGACTGTGAGAAACCTGCGGCTCGCTTGTTGCTATCAGTTCATTTAAGAGCATGTACAACGGAAAGGACCTTGGTCAAGGAGTGGGAGTGCAGACCTTCTGCTGACTGGACAAAAGTCAGGGAGCGGGAGTGCAGAAAAGTGGGTGTTTTGCAACAGAAAGGACCTTGAGGACCTGGGAGTGCAGAACAGTGCTGACTAGATTATTATTTGATATTTTCCTGTTTTATTTAATTCGTTATCAGAAACCGTTTAATTTAGTCATAATTTAAACAATTTTGGAAATAAATAATTAATGACAATCAATAATTAATAAATTCAACACGAATATAAATGAACTTCTAATTTTATTCAACCCCTTTTAATACAACTAAAAGAAACAGCTCCAAGAGCACAAACGACTACTCGTCGTCATGAAAACCAGCTCCAAATCGATCCCGTAAGTGCTCCATAAGATCTTGTTGTAGTTGATGGTGGATCTCAGGATCTAGGACACTTTGTTGAGCATCCACAAGTCCCTGGTATTCCAATGGCCCTCCGTGGTGCCATCGTTCCGGTGGTGTCCAATTCGGCATTTCTGGAGGTTGCGCCCACAACAACTCCTCCTCCCCATACTCGTACCGGTCGCGCTCATCCTCTACAATCATGTTGTGCAGAATTATGCAAGTGTGCATGATATCAGCCAAAGTGTGTTTGCTCCAACTACGAGCGGGATGGGAGATGATGTGCCACCTTGCTTGAAGTACTCCAAAAGCTCTTTCAATATCTTTCCGAGCACCTTTTTGGCATCTAGCAAACAACTTCTCTTTGGGCTCGTAGGGATGTCGAATAGTCTTCATGAACCGTGCTCATGATGGGTAAATGCCATCCACCAAGTAATAAAGTCGGTCGTATCGATGGACGTTGATGTAGTACTCCACACCCAGCTCACTGCCGTAGTAAGCGTCTTGGAATAGGTGGTTGTGGTTGAGGACGTTGACGTCGTTGTTCGATCCAGCCATCCCGAAAAATGCATGCCAAATCCATAAATCACGGGACGCTACAGCTTCAAGCATAATCGTCTTCTCCCCTTGGTGACCTCCCCGTCCATGGGCTCCCTGGTGTTCGGTTGGGCAGTTCTTCCACTTCCAATGCATACAGTCAAGACTCCCCGCCATTCCGGGAAACCCTCGGCTGTACCCTTCTCGGAGTAAGCGGTCCATGTCAGCTGGTGTGGGTGTACGCTGATACTCGGCTCCGAATACCTCAATGACGACCTTGCAAAACTTACGTAAACATTCAAGTATGGTGCTTACCCCCATGCGCAGAGTTTCGTCCAATGAATCGGTCGAGGACCCATACGCAAGCATCCGTATAGCGGCGGTGCACTTCTGTTTCGTTGATAACCCCGGCCGTGAGGCAGCGTCGGGCCTCCATCCAATGAAGTAAGGGTCGTGAGCCTTCACCGCGTTCATAATCCATTGGAAAAGTGGTCTGCACATACGGAACCGATGCCTGAACATGTCAGGGCCGTATAGGGGTTATTCGTCAAAATAGTTCGCCATCAATTGGATGTGGGCTGCCGAACGACCTCTGTTAATCTCTCGGCGCATTGGTTCCCCACGGATGGCCCTCTGGACCCTTGGCATTACTGCCTGCATCTGCCTCTCCATCATCCGCCGGAAACGCCGCACAACTGGCTGCATTTGGGTTGCCATCTCCTCATATGTCGGCAGTTGGGCTGTCATCTCCTCATACGTCGGCATCCGGGGAGCCAGGTCCTCGTACGTCATCTCCTCAACGTCGGACATAACCTCGTCGTCGGACATTTTCGAAAATAACGAGTAGGAAGTGAGAATGAAAGAGTGAAAATAGAGAATGGTGTGACAAAAATGAGAAATGGGGTTGGGTATTTATAGGGATAATTTTATCTGATTTTTGAATTAAAAAAAATAGCCGTTGGAGTGACCGTTGCCAACGGTCGGGACACGTGGCGCCACCAGGCGTTGCCAGCGCAGGCCAGCGCGCGAGGGCGCGTCCAGCGCGCGAGGGCGCGTCTAGCGCGCTCGGCCAGGCAGAGGGGAGCGGGAGCGCGAAAATGGGGAGCGGGAACGCGAATTTTCGCGTCTGCAGCGGACCGGCCAGAGTCCTGCGTTCCCGGCGCGCGCGAGGCGGGGAGCGGGCGCGACCCGTTGTCCTTGCTCTAAGTTACCAAAACACCCCTATGTGGCCGTTGGAGAATATGAAGGTTTTCTTATGATTAAATATTCGGTTTTAGCACATTTGATTCTGAAGAGAACAACTTAAATGATCATATCTAAATCTAATGGTGAGAAAAACGAAACTGGGCAGTGGTAGATAAGCCCCACTAGTCTACAATGGGTCCCTTCCTTTTCCCAAAGGAATTGATTAAGGAAAAGGAAAGCACTCAATATGAGGCTGATGCATTTTGGATTTTTCATTAACCTTAAATACAGATCAAGGTATTGCTTTTGTTTTCAAACCACCCCAAACTTTTTAGCTGGATTCATCCAAGTATTTTTGTTGCAATTTTGAGAAATCCAGTACTCTAACTACAATTAGTTGCACAAATTGATATATAAGTTTTAACATCTCACTGATCAATTTTAGTTTTTTTTTTAAATTAGTTCCATGTAAATTAACAAATATAAGTGTAAGAATGGGAAAGTTTGATGGACTTATCCATTATACAAAAATACTTAGTTGCCTTAAGGTTGAAGGATTGAGATAGACTTGATTGAAAGTTGAAACCATGACATAATGAAAATCATTCCAAAAGATTGTTTCTTTAAGAATAGTAACTTGTAAGCAACCTATGACTGGCCTTTCCATAAAATAAACCATATTGGAAAAGATAGAGCAATTCAACAACCCAATTACAAGTTGTAAATCCTATAAAAAGCAAACCAATTGGGAGCTTGAGATACCTTTCTTCAATACAAAATAGACACCTCCTGAAATGTTATTTGCAGAAGAAGAAAGGTTACAAAAAATGCATAGTTGCAAATCTGTTTTTTGCATATCACATAACAGCTTTTCTCCATGCCACCTGCATCCTACCTGTATACACATCTAATTTGTCTTTCATCTTCCTCTTTTTCTCTCTTTCTTTCTTGGTAAGAACATCTATAGTGGAGGTTAATTGAAGCGTCAACAGTTTAAGTCTATGGTCGATTCAGTTCCACCATATAGTACAAGTCAAATTCAATGGCTCGATTCTGACCAAATCAACAAGTGGCAGTAAAAGAAAGGTTGAGGGGGGAGAGACAAAAAAGAAGAAGAGAGAGACAGATAGAGGGATAGAGTTCTATACAATAAAACTCACTGCAACTCAAAGGTTATACATTTGATGTAAGGAAGGGTCAGGAACTAGAGATATGAGTCATAAGAAGATTGTACAAATGGTGGGTTTAGGTGAAGGATGAGACAGTCCAATAAAAGAGACTGCCTTATGAATGAGAAGATCAAAATAGGTCCAAATGTCTTGTGAAGATTATGGCATATTCATTGATTTTTCCATCTTCACTTCTACTTTTACCCACACTTACTGCAATGCTACTATAATTCCTTGATACAAAACCATATAACCAACTAACCAAGCTTATAGCTTACTGCTTTGACAGTAAGATATAACCAATTTCAGAACCTCTGCTTCTAAAATTTGTACAAAATCATACAAGGAAAGATTGGGAGTAAAAGAAGAGCGAGTATATATGTCATGAGGAGTGAGAAGGTGGCAGAGATCAGGCCTTCTTGTTTCATGTTTACGATCGGACAAGGGTCGTCGCACATGGTGGTGCTGACTTGTTAGCGGCGGCGAAAGAATTGGGATCATATTCATAATTTTAATTGCTGCTCAATCTAGGCCGTCACACTCACACCAACTACTTGAAATCAACCATAACCAACCGAATCCAACTAACGATAACGACACTGAATAAAGAACGACACCGTTTGGTACACCAGCTGAATTTTCTGGAAATGTCACTCCTTTTTGTGGAATGTATGTGCATTCTTCTTGATTCCATAATTTTTTCTTGTTGTCCCTACTCAAATCCAACACACTTTTCTCACTCTTAATGTTTAAATTGGGTATAGTTTCCTTTTCTATGGTTAATTTCTTAGACAAGTTTTAGTTGATCAGGTCTCTTGTTGTTCAATCATTTTGTAGTATTTACGAATTTGTATCCTTAATTATATAAACCGGTTATAAATATGTTTTATAAATTAACAAAAATAATATTTGAAATAGCAAGAAGAATAAAAAATACTCTAGGTAATAAATATTGGCTTTATTTTTGCTACTTTATTTGTTGTATGGTTGTGAATTGTGAAGCATCTAATGTGGCTGTTGATTGAGAATTGTGAAGCATATAATGTGGCTGCTGATTGTGAAAGGAATTGTTTAGGATCCTATTAGGAATCTCTCAACCTCTGATATAAAAAAAGGAATCTCTCAACCATGAAGAGCCACTTGTAGCCAATGGAATCTTAGTTTAAACTGAACAAGCCTTCACTAGTGTATGAATGGTAGTTGCTAATCTGCCCACATCTCTATTTTAGATTTGACATATACGCTACGAAAACTCAATTAACAAAGCCAAAATATTGAATGAACATGTTGCTTTTCTTTCTTCGTATCCTTAAACTTGTTTTCTCCTCCGAAAGATTAGGGTTTTCAGCATTTACATGATGGAGACAACTTCTTTCAAGTCCTGTAGTCTTCATATATCGAGCGGTGAAGGATCAAAAGAATGGACAATGAGCGTTTTTCCTCCGGCGTCTCCATAATTGCGATCTCGTGAAACAAGTCGACCTCCTAGCCTCCATTCAACGATCTATGGTGGGGCGGCGGTGCAAGGAAGGTCGGGCCTAATCTTCTCCGTCAGCAGGGCAGTAGAAGTAAGATCTCAGATGACCCTCAGAGGAACGGGGGGTCGGCAAAGTTAGGGGAACGTGATCGATAGGCCGTGTGGTTTTTTGCGGCGAACTCCCGTCGTAGGTAATAGACCACGTCGTCGAAGGGCTGATCAAATCCCAAAGAAGTTTAATCCGGTGATGGGCGGTAGTTCGGGGCAGTCCTCGCCAGATCGATTCAATGGCCTCGGAATCATAGGGGCTCTTCGTTGGGGAAGGATTGCATCTGAGGAGGTCGGGACGGAGGTGAACGACGTTGATACATCACCGACCGAACACAGGGAGAGATCTACATGGTGGCGGCGAGAAGGTAAGGAATCGGGTAGGGTTCCGGATCGGAGCAGTGAGGGGATGGGCTTCCATCCTCTTTTAATGGGCCGAGGCCCAGTGGAGGCTGTTACTCAGGCCCGTGAACCTAAAGACCGGGACAGAAATATGTCGGGGAGGCCCTGGTTTCAACTGGACCGGTCATATGGGTTGACCCATAACAACTCGGGTAGGGCTCCTAACCCGGAAAGGAAACCCACGGAGCCAGGCGACCCGACCCAACCATGATGAGGCTTTAGAATCTCTGGGCCTGCATCGGATGGGTCTATACGATCCCATAGGTTTGGTTTGGTTTGTGGGCATGCCCTAGACCAAAAATATTTATGGCCCAGACCTAGGAGCGACATCACGAAGACCCAATTTGGAGGAGGGATCTGGAGTGGGTAGGATCTAGACGTTTCAGAGACGATTCACTTGCAGCGGCGGGGAGCTATAAGCACCCTCACCTCACAAAATGAGTGTGTAGGGGTCGACCAGTATCACCTCCCCACTGGACGTAAGGTGACAGAGGTTCCACCAAAGATCTGGTATGGTACTTCCCTACCTTCTCGGAGGTCAGCAATCCCGCTTTTTGGAGCCTTAGTTTTATCACTTTAGGGAGGATGACGCACGTTGGAACCTGGGGGAGTATTCAGTCCGCCACATTACTTTTCCGTAATTGGGTCTGCTCTACCCTAGCTTTCAGTCTAGATTTATTGTATTGGTGTCGAGAGACGATACCGCAGTACCCCTTTCTGAACATCTCAGCGAAGCAGTTCGAACGAGGGACATGGAGAGCCTCTGGTTGGGTTGGGTTGGGTTGGGTTGAATGAGCAACCATTATGCATTTGAGTAAACCCACTCACATCAAGGGGGAATACAATACTCGCAGAGTTAGCCAGTGTGCGAACTATACAAAGATTTTCCCAACGTGAATTGTGGTAAGCGGAACGGTAGATTGTGAGGTTTAGTGATTAAAGTAGATGTGTTTCTTTTCTTGCGCTCTCGTCTTTATTGTCTTTTAGATTTTATATTTAAATTTTAGATGCCGAGAAATCTATAGGTTGTAAGTCTCAAGTTTTTTACTTATGGATTTGGGCGTATACTTTCTTTTTATCGTGATGTCTCGTCTGTGACTACAAGTTTTTTTTTACCTATTATCAAATCGTTAGTTTAATAGGTATAACACTTATCCATTAATTTATACATGGTTTTATTTAACTATAAGCTAAATGTGCCTGAACGTCCTCGAAACCCTATACGCGGGTATCGGAGCTTCTACTTTACGGTTTCACCCAATAAATGATCTACTAATTTTGACAGTCACATCGGATGGGACAATCTTATGGAATGCGGTATACGACCAGCGTACTTACTATCGAACCGTTAGTTCACACGATGCAACAATTTATTTCATGTTCAAAACACCTCAGAGATCTGTGGTCCGCAACTTTTCGTCATTGTGTGATTAAGGATGTATTTTTATAGACGAGGTTAACTACTAAACTCAACCCAATCTTACTTGTACAATTTTAGAATTCGGCCCCCTCATTTTTCTTGGGCCACCCCAGATCTGATGGCCAATAATTGTAATTTGACGTATACGGTCACCTCAGTCGTGTTTGGTCTTCTTTGCATCTTTCACTCGTTCTTCTTACGATCTCGCCTTTGTTCGTCCTTCCACCTCTTCTCCTGCCATAGGCGGTTGTTCGAATCGATTCAAACGTCCTATTCAATGTATTAATTTGTGCGATTATCTATTCATGCGTCTGGGTCCCTAGATGTCTTTGTAACGATCCAATACGCTCTGTGTTCCACGTAATCTTAATAGTCCGGATATCGTAGTCAATTCTTCACTCTGAAATTTATTCCCAATCGATGTAACGCATGCAAGCACTTATCACCTTCTGTTCCTTCACATTCATTGTTCCCCATCCCTTGCGTTGCAGCTCATTTCCAGGCCTTATATTTAGGGCGCACACAATGTGCTCTACTCATATGATACTTGTTAATTTGTGCAAGGTATTTGCTACTAGCATTGACATATTTATTTCATGTTTGATTATGGATAATTGTTGTTGATGAACTATTTTCCAGTCCATGTGTGCTTCTTAATATGATTATTGAGATTCTAATTCACTATTTTTGTTCAATTTTTAGATATATGATTCAATTCATGTATGTCAGTGTAATGAAATATAAAATGTGTTTTGAAAACTATCTTCAATTTATCCGCTTTAACTCTACTGAAATATATTGTGTATTGATAGTTAAATTGTGCATGTGACAGATTTTTTTTAATGGATTCTAAAGGAATGGTTGCTGTTAATTTTTTCAACACCCTACCGTCAAAGGTTGTTGAAGTGATTTTTGCCCTTGCTATTAAGGACGATGAGAGTTCATTCATACCTCTGTCTATTTGGCACGTAGATGTTATTTTGTTAATGGCACTGTATTCCATATGGTTAGTGTCGCTTGAAACAAGTTGTTATTCCATAACATAAATGCTTCTCATGGTTGACTTCCATAATCAAATGCTTGCAGCTGCAAGCGATTTGATGTACTGGCATGTTCTCCATTCGTTGTGTCTAAGATGTGCAAGTCACATGCACAGCTTCTGAAGGACATATCTTAGAGGAATGATTTGGTATGTTATCTAGAATGCATTTTCTGTTATTGTTTTTGCTATATTCTGACCTATTGCTATTTGTTCATAGTGGTAGAATAAGTATTTCTGGAATGGTTGATGCACTCTGCATCTACTTTGGTTGGGTTACTCTTTATTGTGGAGCGTGTATGACCAGGGTTGTCCTTATTGCTAATTCATACACCTGTATTTGTTGTGCTGCGATTTCTGATGAACCCAAGCTTAGGTTATAAATCATCCAAACTTTTTTTACTCCCATCCATTTTGTTTGAATTACAATCACGTTGTAATACTCAATTAACCATAAGTAAAGCCCATTGGCTCTGATTCTCTCTTTCGTCTCCTTTTGCTTTGCTATGTTGTCCTCTTACCGTGATTATTGTACGTATTCTGGGGTTGTACACAACAACAAAGCAGCTGTAGCAAGAGTTGTAAAGGACAAAAAGAGATCTAAGAAGAATAAGGCTCGTTTCAGTGAGAAGAGGAATACGCATCATGTCCCAATGAAGGGGATCCGTGAGGAGCCATTGATAGGTGGTCTGGTCAAGAAACATGCTCGCGCTAGGAGCTTTGTCCCAGTTACGAAGGAGGCGTCCAGCTCCGGTCAGGTTTCAGAGTCTCCAACTGATTCCACAATCGGAGGATCTTTTGGAGCCCTTGTTTCTGGTGTGAAGGTCGATGCCACATTCAGAATGGTTGAGAATCCAGTGACTGAAAAAGTTGATCCCGTCGATCAACCACTTCGAACGTCTCCTCAGCAAAATGTCTAGGCAATCTCAAGTGAGTTGTTCATTTTCAATTTACTGTATGGAACAAAGGAGGATTGGGTTAAGAAAACGTTCGGACCGTTTGGTGAAATCTCGTCATGCTCGGTTTTGAGGTGCCCAAGCAGGGGAGGTAAGTTTTTCGGGTTCGTCACCTTCTCGTCACCGGTAGCAGCAACCCTGGCCGTTAAAAATTTCAACGATTTTAAGTTCAACGGTCACATCCTGTTTGTTGCTCTAGCGCGTCCTCGTACAGCAACGGGGGTTCGTTTTTTGGATCGGAAGATCACTCCTACGAAGGTGTTGTTCGGTAAACATCAGTTTGGATCTGAGGGTCAGATGGTCTTTTTTTATTCGCTTGTCCCAAGAATCCCGTCAGTTTGATTTTCGAATACCACCTATTTCAAGGGATTTTCAGATCTCTAGAGATTTAGTCATAGCTCCAGTTTCAGAAAATCCCGTTGATGCTGCTGCTTTTACATGTTGCCATGATGGAGAAGAAGAGGCCCAAAATGGCTTAAATGAAGCCCAATTAGACCAAGCTTTATTAAGTTCAAGGGATGAGGCCCATTCGATCAATGCGCATGCCCTGAGTCTACTGGGCCAAAATTTGGGCTCAGGCTTTGAGGATCAGACGCAGGAGGCTATTGGGGAGGGATTAGATGATGGAAATCAGGTTGTCGTAGTCGAGGTAGCAACATGTACTCTTGCTGAGGACCAACAGTGTAGTCCGTGGAAGGAGGCCCTCCTTAAACCTCCGATAACAATCACTACGAGTCAAAGCAATGTTGCAAAAAGACGTGGCCGTCCAAAGAAGGGACAGTAAAAAAGGATTGCTCCTCCAACTGTTGTCTATCGGACAAGAGCTAAAACTCTTGCTGATAAAGGAGGCAATCCAAGAAGCTTTGTTGTTGATATTGCTAAGAAGGATAGCTCGGGTGATTGGATTTTTAGCAAGAAAGTTGGGAAAAAAGATATTGACCTTGTTCCTTTGATGCTCGATCAGGTCAATTCTTGAGACGTCTTGCAGCGTTTTGAGGAGGACGAAGAGGATAGTGAGGACGAGGAATACCCTGACCTGACTATAGAAAAAGCTTTATCTCCTATTTCGGTATCTAACCGGTTTATTGAACTCCAGTAGGACGCAGGCAAGGAGAGCAACATATTGATATGGCAACTCTCTTATTACTTTTTTGCTTGGCTGTTTTGCTTTTTGTTTCGCTTTTTGTGGCAGTAGTGGTCTGAGGAAAATGTCCCTCTTTAGGATCGTTTTCTTGCTTTGTTCTACTATCTTGTAGAACGTTTGGTTAATAAATCTTAGCTTATAAAAACAACAATCACGTTGCACTAACTAATTCGTGGCTCTATGATATTTTGGTCGACCTTTAGGTTGTGGTTCCAAGTTGTTGTCCGAGATGCGACTGGTGTAATCCCCGTGTATTGTGTTCGGGAGGTTGGCGGAACGCATGATCGGGTGTTCTGCAGTGGAGCTGTTTAATATGCATGGCCGAAAGTACTATTAATGGGCTGTCTAAGGTTATTTCCATTCGTAATACTCACTTTTCATAGATTTCCTTCCACACGCTCAATGTCATTGATCCTTTCATCGCACAGCTGGCTGGGAGGAAGAACAACTACTCTAAACGTCTCCGGATTGTTGTCAAGTGTGCATTAACTAACCCTAGTTAACCCAACAAATTATTTATCACATTTCAACCACAATAAAAAACAGTGGGTCCTAGAGTAGAGTAGAATCTATTTTTCTCAAGCTTCCATTTTTGACCCTTGACTTTTTCTCGTGTATGTAGCAACTTTGACTTTGAGAAGGATACAAAAGGTGATTGGATTAACGGTTCTCCTTACCTTTTTATTTCTATTATTTTATTATTATATCACAACCAACCAATATAAATATATAATATACAATACTGGTCAAGAATCTCGCCACCAGAACCAGCCCTTTTCCTCTTTCCCCAGACTTGGCTGCAAAGGATCAAGTAGAAGAATATGGTGTCGGCATTGAAGACCGTTGATCTCTTCGCAGAGCAGCTTCCTGTTCAACAAGATTCGCTGCTTCTTTCCGGAGATGCCAACACTGGCCTCGTCATCGTCGACGTCGTTAATGGCTTCTGTACTGTCGGAGCCGGAAATCTGGTCAGTTCCCAATTTACATCCCCAAAACATCACTGCTAAATTTATATTCCATTTATTTGTTATTGCTACAATTGCACCTTGACAGAGCTTGATATGATTATATCAGTGATTGGGTATTGGGTTCTAGTGGTTTGTATCAAGTTATTGCTCTCTCGTTGCTGGCTTTGCTCAAGTTTTGCGAGTTTCTAGTGTTCATCTTAAGCTCGTAAATCAACATGTTGCTTGTTTTGTAGTATAAAATTCTGATTTGTTTAAGGTAATGTCAGAATTTTGGATCCTGAGGTGTTGATTTTATCCGGGATCAACTCTAATCCCAACCCCAATTTTGCTAATGTTTGTATAAATGTATGCTTGTGCAGGCACCAAGGAAGCCTGACAAGCAAATTTCAGGAATGGTCGATGAATCTGTGAGGCTTGCTAAGGTGTTCTGTGAGAAGAAATGGCCTGTTTTCGCCTTCATCGATTCACATCATCCTGATGTTCCTGAACACCCTTATCCTGTTCATTGTATAGCTGGAACTGATGAAGCTAAACTAGTTCCTGGTAACTCATCATGTTGATTGGTTACACTCTTTGTGGTTCAATAAGTTCTGTGTGCTTCTTCTCTTATTGTGCCTTTTGTTTGTTAATGCTAGCACTCGAGTGGATAGAGGATGAACCAAATGTTACGATCAGGTACAAAGATTGCATCGATGGCTTCCTAGGTTCAATTGAGCAAGATGGCTCTAATGTGTTTTCAGATTGGGTTAAAAATAACCAGATCAAAGTTGTAAGCATTTTGTTTTGATGTAAATAGTGTTTGTGGAAGAACTAACTAGTTACCATTTATATGGCTATGATGTTTCTTGTCTGACATGATTTTTTTCGTTCTTTCTTGAAGATACTAGTGGTGGGGATTTGCACAGATATATGCGTACTGGACTTTGTGGGTTCCACAATGTCTGTGAAAAATCGCGGTTTACTTGCCCCTCTTGAGGAAGTGGTTGTATATTCTCGTGGTTGTGCTACTTTTGACCTGCCAGTTCATGTTGCTAAAACTGTGAAAGATGCTATAGCTCATCCTCAGGTACTTGCAAATATAGAGCATTATACATCATGGTTTGTGTGGAATACCTACATAGCACTGAGCAATCTATAGAGAAAACTATATTCTTGTGGTGGGGGAGGGGGGATTTATGGAAACAAGTATTATCCTTCAAACTCATCATGATATACTCACGAGAGTTAATTGTTTTAATTAGTTTGGACCATGCAGTATTATGCAACTAATGCATGAAAACGGAAGTTTGGTCCTTACTGAGTCTGATGTGCAAAAGTTTTGGTTTTAGAGATTGAATCTGATCCTCCTTTCCCTGACTTTCTCTTTTTAACATTGCAGGACCTCATGCACCACTTGGGTCTATACATGGCCAAAGGAAGAGGAGCAAAGATAGTATCTGAGGTATCATTTGGTGCATGAAAGACTTATCTGAAATGGCAAGATTCTGGGGCTGCATACAAACTAGGATAGCATTTGTAGTCAATAATAAGCAGGCCTTTCTTACATGTAAATGTTTATATTTATGTGGGTTAGGATGCTCCCTGTTGGGTGTAAGGATAATAAAATCTACGCATAATTCCCTGATTCATTATGTTACTGCTACAACCCACTTTGCAGCATAATTCCCTGATTCATTATGTTACTGCTACAACCCACTTTGCAATTCTTCAAATGTTGATTTGTTACTTTGACTAGGCTCCGTGCTGTTTTTTTCAAAGGTGAAATGTCAACAAGAGAACTAAAGTTCTGGCCTTTTTCCGATTATCAAATACATTAGGACTTTCAAACTGTAATGCAGACCTGCAAAGAACTGAAAGAAGATGCATAAATGAAGAAGGAAAAGAAAGAAAAAACAAACTTGGGAAGTAAGATGATAATGGTGGGGTCTGTATGACTTTCCTGTTCTAATGACTAGAAACTACAGTACATAAATAACACACTCAGCAATGGACAACCACACAAAGAAGTAAACTTTACAAAATACAAGTGACCAAATGGAATAATAATCTAGATTTAAACTCCTTATTTCATGTACTTCTTATTGAGTGCAGGGCCCACAACTGAGAAGATCGATTGCTTTTGCTTCTTTGGCTTCACACCAAAGATGAAGGAACTTAAAGGAACTCGATTCGTGCTCTCACAATGCTGTAGCTGTGAGTTGCCCCCTGCGAGCCCAAATTCATCATTCAGCCTTGTGAGGCACTGCTCAACTCGAAGTTGGACACTCTTCACATGATCCAAACCCGACTGTAGTTCATCTGCAACCTTGTTGTTCTCTTGTTTCATGTTCAAGAGCTCGCCTTGGAACTTTGCAGCTTGAAACCTTGTGAACTTGAAATCTTTAGCTTCAGCACAGTCCTTCAAGGCCTTTGCTATATCTTCTTGAATTCTGCTCAAGGAGGAGAATCTGGTCTGTAACTCTTCTTTCAGCAACGTACTTTGTTCCAACCAGACAGTCAGCTCAGTCTGTATCTCCCTCAGGTGTCGGTATATTGATCTCGCTTCTGTTTTCAGAGCGCACTTTTTTGCGTTATTCGCATCATTCTTCTTTGCTTTCTCGAGTTTTGATGCATCACCTTTCAAATCTTCAAATTCAGTTTCAAATTTCTGTATTTGGTGAAATGAAGTGCTGAATCTTAGCCAGAAATCCAAGTTCTCCTCCAGCAGCGCATCAAGGTCACCCCGGAACTTCTCTTCAATAGGTGAAACTCCGTATGACAGACCATCCAGAACAAATTTCACATCATCATCTTCGCCCATCACTTCCCCTAATGATTTGGGGCTTTGAGTATCACTTCGTGCATCCTTGATTGTATTGAACATTGTTTGAAGATCTTTCAGCTTCTGCCTTAACGCTCTAATCTCTTCATCCTTCATGGCATTTGCAGCCTTGAGTTCTCTTAGATGCTCCGTTGTTTCAAAGAGGCCATCGTGAGATTTCTTCTCTTCTTCTACATGCTGCTTCTTGAGTTCCTTGTAATTGCGAAGAACAGTTGTGTACTCTGCCAATAAAGTCTTTTCTCTGTCTTCCATTCCCTTCAAGAACAGCAACCTCCAATTTGGCTCATCACCATCCAGTTCAGTTTCTTGTTCCTGCTGTTTAGTATCAACACTATTGTTCTCATCTGGTTTGTTTTGAATGCTATCATGAGCTTTGTCTGCAATTGCATTGAGACTGTCACCTTTGTCTGCTAGATATCTGCCAAGAGTTTTCTTTGGAGGGTTACCAGTACTAACCCCGCTATCTTTTCTGTCATCGTTGTCCTTGACGACCTCAGCTGGTTTCGAGCTCTCCATTTTATTGACACTATGATCCATCGCAGCAGGATCTTGTGACTTGTTGGGTTTTTGATCGATTTGTGATGAACCACTGATCTGAAGCTCCCTACCTTGCTTCAAGTAGTCGGTTTCCTTCACACCTGCAGCTTCTCCTCCTTCTGTCTTTTCTTGGGACTTAGAAGGTTTGCGTTCAGCCTTGGACCCTTTCTTTGATTTATTTTCTTCTACTTGTACAGATAGACCTGAGGCAATCTCGATCTCCTCACTTGGCTTCACCTTGCGCACTTTCTCAGAAAGGTGATCAAGATTGCAACGAGCCTCAGTAAAACGTGTCTCTAAATTGTTGTTCTGATCCTGAACACTTTGGTCTAGATCCTGAATCTCTAGTAGTTTCTCCTCCATTTCCTTGAGCTGGCTGCTCAAATCCTCGGAGCCACTTGACTTGTCATCATCTTCTAATGTTTGAATTTGAGCTTGAAGCCCATCTGTTTCACTTCTTAATCTCTGTATATGAGCAGTCTGGCCTGAAACTGCAGTTTCAAGGGTGATCACTTTACTCACAAGCTCATCAATCTTGTCTGCCGTTTCGGTCACAGTGAGACATGAACCGGCGCCAGCCTCAAAATGTTCCTTAATCTTCCTTCCCAACATCTCCAGCTCCTTTTTGTGCTCTTCTGCTGTACGTTCCACCTTCTGTTCTTTGCTTTTCAGCCTTTTTTTGGCTTCCTCGTGTTGCTTGTCTTCTAATCTTGCCTTATTTATGAGAGCCTCCAGATTTTTTCTTATAGCTTTGACCCTTTCGTGCTCAAGTTTAGCCTCTTGAGCCGTCTTCTGTTTATCCTGCAGTTTGGCTAAAGCCTCTTGGCAAGACTTGAGAGCAGCAGATGACATCAAACTCCGAGCTTCTTCATCTTCAATGAACATCCCATCTCCAAACTCATCTTGCAAGCTGCAAACTTGTTCTTGCATCCCATTGATCTCCTTGTCTATTGCATTGTACTTCTTAACCCCATGCTCATAAGAGCTCTTCAGGAACTCCTTCTCAGTTTGAAGAACAAGAATCTCCTTCTGAAGCTTATCAATCTTTGTTAGTGCATCTTCTTTGCTCAAGCCCGACTTCTGAGCTTTAGCAGTGGTGGAACCTGGTGTTCTGTTCAGATTCTTGGCATTTTGCTTGTTTTTTTGGAACTTGACGGCATTGGAGAACATGTTCCTGAGTTCCTTGACGGGGCCTGGGGCTGGAGCTTTGGGGACATTTTGATGTTGGGCTTGAGTGAGGAACTTCTCGGCCAATTTGAGCTTCTTGTACTCGTTTTCTTCCTCCATAGAGAACTGGACTTGTTCCGGGAACACAGATGCTATGGTGGTGTTGGCCTTCTGTAGCTCTGTGGATAGGTGGTCATATCTGTCAGCTAAGGCTCTGTAAGATCGAAATGATTCTTGCACAAAAATGATCAGCTCTGGCCTGTTCTTATAGTACATTTCAGCCCTCCTTGCAAATGAGTCGCCTTCCTCTTCTATCAGTTTTAGCGTGTTTTGCACCTTCTCCTCCATATCTGCATTTCAATTCCCATTTTGATCAACATATGTTACAGATAAAGTTTTAGATCTCCATCAATTAAGAGTGCACATCAAAGTAGAAGATAAATATTCTACATCGTGGTATATGAGAATGGGAGGCAGAGATAGATAGATACCTAAGAGGTTTTGCTCGAGCCATGTTGATTGTTTGGTTCTGATGTGGCTTGCCCACCACCAAGAGTAGGCATTGCTAGCGGCTCTTTGTAACATTTTGCTGATATCTTAATTTGACGCCAAAATCATGCAACTTTTTTGTTTCTGGCGTCTGTGCGTGCAGGTGTTCCTCTCTCGTGTAGAATGACAAGACATTGGAGAAAGAAGGGTTGATGTTGATGATGGATCAGCAGCAGCAGCAGCAACAGCAGGAAAGGGCAAAAAGAATAAAAAAATTGAAAGACACAAGTTTTGGGAAGCAACGTGCAGCAGAGGAATGATAATGGTGATCATGGAGGGGAGCAAACTTCGCCCTTCTTTTTAGGAAATGTGGAGTCTCCACATGCCAGGGTGGATTTAGACCCTACATTTTTTTTGTTTCTCTTTTGTTCTGTAAAAGATGCCGGTGACAGACAACCTGGTATCTAGTTTCTGTCCTGAACCTCCTGTGTTGTTGGCCGGACAGTTAACTCTATCTGTATCCGAAGCACCAAATGTAATAGAATAAGTCGTTGAAATCGCAACAAGAACCATATCCATCAAGACAAGGAACAAAATGATGATTTTTAAAACATTTAAGTATTTACAGTGGTGGCAAAGCAGCCATTTTTCTTTTTACATATTTACAATAAAGAATGTTTCATCGTAGCCTCCAATTCCATATTTACAATAAAGCATGGAAGACTTCAAAAAGAAGAGAACAAACATGCTCTGGAAAGATGACAATCTATGCTCCTTTCCATCTCACCTTGGGTTACCTACTTCCATGTTATTGGCTCTGAGGATCTTTTGTTCTTCACATAATCAGAATGCTGTTGCTGCGTCTACTGGTGCCTCTTCTTTTTTTTAATATCATCTTTCGATTTTCATCTTCATTCTCTTCTGCTTTACCTCTGGGCTACGTTCTTCGTAATATTTCAGCATCTGAAGAAACCTGCCTGTTCTAGGACTTAGCAGTTCTGAAGAGAAGAAAGCCAGTGTTCCATATAGTTCTTGCCCTCTGCAAAATCAACCAAAATGCAAAAGGCCCGGCATGAATCATAAATCCTGCACTTTTTTACTATAAACCATTTGTTCAGACCATGTAGAATCAAAGAAGCATCAACATCAGTATCAAGAAGAACCATCCTATCAAACAGAACCCCACATATATTAAGAAATTGGCAAGTTTAAAGCAAACGATAGCTCAATGTTACTCCAACATATCATATCCCCCAATCAATGTTTTCGGTTTCTCTTGATCCTTTGGAGAAAGGTTTAATGGAGTTTATTTGTTATGTCTAATGTGTCCAACTCAATTCTCTACATGTTCTTGTTTCTCTCCCTAGTAAACAATAAACATGGTCAAGATACAGAAATCTACAAGAAGTCTCAAAAGGGTTCTATGAAGGGTACTAAACCTTTATTTCAGTTCTGTTATATAAGTTATATTCCATTCAGCCCATTTGCACAAGCACAGAACTCAGATTAAAGAACGGGCAGCCCACTTACTATCATATAGAAACATGGGCAAGATAAACGACAGTGGAAAGCTCTAAAGTAAGTCAGCTATACTTTAACAAACTATGAACAATTATCATTATGATCTGGATTATAACAGCTGACATATCTGCTAAAAACTATTAGGTTGAACATACGCACTGTCCTCGAATTACGGCAATGGACCTAAGGCGAAGCAATCACTGACCATATCAAGGTTGCCCAAATATGTATGGAGCAACTCATTTTAAGAGCAGGAAAACTTTAAGTAGCTCTTGAGAAAGTGAATTAGACTCTAAACTTGAAAAGGTTCACTGGTTTTCCCTAAGAATCAACCCAAAGTAGCATGTAAAGCTAAACATCACAAGTATGATGTATGAGTTAATGGCTGCTTGGTCTTACCAGGAGAAAACTCATTCTGGAAGTTCTTAATGGCACTCAGCAGCTGATTATTTGTACCCTCGGCCACCTCCTTGCAACCAGGTTTATAGCAAGGAACCAGAACAGCAAAACTATCGTCAGGTTCATTATCACTCTGGAAATCAGGGCCATGGGGCTCTGACCACCCAATGGACCAATCGGAATCATCCGATTCAGATCCTGACAAGCAAACACCATCTGATGGCACCAGCACAACATCATACTCCTTGTCAATCCTCCTCTCCTCCCTGCTCTGCCATTTCCGCTTAACTTTTCTGGAAGAAGATGCTATCTTGGTCCCCTTAATGGAAGGAAACCTCAAACCAAAAGCCCAATCAAAAGTGGAGCTCAATGAAGACCCATTTTGGACAGACTGTACATCTTTCCCACCCAGCAGCCACCAAGATAAACGAGTAAAAGGGTCTGCCATTTTTCAGACTAGAAAGCTAACTTACACACAAAGGGAAGCTTTTTCTGTGATGGACAAAGGCAAGGACGACAAAGACAATCAGGAACAAATTAATTGGATGGAAGCCAAAAGGAGGGAGAAATTGGCAGTGGTTACTGTCTGTTGCAGACACCACTGAATCAGAAAACAAATTGTGGGTTGATCAAATCATAAGATAAAATTGAGAAATCTATAAATTCAAACCAACAAATAAATTAATCTCAATCATTAGCAAATAAACAAAGCTTCATGAGAAATAAAACTACAGCATCTTCAGATATCCTAAAACTTATGCTTCCTTCTACCAAAAACGCAATTACTCATCAATTCAATAAAGTAAACACACACAAAACCCACTGGAAACACTGCATACAGCACACAACTAATCCCTTTCCTTCCTCCCAAACTCGTCCAACAAGATTTCTATAAATGGACACTCATACATATCACAAATTTGAACTCAACAAGAAGAGGCTCTTCTCCTTCAAATCCTCCAATAATACACAACAAACTTAAAACATGTTCCCACTTCAGAAGATCAAAGATGAAAAATTCCAATCATTTTCATCAACAAAAAGTTGGCTAAAGCTCAAAGGGTCGGCCAACACAGCAGCTCAAATCACAAAATACAATCCAATACGAACAAAAGAATTACGAATACAGAAAGAGATACAGGTGAGTAAAGAACTTGAGTTCAAGCCCAGCAATACCCGTAATTACTGGAACAAAAGGGTCAAAATTCAACTCAAACCACCGCCAAAAGCCCAAAACTTAACTAGATTATAAGAAAAAACTATCTCCAACAAGGAAAAAAACAGAACTTGAAGCTTAATCGAACCGCGGAGCTACCGGACAAAACAGTTCTTAGTCGGAGAGAGCGAGCTAGAGGCAAAAATTACAGCGACAGTCGATTCGGAACCCTACGATAAGTAGCTCTCCCTCACCTTCTCTCTCTCTCCGCACGCACTCTGTTCTGAGAAACCAACTGACACGATCGTCTTCACGTGAGTATTTATAACAGCATATTTTCAGGTCAGCATATCCAACGGATAAGATCAAAACAGACGGCCCTGATTATAGGATGGTGAATCATCTTTGTCCTGTGCAATCATGAAGGAACAACTGCACCTGAGAATCTGAGATGAATTATTGATATGATTAAACTAAATGAGATGATTAAACCACATTAGGATAGGATAAGTAAAGATCTACTGTTATCTCTGGATGATTAAACGTTGAAGTTTGGGATTAAGTGGAAATAGATAGCTATCTTCCGATTATGATTTTTTGATAACGTGGCTGGTACAAAACTCATCACTGTGCATGTGCGGCTCATGCTGGTGCCAAGTGTATACATGGCCAGCCTCTGTTTTTCTGTAGACGACAATTTAAATACATTGTATCTTAATCATCGCATCACTCAAACTTATGATCAAAAGATCGTGACTTGACTTATTTTAATAACACGATTAAGATTGAATCCTAATCTACATACAGGCCCGTAGAAGTTAAAACCGACAAATTAATATATAATCAAGGGAAACATGATATGGTAAAATTGAATTAGTGTTTTTTTAGTTAAAACAATTGCTTTTTCGTGTGTTGAAATATATTGTAAAGTTGAATGAATGTGTTTTTTGGTTCATATGATCTTTGTTTCAACAAGTACTTTTCGTTTTTGCATTATTCTTGATCATCGTCCCCCAATTTCAAATCTCCTCTCAATCTGGAATTTTTGATCTCTTGTTCAGTACAAAACGTCACACGAATTCGTAATCACAAAACGGAAATGTAAGAAAAGTTTAGGGGCTCACGATAGCCTCCTGGACCTTGATCATCGTGACATGAATTTTCATCAAGAATCATAGGTATTTCTCCCCATCTTTTGGTGATGTATGTCTTATTATTCTGAATTGTGCATTTTTCGGGTGTGGGAGATTCTGAATCAGACAGTAACATTACATTTTTTTCAGGAACCAAGCACACCAGGAAAGTTGTCGGATCATATATTATTCAAAATTGTTTATTTCCACCCTAACTATTAGGTCGTGATCATCCAGGATTGTGTATATGAATGTTTGAATTAAAACTTGTAATCCTATCGATGGTAATGCTCGGTAATTTCAATGGAACTTTATGTGGAAAATTTGTGTTTCAGGAGAGAGAGAAATGGGGAGAGTTGAAGAAGAGCTTGAAGAAGCTAAAGCAGAAAATGAGAAGCTCAGGTCAGAAAACAGAAGAAAAGAAGAGTCATACGAGAGTTTGAAGAAAACCAAGAAAAAACTCAAGTCAGAAAACAGAAAGAATCAACTAGTATGTGAGATTTTGAAGAAATCCCAAAACGAACAGATGGTTCAAATCCAAGAAGCAGTTTTGAAAATTGAGAATCGAGCTCTACAACTCATAGAAAAGGATACTGCAAATGATAATCTTAGAGTTGATAGTTACGTGGAGCAAGGCCAGAAGATTCATGCATTCCAAGAGGAGTTTAAGGGCCTCAAAGGACTTCTAACAGCTCCGGAGGATAAAGCAAAGGTAAGCAAGGAACTCAGCCCACTACTGCACCTCGAGGAGAAGAATAGGAAGGTCAAAGATCAGCTTCAATTGAAAATGGAAGAGTTGGACCATTTGGAACAGAAAAATGAACAACTTGGACAACGGTTGAGTAGTTGTGAGAAAGAACGGGGGAAGGAGAAATCTTCATTACTTGATATGATAGCTACGCTGCAAGATGGAAGTCCATCAGGTGCAGACGGAATGATATGTGAAGAAATGAAATTCCCAGCACATAAACTAGATCAAGAATATCAGGAGCTGCTCAATAAAGGGGCTAAATCATCTGTCAACAAGCTTAAGTTAAAGCTCAGAGCAATGGAACTCAAGTATAGTGATTGTTCTAAAGCTCTCCAAAGTAAGGAAGTTGAATGTAGTTTGCAGATGGAAAAACTGACAAGTGAGCTAAATCAATGCAAGTCAGAGTTGGAGGGTAAAAATAGAGCCATAGAGAAGCTGATGGTGGAACTGGAAAGTTCTTGCTCTCTTATGATGGAGTTGCAGCAAAACATAAAGGACACGGCTGAAGAGAGCTTGCAGATGGAGAAACTCAGGGAGGAATTGAATACCTGTAGGTCTGAGTTGGAGCACAAAGACGCGTTCATAGAGGAGATGATGTTGGAGCTGGAAAGTTGCCATTCTTTAATGACTCAAATGCAGAATGAGGAATGGATCTCCCAACTACAAACAACCAAGAGGAAATTCGATCAGTGTATGTCAGAGTTAGCATATAAAGATAAAGCTATCGAAGAACTGATGGCGGAGCTGGAAAGTTGTCATTCTCTAATGACGCAGTTACAGTTGAGGGTTGAATCATCTGAAATGACACCGCTACTGGAGAAAATAAGGAAGGACTTGGATGAATGTAGGGATGAGTCAGAGATTAAGCACAGGGCCATAGAGGAGCTGATGAGAGAGTTAGAAGACTCTCATTCTCTGGTTATGCGGTTGAAGTTGCATAATGAGGAGGCTGAATGGTGCTCTCACTGGGCAATGATGGCGAGGCGGTTGGATGGCTGTAGACCCGAGATTGAGGATAGAGATAGAACCAAAGAGGAGTTGTTGAAAGAGTTAAAAGATTGTCACTCTCAGATCATGGAGCTGATGTTGCAGAACGAGGGGACGTCTGTAATGTTAATGGTATTGAAAGCAGGAATTTCTGAGGCTCCATTGAAGCTCATTAGTGAAGAGAAGGAGAATGACAAAGAAGGGGAGAAGAAGGTGAAAAGGTATGAAGTAATGCTTAAAGAATCATCCAGTGCCTTAGGAGCAAACTCTGAGCTGGAAGATAAAATATGTGAAGTGAATGAAATCGAATTCGAATTGCAGATATGGAAATCTTTTGCTGACCGTTTGAGAGCTAACCTTGAAGAAAGTTATAGAATGCGCAAGGAACTTGAAGCTTCTCTCCTTGAAGAAACTTTTAAGCAAGAGAAAAATGGCCCTCTCAAGCTGGATGAGAAATATAGTGAAGTCAACTCTTTACAGCAACAAACTGTAGCACCGGATCAAGAACAAACAAGAGAAAGAGAAGCTGGTAGTTCTGCAAGAGACTAAACCAAGCAGTCCTCTGAATCATACATATATGTTCCCAGCACTGTAAAAGAGAGCAGTATCTTAGATGATGATCAGTACATATGAGGATGAAATCCATAATATACAGCGGGAACTGGAATTGCTGGAAAAATCCATGTATGCCTAGGAACAGCAAGTGTTGGACATATACTAAACGCTGAACTGGTAGCAAAACAGACAAACGAACAGACTAACCTGCGATAATCTTTCCAGTGAAAATGTGCACCGGCTGGAAACCTTGAGACATTTGCAATCCTTTAAGCTTCATGCTGCAGGGGTTGATGAGAGGAAGGGGAGTGGAACATTCAGCTAGAAAAGATGATTTTGGCTCTTTCTGCTTCTCTAGCTAAAACAGTGGAGGTCACTTCTGATGGAAGATCACGGTTTAGACAGGTAAACAGTTAGTTGCTCCTTGGAAAAACGTAACAAAAGTAACAGAACACTGCCATGGAGTATGAAACCTCGTTTGTATGTACCGGGCACATAAGGGCGTTGTACATGTATTTTACATTAGGCCAATATCTAATGTTGGCTTATACACCTGTAACACCACATTTTAGAAGAAAGGGCATTCACACATGACAATGACAATTTTATAAAGTAGTAAGTGGCAATGAGAGCATTTATCATCATAACAATGTTTCAATCTTATAAAAGTGCTGCCCGAAAACTCAAATCTAGTCCAAAATACATAGAGACACAATCCCATTGCCTCCCCCTCAACACTACACGCGGAATTTACTAAAACATAACATTAATATTTCTATGAATATGAGAAATGGGATTGCTTTTTATTTTCCAATAATACAGGGCACAAATAATAGATGCAGAATTTAATCTGGGGATTCAGGAGGCGCCTCATGTAGCATCCTTCATCATCAGCCGTATGATAAATTACCTCAAGCTTGGCACATGCAATCAGGAGCGGGGTATGTGTATATGGACTGCTTCGGTTTTCTTAACCTGATTCCTCCTTGTCTGTTTGCGTGCCCTTCTATCACAGACTGCTGAAAGTCTTTCCAAGTAATGCTTTTATTGAGGAAGTGCTGGCCCAACAATGCCATGTTTGGCCTTAAGGTCTTCTTGTTCTCAAATGTTCGATGTCCCACCTGTTGAAACAAAAGTTTGTCTTCTTTAGTGGAGTCCAAATGCATGGGCAGACTGGTGCTGCGGCTCACCCCCACCTAACTGCCCGGCCAAAAAGGAAAGAAAACTACTGTGCATCCAGAAGTACTCACTAGTGCATTGTGCATATTTCCTGGAGAAGCAGAGACAAAGATATCACTATGCATGCTGACATAGTAATCAACTGCGGCTAGCAAAGAAGCTTTTCCTTTAATCTCAGCTCGTTCCTCGGAAGAAGCTAGGCTCTTCTTGTCTTCCATGTATGGGAACAATTTTTTTAAAGTTGAAATCCTAGCTTCACCACCAAATACCTGAAAAGTGAACACTCCATAACATCAGAAAATAAAAGCATAAAATTGGTATTCAACTATTACATCAAATCCCACACACTAAATATTAGGATAAGCATGTAATTCCAAATAAACCTTGTGGGAGGCAAGATATATACGAGTGCTGTTGTCAAATCCCAATGCAGCTAGCAGCAATCCTATCTCTTCTGGAGTCAATGGGCAGCGCCCTTGATTTCTCAGCTCCTCATCCGTAAACTGGGAATTGAGGACCCTTCCCTGCCAAATCACTTGTCTATACTTGGCCAGAGTTCGTTTCTCAGCCTTACCCCCGCCAAAATCGCATGCTGAATGGGCAGCCATATCCTGCACATAGACGAAATTAAAAAGAGATACAATACTGGAGCTAACTTTACAAGCTCAATACATTTACAGACAAATCAGAGGAATTAATCAAGAATACATGATGGAATCTCAGAGGAAAAATATCACATAAATATCTCGAGCTTGCAATGGGTTGTAATTGTGCAAATCAGTAACAGATGGATTACATTACAAGCTCAATACAGTTATGGACAAATCAGAAGAATTAATCAAGAATACATGATGAAATCTCATAGTAAAAATATCACATCAATATCTCGTACTTGCAATGGGTTGTATTTGTGCAAATCAAAAACAGATGGATTACGTTACAGTCTACTATTCTTGCCTGCATGGCAACTCATGGCATTAGGATCCCTTGTACAAGTACTAGAGGTGAAAGAATGAGTGTGGTCTACCAGGTAGAGTTGTAGGTATCTTAAGAGGAATGCAGGCCTGCTTAGTACCTACTCAACTAGTGAAATATGTTCATTTAGGACATTAAGCAGGCTTCATTAATTGATGGGTATTCCTTAAGAAATAAATACAAGTATGTGCCATATAAGAACATAATACCTTATCAAACCGGAGGTGCAGTACAGCAAACTTTCCAGGACTCTGTTCTTCATAAACATCAGTAATCTCTTGAGGATTCTCAATGTTTTCATTTACATCAGTGATCTCTTGAGGATTCTCAATGTTTTCATTTACATCAGTGATCTCTTGTAGGTGGTCCTCATCGTTTTCGTCTACATCAGTAATCTCTTCTAGGTCCTCATCGCCAAGCTCTCTGGTTTTTAGATGAGGGTATTGAAGACGCCTGACAAGAGCATCTCCTAGTTCTCTAATGTGGGGAACAAAAACTAATGCTTGGAAGTTAACTTTGCAGCGCAGACGTTGAATGTCCATTGGCAAGTTGTCAAAAGCCAGACGGTGAGAGAAGGGAGCAATCGCAGCAATTCCATAACTGGACACCATAAAAATATGTCAAATATTAAGAACCTACTTTCACAAACAAATTTCTCAAATGGAAACCAAACGATATTTTTGTCATGGCAGAGGTGAGGAGAATGCATATTAAATAGATAACAGCTACTTATCTGTCAACCTTATAGGAAAATTTAAAGGATTTTTTGGACAAGAACCAACCTCTGCAATACAGGTAAGACATTCTCGATGTACCAATTAGCTGAAGCATGAACAGGTGCTGTCTTCACTCTGCTATATCGAATAGCTGTTGTATAGTACTCCCTTGTGCTCCAGGAGAGTTCCTCAGGCAACTCTTTAACTATAGAAATATCGTCTTTCAATACATTAATAAAGTGATCCACATCAAATATATCCATGAATGAGCTGCAGGGAAAACAAAACATCAGTAAGACACCTCCCATTAAATTCTTGAGATGAAAGAATTTGAGGACCAATGACAGTGAGATAGATATTGCTTCGCAAAGAAGTAACCTTGTATCTTTCCAAACAGGATTGACTTCAAGATGTGGGATGACAAGTGTTGCATTCAATATTTTGGCAACTGCAACTGCATCACATACCTGTAATAAGGCAAGCTAAATTCAGTTATATTGTCAAAACAGATTAAGTGGAAGCAAACAAGAGTACATCTAATATATGTTAAGGCATTATTCTCTCAGCTCTTTGGTATATATTTACAGAAATCTAAAGCCACCTACTCCCATTCTCTGCTGATTGAGCCCTCCATCCAGAAAAACCTGAATATATCCCTTAGAGATCTGCGGTGCTGCTGCCTTGGGAAAGGGTGAAACAATGAGAGGAAAATTATGAGCACAAACATCAGATAAGAAGGTATTTGTTTAACAAATTGTGCCCGACTACTTGATGCAGGATATAGAAGAGTTACACAAATAAAAATAAAATTTAGTCTTCTATTTATTCACTCACACGGGGCGGTAGACTCGACACATGGCCTCCATCCCTCGTCAGCCAAAGGAACCCAGAAATCAGACTGCTTTTCATATGACTGATGAAAATAGAAGTAAGTTAACAAAGGATTTCACAAATCAAAATTATTTGAATACGTATACTCAACAGAGAACTTACAGTTTCACGACGTAAAGCACTCTTTAGCAGATTTGAGTGCCTTGGTTTTGGAGTATTCCATGACTGCACAAGGCAGAGCTCGAATTAGTTATTAGGTTAAGATCAAAGAGTGGATACATGCGTTGACAAGACGGAGTTCCTTGCACTCAATGAATAGACATTTTAATAGAACATGTTTCGATATCTAGGAGTAAAAAGCTGAACAGTTTGTGATGCCAGCGCCCAGAGCACCAAACATTTTACAAAACGACCAAGCTCTATTTACGTTTGGCAGGCCAGGAATAGAGTCGTGTCGTCTTAGATGACAATTAAGGTTTTCTAAAAGTAAACCTAGTGTGTATGCTGATAAAATGTCTGGTGATGTAGACAAATACCATTAAGGAGACTGGTTTGGGTTTGATATTAGTAACATTTGACTTAAAGATGAGTAGAATACTTGATGATCAAGACTAAAGGCTAAAGCACTGCTATAGTCAATAATGTTGAATTCCCATCTAAGTCCGCTATTATGTTCATTTGTAGAATAATGTCCGGTGATGTAGACAAATACCATTAAGGACACTGGTTTGGGTTTGATTTCAGTAACATTTGACTTAAAGATGAGTAGAATATTTGATGATCAAGACTAAAAGGCTAAAGCACTATTATAGTCAATAATGCTGAATTCCTATCTAAGTCCACTATTATCTTCATTTATTCTGATCATTTGATGTATATAACATCAATATATGACCTAATCATAATTATCCTAATCTACCTCCACGGTCTCAATCTATCTCCAGATACCAAAGACCTTTTGTGGGTCAAGGCCTGAAAATACCTAGTCTTAGGTCTTCTCTAGGACGTTTCCTAGAGAAGAATTTCAGGTAACAACACCGAACCAGAGCTCTCATCCTAACACACCCATTAGCAAAAAACAGCTCAGTAACAAAAAAAGAGGAGGAAAGGAAATCAACTAAAAACAATCATCGAGCCTTTTCTCACCAAATATTCCCGAGAAAATGGAAACCAACCAAACAGCTAAAAACTACATACCGGGACCACAGCAGCCGAAGCTTGATCCAAGAAAACGGGGAGAAGCAATAGCAGCAGAGCTGGAATCGCCGGCCTCTGTCCTCCGCGAGGCCTCATCGATCTGGGTTGCAATGGGTGTGGTCCAAAGCACAAGAGAGCTTTAGCTGAATCCCAGATCTAGAGCAATGGAAAGTCGAGTCAGGTGAGCAAATCCTCCTCTTGGCTGTCTTCTTTATGGGTTGGATGATAGTGAAAGTTTCGAGAAGAATTTAATGGAGGAGAAGAGCATCAAGCAGCCATTATCACAGGCGACAGCGTTAGGCTAAGCTTTCTTGGCTGTCTTGACTTGAGTCTCTCTCTCTGCTGTGGTGAGTGATGAGCTAAAGATAGAATCTCCTGTGGACACCTGTACAACTGGATCGATGTCCATCACTTTGGAGACGTGTCCTCTTGTGGGCCCACGCGCACAATCTGTACGATCGATAGTAATTAAAGCTTTCGCCGCGATCCGACCGTTGGTTTGGTGCATCTTTTCATGATTACCATCGCTTTTCTCTGCCACCGACAGTATAGTAACGAAACCCGTGGGATTATTATTTTCTTTTTCTCCTGCTTTCTTTTTTTTGCATATTAGGACAAAATATCTAGATTCCTTAAATATTGTTTATTTCTTACCCAAAATCGTAGATTGCTTACTTAACTACTTAATCCATTGTTATTATGAGGCCTAGATTTGTACAAGCACGCGTTAAAGTTGTAACGGTAAGATTGGCAGCGTTGCTAATTATTGTGGTGTGAAATAAAGGCAAAGTCATGAACATATCATTCAATGGTGCTTATGCTCAAAACAAATGGACAAAAATAAATAAATGGGCTCCTCAATGTTAGGAGAAATATTAATAGAAGAAGTAAACATAAGCTCCTCACTAAAATTCAAATTACGAATGGATATCAAGAGTATTTACATTTATGGGCATTGCTTGACGAATTTATGTAAGTCGTTAAGAGGTGGACAATTCACATGAAAACGAACGACGTTTTATTTGTTTTGACGTTGACGATGATGAAATAATCAATGAGAAATTCTATTGAAGTTACTGACAACCAATGAGGATGTAATAACTAATACGTAACTCATAATCCGAGAAAAATAAACACAACGGTTACCATTCGCATTCAGAATCGCCTAACCTTCAGATGAAAGAGTGTTGCATGAGTCCGACAATTGGAATAGTATCAAGTCGTCGACGATTTGGATTGAGCGTCATTCGTCTTTAGAATCGTCCAAATTATTGTGATCCCATCGTCTTAAGCCATTCAGAAGACATACTTAAGTTGGAAAAGGTATTAGTTATAAACATGACTAATCTCCAACAATTATAAGAAGATCGATTTAAGATAAATTTCGATAATGTTAAGGGGAAAGGAACCCAACTGCCACCCACCATAACATCATAAGACCTCTTCACACCACCTGCCTCCATCACCCAAGACATGGTTCGGAAGTCAACAGGACGACCCAAGACCCGTCTCGAGGGACGAATGTAGCTTATGTCAAAATAGAGCTCCCACTAACAGTTGCTTCTTTATGAGGTCCGACCAAGTCAGGGCATGACCAACATGGGATGATTTGAAGGGTGAATGCAAAAACATATGGGATGAAAGATGTAATAACCACTCCCGGTCAACGCCAGTCAAACCTGCGAAAAACAGGAAAATTTTAAAAAATTTGAGCAGACACTTAACTGAACCGGAATTAGACCCCGAGGGTCATACCGGACTTAACTTGACCCCTTTATCGACCAAAGTGAGTTCCGGGGGACTCAGGGCAACTTTCTGATCAATTTGGGAAATGTTGACTTTTCGCTGGAAAAGTCAACCGAGCGACGTTTTGATCCATTCGAGGACCGTTTTGGATCCAAAAAGCTTAGCCGTCGTCGCAACGGTCTTAGTTGAGCCGTTTCCTTGTAGCCCGTGAAGTTTCGTAATTTCTTGGAAAAAGTACCCGTTCGAGGCCCGAAACGTTCGAATTTCGCGAATCTGATTGGAAAATATCTATAAGATATTTTCCAAAAAGGTGTGGGACCCACTTGACCACATGTCAACTATGTGGTGGTGTTAGGTTTTTGGACAAGACAAGAGAAGACTTCAATAGTGTTAGTTTATAATTAAGTATTATTTTGTTACTTTTTAAAACAAAACAAAAGGGAAGGAAATTGTGAAGTACACGTCCATTTTCAGAAAAGGAGAGTTGTGTAGAGAGAGAAAGTGGAGAGAAGAAAGAGAAGGAGGAAAAGGAAAAAAGAAAGGAGAAAGGTTAGAGTTTTGTGATTTCCCGACAATCCGACCGACGGATCGTCTCAACGGTTGAAGAATCGAGCTCACCTCGTCATTCTCTACGGTGAGCACCTAACCGATTTTCTTTTTGGTACGTTTGAAATTTAGGGTTTGAGTTTAAACGGTTTGATTATGGTTGGGTTTTGGTTAGAATTGGTTTAAAGATGAATGGTTGAGGTTTGGGGTTCGTTAGGAACGTTTTGGGGCGAAAAGGAAATTTTCCTAATTGTGGCCGGGTGGGGCCCACATGCCCAAGTATCGGGTTTTCGTGTTCGGGTGGTTTAGGACGATCCCCAAGTAGTTTATCCACACCCGGATCGAAATTTGGAATTAAATTGTGAAAGTTGTAATTGACGGGTTTAGAAACTTTAAACGCTAATTAAATGACTCGGAAGTCGGAATTCGATTCCGTCGAGTGCCTAGGAACCCTTGAATTATTCTAAACCGTAGAAACGAAAACGGGAATTTTCGGAGCCCCGGAAGGGCGTTTTCAAAACCCGGGCAGATTCGCCATGTCGGGCGAATCGGGCCTTTCCGGGTCCATTATCGACAATGTCGAGTAATTGGGAAGTTTGGAAGTGATCGACATTTTCGGGGTTGCATTTGGGTGTTTAATACTTTAAATTCGGGTTTCGCCTGCTTACTTAAAAAGTGTGTTAATTGTAATAATTGTAGATCGTATCGCCTACCGTGGAAAGAGGAGGCTAAGCGGGAAATTTGGAGCATTGATGGAGAGCGAGCATTGGTTGTGACACGCTTCACGAGGTTGGGAAAAGTAGCCGGATCTCGGCCCTGACTAGGGAAAGTTAACAGTAGAATTGCATGTGACACCGGGGTGTCGTGGGTTGAGTAGGTTATTGAATATTAGAATGCATGATACATGATTGTAGCGTTTATCAGAAAAGCATGTTACGAGAACTTAGTAACTATTGGAAAGGCATGTGACACTTAGTAGTGTCGTAGGAGTAGAGAACTTAGCGATAATTGTTTTACTGGAGGCATATGACCATGCCCGGAGGTTGATTGTGAACTTATCGATATTAGGAGTACTGGAGGCATATGACCATGCCCGGAGGTTGATTGTGAAACTGTTGATAGTAGGACTGTTGGAGGCTTGGGTTAAGCCGGAGGTTGATTGTTTAATTGTTGGTGTCTTGGGTGGCCATGAGAGCCCGTGTTATTTATTGTTGAGTTCGGGTGGCCATGAGAGCCCGTGTTATTTATTGTTGAGTTCGGGTGGCCATGAGAGCCCGTGTTATTTATTTTTGAGTTTGGGTGGCCTTGAGAGCCCGTGTTATTTATTGTTGAGTTTGGGTGGCCATGAGAGCCCGTGTTATTTATTGTTGAGTTTGGGTGGCCATGAGAGCCCGTGTTATTTATTGTTGAGTTTGGGTGGCCTTGAGAGCCCGTGTTATTTATTGTTGAGTTTGGGTGGCCTTGAGAGCCCGTGTATTTAAATTGGTGTCTTGGGTGGCCATGAGTGCCCGTGTCTTACTGTCGGTGTTTTGGGGTGGCCGTGAGTGTCGTGGGGTTGTTGAACCCGAGTCTTGACCGTTGGTGTGTCTTGAGTGGCAGTGAGTGTCGTGGGGTTGTTGAACCCGAGTCTTGACCGTTGGTGTGTCTTGAGTGGCAGTGAGTGCCCGTGGGGTTGTTGAACCCGAGTCTTGACTGTTGAGGTGTCTTGAGTTGTCTTGAGTGCCTGTGTGATTGAACTTGCATGTGATTGTGATTGTGGTTACCTGAAGTTGTGAGTTCTAAAGGTCGACAGCCTGATCCGACTTAGTGTCGATGAATTGCGAGTTCTAAAGGTCGACAGCCTGATCCGACTTAGTGTCGATGAATTGCGAGTTCTAAAGGTCGACAGCCTGATCCGACTTAGTGTCGATGAATTGCGAGTTCTAAAGGTCGACAGCCTGATCCGACTTAGTGTCGATGAATTGCGAGTTCGAAAGGTCGACAGCCTGATCCGACTTCGTGTCGAGGAATTGCGATAGGTCGAACCCTGACCTGATTGAGATTGGTTACTGAGCAGCTGGTGTGCGATCCTATGTGATCTTGTTTGGCGTTGTGTAGTCTTTCTGTCGTGTCCTTGGAGGAGGTCGTCGATAGTTGTGTCGGGTCTACATTACTTTATCGAGCGTTGAGTCTGTCGGGGAAAGTAACGGGTTGTGGGTCAGTTAGGTACTTGAGTTGGGGACTGTAGTCCGGGTGTTGGGTTTGGTTTTAGTGTTACTGGCCTTTTCTGCTAATTATGCCGTAGTCAGTCTGTTATCCGTGGTGGTGAGCGAACGCTCACCCCTAGCTGCTTTTCCTACAGGTGACGGACTAGGTGAGCTCTCGAAGCTTGTGGAGCTAGGAGCGGAGTCCGAGTTTTGTCTTTTGAGTCTAGTGACGGATACCTTGTACTTTTGTCCACTTGTTGGGACGTGTTTTAAACTATAATTATTATTTTGTTGAACAAATGGTACTTTTAAAGCGTTTAATGAAAACAGGTTTCAAGTGTTTTTATGTTTTAAAATGTTCGCGTCCCTAGTTCGGTTTTACTGAAATTGGGGCGTGACAAAAGAAGCCTGCACTCTACCGGAAAGAAGACGAAACTGGAGCCTACAACATTGGATCTCGAAGACCCTCCAGGTGAACCGATGAAAAGAAGAATGGACATGACGCAACATGCGAGGGACGAGAAGCACCCTCACTTATCCAAATGATAGCAGCAAAGATGGATGGCTAAGTTGATACCTCCAACCCACCACATTCTAGGTGAATCTGGTGCTACCGGGTATCTCTTCGATCCCATCATCGGTCGATTTTCAACACATGTATAAAACAGTATAATTCATGAGGCTCTCATACTTATCTGATGGGGGATGACAGACGTTGCTAAACAAGATGAGAGTACAATCCAATTACTAAGTCCTCCCAATAAGGAACGATTAGCCAAGTCTCCGATCATCTAGTGAATATCTCAGAAGTGGTTGTCACTCACGCACTAACGTTAGAGATCTATTAACTCTAGCATTGTTTATTTGGCTTTAATTTTCAGATTCGATATGTATACTGACTATGAGATTTATACCTCCAGATAAATTTTCTATTACAATACATTTCCCTTCAAAAAAAAAAAAAAGACAATCCCACTTGTCTCCCATATAACATCTTTACTTTAATTGTCTTAACACAACGTGATAATATACCAAGTATTAATGTTTGGTTTTTATTTTCACACTTATTTTAAGAGGGCGGCATTGCTAATACAAGTATATGACCGACATGCATTCCGTCAAATGAGAGTTCTCTTCTTAACGTTTAATTGAGGTTGAATCTTCCAAATAAATGGTTATAGATTTTTTTTTATATAAATGTGTCCCTACATCACTAATTTTTTAGCACACGAACTGAAATTTTATGGATATGAAAAAATAGTTCGTAAAGATCATACATACGTGAAAATAAACTAAACAAGATGAGATATAGTCTCAGTGACGGGTGAGACACTAATCCTATATCTAAGTAGCCGGTATGACCTATGGAGAGATTAGGGGTGGTTCCTTATTCTGACTGTGTGAAGTACAATGAATCCATTGTACTTTCCCCATCTCGACTTGACTGATATTGTTATGTCGTAACAATCGACCAAGGAGTATGCCAGGGAAAGGAAGAGACTGGGAGTCAAGAAGCAACTGACTCACAGAGGTTGGGGTGTGGCTCCTCAAAAACACCCAAAGATGTCTTGGTTTACTCATGACGACCCGCGAGGTCGCTCACTATGCCTCGCTTCTTCTCTATCGGGACCAACCTCCTCACCAGACCTCGCATCCGCCCCATCGGGGCAAAAACCCCTGGACTTAATCGGCCAACCAGAGACCGATGGTTGTAGGGCCTCTACCTTTAGATCGTGAGCCTCTAAGGCCATGGTGGACACACCGTCCTTGACAAAGGTTTCCTTCACCTATGTCGCCTATCTCGCATGTGAAGGAGGTAGAGTCGTGGCTTGCGGTGGTAATCCTTCAAACGGTGGCAACCTTATACGAGGGTCGTGGGGATCCGGTTAGGAGGAGACGGATGCATGTGTTCCTGTTGGTACCGGCGCGAGACAAGGGGCTTCTTCAATAGATGCTCTTGGACAACGCCCAGTAAGGATGATCGACGTCACCCGAGTGACGGATCCATATTCGAGGCTTTCACCTCAACGACAGACCTATTATTCCCTTTATAGGGGCCTGATCTTAGAGGGGTGGCGAGCAGCGTGGAAAGGGGCGACTGACATCGGTGTTGGTGGTGATAGCGGTATGGGGGCTGATTTACGATTGAGATTGAGTGGCGAAGACGGGAAGTGGATGGGGGCGAATAGAAAACAAAAGCCCTAAAGGAAAAAAAACATTATCATCTTCCAAACTCTAAAGGGGAAAGAATGATGATGATGATTATAGTGACTACGATAAAAATGAAGAGGAAAATAAAAAAGAAAAGAAACAAACCCTAAAAATTACGAGAGCCCGCAAAAAACAGATTTAAGATTGATATGACATGTTTTTTTTTAAAATGATGTCTACCTCACTGAAGTTAATGTCTTGAAATGAATTTAAAGACATATTTCGGAATAAAATGAATAATGTAATTTGGAATAAGCATTAATTATTTAAGAAAATAAATACTATGAAAAAGTGTCACATTTATTTGAATTTTTTATTATTTATGTTTTAAAAAGAATAAGAAATTGTTCATATACATATACATGTGATCATAATATTAACTACTATATTAATAATGAGAAAGACACTTTTATCAATTTAACTGTTAAACATTATTCTAATTATTTTATTGAAAGTAATTATTTAATTATATTTTTTCAAAATATTTAAAAGTTTCTGGTTTGCTTAGGGCATCTTTTTCATTTGTAAGGTCTCTTCTCACTGGTAAGCTTTTCTTCATTTCTATCATAAACTTATATAGATTTTCTCATTTGATCGGCACAAAATTTTCCTCCACTAAGTTCTTTCAATTCTGTTGTTTCACAAAAGTTTTGGGGTTTTGTTCCTTATTTCTTTGCGCTACTCCATTCGTCCTCATTCTCTTGTGCTTGTCACTCCCATTGTCCTTCTCCGATCCCTTATTGTTGCTGCTAGCCACCAAACCTATGATGACTCGTGCCCCCGTCCCACCATTGGTACCGCCTCCATGCCCTACCATAGAGTTCATCAAACCCGTGCGGGGGAAAAACCTAAAAAAATTCCATGGTTATCCCACACCATCGGCTCCGGCGCCTGCTCCACCTCCGTTGCCAACGACCCTCCCATTGCTCTCTGACCTGAAACCACTGCCAACTCCTCCACTAATAGTTCCTGCCCCGCCACCTTCACTGCCTCTGCTTCCCTCGCCACCTTCGTTATGATTCGGTGGATTTACTAAGATCCCAAAGGGAAGCCATCAAAGTCGCCGCTTCTGTCTCCTTCGTCGCATTCACCTCCCTCGCCATCACCACAATCGCTTTCGCCTCCTTCGATGCAAACATTGTCGCCGCCCTCCGATCATCCGAGTTCAACGGAGGCCCAATCCAAGGTCCGACATCGTGCGTATGGCACACCTAGTCACTCAAGGCATCTGTATAGGGCTGCCCCATCCCTGTACCATTGGATTGGGGTGCTAACAAGGTGATAGCCTCCCATTCGGCCCAAAAGAAGAGGATACATGATGCCCCCACCTCGGTCAAGGAATCAACTGTTTCAGAACAATTATAGGCGAGGTTTGTCAAACAGCCTCACCAGTGTTAATGAGCGACCTTTCAAGCAGTTGGATGTGTGTGGGGATGCACATTTTCCTCTGTCAAGATTGGTGAAAATCCGACAACATGGTTCCCCCATTTTCAAGTGTTCTCCTTGAATGTCAGTTATCCTATCAAACTCCCCTGATCTTTATCACATGTTTTTTCAGGTTGAGATCAAGAAATGTTCATCATCCACTATTTATGCACAACTATCAGTCTGGAGATCGTCTCCCAGTATTTGTCCCTAATATAGTGGGGTATTTTATAATAAAATTAGCGTTTAATACCTATGGGTTTAGAACTTTGTCTTACCCTTTTCTTTTTCTTTTCTTTTCAATGTTGTGTAATGTTTGATCTTGATGATTAATAAAATTCCACTATGCTATTTTATTTTTTACTCAATGTGGGCTGAGATGAGCTTGGTCATTCGAGGCCCTAACTCGATTTAGGACTGACCATCCAAATTCTGTCACGTGTATAAGACCCACGTGAAGGGACAATCCTCACTGTCCTGCCTCCTGCAGCCGAGCCGTGCACGTGATATCATATCACAACGCTAAAGCAGTATGCGACGCCGTATAGAAGCAGTTTGAGTCTCGTGTCGTGGTGCTGGCTCTGCTGAAAAATAACATATTTTCAGATCACACGCTGGACGAGTTGTTGATCTGCTCAACTGTCTCACCTGCAAATATTCAAATTCCCCATAATTTCTCCATCAGTCAGAGAGAGTTATTTCTATTTCTCTCCCTAAGCCTCGGTATCTCCGTCGCTCTCTCTGATAGGCTGCCGCATTGAGAGAGATAGGGGATCTCAGAATGGCTGGGTTCTTGTCGATCCTCCGGCGAATTTACCTCTCCGTCTATAACTGGACCGTCTTCTACGGCTGGCAAGTCCTTCATTTCTGAAGTCCTGCATACATATGTGTATTTTGTGGTGTTGATTTTTGATGAATTGTGTATTGTTTCAGGTTCCAGGTGCTGTTTTTGGCTCTCAGAACTCTGAAGGAGTCAGGGCACGAGCAAGTTTACAGTGCCGTCGAGAGGCCTCTTCAGCTAGCTCAAACGGCCGCCGTTTTGGAGGTACTCTCGGTTTCATCTTCTGTTTGTTTCAACGGAAAGTATTTCCTAGAATAGCTCCTTAATTACCGTCACACTTGTGTTTTGTGCTGCTTTTTTTGTTGGAATGTAAACTTATTTATTTCAATTTTTTGTTTTGTGGACAGATACTTCACGGTCTAGTAGGTGAGTGATCACTTTGCTTGTGAATTGTGATATGTTAAGAAGATAATTGTTTGCTAAAACAATTCGAATTATCATTCAGCTATACGCTTTTGCTCTTTGTTGTTTTTCAAAAAAAGGTTTGGTGAGGTCTCCAGTGACAGCTACACTTCCACAGATAGGGTCAAGGTTATATGTAACTTGGGGCATCCTGTGGAGCTTCCCTGAGGTTTGAGCTTGAATTTGTACTGAGAGTTCTCTGATTGAGGCGTCCTTTCCCCCTAACTTACGGTCTCATAATTATATGCAGACTCAAACACATATACTTGCTACTTCTTTGGTCATTAGCTGGTCCATTACTGAGGCAAGTATATAAATCGATCGTCATTTCATTTCACCTTAATTTTGTCTCTTCATTTGATGATTCCGAATATCGTTTACTATTCTTATGTTGGGCCAAAGGGTTAAGAGCTTGGTTTTATTAAACAAGGTGTCAGGTTCAAGCATTGTTGGCTGTGGTGTTGTTGGTAAAAAATAGTGGATAGAAACTCATGTATTGCATCCGAAAAATTACCATACCTAAATTAGCCCTTAAAGTGTATAGTGGATCAGAGGGTATATAATAATTTGAAATGGGGAAATTTAGTTTGGGGGATTCCGAATTATCCATAATTCTTTTCATTGCATCCTGGATAATGTAGGTGTTGAGAAAAACAATTTTTGGGAAGTCAATTTGATGCAGTTCAACAACATGATGATATAACTCGTTTCACCAAGACATCGTGATGTTGAAAGACTTCTTAATGTCCGGTTACTATTATATTTTGCTAAATTGCTGCCATACATAGATTGTAGTTCATGTTTTTATTTCCATAGCAGATTTGTGGACATAACTAATGAACATATACATTATTATTCTTTACCTCTGAATCCATGGTTATCCCATTATAAAGGTCCTGTCAAGTCTTTAGTTGATGTCCCTAAGACCTCAGTCAAACTATATATTATCCCACTGTATAAAGCATCTTTTTTATTAGGATCTCCTAGTCTTATCCCTAACTCTAATCTCCGCCCCGCACTTGCTACCAAGCAGGTGATCTACTAGGATTTGAACACTGGATCTCATATGAGAAAGTTCTCGCCTTGACCAACTACGCCAACCCTAGTGCAAATCATCTTTTGTATATAAAGAAAAGAGAATGTTTGCAACTTGCTCTTCTCTATTGTTAGGAAGTTGGTACCTCAGAAGCTCTTGTTACTGCCCTCACGAAACTTTTTATCAGGGAATTTAAACCTATAATGACAGTATAAATGCTCTTGTGTCAACACTCAATGTCTAGTTGCTTACAATTGCAGATCATTAGGTATTCTTTCTTTGGCTTGAAGGAGGCACTTGGATTTGCACCTTCATGGCTGTTGTGGCTCAGGTAAAAACCACCCAGTTGTGTTCAATGGATAAAAGATCAAAGTGCTTTTGTCGTTAGGTTCATTTCCAATTTCTACTTGCAGATATAGCACCTTCATGCTGCTGTATCCTACTGGCATTACTAGTGAAGTTGGTCTAATATATACAGCCCTGCCATACATCAAGGTAAGAAGTTAAACAGTTTTTAATATATGCAGCTTTAGCTTCTTGTCTATATTACTTTTTTCATGGTGTCATAAGATAATGCTTGTTTCATGCTTCTACACCCAGAATGGCTGTTTAATGTTCTCCCTTTTGTTTGTTTCAAGTCAGTGCATCTAAAACAGAATACAGTAACTGTGGTGTTGGAGTATCAGTAATGTTTTATTAGAACTATACTATAATTGTTCTTCTTTTACAAGCTTCTATATTTTTGTTCTCGTGTTCTTGCTTTTTAATGAGAAATTTCAATGTGCTTGATGGATGCATCTCTCTACCATTCCTTCAATACCTAAGGTAAACATTTTGTGAATAGTTTGAACTTTGAAGCAACTAGTAGTCACGAAATGAAAATAGGTGTCATGTTTGATGAAATATCTGGTCCATTCAAGAACATCAATATTGTCAAGACGTCGATGAAGTGTTCTGTTTACTTACTGAGCAGTCTGAGCTGTGTATGCAGGGATCTGAAAAGTACTGTATTAGGATGCCCAACAAATGGAACTTCTCTTTCGATAATTTCTATGCTGCAATTCTAGTTCTTGGAATCTACGTTCCAGGCATGAATTCACCATTCTTCTGCAATTATAATTGGCTTGTGTGTTCCATTTTCTTACTCTTAATTCAGTAAATGCCATGAATGTTGCAGGTAGTCCTCACATGTACAGATACATGCTTGGGCAGAGGAAGAGAGCCCTCTCCAAAGCAAAAAAGGAGTAGAATGGAAGCAAAACATTGTCACCTTTGTCTGTCATTGTTCAGAATTCCTAATGTACAATTTATCACCCAATTCTAATACCTTTGAAAAAGCTTTTGGTTGTATGATCTGAATGAGAAATTAGTAACTTCTGGATGCTTCTGTAATAGTGGGACTGTCTTGCTAACAGAGTTTGAGACTATTTGTCATCAAGTCTTCAGTCTTCCCATCTCATTGATTTGTTCAAAGGGTGCAAGGGACATAAAGTAATTGCCCACTTGGGTTTGCCGAATTGGACATTAAAATTCTTGATTTATTATTTTTAAAAGTAATATTTTTGTTTAGAAACAAATATACGCAAAATGTAATTCAGAGACACTCATAGTAGTTTTCTATAAATATCAAAGAAAAAGAGTAGATAAGAAAAAAAAGTGAATGCTAATATAATTTATTGATGGACAGGCCCAGTATGAACTCTATGAGTACTTTGTTTTGCTCCACTGAGGCCACTGAGGCCCAAGTTTAAAAGGACGAGCAAAAAGAAAAAGGGTAAAATCGTGAAAGAATAGCTCACGCCTCAGCCTCACCATAGTTGAAATTAAAACAGGCCGAAAATACGAGTTCCACATTCCTGGGACCCGCCAAAGCCCTAACCAGCAAGATTGGATTTGAATCAAACCCAACGTGAAAAAAACACGCGCGCTAGTTCATAGTTCATTCACGCGCTTCGTGCTTTAACTCTCCCCAAAATGACAAAAGCCATGAGAGATTGAGAGTGAAGCGTGAAGTAATAAAGCAGCGCGGAATGTTTGTGACCAAAAATCCGAAGATGACGAAAATTTCTGTATACGTCGCCGTTTATCCTCCTTTTATAAAGCCCAAAGCCAAGCAATGCCGAAAAGCTCAGATGATCCCGAAGCTGTAACCGAGGTCTCGGCTTTTTGCTTGATCTAGAATCTGAGCAGTGTGTATGCAGTTCTGTGAGGTATCTAGGGTCTTGGAGTGAAAATGGGGGAACAGGTGGAACTGGGAGGTCAGCGGGTTCGAGCAAAGGAACTCTTCTCCTTTGTCGGCGTCATATGAGAATGACGAGTATCGGTCTGGTTCGCCTGTGGGTCGGAGGTACTCTCTCTCTGCAGCTTCGGTTCGGCCGCATTCTGATTCTCCAAAGCACGTGTTCGCCCCCAAGCTGCAGCGCTTGAAGGAAGAAGTTAAGGTGACTGGTTCATGCTCTCTCTAGTGTTTTCATCCTCTCGCTTCTGGAGTCTGTTTCTTTTTTTAATTACGTTTTTGTCGGTTAATTAATGGTAAATTTGAGTGATCAGTGAGGGAGTATTGTATTTTTGGATGGAATGTTGGTGGCAATTAAGGAAATGACGATCCTGAGAGTGAATATATGGCTATACTTGGGTTTAGAGGGCCATTGCTTGTTTTTGAACATATTGCTGGTTGCAATTAACTGGATAAGAGTACTTTATCGTAAATGTATATGGGATAAGCATGACTGAGCTATTGAATGTAGAGTTTCATTTACTTAAGCCTAAATTCTTGCCTATTAGTATCCAGTAAAGTGTATTTAGAGAGAACAGCAGGTGGTTTGAGAACATGACATTTTCATGTATGTTCCTTTTCTTCCTAATTACACTTACAAGACATGAAAAATTTCCAGAAAGCATTTTATTGCTAGTGCTTGGTATTTTCTTGTTTGGAACTCAGGGGAGAGTTGACTGATTTATGAAGGGATATTATTGGTATATCATGACTAATTAACTAATTAAAATCGAAATGGGGTGCTTGTTTTTGGACATCCGTGGTACGGAAGTGGGTCACTTGTTTTGGGACAGATGGAGTAGTTAACTGCTACTCTGTTTACTTTTCTTTCATTGTTATTGATATCTACCTCTTAGTCTTCACTGGGTATTGATTGCTATTCCATTTACATTGTTGTCAGTTGTTTGTAAATAATTTTGCCTTTTCTGGGCTGTCATTTGGGAGTTGAGAGAACATATGCAGCGTTGTTTTCTCTATAGGGATTTGGAACTTCTTAAAGTCTCTTTCATCTCGGCTTTTGCTGAAATGGTTGAGGTTTTGCAAACCATTAGTCTTCCATGTTGATTTTGCACTTAAAAAAAAGGTGCTGATATATAAATTAAATGCACTTACATATAAGTAGGGGGTGCCTTACACTAGACATTACTTTGGACTTCCTCAAGAACTGCAAGGCACAAGTGGAGGCATCCAATCCTGTTAGGAATTCAGCTCTGGTTGCCCTTATTAAATTTTAACAATCTAACACACAATTCTGTAGGATCAAATTTTATTAGCACTCAAAAGTCAAAATACCAATTGGCTGTTTTTTTTGCCTCTTTGGCAATTGGATGAGCATCCCTTCCTTCTTTTAAGGCCAAGATTTCCAATATTTCCTGTTTGAAATGATCAAGTACTTCAACTTCTCTGGATTCTGGATTGTATTCGGCATCTGAGTTATAAAATCCTTTTCTCAATGTTATATTTAAGCTCACATGGTTGTTACCTCATATGGCAATTTCAAATAATCTAACATAGATGGTGCAATAAAAGTTTTATTTATTTGATTGGATCCATATCCATCTTTCTGCACCTTGCAAGAGAAAATTACCTGGATTTGCGACAAGAAGCAAGTGATTTGGAAGAATATTCTAATGCAAAACTTGATCGAGTCGTTATTTAGGTGTTCTTGCTGATAAAACCCATAAACTAGGTGAGCAATCAAATTCCTGTTCTACTCAACTGTGCTAATGGATACAGATACTAGTGTTTATGTTTTGTCCAAATGTATTATTTTCTTCTATGCTATTTCATCTATTAGGTAGTAGGCTGCCAATTTTTTTTACAAGTTCTTGTGTTTATATAAATCTTGTAATCATAACCTTCTTCATATTTTCCTTATAAGATTTTTTTTGTGCTATTGTGTTAATTTTGATAAAATCTAGACATTTGTTGATGCCAGATCAAGCTGCTCTTTAAACTGAGGCCAAGATCTCTTCACTGATCAATGAGAAGAAAAGGTTGTTTAATGACTTGCTGACAGCCAAAGGTACGAATGTTCTCTCTCTCTCTCTCTCTCTCACGCACACACACACACACACGCATCACCTGCAAGGTACTGTATTACTCAGGCACACATGACCTTGGAGGTACTCTCACACACACGAGCATGAACTTTAAGGTATCCTGGTTTGTCTTTCTATTGTGTTATTCAAGCTTAGGCTTCTCTGAAACTGAAAAAGTTTGGATGCTCTTTTATATGAAAAAAATCAAATAATCATTTCAGGAAATGTGAAGTTTTTTTTGTCGCGCAAGACTGTTATTTGCAGATGAAGGTCCATCAATAGTTGAATTTCCTGATAATTTTACTGTTCGTGTAAATACCGGTGATGATTCCATATCCAATCCCAAGAAGGATTTTGAATTTGATGAAGTTTATGGGCCTCATGTTGGACAGGGTGAGAATTATATTACTGCCTCTCTGTCTGTCATAGAGATATGTAATATCTTAAGTGTCTTATTATGTGTGTACCGTTATCATGCAAATCTAGCTTAATTACCTTGTTTGGCCTTTTTCTGTCTGCAGCGGAACTCTTCTGTGATGTTCAGCCACTTGTCCAGTCAGCTTTGGATGGATATAATGTATCCATATTTGCCTATGGACAAACAAATTCAGGAAAAAAGCACACTGTGGTTAACCTCTCTTCCCCCCTCTCTCTATTCCAATGTGTATAATCGAATACATTATTGTTTGAACCAAGGGCTGTGTTAGGAGTGACATTGACTTGGTATAATTATATTAGGTCACTGGTTCAATTCCCCATATATGCTATTACAGTTGCCTATGAACTAAAATAAATGTTTCGATACGTACCCTAATTTATCTGGATCATGGAGTTTTTTTCATTGATCTTATGGTTTGTACCTTACTATGTATGTGCAACATTTTATATTTTCATGCTCTTACTAGTTATGGTTTTCAGGAAGGATCTATCAATGATCGTGGTTTGTATTACCGCTGTTTTGAGGAGTTGTTTGATTTAGCTAACTCAGATGAGACATCAACTTCTCAATTCTGTTTCGCTGTATCAGCTTATGATCTCTACAATGAACAGGTTCATACGTTTTCCCCTCTGCCTCTATCCACCACCATATAGTTCTGTACCTGATTTTGTGGGATCATAGGGTGAGCATTGCATCATATGATGTTTTGATATAACATCCCTTTCATGTTCCTAGAGATGAGGGATTTGCTCTCTGAATCAGGGAGCAGTTTGCCAAAGATCACCATTGGGCCGCCCAAATCTTTTCTAGAACTTGTGCAGGAAAGAGTTAATAATCCATTGGACTTCTCTAGAGTTTTAAAGACTGCATTTCAGAGCCGCGGAAATGATGTCTCAAAGTTTAGTGTTTCTCATTTGTATGGTTCAAACCTCCATCTTTTTTTACATGTGGTTGTCCTGTTAATGAATGTACTCTCTTCAGTATCATCATTGTTTATTATTTTACTTCAGATAGTGTTGGATTACTGTAAATGGAACCTGAGTAAGTAAATGGGTGTGGGGATGTTATACCCATTCCATGTTCTTAACAATTTTTACTTGTGGCATGTAATCACTTAGTAATGTAGGAGTCAACCATAGGCTCAATACTTGGAAAATAATTTTAATACGAAAGATGATGGTTAAAAATATGAGATTAGGAGAAGCTATTTAGAAAATTAACTTTTATGCTTTTGGGTTTGTATATCTGTTTTGTGTATGCATATTTTGGTTGTATTAAATCTCCAAATTCTTCTCGTGCCTTTGTCAGGATAATTACAATACACATATACTATAACAACTTGATCACGGGAGAAGATTTGTATAGCAAACTTTCTCTTGTTGACTTAGCCGGAAGTGAAGGTCTAACTACTCAAGATGACAGTGGGGAGCATGTGACAGACTTGCTTCACGTCATGAAATCACTTTCAGCGTATGTAGTGCCTTTATTATTGTTGTTTGATGTAGAAAAGCCTTTCTTGTAGAGTTTCTGAGTAAGTATTCTGTACTGTATTGTTACTTCATTTTGTGACGTGCTTGTAGATTGGGAGATATTTTGTCTGCAGTAACTTCAAAGAAGGACGTCATTCCTTATGAAAATTCAATGCTCACAATAATACTTGCGGACGTACTAGGTACTAATTTGTCTTTCTATGTACCTGTCATTTGGTTCCTACATTTGATTATAGGACTTTTTAAAAGGGAAAACTAAGCAGTTATGACGATGTGCATTCTCTCGTTTTATCCCGAAAGTTACCACTCTCTTAATTGAATATATGTCTATTTTTATCGTATTCTGAAAATGCCCCTGACTTTTCATCCGACATACTTTCCAGACACACTTGCTCTCCTTAATTCTCTCTCTACAAGACACTTCACAATAATATGTTTGAAAATTCTAGTCAGGCCTTCTTTCGATTTATCTGGTTCATACTTGATTTGTTTGTTGCCCAATATCTGCATGTAGCATGCGCAAAGACTAAAGACCTAGTCCATGGTTTCACCCTGAGAGTCTCTCCATTGGCGTGTGCTACAACTAACAATGTACGAGGCATTATATGTAAGATGATTTTGATTTTGAGTATGGTATGAGAAGTGAAAAACATGGTTGAATGGAATTTATAGACGATTGAAGTGTCGAAAGGGTTCGGCTGAGAGAGGCCGAGCCCACAAATTCCAAGTGTTCGGTTATTGATGGTCGGTTGGATGGCTGGTCTTGTTACAGCAATGCCTACCCATACAGATGCTCTTGGACAGTTCCTATGTCAGTATGCAAAGAGGGTTTATAATTCTCAATTGCAGCATTTGAAGGTATGTCTTGGTTTTAGCTGGAACCTGTTACAAAATAGCCCTTCTATACAAACACATTAAATTGCTCAGTGATGGCTAACGAGACTTGTTGAAGCAATTCTGGCTTATTTGACCCCAAACTGATTCACAGTACTCTGTTTTCTTATAGAACCAGTTGCAATCCACATTGTATTTTGATGCATTCCATGCTCATAGATTAGGTGTGGTATATATGGATATCTCCAACTATTTAAGATGCATTGGGGAATTCAATGTATCCTATCCTTCTCTTGCTTTAGTTCTTTCTGATTGATGGAATTGCTCTAGTAACAAACTGTTGGGGTCCATATTTGGTTATTTTTGATTTCATAATTTCTCAATCTATAATTAGGATATTGCCGGTACATTGTCCACTGAAGAGGCAGAAGACTCAGCACAAGTAGGAAAGCTACGTTCAGCTCTTGAGTCTGTTGATCACAAGAGAAGAAAGGTATAGAACCAACCATATCCATATACAAGAAATATTGTAACCTGCAATTTTTGTGGTGACAATTTGCTAATTTTATACATCAGTCTGAATGTGAAGCGGGGATACCGTGACATTACCTTTCTTCCTGTAAACAGATATTACAACATATGGAAAGTGATACAGCTTTGCTAACATTAGAAGGCGATGTGTCACCTATTCGGAACACATCCACAGCAGCTGAAGATGCAGATTAGCATCTCTAATTTCTCTAGATGGCATTTTGAAGCAAGTCAAGGTATTTATATATTTGCAAAGTCAGTCAGTCATTTACTTCCTTGATGAACTACTGTTAAGTAATTATAGATCATGGTTGTAAATAATTGAACAGGATATTATGAGACAGTCCTCTGTAAGAAGTTTGAGCAGAAGTAAGAAGAAAGAAATGGTTGCAACTCTGGATGAACTTGAAGAACGCATGCCTTCCCTTCTTGACATTGACCACCCATGCGCTCAGCGCCAAATTGCTGAAGCTCGTCATGAAGTTGAGGTACTTGACTAGATATATTCCACCTGGTCCTGGTGCTTAATTTACAAGCCCTGTTTCATCCATCTTATTTTTATTTTGTATCCTGCAGTCAATTCCAGAAGAAGACGATGGCGTACAAGAAACAACACGTGCAGCAAAACCATCTACAGGTTCGGGGTCAGGAACGTGAACTGATGTCTTACCGTGGAACATTCTACAGTTCAACACAGGTTCGGCGAGCCCATTCATTGTAAAATGTGGCGCAAATTCACAGTCAGAACTGGTCATCGAGGCGCTGAAATTGTGAGGGTTTTACCAAAACCATCTATTTTGGAGAACATGAGCTTAGAAGAGATGAAAGAAGTATTCTCCCAACTCCCCTAGGCTCTCACATTGCTTGCCCTCGGAAAGACAGCCCAAGAAACTCGAGCTCGATTTTCTAGACTCTACAGAACTTTGGCCACGAAGGTTCCGGCTCTTCCGGACCTAGTTGGTCAGCTTGAAAAGGTCAGTGATTCAGTATAATACACTGTGTATGTTGTTTATATGCATGGTCTTGACTCTTGAGAGCTAAAACACCGCATCATTGTAATATATGGTGTGTTTCTCAACATTTTCCAACTTTAATGCTTTCCTTTTTCTTTATACTTGTAATTAATACATGTTTATGGTGTTTAACACAAAAATGGAACCTGTATCCATCTGCATGCAGCTTTATACCTGTCCATTGTACAAAAATACCCCTATTCCAAATTACTCGATTACCCTTCTATGTCAGTCCCATCACGCCTTTCACAACGATATCAAATTTGAATTGACGGTCCAGATGCAGTGGTGAAAGTCCGTAATTTCCTTGAAAACACGGGCCTATTTTCGTCAACTGGATGATCCTTCTTCATAAACCAAAAGGTCGTTCCTTTTCTTCGTTGGTCATCTAGTCAAGCGAGAGAGAAAGATAGAGCGGTCTCAGTCTCGCCATGACTGAACCAGAGAGCTTGATCGAGCTCTCCGCGGACTTTCTCAGCCAAAAGGACTTCTCGAAATGCCGCAAATACGCCCTCTTGGCCCAGCAATCCGACCCAAACCTCCACTCTGCTGTTCAAATCCTCGCCATTGCTGATGTCCTCATCGCCGCCGAACGCCGCTTGGGTGGCCGCCTTCCGGACTGGTACTCCATCCTCCAAATCCGCCGCCGAGAGCATGCCGTGAACCCCACGCTCCGAGACCACTTCAAGAGGCTCTTGGTGGTCTTGACCCCTTCCAAAAACCCTTTCGCCTTCTCCCGAGAAGCGTACAGGCTCGTCTGCGACGCTTTTTGCGTTTTGTCCGACTCGGAAAGGAAGGCCCGGTACGACACTGAAATTGGTCCCGAGGAGGAGAAACCCATACAGGAGGAAGTGGGGGAGATGGAGGTGGAGGAGATGAAGGACCAGAGCAATGGGACATTTTGGACTACATGCCCGTACTGTTTCTGTGTGTACGAGTACGACAAGGTGTACGCGGAGTGCTGTTTGAGGTGCCAGAACTGCGCGAGGCCGTTTCATGGAGCGGCGATTGCGGCTCCGCCGCCGAGTGTGGTGGTGGACGGGAAGGAGGCCTACTTTTGCACTTATGGGTATTTTTGTTTGAGGTACCCTATGTTGGATGCTACTGCTAGGACACCGCCTACAGAGCCAAAAGATGATGCCTTTGTGGAGATTTCTGATGACAGTGAGGACTCTTGTGAGGTTGCGAAAGTAAAAGATGGTGAATCTGAAATGACCAACAATAATGTTGGTGTCAAAGGGACTGTGAGTGCAGGTAATGAGGAGAAACATGCTGAAACTGGAGTGAATGTGATGGGAGGCAATAGGGTGAACAAGGCAATGAGGAATGTGAAGACAGTAGCTAGAAACACCAGGAAGATAATGGGGACAGGGAGGATGGCCAATAGGGGAAACCATTCAGCAGGTTTCAAATTCGATCTGAATCGGAGTGGAAATGAAAGGGATGAAGGTGAATTGGAGTTCTTGGATGGAGATGAAGATGTCATAGTTGGTCTGTGGCATACCCCTTGATGGCTGCTACTGGTAGAAGAAACTTTTTGGCTTCATAGTTTTGGGGGATGTTCATAGTTCATTAAATAGCAGGATTAGAAGAATCACAATGCTGTAGAGTGGAATGGAGGTAATTATGACTCTTGTTAACTATAGTTTTTGACAATGTGTGGAAAAGTAATGCAATGTCGGTATTGCCATTGTGCTTTTATCTTTCTACTATACTATATAGTTAATACAATATCCCTCTACTTTAGGCAAAAAAATATTGTTTCTGTTTCCATTTAGCTGCCTTACAATAGATGGTATTTCTGATGAATCGGCCGTTACTCTTTTGATAATTTCTTCAACTGGTTGCTTCTTCCATTTGTGAATGCTGTGCATCTGCAAATTAGATTTCCTCCCCAACTATATTTGATTCCACCCATAAATCAAATTTCTTGTCAAAATAAAATGGCAATTAAGCTCAGCTCAGGGGAGCTGCTTTTATACACGACAGCTTTGTCAAGGAGAAGATTATCAAGAGATATGGTGGCATCTTGAGAGCTGATGGTGATCAAAACAAGGCCACTGACTGATAGAGCAGGAAGCTTCATTAAAACACATGTGGAGATTTTGACTCTGCTTCTTATTTTGTGTTGACATATTGTTATGTAGGAGTTTGTTTCCCAGTTGTGGCTGATGATCTATGAATCATGTATCTTCTATATTTTTCACATTTAAATGAATGCTTAGCTATGAATATAATGTATTCAAATTTAATATTGTAAGAACCAGTTCAGGTCAGGTTTGAGTTTGTTCCCCAGTTGTGGCTGATGATCTATGAATCATGTATCTTCTATATTTTTCACATTTAAAGAAACATTGTATATTGAAGCTTGATTGTGAAAAAAATAATTTTATTTTGTAGAGAGGAAAATAATTAATGGAAACTAAACGTGTTAAACTGTGAATTATTATTCAATCTTCTCAATCCGTACAAATAATTACTCAATGAATAGAGATTGAAGCATCAGATTTTACAAAATCTCTTCAGATATAAGAATTTGTCCACATTTAAATGTGTTTAACTCCATTCATTTGCTATTAATATCATATTTCTCAATCTGATTCTGAATGTATATATCTACATCTGACGAAAAGTTTCTTTTACATATTACCATTTATGTCTTTCACATAAACCAGTGGTGTAATATTCCCAATTACCTCCCGGTTTATGGCTCTACTGCAACAGGTATAACTTGCTCTATTCTCTGTTTTTGCATATTTTCAGAAATTGTTCTAATTCCTCCTTCATGTACAGATAGAAGCAGTGTTTCCGAAGTACTATGGATCGGCCTCGGGTGCTTTTTCAAAAAGGATCAGCCTTTCTCAAGCCATCAACTCTACCGCAACATTCAAGAACAACTCTAATTCCAGAATTTCAAAACCCGAATCCAAGGCAGAGGCCAAAAGACTCGCTGCCAAGAAGCATAGCGAATCGGAGAGGAGGCGGAGATTAAGAATGAATTTTCAGTATGCAACTCTCCGCAACATCTTCCCCTACATGATCAAGGTAACTAATTAAAAAAAAAACACTCTCACATGTCAAGTAGTACAACAAAATATTTTTTTCAAAAAAGGCAGTAGTAAGTGATTATCAGTAGTGATAAAATTGACAGAAGGACAAGGCATCATTGCTGGGAGAGAGCATAAAGCGTGTGGTGGAGTTACGAAAGAAAGTATCAGTACTGGTAGGAGCGCCTGATAGAAATGAGGCGTTGGGATTGAAGGATGAGGAGAATGATGATTCGGTACGCATTGGAGGGATGGAGGATAGTGTTTTCCCCGGTGAGTCGGATAAGTTAGTATTGAGCCAGTGCAAGGAGCAGAAAGGGGTGGTGAAGGCAAGAATGTGCTGTGAAGATAGGCCAGAGCTGATATCAGATATGGGTAGAGCAGTGAGGTCGGTGAAGGGGAAGGTAGTGAGGGCGGAGATGGTGAATGTGGGTGGAAGAACGAAGAACGTGCTGTGGGTCAAAGGGATTGATGGTGGGAATGAAGGCGTTATGGCGCTGAGAAGAGGCCTCAAGACTGTCATGCACAGGTCAAGCTATAACTACTGAGATTGTAGTGATAATGTACCTGTAATATCAGCATATATATGTGTATGGTGAGAAATAGATGATAGAGTAACAACATACTCTAATTGGGACAGAGATGCAGATATAACAACAATATAGTCCTACTGCAGGTTAGGCTTAGTTAACATGTTTTAGCTTTGACTTTACATAGCTAGAAGCTGTTGATTTCTACAACTAAATATTCTGATTTTTCAATAAAGTTGTTTCATGCCTTGTTGATTTGGAATAACAAGTTACTGACTATATGTGCATCTCACTTAATCTCTTGTTCATGAAACTTTACAAACCCATACCCATGGGAACTCAGAACTTGCAGTTGTTCAACTCAAAAAAAAAAAAAGAATTGTTCTACTCCTAGCTCTCGTGTCCTAAATGAGATTGATTAACTCTAAGTCCACATATCATCCGTCAAAAAAAAAAGTCCACATATCATGTTATCAAAAGATTCAGAACTGAAATTCGAAAACAAGTGCGTGTTCCGGGAGTCGAACCCGGGTCCATTGCTTGGAAGGCAATTATCATAACCGTTGGACTACAAGCGCTGTTGCCTTACCAACTAAAATATACAATTGTACTCATTTATTGTAACAAGAATGACGTGTTCTGGTTCCGTTTGCATTTGATTTTGTCAAGTGCAAGACCTATATGGCATTGGCAATGCTTGGATTTTATTTATCTGTCTTATGTACCCATAAAAAAATGCATCAACCCCTACTTAATTATAGGATTTTTATGAATTTTGTCTTTAATATGACTTATCAAAATGTTTGGATTAATAAGTGTAAAACCCTTATAGTAGTTCGTAAGTGATAAATACTGAAAATTTTGATGATTTTTTAAAATGAAGAACATATTAGTGATTCTTTCATATTTAAGTTATTTTTTCACACTTTTTGTTTGCTTGATATGATTTTAAATTTTTTTAGGAATTAGAGCTTAGATGGGCCGATTAAATGGGAAATGAGCAGAGTCAAAGCAAGACAATAATATGGACATACACATTTGTCTGTATCAATCAAAGGTCAAGACTCCAAAATCAAGAGCTTGATTTATTTTATAGAAAAATCATTCCCAATTACATAGATTCTGAACTTGCTGACATACGAGGTATCCACATAGATTGCTTGTGTGAGGCATTGAAATTTTTAACAGTCACCTAATCTTGTTGAGAAAGGTGAGCTAACTGGAGTTTATTCAACTAAATCTCATCAAAGTCCCAACAAAACCTTGAGCATGAACACTATAAATAGCCATTGGAACTTGCTCTTCTTCAACTCAAACAAACACAAACCAGAAGCCTCCTCATAGTGATAAAAAAGATTAGCTTGTTCTGATCCTAGCTCTCCACAATGGGTGTCTCTAAGCTTTGTTTCATTGTGGATCTGATGGTTGCGATCTCACTGTCAAGCACTGGTATGAGTCGGGCGGCACGCCATCTTTTGGACACTCCGGCAGCTCCTCCTCTGCCTCAGATCCCAATGCCAACAATTCCAACGCTACCTAAAGCTGCTTTGCCGCCTTTGCCAACACTACCAACTCTTCCACAAACCACATTGCCTCCACTGCCAAAGACCGCACTGCCTCCATTGCCAACAGCCCCAACTCTGCCACAGCTAACGATGCCTCCTTTGCCTTCAATCCCAACTCCAACAACTCTGCCAAAGGCCGCTCTTCCACCATTGCCTACCACTCAAATCCCTTCTCTGCCGAATCCAACCATGCCTAAGTTGGCCTTTCCTCCATTGCCTGCAACTCCACTGCCCACAATTTCTTCACTCTTCCCCTCACCTCCATCCACCACTAGCCCCTGAACATCTCAGCAACTATAATTCATATGCCTCCAATATTCCTATTGCAATTCACCTAGAGATGTTTCCCTCTGTATTTGGATGTTTATTATTTTATCCTTTGAGTGTAACCCCTTCGGTTATGTTCACTGTTATCAGCGTTGTAGTTTTCTTTCTATTATTAATACAATTATTCCTTATCGATGGGACTATTTATCGACAACACGCACAAACCAGAAGCCTCCTCATAGTGATAAAAAAGATTAGCTTGTTCTGATCCTAGCTTTCCACAATGGGTGTCTCCAAGATTTGTTTCATTGTGGCTCTGATGGTTGCGATCTCACTGTCAAGCACTGGTATGAGTCGGGCAGCACGCCATCTGCTGGACACACCGACAGCTCCTCCTCTGCCTCAGATCCCAATGCCAACAATTCCAACGCTGCCTAAAGTTGTGTTGCCGCCTTTGCCAACTCTTCCACAAACCACATTGCCTCCACTGCCAAAGACCGCACTGCCTCCATTGCCAACAGCCCCAACTCTGCCACAGCTAACGATGCCTCCTTTGCCTTCAATCCCAACTCCAACAACTCTGCCAAAGGCCGCTCTTCCACCATTGCCTACCACTCAAATCCCTTCTCTGCCGAATCCAACCATGCCTAAGTTGGCCTTTCCTCCATTGCCAACAATTCCTTCAATCCCCCCACCTCCGACCTCCACTAGCCCCTGAACATCTCAGCTGACTATAATTTATATGCCTCATTATTTCTTTTACATCTCACCTAAAGATGTTTCTCTCTGTATTTGATGTTTATTCATTTATTCTTTTGGTTTAACTCCTTCGGGTTATGTTTATTGTTATCGGTGCAATTTTCTTTCTATTATTAATACAATTATTCCCTGTTGATGGTGATATTTATATGTATCCGCTAAAAAAATCAATTTTATTCCACTCAACTTCAACTCAAGACAGAATTCCAATAAGAACAAGCATAGCTCCTCTCTAGTCCTCCCGATCCCCAATGGTGCGCCCCTGAGCGATACCCTCGATGATAATTAATTCCTAGTTTTATCCTTTTTTATATCAGAATATGTAATCTACTAATGCTATACACTTTTATAAAAACCAGAACTCGCATAAACAATTACAAGATAAAACTAACCATGCGGGCTGCGTCATACAACCTACGTAATGTTGGATTAAAATCCATTCAGTGGACAAATATGTATTTAATGTACATGGTATCACTAAGGTTATAGATACATTTTAAAATGATCAATTAAAGTGTGTATCTAATAGGTATCATTAAGTGACCATGGAAATTAATAGCGTAGATGCCAAGTTGTAATTTCTTTTGGTTGAAGGGCCTAATTGAAATTACAATTAGTTGGTCAACTAAGCATTGGCCACCTATGAATATATGATTATGGTCCCCAATAGAGTACTTCACACTCCTCTTTTTTCTCACCCCCATTGAGAGTTAGAACTTTATGGAGTAAGTATAATCCATTGGAATATCCATAATCTTGTTCTTCTTCTTCAAGTGGTCTCTCATGGCTTCAAGTAAGTAACCTTTAATAAATTCCGTTGCTCTATTTTCGTGTTCCTATTAGTTCAACAAAGACTCTAAAGTATGGTTCGGGTTTATGGATTAACACTTTGGTTATTGTTTTGGTTGAACCATAAATCCCTTATGTAGAACCAACAAATGGTATTAGAGCCAACTTTGTTGAATTAATGGTGAACTTTGTGTTCTTTTTTTTTATCAGCAAATCATTATATAAATCTCTCACTTTTCAAATATCGAAAAGAGAGGACAAGTAGTACATGAAGGTGGTCTAGCTACAGACCTGAAGGTGAAAACCAAAACGGACTTGAGCGTTGGCATAAAGCTCAGCCTCAGGACCATCCCAACCAGGGAGGAGTACAAAGAGAAGCACAAAGAAACCAAGGTCTAAAAACCCAAATTTTACAAAAATGAAGCCCCAAACAACTCTAAGGTCTAAAATACCCGAGTTTGACAAACATGAAGAACGAAGAGCCTCCAGACACAAACCAAACCAAGTACGAACAAGTAAAAAGTAGTATATCTCATCGAAACCTCTAACTCAGCGAGTCAGAAGAACATCGACACGCCGGCAGTCAACACTGCTGAACGACAGAGAAAATCCGAGGGTCAAAAACCACTGGAACACTTAGACCCTTAGATAGTAGACACAAACGACTTCAGAAATGGTCTAAAGACCAGAAACCACCCTTCGGGGCCAACACCACAACCAACGGACCCCCGCCAACAAGAAGCAGGGAAACAACGAAGTCGACTTGAGTCTAAATCTAGGCTAAGTTGAAAGCTTTCTACCTGAACGAAAAGGAATGGAAGGGGAGGAACCTTACCAACCGGATGCCCTGACCACAGAAGCCAAAACGAACGGATAAACGAGGTTAAACTCGAGCTGAGCCTTCCGATGCCCGAAAGACATGTAGTAATACCGAACAAGAGACAACTCAAATCTGCAACGAAAAGGCACCAAGGCCAGCAGAGGAGCCCCGGACCCGAGCAACACAAACTCCCCCAAAACCACTACGATCAACGCCAAAAACGAAGAACCGCGTCCCATACAAGCTTTGAGACGAGTCGGCAAAATTCCCAAGCACCACGAGACACCACAAATGCTTCGAGCTTCCGATTAGCACAAGATAACCACCAAAGTTCGGGAACTGGAGCTCCCAACCCAACAAACAACTGAGGAAAGAAACTGTTGGGGGCCAACACCCAAGAAACCAGCAAAACTCAAACCACCACTAAGCCGCTAGTTGGCTGAACTGATCCTAGACGATTTAATCCCGAAAAGAGAAGAAACGCCTCCCACTCCAGAGCAGAAAGCCAAAACGACGAATCTTGACGAAAGCAGGCAAGAAAACCAGCAAACCAGCCAAAACTGACCCATCCCTTGATTGACCCGGCCAAGGCCCGAACCCGGCCTGGATCCAGGCCCGAACCCGGCCTAGGCCCACACAGAATCAGAATGAAGACCTGTCTAGGCCCGCATCCTGCTCAGGCCCAAGCCCAAACACGACCCAGGCCCGAGCCACAACTGGAGCGGCCAGCAACAGAAGCAAGCGAGCCTGGGAGCACCGACGAACCTGGTAGAGATTCCGTCAGCACCACACCGACGACGAAGGTTCAGATCTGGAGAACTTCCGGCAGGCAGAGAAGCCACGTCTCCTTCAAACCCAAGTCTAAGACAGATCTGGATGGAGAACCATGTCTGCAACTCCACGACCCCGTGAGGGTGACGATCTGCCAACACACCAAACGGATTGCAAGCTGCACCACCAAGCCTGGCCAGCCAAGGCTTCCCAACTCCGGTGAGGAACCGAGCAGCACACGTCCCAGAGAAGAACAGTCGCAAGCACGAGCAGAAAGAAGAAGAGGGGAAGAGGAAAGAGAAGGGGAGGGGAAGGGGAAGCGAGCACCACCGGCGACAGCCATGGCCGGAGCCGTGGCCGTCGCCGGTGCAACCGAAGATAAAAGAGGGACGGCTAGGGCTTCACTTTTTGGGAGAGAAAAGTCTTGAGCTTGAAACTTAATTAAGGTTGCATGTCATCAATTCCTTCTTGCATGTTATTGTATTTGAAGGATCTAAAGTTTTTAAGGTTATAAGTTTTGATCAATGTTCATTTTGATCACTTTTGGGGTACATGCAAGCATTCGTGTTTGTGTACCCTCGATTTCCTTCTTGCATACCATCGATTTGCTTCATGCATGTCATTGGATTCGAAGGATCTAAAGGTTTTAATATTAAAGCTTTGATCGATGTTAATTTCGATCCCTTTAAGAGTACATGCATGCATTCATAGTTAACGTCTTTGATATACAAAGATTAAGTTGGTCTTTCCTCCACTGCCCGCAATTCTTTTAATCCCCACACCTCCGTCCTCCACTAGCCCCTGAACATCTCGGCGACTATAATTTATATGCCTCATTATTTCTTTTACGGTTCACCTAAAGATGTTTCTCTCTGTATTTGAATGTTTATTCATTTATCCTTTTGGTTTAACTCCTTCGGGTTATGTTTATTGTTATCGGTGTAATTTTCTTTCTATTATTAATACAATTATTCCCTGTTGATGGTGATATTTATTTGTATCCGCTAAAAAAATCAATTTTATTCCACTCAATTTCAACTCAAGACAGAATTCCAGTAAGAATAAGCATAGCTCCTCTCTAGTCCTCCCGGTCCCCAATGGTGTTGCCCCTGGGCAGTACCCTTGACAGTAGTTAATTCATAGTCTTATCCTTTTTTATATCATAATATGTAATCTACTAATACTAACACTTTTTTTAAAACCACAACTCGCATAAATAATTAAAAGATAAAACTAACCATACGGGCTGGTCATACAACCCACATAAATGTTAGCATCTTTTTGTGTGTATCTTCCCGCTCCTGAGAAAATGGGATTTTCTAATCCACAAAGAGAAGATATTGGAGATGGGGTTAGTAAAGAAAGGAAATGTGGTATACTTGGTTAAGTGATGCCCCTTGACATTAAGTTAAATGTGTTTGCTGGGAGTCCGATTCGGGTCTATTGCTTGAAAGGCAATTATTCTAACCATTGGATTACAAACGTTGTTGCCTTAACAACTAAAGTTTGTAATTGTGCTCTCTTACCGTAACAAGAATGGCATGTTTTGGTTCCGTTTGCATTTGATTTGTCAAGTGCAAGACCTATATGGCATTGGCTATGTTTGGATTTTATTTACCTATGTCTTGTGTACCATAAAAAATACATCAACCCGACTTAATTATAGGATTTTTACCAACTTTATCTTTTATATGACTTGTCAAAATGTTTGGATTAATAAGTAAAGACCTAAAAATAATTTGTAAGTAATTCATAGCTAGATTCGATATTCTAACTCTTATGGTTTCTCTCTCGCCATTTCGACATCGTCGGAGATCCAAAGCTTCTCCGGTCAGTGAGTTTTTGGCGGAAGAGATTGTGGCTTCTTCAAGAGAGCCTCTCTCCTTTGCTTCCTTTTGCTCAGTCTTGATGTCATGCTACGATCACTTCTGTACAATTGTAGCTCGCTTAAACATCAAGACACCGGTAAGCAAGGTTTCTGGTTTAGCTAAGGAGACAAGGGCGCGTCTGGGCTCTCGACGTCAACAATAGAGACGACCTAAGTCCGATAAGGTCCCTGTGACACATGCTGTCGTGAAAGAAGTCGTACTTTCAGGTGATGGTGTGTTGCCGAGTCTTGAGGAGTTGAATCCATGTCAGTCTGCAACGGAAGCAGAGCTTGTCGCAAGTGATAAGCTGCAACCAGGGCATGTCAATATTGTTGCTAATTGATTGCCGATCTCATTGATAGAGTTTGTATTTGTACATGTATGGGTAGTCTCCTAGATATACATGGAAACCTATTTAAAATACAAATACAAAATTCAAATACAAATACAAATATTATCATAATAACAATAATATCTAACACTCCCCCTCAGTCGGAACGGTCGCTTGACGAACGTTCAGGCTGGACCGAAAATCATCAAAGAGAACTTTAGGCAGACCTTTAGTGAAGATGTCAGCCAACTGAGAACGAGAGGGAACATGAAGGACTCTAATCTGACCTCTGGCAACCTTTTCACGAACAAAGTGAATGTCCATTTCAATATGCTTCGTACGCTGATGGTTAACTGGATTACCGGCAAGATAAATAGCGCTGACGTTGTCGCAGTAGACAATAGTAGCACGAGGAACTGGACAGTGAAGTTCAAGAAGCAAATTACGGAGCCAGCACGACTCAGACACAACGTTGGCAACGCCACGATATTCAGCCTCAGTACTCGAGTGGGATAGTGTGGCCTGGCGCTTTGACGACCAAGAAAGAATATTGTCGCCCAGAAACACACAATAACCAGAAGTGGACCGGCGGGTATCAGGACAACCACCCCAATTAGCATCCGTGAAAGCATACAGAGAGTCGGTCGTCGAGCGATAAATGTGAAGACCCAAGCAAAGTGTACCCTGAACATAACGGATCACCCGTTTAAGAGCACGCAAATGAGCATCCCGAGGATCGTGCATGTGAAGACATAACTGCTGAACAGCATAAGAGAGATCCGGACGGGTGAATGTCAAATATTGCAAGGCACCTACAAGTCTTCGATACAAAATGGATCAGGAACAGGCTCGCCATCCGATGCACTGAGTTTCGACTTGGTGTCGACAAGAGTCGCAGCAGGAGAGCAAGAAGACATGCCCGCACGAGATATAATAGATTCAGCATAAGTCCGTTGGGAGAGAAACAATCCCGAGGGGAGATGAGACATTGCAATGCCCAGAAAAGAGCTAAGGCTCCCTAAGTCCTTCATAGCAAACTCCTGCTTGAGAAGAGACAAAACAGACAGGCGAAGTTCCTCGGTGGAGGTGGTGAGGATAATATCGTCCACATATAAAAGAAGGTAAGCAAGTTTTGTACCCCGTTTATAAATGAACAAAGAATGATCAGAGGTACTGTGTCGAAACCCAATTTTTACAGCATAATCCGTGAACCGTTGATACCACGCTCGAGGTGCCTGTTTTAGACCATAAATAGATTTCTTCAAAAGACAAACATGGTCAGGAAGAGAAGAATTAGGAAAACCCAATGGCTGATGCATATAGACAGTCTCAGACAAATGACCATGGAGAAACGCATTCTTGACGTCCAACTGGTGAATGGGCCAAGAACGTGAAACCGCAATACTGAGAACGGTACGGATGGTCGAGGGTTTGACCACTGGACTAAACGTCTCATCTCAATCAACTCCCACCTGTTGAGACCTGCCATCACCAACAAGACGAGCCTTATAACGCTCAAAAGAACCGTCAGCGCGCATTTTATGACGAAAAATCCAAATACACCGAATAACATTGGTATTAGGAGGACGAGGGACCAATTCCCACGTCCCATTACTAATAAGAGCTGAATACTCATCATGCATGGCGACTTTCCAATTCGGATCAAGGAGGGCGGCTCGGGGGTTGGGTGGCAAAGGAGAAAGGTGGGACGAGACAGACAGGTTAAAAAGTTGTTTAGGGCGAAGGATGTCGCGCTTCCCACGAGTGGTCATGGAGTAGACATTCAGAGGATCCACGCGGGGAGGCAACGGGGCAGGGATGTCTATGGGAGAAGGGGTGGGGCATGTGGGTTGAACAGGTTGGGTAGGAGAAGGGTTGGAAGTCTGCATAGGGGATGCATTGGTTTTCATTAAATAAGATAGGAGCATGGGTAAGCAAAGGGGAAACATATGAGTCCAAAACACTTGGGTCTGGGCCACGGGTAATAATCGTAAAAAAAGGGAACTTGGACTCATCAAAAACAACATGCCGTGAGATAAGAATATTACCCGTCGAGATGTCAAAACACTTGTACCCTCTGTGGTTGGAAGGGAACCCCAAGAATACGCAAGGAGTAGACCGTCGAGCGAGTTTATGAATAGTGCCTGGAGGAAACAAAGGATAACACAAACACCCGAAGACACGAAGATGATCATAAGTTGGATCCCGATTATAAAGTACCTTAGTCGGAGTTATAAAATTTAAAGTACGACTAGGAGTAATATTGATAAGGTACGTGGCCATAGAAAGAGAATGGTGCCAAAAATGTGTAGGAACTGAAGCATGACTAAGAATGGTCCGCATGACATTATTAATAGAACGAATCTTCCTTTCAGCCCGACCATTTTGGGAGGATGTGTTGGGACATGAAAACCTGAAAACCATCCCGTTAGTAGAACAAAACTGATGAAATGGACGATGATCAAATTCCTTGCCATTGTCGCATTGAAAAGACTTAATTTTGCATCCGAATTGAGTGGAAATAAGGGCACGAAAAACGGAGAACACCTGTGATTTAGCAACCAAGGGAAAAGTTCACAAAAAAATTGAATAATCATCCAAAAACAACAGATAATACTTATGGCCAGAAGAACTTAAAATGGGAGACGTCCATAGATCACAATTAATAATGTCAAACGGGGATAATGTAGATGAAACAGAATCCATAAAAGGCAACCGGACTTGTTTACCATAAACACAAGCCGGACAAACAAAGTCCAATGTTTTATTACATGAAATAGAGTTCTTGGAACAAATAGACCTAAACACGGCAGAGCAAGGATGTCCCAACCGATTATGCCAAATGGAAGACGAAATAGCAGCTAAAGCAACAGGAGGCGACGAGGGAGACAACGAGGAAATGGGGTACAGATCCCCTGAACTATTGCATCGCATGATTGGGGTTCCCGTCCGTAAATCCTTCACAGAAAATCCACAAGGGTCAAATTCAATTGATACATTATTATCACAGACAAATCGACGCACAGAAATAAGATTCTTAACCAAATTGGGAGCATGAAGTACATTCCTTAGAACTAAAGGCGGACTTGAATGGGGTAAAATTGCACGACCTTGACCAAGAATAGGAATTAATGAACCATTGCCAACAATAATATTATGAGAATTGCTCAAATTAGTGTAGGACGTGAGTGTACCCGAGTTAGAGGTCATGTGATTGGTCGCCCCCGAGTCCATATGCCAAGTATCATCCGGTGTATGCATAGATAAATTCGTCATAGCATGCTCGATGTCCGTTGGAACGTGTGAGGGAGCTGCTGGTGCTGTCATATAGGCCTGGTGTGGAGGATGGGCCTGCTGCTGTTGGTGGGCCGGTAAGTGTTGCTGCTGAGGAGAATGGGCCTGGGTCATGCGTGACCCAGAAGCCTAAGCTTGCTGCTGCTGGCCTGGAAAGCCCGAAGCCCAGGGGTGCTGTTGCGCGGGAAACGGGCACGGAGGGGTTGACCAGCCACCTTGGGTTGACCATGGCTGCTGCGATGGGTGGCTGGTCCAACCCTGCTGCTGACGGTGCTGCGACCAGTGGACAGCACGGTGCTGCTGGGGAAGAGAGGAGTTCCGGCCACCATTCCGGTGGGACCGGTTGGAGTTGCTCCGGCCACGGGAAGAAACGCCACGAGATGGTCGCTGAGTGGAGCGATGATGGGGGTCCGAGGGGAGTCCGGAACGGTAGTCTCGAGCGTCCTCAACGGAAGCTTGGAGAGCTGCGCCAGCAGTAGCAGATGCCGCGTAGGCTTGTCGTGCTTTCCGGGTCTCCTCGAGAATGAGTTTGGACCGAGCCTCATGAAATCGGAGGGAGCGGATACATGTGTTGGATGATGGTGGCAACACCGTCATAGCTCTCCGAGAGACCCGTCACAAGTTGGCTCACCAATCGTTCGTTGGTGAGAGGAGCACCGACATTTGCAAGCTGATCAGCCAACATTTTCAATTCCTGACAATAAGAGGATACGTTAGAAAAATCATTCAATCGAACCAACGAGAATTGATTTTCCAAGTAGACAACTCGGGAGTTTTTGTTGTCTTGGAAAATATGTCGAAGCGCTTCCCAAGCTTCGAAGGCAGTGGCACCCGGGGTGATAATGGTTTGGAGGAGGTCACCCGAAATTGTGCCGTATATCCATTGAAGGACGGCTGCATCAAGCCTTTTCCATAAAGAATCACGATCAACCGAGGACGCAGTTGCGGTGGCGGATTCGGTAGCAGGTTCGATGTGATCGAGAACATCATAAAGTTGGCAGTGCACACGAAATAATTCTGCCCATGACACATAGTGTCCTTTCTCGAGCTCGAGGACCACCGGAATGTGAAGCTTGATGTTGGAGACTGTCAAAGCTGCATGAAACTTGTTTGTCTCGGCCATGACTGCTATTGCAAAGCAAAAGAGAGAGAGAAAAAAAATTATGCAGCAACGAAAATTGAAGAGCAAAAGAAGTAGAGTTGGTCTAGGATTCTTAAATTAGCTCTGATACCATATTGTTTAATTGATTGCCGATTTCATTGATAGAGTTTGTATTTGTACATGTATGGGTAGTCTCCTAGATATACATGGAAACCTATTTAAAATACAAATACAAATGTTATCATAATAACAATAATATCTAACAGTCAAGAAGTCCAGGCGTAAGAGACGAACACGAATGAGAGACATTGTAGATGAAGAGATCTTTGTCTGTAATGTACCATTCGGAACTACGACGGACTGGCTTCGAAATACCTTCAGCCCATTCGAATAAATCATGTCGTCGTCTGCGTTAAGCCGACCAAATCGAAATCATCAGTTGTATGGTTTCGTGCGATTTAGGACAAAGAAAGTGGCTGCTCAGGCCATGGCGAGCATGAACGGGTATCACTTGTTTGTGGCTCTTGCCAGGCGTCGGAAGTCCAACCAAGTTGGAGGGGAGAAACAGAGCACGGCTTTCCTGGTTTCTGGCCCCTTGAAGACTCATGATCCTTTGATGTTGGATCTATCTAGCGAGAAGGATTTGTATTTTCGTATTGCAGAAGATATTTGGAGCACCGGTAATGTCGTTGTTGATGATGTAGTGGAACAGAGCATGCCTTGTGCGGTGGAGCAGACTAGACCTTGGGCATCCGAGGTCATGGCTCAATCCTCGGAGACTGTGGATCAGTCGTCGGTGTTATCACCCAGGCTGGTTGAGTTGCAGTCGCCGACGTCCTTCGAAAAAGCGACTGCGAGATACTCGGGGGAGAGATACGTGGGAGATCACGTGGATTTGTTTTCATCTTCCAAATCTGTTGAGGTTATAGATCGTGCTCGTCTCCCTGTTATTCAGGGCAAGGATCATGCCGTGAATATCGGTCAAAATCGTGTGGAGGTGAAGTCGCTGATTGTGTGGGTATGAACGGGTTGCTTGTGGGTCAAGCAACCCATGCCCATGATCCAGTTCAATTATTTTCGACCCATGATCCAATTCATATCATTTTTTATCCGGTTCTCGGTCCAAATAATCTGATTCAGGCAACATCTGACCCGGATCAAATACTCAATGACCCGATTCCGGTTAAAATGGTTCCGAGTGATTTTGGTGATACTTCCGGGGGTAGTCCTTGGAAAGAGGTCTTGCTCAAATCAAAGAGGGAGAATCGGCCTCCCAAACACTTATCGAACTTTTATATTATTAAATGTAAATCAAATAATCGTTCTCTGGATCGGGAAAGAGTTGTTCGTCCCCCATAATTGAAAAACAGGTTAAGCAAAACAGAATTGGAAAAACTCAAGTTGCAATTTCTTCTTATGGGAACGACGCATGAAATACGATCCGTGAATTGCCTTCAAAGAAGAAAGATGTGATGACTCGTGTCTGACTTCAGAAGGCGAGGATTGTACCTGTTCTGTTGTTTTTTCGTTTGTTAGAAAAAGCCTAGACCTTTAGCTCCCCTTATGGAGTCCCTTTGTAATTGTTGAATTTTATTCTGTTTTTTTTTTTAAACACGGCATTCCGGTTCTATTTTTGAAATCGGTCTTATTAATAAATTTTCGAGCTTATAAAAAAAATAGCTAGATTCAATATTTCTAACTGAAGATTTTGATTACTTTCAAAAATTAAGAACATAGTATTCCGTTTATATTTACTAACTTTTTATTCACTTGATATAATCACTTATCTTGATGTTTTATAGGAATTGGAGCCTAATTGGGCCAAAAAGATGGGAAAATGAGAAGAGTCAAAGCAAAACAATGATATGGACACACATTTGTTTGTGTAATCATCTCCAACCACTCCCAAGTCATCACTTTCACGTTCTAGGATCAACCCAGAGAGGATTAGAGTCACCGCAGAGACGAGAATCGAGAGCAACTCTTCTTCAACAATCATGCAGTTTCTGAACCCTATTGGTTTGTCGTTTTCTAAGTCGTATTTGTATTCTGTTGTCAGTTTTGCACATCAATATAACTATTGAAATATGAGGTATACACAGAGATTGCTTGAGCGAAGTATTGAAATTTTTAACAAGCACCTAATCTTGTTGGGAAAGGTGAGCTAACTGGAGTTTATTCAACTAAATCTCATCAAAGTCCCTACAAAACCTTGTGCATGAGCACTATAAATAGCCATGGGAACTTGCTCTTCTTCAACTCAAACATACAAACCAGAAGCCTCTCGTAGTCAAGAAAAGATTAGCTTGTTCTGATCCTAGCTTTCCACAATGGGTGTCTCCAAGATTTGTTTCATTGTGGCTTTGATGGTTGCGATCTCACTGTCAAGCACTGGTATGAGTCGGGCAGCACGCCATCTGCTGGACACACCGGCAGCTCCTCCTCTACCTCAGATCCCAATGCCAACAATTCCAACGCTGCCTAAAGCTGTGTTGCCGCCTTTGCCAACTCTTCCACAAACCACATTGCCTCCACTGCCAAAGACCGCACTGCCTCCATTGCCAACAGCCCCAACTCTGCCACAGCTAACGATGCCTCCTTTGCCTTCAATCCCAACTCCAACAACTCTGCCAAAGGCCGCTCTTCCACCATTGCCTACCACTCAAATCTCTTCTCTGCCGAATCCAGCCATGCCTAAGTTGGCCTTTCCTCCATTGTCTGCAACTCCACTGCCCACAATTTCTTCACTCTTCCCCCCACCTCCATCCACCACTAGCCCCTGAACATCTCAGCAACTATAATTCATATGCCTCCAGTATTCCTATTGCAATTCACCTAGAGATGTTTCCCTCTGTATTTGGATGTTTATTATTTTATCCTTTGAGTGTAACCCCTTTGGTTATGTTCACTGTTATCAGCGTTGTAGTTTTCTTTCTATTATTAATACAATTATTCCCTATCAATGGGACTATTTATCGACAACACGCACATATTGTAGCATACCAGGTTAAAAATAACCTTTTAGTGCACAAATCAACAACTAATTTAACCTCAAACTTAGCCCTACAAAACGTTAGCCTATGGTTTTATCCCACTTGAATGATAATTAAACCAACCCTTCCATATACATTAAAGAGTTAAGGTATGAAGAATTACCAGGTTTCTCTCCAGTCTCCATGCTTATAGAACACAATATCTATGCCATCTTTCACCAGTATCATAATCCTGCTTGATGCTTTCAACTTGAAAATGTTGCAGCTGAAACATGTTGAACTCAAGATAAGGGCACTAAGCTCTTTTATGAGATGGTTTGGTGTCTCAGATGAGAAAATGAGTTGGAAACAGTGTAAGAGGATTTGCTTCCATAAGAAGCAGACGAGAACACAAAGAAGCTTTATTTTCATCTGAGATTCTGGATACGAGCAGCCTCCAGTTTCTTGAGTTGATTTGTCCCAACATAAACATTTTTATTTTTATCTCAAAATTACACGTAGGGTTAAGTTCATTTACCCCATACTTACTCTTCTTGATGATACAAGGTTAACTTCCCTACTCCTATTGCCATCATACATGGTCCCTAACTTTCTATAATCTCTACCTGAGTTACCATACAAAAATTCACCCTCCTCCCGGCCACTACATTCCCTCCAGACATTTTCCGATTCTGGAATGGAGTATCTATACGCTGCAGATTGGGCTGAGTTCGATCCAACTCCGTAATGTCTGTACCAGCTGGCTTCCACATCACCAAATAAATAATCTGAGAAGTCTTCTGTACCAGCAGAATCCTTGGTGCTGGTAGTGCTGCAAGAACTTGCATCAGAACAGCTAAAGGGGGAAGAACTATTACTTGATGAATCCACTCTGGGGATTCTCTGTACTGAATGGAATCTCCAATCAATTGGGTTGAACGATGGATTATCTAGACTCATCCGCGGTGGATGTTTTCCAAGTTTCTGTTGTGCTGTAGGGAGATCTGCACTTGAAGCTCTAGGGTCGGGTCTGTTCTTGGATGGAATAACTGTGGGAGGAATAGCTTCTGCAATCCTTTTCTTAGGCTTCATCCCATGAGACATGGCACCATTCCTCATCAAATCTGGTGCCCGGGGACGTGGAGAGTGCCTGAATGTATAATAGAATAAGTTGCTTTTGTCTAAAAAAATGAATGATTAGAAATTGTTTGGAGCTGTGCCTCAGACATTTTACCTTGCATATAGGAGCATGTAAGCTCCTTCTTGTAAGACTCTATCCAATTCCACAGGTGTCACCTACATGAAAAACGACTATATTAATTAAATTTACATAAGTCAACACCTACACACTTTTGTCTAGCATCAAATCAGCATTAGCAACAGTTGAGCAGTTCTTTTCGCACATTAAAATATTTAGGTAAACAGCCCTGTCAAATGAAAATGTTTTTGTTGAGGTATAATCGAGAAACATACTATGCTGTCGTTAATCTTGAACCACTCCCCGTGAAGATTCTTTACATAGCACACATAATGTCCTGAAAAAGTGGCATTCATGGAATCCAAGTGAACAATCACAGCATACAGACTATATACTGGATATTTATCACTTGTTCCACTCATATATGGAGCCATATTGAGGACCTCGGGGTATCGAACTGACTTGTTCAGTTTCTCAAAGTTATTGGACTGCAAACAGGACAAAGAAAGAATTAATTGTTGAAATGACTGAACAGAAGTTCAGATATACTATCAAAGATTTACCTGAAACCGCTTCAACACGATGGTAAGGATATTTGGTGCTTCTAATATTGTTAACTTCTTTTTTGCTTTCTCATAAGATTTACATCTGAGTGGCAAATAATGCAAGTATGAGGATCACATGTGAGCGTATTAACAAGGTTCAAAACCATTGTGTACAAAAACAACACATCAACATTCATGTAACCTGCTACAATGGTATTTATTAACTCCATCCAAGCGTTCAGTAGCCGTAAATTGTGCGAGAGCATCTTCTAGAGTACTGATCTCGCCACCTATCTCCACAGTGAGATCCATCATTTGCTCATACCGCTCAGATTTGCCGAGACACCTCATGCACTTAATCTGAGAAACAGTCATGACATTCCAATAACAGAAATATTATTTTCCAGAATGCCGACAACACTTCTGCATAAGAGAATTAATGTTATAACAATGTACAATGTCCAGGTTAAGGTTATAACTTAGAACCTTAGATCGAAGATAACCACCAAAAGTCAGACCAATCAAAGTTGTTTCTTCTGCAAAGGAACCTACAACCCCAGCCTCCTTGAGACAACTAGATTGCATCGTATCAACTGCATACCTGCAATCTTAACAGTTGATCTCATACAACAAATTTGAGAACGAAACAACCCTTACATATATGAATACATCCAAACATGTTAGAGTAGGCTCACCTCAAAAACTCATGGGCATCTTCTTCCCTCCCTTGACCAAGATGACCTCCAATTTTTTCTAATTTGGACAGTATCCTAATTGGAGACAGTGGGGAGTTCCCTTCCCTTGCTTGAAGAAGTAGGCACTCGAATTCACATAAAAAACACCAACCCTTTTTTCGACCTGAGAAAGAAGATGAATATTGCAAAATGAAGAGCCATGATGGGCTTGTGCTAAAAATAAATAAATTATGACACTCGCAATGGAGGCATAAAAGGGCACTTACATGCTTTTGAATGGAGACCTTGTAGAAGATAAGAAGTAAGAGGCCGTGTAAAAGCCAAGCATTGAAGCACAGCATTTGCATAGCAGCTGTAGCAATTTCAAGGAATTTTTTTAACAAATTAGAAGTATCTTGCAATAGAAATCACTCCTCTAACCCAAAATAAATTCACTACTTATTACACAGTACAGCTGAAAAAAGACACGATATGATTAATAATCAACATATGAACATTACGCTACACAAAAGTGGCAATGATTTGGAAGGGGGTTGAGAACAAAGTAAGAACGATGAGGTGTAAACTCTTATTTTTCATGTAAGAAAATATGGCAGAAAAGTATGAGCAACAGCTTAGTAAATATGATTATACTTAGTTCATGAGTCAGAACTGTCCCTGAAACATACACAAACACAAAATAATTGCTGCATCTCACATCCAAAACAATCTTCTACATGTCCTATAACTGAAATTTTAACAACTGCAACGCGCAATACATTTTTTTGACCAAGGATGAGAAATGGAGCATAGGATAAAATTACTCTTTTTCAGTAATATATTTGGAAATGATAGTAGAATGCCCATCACATTAACAAGTGGAATCAAGCAAGGTTAATAATATGACTGCAAATTTTTTTTCTGAAAAAGAACCCTTCCCCCAACCCATTCACCCCCTGGAAATTGAACACTAGAGCTCATAAGAGGTGAGTGATCACTTGATTCGCAATCTTTTCCAACTGATAATAGGTTAGACTAAAAAATACAACCATGCAAGTTACATAGAATGATAATTTGCTCTAGAAAGACCACTAAAAATCAATGTAGAGTTCAGCGATACATTGTAACTCCAGATACGATGTTTTAACCTTCACTGATACTGAATGGTTTAACTTTCAAACAGCAAAAATGTGGAAAAGTAAATCAAAGTTTCCATAAACAGCAGAACCATAGACGTATTCATTCACCAAAACACCATAATTGCACATACTTATCATCAAATAGGAAGTGTCTTGTACATATGTCAACATGTATTATCTAAGAAAATTGTATTACCTGTTTCCACAATTTATGAGACCAAAGGGATATAGTTCCACATTGTCGCAAGAGTAAAGCGTCATGAAGACTTCATATGGAAAAAGACTCTGTCATGCATACCCAAAAAATGAGTAAATATGTTTAAAGAAATTATGCACTTCTCAAGAAACATAGTACAGTTCTAACCTTGCATTCAATTCTTCGGGAAATCCCATCCGTGAGACCTAATGGATGTGGTTTCAACTGTTTTGAGGATTTAAACTGCTGTACAACTTTGTGAACAGATGTTTTCAGGCTATCTCGAGCGGTGTGTTGTAAAATTGGTGTGCTATCCATTTTTGTAGGCAAGGCTTGACAGCTATCAACTTTAGCAGAATTGGAACTTGAAACAGTATGTCCTCGAGTGGTAGAAGATGAGTGATTACCAGAAGCACCAAATGATGAGGAATGACTTCTGCCATGCTCTCTTAGGGGCTTTCCATCACCCAATTTTGTTGTCTGGATATTGTTTAGTGTAGCTTTCTTGCCCTTGGAAAACTTTGACCCTAGGTTAACCTCTTCATTAGAACAGCCAGATGCCATCTTATTTAATTTATTGGTATAACAACCACTATCTACAGAGTTGACTGAGTTAGTTGACTCTACAGAAGCTGGTTTAGATTGTTCCATCTCATAAACACTAGCATTAATACCACCTCTATCTGAAACGTGACGGTCGGACAGGGTTCTTTCTGATTTGCCCGAAGTGCTTGATTTGAGAACCTCACTACTACCGTAAAGATCACCACATAACCCATTTTCTCTAGGTAACAATGAGGCATCGGAAGACGTAATACAGGTACGTGCTGCTTTGGCATCTACAGAAGGCTTAGCTTCACCATCATCATTAGTTACCATTGTAGCTTGTCTTCCAAGGTTACTTCCCTCATCAAATTGAATAGTGGTAATTGGTGGGTGGCATTCATCTTTGTGTCCTTGTCTCCAATGGAGTATTTGACACTTGCCAGAACTGCAACAATGCAAATATTGAAGTGAATGCCTAGCAACGAACAAACTGCTGTACTTACATATGTCCGAATTTCTTTAAGCATAACCATCTAAGCAAAGGTCTAAAGTACAAAGCAACCATGCTCAGAATATTTATGGAGCATTCACAGAACAGTGAGCAAGTATATGATTCAAAAATATTACAGTCAAAAGCTCAAAATAGATCAATTCACCCATTTCTAAGTATATAATTCGAGAACAATACTATGGAAGCACAAAATGTTATCAATTCAGCCATCAGTAATGAAGTGAGAACATCTTTTGACAAGTTATATATATGTAGTTCCAGACTCAATAAAAAGTACAGCCTTGTAAAATAATGATGGCCGCCAAATTCAGTTGTTCTCTACTCCTCATTTAAGGGTGGAGCCACCAGGCTGAGAAAATGTAGGCATTCGTTATAAATTATATCAATAACTAAATAAAAGGAATAAAAAATTATTAACTTGTTACTTATGTAGAGTGGAGTGTCATAGATATCATTAGTCAAAAAGAAATTAAGAGGATAAATCAGAACATTTAGCATAACCCAATTGGAACAAAATAAACTCACAATGAATACTTCATGTACTCAATTGATATGTTTTAGTTTGAAAACCCCAAAACCAAAACTTTAATCATTGCACACGGCAGAATTTTGATTAAAATATCAGTAGAGCTTATATGTACAGGCTACTGAAAAATATCAATGTAGGGAAAGTCTCTCTCCGGCAATGATCTCATTGTCAACTTTTCATCATTGAATTTGCATCAAATATAAAAGAAATAAAAGATGGACAATCACACTCAATGAGCAGAAATCTGGAAGCATTGAACGGGTCTATTATTCAAAATCGGCCTTGAATTAGAAGTACTGAAAGCTACTAATTCACAAATGAGCTCAGGATACTGAAGATGGCCTTACCAATAGCGGACAGCCTTGCACTGAGAGCATCGCGTGGTGGTAGGGCAATAACACACCGCGCAATAGTACGGGCGCGGGACCGGAGCGGGGCAGTAGTCCAGCTCGGCCGTGGCAGTCTCATCTGACGCCATAACCACGAGCCTGGCGACCTCTTCCTTGTTTGCCCCAGCATTCCTCAGCTTCTGACGAATCACAAGGCAAATGGAGAGGAAGGAGAGCAGAAGGAGGGTCTGAAACCCTAGAATATCAGGGAGCAGCATTTATCCAGCGGGGAGAGTCAATCCAGAGGAGAGGGACTCTACAAGAGCGAATCTGCTATACATAGATCGAATCGGTGGCGGCGGCGGTTGTGGCGGCGGCGGCGGCGGAGAGTGGTGGAGCGGGAGTGGGAGTGGTCGAAGTGGGGGCGGTGGGGAGAGAAGGGGAGCATCTGGATGCGAGAGGGGGAGGTAGAGAGAGAAGGAGATGGATCTGGGGGTTTAGAGAGAGAAAATTGATGCGTCCACCTCCACCACCACGACGAGATTGTAATTTTCAAGGATAGCCATTTCCGTCTCTATTTTTTTACCGCGGATGAGGAGCTTCTGGTGGCGCGCGGGCTCTGCGTGTGTGGCCTACTCTCTCTTTCCTACATTTCGCTCAACGCCAACTTGTCTCATCTTTACCCTTCACCCCTGTTTTTTCCCTTTCCATGTTTTTCTCCTCTCTGAATTTATTGCACAATTTTTTACCTTCAAAATGTCTTTGGGACTGTAAAATGATCTAATTGGACTGGAATTTGTTAATGTTTTGATGGGAGAAGAAACTGTGCTTTTCCGATTTTGAATTAACTCCATGAAAAATGATACTGTTTTTTTTGTTAGTAAGTGCAATTTTCATATCCTTAAAAAGAGTTAATACATGTCTGAAGTTCCTGACAAGACAAACACAATAGCCTTATAACTACGTTAACGTCTGAAGGTCCTGACAAGACAAACACAATAACCCTATAACTACGTAAACGTTTGAGACGTTTTTTAACGGAGTGTCATTAATGCTAACTAAGACATAAACTAAAAAAAGACTGACGAACACCGCTCAAAGTAGGGTTTGTATACCGTTGGGTCCCCCGAAGGCGACAAACTTCTTCTGATGTAAAAATTGAACTTGTGATCGCTGAGTTCTTGAGTAGAAAACCTAAACCATCTCTCGCGAATGATGAACCGTGCAAAAAGGAACAGAATATGTAAAGTAACTCAAAACCCCTCGAACATAGTAAACCAAAATCGGGATAAAGAACGAAGATGACGAACATCGCTCAAAGTAGGGCCTATATACTGTTGGGTCCCCCGAAGGCGACACACTTCTTCTGATGTGAAACCGAACCTAAGATCGTCGAGTCCTTGAGTAAAAGCCATAATCCATCACTCGCGAGCGAGTGATTAACCTTGTAACAAAGAACAGAACATGTGAAATAACCCTAAACCCATTTATCATAGTACCCCAGAATCGGGATAGAGATTGAAAAAGAGGTCTCAGTGGAGGCCAAGGAGGTGGGTACACCGTTGGCGGCTTCAATTGAGGCGGGGGCCTCACCGTGGGCAGAGCCAAGGAGTCGGACATAGGCCAGGATCGACGACGGCGTGCTAAGGTCAAGGAAACCATAGCATTCGCAGGGGGCGGGGATGAGACCGGAGACACGATGTTGATGGCGGAGTGGAGCCAACACCGTGGTGTCTAGAGGCGAGAGAGAGGAGCCGGACATATGCCGGAGCGATGTCGGCGTTGCGCCTATCCTGCAGGGGTCAAAACCCTAGCAGAGAGAAAGAGGAACATTGCAAGGTTAGTAAAATAAAAGTGATACTGTTTAGTTCTCTATTGAGGGATAATCTTACAAATATATTTTTTATTCATCTACATTGATCTTTTTTTAACGAAATGTATTATTATATTAATATTAAAAAAATCAAGAAAGTCCCTTTCAACAAATTGTATTGCATATCATTGGTGTCACGGATGGCTTTTTAAAAAAAAGTAGATATTGTCAAGAACCGCTCAAGATGGTGCCTAAACGCTGTTTGATCATATGGGAGGGATTTTTTTCGTCGTGAGGAGAACGATTGAATCTGATCTCAACAATACCAAGGGGAGGATAGGCTTTCACCAGAGATCCCTCCCCAGCACGGCCCCTAAAGCTCTGGGTATCTATCATTGATCCTAGCGAGACTGCTTACGGCCCTCGCCTGATCTTTTCAGGGTTTACCAGTCGACCCTCTTTTCGTACCTAGTGCCCCAGATGGGCTAGTCGATGAAGTGCAGTCGACCCACTCGTCAAACATTGACTCTCCTCCCGAGAGGCCCTTATTCGCTCCCCAATACCTTCCACTCTACCCCATGATTTAGGTAAAGTGTTTAGAGTTACTATCAGGCCTCTCCCTCGAGGTAAGGATCCTTAGGTATAATGTTCGAGGTCAAGGGAGGAAGTCGTGGTGGAATAGATGATGTATGTGCCTTAGTCTCCCTAATCGTAGCACAATTTTTCCCCAATGTATCTGCTTTGAGTTCTAGGAGCAATTAATCGAATCGAGGACCCCTGCCACCTCTCGGTCATAATCTCGTGCCACATGACCAATCTGACCACAGTTGTAGCAGAACGTGAGTAGTTTGTCATAGGTCAGGTGAACCCTAATTGGTTCCAGGAATTCCCGAAACCTTAAGAGCATTGACTCACACACCGGACGATCAAGGGTCATCCAAAATCGCACCATCACTGCTCCTCCCCAACAAGAGCCCATTGATCACATGGAACGTCCACGCATTTCCCTAGTGCAGCTCCAATGGTTTCTCCGGTTGACCCGGTCCCAACCAATGGTGGCAGACCCTTGGCGTGGACCCAAAGTTGTAGACAATATAGTTTGGGGAAATCCCTTTCCATTAGATCAATGTCCTCGAGCGGTAGTGGTTAGCCATCAAAACACCATGGCTCATTCTTACAAACCCATACCCGGGCCTCCTGTGATTCAAAGTAGAAGCGTAGACTCCCTGTTCGAGGTCCTTAATCACAAGCCTCGACGCTGACCAACCTCATGCCCTAGTGATGATCCTTAGCATGAAGTCCTTTCGCGGAAATCGTGGAGCTAGGAGTTTCCCAACCATGTCAAAGCTTTGACGGGCAAGAATTGTAGGGTCCACCGGAGTGAACGGGACCATAACATCGGTGTCTTCCTTCTCCATGGAGCAAGCCGAGAATCCATTTTGGAGGGTGGACATGTGTGACGACACCACCCGTGGGGGATATGGGTCAAAAGGAACCGGAGGAAGGTCCCCCGAGAACACCACAAGATCGCCGTAGGCGACGTCATGACTGATTGAGATGGTCAAGTTGGAGACAGTGGTAAGAATGTTAGAGCCTGTAGCGGTGACGGACCCTCCATCCTCATGGAAAATGGACCATCATGAGGTAGAGGATTGCTCGCCGGTAGCATCAGTGGCTGTGAGGCTAAGGGTAGAACCCTGGATGGGTGACCCCTATTCAGTTTGGCCGACAAAGACGTCGTCAAGGTGCGGCCAGGAGAGAGAAGAGAACCAAGGAAGAGTTCATCGAGACGATGAGTCCACAAATTGACTGGCACCGAAGGGAGAGAAGAGGAGGCTACTTTCGGTTGCCTCTTCCTCCTTGTTTTTATCGGTCGGATGATCTTTAAAGAGAGACATGAGATCATGATGAGCCCATTTGACAAGGTGGTGAGGTGGAGGAGAGGTGGTGACCATTATTTGGGTGGGCGGCGGTGTGGTGGCTGAAGTAGTAGGCAACAACACGATGGCTAGTGATAGGGCTAGAAAACGAGAAAGCCTCTAGAAAAGTAGGACACATGAAATCGTGGCATTTTTTTTCTAATTTAATCCCACTCCACACTTTTAAATTTCATCATTTTATTCGACTTTAATAATACTGAAAAAATAATAATCTCATTAATAAATATAATATTAAGCATGTAACTTTAAATTTCATTTTTTCAATTAGCTTTGACAATTAGTTAATGAAAGCTAATTATGTCATATATTGTTCATCATCTCCTTCTTTTTCTAAGAGCGCCCACATCAAGAGGGGCAGAACCTTGGACCCTGAGGCAGAACCCTCTGCTGACTGGACAGGGTTCAGGGTTCTGCCCCTCTAAAAAAAGTGTGTTGCACATCAGAGAGGCTTGTATGGGGGGCTTGATTTTCAGAAATGATGACTATGTAATTAATTAAGCTTTTAACTGAATTGTTAACGTTATTTTTAAATCGAAAACTACTAAATAAAATTTCATTAATAGAAATAAAAGTTCATTAAAATAAAATGCAAAAAAAAATAACTTAAAAAAAGACATAAAAAAATACATTATCAGGTATCCCCATTAACGTTGTCGAGTTGTTTCTGAAGCTTTTTTATTTGATGCATCCATACATGCATCATTTCCAAATGTTGCTCCTTCTGTTCCGGGTCAAAATCGGACGTGTTCGCAATCTTCATTTCTTTAAGTTCCTGCATATATTTATCAATTTTCTCGTCAATCTTCACGGCAAGCTTCGCCATCTCACACCTCCCCTGATCCATTTGGAGAATATACGATGCCCTATCCGGCAAACTCTTCCCCTTCCTCTTTGCGGCCTTATTTCCAATTGGGCGTTCTCGTGGAGGCGGCATGCCTGTTGGGGAACTTGGAACCACGAGTGGGGATCGTGGACGTCGGGTTGGGGAACTTGTACCTCCCAACGGGGAAGTTGAGCCTCCTGCTGGTTTCTCGTCACCACTTAAATGTGTGACATTATCATCGTTGGTGGGGAGTGAAGCGGGCGGGGTTGTGCTGCTATAACTGCCGGCCTCGTCCAATCGTCGTCGAACTATCCCGACTTCTCCGAGTTCCGCTACCCATAACTTGTCGTCGTTTTCTAAGGGCTCTATCCAATGGTGGAGCTTGAAAATCTTCGGCTCGCCTTTGATATTTCTTGACGTGGATTCGATATTGTTCCATCACCCGCTCCCTAAACTTTTCTTCGTTCCAGCCGCTATGACCGAGCTCTTTCCTCTCCTTCCTCATGAGTGTGATATACCGCCTGACTCTTCCAGTACTTTTGTTGAAATGGCTCTTGACGGCTTGCAGCGTCCACTGATCGATTGGGAAATTCCCAGCTTTGCACAAGCGCCTCCTCACTGTGGTCCAGAACGTGTTCCCATCTTGAGAGGTTCCGTGTATGGGGTCGCGTGTTGTGCGTCGCCAGGCATTGATCAGGAGCAAATCCACTTCAGGAGGCCATTTGGTTCGTCTTTCTGCAGTCTCCCGGGTGCTCGGTCCCACTAATGATGAAGTAGACGACAGTCGGGTTCCGGTGGCGGCCGACACCGAGAATTGTTGGTGGCCAAAATAGTTGACCCCCATGTTGAATTGGTCGAACAGTGGGCGTGTGAAAACGCTAGTCACCGGTGGAAGATGACTAAGTGGATTGGACGGTTGGCCCGGTTGGTAGGCCGGTTGTCCCGGTGGGTAGACCGGTTGTCCTATTCCACCTACGTTGACAATTATATTTTAATTCAAAGTACAAATGGATAATGCAAACTTTGATAATTGAATGATTAATATTTTATTTAATGAAATGGATAAAATTATAATTAACTTGGCCGAAAACAGAAGTCATGTATTGGTTGAACATATCAGGGTTCTAACCAACGGTTGGGGTGAAACCGGTTTGCAACATCTGTACATAGTTCGCCTCGGGTTGATTGGTGGTTGCATCTTGTTGATTGGTGTTTTCCCCTTCTTGATCGGTGTTGTCCTCCTCGTCCATATTGAAAACTGGGTGTTCTAGCGGTTGAGTGAAATCGTCGTCTGACATTATCGATCGGATTTTGCAAAGACGGTATGAATTTGAGAGAGTGAGGGGAGAGAATATGAAGTTTGTTGTGTGGATTTGGTGAAATGGGGTGAGGGGTATTTATAGTGTTGGAGAATTGATTATTTAATTGTATTTTGTATTTAATAATAAAAAAACTGATATAGCCGTTAAACAGACTGTTGCTGAGCAACAATCATTTTTTTTTTGGGTTGGACACGTGGCAGGCTGCCACTTGTGGAAATAGAGGCAGAGGGGCATCGAGGTAGTGAGGATGAAATAGTCCTCGCGCCCCTCTGCCCTGAACCCTTCCATTTCTCCCCCACGCCCCGCACGCCTCGCACCAAACGCCCCCCACACCGGACCGGACCCCGAACCCCGAACCTTCCCCTTCTGCTCCTGCCCTTGCCTCGCCATCAAGCCCCGCACCAATGTGGGTGCTCTAAGATCCCAAATGACAACGAGCATGTAAACCATGTTTTCAAACAAGAATTTGGCGTTCTTTTTCGTCTTCAGCACCACAATATTGTCGATTTTCTCGACTACTACGATGATCAAGGTTTGTAATCTAGACCAATTTTCTTACCGACCAAATAAGTTATAGGGTTTACTCCATGTCCTAACCTCGTACTACACTTAATTGTCAAATCCGCACCCAAGCTTTGGAAAATTGTCAAATAGTAACGAATTTCAAAACTGAATTATTAAAAATCAAAAAGTACTGTTTAAATTGACTTTTTCCGTGAACAGTGAATCAAGTGTTGTCCACGTGACTCATTTTATAATGGAGCTTGTGCGAGCTGAGGTCACGAAGAGATGAAATTCGAAGCTTGGACACAAAGAGATGAAGTTCGAAGAGCTGAGATGAAGAGATTAGGTCACAAATGGATGAAGTTAGGCCAAGTTAACATCCGTAGGAAGAACATATTTGAGGGTAAACTCGACTTTTCACTTGTCCAAGTTAACGTCCGTTTAAAATTAGGAACAATTGGCAATTTCAGTTAATTGACCGTTACTACATGACAATTTCAATTGTACATGGTTTGGATTTAACAATTTCTGAAAGTTGGGCGTTAGGACATTGAGTAACCCCTAAATTATATAGTATTTTACACTAATCCATAAAATTAAACAGTGCCAAGTTTTTATTTCTTTGTTCAATTTTTTTCTTTTCATGGTTAAACCTACGTTCTAAAAGAATTGCAAATATGTATTGTTTATTTGCACAAAAGAATAAGCATTAATGTTCCGCTACGTTAACATGAGTGCAATAGTTAACCAACCATTGAAGAATGAGATTATTAGAAGGAATAGAGAATCATATAACTTGAGTTTAAATCTAGACTAAAATATAGATAGGTTAACACGAGTGCAATAGTTATATGATTACAACCCCGAGAGTTAGAGGAATTCTCGAATCTAGTGCTTTGTACCTTTTTAAATTCCTGAATTCTCGTTGCCTCTAGACTAGTATTAGTCGCAAGCGTAAAACGAATCCCCGATAAGTTATTCATCAAATTATAACTCCAGCAATGCTTTAGATCACTTTAAATTTCTGATTCAAAATCATTGTTGATATTATGTTCTTGTTTACTTCCGAACTTACTTTATTGTGCATTCAATTAATCATTTTCTTTCCGGAACAAACTAATCATTATTTAAATGTAGCTTGAGTAACAAATTAATTAATTAAAATGTTTTTTTAACTGCTATCTTGGGTACGATAATTCGAACTTAAGACCGGAATACTAGTTGACAATCAGTAGGCTTGCCGCGCCCATTATGTGGTTTAATTCTCAGTGCGTCAAATGGCCTCCTCAAGGGTCGTGTCCTCCATCCTCTGGTGCATCTCCAGGTCGAACTTCCCAACCCTAATCCCATGATGACAAAGGACATGGGACAAAAAGACCCCTATAAGAAGCGACAACTTAACACTGCTGGCTGAGAGAGGTTGGCCGAAAAACCAAAGGATTGGCGCCAGATCTTCGTCTCCCGATAGAATCCCCACGATCGAGAATGCAACGGGTCAAGTTGTGCCTCCTTATCCACTTTAGCAACACGTCATCCCTAGAGCCAATAAATCCATGTCGAACTCCGACACCACCATATCCCGTCCCTGTATCCTGTTGTCATCTCACCAAAACCAGCCCTCTCTTTTCCCTCATTTGCCTCATCCCAATATGTTTCGATTCCTCAACTCCAGTCCTGTCCGACCGTCGCATTAGACAAAGACTCCCTTCTCTGCCAACCTCAATTTAATGTTGAAAACCAGACCATGAGACATCCTAGTCGCCAAAAACTCCTCTGCCATTCGCCAACCGTCAAGGAACAAAACTCCTTTCTCACAACCCTTGTCCACCTCGAAAACCCAAACCTAGTCATCATTGTCGGTCATAGAACGAAAAACCTAATATGTATTAATATAGTGAATGAATAATATAAATAAATGAGTTATTTAATATTATTAATGGCTATATGTCATAGTATAATATACAATGAACCAAATGGTGAAGGGAAAGGGTCAATTAGAACGAAATAGAACTAGTAGAAGTCATGATGTTCGATGAACAAACATAACAGTCGTTTTGGCAGAGTGGCAAGTCGATAGAATTACGCGGCGAGAGAGTTGGGTTTGCATATTTGGACCGGTCAGACAGAGCTGGCCTCCCCCAAACCCACCTGGTTTGACCTTTTGGGTTGAAAGTTTGATCAAGTATTAATATGAATAAAAGTCCGGGTCTAACATGACAAGTGGAAGCCAAGTTTAAAATGGGAATCCAAGTCAATAGTAGCACTTGCTCTTTCTCAATGGCCACCTTTACTCATGTCTTATAAATTTATAATACTGCTACACACTCTACATCTCAACGATTCATTTAATTTCAATCGATATTAAAATCATCAATACTGCTACACTACACCCGATTGGCCATTTTGCCAAGAAAGCTGGGTCAGTGCCTTCTTCGTGTGGTCGGCTCAAGCTCTTTTGAATTACAACAGCCTCTGGGTCCCACAAACGCGTTAAAATTAAAAAAGAAAAAAGAAACTGCTAATTTCCTCCCTCTTTCCCCTTTACTCCCCTAGGCTGAGGCTATATATATACTCTTTCTCTTCCTCTTCTTCTCCGCATCCTCACATCGCCGTTGTTTCTTTCTCCATACAGTTTCTCTCCGGCTTATGTCTCAGAGGCCCACTGTCCCTCACTCTTCATCTGTCCTCCATTCCCACCTCTTCGTCTCTTCTAATCTAATCGCTCTTTCTTTTGATTTCTCCTAATCCCCAATTTTCGAGAGATGGGTGTCAAGGGTTTTGTTGAGGGAGGCATAGCTTCTATCATTGCCGGATGCTCCACCCACCCGCTGGATCTTATCAAGGTCCGAATGCAGCTCCAGGGAGAGGGAAACCCGGCGGTCCCCAATCTCCGCCCCGCTCTCGCCTTCAACCCCAATTCCGCCGCCGCTCCCGGATCCACCTTCCACGCCCCTCCGCCTCCCCCTCCGCGTGTTGGTCCTGTCACCGTCGGGATCCGGATTTTCCAGCAGGAAGGCGCAAGAGCGCTCTTCTCCGGGGTCTCCGCCACCGTGCTTCGCCAGACCCTCTACTCCACCACCCGGATGGGGCTTTACGATATCCTGAAGCAGAAGTGGACCGATCCCAGCACCGGGAACATGCCGCTTCCCCGTAAGATCGGGGCTGGGCTCATCGCCGGAGCAATTGGAGCGGCCGTCGGGAACCCTGCCGATGTCGCCATGGTGAGGATGCAGGCCGACGGAAGGCTCCCAGCGGCGCAGAGGCGGAACTACACGAGCGTGGTGGACGCCATATCGCGGATGACGAAGCAGGAAGGGGTGACGAGCCTGTGGCGCGGGTCGTCGCTGACCGTGAACAGGGCGATGCTGGTGACGTCGTCGCAGTTGGCGTCGTACGACCAGTTCAAGGAGATGATACTGGGTAAAGGTCTGATGAAGGACGGGCTGGGGACCCACGTGACGGCGAGCTTCGCTGCTGGGTTCGTGGCGTCGGTGGTGACAAACCCGGTGGACGTGTTGAAGACGAGGATGATGAACATGAAGGTGGAGCCAGGGCAGGCGCCTCCGTACGCGGGAGCGCTGGACTGCGCCGTGAAGACGGTCAAGGCAGAGGGACCGATGGCGCTGTACAAGGGGTTCATACCCACGATCTCGAGGCAGGGGCCGTTCACGGTGGTCTTGTTTGTGACATTGGAACAGGTCAGGAAGCTGCTCAAAGATTTCTGAAGGATCACATAGATGATGATGACGAAAATGAGAATAAATTTAGAGGCATAATTATTGTGGTAGATTGTTGCTTTACGCTATGTACTATTTAGGTTCTTGTGAGTTATGATGACTGGTTAGTAGGAAAATATCCTTTGCTTGTACACATTGAGAACATGAATCAGTATAGCTTATTCTGCATTTCAAATTGTTTCATGTATTGATTTTGAGTTTTGAATGAAAAACAAGTATACAAGAAAAAAAAGGTATTCCAATAATTAAATGAGATACATATTTAGAATGTCAATTTTGGAATTCTAATGTTACAGACAACATAATTTAATGACGGGGAGCACAAGTCTATGGAGGGTCCAGGGCAGTTGTTTGGTACATGGAGGAATAGAGTACAGTTTCTTATAGATATTTTCCTCCACAGCTTGAATGGTAGGAGTTGATAAATACAGAGGTTTATGACTTTTTCTCAGTCCTTAAAACCACTTTCAAGTATTGCAGTTAATGGAAGGTAAGTTTACTTGTGTTTCCCCTGTTTTCTTTTGCTTCTCTCCCTCGATCTTTATTTTTTTTCGTTCATCTTCAGAGTCTTCGTTCGTGCTTTAGGTTTGTGTTTCCGATGATCGGTTCGTATCGGAACACTCTGTTTATCGGATCCTGTTGGAGTCCTCGCCTTCACAACAGATCCTTACTGTCTTGTCGACCACGCCGCTTTAGGCCGCAAATCTGGAAGACCCTATCAGACCAGATCTGCTCGTCTCGCCTGAAGCGACTTGGGTGCGTGTCGACCGTTCTTTTCTCGTCCCTCACCAGCTCTCTGTTTTGTTGTTGCTGTTGAAGTCTAGTCGGAGCTCTGGCTACTCACCTGGCTCGTCTACAGGTGTGGCTGAGTTCTCGTTCTGGCCGGGAGATTTAGTTCCGACCCCAAAGCTAGACTTCCTAAAGTGACCTTCGTGATTTTTTTGAACTCCCCTTGTCGGTGAACAAAGCCAAGATCTTCTTCTCGTCGGCGTCTGGAACTCGGGTGGACAGGGTCGGGTTGGACCCAGGTCTGGGTCTTGGTGGGCCGGTGTATGGATAGGGTTGGATCTGATGTATCGAGTCGGCCCGATTCAAGGGGTTTCAGGTACAGATCCATCCACATGGGAGCTTTTCGGTTCGTCGTGTTGCCTTCTTTGCTTCTCAGGACCTTCATTTGGGGGAGTTCATGCTCGCTTGCCAGATTTGGTTACCGATCAGATATGATTTTGGACTCTTTCCGGGTTTGACTTCACTCGTGCTCGGTACTATTACAGACCTTCTCCTTCGGGATCTCGCTTGGTGTTGGCCGACGAGGGGTTACCAGTTTTGGTATTGGAACGCTAAACCCGAGTTCTAGTCTCGGATCCCCAGATAGTGGAGGGGCCAGTCTTCGGTCGGTGGTGTGGTGGTGGAAGTAGGTTGTTGTTCGGTCTCTCAGTGGTGGCATTCTGCTTCTCTCCTGGCTTTGGTGTCAGATCTGTCCAGTTTCAGGCTGGCTCGTGCTCGGTATAACTATAGGTCTTCCCCTTCGGGTCCTCGCTAAGTGTTGGCGTGTGAGGGGTTACCGGTCACGGTGTCGGAACATTCAGTTCAACTCCAGCCTCCGATCCTCGGAAGTGTTGATTTCTTGCTGCCTGCTTGTTGGCATGTGTTGGTCGGAAGCTCGATCGTGGCGTTGCCCTTCTATGTTGACTTTGGTGTCAGATCTGTCCGGATTCTGGTTGATTCGTGCTCGGTATAACTACAGGCCTTCCCCTTAGGGTCCTCGCTTGATGTTGGCCGACGAGGGGTTACCGGTCACGGTTTCAGAACACTCAGCTCAAATTCATCATAGGATTCCCGGAAGTGATGTCTTGATGCTGCCTACTTGGAAGTCTGTGCTCGTTCTCGGTAGAGATACCAGTCCTCCCCCTTTGGGCCTTTTCTCGGTGTAGGCTGGAATTGGGTTTCGGAGGACTGAGTTCGATCTCCTCTGTTCATAATTGAGCTGACCTTGGATGCGTCCATGTCGAGATTTCCGGTGCATTTATCTTAATCCGGTGCGGGACTCTTTTCTCGATCTTTTGGTTGGTGATTGTAGCGGTTCTGGTTTAGTCGCTCCTGCTGCTCTAACTCTTCGGCTCCCTCCTCTCTATCAGGTGAGGTGTACTTGTTCTCCTTTTCCATTGCTCTTCTCAAGTACTGGATTAGGGTGTAATAAGTAATGTTTCGGGTTTCATGGTTGGAAAATCCGGGTTCAAGACCTTCACTCGATTGCGCTTCATGGTTGTAAAATTCGGGTGTTAGACCTTTATATTTCTTGATTTTGAGCTTAATGTTTGTGAAATCTAGGTTTTAGATCCTCTTTGTTTAGTTTTTTTTATTAGCAAGGCAAAAATGGGTTGTTGAGGTCCCTATCATAGGAACGTTCATTCATTGTAAGTCTGGTTTGCTCCCATGTTAGAATGTCGAGGTTCCTTGTATAGAAACGATCTTTTATGTATCAGGTTATTTCTCTCGTTGGGACTGTCATGAAACTGAGCTGACATGTGAGCTGACATGCCAACGCTCGATTCACAGGTCTGTAGATAGACCATTTCATGTACTCCTTTTCTATCTTTAAAAAAATATAATTTAAATTTGTATTCGTTGATAAAAAAAAACATTATGTTTTTCTAATTGGTTATGATATTTTCCGTCCATTGTTCGAATCTTAATAAGCCAACCCCAAAAACTGGTATAAGGTTAGGATGAAACCGAACTCAACAATCACAGTAAAGTTTATCATTTTGTACCAGGCCTGTAAACTTTTTGAAGGAGGGGTTGTCATTTATGAATCTAATTCTTTGAACAGCTCTTGTTTGAGCAACCTGGATGGGTAACTGAAAGCAGTCTAATTCCCTATAACTTGTGTGTGTGGGGTTCTTAGATTCTCATTCTACTCCCCTCATAATATTCTATTTCCAATTAGACCCATAACTGGGAACCAATGTCGCATAAAGCTTCACCAACACCAATACCATGTTCTCTCTCTACAACATATGCCAGTTCTACACAATCCCTTGTATATTCTTTATTCCTGTATAATTGAATAAGGAAAGGTAAACATATTATTCGCTCCTATTCAAAGTTGATGAAACTCTTTGTGGTAAATCTTCCTACAATTCCCTATTATAATTGAAATCAAAGAAAATGTTTTCTATCCAGTGGCATCTTCTTTGTACCATGAGAACCTGACTCCATGCAAAATTAGCAAAAGTCCTGATGATCAAAAATGTGAAATTTCTGTTAGTCAAGCTAATCCAATAAAAGCGCTCGATGTGGTCGCATTTCATCATCGACTGGGGAAATAAGTGATTTAAGTGTGATTCTACAGTTCTTTCTCCTCGCTAGGTTCAAACATCTGCAGCGAGCTTAATCACTCATTGATTCAGATTAACACGAAATTGCCTGGCTAATCGCCGACTGCATTGTGAGAAGCTCGACGATTTAGAGGTAAATTAGAACTAATTGCCAAGTTAATTGTCGGCCGTAAGTTAATTCCACCATGGATGCTCTAACACTACAAATAACTCATATATAAAAGAAACTCTACTAACACAGCGCATATATACCAAATTCAACAATCTTCTGTGTAAATACTAAATAATGCCAATCCAATTCTCTCGTTATTATAATTTAAATCTTTCTACAAAAAGTATCATTCCAGATAAAATAATGAACAACTAAAACTTTCATTCCAATGATTCGGATTCCATTGTTCGTGGAACCAAACACAGTCCACAAGAGCCTGCCTTCCATGACCCGTGCTTTATCTTATAATATTCTGTCTTCATCATTATTAAGCGAACTAACTAATTTTGGAAGCGATCAAAATAATAACACTAGTCAGCAATAATTAATCTGCAACCTGCTTAAGTAAATCATTTGTTTTCGACCTGGAAAGTTCATGGAAACATAGACGCTTTGGTCTTATTATATTTGGTCTCTACATGTCACCATATGGATCTATGTCATCAAAACCAACCATCCAAAAATCAAATTTGACAATCACATTAGATTCACCACATATGATTCGAAAATTACCACAAACTTGAGGTCTAGGATTTTTTTTTTCCTATACAGAGTTCTCCACAGGATTTTCAGGACCAGTACAGTAACAATACCCATCATTTCTCTAGCGTTTGAGCAGAAAATAATTAATTTGATAATAATGCACAAGTTGGACCATAACGTCAAATTTCATGCAGTGTTGCACTGATTTCTACACCAAATAAGGGTCAGGGTAGTCATATTTGGCTTTGGCCATTGGACATAGGTTGTGAAACACTAATTAGTCAATCTCAAGGTCATCACGTGGTCTTTTACACTAATCATAATAATAAAAACATGTCATATGTGCTATGTGCATGTGGAGACATTTTGAACCTTCCAAGGATCTCAACCAGTCCGACCCTCAGTTTGGGGAAACAAATAAAAAAAAGAAGCAACTCTAGTTGGCTAATGCATCCACACTAGCTAGTATGATGGAGCTGGTTCAGGCTCACATGGGATGCATTTTGTTCTGTTCTTGAGGGTACATGCAATGCATTGTGAAATCATAAAAAATGATATTGGATTTTATATCATATATTTGAAGCACAATATGCCAATATTTAAGTATGACACTGTTGACTACTGAATTCCTAAGTTTCTACCATGGCGGGCAAATTTGGGAGAATGTAAAAATCCCCCATTAGTACCAAAGATAGTGCCTAGATAATGAACCAACTCAAATCAGACTACAAGTCTATACATTTATCAAATATGGTGTATGGTTGCTAAATTTTTATTGAGAAGAAAAAAAAATAGTATATTGAATTTCCATGTTTCTAAACAGTAACTTAATACTTAGTTGTGAATTTGTTTTTTTGGACGAAAGGTGTAATTTCATTAATTTAGGTTTCAACTACAAGTGAGTGCATTAGGAGTAAGTCTCTGACTACAAAATAGAAAATAGTCATCATACTGTATAGAGTCTCAGAAAGTCTCTTTACAAAAAAGTTCTTAGACTAATGATCCGATACAACCAGTGTTGGAAGTTCCATAAAGGTATACTGAAAATAAAAGTAAATTATGACGAAACCAATGATTGATGCTCAAGATATAGCCTTCATGCTCTATTCATTGTACTAAACCGGACATGCGATTATTGATTTCAAGAGGAGGTAGAGCTCTGTTCAGGGACCCCTCTCAAGACCAGGCCCTGGAGCACTGAATCCCTTTCATTCCTCCATGCATGCATGTTTGCTCGCTCTGTCCTAATTGTCCCAGGGTTCCCCATGTTTACTCGCTTTGTCCTGGACCAATGGGGGAAATGGGTTGGTGGCGGGTACCGTCATAGGCGGCGCAACGATGGGGATAATCGAGGCGTCAACGATGTGAGTAGAGGTAGCGATGGGGGAGCGGGTTCCACCGGTGGTTTGAGAGCAGGGACAGTCGCAAGAGGCGGTAGAGTTGTCACGTCGCCGAGAGCAGACGACGGGGCCTTCAAATCGATAGTGGACCAAAACCCTAGTGTTTCTTGCAGAGGAAGCTAGGGGTTGGTTCTTCAAAGGCGTCCCCGTTGAGCTTTACTCAGAGGTTCAGACGTACCGGGGGAAAAGGCAACGACTGTCGTAGTCAGGGGAAGAAGGAGAGGCGTCATGGAGGAGAAGGAAGGAGAGACCGGGGCGGTAGAAGAATTCTTAGCGTTTCTTCTAAGCCTTGGTTTAATGGCAGGCCTCTCGGCCGATGAGAGGCAAGGTGGAGGCACACGTGGGAGAGACTACACCAAGGCTGACTACGATGAGACTAGACCAACGAGAGAGCTAGCGACAGTCAAGTCGACGACATAAGTAGGAGACTCCATAGGCTTATAGGGTTTCTCTCGGGAAGGAGGAGATCTCGACAATCGCGAGAAAGGGAGGTAATTGTGAATTTGTTGATTGATGTTTAATGTTAGAATTTGTAATTTGATAATATATATTTTTAGTAATTAAAAATAGAAAAAATACAAATCATGTTAACTCCCGATAAATCTCCGCATACTTTTTGTCGTTCGACTAATGCCTAATGCTCTTTACAACCTTGACTACACAAGAGAGACCAAAATTGAACGATTTCCTTATATTATTCCAAAATTAATAACCTAGAACAAAATAGATTATTTTAAATAGCTATATTATTTAAAATGGTGAATAACTTTTATGAATTAGGTGAATGAAATTGGGTTTAAACTTTGAGGATTGATTTAAGTCTGTCAATTTAATAATCTGATTCTTTAGTGTCACACACATATTGGGTAATGGCGTTCCAAGGTTGTCAGTGTGGGCTTATCTGTCTCAGTTTTATGTTTTGTAAGCCCAAAACCAAGACCAAGCCCATTTATCTGAAGTTGTTGCTTGCTGATGAGTGATCCCTGATTGGAGTGTTTTTTCTGTTATACATAATGGGGGAGAAGGTTTTCTGTAATGAAAGGTATCTCTAACCCTTGTCGTATCTCTCCTATTCTAAATCACCCAAACCCTCCGCCAATTCCGAGTCGTCGCTGCAGAACCACCGCCGTGGTAACCTCCTCCTCCTCCGTCTGTTCTAGCATCACCAAGTTGCACTCTCGTCGATCCCTCGGCTCTGCTTCCCGTTCCGCCTATTTCCGGTAAATTTCTCACCCATGCTTCTTTCCTTCTTTTTTTTTTGAATTTGATGCTTTCTTACTGCTTGGTTTGTGATGGAACCATTAAATTAGGCGTTGGGTAGTGTTAAAGTCTCAATAGTCATCACCATTGCATTGGGTTCAACTTGAGAATCAGGACACACTTTGAAATGCTAGATTATCTTGAAATGTTACCTGAAGAGGATACCATTTGTTTTCTTTACCTGCAAATATGTGGGTTATCTTAGGTTCTGGTCGGCGTGTTATGATTTCCTATGTTTGTCTTAGGGTTGCTACTGTTTTTATTTTTCATATGATTATTCAAGTGATACATCTACTTTATGTTTCCTGTGATTGAATTTTTTTCCATATGATTGAAAGTGTTTTTCTGATTTAAATTGTTGAAAGCTTGAACCAGATATTTCTTTTCATATGGCGGATTCAAGTGAGATTCCTCAGTCTGAGCAATCTAAACAGGGTGAACCTCAACAGTCGGAGCAAGGTAAGACTCATCCACCATTTGTGTTTAAATTTCTCGGAATCATATTTGTATGGCTCAACACTTGTATTTTTGTTGGCTACAATAATTCATTTGATTTTTGTCCTTTGTGTTTCTAGTGTGCAGTTTTTTTAGGAAGCCAACAAAGAACAAAAACATTCGAAAACGAACCATAGATGAAGATGAAGATGAAAATGCAAAAACTGAAGGTTCAATGTTACAGAATGAGAAAAGACCTCAAAAAGTTGACAGTAAGCTGTTTTTTTCTACCGGACCATCGAAGCGCTCGTCTATCGAGTCTAACAAAGAACCAGAGAAACCAATATTTCATTACGAATCTTCTAAGGAAATTCAGGTTCAGCATGACAGTCGGGCAACAGCAACTCTTGAAACGGAGACCGAGTTTTCAAAAGATGCCCGTGCAATTCGTGAAAGAGTTCTCAAACAAGCAGAAGATGCTGTGAGAGGAAAAGCCAAGAGTTCTGGGGATGACAAGCTGTACAAAGGGCTTCATGGTTATACTGATTATAAGGCTGGGTTTCGAAGAGAGCAGACAGTTGCTAGTGAGAAAGCTGGTGGGTCACATGGGCCTCTTAGAGCTTCTGCTCACATCAGGACCTCAATGAGGTTTGATTATCAGCCGGATATTTGCAAGGATTACAAGGAGACTGGTTATTGTGGGTATGGAGATTCATGTAAGTTTATGCACGACCGAGGGGACTACAAGTCCGGCTGGCAGATGGAGAAGGAATGGGATGAGGCAGAGAAGGCAAGGAAGAGAAGGTTAGCTGTGGGAGCAGGTGATGAAGATGGAGATATTGATCAGAATGAGGGTGAGGATGACGACGACGACGATGCAATACCCTTTGCATGCTTCATCTGCAGGCAACCTTTTGTGGATCCTGTTGTGACCAAGTGCAAGCATTACTTCTGTGAGCATTGCGCTTTAAAGGTAACCACTTGATGTTTACTGATTGTCTAATATATATAAATTTTGATGTCATTGGCTTGATTCTATATGATTTTTCTTTCTTTTTTTCCTTTGGTTCAAATGCTGTTTTTTATATATAAAAAAGTTGGTATTCACACAGGAATAGATGTGTCCTAAAAGTAAAAATATGTGTTGAGAAAAGATAAATATATAAACATGACAGAAAATCTGGATTCATATTCTAGCTTTGTTTCTTCTAAGGATATCACAAATTAGAGCTTCAAGCTTCAATTCCAGTAGGAAGTAGCAGCTTATTTTTCTTATGAATGCTTCTATGATATCAAATGAACGTGACATGGAAGCAGTGATGGCTTACAACTTATGACCCGTTGTTTACCCCCCATTTCTGCATTTCTGCAAAATTGCCCTCTACTCTGCACTCCCCCCACATGCAATAGAAAAAAAAGGAAATACGGAGAATGTTGAAGTTATGTTTGTATATATAAGAATTGATGCAAACAAATGTGAAGTGGACTATGTGCATTTTCTTGAAAGTTGAAATGAGTTTGTTTCACATAAACCAGGTTGAAGAATTGATTCCATTGCTCCTTTTCAGTAGTTTTGTTTTTTTAGCTAAAAACAGGTTAGGATGGAACTCAGTCATTGTGTTTTCATTTATTGGCCTGTCATACATGTCTACAATGTTCATCTTTAGTACAATGCATAATGGTGTTTCATGTCCAGTGACCTTAAAATGCCATAAAAATATTGTAACTCTGATTTGTTATACTTTGAGTTTAGTTTAATCTGACACATACTTTTTGGTACACAGCATCATGCCAAAAACAAGAAATGCTTTGTATGCAACCAGCCAACGCTTGGCATGTTCAATACAGCTCACGAGATTCGCAAAAGAACGGCTGCACAGGCTAAATAATAGCTCCTTTGGTTTTCGTTCATTTGTTTCTTCGACTTGGGGATGATTTTTGTATCTTGATTGAGTTGAATTTTGTATTACAGAAACCCCAAAGCCGTAGCTGCGGTTCAGTTTATGAATATACAGTTTAGAGGTAGACTTATTATAGGTGCTTACTTTGTTCAATTCATTATATTTGGTACATCTTGAACATATACAAGAAAGTAGCCATTACATGAGTGGATGTGTAAAACTTTGATAGTGCCTTAAGAAAATGAGTTAGAGCACATGGAGTCATCTCCTCATTTGTCTAAGATAAAAATGTTTCTGTTGGCTGATTTATTTCTATTGTCATATAATCACTATTGTTGGTAGTTGTTTTGATCATAAAAACTTGGTATGGCTCTTGGGAGTAACTCCTCTTCCACAAAGCATTTAGTTCATGTATCCAGGGAAATGCTATCTCATTTTGATGCTAATAAAAACATGTATTCACCAAAGTTGGTGAAATGACAGACTTCATGTACTATCATGTGTTATATTTCAATTTGTTTTGCCAGCTCTAAATTTGAATGTTTACCAGTTCAGAAGGAAGAACAAGAATGTTGATTGCAATTGTTAAAAAAACTGACTTATATACTCAATACTGATATATTGACCATGAGAGAGCATGATGAGACAAAAGTAAAAATTAATTGCTCAGTTTGTAAATTTTATACCAACTTGTTTGTGTACAATTTTAATTAGTGAAAATGTTACATAACTATAACTAAATAGGTACAGATTTCATATACTTACAATTAATTATACCAACTTGTTTGTTTTTTTCATCTGGGCGGAAAATGATCATGTGCTTCGCACATGACTCTAATTTTTCAATCAAATGACAAAAATACTATACTCACTTGAGTTAGACTGATGGCGAATACCTCTACACGTCTAATAAACAAAACAAAAATACCCATATCAAAAAAAGGGCAATGCAAACCCTAATTACTGTTGGGCATGAAGATGGTCTTATCGGAGTCTTCAATCTATTACCCAATTTCATCAAGGGGAAACCTCAGATCAGTCCGATAATTTGATCTTTTTTCGCACGTAAAGACTGTCCTCACCTTTGTTTTCATGTCTTGACAGTCCACATTTTCGATATTATCAGATAAGGACAAAATCTGTAACAGAGCTAACAATAATATTAGAAAAATCTAAATTACACCTAACTATTATTGCACGTCCTACCAATAATTTGACATTTTTTTATTTTTTGATACATGAATATGAAAAAAATCATATTATTTTTCAATTATCCTTGATTATTTAAAAATATTAATTTTTTTCACAATTCTTTATTAATCTTAATTTAAAAAAAACAGTTTTATTTATTTAAATCAATTTTATTTATAAAAATCAATTTTTATTTATAAAAAAATAATTTCATTTTATTTTAAAAAATCATTTTTTACAAAAAACATTTTTAATCTCAATCTCATTCTTTTTTAAACATTTTCTTTTCAGTATCATTATTTATATTAAAACATATTAACAAATAAATAAAACCAAAATACAGTGAACATTTTTTTCTTCTTTTTTAATTATCAATCAACCTCAACGATTCATACGTCCTAACCCGATATGGCGGCGGAGGGAACGAGAAAGGAGCAAAGAGGAACAACTCCGGGAAAGGGCAGAACCGCCGCTCCATACGTCCTCACCCGATGTGGAGAACTCTGGTGAGCTCACGGAGAAGAAGAGAGAAAGGACATGGTTTAAATGAAGGTTCGAGAGTTTCTATACGAGAGGAAGGGTAGACTTGGTATTTCCAAAAAAAATTGGACATGTGAGCAACACATGTATTTTCCATCCAAAAAACCGTCAAGTTTAAAAGTTTGTCTTTTTTTGAAAATGGAAAGCGACTTTCTGTATTGACATAATATCGTGAAAGCTCAACGGTACTTACTTGAAAAACGACTTTTGTCCACTGTATCGAAATGGGGTTACCCCATTCATCAATTTGCATGGTTCCTTTGGGTTGTGGTCTCTATCTCAATTTGTCTCAGGTCAATCTTCACTGAACCAAACATTCACATGAAGCAACATTTGAGATTAAAATAAGCAGTCATTTTCTAAGTTCTAGGCTTGTGGTTTTGTCTTATTTGACCCAAATTCTCCATGCCCCTCATCGTGCAGATCCAGAGTGTAGAACGATTTAACTGATTTAACCCATATTTGTACAAGATATGTGAGTGTGCATGGTCTTTTAAACCTTCTCCGCCATCTCAATCAACATACCGACAGGTAGCTCTTCATACTTACAAAGACAATATAGACTCCCCGAAAGTAACCATTGTTCTTGGAATCAACCTTTGGCACCTATAGAATTACAGGACCAAAAGATAATATCATTCTTGGAATCAAATCTGAACCAACTTGAAAGTTAGAAATCTATGAATTATATACCTATATATTTTTGATATTCAAGTTGAAATTTAGGTTTTGATGCTTAAAAAAATGAAATACCAATAAAATACCACTAGGACTCCATGTTTAATCAAGAATAGAATAATAATCAATGGGCTGGTACAATCAGCGAAAACGAAGGTATAAAACCAAAACAAAAATCAGATTGAAAATATATACAATATGGATTGAAAAGGCAAGAAAACAGAATGCTTGAGATTGCTCAGTTAACCGCTCAGATTGACAAAAATGTCAACGTTTCAGCAGGAATAACCCTTCAAAAAACATATAAGGGTATCATCACAGCAAGTGCAAGTGCAACCTATGATACTAAACAGAAATGTAAGAACTCAAACGCAGCCATGGAATGCTCAGTTAACCGCTCAGATTGACATAATTGTCAACGTTTCAACAGGACTAACCCTTCAAATAAATATAAGGGTATCATCATAGCAACCGTTTCAAACAAATAAAACAAGATTTTTTATGAATCTAAGCAAAGAAAAATCAGAACCCAGAAACAGATGAACGAAACCCAGTGTGTAAGTGCCCTCATTCATGCTGATGAAGTTAGTAAAGAAGACAGGCGCTTTTTATAACCAGATTTAGATTTAGGGTTCTCAACCCTAGCTCAAATCTTCTATATGGATCCATACACCTTGGAACACAAGGCCCGTAGACTTCAATTTGGGCCGTATTACATTTACACTCTTAACTAGACATATTTTCTCATACAAGCCCATTTCTATTCATTCTACTCCCCTAACATCACAAAATTGTATTTTAAGAAACAAAACAAAATGTAATGCATATTTTGAGTAAATATCACCACAAGAGAAAAATAACATGCATCTATTAAAATAAAATACCAATAATTTGGGTATGGCAAATCTATTTCATAATTGGTGCGCAAGTCTCTTACCTTTGAAAACCTAGAGCTTTGCAATTTTGAAAAAACAACAGCGATGGACTCTCATCTTCCCTTCGATCAACGCCAACAAGGAAGCGATGGAAAAAATAGCAAGGAATCGGCGACTTCGAGTCATTCTACTCCAACTACCCATTTTGCTTATGTATCTCCACAGTCCGTATCGTCGGTTATGGATGACGTGACTATGGAGAAGGAATAGATCGTCTTCTCGGCGAGTCGAGGGGATGGAGTTCGACCGAAGAAAAGGGAGCTTGGAGGTCGCAACTCACAGGGTCACCTAATGGAATATCTTCGGGGGCCATTACGAAGGACTCCGACGACGGGGCCTCGGCCTCGAGTGGGTTGTGGGGAGATTCTGGGACCACGTCCGGCGAGATCGATCTCCTCTTCTCCTATTTTTCAGTGGGGGAGGACTTTGATAGACAAGGTGAGGTCGAAGGATCCGAACGAGGACAGATTCGACTCATGGCATACCTCATCGGACACAGACACATGACGGACGAACGGAGTATGGCGAGACGGGAACGTGGAAGAGGCAACCAGGGAAGGATCTCATTAGGGCTTCGGTGGAGAGGTTGGGCCTTTTGGCTCTCAAGACTAGGCCTTTGAGGGGGGGCATGGGCCTGATAGGGGACACGAGGAGGACTTGGGCCTCGGAGCCGAGACAAAGGGATGGGCCGGTGTTAGGCTTCTCTTCTCGGATCGAGATGAAGGCGGATCTGGGTGCCAAACCAAGGCCCGAAACGGGCCCAAATGGTGGGTGGACGGTTCGGAGGTCATCATCGGGCGGGTCTTTGAAGCTGGGCCAGTCCAGTTTTATTTTAGAACCGATTCAGGGGATACCGAGGTGGAAAAAAGGAGATGTTTTGGGGGATCTCGGGTCCAAGTTGGGCTCTATGCAGATTAGGAGGTCATCGATTCTCCATCAAAAGTAGGAGGATGAGGGCTGAATTTTGTGTTCGCCTTGGCAACAAAGAAGCTCAACACCCGTACGTTCTACGAGAGGACTATGGAAAATCGAATGAAGGATCTATGGGGTATGAGAAATGTGGAGGCACGACCTTTAGAGGATGGGGTCGTGGCTTTCTTTTTCAGGACGACAAAGGAGCGGAAAAAGTAGTGACTGACGAACCGTGAGCTTTTTTGGACTCGCTGGTCATATTTACAAACATTAGGGCCCATATGCGTCCGAGGGACATGGCATTCACTCATTTCTCGGTTTGGGCGAGGGTGTCCAATCTCCCAATCGGTGCATGGAACAGGGAAGTGGCGTTCCGACTGGGAAATGCATTGGGAACTTTCCAGGCTGTGGATACAGATGCAGATGGGATGTGCTGGGAGACTTCATGCAGATCCGAATTTGGGTCGACACTCGAGTACCTCTCCAACACGAATTGTGGTTCCGTCTCACGGAATCCCAAGTACGCACATTGTGTTAGTCTTAGTGCCCGTAGTTCAATCCTAAATGTCCAAATGTATATATCATCGTTAGCAATAAAATTAAAGCGGCTTTATATTACTTATGTGTTGGAGTTATATATCGATGTGTGCTCTGATCTATGCCCACCATGCGAATAGAACCATAGATCGAGATAGATCACACTCGATGAGTCCCTAGTCAACAAAGCTTCACTAGAAGCGACTAGTATGAAAGATGGCTCTTTATGGCTTACGTTTTGTTAGTCATTGGAATGGGATTCCGGAGTCTGATCATAGATATCATGTGGGACATGATATTGGACGACCCGCCCTGAATATGTGCCATAGATTAAGTCATGAACATATTCAGTGTTGTAGCTTGTTATGTATCCTTAGACCAAGGAGTCTTTGTGATCGCTATGTAGTCAACAACTGAGTTTGACCTGAGCCTAACGTTGGTCGTAACAGGGCTTCCATAACGGCCAGGATTGGCTTGGGGACGGGCTACATGAGTGACACGAAAGACGGCTAAGGGATTTATCCCTCATACTAAGGTATGGGAAAGATATCGGTTCTCGGCCGCTTGATTGAGAGTGACTGGAAGAATAGCATGGCCATGCACATGATACTGGGTATCATATCTTCAGTCATCTCACATATCAAGGAACGGTGATTGAGAATAATAAGGATGACGGATCTATGCCTTATCTCAATCAGGATATCGGAGATAAAAGGATAATGACAGGGACGACGGAAAGGTTAGAATCGACAAGGTCGATTCGTTATGTAGTGTCAGGCAATACTAAAGTCTCGTTAGTTGCCACTTAAATAGGATCAAGTAAAATGGGATTTTACGTTGATCTATTGACATGCATAAACCTAAGGGTCACACCGGAGGATGAAACTCATTGACACATTTATGGAGAATGGCCAAAAGGGAGTTGTCTCGGGACATGACCAAAACTGGGTTTTGGGTCATGTGCCCGTAAGTGAATAGGACTTTACGGATCGAGACAAGGCTTGGAGTCTTAGGATTGATTGCGTCGGATAATGTTGGACATTTCCGGTATGGAAGGCATGGAGGCGATGAACGAATCACGGGACCTCGTTGGAAATGGCCACGGGCCATGTTCCAAGAGGCCCATGAAAGTCCCATGCAACCAAGGCCCATGGAACTAATTAATCAAGTCTTGATTAATTAGTACTAAGTAAGCAAGACAAGGATTAAGGTGTTGGTGATTCACCACCTAACCCAATCTTGTCTTGCCATACTTTGTCCTATTTACACCTTACTTGACACCATACTTGTCCCATGCCTTTAGTTGGACAAGTATGGGTTTTGTTATGTTTAAGTCATCTTTTTTCAACATAACAAACACAAGACAAGAATAGGAAACACATTTTCTCTCCCTCTTCCATGGCCATTTCGGGTTTGGCTAGTTTCCACCTCCATTTTTGTGTTCTTGAGTCCTCAAAGAGAAGAACTACGTGGCTTTGATTCCCATGTGGATACGTAGGCGTGTTGGAGACTCAAGCCAATCATTCGTTAACCGGTGTTCTTGTTTTGGTAAGAAATAGTGCTGAATTTTTCTCTTGTGAATCCATTCTTTGTTAGTTGTTTCATGGTTTAATCGTCTCTTGGTTTTCATTGATTTTCCGCTGCGAGTTGGTTCATCTCCAACCCTACCTCGAGACCCAACACATTGCTGCACATCTCTTATGAATACCTTCCAGATCACATTTTTGGGTGTAGTTGTATTGTAAAACCCACTTCGTTTTTAAAAGTGTATTAAATTGCAATCTGAAACTTGGGGGTAGGTTTTTGCAACAAGTTTACTTTTTGGTGAAGAAAAAAGAAAGAAAGAAGAAGGGGGTTGAACCAGGCCAGACCAGACCCGGCCAGGCCAGACCCGGCCAGAGCAGGCCGATCCAATCAGCCCTCATCTTTGGGTCGTACAGCCCATGCTGCACATCAAGCTCGTTTATCCAGGCCCACATTTTGGACCCAACTCAGTGGGGCTTCAGTATAAAAGAAAAGAAACCCTAGGGTTTCAGTTGTGTTGTCTCATCCCTCTTAGCACACATCGCCGACCACTCTTCCCTCTCTCCCTCCCGTTCTCGTCGCCGGCCATACCCACCTCGACGGCCACGCCCTAACCACCACGTCCCTCATCCTCCCCGTCCAACCAAGCTCCCCACCTCCAGTTCGCACCACCGCCCGAGTTGTCGACCCTCTCGCCCCCTCGCTCCTCTCCGACCAGCCACCTCGCCGACCGTTCCTCAGATCCCCCGAGCCACACCTCGTCCCAAGCCTCCCTCTTCGTCTCTGACCACCACTGCCGCCTTCAACCACGCCCTGCCGATCTCTTCGTCGTCGCCGTGAACAACCGAAGCCAAGTCGCCGGCGCGTTCGACAGATCTGGGACAAAGCCATCGCGGCCGTCCAGATCTGCGGCGAGACTCGCCTTGATCCACCGCTTTTCTTCGCTTTAACCGCCGCCCGCCACCGTCGTCGTTTCCCCACGGTGAGCTTCGCATCGTGAGACCTCGGCGGGTTTAGTCACCGCCGATGGTCGGCCGGACTCTGAACCAAACCCCTCTCCGTCCCTTTTCTTCTTTCCCGTTGAGTTGGATCTGGGCAAGTTTGGAGCAACTTGGTTGAAACAGAAAAGTAAAGAAAATGTTTTGTTATTTTAAAACAAATTCAGTTTTGAATAAAAGAAAGGAAAAGAAATTTATGTTTAGAACGAAAAAAAATCAGTTTTAATTAAAAAGGGTTTGTTGTTGAACGTTGGAACGAATCTGGGATGGATTAGGAACCCTGGACCAATAATTTGGATTGTTAATCGGACTTTTACGGGACTAAAAGTGGAACGAGGAATCGGATACCTCGGGAATCGGGCCTCAAAACCTGCACCTCGGGATCCGTGCACTAGGAGCCGTGCCTCGGTTTACATGCATCGGGTTATGTGCTAGGGTGCTCGAACCCGATTCGTCGTAATCCCGCTTTTATCCGGTTCGCGTTTAAAAGGCAACATATTGAATTTTACTTTGGACCGTACCTGACCTGATCGTAAGTTTAAACTGTTAAAAATCCAGACTTGGACTTCGCCCGAGGAGACGAGGCTAGCCGGACAGCTGTTGATAGGATTATTTGTTCGTAGGAAGACCACAAGGTAGGGAAACTACTAAACTCCTCGTGCAATTTAATACCTAGTATGCCTATTAGGTTAATAAAATCGGAAAGGTCCTAGAATTGCATATAGGATGCGAATAACTAGAATAATCGTTTTTCAATTACTAATAACCGGACGTGTCTAGTATGCATGCTTAAGATGTGAACAACTAGTTAACTCGCTTTCAATACTTGGGAAATTGCTTTACTGGTAGAGAGGCCGTGATGAGCCTTCGGATTAGTTGTGTTTGCCTCACATGCATTGTTTGATTAGTTTAAGATGAATTAAGGGTCTAACGAAACTAGATAAATTGCATGATTGAATGATTGATTGAATGCTTGAATGATTGATTGGATGCTGGAGTGATTGAATGATTGAAAGGATGATCGAGTATGACTGATTGTGCCAAAGGGTACGATCAGGTGATCGATGAACCAATGGAACGTGGTTGGTAAGTATGATGGTAAGTGTGATTGTGGGTATGAATCCCATGTGGCGTGTATTGGTGAATTCATGAACTTCTAAGTTTGATTGTGCAATGCGTCGACCTGTTGGTCTCTTGTGTTTGGTTGATCCGGCGGGATATTGATTAAAGGACCCTGCGGGGCATTGATTGGTTGATCCTGCGGGATATTGATTAGAGGACCCTGCGGGGCATTGATTGGTTGATCCTGCGGGATATTGGTTATGGACCCTGCGGGGCGTCGATAGGATGATCCTGCGGGATATTGATTATTGGTGATCCGGTATGGTACCTGCACCGTTGAGGAGTCCGGTGTAGGATGAGATAATGTTTATTGTTGATACGGTATGGTACCTACACCGTTGAGGAGTCCGGTGTAGGATGAGATAATGTTTATTGTTGATACGGTATGAGACCTACACCGTTGAGGAGTCCGGTGTAGGATGATATAATGATTATTGTTGATAAGGTATGGCACCTACACCGTTGAGGAGTCCGGTGTGGGATGATAGAATGGTTACTTATTGATTCACCCAAGTGTATGTGTCCTGCGGGAGCATTACCTTGGTCCCTTATGACATATGGTCCTTTGGGGGCATTTCCGGGAATCCCGACGATAAGCGCCCCTCAGGGATTGTTACCGGTAACCCGATGCATGTGCCACCTCTGGACCGAGGGAAAATCTGATATGATATGAATACTCTTGTGGATCGGAGTATGGGATCCGAGATGACACAAGAATCTATTCGTGGGTTGGAGTATTGAGGATTTGAGTTATTGGCGTGATATTCACGAGATCCCATTTTAGCAGCTATCAAATCTTTACAACGCTTTTCACTTATTCTCCTGGAAGTTACTGTTTTCTTTGAGAATGCGATATTGATATTATCTTGTCTATTTTACCGCATTATTTTGGATTAAAAGCATTAATTACAATATGGCCATCGGGCTAAAGACGTTTATTATTAAATTGGAGGTTAAATAGTTTATGATTTTTCCCTACTGAGCTAAGCTCACCCCTATTTGTTTTATCTATTGTTTGTACAGGTGTGCTTGATGAATAGTGGATTCGAAGCTCGGGAGCTTCGGGATAGTCTGGGTGTTCTGTCTTAGAGACGTGGTGGGTCTTTATGTCGAACCCTATGTTTTTACATACTCTTTATGGAGCTTGACTCCTTATTTGACTTTTGGAACCTTTTATTTGAGTAATCGTTTGGAACTTACTTGAGTTTTAAAGAGAGTTTATTATTATTTTATTGTAATCTATTGCTAAATCAAGTCACATCTCGAGTCCGACAGAATCGGATTTGGGGCGTGACATGTACGAGGCACCTCTTCTCGTCTTGTCTGGTGAGTGGTGGAATAAATGGACCCTCCTTGAGATCTCCCGCATATCCTTGTACGACCTTAATGAAGGCCAAACATGGGGAGCCGATATTGGGGACGAACTGGGCATATTTGGGAGGAGCGTCAGGAATGTCAGCTCGTCTATTTGTCCCAGTGGCTCCAGGTAGTGGGAAGAAGTCGACTAGGGGAGGAGGGTCATGGGTAGTGGCTGAACAACCACGGGTGGTCCGATCCTTTCTGGATCCACATCAGTAGAGAAATCCCACATCAGTCTAGGCAGGGGTGAAACGGCTGGTGAGGGATGATGAGGAGGTGGACTCGGAGGTATTTACTCGATCGGATGGAGCATCATATGCGGCGGCGGGGGGCACAAAGCACCTTCGCCTCGAGGAATGAGTCTGAGGTGGTCTAGAGGGGGTCGACCAGTTGCATTGCCCCTTTGGACGTACGGTGGCAGCGGTCCCACAAAGAAACGACATGGTACTTCCCTAACTGCTTGTAGGTCAGCAATCTCGTGTTTTGGAGCCCTGCCATTATCAGTCAAGGGAAGACGACGCACACTTACTATTCGGGGGAGTACTTTGTCCACGATTACTTTTATCTGGTAAGGGGTCTACTCTATTCTAGCTTCCCCCAGTCTGGATTAGCTGTTTCGGTGTCGTCAGACGCTACCGCAATATCACCTTCTAGGCACTTCTAGGAGGTAGTCGGTGACTTGAGTGCTGTAATTTTCTGTTTGAGTATCCTCCTTTGTAGGAACTCGTTTCATTTATGTTTTCTCATTTCAGTGCTTTATTGCTATTTTGCTATGTAAACACTCGTTATTTATAATATCAATCGTTCATTCTTAAAATAATAATAATTTGTATATGATTCAGAATTTGTTCCTGAGTGTTATTTTGGATTTATTTTCAACTATATATAGGAAATTAAGGAACCATGTTGATGATTTAAACCAAAATATCAATAATTTATGATTTGCTGAAAGGTTTTAAATTAATGTAAAATTAAATATACTAAAATATTATGAGTGAATATTCATTTTGCCTTGAACAATTGTTATAGGGAAAACACCAAGAAACAACTATGGTCCGACTTTATAGCTCAAAATACAGCTATAGAGAATTTTGTCGATCAAATCACATCGTCCCGAAACTTCAACTTCAAAAACCATAAAAAATTGTCAAAATTTAGACGGCCCGTTAACAGCGTAGGTGTAAAGACCAAAATGCCCTCAGTTTCAGTCATAACTCTATAGTTGTATTTTGTAATATAAAGTCAAACCATAGATGTTTCTTGGTGTTTTCCCATCACGCGGTTAACGGGCCGTCTATTTTTAGACAGATGTTTATGGTTTTTGGAGTTTAAGTTTCTAGACGATGTGATTTGGTCGACAAAATACTCTATAGTTGTATTTTGTACTATAAAGTCATACCATAGTTGTTTCTTGGTGTTTTCCCATTGTTATATGATGAATACCAATATTTCTATACCGTACATGATTTTCTTTAGGGGAAAGTACAAAAGCATATCCTCAAATGATGTTTTGTCTCACAAACTAATTTGTTATGAACTTTTTTGTATCATGTATATATCTAGTAGAAAGTCGATATCTCACCTATTAAGTTTTTGTTATGAAATCTCATTTAATTTAGAACAAACAAATTACCTCTCTTCTTTCTTTTTCTTCTCAATTTTCTCCCTCTGAGCATTAGTAGAACCAATTTATACGACAACAATTAGAAAAGTATTTTACTTTCATAGTTGAATTATATATATCAATCATGAAAACATCCGTACAAATCATTGAACGAACAACACAAAATAATATAATTCTCTTACATATATATTTTCATTTATTATTAAAAAATTATTAACTAAACACCCTGAATTATATTTCAGTTCTACTTCAAAAAAGAAAATGAAAATACACATGATAAAAAAAATTCACGGCTGATTTTTTTAGACGAAATGCCATATGGAGGTATGTTTTTGTAATTTGTCACTTCCATTATAAATATACTTGGATTGGACTAGAGTGAATAAATAGTGTTAGGGACCTAGGGTAAGAGCAAGAACAACGGGTCGGTCCTGAGGCTCGGCTCGCATTCTTGCGGGCCGCGGGACGGCTTTTACGCGGCCCGCGTCCCGCAAAAACGCGGGTCGGGCCGCAGCCCGCACCCCTCGTCCCGGAAACGCGGGCCAAGCCGCAGTCCGGGCTCCTCGTCCCTTGCCCGACTCCCCTCCAATGGCGTGGCGCCACGTGTCCTGCATCAGAAGAAAAAAAATCCGGCCGTTTGAAAACGGTCAGAAACGGTAAGTTTTAAAAAAAAAAAATTAAATCTACTACAATTTAAGCCCTATAAATACCCCAACCCCAACCTCATTTTTTTCACACCCATTCTCCAATTTCACTATCTCATTCCCACATTCTACTCTCTCCTTTCAAATATTATCGTGAAAAATGTAGGGCAACGCAGGGTCCCGTGCACAATCAGTTGGTGACGAAGTAGGATTCACCCCCGACGAAATAGCACGAGATTTGCAAGACATTCTAACGGACCCTCGTGAGAACTCCGCTTTCACGACATACTCACAACCGGGTTCGAGCTCAGGTAATCACAAACTAATTTTTATTTTTTTTTATTTTTTTGATTCATATATTGTATTTTTTTAATTCATTTATTGTATTTTTTTTAATTCATTTATTGTTTTTTTTAATTCATTTATTTTCTTGTTGTTTGATTCATTAAACCAATTTATTTAGAATACTTGTGTAATAAAAGTTTTGTAATTTCATATTTCCAAAGTCAATTCCGCCCACAACAATTCCAAATGGAGCCACATTTCCAAATGCCGCCACAATTTCAAATGCCGCCACAATTCCAGCTTCCACCTCAATTCTCTAACTACCCCGACCACCCACTACCCGACGTAGGCGTCACCCATAGGTCGAACTCATCCTCTGCCAGACCTTCCCAACAACGACCCCGAGCAGCACAGGATCCGAGGTTATGAACTATTGAGGAAGACCTACACCTCATAGAGTGCTGGCTCACGACTACAAAAGACGAGATTAATGGAAACTCTCAAGCCGGAACACATTCTGGTGCACTATTGAGAGGAAGTTTAACGCGACCGGAGGTCACCGCCACTTCAACTGGAATGCAATCAAGAAACGTTGGGCCAGATGCCAGTCGCAGACAAGGAGGTTCCTCGGTTATCTGAAGACCTCCAAGGCCGAGTACCGCAGCGGCTGGAACCACGAGGACCACATAAAAAATGTGAAGGCTATGTGGCCGGTTGTACCGAAGGCAGAAAGACCGAGGGACCACCCGACACATTTCGACCTGGATCATTGGGTTACCGAGCTTGAGAGCAATAAAAAGTTCGCTGCCGAGGAAGGCACCATGGGTAATGTCCGCCAACAAGATTGCCAACAACGACAACGCTTGGATGAGGTTGGGGCTTATAGCTCAACCCTACCCACAAGCACAAGGGACGATTACACACCTCTTGGTGGCGAGTCCCAACAACCATTATGGGCAGCTTCCGATCACAACGAGGGGATTGAGGTCCCTCTCAGCGACACACACCCCCTCCCATTAGGCCAATGCAAGTCCCCCTCAACCAACTCGCCGAACGCGACCCCAAGGAAAGAAGGCAGCGAAGGTATCAAAAAAGGTGACCATCCTCACGGTCCAAATGAGTGCCTTCGCAGAGATGGAACGTACAAGGCAGAAGGCAAGATAGAAAGGACCCGCATGATATCCAAGATAACCCAACAATGGGAAGCAAACTTCGCCTTGTACATGTCCATGAGGCAAACTAATACCTCCAACTACACCGAAGAAGATTTGGAAGACCACAAGTCGTGCAAGGCCCGACTGCGAGTAGTCTTGGATACCCTTGAAGGTGAACTTCAAGATTTTCGACGACAACAACCACCACCGTATGACGACCCACAAAATGATTCTTGAGCATGTATTTTTTTTTTGGGTTGTATTAAAAGGGGATGAATAAAAGTTAAAGTTCATTTTTATTCGTGTTAAATTTATTTCTTATTTTTTTATTGTCATTAATTATTATTTTTTCACATTTGTTCGTATTTTATATAATTTGAACGGTTTCTGATAAAGAATTAAATAAAATAGCAAAATATCTATTAATTAACAACTCAACATCCAGAGAGCATGAGAGCCTAACTGTGACCCTCTCATTGCATAATACCCACTATTCTGAGTCCTTTGTCCACGATTTTGTCTAATAAATACAAGGGACTAAAGACCTGGGACTCACCAAGAGCCTTAACGAGAAACTGAATATACGTTGACTTGTGGCCAAATGAACCCACAGGCCACAGGCGTAATTTTGGGTTTGTGAATCTGACTATGATCCACCTCAGGTCCTGATCACATAATTATCTCCGAACATAGGCCACGCGCTACGCCGTTTGTGGCTGCTTCACGACGAAGAAGACGACGCCGTTGTGAGGATAAAAGCGAGTGGGCGTCAATCCCGAGAGTAGGTTCCCAGCTCAGATTCCCAGAAAACAACCTGGAAAGCCAATCCGCAACCTCGTCATATAACCTCATAGTCATCTCTGCTCTTTCTTCTTCTTCAATCACATTCACTCCGTTTCTCTTCTCACTTTCACTGCAGCGCGACAATGACGTCAGAGGCTCTACCCAGAGACCAGTACGTGTACCTGGCGAAACTCGCCGAGCAAGCCGAGCGTTACGAGGAGATGGTGCAGTACATGGAGAGTGTAGTCACGCGCTGCGCCACTCCAGCCGCCGAGCTCACCGTGGAGGAGCGCAACCTCCTCTCCGTGGCGTACAAGAACGTGATCGGGTCTCTTCGCGCCGCCTGGCGCATCATATCCTCGATCGAGCAGAAGGAGGAGGGTCGCAAGAAGGATGAGCACGTGGGTCTGGTCAAGCACTACAGATCCAAGGTCGAGACGGAGCTCTCCGAGGTCTCCGCCGGGATTCTGAAGCTTCTCGACTCGCACCTCGTCCCCTCGGCCTCGGCCAGCGAGTCTAAGGTCTTCTATTTGAAGATGAAAGGAGACTATCATCGTTATTTGGCGGAGTTTAAGCTTGGGGACGATCGCAAGACCGCTGCCGAGGAAACCATGATCGCCTACAAGGCTGCTCAGGTACTTTAACTCTCGATTTTTGAGACTCAATTTTCTTATTTTATACTTTCAAATTTTGAATAGAGAGTTTAGGGTTTAAGGATTGAACTTATGCTTAGCGCTTGAATGTTTGGATTTAGGGAACAGCACCAAGAATTCTATGGATCAGGACCCTTGTATACAAGGGAATCATGCTTCCTAACCTATTTTGAGCTTTGTTTTCGTGATTCTAACCTAAGTTTAAATTTCATTGTATTTTTCAACTATGACCTTTACATTTTTTTTGCAGTCATTTGTCGTCAAAATTAACAGGGACGATCAGAAAATGTTATTCCGTGCAAAAAAGGGAAAGCTCATAGTTGGGAAGTGAAAAAAAAAGTCAAGCCCAACTTTTGCTTATTGATTTTTGTTGAGGGCATTTTTGTCTTTTCCCATCCAAAACTAACGTCCTGTTAATTTTAACGACACACGATAGTCCGTGCAAAAAATGTAAAAGTCATAATTGAGAAATGCAGCGAAAGGTAAACTTAGGTTAGGATCGCGAAAACAAAACTCAAAATAGGTTAGAAACTGGTTTCCCTTGTATATATATATGGAAGTTTTTGCTTTTATCTTTGGGTAATGTCCTATGGCATTTCTGATTTCCTGAGAACAAAGTTCAAATCATCAGTAATTGTATTTTAAGGGTTGTTACCTGTTAATGGGTTTTGCTGTTTGTTGAAGAAGAAATTGAAAACAAAAGGTAAAATACACAGACTTGCGGTCCAAGAAATTGAAAACATGTTGGGTTTAATAGATTTTGTAAGTATGGGTGATCTATACACAAGGGCAAATGGGTTTGTATTGGGGGGAAGACTGTAAGACGATTTGTTGGTTTTGTATTGATTTGTGTTGCTAAACCGGATCATAGTGGCATATCTTTTGCTTATCTTCTGTAGTGGTGTTTTAGCAATCCGGCATCTCCAATTTATACAAGTAATAGCTTACAGCAATCATGATTCTGTTTTTGCATTTCTATCCATTTGGAAATCGCAGTTCAAATGTTAGTTTTTGGCTGATATAGTCGTCAAGTAATTACAGATTCCTGCATAAGTTATATATTTGGATGCTCTCCCTCTCTCTACTGATTTACTCGTTGATGGTTGAAGGATATTGCACTGTCGGATCTATCTCCCACACATCCCATAAGGCTGGGGCTGGCACTCAACTTCTCTGTGTTTTACTATGAGATTCTTAATTCATCCGAGAAAGCCTGCAGCATGGCAAAGCAGGTAAATTTTGAATTTCAAGTCGATGAAGTTTGATTATATATTTCCACATTTGCGCAAGTTTTAGTATAACTTGTTATTTGTATGCGCAGGCCTTCGAGGAAGCCATTGCTGAACTGGACACGTTGGGTGAGGAGTCTTACAAGGACAGCACTCTGATCATGCAGCTCTTGAGGGACAACCTCACTCTTTGGACTTCAGATATGGTCAGTCCTTGCTGTCTCTATACATCATTTGTGTTTTGTAATGGACTAAGTGTGCTGAATGCTGATTCACCATTTTCACCACCTGATCAAAATGTTAAATGAATTGCAGGATCAGATTGATGAGGCTTAAGCTGATGGATGGATTTGTTCCTTGAATCTCATGGTTATATGTAATATGCATACGATTGATTGATGCATCCTACATGCGTATCATGTACTCATGATGGTTTTTGTATTCAACGTGCTCTGCTTTTAGCTTCTTAATATCTCAACTTGGTTCTAGCAGAGCATTAACTCGCAACTCTATGGATCCAGCCAATGCATGATTTTTCAGATCATGTACAAATCAATCTTCAGGCATTTTGATTTTCTCTTCAATTTCTATTGCATCAACATCATCTGCCTGCAGGTTTTAGCTCCATGTTATTGTTTTTGTTCACAATATTCTTCTAATAACCATTGAAATATGCAATTTAGTGTGTGAATATTCAATGTTCACAGTGAACATGGCTCGTATTAGGCTGCCACTATGTGAGTACATAGGTGTTGGTCCAACACTTCTCTCAAATTTTCAGGCTGATATGCCATTCTTGGCTTTTGTTGTGACCTTATTGACTTGGTCTAATATGAATTAACAAAGTTTTGATGACTATATGCTTTATTTAGTCATAACCCATTGTACTTCTTGAACATCACCACCATGGTTCATTTGTTGAAGTTTTTAGTTCAATGTTGGAACACAGTTAGTCAATCAGACAAAAAGAGACCTCTATGCAATGATCTCTCTAGGAACCCTAAGCAGCCCAAAATTGGGAAAGGAGGTATAAAGGGCACTCTATGCAACACTAATCATTTGATGTTTGGGTCTCTCATCACTCAAAGCCATACAAGGACCTAAAAATCAGACCCTAGAGTCAAGATGGGAGATACATAGACAGTGGTTGCTAGAATGTCAGGAACAAGGGTATACAAGGTGACCCAGAAATGTGATTGGATCATTCATGTCATGTGGACAAAAAGGTTACAATCCCCCCAAACCCCAAATTTACTAGGTACTATTCTGGTCCAACCCCGTCATTGCATCTTCAACCCAAACTATCCTCTCATTAGTCATTATCATCAAGTTACAAACTAGTTAGCACTTAATCTCAATATTCTCTTTGACCTTCCTTCATGCATCACACCTTTTTTTTTTGTACATGTTATGTGTGTAAGGGTTGAGTTCAAAGTCTTAACTAAGGAAGCAGCAATGTACCAATAATTGAACTGAAGACCTTTCATATATATGAAAGTTATTGCTATTTGGCAGTCATTTAGAGGCCAACCAGGATATGATCTATGGAAAATAAATGTGTGGTCATTACACATGATCAAATGCTAATAGCTGTTAGCATATACTATGTCCATAGACGGTAATATTTATTTTATCACAAAAGCAAATTTATATTAAACCGCTTTTGAGGGTAAATAGGAGTAAAAACAACTAACCAACCACAACACCTAAAGATGATCAAACCAGAGACCATACCGTTTCACGCAGGAAGTCACCATAAACCAATCGCTTCACGCAGGAAGTCACCACTAAAACAAGGTCTAATACCTAAATTTAAAAATCATTAAGCGTTAAAAGTGAAAAGGTTTTGAAGCATCTAGGTTTAACCAACATGAAGCACATTGAGAAAAGACTTCTACCAGACGGTGGAGCTTGAACTCAGTCCTCCAAAACCCAATTCCATACAACACCGAGAAAAGCCCCTGAGGGGAGGACCGGTATTTCTACCGAGAACGAACCCAAACCTCCTAGCAGGCAACAACAAATCAATCTTCCGAAAATCCGAGGCATGAACTAGAGCTGAGAGTTCCGAAACCGCGATCGGTAACCCCTCGTTGGCCAACACCTAGCGAGGACCCAATGGGGAAGGCCTATAATAATACCTAGCACGATCTAACCCGAATCCGGAAAGAACTGACACCAAAGCCAATTGAGAAGCGCAACGTCACACCGAAAGGCAAACCAACAACCCTTCAAGAACTGTACCCTCTAACTGTCAGTCTCTGAAGCTCGCACTCAATCCTCCAAAAGCAATTTCGGCCAACACCAAGAAAAGCCCCAAAGGGAAGGACTAGTATCTCTACCAAGAGCGAGTCCAGACTTCCTAGCTACCTGAGAAAATCATCACTACCGGGGATCCGAGGCTAGAACTCGAGCTGAGCGTTCCGATACCGAAACCGATAACTCCTCGCCAGCCAACACCAAGCGAGGACCCTAAGAGAAAGACCTGTAATTATACTGAGCACGAGCCAACCCAGACCTGGACATATCTAACGCCTAAGCCAGTAAAGGAGAACGACACAACACCTAGAGAGACCCTTCTAGCCACGAACCAAGCTGCTGTCACGCGCACCCACACACCCCCCCATTTTCGCTAGAGAGTCCCTAACAATAGGACCCGAAGACCCAGAAAGGCTCCCCCAAAAATCGAGCCAATGATCACCTGTCAACACCGATCGAACCACCAACAAAACAAACAACCAAAACAAGATCAAAAAAGGGGGGAAACAACCTGAGTAGAGATACCGCCGAATCTCTGACCAACCCAGCATGATGCAGTTGAATGGTAACTATGAACACGCGCAAGAACCTAGCAACAGCAAACGGAAACGAGGCCGAGACGAGGGTGAAACTAAGCAAACTTTTGGTCGGAACTCTTGTGTTGGTTCGACCCATATTCGTAAACCAGACCCGAACCTATCCAGATCCGAACCCGTCCGGACCAGACCCAAACTCATCTACACCCGATCTGTACCAAAAGCCAGATCCAACTGACCAAACCCACCAACGAGTCTCAGCAAATCCAACTATGACAAGAGAAGGCCATCTTCAGCGACCAGCAGCAACAAACGAACAAGCACAACTCCTACACCACACCCACCACTACGGGGGAGATGACGCATGAGTAGGCAGGAGGTGGTAGATTTGAACGATGGCAGATCGAAACGCCTTACGAGACGACAACTTTAGTTAGTAACAGAGACGCGCCAGCGAAGCCTCCACCCACGCCAATTGACAGACCCTCACCGTCTCACGTAGGCGAAACGAGCAGGAGGGAAGACACAAGCCATCAGCCGAACAACAAAGTAGAACTAAATAGAGGAAAGGGGGAGAAATGGGGAAGAAGAAAAGAATAAGGAGAGGAAGAAGCAGAGGGGGGAGGGGAAGCCTCCATCAGCAAAAACTTGAGTTGAGAGAAGTGTTAGCTAGGGTTAGTTGTATTCAACATAACCTTCGCACTATAGATAAATTTTATTGTACAAATTTATTTTCCCCGATTGTTTCCGCTGTCATTTATCAAAATCTTAACTTCTCTAACGGTTCCCTTATCTTCTTTTTTTCATCTACGACGACAACGACTATTGTGACTTCATCCATGAGAGATATCGGCAGTCTTTCCTATTCTCCTCTTCCTTCTTTGCCTCGCCTCTACTACCTCCCATTTCGCACTGCCACGTCTTCATGTCGAAGACTCGCGTCTCGCCGCCAAAGCTTCACTGATGAGGTGCCCCCTACCGTGCACTCCTAGCCACATAAGGCGTCCTCAGATCGCTTATATTGTCCTCTCTCAAAATCATACCTTCTCTGGTTGCTCCCCTATCTTTTTTTCGTCGGCAACGACGACAACGACTATTATGACTTCGACCATGAGAGTTATCGACGGTCCTTTGTCTTCTCCCCTTTCTTTTTTTCCTCGCCTCCGCTACCTCTCATTTCGCACTACCACGCCTTCCTATACTAGCGTTTCGCTGCCAAATTTTCACCGACAAGGTGCCCCCGACTGTGCACTCCCAGCCACATAAGGCGTCATCCTAGCTCGAGCCATCATTTCGTCCCCAGATCTGCTATGTATGTCCCTCCCCATCCGTCTTCCTCCCCTAGAAGTTTCCAACCATCCTTCCCTAGCTTCGCCCAATGTCTAATGCTCCGATTGACGTTCTATCCTAATCTTCCGGTTAGTCCCGCCAACGCTGCCCAGCTCTGACTGCTTCCTCCACCCCCTCGTTGATCGGCCGTTGGCCTCTCCATCATTTTTCTATGGCGAGGATCTCTTTTGCCGTGGAGCCCCCGCGAGCTCGTGCACCGCTGCCTCCATCACCGCTTCTATGAGTCTCATGCTCCAACATGCTCTTTTGGTAGATCTGGCGGTTACCGGTTAGATCTGGGCCGTCAGTATTCAGTCCAGCTGGCGGTGGGGATTCATCTTGTTATTTCATGTATTTTTTGTTTGTTTTTTCTTAGGTTCCCCGTGTTGGATTTTCCTCGTCAAGGGCGTGGTCGTCTTTTCCGACGGATCTCGAGTAGAGGTGGTTGTTGCCTCTGGTGGCGTGTTTGATCGGCTTTCTCTATTGGCGGATCACATCCGATCGTCGTTAATCATGATCGATCGTGTAGTATTCCTATCCGAACAATCTCTGTTGTTATTTGTTCGCGGTTCAAATACAAAGCTCCGACACACTCAAATTGCTCCAACCTAAAGTCTAAGTTTGAGATCATTTTACATTACTCATAACCCATCATCTGAGAGTTTGATTACATCTAGAAACTTTAGAATGTAATAGAATGTTTGGATGGTGGTTTAAACGTTTGTCTCCTTCTTGTTATTTGCGTCTGTTTTCTAATCGGGAATATCAAACCCGAGAGTTGAGAGCAATCATCGCACTAATCGTCGTTGGGATTCCGAGGACGGCCAGAAGATGAAACGCTCATGTTTCCTTGTGTGTAGGATCCCGCCTTTATCAATGAAGCTTTTTTCAAAAAAATATGTTATTGTATAGATTTCGTGATCGTATTATCAATCCAAACTTTAGTCCATCAACTGTTGTTAACAGTATAATAGATTGTACCGAGTTCAGATCCAAAGAGAGCCAATTTTGTTTATATAAGCCTAAATGTGTCATGTTGTGTGTTTTGGATGCTTTTTAGAGAAGGGATTAGAGAAAGAGAGAGAGAGAGAGGGAATGTGGAGAGTGCACTGTGAAGAGCTCGAATCTCAAACAGTAAAGAAAGGGAGTGAGAAAAGAGTGCATGTCCTTTGGACCACAAGAGGCAAGCAATAGAGCAATAGAGTCTGTGGACTGTGGCGCAAGAGACAGAGGAGGTCCAAGAAAGGTTTTTGTTACAAGAAAAGTTGATAAAGCTGCTGCTACTTGCTCATATGCTAATATATGTGTTACGCATTTGAAATCTCAACATATATTTTTGCACTGATACACTACACACGTGATGTGCGCTCTCTAGTAAAGTTTTCTCCGAAAATTGGTGGTCTCCGAGACATGTTTTTTTGGAGCAATTCTTAAGACAGATTAGAAAAAGGAAAAAGAGGTTTTGTGGTGGTGGTGGAAAGCAGAATAGTCTCGTTTCTGTGTGTTTTGTGCGGTGAGAGAGCAAAAAGAAAAAGGAGAGCATCTCAAGAACAAACAGAGTAAGATAACAAGGGTTGAGAATTTGTCTTGGTAAAGTCCACAAAGAGTAAAAATCTTAATCTCTGAATCTTAACTATACAATCAAATATGTATATACTTAATCTTATGGTTTACATGAGAAGTATCTTTTATCAGTAATCTCCATATTTGATGGAGGCAAGATACAGATTGAGCATCCTAAGAGGGAACCAATTTAAATTTATCCAGATATCAATATGGATCACACATCTCAATATGCTTTTGTTATGTTGTTGTATGTTTGTTTATTATGTTTCACCAAATTGCCAAAGAATTTGGGACATTGGATGCCGGTTTTGGTGCGTGTGCATCTCAGATCAAATAATCTATTTGGTTTCTTGTATTACAAATAATGACTTTGAACTCAAGCCTTGTTTCTTGTAATACCCACTTATACAATGCAATAAAGTTGAAATCTTTTGACCCTTCTAGGACAACTAGTAAGTTTTGAAACATATGGACACCTTGTAAGCAAGAGAAAAAAAAGAATCAAACTTCATCCCATTGAGCTATATATTTAGTTAACTTGTTACTTGGTTTGTCCTATCATCTTTTTTATATGTAAATTTTCTATTATCTTGTGGAGATGATAGAAAAGTAACGGCGGAAATGAATAATCAGTGATTTCATAAATGAGATTATATAAATACGTTTGGATTCGCTCTGAAATTGTACTCATGATGTGAAGAAAAAAAGTCGCGCTCCATCCGAAATCTAAATCAAAATATATGATTGACATACATTGATGGTTCTAAAAAGTAGCAGTTCATGAGGCGTATGTCTCTTGTTTAATGCTCTCGGGAATGGATACACGCAGATGTTGTGGACTACATCTTGACGAACCTGTTGCAGTTTCTTCCACCTCGCATGTGAGGTGAACTTCAATTTCAACAATTAGTGGATCCACCCACACGTCTATTATGATTTGTCGTCGTCCATCTTTTTGTGCCGCTCGTATTTGGATGATAGAAATGTAAGGATTGAATTATACAAAGGATAAGGAGACGTTGGTACCGACTACTTTTTTTGGTCGATTTATCATGTGGAATCACTATAATTTGGACGATTTTGAAGGAGAATCATCCCTCTTTACTAATTGTCAAAGATTTTATACTATGGAATGGTCGGGCGATTGGCCGATGAATTGAATATTTGTTGACGATTTTGATCGATCGTCATCTAATCATTTTGTACAATTGGCAAGTTGAAAAATTAGGTATGCAATATTTTGTAGTTCATCATCACCTAGAACAAACATTATAAACACCACTGTGGTAGCAAGATCCACAACTTGTCCTCCCTTCCCTTTTGAGACTCATTTTTATTTTATTTTACATTGGAAGTACTGTTTGTTTTGAAAAATAAACAGACAAAGGGCTAGAGAACATACGATGAGACAATGTCTAGTCCCACCTATAATTATCAATCAGGTGATTAGGACAAGAAAATACCTATTAATTTCTACTTCAACTTGGTGTTAGCTAGAAAAAAAGTTAACACATTAAAGTAATGATGTAACATATGTCCACTGTTATAATTTTGTAAAATCACCATAATTAGAATTATTGTCTATTGATTGATGTAATTATTGGGTGCTACAAATCCATGTATAGTTTTTGTTTATACGTAAGGATTACCAGACTGTTATTTAGAGAGTCTAAGAGATTTTCAGGTTTTCTATCTTAAAATCTGGTTCTCCTTTCTTTCTTTTTGTCGTCGTTGTCGACTATTATGGTCAACCTCCAACTCCTTCTCCTTCTTCTCTCTCCGATTAGAACTCTCTATGGACTTTCGAGACCCACCTGGAGTCTATTGACTCCCCACAAACACTCTGTCCCTCATCCCTATCGTCAGGTTCGGCACCCCCGCCCTTGTATATCCCATCGGGCGGTACTACAGCGCCCTACGACCCGGGAATCCAGTGAGCCCCAAGCACCGGCCTGGTCTACTCTCCGCCTGCCACATACAGAGGTGGGGACCTCCATTTTGAGACTTACTGGTACTATTGCACCACAGCCGGATGAATCGGTCCTCGAGATTACTCAATCACTGGTGACCCGATCTGGATCCCTGGCCAGATCCCCGATGATCCCTCGTCTACTGATCCCCGATTGGGAGGATGAAGAAGACGTCATAGAAATCCCTATTAAGGTAGTATCGACAGCAGCGGATGGCCGGTACCGCTTCTCTTTGGAGGGTAGGGTTGCGGAAAACGTCGGCCACAACACCACCGCCCTCTGTGGGGTTATGATCCATGATTGGAAGATCCATGGATTGGTGGTGGAACGTCAAAGTAAGGAGGTGGTGGCTTTTCATTTTTCGACGAGGGCAACGATGGAATCCATCCGCCATTGGGGCCCTTAGGGTTTTGGTGGCTACCTACTTCTCCTGGTACCCCTCCAACCATGCATGCAACCAAGCTTGATCCCGTTCACTTTAATGGATATTGGGGTGTGATCCACAAATGTCCCCGGCGACGCTCGGAGTGCCAAATTCGAGCCATATTGGCAGCGAAATTGGGAACGGAGGTACTTTATGCCCCTATCCCAAAATCTCGTTTGTTGGATGACTTCTTGTGGCTGCGTGTCAGCATTGACGTGGACAACCCACTCCGACGAAGGATCCGGCTTCGCTTTCTAGGATAATCTACCTCTTCCTTGGTGGGGTTGTAGTACGAACACTTCCGGGGTTTTGTACTCGATGTGGCCGGTTAAACCATCGTATAGAGGCATGCATTACCTGTCTGCTGGGAATGGGTTATGAGGAGGTCCGGTACGATGACTCCATCTGTGTTCAGATGGAGTTGAATGTGGATCTACTTCTCAAGACGGAGTGGAGGGGTCCCTCACCTCGTCGGGAGGCCTCGGGTGAATAACCTCCTTACCTCTCTGTCCCTTGACCTGATTTAGGACTTTATGGGTGGTAGTGGAACGGGATCCCCTCAAGTCTCTATGTCACCCCCAGGGTTTCCCAGTTCTGGGAGAAAGAAAGGAGGCTCGATCGGAGCCCGACGATTTGGATAAGGACGCCCTTGAGTGGGCACACACAGAAAGACATGAGGATCATCTTGCACAATTAATTGGATCCCCGAGAATCACTAATCCCGATGATTTGGCTAACCTGCTTGAGAATGGGGGCCTTCTATTGTCGGAGTTCTCCACAAGTGGGATAACAACCAAGACAGGGAAGAAGAAGGATCCTTAGGTTAGGATAGGGGTAGGTCATATAAGGGAAAAATGTTGAAGCAAAAGGGTAAAAGGAAGACAGGATAATGCTACACCCGGACAACTAAAGTGAAAAAGGCACTGGAGCTTTTAGGTTTACCCCCACAATCCCGTCAACTGCTGGACGTGGAGGACAACGAGGATAGCATTGATCAATAGAAGAGGGCTCTTCAACAACCTCGTCAAGGAGAATGAGAGTCCCTAGGGAAGGGGGACTACTCGGAGAAGGCCTACCCTAGGAGACCTAAGGCGACCAGTATTGGGAAATCTCGGGATAACATACAAGACATCGCACCATTCCTTTCTTGTTCTCTGCTTTAGTTTGTTTTATTTCGGTCTGGATATGTACTGGTTTTTGATTAGTTTGGTTTTTCATTCTGTTTTTAGAAATTTTGAAATGTTGGTAAGAGGATGTCCTCAGGTATTGTCTACGACCAAAAGTAGACTAGTTATATGGGTCCAATATTCTAGAGCCCGGGCCTTTAACCCCACTTTGTATTCTTTGACTGGCAATAATGCAGTTCCTCAATTACTCGTTAAAAAAATAGACTGTCGTTTTAGTTATTAACAAAACAAAAATGTTAGCAAATGCTATTTTGTAATGTAAATACATGTTTAAATATTTTTTGATCAAGAAGATAATATTCGGAGTTTAAGTCAACCGTATAATAATGATAATGATTAGGCATACAATTTAGTAATCTATATTTTATTGTCTTACCCAAAATATAATATTCTTCAACATCAATCTGTCCCACCAAAAAAAACTATGAAGCCCTAACGTCTCGTGTTTCTCTCTTAATTCTCACACGACGGTTGCAACTACAATGAGCGTGAAAACGATGTGGACAAGAACGAGAAGGTTTGATCTTTTGATCATGACGATATGGAGGACGTCGGTGCTGCGACTAAGAGGTTTTTTCTTCTTTTTGATTTACCTTGTAGTCGTGGTTGTCCTATTGCTGCGGTGATGTGGTGTTTTGTTACCATGGTGGTGCGGCTCTACGTTGTCACAACGATAAAGTTCCTTATGATTGAGGAGATACGGGGCCTCGTTGCCGCGAAGGAGAGGTTTACGACATCCGCGGGGGAGGCAAACAGGTCCTGGCGAACCTTTGTCTTCGCGGTAGAGGTACGACCGGTCGGTAAAGAGACAAAGAGACACCTATTCCGCCAATGGTACCGAGAAACGATATGAACGACACAATGGCGTTTAGACGTTGGATGAATCTTTTTACGGCAACAATGCAAATCGAGGATATCACAGAAGAGGATACAAGCCCCTAACATATGTGTGATTGCGAAAGATAACTCATGTGACGTGATTTCTAGCGTTTTGTGAGGCGACTCGAGATTGTAAGAGATCTAGAAATAGTCAGCACGAAGGATAGATCAGGGTCACAGAGAGATGAATAGCTGACTATGTGGTGGGGTGGTTGTTGATAGTGGCTCTAGAGGCGCGACTCCTAGAAACGCCACGTATCATGATGGTGGTTTTGTGCCCTAATCACCGTTATTGTGGGATTGAGATTAACAGTATCATATCTAGAGATGTATCGAAGGAAGAAGGACGTCACCTTCGAGTTTGGCGACGACATCATACTAGGCATTTCGATAAAGAAACCTAATCCCCTAGACTCGAGTTTGGAAGATCCACTAAGGATCCCATGAGGGAATGGTGATGATAACAACGTAACCGGTGAAGGCGGGGATCACCCTCACCTCTGGACAATTTATCTTTTAATAATAGTATTTCCCTTCCACTCCTCTGTCACCATGGAGTCTGTTTGCCCTGCCTCCTGATTTAGAATCAACAAAGTCGAGTTTTGGCGGTCAATAGGGATCTGTTACACATGGATCTATTCGTCGATGAACCGACTACTACTGTCGGCGTGACAATATCTCACGAAGAATTCTCCGTCCTTCTTACCCCATCTAAATCATGTCCCATCACAAGGAGGGGCACCCCAGATAGCTCAACGACGTATGACGACCGACCGACAATACCAGAGCGCCCCACGACACCAGTGAAGAAGGACTAATGTGTTATGCAGACAACCTAGTATTGCAGGAGCTCTAATTTCCTTTGTTCGTTTTGGGTTTAGTTGTTTTGTGTTTATCTGCGATGCGAAGTAGACAAGATGTTGTAATTCTAAGCACTGGTACACTTAATTATGATAGGATCCGAGATTAAATTTTGGGTCTTTCGAGATGAGTTACATAATTTGTAATCGGGTACTTGGTACTAAATTTTATTAATAATATATAGTTGTTGTTTCAACAAAAATATATTGGTTTTGATTATACATTCAATTAGATGAACAAATTGATATATGCTATTGACGAAATATATTAGCACGTGTATTTTAGAGTTTTGACCAAATTGATTGAAGGAAAATTATGATTACATTAATAAACAGAGAAACAAATCGCATACATACCATATGAAGGTATTTATAGTTTGAAAAAAAAACATTTTATTTTGTTGAGTGTTATACGTTGGACATAATTTTCTTTCTTTTTTCTTCTTCTTACATTACCCATTACTGTCCAGCGTCCACAATCATCTCTCCCTCAAAAACTTTCCTTTGCCCTAAAAACACATGTTCATTTGCTACATAAAGCTCCTATCTTTGCAACCCAGCACTCTCTCTCTCTTCAACCCTACCTGCTCTCTCTAACTCTCTTTTCTGGGTTTCTGTTGCTTTGAGAAATGCTCAACCCTGCAAGCCATAATCTTTGATAATCGTCTTCCATGTTTTGATGTCATTTTATTGGGATTTACAGACCATTTGAGGTCCTCTCAATGGCAGAGAGCTTTGACAGTGCAGCCTCAAGCCTTCTATGCGCAGAGAACACAACCGATTGTCTTGATGGTGCTGATTGCAATGGCACATACGGGTTTGAGCTCTCTCCTTCTTGGGGCCATCTAAATAACTATGCCCACAAAAAAGACCCAAACTTTAGCGTCAACAGGTCCGATTCCTTGATTGTTTTCCCAATCCAGAGTGAAGAGACACTCAAATTGATGGTTGAGAGGGAGAAGGATCATTTGCCCAGAGACGATTATCTCAAGAGGCTGGGCAGAGGGGACTTGGACTTGAGTGTCAGGAGAGAAGCTTTTGATTGGATTTGGAAGGTTGGTTTAATCAGTACTCTCAAATGGGGTCGTGGGGTTTTCAGTTTCCATCTCTTGATTGCTACTTTTCCCTATTTATTGTGTTTGTTGAGTGATTTTTGTGATGATAGTTCAACTCTCTGCAAGCGGGTCCTTATTATTTCCCAATTCTGATCAGTACTGTGCCTTTTTCCTGTTTGGTGTTAATTTTCTCAATGAGTTTCAGTTAGACTTTTAGAATGGCCATTGATTTGTGAATTCTAAGTGGATATATAATGTTACTCCTTGATCTGGTTGCTAATTGATTGTGGATTCTCCAATTGGATATGAATTTTCCTTCTATATTATGCGTCCTCCCCGTTGCCCTTCATTGAACTAAATTCTAGAGGTCCTTCACTTGTTTTCATCAATAGTAAGCTATGAAATGATTTATATGCTGATTCCTGAACCAAGCTCTGCATTATGATGATCAACAGGTTCGCACTCATTACGGCTTTGGACCTCTTTGTGTTTGTCTATCTATGAACTACTTGGATCGTTTCCTATCAGTCTTTGAGTTGCCGGTAATTTGAGATTATTTCTGGTTCTTTCTTCACATTGTGGCATTAAGTTGTTTCATTGCTAATTGTGACCTTATTTGGGGGGCATACAGAAAGGTAAGGCCTGGACCATCCAATTGATAGCTGTGGCATGTTTGTCACTGGCAGCCAAAATGGAAGAACCCAAAGTGCCTCTCTCTGTGGATTTACAGGTGCTCAATCTCTTCTACATTGGCTTCAAAGTCATGAAATGGGTGCTAATATTTATGTGTATGGTCAGGTGGGAGATCCCAAGTTTGTGTTTGAGGCCAAAACCATTCAAAGAATGGAGCTTCTGGTGTTGTGCACCCTGAAGTGGAGAATGAAAGCATTTACACCTTGTTCCTTCATAGACTATTTCCTCAGCAAGATCGGTAGCAGCGATCACGGTCATCTATCAGTATCCTCCATCTCTAAATCAATACAGCTTATAATAAACATAACCAAAGGTTTCTTTTTTACGTTCTGCCTTTGTATGTGATGTGCACATTGATGCCCTCAAGAGATTATAATGGCGGGAAATGAATGCAGGTATTGACTTCTTGGAGTTCAGCCCTTCTGAGATCGCAGCAGCAGTAGCAATATCTGTTTCAGGGGAAAGACAAGCAATGGAGGCCACATCTTGTTTCATGCATGTAGAGAAGGTAATGTTGGTGGTGGCAATAAAAATAAACCTCTAAGCAATGCTAATGGTTTTGCTTTCATCTGTTGCAGGTCAAAGTGAGCAAGTGTATTGAACTGATCAAAGACTTATCCTTGATTAGTGCATCTACTAATACTAATGCCGCTGCAGCTCCATCCGTGCCTCAAAGCCCAAATGGGGTGTTAGATGCCGCATGCTTGAGCAGTAAAAGTGATGAATTAACAGTTGGGTCATGTGCAAACTCTTCGCATATTAGTTGGGATGCAAAGAGGAGGAAACCATGATCATGAAATCTGTTTGGTTGAATGGGAACTTTGGTGTGGTTTTGGAGATGAGAATGGTCAATGGAGGGTATATTACTTTAATAAATCGACTGAGAAAAAGAAAAAAAAATACTTTTTTTTGTAATTTTGTAGCTCTTTCATTTCATGTGATGAGATGGTGAAAAGAGATAAGAGTTTGAGGCTGTTTTTACTTGATATCCAATTTACCATTGCATATTTGCAACCATGTTATGTCGTGATTTGAACGTTAAGCAATGTGGTTTGGACTTGGGAGGCTTTGCAATGATTAGGCTGTATAGGGATTGGGAAGGGGCTGCCAAAAGGGACACGATGTTTTTGTTTCCAAGTGTATGACCGGTCAACATCTGGATTAGGCCTGCAATTACATATAAGTGCTCTTCAAATTTATATCAAAATCAGTGAGCATAAGAAGCCTTGGGAATGCAATGTGCAGACCTATAGATTACAATAATACAATCAATTCAGTCCATTCGTAAGTAGCTGAAACCAAGTAGAGCACAACCAAGTATGCACAGTTGCACATGGTATGGTAGCAGACCAAACAAAGTCCTGAAACAATCCAAAAGGCGTAACAATGATAATTATTGCAACCTTGAAGGTAAATTTCTGTAACTATGTTTGAATCTCCATGACTATGAGGATATCTGATCGATGACTCAGTGTGTACCAGTTGAGTGGGGACCAAGTAAATTAGGGTATCTGAGTGTGTCTCTCCATAGGGCACGAGATTGCCAATGGACCCAGCACACACAGGCTTTTCTCCATGGCTGAACAAGTAGCAATACAAATTTAAGTTGTAACAAACAAAAGATAATCATAATGGTTAAGATAGAGTGGTAGTTTTCAACTCAACCAGGAATTAATTGTGGGTGGTACGAGAAATGAATGAGAGTCACAGATTTGACACAGGCTTGAGCTATAGCTAACCAAAATAAGGCACAAGACCCAAGAGAGAACGGAGACCATTTTCAAATCGTGTATGATATTGGATAGACTCTTGGAGCAACCACAATGGAGGTAAATTGAAACATCAAATCGGTGGGTTAGATCTAAGGTCGGATTTGATAGGTCTTGTAATACAGATCAGATTCGTTGGGTCGATTCTAAATGAATGGCTGGAGGAGTAGAGAGACAGAAAGACGAAGAGAGAATAGAGAGAGAATCGGCGTCGATGAAATTATCGACGTGAAGAGAGAGAATCAATTGGAGAGAGAAACCTCGTCATCTTTTCCCTTTATTTTTGCAAATCGGACGCTTCATTTGGCTTCAACTGTGACTGCTCTTATAGCATCCATAACAGGAATACATCGAATCGGTCTGTTGTCGGCCCAGTTCAACTGCATTTTACCAAATGGAGGGTCTAACCTGTTTTGGCTTCTATATTGAAAATATACCGAATCGGGTAAATGTGAGTTTAAAGCTGTATAAATTACAAAAATGACATTGAACAAGAAATATTTTTCTTCTTCTTAAAATTGATGTTACAAATTGTGAACGTAAAAAATTAATTGCTCGGCTTTGTCCTCTTCCGCTTGCCTAATTTAGTGGTAATTTTCGGTAATTCTCAGGTGGAATGTTGTTAGCAATGTGCGATAAAATGATAAACCTAACTAACACCACACCAACCCAAAAATCCTCTTTGTCATGCCATGAAGAAAGAGCATATGAGTGACCAAATCCTCGGGCTCCATCTTGGAGGTGTCCATCGATTCGAGTAAACGAAACTCCCGCACCAGTGACACCGATGCTCTGGTATGCGCTTGACGGCACTTCTCGATGTTGGCCAAATTCGGGTCGAGAGGTCCTTCGACAGGTCCCTTGTCCTTCACACTCCTCGCCTTTGCGGCCTCATGGCCCTCTGGATGACGACCCCTTCAGCCTCTTCAAATGTGGCCGTGACAATGTCCATCTCATTGATTGTGTTGTTCATTTTAGGTGTTCGTAGTGTGCGACACCCGTCGGTGTCGATAAACTCCCTTGTAGTTATGGAGAACTTGTTCTTGAAACTATGCATCCAACAAGGCTTGTCTCGCATGAGTATCCCCCAATGCTTCCATGCGAATACGTTTTCGTACTTCTCGGCGTACTCCTTCTACACATTCACATGATGCGGTCATCGGATATACTGGATTGGTAAATGTGCTTGAACTTTGACCAGCACCCTTGAAACATTTTTTGCATCCTGTTGGTCACACTTCATTGCTATTTACACTTCTTCGATGTCCGTTCAATAATCGGGGTTTGATGGGTCACGTTGGCCAACCACTTTCAAATTTTGTCATAGAATGCACGACCTATCTGGTCGGCCCCATGCTCGAAGTTCTCTGAGTAGTTAATCCGTGCACAAACTAAACCTTGTTCCTCAGGCCGAGTCCACATCCAATTTGTTTGTCTTGCAATTCCATTGAGGGGAGAACACGAACGCGTATGACCGGAGTTTAGGGATGCATTCCTGAGTCGGGCATCACATTAAAGGATACAGGCTGGAGCCATTGTACACTAAGGAGGCCAGGAAAGAATGATGCATTGGTAAGGGCACATACTCCTGTTGCTACTGCCAAATCCATTCTTACGTTTTGCACGAGTAATACAACGAATCGGGACAAAATCCCAGTCGCATGCGAACTCAACTGGAAATTTGGGGTGTTAGAGTTGGCCATAAATGAAGAAAGAGAAATGACGGTGAAGAGTAGCCGACGACAATGCTGCAATGACGATAAAGCTGACCTGTAACACTAAAGATTCTAAGTTGCAGTGCCATAGTTTCATAACTTCGTCATCGGAATTTCAGAGCTGGAACACCAAAGTTTTAGAGCTGCTTTGTTGTAGTTTCAGAGCTTCAACGCCGGAGAGTCTTCTGAAACGAAAAGAAAGAACGACATAGTTGCAGAATCGGGAAGGTGATGAATACGAGGGAGAAATAATAGAGTTGTAGAATTGGGAAGGTGATGAAGACGAAGGAGAAACAAAAGGTATTTAAAGACCGACTTTAACTTTTGGCTTCAATGAAAAAAAAAAATTTGGCGTCACTTGGCCAATGAATTCGTCATTCCACGATTCCAGGGGCATGTCTCGGTCGAATCTACTGAGTGTCAGAGTCGTGAGATTCCTCGACGTTGGTTTGAAGGCACGCAAGTACGACAAAGATCTAACTCATTTGTGGGGATTCAATGTGATTTTTATGATATCAAGTAAGAGTAGGGTTCTGAATAAGTGGTTGGATGCCTCTTTTGTTTCTGTGATGACCTCGGATGGTGAAGGTGCTATGGAGGTTGAGGCGGGTAAGGAATTAAAGGCACCCGCTTAGACGAAAAAGAAGAGGGGTCGTCGAGGTACAGTCACGACCTGAAAGACGCAAAAATTAGGGAAAGAGTATGGGTGGAAGTTACCCATCGAATGGGATGCTGAGAAGAAACACCATGTTTTCCCGAGAATTTCGTTGCATGATCACACTAGAATTACCCGAAATATCGAGTCCATCATCTAGAGGTTCATGCAGTTGACTGAGGAAAGTGGGATGCCATCCCACAAATTGTTACACAAGAAGCACCATATAAGCATTTTCTTGTTTCAGCGATAATTTGTTTGGTTATTTGTATCATATTAATAATAATTTCGATTTCTCTTTTTTCTTGTATGTTTTATACCTTTTTGACGGGAAGAAAAATCTTATTTTCGATTGGATTAATACGAAATGTAGATACCATTTCAAGGATTGGAAATGTAAGATTCGCAGAGAAAAGAATGCATATATGTTGGTGAAAGGGGACCCTAGAGAACCTGGAACCGAGGCCTTCGATGCCACAAGAATTCAAGCACCGTCCGGGCGAGTGGTCTTGTCTTGTCAAGCATTTCACGTCAAAGAAGGAGTTCAACTTAATTAACCTACCCACCCGATAATTAAATTTGTTTATTTCACATTTCATAATAATTATTATAACATCTTTTATAAATGGTAGGCTATTTTTTAGAAGACCATTAAATCTCGGGTCGAGCTAGCAACCACACACCGAGCGAGAATTAAGTCCATACTTGACTACAGCGATCAAGGCCAAAGACAAAAAACACCTCATGTTGCTATGTCTTGCTTAGAGCATACCCAACAGATGAGAAAAACTAGGGAAAAGGGTAAGTATTTTAGATTTTAAACTATATTTTTATTTCAATTTTGATAACTTGTTTAGTTATCTTTTTTTATGATTAGCTAAAGATCCAAGCTGAAATCAATAAGGTCGTACCACCCAAGAGTCGAGTGTGACCTCATCTCTCGAGGTGGTACCGGACTTGCGTTAGGTTGAAGAAGCCCTAACCTTAAAATTGGACAAAACGAAGAAGGGAATCGTGCAACCAAGATGTTTTCGTAAGGTCTCGTCCTCCCAACGTGTCACGCCCCAAATCCGGTTCTTGCCCGGACTCGAGGCATGACCAGTAATGAATGATTAAAAGGCAATAATTCAACATTTAGTTCCTGAAAATATCCAAATAAGAAACTCAAATCCACGAAATTCAGTTTAAAACACAAATAACCCTCCAGGGTGTAATAATAATCCTCCACAAGGTTTGTTCAAAACAGAAAAGTGATTAAAAACGAAGTCTCTACAATGCACCCACACCGAGAAGCTCCCGAGCTTCTACTCCTCAATCAAACCTGTAAACACAACAATAAACTCATGGGGGTGAGCTTGCGCTCAGTAGGGAAAACACATAACAAGGTGGACCTTAAACTCAATAAAGTCAACAACACAGTCAACAAGATAGATCTTAACAAACACGAGTAATAGGTAAACCAGCCAATGCCGTGGCACATGAAGTCTCCACCCTCCGATCCACATATGATGTGTCCTCTCGGATTCTCCCTCAAATCCAGAGGAGACGCATAACATTGAGGCGACCGGAAACAACCCTTCGGGGCGCTTATCATCGGGATTCTCAGAAACGTCTCCAAAGGATTTTACGTCCTCGGGAACCAAGGTATTACTCCCATAGGAAGCATACACTTGGGCAATTCAATAATAATCAGTTAATAATTGAATACGCACTTAAACCGAAACACGAAACAATCCAATCCCAACAACCACCAATTCATTGTCACACATAACTCACACATCACCAATTCACCACAACACACAGTACACGAATCACGTAACCACAGCACACCAATCACACAATCACAACTTACCGTTCACTTACCAGTCTCGAACCAACGGGGCATCGATCACCTGATTGCACCGCTCGGTACAACCAGTCATACTCGATGCTCCAAGCAACCACTTAAGGAATACAAGAAATCATTCAAATACAATCAACAGTCAAGCAGGAGTTTAATCAACCAATCGTAAAAACCTTTAATCGAGCATTCACACATGCAATTCAACTAGTTCCGTTAGACTCTTTAGCCTATCCACTAAGCAACCAACAACCAAGCATGTGATCCTAACACGCTACTAATCCGAGGGCTTTGCCAAGGCCACTCTACCAGACAAACAATTCCCAAGTATTGAAAGCGAATTACACTAGTGATTGGCATCCTATTCATTCACCACTAGACACTTCCGGTTATTAGTGATTGAAAGACAATTATTCTAGTTATTCGCATCCTATAGGCACTTCTAGGACCTTTCCAATTTTATTAGCCTAACATGCATACTAAGCGTCATAAACGAGGGGTTAAGGCTTTCCCTACCTCAAGGTCTTCCTCTCAACACTCTGATGATAAGCCCGGTGGTCACCACTCCGTTCTTCACACGGGTCCCGGCGTGATCTTTGCTCCTCTAGCTCAAGTCCGAGTTCTTCCTTCCTTCCTTGCTCGGTACCACGGTCTTAGACCACCAAAAGGCCAAAGTTAATAACTCAACGGTGTTCTTATCCCCAAAGTACAGAACATCACTTAAATAATGGAATTAAGGTTTGGAGAAATGATTTAGGAATCAAAATGGGCTAAAAGGAAGGGGTTTGAGTTCTGGGGGTCTGATATGGAATGTGACCCGTTCCATGCCACTCAGAGGGCCGGAATGTGGCACTCTCCATTCCTCGTTCCGTATCAAACCTGATCAGTTTCTTCCCCTTTCTTCCCCAACTCGAGTTTCACGAAAATCACCCTAAAAACCCCATTACCAAGTCCTCTCAACTCCAAAATGTTCATCCAAAGTTACCAAACATCAACACTCTCAATGGGTTCATCAAAACTTCACCAAAATGCAATCCAAACATCCTACTTCACTACTTCTTCTCCAAGCAACACCCACAAAGCAAGTGCTTCAACTTTTAAGCCAAAACCCACAAAACCCATTGATTGGAAGTGGAGTAAATAGAGAGTTAGGAGTATCTTTACCTCTAGGGAGATGAGATGAAGAAGATGAAGTGAAAATGGAGCCAAAAGGACCAAGAACAAGCTCCAAAATCCAAGCTTTCTTCTCTATCTTCTTCCTCAAGAAATGAGCTCTCCTCCTCTCTCCTAGTGAATTTCGGCTGCACCAACAAGGAATGAGCTGAATTGTTGCTCCCTTTCCTTTAAATGACCTAAAATGTCAATTTACTCAAAAGCCCTTAAGGTCTTATCCCTTTAAAGGTAACTTAGGAGGGTATGGGGGTCATTTGAAGCCTCATTTTCATCCTCCAAGCCAAGCATGACAAGTGTCATGTGAGTCCACTCCCACTTAAATAATTTCCAGCTTTCCAATATTTTATCGGATCACAACCGATAGAGTCCAGATTTGACCGACGGTTGACTTAAACAATATTACAGTCAAATTGAAGGAAACGGCCCAACTAAGCTAACCGTGAAGTTGGCTAAGCTTTTTGGGCCCCGGAAAGGTCCCGAATGACTTTCCAAGTCATCGGTTGACTTTTCCGGCCGAAAGTCAAACTTAGCTAGGATTCACCGGTTCTACCGGGATCGACCGGGGGCGGGTCTTACACAACGCCAAAGCAAAGGACGGTTCCTCGAGTGCTACTTCCACGTAGTTTTCTCAGGAGACGCAAGAACAGATGCAATCCAGTAGTAGGTCAAGGCGGAGGTGGATCGTTGTTTAAAAGAACAGAGGAACGAAAGAAAACAAGTGGTTATGGAGGACCAACTCGCCAAGGTGGCAAGACTTTTCTAGCTATACGGAAAAGGTGTGCTCCCCAACCTTGGAGGTTCTTCTAGTGATGCTCCTTAATTAGTTTTTACTTTCTCGGGTGCACTTATGTTTAAACATTTGTTTCAGATTATTTGTATGTTTGAGTACTTTGGACAACGTAATTTTTGTAATGTGAATATTATGTGTTTGTTAGATTATCTATTTTAGTTGTGTTTATTACAGTAAATTTATGTAGGTTTTACACGTTTGGGTGCACGTTTTCCAATTATTATTTTTAAAATTTGAAAGTAGGCTTCAACGACCAAATAAGCATGTGGTCGTTCTAGATATGTTCTTCATCGACTACATATATATTTTAGCAGAAGTTATAGCTAGTACGCTTTAGGGACCGTATAAATATGGTTGCAAAAGTTATGTGTTGCATCTTCTACATTATTATAATACTGTTGCAAAAGTGTATTAGTTGCAGCTTCTGCAACGGTATACATTAATCACATAAGTTATCGTGCAGTCATTGTAGTAAGTCACATTTACCGACATCACTATGTCGTCATTATAGTTACAATCTACATCGACTATATCGTATATTGTTGATGAAGATTGAGTTCGACGAAAACTGGGCGATGAGCGATCGATTCGTCGCCCCAAGAACCACATACATCTTGATCGAATTTATAGACAACTTTTGTGACCAATTAATGTGGTCACATAAGGTGCTTTCTCTAGTAGTGTACTCGTCCACCAACTTCTTGGTCAGTGGATCGTTACAAGGCCTCTACGACCACCCTTCCTTTTCTTCCTAACGGGTGCGCTCGACTACTAACCCGTCTCACCATCCTCATTATGCTATATGGAAACAACAAGGGTCGCATCTCGGTCCTTTTACCTCCCTCTCGGTATGTTGAGGACCTCCTCTGAAACTATTTCAACCCATATGAGCCCATTCCGACAGTTAAAAGTTTTATGGGCCAAGTTCATAAAGGCTAGACACATATCCTAAATGTCGTTTGAAGGGTTATTGATGTTGTCGGTGAAGGTGATGTGCATGAGACAACTCTCAACGAGGGTGGGTCATGTTGGGCTGAGAGGGACCAACCAACCCACATGAGCCCATCCGACATATCCTAAATGTTCCATTTGGTTGAAAAGAATAAAAAGGTGAAGCATTTGACCATAAAAGGGTTTAAGAATGTTGAAATAGACGTGGCTATGTAGATGAGAATCGATGAGAGAGGGTAAGATTTGACAAGAGCAGCAACTATTCAGTATTAAGTATTCACTGTGGAGGAGTCAAAGTGCACATGACAAAGAAAGAAACAATAATATATGTTGTTTGTAGGGTTGTAATTATAAAGGTCCACTTAGAAGCAAAGCATAAAGATGTATATAGTTGAGCTGAGGACCAAACACAAATACTAAGAGCATCCACAACCATTTCGTCGGTAGCTGACGAGATGGCGCTGGCGGGAATAATAAAAAATCATTTTTTTAGCTTACAGCCAGGACTCCCAGCCAGCAAGCTACAATGGTAAAGCCTTTTTGTTAGCTTATAGCAATCCCTTTTATTCACATTTTTGCTCCCCGTCAGCGATAAGTGCCGGCCTTAAGCTCCCAGCCAGCACTCCCCGCCAACGAACTCCCCGCCAGCTCCTCGCCGGCGTTTTTTCTCCGCCAATATCTTACCACCCATGGTTGTGGATGCTCTAAGAGAAGAGGATTGATCTCTTCTCTCTTCTTCTTTTTCATGGTCATCATCACTTGCGTTGTGCACCAGAAATGATTGCACAAACCCAAAGACATGTCTCTTTCCGTGACACTGTTGTGTTGTGTTGAACAAAAAGAACATCATCACACACACACAAATCTCAAATCCATTGGCTACACATTGTTGCATCACTAAATATTTCACAGTGATGTTTTAATAGGAGAACAATTCATTAATCTCAATTCCAAGTATATATACTTTTGTTCATTATGATTCAAAGCTTGTCTTGTGCCTTATATTGGTGGTGGTGGTGAGTGGTGAGTAAGGGTTTAAGTGAGTGGGAAGAAAGAAGAAGCATTGAGCAAGATTGCCCAAAGTGGAAGAGATTCGAGGAGGCAGCTTTATGAGATTCAGAGGTTTGGCTTGCTCCCAAACAGGAAACCCATTACTCCTATTTTCGATTCCGATGCTTTTTCTTTCCTTCACCTATTTTCGATTCCACCCCAGAAACAAACCACAACAATATTCATTAACCATACACCACACATATATATGTATATCTCTCTCTCTCTGGTTTTAACTTTGTGAATTGTTGAGACATCAAGTTCTATTTATGGGAAACACGTTGTATAGAAGACAAAACCTTACCCTCTATAAGGAATCAAGTCTCCTCTCTGGACACAACAACACAACACATGCATCATGCTTCTCATACATATCACCACTAGCCACCTATTTATAAACTAATACTTTTATATAGTTATATATAGGTATATAAGAAGATTATTCACTCGTACCAAATTCAAAATTTTACAATCCTTGGATCCCCTCCTTTCTAAGTGCTCTCTATTGATGGTCATGGAATGTGTCCACATTGTCTACGCACCACCATCGTCGGCAACCACTAGGGCTTCGGCCTCAGGGGTTCTCGGTGGGGTGAGCCTTACTCGTCCTTCGGTCCCTCGGAATCTATCTCCCTCATCGTTGTTTTCTCCTCCCCTCTTCGGTACAACCTCTCCTCCTCATCCATGTCGGTCACCGGCCATTCCTCCACCATGGGAGTAATCTTAACACCGGGATCGTTCCCAAATTCGCCGTCTCCCCCCGCCGCCCCCAAAACAACTGTGGTAACTTCCCTGTCGGCCTTCCTCAGAAAAAAAAAACAGATCACACCCGACCCTCTGTGCATCTTCCAACCCACCTCAAGCCCTGTCGGAACGTTTCTCGACCTAGTCGGCTCATGATTCGCTGGACCAAAGTCCCTCCCTAAGCAGAGCTGGTCATCACCGACAGATTGAGCCCAAATCTGACCGGGCTCCTTGTTACAGCACTCACTCACCAACGAGACTCAACTCTGACGGGCCTGGATTTGCGAAGCCTTCCTTTGACCAGATTCTGACAATCTCATCCTTGACGATGAAGCCCAGAGACTCTCGATTGGGTCCTCCTGTGGATCCTCAGGCCAGGAAATCACTGGCACTCTCTTCCTCTTCTCTGAAAATGTCTATGGCTTGGGTGGGCGGAGTTTCCGCCGACCTAATCTTGCCGACCTTGCCCCACCCTTGCCATCACAAAATCAACCCCTCCTCTCGTCGCCCCTCAACCGCCCATCCCCATCTCGGACCAGCCTCTCCTTTGTCAGAGCAAGTCAGATATGGGAAGACAAATGTCCCAGCCACGCCGTTGCAGGGCCTCCTCCCTCCGCGCTTGGGCTTCGTAATCGGGATCTTTACGCCATTGACAGAGTCCCGGACCCGGATCTTGATCCCCGAAAGCCGGGGACCAGTGGGGCACTGAAACCCATTGGGCCCAGAAACAGATGAGTCTCCCCGACCTCTTTTCGAGATGATAATTCTTTTTCTAGGGGAAGCTAAAGTGGGAGGACTCTGTTCACATCCTCGCAAGTCAAGTCAACCACCCATCGCGGTTTCTAGTTTCTTGGACTTACGTAATCGAACGTATATTTCGTGTTTGGTTGTTTCTACTCTATCTTGTAGGGTACTTGTTTTTCCTAACTATGACTGCCGGAGTACCTGCTTATTCCTTAAGCGGAGACTCTATTTTATTCCTAGTTTGTTTCGGGCATGTCCTTAATGATGTAATTTACTACCTGGATTAATGAATACCTACATTTTAACACAAAAAAAGTATGTAATTAGAATTGTGAATTAGAATTGTAAAATCAAACTTTTACATATTTATAATGCATTATTAATATTAGAATTGTGAATTGTGAATTTATTTTTATTATTGAAACCCCTGTAGAAAAAGTAAGAGAAGTGGGATCAACTTCTTTTAACGGTTCAAATGAGCTTGTACTTGGTAATTATATATGCATTGCTTTAGTGGTCTGTCTTATCAAAACAGTACATGTTCATTAACGGGAGAAAAATTAACAATTGATTGCATTGTGTGCATCAAAAGTGAAGAGGAAGAAGGTCGAAACAGAATCTTGGAATCTCATCAACAGTAGTTTGCATTCTATTCACCATAGCCAAGCTTGAATCTATATGTCCTTATAAGTTGAATTTGTAGTGACGACATGCGCAATGCAATGCTGCGTTTGGAACAATTCAGAAAGAAACAAGATGGAGTGTTGGGACCAAGCTAAGTTTTGGATGTATATCAGTGATTTGAGTTTCCAATTCCATGAGCATGAGAGAACAAAACGTACTAGTGTTGAGGATCTGGAAAATATGCACTCTCCCCTTCCGAAGGTCACCCCGTCAATGACCAAACATCTGGGGGCTCTACTACAAGACAATCTACCTACCTTACCTACACATTTTAGATTCATTATGCACAACCAACCAACATCTCTCTCTGTATGTACCATGAGTAGAAGAAGACAAGAAGATCAGATTAGCACCCGTCGGTGCTCCCTCCACGCTGCTGCAATCACAATCCCAGTCATCAGAGGCCGGTTGTGAGTAGCTTAGACTCGTCTTTGTCGTTCATGTTACCTTGTTTTGTTTGTATTTTGTTGTTCTTGTTGGAATCTCGGATTTCCAACAAGTATGATTGTTGTCTTTGGTGGCGTATCCGGTTGGTCTTTTCTATCGACGGATCTGTTCAGAGAGTCGATAAGATAGACCGACTTTGTAGTTGTAGTTTATAAACGTTGTGTCGCCTTTTTCGAGAGCTATTCATCTCGTTGGTCGTCTCTCAGATTTTCCAAAAACGACCAATGGATTCAACGCTTATAGAGTTCGATGTGTTTGTTTAGTTTGTAAACTTTATTAGTTATTAATAAATCTTTCTATTAAAAAAAATTGAAGTGAATGGGTAGCTGCAGGGGGAAAGAGCAACGGCAATCCAGAAAACTGAGATTGATAAATAAATAAATAAAAACCTTGGTTTTGGTGATGAAGGAAGCATTTAAATCTCAAGAAGAGGATGGTAGGCAAATAAAAAAGCAGCATCAACAATCAAGTATAAAACCCAAGCAACAAGCTCCCATAAATAATGTAGACATAACGGAAATGGGAGTATACAAGGTGTTAGTAATGACATCCGGACAAAATACAGGTGTTGATTTTCTATATCTTAAGAAAACATAAATAAAAAAATACTATAGTATACACACCCACATTAATTACAAGAGCCTTGATGTTTTTAGGAGCTCACTCCTAATTTAGTTTAAAGATTGAGTTTATGTGCTACCCAGATTCAACATAAAAATGTCACCAAAAATGAATAACAAAAACATAGCTCATAATTACCATCACCAATATTTATAATAATAACAAAGAGAATCTGCATTATGCAAACAAGCCCAGCCTCTACCTTGTCTGAAGAAGAAGAAGAAATAAAAGAGCAAAACCCTAATTATAAGATTAAAAGTAGTCCATCAATGGTTGATTTGTTGATGAGGTCCATCATGTTGAAGCTAGTAATGTGGATGGGAACGGTGATTGATTAGGGTTTCTTACCAAGAGTGTGCTTGTTGTTGTGCATCCAGACCTTGAGGACGTGGCGCATGACCCCGGTCTCGTTGCAGAAGTGCTGCACCAACTCCTCGTCCTGCTTCTGGATCCTCCACCCCACCTTCTCCGCCAGCTCCAGCATCTTCTCCTTCTGCTCCGCCGTGAACTTCGTCCGGAACCTCTTCCTCTCCTCCCCCGACGTCGACGGCAGAGCCAGCAGCCTCTGCTGCGGCGCCACGTGGAGGTACCCCGCTGGGCCCCTGTACAACATTGACGCGTCCTCCTTGCGGTGGAAGTTGCGGTGGCAGTTGCACGCCGCGCATTTCAGCGCCTCCAGGGACCCATCCGCTCCGGCCGGCATGAACTCGCCGCAGCCGTCAAGCGCGTGGCCTCCGAGACCCACGGCGTGGTTTTTGAGGCACTCTCTGTACCTGGGCTTCATCTGGCTGTTACTGTTAGTGTTACTGAAGGGGGGCGATGAGTCGTAACTCGGCGGCAACTCCATCTCCTCCTCGTGATCGTCAAACTCCATTTTTTTACCACTGGAGACAGAGACCGGTCGGTGGATAAAAAGAGTAACTAGCTAGCTCTACTGTGTGTGTCTGTGAGATTAACGGAGAAGATAAAGACACAATAAAAATAAAAATAAAATTAAAATAAAAAAAGAGGAAGAGAGAGAGAATTTACGTTCACTGCACAAGCCACAAGCACAGCTGGTCGTGTATGCTTCTGCTAAACGCAAACAAAAACGTAACATGTTTTTGCTTTTTGCTCTTCTCTTTCCACCGGCTACTCCCGCTTACCGGTCTTCTCCACTATACATATATTTGTATCCAAACAGTACAATTATATGTATTTCCTGACACCTTTACTATTATAGTTAAAACTATTTATTATGTGTTTTTCATTTTTCCACCTGTGCGGTACAATTTAAAAAAGAGGGTGAAATCTGCGGCGGTGAAACCAACATATCAAATGGTCGTTTCAGTTATCGGAGGTGGCGCGTGACACTTAGAACTTCACTTGACTTAAGTAATGGAAATACAAATGATTAGCTGATTCAGTTACAGTAACCATTCAGCTATCCAACTTACTCAAGTTTTTGTTTCCATTTTTATTTAACATAAAGTATTTTAGCTCTTTGATTATCTTGTTTCATCTGTTTTTAGTTTTTTTTTTATTGATGTAGTTTAAAAGATATAAGGATTGGTTTATATTAAAATAATTCCTCTGACTGTTGCAACCTATTTTTTTATATTAAGGAATAAACATTAGATAAAAAAGCAATCGTTTCAAAAAAAGATAAAAAAGCATTACATTATTTATCAAATGTGTTAATGTATTAAACCATATTTTAACAATTAAAGGGCCGTGTTAAGAAAGTCTTTTAACCGCAAAAATCAATTCCGACAAGTGTGACGCAATCATTTGTATCAAAAGTAACATTATCTGCAACATTTAATATTTGTCCGTGTGATCCCAAACTGTGATTTAGAATATTAAATGCTACCTAAAACACAGTCAACAGAGAGAAACCGGTTTGCATTTATGATAAGGTACCAATTCGGTCTTCACATGCAAAAAAATCATCTATTTGGTCGGTCAAATCTTAAGCTTTTTGCAGGTGGTTTGACTATATTAGTAAGTGAAGAAATCGAAATATTTAGAGTTCTACTTTAAAATGCAATTTTTTTTCGTATAATGTACAATTTCGGGTTAATAATGATCATAAAACATAACATATAAGAAAGAGATAGCCTAAAAAACCTCTCTGGTTAATCGAGAGTTAAACCATAGTTTTAACCATCTACCCTCTACGATTATGGTATTCTGTCTCTATTTATGTCGTTGTCATAACTGACGCTGCTGTTGAAGTCTCTATCGGCCCCGTCACGTCGTCCCTGGTGTAGTCCTCTCCCTCGAAGACCACGTTGTTCGATGGGAAATCTCTTCCCTTAAAATCACGGCGTAGGAGAAAACCAAAGTCAACCCTATTCAGATCTCTTGAACCGCTTTCTCCAACTTTGGTGGTTCCCCCAATCCTTTCTCCATCCACGACATTGGTACCCTTCTCTGTGAGTACCTCCACTCCACCACATTCTGCCAAGCCACGACGAAGATGTTCAGGGAAGTCCAAGGTCATTACTTCGGCCACAAGTAACCTTTTGTTGGCCCTTTCTTCGCTGTCACATCCCATCATCCCTTCGCCAACCCCTCCCTACGTTCAGATTCCTCAAGTTGATCCTTATCCCCTCTTCAACAGGATCCGGTGCGTGGGAAGGCTCTAATGAAGGACCTCCCAAGGACGGCGACGGGGGCATTGGGATTGGGTCATTATCTCCCCTCATCCCCTCGCTTCTCATTATTCCAGCTGGCATAGTTCGTGGCCTGAAGGTGGCTCTTTCGCTGGATGAGCCCTCATCGCCTCCTGCTATGGCATTACCGGAGTTGCAGGCTTCCATGACAACGCTTCAGGATGGGCTTTCGAGCTGTTTCATTGAGGATGAGGTAGAGGTCGAGATCGTGGTCCCATACTCTCTGGCTGCCACCACGATTATCGCCCACTACTACCCAAAGGTAGTTGACAGACGGATTGTATCGGTTGCCTAGGTGACCATGTCACGCCCCAATTTCAATAAGACGAACTCGGGACGCGAACGTTTTTAAAACAATAAAACAATGAAACCTGTTTTGGATAAACACTTTAAAATATCCATTTAATTAATCAAAATAATATTTACAACTTAAAAATACGTCCCAACACGTGGACATAAGTACAAGGTATCCGTCACTAGACTCAAAAGACTGAACCCGGACTCTGCTCCTATGTAAAACCCGGTCTGGTCTAAAAGGGTTTTAAAGTGCAAACTTACTAAAAAGGGTTGTTTTTGCATCAAGTTTAGTTTAAGTAGCAAAAAAAAAAGGGAAAAGAGAGCTGCTTCTGGGCTGGGCAGGGCAGGAGGCGAGGCGGGCCTGAGCCGAGCGAGCCCATACCTCGCGCGAAGCCCAGACGACCCCAGGCCCGTTTACACCCAACCCTACCCTTAAAACCTCTCCCTCGCCGCTTCAGCCTCACTTTCCGCGCGCCACTCCCGAGGCGAGACCTCGTCTCCCCCTCCCGACAACCCAGAAACCCTCCGCCGCCGCCGCCGCTCTCCACTCCTTCTCCGACCTCACACCCACCCTCTCCTTCTTCTCCGTTCTCTCCTACTCCGCCTTCGTCTCTCAACCGCGACGAAACCCCTAAAAACCCAGAAGAGAACTCCACCCGTCCTCTCCCTCTTCGATTCCCGACCGCCACCGCCGATTCCGAGCACCACCGTACCAGATCCGTGGGGATTCATCGACGGTGAGTTAAACCCTCACCAGAATCACCCTCCCCACCTTCTTCTTCGCCTGGAACCTTGAGCTCCGAGCTCACTCTGGGGTCGGACGGGACCTGAGAGCGTCGCCGGAGCGCTCGAGTTCCAAATCTGGAACTCGCGCGCCGGCGAGCCCTTTGACCGTCAGAACTGGCCGGAGGAGCTCGGACCTAGCCCCTGCAACCGTCCCTTCGAGTCCTCGAGCCGTCACCACCGTCAGAAACCCCTGTGCTTACCTGACGCCGCCGGAGTCGCCGGAACCCTAGCCCTAGCCATTGCCGTTCCCAGCTCAGGTCGGACGAGGTAGAGCCCTTGGGCTTGGGCTCGGAACTCAGCTGGGCCTTGGCCTGGACAGGATTTGGGCCTTGGGCTCGAATCTGGTCTGGGCCATGGTCCGGACTGACTCTGATCTTCGGGTCCGGACTCGGGCCTAACTCCGGGACTGGATCGGATACGGACCGTTTGGGACTAAATTGTTTAATTAAATTTAAAATTGATTTAAAACGACACTTGAGACTAAGTCGGACTTTATCAGTTTAAACGGTTTAATCAACGGAAGTGAAAGCCTGTTAAATTAAAGAACTGGGTAGTCAGGAACCGATCTGATTCTGGATCGTTTGTGTGTAAACCCAGATTCGTAGCTGGGACTCCGCCGAGGTGACGAGGCAAGCCAGACAGCTGTTGATAGGAGTATTTGTTCGTAGGAAGACCGCAAGGTAGGGAAAGCTTTAATTACTTATTTACCGCTTAGAATGCATGATCAGGATAATAAAATCGGAAACGTCCTAGATTTGCCTATAGGATGCGAATAACTAGTTTAATCGTTTTTCACTTACTAATAATCGGATAAGTCTAGTATGCATGTTAGGACGATGACAATTAGTGAAGTGTGTTTTCAATACTTGGGAAATTGATTGACTGGTAGAGAGGCTGTGAAGAGCTCTCGGATTAGTTGTGTGCTAGGTTCCCATGCTTGGTTTGTTCGGTTGCTAATTGCTCGATTAACCTAAGAGTCTAATGAAACTGGAGTAGCTCGTATGATTGAATGCTAAATAGTTGTTTACTTTTTGATTGATTTGTTGAATACAACTTGATTGATTGAGTATTTATGTTAATATAATTGTTGATCGAACGGATGATCGAGTATGACTGGTTGTGCCACGGGGCACAATCAGGTGATCGATGTACTGCTGGTTCGTGACAGGTAAGTATACGGTAAGTATGGAGTGTTTTGGATGTCTTGATTATGATGGAAGTGTGATCTGTTGAGCGATGACTGGTGACCCATTTATACTTGCTCCTATATTCCTATTCTTGAATGCATGCTCGTTTATTGGTTTGTCTGTTGGTTTGCTTGGTTCAGTACTACACCGGGGGGGGGGGGGGGGGTAATCCGGTGCCGTTGAGGTGGTTGGAGTTGGACAGTTACAGTGAGTTATTGGGACCCTGCGGGGCATGGATCATTGGGCCTGCGGGCAACTGGACATTTTTACCCTACGGGGAAAGGATTACTTATAGTTTCATCCCGAGAAACTGCATCCCAGTGGGTGCACTACTTGGTCCCCTATGACATATGGTCCTTAGGTGGCAGTTCCGAACTAGTTCGGTGCCCCGGTGCATGTACCTCCTATGGACCGAGGGAAAATCTGATGTGATGTGGATACTCTGGTGGATCGGGTTATGGGAACCGAGGTGATCCCAGAATCTATTCATGGATCGGAGGCTTGAGAAAGCAAGTGGTTGGCAAGATACTAATATTTCCCAGTTTATTATTATTCGTCCTTTAAATTATTTATTATGAATTTATTTATGTCACTGTTATTTGGATCCTCTTACGTTGTCGCAATTATTTCTTATTCTTATCACTTCCTTATATGTTCTCTCGTCCTGTCGTTCGGGTTACATTCGTAGACAGTTCATCTTTAACTTAAGGGTTGAATCATTAAGGTTTTCCCTACTGAGCGTCAGCTCACCCCCTTGGTTTCTAACTGTTTTACAGGAGTACCGGATGTCTAGAGAGGCCGAGGCTAGGGAGCTTTGGGACTCTTCGGGTTATCACTAGAGTTGTGTTGGTTCCTTATGTTGGATATACTTTTTGACTATTATGTTGAGCTGCGACTCACGTTGTTTTAACCTACCTACTGATATGTCGTTTTGACGGAGTTTATCGAGATGTTGGAACCTTTACTTATCTTTTATGATGCTTAATTATTTCAACTCAGGTCACGTCTCGAGTCCGGTCAACGCCGGATTTGGGGCGTGACAATTTGGTATCAGAGCCTGGTTTCATTTGAAACAGGTGGTAATTTTCGAACCGTTTTCAAAAACCTCGGGCCAACGTCTTTTAGGTGGGTAGAGTTAGGAAGTCTAAGTCGAGTACTCAGTTATGCGGAGTTAAACGCGTTGATGCATATAGTAAGAACGACTCGAGTTTTACCGTTTATTTGGTTGCCTAATGTTGAACTCTTCTTGCTATAACGGTTGTGTCGCTTGAGGGATGCCCTTACCTTATTGATTGTAAGATGCAGAGATCGGTGAAACCGATTGGTTGAGGTCGGTTTTGGGTGAGCGAGCAATGACTGAACCGCTATATGATACTTGTTGAGTAGGTTGTTATCAGGTTAAGTGCATTATCGCTGTGATTGATTGTTTTGTAGAGATAAAGCTGAAGGATTAATGGATGGGAGTGTTGACGAAGTTAGGGATTGGAATTTTTAGGGTGGTACGGTCGAAAGGGACGTAATCGAAGAATGGAATTATGGAAGAATCGGATGGTTATAATTTGGGAAATGGGTTGAGTGTTACATCAGTTATGGTAATTTGACTTGTCTAAAATTTTGACCTTGAAGGGTGTGACCCAACTTGGGTGACTTTGAAAAGGAATCGAATTTGAGTAAGTTAGTACCCTTTGATTGCGTGTGTACTTTGCGAAGCATGGAATCTCTGTGTTGATTGTGGTATGAACTGCAGAGCATGGGAACTCTCTGAGTATTATAACTTGTTGAAATTTAATGAAAATTGTCCCGTTTAAGCAGGGTGGTTAGTGGAAATTACGAATAGGTCATGCCGAATTTTCTATAGAAACTGAAGTGTGGGTCCTATCACGAGTTGACACAGGGCGCCACTGTAGTCAAACGTGATAGTGGGATGTTAAGTAGTTACAACAAGGTTCGGGGACGCCTGAATCAAGTTGTAACGCTGTGAGATCGAATCGACTAATTGATTAAAGATAAGTAACTTGAGGAAAGAGAAAAGCCGTAAATAGGAAAGTTAAGGACTTAATTGCTGACGCTTACTTGTGCTTTCCACCCCAGTGATGGGTGTGTTTGTGTGTGAATTATGCCTCCTGAGGGAGTTGATTGCTTTACTATTAGCTATGTGAGACGCACAAGGTACGGAATTCTTTGTCTATATGAGTATTATATACGACTTATCTACTTACTCTCGATCCAATTAGGATCCGTTGAGACGTTCGAAAGCGCCCTTTTGCTTAAATCGTTTCGCTTGTTTTAAACTGAGTTGAACTGTACGTACTATTGCAGCGAGCTTTCGAGATGCTTCTCGTTTACGTCCCGAGAGGTACCAGGAGTCGCCCAGCTTTAGGGAAGGGTCGGCCACCCGCGGTTGGGCTGGCAAGGGCAGCAGGTGCCCAGGATGCTGCTCCCACAGAGCACCAGAGCGTTGAGGGTGGACCGTCCAGGTCATCAGTGAGAGTTACCCCAGTCGCAGAGCCGACCCAAGCTACACCCATTGATGAGGTGGTACGCGCAGTGTTAGCGGCACTCAGGGCTCAGCAGGAGACCCAACACCGGCGCCAGCGCCCGTGTCTGCTACAGAGACAACCGTTGTAGAGAGACCAGGACAGATGGATATCAACACGGCTCAAGCACTTCGTGACTTTCGTCGTTTGGGTACACCGACCTTTTCAGGGAGTGTTGACTCAGAGGCAGCAGTGTTATGGTTGGAGCGGATCACTCGCAACCTTGATACGTCCGGTATTTCTGAGGGACGTCTGAGGGTTTCTTTCTCCACCTTCCAGCTTGAGGGTGAGGCTTTTTACTGGTGGCAGTCTGTGCAGACCAGCGTTGGTGAGGATTTCGAGCTCTTCAGTCAGTTGTTCTTGGAGCAGTACTTTCCGCGATCGGTTTGGGATGATCGACGCCAACAATTTGTGGATCTACGACAGAGGGGGATAACGGTGGCTGAGTATGCGGCGAGGTTCCTGACTTTATCTCGCTTCGCACCCGAGATGGTGCAGACTGAGGACAGTCGTTGCAGACGATTTGAGCGTGGACTCCTCCCTGCCATTGCAGACCGGCTTATTGTTTTGAGGACAGAGGTATACACCACCTTATTGGGCCAGGCTCTAGCTGTGGAGAGACACTTTCGAGAGAATGCCAGAGAGCGAGATGTCAGGCCGAGACCGGGTGGGTTTCTCAGACCATCAGAGAGGCGTGATGCTAGACGACAGAGGACTTCTGGGTACTTCCAGCCTCAGTTTCAGCAGAGTGGTTCGCGTAGAGGGGCGTCAGTGGCATCAGTTGGACCGGCTCCGGTGACTCAGTTCTGCCCCACGTGCAGACAGCCGGGACACTTGGCCCGAGACTGCCCGAGAGACGGAGGACCTGCAGAGCGGCAGATGGGTCGTCCACAGGGTTTTGCCGAGCGGCAGCGTGTTGAGGACCGGACTTGTTACCAGTGCGGCCGACAGGGACATTTGTCTTTCACTTGCCCCGATCGTGTCGAGCTGTCCCTCCACCGAGGCCACATCAGGCACAGCTTCGTCAGACACCTCCCGGCCGACCACGACAGGCACAGCAGCAGAGAGCTCCGCGTCAGGCAACGGGAGCGGTAGCCCCGAGACATCAGGCTAGGCCCCAGCAGCAGGTGGCACTACCACCACCACCGAGAGGAGGATCACCGGCACGGCAGGACCGAGTTTATGCAGTTTCAGATGCTAGAGCCGAGAGATAGTACGCCGGTCATGAGACCATTCAGGGTACGTGTTTATTGTTTCATTCGTGGGCTTCCTTTTTGTTCGATACGGGTGCATCCCATTCGTTTATCTCTACTTCTTTTGCTCGTTCCTTGGGTTTGGTGGCGGAGCCACTTCGTAGACCCCTTTGTCTTGAGACCCCAGCTACGGGGGAGGTGGTGTTGAGCACAGTCTGTCGAGATTGTGAGGTTCGAGTGGCTGATTGCCCTTTCTTGGGTGACCTTCTCGTTCTGGAGATGACTGCTTTCGACGTGATCTTAGGGATGGACTGGCTTGCAAGATATCGGGCGACGATTGATTGCTTTCGGCGGCAGGTGACCGTGCGATCTGGTGATAGAGTCATCACTTGTGTTTTGGGTAGCAAGAGCGGAGTCCTTCTATCCGCCTTGACTACTGGAGTGGAGGCCGAAGTGGTGCAGAGTGGCAGAAACTTGCCGAGGGTAGTGTGTGAGTTCCCAGACGTGTTTCCGGAGGAGTTATCAGGTTTACCACCGGCGCGAGAGTTAGAGTTCCGGATCGACTTGATCCCAGGCACCGCGCCGATATCGATGGCACCTTATCGATTCGCGCCAGCCGAGTTGGTCGAGTTGAAGCGCCAACTCGAAGAGTTACAGGAGAAGGGCTTCATCCGCCCGAGTGTGTCACCGTGGGGAGCACCCGCCCTCTTCGTGAAGAAGAAGGGTGGAGCCTTGAGGATGTGTATCGACTATCGGAAGCTAAACCGGGTGACAGTGAAGAACCGCTACCCGATGCCGAGGATCGATGATCTGTTCGATCAATTGAGAGGAGCGACATGTTTCTCCAAGATTGATCTAAGATCAGGCTACTATCAGTTGAGGGTCCGGAAGGAAGATGTGGAGAAGACCGCGTTCCGGACACGCTACGGACACTTTGAGTTTCTAGTGATGCCGTTCGGACTGACGAACGCGCCAGCAGCTTTCATGGACTTGATGAATGGCATTTTCAGACCTTACCTGGACCAGTTTGTCGTAGTATTCGTTGATGACATTTTGATCTACTCGCCTAACGAAGAGGCACACGAGGAACACTTGAGAGTAGTGTTGGCCTTGTTACGCACCCACCAGATGTATGGGAACCTGGAGAAGTGCGAATTCTGGCTTGCGGAGGTGAAATTCCTCGGACACGTAGTGTCCCGTGATGGTATCTTAGTTGACCCAGCGAAGGTCGACGCAGTTTCAAAGTGGGAAAGGCCCAAGAACGTGTTTGAGATCCGTAGTTTTCTGGGGTTGGCCGGCTATTATCGACGCTTTGTTCAGGACCTCTCACGTTTGGCTGCACCTATGACAGCTTTGACTCGTAAAGGAGCAGAGTTCCTTTGGACTAGTGAGTGTGAGCATTCGTTCTCAGAGCTAAAGGCTCGTCTGACCACTGCTCCGGTGTTGATTGTTCCGGAGCGAGGAGTGGGCTATGACGTTTATTGTGACGCTTCGGGCGAGGGACTGGGGTGTGTTCTGATGCAGTCAGGGAAGGTAGTTGCCTACGGTTCCAGGCAGTTGAAGGTGCACGAGCGCAACTACCCGACCCATGATCTCGAGCTAGCAGCTATAGTTTTTGCATTGAAGAGTTGGAGACACTATTTGTATGGTGAGCAATTTAGAGTGTTCTCTGACCACAAGAGCCTCAAGTACATTTTCTCTCAGCGCGACCTGAACATGCGCCAGAGGCGATGGATGGAGCTACTTGAGGAGTACGACTTCGAGCTGCTCTACCATCCGGGCAAGGCGAATGTCGTTGCAGATGCCCTGAGCAGGAAGCCATCTCATTGCGTGGCCAGCATGGCAGTCCGAGAGTGGAACATGCTGGAGGAGCTGAGCTCATTCCGACTTGACCTTGAGGAGATCACGGATGGTATGGCCTTATGTGCATTGGTGGCTCAACCCACTTTGGTTACTCGGGTGCTAGAGGCACAGACCGAGGATACTGAGGCGATGGAGATCCGTGGGAGACTGGTAGCTGGGGAGAAGATCGATGACTGGGAGTTGAGTGCAGATCAGGGACTTCGGTTTAGGGGACGATTGTTTGTACCCCGAGATTGTAGGGACACAGTGTTGAGAGAATGTCACCACTCACGACTTGCAGTGCATCCCGGTGGCACCAAGATGTATAGAGACATCCGACGGCAGTTCTAGTGGAGGGGGATGCGCACGGCGGTTGCACTCTTTGTTTCGAGATGTCTTACCTGTCAGCAGGTGAAGGCGGAGCATCGGCGTCCCGCTGGTTTGCTACAGCCTTTACCGATTTCCGAGTGGAAATGGGAACATGTGACTATGGATTTTGTGAGTGCACTACCGAGGTCGTCCAAGGGGCATGATGCCGTTTGGGTTGTAGTTGATCGACTGACCAAGTCGGCACATTTTCTAGCTATGAGGATGACGGATACTGTGGACATGTTGGGACGTTTGTACGTCAGGGAGATTATTCGTCTACATGGAGTACCAGTGTCAGTAGTATCTGATAGAGACCCTCGATTCACATCCAGGTTTTGGAAGAGCCTACAGAAGGCTTTGGGGACTGAAGTACTGTTGAGTACAGCTTACCATCCTGAGACAGATGGACAGTCAGAGCGCACCATTCAGATTTTGGAAGACATGCTTCGACCTTGTGTGCTTGACTTTCAGGGATCATGGGAGGATCATCTACCATTGGCAGAGTTCGCTTACAACAACAGTTATCAGTCCAGCATTGGGATGGCGCCATTTGAGGCCTTATACGGCAGACCGTGTAGGTCGCCGGTGTGTTGGGCCGAAGTAGGGGATCGGAACTTACTGGGACCGGACATGGTCCGAGAGACGACAGAGAAGGTCACCTTGATCAGAGATCGGTTGAAGACCGCACAGAGTCGTCAGAAGAGTTATGCAGACCGACGGCGTAGACCACTTGAGTTCCTGGTCGGAGACCACGTATTTCTGAGGGTGAGCCCAAAGAAGGGCCTACTACGATTCAATCGTGGAGGAGGAAAGCTATCCCCGCGCTTCATTGGACCATTTGAGGTCTTAGAGAGGATTGGAGCTGTAGCTTATCGATTAGCCTTGCCACCGCAGCTTGGTAACGTGCATAACGTTTTCCATGTATCCCAACTGCGGCAATACACGGCAGATCCCTCTCATGTTATCGATTGGGCAGATTTAGAGGTGGCCGATGATGTCTCTTATGAGGAGCAACCTATCAGGATTGTGGATACAGGAGAGAAGATCTTGCGGAAGACGACTATTCCACTGGTTCGAATACAGTGGGGGCACCAAGGGGCTGAGTCGACCTGGGAGCGTGAGGACGAGATCCGGGAGAAGTATCCCCACCTGTTTGACGCTTGAGGTACGTCTACTTTAAATTTCGAGGACGAAATTTCTTTAAGGGGGGTAGATTGTAAAACCCGGTCTGGTCTAAAAGGGTTTTAAAGTGCAAACTTACTAAAAAGGGTTGTTTTTGCATCAAGTTTAGTTTAAGTAGCAAAAAAAAAAGGGAAAGGAGAGCTGGTTCTGGGCTGGGCAGGGCAGGAGGCGAGGCGGGACTGAGCCGAGCGAGCCCATACCTCGCGCGAAGCCCTGACGACCCCAGGCCCGTTTACACCCAACCCTACCCTTAAAACCTCTCCCTCGCCGCTTCAGCCTCACTTTCCGCGCGCCACTCCCGAGGCGAGACCTCGTCTCCCCCTCCCGACAACCCAGAAACCCTCCGCCGCCGCCGCCGCTCTCCACTCCTTCTCCGACCTCACACCCACCCTCTCCTTCTTCTCCGTTCTCTCCTACTCCGCCTTCGTCTCTCAACCGCGACGAAACCCCCAAAAACCCAGAAGAGAACTCCACCCGTCCTCTCCCTCTTCGATTCCCGACCGCCACCGCCGATTCCGAGCACCACCGTACCAGATCCGTGGGGATTCATCGACGGTGAGTTAAACCCTCACCAGAATCACCCTCCCCACCTTCTTCTTCGCCTGGAACCTTGAGCTCCGAGCTCACTCTGGGGTCGGACGGGACCTGAGAGCGTCGCCGGAGCGCTCGAGTTCCAAATCTGGAACTCGCGCGCCGGCGAGCCCTTTGACCGTCAGAACTGGCCGGAGGAGCTCGGACCTAGCCCCTGCAACCGTCCCTTCGAGTCCTCGAGCCGTCACCACCGTCAGAAACCCCTGTGCTTACCTGACGCCGCCGGAGTCGCCGGAACCCTAGCCCTAGCCATTGCCGTTCCCAGCTCAGGTCGGACGAGGTAGAGCCCTTGGGCTTGGGCTCGGAACTCAGCTGGGCCTTGGCCTGGACAGGATTTGGGCCTTGGGCTCGAATCTGGTCTGGGCCATGGTCCGGACTGACTCTGATCTTCGGGTCCGGACTCGGGCCTAACTCCGGGACTGGATCGGATACGGACCGTTTGGGACTAAATTGTTTAATTAAATTTAAAATTGATTTAAAACGACACTTGAGACTAAGTCGGACTTTATCAGTTTAAACGGTTTAATCAACGGAAGTGAAAGCCTGTTAAATTAAAGAACTGGGTAGTCAGGAACCGATCTGATTCTGGATCGTTTGTGTGTAAACCCAGATTCGTAGCTGGGACTCCGCCGAGGTGACGAGGCAAGCCAGACAGCTGTTGATAGGAGTATTTGTTCGTAGGAAGACCGCAAGGTAGGGAAAGCTTTAATTACTTATTTACCGCTTAGAATGCATGATCAGGATAATAAAATCGGAAACGTCCTAGATTTGCCTATAGGATGCGAATAACTAGTTTAATCGTTTTTCACTTACTAATAATCGGATAAGTCTAGTATGCATGTTAGGACGATGACAATTAGTGAAGTGTGTTTTCAATACTTGGGAAATTGATTGACTGGTAGAGAGGCTGTGAAGAGCTCTCGGATTAGTTGTGTGCTAGGTTCCCATGCTTGGTTTGTTCGGTTGCTAATTGCTCGATTAACCTAAGAGTCTAATGAAACTGGAGTAGCTCGTATGATTGAATGCTAAATAGTTGTTTACTTTTTGATTGATTTGTTGAATACAACTTGATTGATTGAGTATTTATGTTAATATAATTGTTGATCGAACGGATGATCGAGTATGACTGGTTGTGCCACGGGGCACAATCAGGTGATCGATGTACTGCTGGTTCGTGACAGGTAAGTATACGGTAAGTATGGAGTGTTTTGGATGTCTTGATTATGATGGAAGTGTGATCTGTTGAGCGATGACTGGTGACCCATTTATACTTGCTCCTATATTCCTATTCTTGAATGCATGCTCGTTTATTGGTTTGTCTGTTGGTTTGCTTGGTTCAGTACTACACCGGGGGGGGGGGGGGGGGGGGGGGGGGTAATCCGGTGCCGTTGAGGTGGTTGGAGTTGGACAGTTACAGTGAGTTATTGGGACCCTGCGGGGCATGGATCATTGGGCCTGCGGGCAACTGGACATTTTTACCCTACGGGGAAAGGATTACTTATAGTTTCATCCCGAGAAACTGCATCCCAGTGGGTGCACTACTTGGTCCCCTATGACATATGGTCCTTAGGTGGCAGTTCCGAACTAGTTCGGTGCCCCGGTGCATGTACCTCCTATGGACCGAGGGAAAATCTGATGTGATGTGGATACTCTGGTGGATCGGGTTATGGGAACCGAGGTGATCCCAGAATCTATTCATGGATCGGAGGCTTGAGAAAGCAAGTGGTTGGCAAGATACTAATATTTCCCAGTTTATTATTATTCGTCCTTTAAATTATTTATTATGAATTTATTTATGTCACTGTTATTTGGATCCTCTTACGTTGTCGCAATTATTTCTTATTCTTATCACTTCCTTATATGTTCTCTCGTCCTGTCGTTCGGGTTACATTCGTAGACAGTTCATCTTTAACTTAAGGGTTGAATCATTAAGGTTTTCCCTACTGAGCGTCAGCTCACCCCCTTGGTTTCTAACTGTTTTACAGGAGTACCGGATGTCTAGAGAGGCCGAGGCTAGGGAGCTTTGGGACTCTTCGGGTTATCACTAGAGTTGTGTTGGTTCCTTATGTTGGATATACTTTTTGACTATTATGTTGAGCTGCGACTCACGTTGTTTTAACCTACCTACTGATATGTCGTTTTGACGGAGTTTATCGAGATGTTGGAACCTTTACTTATCTTTTATGATGCTTAATTATTTCAACTCAGGTCACGTCTCGAGTCCGGTCAACGCCGGATTTGGGGCGTGACATCCTAGCTCCACAAGCTTCGAGAGCTCACCTAGTCCGTCCTGCGATCAGTACCTGTAGGAAAAGCAGCTAGGGGTGAGCGTTCGCTCACCACCACAGGTAACAGACTGATTACGACATAATTAGCAGACAATGCCGGTAACACCAACTACAAATTCAACTCCGGGGATCACTGTCCCCAACTCAAGTACTCTGACTGACAAACACCCACGGTGACCTTCCTCGAACGACTCAACACTCAACATGTAAGTAGACCGACACAACGCTCACGACCTCTTCCAAGGACTCAAAAGAACTACGCAACACCAAACAAGATCACAAAGGATCGCACACCAAACAAGATCACAAAGGATCGCAAACAAGCTGCTCAGTAACCAATTCTGTTTCTCTCGCCCTTTCCGATCCCAGTCGGGCCAGGCGGTCGACCTGTCTCAGTAACCTCTCTGTCCTTCGCCCTTTCCGATCCCAGTCGGTCCAGGTGGTCGACCTGTCTTACAACTTCTCTGTCCCTCGCTCTTTCTGATCCCAGTCGGTCCAGGCAGTCGACTTGTCTTACAACTTCTCTGTCCCTCGCTCTTTCCGATCCCAGTCGGTCCAGGCAGTCGACCTGTCTTACAACTTCTCTCACTCACGCGCTTCCCCGACACAAAGTCGGGCCAGGCGGTCGACCTGTCTCAGTAACCTCTCTCACCCAGGTAACCACAATCACAATCACAAGCAAGTTCAACAAACAGCAACAACACAGGTACAACACTCCACAGGCACTCATGGCCATCCAAGATACACCAACAATAAAGACACGGACTCAACAGCCCCACAGGCACTCACGGCCTCCCAAGGTACACTAACAGTAAACCACGGACTCAACAGCCCCACAGGCACTCACGGCCTCCCAAGATACACCAATAGTAAACTCCGGACTCAACAGTCCCACAGGTACTCACGGCCTCCCAAGATACACTAACAGTAAACCACGGACTCAACATCCCCACAGGCACTCACGGCCTCCCAAGATACACCAACAGTAAACCTCGGACTCAACAGTCCCACAGGCACTCACGGCCTCCCAAGATACACCAACAGTAAACCCCGGACTCAATAGTCCCACAGGCACTCACGGCCTCCCAAGATACACTAACAGTAAACCACGGGTTCAACAACCCTACGGGCACTCATGGCCACCCAAACTCAACAATAATACACGCTCGCAACTTACCGAGTCTCTAACTCGTAAGCCAGCCAAAGAATGCTTACAACCACCCCCCCCCCCCCCCCCCCCCCCCCCCCCCCGAGACTCTAACTCGGTAAGGCCAGCCAAAGACACCAACCTTAGTACACGGCTCTCATGGCCACCCAAACACAAATAATAACACGGGCTCTCATGGCCACCCAAGACTCAACAACAATAGCACGGGCTCTCATGGCCACCCAAACTCAACCATAATAGCACGGGTTCTCAAGGCCACCCAAGACACCAATTAAACAAACAACCTCCGGCTTAACCAAAGCCTCCAACAGTCCTAAAGTCAACAGTTTCTCAATCAACCTCCGGGCATGGTCATATGCCTCCAGTAATCCTAATATCGATAAGTTCACAAACAACCTTCGGGCATGGTCATATGCCTCCAGTAATTCTAATAACGCTAAGTTCTCTGCTCCTACGATACTACTAAGTGTCACATGCTTTTCCAATAATTTCTACGATCCCGTATCATGCATTTCTAATAATCAATAACCTACTCAACCCACGACACCCCGGTGTCACATGCAATTCTACTGTTAACTTTCCCTAGTCAGGGCCGAGATCCGGATACTTTTCCCTACCTCGTGCGTGTTCTCCGAAAAGCTAACCAACGAGCTCCGGTGATGATATCAGTCACTCACCCAGCTTTCCCTTGCCTCGGTCCGTGGCACGATCTAAAAGAACACAAAATTCAAGGCACTTAACAACTTGCAGGAATAAACTGAAAATCATTAAACTCGATGCCCAAACTTAACCCCGACAATGTCGATCACTCCCAAACTTCCCAATTACTCGACATTTTCGATAAGGTACCCGTCAAGGCCCGATTCGCCCGACATGACGAATCTGCCCGGGTTTTGTAAATTGCCTTCCGGGGCTCCAAAAGCCCCCGTTTTCGTTTCTACGGTCTTAGAATAATTCAAGGAACCCAAAGTTCTTGACCGAATCGAATTCCGACTCCCGAGTCAATTAATTTCCGTTTCAAGTTTCTAAAACCCGTTAATTGTAACTTTTCCAATTTAAATCCAATTTTCGATTCGGTTAAGGATAAACGGTCTGGGGAACGTTTTAAACCACCCGAACGATAAAAACCGAGCACCGGAGCACGTGGGCCCCACCCGGACCAACTTGGCCGAGGTGATTTAGGCCCTTTAGGGCCCGGTTCACGAAGGTGGTGGCTGGCCCTAGTCCCGGCCAGCCACCCCGAGGTCCGGCCAGCCACCCCGAGGTCCGGCCAGCCACCCCGAGGTCCGGCCAAACTCCACGAGGTCCGGCCAACCTCCGGCCAGAAGCCCACCGGCCTGGACAACTCCGGCGAGCAGCCCACTGGCCTGGCCAACTCCGGCTAGCCCCCACAGGGTCCGGCCCAGCTCCGCCCATCCCTTGCAAGGCTCGGCCAGCCACCAAACACGGTGGCCGGAGCTCCCCCGAGCCTCCGGTCACCGGAAAACGCTAATTTAACAAAACCCTAGCTTTCCAAAATAAGCAAAACGATGATCGGGTTAGGTCTTACCAAGGAGGAAGACGAGGGGAAGACAAATGCTCCTTGCCTTGAGACGATCCAAGGGCTTGATTCCCTCAAAACCCTAGCTTCTCAACCTTCTCTCTTCTTCTCCTTCTCTCTCTAACTCTCTTCTTCTTTTCTAAAACAACTAACTCTATTTTTTTGTATTTCCTTTTTTTTTGATATTGGTGGCCGGCCACACTCACCCATCACCTCTCATTTTCCTCCCAAAACCTACACCACCACTTGTTGGACAAGTGGCAAGGTGGGTCCCACACCTCTTGGAAAATATCTACTTGATATTTTTCAATCAGATTCGCGAAAATCGGACGTTTCGGGCCCCGAACGAGCACTTTTCCCAAGAAATTACGAAACTTGACGAGCTACAAGGAAACGGCTCAACTAAGACCGTTGCGACGACGGATAAGCTTTTCGGATCCAAAACGGTCCTCGAATGGACCAAAACGTCGCTCGGTTGACTTTTCCAACGAAAAGTCAACATTTCCCAAATTGATCAGAAAGTTGCCCTGAGTCCCCCGGAACTCACTTTGGTCAATAACGGGGTCAACTTAAGTCCGGTATGACACTCGGGGTCATTTTAGGTTCAGTTTAGTGTCAGTCTTAAAAATTTTAAATTTTCCTGTTTTTCGCAGGTTTGACTGGCGTTGACCGGGAGTGGTTATTACAGACCATATCCGTCGGTAAGGGTCTTGGCAGACGGATCCATCCATCGGCTAAGATCCTTCGACCAAGACTCGTAGATGGAGTTTTTGACCGACGGATGTATGCATCTGTGGGTATAGTCTTAACCTTAGCCACAAATACCATCCATTGGTAAAGTATGTGACATTAGCTACAATCTAAATCTGTTGGAAAAGTATGTAACCTTAGCCAAGGATACTATCCATGGGCAAAGGTTAAAGCCTTAGCCACAGATATACCTATCCGTTGGTATGGTGAAATTCCTTTGCCACGGCTAAGTCTCCTCTAAAGGACATCCTTCTCTGGATCATTACCACCGCATGGGGGCAGGCAGTAGAGGGCCTCGTCGTCAAGGATCTCAGGCCGGGACTGTTTGGCTTCTACTTCCGGTCGGCGGAGGCATGCTCTTGGGTCCGGGGTAATGAGCCCTGGTGTTTCGATGGGCGATCCTATTGCTCGGTGATCTGAATCTGTGTAATCGAGAGCTTCCCGCGTTGGACCGGATACAACTTTGGGTCCACGCTCGAGGGTTGTCGCCGTTGGTTCTGACAAAATCCATAGAAGAAAAAAAAATCGGGGACGCATTAGGGGCTTGTGTTAAGGTACCATGCGATCAGTGGGGTATGTGCTGGGGTGGTATTTTGCGGGTACGTTATTGGTACCTATTGGAGCATCCTCTTAGGCAGAGTCTGGTACTACGATTCAAGGAGTTTCCGGATCCCGTGAAGGGCGATCTCACCTATACTAAGCTCCCAATTTTTTGCTTCAAATATGGGCGTATGGGGCACGTTGTACGGGACTGTGAGTTGGAGCTGCAGGGTACCTTGAGGTATGACACATCTCTGTTGGAGTTCCAACGGGATAAGCAGGCGAAGCTGTATGCGACAGACTGGACTGAGTCACCGTCGAGCGTACCACCCGGCTTGGGGAGTATTTCCCCGAGCATTGTATCTAAGGACTCATCTCGAGGAAGAAGCCCGTGTGTTTCCCCGAGAACTGTATCTAACCGTACAGAGGCTCGGGTTTGTACCCAACTTGGGAATGTGGATCCCGGTTGGAAAAATTTGGTGATCGGCCAGCTCTCTGGTAACTGGGTCACTGAAGTTTCAAAGCCCATTCCACCTGGGGTTGGAGATATTAGAGGAACTACTACCGGAGGAGTGAAGAGGATTGTTGTTGACGCTTCACGGGATGATCAAGCGATGGCTGAAAAGCATCCCCATTAGGAGGAATGATAGGGCCCCTAGGCTTCAGGTACTGGCTCTAGGAGAGGTCCCTAGTCAAAGTCTTGCCTCCTACTACTGATGTAGTCCTTGCTCGAGCTTTGGAACGGGACTTCCAGTACCATTTTTTTTCATCCCCCACCCTTCCTAACTGCCTTTATGGCGGCTTATATGGTGTTTCAATACTGTCAGTGACAGTTCTAATACTTTAAAGAACTGCGAACAATATGTGTTCTAACTTCTATGCATGTTCTTTCCTAGTGATTAGGGAGTATGTTCTCTTACGCACATCTATGTAGTTGATTTCGATATTAATAAAGCGACATTTTTAGTAAAAAAAATGATTATAAAACATATATTTACGAATTGCAACTTATATTAATTTAATTTGGCTTCAACCAGATGTTTGGAGGGGAATACCGAAGCGGGGAATATATCCCAATTGATTGTAGTTTTTTTTAAGAAAGAGGTATTGATGGCTTTATATATCACTCGGTGATCGTACAAGCACAACGGTAAATATTACAGACTCTAGACAAGCTAGACAATAATATTACCGACCCCTAAACAAAACCTGTAACGCAACAAAATGCGTCAATAACGTGCAACCATATCGTGCATGCCAAAAGTGAAACAAAGTGCACACCATAAGTGCCACAAAAAATGGTACATCAAAGTATAATTGGTCCACACAAATGTGCAACCAATGCACACCAATCTGCAACAAAGTGCAGTTATTTGTCCCGAAAAGACCACAACCTACCAACACATAACAAAAAAGAACATAGAAAAAAATTTAGAAACGTGACCATGTCTCTTAGGATCAAAACACGCCGACCATCTCAATATTCCTTCATCTGAATTTGATCACCGGTATCCGAAGAAACCACGCCGGAGAATCTAAGACCTACACAAAACACTTCGACTCTACTTCCACAATGCTCCTTCCACACTCAGGGTATAAATCTGAGCCTGGCTCAACGGACTCTCTGGCCTAAACCTTGAAATACGGATGCAACGAAGAGACTGAAGGCGGCGAAACTAGAGGAAGAGAAAAAGGGTATGTGACGAACGGACGAAAAACCAAGTAGCCATGAGCAACGAAATAGAACTACTGAGAGAATGGAGAAATCGTAGTATATTATCCAACAAGGCCTTGCTGCTTGCTGCTTGCTCTCTGCACCGGGTCATCTAAATCATTAAGGTACTCCCTCAGACCAGGTCATAAGACTTGTTTCGCGGGATGTCGTCTCTCAAAGATATTCAGGACACCTTTTCAACATGCCCTATCTTCCCGGATGAGGATGCTATCATTGACGTGCCTCCCACACAAACCTATCACACTTTACCAGTCTTCCTGAAGTACAAGATTGTTGGACGATTATTGATGTAGAAGACCTATAATGGGGACATCATGCTTCACGTTGTAAAAAAGGAATGGGGTCTGTCGGCTGAGGGGCTGTTCATTAAAGACTTGGATCCGGGTACGTATGGGTTCTTCTTTGAATCCCAAGAGGCTAGGGGTCAAGTGCGGCAGGATGAGCCTTAATGCTTTGGAAAAACACCTCTCATTCTAGCTGATCTCTCGAGCCAGGGGCTTACCTTCCTTACTTTGGATTGGATCCTACTCTAGGTCCATGTTTTGGGTCTTCATCTAAAATTGATGACGAAAACTATTGGTACCACTATAGGTAACAACCTGGGAGGGTGAGTGAAGGTGCACTCGGACAATTGGGCCTCTATTGGGGGTAAAGTCAGAGTCCGTTTTTGGCATGACATTGCTACACTGCTATACCGCTCGATGAATCTTCAATTCAAGGAACTTCCCCAGCCAATTTAGGTAACCCTAATATATGAGCGCCTCCTAATCTTTTGCTTCAATTGTGGTCGTTTGGGGCACGGAGCTCATGAGTATAACATGCTACTGCTGGGTACACTAAGATTTTACCTCTCCCTCACGGCGGATGGGCTTGGAAATATTGGCAAGCCAATCACCAGGGACTAGAAGGCCATACCGCCCAGACCTCCCTAGAGGTACTGCCTTGATTCTCCCCTTTACAGCCTACCGAACGGAAGATGGTGTCTAATGTCTTGCCTAAGTCACTAGCACACCCATTGGGTGCCACTACCATGTCTGGTCCGATCGTGCATTCACAAAGACAGGGGAGGGTTCGGTGACATCTAATGTCGTGTCTAACCCTTAGGTAGAAGGGTTGGTCCGAACCATGGCCTTATAAGGCCCCTCGGGTGGATATGGACCGAAGAAGACCCTAACCAGAAAGAGGGTGGAAGTGAAGGATCGGCGTGAGAATTATCGGGCGAGGACTGATAAACTGCTCCCGCTAGCACCCATGAGGCCTTCTCAAAGCCTCGGGTTGTTCTGAAGGACTGACAATCCAACTTCGTATGAGGTTCCTCCACCAACTAGTGAGCTTCGTAAGAGGCTCCACAAGCATGCATGGTCATATAGTTGGGTTCCAGTTGATCTGGAATTAGTTTTCTTGTTTTTTAGTTTTAATTATTACTAGCTTTTGTTAGACGTTTAAATGTAACTAAAAATGTCTCAGCTACCACTAGAGAATTAGGTGACTTGCTCTTTTATTGTTTTTCAGTTTCTTATTAAATTATAATAATACTTGTTTCTTTTACTCAAATAAAAAAATGGATAGTTTTTTACATTTAGCCCCAAAAAAAATTAACCGATCATTTATGCATCAAAGTACAATGAGTTATGATCCAAACATCACGGTTTGGGGTTAGGATAATGAGTTACAACCTCCATCGGTCGTCATTACTTTTCTTCACATTGGACCGCTAAGGAACATCAATAAATATTATCCTCTTAGCTACATGCCAAATGGAACAAAACATAACACAATATACTCCTATCCGTATACCTCCATCTCTAGTGTCATCTTTGTCATAATTAAATTTCAAATCTCTCATGCCAATCTTGTCATTTTACGACGGTTGTCCTATTGTGAGTACACATTTCTTTTTTGAAATAAAGATTCATTAATTATACTAAATCTTACAAATCATACGAAACAAGTCTTACATCCACATATCGTTTTCGAGAACTCGAAAAACGACAAGTGAGATGATAACTCTCGACACAAAATGATACAACGCCTAGATAACCAACGATCAGATCGGTCTTTCTTATCGACGGTCCGAAGAGAACCGTCGATAGAAAGACCCAACCGACCACACCACAAAAAGTAGCCACCACAACTAACGGAGACCCGTTAGTCAAAGACAAGTCTTTGACGACGATGTTCCGATAGACGGGACTTAGAGGAAAATAAAACAACAATACAAAATTACTTAACAAAATAACAACAATATCGAATCTGAAACAACTCATGGCCGGACTCCGATGGTTGAGGCTAGGGTCGAAGCGAGTGGGGGGATAGGCGGCATCGGCATTACAGATCTGATCCACTTGGGGCGATTGCACGGGACTAGTCGGGTGAGCACTGTAAAAGCAGGAGCTAGCTCGGACTGCGGCGCTCCGACGGACGATGTGAAAGAGAGAGTCATCCAGAGTTGTTCAGGTCGACCTTGTCGACGAAAGCTACGGATTACAACTAAAGACAACAAAAAAACCGCTACAACCTTGCTGGAGATAAGCCGCCGAACATCGCTGGGACTACCAAACGAGAGTAAGCACGGGGGGCACTGTAATGGGTCTGCCCGACACAAGGGAGGGGGGATTCGCATCCACGGAGTAGCAGGGAAGCCACCACAATGGCCGGAGAGATTCAGCCGGTAGATCTAAACGATCTGACAACCTGGCCGACATATTTCGAAAGGGGGATCTTTGATCTGTGGCCGGAGACATCGGATCTGGTGGACCTCGTCATTGGCCGGCGAAGCATGGGATGAGCAGCGCCAACGAAGCATGGAATGACTATCCCGTAGTGGAGGAGGTGGCGGCGGAAGGCGGCGGTCCAGTGACGAGGAAGCGAGAGGATGTGGATTAGGGCGAGAACCCGCAACCTCGAGCCCACCCCGTCAAGTTTCCGGCTGAGAGGATTGGCGGCAAGAAGAGGGGCCGGCAGAGAGCAACAGCGGTGGGGGACGTCGTGGACTTGGCCGGATCTGACGCCGCGAGCTAGAGGATCCGACGAAAAGCGACGACGGAGGGAGGCACACCGCGCTTGTGCCCAGATCGGACTCCGTGAGCTGTAGATCCGCCGGAGATGGAGACGGAAGGCGCTGTGCTGACCAGATCTGACGTAGGCCGGCGAGTAGCTCGACTTAATAGGGAGAACGGGCCAGTAAGAGAGGCTCAGGGAGGGAGAAAAGAAAGAGAGGGTGAAGGGAGAGATAGAAGCGGGAGGGACGGCCGCTGGTAGCTTGCACGGACGAAGTCGTGGTAGCTGCCGCCGCCGACGACTGTGTGTGGTAGAGATAGGGTTTCAGAAGTTGTTTTCTGAGGAAGAGAGAAACGCGAATTTTTTTTCGAGTTTTTACTATTGTGAGTACACTTAAAGCTCTATCAATATATTTGTTTTTATAGTTACATACTTAATGAAAGGTTCATCCGCTGATTTTATTTTTATCAGCAAGGCCCAGAATGATAGAGGAGTATAATAAGATCTAGTTACAGACCTCAAAAAATTAAAAATGGACGCAACCAATTGTAAGAGTATAAAAAAAACAACCAGATACAGATTCGAGCGCTGACATAAAAGCCCAACCTCTGAAGAATCCCAACAAGGGAAAAATACACTGAAATAAGTCTAAATACCCATATTTGACAAACATTAAGAACGCAAGAGAAGGTCTAAATCCCAAATCTAACCACCATGAAACGCTTAAAAATAAAAAAAGGATCTATAAACATCCAGATTTAACCAACATGAAGCACAAAGAGAAAAGATTTCCAACATACGATAGAGCTCGAACACAGTCCTCTGAAACTCAATTCCGGCCAACACCGAGAAAAGTCTCAAAGGGGGAGGACCGGTATTTCTATCGAAATCGAACTCAAACCTCTAAGCAGGCAACAACAAGTCATCTCTTCCGGGAATCCGAGGCTAGAACTCGAGCTGAGTGTTCCGAAGTCGTGATCGATAACCTCTCGCCAGCCAACACCTAGCGAGGAGCCAAGGATCCAAGGAGGAATGCCTGTAATTATACCGAGCACGATCCAACCGAAATCCGAACAGAGTTAACACCAAAATCAATCGGAAAGCGCAACGCAAACCGAAAGCCAAAACAACAAACCTTCCAAAACTGCATCTCTTGGCTGCCAATCGCTGAAGCTCCCACTCAGCCCTCCATAACTCAATTCCGGTCAACACTAAGAATAAAAACCCCAAAGAGGGAGGACCGGTATTTCTACCAAGAGCGAGATCTGCAGAAAATCATCACTACAAGAGATCTGAGGCTGGAACTCGAGCTGAGCGTTCTGAAAGCGTAACCGATAACCCCTCGCCGGCCAACACCAAGCGAGGACCCTAAAGAGAATGCCTGTAATTATACCGAACACGAGCCAACCTGAACTCCAAAACCAAAACCAACATAAGAGGACAACGTAACAACAAGAGATCACCCGGTCATCATATCTACAAAGCCCAAGACACTTCAAAAATCTGACCCCAAAGAGACTGATGTCGTTGATTAGTCTGTTACTTATTTTTACATGTTGTAATGTTTGAAATATAAGGTATATAAGACAAGAGATTATGTTTGATATTAGATAAAGAAAGTTCCATTTACAAGCAAAAAACATATGGAAAACGAAAAGGGGAAAAGGAGACATGGAAGCAGCAGTAGGGAAGAAAACATGTGGAACCGGTTTTGATGTTCATTAATGATGTCTGTCCGAGAGACAAAGGAGACACAAAAATGGGCCATTTCAATTTATTTTCGTCTCTCCCTTTTATTCAGAGCCGCTATAAACAACACACAGAGGAGAAGCCATGTTTTGCTACCATTGTTATACATGTATAGCAATATATGCAGAAAAAATAGGCACTGGTTGCAGCAGAGCCAGTAGCAGAGCAGGCATCATCACTCATGACTCATGACGATGATGAATCAATAAGTTATAATATATGTCCTCTCTGTTGGAATTGGTGTTTGTACTTTCTTCTCTTCCGTGAGAAATGGTTAATAATGTTGTTGCTCTCAATAATGCCTTTGCTTTGCATAATCAAATTAAGTGCGCACAACGGCTTCTGTAACATTTGAGATTGTGATGTTGACAAGTCGAAGATGTGATTTTAATTTGTAAATTCTTTTTTGCAGCTTTATTACTATTATCTGTTTCTCTCTCTCTATCTGTATCTGTAGCTGTAGGAACAAAACAAAACAATAAAAGAGTGGGTGCTGCAGAAGCCATAACAGTAGCAGGTTGCTTGCTTGTGAAAATCATCGCCTGTCTCTTCTCTTTTTTACCCATCAACATAATTCAAATCACACTACATACAACACAATCATGTGATTATAATAAGTTTTATCTTTTGATTGTAAAGTCTGGTTGGCTGTTTTATAGTGTTGTTACCTATTGTATAGCATGTCAATAATTATGGTTACAAGAAGCATTAAAAAGAAGCAGAAGTGGAAGAGAAAGAAAAAAAATATCCAAGGAGTTCTATATCTGGAGTGACAAGCTCAAATGCTTGCTCCACTACCATCCATCTTGCACATATTTGGAGCATGCTCTCCTTTTCTTCTGCCTCCAACCAAATTTCAATTATTTTACCTTGTCCATTATCACCCTCACCTTTCTCATTTTCTGTCACCTCTGCATAACATTTCAACACACATGCTTCATACCTAATTACACATGAACTCCCATGTTCTCTATATATGCAGCTTTGAAATTTCCTCCAATAAGGGTTGGGCAAATTTGACATTTCAAAATACCACAAAAGCACTATGGACAATGGGCTCAACCAAAGTGGCCCACTTCTTATTGTCAGACAGACCCCAAATGCCCAAAGTTTTGGAAGGGGTGAAGGCATTACAATCAGTTTTGCAACAAAAAAAAAGTGAATGGACTTATCTAGATTTCCAAAGCATCCTATATACAATGTTGAAGCAAGCACCTAAATGTTGAATAGAAAGAGCAGTAAATGCTCCAAGCAAAGCTTGGGTTGATTAAATCTATAAGCTTACCTATTGAATTGAAATCATCAGACAGTCTGCAAGTTGTGAGCTTCCAAAGCCCCTTGTAAGAACTCCACAGCACTCTCGTAGTATACAAAGCCCATGAACCAGAACTCGTGATCATCAACAGAAATAACTTGCACGTACTTTTCATACTGATTGGCTCTGCTTGATGAAGGATTAACTGACTTAAGCTGGTGCAATGGGATTAAAACCTATCCCAAGGACAGAGGAACCGAACTCAGAAACATAAGAAATTGCTACACCCTTATACCACACCTTAAAGTATGTTAACTAATAGATTAATAATCATAATGACGAAATCATTATGTTCTAAATCTAATGCCCCCTTTTTTGTCCTCCATTTATCAGTTCATACATACAGGTATGTTGGTAACCATTCAAAAGAATACATGAGAAGCTCAATTTTAATTTCCAAGACCCCAGCATTGTGAAAATTATCTATTTCTACCAGTTATGGTGTAGTAGAAGATAAGTAAAGATGTGAAACTATGGGATTGTTTCAGGCGCTAATTCCTGTGCCCGTCACTGAGAAAATCTGAGCATCCAACATTCCCAAGATAGAGACATCATTGACAATGTTATATTTCAATACATGACGATTGCAAAATACTCGGAATTATAATGAACGAACAAAACTATTACCTAGGCAGTTGGTTCTATGTATTTTTCTCTGCATGTAAAAAAACAAATAGAATTATCCAGCCAAATGCAGTTATAATAGTTTACCATGTATTCAGACCTGTGGAGAGGTGACCTATTCTAGTGTATGCTGGTAGCTTAGTAAAAAGGAAAAGATATCCATTCTCCAACTTCCTTTGTAGTATCTTCACCTTACTCCTCATCGATCAAACTTAAAATTTTACCACAAAAAAAAAAACAAATAACTGAAAAGTAGGGTTCCTATGATTATACCTTATAATAGCTCCACTCCGTCTGAGTACCAGAGTTATATGACATAGGATTGTCACTAGAAAATGCCAGCTTTGCAGTAGAGACATAGAGAACTCCCATGACTGGACCAGCTGATGTGGACAAATAACATGCAAATGAGCTCAGAAGCTGCTCCTCAGGAACAGTCTCAAATGTTTGCCGAAAGATATTCTCGTATCCTCCTTCCGCTAAAACCTTTGTTCCTTGGGCAATTCTTCCCATGGCAGCGTCAGCAAAACTAGGACTAGTTTTCACTAATTCAAGGGATAAATTGAGTTAGAGACATATTCATGTTGATGACCCACAACAAAGGACACTGTAGAGAGCTTGTCTCCCTTTCGTCCACAGTTCAGGCAGAACGAGACTCCTTTAAGAAGTTCAAAATGTAAATTTGTTCAATGGAGACAACTGGTTTCGTTAATACCATGATTTGGTTTTAGTGTGATCAAATGAAACACAATGGAGCGGTATGGCTTGTGACCACATACCCAAATTGGGTTGTTAAGCATGGAACTTCTGATGAAGACATAATTTCTCATAAGTAGTGTAGTTCAAGAAAATATATCAGATTCGCATTAACAGAGCAAATCTGGGTGAAACTACTATATATAAAAGGTAACATGGATGACTTGACCGCTTGCCTCATCATCTACAAAAATACCCATCATCAGTTATCACAATGCTCCCTCAATGCAATTATTCACATTGTCCTCAAGTTTGATGAGATATCAAGTATCAGCACACAACAGTATTGGAATCATAAATTGCATTTCAGAAATCGTTAATTTAAAACATCTTAATATGATATGTGTAATTAAATAACACATTAAGCAAGCTGACTCACGAGTCTGTCTTGAAAGATTGGGCTCAAGCTCAGTTCGTTTATTAAACGAACTTCACCTTATGCTCGATTCAGCTTGAGCGTGATTATAATGAATTCGACCTGAATATTTAATAAATCAAGCTCTAATTATTCGTTTAGAGCTCGACTCATTTACTCCCTTATTCAAGTGTATCCATCAATTCATTCATCCACACCCAACATAGAAATCTCAATTCAGTTCTTACAGGACTACATTGGTTTCATACACAGCATTTCACAGATGAACAACTAATTGAGCATCTATTAATGCATTGCACGATAGGTCTATGCATCGAATCGTCCGCATCCATATAAAAATGGGAACCGCATGAAGAAAGAAAGATAAAGAAACGAACTCACAGTGTTGCCATGTATTTCCAGCGAGATCCCCAGCCTTTTTGGTGGCTTCTCCAACCCTCTTGCCCTCTCCAACCCTCTTGCCCCATCTCTCCAACACACTCCTCGCCGTGTCCACTGATTCTGCACAAAAACAATTCGCCTCCAAATCACACCCACAGATCGATTCCTAAACAACACACCGTCAGAGAGGTATCGCTTACCCTTGAAAGAGGAAGACGGAGGCGCAGACATGGCGATGTTGACAACCGGTTCTCTGACTGTTGGCACGGAGATTCAGATTGAGAATCGGATACATCACATTGCCACCGTCATTTGGGGCTTGGTCCTGGAAATTTGGATCATGATCATAACCCGGGTCTGGGGTGACTGTTCCATTTCCGACTTGGAGTGGGACTCCTCAATCTCCGCGGCGCTACCAGATCTCAAGGACAAGTGGGGTCGGAGTCCCCTTCTTTGGGGTTTGATTGTAAAATCGAACCATCTTAAGAAAGCTCCAGCCTCCAGTTTCGGGTTATTAGCGGGAGGAACTGGAATCAGAATCAGCCAGGGAAGGACCCTACACTGCTTTGGCTCGTTTTAGCGCCACCAAGACACGTTTACACTAACATTGTTGGGAAATTAGGGCCGATCATCTTCTTGTTAACTCAACGGTTTTATTTGATAAGAGGAAATTTTATTAGGAATCCCGTCTTTTAAGATGTGTACGAAAATCAAACATAGACCTTCCTAAAAACACCGAATAAGTGAAACAAAGGTAACCCCATAACACCAAAACATCAAAACAAAACCTGCATCTAAAAGAACTCCACGGTCGAACCTTCACGCCTTTAAGAGCCGACCCTAACCTCTGTTCCGAGAGGAACCCACGCAACTACCTGGGAAATCACACTAGTCAAAATACAAGCAATCCTGAATCATGTGCCCTGCCAAACGCATGATACTTAAGGAATGCGCCTGTAGCTTCCTGAATACTTCATCTAGAGGTTCCATCGGCCATTAAAAAGCGCTTCATTCCTTTGTATCCATACATGCAAACAAGTTAAATACTCAATTTTGAGTCACACCTTGTTATGCCTGAAAGCTCGAAAATCATTCCACCCCAACAGAAGCGTTAGAAAATTTGTCGGCATCACCCAAGCTAAAGACCACCACCCATGAACCATGTTCCATAAGCCAACAGCATAATCACAGTGCAGTAGCAAGTGTACGGTATCCTCAAAAACTAGTTTACACATACCGCACAACATAGCATTTAGAGCGATCGTACATCCCCTCGCTTCCAAGAATACCAATATAGGTAATGCATTGTGCAAGATAAGCCACATAAAGATATTATACTTCGTTAGTTTCTTGATTCCAAGTAGACTGCAAGTGATAACTTATTATCGATTCGCATGACCATGCTTTTCCACAGTCTCACTTATCACGAAGCTCAATGATATCTATCTCATATTTATATGAGGGACAAATTTTTTATCACTCACTCACATTTTTCAGATACCTGATTATGTACCTTACAATAATCTTTATTATTGCCCGGTTAAGGATAATGTTGAATTGTGTTAAGATATAAAACCACTTATATAAAAATCCATGATGACTACAAGATCAAAGGACTTAAACCATATTACGATACTGAGAAATACTCACGGCAATTCCTATGTACTATTCTTACAATGGGTCATCCAATACTATCTCACTTAATAATATCTATGATTTGACTTCATATCACATATGCATGATCATCAGTCAACATCATACTAGTTTTAGTATATCGATAAGATTAGGGATCATTAGAATAATACTCTTTATACATCTAAGAGTTTTATTACCAAGTCACATACAACCAATCTAAATGCTACAAGAATCATGAAGAGATAGGAGAATAGAATTAGAGAGTACTCTAGTTATAGGCTCCGTTTTCCCATCAATCTTTTTCTCAAATCGTTTTTTGTCGTTCTTTCTCCGATTGGCCTCCGAATGCCAAAGAGCGCTCACTCAAAGTGTAAGAACCGCCTCCGGTTGACACCGGTCGAACCGGTGAAATTTGGGGAAAGTTGACTTTCTACTAGAAAAGTCAACCGATGATTCTGGGAGTCATTCGGGACCTTTCCGAAACCCAAAAAGCTTAGCCGTCGTTACGGTTAGCTTAGTTGGGTCATTTCCTTTCAAATGAGTATTTTTGCGAAAAAGTCAAATCCGGGTCAAACGGGGTAAAATTATGGGCTTTATCAGATTAATTTAAGTGGGCTGAAATAATTATGGGTAGAGGTGGACCCCACATGGACACATGTCCATGAATCTTGAAGGAGAAGAAAAGGGTGGAGAAAGACCCAATTGCCCTCATTTTTGGGCCAAAATGGGGAAAGCGGAAAATTGGCATTTTGGGTTTTTCCCTTTTAGGTTAAAGGCCATTTGAAGCAAAAATCAGCTCATATTTTGAGCTTGGCCGAAAATTACAAGAGAAGGGAGAGAGAGAAAACTCCATTGAAGGAGAAGGAGAAGAAGAGAAGAAAATGGAGCTCCTTTTGCTTGATTTCTCCACCAAAGTCCCATATTCTTCCATATTTCTCATCATTTCTTCATTTCCCAAGGTAAACTCTCAATCAAATCTCATTTTGATGAACTTTGGGTTGTGGGTTTGGTAAAAATTGCATGAACTAGGCTTAGGTTTATGGGTTTGAGGTTTGTCATGATTAAATGGTTGATTTGTGGAGAAAAGTGGAGGATTATGTTGGAGTTTGGTTGGGTTTTTGTTGATTTGATGAAACCCAATCTTGGGTTTTGAAGTTTTGAGGTTATTGAGGTTTATTTTGAGGTTTTGGAGGTTAACAATGGAGTTTTGAGGGTTTGGATTCGTGGAGAAGAAGCTGGAGGAAGAAGAAGGAAGGGTCTGTTCGGACCCGTCACGGATCCGTGACGTAAACCGTGACGGTGCACGTCACGGTTCCGTGACCCAAACCGTGACAGAGCCCGTCAAGGCTCCGTGACCCACTCTATGATGGATCAGAAATGGACTTTCCAAGCCCATTTTGACTGTTTTTCGGGAAATTAGGAAGGTTATCTATAACCGAACGTGTTGGGGGTTAAATTGGGTGTTTACTCTTTAAACCACCCTTTAATTATTATTGATTCTCGTATTACTTTGTGATCTTAGACGTTGTTCCCGATCACGGCGGAGGAGGCTACTAGGCGACTCGTTGTTGCTCGTGTTGGATAGCGGTTGAGGTAGGGAAAAGTAGCGAATATCGGTTTAATTATGGAAAGTTACTAGAATGCATATAGGATTTGAACAACCGAAATAATTGTAGAATTACATGTAGGATGTGAATAACTAGGGTAGTCTTTTGAATATGGAACCACTTGCGGGCCATGTCGTGCCAGTAGGTGTGGGACTTGTTGTGCTGTAGAATCACATGTGGGCCAGGTCGTGCCCGTAGGATTGTGTGTTGGTTGCGCTTGTTTTTTATTAGTAGCTTGTAATGTTTGATATATGGTATGTTCTGTTGTTAAATTAAGGATCATGATATGCTATGAGAACGCGGTGAATGTTAGTATGAATTATTGTATTGTGATATGATCGGGTGAATGATAGACCGATGTGGTGTGTTCGGTAAGAAATGTTCGGTGTGATATGTTGGTATGATATGCTTGGTATGATATGTTTGGTATGACGTGAATTACTACCGTGTGATATGATCGGGTGAGTTATTAGGCCGAGGATGGTGTTCCAGTCCGATATCTATACCGTGGAGGATTCCGGTATAGGATATCTAAGCCGAGGATGGTGTTCCGGTACGATATCTATACCGTAGAGGATTCCGGTATAGGATATTTAGGCCGAGGATGGTGTCCCAGGGTGATGACTATACCGTAGAGGATTCCGGTATAAGATACCTATGCCGATGCTGAGTGTTCCGCTATGGTATGTATGGTGTGATTTGTACCCCGTGCTACGGGAAGATATCTGACCGATGGAGGATTCCGGTCCGGTATGTTTTATATGAGTTGCACCCCGATGCTGTCACGCCCCAAATCCGGTTTTGACCGGACTCAGACGTGAACTTGAACAATAAATAATTTAAGTAAAACAATTAAAATAAGCATTAAACGAAACTCTGAAAATAATAATCTGTAATTCGGAAACCGAGTAAAAGCAGTGTTTAGTCTAAAATAGATAGTACGTCTCTAGACCTACTAGACAAGACACTCGCCAGTTCCCAAGCTCAACTGTGTCCTGCTAGCACAAATCTCGCTCAACACCTGAAACACAACAAGATAATGGGTGAGCTTTCGCTCAGTAGAGAAAGTAGTAGAGGTAATGAACATCGGCTCACCACCACGAGTAACCGTCCAATTAGGGCATACTAGTACATCATATCTAACTGCCAAACCGGGGTTCATAGCCAAACTTACAACACACTCAAACGACCGCTTTCACACAACAAAACATTAACCAACAGTAAACGTATAACACACCAAAGCAACCGACACACGTCCCGTACCGCAGTTTCCGAACTCCATCATAACATACCGGAAAGTCATCGTATCATCTCGGATAGCCCCTCGGTCCAGAGGAGACACATGCGTCGGGGCGACTAGAAACGTTCTCTAGGAACACATCTCATTAGAGGGCCCGAAAATGTCCCCAAAGGACCATAGATAATCGGGGTAGAACACGACTCGTAGGCCCAACCACGACCCGTAGGCCCTGTACGACCGTAGGCCCAACACGAAACTTAGTACAACCATTTCCAACGTCTCCGGCTATCACAACCCGTTCCATTTATGTCGTACCGGATCACGAAGCCTCGGTCCCGACATCTTCCCGTCACGTAGAATCGGGGTAACATCCCAGACCGGAAATCCCTCAGTCGGACGTCTTCCTGTCACGTAGAATCAGGGCCTTACACATACTGGACCGGCACATACCTCGGTCGTACGCCTTCCCGTCACGGAGAATCGGGGTATCAATCACGCCATCCTTGGCCTCGATACACTACACCGAAACTATCCCTCGGTGTAAGTACCACTCCGGTTACTCCTTTTCTTGAAACACACATCAAGAGTATAACACGCATCACAATGCCACAGATCAAGCACGACTCAACAAGCCTAACAATCTTACTACAATTACACAACATGTCGGTCTATCACTCACCCGACCATATCACAACCAAGGGTTCACATTATATCACTCACGGCACACTTGCCCACACATAACAACAGCATGTTATACTGAATATGCTATAGCTTGACTCTCAAACTTATCGACACTAAGTCACACATCATGCATCTCAACCAAGATCAGACATTTCATTCAGCACACAACCTAAGGCTCGACATGACCATTCTACCAGCACGACAATTTCCCAGAATATCGAAAGCGGCTAAGACTAGTGAATCACATCCTACATGTTACTAAGACTCGACCAGTTATTTTTATAATATAAACGTTCGTTCCAGTTATTATTATTACCTAGCATGCATACTAGTAACTTTCCGTAATTAAACTGGTATTCGCTACTTTCCCTACCTCAAGAAGAACCAACAACTACGTCTCCTAGCTGCTGACGTCCGGGCCTACCTCCGGTCTTCTCCACGATCGAGGTCAAAGCCTGGTTTTAACAAAAAGGGACGGTAATCAGTCCCGGTCCAGTCCGTAACAGTCCTCTAATTTTTATCAATTAAGTCCGATGAGTCCTTCCTCTTTAAATCCTTTAAATCTCCAATTTAAATTAATTTAATAATTAATTAATCATATTTTAAATTAATTAACTCTTTAAAACTGGTCTGACCCGGATTCAGGCCCAACCCAGATCCAGAACCCAGAACCCGGACATGACCCGGAACCGACCCGAATCCGGCCCCTGACCCGACCCAGACCCGACTCTGACCCAAGTCCGAACCCGGTCCTGGAACCTGGGCCTGGCCCGAGGCCTGGTCCGGCCCTAAGCCCATCCTGGGCCCAAAGCCCGTCCTGGCCCCAAGGCCCGTCTACTTCAGGTCTGGCCCAATGCCCGTCTGCTTCAGGTCTGGCCCAAGGCCCGTCTGCTTCGGTCCTGGCCCAAGGCCTGCCTTGGCGAGGTCCGGCCCTAGCTCGAGTCCGTCGTGGTTAGGGGCGACGCCGGCAAGGGTTAGGTCTTCGATGGCAGCGGCGGACGGTGGCAGAAGAGCTCGGAAAAGGAAAAAGACGAGCGGAGAGGGACTGAAGACGCCTCGCTCACTTGAGTGCACTTCCCTGACGCCGTCGAGGTGCGAATCGAGCCTGAGAGAGGAGAATCAACTCGAGTTCTCCGGCGGCAATGGTGAACAAGATCTGGTTCGCGAAGCACGTCTCGCCGGCGTGGTTCCGTTCCAGACATGGCTCGGCGATGGGCTTCAGCGTCGTCTCGTGTACCGGCGTGGCTCGCTTCGTGACCGGGAGTGGTGGTGAGGTGTAGACGGTGGCGTCCCGAGTCAGTACCGGTGTGGTTCGCACGCAGAGACGAAGAACACGACGAGGCGACGTCAGTGCTTCTTGATCTCCGGCTAGCAAACGCGATGGCGAGGTCTCGAGTGAGAACGAAGAGAGGACGAGGTGACATCTGAGAAGGAAGGATCGAGAGAGGAGAGGCGAGTCTGAGAGAGAGAGACGAGGGCGGAGGGTATCGGGAACTATGCGCGCAAATGAAGACGAAGGGGCAATAGGGTTAGATCTGAATTGGGTCGGGCGTGGCGCGGTACTGGGCTTGGGCTCGTGCGGTTGAGTGAGCCTAAACTGGTCCGGCTCTGTCTGATTCCTTTCCCCTTTTTTTAATTTTCTTTTCTTCTCTTCTGTTTTTTTTGCAAAAAGAAATCGATCCAAAATTTTAATCCGCTTTCTAACCCCGACGTTCCAAACGAAACCTTTTAATATTTTAGTTAGTTAAATCGAGGCGGTCTTCACAGATATTGTGTGTTCCGGGAAGATATCTAGGCCGATGTCGAGTTCGGTACGATATGGTTGAGTCGGGCTATGGAATCCGGTGCATTGCTCTGGGATAATTGGTGTGGGGGTGGTCGCTAATGATATTACTCTGTGTGTTGATATGTTTTGGTTCGTTGTGGTTACTTATGTCGGTCATGTGATCCTCTGTGATTTTGAATACATTTATATTTGAGTTCATTGTATTGTCGTGCGAGTTCGCACGCGTGGTCAGTTGTGAGATAACCGAGGTCGTAGTCTATTAAGAATTGTTTAGGTGACGGGTGTTAAGAGCATAGTTGAGAAGAAATGTATGAATGTCGGTTCAGTATCGAGTTTGATTTACGGGTTGCTTCCGAGTGGGGTCAAGCGTTGTCTTTAGGTTACTTGTTTAAATGATTCGTGTTATTGCCTTACTAGTATGCCATAATCGGACGGGTATCCGTGGTGGTGAGCAATTGCTCACTCCCTTTACTACTTTTTCCTACTGAGCGAAAGCTCACCCTTTTTTTTTTACTGTTCTACAGGTTTTGATCGCGATTTGATTTAGAGGATGTCTCGGAGCGTGGGAGCTTAGCGAGAGTCCTAGTTTAGATGGTCTAGAGACGTACTTTCCTTTTCGTATTAAACTTCTTATTACTTGGTTTTCGAGCTTTTGACTCCTATTATCGGAATTCTTTTGGTTTGAACGATTATTGGAGGTTTAATTCGTTTTTATTTGCTTTTATTATTATTTTTTTTAGTTCACGTCTCGAGTCCGGTCAAAACCGGATTTGGGGCGTGACACAAAGGTTGGGACATCTCCTCCTCACCTCGAACTAACCCGCAAGTAGAAAACCTTTCTAATGGCCTCAAGGATGCGTGGAAACTCCCTAAATCCTAAGCTCAAAGTCTCTATTTGTAGGCTCAATTGACTCCTTCACAGTGTGTAGGTTGTCTTCACGCCATGTAATATGTGAAAACTACATGGCGTAAGGTGGTGTCTGGACGGCGTGAAGGTCTTCACAATGTGGTTGTAAAATGTAATCACGACGTGAAAGGCATAAGAAGTACTTTACGCGTGATAAATGAGTTGCATAGTGTGTAGCCCTTGTCCTCAGTGCATCCTTCATCAGATGTGAGAAAGTGTCATTGAATAATACATACAAATGTGAATTCATGTCTCCAATTACATAAATGTAATTCTTCCTTAGAACCCGTCTACAACATCCAATGCAAAGACGGTTCTAAGGGCCTCACAGACAAACGATTAAAATTCCAATTTTATCTTTGCTTGTGAGGTGATTTGCATGGTAATTAAAACTAAGCATGCATTCTAAACATACAATCATGCATAGATTAAACCAAGAATTCATAAATCGTGCACGTAATAGCCCCCTAAGCTAACTCCCACTAGCTTCTTGAGCTCCTCCGACTCCAAACCGAGGCAAAAGGTCCTCGACTCGCTTCTTGAGCTCCATTGACTCCAATCCGAGAGAAACGGTTACAAAAAAATACACAACTCGCATGTCGGGAAATAATTATTATTACAACCAGGTGGTACGACGACCACACATAAAAGAATAATTACACGCTAACTTCTAATGATACGCAGACCGTGAAAAAGCGATAAATTAAATCTCGAGGCTATTACGTGCACCATGCCAACATCACATCACACACCGTATTATAAAAAAAAAACATGTTATCAAACATCATGTGATTTCCAATTTTATTTAATTTCCAATTTTCGAAAAAGTTTAATGCTGAGTTTATTGAAATCATCCAGATTTGTAACTTTTGAACGTTTGATTTTAGGGTTCATCATGACGGTTCCAAACTCGTCATGACTCACCAAACGGTTTATCCCTGGCGTTCCAACAATGCTCATGAAAATTCACGACTTGGCCTATCTACGTCCAACAGAGCCCCGTCCGGTCACTAGTTCGGCTCCCCGAGTGTCCCGTTCTCGTGACCCCAAAAATCAAACTTTTGTCCAAAATTTCAGATTTTAAACAATTTTGAAAATTACACATTTCATGCATTAAGCCATCAAGCAATTAAATAGAGCATGTTATCAATCAAATAGGCAAAAAAAAACAAGCCAAAACCGAAATATGCAAAAAAACAAAACCGAAATTTCAGCATCATCTTGTGATTCTCGTAGGTAGCACGACTCTGATACAACTGTTGGGTCTCTTGGTAGGGTTGGAGAGTTACCAACTCGCATCGGAATAATCAAAACAAACCAAAAAACCATGCCTTAGAACTACCAAAGAATGAAAATTACAAGAGAAATTTCAGCTCAAGGTTTCCTTACCAATTTGTTCAAGAACACAATGTAGAGTTGAAGAACACCAAGAAAGATGAATGGCTCGAGTCTATAAGATGTTGCATCCTCTAAGGAATCAAAGCCACGTAGTTCTTGATTTAGAACTCAAGAACACAACCACAAATAGAGGCTCTAGGGGGTTTCGGCCAAGAGAGAGAAGGAGAGAAGAATTGCTTATTTTTTTTCTAACTCTCTTACTTCATATGCATGAGAGTGATGACTAATGGTCTTGCATGTGGAGTTAAGTGTTGTCCATCACCTCACTAATCTCCCATTACAAGCCAAGTGTCATAGATGATTAGGATAATGGAATTGTTTAATTAGTTGGTCTAGTTAGTTAGTGGAAATGAGGTCCCACTTGATTACTAACAAACTAACCTAATTAAACTAGTTTGATTCATTTAGTCAAGACCTAAGTAGATAATCCCTTTGGCCCTTGGAGACTTGGGTCGTCCATGGGCCTCGTGGGTGGGGACCACGACCCAATCCCATCGAGGTCCCATGACGCTCAAAAATGTCTCCAGCGCCTTCCACTTCGGGTATGTCAAACATCATCCGATGAGATCGATCCCAAGACCCCGAGCCTTGTCTCGATCTCTAATTTCCTAATCACACACAACTTATGACCCAAAACCCAGTTTTGGTCATGTCCCGTGTTAACTTACCGTTTGGCCCTTGCTCCATTGGTGTGTAAATGAGTTTCATCTTCCGATGTTGACCCTTAGGCTTATGCATATCGGTAGATCAACGTAAATTTCCAATATACTTGATCTTACCCTAGTGGCAGCTAACGAGACTTAGCATAGTTTGACACTGTATAGCGAATCGACCCTATGTCGATTCTAACATTTCTATGGTCCCTGTCATTATCCTTTTATCTCCAATATCCTGATTGAGATAAGGCACAAAGCCGTCATCCTTATTATTCTCAATCACTGTTCCTTGATATGTGAGATGACTAAATATATGATACCTACATCATGTGCATGACCATGCTTTTCCTTCAGTCACTCTCGATCAAGCAGTCGAGAACAGATATATTTCCCATATCGTAGTACGAAGGATAAATCCCTTAGCCGTCTCTCGTTTCACTCATGCAGTTATTCCCTAAGCCAATCTTGGCCGTTATGGAAGCCCAGTCACGATGCAATGTTAGGCTCAGGTCAAACTTAGTTGTTTACTGCATAGTAACCACATAGACTTCTCGGTCTAAGGATACATGACAAGCTACGACTCTGAATATGTTCATGACTTAATCTATGGAACATATTTAGGTCGGGTCGTCCAATATCATGTCCCACATATTTAGGTGGATATGAGACGTTGATGGTCATTAGAAGGGTTGGTGAGGTAGGAGTTATAGTCGCAAAAGTCATCATCCTCGTGAATGAAAACACATCACTATAAACCCTAGGAAACCTTAGAAAACATTCTTGTCTTCTATGGAGAATAAATAAATTATGGAGGGTTGATGATAAAATTTGGACAATTTCATGGATACATTAAGTTTGTAGATATATTATGTTGATACCGAATTTTTTTTCTTTGGATATGAAAACTCTTATGATCGAGAACGCATTGATCGTAATTTGTATTGTTCTCAACTAAGAGTTTAAAATAGTATAAAACAATTGTACGTATTAGAATAGAATCTTATACAAAATATGAACGTAGGATAACAACCATTCAAATACAAATATAAACAAATATAGAGATATACAGTGTACAGGACTATGAGTAACTGATAAGTATAGTTGTTTAACCTGATGAAATGAGCATGTTATCAAACTACCACTATATTCTTTTTGGAGGCTGTCCAAATCTAGTGAATATATTTGCAAGTTAGATTTTAGAACATAGCACTTAAAATTTTCTTTGACCTCCTCTTGGAAGAGTATATGTGAAGAATAGATTGAGATGGTAAAGTGACAATTATTTTTTCCCGTTTGCTTTGGTTTGTACCATCAGATTTTCGTTTTGATGGAAGTAAAGTGAAGGTGACAAGGAGTCCACAACCAACACATTAGTATTTTAAAAACATTTTAAATTTTAACTAATTCAATTCAATCAGGTAGCACAAGTCATGTTATACTCGTACACAGCGTATTTGTCTATAAATATTGACCTTATCGTTTATAGATTTTTTTTTTTTGATCGGCGAAAGCAAATTTAGATTAACCTCAATTCCGAGGTGGAAAAGGTTACAAAAAAACGCAATCTCACTATAGATTACGGCAAACAAAAGCCAGTGAAACTATAACAAAAGCTTTAAACAAAAGAAAACAACCCAATCAATAGAGTAGTGTAGCAATCTGTCAAGGTGGAGTCTGATGAGCACAAGTGTGTGGAGAGGCATCTTCTCGACTGAGCCAAAGTATGAGTAGAAGGCACCAATAGTGGATTGGTGTGCAGCAAGAGTATGAAGTCTTTGTATAGAACTTCAGTAGCTAGAGATTGCTCTTCAACAAAAGGTGTGATTGTTGAAAGAGCACTTGCAGAAAGTGGCACCTGTAGGTGAGTGAGTAGCAAGACAGCAAATGCAGGAGGATGGAGGGGGAATTCAAACTGTTTTTTAAGGCTTCAACAGAAACAAAGGCTTTAAATTGCAAAGAAAAGGAAAAAGGGAGCACCAAACCCTTCAAGGATAACCTAAACAGGAAAAGAAACCACACCCTAGTCCACAAAGCCTCCAAATCCGAAACAGACAGAGGGAATGCAAATGTCGTTGGTCAGCACCAAGACGACGGGGACACAAACCATACCATCTAAATAATCAATCGAGTTCAAGGGGGTAAGCCCTATGCTTTCATCGATGGCCATCACCAAAACGATAAATCCATCCATATACATGGAGGAGAGCACAGAACAACAATCAAAAATTGTAGAGGTAGGAAGGGAGGGTAAAACCTATCAAAGCCAGAGAAGAGGGGTCCGGCGAGCAGGCGACCAAGCTCCGGCGAGAGTAGCGAGCCAGCGAGACGGGCGAGAGCAGCGAACCGGCGAGACGGGAGAAGGGGGCGCAGGAACAGGGCCTTGAGGGGAGACAGGCAGACCGGAAACCAAGGCTTCGAGCTTGAGTAGATCTGCACCCATATGGTGTTCCACGTCCAGAACGAACCTGAGAACAGCACCCAAAGGGCGTCCCACGACCAGATCTCACCCGAAACAAGAACCAGGTCAGACCGGAGGGAGGAGGGCTTCGAGCTTGAGTAGATCTGCACCCATAAGGTGTCCCACGTCCAGAACAAACATGAGAGCAGCACCCAAAGGGCGTCCCACGACCAGATCTCACCAAGGACAGGAACCAGGTCGGACCGGAGGGAGGAGGCGGGGGGAACACACGGCGGCGGGCGGCGGAAACGGGCGGAGGAGAAGAAGAAGGCCGGAGTCAGAAGCCGGAGAGCGGAGTAGCGGCAAGCCACCAGATCCCGAGCAGACAGCCGGAGATCTGAACGGCAGAAAGTCGGACCAGATCTCACCAAGCCGGAGACGGAAGCAGAGGAAGGGGCTGAGGGGCGAGGAAAGAAAGGAGGTAGAGGCGGGAGATCCTCGATTCTCAATAAATTATACTACCTATATAATTATAGAATTATTAATTATCTTTTTTTTATATGGACAATAGTCTTACATTTTTTATACTTTATGAAAATAGATTTTATACTTCAAAATAAACTAACTTGAAGTATAAATTAAGAAAACGAAACCAACTTACTACACTACACAAGGCAAACAAAATATAATATGAAATGGTTATTAAAAACACTGTAATAGTATTAGTGGATTAGAAACTTCAACATTTAAATAAAAGAAACAAAATATGAGATGGTTTGATCAAAATCAATTTAACCAAATAAAACATACTCTGAAAATAAAAATTAGAAATGACCAAAAGTGTTTGGTTGGTGATTGAATTTGGTAGCAACCTTGTAACACTCGGCCTCGGTTTATTGATTGTCGTGTGGGTAATATTGAATCTTGATGGGCAATGTTAGGTAGTATTTCTCTATTCTCAATAAATTATGAATGGGTAATGGTCAATCTTTGACAGTTTCCACACGCTTCAAAGAGTAACTTCCGTAAGTAACGACGATATAGACTAATTAAAAGACAATAAACCCCCACCATTTTTCCGTAATTCACACAATTCCCATCCCAATTCCATGTCACGTAGAAGCTATGCTACCACCTTCTCCGAGAGACACGCGTCTCTCTCTGACACATGTCTTTCAGCAAAACCAATTGCTTCGCCTTTACATGCTCCAAGCCGTATATTCAGAGCATACTCATCGAGCGCATCCTTCACGCGCTCTTGAAACCGCGACTCCGGCAGAAAAGGGTCCGGGTTTGCGGTCTGCTCGGTGTGGCCGTGAACCCCGATCCACATCTACCCGAATCGTGAATCGGGGTGCGGCCCACGATCCCGAAATGGTTCGCAGGTGCGGGGTGCAGGGCAGCGGGATTGGCCAATCCGGCCACACCACGTGGCGTTGTGAGAGAAAAATGATCGTTGCCGAGCAATGGTCATTAACGGATAAATTTTTTGTAAAAAAAATCAAAATAAATACAAATTTAATTCAAAAAGCATTTTTCTCCACTTATAAATACCACATTCATCCATTCCACAACATCTCTCTCAAAATTCTCTCTACATTTTCTCTCCAATTGTCATATTTTTTGTGAGCAAAAATATCCGACGACGAGGCTCAAAAGAGGGAGGAGTTCGAAGCCGAACGTCGCGAGGTCGAAACCGAACTTCGTGCTTGGGAGCAAGGACTCCGGTGGAGGGCCGACATAGTGCTACAAAGAGCAATGCCACAGTTCAACACATTGAGGCAAAGAATCGAAAGAGGGGAAGGTTCCCGACAAGATATTGACAGAAGTCGTGCCAAAGGCCACGACTAACTGATGAAGGATTATTTCGTCGACCAGCCAACATATGGGCCTGAAATGTTTAGGCGTCGGTTTCGTATGTCCCGGCCACTCTTTCAAATGGTTATGGATACAGTAGCGGCGCATGACAATTACTTCGTTTAGAAGCGGGACGGTGCATGATGCTTGGGGTTATCAACGCACCAGAAATGAACCGCCGCTATAAGAATGCTAGCGTACGTGTGGTCGGCCGATTCATTGGACGAAACGCTACGTATGGCAGTAAGTACTATACTCATATGTACTAGACGTTTTTGTAAGGCCGTTATTGAGGTTTTCATGGAGGTATACGAGCGGAAGCCAACACTGAATGACATGCAACGATTACTTGAATCGGGGTACAACCGAGGGTTCCCTAGTATGATTGGAAGTCTTGATTGGATGCATTGGGAGTTGAAGAATTGCCCAATCGCATCACAAGGAGCCCACGAAACGGGTGGAAGCGGGGATCCAACCGTTATGCTGAATGCGGTGGCGTCCTGTGATTTGTGAATTTGTCATGTTTTTTGGGATGTCTGGCTCGAACAATGACATCAACGTCCTCCACGTTGGCCACTTATTCTATGACGCTTTCCATGCCCGTGACCACGATGTGGATTACGAGCTCAACGGGATTCGCTACAACCGCCCGTATTATTTAGTTGACGGCATTTACCCCAAATGGAGTCGGTTCGTGAAGTCGATTCTCCATCCCCATACTCGCAAGCAGAAGTTGTTTGCCAAATGCCAAGACGCTGCTCAAAAAGATATTGAACGGGCTTTTGGAGTCCTCCAAGCACGGTGACACATAATCTCAAGGCCCGCTCGTGTTTGGAAGAAGACGACTTTGGTTGACATGATGCATACTTGTATCATTCTACACAATATGATTATGGAGGATGAACGCGACCGGTACGAAGTAGGGGATGACGAATTGTATTTCGAGCCCCTTCCGAAAATACTCGTTGGTTTCGTCTACACAATATCATTCTACACAATATTCGTTGGTTTCGTCTTAGTTTACTTTCAGTTCGTCTAAATGATTTTTTGAACACCGTTCAAAACGCGTAAATTTCTCTCCAAATTAAAAGAAAGAACCGCTAACAAAGCGGCTCACTGACTAGTCAGAGAGACACGCTCTATGTCAGTTCTTCGATGATCAGAAAACTTTTCTCATGCACTAAAATATATTATTCTTGCTGAAGTTTAATGAAATTTCACACCATTTAATGATAAAAAGAACTTGTCAAACCCTGAAGATGTTCTAACAATTATCCTTTCCCTAAACTATATTACTTAATCCGCTTTTGCCTACCCCGTTGACGGTCTTATTTCACTCTTAATTTTAATGAGCACGACAACAAGGCATGCACATTTTTTATTCTCGGAGGATGAACATATTAGTTGTCCTCCATTGCAACGGCTACTTTGTTTGCAATATTTGTAAATAATTTAATTAATCTCTCTCCCCCTTCCCAATCATACAAACACAACGGTATGATACAGCTAATCACTAATACAATAACTAGCCACCAAACCCTAAAAGACAAAATTGCCCTCCATCTCATTTTCTTTTGCTTCGCAGAAAAAAAGGCCACAAATGTTACCGTCCAAGCCACTGTATCGATACAAGTGTGACGCACCCACACGTCGACTATCATTCTTCTGACTAAACTGACCACGTGTCCAGTTTTTACAGGTCGCGCGACAGTAGCTTGATATTCTAAGGGCAGTTTGGTAGCATCACGCCGACCGCGTTTTTGTAGAGTTTGAGGAAAAGTTGAAATTGGAAACGTGGTTAACTTAACGCGGAAGGAAGGACAGACTGTGAACGCTATTTTTTAATATGACCGGTAAAACAAAACGTCAAGTAATTTGATAAAAGACAGCTACTACTAGCAACCGACACACGTACGTAGAGCAAGGGCCCTTTCGTCAAATCACAGAAGTAGAAAGTCCATAATGATAATGGGGGTGGTGTTTGTATTTGTATATAAATATAGTCCATGCCTTTGAATATAGAACCAACAAACAAAATAATCATTACCCACCATTGCTCATTGATTGGTAATTCTTCGCTGTCTCTCTGACCTTCCCCTATAAACTCCTCCTTCCCCACCACTTCTCCTCACTACTCTCAAACCTCTCTCTCACACACAGTTTGTCAACTTCTTCTTCTGTGCCCACAACCTGTTTGTTGAAATTCTTCCAAGAAAGATGAAGATGGGTATCCAAGTCGTTCTGATGCTCGCTCTCTTGGCCACCTCCTGCGTGGCTCAGGCACCTAGTCCCGCACCCACACTCCCACCTTCTCCGGCGCCGGCGACTCCCGCACCCACCCCCGTCCCCGTCCCCGTCCCCGTCCCTTCCCCGGCCGCAACTCCGGCAACTTCCCCTGCTCCGGCTCCCATGACTCCTTCCACATCCCCCAGCCCCTCACCCAGCATGGCTTCCCCACCCGCTCCCGGTGTTGGTGCTCCAGGTCCCTCTGCCGGACCCGCCAGCGACGTCACTCCCAGCGGTAGCTTCGCGGCCGGGTGGGTTAACAGAGCTTTCATCGCCGGAACTGCTTTGGCCGGTGCTTTCTTCGCCGTTGCCTTGGCTTAGAGCACCCGGGATTTCATTTGTTTCATGGACTGTTGAGATCTGTTTTTCTTTCTTAGTGTCGTTTATATTTTGGTCATGATCTATGTTTGTTGATTATTATTCACATTGTTATTGGGGTTGGTTCATTAGCCTTTTGTTGATGAATCTGGTGTACATGCTGTAACCGAGATCATTACTTGAATAAAACATTTGTATTCTTTTTAAACCTCTATGACCTTCTCTTGGCAATATGTTTTTTGTTTAATGCATTTTGAATTGAAATCTTCGTAGGTAGCATTTGAGTTTAATCAGGTTTAGGGACGGTGTTATAAGTCAAAGGATGGACATTTTCTAATCCTAATTGATTAAGTAGGGTTGGTCTGATGTTGACTTCTTGGCCAATATATGCACAACAGAAGAGTTACGTCTAGAATTTTCTAAACTCCCGTTTACGTTTAAACACAAGAAAAAAGACAGCACCAGAAACAAAGCTGGCTGTGTTGTGGACTTCGCTTTTTTTAAGGTTTGTGTCCGTTTCAAAGTACATTTTCTTTTCTGTTCCTTGAAGTCGGGGTTGGTGGATGGTTTCATGTTCTGATATCGTACAATGGGCCTATGTGACTTTACGAAGACGCTTTCAGTCCTAGGTGCACTAACTATTTAAAGGTCCAATACCTTCGATTCAACCAAGAGGCCCATTTCATTTATTCCTTTCTGATCTATATTGGTTTTGTTTATTTCCCAGAAAGAAGACCGACAAAGGATGACTGTCCCAAGAAAATATAGAGGCTTTAAAGTTAAATACTACCATTCACTTTATTATTACTTTTTTTTTTAACTAAAAGGTACAATTTTATTAATATCAGAGTTCAATTACATTTTTTTTTGAAATTTAGATTTGTATTCATTTTATTTGAATAGTCTCAAAATACGAAGGAGTACATCAGGTATTGTGAACTCGAACCACGATTGGACAAACACAGAACGGACCTCACGAGCTAGCCAATAAACTGGCCCGTTCGTTGTCTTATGAACATACTCGAGAGATAATAATATGGACCAACAATGGTCAATAATCCGACCAAGTGGTGAAAACAAGGGGATGGAATTTAGGATCAGATTAACCACAACAAGGCGTCGCTGCGTATCACCATTATGGTCCTTCCTTGTGCACGGATCCACCTTAAGGCTTCCAAGACGGCCTCGGCTTCAGCATATTCAGCGCCTAACTGTGCCCCCCCCCCCCAAAAAAAAAATCAATTTATGCCTCCAATACCAAACCAGTATTCGATCTACAAATCCAGCTCCAACCTAGCTGGCTCGTATCATTAAAACTGCCCCATCTACATTCATAGTAACCCAATGTTTTGGCGGTGGGGTCCATCATGTCACTCGAGCAGGAGCGGGTGGGGATGGACGGATGACCCCCTTATGCGCTTCCGACCAGCTATGTGAATTACTTAAGACTGTTGCAACCACATCCTCGGTCGATTGGTGGGCCTGATCCCAGACAACCCCATTTTATGATGCCATAAGATCTACTGAAAAAATTGTCTCCAATTTGTCTTGGAGTGGGCGTCTTTTATCCTCGGCTATATTATGCAGCCAACATAGTAGCAATCGCTTTCGCACTAATTTGATCCTCTTGGGAGTCGCGCTCACTCAACAAGCAAGTGTGCAAAGGCTCATAGGTTATAACGAAGAACCTATTCGAAATCCTATTTTTTGCAACACGCACTCTCCGTTTACAATTAGCACCATGGCATATTGTAAATTATAAACTCTTATTTGATCTGTCTCGCTTTATCCTAAACTTACTCTTGACTGCAACCTTTTTCAGATACTTTATCGCTGCTTTATTGTTCTGAAACTCTTTACCAATTATCAAATCTGACTGATTTCTGAAACGGATCATACTTTGTTATACATCCACCGTATCTAACGGAAACTCCTAATTTACAGGAACATACTCCACCATTTGACTGTTATCGTCTATATCATCCAAACTTACCGGTGCTCCAGTAGGAGATGATGCTACTGCAGCCGAATGCTCTGGTATACTTTCACGTGAAAGAATGAAATTATGAACCTGTACACCACTACAAATATCCACGTCAAAATAACTATCATGCACAACACGATCATGTTCAACATGATCAACGACCACAATATCAACTACAACCTGTTCAACTACAACAGTGCCAACTACAACCTGTTCAACTCCAACATGTTCAACTACCATAAGTTCAGCTTCCGCACCAGTGGTATCTTTGTTGATCAGCTCTACATGTAATATTGTTATAGAACCTAGGTTATTGTTTTCAAATACTAAAGTCCGCACATCTCTATCATCTAAAATCTCATATGGCGGGATAACTCCGTTATAATTGGGTACACAAGGTATGCAACTAAGTTTCAAGTCAATATCATTTTCCTTCACTTTGATCTTAGAATACAGGAAGTCCGTCAATATGTTGAATGTTGCATTGGCACTATCATCAAAAACAGCACTAAAGAGTTTATTGTTTGTTGATATCCAATTATAATTCTCATCCCCTAGCTTATATTTCCCACCGTTAGTAACAAATATTACAACTTCACTCATTCATGTAACAATTACAACCTCATAAACTTAAGTAATTAACCATAGAGACATATTACTAAAAAAAGAAGTTAATGTAGGAATATGCAAACAGCCGATTGGTTGGACAAACCCGTCGAACGACGGCTGACATATTAGTCCATGGTGCAGAAACCGTCGATCATCGTCATTCGATGGGTTTGTCCAGCTGATCGGCCAGATGGGCATTAGTGCCTTATATATAAACCGTTGATCGACTACGCGTACCAACCGATCGACAATCTTCTCCCAATAATGTAAAACTCTATATTTTTACCGATCTATGACTTAATTCCGTAGATCGGCTGTACTGGTTCTGCATCACGAAAAAAACACTCAAAACCTTAATAAAACGCATCTAAGCTTCCCTTAAACCACCTCATTTCAATCCTTTGTTTCGTTCACTAAGTTTATATGTACTAAACCACAATATATCGTTTTTCTCATCCACAATTCAAAAATAAACTCAATCCTAGAACTGAAAATCACAAATCATGCAAGAGTTTCTTACTTGGGCTTTGCTTTACCAACATACACAAAGAGGATGAAGAACAATACAGCACGGTCAGAGTAAAGTGCGGTGGATGACGATGCTTGTTCCTCAGCTGTGGAGGTTGGGGTCGGGGTTTGTAAATAGGGTTGAGTTTCATCAAACATGAGGGGATGAGTTGAAAATGGGATATTTTGCAAAAATACAAAAAAGGTAAAAGAAGAGATATCAAAATTTAATTAATTAAGAGGTCTTTTTTCAAAATAAAACGTAGAGGAGGTCTTAATCGAAATAGAACATCACATAAGGTCATTTTCATAATTCACCCTACATATAGGCCTGGTTTTCAAGACATGAGCTAGGTTTCGTATGGGCTGAAAGTAGCCCAGTAATTTGTATGTATAATTCATAACTCTCACTCGATGCAAGCCCAATAGACCGAGACGTAAACGCAGACAAATTAAGGAAATGCATGTCAATCAGTGTCGGCGATAGAAACAACAAACACGAGCAGATGTTGATAATATGACTCAGAAAAAAAGACGGGACAGCGGGAGATGGGGAACAATAACTCGAACCGAAAAGAGCGATATAACGGCACACACCTTGTCCCTTTTTTCTGTTGTCCACTTGTACCTAAAGCTACAAGAAGCATACTAGTTGCTATGTGCACTTTTTAAATTTAGAAGAAAAAACATTTATTATACGCCAAAAGCATAGCAGTTTAAAGGCATGTGCTTTCAAATTTATACCCCGATGTCCTTCTCTGGACTATAATGTGAGCATAAGTTACGGAGATCAACTTATATGACCCTCGGTTGACAAAATAAGGCTCTAGAATATAATCAAACAAGTATAGCATCACATCATATATCAAGACTTGATACTTAGCAAAGAATCAAGGAGTCTGAGTAGAAGAAGAAGAAATATTTGAGAAGGTTTAAGATTCATTATAACTTGTAAAATAAAATACCGCAAAAATGTATTGAATAACTCACCTCCCAAGCTTATTGTGTTCATCATGCATAATGTGGAGCCTTATAGTCTGATAGTCTAACGACACTTGAGGAGTTGTGAACTCAATAGAGATAGTTCTCGAGCAAGCAAGATTTGTTAAAATAGTTACTCTAACAAGTTATGGGAATCATTCTATTGACATCTTTCGGAGGAAAATTTGGTGTTTGTATTCTGAGTTCAAAGTTTGTTAGAAAGTAGGAGAGTCTCTCTAACTTAAATGATTTATGTTAAGAGGTTAGTAACTTAGAAAAGAAGAGATCTTGTCTGTAAAGTATATTTAATTCTTCTTGGACTCGTCCCGAGTTCGACTCTGTTCATTTGGTCGGAAATTCTCCTTTCCAGAGCATTAGTTCGTTCATGGTTGTCGTGACTATGGTTTACCAGACCATCTCGCTGCCGGTGAAGGATACCCTTCTCAGATATGTTCCAGCGACGTCATCTCGACTTTGGTTTTAGACCAGCTAAACTTTGGCAGTATACGAAGACTATTTCAACCTTAATTTGGAGTGAAGTAAAAGAGGGACTTTCTTGGTCGGGTTGGTAAGGTTCTCTTTTCACATTGTATTTCTATTTAGTATCTTGTGGAGGCACTGCTCATCCCCTAGATTTAGATCCGTTTTGATCTTCTCTGTTTTCACGTCACTATGTTGGTGGGGACTCGTCGGTCAATTTAGGTGTTGGCCTCCAACGAGCTGTTGTTGGCCTTTGAGCCCCTTTTCGAAGACGAGAGGATTATGTTTCTACGGGTTTTAGATTTTCGGTGATTTTTGACCCCCACACTATCTTTGTCATTTTTGGTGTTAGCCGCCGACGTGTCGGTGCCCATTCAACTCTTTGAGTTGGTGGCCTCGATGAGATGGAGTGTTTTCTTCAAGTACGAGTGAGGATTTAGGGTGTTCTGAGTAGAGGTCGGAAGTTGGTGCGGTGGTTGTTGTTATGGTGAGGTGTTTTTTTGAGCTTCATGGTTGTCAAATCTAGGTTTTAGACCTGTTTTTGTTTTTCTCTTAATCCCTTGTTAGGTTCCGGTTGTTGTTTACCTTCGAGCTTCATAGTTGGGAAATATGATTTTTAAATAGTTTTAGGTAATCATATTTGACCCCATGATTGTAAAATTTAGATTATAAGCCTGTTTGGACTCTCTGATTGGGCCCGGTTTCGTCGTTTGAGGTACTATTCTTAATATGCTCGTGTTTGTGTCTAAAGAGTTTCCCCTTGACATTTGTTTTCTTTTCAAAACCATTTTTATCGGCAAAGCAAATATTATAAATCTCACCCATTCAGAGAATGAATTAGGCAGACAAAGTACATATTTATAGCTACAGAAATCAAAGATACCAATAAATCAGATCCATACAAGGATTAAACCAAAGTGACAAGTACAACAAATAGGTCTAGATACCAGATTGTACAAAACTGAAGAGCGAGAAAGCCAATCAGGATTGTAAAAGGTCTAAAACCTATATTTTCCAACCATGAAGCCCAAAACAGAGAACCAACCTCCCATCAAAACTTCCCTAATCTTACACGAACATGAAGAGAACACTTCTATCTCATCAATGTCTCCAAATCCGATAGTTAAGAATAAACTGACACGCCGACGGTGAACACCGTAAAAGACAGAAATAGACCGGTGACCACGACCATCGGAACTCAGACCACAAAGAATTAAAAACCTTTTGTCTCCCAACTAAGCCTCAAAGACTTGACAACCTGTTAGAGGCCAACACCTAAAAGGACCGACATGCCCCTACCAATAAAATGGAGTGGAAAGAGGGGAAATCGAAAGGAGTCTAAAAATTTGGAAAGAGCAACAACTCTACAAGCAATGAATTAGGAATAGGGAAAGAATGATTTCCTTACCAACCGAGTCAACGAGGAAGCTGCGAGCTAACACACCCATTAACACGACGAACGACCAAATTCATGTCGATCAACACCCGAGAGAATGAAGAAACGCGTCCCATGACCAGATCTGAAACAAGCGACGACCGACCAGGAACGAAGAGAACCAGAGCCAAACCGAGACACCAAAAGCGACTGGAATAGATCCATAATGATCAACACCCATGAGGATGGAGAAACGCGTCCCACGACCAAATAAGATACAAGTCCCCACTAGCGACACGAAAGAGTTGCAACCCCAATGGACAACACTGTAAACGGAGATCATAACGAACTCGGCGAAAAAAGGCACCAACTCCACTAAACCACTTCACAAATATCCCACCTTCACAAAGAGGTCCACAAACACCGACCTAACAACAACCGTCACTCGGAAGCACACTTGCCGAGCACCTGCGCCCAAACCAGAACCTCATTGAATCCTTGACAGAATCACTTCCCACGGAAGAACTAGAAACACTTCTCCGTAGACGAATAAGAACGGGACGACTAAAAACTCCGACAACCCACCGAAACTCGTACCACCAAAAGCGATGAAACGAAGTAGCACCAGATATGCCAGAGACGGGCCAGATCCCAAACCCCACATCAAAGCCAAGCTCTGGCGAGCTGGAGCTCCGAGAAGGTCTAGAGTAGCACCACGCCGACCGACGAGCACAACCTACGGCGAGCTGTCAAGCGAGATCCACAACAGCTCCACCAAAACGCGAATTGGCCAGACCGCCACCATAGAAGGGACGAGGAGGGGGTTCAACTCGCATGAAACTCCGAGAGACACAACAAGGAGTCAGACTTCAGCATAGGCTCCAAGCTTCGATAAACCGCAGATCTAGAACTCCACGACTGAGCTCCCCTTAACCCCAAGCACCACACACTGGTAGAACCCCATTGCCATTCGCCATCTACCACAAACAAAAACCACCATGGAGAGGAACAGAGCACATGTAGAAGGGATAGACCAAGCAGACCAGGGCCACCCACCTCCAAAACCACCTGATCTCCACAGCCACACAGGTACAACTTTGGGAACTAACTCCGGCCAAGTCACCGAACCCGAGCACACAAGAAACATGGGAAGAGAAAAGGAAAAGAAGTGAAAAGAAAAAGAGGAAAAGGAAGGATGGGAGGAGAGGAGGAATTCAGCGCCGACGACCACCATGACCGAAAACCATGGCGTCGCCCATGAAAAAGGGGATAATGGGCGGCGACTAATTTTTTAAAAGGCACAAGAAATTTGAGAGATAAAAAAGCTTTTACTAGTTGGATTGTTCATACTCTCCTTTTAAAACCATTGATCCTTCCTTTCTACCATGAAGCCTTCATTTTTTTTATCAACTGATTTTTTTATAAAGATCTAGACTTCAAAGTGAAGTGCTAGGCTTAAGGGAAACCCTCGATGAAGATTCATACCAACAAAGGCAACCTCTTATAGAAGTCCCTAGAATAAACAGAGTATGAACCTAAACAAACACGCCCCTACAAAGGAGATACAACCAAGGCCTAAAAGCCTGAATATATCATGGAAAACACAGCCAACAAGGGCAACTGAAAACACAATACCTAGTCCCGACAAAGGGAACCAAACAAAACAGTTCAGAGGTTTAAAACTAAACACAAATCAACCCTAAGACCTGAACAAACGGAAACCAGCCTAAGGCCCAAACAAACTGAAACCCAGCCCACTCAAGCAGATGAAACGCGCGTTCTTCAGGCAGGAAACCCCGCGTGCTCCTCGGGCAGGGTACCTCACGTACTCCTCGGGCACAGAACCTCGGTTGTCGCGCCACTACCGACGATAAACAGCAACAACATCCGGCCACCCCTCCGATCCCCACCAAGACCAAGCCTGAGACGGAGCTCCATAGTCTAACATGTACCAATACCCACCAGAAACTCGAAAATCTCTGGTTGTCGTCGGCCAACATCGAGAACGGCCGAGCAAATCAAACATGTAAAGAAACTCACAAAACCCACTCCCTTTCCCCAAGGTTACTCCGAACAGGGTCTAAAAGACCAAAACAACTCGTCCGGCCAACACTGACGACGAGCCCCGCGTTCCATCAGTAGGGACCGGAAAAAAGATCACAAAAGGGAAAGGAAGAAAAGAAATATGAGAATCTCATATCTGACTTGGAGAAGGACTTCGAAGCCACCGACTACACGCCCGGCCAACCAAACCTAGAGCCGAAATCACCCCAGAATCACGACGGTCCCCACGACGGTGAGGAAATGTGTCCCACAACTGAATCTGGAGCAAGTCGCATGCGAATAGGAGGAAACAAAATACGAAACAAACCAACTCCACCAGTCCGAGCTCCCCACGAGCAAAGGCAATCGAAAGAAACCACTCCGATCCACACCAAAGAAGGCATGGAAGCGGATCCCACGGTAGATACAGACCCAAACTCCCAAGACCAAGAGGAGGAACGGTCGGAGAAGTGGTGCTGGTCCTCGGAATCAAACGGAGAGGGGAAATAGAGGTAAAGAAGGAGAAGGAAGTGTGAGAGAAGAGGGGGTGAAGGAGAAGGAGGTCCCACCGTCAACCGGCCAGCCACAAGGGTCAACTAGTCGACGACGGGTTGGGAGGAGAGAGGCTATGAAACCTTCGTTTGCAGATAAAAAATATATTCTTTATGAATATTTTACTCAAGAATATTGTTCATTGAATTAGGTTAAGAACTTGTTGTGTTATTTGTTGTTGTGTTATTTCATATTTGTATTATGATAACTAAAACTAACACATAAGCAAAACTATTTCACGAATTATTTTAACAACTAATCGAACATGTATGAAACAAACCTTATACACTTCAAAATTTAAACGAAAACAAATGTACCTTAATGATCCCAAATTAGCAGTGTCGTGACCTCTCGACATCGAGGGTCGGGTCGACCAGATGGTTTGATAAACTAACATAAAGAAAAGGAAAGGAGTAATGAATGTTTCTCGCATGTGTCAAAACTGATGAAAAATAAAAGAAGGTGGAGAGGAAAGAGCAAAGAGACATGAGTGGATGAACATCAACAACCATTTCAAGCCCATCCAAAAACGACAGTGATGAAATAAAATCTAGCGTCCCGCTAGGTTTGTAATTGTAGGGACATGGGCCCAAAATTATATTTGTTGTGGGGATAAAAAGGTCAACTAAACAACAAAATAAATAATTCTTAATTATTTACTTTGTAATTGTTTTCTCAAAAAGAAATAAAAAGAATTTGTTAGTTGAACCAGCTATACACTACCATCCTAAGGTTATCATTGGTCGTGACTGTACGGAATACTCGTAATTAACAGCTACTGTTTTTTGGTGTATTATTATGTAAAAATAAAAAATGTTTTAATTTTTTTTATTTCTTTTAATTAAATTAATAAAAAGATGAAAGACATAAATAGTATCATCCACTTAGCTTGATCGTAAGGCGCGAGATACAGAAAAAAAAAGAAAAGGAAATGAAATAAATATAAAAGGAGGTTAAGGTGGGTATACCGCTTCCAGCATAACGGTTGGATCCCGTGATAGTTTCCTCGACCGTAGTTTATTTGCAATACGGTTGAGAAATTCTTCCACTCACAATGCATGCAGTCAATACTGCCAATCATACTAGGGAATCCTCGGTTGTATACCGATTTGAGTGATCGCCGCATGTCCTCCGTATTTGGCTTCCGCTCGTATTCCTCAATGACAACCTCAATAACGGCCTTAGAAATTTTTTTTTACACATTTGAGTATAGAACTTACCCCCATACGTAGGGTTTTGTCCAATGAATTGGCCGAGCACCCAGCCGCTAGCATTCACATCGGGGCGGTGTATTTCTGGTGCGTTGATAACCCCAAGCGTCCTACACCATCCGACTTCTGAACGAAGAAATCGTCATGCTCCGCTACCTCATCAATAACCCATTGAAAGAGTGGTTAGGACATAGGAAATAGACACCTAAACATATCGGGCCCATAGGTTGGGTTCTCGACGATATAATCTTGCATCAGTCGGTTGTGGGACTCGAGACGAACTCTGTCAATCTGTCATCAGGAAGGTTCCCCACTTTCGATCCTTTGCCTCCATGCTTTGATTTATGGAATTTCTCTCTCTATCATTATGTCGGTCCTCCGCAGGAGTCGTTACTCCCAAGCACGAAATTCGGCTTCGAACTCCTCCCTCGTTTGAGCCTCGTTGTTGGACATTTTTGATTGAAATAAGTGTGGGAAATTAGAGAGGAAAAGTAGAGATGATTTTGAGAGAAATTTTGGTGGTTTAATGAATGGGGTGAGGGGTATTTATAAGTGGGGAGAAAATGTTTATTTTTTGTATTTAATTTGAATTTAATTTGATTTTTTTAAATAGCCGTTAAGGACCGTTGGGGGCAACGGTTCAAATATTTTTTCTCCCCTTAGCCACGTGCGCGTTGTGATTGGCGGCCAGCGAACCGCAAACCAGCGACTTACATTTGTGGGTCGCGATTCGCGTCACGAGTCGCGACTCACGAATCACAATTTCGCGATTCGCGAATTGTAATTCGCATGAGGGTTCGCACGGTGTACATGATCTCAACGATGAGAATCGAAATTGCGTGATATGAATCGTTTAATAGAATCACGCGTATTGGGTAGTGGAACCGGGAGCAACCAATGGTGGCTTGATGCATGGCGAGCTGAGCGAAAAAAAGAGTCGTTGGCATAACCAACGACTATACATGTTTTTTTTTAAATTATTCATTTCTTTTCTTGTTTTAATTAAAATAAAATACGAATAATAATAATAATAATAATAATAATAAATACTATTGATAAATACTAACCTCATTTCTCTACAGTCCATCAACTTTTCATCTCCATCTAGTTCTTGTTAGTTTTGTGCACTAGGTCAATCGTGATCTTGAACGACATTATCATTTCATTAATACATTCACACTGCTATTATCATTTGTGAAATGTTAATAGTGTGAATAATTCTCTTTCTTAAGATCATCAGGTTGAGGACTTGATAGTAAAACTCTTATAACTCTTATAATTCCATTGATCCCTAGTCTTACTAATATACTAAGACTAGTATGATGTTGGCTGATGTTCACATTTTACTGATCATACATATTGGATATGAAGTCAAATCATAGATGTCATTTAGGAAAATGGTATTGGATGGCCCACTATTAGAATACTACATAGGAACTGTCATGAATATTTCTCAGTACCGTAATATGACTTAAGTCCTTTGACCTTATAGTCATAATGATTTCTACATAAGTGGTTGTGTGCTTTGACATAGTTAAACGTTGTCTTTAACCGGGTAATTATAAATGTTGTGATTGAGTACATAATTGTCTATGTGAGAGATATGGTTGACTGATAAGGGTTCTGTGACTCATACAAATATGAGAGATATCGTTTGGGCCCCTTGATAAGTGGGGCTGCGGAAAAGAATGGTCATGCGAATGGATAAAGAGGCATCATTGACAGTCTACTTAAGATCAAGAAACAACGATCAAATAAAATAAGAATGACGGTCCTATGCCTTATTCGATCAAGATATCGTTGATAGAGGGATTAACATATTAGCGGGGAAATGTTAAGTCGGATTGACGATCATCATAGACGTTTGGGTAATCATAAGACCTTGTTAGAGGCCAACTATGATATGTGGACGAAACAGGGATTTCAGGCCCACTGCCAACACATGTAATGAGCCTGTAGGGTCGCACACAACAACGAGCCCAAAATCGAATTGGACTTTTGAAGTCCCTAAAGTGAATTAAATAATATATTATATTTGATATAATATTTATTTATTCATAAACTCGTTTTTCAATTGTCAAATATAATAAAAATTATATTAGGCAATTAATATACAAAAATGACTCTGAAATTTTTGAAATTTAAAGATGGTATTTTTGCATGTCCACTACTCTTAAAATGAGACACTTGTCATAAAAGGAAGACCAAGAGTTGAGCTTACTTGAAATGACATAGTGAAGTCATGTCTAGGAATAGTAAGCATGCAAAACCCAAGTGAGACACTTGTCCAAGTTGAAAATCCAAAATTGGGTTTTTTCGAATAAAATAATGTGGTCATATTAGGACATATAGGCATGCATGAGAGAGAGAAAAATCAGATTTTTCATTGTGTTGAGAATGGTTCTCAAAGTGTAGAGAGAAAAATGAGTTTGAGAGAGATGAAGAAATGTTTTTCCTTTGTGCTAGCACACAAACGATTTGGGATATCTTGTTCGTGTGGATACCGATAGAGGACGGATCCTTTTGGAAACGTCTCAACACATACTCAATCCGTCAAATCCATTTATTTCGGGTGTTCTTGGATTGCAAGAAGAGAAGAAAAAGGTGCAGATTTTATCCGCCACTCACCTTAAGGAGTTCGATCGGAGGTTCATCCAACGTACGATCTTGCTGATTTTGGATTGAACGTTCTCCACGTATTGGTCTTCAAAAATTCCGAAGGGATTACGGTTCTTTGCTAAGATACACGAGCTGCAAGTTGGTCCCTATCTCGAACCAAGATGAAAACTAATAGCTAATCTCTTTAATTTTTCTTTTGTCAGTTAATTCGGAGTTACATGTATCCTGAGGATATTCTAGGAAATAGTTTTAATTTCTGCTGTGTTTTGCTCCCTAGAATTCCAACATTTCTCTCACAAAACTTTTTCCCAAAAATCTCATTCCGATAGAAAAATACCTGATGTTAGTTATGACACTCCTTCCCCACCCGAGTTCAATATTGAGCGAACCGAGGTCTTTCAATGTATGTTGAGTTTCAACAAACACATATTCCCCAACCCTTACAACTAGTCATCCATCCCCAACCCATAGCAGTATTCCCCTATCCCCATCCCTTACATGCAGCCATTTATTGACCGCAATCTTGTCTCGTAATATTACAGGTACCTGATATAATCCTAGAGTGGAAGCATTGACACATGTTTGTCTTCCCAATCATCCTCAGCATGCCCATCAAGATCTCGAGGCACAAGAAAAGTATTGTCGATATTGGATGACAAGAGGCTCATATTTTCTTGGTTGTTAACATTTAAAGACACAATTAAGGGTAAAACACAAATAAGGGTAAATTTTTGGGAGCAAGTCACCAAGAGGTACAATCAGGGTGATATTTTTTCTAACGAAGTCTTGGCTGCAGTGCAAGAACCATTGGAACAAGATTGCATCTCGACTCATGAAATTCAACCAGCATCTTATCTAACCGGGTAAGAATTGGACCGGCGGAACCCATCACAAGGACCTCATCCGCATTGTTATGGATATGTATGCACGAGATGAATCTCCTTTGAACTTTGAGCACTACCATTGTTGGTAAGAGCTGCATTATAAAGAGAAATTATGGGCGGAGGAAGGAAAAACTGAGGAAAAGCGGAAAAGTTTAAATAAGTCTGGGTCTTACAACTCCCACACAACCGATCAGGGTTCAGAACTCCTCGTTGGTGAGTCCCAACCGGATTGTGTCCTTGAAACTCATAAAAAGGAAGACGTCCAACCCTATGTCTTGTCATCACAGTTGCGTCCATTGGGACATAAGTCCACGAAGAAGAAAGGGAAAACTATGGTTGATGAAGAGAAGGCAATAGGTAAAATGAATACCTCAAAGGCCGCAACCGAGACAACAAAGGCAGAGAAGGCAGTGAGTATCGTCAATTTTTTTAAGCAATTGACCGCCATCTTCTACCAATATTGCGAGGTTGAAGCACATGACACACCGACAGTGACTGAGGCAGAGCTTGAACGTGCGAGAGCATTAATAATCACATGAAGTCACTTTGAATGATGACGTTTTATATGCGTTTTTCAGTTATTTGTGTTATGTTGTATTATTTCCGATTTTGTAACACGACCACAACTTTTAAGTGATCATTGTAATTTTCAATGTTTCGGATTTAATGAAGTTTTGGTTTTTTAAGTTCAGAGATTCAAAATGCTTTTTTACCGACTTTTCTTGTTCAACTCAGAGATTCTCCGAGTCTTGATCGACTTGTCTTATCTGACTCAAAGATTCGAAATGATTTTTTACCGACTTTTCTTGTCCGACTTAGAGATTCTCCGAGTCTTGGCGGACATGTCTTGTCCGACTCACAAATTCGAAATGCTTTTTGACCGGGACTTTTCTTGCTCGATTATTGAACTATCCCTATATAACCCCTTCAGTTTGTATGTTCTTTTCCAGTTATTTCCACACTCCAATTATATACTGATTTACACAATTAATGGGGGTTAAACATAGATAGTGGCTTGAGATTGGAAACGCATCTTCGGTTTCTTCTAATGAAGAATATGGTGCCTATATTGATAGAGCTGAATTTGAACTGCAAGGTGCACTGCCTCTACTAGATGATGCTCCTCCTTCTCCCAGTCACATTTATTGTGCATTGACTCATACCCCACCGTCTCCACCCATAGGTGGAAGATTCGTCGAGTAGTTGGATCACTACTTCCCCTACTCCACCCAATTATCCATCCCCGATAATCAACAAACACCTCTGCTAGGGTTTCCATATAATCTAATTGCTGACAAAAAATTTCAATTAGCCAATCAATGATAACCAGTTGAATGACTCTGATTGTTACTTCTTGTGGTCGGGATTAGATTACGGCCTATCAGAATGCCACAAATTTTCACTTCGTATGCTGATATTCTAATTTATGTACTTATTCGGTTTTAATTATAAAATAATACATGCACTTTTATGTATTTTTTAACTAATTATAAGCTAAAGTTGTACTATATTATATTATATGTTTGCATTGATGAGTAATTACATATATATTTTACAACTTTATATTTATTATTTATTCATTATATAAATTACGTCATATTTTTTTTTGAAAGGAAATAGAGGTATTCATTAATGTAAAATAACTTGGGGACCCCACAGAGGGAAATCACCGTACATAAACAAAATAGAATAATTAGAAATACAAGTGCATAAAGCGTAAATGTGCTCTGTAGCATAATTGCGGTCGGGGATGTGGGACTGCGGTAGCATCCGGGGATACCGATACAGTATACCCTAACCAAAAGAGACTGACCGAGCAGATCAGAGGATAAGTAAACAATGGTGGACCAATTACTCCCCCGGTATGTCAGCGTGCGTCCTCCTCCCTTGCTTGATAGTGGTAGGGCTCCTGAACGCGGGAATGCTGCCCCCGAAGTGGTAGGGTAGTAACACGTCAGCTGTTGGTGATACCAATGCCACCTATACACCAGGGAGAAGGTACAGCCGACCAAACCCTCCCTGGCCCCTGCCGGACTCATTCTTGGAGGCGAGGGTGCTTGGAGCCCCCCGCCGCTGTAGGCGAAACCTCATTGGACGCCGCCAAGTCTTCTTCCTTTCTGGCTCCTCCTCCCGCACTAGCCTCTTATTCCCCGATAGTGACGGTGCCAGATCCCTTGCCATCCAGGCGTCCCGATCCTCCTCAACCCCTGCTTGACTGCGCCCCCACCACCCCGGTCCCTCCTTCCGCCCTGGTGTTCGTGGGGCCTCTTTAGATCGGACACCTCTGTCCGACCCCCCTAAGTAGGTCCAGTTCGTTCCAGGGATGGCCTTCCCGCGCTTCGCCTTCTCTATGGCCAACCGCGGGTCCCCTGGTGCCCTCAGGGATACTCCCCTCGAGCTCCCCACAACCGGACAGACCGGAAAGAGGTGACCCGCGCAGCAGCAGCCGAAGCAATGTTCAGGTAAATACTCATAAGAAATAATCAAACGTGTCCGTACCTGCGAGACAGAGAGGCGGAACCAAAGCTGACTCCGCCGGGGAATCCTGATAACTGCCCTGATCTGGACCTTCATAAAGTCCCCCCAACATAGCCCATCCTTGTCGACATCTACGCCCTGACAGACACCCAGTGCATTGCCAACTCTAAACCCCACATCCCTCGTCCAGGCCCCAATTGGAAGATTGGACACTCGTGCCCAAACCGAGAAATGGTGGAACTGCAGGTCACTAACCTGCATGTGCGCTCTCAGATCCGTAAACAGGACCAAAGAGTCCCTGAAAGACCAGGGTTCCCCCAACAGAACTCTTTCCCTTTCTTTAGCCATCCTGAAGAAAAAAAGCCACTAGACCACCTTCCAATGGTTTCGCCTCCACCTTCATACCCCAGACGTCTTCCATGCGTGCCACCACTGACTTCCAGAAGACATTCCTGGAGGTCAGGACCTTGGCTGCCAGCGCATACTTATATAAGTTCCCCCTGCCCGTAACCTCCTGAACTGGGAGCACGACTTCCCTGATCCGCATAGCCCCCATCTGACGGTCCAGCTCCACCTGTTCCCCCCTATCAGTTCCATTATCTACTGGTGGGTCACCCCTGCTAACCGAACCAGGCACCCGACCCGTCCCAGCCCTCGGATCCGCCCCCGGTCCATCATGTGCACCTCGACCCGCTCCATAACGGGCGGCCCAAGTCGCCACGTCTCCCACGCCTCCCCGGGTCCAGCCCGGATGAGGGCCCAGCCCAGGCCGCGGATGAACTGTCACACCCCAAATCCGGTTTTGGCCGGACTCGAGACGTGACCTAAAACAAACGAAGTAAAAGTAATAAAACTGTAATAAATTCCTTTACAACTGAAAACGAGTCCAAAGTATTTCTCAATAATCCAAAAAAAAGATGTCAAAACTTGATAAGTAACATAAGGTAAATACAGTTCAACAATGTGGACCAACACATCTCTAATAAAATCCTCAAGACATCCGGTAGCTCCCGAGCCTCGAATTTCCCCAAATCTCAAGCATACCTGTACACACAATAAATAAACAAATAGGGGTGAGCTTACGCTCAGTAGGGAAAATCGTAAATGACCTTAGTCTCCAATTTTAATATTAAAACTGTTTTAATTCGACGTCACAAAAGTATTTAAAACCCTTAGACCATAGAATGTAATAAACAAATAAGAAGTAACAATATCAATAGTGCATTTTCAAGGATAACGATAACTTCCCAGAGAATAGATGGAGAGCATTATAATAAAATATAAACCCATCATACTGGGAACAAGTAAATACTATTAAGCAAAGAAATGTTATGGAATCCGTTGTGATGAAATAACATCGCTTCTTCAAGGCTGACAGTAACTTAAAAGAAGTTCATATTAAATACTTTAACGGATCAATAATAGTATAAATGGGAATAATCAATATCTTGCCAACCACTCGCTTTCTCAAGCCTCCGATCCATGGATAGATTCTGGGATCACCTCGGTTCCCACATTCCGATCCACCAGAGTATCCATATCATATCATATTTTCCCTCGGTCTAGAGGAAGCACATGCGTCGGGGCACCGGAAACAATCCCAAATGGGCGCTTATCATCGGGATTCCCAGAAATGCCTCCAAAAGACCATATGTCATAGGGGACCAAGTAGTGCACCCACTGGGATGCAGTTCCTTAGGGTGAAACCATAAGTAATCCTTTCCCCGCAGGGTGAAATGTCCAATTGCCCGCAGGCCCAATAACCGATGCCCTGCAGGGTCCAATAACCAATTACCCGCAGACCCAATAATCAATGCCCCGCATGGTCCAATAACCAATGAATATCCCGCAGGATCTGCCAATACTCAACTCTCATAATATCCAGTAACCGATGAATATCCCGCAGGATATGTCAATACTCAACTCTCATAATATCCAGTAACCGATGAATATCCCGCAGGATCTAAAACTCAGTCAATAACTCACTGTATCTGTCCAACTCCAACCACCTCATCGGCACCGGATTACCCCCCCCCCCCCCCCCCCCCCCCCCCCCGGTGTAGTACCAAACCAAGCAAACAAATAGACAAACCAATAAATGAGCATACATTCAAGAATAAGAATAAAAGAACAAGTACTTCGTTCACCCATCAAGCATCACACATTGGAACACACTTTCATCATAACCAAGACAAACAACACCATTTCATACTTACCGTGTACTTACCTGTTTCCAACCATCAGTACATCGATCACCTGATTATACCCCTTTGGCACAATCAGTCATACTCGATCATCCGTTCAACCAACAATTATAGTAACAAAAACACTAAATCAACAAGTACACATTCAACCATACAAACATCATGTGAACGAACAAGTAGGCAATCGATAAGACAAGCTAATCTAGTTTCATTAGACCCTTAAGTTAACCCGACAACTATCAATCAAGCATGTGAACCTAGCACACAACTAATCCGAGAGCTCTTCACAACCTCTCTACCAGTAAATCAAGTTCCCAAGTATTGAAAGCACACTTCACTAATTGTCATCGTCCTAAGCATGCATACTAGACTCATCCATTTATTAGTAATTGAAATACGGTTATTCTAGTTATTCGCACCCTATAGGAAATTCTAGGACCTTTCCGATTTTATTATCCTAATCATGCTTCTAAGCGGTAATTAAGTAATTAAGACTTTCCCTACCTTGTGGTCTTCCTCTAATAAAACTCTGATGAAAAGCTGGAGTGATCACAACTCCGTTCTTCACACGGGTTCCGGCGTGATCTTCTTTCTTCTAGCTCGGGTCCAAGCCCTTGATCTTGGGCGAAGTCCCGTCTAGGTTTGACAAATAAAACGTTCGAGTCAAAACCAGTAAATGTCTAAAGGTCCACTGATTTAACCAAATTTGTCCTTTAAATTCTCACCTTGAATTAGGTACATCGATTAATTAAATCTGATTTTAAAAAGATTTTTCTTTAATTCTGGGTTGACCCGGATCCAAGCCTAAACCCGGTCCGAGCCCGAACCCGAGTCCAGACCCGGACCCGGCTCCAGACCCAAACCCAGAAACCGGTCCAGCTTTGGGCCCGGCCCAGAGCCTCGAGCGATGGCCCAAGACGACCGGCCCAGAACCTCAGCCTGACCCACGGCCCGTTCAAGCCCGAGACTGCTCTGAAGACAACTCTGGTGGCCGGGATAGCTCCGACCACCGTTCACGGCGTCAGGGTGCTTCGAAAGGGAAGGGGCGAGGGCGGCGAGGGCGTCAGGGACTTTGGCGAGGTAGCCGAGTGGCGGCGCCGGCTGGAACACGGCGGAACTCCGCTCCTGTTTCAGATCTAACGAGGGCGGAGCTCGACGTCGCCGGTTCCGATCAGATAAGCTCAAATCGAGCTCGGGAGACACGGATCCTGTTAAGACGAGGTCGGAAGAAAGGGAAACGGTGTGAGAAAGGGTCGAGACGGGCGCTCACCGTCTCTGATGCACACGGCGGTCTTGAATCGATGGCGACGACAGAAAGGGTTTCGAATCGAAGGAGACGGAGGTGAGGCTTCTCTGGTTTTGGGGAGGGTTTGATGTGAGTTGAAGCCGGAGATGTAGAAGGAGAAGAAGAAGGTGATGAACGAGGAAGAATAGAGGGTTGGACGTGATCGGAGGCGAGCGGACGGCAGTGTAGATCTGATGATCTTCGCGAACGAGATGGGGGACGCGAGAGAGAAGCGAGGTGAGGGGCAGTGAACAGTACCCGAGGCTAGGGTTTCACCCGCTTATAAATGGGGTGCTGGGCCGGCTTCGCGTCTGACTGGCTTGGGCCTGCGTTAAACGACATTTGGGCCCAAGCAGGCCCACTCCCTGACTGATCCACACTGCTCTTTCCTTTTCCTTTTTTTTATTTCTCTCTTTAAACACCTTGTTCGCAAAAACTTACTCCAGTGTTTCGTTTTGCAAAAGATTACCCCAAATTAATTTTGCCGGTCTTTACAGTACAGCCCTACGGGCATCGGTCATGAGCCCTCGGCCCAAGCCCGCATCCTCCCTGGCCCGAGGTGGCGAAACCCTAGCCTCCATGGGTTCCTTCCCTTGTCTTCGCCGCCATGGCACCTCCTCCGGCACCGCCCTCGCCGCCAGCTCCGACTCCGATTCCGGTGACCCCGTCCTCTCATCCGTCCCGGTCACCGAGTCCGACGAGATCACCACCGGACTGCCGCCCGCGCCATGCACCACCTCCTCACCGGCAGCGGCACCGTCCTGCCCCACCCTGCTCCAGCCCACACCAACGCCCGGCCGGCGCGGCCTGGGGCCCTTCGCCGCCGTACGACGGAGGGTGGGCGGTCCGGATCAGAGACGACCCCCCACCACCCAGCCCTCCTCCTCCACTGGTGCGGCCGAGAACTGCATCTCCAGGGGACCCGAAGCCCTCCCCGACCAAAGCCCAGCCGTTATCACCGGCGTGACCTCCTCCACCGGCGTCATCTCCTCCGCCGAAGGCTCGGAGCCTTGCTCCGTCCCCTCCTCCGGCTCCACCCATCCGCGACCGAGGACGTCCCCCGCCACCGGAGACCCTCCCCGTTCACCGGACTCCACCAGACACGGCCCCCAATGGACTTCATCTGCCACACCGCCTTCTCCACTCGCCATCGTCGTCGAGAGATCCATGGAAGACGGCTACCTTCGCAAAACCTGCAAACCTTAGAAACCCTAGAAGAGAGAGCACGGCTGCGTATAATATTTTACGTCATATATATTTTTTAAGTGTTATTTTTTTCAATTTGTGATAAACTGGTTTTAAATATGTATCATTTCAATATTTACTTAAATAGGAGCAGTCAATAGACAATAATCCATATAGGATCTTTACAAGATCCCGATGTTGTGAAAAAGTAATAGTTCTTAAAATTGATTTCTTTATATATAGATTCCAATTCAACAAATAAAATTTATAACCTCTAAAAATATACCAATGTTATTCTTGTTGCTCTCAGGATTATGAATTTGAGATAGCTTTTGTGAACTATCTCGAATTCTTCCCAGTTTCATTCCAATATTTTTTCTACCTTAATTCTATTTAAAAATAGTTAGTGAGTTTTGGACCTCCTCTTTTTTCTTCGGAAAAATCCAAACACATGCAAAGAAAAAAGGGTACCATTAATAATTTGGAATTATAAATGGAAAAAGGAAAAGTTGCTTGACTTGCTTATCTAGCTGTACAACAGACGTCAGTCCTATATATACGCAATACCTAACAAACCTCTCTCACCAGTCACCATCCCTAACAGACAATGGCTGCCACCATGACCACCGGTGTCGCCGTCACAACCGTCGACTGCCAGAAACAAGTCCGGTCGTGGCGGCTCCTCCGCTCCCTCGCCGAGCTCCTTATTCCGACCTGCCACTGCTCCTTCTTGGAGAACGACCACACCGACAACCTCAACCCCACTTACTTACCTAAACCAAAACCCTCCGCCGGCGCTGTAATCGGCACCATATTCGGCTACCGCCGTGGAAAAGTCAGCTTCTGCATCCAAACAAGCCCCAAATCCGCCGACCCATATCTCCTCTTAGAGCTCGCAGTCCCCACAACTGTCCTCGCCCGAGAAATGCAGGGCGGTTCTCTCCGGATTGCACTCCAATGCACCGCCGAGGCCGGATCCTCGGCTCCTCTCTTGTCAACGCCGGTTTGGACCATGTTCTGCAACGGCCGGAAAGTCGGATACGCCGTCAAGCGCCGCCCCTCCAAGGCCGATGCGGCAGCGCTCCGGCTGATGAGCTCGGTGGTCGTCGGAGCCGGCATTATTAGTGCCAAGGAGCTCGATTGCGACGATGAGCTCATGTACTTGAGAGCCAACTTTGAGAACGTGTCGAGATCTCCGAATTCGGAGTCGTTTCATCTGATCGACCCAGATGGGAATATCGGGCAGGAGCTTAGCATTTTTTGTTTTCGATCGAGATGATCCTCCATTTTTTTTGTTGCTTGGCGACGAAGAAGCTTGGGTTGCTTTGGAACTTGGTGTGGCCATTTTTTTACCATTTTTTGAGCTGCGGTTGTAATTAATCGCGGTTTTTTTTTGGGTCTACCAAGATGTCATTCGTATACTACAAGCTTCTGTATCGGGGAAACTTATCGGCTTTTTTGGGGGGGACGTCGTCGTTGTTCAGGTGTTTTTTTTTCATTAGTTTGTTGTGCATTAATGGTTGGGACTTCGTTTGGTTCATAATGTGTATATTTCGTTCATTTGAAAATAACTGTCATTTTCATTTAAAGTGAATACTCTAAACATCAGTTATTAATTTTGAGGTTACATAGGTAGGTAGATGTAATTTTTATTTCGAAACAGAAAGACATGGGTTTTAATATAATGGAATTGTTTCAAAATACAATAGTTTACTAAAGGTCATAAACCTTAGATTTTAGATTATAGTCCGAGACTCTCATAGGTGTCTCGACGCTCTTGAACATGTGAAAAAAAAAAAATTCTATTTTGTACTATAGAAATGAAATAAACACGGGAACACAATAACGAACACAAAAACTAAGGAGTATGCAATGCCAGTTCTTCTGAAATCTCATAGCTTACATGATGGAGCGTTATGATACTATCGACCTTTAGTCTTGATTCGTCGAGGTAACCCGATCTAAGGTGTTGTGGAACAACCCGCGGATCCCAAACCCACTGGTCGGATAGCTCCAGATCCTTCTTTATTCGTTGCCATCTAGTGGTCGTCGCATAGAAGACGATGACGACAGAGAAATATGGATGATTGGTTCAGAACATTATATCGTTGTTCGAACCCGGCATACCAAAATAAGCTTACCAAATCCATGTGTCGGGCCCTGCAACTGCTCCAAACATCACCGTCGGCTTAGAATGATCACCCCTCACGTAATCCCCCTGCTGGGCTTTGGGACAATTTCTCTACGACCAATGCATACAATCGAGGTTGTCGATACAACCTGGAAAACCACTAGTTTCATTGATACGTGTAATGTTAGTAATATCATTACTACTGGGCTTCCTGAGGTAGGTTTCACTGAAGACGTTGATTATGCCGAAGCAAAATCGGTGCATGCATTCGAGGGCAGTTGTCTCTGCCATCTTCAGATACTCGTCCAGTCTATCGGCCGAAGAACTGTAACACAACATCCGTAAAGCTGTCGTACACTTTTGAATGGCTGAGAAACCGGGTCGCCCACGACAATCAATTTTTTGGATGAAGTACGCATCGTACTCTAACACCTCGTGTACGATTTTCAAGAACACAAATTTCACCATTTGAAACGCAGCCGAAACATTTTTGTATCGTACAACGGGGTAGCTGCAAAGTAGTCGGACATAAGCCGGTCGTGAGCATCACTTCGATCTCTGTAAATGTATTGCCTTTTCTGCTTGCCCCGACCAGGGTCCATCATACATGCCTCGGTCTCCCTAACTTTTGGCTGTATAGGCTCCACCATCTCTTCCTCATCTTCTCGGGTCTTTGCACGTAACGCTGCGTAGTCCAATTCGTCAACATCATACTCCTCACTACTCGATGAATACATGAACACAAGACGGTATCACAAGGAATGCATAGAGAATTTGGACGATTTTAAAGATAGTTGAGAGAAAAATTATGGGACATGTTGTGTTGGGGTGCAATGTATTTATAGCAATCATTTTAAATTTTATTTTGGGGTAAATTACAAATACTGTCACGCCCCAAATCCGGCATTGACAGGACTCGAGACGTGACTTAAAGACAATAATACATAAAACCACGAGGGTGTCTCAAATCAATTATAAATCTCTAAGTTTAGCTTCAAACACGAATATCTCAGTAAATACGTTCCACATGAAATCCTTTAAACATAAGATTCATGACAAAACAATGACCATAAACGTCTCTAATGACAAAGCACCCGGACCCATAGAAGCTCCCGAGCCTCGAGTCCACTACTCATCAAGCAACCTGTTCAAAACAATAAACAACAAACAGGGATGAGCTTACACTCAGTAGGGAAAATCATAAACAATTACCTCCAATTTAGTAATAAAACTGGCTTAACACGACGACTCGTTTTGCAATTAAAACATTTAATCAATAAGATGCTGTAGAACGGGTAAAGATAAGAACAATATCACAATCTTAAGGATAACAATAACTTTTGAGAGAATAAGTGAAAAGCGCTGTAAATAGTTGAAAACTACTAAAATGGGAGCAAGTAAGTATCACACCAACAGCTCGAATCCTCGATACTCCGATCCACGAATAGGTTCTTGCGTCATGTCGGATCCCATACTCCGATCCACAAGAGTACTCGTGTCATGTCAGATTTTCCCTCGGTCTAGAGGAGGCACATACATCGGGCTACCGGTAATATCCCTGAGGGACACCTATCGTCGGGATTCACGGAAATGCCCCCAAAGGACCATATGTCATCGGGAACCAAGGTGATGCTCCGTAGGACGCATACACTTGGGTGAATCAACAAGTAACCAATCCCCGCAGGGTAAACCATCCAATTGCCCCGCATGGTCCAATAACCAATGCCCCGCAGGGACCAACAATACCCCACACCGGAATCCTCCACGGTGTAGGTCCAACAACCAATGCCCCGCAAGGTCCAACAATACCCCACACTAGAATCCTCCACGGTGTAGGTCCAACAACCAATGCCCCGCAGGGTCCAACAATACCCACACCGGAATCCTCCACGGTGTAGGTAACATACCGGATCACCAATAACCATCCCCGTAAACCATCCCCACACCGGAATCCTCAACGGTGTGGGTACCATAACCAATATCCCGCATGATCAACCAATCAATTCAAAGACTCACAAGAGAATAACATACTACACAATCATGGAACAACCGAAGCTCAGCAAATCACAATTCCATCACAACACACCAACGAAATCCATATACCTTTACACTTACCGTTATACTTACCAATCACGATCCATCGGTCTACCACTCACCCGATCGTACCATTTAGCACAATCAATTACACTCAGTCACTCATTTAATCGTTCAATCATTCAAGCATCCATTCAAACATTCGATCATTCACGCATTCATTCAATCATTCAAGCATCCATTCAGACATTCAATCATTCACGCATTCATTCAAATCATTCAAGCATATGATTTATCTAGTTTCGTTAGACTCTTAATTTATCTTGAAGGCTAAGCAAACAATGCATGTGAGGCAACCACAACCAATCCTATGGCTCATCTCGGCCTTTCTACCAGTAAAACAATTTCCCAAGTATTGAAAGCGAGTTAAACTAGTTATTCACATCCTATGCATGCATACTAGACACGTCCGGTTATTAGTAATTGAAAGACGATTATTCTAGTTATTCGCATCCTATATGCACTTATAGGACCTTTCCGATTTTATTAACCTAATAGGCATACTGAGTATTAAATTACACGAGGAGTTTAGTACTTTCCCTACCTCAAGGTCTTCCTCCAATAATACTCCTAGCCGCTGACGACCGGGACAACTCCGTCTTCCCGGGCGAAGTCCAAGTTCAAGTCTGGGTTTAACAGAAAAATGGTCCAATCAGAACCGGTAACTGACCAAAGGTCCTCTGATTTGTCCAAATTTTTCCTTTAATTGTCCAAATTAAATTAATTAACCTGATTTTAAAATGATTTTCTTTAAAACTAGGTTGACCCGGATCCGAGCCCGAACCCGGTCCAGACCCGAGTCTAGACCCAGTCCGGCTCTGGGCCTGGCCCGATGACTGGTCCGGACCGAAACCACACTAGGCCCAAGGCCCGTCTTCTGTTGCAATCTGGCCCAAGGCCCAACACCCGAGTTGGAGGCCCAAGCCTCACAACTCTGTTCTGAAACGAAGGGCGGCTAGGGTTTTGGCTCCGGCGAGGGTTCCGGTTGGGTCGCGGCGGCGGACGGTGGTAGGAGGGCTCGGAGTGGGTTCTCGTCTCCGGTGACGGCGTCAGGGAGCCACGACGAGGAGGAGACGTCTTCAGGGCACTTGGACGGACTCCTCTGTCCAGATCCGTTCACCAGGGACGCTCGCCGGAGCTAAGACTCCAGATCTGGAGCTCGAAAGCTCCGACGACGTTCTCCAGTGACGCCCGACCTCCAAACGAGCTCGGAGGTCTCGATTCTCCGGTAAAGGATGGTGAGGGAGGTGAGACGGGTGAGAAAGGAGCTCACCGGTGCTGAGTTTGGTGCGGCGAGGTTTCAGACGAGGAGGGCGGCGACGAGGTTTCAGACGAGGAAGAAGAGGGGAGAAGGATGGAGGGGTATCTCTGGGTTTTGTCACGGTGGAAATAGAGGAGGAAGGAGGAGCGAGCAGAAGGTGAAGAAGGGAGGTCGATAGAGAAGAAGGGCGGCGACGGACATCGTGGGTTCTGAGATGGTTCGCGAGAGAACGAGAGCTCGAGGAAGGAGAGGCTCCTCGAGCTGCGTGCGCGAAAATGGAACTGAAACGGCGTCGCTATTCTTTTTGTTGTTAGGGTTACGCCGACGCTGGTTTTGGGCTCGCCCAATCTGGCTTGGGCCTGGTGACCTGACCGGGCCTGGTCAGTTGGTCCAACCCACCCTTTCTTCTTCTTCTTTTTTTGTTTTTCTTCTTTTCAAAGTACTTGTTTCAATTTTCTACCCCAACGTTTCGATTTTCTCAATACTACCCTTTAGAATAAGTGGGGTTTTACAAATACCTATCCCAAACTTGTAGCGTTTAACTGATACCCATAAAGTTTTTAGTTATATAACAAATAGCCTAAGATGTTAGCTAAAATGACGAAAATGCCCTCAATGATTTTTAAATATATATTTTAAAAATAAAACTGAAGTGATTTTTTAAATAAAACTGCAGAGATTTAATAAGTAAATATATATATATATATATGTAAAAAAGTGATTTTTAAAATATTTTTTAAAAATAATTAGTGAAGTGTAGTTGATAATATTTTCGTTATTTTAACTGACGACTTGAACTATTTGTTATATAACTAGTGAAGTTAGTCTAAAAGGGTGCCGCACCGTATTACTGGTTTTGATCGTGTTTAGGCTATCCAATTAGATGTGTCAACAAAAATAAATTGTTCAATCTCCATAGACAGACCAATTACCAAACCATTATTATATAATGAAATCCTTTCCAACCCTCATTAGCATTAGGACATAGACATTGCCATATATTGTTGAATCAATTGTAATAAATGTGTGGTGTTTCCATTGAGAAAACAAAGTGCAGACTGAATAACTCAAATTAGCATATAATTATGAAGCTGTTAAGCAGTGCTGTGTGACGGGGAGCAATACAGTCTAAAAGTTAGAGCACCAAAACCTTAAACGAATTAACTAAAGTATCTTAGCCTCAATAATAGCTGATTAGTCTATTACAAACATAATTAGTGGAGGTTAGTGAATCAATGATTGTAAGTGAAACGGGGAGAGATTTTGGAGTGGTAGTGTTGCATGAGCTGTGGATTCCCCATGTCTTTTGAACTAGAGATGGACACGGAGCGTACGTGTTCTCACATACTACTACACAAATTCTATTTTCATTTCCAATCAAAAAGCGGCGTGCTTCATTCATCATGCAACCACATGCTCTTTCTATACAATATATCGGCTCTTCTCTTTTGTCCACTCCACTTATTGTTCTTAAAGTTAACTCAATTGTCTTTTCAATCTACGTGAAAACCAATTATGTAAATATTGGAATGAGGGTAAACTGTGTACATGAGCGTTTGACCTCCAACGAGGGATTTGTTCAGTGTTTGGCCTTGGTTCAAAGCTTAGAGGGAGGGCCTTTGGTGGGGATTTCTTCTTCGCCTTTTGTTTCGTGGCGACTGATTTGGTTGGAGCTATTCTTGGTTCACCGTCATCCTTTGGTTTGGTACCTTTCCCTTTAACCTCCCTTTTGTCTCTGGTAACGATTTCATCGGACTGATCGTTTCTGGTTCTGATCGACGGTTCTTGGGTCTGTTTTGGGGACTTTAGGGAAGCCTAATTTTTGGTTCCTTATTTTGCTCGATATCATTGTGATACAGATTCCTCCACCTTTGGGTCACCTCCTATTGTTGGTTGGAGGTGAGTTACTTATTCGGTAACGGAGGACATACCGCCCGGTGGGTGCTGTTCTATACCAGGGTCACGGTGTGAGGGTGACCGATAATGTCGTGCGTGATGGGGCTTTCTTCACGAGGTTTTGAGGCGTTTGGCTTTCCGTGGATCGAGGTGCACTCTACCCGATAGGTGTGTGACTCGTGGTTTAGGGTATTGCCTATTTGCTTCGAGGGAAATTTTCTCTCTCTATATCTCTGTTTTGGGTTTTGGGTTATAGGCCTTTTAGCTACGATTCAGACTTCATAGTTGATAAATTAAGATTTTATATCTTCTTTTTGTAATACTCTAACTCTTTAGTTCTTCAAGTAGTTAAATCAGGGTATTAAACCGTTTGTTTGTCATATATTGCTTCTTCTTTTTTGAAACGAGTAAACTGCGGAAGTGCATTAATGAAAAATGTAAATCATACAAGGTATGACGTAAAAGTCCTGGGTTCCAGATATATGTCCTGGTTTCCCGTAGCCAACCCAGAGCTCATGGACCCGTAAAAAATACTGATTTGGATCGCAGATACTAACTTAGGACATCCCCTTACCAACATTTCAAAAGTACGAGACGAGAAATTTAAACGACCTAAAAACCAAATCCTAAACACAGTACATGAAGCAAAACCAAACTAACCAAACTAACCAACCTAACGAACCATAAAGATCGTTATTGAAGCAGAAAACGGAAAACCAGAGGATCCGATGGTGGTACCCTCCTTTCTTCCTCCTGTGCTTGGATGTCGTGGAGAACTGCACTCCCTAACCGTCCCACCCCCTGGATCCCAAACCCACCTGCCTGTTATCTGATATTAACCAGAAAAGGGGATCATCTGAGGGACGGAGTGAAAGTCTCTTCGCTTGAAAGGATGATGGCCCGAAGGAGGTGGATCAGCGGAAACAACAACGAAGACAACCATAGAGACGAATGGTGGTTGGTGACGGTTTGGAAAGAAGAGAGGCGGAATAGGGGTTTTTCCCTCTCTTAAGATTCCATATCCGAACTAACTGCTAGAGGTGTAGTTTCAGGCTATGAAGGGCTTGGGGCTTCCAATAGGGAGGAAAACGGACCTGCAAGCCCAGAGGGCTGGACAAGGGGCCCAAAAACCACAGATTCCACTTTCAGGTCGAAAGGCCCACTTTCATTAAGCCCAGAAACAAAGATGTTATTAATAGACTTGGGAAGCGAGGCACGCGTGTCTTAGGAAGAGGCGAGGGCGTGGGGGACCGGGATGCAAATCTCGGAACTCGCCAATGATGAAGACGAAGAGACGCGATCTGGTCCGATTATCGGGGGGAAACGATCGGAAGAGAGTCGCCAAATCCGTCCACTCCGGTCAAGCCCGCTACTGACTCGTCGACTTCAAGGACAACCTCCCCATCTTCCAGAAATTCCGATCCACCAACCTGTCCAAGCTAGGCTCCGGCAGCGGAGGCATGATCTCCATTCAGAGGCGAACTTGGATGGGTCGGGGACGAGGAGCACCGGGGAGACGCAGAATTAGAGGCTTTCTCTTCGCTCCCGGACCTTGCCTCTTCCAAGCCTTTTCTCAAAGAATCCGGAGAAGTCCCCGATTCGCTAGGGCAAGAAGAGGGGCGACGAGTCAAGGTTGGCACAGAGGAGCTCGAAGAGACCTTGACCTTGTCCGTCGGAGCTTGAAATTCCCCTTCTTATAGGACAGCGGGCAAGGGAAAAGAGGTCCGAGAATCGAAAGGAACCAAGTGAGGTTCTAAGCCTCTGACCAGAGTTCGGTAAGACGAGCCGACGATCTTCACCTCAACTTCGCATTTCTCTACAAACAGGCTCTTGGAGTGAATTAGAACGAAGCCCAAGTCCAAACGATCGAGAGAGGAAGAGAGTGGATGGATGGAAATTTGGGAACCGACTGTTGAAGCGATGTTGAGGAGTGTATCTTTGGACCAACCTGAGAGAGGAATGCCGGCTATGGAAATCCAGCAAAGGCTCCCTCCCTCGAAAACGTCCTTAACGATCGAAGAGAAATCAAAGAACCAGCGCCTAAGCCAGGATCAGTTACTTGACGCCCAACACTACCGAAGATGATCAAAAAAGCTCTATTGCCTAAGTCCAGAAGCTGAACAGATAGTCTCTGAGCAGGGGAGAACTCATCCGGATTTCATCGGAGCTTAGAACAGAGTAAGCTACTCCGATGACACTGGTGGTAAGTAACAGAGCAAAGAGAGAATTTGGGGAGCCAGAGCAAGAGAGGACAAAATGAGCAGCCAAAGAGAGATGGGGAGTCGAAGGGGAGCTTACAGCAACAGGGTTCGGGGGAGATGAAGCCAGGCCTGAGACCACCGCGTCCTTGAAGGAAGGAAATCCAGATGCAGTCCGAGAGAGACCCACCTCAGGTTTGGTGACTGAACTTGAAGAAGAGGTCGAGAAATCCACTATTAGACGTTCCAAACCGAGCCGGGATCGATTTTTGGCTGAGACTACAAACGTTGCAGCTACAGAGTTGAGAAAGAACACGAAGCCGACACGTTTTCCATATTTGGTTGGCTTGGAGGGGATGAAGGCACGGCTGATAGTGCCAAATTCCGAGAAGAGTGTGAACAAAAGATCTTGAGAAAAGTCCGCAGGAAGGTTCCAGATGAAAATCCGAGAAGAAGGAGGTTTTGTCGGGGTTGGTAGGGGTGGGGAAAGAGGACGGTGAGGAGGGTCGGGAGGTTTCATTCCGCGTCCGTTTCTACCCGACTTTTTTTAACTCGATCGTATATGGCGTACTAGTTGTATCTTGTATTGGTTTCTGTGGTGACATCTGGTCTGATTTTCTTCATCCCGAAGAATAGACTTTTAATATATTATAGCACTGAAAAAATAATAAGAAGAAAGCATTGACAAAACTGCATCAATCATTCCGCTAATCAAAAGTAGTAAAATAATAATGCTTCAACAGAGAGATTGCCAGAAAAGCCAAAGGTAGGAGTGAACTTCATCGCATTGCTCGTGTAGGGTATATGTATATTATTAAGAGTGACCGAAACAATTGTGACCGCAAATCAATTCTTCACAGGATCATCCTCTTGTGTTTCATCAGCAAGCTATAACAGCATTATTTTGATCTATACATGCTTACAAATACTCTTGACAAGACAGCCTATAGTTGCATTCTGATAAATGTTTGAATATACCAAGTTGAGCAGCAAAGAAGAAAGAATAGACCGCCCTCTAAATCTTGGTTGATGCAAATCCATTATATGACGTGTTATAACACATTAAGGAGAAACCAATTGCATGCCATTGTCAAGCAAAACAACAAGACCAAGCTGGTGAAAACTGGCCCGTCAGGAGAATTACCTGCAGGGGTATGTATGTATATATGTTTAGACCTAAGCTCCATATCTGAGAAGAAACCAATCACAGAGATGGATCATTACCCAACTGAAGATAGTTGTTCTTTATGTTCCATTCAAAATCCCAGTGTATTCTATCATTTTTGAGTGTCCAGTAAGCCCATCCGAACGAAGCTGCATTAAAAGCCTCTAGCTGCGCCCTTCCATAGTCTTGATAATCCGTCTGAGACCCGCTTGCCACATTCCACTCGTTCACCCACTCCCCTGAAACCAACCCATAATTGTTCTTTAAGCATGTGCTTGAGTAAATGTGGATGTTAGAGTAAGGGGAACCTTACCTATGAAAATAAGTGGACCATTTGCACTATCCAAGGCCTGTAGTTGAGTGTCTCTGCTCTTGTATATGAATTGTATGTTATCCACAGCACTCATGTTAACAAAAAAAGTATCGAAGAGATTGTAGTAATGTAAATCCACCACAACGTTGTGAGAGCCTATGTTTGCTTGGTAAAGCTCCAAGGGATCTGCATTGCCTATTCTTTGGCAAACAATCACATAAGCATTTGGCGAATGTTTTCGAACAACTTTGTAACCTTCTTTGTAGTATGAAACTACTACATCCAATGGAACTGTTGCAGCAGACGGTTCATTTAATAGCTCGATTCCCAGCAATGCAGGATGGTCTGCATACCTGCAAATAGACGTCCAGAGACAAACAGTCAATCCTTCTACCAAACCTTGCTTATCCAATTGGTCAATCACTTTAACTTAGGTCTTTGGATTTGGGTTTAAGTCCCAACAGCGGTACCTCACTCTTTATTTATTTCTTCTCAGCTTCTGCTAGGCTCCTCTCTCTCTATTCTACCCTTGTTGCGTGGTCTCTCTCAAGGTGAGGGTCACAAAAAAATTAAAGCTCTCTTCTACATAAGGGAGTCCATGCTTGATACATCAATCTTAAAATGATTTTTTTTTTTTTAAAAACAAAATGTTTGGTACTCCACTACTCCTTGCTTCTACATAAGCAAGGTGTTGAGACCAAATGCTTTTATACACCTGATTTAGTCCATAAAAAAAGAAGTTAATCCAAGTTAGACAAAAGAATGATTGAGCTTAAAATTCCAATGGATTGAACACATTGTACCACACATACCTGGAAGCTAGAAAATCAATAACATGCAAGGTCTGTGAGAAATCTGTAGAAGCGGGCCATCCCGTGGTACCATCTCTACTAGCACTATGTTCCATCCCGTTTTGGGAGCCAGGAGCAGCATGAAGGTCAATTATACACTTAATGTCATAGTCTCTGCACCAAAGTTTTTGAAGAACATATTAAGAAGAAATGCAAGGTAAAGTTTCAACACTCAAAACGGGAAAAAGGTGAAAAGCAAGACCTACAGTGCCCATGAAAAAGCACTATCCAAAGCTTCCAAAGATCCCCCAATGAATGGAGGTGGAGGATCAGGGTCGTATGCAATCCACCAGCCAACAGGGATCCTTACGGTATTTATTCTGTGTCTATACAGAAAATTGAAATCTTCCAGGGTAATGAAACTGTTTCTATGTTTCTGCAGTTATCAAGAAGTCAAATAAGCAAAAGCTGAACTTGGTAGAGGGATGACCAATCCATATCTTTGACGTGTTAGCATGTCATAATCCTAAACTACAAGAAATTGCCACAACAGATTATGCATATTAGCTCACGAACACACACAAATCAGTATTCATAGAGATGGATATGAGAAAAATGAGTTATACAGAAGATGCTATGGTAGATGACATGATTTGTTTCTGGTTTTATCCTTCAAAACTTGAAATAGTTTTAACAAAGTTATACACATGATGTAAAAGCTATTGCACAAAATATGAGAGTTCATGTTCCACAGTACTCAATATGGCATTGTATTCATCTCGTACCCCATGGCTACATATGATAACTATAAGCTTACCAATTTAGTTTGATGTCAAGAGCACAATTTCAAACATTATCATGACCCTAAACTTTAAACAAATAGTGTTTCTATTTATAACATGGAATCACCTTAAGAACCTCTTTGGCCTTGTCATGTCCATATCCATTTGCGAGCTGGTAATCTCCATGTAGGTTATTTGATACAATTGCCATTTCAAATGTGGCTGCATTTTCATCCCACCCTGGGCTCTCTTGGTAGTCCGCTGTGAGCTGATTTTGGGGGGTAGCCTAGAAGTTGAAAACACACACTTTTGAAACATATTCTCAAGGACAATTGACTGCTGAAAGAATCATCAAATCTAAAGCTAGGTCCTTCCGACTCGCATCTACTCAAAGGAAAAATGATGGAGAAATATTATACCTGCAAATAGACTCCACTCTTAAGTTTGATGTGAACTCTATTGTTATTTCTTTCTGCAACAAAAGTTTCTGTTGTTGAAGGTGATCCAGCTGTTGCAGAGCAACCTTGGTCATCACATGTTAGAAACTTGCCTTGGGAAGTGCGCAACTGAAATTCTGATTCAGAAACTCTCCATAACTGCAGGAACAGCAACTTGTAGAATAACTACAGCTTGTAGAAACTCTCAATGATTATTTCACTCATAACATAATGATATACAACTTGGAACATCGGCGTGTTTCACTTATTTAGCATAATATACATGCAGTTGAGCCTCTCCATATGATAATGTAAGAAAACTCAGAGCCTTCCCTACACCTCCTTATACTAAAAATTGCAAGTGTGCTACAAATGAGATACAATTGACTATCTAAACCGTTTCAGCACATCTAATTGATATCTTCAAGTAAAACATATTTAGGAGGAAACAAAAAAGCCAAAAATGAACATTAGAGTAGAGCGAAAATATAAATCAATCAGGCACACAATGATACATTTGACAAACTCCTAACATTGCAAGAAAGATCTTTAACATCAACTAGTACCATATCACTGATAACAAAGATGCAAAATAAGCATGACAACTATAGTCAAGCATCTCACCGTGAAGGTTTCCCACGAAGATGCGACATCTTTGTCAACTGAAATACCCATGCCGCCCCCATTTTCTGCAGACACATACTTCTGCAATGTCACTGACTTGAATTGGACCCCAGTACCATCCTACAACATTTCATTAGTTCTTTGACATGTGAGACCAATTATAGAAAGACAACTGTAATTCAGAACTCACGAGAAAAGAACAATGAAGAAGCCCAGCTTACAAGCATGTCACCATTAGGAATTCCATCAAAGAGGGAAGGCTTAATCCAACCTTCCACGACCAGCCACCCTCCCAAGTTCACTCCTCTCACTTTAGAATCCCCACGCAACCCCTCAACTTAAATCAAAATCGACAAAATTAGAATAAAAAATTCCCAATCAGGGTTTCAATCACATTGTAATTCGCTGTCTAGAAATTATATCCAGAAACATCAGGAGAAATCAAGAAGAAAGTAGATAAGACACACTCACCAGAGAATGCTCCAGAAAAAGTGAGGCAAAAGCATAGCAGAAATGAACACACCCATTTGCTGAAAACAGGTTCCATGAAGAATGCAAGGGCCCAACAGCATCAACAAAGCTAAAATAGTGAATCCATCTGCAAGTGAAGAAGAGAAAACCCAATAAAGAATGAGGAAGATCACACAAACCCCACTTAAGAGAATCTATGTAATTCCTTTCTTATCTATCAATTAATTCCAAACACAGCCTTCAAAACTACCCCCAAAAGACCTGAGAGCTCACCTTTTTCATGTACAAACTCACCAGTATTTTATTCTCTTTCGGGGCGAAGATAAATCAAAACCCATTAAAAGGAACAGCTCTGGAGGGAAAAAGAACAATATTGTATGGCACAAGATAATGAAAAGGGAGGTGAAAAAGTGTTTAACATGTAGTGTATCGATTGGAAATGAATGGGAGTGACAAAGGGTCACTTTGCTTGAAGATTTGGAGGCGTTTGCGGGATTGGTTCTTAATTGGCTGAATTAAGAAAGGTGGGTCTGTAAAAAAAGTGGACTCTTTTCGACTTAGAAATGGGTAAAGAAGAGGCCAGTGGTTCCATTGCAGCTTCCACCAACTTATCTACGACAAGTTAGCTTTCCCATCATTGCTTATTAATGGCTTGTTGCTTTTACTAATTGTTCAGTGAAAGAGTAAGAAGAGAGGTGAAGATCGTGATACTTCTAGAGATTTTTTGGTTAATTTTGCAGCTTGACTACAAACAAGAAAAAGAAAAAGAACAGAGCTGTGATCAAATAGCATGATTGGGCCTGGCCTATGCATGTGAAGCTGTTGGTGGGGCTGCAACGGAATGATCCAACACGCTGGCTGGCCCATATGAAGCTTTGGTGCACCAATGGGCAATGGTAGAGTTTTTTTAATTGATGCTGCTAATAAAAGTTGGTATAGTATAGGGAAATTTTCAAAAAAAAATTGAGAATAAGTGATAGGTGTATTAAATGGTAAAAGAATCATTATAGCAGGGGTCAATGAGATTATAATTAGCTTAGCAATTTATTTTAATTTTAACTGTACAAACTACTTATCAAAGTTCAAGACTAAAAAATATGAACTACATCGAGCCCAGATTGGGTAAATGGCCAAACTCATCCTTCTTCACCAGCTATGCTATAAAAAATATTATGTCATCCTCATAAGCAGAACATCTGAAAATTATAAATATAAACAATATACGTAATGACAATTAGCACAAAATGACACAAATAGTTTCCTTGCCTGTCTCCATTTCTCCCACATAACTTTTGGAGTTTTCTTTAGATGCAAAGTAGCTATAAAATACAACTATAATCAATTAAGGCAGGAAGTATATGTAACATATTTGAAGAAAAATATATTAGTAGTGTAGATCGAAAACTTTGTTAGCAACGCTCCCAAAACCTAGCCGCCAGGTACTGTTCCTTCTCCCTTGTGCTCCGCCTCCCGCCGGCGGCGCCTTGGCCTCCGGCCAGGGACGTCGCCGGTGGTAACCACTTCTCCCCCTCTTCTTCTTGTACTTGCATTCCTTCACCTCCCTTGAATCCAAAGCCGGATCTCGTGTTTCTCACCCTTCCTCTGCTATTGCTCGCCGACTCCGTCTTGCCGGAACTGCGATGGGGATGGAGTGGTGCTTTTGACGCGCCGGATCTGCGGGGCTCCCTTGTTTCCTGCCGACGTCGTTGCTGGATCTGGTTAGGTTGTTCAGATCTATTTCATGGAGGCTCTCCCTCTGGCTCAGGTGCCGTGACCGGATGTGGCCGGTTTCCGCTGCTCGTGTGGTCTACTCTGGGGTGGTCGGGTTCACGCGTCACTGGCCGGGACTGCACGCCGGCGACCTCGTCTCTTCGTCTGGTTGGGTCAGTCGAAGTGGGCCTGGGCCTGGTTCGGCCTCTGGGCTTGGGCCGGACCAGGGGCTTGGGCTGAAGACCAGATCTGGTTGGCTGGGCCAGTGGAGTTTGGTGGGTTGGGCCTTTGGGCTGGGTCTGATTAGTTGGGCCTAGTCCACTTTTTGGGCCTGATCCACTTCTTGGGCCTACCCCATCTCGTTGCTTGGCTGTCTTTCGCACTTGTTCGCGGTGCACTCGGGTGTCGTCGTCCAGTTTCATAGTGGGAGGCGTTTCCTGTTTCGGATTCGTTGTGCTTCTGGTCAAGACATCGGTCGTCGCGGAAGGTTTGGTTCTTCTCTTTTAGGCTTTATCTTTATCTAGTAGGATTTCTGCTCAACCTTCGATTTAGGCTCTCTTCGTTTTCCTTTGTACTCCTGCCTTGTTGCGGGGTCCGTCATTCTCTAGGTGTTGGCCTATGACGGGTTGTACTGGGCCTTTAGGCCTTGGAACTCGAGAAGTCCTTCTTCTTATGGGTTTTGAGTTTCAGTGTTTTTTGCACTGTTTTTTCTCTGCCGTTTTTCGATGTTGGTCGTCGGCGTGTCGGTTTCCTTTAACTCTCTGAGTTTAGGTGCCGATGAGATTCAGATTTCTCCTCTAGTTAGGGTTAAGCCTTTGGTGATTGCTTTGGAAGACTGCTAGCTTTACAGCGATTTATGGTTGATGACTTGGATTTGAGACCTTTTTTACTGTGCTTCATGGTGGCTACATTCGGGTGTGAGTCTCCTTTTTTAGCCGTCTTTTTCTGTTTATTTACTTCTGGGTCTGCGTACCCTTCACTCTTGGGTCTGCGTACCCATTCACACTTCTGGGTTTGTGTACCCATTCACACTTCAGGGTCTACGTACCCATTCATACTTCAGGGTCTGCGTACCCTTCACTCTCGGGTCTGCGTACCCATTCACTCTCTTGGGTCTGCATACCCATTCATTTGCTCTCAGGGTCTGCGTACCCTTACACTCAGGGTCAGTGTACCCATTCACTCAGGGTCGGCGTACTCATCCACACTCACTCAGGGTCTGCGTACCCACTCACTTTCACTCAGGGTCTGCGTACCCTTTCACTCAGGGTCTGCGTACCCATTCACTCAGGGTCTGCGTACCCATTCACACAGTGTCACGCCCCAAATCCGGTTCTTGCCCGGACTCGAGGCATGACTAGTAATAAATGATTAAAAGGGCAATAATTCAACATTTAGTTCCTGAAAATCTCCAATAAGAAACTCAAATCCACAAAACTCAGTTTAAAACACCAATAACCCTCCAGGGGTGTAATAATAATCCTCCACAAGGTTCGTTCAAAACAGAAAAGTGATAAAAACGAAGTCTCTACAATGCACCCACACCGAGAAGCTCCCGAGCTTCTACTCCTCAACCAAGCCTGTAAACACAACAATAAACTCATAGGGGTGAGCTTGCGCTCAGTAGGGAAGACACATAACAAGGTGGACCTTAAACTCAATAATTTCATCAGCAAGGTCAACATATAAATCTTAACAATCACAGGCAAAAGGTAAACCGTTCAATGCCGTGGCACATGGAGTCACCACCCTCCGATCCACATATGATGTGTCCTCTCGGATTTTCCCTCCAATCCAGAGGTGACACATATCATTGAGACTATCGGAAACACCCTTCAGGGCACATATCGTCGGAAGTCTCAGAAACGTCTCCAAAGAATTTTAGGTCCTCGGGAACCAAGGTCTTACTCCCATAGGGAGCATACACTTGGACAATTCAGTAATAATCAGTTAATAATTGAATAACGCAATCAAACTGGAAACACGAAACAATTCAATTCCGACAACCACCAATTCATTGCCACACATAGCTCACACATCACCAGTTCACCACAACACACAGTACACGAATCACATAACCATAGCACACCAATCACACAATCACCACTTACCGTTCACTTACCAGTCTCGAACCACCGGGGCATCGATCACCTGCTTGCACCGCTCGGTACAACCAGTCATACTCGATGCTCCAAGCAACCATTTACGGAAATCAAGTAATCATTCAAATACATTCAACGGTCAAGCACGAGTTTAATCAACCAGTAATGAAAACCATCAATCGAGCATTCAAGCATGCAATTCAACTAGTTCCGTTAGACTCTTTAGCCTATCCACTAAGCAACCAACAACCAAGCATGTGATCCTAACACGCAACTAATCCGAGGGCTTTGCCTAGGCTCCTCTACCAGACAAACAATTCCCAAGTATTTAAAGCGAGTTACACTAGTGATTGGCATCCTAATCATTCACCACTAGACATTTCCGATTATTAGAAAGTGAAAGACGATTAATCTAGTTATTCGCATCCTACATGCATTTCTAGGACCTTTCCGATTTTATTAGCCTAACATGCATACTAAGCATTTAAACGAGAGGTTAGGACTTTCCCTACCTCGGGGTCTTCCTCTCAACGCTCTGGTGATAAGCCCAGTGGTCGCCACTCCGTTCTTCACACGGGTCCCGGCGTGATCTTTGCTCTTCTAGCTCGGGTCCAAGCCCTTGATCTCGGGCGAAGTCTCGTCTAGATTTGACAAAGAAAAGTCCAATCAAACAAACGATAAAAGTCCAAAGGTCCTCTGAATTAACCAAGAATTTCTCGTTCAAAGTCTCACCTTGAGTTCGTTAACCCGGTTAATTAAATCTGATTTTAAAACGGTTTCCTTAACAGTCCGATTGACCCGGATCCGAACCCGAATCCGGTCCAGACCCGGTTCTGAAGTCCAAATGGGCCCAAGGCCTGAGTCCACAATGGGCCAAGGCCCGTCTTCTGGTCTGGCTGGGCTGATCCTTCCCACAGGCCCAAGGCCTTCTCGGCCCAGTTCTTTTCTGGCCCAAGGCCCGGTCTTTCCAGCCCAAACTGGCCTGGTGAGGTCGGCCTGAACTGGGCATGACGCCGGTGAGCAAGGGTTGCTCCGGCGGTCTTCCACGGTGGTAGGTGAGGTGCGCCGACGAGGGCAAGAGGCGGAGGAAGGCGGCAGGTCCACGACGAACCCGAGGTCATGGCGGCGGTGGCTCAGGTGAGAACCCACGCTCGCCTCTCGTTCGGATCTAACGAGGGCCCGTCTTCTCCGGCGAGTGGAGTTCGATAGAGCTCGGGTTTCCGACGGCAGTGCTCGTCCCTACCCAGCTTGTTAGGCCGGTTGCCTAGCGGTGGCTCACGGAGAAGAGAAGGACGGCTAGGGTATCGGGCGAGGTCGAGCTCAGAGACGTCGCACGTTCTCCGGCGAGCTCGCTCTGATTCCGGACGCGGGAGGTTCGATTGAAGCTCGGAGGGGAAAGGTGAGGGCTCGGCGCGGCCGATGGCGTGGCCGTAGAGGGAGGGCGAGCTGTCAGGTCGCCGGCGTCGATCTGGAGAGAGGGCGTCGATCTGGTGAGAGGGAAGACGAAGGGGCAAAGGGCAGAAGTGAACAGTACCTGAGTTAGGGTTTTGGCCCCTTTTTATAGTGGAGCTGAGCAAGTCAGGGTTGGGCTTGCTGGCTGGGCTGGACATTTGATGCAAATGGGCCAGAGCTGGCCCAAACTCGAGCTCGGCCCAAAACTGTTGCTTTTTTTTTTCCTTCTCAAATTCTCTTTGTTACAATTTCATACCTCGATGTTTCGAATTGCACTTTACTACACTTTTAAACGAAGTGGGTTTTACAATCTACCCCCCTTAAAGAAATTTCGCCCTCGAAATTTAACATGAACGTGCTCCTCTTTGCCCAAAACTTAGGGAACGTTCGATTACGACTCACCTGTGAGGGAGCCGCGGTGTACTTCCGTAATTCGGAAACACGAGGGAGTTGCCAGACAACGGTTCTGGTTCTCTCTGAAGACCTCAAACGTACAAAAACCTGCGGGGCCAACTTGCCTCTATCGTTGTCGATCCGCTAAGACTCCTTTTTGGGCTCACTCTCAGAAATATCTGATCCCGCGATGAAACTCGGTAGGCCCGAGCCTTTCGTCTGTGTAAATCTTCTGTAGGCTCTACTCGGTCTTTAACCGTTTTCCGCATTTACTTGACCCTTACCTACTCGCGCTTCACTAGATCACGCTAGTTACTCAAAAAGCCATACTTGGCGGTGATCAACATCCTTCTCCACAGTTCGTAGTTTCAACATGTGACCATAACTCAAGAACCACTGATGTACCCAACACGTCAAAGAGCACTCAAATCGTTAAGGAATACCAGATGACGGTATAAAACATCCTATACCGGAATCCTACCTCGGTATAGACGTCGCCCTAAAAGACTCCAAGTCGGTCCAGATACTCTATACCGGAGCCTCCCGCCGGTCATAGGTATCGTGCCTGAACACCTCGCAAGGCGAGCTGCAGTAGGACTTTACACGTAAACATAACCACTCAGTTTCCTTCTTAGCAACCGTTGCAAGGACAACTTACCCAGAAATCCTATATTCGCCAAGTCAAGATCAGCCACAAACGATCGCACGATCAAGTAATACAACAACCATTTCCTCAAGACAAGGGATCTCATGATCATTGCACGGTTCGGGACAAACATCCGGTTTACCATATCCGGTGGACCAATAGGCGCAACTCAATAAGGGTAATCGTACCCACCTCTGATACCGAGGAATGCCAGATAACAATCTTGGCAACCTATACCAACTCCAACGTTAGCGTAGACGGTGAACCGTCACCAACAACCTCGATATTGATGCCTCTCATCAGAATCCTCAATGGTACCGGTATCACACCGGATAGAACGACTTCGGTTCTGACATGCCATACCGGGATCTTCCTTCGGTATGGGTGTCTTATCGGAAAATTCCGAAAATTGGACAAGGACGGAGCCATCCGAAGGTGTAACTCCTCAATTCTCTTTAGTAACCGTCTCCCGAATAGTTCACCCTAGAACGCCAAACAAAACACACTCAGACGAGCGAGCAACACACACAGTAATCATCCAAACAAAGGTCCTCGTAACCACTGCGGGGTTTGGAACATTCGCTCGTTTCATCACATCTCAAGAAACATACTCGAACGAACCAACACCAACTGCAACCACTTCACTTAACAGGTCACCAACACAGGATAAACAGTAAAGCCCGTATGCGTCCAGTACCAAGCCAACGACAAGCACATCTGTCACAACAGTTAAACCTTATTCCGATGCTCAACCTGCTACGGGTCAATCACACAATAAGCATCACAAAATTAACTCGCTGAAAGCCATCCACATCTCACTATGCTCAACCGAGAAGGTTATCCAACTCGCGATAAGTCTCTTGACATCGAAACCGGTTCTCAGTACTAATCAAACCACCTCATAAGGCATCTTACCCAAAACATCAAAACACGAGACAGTGGTTCTCAAAACCGGTGCATGGTTCAGTACCACCATGAACTCTACTGACACTTAGTCAGATGAACGACGTACAACAACACGGACCAATAGAACCCTTACTGATACTTGGTCGAAAGTAGGCGTCCTTCAAGACACCACCATTGAACGTACGATAATTACACTCGACTGCAAAACACGATCCCAGATCGAATGCCAAAGGTCTTCCCGACCGGCGGTATCCTTTATACCGTTCACGAGCTATCAATCAACCAACTTATAGTCAAATACACCCAAGTCGCCCTTTAAGGGTTAAGCACCACGTACTGAGATCTTGAAAATCTTGAATAGTTTAGAAACTCACGCGGTTCCGTCATTCGCTACTTGACAATTTAAAACCCATAACGGTTAGCTCTTAATCTTTCCTGTGCTCACACGTGGCACAAAATCCGACCTATCATACAATTCCTCGTTCGGTGCCATCCTGTTACTGGCCTGAAAGCTTGAGGGAGTTGTCCTCAGCTATCTGTAGCTGGATTTCAACGTGAGGTGCTCTCACTTCTAGGATGTAACTTCAAGGTTATGCTTAGTCCCCGCGAGACATTAGCGTTCGCCTTCCTCCTGTTGGTGGAGATCTTCCTTGGTACTCAACTCGCGTTCTCCGCATTCGTCCCCGCTGGAAAGTTGTCCGATTAACTCTCAGCGTTAACCATTTGTTCCGAGTGAACTGGCGGTAAACCGATTAGTCCTTCTGAAAAGAACGTAAGGGGCACACCTTGATTTAATTTCTCACGCACGGCACACACTCGTGCAACCTTCGTTCGCTAACGAAGATTTTGAACAACATCGCCTCAACGGTTCGAATCTTTTAACTTAAGTCCTGCAGCGGGGTTAGAAGAAACTGTCGATTACGACTACTGTGGGTATGGGCCCACCACGCTTCCGCTGCGTTACTCTGATCTTATCGTTGCTCGGTCATCTCTGGTGACCGGTCGGACCGTTTACTAGTCAAGGCTGCGGCCTTTCACTGCTCGGCATTCGTCGCTGATGGCGCTCGATGAACGCTCGCTGTTTCAGCACTCGGTTCTCAAAATTCGATCCGCACTATCGGAGAAGAAAAGAACCTTCAATCTGACTAAGTTTGTTACTCCACTTTCCAATTCCCACTGACGTTAGTCGGTACTACCCTACCTTTAGCCGATGTGTTGAAAGTACCGGTGGGCTTAACAGTGTTAAACTCGCTCGATCAATACGTCACCACGAATCAATACACCCAGTGTAATGCTCAAGTGTCAACTAACACGAATTCCAAAATGCAGAGGGTAACAGGTACTCTACTCGATCTCAAGATCGGTATCAAGTCCTCACTCGGGGCTCGGTAAGTAGGTACGCTCGGCCCCGCCACATCGAAGGTCCTCCTCCCGATGGGATGAAAGAGTTCACCGTTATGGCAGCATATCCTCTTGTCGACTCTCGTAGATCGACCTGTAGGACGGTTCGTAGATCCGTCACTCAACTGCCTTCTCGGCCTAGACGTCCCAACTGTTTGCTCGAGGGCAAACGGTGCTACCGGGGCAGGTCCAACGGACATTACTTCTCCAACCTGTCGTGTCTCACGGGACTGGTTCTGTGACTGAAGGAAACCTGGGGTCCCCTGCCTCCTCGGATTGCGACTCTCTGACGGCCTCAGGAAGCCTCTCGGCCTCGGCCTGGTCTTCCGCGCCTTGGCAGTTTCCCAACATGTCTCTCTAACGCTGGTGTTTGCTCCACTAGTACTGAATCTTCCACGGATCTGAAAGCAATGACTCAATCTGTGCCACAAGAACTGAGTCCCTTCTCTAATGCCTACGACGGCCCTTCTCGGTCGGCACCATCCCGGGTGCGAAGCAATACGGGGACATGAACCTCGCCTAATACCCATAGACGGTTACCCTTTTCCACTGCAGATCCAAAACTGCTGGTTTCGGTCATCTTGAATAGATCGACGGAAGCACTGTCCCAAGGACAGTCCGCTGAACGGCTGGAAGTCATTTCCAAATCTGGTCTACACACGTTGCTACCAAAATCGTGCTTCTCCCTCAGTCGGGAGGTCGCGGAACATATTCTCCAACGAATATCCGAATACTCTAGGCGTATTAAGGTTGTGGGTAATCCACTCCAACCATAATACAACTACCTCGGGGTCTAAATTCCCGGATTAAACTGGTGTACTCAACTTATGAAAACTCCTGAGTGCCTAGGCCGTGTAACCGTCCCCCTGGCCCGGCATCTCGGTAGTGACTGCGTCGGCAGTAAGCATACACTCTTGTGCCGGTGTTGTACTCTCATGCTGAGCGCATCTCACACTGCGCGAACCCCCTCATCAATCGGGCCACTCGAGTCGGCTCTGCGACTGGAGGAACTCTAGATGATGACCCTACCGGTTTATCCCCAAACTCTGGTGCTCTGCGGAAGTATCTCCTTGGGCACTCACTGCCCCTACTAGAACGATAGCTGGTACCTGGCTCTGCCCCACAACTGGACGGCTCTTGGTACTCTCCAGGATATAAACACAGGACATCTCGCCAGCTCGCTGCCTTTAGCAACTAAAGGTTCAAAACTCGGTTTAATCTAATCGGTTCAATTCACCAAAACATGACGTTCTCGTGCGTCTCCACCGGATCCCACTTGGACCAAAAGTAAGTCGAAAAGTCATAAGTAACACTTACGTAGACAAGAGACCCGCACCTCGTACGTCTCACACCAACACAAAGGTTCGATCAAGTACAAGGACGTTCACGCGTGTCTCACAAGTCACCCAAGTTTACAGCTCTTAAGCTTAGTAGATACATACATACTCATATATAATAGCACACAAGTTCGCATCTCTATGCGTCTCACAACAACAACCAGCGATTTAAGCAATCAACCACTAACTCCCCCAGGAGGGTTCCCACTCAAGCACACCACACAAAGCACAAATCAACAGGCATACCCCTTGCTCGGGCATCCTTTCACAAAGAGAGGTTTAGTACTTAACACAATTCAATTCAATAATCACCCTTAATCTTTCCTTCCCTTCCATGGATTCCCATTTCTTAACTTTTACCCGAACCTTTTCATGTCGATCTCATGTTGTTACAATCCGATTCAGGCGTCCCCGAACCTCATTGTAACAACTGGACATCGAACCATCATGCTCAACTACAGTGACGTCCCTGAGTCAACCAGTGATGGTGTAAACATTTTAATTTTACTGAAAATTCGGCATGACCCATTCGCATTTTCCCTTAACCCTCCGCTTAAGCGGGACAAGCATCAACACAAATTCACCAGGAAAAAGTACGCAGAGTTCTCATGCTCGGCCAAAGACATCACACAGTCAATAAACGGAGTTCTCATGCTCCTAAAGTACACAACGCAATCAATAAACAGAGTTCTCGTGCTCCCAAATACTACGGGGTACTCGTGCCCCAAATTCGCCACACACGGGCACACGGGGTTCTCGTGCCCCAATCTCACCACACACGGGCATACGAGATTCTCGTGTCCCAATCTCACCACACAAGGGCATACGGGATTCTCGTGTCCCAATCTCACCACACAAGGGCATACGGGATTCTCGTGTCCCAATCTCACCACACAAGGGCATACGGGATTCTCGTGTCACAAACAAAGTTCTCATACAACGGGATACGGGGTTCTCGCGCCCCACCCAAAACACTCAATGTCAGCACACATGGAGTACTCATGCTCCAGACAAGCAGTCAACCACAAGTCAAAATTTGAACAGGACCAAACTACAACTCGAAAATTTTCGAAGTAATACACCAAAATGGAAACACCACCAACCTTTGGCTCACCCTACCATGAATGCATAGCGGGTCGGTCATTGACCGTTAATCCAATTTCGATCTCAACCATTCGGCTTCACCGATCACTAGGGAGAGGATACCAATCGAGTAATGCAAACATTGTAGTGTAAGGTTCCATTTAGGACAACCATTAAAGCAACTCAAGACTCAGATTCCCTAACTCTACCCACCTAATTGACTTCGGTCCGAGGTTTGAAAATCAGTTCATAAGACACCTGTTTCAAATGAAACCAGGCTCTGATACCAAATTGTCACGCCCCAAATCCGGTTCTTGCCCGGACTCGAGGCATGACTAGTAATAAATGATTAAAAGGGCAATAATTCAACATTTAGTTCCTGAAAATCTCCAATAAGAAACTCAAATCCACAAAACTCAGTTTAAAACACCAATAACCCTCCAGGGGTGTAATAATAATCCTCCACAAGGTTCGTTCAAAACAGAAAAGTGATAAAAACTAAGTCTCTACAATGCACCCACACCGAGAAGCTCCCGAGCTTCTACTCCTCAATCAAGCCTGTAAACACAACAATAAACTCATAGGGGTGAGCTTCAAGCATGCAATTCAACTAGTTCCGTTAGACTCTTTAGCCTATCCACTAAGCAACCAACAACCAAGCATGTGATCCTAACACGCAGTTATGGCTGGGAGCCATGAGGGAGGAAATGCAATCCATGTCAGACAACCGAGTCTGGGAACCGGTTGATCCCATCAATGGTGTGAGGACCATAGGATGCAAATGGATCTTCAAGGTGAAGATGGACATGGACGGCAACCCTCTGACCTACAAAGCTCAACTGGTGGCGAAAGGTTATAGGCAGATCCAATGGATTGACTATGAGGAAACCTTCTCCTTAGTGGCTATGGTCAAAATCGATCCAAATTCTTCTTGACATAACTGCGTATCATAATTACGAGATATGGAAAGTGGATGTCAAAACCGCTTTCCTAAATGGAAATTTGACTGAGTACGTTTGTATGTCTCGGCCCAAAGGTTTTGACGATCCGAAGAATAAAGGAAAGATTTATAAGTTGTTGAAATCCATTTATGGATTGAAACGAACTTCTCGGAGTTGGATCCTTCGTTTTGATGAAGCTGTAATTGGATTTGGCTTAATCAAGAACGAGGATGAATCTTGCGTTTATAAGAAGGCTAGTGGGAGCAATATTACCTTTCTGGTTCTCATTGAAAACGACATCCCAACCTTGCACGAGACTAAAGCTTGGTTGAGGAAGTGTTTTTCAATAAAGGACTTAGGCGATGCTTCTCATATCTTAAGGATTAAGATATGTAGAGATCGCACCAAGAGGGTCTTGGATTTAAGTCAGGGAACCTATGTGAACAAGGCATTGAGTAGGTTCTTAATGCTCGATTCAAAGAAAGGACTCTTACCCACTAGTCATGGCATTCATCTCAGAAAGACTCAGTGTCCTAAGACACCTGATGAGCTGAAAAGGATGATGAGAATCTTATGCGCCTGGGGGCAGGATCGATCATATATGCCATGACATGTATGAGACCAGACGTCTCGTAAGCCTTATGTTGTACCAGTAGACATCATTCTAACCCGGGGGAAAGATGATGCTGAACTAGTCGTCGAAGGATGAGTAGACGCTAGTTTTCCAAGACAAATCCAGATGACTTTAGAAGTCAATCAGGATATGTGTTTACGCTGAATGGCAGAGCTTTAGCTGGGAAAGCGTATAGCAAGATACCATTGCCGAATCTACGACAGAGGCCAAGTACATGGATGCTGCAGAGGCAGCTAAGGAGGCTATGTGGATTTGGAAATTCATGGCAGGGCTGGGTGTAATTAAAAACCCATCCAGTCCGGTGAATCCATTTTGTGACAACACAAGGGCCATTGCGCAAGCTAAAAGCCTAGATCGCATAACAAATCCAAACATGTACTGCGGCGTATCCACCTCATCAGATAAATACTGAACTGAGGTGAAGTGAAGATAACCGATATTGCAATATATGATAACATAGCCAACCCTTTGACTAAGGTAGTGTCACTGCCTGAACATGTTAGACATGTAAAGTCGATGGGGACATATTGGAGTTTAGATTGGAACTAGGGCAAGTGGGAGATTGTTAGTCTTAGTGCCCGTAGTTCAATCCTAAATGTCCAAATGTATATATCATCGTTAGCAATAAAATTAAAGCGGCTTTATATTACTTATGTGTTGGAGTAATATATCGATGTGTGCTCTGATCTATGCCCACCATGCGAATAGAACCATAGATCGAGATAGATCACACTCGATGGGTCCCTAGTCAACAAAGCTTCACTAGAAGCGACTAGTATGAAAGATGGCTCTTTATGGCTTACGTTCTGTTAGTCATTGGAATGGGATTCCGGAGTCTGATCATAGATATCATGTGGGACATGATATTGGACGACCCGCCCTGAATATGTGTCATAGATTAAGTCATGAACATATTCAGTGTTGTAGCTTGTCATGTATCCTTAGACCAAGGAGTCTTTGTGATCGCTATGTAGTCAACAACTGAGTTTGACCTGAGCCTAACGTTGTCCGTAACAGGGCTTCCATAACGGCCAGGATTGGCTTGGGGACGGGCTACATGAGTGACACGAAAGACGGCTAAGGGATTTATCCCTCATACTAAGGTATGGGAAAGATATCGGTTCTCGGCCACTTGATCGAGAGTGACTGGAAGAATAGCATGGCCATGCACATGATACTGGGTATCATATCTTCAGTCATCTCACATATCAAGGAACGGTGATTGAGAATAATAAGGATGACGGCTCTATGCCTTATCTCAATCAGGATATCGGAGATAAAAGGATAATGACAGGGACGACGGAAAGGTTAGAATCGACAGGGTCGATTCGTTATGTAGTGTCAGGCAATACTAAAGTCTCGTTAGTTGCCACTTAAATAGGATCAAGTAAAATGGGATTTTACGTTGATCTATTGACATGCATAAACCTAAGGGTCACACCGGAGGATGAAACTCATTGACACATTTATGGAGAATGGGCAAAAGGGAGTTATCTCGGGACATGACCAAAACTGGGTTTTGGGTCATGCGCCCGTAAGTGAATAGGACTTTACGGATCGAGACAAGGCTTGGAGTCTTGGGATTGATCGCGTCGGATAATGTTGGACATTTCCGGTATGGAAGGCATGGAGGCGATGAGCGAATCACGGGACCTCGTTGGAAATGGTCACGGGCCATGCTCCAAGAGGCCCATGCAACCAAGGCCCATGGAACTAATTAATCAAGTCTTGATTAATTAGTACTAAGTAAGCAAGACAAGGATTAAGGTGTTGGTGATTCACCACCTAACCCAATCTTGTCTTGCCATACTTTGTCCTATTTACACCTTACTTGACACCATACTTGTCCCATGCCTTTAGTTGGACAAGTATGGGTTTTGTTATGTTTAAGTCATCTTTTTTCAACATAACAAACACAAGACAAGAATAGGAAACACATTTTCTCTCCCTCTTCCATGGCCATTTCGGGTTTGGCTAGTTTCCTCCTCCATTTTTGTGTTCTTGAGTCCTCAAAGAGAAGAACTACGTGGCTTTGATTCCCATGTGGATACGTAGGCGTCTTGGAGACTCAAGCCAATCATTCGTTAACCGGTGTTCTTGTTTTGGTAAGAACTAGTGCTGAATTTTTCTCTTGTTAATCCATTCTTTGTTAGTTGTTTCATGGTTCTAATTGTCTCTTGGTTTTCATTGATTTTCCGCTGCGAGTTGGTTCATCTCCAGCCCTACCTCGAGACCCAACAGTGGTATCAGAGCCGTGCTACCTTCGGGATTCACAAGACGGTGTTCAAAGTTTCGGTTTTGCTTGAAAGTTTCGTTTTTGGCATGTTGTTTTGCTAAATTGTTTGATAACATGTTTTAAATTCTTGTTCATGGATTTAATGCATGTAAAATGAATTTTTGAAAATTATTTCAAATCTGGAGATTTTGAAAAAAAAAATTGATTTTTCGGGTCTCGGGAGCGGGACTCTCGGGGAGCCGAAACCGGGACCGAACGGGGCTCCGTTGGACGGAGCTAGGCCAAGCATGACCATTGGATGGTTGATATGCCAAGGCTAAACCGTTTTGTTAGTTATGACGAGTTTGGAACCGTCATGATGAACTCGAAGATCAAATGTTCAAAAGTTTCATTTTTGAACGGTTTCGATAAACCGAGAATCAAAAAATTTCGAAACTTGGCTATTAATTAAAACCGGAAAATCACATGATGTTTGATAACATGCTTGTTTGATAACACGATGTGTGATGTGATGTTGGCATGGTGTACATAATAGCCCCGAGCTCAATTTAATTATTTATCGCTTTTACGGCCTGCGAGCCGTTAGTGTTAGCGTGGAATTATTCTTTCAAGGTGTGGTCGTCGAACCACTTGTTTGTAATATTTATTTATTCCCGACCTGCGAGTCGTGTATTAAATTGTAATATTTTACTCAAGACGAAAAAAGGGCGAAAAGGTCATTTGGTGGCTTTTCGGGTGTTGGCATCGGCTTGGAGTCGGTGGAGCTCAAGAAGCTAGTGGGAGTTAGTTTAGGGGGCTATTATGTGCACATTTATCGCTTTATGCTTGGTTTAGTTTATGCATGATTAATTCTATGTGTTTTAGAATTGCATGCTTAACTTTATTTACCGAGCATATCACCTCACATGCAAAGATAAAATTGGAATTTTAATCCTTGTGTGTGAACCCTTAGAACCGTCATTGCATTGGATGTAGTTGAAGGGTTCAAAGGAAGAATTACATTGGATGTAATTTGAGGCATCATTGCATTTGGAATGTAGTTGATGTGCTCATCGCATCTAGGATGTGCCAAAGTTTTGAACACAACTGGACAAGTAAAAGCGGGTCATGTCCGATACCTCCCAATCATCAACACCTTACTACCTCCCCGTCCTATGGGTGTCGTGCGCATTAGCGGAGCACCTACATAGTGACGGGCCATAGTTGAAAATTGGTGGACCCGACTACGATTCTCAGCCTGAGGTTGAGCTAGGGTAACAGATAGGGTAAGCCGTGTACATAAGTGCATACCCTAGCCAAGAGTCACATTGGATGTGATTGGATGGAGTCCTACCTACATAGCTCGATTAAGTGGTGAGCATTAGTTCAGCTTAATCGAGTGAATCAAGGATCTTGGTTTCAGATTCTAAAGGTTTAGAATCGATTGTTGGTGTTTAAGCTTGATCTTCATAAAATTTATTCAGTTTACTGATTGAATTTTATCTGTTGTAGATCAAATGGAAAATTCAGCGAACATTAATAGTTTGTCATTAAAAACCATTCTTGACAGGGTCAACCTAAATGGGACAAACTATTTGGACTGGTACAGAATTTTGAGGATAGTCCTCAAGTCTGAACGCAAAGAATATGTCCTTGACAAGGCTGTCTCTAAGACCATATCAGAGTTACATGAAGTGTCATTAACTGCTGAGAATAATATCTCAGGGATCTGGGATCCAAGGATATTCTGATGGTCAACAAGGGAATTGGAAGTGGCAAGGGCTGGGCCCATGCGCACTTGGCAGGAAAGATGAGACACCTGAGAATGTCTGCTTCTACTGCCAACAGCCTGGTCATTGGAACCGGGATTACAAGAAGTTCACGGCTGATCTGAAGAAGGGCAGTGGGACTGCGCCTTCATCAAATAGCCTGGATGATCTGAAGAAGGGCAGTAGGACTGCGCCTTCATCAGGAAACCTAGATGATCTAAGGAAGGGCGGTGGGACCGTGCCTTCAATCGGTATTAACTCTATAGAGCTACATCTCTCTACTTCCAAAGATTCATGGGTATTAGATACCATGACTGAATCTCACACATGCACTAATATATGGTGGCTGAAAGTAGGAGAGATTTGGAAAGCACGAAATGGACCTCAGAGTTGTGGCAACTGCTGTAGGATCCATGAGTCTTGCTTTTCCAAGAGGCCTTGTCTTAGTATTGTATAATGTATATTGCATACCTACTTTTAGTAGGAATATTATATCTGTATCCGTGTTTGACAAGGAAGGATATAATGTTAATATTGGAAATGGAGTTTTCAATGTTCTATGCAATGATATGTTTTATACCAGTACTGACATGGTTGGAGGATTGTACATATTAGATATGGGTAACAATGCCTCAAGTTCTATATATTCCGTTAATACCAAGAGGTCTAAATCCAACGATTTAAACCTAACTCTGTTATGGCCCTGTCATTTGGGTCGCATAAACAAGAAGCGCCTATCAGCACTTCAGAAGTGCGGGCTTTCAGGTTCATTCGAATTCCATTCGATCGATAGGTGCAAGGTTTGTTTGATGGGCAACATGACTAAAGTGCCCTTTATCGATCGCGATGAAAGGGCGGGTGAATTATTGGGGCTGATACACTCGAATGTGTGTAGACCAATAAGTTCACTTGCCAGGAGGGGTTTTAGCTACTTTATCACATTTACTGATGATTACAGTAAATATGGTTATGTCTATTGAAGCTCGGAGACGTCGCACGTTCTCCGGCGAGCTCGCTCCGATTCCGGCCGCGGGAGGTTCGATTGAAGCTCGGAGGGGAAAGGTGAGGGCTCGGCGCGGCCGATGGCGTGGCCGTAGAGGGAGGGCGAGCTGTCAGGTCGCCGGCGTCGATCTGGAGAGAGGGCGCCGATCTGGTGAGAGGGAAGACGAAGGGGCAAAGGGCAGAAGTGAACAGTACCCGAGTTAGGGTTTTGGCCCCTTTTTATAGTGGAGCTGAGCAAGTCAGGGTTGGGCTTGCTGGCTGGGCTGGGCATTTGATGCGAATGGGCCAGAGTTGGCCCAAACTCGAGCTAGGCCCAAAACTGTTGCTTCTTCATTTTTTTTTCCTTCTCAAATTCTCTTTGTTACAATTTCATACCTCGACGTTTCGAATTGCACTTTACTACACTTTTAAACGAAGTGGGTTTTACACACAGGGTCTGCGTACCCATTCACTCAGGGTCTGCGTACCCATTCACTTTCACTTTGGGTCTACGTGCCCATTCTCACTCGGTTTCTGTTGTTTTTTGTCTGGCTTTTTTTCTCAAACTGTAGCTAGGTTTCTTTGCTGTGTAACTTTTTCCTTAAAAGTTAATTCCATATGCTTTCGCTGATAAAAAAAACGTTTTAAAAAAAAAAGCATTTGAAGAAAATAGGATAAAGAAGCTGATATAGTTGATAAAAATTATTAAGCTATGATCCAACTTGTATAATAAACAAAAAAGTGAGTGCCCTCCATAAGCCAATAAGAAAAAGATAGTGAGAATTTAAAAGAAGAATACAGTGACATATATAACTTTATAACGATATAGAAAAATTAGAGAAGAGCTACATGGCCCCCAATTAGAGTCGGAAATCATGTTTAATAGACAGGGATGCTTTAATTGTTTTCGAACAACTATTATTCTCGTAATTTATGATTAACCCATTAAATACGACCTGAAGGTACACATACAGTTTGTAAGTATGTGGTCATATGCATCTCATAACTTTCTTAATTAAGAAAATAATTTATAAATGTAGATTTTAGAGGCATCGTTGCAAACAATATATATGCACTTGCAAATATTCTTTAGGTCACTCCCTCCATTCCTAGCTACCTCTAAGAACTTGCCCTAATATGCTTAATTATGCAGTATTCTTGTTTCGTTGTTGGTTTCGTACTCTTGATAGTGATGTAGGAGCTACCAATTCATAAGTAAATATATTCAAGTTGCTAAATATATTTGACATGTGGGTCAAGTTGTGTGCATATGAGTTGATTAGTTTTGTTTGAACTCTACATAAAAACCAGCCGTAAGAATGGTAAGTATACAAATCAAGGATAATAAGTGGTATGGAAAACATTTCATGGAACATAAACATAAGGACCCGACACAAAGGAAATATGTCCCTAATAAAAAGCTATAGGTCTCGATTCTCTAAGGTATGTTGAAACTGGAAAGAAAGATCTCTCTCTAATAAATTCTAGAAACTCGTTTGAAGGCTTCCACAATGGAGTTGGATTGTCGCGATATGTGTTGACCCTGTATCCCGAGATCGGTAAAAGTTGGTGTTAGAACACGAATATGTACAGAGCTACGTTAAGGCGTTGATATTGACTTTCTGTAATAAATTTATACCCCGCTATATTGGACATATCCTTCGGGATACAATAACAATACTGGTATACTATGAACATTTTCTATGTACAAAGGTGAAATGATATTGTTATGAACAAAAATGACTGATATATATATATATAGGGGAACAATCAAGTACAAACCTTATTTCGGGTCAGAACGTAGAACTAATCAGGGTCATTGATTAATTAGATCGGATGGCCACCGAAATTCAGGGGGGGTGGTGATTGATTACGAAATCAATTACAAGATATGCATTAATTAAAAAGATATTAAAAGATATGCATTACATCTGGGCCATTAATTCTACATTCCAAGGGGCCAGATTGAAAGTTCTACGTTCTGACGAAAGATACAAGTTTGTACCTGATTGTTATCCTATATGTATATATATATAGGGTAGCTATCCAGTAAAAACCATTCTTATTGTGCAAACTACGAACCAATCTAAGCCACAAGATGCGGTCAAAGTGACGTCAGCAGAGCGCGCGCGATGCTGACATGTGGCAGATTCGCGCGCACCTCTGCCCGCGCGCGTGAGCGTGTTGACCACGCGCGCGCACGGTGCTAATAATTTGGCGCGCACAGTGCTAATAGTTTAGCACAGTGCCAAACTATTAGCACTGTGCGCCCAAACTATTAGCACTATGCGCGCCACGTGTCAGCACTGTGCGCGCGCACCAGCAGCGCGTGCGCCCACGTGTCAGCACCTGGTGAGTTCGTAGTTTGCATAATAAGGGGTGGTTTGTATTTGATACCAACCCTATATATATATATATATATATATATGCTAACAATCAGGTACAAACTTGTATCTTTCGTTAGAACGTAGAACTATCAATCTAGGCCTTTGGACCGTAGAATTAATGGCCCAGATTTAATGCATATCTTGTAATTGATTTCGTAATCAATCACCACCCCCCCTGAATTTCGGTGGCCATTATATCTGAGTAATCAATGGCCCAGATTAGTTATATGTTCTGACCCGAAATAAGGTTTGTACTTGATTGTTCCCCTATATATATAGGATAGCTATCCAGTAAAAACCACCCTTATTGTGCAAACTACGAACTCACCAGGTGCTGACACGTGGCGCGCAGAGTGCTAATAGTTTGCACAACACGGTGATAATAGTTTGGGACTATTAGCACTGTGCGCCCAAACTATTAGCACTCTGCGCGCCACGTGTCAGCGCCTGGTGAGTTCGTAGTTTGCACAATAAGGTGCGGTGTTTCATATATATATTGTCCACGTGTCAGCATCTGGTGCGCTCTACTGACATCACTTTGGGGGGATCCTATGTCTCTCATGGGTTCGTAGTTTGCACAATAAGGGGGGGTTTGTACCTGATACCAATTATATATATAATATATATATAGGGTAGCTATCTAGTAAAAACCATCCTTATTGTGCAAACTACGAACCAATCTAAGCCACAGGATGCGGTCAAAGTGACGTCAGCAGAGCGCGCGCGATGCTGACACGTGGCAGATTCGCGCGCGCCTCTGCTCGCGCGCGTGAGCGTGTTGACCACGCGCGCGCACGGTGCTAATAGTTTGGCGCGCACAGTGCTAATAGGCCAACCTATTAGCACTGTGCGCCCAAACTATTAGCACCGTGAGCGCCACGTGTCAGCACTGTGGGCGCGCATCAGCAGCGCGCGCGCCCACGTGTCAGCACCTGGTGAGTTCGTAGTTTGCACAATAAGGGGTGGTTTTTACCTGATACCAATCCTATATATATAGGATAACAATCAGGTACAAACTTCTATCTTTCGTCAGAACGTAGAACTATCAATCTGGGCCCTTGGATCGTAGAATTAATGGTCCAGATTTAATGCATATCTTTTAATATCTATTTAATTAATGCATATCTTGTAATGGATTTCGTAATCAATCACCACCCCCCCCCCCCCCCCGAATTTCGGTGGCCATCCGATCTGGATAATCAATGGCCCAGATTAGTTCTACGTTCTGACCCGAAATAGGGTTTGTACTTGATTGTTCCCCTATATATATATATATATATATATAGGAGTGTGCTCAAGTGTTACTTTTTTTTATAACGTTACTTGTTACCTGATTCTAAGCCATTAGATTTGATTAATCAACGATTATAAAATCAATGGCACTCAATTGTAAATAAATCAAACTATATTTTTATTGTTGTAATTTCACTATCAGAAAGGGCTTAATTGTCCTTTCACGAAAACATGTTACAAATCCTACATATATAATACACGTCCACCCTAAAATGTGTTTCTCTCCTCCATCTTCACAGCCTCAACCCTCACTCCTTTGCTCGGCCGCGACATGGACGCCGTGCTTCACTTGCCGGACATGGAGAAGTCTCGTCCTAGAGTTGGCTGCCACCATCTGCATCTCGCGAAGCCTCTGCAGCAAACAACAATCCCAACCCTCTCTCCTTTACTCGACCACGAGATCGACGTCGAGCTTCACTCGCCGTACATGGAGGTGACTCCTCCTAGAGCCGATCACCGCCACATGCATCTCGCGAAGTCTCTGCAGCGAACAAGGTCGTACCCATACTCGCTGTGTCAACAACTTTTGTCGCCGTCAAGCTCTGGATAAGTTCGCCGCTCTTCTCCCGCAGTCGTGATACACCACCTCGACCGTGACCGGAGAGACCACTCCATAGACAGACCTCACGACGTGTCGTGCTCCGCCTCAGCTAGAGACCGTGACAGAGAAACTTTGTTTCAGATCTCACCTGAGACACGTTGCCGGCCGTCGTGCTCTACCATGCTCATAGCACCGAGCGGGCCTCAGCTAGAGATAGTGACCGTGAAACGTTGCTGCAGTCCCTCACCTAAGAGAAGTTTTCGGTCGTTGTGTGCTCTGACGTGCTCATAGCACCGACCGTTTCTGGGTTTGAGAGATTGCCTTGATTTCCTGTTCATATTACATGTTTGATTTGTTCTTTCTAGTTCAATGTTCGTTTTCTTTGCTGCTTAAATTGTCTGGTTTTTTTGTTTGAATCAAATATGGTTTTAATCTAATTTTGGTTTGAATAAAATCTAGTTCTCTGTAAGGCTTGAATCAATTCGGGTTTTACACGGTTGTTTATCAGGATCTGTTCATGTAACACTTTATGTTTAATTTTAGGTTAGTGTGCTTTTTTTTTTGTAATTTTATGTGTCTGGATGTGTATCTATTGAGTTTGTAGTTTATCATTTTTTTTTAATGTTTGGAATACCTATTACAATATTTTTTGTAACTACTAGGGTGGAGTTATGTAATCTTTGATGTATAATTATGTAACATATTATTTTGTAACTTTGTAGTATAAAAGTACAACACAAATATTATGTAATTGTTAGTGTATGTATGAAAGTGAAAGACAAATATTATGTTACTGTTAGAGTAAATTTTTATAATTTTTAATGCATAATTCTGTACTTTAACTTAATATATGGGTTTCGAAACACAAATATTTTTGTAACGGTTAATGTAAATTAACGTAACCACTGCATATAGATTATATAATTATAACATATATTTGTACAGCTCTTATTGTATTTTTGTTACTTATTGGATTTTTTAATTCAAAGTGTGATATTCTGTAATACATATAAAAAAAATATGTAACCTATTGTTCACAATTATGTAACATATAAATTTTTATGAAATATCAATATAAAATTTATGTAATATTGGATATAATTTTCTGTAATATTATACATGATATTCTGTAATCTTACGGCGAAATCTATGGAACGATCGAAAATTTAAACTATTTTTTTAAATACCTTTTTAGAAAAATAAATATTAAAAAATTCATGTTTGGACAGTAAAAAATTAATTCTACAGTAAAAATATAGGGGAGATGGACTTACCAAACTACCCTTTTGGTGTTTTTTCTATTTAATTTGTGGATAATTGAAGCAAAAAATCTACAACCATTAGATTTCAAAATTCAACGGTCTAGATTTGGGTAACAAGTAACAACTTAAGCATGGGTAACACGTGAGCGTGCCCCTATATATATATAGGAGAGCAATCAGGTGCGAACCATGAGTTACGGTGCGAACATACGAACTCAACCAGATTGCGCCATGTGTCGCGCTCAGAAAATGCCCTTTTTTTTTATAATCAAGTTTATTAATTCGATTTTTCCCGTTTCGTTTCAACTCCGATTTCATTTTTTCTTGCGCCAATATTCTTATTTTTTCAAGAGCTTTCTAACAAGTAGTGGAGTGCATATATTTTGATGTGTTTTTGAATAAGTGTGTGGATGTGTGAATATGAGTGCGAAAAGTGTGATGTGTTTTGCAAATTTAGTGTATATGGTTTGCGGATTTAGTGTATATGGTTTGCGGATTTAGTGTATATGGTTTGCGAATTTAGTGTGTTTTGCAAATTTAGTGTATATGGTTTGCGGATTTAGTGTATATGGTTTGCGGATTTAGTGTATATGGTTTACGAATTTAGTGTATATTGTTTGCGAATTTAGTGTATATGATTGTGAATTTAGTGTTATTTATAGTGTGTCCATATATATATATTATATGTGTGTTGCTCAAAATTGTATCTTTATTGATTCAGTGCTCTCAATGTTGTTGCATATCCAAATGTCAAAGTGCTTGTAGTTGGCAACCCCCGTAACACCAAGTCAGTTACTTAAATCATCATATTAATTCATCATATTAATTGTCTAATACCATATATAAATATATATACTATATTATGCTGATTTGTAATATCTTCATCTTCTTGATGTTCAGTGCATTGATTTGTTTGAAAAATGCTCCCAACATACCAGCAAAGAACTTCCATGCCTTGACTCAATTAGATGAGAGTAGAGAAAAATGTCCATATTCACTAAATTCGCAAACCATATACACTAAATTCGCAAACCATATACACTAAATACGCAAACCATATACACTAAATCCGCAAACCATATACACTAAATTTGCAAAACACACTAAATTCGCAAACCATATACACTAAATCCGCAAACCATATACACTAAATCTGCAAACCATATACACTAAATCCGCAAACCATATACACTAAATTTACAAAATACACTAAATTCGCAAACCATATACACTAAATCCGCAAACCATATACACTAAATCTGCAAACCATATACACTAAATCCGCAAACCATATACACTAAATTTGCAAAACACATCACACTTTTTCGCACTCATATTCACACATCCACACACGTGTTCAAAAACACATCAAAATATATGCAATCCACTACTTGTTAGAAAGCTCTTGAAAAAATAAGAATGTTGGCGCAAAAAAAAAAATTAAATCGGAGTTGAAACGAAGCGGGGAAAATTAAATTAATAAACTTGGTGGGGGAAAAAAGATGAGCATTTCTAAGCGCGACACGTGTCATGTTGTTGTTGAGTTCGCATGTTCGCATTTTAAGAGGGGTTCGCACCTGATTGCTTCCCTATATATATATATATATATATATATATATATATATATATATATATATATATATATATATATATATATATGTAACAGATGGAAGTGGTTGTTCATGAGAGTCGCATCTCTTCATTTGGTAGCATTTAAATAACTGCCAATGTATAATAAAATATGAATCTAAAAATGAAAAATTAGACACACATGCCCACGTGTCATAGTCTTGATTAATATTAATTATACAAGACTCATGAAAAATTCATCAATGGCTTGATTACTTGGTACATACTCCATTTAATTAGAGTAAGGACGCAGAGCTATATAACACATTATTTTGTATTATACTTTATCAATGTGGTACCGACCACATTTTCACAAACTAAAATGTTCCAACAATCCCCCACTAGTTTGTGTAGATTGTAGTTTTAGAACTTCATCTCATACGTAACATGCATTATGAAAGTATCTCTCGATTTAAACTTTCACTTAGTAAATATATCGAAAATTCCAACTAATTTTGGTATCTGAAGATTGAATCACAAATTTCGAAGTTAGATATAAGACATGCTACACATGAAACTTGATCATAAATAGGTTTATGAAATTGTCACGCCCTAAATCCGATTTTGACCGGATTCGAGACGTAACCAAAGATTTACAGTAAAACAAGAAGAATAAAAGTAAATTAAGTTCCAAATGATATAAAACCTTCAAAAGTAAAGAGTCACAGCTCAGTAAGTAAAGTACAAAATCCAACATAAAAAAAGTACACGTCTCTAAAAGTAGCTAAACCCTCAACAACTCCCAAGCTCCGAGAGTCCGGCTAAAACTGCTCCCGCTCAACACCTGAAACACCACAAAGACAGGAGGGGTGAGCTTACGCTCAGTAGGGAAAATGCATAACCGAGGCGACCTTTCAGTTTAATAAACAAGAGTTTACAAGTTTATTCAAATCTTAATAAGACGAGAAACCAAATGGATGATGAAATTCGGAGGCAAACCGATTGTTTAACATTTTCAAAGAGTCAATAATAATCATAGAAAAAATAGGGGAATCAATGCATTTCTCTAAAGAGACATTAGAAAACAGGCGTCCAATTAATGTCGTGGCACATGAAGTCACCACCCTCCGATCCACAATACTCGTTGTGTCATGTCGGATTTTCCCTCGGTCTAAAGGAGACGCATAACATCATAAAGACGTATAACGTCGAGAACACAGGTAACAACCCCTGAGGGCGCTTATCGTCAGGATTCTCGGAAAAATCTCCAAAGGGCCATATGTCATAGGGAACCAAGGTATTGCTCCCGCATGACGCATACACTGGGGTGAATCAACCAATAACCATCCCCCGTAGGGTAAACCACCCAATAACCAATGCCCCGCAGGGTCCAATAATCAATGCCCCGCAGGGTCCATGAATCAATACCCCGCAGGGTCCAATCCACCGGCTATGATACTACCCCACACCAGCACTTCCTTCGGTGTAGATACCATACCGGATACCGACTATGATACTACCCCACACCGGTACTTCCTTCGATGTAGGTACCATACCGGATACCAAGTCATCGGCTTAGGTACTACCCCACACCAGCATTCCCTTTGGTGTGGGTACCATACATGCACTACCCCACCCGCAACGTGGGTGCCATACCGATATAGAAATAAATTTAAAGACTCACAAGTGGGTAACACACTCAAACAATCAAGGAGCAACCAACGCTTAACGAATCACAATTCTATCACAACACACTACAAGAATAAATGTAGTCTTACACTTACAAATTACTTACCAATCGTACTCCATCGGTCTATCACTCACCCGATCATGTCCCATTTAACACAAACAGTTACACTCAACATTCATACAATCATTCATCCAAGTATTCGATCACATAAACATTCAAGCATTCATATTTGACATTTACATCATCTAGTTGTATTAGACTCTTAAGTTATCCAAATTAGGCAACCAAGCATGTGAAGCTAACACAACTAATCCGATGGCTCATCACGGCCTCTCTACTAGTAAATCAATTCCCAAGTATTGAAAGCGAGTTACACTAGTGATTCACATCCTAAGCATGCTTACTAGACACGTCCGGTTATTAATAATTGAAAGACATTTATTCTAGTTATTCGCATCCTATATGCAATTCTAGGACCTTTCCGATTTTATTAACCTAATAGGCATACTAGTATTGAAATACACGAGGAGTTAGGACTTTCCCTACCTTGTGGTCTTCCTCTACAATACTTTGCTGTAAAGTTCGATTAGCCTCTCCTCCGTTCTTCACATGGGTTCCGGAGTGGTCTTCGTCCCTCTAGCTCGGTTCCAAGGCTTTCCTTCCTTTCGAGCTCAGTCTCACGGTCTTGGACCACAATAATACCAAAATTAGTAACCCAACGGAGTGCTCCTCAACCAAAAATATAGAACAGTCCTCAAGTAATAGAAAGAAAGTCAAAGGAATGATCTAGGAATCGAAGTGGACTCAAAAGGAAGGGTTTTGGTTCTGGAAATCTGATCCGGAATGAGGTCCGGACCGTATCGTAGGCCGTGCCGGAACTTGACACGGACTGTATCACAGACCGGCCCGGTAACCAGCATGGACCGTGCGACGCACCGGCCCGGAGTCTGACACGGACCGTGTGAGGTTCCGTTCCGGACTCACGCCCGTTCCGCGCCGCACACCGTGCCGGTACCTGGCCCGGTCTGGGTCACGTTCCGTGCCAAACTTGACCAGAACCTTCCCCCTTCTTCCCCAGCTCGGATTCCACGAAAATCACTCCACAAACTCCATTTCCAGCTCCAAACAACTCCAAAATAACCATCTAAAGTCTCCAATCATCAACACCCTCAATGGGTTCATCAAAACTTCAACTAAAACACAATCCAAACAACCTAGCTTCACTAATTCTTCTCCAACAACAAACAAACTAGCTAGTTCTTCAACTTCAAGCCAAATACCCACAAAACCCAAAACTTGAAAGTGGATGAAATGGAAAGTTAAGGGCATCCATACCTCTAGGAAGATGAAATGATGAAGATGGAAGGAAAATGGAGAAGAAATGATCAAGAACAAGGTCCAAGTAGCTAGCTTTTCCTCCTTTCTTCTTCCTCAAGAAATGGAGCTCTCCCTTCTTCTCCCCCTTAGTGAATTTCGGCTGCTACAACAAATAGTGAGCTGAATTGTGTGCTCCCAATGCTTAAAATGATCTCTTGTGTCAATTTACTTAAAGGCCCTTAAGGTTTTATTCCTAAAAAGGTAAATTGGGAAGACATAAGGGTCAATTGAAGCTCCTTTTTCATCCTCCAAGCCAAAAATGCCAAGTGTCATGTGGGGTCACTTTCACTTAATTACTTTCCAGCCTTCCAAGATTATATCAGAAAATAACCGACAAAAAGCCCAAGTTTGACCGAAAGTTGACTTAACCAATATTATAGTCAAATTGAGAGAAACGGCCCAACTAAGCTAATCGTGATGACGGCTAAGCTTTTTGGGCCCCGTAAAGGTCCCGAATGACTTTCTGAGTCATCGGTTGACTTTTCCGGTCGAAAGTCAACTTGTCTAGAATTCATCGGTTCGACCGGGATCGACCGGGGGCGGTTCTTACAATCTAGCCCCCTTAAAAGAATTTCATCCTCGAAATTTAAAAAAACAATGTACCTCAAAGGTCGAACAGGTGGGGGTACTTCTCCCGGATCTCGTCCTCTCGCTCCCAGGTCGAGTCTGCTCCCTGGTGCTTCCATTGCACTCGTACCAAAGGAATAGTAGTCTTCCGCAAGACCTTCTCTCCCGTATCCACAATCCTGACGGGCTGCTCCTCATAAGAGACATCATCGGCTACCTCGATGTCTGCCCACTCGATAACATGAGAGGGATCCGCCGTGTACTTCAGCAATTGGGAGACATGGAAAACGTTATGCATGTTCCCAAGCTGCGGTGTCAATGCTAATCGATAAGCTACGGCTCCAACTCTATCCAAGATCTCAAATGGTCCAATGAATCGCGGTGACAGCTTGCCTCCGCCGCGGTTGAACTACAGTAGGCCCTTCTTCGGGCTCACCCTCGTAAATACATGGTCTCCGACCGAGAACTCAAGCGGTCTGCGACGTCTGTCTGCATAGCTCTTCTGGCGAATCTGTGCTATCTTCAACTGCTCTCTAATCAATGCGACCTTCTCGGTCGTCTCTCTGACCATGTCTGGCCCAAGTAAGCTCCGATCCCCTACCTCAGCCCAACACACATGCGACCTACATGGTCTGTCGTAAAAAGCCTCAAATGGTGTCATCCCAATGCTGGATTGATAACTGTTGTTGTAGGCGAACTCTACTAAAGGTAGGTGATCCTCCCATGATCCCCGAAAGTCTAGCACACAAGCTCGAAGCATGTCCTCCAAAATCTGTATGGTCCGCTCTGACTGTCCATCTGTTTGTAGGTGATAAGCTGTACTAAGCAGCACCTCAGTCCCCAACGCCTTATGCAGGCTCTCCCAAAATCTGGATGTGAAGCGAGGATCTCTATCAGATACAACTGACACCGGTACTCCATGAAGGCGAATAATCTCTCGAACGTATAACCTGCTGAACACATCCACAGTGTTGGTCATCCGCATGGCTAAAAAGTGTGCCGACTTGGTCAGTCGGTCGACCACTACCCAGATAGCATCGTGCCCTTTAGGCGACCTCGGCAATCCACATACAAAATCCATGGTAACGTGCTCCCACTTCCACTCAAAGATCGGTAAAGGCTGTAGTAAGCCGGCGGGACGCTGATGCTCGGCTTTCACCTGCTGACAGGTGAGGCACCTCGAAAAAAAATCTACGACTGCCCTACGCATCCCGCTCCACCAGAACTGTCGTCGAATGTCTCTATACATCTTGGTGCCACCAGGGTGCACAGCAAGACGGGAGTGATGACACTCTCTCAACACAGTGTCCCTACAACCTCGTGGTACAAACAACCGTCCTCTATAACGGAGACTCTGATCAGCACACAACTCCCAACCCTCGATCTCAACACCGTCTACCAGTCTCTCATGAATCTCTACCGTCTCAGCATCCTCGGCCTGTGCCTCCAGCACCCGAGCAACTAACGTGGGCTGAGCCACTAATGCACACAAATCCATACCATCTGTTACCTCCTCTAGCTCAAGTCTGAAGGAGCTCAACTCCTCCAGCATGTCCTACTCTCGGACAGCCATGTTGGCAACGCAATGAGTCGACTTCCTGCTCAGGGCATCGACGACGACATTCGCCTTGCCCAGATGATAGAGCAGCTCGAAGTCGTACTCCTCGAGTAACTCCATCCATCTCCTTTGGCGCATGTTCAGGTCGCGTTGAGAGAAAATATATTTGAGGCTCTTGTGATCCGAGAACACCCTGAAACGCTCACCGTACAGATAGTGTCGCCAGCTCTTCAGAGCAAATACCATCGCTTCCAGCTTTAGGTCATGGGTCGGGTAGTTGCGCTCATATACCTTCAACTGTCTCGAGCCATAAGCAACTACCTTCCCAGACTGCATCAACACACAACCCAGTCCCTCGCCTGAGGCGTCACAGTACACATCATAACCTACTCCTCGCTCCGGGATAATCAACATTGGAGCGGTAGTCAATCGAGCCTTTAGCTCGGCAAAGGAGTGCTCACACTCAACAGTCCATAGGAACTCTACTCCCTTGCGGGTCAGTGCTGTCATAGGCGTTGCTAGACGCGAGAAGTCCTGCACAAATCTTCGATAATATCCTGCCAATCCCAGAAAGCTACGGATCTCAAACACATTCTTGGGCCTTGCCCACTTTGAAACTACATCGACCTTCGCCGGGTCAACTAGGATACCATCTCGGGACACAACATGTCCGAGGAATTTCACCTCTGCGAGCCAGAACTCACACTTCTCCAGGTTCCTATACAGCTGGTGAGTACGTAGCAAGGTCAATACTATCCTCAAGTGCTCCTCATGTGCCTCCTCACTAGGCGAATAAATCAAGATGTCGTCAACAAAAACTACGACAATCTGGTCCAGGTACGGTCTGAAAATGCCATTCATAAAATCCATGAAGGTTGTTGGCGCGTTCGTCAATCCGAACGGCATCACTAGAAACTCAAAGTGTCCGTACCGTGTCCAGAATGTTGTCTTCTCCACATCCTCCTTTCAGACCCTCAACTGGTAGTAGCCTGACCTCTAATCAATCTTGGAGAAGCAAGTTGCTCCCCTCAGTTGCTCGAACAGATCATCGATCCTCGGCATCGGATAGCGGTTCTTTACCGTAACCCGGTTCAACTTCCAATAATCGATGCACATCCTCAATGCTCCACCATTCTTCTTCACGAAGAGGGCGGGTGCTCCCCACGGAGAGACACTCGTGCGGATGAAACCCTTCTCCTGCAGCTCTTCGAGTTGTCGCTTCAACTCGACTAACTCAGTTGGTGCAAACCGATATGGTGTCATCGAGATCGGCGCTGTACTTGGGATCAAGTCGATCCGAAACTCTATCTCACGCGCTGGCGGTAAGCCTGATAGCTATTCCGGGAACACATCCGGGAACTCACACACTACTCTCTGGAGGTCTCTGCTACTCTGCACCATCTCTGTCTCAACTCTCGTAGTCAAGGCGGATAGAAGGACTCAGCTCTTGCTACCCAAAACACAAGAAATGACTCGGTCGCCTGACCTCACTGTCACCTGACGTCGATAGTAGTCGATCGTCGCTCGATATCTCGCGAGCCAGTCCATACCCAAAATCACATCAAAAGCAGTCATATCTAGGACGAGTAGGTCACCAATAAAGGGGCAATCCGCCACCCTAATCGCGCAATCCCGACAAACGGTCCTCAGCACTACCTTTCCAATAACAGGGGTATCCAAACAAAGGGGTCGGCTCAACGTCTCCACCCGCAAAACCAAAGAAACAGTAAAAGAAGAAGAGATGAAGGAATGGGAAGCTCCCGTGTCAAAAAGAAAAGATGCCCACGAATTATACAATAAACACGTACCCTGAGTGGCCTCATGGCCGGCGTACGGTCCCCCCACTCTGGCATCAGTAACTGCATAGACTCGGCACTGCCGTGCCGATGGTCCTCCTCTCAGTGGTGGTGGAAGTGCCACCTGTTGTACAGCCCTCGGCTGGTGTCTCTGAACTGCTGCTCCCGCCGCCTGACGCCGAGCTCTCTGATGTTGTGCCTGACGTGGTCGGTCATGAGGTGTCTGACGAGCCTGAGCCTGCTGAGGCCTCGGCGTGGGCGCTCCTCCAACTCGATCAGGGAAAGAATGGACAAGGTGTCCCTACCGGCCACACCGGTAGCATGCCCTCTCACCAACCCGCTGTCTATCTCCAACCCTCTGTGGATAATCAATCTGTCGCTCTGCAGGTCCGCTGCCTCTCGGACAGTCTCAGGCTAGGTGACCCTGCTGCCCACACAGAAGACATAGTTGTGCCACCGGGGCGGGTCTAACTGAAGCTATAGCCCCTGCCCGGCGTATGCCTCCAGACTGAAACTGAGGCTGAAAGGATCCAGAAACTCTCTGTTTGCGCTGATCGCGCCTCTCAGACTGTCGTAGGAAGCCATTCGGCCTCGGCCTGATCTCCCGCACTCTGGCGGTCTCCCTGAAGTGCCTCTCTATGGCTAAAGCCTGATCCAGGAGTGTGGAATACACATCGGTCCTGAAGGCGATGACCCGGTCAGGAATCGACGGGATGAGCCCGTTCTCAAATCGCCTGCATCGACTCTCCTCAGTCTGCACCAGCTCCGGTGCGAAACGGGCCAAAGAAATAAATCTCACTGCATACTCAGATACGCTCAGTCTTCTCTGATGCAGTTCCAGGAACTGCTGGCGTCTGTCATCTCGAATGGACCAGAGAAAGTACTGCTCCAGGAACACCCTACTAAATAACTGATAGTCGCCCCCAATACTAGTCTGTATCGACTACCACCAGAAATATGCCTCTCCCTCGAGCTGAAAAGTAGCGAAGGATACTCTCAAATGTCCCTCAGATACCCCAGAGGTATCGAGGTTGCGGGTAACCCGCTCCAACCATCCTGAGGCTGCCTCGGGGTCTGCTCCCCCGCAGTAGACCGGCGTGTTGAGTCTACGAAAGTCCCTGAGGGCCTGGGCCGTTGAGCTGTCAAGCAATAGGCACGGGTTCTGGTGCCGGTGCTGCAGTCCCTTGCTGCGCGCTCATGGATGCCAGCACTGCACGAACCACCTCCTCTAGAGGGTTCGTCTGAGTCAGCTCAGCGACTGGAGAAGTCCTAGGTGGTAACTCTGATGGTCCACCGTCAAAACTCTGGTGCTCTGTAAAAGCAGCACCCTGGGCGTCCGCTGCCCTTGCTTGCTCAGAGACAGGTGTCTGACTCGGGCCCCCAGCTAGGCGGCTCCTGGTACCTCTCGGAACGTACATACGAGGCATGTCGTCTATCCGCCTACACGGATAACACACACGTTCAATTTCCAGTTTAGAACAAACGGTTCGATCAAACACAAGGACGTTCACACGCGTCCCACAAGGGTCGTACAAGACCAAACAACACTTAGGCTCAGTAGATATATATAATACTTTATATAAAGGCAGACAAGGCCGCATCTCAATGTGTCTCATAACAGCAGTCAGCAGTTCAATCAAATCAATCAGTCAACTCCCACAGGAGGAATAATCTCAAGTAATTCACACAAGGCACAAGGCAACAAGCACACCCTTCAATCGGGTATTTTCCCAATACGTGGGGTCTAGCATCGTAACACGATCAATTTCATCAAAACTTAACATTTCCTTCCTTTCCACAGGTTCTCAACACTTTAACTTTTTAATCAACCTTCATGTCGATCTCGCGTCGTTACAACACGATTCAGGCGTCCCCGAATCTCGTTGTAACCACTTGACATCCAACCATCACGTTCGACTACAGTGGCACCCCTGAGTCAACCCGTGATAGCGCAAACATTTCAGTTCCACAGAAAATATCGGCATGACCTATTCGTATTTTCCACTAACCCTCCGCTTAAGCGGGACATTTTACCAATCAAATTCACAAGGTAATCAGTACGCAAAGTTCTCATGCTCAGCCAAGTACGCAACACAATCAGTACACAGAGTTCTCATGCTCCGTAAAGTACGCAATACAATCAGTACACAACACCGTTAAAAAGAGTGCAAGAATACCCGAGTTCTACTCTTTATTTGTTTAAACTTCCCTTTTTGGGTCAACTTTCAACTTTAATTCTCAAGGGACGGTGGTCACTTAACCAAGTCAACAATTGAACAAGTCAATACTTCAAATTGAGAATTTAAAAAACGGCCAACCAAAGTGGCAATACAATTAACAAATGGTTCACTCAACAACCAATTCATAACAGTTCGATCATCGCTCGTTGGACCAACCTTGATCTCAACCATTGGCATCCTAGATCACTGAGGCATAGCAATTAGAGCATACGACACGCGTAAAGAAATTCACATAATATCAAAAGTTCCAACCTTTATCAAAGCGTTCAAATCATAAGGATTGTTATTGTTCCAACTCTACGTATCGAATAATTCCGACTACGTCACTGAGTACCAAAGACTGAGACTCCCTAACTCTACCCACCTAATTGACGTGCGGTCCGAGGTTTTGAAAACGAGTTCAAAATGAAACCAGGCTCTAATACCAAATTGTCACGCCCTAAATCCGGTTTTAACCGGACTCGAGACGTGACTAAAGATTTACAGTAAAACAAGAAGAATAAAAGTAAATAAAGTTCCAAATGATATAAAGCCTTCAAAAGTAAAGAGTCACAGCTCAGTAAGTAAAGTACAAAATCCAACATAACAAAAAGTACACGTCTCTAAAAGTAGCTAAACCCTGAACAACTCCCAAGCTCCGAGAGTCCGGCTAAAACTGCTCCCGCTCAACACATGAAACACCACAAAGACAGGAGGGGTGAGCTTACGCTCAGTAGGGAAAATGCATAACCAAGGCGACCTTTCAGTTTAATAAACATGAGTTTACAAGTTTATTCACATCTTAATAAGACAAGAAACCAAATGGATGATGAAATTCGGAGGCAAACCGATTGTTTAACATTTTCAAAGAGTCAATAATAATCATAGAAAAAAAATAAGGGAATCAATGCATTTCTCTAAAGAGACATTAGAAAACAGGCGTCCAATTAATGCCGAGGCACATGAAGTCACCACCCTCCGATCCACAATACTCGTTGTGTCATGTCGGATTTTCCCTCGGTCCAAAGGAGACGCATAACATCACAAAGACGTATAACGTCGAGAACACTGGTAACAATCCCTGAGGGCGCTTATCATCGGGATTCTCGGAAACATCTCCAAAGGGCCATATGTCATAGGGAACCAAGGTATTGCTCCCGCAGGATGCATACACTGGGGTGAATCAACCAATAACCATCCCCCGCAGGGTAAACCATCCAATAACCAAATGCCCCACAGGGTCCAATAATCAATGCCCCGTAGGGTCCAGTAATCAATGCCCCACAGGGTGCAGTAATCAATGCCCCGTAGGGTCCAATCCACCGGCTATGATACTATCCCACACCAGCACTTCCTTCGATGTAGGTACCATACCGGATACCGACTATGATACTACCCCACACCGGTACTTCCTTCAGTGTAGGTACCATACCGGATACCAAGTCATCGGCTTAGGTACTACCCCACACCAGCAATTCCTTTGGTGTGGGTACCATACAGGCACTACCCCACCCGCATCGTGGGTGCCATACCGATATAGAAATCAATTTAAAGACTCACAAGTGGGTAACACACTCAAACAATCAAGGAGCAACCAACGCTTAACGAATCACAATTCTATCACAACAAACTAAAAGAATAAATGTAGTCTTACACTTACCAATCGCACTCCATCGGTCTATCACTCACCCGATCATGTCCCATTTAGCACAAACAATTAACTCAACATTCATACAATCATTCATCCAAGTATTCGATCACATAAACATTCAAGCATTCATATTTGACATTTACATCATCTAGTTGTATTAGACTCTTAAGTTATCCAAATTAGGCAACCAAGCATGTGAAGCTAACACAACTAATCTGAGGGCTCATCACGACCTCTCTACTAGTAAATAAATTCCCAAGTATTGAAAGCGAGTTACACTAGTGATTCACATCCTAAGCATGCTTACTAGACACGTCCGGTTATTAATAATTGAAAGACATTTATTCTAGTTATTCGCATCCTATATGCAATTCTAGGACCTTTCTGATTTTATTAACCTAATAGGCATACTAGTATTGAAATACACGAGGAGTTAGGACTTTCCCTACCTTGTGGTCTTCCTCTACAATACTTTTCTATAAAATTCGATTAACCTCTCCTCCGTTCTTCACTCGGGTTCCGGAGTGGTCTTCGTCCCTCTAGCTCGGTTCCAAGGCCTTCCCTCCTTTCGAGCTCGGTCTCACGGTCTTGGACCACAATAATACCAAAATTTGTAACCCAACGGAGTGCTCCTCAACCAAAAATACAGAACAATCCTCAAGTAATAGAAACAAAGTCAAAGGAATGATCTAGGAATCGAAATAGACTAAAAAGGAAGGGTTTTGGTTCTTGAAATCTGATCCGGAATGAGGTCCGGACCGTATCGCAGGCCGTGCCGGAACCTGACACGGACAGTATCACAGACCGGCCCGGTAACCAGCACGGACCGTGCGACGCACCGGCCCGGAGTCTGACACGGACCGTGTGAGGTTCCATGCCGGACTCACGCCCGTTCCGCGCCGCACACCGTGCCGGTACCTGGCCCGGCCCGGGTCACGTTCCGTGCCAAACCTGACCAGAACCTTCCCCTTTCTTCCCCAGCTCGAATTCCACGAAAATCACTCCACAAACTCCATTTCCAGCTCCAAACAACTCCAAAATAACCATCAAAAGTCTCCAACCATCAACACCCTCAATGGGTTCGTCAAAACTTCATTTAAAACACAATCCAAACAACCTAGCTTCACTAATTCTTCTCCAACAACAAACAAACTAGCTAGTTCTTCAACTTCAAGCCAAATACCCACAAAACCCAAAACTTGAAAGTGGATGAAATGGAAATTTAAGGGCATCCATACCTCTAGGAAGATGAGATGATGAAGATGGAAGGAAAATGGAGAAGAAATGATCAAGAATAAGGTCCAAGTAGCTAGCTTTTCCTCCTTTCTTCTTCCTCAAGAAATGGAGCTCTCCCTTCTTCTCTCCCTTGGCGAATTTCGGCTGCTACAACAAATAGTGAGCTGAATTGTGTGTTCCCATTGCTTAAAATGACCTATTGTGTCAATTTACTTAAAGCCCCTTAAGGTTTTATCCCTAAAAAGGTAAGTTGGGAGGACATAAGGGTCAATTGAAGCTCCATTTTCATCCTCCAAGCCAAAAATGCCAAGTGTTATGTGGGGTAACTTTCACTTAATTACTTTCCAACCTTCCAAGATTATATCGGAAAATAACCGATAAAAAGCCCAAGTTTGACCGAAAGTTGACTTAACCAATATTACAGTCAAATTGAAGGAAACGGCCCAACTAAGCTAACCGTGATGACGGCTAAGCTTTTTGGGCCCTAGAAAGGTCCCGAATGACTTCCTGAGTCATCGGTTAACTTTTCCAGCCGAAAGTCAAACTTGTCTAGAATTCACCTGTTCGACCGAGATCGGTTCTTACAGAAATAATCAGCACTATAAAAGATATACGCTACAATATCCATTCAATGGACATTTACAAGATAAATTCCCGCCTATTTTGTTGTTGAAACGACATATAATCGTTTGTTTCTTGGATGCCCAACTAATGGCGCCACCACCAAAAACAAAGATCCAACCAGTTTTTTTATCAACAAAAATAACGGTTTTATTCCACACAACAGTTGTTGACTTGTTGACTTATTTTCATTCATACTAGTTATCCAACTAGCATCACAATATCCATATAAAGTAGAAGTGTATTTGTTATAGATTAGTCTGTAGTCTATACTACTTATAAGATAGTCAAATACTCTAGTATTGGCTTTCTAGTGCTCCTTACCAGGCCTTTTTGTATACCTAGATAGTTTGCCAACTGCAAATGCTATATCCGGCCTAGTGCAATGCATAACATACATCAAGCTACCAATTTCACTAGCATACTCTAGTTGATCAAATATTCTATCACAATGATCCGGTAACTTGACACTATAATCAAAAGGAGAATTTGCTTCCTTTATTCTAAGATGTTGAAATTTCTCTAACATCTTCTGAACATAATGAGATTAATCTAAAACATAACCATTATTATGTCTAAAATGATATCAACCTCATTAAGATCCTTCATCAAAAACTCAGAAGTGAGATATATCTTAGTTTCTTGTATACCAATCATATTGGTATCGAATATTAATAAATCATCGACATAAAGACTGATGATTACAATATATTCTTTAGTACATTTTGAGTAAATGCACATGTCGGCATTATTGTGTTTGAAACCATCACTTAAGATAGCTTTACCAAACTTTTCATGCCACTGTTTTGGAGCTTGCTTCAGTCCATATAGGGACTTCATTAACTTACACACTTTGTGTGAGTTTCCTTCTAATACAAATCCTTCTGGTTGCTCCATGTACAGCTCGTCGTTTAAATCGCCATTCAAGAAAGCTGTCTTTACGTCCGTATGATGCACATCCAAATCACATATAGACGCAAGAGATATTATTGTTCTTATAGATGAAAGTCTAGCAACTGTGTCACGCCCCAAATCCGGTTTTGACCGGACTCGAGACGTGACCAGAATTAAAAGTAGAAAAGCAATAAATAACTAACAAAAACCTTTATAATATCAAGATAAACTCTCTCAAATCAACATCTGTAAATAGTTCCAAAACTTCCAATGAGTCACAGCTCAACATAAAGAGTCAAATAAATAATGTTTAGTACACACGACCAACATAACTCTAAGATAAAACCCAAGATGTCCAAAAGCTCCTGAGCCTCGAACCCACTAGACATCAACTACGCCTGTAAAACAGTAAGAAAACCAAAGGGGATGAGGTTACGCTCAGTAGGAAAAATCTTAACAATTCAACCCTTAGATCAATACCGTACTGCTTAAACAGATAACTCAAATAACGATATAATCCGATAAACAATGAAATAATAGATAAACAGGATAGAACAAGGTAAGCATCGTACTCTTAAAGATAACAGTAATTTAAAAGGTTTCATAGAAATATTATAACGTATCATAACGATTAAAATGGGAGTAATTGATATCACGCCAACCACTTGCTTTCTCAAGCCTCCGATCCATGGATAGATTCTGGGATCACATCAGTTCCCATAATTCCGATCCACCAGAGTACCCATATCATATCAGATATTCCCTCGGTCCAGAGGAGGCACATGCGTTGGGGCACCGGAAACAATCCCAAATGGGCACTTATCGTCGGAATTCTCGGAAATGCCCCCAAAGGACCATATGTCATAGGGAACCAAGTAGTGCTCCCGTAGGACGCACACACTTGGGTGAAACCGCTGTAACCATCTCTCAGAAAGTAATCCAACCAACTGCCCCGTAGGGTCCAATAACCAATGCCCTCAGGCTCCAATAATCAATCATCATAATATCCACTAACCAATGCCCTCAGGCTCCAATATACAATCCTTATAACATCCAGTAACCAATGCCCTCAGGCTCCAATACCCAACCAATATCTCACAGTATCTTTCAAACTCCAACCACCACAACGGCACCGGATTACCCCCCCCCCCCCCCCCACCCCCCGGTGTAGTATCGAACCAAACAAACAAGCATTCAAGAATAAGAATAAGGAAAATGCACTATAATTCATCCATCAATGAACACTTCTCAAATCACACTGTCATCACAGCAAAGACATCCAATAACACGCCACACTTACCGTATACTTACCTGCCACGAACCAACGGTACATCGATCACCTGATTGTACCCCTTGGCACAACCAGTCATACTCGATCATCCGTTCAATCAACAAGTATAGAAACACAACCACTCAACCAATCAAGTAAGCATGCAATAAATTAATCATACATAAAGTTAAACTAGTTTCATTAGACTCTTGATTATCCTAATAGCTAGCAACCAAGCATGTGAACCTAGCTCACAACTAATCCGAGAGCTCAACACAGCCTCTCTACCAGTAAATCAATTCCCAAGTATTGAAAGCGAGTTACACTAGTCATCTTCATCCTAAGCATGCATTCTAGACACTTCCGGTTATTAATAATTGAAACGATTATTCTAGTTATTCGCATCCTATAGGCAATTCTAGGACCTTTCCGATTTTATTAACCTAACATGCATACTAAGCGTTTAAATAAGAAGTTAAGACTTTCCCTACCTCTTGGTAATCCTCTAAAACTCTGTTGTCAAACTCGGTAGTCAAAACTCCGTTCTTCACACGGGTTCCGGCGTTATTTTCGTTCTTCTAGCTCAAGTCCAAGTTCTTCCTTCCTTCCTTGCTCGGTACTATGGTCTTGGACCACAATAAGACCAAACATGAGTAACTCAACGATGCTCTTCTCCCCCAAAATACTGAACAATACTCAAGTAATGGAAATAGGGTTTGAAGAAATGATTTAGGAATCAAAATGGGCTAAAAGGAAGGGTTTTGGATCTGGAGGTCTGATCCGGAATGCAACACGGACCGTGTGGCTAGCCGTGCCGGAATCTGGCACGGACCGTATCACAGTCCGACCCGGGAGCAAGCAAGGACCGCGTCACAAACCGGACCGGAGTGCGACATGGACCGTGTGAGGTACCGTGCCGGACTCCCGTCCGTTCCGTGCTGCGTGCCGTGCCGGTACCAGGCCCGTTCCGTGCGGCCTGCCGTGCTGGCACCTGGCCCGGTCCGGGTCACATTCCGTGCCAAACCTGACCAGTTCCTTCCCCTTTCTTCCCCAACTCGAGTTTCACGAAAATCACAACAAAAACCCCATTTCCAAGTCCTCTTAACTCCAAAATGTTCATCAAAAGTTACCCAACACCAACACCCTCAATGGGTTCATCAAACTTCAACCAAACACAATCCAAACATCCTACTTCACTACTTCTTCTCCAAGTAACAACCACAAAGCTAGTTCTTCAACTTGAAGCCAAAACCCACACAACCCATAGATTGAAAGTGGATGGAATGAGAAGTTTAGAGCATCCATACCTTGAGGATGTGTAGGAGATGAAGCTAGCAAGCTTGGGAAAGAGAAATGGTGGAAACATGAGCCAAAAATCTCCTATTTGCTCTGTTTCTTCTTGCTCAAGCGAAGAGCTCCTCTCTTCTCTCCCTTTAGAATTTCTCTACAGAAAAATGAAGGGGAAATGCTGAATTTGTGTCCAACACTTGCCTTTAATGACCTACAAGCTAAATGACCCAAAAGTCCCTTGCTAGATTTATCCTTTTAGAGCCTTTAGGGAGGGTCAAGAGGTAATTTCAACTCCTTTTCTTCTCATTCAAGCCTCCAATGCCATGTGGCATTGTGGGAGCCATTTTATTTTAATGAAATTCCAGTAGTCCAATTTTAGTCGTGAAAGTCGATATAAAGTCCAAGTTTGACCAGAAATTGATAGTTACAAAATTACAGTCAAACTGAAGGAAATGACCCAACTAAGCTAACCGTGATGACGGCAAAGCTTTTTGGGCCCCGGAAATGTCCCGAATGACTTCTTGAGTCTTCGGTTGACTTTTCCGGCCAAAAGTCAAACTTGGTTAGAAATCGCCGGCTCTACCGGAATCGACCGGGGCGGTTCTTACAAACTGTATCATAAGTATACAAATAGTCGATCCGTTCCTTTTGCGTAAAACCTTTCGCAACCAATCTTGCCTTTAAGGTTTGCAAAGAACAATTTGTATTATATTTCTTTTGAATACCCATTTATATTTTATGGGTTTCGATCCACAAGGAAAATCATATAAATACCAAGTTCCAGTTCCATTAGAAACTAATGAGTCATACTCATCATTAACAACTTCTTTCTTAAATGGTGCATCTCTTAAGCACATGACATCTTGATATGTTTTAGGGTCATCCTAAATGTTTAGAACAATAGGAACCTTGTTTCAAAACTTATCTCTATTTCCTTCAATAAGAAAGAAAAGAGTATTTGTGTTAATGTAATCAGATCAAATGATTTCTCGTTTCTTACTCTTGTGCTTTTTCTTGGCTCGACTTGAACCGGTACTCCTCTTCTTTTATTTATGTCGTAATCATTAATTACAATGCTGTCATTATTTTGAGTACTAGATTCAGCTTATACTTCTAAATTATCAGATGTTGGATCCTTGACAAATTTATTTTCAAAGAAATTGACATGAATCGAGTTTTTTTTAGATAAGCTCGAAAAATTTTATTAGAAAAAAGTATGATCCAAGCAGGATCAAACCAAAAGGCAATCATTATAAAGGAGCTCTCAAAAGGAGCTGCAGGAACAAACCACGAAAAAAAACCCCAAAGGAGAACACAAAGTCAACCATCAGTAACCCACTCTTCGCCTTCCGACGTCAAGTCCGAATCATCAAACGCCTTAGCTTGATGAGCTAACCGAGCGACTTGAGTGTGTAAAATCTGCTTCCCAATGTCCACAGGATGCACAATTTTCTCACGACTCATCGAGCGAGTTGGTTTGATTTCAGCGGTGTAATACTCTCCGAAATACTTGCGAGGACGATTCTGACGACTTGAAGCTCGAGACGGAGCCTGCTTCGATTGTCGACCCTTAAAATTCTAAGGCTTAAGAAGGATCTCCTTCCATAGACTACTAGCCCCAATAGAATTTCCGACTGCCTCTCCCAAAATTGTCACATGCTGAGACAACTGCACCGCTGAAATAGGCTGGGCACTAATTCCATGAACGCTAACCGACTCAGTTTCGAGAGAGGTAACCATGACCTGACTCGAATTCAGTTGGGCTTCGGATACTGGCCCAGGCGGAGACGAATGGGGCCTGGTCACACACCCAGACGCAGGTCCAAACAATGATAGGTCCGGATCTGATAAGGGTACTGGGTCGGAGCTAATTGGAAGCTGGGCAGGCCCAGAACCAAGCCCACCCACAAGACCCAGTCTGTTAACCTCTTCCAACGAAGCTCCCCCATCGACTTCAATAGGCACCTGAGGATCTCAAGCAATATCAGATGCGATATCAACGCAATTAACCAAATCCTCACCTCGAATCTCAACCGTATCTACCGAATTGAATTCACAATTCGAAATCGTGAGATTCTCGGGACCTCGGATCGCCCCCGAAACTTGCGGATCTAGCTCCAACGAGTCACCGGTGAGAATAACCACCGAAGACACTCCTTCACTCATGGTGGCACTGTCTGAATCGCCTCCCCTGTTTATCGAAAAACCATTGGGGAGGATTGAGTTTTTGGGAGTCTGAGAGCCAAGACTCTGTTCTGAGACTTCGACCTGAGAGTCAGTCTTGGAGCTCGGCAAAGCCACCGATGCACCGGAATCACCATCATCTGTGATCCTCAAACGAGGATCAGACACCAAAAGTTCCCTTTTCACGCTGATTAGCTTTTCTGGCTCCTGAGATCTCAGGCTCTATTTCACGCAATTACTCGTGCAACTCTCCGATGTCAGGCAAGAGCTGCAAACAAGATAAAACCATTCATGTTAAACCCATTAAGGCTAGAAACAACAATAGCTGCAGCCTTTTTCGATTCAAAACGGACAAACGCGAAAATCTTTCCTTTGTGGTTTGGCATGCGGAGAACTAAAATTGACGATATATCGCCAAAGGTACCAAATACTTGCTTGAACCAATCCTCTAATGAGTCGTACAGCAGGTTACACACGAAAATTTCGTCCTCGATCACATCCTTCCTTCTTGAGCGCTTCCGGATTGAGAGCTTCTTACCGGGAACGGTCGGGACCTCGCCAACCATTTTGGAAGCTAACACTGAAAAATCATGGCCAGGTTCAGTTCTAACATTCACCTTAGAAACCTTCCCAGAGCGGGCACAACCTGCTCCTCCATCATCAGAAGCCTTGGATATAGTGGATCGGTTGGAACACACTCCTTCCTCATTGCATGCAACAAACTTCACCGGAGCTGATCGGGAAAGGCCAGCAGACCCCTCCTTAGCCAAGGAGGAAGCATCTCTCACTTTGCGTTTAGTCTTAGAACCAACCTTCTTCTCATTGATTTCCTTGACTGAACGTGCGACTGCGAAGTAATCAGGGTACAGAGAAATCAAAACAAAACCAAAGTTGAAAAGGAAATGAGAGCATCGTGCCTCTTCATATCTGATAGCAGAAAACTGAGTCGGATATAAAAATTGACAATTAAAGTATAATCGAGTTTATGTTAACATTTGTCTCCAAGTCCAAAACACTATAAGCTTTAGAGTTTTCTGCATATCCAACAAATACACCTCTTTTTCCTCTTAGTCCAAGTTTTTTTGGAGGTTTCGATCAATAATTTTGTAATATGCTATACAGTCCCAAACTCTAAAATAATTTAAGTTTTGTCACGCCCCATATCCGGTTCTCGTCCGGACTCGAGGCATGACTAGTAATAAATGATTTAAGAGGTAACAATTCAACAATAAGTTCCTGAAAACTCCAATAAGAAACTCAACCTACAAAAATCAGTTTAAAACATAAATAACTCTCCAGGGATGTAATAATAATCCTCCACAAAATCTGTTCCAAACAAAAAGAAATAAAAGCGAAGTCTCTACAGACACCCACACTGAGAAGCTCCTGAGCCTCTACTCCTCAATCAAGCCTGTAAACACCACAATGAACTCACAGGGGTGAGCTTATGCTCAGTAGGGAAAACTCATAACAAGGTGAACCTTAAACTCCATAAATCAACAACAAAGTCAACAAGATCCATAATTAAACAACAAAGTCAACAAGGTAGCTCATAACAAATACGGGAAAAAGGTAAACCAGCCAATGCCGTGGCACATGAAGTCTCCACCCTCCGATCCACATATGATGTGTCCTCTCGAATTTTCCCTCAAATCCAGAGGAGACGCATAACATTGAGGCGACCGGAAACAACCCTTCGGGGCGCTTAACATCGGAATTCTCATAAACGTCTCCAAAGGATTTTTTGTCCTCGGGAACCAAGGTATTACTCCCCTAGGAAGCATACACTTGGACAATTTAATAATAATCAGTTAATAATTGAATAACGCACTCAACCGAAACACGAAATAATCCAATCTCAACAACCACCAATTCATTTCCACACATAGCTCACACATCACCAATTCACCACAACACACAGTACACGAATCACATAATCATAGCACATCAATCACACAATCCCAACTTACCGTTCACTTACCAGTCTCGAACCAACGGGGCATCGATCACCTGATTGCACCGCTCGGTACAACCAGTCATACTCGATGCTCCAAGCAACCATTTAAGTAAATCAAGTAATCACTCAAATACACTCAATAGTCAAGTGGGAGTTTAACCAACCAATCATAAAACCTTCAAATGAGCATTCACACATGCAATTCAACTAGTTCCGTTAGACTCTTTAGCCTATCCACTAACAACCAACAACCAAGCATGTGATCCTAACACGCAACTAATCCGAGGGCTTTGCCAAGGCTCCTCTACCAGACAAACAATTCCCAAGTATTGAAAGCGAGTTACACTAGTGATTGGCATCCTAATCGTTCACAACTAGACACTTCCGGTTATTAGTAATTGAAAGACAATTATGCTAGTTATTCGCATCCTATAGGCATTTCTAGGACCTTTCCGATTTTATTAGCCTAACATGCATGCTAAGCATCATAAACGAGGGGTTAAGGCTTTCCCTACCTCAAGGTCTTCCTCTCAACACTTTGATGAAGCCCGGTGGTCACCACTCCGTTCTTCACTCGGGTCCCGGCGTGGTCTTTGCTCCTCTAGCTCGATCCCCAATGTCTTGGACACAAAGAAACGTTAATTAGACTCCACTTAAACAGCAAGTAAGACCCCCAAAGCCCCTCCAAAGTTCAGCTTAAAACCAAGATCAACCAAGGCGAAAAACCCTCAAAGAAACCCTCACCCTGGTCTGCCACGGACCTGGTCACGGATCCGTGAGGCCAACCATCACGGTTACCATCACGGAGCCGTGACAAGTGCCGTCACGGACTCCCTCACGGAGCCGTGCCGTCGCCCGTCACGGGATCCGTGGCGCACCAGGGCAGTTTCTCCCTTCTTCAACCTCCAGCTCCTTTTCTCCGAAAAACCACCTTCAAACCCCAAATTTTACCCTTTCCAACTCCCAAAACAGTCCAACTCCCTCAATACTCCTCTACCCATGGTAGGAATCAACACACAAACAAGTTTCCAATGATTCATCAAATCAAACCCAACTCAAAAGCTCCTACAAACTAATGATTTCTCAACAAAAACCCAATAAAGCTTCTCATCAACAACATCTCCCACCATTTCTACTAAAACCCAACAACATCTAGCAATTTCACCCAAAACCCATGAAAAGAGATGAAGAGAAATGAGGATTAGAGAGTTCCATTACCTCTAGAATGTTGAGATGAAGAAGATGGTAGTGATTTTGAGGAGGGATGGCTAGAGGAAGACTTCAAGTGGCCTCTTCTTCCTTGATTTTCCTTCAAAGCTCCATGGGAGCTCTTCTCCCTTGCTCCTCCTATAAATTTCGGCTACACCAAAAGAAAATGAGTTGATTTTGCCTTTCCAATCTCATATAATACCTAGATGTGTCAAATGACCAAAAGCCCTTGAGCTAGAATTCCTTGTAGAAGCTTTTGGGAGGGTAAAAGGGTCTATGACTACTCCCTTTTCTCTCTTTAAACCAAAAGGGGACAAGTGTCCAAAGGTTATTTACTTTTTCCAAAATAAATTCCAGCACAATAAAATCAATGCTTTTAGTCGATAAAAAGTCTCGTTTTGACCAAAATTGACTTTCTCCAACATTATACTCAAACGAAAGGAATTTCTCCCCTTAAGCCAACCGTGATGAAGGCTAATTCGTTTGGGTTCCGGAAAAGTCCCGAGTGACTTCTTGAGTCATCGGTTCAACCGGGAGCGGGTCTTACAAGTTTGGTTTTCGACCATACCAAAATTCATAAGGAGCCTTTTGAATCTTCTTTGTAAGAATTCGATTTCCTACATGAAAAGTTGTTTTGAGTGCTTCCTCCCATAAAGAATTAAGTAGACTAGTATTCAAAAGCAAAGAATTAATCATATCAATGTATGTCTTATTCTTTCTTTCAGCTACTCCATTCATTTGAGGACTATAAGGGGCGTTCTTTTGATGAATCAGACAATTGTCTTTACAATATTTATCAAAAGATGTAGGGACATATTCACTACCCCCATCACTATTGTAAGAACCGCCCCCGGTCGATCCCGGTCGAACCGGTGATTTTTGGCGAAGTTTGACTTTCGTCCGGAAAAGTCAACCGATGACTCTGGGAGTCATTTGGGACCTTTTCGGGACCCAAAAAGCTTAGCCGTCGTTACGATTAGATTAGTTGGGTCGTTTCCTTTCAAATGATTGTCCTTGTGGAAAAGTCAACTTTCGGTCAACCGGAGACTATTTATCGGATAAACCTAACTAATTTAATTGTGCTGGAAGTAATTAAGGAAAAGGTGGTCCCCACATGGACATGTGTCCATAGTGGCTTGAATGATAAGAAAAGGGCCTTTAATGACCCATTTACCCTCCCATATGCTTAAAGAGAGGAAATAGAAGAAGGGGTAAAAAGGAGTTTTCTCACAAATTGGTTTTTATACAATTGAAGCAACCAATTCAGCCCATTCATCACCATTGCAGTCGAAACACACACGGGGAGAGAGAGTGGAGGAACTTCATAACTTGAGGAAGAAGAATGGGAGAAAATGAGGCAACTTGAGACCATTTCTTCATCATTTCTTCTCCAAAACATTCTATTTGTCATGCCCCAAATCCGGTTTTGACCGGATTCGAGACATGACCTGAGTTAAAATAAAATAGAAAGCAAAACAATTGATAAAACCTCATAAAACTCCATCAAATCGATATACGATCAAATAGTTCAAAATCCTCGTGAGTCATAGCTCAACGTAAATAGTAAGATAAAGTATGTTCAATATGCAAGACCAACATAACTCTACTAAAAAATTCCAAGAAGTCCAAAAGCTCCCGAGCCTCGAACTCCCTAGACACCAGGTACGCCTGTAAAACAGTCAGAAACCACAGGGGGTGAGCTTACGCTCAGTAGGAAAAAACCTTAATAACTCAACCCTTAGGTCAATAGTAACCTGTTTACAAAGGTAACTCGAACAATAAATTAATACGATTAACAAGGAGATAATAAAGAATCAGAAACGATTATAATAACACACTAGCCTTAAGGTAACCGTAATGTAAAGAAATTTATAATAAATACTGTAAGGGATCAATAAGAGTAAAATGGGAGAAATCAATATCTTATCAACCGTTTGCTTTCTCAAGCCTCCAATCCATGGATAGATTCCGGGATCACCTCGGTTCCTATATTCCGATCCACCAGAGTATCCACATCATATCGGATTTTTCCCTCGGTCCAGAGGAGACGCATAACGTCACAAAGACGTATAACGTCGCGAATACCAGAAACATCTTTAGGATGACGCATATCATCGGTATTCTCGGAAACGTATCCAAAGGACCATATGTCCTAGGGAACCAAGGTAGTGCTCCCGTAGGACGCATACACTTGGGTGAAACCATAGTAAGCATCTCTCACGAAGTAATCCATCCAACTGCCTCGTAGGGTCCAATAATCAATGCCCTCCAGCTCCAATCATTCCCGTGAACAATTCCCACACCGGACTCCTCAACAGTGTGGGTACCATTAATCATTTCTCTTCCTACACCGGACTCCTCAACGGTGTAGGTACCATCGCGTATCCACAATAATCATTATCTCACCCTACACCGGACTCCTCAACGCTGTAGGCCCAATAACCGAAGCCCCGCAGGGTAAACCACTATCTGCACCAGAATCCTCCACGGTCCATTATCTGCACCGGAATCCTCCACGGTGTATATCCAATGACCAATGCCCCGTAGGGTAAACCGCTCCCCACACCGGAATCCTCTACGGTGTGGGTACCATACCAAATCATCATTAATCCTTCTCGTACAACTATCCCCGCACCGGAATCCTCAACGGTGTGGGTACCCTAACCAGTATCCCGCAGAATCTATCAGACAAAGCCCCGCAGGGTCCACAATCAATCATAGAAATATACACGTTCATCAACACACACCACACGGGATTCATACCCATAATTACACTTACCATCACTTACCACTTGCTCTCCACCGGTCAATCGATCACCTGATCGTGCCTCCTTGGCACAACCAGTCATACTCGATCAACCATTCAATCAACCATTATATCAACACAAGCGTTCAACCAATCAAGCAAGCATTTAACTAATCAACAGTAAAGTAAACTAGTTCCATTAGACTCTTGATTTCCTACTAACTAACAACCAAGCATGTGACCCTAGCACACAACTAATCTGAGAGCTCTTCACAGCCTCTCTACCAGTAGATCAATTCCCAAGTATTGAAAGCAAGCTTCACTAGTCATCTTCATCCTAAGCATGCATTCTAGACATTCCGGTTATTAATAATTGAAAGACAATTATTATAGTTATTCGCATCCTATAGGCAGTTCTAGGACCTTTCCGATTTTATTATCCTAATCATGCATACTAAGCGTTAATTAAGAAATTAAGACTTTCCCTACCTTGTGGTCTTCCTCTAAATACTCTGCTGAAAAGTCGATTTGCTCCTACTCCGTTCTTCACACGGGTTCCGGATTGTCTTCGTCTTCTCGGGCGAAGTCCAAGCTCGCGGGCGTAGTCCCGTTTCTCGGGCAAAGTCCAAGCCTGGGTTTGACAAATACAAAGTTCACTCAGTCCTGGTATTTGTCCAAAGTCCTTTGAAATTGTCCAGAACGTCTCTTAAAAACCCCAATTTTTAGTCAAATTAATTAATTAAATCTGATTTAAAAAAATGATTTTCTTTTAGAACCGGGTTGACCCGGATCCGACCCGAAACCCGAACCAGACCCGGTCCAGACCCGGTTCCAGACCCGGATCCGAGTCCGGTTCCAGAACCCATCCAGATCAGGGCCCGGCCCAAAGTTGTCGATCCAAGTCTGTCCAATAGACCTCAAGGCCCAGCCATCCGGCCCAAAATCAGAACTTGGCCCAAGGCCTGCTCAGACTCATACCTGAGTTGTACTCAGCTCCGACGATCCGGCGCGATTCCGGCCACCGCAAACGGCGTCAGGTGAGTCGGGCAAAGGTGCTAGACGGTGGCAAGGACGTCGGGGACAGGAGGAGAGGTCGCGGGTATGGGTTTCCGTCCAGATCTGACAGGGATGGGAGCTCGTCGTCGTCGTTCCAACAGCTCCAGTCCAAATCAAACCCAACCCGAGGAATTTCCGAGCAGGTAGAGGTCGGGGGCGCACCGCGTGACAGGATTCAGCACGAATCTGGGCTGATTTGCCGTCGCCGGCGTCGCTCGAGCTCGGCACAACGACTCGGAGCGAGCTGCTCCAACGCGACGTCAGGGCTTCGTGCGCGGCTTCTGGTGAAGGTGATGGACGGGTGGAGGGGGAAAGTCAGGTGAGGAAGAGGTGGTGGTCGTTGCTCCGGCGAGATGTCGAGCGTGAGGGAGAGAGAGCTGAGATGGGAGAGACGAAGTCGAGAAACGAGGGGAGAAGTGAGACGGCCCTGTTCTCTCTGGGATTGCGTGCACGCATAAGGAGGAGAAGACGCAACTAGGGTTGCGTTCTGAACTGCGCGCGTTGGGCCTGGTCTCACGTCTGTGAGCTGGGCCCGAGTCCAGCCCAAGCCCAGCCCAGTTCAAAGGCTCTAATCCTTTTTTTTAAAAAATAAAACCTGTTGCAGAGCTCTACCCCCACGTTTCTGATTTCACAAAATTGCCCCTTTGTAAAAGTGAGGTTTTACACTATTCTTCATCATCTCATCATCCTAAAGGTAAGTAAACTCTCACAATCTCATTTCAATTCATTTCAAGTTGTGGGTTTTGCTAGAACTAGATGGGTTGTTGCTTCCACGGTTGTTAGATGATGCTTTTTGTTGAAGAATAGTGAAGTTTTGGTTGGTTTTCTTTAGATTGTTGATGTTTGGAGGAAACCCATTGTGGGTGTTGAAGTTTGGATGACTGTTTTTGAGGTTTGTTGATGGTAAAAATGGTGTTTTTGAAGTAGATTTCCGTAGAAACGAAGTTGGGGAAGAAGGGGCTTGAGCCTGCCCAGATTTCGCACGGAAAGGGCTCGATGTCGGCGCTCTGAGCGACACGGAACGGTTCCCAGACCGGCCCTCTGAGTGACACGGTCCGGATCCCAGACCGACCCTCTGAGGGGCACGGTCCGGGCCTCTGAGGGGCACGATCCAGGCCTGGTTCCGAGCCTCCGAGGGGCACGGTCCGGGTCTGGTTCCGGGCCTCTGAGGGGCACGGTCGGGGCCGATTTCCAGATCTGTGGGCTGCCCGAATTGGGCCTAGTTTGGGCCTAATTTACCTTTTGGCCCAAGTGTTTGTAATTAGGGTTAAGTTAGGTATTTCACTTTAAAATCGGCGTTGTTTGTTTATTAATTATAGTATTAATTTGTGATCCAAGACCTTGAACCCGAACTTGATGGAGGAGGAGGCCCTTGGACCGCGTGAGATGACGAGGAGGAAGCTAGCCAGGTCGTCAGCTGCTAGGTTTGGATTGCTTTCGAGGTAGGGAAGAGTAGTAAACTCCACTCTTAAATTAAAGAATGCTAATAGTATGCCTATAGGAAAATAATAATCAGACGAGTCTAGTTTGCATATAGGATGTGATTCACTAGAATAACCGCTTTCAATTATGGGAATAGCCGTGCTGGTAGAATGGTCATGTCGAGCCTTAGGATTGACTGTTGTTTGTACTTGATTATGGTCTTTAGTCCTTGAACGTCGATGCATATTATCTTCTTGGTTGCTTTAAGAGTCATAACATGCTATATGAAGGTGATACGAATGTTTGTTCTTGATATGATTGATCGATTGAATGTGATGAATGTGACTTGAATTGTTGTCTTGTGTTATGATCGGGTGAGTGATAGACCGATGTGATATGCTCAGTAAGTTGTGCCGGTAAGTTGTTGCTATGTGAGTTTCGTTGTATTATGTTTGTTATGCGATTGTGTGGTTTTGTTTGTGTACCCCGAGGTGTGTTTCGGGAAGATATCTAGGCCAATGTGCGTTTCCGGTACGGTATGTGGTTGTGCACCCCGAGGGGGTAACTCCGGGAAGACATCTAGGCCGATGTGCGTTTCCGGTATGATGTATGTTGTTTACCCCGATGTGCGTTTCCGGGAAGACGTCTAGGTCGATGTGCGTTTCCGGTATGACGTATGGTTGTTTACCCCGAGGGGTACCTCCGGGAAGATGTCTAGGCCGATGTGCGTTTCCGGTATGATATATTATTTGCCTTACCCCGATGTGCGCTTCCGAGAAGATATCTAGACCGAGGGGGTATTCCGGTACGATATATTTATTGAGTTATGCGTGATGATGGAATTGTCTTGAATACTTGTTCTATGCTGGTGTGTTTTGGGATCCGATCAACGTTTGTAGCTGAGACATACTTTCCATTTTCGTATCAAACTTTGTTTTTCCTTACTACTTGGAGTTGAGCCTTTGACTCATACTTATATCTATCGGAGTTGTTATTTGGAACTAATTTCGAAGACTTTATTGTTTAAGTTTACTTTTATCTTTATTTTGTAATTGTTATTTTAGTTCACGTCTCGATTCCGGTCAAAATCGGATTTGGGGCGTGACAACTATGGAGAATTTTAATCTTCTTTCTTTCTAATTTTCAACTAGAGCTTTAAACTCATTGAATTTATCAGAGGCTTCAGCTTTAGTTCTCAAAAGATACACATAGGTAAAACGAGAAAATTCATCTATTGAAGTAATGAAATATCGTTTTCCTCCGCTAGATAAAACACCAATAAATCCATAAATGTCGGTATGAATTAATTGTAAAAGCTCAGAATTTCGCTCAACTCTGGTAAAAGGCTTCTTGGTCATTTTAGCTTGAACACGTATTTCAGGAAAAGCACAACAACATGAAATGTAACAATGTTTAGAAATATATTTCAATATACGAAAATTAATATGTGCTAATCTAGAATGCTAAACAAAAGTGAAGACTCAATAAAATAAGCAAACACATTATTTATTTCATTAATACTTAGCTTAAACATGTCATCAGAAGTGTACCATTTTCTTATGTACATACCATTCTTGGTAATAATAACTTTGCCAGATTCTAATACAATCTTTAGGCCTTTCTTAACAAGTAAGGTGGCTGATACAAGATTCTTCCTTAATTCTGGAACATGAAACACATTGATCAAAGTCAACTTCTTTCTTGAAGTGAAGTTCATATCCACCGTTTCTTTTCCTTTCACCCTTGCTTTTATATGATTTTCATCGGAACTTCTTCGTTTTCAATCATTGGTTCATATGTCTTGAACATAGCTTGTTGTTACAAACATGAATTGAGGCTCCTGAAGTGCCAACATAAAGGGTTTTTTATCATTGCTATGCGGTAACATGGATTTTTTAACCTCTATAGGCAAAAAAAATAAGCTTGCCCCCTTTTCGTATGAGATCTCTTGGAAATGAGTACCATTCATTGAAGCAACTTCTGAGATGGCTCTAAAAAAATTGAATATTGAAGATGACACTACTCTGAAAAATTGCAATTCAGGGTATCAATCAATGTGCTTTTCTCAGTGGCAGCAAGGATGTCTTGGATGAGAACACCACAATGAAACTTTTAGAAAGGTAAAGGTGTCCTGCGAGATGATTTGGTGTGTGGTTCTTGCTACACATCTGAGAGATGATTTCTCAGAAGTGGTGAAGAGATGGATTTCTGAGATAGAGAAGATTACTGAGAGATTGGTACTCTCTTATCATTGTTGTAGTTCAAATTCTAAATGTATTTGTTTGTGGCATTGACTTGGCATGGTTGAACAAAATCAGTCTTTTTAGAGCTTGAAGCGCTAATATATGTCTTCTCCATTTTGTTAGGAATATGATTGTTTTCCCTTTTTTACTTATTTATTATTAACGTGCTCTGTAGTTTTGTTGGAAACATAATGTCCAACAATTAGACTGTAGTTTCAGATAAAGGTTGAAGAATTGTGATGTTTTTTCCTAGATGTTAACTTCAGTACTCTCCATTTCTTGCTCAGGTTACAAAATAAGTTTCATATATACTTCTCGCACATGATAACATAACTTTAGTACAATGATCATTCGATAGTTGGCTCTCATACTGATGTGATGCGTCTTGCTGGTAATTTCATTTTAATGGCAATGGAAATATTTTATTTTATGGTTCAATGTGTGTCCAATAATAGTGAGCTAAACCTACTACAAAATTGTTCAGCCAAATCAGATTTCTATTTAATAAGATGGTCTATGATCTTCACTCTGGATTTGTTTTTTGAAATGCCACATACGAGAAGAGTGTTGAGAGTTGTTGTGAGGGGTTAGATATTTTACATAATAGTTGGGTGTTTTATTATCAAACACCGCGTATCACATGGTGCTCTACCTATTACATAAAATCGTACATCGTATTTTCCACTTTCGACTGTAACCACCCACTCAACGCTACTCTCGTGGAGCTTCCCAACACATTTTTACACCGTGCATCGCGCGGTGCCCACACCTAGTTAGTACTACTAAAATAAAAAAAGTTGTGAGTCTAAAAGACTGTTTCAGTTTTTCTCTCCTAAAAACTTAGTTTTCCATTTCTCCTTCTCTTCATTGTCGCCGACTACTATGGGCAAGCATCCACACCCTTCTCCCCCTCTCCTTTCATTCAAGAGTCTCTGGTGACTCTCTGGAATTATCTGGAACCCACAGCCCCCCCCCCCCCTACAACCACACCGCCCTCCTTCCTCTTCGTCTGATTTTCCACCTCCGCCACTGATCCCCTCACCAGACGGTACTACTGCACCTCCCCGATCATGGAATCTGGTCGAGCCCCAAACCCCGGCATGATTGGCTCTCCGATTACCACTTGCAGAAGCAAGGACCTTCATCTCGAGGCCTACTGGTTCCGGTATTGTTGCACCACGACCGGACGTTTTGATCTTAGGGTCTCCTCAACCTCTATTGGACCGATCTAGAGTCATGGCCATGAGGACCCCCCGTCAACCAATCCCCGATTGGGAGAATGAAGAAGAAATGCTTGAAGTACCTGTTGAGGCTGTACCGGCAGTAGTAGATGGCCAGTACCGATTCTCATTGGATGGTAGGGTTGCGAGAAACGCAGCCCACAAAATCACCGCCCTATGTGGGGTTATGCTCCGGAACTGGAGGATTCATGGGCTAGCGGTGAAGTGTCTCAGTAAGAAAGTGGTGGCTTTTCATTTCCCCACGAGGGCAATGATGGAGTCCATACGTCATCGGGGACCGTGGGGGTTTTGGGGGCTTTCCTCTTCTCCTGGTACCCCTCCAATCATGCATGCAACCAAGCTCGACATCGTTTAGCCTAATGAAGGTTGGGGTGCGAGCCACAAGTATCCCCGACGACGCTCGGAATGCCCAAATTCAAGCCCTTCTTGCAACGAAACTGGGAACGAAGGTACTCTCTACCCCTATCCCAAAACTTTGATTGTTGGACGTTTTATTTTGCTGCGTGTCAGCATTAAGGTGGACAACCACTTTGGTGACGGATTCAGCTTCGATTCCCGGGACAGTCTCCATCTTCCATGGTGGAATTACAATACGAACACTTACCGGGATTTTATACCCGGTGTGGGCGTTTAACCCACCGGATTGAGACATGCGTGGCTCGTCTGCCGGGGTGGGAAGGGAGGAGGTCAGGTAGGATCATTCCATCCGGGCCTAGATGGGATTAAATGTAGATCGGCTTCTCAAGATGGAGTGGAGGGGTCCCCCACCTCGTCGGGAGGCCTCGGTGGACGACCTCCTCACTTCTCTCACCCTTGACCCGATCCGAGACTTTTTAGGTAGAAGTGGTACAGGACCCCCTCGGGTCCCCTTGTCACCACCCTCGGGATTCCCAACTCTTGGAACACAGAAGGAGGCTCGATTTGAGCCCAGTGATTTGGCTAAGGATGCCCTGGACTGGGCAATTTCGAAAAGGTAGGAGGATCACTCGACACCATTAACCAGATCCCCGGGAATCACAAAGCTCGGTGATTTTGCTAACATGTCGGAGGATGGGGATCGTCTCTTGCCTGATTCCATTCTGTGAGTTATATGATCTCAAGTGTCATATAATGAATGGTAAATTGACAGTTTTTCGTCTCAAATATTTGACCTCTATATACATTTTATAAGGAACAATTACAAGGATACAATGATAATGTTCCTTATAAAATGTATAGAGGTCAAATAATTAAGAAAAAAACGCAATTTTACCATCCATTATATGACACTTGAGGTCATATGACTAACGGAATGGAATATTCCGTCTATTTTTATTAACAAAATTGCGTGACCAATACTTAAGGTAGTGCATTTGTCATTTTGAAACGTTAGGTAATGTAGTGTTCGTGACCAATACTTAAGAATAAATTTCGATATTTAACCCTAACATAAATACATATATACAAACAGTTTGACACACAAGACAACAAACTCTCGACTCGCTAGACATTCTCCATGAAACGCAATACAATGCACAACAACAAGTGCATATATAAACATACACTAAATATAGTTTATTTGTTCAGACTAAATCGAACTCAAGACCTCTTACATAAAAGTTTAAACCTTAACCGTTTGAGATGTCACTTTGAAGTAATGAAGAGTTATTTGAAAGTAAACAATTTACCTAAATAACTATTTACAACTGTCTTGTTTTTTTCTCACATGAAACAAGATATGTATCCTTTTTGCATGATAAGTTTTTACTGCATAATAACTCACAAACTGATGTGATCCCATCTACGAAAATTCAAGCTGAGCAAGCAAAAATTATAATTTATAAAACAATAACAAAAGTATAAACGACAATGAGACGCCCAATTCAATGCACTTTTCAAGGGCCAGTCGACTCATAAGCACAAAATTTAATAACGATGCAAATAAACAATATAACCGTACTAATTGTAACGAGGATGTGATGATCCACCAGTCTAGTTAACACTGACAATGTTTTTGCTGCTGTTACAACCCCAGAATCTGCTCCCATTTCTATGTATGTGACACATTTATTTATATATTTGTTCATACCTAATAGATGCATTCACATGTTAACTAGCCTCTTCCTCATCCACCAACATATGTACTGTACACCATTTTCATTCGTATTTTTGAAATAACACTTTTTTCTTCAATTCTTTTTATCATTTTTTTTTGAGAAGAACAAGTGCATTATTACTGGAAATTGAAATAGGATGATGAGCACCTAACTGTACCCACCGTACAATATAGAAATCAACTACAGAACATAAAGCAATAACAGAAATATAAAAGTTGCTCGATGTATAGGGGCGGTTGAAGGGGGAATCTGCGGTAGCATCCAGGCAATCCATGAATACCGATACAGCATACTTCTACCAAATGGCACTTGGCGAGTAAGCCGAGTGAAAGGGGAATACTGGTGGACCGCCATCTCCCCCGGTGAGTCAACGTGCGTCGTCCTCCCTTGACTGATAATGTTAGGGCTCCTGAACGCGGGATTGCTGACACCGGACTAGTAGGGGAGACAAATGTTGATTGTAGATGGTACCCTCACCATCTATCAGCCAGGAAGGGGTTACAGTTGACCACCCCCTTCCTGGGCCTCCTCAGACTCATTTCTGGAGGCGGGGGTGCTTGCGCCCCGCCCCCCCCCCCCCCCCCCCCCCCCCGCCGCTGCTGCATTTGAACCTCCATCTGATGTCGTTGAATCTCCATCTGACGCCGTCGAGCCTCCACCCGCGCCATACCGGGCACGAGAGGCCCAGTCACCACGGCCCACATCGCCACAACCCGCCCTACGCTCGTCCAGTAACAACCTAGTATCCCGGCCCGGTCCATCAAATTGCCGGCCTAGACCCAGCTCAGGAGCCCTAGGGTTCTCCCGCGCCATACCCTTCTCCTTGCTTCTCCTCCACGCTATCGCCGCCGGCGACTCAACCGGCTTCCCGTCCGTATCCGAAGACACGATCACCGGCTCCGATCCCGTCGCCCCCGCCATGAGGTTCTCCGTCTCCACCTGCACGCGCAACACCTCCTCCTCGGTGACGTCGTCCCAGGCATCGATCCCCCACCGAGAAGCCGCTGTGAATCCGAGGTCCCTTGTACGGGCCAACGCGGACAGACGCGAGCCTCCGATCAGCCCCGGGACTTTCCCTGGCCTCCGATGGCGTGGCCTATGGCTCACGCCCGAGAACTTCCACTCGAAGCCTCGTGGATTCACCGGCAGAATCCCTTGACTTTATCGATCCTCTTTCCGCAGCAAACCTCCATTGGAGATCGGTGCCATATGGACAGGAGATTGGCATATTGCCCGAGACAACGAGATAGGATACATCGGAGGAGAAGCACCAGGCGATCTTACTCCCACCCTACGTATTGGTGTAAGTACATACTGGAATGTGTACGCCACTTTTGCAAGGCCGTTGTTGAGGTATTCGGGGATGAGTATGAGCGTAAACCCAAACCAGTATCTTGACCTCATAAAATCCAGCAATAAACGTTTAGTTCAAAATAGAGGGTACGTCTCTAGACCAGACTAGCCTAAGACCCTCACTAGCTCCCTAGCTCCGAGAATCCCGCTAGACCACATCCCGCTCAAAACCTGTAAAACAATAAAGTAAAGGGGTGAACTTTCGCTCAGTAGGAAAAGTAGTTAAGGTGATAAGGATCCGCTCACCACCACGAGTAACCGTCCAATTAGGGCATACTACCAAAGCACAACACTAAAGACACTCATGGAGAGCCCATAACCACAAACACACTTACATGACCACTATCATCCTATACTCACATCACTTATCCGCTCATTAAACATACAATACTCAGTCAAACAATCACACGTCCCGTACCGCAGTCCCTGAACTCCGCCGGCTGTACACAGCCCGACTCTATCATATCATACTGGAACACACAGTATCGGCCTAGATATCTTCTCGGAACCGCATCGGGGCACAGTCTCAATACACCATACCGGAACACACATCATTGGCCTAGATGCCTTCCCGGGAATCCGTCGGGGCAAAATCACAATAATGATCATGTAACCGTCGGCCTAGATACTCTACACCGGCATACCCCCTAGATGTAGGTATCGTACCAGAACCACACCCCGGGGGACCGCGCATACGTGAGACCATACCGTCGGCCTAGATACCACCCTACACCGGCGTACCCCCTCGGTGTAGGTACCATACCGGAATACAACTCCTCTTGGAACAAGCATCAAGAAAGTCTCACGCATCACAATGCCATAGTTCAACCACGGTATACCAACCGAGTCAACTCACCACAACACATCACATCGGTCTATCAATCACCCGATCATATCACAACCATTGGTTCACGTCATACCAAGCATGACACACTTGCCCAAAACATAATAACACGTTCACCGAGCATATCATAACATGATTCTAAATCTAACAAGGGATGAACCACACATCAAGCATCACAATCATAGATCATGGCATCACAATAAAACACACAACCTAAGGGCTCGACTGGCCCGCATGCATTTCTACAGCACGGCAATTCCCAAACTTATGGCTCGACATGGCTCGTAAGTTATCCCTCATTTAACTTATTCTTCACATCCTAACATGCAATTCTAACAATTAATTCAAGTATTCGCAACCTATATGCATACTAGTAACTTTCCGCAATTAAACCGGTATTCGGTACTTTCCCTACCTCGATCGCTTTCCAAACGCTTAGTCACTTCACGAGGTCCAAAGGTCTCCTCCTCCGAGCTCGGGTCCAAAGTCTAGCATCACAAATTTTAATACAAGAATCAAGAGTGATTCTCTTGGTTTAACGAGGGTAACATTCCCAATTAATCCCAAAAGAGCTCGGTTATAGATAACCGTCCCAATTACTCGAAATCCAACAAAATGGGCCCAAAAGGCCCAACTCTGGTCTACCACGGTTCGGGTCACGGACGCGTGGTATGCACCGTCACGGTTCTCCTCACGGAGTCGTGACTGGCGCCGTCACGGTCTCCCTCACGGATCCGTGACGTCCTCCGTCACGGTCCCCGTCACGGATCCGTGACGGGTCTGGACAGTTTCGTCCTTCTTCTTCCTCCAGCTCCGATTTCACGAAAATAAACTCCAAAACCTCCATTTTTGACCTTCCCAACCTCCAAATCAGTCCTAAAAACGTCTCTACTTCAAAACCAATGATGGGTCTTCATCAAAATCACAACAATCCAATTAAAACCCATCATCTAACACCCTTTTCTCTCCATAAATCATCATCTAACACCAAAACCTCAAAACCCAACCACATTCATGTCTTCTTCCTCAATACCCATGAACTAAAATCAACCAAAACGAAAAAGGATTAGAGATTTACCTTAAGGGTAGAGAGGGAATGAAGAAAATGATGGTTTTGAGAAGTTTTGGGGTAGAAATGAGCTAAAGCTTCCACTTTTCCTCTTACTTCTTCTTCAAGCTTCCATGAGAGCTCTTCCTTTGCTCTCTCTCTCCAAATTTCGGTCAGCACTAAATTATGGCTGAAATGTGTCCCAAATGAGGGCTTTAACCTACTCTTAAATTGTCTAAAATGCCCCCTTGCTTCTTTGTCTTTCATGCCCAAGATTTTAAGGGTATAAGGTTCTTTCATACCTTGTTTCTTCTCACCCAAGCCATTATGGACACATGTCCATGTGGGGACCACTTCTAACCCAAATAAATCCAGCTCAAGTAAATTAATTAGTTTTAGTCCTTAATTAAGCGAAGTTTGACCCGAGTTTGACGTTTTCGTAAAATCATCCATTTGAAAGGAAACGGCCCAATTAAGCTAACCGTAACGACGACTAAGCTTTTTGGGCCCCGAAAGGTCCCGAATGACTCTCGGAGTCAACGGTTGACTTTTCTGGCAAAAAGTCAACTTTTGCCAGAATTCACCGGGATCGACCGGGGGCGGTTCTTACAGTTTGGTAAAGTCCAAGAAGGTGCTCAGAAAGATATTGAACGGGGTTTCAGAGTCCTCCAAGCCCGGTGACACATTATTTACCGCCCCATTCGTGTTTGGAGCACGTATACTTAGTTGATATCATGCACACTTGTGTCATTCTACACAACATGGTTGTAGAGGACGAGTGCGACCGGTACGAAGCAGGAGATGACGAGTTGTTGTTCGATCCCCCTCTAGAAATGCCAGATTAGACACCACCTCAACAATGGCACCAAGGAGGACCCCCGGCCTACCAAGACCGCTTGGATATGCTCGGACTCAGTGTCACAAATGATCGGATGCACCATCAAACGACAAGTGAATCTTATTAAGCACATATGGGTCGATTTGGAGTGTATTACCATTCCGACGACGAGTAATGAAATCTTTTATATGCAACACTTGTGTACTTGATGATATTATTTGGAATAAATAAAAATATAACTTTCAATTTATGTTATTATTAATTAATATTTTCAAATTTATTTCAATTTTGTATAACATTTACTGTTTTAAATCTGATTTAATAAAACCAACAAAATATCAATTAAGCATTCACTCATAATCTAATTATCTATCATGTTCTTATCATTGTATATCACAGTTAAATCCGAAGTTAAGAACTATTATTTTGTACAATCAACACATACGATTTTCTTATTATACATGATGTGATTAGAGAGTATAAGTTATGTGCTGCATATGTTATAAAATGGGTTGATATATGAACTAGATCGACTTGATTAAAGACATTTATATCAAACATAATTAATTAATTACTAGAAACATTTTTGGCTTGGACTTATTACTTGTGAACTGATTTACGAATTAGGGTTCTCGAAGAAAAGAGTCATGCAATTTGCCGACGAGTTTAAGATCAAATAGAATTGAAGTGAAAGAGGAGAGGTGTCTTTATTGGAATGAAAAAAAACGAAAGCGTGGGACCGAGAAGAGGTGACGAGGGGAGGAGGAACAATTAGGTCGCTCTATTTTTCAATCAACTTGATAGAACTTTTGTTTCTATGTAAACCTATAACTAAACTTAATTATCTATAGATTTCAGATCCAATAATGTACCTCTTAAATAAACATGTCCAATAATAATGTATAATCAACTAAAAAGCATATATATAGTGTTTGGATTTTAAGGTGAAAACGCGTAGAATTCTGGAATCATGATAGACTGAAAAATAGAGTTTGTATAATAATAACCTGAATCACACAGTTTTAAGGGAATCACAGATATATTCTCTACGAGCACATTCAGTCACTCTCATGTGCATTTTGTCATATTAATATATATATCTGGTGTTACTGTTGGGCACAACTTGGCGTATACTATTGAGTTTCTCCTTTGCTTCATGTTAAAATATTTATTTTGGAAAAAATAGCAATTAAAGGCCTTTAAAAAGGCAAGAAAGAATATAGATTTGGTCCAAAAGCAAAGGCACAATCTCTAGAGTAGAGGTCATGGCATTATTAGAAGCTATGTTGTTTCATCAACAAGAAGAAGACTTGCAGTTGAGCTATGGCAAGGATCTCTACGCCCTATTAGCCGCCACTGCCACCGCAACGGCTACATGTTTTGATAATCATCAAGATCAAGATCAAGATCATGTTCACAAATATCTTGATGTATCATCATGTGGTGGTCTATATGGGAGCTCCTCTCCTGAAAACTACAACCATGGCTTCTTAGCCGCCGCCATGGGCCGTCCTGATCCGGCCACTGGGTTGGGACGGCGGAAGAGGAGAAGGACGAAAAGCTCGAAGAACAAGGAGGAGTTGGAGACTCAGAGGATGACACACATTACTGTTGAGAGAAATAGGAGGAAACAGATGAATCAATACCTCGCTGCTCTCCGATCCATGATGCCTCCTTCTTATGCCCAAAGGGTGATTCTCCATTTACTTTATTTTATTTAAATACAAATGATTTGAGTTTTAATCTGATCATCAACTCAACTAAAATCTCGAATTGACGATTGATTGAAGAACTAATGATAGTTATATTTTAACATTAATGTTATAGGGCGACCAAGGATCAATAGTAGGAGGAGCTATTAACTATGTGAAGGAGCTAGAGCATCTCCTCCAAACCCTTGAAGCCCAGAAACACAACAATAACAATAACAATAGCAAGCAACAATCCCATGGTCACATCTTCTCCGACTTCTTCGCCTTCCCTCAGTACTCAACTACTCATCGTGGTGGGTCGTCGGCGGCGGACGTGGAGGTGACAATGGTGGAAGGGCATGCGAACGTGAAGGTGCAATCAAGAAGGCGGCCAAAACAGCTCCTGAAGATGGTGCTCGCTCTTCACTCTCTCCGCCTCACTGTCCTTCACCTTAGCGTCACCACTCATCATCTCCATGCCCTCTACTCATTCAGTCTCAAGGTTGAAGAAGATTGTGAGCTGTCTTCAGTTAATGACATTGCAGCTGCTGTGCACCAGATGGTGGCGAGGATCCACCAGGCGGCGGAGGAGGAGCCTAGTTAATTTTTACTATTGTGTAGGCAGTGACGTGTTATGATCTGATTGGCTGATGCGCTGTAATTGAATAACATTTGGGCCCATAAAGATTGTGGGCCATATTTGATTGATTAGAACCAGGCCCAGAAAGTCAAGACCTCTTGCGTTATTATTCAGTCACCTTTCGCTTTTCGTATTGCATTAGCGGTTCTAACCAGAGATTTCCATATATGGAAACTAAATCGTGCTGAGGTCACTCAACTTGTGATCCAATCAAGACATGCCACGTTCTGTCAAGTTGATTAAGTTCCACTTATGTCTGCCTATTTTGAGGAAATGAAAACTAATTGATCCAACAGATTAATCTACAAATGTGGGCTCATACGTAAATGCTGTAACCTTATCCTATGCAATGCATCATTGATGAGTCACTCACACATGCATGTCGATATTATTTATATCAGTTCATTATTTAATAAGCATTTTGTGTTATGCGAGTAGTGTTAGAATATAAATATTTGATCTAATAATTGGATCAAACTTAAATTCAAAAAGGAAATGAATGGAAATATTCTTCTGGTGGGTGATGATGATATTCAGCAGTAGCTTGTTTTCATGGAAAATATGATTCTTGATTTGAATAGAAAGGGTAGGTAGCTCTGGCTCTTGAGGAAGACCTAAAAAAAAGAGGAAATGATGTGACAATTGTGTTACTGTTTTGGACGTACGATAACCTGAGAAAAAGGGTTATATCAGTGGAGATTCTGTCTTCACAAACAAGCAAGAGGGAGAGACAAAGGCTCAAAAGGAGGGTGGGGATTCCCAAGTGCAATAACACTCTTACCTGAAATCTTCACTTCACTGTCACCAGTCACCACCCAGATCTTTAAAGAGCTTCTTATTAATCCTACTGAAAAGCAACACGTACTGTATACAATGGGAGTGTCATGAATGACAGAGGCTGAATATGAGTGTTAGACTATCTATCGTGGACGTTGATTTTCATCCAAAGTATCGTTGATTCGGTTAAAAAGTGAAGAAAAGATGGTGTTATCATTCATTTCTCAATGGTCGACAAATACTTCAACGTCGATTCCTCTTTCTCCCTCTATCTTTTCTCTCTCTCCTTCTTCAACAATTCTTCTCCTACCATCTGTTTATTTTCATTAGAAACGATTCTCTGAATCTGACTTTCATTGTAAGTGAACATTGAATCCGACTCTAAATTTACCCTGATCGACGGTACCAAAATTGACCCCATTGTGGATGGTCTTATGAAAGTCACGAATAACTGAGGGTTGTAGATGAGTAATTTAAGAGTGTATTTCGTGCATGTTTTGCAATCTCGATTGCTTTGTTTTTTTATCTGTGATGTTTTATAAAACTTCACTTTGAAAATGAAGGTATGGAGGTGTTGAAAATCAAACGATCCAACAAAAAAGAATAGACATGGTAACTTAATCCACTTAATATAAATCAACAGGGCCTAATCGCCATACCTAAACAGCGTTAACAAAAACCCACGGAAAAAAACCCAAGCTTTAGCCCAGCGCAATCTAAACTATTCTAAACTGTCTACGTTACTGCACCACCAACAACAACCGGGTAACGCCTGCCTGAATCCGTCATACGTCGCCATCCACGCTCCACTACTTCGCATTGGCGACAACCTCACCTAAACACTTCAGCCTCCAACCAACACCAGGATTAAGGATCAATGACCTACACCAAGAAATGAATCCAAAAAAATTGCTCGGTCCATACTACCTTACCGACAACAGCGGCCGGCCAACACCTAGAGATAAGGACTACCATCTCAACCGAGCAAAAGAACACCCAAATATGATAGAGAAAGAGGAATCAAGGATCAGATATGAAAAGGGCCGAACAATTGTCATGTTGAGTGACATGAACGATTTATGTGTGATTACTTAAGGTATGGTCCAAACAATCCCAAAATGTTTAGGCATCATTTTCAGATGAGCCAATCTTTGTTCACTTAAACTATGGAAGCGGTTGTGGGGCACAACGACTACTTTGTATAGAAGGATGATGCTTTTGGCCGACCTGGATTGTCTACACATAAAAAATACACGATCATAATAGGAACGCTAGCTTACAGGTGATTCGCTTATTCGTTGGACGAAACTCTGCGAATGAGTGTGACCACCATACTGGAATACGTGAAATGGTTTTGCAAGGCTATGGTCCAAGTGTTTGTGGATGAGTATAGGAGGGCACTGAATACGGATGACATGGCTATGGGCTACGGGCGAGGACTCCCGAGCATGAATATTGTGTCTTGACTACATGTATTAAGAGTGGAAGAATTTTCTAACGACATGGAAATGAAACATTTGGACTGAGAGATAATACGAATTGGACAATAATAATGCTAAAAATGGGTGGCGTCTCATAATTTATGAATTTGACATGCTTATTTTGGTACGAATGATTTGAAAAATGACATCAATGTGCTGAACGACAATCACCTATTTGACGAAGCTTTTTTCAGTCGTGAATGTACCTTACACTTTGAAATCAATGATATGTGTTATAACCGACTTTATTACTTGGTTAACAACATTTACACAAATTGATTTTGATTAGAATCGTCGAGGATCGGACCCTCCTAATATTGGCACCAATGTCAGTGTATTCTAGCTACATGACAATGAAATGCATTTCTTTTTCAGTAGACCATAACGCGAGATGCTAGACGGAGAAAACATTTATTGTAGAAAAGGAGGAGAAAATTGAGAAGAGGTGTGGAGGAAATGGAGAATGGATGAGTTCTTTTATAGGGAGGGAGAATGTCAGTCACAACATGGTTATAACATGTTAAATCATCGATGATTCACTCATAGTTGTTGTTGGTCATAGATTATATAAAGATATAAGAGTTGGATGAGAGGTTTGAATACGAATGGAGTATGATAGTGAATGTATGAAAAAATAGGGTCGGTTTAGGAATTTGTTAGGGGACACATGTCTTTGTTTCATAAGGCAAACGACTAGGCTTTGGGGAAAGTCAAAAGGGCTTGCTGTTGAGCAGGGGCGGAACCAAGATTTTTTTTAGGATTGGCCATAGTCATTGACTCAAAAAAATATATTTAGGGGAAGCAAATTAACCTCTTATCCTTCGTGATGAATGTCACGCCCCAATTTCAGTAAAACCGAACTAGGGACGCGAACATTTAAAATAATAAAACCGTTTGAAACCTGTTTTGAATAAACACTTTAAAATCACCAATTGTTTAACAAAATAATATTTACAACTTAAAATACGTCCCAACACATGGAAAAAAGTACAAGGTATCCGTCACTAGACTCAAAAGACAAAAACCCGGACTCCGCTCCTAGCTCCACAAGCTTCGAGAGCTCACCTAGTCCGTCCTGTGATCAGTACCTGTAGGAAAAGCAGCTAGGGGTGAGCGTTCGCTCACCACCACAGATAACAGACTGACTACGGCATAATTAGCAGACAATGCCGGTAACACCAACACCCAACTCAACACTCGGGATCACTATCCCCAACTCAAGTACTCCGACTGACACACCCCCACATTTACCTTCCTCAAACGACTCAACACTCAAACACGTAAAGTAGACCCGACACGACGATTGACAACCTCTTCCAAAGCCTCAAAAGACCATCACGCAACACCCAAGACCACAAAGGATCGCACACCAAACAAGATCACAAAGGATCGCATACCAGCTGCTCAATAACCTCCCCCACTCACGCAGACACGGATCAGGCTAGCCAAAGAATGCTTACAACCTGTTGATACTCAAACTCAGATCAGGCCAGCCAAAGAATGCTTGCAACCTGTTGGTACTCAAACTGTGTCAGGCCAGCCAAAGAATGCTTGCAACCTGTTGATACTCAAACTGTGTCAGGCCAGCCAAAGAATGCTTGCAACCCGTTGATACTCAAACTTGGTCAGGCCAGCCAAAGAATGCTTGCAACCTACCGAGATCCGCAATCACAATCACAATCACAATCACAATCACAAGCACGTTCAACAACCAGTAACAACACAGGTTCAACACTCACAGGCACTCATGGCCACCAAGACACCAACAGTAAAACTCGGATTCAACAGCCCCATAGGCACTCACGGCCTCCCAAGACACACCAACAGTAACTCACGGGCTCAACAACCCCACGGCCACTCACGGCCTCCCAAAACTACCAATAGTCACTCACGGGCTCGACAACCCCACAGGCACTCACGACATCCCAAGACACACAAACAGTAACTCACGGGCTCAACAACCCTACAGGCACTCACGGCCTCCCAAGACACACCGCCAATAAAGAAACGGGTTCAACAACCCCACGGGCACTCACGGCCTCCCAAAACCCCAAAGGTAAAGACACGGGTTCAACAACCCCACGGGCACTCATGGCCACCCAAAAAACCAAAGGTAAAGACACGGGTTCAACAACCCCACGGGCACTCATGGCCACCCAAAACACCAAAAATAATAGCACAGACTCTCAAGGCCACCAAAGACATCAACAATAATACACGGGCTCTCAAGGCCACCCAAGACATCGACAATAATACACAAACAACCTCCGGCATAACCAATGCCTCCAACAGTCCTAATATCAACAGTTTCACAAACACCCTCCGGGCATAGTCATATGCCTCCTGTAATTCTAAAAACGCTAAGTTCTCTGCTCCTACGACACTACTAAGTGTCACATGCTTTTCTCATATTCGCTACGTTCCCGTATCATGCATTTTTAATATTCGGTAACCTACTCAACCCACGACACCCCGGTGTCACATGCAATTCTACTGTTAACTCTCCCTAGTCAGGGCCGAGATCCGGCTACTTTTCCCTACCTCTTGCGTGTTCTCCCAAAAGCCGACCAACGAGCTCCGGTGATGATCTCAGTCACTCACCCAGCTTTCCCTTGCCTCGGTCCGTGGCACGATCTAACAGAACACAATTTAAAGGCACTTAACTCGCAGGAAATAAGCTGAAATTTAATGAACTTAACGCCCAAACGTAACCCCGACAATGTCGATCATTCCCAAACTTCCCAATTACTCGACATTGTCGATAAAGGACTCGTAAAGGCCCGATTCGCCCGACATGGCGAATCTGCCCGGGTTTTGTAAATGGCCTTCCGGGGCTCCAAAAATTCCCGTTTTCGTTTCTACGGTCTTAGGATAATTCAAGGAACCCAAAGCACTTGACGGAATCGAATTCCGACTTCCGAGTCAATTTATTAACGTTTAAAGTTTCCAAAACCCGTTAATTACAACTTTTCCCATTTAATTCCAAATTTCGATTCGGTTATGGATAAATGGTCCGGGGAACGTTTTAAACCTCCCGAACACTAAACCCGAGCACCCAAGCACGTGGGCCCCACACGGCCATAATGGGAAAAATTCTCTTTTTTCCCCAAAACGTTCCTAACAAACCCCAAACCTCAACCATTCATCTTTAAACCAATCTTAAACAAAACTCAACCTTAATAAAACCGTTTAAGCTCAAACCCTAAAATTCAAACGTGCCAAAATGAGAAAAGATTGGGTTCTCACCGTAGGGAATGACGAGGAGAGTTCAAATCTTCAATCGTTGAGTCGATCGGTCGGTCGGATCGTCGGGAAATCACCAAAAACCCAACCTTCTTCTTCCTTTCTCTCCTTCCCTTTCTCTCTCTTCTTTTCTCTCTCTTCCCTCTCCTAAATTCTGAAATTGCCGAACATCTCACTCTCTTCCCCTTTTGTTTTGTTTTAAAAAAACAAACCACACATCAAAATGACAAAAGTACCCTTTCTTCTTCTTGTTTTTGATTTTTAAGTCAAAGGGTAATGTGGTACTTTCAACTCTCTTCCACAACTATCTTGACATGTGTCAAGTGGGTCCCACACCTTTTGGAAAATATCTTCTAGATATTTTTAAGTCAGATTCGCGAAATTCGGCTGTTTCGGGACCCGAACGGGCACTTTTTCCCAAAAATTATGAAACTTCACGGGGTACAAGGAAACGGCTCAACTAAGACCGCTGCGACGACGGATAAGCTTTTTGGATCCAAAACGGTCCTCGAATGGACCAAAACGTCGCTCGGTTGACTTTTCCAACGAAAAGTCAACTTTTCCCAAATTGATCAGAAAGTTGCCCTGAGTCCCCTGGAACTCATTTTGGTCGATAACGGGGTCAACTTAAGTCCGGTATGACACTCGGGGTCATTTTAGGTTCACTTAACTGTCAGTCTTAAAAAATTTTAAATTTTCCTGTTTTTCGCAGGTTTGACTGGTGTTGACCGGGAGTGGTTATTACAATGAATGTACTCATCTGTGATGTTTTTTTTGGTGTGAGACCACTCAAATGTAATGGGAAAGTTGATTATTTATGCTTCAAAACATACCATATTGTTTTAATATGTCTCTATAGTTTAAAATTGGGAATATATGCTTTTTATAAGTTTTAAGTCAAAAATACCCCTATTTTCATTTATCAAACGACCTAACTATAATTATTTACTTCTGAGCATGTTTTTTGTTGTTGTGTATTTTGGTGTGTTGTTTAGCGGGATGTGAACTTCTTCCAAATTGCTTCTCTCCTCAGCATAAATTCTTGTTTATAACCTCCAACTAAACATGGTCAGTAAGATCATGTGGACTCTGAATGTTCATGTGGACTCTGTAACATTCAAGATCCATCGAATTCCATTTCTGTTTTTTCTGACCAAATACTTCGTTGTTTTTTCTGTCACAAAAAGTCATAATTAAAACTAAATGTTTTATTTAAGAACTTAGTTGTAGTTTCCATACTCCGAACCCGTTTTTCGAATTGGGGTGCTGATTTTTGTAAAAAAAAATAATGGGTCATGCTTTTTTCGTAGTTTCAATTTGGTTTCGTTGTTCAATTTTTCTAATTTTCGTTTTCAGTGAAAAAAACAAAACAAAACGAGCGGTTGAGATCGGTGTTGCGGGAGCAAAGGAACAATCAAATCGCGGCGGTGATTAAGGAGATAGAATTTAAGGCACAAATTGTGATGACGTGGAAGGATCAAGAGATCGTGCAGGCGACGAAGAAGACGATGGAGCTCCAAAGCATGTTGTTGAAGCTCGGGATGGAGAACAAGGCGTGGCGGAGAGTGGCTCGCGAGAATGAGGTTGTCGCGGTTTCACTGAACAACACGCTCGAGCAGAACAAGGAATAAGGCACTACATCACCTCTTCTAGCGATCTGGAGTTTTGCTGCGGTGGAGACAACGATATTCGTCGATGACCAGACGAAAACAAAGATAAACGGGTAAAGCCAGCTGCGGAGACTTCGATTTCCAAGCAAATTCTCTAGGCCAATACAAAAGAAAATATCAGTAGCATAGATTATTAGAAGATATTAGAACAATCTTCTTTTCGCAATTTTGAAAATAATTGAATGTGTAACAAAATAAAAGGGAAAAGCGAAGAAGGTTCACCAGTCATACTGTCTCTTTTGTTTCAAATTGGGGTGTTGAACACGGTTAAAAATTGAGAGCAAGAAGATGAAAGGGAAAGCGAAGAAGAGCTTTTGAAATAAAACAAATTTTGAACGACGTTTAAAGTTTGAAAACTGACACAAGTTGGTTAAGTTTGGTTAAATGAAAATAAGGGTATTTTTGTCTAAAAAGTTACAAAAGGCATATATTTCCAATTTTAAACTATTGGAGCATAGTAAAAAAAATATGATATGTTTTAAGGCATATATTATCAAATTTCCCAATGTAATGGGAAAGTTGAATCATGATGCATGTAATTTTAAAAAAAATAGAGTATATTTTCTCAGAGAAAGCTTACTTACTACCCTAAAATAGTTGAGTTTCATTTCACTCCCTTAACATTAGTTTGTTGCACCTCACTACCCTAACTATGATTTTAGTTTCAGTTTAATACCTGCCGTTAGTTTCTGTCTATTTTCCAACCATTTTTCCATCCAAACACTTAAAAAGTCCGTTACCAAAATCGGTAACCCCTCGCCGGCCAACACCAAACGAGGACCCAAAGGGAAAGACCTGTAGTAATATCGAGCACGAGACAATCCCAAGCCCGGACAGAACTGACACCAAACCCAGCAGAGTATCGCGTTGTCAAGGTCGACCACGGCGATGCTGAGAGCTTCACCAACGAACCAAAGTCAGAAGAGATCTGCAACAATCCCAACAAAGGAAAACATCCCACGAATGGATTTGAAAGCCACCAACTTTTTCCCTTCACCCCAGAAAACAAGAGAAAAATGAAGAGTAGATATGGGCCAATCTTCACCAAAAAGATGGAGAAAGACCTCCCACTCGGATTTGAAACGTCACCATCACACAAGACTGAGAAGAACATTGGATCTGAACACACCAACAGAAGTCACCAAAAGCACCAAAAATGAACACCGAATAATCAAAGAACGATCTAGAGCTACTCTGATCTAGACTTTGAAAGGCCCAGAAATAGGTCCCACTTTAAAACCAGATCACGACGCCAGAGATAAGGAATCCGGCCGGAGCAGAGAAGAATCTGACACCACAACACACCCTCAACACTTCACCCACGAACCCCATCGGATTCAACCTTGAAAATACGGATCGACCTCCGCCGAGGCATCACCGCGGCCGAGAAAGTAGGGTGGGGTGAAAGTCGAACCAACCCAGAAGCCGAGAGCTACCATGAGAGCAGAACGACGAGGGAAGGCTGGAGCAACGAGCCGAGGGAACAACGCCAGGTCTCGCCGACAGCGATGCCGATCATGAGCATAACAACGAATATTCGTGACAAGTGTCATAATTACACCTGCGACAAATGGCCTACAAGTACAACCTACAACCACTGAATCTGCCCTAAGTTGGAGGATGGGTTTAGACGTGTAGTCAGATCACACCTTAGGTTCTCTTAAAGCCCAATACAAGTGCCCTAAGCCGTCACATATTCGATTCATAATCAGATACTTTATCCTTTGGGTTTGTTGGCTAATGCCTATACCCCAAGTTGGGCCTAACAATGAATGGGCTGAGGCCACCAGATATTTATCGGTGTGGGAGATGTGACTGCAATTAAATATGTATAATAAACCGAAGTGTTAGGTGAGGGACATTGCTATGTCGTTTCAGAAGGAGAAGAGTGTAGAGAAGAAAAGAATCGTTGTTACAGTGGCAACTTGAAAAACATGTTGATTGTCTCTACACACACGCAAGAAACGAATTTAACAAAATAATCACCAGAGAGTAATACCAACCCATCCACTTAATTTTATTTATTTATTATATGTTATTTTAGGCAGTTGCTTGCGGTTTTATCCCTCCCATTGCTTCCACGCTTCCAACTGCCCATTTGGATCCCGGCCATGGCTGGTTGGGGCTTTATCAATCATATTCATGGGGATGAGGTCTTGAAATCGGGTGGTTTTCGAAGATGATGGGTTTCGAAGGGGAGGCTCCGGTGAGGATGACCTTTTGAAGGCGTTGAGGCTTTGGCAAACTCAGGCAAGAGAAGCCGAGAAAAGGGCTGCGAGCCTGGCCAAGGAGAAGGATGTTCTGGCCGATGCGTTGGTGCGGGACTCCATGAGCTTGATGGCTCATCGGCAGTGGGTTCGGAGTCAAGAGGTTGGATGAGGCCAAAGGAGATGACTCAGTTGGCGTCACCTGGATGGTGGCTTTGGCGCTTTGTTTCGGAATCGCTGCCTTGAGTTTCACATACTACTCCTACTTGTAAGCAGAGAGACAATGTATAGACTGTAAAGGAAGAGAATGGAGCTTTCATTCCTGAGTATATAGATATATGATATCAACATTTCTATCAATTCCAAACATTATTATATAGTATAGACATGACATTACCATCTGATATAGGTTAGATATGAAAGTGAGTTCTGGCTCTGAGTTGACAGAGCCATGTTTAAGTGATCAGAATCATAACAAGATACAAGAGTTGAAAGTCCCTGTTATTCTAGAAACAGATTCATGAAACAAGTTGCACATACTCTGCAATGATTCATTTCTTTTGTCACCTCTCATCATAACAGTAACCAATTTATGTTCTACAAAATTGTCATACTTTAATAATGAACTAAAATTCACAATCAGTGTCCTATTGTATAGCTGAACAAAGCAATATTTTTACCTTCACCTTTCCAATATCATACCCACTCATTTTCCTAGTAAGTTGGAATAATCTTGTTCAATTCTTTCTTTAGGCATACTTAATTACCGTTATAATGATTTTGCCTTAATGCTGTTTTCCCAACACAAGGCACAACCTTCTATTCCTTGTATGCAGAGAGCACAGTGAAGGGGGTTACCAGTCTGATGGCAAAACTGCACCTTAAGGCGATCCGTTTTCTACTCTCCAATAAGTGAAACTGACATTAGTCATTAAAGCAGCAAAACAATGCAAAGCTTATTCCAACGGACACCTAAAAGGTTTGACTAGTGCGAATTTCAATTCTGCTTATTAAGTATTTAGGAAGTGGAAATGAATGTGAGTGAAAATTAGGACTCTAAGGGTAATTAGGAGGCGGCTTCTTTTAATTATCAATTTTTTTAACCCCACGTCACCTCATTTATGCACAATCCTTAACTCCCCTCGAATTTAGGAATAGGTAATTGGGCATGAATTAGCTAGTCCTATAATCCTAGCTACTATGTGTGTATAAGGATACATTGTATGGTGTTTTAGACTGCGCGTTTACTTGTCTAGAGGAAAACTTCATGCCCAATTACCCAACTTCCAACTTTGCTCGGAGGTTGCGACTCGGCCGACAACTAAACCCACACTCCATACAACTCTGTAACGAGACGAAGAAATCAATCGTAGAACATGCTTATTCTCCTCCGACCGGGGTCATGCGTTCGTTTGAGATTGAGGCTACAACAAATCAGGGTTGGGAAACACGGCACGACTTCACGAAGTGCGTCGCACAGTGGGAACATTATCACGGTGCTTTGATTCTGAGTTCATATACCACTGTTTCGATCTCTCGGAAACGAAAGCAACACAGAACTTTGACATTTTATCTTATTGTCTTTTAATGGTATGTTATATCCATTACATTCATGCGAGAATAAATCAAATAGAAACCATGCCTTAGCGTAAAAACCGTGTGAACCCATCAAAGCCATCCATTTCATAAATGGATGGATGAGATGTAATTAAGTGGTTGAGTTGTTGACTGCAAAAACACAACACTTTTTGTTAAGTTGTAGGAGCTTTTCAGTGAAACTACCATATTATTTTTTTACCAATTTACATATTTAATTTTTCCCGTTTTGTTTGAACTTCGATTGGCTTCAAACTTGCGCCAATATTTTTATTTTTTTCAAGGGTTTTCTATCAAGATGAGACAACATTAAATACTATATTTGTCAACACCGAACAATAGTTTTATCCCCTTGATATGGAACATTTATTAGTGAAGATTTATCAATACTCAAAAATAGTTTTATCATCCCGATATAACTTATTTTTTTGTGCTTCAAAATATATACATGACTGATCTTGTTTTAAAGCCCTTGGAAAAATAAAAATAATGGCGCAAGTTTGAAACTAATCGGAGTTGATATGAAGCGGGAATGATTAAATTAGTGAATTGATCAAAAAAATGGACACTTGTCCACATGACACCATGTTATTACAATTATGCCCTTATATAAAAGAGATTTTTGGATTGTGCGTGAGTTTGGTGACTTGAGTTGTGGGCGATGATGTGACATCATATTAAATGTTGGATCTTAAATATATATGAATATGATGGATTCACACCGTTGTTAGGATAAAAAGGGTTTTAAATCGATTTGTTTTTTTTTATCAGCAAAGACATATTATAAAACATGCTCTATAAAGTGTAGAGCAGGGGTGACACACAATGAAAGAGCATTCTTCTCTAATCGGAATCTCATGAACAACATCAATACACTGAGGTAGAATGACATGAACAGAGCCCACGCAGGGGAGAAACCTGAAAGATGAGTGTTGGCATGCAAGCATAGCCTCATGATAGCCCCAGTAAGGGGAACAACCTGAGAAGACAAGTGAAAGAACCAACAACAGACGCGAGCGCTGGCAAAACAACACAACCTCACAACAGACCCAACAAGGGGTGAAAACCGAGAAAAAGGTCTAAATACCCAAATTTTACAACCATTAAGAGCCTAACTAAAAACAGGTCAAAAGCCCAGATATTCCTACCTTGAAGCACAAAAGGAAGGGTCCATCGCTCGGATTTTGCAACCATTAAGCGCAAACGATACTGATAAAATCCTTTCGACTGCCTAAGAAAGAAAACACACTGTCTCATTAGGATCATCAACCAATCACACAGAATGGAAGATGAAAACTAATACGTCGACGACCAACACCGAACGACAAAGACAAGCCTAGGGAGTCACACCCAACCAGACACACTAAACCCTGAACACGAAACTAAAAGTAATCAGCTAAGAGGCACAAATGCCAAACTTCTCACCAACGACCAACACCTTAAAACCGGTAAGTCCTAACCACTTAAGTGGAAGGAAGCAAAAGAATACTAAACATATAACGATAAAAGGGAAAGCGCGGTCACAAACTAAAGCAGTCGAGAAGAACAACAATACCAAGACCCCGACGCACCGCTAAATCCACGATGATCAACACCCAGGGGATGGATAAACGCATCCCACGACCAGAGAACAACAATACGCCCGACCACCCAACGAATGAGCAGAACACTTTCCTGTAACGATGTAGCACCGACGAGAACCTTCGACAAGCTGGGTTCAACACCACAACAGCCAACGACAAGATCAGCTCAATCAGGACCCCAACGATCTCCTACCAAAGAAACACTTCCCACAAAGGACCTAGAACGAGCTACCGGAAAACACCGTGAACAGAGAAATGAGCCGGAAAAACGATGGAGAAGAACTCCCAGAGCAAAGTGAACAGACCGCTACAATATACAACTGAGGGTTGAGAAAGGAGTCCCACACCGGATCTGAACTGCACTCCCAGAGCTTCTCCCTGGAGAAAGCTCGCCTCAACGACTTCGCCTCATCCAGAAGCACAAAGCTTCCAACCCAGCACGAACACACCTACTCGAACCCGATCCGGTTCAGGACATGTCATAACAAACCGACCCAAACCGGAATCCGCCAATCTGACCCAGCCCAAAACTGTAACAGATCCGGCCCATGCAGGATCGAACCCTACCCGGCCCGACTTGGCCCATACCTGTAACAGACCTGGCCCATTCTGGGTCGAACCCTACCCGACCCAAAACCCCGAACCCGAACCGAACAACTCAACTCGTCGCCTCCGAAGCCATCTTGAAAGAAGGAGGAGGGTGCATTGAATAGAGCCAAGCATGCCCGACCGACAACCACAACCCCCCAAACAACCGGCCAAAGAGCACGCCGACGCACCGAGTCGACTCCGACAACAGCGGCAAAAGGTGACGTTGTCCTAAAGACACGAGCACCCAGGAAAGATGGCGGGGCGAGAGAACGATGCCGACAACCAAAACATAACCTGAAGGAAGTTCGGCCACCAGATCTGGAGAAAAAAATGAGCTCCCCAGAAACCGGCGAAGAAACGAGCTCCGCAGGCGCCAAAGCCACCCAGACCCACCAGAGCCGACCCCAACTCACCGGAACAAAGGGTACGAAGCCGGTCGGAGCAGAAGAACAGAGAAGAGGCAAGAGAAGAAAGAAAAGGAGAAGGGAGGAGCGAGAGGGAGGGTCATCACCGACAAAGACCGGGGCCGGAGAGGCTGGTGTCGTCGATGACGAGGAAAGGGGCGGCTAGGTTAACACACAGGAGCAGGTTTTTTGAGAGTAAAGGGGGAAATTTTTAGGGTTTTTTAACGAATCTATATTTATGTGTTAAATTAACCGATTTGTTCTCACAATCATACTAACCTTTATTTATAGCACAAGAATAAGAGACGTGGCTTGTCCATGTAAAACAGTTAATAGCCGAGCCAAGGTCTTCCAAAAGCTTCCTCCAACTAACATTGTCGCAATATGTGTAGCTTTTTATTGTGAATGTGATCGGGGGAGATAGGGTTTGGGTGGGGGAGAAGAAAAAGGGAAATATTGTAAGTGTAATGGAGAAAAACAAAGTCTTAATCAAGATTCTACTTTCCCATATTTTTCCAACATGATAGCCTCTGGACAGCACTCACAAAACAGCAGAAAAGAAAAGCTGCCCACCATGAGAATTGAGGCCCTCTACCCTTTTCCCAACCCCACCTAAGATCTTTCCCCATTTGTTTTTTAATTACTTTCTTTTCTCTCTTCATCTGTAACCCTTTAAAGTTTGATCGATTACTATTAGTACATGATTTTCAATGAATTTTTGTTGATTCTACTAAAGTTTGGTTACACAAAAAATTCAAGATCCAAGATGTATACTACTTCACATCGAATTGAAAGAATATTTGTAATCACTTAATAAAGAGAATGTGTTACATAATACATTACTTTACTTCAAAAGACCAACATAACAAATCTTGGTCACTATTTAGTTGGTAGAGAATAAAATTAAAATGTGGACATGGCATTGCACACTTGTCTCGAGAGAGATTATAACCGATACCATACTAAAGATGATTAGAATGTGAGGTGCACACATGTTGATTTCTCAATGGTGAAGCCATAGCTACCCAAAAACAAAATAAAAAGCGTGGTCTCTTTCCTAGTGTCTAAAAAAAAGAGGCACTTTATCTTTATCGATCAAGTCTCTGTTAACTCTACTTTAGAGACATGAGCTCAAACTTGACCATCGAGCCTCTTGTCATGGAAACACGAATTGACCACCATGTGATCGCCCTCCTTCCTCACCTCATCCACCATTTACTTAAATTCCCATTCTTTCCTATCCATTCAATCTCGGTGTTTTTGCTTGGCCTTCCCTTCTTTGGTCATGAAAATTGGATGTGTTACTACACATTCTCTCTCTCTTTGGATTTATTATTGGAACCACATGCAAAAGCAGCACCGAGCAATATAAGCATATGTCAACTTTCACCAACTTTGCTTCTTAACATGACATGGATTCATCATAGTATCCGATTTTAGTTTTCAACCCATAAACCCAGGTCTTGTAATCTCTATACGTCTGTAGTTAGTATGATATCCAAATGTGGATAAACATACGATAATTGGCTTGTGGATCATAAGGACGTTAAAAGTAGGTTGGGGCCTACAATAAGGGAAAATTGAAAATTTGTGATATGGGTGTGTGAGCATCCAAATGTGACCATTGATTTGGAAATATCTTGATTCCCGACCAAAGCCCCAGCTGTACTATCGAGGCATAGCTCCAAAACATATTCTTAAATATAACCCTCTTTTTATAATTACAAGAAAATGTTTTAACTTTTCTTTTTGTTAAATTTTGTAAAAATAAGTGATATTTTACACGAGGGCAAACAAAAAGTTTAATATTTCCAGTTTTTCTATAGATTTTTTTGTTTTTTATCTACGAGTTTCAAATTTTATAATTTTGAAGGTAAACTCATTGATTTGAAACTAATTTATAGAAAGGACAGTAAAAACAAGTTATGACACTTTTTTTTTATATAATTATCAAAGAAAAAATACAACACGTAAAAAATGAATACATCAAAACATATATTCTGTATGACAAGCTCTGATATACATGTGGGTGGAAAATGAGTTGTTCAATAAACTTGATAGTCTATACCAGCATAAGATTATCATTGAGTAGCTATATTTTCTCATGTTAGTCTATGACTCTACATGGTATATAATACAATGAAAGATAACTTCTGCGACGACCTTATGAATCCCATCGTAGAAGTTAATTACTTCTATGACGTCATGAATGACGTCGTAGGTGTAATTAACTTATACGACATCAATAATGGCGTTGCAGAGGTGTTGAATCCTAGACGACGTCATCTATAGCGTAGTAGAAGTTAATTATACCTACGACGCCTTAAACCATAGTCGTAGAGGATTCAACACTTCTGGGACGTCATTCAGGGCGTCGTAGAAGTAATTATCCTCTATGACGCATAGAATGACGTCGCATAAGATACAATTCAACACCCCTAATACTCTCTATTTGTCGTAGAGGAGGGTCATTCCATTACAGAAAAGCAATGCAGAATTTTAAAAAACACTATTAAAATGTGTAAAGAAAGTTATGTGTAGTCAAATCGACGTATTGATAATCAACAGTAAGTTTAATAAAATATTCTCCAGGTTTTCAGAGAAAAAAAGGCAGACACATGCAAGTTTATTATAACTCATTGTTACTATCATATTTTTCCAATATACTCCATACGAAACTAAGGGTAAAAACTTAAACTGGAAGAAGGCAGGATCACAAATCAAAACAATCCCCGTACTCCAATCACAGACGCATGGAGGTTGGCCCCTCCCATACCTCTTTTATCTATAAAATATAACTTTTGCCCGAATTAAGCTCTTAAATTTACCTCTGGTTAAGTTGCTATACATTAAAATGTACATGCAAGATCTTGAACTCTCTTGTTCACATATCGAAACATCATCATAGACAGCTTATAAAAAGGAAAAATCATATATACATATTTATAGGTATGCAAGATCCATGAACTGAAATGATGATCTCTAGAGTGAACTTTTCTTAGAACGCAAGTTGAGTTGCCCACATGCACAAAACTGTTGCGTGGGGTTTGAGAGTGTTTTTTGAGAAAATGGGAGCCCAAAAACTCAACTCAACACTCATGTTGAGTTGCTTGTGACTACAAGACAGTGTACTATACTGATATGGCCCCAATTTTTTTTTCGTCTTTCACGAATAGAAACAACATGTTAAACCATTACACCGGGTCTACGTTTTCCCTTCATCATGCATGATTACTACTACTCCCTATATTCAAGCTCAAACCCACTTGCAATGCATCATGTTTCCTTTTCTTAATGCTTACATTATTCTCTACAAAAAACTTCCTTTTATGCAAAATTCACTACGTTTTACTATTGATTTTGCATTAAATTGGTATTCCATTCTATCTTAAAAGTTGGAGAGTTAATGTGGCAAAGCCTTATCTCGATATACAATGTTCTTTAATTTCTTCCGCAAGCATCTCCAACATGGAGATGAGCTCCCCATGTTTGAGCCCTTCGCAACAAGTGAAGACTACAATAAGTTGATTTTCGGGTTATCATATTTGTATTGGATTTGTATGGGAAGATAAAACAAGTAACCTTGTGTTCTCGGACTGTTCTTAATAAAAAGATCTAGTTTATATTAAAATAATACTTTATGGTAGAGATGTCATCATGGTACACATTTAGTTTTTTTGGATAAACTCGAAAAAATTTATTTATTAAAGATCACGTTGGTGAGCGTGGAGGTCTCTAGCTCATCGGTCATGCAAACATTCTGACGCTAAACATTTGAAATTATAATACACATTTAGTTACCAAAGTCGATCTTTTTTTGTTAAATGTGAAATTCATTGATTTAAAGTCAAATACATCTAAGTGCATCAGGAATAAATCCCTGATCACGAAGAACAGACAAAAGATACAATGATGTCGCAGTTCTTTGCTAATTATAATTGTCACTGACAGTATTGAAAACTAGTCGAAGTTGACTACGGCTGCTCAAGGTCTTGCCTAAGCGCTGCATGCACAGTAGAATATGACCGAACCTACTATCATCCACTTCTAAACTATAGAGAAACTGACTATGGCTGCTCAAGGTATTGCCTAATTGCTGCATACTGAACCTGCTATCATCAGTTTCAGAGACACACTCGATTAGCCAGATCCTAAATCGAGAGAGGGGTCGAGGGTGGTGCGGTGGTGAAGGCCAGGGAGGAGGCGGTTTAAGAGACGAAGGCTTCAGAGACGGCGGTGGCGGCGGCTTCAGATGGTGTGGTGGTGGAGGAATGAGAGAAAGACGCGCCGATGGCGCCTTCGAAAACCATCGAAGTTGCAGAGGTGGTGCCGAACAGGGTCAGGAGAAACGTCGTTGATGGTAGGAGGGAGCCAACATCGCGGTAGTTAGAGACGGCTCGAAGGGAGCCCTAGCAGAAAAACCCTAACAAAATTCTCAGAAAGAATCGCAAGGGAATAATGATCTGTGAACTGCATACAAGCACTATTGTCGAAAACAAATCCATATAATGCGAGTAGCAGGAGAGGGGCCATGGTAGAAGACATGGCAATAGCCATGGCTGCCATGACCTTAGGCGGCTAGGGCAGAGTTTGCGTAGAGAGGTTTGCTATGTAGTGTTTTCCTTTTTTATGGAACAGATAGTACAAAGTCGATCCTTTAATACTGAAGACCGATTATATTGTCACGCCCCAAATTCGGTTTTGACCGGACTCGAGACGTGAACTAAAGTAATAATTAAACAATAATGATTAAAAGGAAAATTATACGAAATAAACCTCCGAATTCAGTTCTAAAATAAACAACTCCAATAAACATAAGTCAAACGCTCAAATCCAACAAGTAAAAACACAGTTTAGTACGAAAATAGAAAGTACGTCTCTACTACAGTACTCCCCCGGACCCTCAAGGAGCTCCCGAGCTCTGAGACGTCCTCTAAGCCTACTCACCAACGAAACCTGTAATGTCTTGGGCTCATGAGAACTCCGTTTATTGACTGTGTGATGTCTTGGGCATGAGAACTCCGTTTATTGACTGTGTGATGTCTTGGGCCGAGCATGAGAACTCTATGTACTTTAGGAGCATGAGAACTCCGTTTATTGACTGTGTGATGTCTTGGGCCGAGCATGAGAACTCTATGTACTTTTACCTTGTGAATTTGTGTTGGTGGTTGTCCCGCTTAAGCGGAGGGTTAAGGGAAAATACGAATGGGTCATGCCGAATTTTCAGTAGAACTAAAATGTTTACACCATCACTGGTTGACTCAGGGGCGTCACTGTAGTTGAGCATGATGGTTCGATGTCCAGTTGTTACAATGAGGTTCGGGGACGCCTGAATCAGGTTGTAACAACATGAGATCGACACGAAAAGCTTGGGGTAAAAGTTAAGAAATGGAATATGTGGGAGGGAAGGAAGGGTTAAGGGTGATTATTGAATTGAATTGTGTTAAGTGTTAAACCCCTCCTTGTGGAAGGATACCCGGGTAAAGGGTATGCCTATTGATTTGTGCTTTGTGTGGTGCTTGAGCTGGAACCCTCATGTGGGAGTTGGTGGTTGATTGCTAAATCGTTGGTTGTTGTGGTGTGACGCACAGAGATGCGAACTTGTGTGCTATATTATATGAGTATATATATATATATATATATATATATATATATATATATATATATATCTACTAGTGTGAGGTGTGGGTGACTTGTGTGGCGCGCGTGATCGTTTCCTTAACGTGTGAGAACCGTTGTTGAACTAGTAATGAACATGTGCGTTATCCGTGCAGGCAGATAGGCGACATGGGTCGTACGTATGTTCCTAGAGGTACCCGGAGCCGCCCAGCTGGGGGTCCGAGGCAGGCACCTGCCGCTGAGCAGGAGGGGGCAGCTGATGCCCAGGATGCTGCTTCCACAGAGCATCAGCGCTTTGAGGGGGGACCAACAGGGTCGCCACCCAGGACATCTCCAGTCGCAGAGCCGACTCAGGAAACCCCTCTCGAGGAGGTGGTTCGCGCTGTACTAGCAGCCTTGAGTGCGCAGTAGGGGACTACAGCACCGGCACCAGAGCCCGTGCCTGCTGCTTCAGCAGATTTTGGAGAGAGGCTAGGACAGTTTGATAGCCTCACGGCCCAGTCGCTCAGAGAGTTTCGCAGACTTGGTACGCCGACCTACTCCGGGGGAGCTGACCCCGAGGCGGCTTCTGGTTGGTTGGAGCCGGTTACCCGCAACCTCGATACCTCTGGGGTATCGGAGGGGCGTCTGAGAGTTTCGTTCGCCACTTTTCAGCTTGAGGGAGAGGCCTACTACTGGTGGCAGTCAGTGCAGGGCAGGGTCGGTAGTGATTTTGAGTTGTTCAGCAGGCTGTTCTTGGAACAGTACTTCCCTCGCTCCATTCGGGATGATCGGCGCCAGCAGTTTCTGGACTTACGTCAGAGGGGTTTGAGCGTTTCTGAGTATACAGTGAGGTTCACTTCTTTGGCCCGCTTCGCGCCAGAGTTGGTTCAGACTGCGGATGACCGATGCAGGAGATTTGAGAACGGGCTCATCCCGTCGATAGCCGATAGGGTTATCGCTTTCAGGACCGCAGAGTACTCCACACTCTTGGATCAGGCTTTAGCCATGGAGAGACACTTCAGAGATACTATCAGGGTGCGAGAGACTAGGCCTAGGCCGAGCGGCTTTGTGCAGCCGTCTGACCGTCGAGACCGACGCAGACAGAGAGTTGCAGGACACTTTCAGCCTCAGTTTCAGCAGGATGGCATGCGCCGAGCAGGGACCGTAGCGTCAGTTGGACCCGCCCCGGTGGCACAGTTATGTCCTCGGTGTGGACAGCAGGGACACCTGGCACGAGACTGCCCGAGGGGCGATGGACCTGTGGAGCGCCATGATGATCGTCCTCAGGGGACCAGAGTTAGACAGCCTAGTGAGCCGAGGGGGTGTTATCACTGTGGCAGCGCCGACCACTTCATGCGTGTGTGTCCTGAGATAGCACAGCAGGGAGGACAGAGAGGATGCTACCAGTGTGGTCGATCTGATCATTTCATCCGGGCGTGCCCTGAGATAACTGGTAGAGCGCCTGCACCGAGGCCCCAGCAGACTCAGATTCGCCCTGCACCACCTGGCAGACCACGTCAGGCACCGCATCAGAGAGCTCCGCGTCAGGCGGCGGGAGCAGCAGGTCAGAGGCACCAGCCGAGAGCTGGCCAGCAGGTGGCACTTCCCCCACCACCGAGAGGAGGACCACCGACACGGCAGGGCCGAGTCTTTGCAGTTACTGATTCCAGGATTGAGAGGCCGCACGCCGGCCATGAGGCCACTCAGGGTACGTGTTTACTTTATAATGCGTGGACTTCATTTTTGTTTGATACGGGAGCTTCCCATTCGTTCATATCTTCGTCTATTGCTTCTTCTTTGGGTTTGCGGGTGGAGACTTTGAGTCAGCCCCTTTGTTTGGAGACCCCGGCTACGGGTGCGGTGGTGTTGAGCACCGTTTGTAGAGACTGTGCGATTAGGGTGACAGATTGCCCTTTTCTTGGTGACTTACTCGTTCTTGATATGAACGCCTTTGATGTGATTCTGGGAATGGACTGGCTCGCGAGGTATCGAGCGACGATCGACTGCTATCGACGTCAGGTGACAGTGAGGTCAGGTGATAGGGTGATCACGTGTGTTTTGGGTAGCAAGAGAGGAGTTCTCTTATCCGCTTTGACGACGGGGTCTGAGGCAGAGATCGTGCGGAGTAGCAGTGAGCTACCAAGGGTAGTGCGTGTGTAAGACCCGCCCCCGGTCGATCCCGGTAAAACCGGTGAATCCTAGCTAAGTTTGACTTTCGGCCGGAAAAGTCAACCGATGACTCGGAAAGTCAGTCGGGACCTTTCCGGGACCCAAAAAGCTTAGCCATTAGCACGGTTAGCTTAGTTGGGTCGTTTCCTTCAGTTTGACTGTAATATTGTTAAAGTCAACTGTCGGTCAAACTCGGGCTTTATATCGGTTATTTGTCGATAAATCTTGGAAAGCTGGAAAATTATTAAATAGGAGTGACCTCACATGACACATGTCATGCTTGGCTTGGAGGATGAGTTTTGGGGCTCCAAATGACCCTCATACCATCCTAAGTTACCTTTAAAGGGATAAGACCTTAAGGGCTTTTGAGTAAATTGACATTTTAGGTCATTTAAAGGAAAGAGAGCAACAATTCAGCCCATTTGTTGTTGTTTCAGCCGAAATTCACAAGGGAGAGGAGAGGAGGAGCTCACTTGCTTGAGGAAGAAGATGGAGAAGAAAGCTTGGATTTTGAAGCTTGTTCTTGGTCCTTTTGCCTTCATTTTCACTCCATCTTCTCCATCTCAACTATCTAGAGTTAAGGATACTCTCAACTCTCCATTTCTTCCACTTCCAATCTATGGGTTTTGTGGGTTTTGGCTTAAAAGTTGAAGAACTTGCTCTTGGTTTGATTGTTTGGAGAAGAAGTAGGTTGTTGGATTGAGTTTTGGTTGAAGTTTGATTAGCCCATTGAGGGTGTAGTTGCTGGGTATCTTTGGTGAATTATTTTGGGGCTAGGAGAGTTTAGAAATGGAGTTTGTGTTGGGATTTTCGTGAAAATCGAGTTGGGGAAGAAAGGGGAAGGAGCTGGTCAGGTCTGATACGGAATCTGACCCGGACCGGGCCAGGTACCGGCACGGTAGGCCGCACGGAACGTGCCTGGTATCGGCACGGTACCCGGCACGGAACGTGCCTGGTACAGGCACGGCACCCGGCACGGAACGGGCCTAGTACCGGTACGGCACCCGGCACGGAACGGGCGGGAGTCCGGCACGGGACCTGATACGGTCCGCGTCGCTCACCGGGCCGGTCTGTGTCGTGTTCCGTTCTGGATTCCAGGCCGGCCTGTGACAGGGTCTGTTTGGCATTTCGGATCAGATCCCCAGAGCCCAAAACCCTTCCTTTTAGCTCAATTTGATTCCCACTTTTCCTCTTCAAACCTTGATCCATTTCTGAACATTGTGGTGTATTTTGAGGAGAAGAACACTTGGTTGAGGAATCTAATTTGTGTTCTTTTGGTGGATCAAAACCTTGGAATCAAGCTAGGAAAGGAGGAAGAACGTGGACACGAGTTAGAGGAGCTTTTATCACGCCGGGACCCGAGTGAAGAACGGAGAGGTGACCACCGAGCTTTTCGTCAGAGTGTTGAGAGGAAGACCTTGAGGTAGGGAAAGCCTTAACCTCTCGTTTACGATGCTTAGTATGCATGCTAGGTTAATAAAATTGGAAAGGTCCTAGAAATGCCTATAGGATGCGAATAACTAGCGTAATCGTCTTTCAATTTCTAATAACCGGAAGTGTCTAGTGGTGACCGATTAGGATGCCATTCACTAGTGTAATTCGCTTTCAATACTTGGGATTGATTGTCTGGTAGAGGAGCCGTGGCAAAGCCCTCGGATTAGTTGCGTGTTAGGATCACATGCTTGGTTGTTGATTGCTTAGTGGATAGGCTAAAGAGTCTAATGAAACTAGTGGTTTTGAATGTGTAAATGCTCTCTTGAAGGTTTTTATGATTAGTTGATTATACTCGTACTTGCTCGTTGATTGCATTCGAATGATTACTTGATTTACTTGAATGGTTGTTTGGAGCATCGAGTATGACTGGTTGTACCGGGCGGTGCAATCAGGTGATCGATGCCCCGGTGGTTCGAAACTGGTAAGTGAACGGTAAGTTGGGTTTGTGTGATTGTTGTACTATGTTTGCGTGATTACGTGTGCTGCTTGTTGTGGTGACTTGGTGATGTGTGAGCCATGTGTGGAATTGAATTGGTGGTTGTTGAGCTTATATTATTTCGTGTTCGGTTGAGTGTGTATTCAATTATTAACTGCTTCTTATTAAATTGTCCAAGTGTATGCTCTCCATGAGAGTAATACCTTGGTTCCCGAGGACATAAAATCCCTTGGAGACGTTTCTGAGAATCCCGATGATAAGCGCCCCGAAGGGTTGTTTCCGGTCGCCTCAATGTTATGCGTCTCCTCTGGATTTGAGGGAAAATCCGATAGGACACATCATGTGGATCGGAGGGTGGAGACTTCATGTGCCACGGCATTGGTTGATTTATCTATTACCTGTGTTTGATAAGATGTCTTTGGTTGACTTGTTGATTGATCTTATTGAGTTGAAAGTCTATCTTGTTATGTGTTTTCCCTACTGAGCGCAAGCTCACCCCTATGAGTTTATTGTTGTGTTTACAGGTTTGATAGAGGAGTAGAGGCTCGGGAGCTTCTCGGTGTGGGTGTCCTTAGAGACTTCGTGTTTATCTTTATTTCAGTTGAACCAGATTGTTGTGATGATTTATTATTACACCCCCGGAGGGTTACTCATGTTTAAACTAGATCCTTGTGGATTGGAGTTCTTATTGGAGATTTTCAGGAAGTAAATGTTGATTTATTAAATTATTGTCATCTATTACTCGTCATGCCTCGGGTTCGGGCGATAACCGGATTTGGGGCGTGACAGCGTGAGTTCCCGGAGGTCTTCCCGGAGGAACTATCAGGCTTGCCACCAGCGCGAGAGGTGGAGTTCAGGATCGATCTGATCCCGGGTACGGCGCCGATCTCGATGACGCCCCATCGGTTTGCACCAGCCGAGTTGGTCGAACTCAAGCGACAACTCGAGGAACTGCAGCAGAAGGGTTTCATCCGCCCGAGCGTATCTCCGTGGGGAGCGCCCGCCCTTTTCGTGAAGAAGAAGGGTGGAGCCTTGAGGATGTGCATCGATTACAGGAAGCTGAACCGGGTGACAGTGAAGAACCGCTACCCGATGCCGAGGATTGATGATTTATTCGACCAGCTGAGGGGAGCAAAGTACTTCTCGAAGATCGATCTTCGATCGGGGTACTACCAGTTGAGAGTCAGAGCTGAGGACGTAGAGAAGACAGCGTTCCGAACTCGTTATGGACACTTCGAGTTTCTGGTGATGCCGTTCGGTTTGACGAACGCACCGGCCGCCTTTATGGACTTGATGAATGGAATCTTCAGACCTTATCTAGACCAGTTCGTAGTAGTCTTTGTCGATGACATCTTGATCTACTCGCCCAGTGAGGAGGCGCATGAGGAGCACCTGAGAACCATTCTGACACTCTTACGCACTCACCAGTTGTACGGCAATCTGGAGAAGTGCGAATTTTGGCTCACATAGGTGAAGTTCCTCGGGCACGTGGTTTCTCGGGAGGGCATCTTGGTCGACCCAGCCAAGGTCGAGGCAGTGTCGAAGTGGGCCAGACCCAGCAGTGTATTTGAGATTCGGAGCTTTCTAGGGTTGACAGGTTATTACCGGCGCTTCGTTCAGGATTTCTCCCGCCTTGCAGCACCTATGACAGCTTTGACCCGCAAGGGAGCGGAGTACTGTTGGACGGACGAGTGTGAGCACTCTTTTTGCGAGCTGAAGGCTCGATTGACTACCGCCTCAGTGTTGATTGTCCCAGAGCGGGGAATAGGCTATGACGTGTATTGTGACGCCTCAGGCGAAGGGCTAGGTTGTGTTCTGATGCAGAGTGGAAAGGTGGTTGCCTACGGCTCGAGGCAGTTGAAGGTGCATGAGCGCAACTACCCGACCCATGATCTTGAGCTAGCAGCGGTGGTGTTCGCGCTGAAGAGCTGGAGACACTATCTGTACGGTGAGCAGTTCAGGGTGTTTTCAGACCACAAGAGCCTCAAGTATATCTTCTCGCAGCGTGATCTGAACATGCGCCAAAGGCGATGGATGGAGTTACTTGAGGAGTACGACTTCGAGTTGCTTTATCATCCGGGCAAGGCGAACGTGGTCGCCGATGCTTTGAGCAGGAAGTCGAGTCACTGCATTGCCAGTATGGCAGTCCGAGAGTGGGACATGCTGGAGCAGTTGAGCTTATTCAGACTGGAGTTGGAGGAGGTCACCGAGGGTATGGCCTTGTGTGCCTTGGTGGCTCAGCCCACGCTATTTGCTCGAGTGCTAGAGGCACAGGCCGAGGACACCGAGACAACGGGGATTCGTGAGAGATTGATGGATGGTGTCAAGCTCGAGGGTTGGGAGTTGGGCACCGACCAGGGTATCCGCTTTAGAGGGCGATTGTTTGTACCCAGCGGGTACAGGGACACCGTATTGCGTGAGTGCCACCACTCCCGTCTGGTTGTGCACCCCGGTGGCAACAAGATGTATAGAGACATGCGACGACAGTTTTGATGAGTGGGATGCGTGGGGCAGTTGCAGATTTCGTTTCCCGATGCCTCACCTGCCAACAGGTGAAGCCCGAGCACATGCGTCCCGCAGGCTTGCTGCAGCCTTTACCGATCTCCGAGTTGAAATGGGAGCATGTGACTATGGATTTTGTGTGTGGGTTGCCCAAGTCGTCGAAGGGGCATGACGCTGTTTGGGTGGTGGTTGATCGACTGACCAAGTCGGCCTACTTTCTGGGTATGAGGATAACTGATTCTGTGGACATGTTGGGTCGTTTGTATGTCAGGGAGATTGTTCGTCTACACGGTGTACCAGTGTCAGTGGTATCGGATAGAGACCCTCGTTTCACATCCAGGTTCTGGAAGAGTCTATAGAAGGCCTTGGGCACTGAGGTACTGTTGAGTACAGCTTACCATCCTGAGACAGATGGACAGTCGGAGCGCACGATACAGATTCTAGAGGACATGCTTCGAGCTTGTGTGCTTGACTTTCAGGGATCATGGGAGGATCGTTTGCCTTTGGCAGAGTTTGCCTACAACAACAGTTACCAGTCCAGCATTGGTATGGCACCATTTGAGGCCTTGTATGGCAGACCTTGTAGATCGCCGGTGTGTTGGGCTGAGGTTGGGGACCGGAGCTTACTTGGGCCAGACATGGTCAGGGAGACGACTGAAAAGGTCGCGTTGATTAGAGAGCGGCTGAAGACCGCACAGAGTCGGCATAAGAGCTACGCAGACAGGCGTCGCAGACCTCTTGAGTCCACGGTCGGGGAGCATGTGTTTCTGAAGGTGAGCCCAAGGAAGGGTCTAGTGCAGTTTAGACGCAGTGGAGGCAAGCTAGCACCACGTTTTGTTGGACCATTTGAGGTTTTAGAGAAGATTGGAGTTGTAACTTATCGTTTGGCCTTGCCACCGCAGCTTGGGAACGTGCATAACGTTTTCCATGTGTCCCAACTGCGGAAGTACATGGCAGACCCTTCCCACATCATTGAGTGGTCAGACATCGAGGTAGCAGATGATGTCACCTTTGAGGAGCAGCCCGTCGAGATCTTGGGTACAAAGGAGAAGGTCATGCGGAACAAGAAGATTTCGTTGGTCTTGGTACAATGGGGTCACCAAGGATCTGGATCTACGTGGGAGCGCGAGGAGGAGATCCGCGAGAAGTATCCTCACCTGTTCAACCTCTGAGGTACGTCATTGTCTTTAAATTTCGAGGACGAAATTCTTTTAAGGGGGGTAGATTGTAAGACCCGCCCCCGGTCGATCCCGGTAGAACCGGTGAATCCTAGCTAAGTTTGACTTTCGGCCGGAAAAGTCAACCGATGACTCGGAAAGTCAGTCGGGATCTTTCCGGGGCCCAAAAAGCTTAGCCATTAGCACAGTTAGCTTAGTTGGGTCGTTTCCTTCAGTTTGACTGTAATATTTTAAAGTCAACTGTCGGTCAAACTCGGGCTTACTATCGGTTAATTGTCGATAATTATTGGAAAGCTGGAAAATTATTAAGTAGGAGTGACCACACATGACACTTGTCATGCTTGGCTTGGAGGATGAGAGTAGGGGATTCAAATGACCCTCATACCCTCCTAAGTTGCCTTTAAAGGGATAAGACCTTAAGGGCTTTTGAGTAAATTGACATTTTAGGTCATTTAAAGGAAAGAGAGCAACAATTCAGCCCATTTACTCTTGTTGCAGCCGAAATTCACTAGTAGAGAGGAGAGGAGGAGCTCACTTTCTTGAGGAAGAAGATAGAGAAGAAAGCTTGGATTTTGGAGCTTGTTCTTGGTCCTTTTGCCTTCATTTTCACTTCATCTTCTCCATCTCAACTATCTAGAGGTAAGGATGCTCTCAACTCTCCATTTCTTCCACTTCCAATCTTTGGGTTTTGTGGGTTTTGGCTTAAAAGTTGAAGAACTTGCTTATTTGATTGATTGCTTGGAGAAGAAGTAGTGAAGTAGGTTGTTGGATTGAGTTTTGGTTGAAGTTTGATGAACCCATTGAGAGTGTAGCTGTTGGGTATCTTTGGTTGATTATTTTGGAGCTATGAGAGTTTAGAAATGGAGTTTGTGTTGAGATTTTCGTGAAATTCGAGTTGGGGAAGAAAGGGGAAGGAGCTGGTCAGGTCTGATACGGAATATGACCCGGACCGGGCCAGGTACTGGCACGGCATGCCGCACGGAATGGGCCTGGTACCGGCACGGCACCCGGCACGGAACGGGCCTGGTACCGGGACGGCACACGGCACGGGACGGGCGGGAGTCCAGCACGGAACCTGATACGGTCCGTGTCGCTCTCCGGGCCGGTCTGTGACGCGTTCCGCGCTGGATTCCGGGCCGGCCTGTGGCATGGTCCGTGCCATGTTCCGGCACGGCAAGCCACACGGTCCGTATGCCATTCCGGATCAGATCCCCAAAGCCCAAAACCCTTCCTTTTAGCTCAATTTGATTCCCACATTTCCTCTTCAAACCTTGATCCATTTCTTAACATTGTTGTGTGTTTTGAGGAGAAGAACACTTGATTGAGGAATCTAATTTATGGTCTTTTGGTGGTTCAAAACCTTGGAACCAAGCTAGGAAAGAAGGAAGAACGTGGACACGAGTTAGAGGAGCTTTTATCACGCCGGGACCCGAGTGAAGAACGGAGTGGTGACCACCAGGCTTATCATCAGAGTGTTGAGAGAAAGACCTCGAGGTAGGGAAAGTCTTAACCTCTCGTTTAAATGCTTAGTATGCATGTTAGGCTAAAAAAATCGGAAAGGTCCTAGAAATGCCTATAGGATGCGAATAACTAGCATAATTGTCTTTCAATTACTAACAACCGGAAGTGTCTAGTTGTGAACGATTAGGATGCCAATCACTAGTGTAATTCGCTTTCAATACTTGGGAATTGTTTGTCTGGTAGAGGAGCCTTGGCAAAGCCCTCGGATTAGTTGCGTGTTAGGATCACATGCTTGATTGTTGGTTGCTTAGTGGATAGGCTAATGAGTCTAACGGAACTAGTGGAATTGCATGTGTGAATGCTCGTTTGAAGGTTTTTATGATTGGTTGATTAAACTCGTCCTTGATCGTTGTTTGTATTCGAATGATTACTTGTTTTACTAAATGGTTGCTTGGAGCATCGAGTATGACTGGTTGTGCCGAGCGGTACAATCAGGTGATCGATGCCCCGTGGGTTCGAGACTGGTAAGTGAACGGTAAGTTGTGATTGTGTGATTGGTGTGCTGTAGTTAGGTGATTCGTGTACTGTGTGTTGTGGTGAATTGGTGATGTGTGAGTTATGTGTGATAATGAATTGGTGGTTGTTGGGATTGGATTATTTCGTGTTTCGGTTGAGTGCGTTATTCAATTATTAACTGATTATTATTGAACTGTCCAAGTGTATGCTTCCTATGGGAGTAATACCTTGGTTCCCGAGGACATAGAATCCTTTGGAGACGTTTCTGAGAATCCCGATGTTAAGCCCCTCGAAGGGTTGTTTCCGGTCGCCTCAATGTTATGCGTCTCCTCTGGATTTGAGGGAAAATCCGAGAGGACACATCATATGTGGATCGGAGGGTGGAGACTTCATGTGCCACGACATTGGTTGTTTACCTATTACCTGTGCTTGTTGAAATCTATCGTGTTGACTTGCTGTTGACTTTATTGAGTTTAAGGTCCACCTTGTTATGTGTTTTCCCTACTGAGCGCAAGCTCACCCCTATGAACTTATTGTTGTGTTTACAGGATTAATTGAGGAGTAGAAGCTCGGGAGCTTTTCGGTGTGGGTGCATTATAGAGACTTCGTTCTTATCACTTTTATATTTTGAACAAACCTTGTGGAGGATTATTATTACACCCCTAGAGGGTTATTTGTGTTTTGAACTGAGTTTTGCGGATTCGTTTTCCTTATTGGAGATTTTCAGGAACTAAATGTTGAATTACCATCTTTTTAATCTTTCTTTACTAGTCATGCCTCGGGTCCGGGCAATAACCGGATTTGGGGTGTGACAATTTGGTATCAGAGCCTGGTTTCATTTGAAACAGGTGTCTTATGAACTGATTTTCAAACCTCGGACCGAAGTCAATTAGGTGGGTAGAGTTAGGAAGTCTGAGTCTTGAGTTGCTTTAAGGGTTGTCCTAAATGGAACCTTACACTACACTGTTTGCATTACTCGATTGGTATCCTCTCCCTAGTGATCGGTGAAGCCGAATGGTTGAGATCGGAATTGGATTAACGGTCAATGACCGACCCGCTATGCATTCATGGTAGGGTGGGCCAACGGTTGGTGGTGTTGCCCTTTTGGCGTATTACTTCGAAAAATTTCAAGTTGTAGTTTGGTCCTATTCAAGTTTTGACTTGTGATTGACTGCTGGTCTGGAGCATGAGTACTCCATGTGTGCTGATATTGAGTGTTTTGGATGGGGCGCGAGAACCCCGTATTCCATTGTATGAGAACTTTTTATTGGGACACGAGTATCCCGTATGCCCGTGTAGGTGGCGAGATTGGGACACGAGTATCCCGTATGCCCGTGTAGGTGGCGAGATTGGAACCGGATATGGGGTGTGACAGGCCTAGATTTCTTCCCGGACGCACAGTCATCGGGGTGAAACCACACACATCATACCAGAAAAACACACATCGGCCTAGACGTCTTCCCGGAAACGCACATCGGGGCAAGAAACAATACACCATACCGGAAACGCACATCGGCCTGGGTGTCTTCCCGGAAACACACCTCGGGGCAACAACAACATACCTCATGCCGGAAACGCACATCGGCCTAGAGATCTTCCCGAAAATGCACCCTCGGGGTAAATTCAAACAATATATCATACCGGAAACGCACATCGGCCTAGATATCTTCCCGAAAACACACCTCGGGGTACACAAATCACACCACACAATAGCATACCAAACACAATACAACGAACTCAACAATCAATCAAAACTTACCGGCACAACTTACCAAACATACCACATCGGTCTATCATTCACCCGATCATATCACAAGACAACGTTCATATCACATTCAACACATTCATTCAATCAATCATGTCACGAAGCAACCATTCATAACACATTCATCATACTTCATGTAGCTTAATATGATTCTTAAATTAACCCAAGAATGTACTACACCTCGACATTTAAGGACGATCAACCACAATCAAACACAAACAACAATCAATCCTAAGGCTCGACATGGCCACATGTGAATCTACAGCATGACAATTCCCATAATTGAAAGCGGTTATTCTAGTGAATCACATCCTATATGCAAGCTAACATTCCTTAATTTGGAAAGCGGTTATTAACGTCCTATATGCATACTATTAATATTCCTTAACTAAAAGCGGTAAGTACTACTCTTCCCTACCTCAAGTGTTTTCCAAAGCTTAATTACAAGAACATCTAGAAATCTCTTCCTCCTCCGAGCTCGAGAATAAAGTATAGGAACATAAGATTAATACTAGAATTAATACACAATCAAAGTTGGTTTTAAAGAAGAAAAAACCTAAATTACCCCTAACGATACAACTTGGGCCAAAAGGTAAATTGGGTCCGAACAAGGCCCAATTCGGGCAGCCCACAGATCCGGCACCCGGCCCGGACCGTTCCCTTCAGAGGCCCGGCACCAGGCCCGGACCGTGCCCCTCAAAGGGCCGGTCTAGGACCCGGACCGTGCCGCTCAGAGGGCTGGCCAGAGGCCCTTTCCGTGCCAAATCTGGGCAGACTCAAAGTCCTTCTTCCCCAACTTCGTTTCCACGAAAATCTACTTCAAAAACTCCATTTCTAACACCATCAAACCCCAAAATCAGTCGCCAAAACCCTCAAACTTCAATACCCATAATGGGTTTCCTCCAAACATCAATAAGCAATTCATTTCTAACCAAAACCTCCACTACTTCTTCACAAAACAATCATCTAACCACAATTAAACCAAAACCCAACAAGTTCAAGCAATTATGTAAACCCATAACTTTAAGTTGATTGAAAGTAGATTTTTATTGTTTACTTACCGTGGAAATGATGATATGATGAAGATGGTGAAGTTTTTGAGAGGATTTGGTGAAGAAATGGCTCTAAAGGAGCTTCCTTTCTCTTGTTTCTTCTTCAAGCTTCAATGGAAGCTCTTCTTCTCCCTCTCTCTTGTAGATTTCGGCCACCACACCAAAAATGAGCTGAATTGATCCAAAATTGAGTCATATAACCTAAGGGTGAAGTCCCTAAAGTGCCTCCTTGCTCTTACCCTCTCAAGACCAACTAATGAGGGTCAAAAAGGTCTTTTTAGCCCCTTTTCTTCCCCTCCAAGCTAACATGGACAAGTTTCCATGTATTGACCACTTCCAACTAATAAAACTCCAGCTCATTTAATTAAATTAGACTTAGTATTTAATTGGGCTTAGTTTGACCGAAAATTGACTTTTTCGCAAAATTAGCCATTTGAAAGGAAACGACCCAACTAAGCTAACCGTAACGACTGCTAAGCATTTTAGGTCCCGGAAAGGTCCCGAATGACTCTCGGAGTCATCAGTTGACTTTTCCGTCCGAAAGTCAACTTTCGCCAAAAATCACCGGTTCGACCGGGAGCGGTTCTTACAATATAGACACACACACACACTGACACATATTATATATATATATAGATGTTATTCGGTATAAAATGTTTGTATTGTATATATATACACACGTTCATCACCAGAGTGTGACCTATACTGGCCGTCAACGGTGAGATGACCTCCCATCGTCCTCTTTCGGGCCTAGGGCGACTGCAAACACGTTTTGGGCTGCATGCACTGGAGCATCATGTAAAGGAAAGAAACGTCACTCTGACTCAAGGGGTCTGATCTTGTCTAGGCCGGTCACGAGGCCGGGACATCCGCTCATCTGACCCAGACCTTGTGGCCACACTTCAAGACCAACTAAGGGCCTTCTCATTAGAGGCCGCCGAGGAAGATGAGGATGAGGAGGTCATCGTTCCCATCGAGGCCATTCTGGCTGCTAGGGACGACCGATCCTTACATGCGATGGTCGGGAGAATTATATCAGACGTCAAGTGTAATCCAGGAAATGATGAGATTATCACTCCATCATAGTGATTAAGGTGTGTCTCTGAATGCTCTCATGGCTTTGCTATCGTTTCCCTCTTTCTTTTTAACTTTGACTTCATTGTATGGTAGGATTATGGTAAATCAGATGGGCGTTCTACTAAGGAGGGACAAAAAGAAGGGAGTAGACGATCGGTCAAGGCAAGGACTTTCAAGGCGTTGCCGGTAAAGGTAATTCTGGTGACGTTAAGGTTGGTAAGTTTTCATCATTTGGGGCTACCAGGGCAGATGTTTCGATCAAGTCTGACTTGCCTGTGGTGGAGAAGAAGGGCATGCTTGGGTTTGTTCCCTCTGATACTGATCTGGCTGAGGTAGGATTGAAACAGAGCATTGTGGTTCTCGATGAAACAAGGATGTTGAATAGTATTGGGAGTGAGATATTCTTGTATAATCTACCTTGTGGCACTTCTTCAGATTGGGTTCGCAATTCTTTGGCGTCCTTAGGAGAGGTGAATTTTGTCACCGTTGTTAAGAGCCCAAATCATAAAGGACGTCTTTTCGGTTTTGTAGATTTCTCGTCTCCGGAGTCGGCTTTATAGGACATTGAAACACTTAATGGTTTCAAGTGCAATGGTTATATCCTTTCTGTTTCTTTAGCTCGTTCTAGAAAATGTCGTAATTGTGCAGTCGACCGACTAGATCGAGGTCGATGTCTAAGAAACCAAAATCCCACTACTTCATCTCGCCTTAACTACATGGGCCCTCTTGGCCTTCGCCCGTTCCAAATCCTTCACATTCTTCATACTTTGTGGCCTGAGAGGGGAGCAGGAGTTTGGGGAGGCCTCTTTCCACGACAAGGGGTGGTAGATGACCCTCATAACACCCCCCCCCCCGGGGGCGGGGATGACGTTGACGATAGTGGCAGTGTGGGTGTTAGAGGTGGTGGCATGGGAGTCGAAGGTGGTAAGAGGGTGTTGGAGGTGGAAGAAGGGGTGGCGAAGATGGAGGAAAAATATCGAGTTTCGAAATAAAGGTGTCCGCTTGGGATCCTGGCATATGTTAGATAGGATAATGGTCCAACTAACTCTTAAGGTCACATCTGGCCTCACAATTCTCGTACTACCTACTTCCTAGGCCTAGGTAAATCCAATGAGGTCCGTAGTAAAAGCTGGGGTATTGGGCATATCATTGGTACAGGGTATGGTTGGATCCTTATGCCCGCTGACCAAAAGGGTATCCGACGTTGAGAGGTGGCTTATAGTGGTCTCGAGGGCCGAATGGATCCATGACGAAAGTGGCGGAAACAGACAAGATGGAGGGAGGATTTCCAGGTCATCCGAAAGCGTCTTCCTTGAGTGGATCGCCGGCCTCGCTTCCTAATCCGTCTATAGGAAGCCATTCACTGATACCCCCGCCAGGGCTTTAATGGAGAGGTCATAACAAATGCCCCCTGTTCTACCCTCGGAATGGTCGCCATGTAGGCACATATGGTATGACCTAGACGGCTACACCACATGAAGAACTCCGACAATTTATCGTATTGCAGACGAACTGTAATCAGGTAAGATTGCCCTTCGAGCCCCATTATCATCAATTTGTACTTTTCAAAAACTAAATGCAGACTTATTAGTCGATCAATTTGACACTGTAGACTTAAGATAATTACGCAAACTAACATTTTCATTTAGAAATGACAGAAAACGTTAGAAAAAACTCTAAGAACTAATTGTCATATGACTATTGAACTCCAAAACTAACTATAGACTTGTTAATTTTTTTTTATTTTTTCTAACGTTTTCTGTTATTTGTAACGGAAAATGTTAGTTTACGTAATTAGCTTAAGTATACAATGTCAAATTAATCGACACATTAGTCAACATTCAACTCTTAAACGGTACAAGTTGATAATAATTAATTTTTAGTGTTACCCCAAAAAAGTATTTTTGACATGAACCTAGTTAATTTAGTTTGAATTTCATGGTAGACCAAGTGGACCTGACCCTAGGGTCAGATTCTTACCCATGATTGAGCCTGACCAAAGTGAGTGAGTTTTTTATTATTTAAACAGAGACAGTGCCAGTACCTCTGAGTGTGGGTTTTCTTGCAGTATCAGCAGTAGTAGTAGTGACTCTCAATAATCTTCAAACTCGTTTTTTTCCATATCTATTCCTTTTATTCAATTTCCTTTTTTTCCCGTTAGATCAACAGCTATTGAGTATTAGAATTCGCAAAACAACATATGATGTAACAGAAATTGAGGTTTCTTGAGTCTGGTTGTTAGGAGTTAGTTTGAACTTGAAAATCTGTGATCTTTTTGTTCATACTTGTTGGGTTTCTGAACTTTGATGATGCAGAGGTAAGAGGAAGAGGAGAAGGTGATATGAAATGGGAGAGAGGAGTGGAAGCCATGTGGGAGAGTTGGGTGTACAGTTTTTCTATGAACCAACTACACCAGCACTGTACTTCAAATTGGCCCATTACTAGCCTTAAGCCTCAAAACTTTGCTCTCAACTGATACCGATTCTTCTTCTGTTGAGCTTGCTAAGACAAGAACATATATACCCAACCACAACATCAACAAGGATCTGTATTGGGTGATTTCATGTCCATCTGCCCAACCTCAGGTTGTTGTAATAAGACAATCCATCTTTCTCTTTTTATGGTAATGGTTTTGAATTTTATTCCAAATTTGGGACATACCCGTGTGATTCATGGGTCAAAAAACCGATTCTTTAACCACGAATGGCCTTGATTTTCGATCAAAATTCAATCTTTTTTTATAATTCCCCTTTCTGGGATCTATCTAACTCTTTTTTTCTTATTTGCAGAGCAACATAGTCCGAGGAACAACAACAACAACAACAATCATGTGTATAGCAGGGAGTTTCAGACCATGTTGGACGGATTGGACGAGGAAGGGCATGTGGCCGAGAAGAAGAGGCGATTGAGCGTGGATCAAGTCAAGGCCTTGGAGAAGAACTTCGAGGTCGATAACAAGCTCGAGCCGGACAGGAAAGTCCAGCTCGCTCAAGAGCTCGGCCTGCAGCCCCGCCAGGTCGCCGTCTGGTTCCAGAACCGCCGCGCGCGGTGGAAGACAAAACAGCTCGAGAGAGACTATAATGTCCTCAAGACCAATTTCGATTCCCTCAAGCACAATTTCGACAACCTCAACCACGACAAAGAAACCCTGCTCAATCAGGTACTTGAAACACCGGAGTTGAGTACAGTTACTAAAATTTTAATTGGTAATTGATGTTTTGTTGTTCTTGCAGATTCGGGAGCTGAAATCGAAGCTTGGTGAAGATGGTTGTAATACAGAGAGCGATCTGTCCGTGAAGGAGGAGATAATGCTTCCTGAATCTGATAACAATCCGGAACAGAGCAGTGAAGAAGACCAAGACCCACCTGGGCCTACCTCTTTCGGTTCATCCGAGACCAAAGATTTGAACTTTTCCGACAGCTTCAACAATGGCAACAACAGTACTGGGCTCGCGATCTCTGTCTTCCCGCATTTCAAAGAGGGGTCGTCGGATAGCGAAGACAGTAACAGCCCCACCGTGGGGGGCATTTTGGTGCCTCCGACCTCGTCACAGCTGAAACTCGACTGCTCGTCGCCTGTTCCGGCTGCCGGCGCCGGGAATGGGTTTCTGTTCCAGACCCAGTTTGTGAAGTTGGAGGAGACCAACTTTTTCAATGGAGAGGAGACCTGCGATTTCTTTTCAGACGAGCAACATCCGAGCCTGCAACAATGGTACTACCCCGACCCATGGAACACTTCTTTAGAATTAGATCAATCAAGGAGATGATGATCCACTAATTTAGCTACAGAGGTTCAGCAGAAAATTGACTGAACAGAATGGACGATAATGGATTGGACTGGTCTCTTATGTGATGTCGTGCGGGTTTAATGATTAGGTCGCTACTGAAGGTTGCTGTAAAAAAATGTTTAAAATCGTGAGGAAAATAATCAAATTTTCCTCTTAAGTGGAAATAGAATCATTGCATGCATCTTTATGCATGCTTCTCTCCTACCTTGCATGTAATGTAACCTGATCCTTGACTCCTTGTCTGTTATGTTAAACATTATAATTAAAGAGTTATATTTTTTTATCAACAACCACTACCATTTATATAAGTTAGTAGAACAATTGTTTATTAATTCAAATTAATAATTTTTTTTAGTGAAACGTGCAATAGGATTAAATTCACATCAGGATGTGCGTCAGGAAACATGCTCCTGGGCCATTTATAAGGTTAGATAGAAAGAGCAATGGTTTGCTGAACCTTTTACCACTATAACCGTCACGACGGTATTTGAAAGCCATATAGACAAGGACAGAATACGAAGAAGGGGAAGGGGGTGCCGGAACTATAGGAGCACAACAACGGTAATGGTGGGAGGCAAAGCATCAGTATGGGATCCCTCCCAGGTCCAGTCCGCGATGCTCATTCTCCTGGCGATGTGCTTCCCCGCCCTGACTTGTTCCTCCCGAGGTGCCCGAGTCCCCCAGCTAGGAGGCACGGAGCCCGGCATCAGAGAGGGCCCACCAGTAGTGGGCTGACGAGACCCCCATCAGTGGGTCGGGAGGGCCCACCAATAATGGGTTGTAGATGTCCATCAGTCTTGGGCTGTAGAGGCCCAAAAGCAAACCCTAAATGGGGTTTCCTTGGTACACACGTCACCAAGGAGACCGTCGTGCGATGCTTAGACGGCGGTGGCGACGGTGTTTGCAGTGGTAAATGTGGAGGCGGAAGGAGACCTGGCCCTGGATCCCACCTGCGCGACCCGTCCTGATCGTAGGATTTGGAGAAACCTGAATCAAGGGGATTGGTGGGAGGGCTCGATGAATTCGGGTATCCCCGGAGGGCGGCGGCGAGGGAGTAGGCGGTGGGGGTTCACCACTGCGTTACGGGTTGGACCGGGACTGACACCGTCCTTTTTATGTTAAACCATGCCTTTACCCCGAGCACGGAGAAGACCGGTGTTGGCCAGAACGTCAACAGCTAGGAGACGCAATTGTCGGTTCATCTAGAGGTAGGGATTACCTCGAACCCAGGCATATAGGGAAACCTAATAACCGGATAAAGAACTAGTATGCATGTAGGATGCGAACAACTAGCGTAGTCGATTGAACTGTGAACCTTTACGTTTCTGTCTTGGGAAATTGTCGTGCTGGTAGAACGGGCCGTGTCGTGCCTGTAGGTTTGTTTGTTATGTGAATCTGCCTGTTGTTGTGCTGATTGAACGGATAATAATTAACGAACATTGAAAACGAGTAGAAGTGAACTAGCGATGCATGTTGATGACTTGAGTGATTATTTTCATGTTTCTTTGATCGGTTGATTTGGGGATGTTGGGGGACGAATACCGGTTAAGCCGATGGGGTTACCACGTGGAGTGTGGTGTCGGTAAGTGATGGTAAGTGCGGAACGATTGTGAGTGTAATTAAAGGGTCAAGCCTGGTATATTCTGTGTATCATGTTGTTGCTATGTGTGGGAAAGTGTGCCATGATTGTTATGACGTGACTCATTGGTTGTGATATGGTCTGGTGAGTGATAGACCGACGTGATTGTGATTGTGGTTGTGGTACTATGGTTACTTGTGAGTGTGGTTATGACTGTGATTGTTGGTTGAATTGTGCCCGAGAGGGGGTAGTACCTTCCGATGCGCGGTCGGTGAATTGTGATGTGTGTTGTACTTTGGTTACATGAGAAATGTGGTTTCACTACCTTCCGATCGTGAGTCGATATCCTCATAATCACATTCCAGCGTATCAGCGAGGTCTGCTACGATACAATACGGCGAGAGGGTCTCGCCCACGCGTCAGACGTCCGGTGGTGCACCAATTTTTCCCTATGGGGGTGGCGCCGCAATCCTATGCGGATTTTGGTGGTGATGGTGATGCGGTGGGTTGGGAGTTGTGGCTGGAATACCACCGAGAGAAGAAAGCCAAGGTGTACGGTACAGACTAAGGAGAACCGGTATGCCTTCCTAGCCCGTCGGGTCGTGGCCCTCAGGGTCATTTGCACCTGGATAAGATCCCTCGGCCCCTTATGCCCCCGCGGCCAAGACATCAGGTCTCGGCTAGTGCGCCGTCGCTTCAACCATCTTCCCCTCCGGTGTTGGAGGATCCATTATCGTGCCAGGACCATCTGGTTGGGAGGGTTCGGGTGGGTTTGGAAGCTCAGGAGGATGGTGTCTTTGGAGGAGCTGGAGCTGAGGGCAGCCAGAACACATTGAAACGGTCAGCAGCGGGGGTCCCTAGGGAGAACCTGTTCAGGGCGGGGAAACAGCCCATCCAGGAGAAATGTGTGGTACGTCGTGCATCGGGGACTGGACCTAGGAGGGGTCTCTGTACGATGCGCTGCCGTCCCCCTTCACTTTTACCTTTGGGGTCCCTCAGGATCTCCGATATCCCGTTCCTCCTCCCCGTCTTCTGTCATGGCCTATGAGGTATCAAAATACCGCTTACGTCGGTTATGTTACGAAAAGGGTTAGGGAACCATTGTTCATCTATTCTGACCTTTTTCTCGTGATCGGGGAATTTATTCCCCCGAGGCACAGATATGTAATCACTTGATATTAATAATATTTCACACTTTGTTCAAATAAAAAAGAATATTAAATCTTATTAAAAAAAGCATAAAAACAATACAAAATTGTGAAAAAATAGAATAAACAATATAAATTGTTGAAGACGTTTTGAGTATTTCTAAAAAAAATGAATAGTAAAATGAGTATAAGGTTAGGCCGAATAACTAATTCGTCCTCACAGGTATCCTCCGCCCTTCATCTAGATCTGTCCTTTTCCTCTCCTCAACCACAAGTGGTGGTTGGGGCCTCATGGTATAGTGGTGTTGGCCGACATGAGGTGTTCGGTTTTGGGCCCTGTTTGAAGAGGAGGTCATGTTTGTTTAGGGTTTGGAGGTGCCTGTTCTTGCGGGTGTTGGAGGTGGTGATCTGTGGTAGTGATTCCTGGTGTGGGTTTTTGTTGCTGCGCAGAAGGGGCTTTTTCTTCTCTGAGGCTTCCCTAGTTGGTCTTCATTGGTTATCTTGATGTTCAGATCTGTTGCTTAGTTTTATTTCGGTTGTTCTTTAGTTGTTGGGTTGCCCTGGTTAGCACTGTTGTTGTTTTGTTCTTGTTGGAAGTGCTCTGTTTTATGTATTGTTGATCTTCATGTTAGCTTTTAGGGTTGATAGACCTTTGTTTCAGTTGTTTTTGTACACTTCCAGCATTTGTTTGCTTAAAGGTGATCTGGGTATAGGATGTGTTAGACCCATCCTGTTTGTTTGGCTTGTAGCCATTGTTGTAGTGGTTGAGAACCATGTTTTGGTTCATGTTTGTAAGTTCTCCTGAGAGTTTGCCTTGACCTTGCCTTTATCTTATAAGGCTTGGTTTTTTTATAAAAAATAATTGCTGATAAAAAAAACTAATTCATTAATGTAAAATCATGAGAATATGTATTAATTAAAATATATAAAGGTATATATCAAATAATCCTGTCAATAAAAATAGATAATTATAATTATCCTATGTAAAAATATAAAAAACCTGTCTAATTAAATAAAAATATATTACAGTTGAGTTGACATAATCATCAGAATTTTCTTGAAAGTGCTTCAGTGTCATGGTTTTTTCCTTCAAACTTTGTAAAATCCTTTTATCTACTTATGGGGAGTATGGTGTTGGTGGTGGCCAGTGGGGCACACATTCAGCAAGTAGCGTAAAACCCGCTCCACTGTCCGATTTTTGTGATGACATCACAGCCTGCAAGATAGCACATGTTGTTCTCGTGATCTCCTTATATTTTCTGACAAGCTTTTGTGATTGTGCTATGTACGACGTCTTCATCAATAGTTTTTGTACACGTGTGTCCTACACCTTGAAGGTAGTCTCTTTACAGTGAAAGCTGTGGTCTCCACAATCCAATATTGGGTCCCACCTTCCTTCCATAGCTTACGCGGTATTGGTAGATCCATGTGACATTGGTCCCAAATCCCAATCACCGCGCGTCACGTTCACCGCACGTCGCTGTCACAACACAACGATCAAATTGAAAATCGAAGAGAGCTGCTGTCAGGATAAGAACGTAGACTAGTCATCGTATGATCAGATCGAATGGCTATCGTTAGCCATAGCTCATCATCTGTTGAGCAGCTGCACTGCATACTTTAAAACCCAATAGCCAGAACGTACTGCCACATACAAATAATTTGGCGATCCATCCAACAATCTCAACTAGGGGTGATAAAAAAATAACCGAAAACCCCGTTATCGGAACTGCCGGCGTGAACCCTGTCGGTCTACGGTCCGGCGGCGGGTCTAAAAGTTCTTGTTGCCGGAGCTCACCGGCCTAGTAGTCGGAATGCATGCTGAGTCTGGCGGTTTTAACCGGCCGACTACCGTTAAAATGTTATTGGACTTATATCTTAGTTATACTGTCCAAGAACTCGAAACACACTTTTGGAACTCATGGAAAAAAACTAAGTAAAACTCCACGAACTACCAATTATTTAACTATTGAAATCAAAAACTACTTACAAACAATTTTAATTAACAAGCTGTAATGATACAGTTTAATAATTACAAAAATTAACAATATTTGTTAAACCGGTGACGTGGCGATAACTGTGTCGTTGAAAAGTCGAAACTACCCTTGACAAGTCCAATAATATGTGGTTGAAGTCCAAGACTTTTCATTTCTCATTTCAGGCGTCTTCATCTCTCCTTTTCGCTCAAGAACGTCAGGGTTTCGTTCTTCGTCCAAGTCTTCATCTTCTTCGACTAGGTCGGTTTTGGCAGCTACAATTGCAGTAGACAATCAATCCACAAAGATCAAGTATGTGTCTAAGTATTTCTTCTTGTTGATGCAAGTTAAAGTTTCGTTAAAGTATATTGAATGCCGAAAGGTTTGAGCTTTATATTTGGTTAAATGGAGCTGGAAGTAGATGTTTGGCTTATAGTTCTGGGTATTTTGAGCTCGGGGTTGTGTGAAACTTTAATGGCGTTCTGGGCCTCCAATTTTTTATTTATTGTTATTTGGAGGTTTGAACTGAAGTTGGTGTGTGAGTGTGAAATCTGTTTGGGGTTGAATTAATTTGGGGTTGTTAGTTTGAAAGAAGTATGCGTTGAAAACATTTTAGGGTTGAGGTTTTAAATCATTATAGGGTTTTTGGTTGAACTCATTACAACACATTGTTTAACTGTTGAATGTTAATTACATTGGTTAACTGTTAATTACAAACTGATGCATGTAGCTTGTCACACCTCAAATCCGGTTTTGACTGGACTCGAGACGTGAACTAAAACAAAAATAATTTAAAACGAAATTAAAGCCAAAACAAGTCTCAATTAAAAGTTTAAAACTCTGAACAACGCCACGAGTCAACAACTCAGTAAAAACAACCAGTAAAACGGTTTAATAAAAGGGAATAGTACGTCTCTAAACAATCTAGCCTAGGACCCTCGCAAGCTCCCAAGCGTCGAGCATCCAGCTAGTACACATCCCGCTAAGGACCTGAACAGAACAACAAGATAAGGGGCGAGCTTTCGCTCAGTAGGAAAAGTAGTTAAGGTTATAAGCAAGTGTTTACCACCACGGGTAACCGTCCAATTAGGGCATACTAGTACAGTACACAACTAATTCTCAACACGGAACTCGTAACCACAAACCTCAACTCAAGACCAAGCCACACTCACAAGCATACTCAAGCGACCAAGCACAAACTGCAACCACATCACTTAACAGGTCATCAAGCATAATGTAAACAGTAAAATCACATACACGTCCCGTACCGCAGTCCCCTACTCCGTCGGCTGTCCACAGCCCGACTCTATCATATCACACCGGAACACACAGCATCATACAACTCAATCAATTCAGGGGCAAATCAAACAACATCAGCACATCAATCCCAAACTTACGGCTCGACATGGAACGTAAGCTATCCCTCAATTGACTCGTTCCTCACATCCTAATCATGCAATTCTAGCGATTAAATTACGTAATTACAAACCTATAGGCATACTAGTAAATTTCCACAATCGAACTGGTATCCACTACGTTCCCTACCTCAAGAAGAACAGACAACTACGTCTCCTAGCTGCTGACGTCCTGGCTCGCTACCTCCGGTCTTCTCTACGATCGAAGCCGGACTCTAAATTAACACGGAAAGCCAAAATTAATAACGGTTCCAAAGTTAATTAAAAAGGTACGTACGTTCCAGTTTAAATCCAACAAGTTGCCTTTTAAACTCGAACGGGTCAAAAGAGGAATTATACAAAGAATCGGGTTCCAGTACCCGAGCCCCGAGCACGAAACCCGGTGCACGTTTCCCGAGGCACGATTCCTAATGCATGAATCCCGAGGCACGATTATCGAGGTGTCCAGCTCGGCCCTCCCGCTTTTAATCCCGTCCTAAGTCCGATTTAATAGTCCGGTATATTCGTCCGTGGTCCCAAATTCGTTCAACAGTCCAAGTTCCAATTTTTGTTAGCGTTCCGGTAATTCGATCCCAATTAAAACGTTTTTCGAATCAAATTACAGTCCCAAAATAACAAAATCAAACTTTTATTTTAAAACTCGCTTTATTTTCTTTTCTAAATATACAATCCTTCTTTTTGTTGTTTCTCGTTGATCAGATCCAAAAAGAGCTCGGGAAAACAAAAAGGGAAGGAGGAAAGGGCTCGGGTTGAGAAATTCGACCGACTACCGGCGGAGACGCCGCCGGCCGAGGCTTCACAGGGTGCGACTCTCACCGTAAAGGAAAAGGACGACGGCGGGGGGCTGTCGACTCATCGGATCCAGAGTGGCCCGGGGAAGGGACGGCGTCTCGCGAACCCGAGCACTGTCTCCCGTCACTGGCCGGCCTGACACGGTCACCGGGAGGTAGTGGTGGTCGGGATCGAACATGAGGGGCGGCAGGTTGAGGCTTGAAGGTCTCCTTCCTCGCCGGCGAGTCCGAAACGAGCACGGGGGAAGAGTAGAAGTAGAGGGATGGTGAGCTCGGGGAATCTGAGAGGAGGGAGAGGGAGTCGAGAGGGCGGTGGCGAGGGGTTCGGAGAGAGGAGAGGGAGAGAGGGGGGGGGGGGGGGGGGGGGAGGACGGCGCTGCAAGAAGAAGTGAGGGAATTAGAGTTCTGAACCTAACTCGGGGTATTTATAATGCGGGCCTGGAAATGGGCCTCAGGCGGAGTTGGGCCGCACGGCCCAAAGCGAAGAAGAGAGGCTGGGTCGGGGCGGGCCTGGTCGGGTCTGGTCATGCCCGGTCCAGCCCTTTTTTTTTCTTTTCTTTTTTGCAAAAGCTCCCACACTTCGATCCGTTTTCCAACCATGACGTTACCAAAAGCCGACCCGTTTTTCAACCTCGACGTTCCAATCGAACAAACTTTAAAACTTAACCCTTTTTAACTGGAGCGGTCTTTACATAGGTTGATTAAATTTGATTTGAATGTTAATTATATTGTTGAACTTTTGTAGATGGGAAAGAAGAGGAAACCCACAAAGTGTTTAGTTGATGAACCATCATCAGATGAGGATGAGGTTTTGAATATGACAGAGATGGTTGCTGAAGGAGTGATTGATGAAGAGTTATTAGAAGATGATGGAACATAATTGGTTGAAGAAGATCTAGGGTACGAAGGAGGTGATTTTGTACCTTAAGTACAAGATGGTGCTTCATCGAATGATTTCATTCTCACACTCACAACGCACCTCTCAACCTCGTCCTCCTATCGTCACTCCTCACACACCATAGTTCACCGGACCAGAGTTCACCGACGAGAGTCTAGTAGAAGCTCCTCGCATCGAGATCTAATAGAAGCTCTATTGTAAGAGTCCTTTATCGTCAATACTGTGCTCTGCCATCAACCTCAACCGCACGCCGAGCTCAGTTATAGATTTGCAACCTCAATGTCGCGTCGTCCTTGGCTAGAGCTTTTTCCAAACACCGTGAAGACACCCTCGGACAGAACTTCTGCTAGGCCCGAGCTTCAAAAACCCGGATCGCGTTCGTGTCACGCAAATCTTGCGAAGAAGAATTCGGGCAGCCGTAAAGACTCATCGCGACCCTGCTTTTAGTCCCTTCTCATCACTTCTCCCACTCGCTACCATCAGGTTTATGAGTGCCTGACCGTTCTCCATAACTCCCAAGAAGGTCCATGACCTCACAAGCCATATGAAGTTTGACATTTCTAATTAACAAAACCTACTACTATAAATATCCTTATCATTTTGTCGTTTTGCGATATCATGATAGAATAGAAGGTATATAAGCATCAACCTTGTTTTTGTCCAATCGTTCATTTCTTGATCTCGAGTTTAGATTATAAGTGACAACTCGTTGTTCACTCGTATAGCCATGCTTTCTTTTACAATCCCAACTCATCAAGGGGCCCAATGACATTTGACTCTTGTTTATAACACGAGTGAAAAATTCCAATGACAATCACCTATACTCCTCATATGCATGTATCCATATCTAAGCACAAGCTTTAATAAATATCTTATTAAGGAAATTGCTTGCTTGTGTCAATACATGTACCCACATATATATAATATATAATGATTTCAAGGTCATATGACTAAAAAATACTTTTGGTAGTTCGAGAAATACTGATGTCCCTGTTCTATGGAGTATTCTTAAAGTGAGCCATCCAATGTTAACACTCTTTAAAATCTATGGTGTTAACTCATATATGTATATGCATGATCAGTAAAACATGATCCTATAGCCAATCATCATACTAGTTCTAACTATCAGATTGGACTAAGGACGAATGAATAACTTATTCCTTTGTTTGTACGATTCCTACTATTGGTTGCACCTCGATACCTTACGAAGAGTAGTATATTCATTTTGTTCACATTACATCATACGATAATGAAAAATCATGTCATTTTATTTCATTACAAATGATTGTATTAGAAATTGTGGTTTGTCCTATGGCACAAAACCCAACAACATAGTGTTTAGGGCATCCACATTCATACTGTCGGCTGCTGGCGGGGAGTGGCCGACGGGAGCAATTAAATATTACTTTTCTCTCTCCTCGCCATCTCACCGCCTGCGCAAACCGCCAGCAACCTGCAGTGGCGACTTTTGTGCAGGCGGGGAGTCGTCGGCGGTAAGAATTTTTTTAATTATTTTAATTTACAAATTTTATTGAAAATTAAGACGGATATTAGCAAACACAGGGTCGAAAATAACATAAACGAATTCGTTACATAAAGCCAATTGAGCATGTTCACGATTTACAGTTCGTGAACGTACTGGAGGAATTTCGGCTGGTCTTTAACGATCTCCCACAGCGCGAACTTCGTGAATTGGTGGCAATGTTGGGCAACGTATCAGTCCACCGCTGCAGATCGAAAGAAATTTTCGGTTTGTCCAGGCAGGGCAGCCTGAACTGCTTCACGGTAACATACTTCAAACCGGTAGATTTTCCGGGACATCTGCTGCCAATGGTCCCTGCACTGCTTCTATGTGCGCGACGGGGCATCGACCGGTGCATTTTGGACATAATTTGCGAACATTTCCGGCCAATACCTATTATTTGGCCCTGGACGGGCATCGTGTAGCCAACATAACACCAAAACCATCTCTTCCTCGTGGCTCCAGGGGTGTGCTGTTGTGACGGCCATTGGACGTTCAAATAAGAGAAGAAAGGTAGCAAGGGGTTAGAAGGAAAGAAGCTCGGGAGCAAGAGAGGTTGTGAGTTGAAGAGGTGTGAAAAAAATAGAAGTAAGATGTGGCTTTTATAGCCCGAAACCGTCGGCCACCTAGGGGTAATTTGGTCCTTTAGCATGGACATGAAAAAAATGTCATGCAACCCAAGAAGTAGAAAAAAACAACAATTCATTAAATTTAAAAAAACTACAAATGAAAAAACTACAATTCAGTAAATGAAAAAAAAACTACAACTTAAAAAACTACAATTTTATTAAATTAAAAAAAACTACAATTCATTAAATTAAAAAAGCAACCAATTATAAAAAAACATCAACCAACTAATTAAAATAAAAAAGCACGGGATACGACACTACTTCATCCGATCGCGCGACATCGCAAGGGTCGCATAGTGTGCCTCAAGCTGGGGGGAGTCATGGCCGACGTGTCCTTCGATTCCTCTAGCAACCATCGATCGAATTCCTTGAGCTACAGCTGCGCTGCGTTTGCTCTTTCCAACGTCGCGTTTGCTTCTTTCGCCGCTAAATGGGTCTGCTGAACACTCTCGACAAGCTCCTTCTTGGATGCTACAGGGTTCTTACCTCTGAACTTCGCAGCTTTGGCAGCCTTCTGACCCATAGGCCGCTGGTACGCCGTTCGGCAGTTCAAAGTATCACATGTGGTTCGCTCACTCTCCTCCGGTGGCGTGTCTTCACGAGTGCGCTTGCCCGAGTCGGTAGACACATCGACATAGAATTGACTCATCGGTGTGTCTTCGTTTCCTTCCCTAGGTTGCTCGACTTCAAAATATTTTGAAGTCCACTTCGTCTGGTCTCTGACTAGCCTCCACCAACGTTTCCAAGTGAATGAATGTCCTTCCTTCTTCTCGTACTATTTCTCGGCCAATGTCGTGACTTCATCATCAAAACGGCTACTCTTGTGGTCCCTCATCGTCCATGTGTAAATCACATGAAAAGTCGTCACTTTCGGATTGACTTGGCCCTAGTGGTCTTTGCACTACTTCAGTGACCTTACAGGATCATCCGGTTCACGCATAGTAGCAACTTCGTCGGCGATGGCCTCCCAATACTTTAGATTATGTTTCTGATTCCCGTGAATCGAATCGTAGGAATTGTGCATCCAAGCTAAAACTAAACGCTCATCTTCATCGACGCTCCATAGATTTCACCTCCCCCTAGGTTTTGGTGGAACCACGGCGGCGACATCAGTAACCGTTAGAGATGCCTCGGTTGTCGAAACGGATGAAAGGCCGGGAGGGAACAACTGTTGCGTCATCGGGTTGAATGTGTCGTCGGTCAATGAGGTAAACATATGGCCCCACTCGTTGAGATCAAACGACATTGCAAGACGAAAAAAATATAACAAGTGGAGTGAGAATAGAGAGAAGAAATGTAGAATTTGTGGATGAAACTTGAAATAGGAGGGTTGGTATTTATAGGGGTAAAAAGCAACAAAAAAATATTAAATTTGGGCTGCCAGCGAACGGACACGTGTCACCAGCTCATCATGAACCAACGGCCGGCACGACGACCAAGGATTTCCAGCTCACCCAGCCAGTGAGAAGTGCTGGCGAGGACCTCAATGGATACATTCCCCGCTAGCGACCTCCCCGCCAGCTCCACGCATCCTCCTCGCCGGCGATTGCTCCCTGCCAGCTCCCCGCCCACGACTGTGGATGCCCTTAGTTGATAAGATGGAGACTCTTCCTTTCTTCCTTTTGATTGAACCTCTTTAGGGTTTCTCTCCAAAAAGTAAAAATAAAAAATGTTAAATTTCCGGCCCAAAAGTCCTATTTGAGTGAAGTATGTATGGGTCGGATGTACTATCCAAGACAGATAAGACGATTCAGCGACTCTGTCGACGACCTCGACCTAACAACGTCAAGAATCTCTACCCAAATCCCAAAAATTATGACAATTCTAACTAACTATCCAACTTGAGATTCTTCTATATTTAGACTTGTGTGTAAATTTGGATGTGATTCCTCGTGCAAAGTTATAGATATGTCGAAGGACTACAATTTAGCATAAAAAGCATCTTATTTATAGCGATGACAACGAAAATGTCTCTTTCAAGTTAACTGGATATATAATCCTAAGATCGATGCATTTTTCTTTTAGCTCTATTTTACCTTGATCCAAGCTTATCATCGCTCCCTTTAACCTCGAAGCCCCCATTCATATACTATGTTGAGCTCCGACATCAACACGTACAAGAATACAAAAGAAATACGAGGGATCAAAAAACAAAAAGGGAATAACATACGCTAAAAGATACTTTTCAAGGCAATTTTTACTTCCCTGTTAGAAATTCTCAGAAAGAAAGCAAGAAACAGACATGCATATCTTGGTTACCTTCGTCCTTGTATCGAATTGTTTATTAGTAGAAAAGAAATGGACATGCATATCTTGGTTAGGGAAATCTTGAACCAATGACTGAATCTTGGCGCATAAAAAAGCGGGAAATAAGAACATAAAAGATCGTGCGGCCACTTATTCATAGAATCAGTGTGGCTCGAGAACAACTTTTAAATTACACGTGCGCCGCCGCTTATTCAGATAAACCCGCTCACTTACACTTGTTCCCGTAAGGATCTGCTACGTGGACCATCGTGACCGTCCATTCCAACACACCCCCATGTGGTTTTAGAAAGAAAAAAAACCTGGTACGGACTAGGACAGTTTATCTGGATCTCTGTCTCTACTCTCTATATATAATATAAGTGTCTGATGATGAACAAGTAGGAGAAACGGAAACGTGGAGATGAGTTTGGCTGAAGCAGAGCAAGGAGGCGGGTGCAGAAACCATCCCGATCACGCCCAATCGGAAGGTGTGTGCTCGTCCTGCGTTACGGAGAGGCTCGCTTCTTCTTCCTCAGATGTAAAGGGTTCCCTTTCTTTCCAGTTGAAGAAGAGCAGATCGTTGGCTTATGTGGCTCCAACCAGAGTCATGGACTCCAAAGAGGAAGTTCAACTGAAGAAGAAAGTTGGCTTCTGGTCAAAATTGCTCCGCTCCTCTGGGAAGAGGTCAAAAGAAGCACCGTTGTAACTGATATCAAGGTTCTTGTAATGCTGATATTGAATTTTGATGCAAGCTTGAAAATCGTTGTATTCATTTCTGGGCAACAGAGAATCAACTAGCAACATCAATGCTGTACAAGGCAAAAGTTCTAATTTAACTAGTCACTCTTACCACAGACTGAAACTACAAAACTACATAAATTTTTCAGCACATGCTCAATTGTTACCTCTCAGCTTTTCAATCCATCAATTCAGCTGCCGATATTTGTGTATGCACTGCTCGTCTTCCCAGGCTTCATCTATATTATGAATGTCTGTATGTACTTGTGATTATGTAATATATCCTCCATTTTATCAAGCGGATCCATCTTTGTCGCTGTGATTTTGTTCTGAAGATGGTTGATTCAATCTCTGAAACATATCATCAAGGGACTGGGATGAGATTGAGTCACTAGAAGTATCCTCAATTTGGCGCAAAGGAGTGAAATTTCTGGGGGCCATGTTTGCCTTGAAGCTTTGGAACCCAGTCTTGAATGATTTCCATGTTGAAGCCATGCCGGATGGACCTTCACTTTGAAGCAAGGAAACCTTAGCAGCTGCGATGTTATTCTGAGGTGGTGGTTTCGTGTTGGATGCTGCTTGTCTGCTCTGTTCTCTGAAGGCTGCGTACTTGTTCACTATGGCTTCTCTGCTTGTGCCATATCGGCGAGTTCCTTCTTTCAAAGAACCTCCCCTAATATTGTCTCCTAAATTGCCTTTTGAATTAATCTCAACAATCCTATCCTGAACAATTTACATCCAAATTTAGTAAATCATCTATGCCCATTATCTGCTAGGAGAATCGACCCTCTTTGACTTGAACAAACATGTGGCGAGCTTATTATTTCAGTCATCAAAATATAAAATAATGCTATTCATGAACAGACTTGTACTCACTGTGATATAGGCACTGGATTCGATATCCATGTCGTTGAAATTCCTTGCCAATGGGATAACATGCTCACCTACCTTTTGCCCTTGCTCAATCCAAGTCCTCTCTGGGAAATAGAGGATCGTGTATAATGTATTGAAGTTTACAAAATAAAAAAACAGAATTTAATTTAGTGAGAATGTACACCAAAGAGTATACAGCAATGATGTGTTTGTGGTATCACAAGGTCACTGCCTAGTTACCTTTTTGTAGGATGATCAATCCTGATGAATCAAGCCCGTCCGTATCATCTTCTTCATTGTGAAATCTGAATCTCTTCAAGCTCCCAAAAAAGTCAACTATGCGATCAAAGAAGTTGTTTGCAACCAACAGAGTGTATATAACCATGATAAGTGGATAGATTTTGTTAAATCCACTTCCAAAGAAGGGGACAGCATCATCTATGGTTCCCATTCGCTGCAGAAACATGCACCCAACATGGGAATTTTGAATTAGTCCATCATATGTTGATACTTGCATGAAACAAGACAAGATAAGACAGATATTTATCGATACAAGTGTAAGCCAAACAAACACAAGACCAAGAAAACTGATTACCTTTTCAAATACAGTCTTCTTATCCCCTCCCAGACGAATGAGATTGAGAAAGTTGTATGAAATTGGAGGGGCATATCGAGCGACCATCCTACCAAAGATATTGGGAAGAACACTTAGTTTCCCTTACACAGTAAAGTTTAATCTATTATGTAGAAACACTTACGAGCAAATCATAAGCAAGTTGACTGAGCTTGTCTGTCTCGGCGTTAAGGAGTAAAACATGAGCATTCCAATTTTGAACAAGGAATAATACGTGCACATGCACATATACATCAGGGGAACAAAAGCGAATACCTAGGAAATATACTGATCCTATATTAGCAGAGCTGATAAAGACATCCATTTATGTAAATAAATATATTAACCAGGGAAAGCAGTACTCTACCTGCACAGCCATTTCTTGCTCTCCCACAGATTTTATGAGTATAGAAAAGAGAGAAAGATCAACCCCACTAGGTAGTAATGTTGCCTCTGCTAACAGAATTGCAACTGACATGATCCCAAGAACGATAGCCAAGAGTTTCTCAAGTTGCTTTCTTGCAATGCATCGCCAAATAAATTCTGCAAGGAGTTGCCCGTTACAGGTCAGCTATTAATGTTGATATAAATTAAAAACTACTTTGTAGCGCCGAGTAGGTAAAACGAAACAAAACAAAAAAATATAATGAAGAGATCCTAGTACCTATTCTATCGAGGAAGAAACCTGCTTTGCCAGAACGACCAGGTCTTAAGTTTGACACATATCTCCTGAAATAATCAGAATGAAATGTTTAGAGAATAGAAAGTACCTAAAGCCAGCATGAACTCTTCATGATAAAGAGGAGGCTGTAATTTATTGACATCAGCTCAAAATGCCACCTCTAGATGGAAAATGAATTAAGAATGGAGGAATCTTGAAAGGAAACTGGCAAGAGGTAGAAATGGTCTGAATTAACAAGAGAGAGTTCAGTTAGGAGCAAACCATCCGGTTGAACTGCGCCGTTCAAAATTTCTTATTGTATCTTCCAGTTCAAGGGCCTCCATGACGTAAGTCATGTACTCACTGCAAAGTTAACAGTACATTAAACACACTGTTACTAACCATCATTATTACATACACCCAGGTACAAGAAGAAAGAGCTTGCACTTTTTCAAAAAATGGAATCATAGTGGACGAGTTTCAATGAAAGAATACACTGCAAATACAGAAATAGAAGTCTGATCAAAATTCACTGCAAAATGTTGAGTTTACCTTTTATATCGGTAATACTCTTCACGAGCTCCCCGAAGATTGCGCCGCAGCGTTGCCATTGATTTCTCATCGGTATCATAATCCATATCATTTCCACCCAATTGGCCACCTTGTGGTTTGAAGGACGGATCTTCGCTGAACTGAGATAATAAAAATAGCAATCAGAACACTACGAAGAGAATCTAACTGGGAATAAAGTCTAGAAAATAAACAGCAACAACAAAAATAGACATACCATATGCGTTAACATGTTATCGATAACATTCATATAGGGTCTCAGAGGGTCACGCTTGGACATCTGATTGGAAGTTGCTTGAGCAACCTATTAAAGTAAGCAATTCGTCAAGCCTTGGTTGAATAGTGAGATAAAACACAAGTAAGATGGTGCAAACAAATCTACAATAGAGTCCCTGGTAATGAAGAGCAGATCATGAATCACCTTCTGACAAAGCAAATTAAAAGCTTATAACAGAGCAAGGAAAATTGGGGACTGAACAACCAACTATAGAACCAAAGGCTCATTCTTTTACGACAAAAAACACAGGTAAGTGTACTTCCAGAGTACTGCAAGTATTTGGCAAGATAAGAAGAGTGTTCTATATTATAGTTGAAAAGGGATACATACCACTATAGCATTTGAAAGCTCTCTATGAGCATCATCAAGTTTCACCGCCATTTTGGCAACTTTATGAGACAGAACTTTTTGGCGAGTGATCCAATCAGCATTTCTCCAAATGCTCTTGGGAATTTCACTCAAGCCAAACCCAAGAAGAAATGCACCCGTAACAAGTCCAAACGTATTTGAGCATGCCATGGCAAAACCAAGAACATCCCCACTCCTGTAAATAACATGATAAAAGAGACCTGTTACATATGCATGGTGTGTGTTGGTGTGTAATTAGATTTCTGATCAATTAATGAACTGGAACAATAAATTAATCATATCATGAAAAAGCATTCCCAAATTGTAAATTGGAAACTTAATTTAACAACCTGGTAAGCACTTATACACCCTACAAAGCAAATATGAGATTATACAACACTGAAATAAAAACTACAATCAGCATTTCAATTTAAGAGGCTAAGCAACAAACCAATTCCTGTGCATTGTGATGAGAAGGATAAGGCCAAACAAGCCAATAAACCCAACAATTAAATAGAAGATCAAGTTAACATGCACGCTAGTCTTCAATCGTTCAGTGACAGTGAAGTCTCCAGCATCTTCATAACCCTGAATTAGGGGCACCACAGCCCTGTTTGGAGAATACATAATTTGAATAAATGAGGAATGCACATCTTTCAGATGGTAAATCATTTACAGATATCTCTAAAACAATAATAACATTAGAGCATTTATAGATATAAAGACACTTTTGCAGTTGCTGACATAACCAAAAATAAGGTGGTAATCAAAAGCATCATCAAACATACAATTTGACCCGGTTTAATGATGAGTGTATCTATAATCACTCATATCTCACTCTTTTTTAAATACTTCTACTAATCAGTTCAAAATTGCATCCATTGAGAGGACATGTGACAAGTTATGAATATTATACATGCAATGTAAATGAAACCTGGCTATCAAAGTTCTAAATTATACCTTCAGATTCTTTTTGACAATACACACAAATCCATTCAACCAATCCTTCTTTAACAAACTAGCTAACAAATCATATCAGGAGCTACATGTATTTATCTATACACACATTCTTCCAAGTGCAGAAATCAAAGACTCGGAGCACAACTAACATTTAAGAGTGGTACAATTTAATAAGACTACAGAAGAGCTTGCACATGCCACCAATTCCCGTTAAAGCTAGTGAATAAGTTACCTGATATCAAGATTCTGTGAAAGTGTAAGTTTGCTAGTGACTTACCAGGTAAGTAAAAATGTACTCCAATATGACCAGCTCCAAAAGAACGAAATGCCTCCGTTCTGATTATGAATTATTGTCTGTGCATATGATAGAAGTATCAGATACATTAAACTACCTAACTTACCAACTAAACTTTGAAACAAAATACTTTGATGGAGGATAGTGGCTATTTCCAAATTATGTAAAAAAAGGTAATATCTTTATGAAATGGGCTAGAGTTGGAAAGCATGATAAAACCAAATATGCAAAATTGCAGGGATTCCTTAACTAATCTACAAAATCATCCTAAACCCAAAACCTCAACATGCAAAATATGTTCACAACACAAGGACAATAGCTGGTCACAAATTTGAGAAAAAAAGAGACCCTAATTCGGACCAAATCAGTCAATCAATTAGCAAAAAAAAAAGGCAGCAAAACAACACACCGAGGTGAACAAAATCAGTTCCAAATCCGATTTCTCAAATCAACTTCAATAGCATCAAATTGAATGCCTAAATCTAAGAAATCATAGTGCAATGTCGAGAGGAAGGTGAAAATTAGAGAGGTGGGAAATGAAGAGAAGAAACGTACAGCCCAGATATCGGCGGGGACGAGGATGATGATGGAGAGAGAGCAAAACCAGGCGTATCCGACGGTGAAGTAAACATAGCGAGGGACGTCGGGGCCGGCGAAGTATTTCAAGGTGAAGACGACCATCCCCAATGTGAGGGGGAGCGAGATCAGATAAAACACCAACATCACTGCAGTGAAGGCTGGAGGTGTTGGGTTCAACCGGATCCAAATCGAATGTGCGGATCGAAGCAATTACTCATCAGCTACACCTCACCATCCACCTTCGCGCTGGCGTCTTCTTCTTCTTCTTCTTCTTCTTGCTTCTGCGTTTCGCGCGACGCGTCACCAGCTTTTGTTAATTAATTTCTCGTGGGCTTCGTGTATGATACGTTGGCCGATCCACAATTTTCAGACCCTTGACAAAATAATAATCTCCACTCTAATCACAATCACCCGAAACGGGTCGGCATGAGTCTATAATCGGATCCGGTACCCACCATTTCGAATTTTTCTGAAGGGAATACCTAACCGACATACGGATAGTAAACGGGTCAGTTTTATATTTCCGACAACAACCAGCACCATTCCGGACCCTTGGAAAATTAATTTTCCCAATCCAACCAAAACGTGTATGGACGAATCTCTTTCATTAAAACTCATCTTCAAATGTATGTAAGCATTAATAGCATGGAATACATGTGGATATAAATTACTAGCACTTGAAGAAATGAAAGGTCTAAACACGACGATTAAATGGTCTTTTTCGAGTATGAGATAGAGATCAAGAGATGACCTACAAAACGTTACCCCGTTCGGAGAAGCAGTCCCTAGGGAAGAGGCGACCAACTGGTGGTAAGCATCCCGCCTCTCCTCCTTAGAGGCGTAGTGTTCAAAAGGGTATCCATATAACCTTATTATGGACGAGATGACATCGGTCCCATCAAATATCAGTGTGACAAACTCCTACTAGATTTAGGTCCATCAAACGAGTTATCAACTAGATCCTCAACTGTAACTGAGAGAGGCAATTGAATCCGGATTTTTGGAAAGTTGTACGATCTACTTACACAATTCCAGGGTTTTGTAAAAGGTCAAATAAGTCTTTATTCTCCTATTCTTAAGGTTCTTTCCAGAGTGGTCTCGATCACTACGATAAATTAACCCTGAAAGAACCTCGTAAAATCGATTGACATTTTTATTTATTGTACTTTTTGTTGCTGGTTTTGATGTTTTTTTAGTTGACGTGTTTTTTATGACACACCTTCGAGATTGTGTAATAGGTCTTTTTACTTATAGACGTGGCATGTGACCATACTTAATATACTCTTTACATTCAAACAATAAAACATCAAGCAAAAAGCATGAACGATTTATTATATGAAATTTATACGCTGATTAATTTACGAGAGCATTTTAAATTGAAATTTGAAAGCAAATTACGATAATACGATAAAGGGAAAAATACATATAAACGTACTTTACTATCGTCTTTTTCTCACATTACCCCTAACTATTTTTTGTGACATTTAACTCCCATAACTTTTTTTTTCATTTTGCTCTGACGCTATTAAATTTTGTATGAAAAATTATATGTGCAAAAAACATGGGATAATATTTTAAAAAAATAACAAAACTATCCTAAATTAATTCTAAACTAAATTGAATTAAACTCACTTTGTTTTCTTAACTTAAGCTAACCGTCTACATTGCACTATACAGTACCATCCCCTTCTCTCTCTCATTTCCTTTACTCAATGCCCATAGTCGTCCCTTTCTTTACCTTGAGATGGTGGAGGCTCCGACCCCGGTTATGCCTCACCGCCGCTCGTTTCGGACCGCCGAGCTTGGCATGGAGACTCTTGTCCACCTCCTTCACAAACACCACCTCCACTAGTCCTAGATTTGCTCCATTTCCGCCCAACCACAGATCATTCAGAGCGATGTTGCTCCTAGATTTGTTTTTTTATCGGCGAAAACATATTTAAATTAAACCGCTTCTGAGGAAGAAAATATTACAAAAAAAACAATCTCACTAATGATTGCAAGAGTCCAAAGAAGGCAGCTTAAGTATACCCAATTGTACAAAAGCTATTGATAGAATCATCCCAAACTCTAAGCCTGATGAAAGACGAACTAACAAGTAGGAGTAATTCGAGACAAAAGTAATAGTTTTGAGAAGAACACAACAAAAATTTGTGAAGGAGCAAACAATAGTGTAGTAAACTGTCGAGCCATTGTAAGATCTACAGAAAAATCCTCAAGTGAGCCTTCTCATCTCTGTAGGTTTTCCTAGAAGTCCATTAGAAATTGAAGTTCTTCCTCAAGATCTTGTCAGTGAATGAAGCAGCAGCAGAGTAGTTTGTAAACTTCAGCAGTAATTTGTAGTTCCAATTCAGCACTTTCCTGTGATTGTGGCATCTGAATTAAACCAATTGTATTTGCGGTGGATCATTGTTGAGAGCCTGATGTGGTTGTTGAAGGGATAACCTTCACTCGAATTGAAGCTTACAACCTTACAAACAACAAGCTTGCACAAGAAGAACCAAGAATAGAAGCCAAACCCAATACACCAAGAAGCAAAATAAGCAAAGATAAATCCAATCAGAAAGCCCAGACAAGGCAACCACCAAGAAGAAGATAGAAGGGGTCCACAACCCGTGAACCCAACCAAGAAGCACCAAAAATAGAAGTAAGCAGCAATGAGAAGAAGAGGTTTCCAACAACCACATCCAAATGACAAATAAACTTTAAACTATAACCTATAAGGATAAACACAGCTCCCTTGTCATTAGACTACCATTCCTCAAAAGAGGAGATGAGATGATCTAATTGCCGCTGGCCAACACCAAAAGAAACGACAAAGATTTTCCCAATAGACCAAGCGAACCCAAGCTACCGGCTTCAGAAGAGGGCAGAAACAAAACCCAAAGACCTCGCCGGCGATCTATGCCTTGAACCCAGAAGAAGCCATTAAGCTTGAGAAAGCAAGAAAGGGAAGGATGAGATGAATCCAACCAGGAAGGGAAAGAGTATACCTGAAAAGTCAGACCTTCATCAAGAATCCAGCAGACAACGACTCGCAAGCCTCCTCAAGCTTCCGGCTAACCCGAGAAGTGTTAAGCGAATAACCGATATTTCTACCACACGAGCGAAGTCATAAGTCAGATCTACCGTCCACGAGCCCGACCTAGCAACTGAGAACCGCACTAAAGCACAACGGCGGAGGGACTGGGAGTCATAAGAGCCAATGAAGTCGGAAACCACCAGATCTGGCCCTAGGCGGGCCAAATCGAAGGAGAAGAGACGGCGGTGAGGCGACTAGACGACCAAACAGGGAAAAGCCTTGACCAGATCCGCGATGATCAACGTCTTGGAGATCGAAGAAGATCTTCACACGCCGGTTCTGCGGGCTATACTGACAGAGACGAATAAGCCTTGTCGAAAAATCACCTAAGAAGAGGTTGGGGGAAAGGTAAAAGAAGGGGGCAAGGAGAAGCACATCCACCGCCAGCGACCTCCATGGTCAAGATGACCTGGAGAGCCGTCGACGGCGGAGGAGAAAACAGGGAGGGTGACAGAGTTTTTAGAGAGAAGGCAGACTCTCTCTTACTAGGGTTTTTAGAACGCTCTTTGTTCAACACCCTCTTGTTAGATTTTGGGGTAGGTTTTGTGTGTAAAATTTAGGAGTTTTCTTTTATAGATTTGATTTGTATTTGATACTTTATTTGGATTTGGATCCAGGGTTTTGGATCTATTCATATTTAATTTGGATTTTCAAACATGCTCATAAAAGAAAAGTTCAAAGAAAATTGATTTTTGTACTATATTTTCATGTATGTTTATATTTGTTCATAGTTTTGGATTGTGTTAGTCATACATGTTCATATTGGTTCATTAGCTTTTGCTAAAAATTAATGATATAGAAAGAAAAATAATAACGAAATGAAAGAGCAATAAAATATTTAAAATAAAATAAATATGTTCTGAAATTTGAAAATTATTAGTGAAAAAATTATTTCTAAAATTTAAAATATAAATAAATAAAATGATTATTAATTAAAAATAATGAATTAAAATAAATTATAAAGAAATAATTAATATGAAAATAAAAAAACATTAAACAGTAATTTTAATGGTTAATATACTTACAAAAATTATAAACTTTATAAGGTTAACATAGACATTTCATAATTTTTTGGTTTTACATAGTTAGAAATAATTTTTTTAAATTTGATAATTAATAAGAAGTATTTTAAATATTTGACGTTCATTAAATAAAAAAGTTAATATTGTTGGACTAAATTGAAATGAAAAATAAGTTACAAAAGTGAATTGTTACAAAAATTGATTAGGAAAGTGATGTGAAAAAAACTACAAATTAATGTTATGTGTAATTTTTTCTAGGGAAAATTTCATTTTATCACCCTGACAAACATTTAATTTCAGTTTGATATCCTGACATAAATTTTTATCACTTTCAACCCTAACCAAACTTTTAATTTCACTTTCGTACCCAGCCGGGTAAAATGTCCAAAATACCCTAACTATTACTCAAATTTTCAAACTCATGCCATTGGTTCAGAATTTGAAAATAAGTGAAATGACGATAATGCCCTTCATTGTTAGGGTGTTAAACTGAAAATTACATTATTTTTAAAATAAAATCAGTTATTTTTTATAAATTCAATTTTTATTTTCAAAAATTCAGATTTTAATTTAAAAAATATATAAAAATCAGTTTTATTAAAAACAGATTTATTTATATACAAAAAATTAATTAATCTTTTTTCTTTACCATTCTCTCTCCTCAACTTCGTCTCTCTCTCTCTCTCCTCCATTTTCAATCTTCTCTCAGCTCCACTCTCTTCTCCATTTTCAATCCTCTCTCAGCTCCAATCCCACCCTAAACGAAAACCCTAGGTCCTCCAACTCAGTCTCATCCTCCACCTCCTCAACCGCTAATCCGCCCAAAACCTCGCGAAAATGGAGGTTTCCTCTTGGGGACCGAGATATCCCTGAGATCGGCGTCGGAAAGCGCCCTCGTCATCATCTTCATGGTCTTGGCAGAATCACTTGACTCCGACGAGAACGACGCCCTCCTGATTCTCGGGATATGATTCAAGATCTCGGGATCTGGCGACGGTCGGTTTCGATCTGGAATTTGAGTTCGTGTTCAAGTTCAAATTGGGGTTAATTCGTGGGTAGTTATGGGATTGAGAGTGGAGCTGAGAAAATGGAGCTGAGAGTGGAGCTGAGAGATGATTGGAAATGGAGGAAAGAGAGAGACAAATTTGAGGAGAGAGAAGGGTAAAGAAAAAAAAATGGTTATTTAAATTTTTTTATATAAATAAAACTGTTTTTAATAAAAAAAATTAAAAAACTGATTTTTATATATTTTTAAGGGTTATTTACGATAAGGTACCTTAATGTTTCGTCCACGAACGATAAGGTACCCTAATAAATTTTGTGTCCGATAAGGTACCCTAATGATTCGTCCACGAACGATTTAGTTTAATGCTGTTAAAAAACTAACAGAATTATGTAGAATGACTATTTTGCCCTTTGACATTACAATTGACTTTTGACTTAAGAGTGAAATGACCATTATACCCTCAGTTATTATTTTTCCTTAATTTATATTTTCTAATTAATTTTAATTTCCAAAATAAAATAAATAAATTATATTTTTTAAAAACTGAATTTGTTTTTTTTTCAAAAATCAGATTTTTATTAGTTTTTTTTATATATAAATAATTTTTTTTATTAAAAACAGTTTTATATATAAAAATCATTTTTATTTAAAAAAAAAATTAATTTTATTAAAAAAAACGCATAACTGGTTCGTCTTCTCCGGCCACCCCCACCTCCGCCGCCGACTCGTCCCCGGCCACCCCCACCTCCGCCGCCGACTCGTCCCCGGCCACCCCCACCTCCGCCGCCGACTCGTCCCCGGCCACCCCCACCTCCGCCGCCGACTCGTCCCTCTTCCACCTCCACCGTCTGAACCGCGGCAGAGGTGGGGGTGGCCGGGGACGACGACGACGAGAGGGTGGCCGGAGACGACGCCGGAGAAGACGAACCAGTTATGCGTTCTTTTTATAATAAAATTATTTTTTTAAAAAAAGATTTTTTTTAAAATTTTTAATAATTTTCAATATTTTATTGTTATTTTAAATAATTTAATTTTGAAATTTTAAAAAATTTAAATTTATTTATTTATTAAATTTTTATTGTATTATATAATTAAGGGTATAATGGTAATTTTGTCTATCAAATTTATAAGCTTAAAATAAGAAAGGGTAAAATCGTCATTTCACACCCCACTTAACTGCAAATGTCTAAGTTAGAGGAATATTCTGTTAGTTTTTAACGGAATATGCCAATTTTAAACCAAATCGTTCGTGGACGAATCATTAGGGTACCTTATCAGACACAAAATTCATTAGAGTATCTTATCGTTCGTGGACGAAACATTAGGGTACCTTATCGTAAATAACCCTATTTTTAAATTAAAATCTGAATTTTTGAAAATAAAAATAATTTTCATAAATAAAAATTGAATTTATAAAAAACTGATTTTATTTTAAAAATAATTAATTTTTCAGTTTAACACCCTAACAATGAAGGGTATTATCGTCATTTCACTTATTTTCAAATTCTGAACCAATGACATGAGTTTGAAAATCTGAGTAATAGTTAGGGGTATTTTAGACATTTTACCCGAATGGTATGAAAGTAAATTAAAAATTTGTTTAGAGTATGAAAGTGATAAAAAATTATGCCAGATATCAAATTGAAATTAAATATTTGTAAGGATGGTAAAATAAAATTTCCCTTTTTTCTTAGGATAAAGCACTAATAGAAAGCAACCAATAGGCTAGTGAAAAAGGTATAGACGAAGGGGACATGAGGGTTGTCTTATGAAGAGCTTTATGGAAACAAAAGCTCTACTGTAAATGACTATTCTATCCTCCCATTTTTCCGTAGTGCTTAATGTTCCTTAAAGAAAAAAGGTAATTTGATCAGCCAATAAGAAGCGATGATTAAAGCCCTGTCGATCCGTGTCATGGCTGTCAGACATCATCCTGTCCGTCCAACTCAGCTCGAGAAAACACAAGTGAAGCCTGCAGCTGCCGTTGGATTATAATCAGAGAAAGCACATAGATAGCACTTCTTACCCGTCCGATCCCCAAAAGCACCGACAGATCTTCTCTATATAAGGTTTTTCACTGTCAATTTATTAAAACGTTTTCCTGCTCAGATTTTCAGTCAGAGAGTTAGAAGAGATTCAACCGACCTGAGGTATGCCTTTCTTCCGATTTGATTTCAAATCTAGGAATTAGGGTTAGATTTTCTTTTATCTCCCTTACTTTATCCTCGATGTATACTAAAAGAATTTGATTTCAATCCTTGCGGTGTAATCTCTCTCTCTCCTCTCTCTCTCGATATACCTTCTTTGAATTTTCTGTATGCGATTGTGAGTTTTTTCGTGTAATTGGGTTTCTAATCCGCCGATCTGTGAAATCGTTGAATGTTTCTTGTATTTGATCGTCTGTTCTCTCGAATTATTAGATTTAAATTGACCTAATAAGAGCATTCTTTTGCAAACCATGAACAAGCTCTAATTTCAGTTTCTTTCTGTAATTTCAATGTTGTAGATGGCCCGTACAAAGCAAACAGCTCGTAAGTCTACCGGAGGAAAGGCTCCAAGGAAGCAGCTTGCAACTAAGGTTTGTTGTGCTCCTTGTAATTGTATTTCCTAGATTTGTGTTCAGATTCTGTGTTAATGGGTGCATCAAGTTTTATACATTCTAGAGGTTTGATGTCAATGTTTGGTCCTGTAGGCTGCTCGCAAGTCTGCCCCAACCACTGGTGGAGTTAAGAAGCCTCACAGATACCGCCCTGGAACTGTTGCTCTTCGGTGAGTTTTATTGATTTTCATTATATTGTGAAGATGTCTGTAAATTTTGTGTTTCTGATGATATTTGGGTATTGTACAGTGAAATCCGTAAGTACCAGAAGAGTACTGAGCTTTTGATCAGGAAGCTCCCGTTCCAGAGGCTTGTTCGTGAAATTGCACAGGACTTCAAGGTATGTATTGCATTATAGTTACCACATCATATCTGTTGAAGACTGTTTAATGTGAAGTGAGAGATTAAGTTGTTTGTTTTGTGGTTGCAGACTGATCTGCGTTTCCAGAGCCATGCGGTCCTTGCACTGCAGGAGGCAGCTGAGGCATACCTTGTGGGTCTGTTTGAGGACACCAACCTTTGTGCCATCCATGCCAAGCGTGTCACCATCATGCCCAAGGATATTCAGCTGGCTAGGAGAATCAGGGGTGAGCGTGCTTAAGCTCCAGAGGAAGATGGTGTTCCTTTTGTGTTCAAAATCTAAATGAATTAGTATAGGGTTAAGTAGTGGAGCATAGTGGCTGGTTGTAGCAAGGGAGGACTTGCTATAAGAAGTATTGTGCAGTTTGGTATTTTGTTGTCTTCAGAATTGATGCTATCTGAACATCTATGTTTTCATTCATCTAATTTAGCTTGGGTTTGATATTATAATTTTGTGAAATTCAATCGAATGATATCTTCGATTGTTCGTTTTGAGTGTCCCAAATATTTCGTCTCACAAGTGATTGTATTCTGATCTTCAAGTGATTATTTCGATCGAGTATGTTTTTGCTCTATCTTCTATGAAGATAGTAATTTGCCTGTGTAACCCTTGAAATCGCCAAAGGTTAGAGGGTCAGTTTGAAGACCCTGTCAGATTTCTTATCCCCAACTTTTTATTCTTGCAATGAGAAGAATTGTTGGATATTATGTAATTACATAGTTTGTATCAAACTCTTTCGTCCGTTTATTAAAACGTTTCCACTTGGGAGTGGTCATTTTAACCTTTGGCGAATTTGATAACCCAAATTAATCGGAGTTAATTGGTTTTTCTTTCATTACACAAGTAACTTCATATGCTTGTTCGATTGCACATTGTAAAGAGAACTTACATAGATCGTTTCTATGATGAAAATAGCTTGGCGGGGCTAATGGTCCAAACAATTTGGGATTTTTCAAGAAGCAACAAAAATCTGTATATTAGAACTGCTCCTCTCAAACTGAATAGTCACGATTGAAGTCCCCGTCCCCCCCCCCCCCCCTAATAAATGGGGTATATAACTACAGGATGCAGAGAAATAGAGAAAATGACCATCTCCCATTTGTTAAAAGGTGATTGTCACACTAGGCTGAAAATAATAAGAGAAAATTTCATTTTACCACCCTGTCAAACATTTAACTTCAGTTTAATACTCTGGCATAAATTTTTATCAGTTTCATACCCTAACCAAACTTTTAATTTCACTTTCATACTCAGCCGGGTAAAATGTCCAAAATACCCCTAACTATTACTCAAATTTTCATCTCATGCCATTGCCTCAGAATTTGAAAAGAAGTGAAATGACAATAATACCCTTCATTGTTTAGGGTGTTAAACTGAAAATTTCAATAATTTTAAAATAAAATCAGTTTTTTTTTACAAATTCATTTTTTAATTTCAAAAAATCAGATTTTAATTTCAAAAAATCAGATTTTAATTTTAAAAATACATAAAATCAATTTTTTTATATAAAAATACTTTTTTTATTAAAAACAGTTTTATTTTTTTTCAAAAATTAATTTTATTTATATTAAAAAAAACTGGATCGCGAACTCTTCTTCTCCGGCGTGGTCTCCGGCGACCCCTCCTCCGCCGGCGTCGTCCCCGGCCACCACCACTTCGCCAGCGTCGTCCCCGACCTCTTCCCTCCTCCCTCGAGCTTCTCCGGCGTGGGAGCTGTGGTTCAGATCTGATTTGGTTCAGATCTGAACCGAATCGATTTGGTTCAGATCTGAACCAAATCAGATCTGAACCACAGCTCCCACGCCGGAGAAGCTCGAGGGAGGAGGGAAGAGGTCGGGGACGACGCCGGCGGAGGAGGGGTTGCCGGAGACCACGCCGGAGAAGAAGAGTTCGCGATCTAGTTTTAATTTTTTTATATATAAATAAAATTAATTTTGTTTAAAAATAAAACTGTTTTTAATAAAAAAATATTTTTATATAAAAAAATTGGTTTGATGTATTTTTAAAATTAAAATCTGATTTTTTGAAATTAAAAAATGAATTTGTAAAAAAAACTGATTTTGTTTTAAAATTATTGAAATTTTCAGTTTAACACCCTAAACAATGAAGGGTATTATTGTCATTTCACTTCTTTTCAAATTCTAAGGCAATGGCATGAGATGAAAATTTGAGTAATAGTTAGGGGTATTTTGGACATTTTACCCGGCTGAGTATGAAAGTGAAATTAAAAGTTTGGTTAGGGTATGAAACTGATAAAAATTTATGCCAGGGTATTAAACTGAAGTTAAATGTTTGACATGGTGGTAAAATGAAATTTTCCCAAATAATAATCACTTCTTCAATAATGTAATAGAATATAGTCGGCATCTACAGATAAGCATAATACGTAATACTAAAAAACTAAATACATGTTCGGGTGGTTGTCTTGACTTGCAAGGCGGTGACCATTATAAACCCAAGCAGCATGTCCCTACTAGATAGGAACACAATAAGGATGGGAGGCCGCAAAGATTCGTTTGTTTCTGGGCCCAATGGTATTCCATCCTTATTGGTCAACGGCTCCCGAGTGTTTAGGTCAGTGTCCTCGCCGATCCTAAAAGGCGGATATCAATGAGCTAGAAAATCTTTACACTGGTTGTAAAGATGACACCAGATGGATACGAGTAAACTCCAAGGCCTCACGAAAGCGATGGTAGGGCATGACGTCTTTGTCCTGGCTTGGTGAATATTTTAGGGGTTATCTCTTTTTAGGAAAAGGTTGGGCATTTTAGCTCCTGTATTGGACCTCCTTTTCAATTGTTTTGGTCTTTAACCTTTATACCATTTCCTCCTTGGAGAATGTCTCTTCTTTAGATAAAATTTTCTAGCTTATAAAAAAAGAATTTGACAGCTCCACCTCACTTGAGCTGGCTCACCAACACGCTTAGCTTATTTGGTTCCTTTCACCATAGGCCCAACCACTAGGGACTCGGAATGGGCATGCGCTTTCAAGCCCACATCCACGTTTTGAAATCGTGATAATCATGCTTGTTGCTCGGATTACCCATGAAAATCAGCTGTAGATTTTCCTCCCGGAGCTCAGAGACGTCGGTAGGAACTTTCGACAAACCGTCCGCTCAATCCTTGTTTTTATCTCGCCGGAGTTGCTGGGTAAGGGTATGAAAGACCTGTTGTAAGGGTATTGGATCCGAGCTAACCTCCGTGGCCTTCGTCCCCGCCATAGAGAGAGTGCTCTATTTCATTGATGTCCGAACATGGTAGCTCTATTTCGCACCATACAACCAAGCTTTCCTCTTATCAGGACGAGCAACAAAGAGTTTGTGGCCATTGTATTTAAACCTATTGAGTGATTCGATCATCAGCGAAACGGTGACAAAAATAGCGGAAATCACCTCTTCATAGGAACCCATCATATGCCTTGCCCATTCAAAAGTTGTTCCACACGGGAGGTTATGAACAAAAACCTCAGTAATCTGATCCGATTTCAAGGTTACCTGCTTACGTTTCGACAATGGTAGCGAATGTGTTTTCCCGACCAGTAACAATACATGTAAACTATTGTTCTCCCCCGCTTCACGATTCTCCCGCAAAGTTCTCTTAGTGACGACCCGAGAAAGAAAAGGCTCTCCAGAGCAAAACGCCTTCTCTGGTGGTTTAGCTGGGACCTTCGACTTGGACGAAACCTCCTTTGGCCCAATCGGGACCTTCGCCTTTGCCCTCGACTTGGCCGAGACCTCCTTCGACTTGATCGGAAACCTCCTTTTGGCCTTTGATTTGGCCAGAATAGCATCTTTGGGACCGTCCTTGGTTGCTTGAAGGGCATGATCGTCCAAAAAAGAAGTTGCAACAGTTTGACAATACTGGTTGTAAAGGGAGACCAGAACGGAGCAAAAAGAAGAAAATGAGAGCAAAACAGCATCACTGAAACATAACATGCTCAGTTGAATCAAGAACGCTTTTGGGGTCTATTAGTCAGGTTATTCTTGGGAGACAATATCAAGTCATTAACTACGTTGTTTTTGGTCGACAATTACGAATCATCGGGTAAATACTACTTAGGTAATAATACCAATTCATTGGCTAAGCTCTACTTGGTCGACATATAAAATTCATCAGCTAAGTTTTCGTTGGGCGACAGTAAAAATTCATCGTCTTAGCACACCACTTGGCTGACAGAATCTATTTTATCGGCCAAGTGATTCTGTTGCACGACAATCCCGTATGTAGGAAAAGTGACCTCATTGGTCTAAGAGATCAAAAAATGTTTGCCAATAAAGAGTTAGAGACCAATTAATTGACAAAACTTGGTCGACGACGACAACGTCATTGATTCGACGGAATAATCAACACACGAAGAACAAATCGTGTTGGTCACATAAATAACTTAGTGTACTGGTGTCTTGAGCCAAATGAGACTTGGTCACCAGAAAGATTTGATTGAAACATTTCACCACATCCTCTAAACGAACCAACTCAGCATCTTCTCCACATAACCACTTGTAGGAAAATATTTAATCGTTATCCATGAACTCTGAATAGACATGAATCCTTTCCTTGAAACAGCCGATGCCCTTTCAAGGAATTCGGGGCATTGGTGTTTTTTTTTTAGTTGGTAGTTTGAACAGCCTCTTTAAATGACCATTTCAAATAGGTGCATGGATCCAAATTTGCAGTCCTCACATAAGAGAACAAACCATTAGAAAAACCATATGGGTAAGTATATTCCGTTCTTTACCTTAATATTGACGATACAAATGATTTTTATGTCGATGAAAATGACCAATTATTCCAAAGAAAGTCCATTTGGCCAATAACCATCGGTTTCTTCTTACAGCAGCCAAAACACTTCGCATCCAAATCCATATACCTTCCTTGGATTGATCTATCGTGTAAATTTAGCCTCCTTTTCTTTCTCTCTCTATAACCCTTCCTAAATTCTAGCTTTTCTGTGCTGTTCAGGCCTTGTTCATATTTGCAAAATTTCCAAATATAGAAGAAGTATATAATCCTAAGATATCCGAGGAATATGTTACAATCACCTGGTCCGAGGTATGCGTGCGCTTCTCTTTTCTCTGGATAAGATTTCTGATGATCATACATGTTCTTGTTTCCCACAAACGGTTTTTTCCATACGTTTGAGTGTTGAATATGTGATCGATTCCTGTTTTATAGATCACGATTATTTGAGGATTCAAAGAGGAGTCCGTCATCTGCCCCTCACAAGGGTGTCCCTGGACGAGGGAGCCCTCTCACATCACAACTTAGTCCCCGGAGAAAGGTAATCTATAATTGCTTCTATGGAAATTGACTTGATTAGCAATAATCATGATACATGATAGCAAATCTTGATGGCAATTTGTATGTATTTTTGTAGGAAGAGACAGAGAGTGGTGATCAAATGGGGGAGAGTGAAGGAGAATTGCTAGATTCAGACAAGTTGCATGTAAGGGAGGAAGAAAGGGATAGGGCCCTTGGCGATGGTGAGTTTACGGAGCTCAAAGAAGCGTTACCAAATGGAAAGCTCGAACTGAAGATCAAAGAGAGGGGTACGAAATCAGAAGCCGAAAGGGCCAAGAAGTTGGAGGCAAAGCTAGCGGAGAAAGATGCATTGCTCAACAACTTTAGGGAGGAAGTGAAAATCCTGAGGACCTCCCACAAGCCTCGCACGCCCATGGATTTCAGGGGGAGAAGGATCCGCGACCTCGAGGAAGAGTTGGAGAGAAGAAACGAAACCGAAGCCAAACTGTTGGATTCCTTAGCAGCCAAGACGAAGCGGCTCGAAGATGCCGAGATGTCCCTCGAAGAATCCAAGCTCATCATCTCTTCCCTCAGTGAGAAGATGGAGAAAGGATTGTTCGAGGGACGCGTTAGAGATTCGGGTATGAGCGACGACGAGGAGTGCCTCAGGTCCGAGCTTATACTAATGAAGGAGAATCTCGAGCTCGCGGAAGAGAGCGAGAAGGTCGCTTCATTGAAGGTGGAGAGTTTGATCGATGAGCTTAATTCCCTAAGGAATGAACTCAAATTAGTGACGGAGGTGGAAGAGAATGGAAAGAAGGCGATGGACGACCTCGCGTTCGCGTTGAAGGAAGTGGCCACAGAAGCGAACGAGGTGAAGGAGCAGCTCAGCACAACCAAAAGGGAGCTAGACAAGTGCAAGTCAGAGGCGGTGCAGTACAAGTTCCTGCTCAAGAGCATGGAGAACAGGTGCCGAACCCTCTTGGAAGAGGCCAGAAAAGAGGTCGAGAAGCACAAGAACACCTCGGAGAGGTTAAGGTTAGAGGCAGAGGAGTCGCTCCTGGCATGGCACGAGAAAGAAACCATGTTCGTGGAGTGCCTCAAGAATGCAGAGGAAGAGAACTCGATCCTCCAGAGGGAGAACGACAGGATGATCGACGCGTTGACGCACGCGCAGAACAAGATCGACACGTCCAAAGAAGAGAACAAGAAGCTGAGGGACATACTAAAGCAGGCCCTCAACGAAGCTAGTGTCGCCAAAGAGGCGGCAGCGATCGCCAGGGAAGAGAATTCCCAACTCAAGGACAATGCAGTTGAGACAGAGAGTGCTCTGGAGATCCTCAGCGAAGAAATCGAAAACCTTAGAATGAACGAAGCATTGTTGCAAGACAACGTTAAGGAGTTGAAGAAGTTGCTTCAACAGCCCGAACCGTCACAAAACGGAAAAGAACATTCCAAGATCCCATCGGGAAAAGAAAGTAGCATAAAGAAGCTGGGCAGGAATTGCAGCCTGGATCTGAACAATGATCAGGATGGTGCGGGTTCAGCGGGAGAAGAAGGGCCGTCGCCAAATCGGAAGAAGTCACTGTCCCTCTCATTTGCAGAGGATGCTTCCATGACTACAGAGTCGTTGGAGCAGCAGGAGGAGGGAGTGGAACAGGAGAGCGAAAGTGAGAGGAATGGAAGGAAGAAGAAGCCCGCCTTGTTTAAGAGATTCGGGTCTATGCTAATGAGAAGAACTAATCAGAGAAAAGAAGCAACCTAGAATCGGAACTTTGTATTTGTAATGTTAGAGATTCAATGAACACCTCTTCAGATGGGTTCAACAAGAGCACCTTACTCTTCCTTTTGTGCTTGTTTGGATTTTCAAAAAAATTTCTCTTACCTGGAGAAAGATAATTCTTATATTTGTAGTGTAGGCAGATATCAGTCATATAATCTCTTTTTTTTTTCTTTTTCTTAAGGGTAATGTTTTGTTCGTCTAGTTTAAGAGTGTCTATTCTTGATGTTAGAAAAGATAAAATATAAAATTATAATTTAACTTTTAATTATTAACTTAAACTTTTAGTTAAGTTGAATTTCTAATATGGCACTAGAGTCATGTTTCTTATAAACACGAATTCAAATCTCCTTATTTACAAAAAATGTTAATCTCTGTTTTATTCATCTGATTTGCCTCTAATAAACTAATTCTTATCTCTCTCTACGATAGATTTTCAGTTTTTCTAAATAATTTACATTTGAACTTCTAAACGGATTTGTTCATTTTTTTACTAAAAAGGTGCGATGTTTCATTAAGATTTAACAAGAATAACACATTTTAGTGCATCAGGAAGGATTCCTGACCATTGACGAGTCATTACGCTGTATAGAGCCTCAAAAAGTCTCACTACAAAAAAAAAACTATAGGATAATTGAACCGTTGCAAAAGTAGTTGGAAAAGCCATATTGACAAACTGAAAATAAACTAAGATGAAAGCGACAAATATTGTTTAAAGTGTTTCCTAAACGCTGCATACTCTGTAGAGTACGACCGAACCTGAATTCGTCGGTTTCAACGGGAAGAGAGCGACGATGGTAGACGTGATTTAGAGATCCCTCATGGTAAAAACCCCTGAATCCTCAGGTAGAAGCCCTAAATTTTTGTTCACTAATCATTAAACTTGCAAAAAAGAACAAAACAGGTAAAGTAAAACCAAACCATGATCATGAGGTTTTGGGAGTTCTTGGAAACAATGAGGGTTACTCCGACCTATGAGCGCCTTCTATCCTTTTACTTCAATTGTGGCCGAATCAAACATTTGGTCCGGGATTGTGATTGAGAGGTACCAAGGACAAAAAAGTTCGATGATTCGATCTAGAACTTCAAGTCCAGCAAGTTGGAGAAGACGTACGCCACGAATTGGGTTATGGAAGTACCACCACCACCGCCGAGGTTCGCACTACTAACCTCATACATAATACTTATGGTCGGGTCATCTTGGGGTAAGGGCCCCCTTGTAGCCTTAGAAACGGTACCTAACCCATATCTCGGGTTCTAGGGCCGCACCAGGGTTACGCCTTAACCTCGAGGACCTGTGTACTCTTTAGAGATAAGCCTCCTTGGGTTTGGCCTATTTGTGAAGCTGCCAGTCCTACCAGGAATGCCACCAGATGCATCGGGTCTGAAGAGAGACATTGCAGGGGAGCTGTGTGAAGAAAAGGAGAGGGTTGGGAAGCAGCCCCGCCATGAGGGATGATAGGTACCCATGGCTTCAGGGAGCTAGTTTGGGAGGGTTCTCAATTCCAAGCCTTACCTCCCGATCAGAGTTTCAGGTTCAAGTTCAGACGCCCACATCACGACGAAAAGAGTCCTTGGAAAATAAGGATCAAGCAGCGTTTAGACACAACTTTGAGCGGTTCTTGGCAGTTTGAGCCCTTCGATTTTAATTTATGTTTTAATTTTAAAACTGTTTACCACAACCATCTCCTATTATAGGACCGATATTCTCGTCTCAGAGTGTTTGGATAAAAAAATCTCCAGGAGGCTTTGGCCGTTGTAACAACTCTTTTATAATTCAATAAAATTATCATTTATTCTCCGTAAAAATAATAATTTGTTAGGCATATAATTTTAATAAAACTGACGATTATGGTACATTCGATTATATGAAGAAATTAAAATAAAAACAAAATATACGATGGAATTAAAATAAAATAATTTATTGGATAAACTAAAGATTAAATGAAGAGCTAAACGTAATATTAAATTCACGTAAACTAAAATTTAAACTTTTTTTGAAACAAGTAGATGGGGTATTGTATTACTGTAAAATGTAAACCTTACAGGTTAGAGAATAACTGCCCAGGATTCCAGATATTTATCCTAGTCGACCGTAGTCCACCAGGCGCTCATGGATTCATAGAAATAGTCTGCTTTTGATCGCAGATCTTAACTCAAGAGTTCCCCTTACCGACATTTCAAAGCTAATAGAAATCAAAAACCTAAACCAAACTAACCAAAGACCTATTCGACCTAAAAGCAAGTAAAATGCAGACTTAATAGAAACTGGAAATAGTGCTTTGAGTGCGGCTTTCCCGAGACTTACCAGCACTGGTCGTCCAAGGTCTATGAGTATAGGTCCCCTGGAGACCTTCCCACCCCCGCCGAGTCCTATCATTCTCCCCGCGGAGGGCCATATCCCTCCATCTGCAGTTCCTGGGGTCACTTTGTGTAGCTTTCCTGCCCAACCCTTCCTAGGTGCTTGCTTCTCTAACTCCCCCAACCTCATGTGCCTGCATTGTTTGTGGTTGAGGCCATTCCCCTGGTTCAGTGTGCTCCCCCAGTTGTGTAGCACAATCCCCTAATAGGGTTTGGCGAGGGTGTGACCTTCTCCAGACTGTGGCCCCGTTTCGCCTCGCCCCTTTTAAGTCGAGATCGGGGTCCTATTGACGGATTGTACTACAACAAACCCCTGAGATACACTGGTAGGTGATCATGGTTGTAGTGGGGAGCCAAAACCTTAGCCTATTTCTTTCGACATTCCTTATCCCTTACCGGTCGCGATGTTCCTCCTCCCGCCTCAGTGTGAAGCACCCGAGGATTCGACCATGCCGGGGATTGTGGTAACTCGTTCAGATTCGACTTTACGAAGCCGACTTGGTTGCTGGGCTTCGGCATGGTGTGTGGGGGTGTCAGAGCCGGGACGATACCTGTCAGTGATGGATCATTAGGTGCCGGGGCATGATCATGTCTCCTGCAGGATCATAAACCCTAGAGTCGACGATAGTATCGCCGTGGATACCTATGGGGAGTGGCGACGGCCGTTCGTGACAGAGACCGTGATCCATGAGGCCGGGATGATATCCGGTCAGGCCCGATCGTTGATCTTTTCCAAACCTATAAGCGGCGACCGGTAAAGCTCGGTGAAGAGGACGCCTGGGCGTCCGAAGAAACCCGTAGTTGGGTTAGGGGGATGCTGAGTGATGGTACCAAATTGGGTCTCACCGGATGACAGCGCTGACCGATGATGTAGATCGTGGCGGCGGGGGAAAGACGTTGCAAGTGTCATCCTAGGGTTCAGCGCGTAGGAGGTCGATGATGAAATGAGGTGGTCGGCCGCACGAACAGATAAGGGATCTAAGGCTGGACGAGATGCATGGTGATAGAGGATGGTGGTCGGCGAGGCCGCGTGGCTGATGTGTCGCCGCTGACAGAGAATTCAACTCTTTAGGTTTGAGTGTCAACCCTTAGGGTTCGTGAGTACGCTTACGCTTTTCCTTCCTAAATTTTATATCTGTCAACTAAAAATCAAGGACAATTTTCACCTCAATACCCTAACTATAAGTTTATCGTCACCTCAATACCCTAACTTTCCTTTGTGGCACCTCAATACCTTAGAATGCATTTTTTTTCACGTTGGTACCTACTGTCAATTTTCATCCATTTTTGGATGGAAAATGGTCCTTTTTTCCAAAATACCAAAATTGCCCTTAACCCTATCTTCTTATCCCTCTATTCTCTTTTCTTCACCATTAACCCTTCATGCCAGCCCTCCCTCTTCAGCGCCCTCATCGCCGCCCTGAACCGCCTCCCCACCACCCTGGTCCCACTCCTCCACGACCAACCCTCCCTCTCCAACGCCCTCATCGTCGCCCTCAAGCGGGCCCAGGCTCACCAACGCCACGGATGCGTCGAGCAACATCCCCTCCTCACCGTCAAGGTCGAGGTCGACGTCGACGCCTTCTCGCGCCTTCTCCTCATCCGTTTTCTGGGCAAGCCCGACACCGACGTCTTCTCCTCCTCTGTTTTCTGGGCAAGCCCGACAACCTGCTTGCTCGAAGAATCGATTGCAGACTAGAAGCCCAACCTGCAGATCTGCTCGTTGGAGAACCAGACGCCGAGCTTGGAGAAGACGAGCCAAAGCCACGGCTACAAAAACCAGATCTTCAGATAATTTTCATTTTTTCAAATGTAATTTTTGGGGTGTTTGGATCAATTTCTCATGTAGGGTGTTTGGATCGATTTCTTTTGGTGTGTTTGAGTTTGAATTGATTTCTTATTAAAGATGAAGTTTATTCATTATTTGTTGGAGTTCAGGAAGAGTTTTGAGTGGGATATGGTTGTGTCTGTGGGTATGAAGTTGGAAGAACATGATGAATCAAGTTTGATGCGTATGAAGTTGGGGACAAAATAAAAAGGCTAAAAAAGCTTTGGATGAAAAAAAAATGATTGGGAGGATAAATAATTAATGAAAATAAAAATATTATTATGAATTGAATAAATTTTTTTGAAGAAAAAAATAAAATTTCTGAATGTTATAAAGAATACATACTTATTTAAAAAAAATCTGATTTTTTAAAATAAAAACTGATTTTATAAAACAAAAATGATTTTTAAAATAAAAGCTGATTTTTTAACAATAAAATATGATTTTTTTTTAAATAAAAATTAATTTTTTTAAAATAAAATATGATTTTTTAAAAATAAATATTGATTTTTTTAACATAAAAACTAATTTTTGAAATAAAATATAATTTTTATAAAACATAAAACTGATTTAAAAAAATAAAGAAATAAAAATATTTTTTTGAACCAATGGCATGAGTTTGAAAATTTGACTATTAGTGAGAGGTATTTTGGACCTTTTAAGTGTCCTGGATTTAAAATGGATGGAAAGTTGACGGTAGGTACTAAAGTAAAATAAAATGACATTTTAGGGTATTGAGGTGCCACAAATGAAAGTTAAGGCATGTGAAAATAACTCATAATTAAGGTATTGAGTTGAAAATACCCAAAAAAATCAAACTAAAAAGACGTCACCCTTGAAATATAATAAACCAAGACACAACAGTCCAAATCGTATAAAATGTGTTCACTACCGATTATAACCATGAAATAATTAGCATCAACCTAACACGTTTTGATGGTCCTACCTACCCACATCAGAGGGAAAGCAGAAGCATATCCGTACATGATATTTGTAATTGTAAGCAAAAAGGATTACGTGGCACGTGCTAAACGTGTCTCCGTGTGCTCCGTCATTTCAGGCAATCACCGCTCAACACATATCTCCTCTATGCTTCACTGCTCCCTTATATCTATTCTCCACTCCAGTGCTCATCAGCCATTATCAACACATAACATTCCAATTCAATTAAATTCCATGTCTTCAGTGTTGGATCACTCTCACAGTGAGGATTCGTCGAGCAGCAACGAACGCCTAGATTTGCTACACAACACCGTGGATCTGACGGCCACCGCCGCCGATCTGTCGCTGCCGCGCGAGGTTTTTCTCCGTGCAGCCATCTCCCTCAAGGACCAGGTAGAACTATATATGCTTCTTTGAAGTTTATTTTTTTATATTTATTTTGTAGTTGAGTCACGAGTGCGTAGGTTAATATTAGACGCTCTCTGGAGCACGCTAGCTAACGCCACCGACTTTGCTAATTCCGGTGGTGACAGGTGGTGCGGGTTACGTGGAAGGAGGGTGGAGGGGTACCTGCTACGGACCCGACGGCGTACACCGGTCTGCTGGGGACTGCTGTCACCTGCTTGCGGTCGTACGAGATCACCGGAGACCGCCAGGATTTGATGCTTTCAGCCGAGATTGTCGACACGTGTACTGCTCTTGCACGTGCCTCGGCCAGGTACTTACTAACTTAGACACCATAATAAATATTATTAGAGGTTATTTCATAAACATCTTCCTCTGATTACAATGTAATTTACTAAAACATATTGTTTCATAAAAATATTAGAGAACCAACTCAACTAAAAGCTCAAGCTGATAGTTGAAAGTCCAATTATAGTTACATTCTAATACGCGTCCTCACGGACAAGCCCGTTTACGGGTTTGGAGGTGAAATATTTAGAAGAGTGATAAGGGCTAGTCCATTTTGGACAAATTTGATAAATAGAGAATAAATTATGATTTTTGTAGAGAGTGGGATTTGAACCCGGGTCCGTGAGGTGTCAAGCTCTGATACAGGACATCAATGTTCTAAAATCCCGACTGGGTACCAACACACGCGAGACTCCGAAGTTGGCATGCCCTAACTGACTGAGTTTACGGTTACAAGCTCTGATACTATATTAGAGAACCAACTCAACTAAAAGTTCAAGTTGATAGTTGAAAGCCCAATTATAGTTATATTCTAACAAAAAAGATTATATTAAATTCATAGTAATAGATCAAAAATACCCTTGCGTAGCAGAAATATGAATTGTGGATGTAGCTCTTCATTTATATATTTTTTTTCATATGCTTTAACTTCAACAAAGCTGAGTGTGAGTACTTGATCTATAGTGGTAAGAAATATCTATTATTGATATGTGTTGAGTATTGATGCAGGCACTTGAGCTTTTTGTGTGGCAAAGGAGGAGTTTATGCAGTTGGTGCTGTTGTTGCCAATTACACGGGAGACCACCTCAAACGCCACTTGTTCTTGAACCTCTTCCTTGAGGTATGCTAAACTTGGGGCTTTAATCTCGATTACTAATTAACTCAAAACTTGGATTTAGATTTTAGTTGAATTCTAAATATTTTGGAACTAAGTGTTACATGTGACCAATCTAGAATACCATGATTCTTGACATTATAGGTATAGTTGAAATACCATGTTTCGAATCCTACATATGTATATAGGGTCATCTGCGAACGGTCAAGTGTGACAAATTTGTAAGGTGATGATAGTCTTTGCCGCAGCAAGATGTGGTCCCAAACTTACAATTTATCTTCTTGCTCCGTCCAGCGGCAGAAATACATGTCACTGTTAATCGGAAGAAATGAATTCACACACGGGCATTGCTTTCATAGATATTTAAAATTAAGAATTGCGCACGTGTTAAAAAAACCGAAGCCCTCTTGTCCTGTCCACACATGTTGGATAGACGGTGAAAATTCTTTGTGGTAACCGTGGGTTCTAACCCCTTTGAGGTTTGTTTTGACGATCCTAACTGGGCTTGACCTTCTTTTGCACTTCTCAATTGTAATCTTTCCTTTTTTTGAACAAACTAACTATTTCCGTCTATTTGGACGATTCCGTTAGTTTCTTGGACATGTGTTGGTCAGGCACACAGTAACATCTTCCTAACGAAATCGTCAAAATAAATGGAAATTATTAGTTTGTGCAAAAAAAATGGAAATCTCACAGTTGAGAAGTGTAAAAAAAAGGTCAAACCAAGTTAAAATTGCCAAAACAAACCTTAAAAGGGGTTAAGACCCATAATTTCCCCCAAAATCTTTAAGATCAACAATAAGTTGGATGGGTGAGGAAAACAAGTCTCTTTAGTAAGTATATTATATGACATCCATCTAATGTGCAGATTGCTGAAGAGAGGGCACTGCCAAGTGGGGCAGAGGAAGGTGGTCTTGGAATGTCGTATGATCTCATGTACGGGAGAGCTGGGTTCTTATGGGCTGCTTTGTTCATCAACAAGCATGTGGGAGAGGGCACATTGAGCAGCGAGCTCCTGATGGCCGTTGTGGATGCGGTGTTGGCCGGGGGAAGGGCAGGGGCGTCTGATAACCCGGCGTGCCCGCTCATGTACAGGTGGCACGGGACAAGGTACTGGGGCGCTGCCAACGGCCTCGCCGGGATTCTGCAGGTGCTTCTTCACTTCCCTCTATCTCAAGAAGACGCGGAGGACGTCAAGGCTACTCTGAGGTACATGATGAGCAAGAGGTTCCCTCGTAGCGGCAATTACCCCTCAAGTGAAGGAAACCCCCGGGACAAACTGGTGCAATGGGCTCACGGTGCAACCGGCATGGCTATCACCTTGTCCAAAGCTTCTCAGGTTAACAATTTTAGAATATACTTATAATTGGATCTTCAACTATCAGCTTGAGTTTTTTGTTGAGTGGGTTCTTTATAAACTGTCTACCTAACTAGTAACTCCACTTAGCCTAGGATGTATTGTTGTGTAAGTGTTGTTTGTGTTGTGCAGGTGTTTCCTGTAGACAGAGAGTTTAGGGATGGTGCGATAGAGGCAGGGGAGGTTGTGTGGAAGAACGGGCTGGTGAAGAAGGTGGGACTTGCAGATGGTGTTGCTGGAAATGCCTATGCATTCCTTTCACTGTATAGACTGACGGGAGAGAGTGTCTACGAGGAGAGAGCCAAAGCATTTGCAAGCTTCCTCTTTCACAATGCTAAACAGCTCGAGACTTTAGGGCGCTCCAGCGGTGTGGATCATTCGTGTTCTCTGTTTCGGGGACTTGCAGGAACTGTTTGCCTCTGGTTTGATATGGTTTCGCCTGAAACCTCTAGGTTCCCGGGTTATGAACTTTAGTAGGTGCGGAAGTGGAGATTTAGCTTCCTATAATATCAATTTCGGATCCTAATCTTAGTTACTCAAAATCATGTTATCTCTAAAAGCAATATGAGTATGTAAATGTTTTTCCTGTGCCATGTTGTCTTGTAGTTTCTATGAAAAACAGCTGAAGGATTGGTAGAGAATATGCAAGTGCGTTGTTAGCTTTATTCTCTGCTTCTGAAATAATAACCTACTGGCCTTGTATGTGGCACAATGTAATGGTAAAAGGTTAACTTCCTTAGTCAAGTGTGGCCCTAATATTTATAAGCAGATTTTAATTCTTATATTTAGTTGTCATAACCTTAATAAGTAATTCTCAATTCTTATATTTAGTCGATATAGATTCATACTTCAAGCCATAAAGAGAATAACCTTAATAAGTAATTCTCAATTCTTATATTTAGTCGATATAGATTCATACTTCAACACATAAAGAGAATAACCTTAATAAGTAATTCTCAATTCTTATATTTAGTCGATATAGATTCATACTTCAACCCATAAAGAGAACTAAACTAGGTACAAGTTCATATTACTGAAATTATGTACTAAAATTCTTCTGCTTTTTTAGAGATTATTTTTTTATTATAAATTCTCTTATTATTCGAGTCGCGTGCTTCTTTCTTTAGAGAAAACTCTAGTATTAACCTTACTTTCTCTGTCATGTTTGTTCCGCCGACTGCTTATTTGATTGTCGTATCACCGCCACAGGCCCTCGATACTGCCATTCCACCGCCAGTTGGAAAGCAATTCCCCACCTCCCTTATCATGCCCCCAAAGCGTCTCTCTGGTTTTGTACGTCCGATTCTGGTGAGGGAAAAACCGCTTGCCCAAAGCATCCTCGTTAATTGTTCCCACCACACCACCATCATCGTCAACTTTTCTTCTCTCAGCTAGTCTTCCTTCGATGGCCGATACGACGTTGATGCTCTTTTCTCCGGGACTTGCAACACCAGACACAGCCCAAGCAAATGTGAAGCGATGCCGTCTTCTGAATATCCGAGCTAGGCCATCTTTAGGTTCTAATGGTTCGTGTTTTTTGTTGTTGGTGTTTTGTAGTTTCCGTTTATCAGCTCCCGTCAACAAATATATTTTATGTTTGATGACATTTTGTAATTCATGGTTGTGTTTTCGCAATAGATCCTAATTCGACTAAATCGGTCTCTTTCTATTGTTCGATCTCTTTTTACTAGACCGTCAAAATCAAATAGCCTATAAATAAAAGAAACCTAAACTAATTTTAAGTGAATTGGACTCTAAATAAACAAAATCGATCTTTTTTTTCTAAAACGATCAAGTATTCTAACATTTAAAAGCTCAAACTGATATACGATACATACTCATCAAATAACTACGTAGTTTCAATTGCTTTTACTTGGAGGCTAAGGCTGGCTGAAACACTTGACATTACTTTAGCATGTTGATCCAATTATGGCCGCAAAAAGGCCAAACTGTAGATGCAAGTTGTGGATGTGGATGGGTCTGACATGAATGTGATGTTTGCGGTTTCTTATCATCCTTCAACAACATCGATACTCGACACACTAACATGTGTCCACGCTCCAACTATATACTTCCGAGGTCGGCCGATACATTTGGAGCACGCGTACCAAATATCGCTACAATTAGGTAGCAAAGACCCGAGGATGCTACGTTGCATGAAACTTCACTCCTCTCCGCTTTTCCGGCAATCATTTTCTACTTCTTGTCCTGTCCTGGCGCTTCTTTGGGCCGTCCATTCACTTTCACATATTCTGATTTGTGACGTCTCTTAATCCCATTAATGTCCATTAACATCTGAGTTAAGAGCTGATTTAGATGGTTAATTTGGATTTTTATAATCGTTTCGTTTGTGGTCCTCACTTCCCAATTTCCAAATGATTTAACCCATAAGATTAGATTCCAAGAATATAATAAATCAGATTAGTCTTCATGATTGATTTGATTTCGAACATATCGTTTGTTTGATTTTAAACTTTTCAAGACATCGTACGATAAAATTAAGGAACAAACACTATAGTTTCACACTCATATCATATATATATATATAGGGACGCTATCAGGTGCGAACCACCTGTAATATGCGAACTGCATCAGGACCGTCTATCTATCAGGAGCGCGCGCGATCTACGGCTCGGAGCTAAGCGCGCGAATTGGAACCAATTCTGGGCCACGCGCCTCTTCTCAGGGGCAAAAATGGAATTTACTATTTTTAATTACGCGCGCGGCCCAGATTCTCTCGCAAAATAGAATAATTATATCCGCAATCTAAGCCTGTTCTTCTGAGATTTTAATTTAAACCAAATTGTCTTAAATAAAAACTGATAAACACAATGCTTGTCGTTTTAAACTGGAAAAAAATTAAAAAATTCTGATCCTCAAACAAATTCTTCTATATATGCAAAAAATAATAGCAGTATAATTAAAAAAAATTATGTCTGCTTTCTTTGCCTATCATTTGACCTCTTTAGTGTAACTGCAAACAATTTGTTCTTTATCCGCAAACGGATATATCAATATCAGCAAACAGATTTCGCAAACTGGGATTCCTCTTAACTGGGATTCTATCCTCATATGAGATACAGATGAAACAATTTAAGATTAAACATGTTTAGGGACCCACCAATCCAACAAAACCCTACATTTTGGTTTAGTTGGTCTAGATTCCATTATATTCTCAGACAATAAAAAATAAAACCTCAAAAAACACCCTATATACGCTCCTCTTTTGTCCAACCTATGTTACGAAGGAAAATGTTTTTCTTGGTATTCTGTCAACTTTCGCAAACTGGGATTCCTCTATTCGCAAACGACATTAACCGTATCCTTATAAAACAATTCTTCAAACTAAATATCAAAAACGGATTTGTCCTCTTTAGCTTATCCGCAAACGATTTGTTAGTTATCCGCAAATGATTATATCGATATCCGCAATCAAGAATAATTGTATCATAATATGAGATGCAGATGAAACAATTAAAGATCAACAACATAGCACGTGTAACATCCATGGCAACATATTTAGGGACCCACCAATCAAACTAAACCTTACATTTTGCCTATACATATAGAAAACTTCGCAAAGAAAACATTAACTCAACCTCAACTCTCTCCCAATTATAAATCATGGATGCTCGCAACATAGAGAATGATAAGATCCCCAACATCGATCTACCAACAAGGGATGAGCTGCTGAAGAGGGAGGAGGCCCTATACGCAAAAGAAAAGATTCTTCTCAATGTTGAGAAGGTCTCAATGAAGCACAAGATTTTAAAGGTGAAGTTGATCGAAGCAAAACTTGATATCGATCTTCTTGTGACTGAGACAGCAAAACTCGCCAAGGACGACATGCCATGTGACTTCATAAATACTATCAAAAACCTCATTACCAGTGTTGCAAAAGTTAACAAAGCACTTGATGATGTTGCATATATGCTGTAGTTTGCTACCACTACGTCAATGAATGACCTAGAAGAAGATGACTTTCTTCTACTCCTTTTTTGTATCTTTTAAGTATGGTGCTCTTTTGCTAAACCTGTGTTATGAATGAAAACATTTTCGAAAAATATCATTTGCTCTATTTAGCTTTTCTGCAAACGATTTGTTCTTCATCCGCAAACTATTATATTAGCAAGAGTCGTATTTCCTTCACCAACATCAGCCTCTGTGGATGGCATATCCATTAAAAGAAGAGGTAGTACTGTATCCAGAGTTTTATCTATAATTCGCAAACAAGGGTTAACATTTCAGCAAAACAAACAATATACAAAAACATTGAATATTCGCAAGAAAGAAAAACAGTGCCCGCAAACAAGATACTATATATTCGCAAAACATAAATTCACTATCCGCAACTAGATAAATCTAATTCGCATAACATATATTCACTATCCGCAAACAAGGTACAACATATTATCAAAACAAGTCAATCAATAACAGGGTATGCATCAACTACCAAACACATCTGCAAACCAAAATGTGCATATTTGCATACAATAAACCTACGCACATATCGAATGCAGGATTATTCAAAACTGTTTCTCAAACCAGAGTGCGCACACTCGCAAAACATAAATTCTTTATCCGCAAATTAGGTAAAGAATACTCGCAAAACATAAATTCATTATTCGCAAAACAGAAAAACAATGTCCGCAAAACAACACAGAAACCCCAAAACCTCAACCAACAACTTGGTTTTCCTCAAAAGTAGATCAAAATCATCTCATAGTTGAATAATTTCATGGTAATTTCATATATGAGTTGAAATGGTGTACACTACAAGCAAAACACAAACACTCTGAAAACATAGCAACTATAAAAAATCCGCAAACTACAAACACTATATTCTTAAATTACCTGATTCGGTGTCCCTGTTGCAGAATGTTGTAGATTCAGCAACCTTATTCTTCATTCTCTACAAACGGATTACTATAATAAAAAAGCTAAATAACCAAACGAAAAGATTGAATCAAAACCCTAAAACACCAAAAATTGTAACTCACCAATAATGAACTATTGAAATTCACTTCGAAATCGCGCAGAAGAAGAAAATCAAGGCAATGGAAGCTCAAAAGATCAGATTCCGAAATGTTCGTTTCGCTAAAAACTCGATTCTGCAAGTGTTTTGGTGAGCACGAAACGTTTCTGCGCGAACGGGTAGATAAAAATACGTTTATACCCCCGAACCATAGCAAATCAATTAAAATGAATCCCACGCGCGACTTATTTACGACGCGTGCCACTGATGACGCGTTCAAATCTGCGCCATCGCGAAATTCACATCGAACGGCCATCACGCAGTGCGCAGGTTCGCACCAAATCAGGTGGTTCGCACCTGATTGCTCTCCTATATATATATATAGGGTAGCTATCCAGTAAAAACCCTCCTTATTGTGCAAAATACGAACCAATCTAAGCCACATGATGCGGTCAAAGTGACGTCAGCAGAGCGCGCGCGATGCTGACACGTGGCAGATGCGCGCGCGCCTCTACCTGCGCGCGTGAGCGTGTTGACCACGCGCGCGCACGGTGCTAATAGTTTGGCGCGCACAGTGCTAATAGGCCAACCTATTAGCACTGTGCGCCCAAACTATTAGCACTGTGCGCGCCACGTGTCAGCACTGTGCGCGCGCACCAGCAGCGCGCGCGTCCACGTATCATCACCTAGTGAGTTCGTAGTTTACACAATAAGGGGTGGTTTTTACCTGATACCAATCCTATATATATATATATATGTATGAAATGTAAATTATTTAAAAATGAAAATGGTGGGGCCCGCCACCAAGTTGAAGCCCATAATACGCATCTCCACTCTAGTATCTTTCTACTCCACCAACCCCGTCCACGTCACTTATCATTTCGACACCTTTACGTCCAGCGCGTATCAGAATATAAAGTACTCGCACAATAACGCCGATATTGTTGTCAAATCGCTTCGGCGACAACACGTGGCAGCAAGATACCTCGAGTACATAACTATAGCGAGTAGGTTATCTCCATACCAACTTGTTTAATTACGCACAAACCTCCAACCTCTAGCATTCCGCCACGTGTGATTCTTCCTCAACCCCAATCAACCCAATCAACACTGCCCTGCATGACACTCCATTAGCAGTTGAGAAACAGAGAAGCCAATTCCAAATTCGCCGTAGGGCGTAGGCTTAAATAAATTCACAGCTTCTTTTTTCATCATGAAAAATTAATTACCGGACGTTTGCATTTTGAGGGAATTGAAGATGCTGAGCTCAGAAAAGTAGGTTGCTTGGTAGCTAGGAATTGCTAAGAGAAAGATCCAACGGTTCTGTGAACTTCCTTTTCTTATATATAGTCTCTTATCGCTCTGACAAGAATCAGCAATGGAGAGGTACGAGATTCTGAAAGATATCGGGTCTGGGAACTTTGGAGTTGCAAAGCTGGTGAGAGATCGATGGAGTGGTGAGTTGTATGCTGTCAAGTACATTGAGAGAGGCCAGAAGGTACTCTGTTTCTTTGCTCCTCCATCACAATCATTGCATCTGCAACTCATTTCATCTGGGCTTGTTTAGATTTGAACTGGGTTTGTTTTGTTTTTTTGTACCATAGATTGATGAGCATGTTCAGAGGGAGATTATAAACCACAGGTCGTTGAAGCATCCCAACATAATCAGATTCAAGGAGGTATGCATATGTTCTTGCTTCTGAAATCATTTATTGGTGTTTGGTTGATAAGATTTGTGTGTGTTGATGAAGGTGCTGTTGACAGCAACTCATCTGGCCATTGTCATGGAATATGCCGCCGGCGGAGAGCTTTTTGAGAGAATCTGCAGTGCTGGGAGGTTCAGTGAGGACGAGGCTAGATTTTTCTTTCAGCAATTGATCTCTGGTGTCAGTTACTGTCACTCAATGGTACTGCAATTATACATACATATCCATCCTCTCTATATTTTGTAACTTTCATCATCACTATTATAAATAAATGCTTCTCTGCAGCAAATTTGCCATAGAGATCTTAAGCTAGAAAATACACTCCTAGATGGAAGTTCAGCCCCACGTCTCAAAATATGTGACTTTGGTTATTCCAAGGTAATCGAATCATAGTTCATACTAAAATGTTTGAGTTCGCTTTGATTTTGTTGAATTGTCCAATGTAATGTGATTCCTTTTATAGTCATCGGTGTTCCATTCACAACCCAAATCAACGGTTGGGACGCCGGCTTACATTGCTCCAGAGGTCTTGTCCAAAAAGGAGTATGATGGCAAGGTAATTTTTCTGCTACCCTTTTGATTTTATTTGTTCGATACCAATTTAGTCTATTTAATTAGTCAATCCTGAAATCCCCAAATTTATGTTAGATTGCAGATGTTTGGTCTTGTGGAGTCACTTTATACGTGATGCTAGTTGGAGCCTACCCGTTTGAAGACCCGGATGATCCCAAAAACTTCAGAAAAACTCTTCAGGTTCTTCAACATATAACTTTTAGACCACATGTGTAATATATTGCGTTCGTTGTTTGTTCTTGTTTCTGATCTGATATCGTTCGTCTCAGAGGATTTTGAGTGTCCATTACTCAATACCCGACTATGTGCGAGTTTCGCTCGAGTGCAGGCACCTTCTGTCTCGTATCTTCGTCGCCAATCCTGAAAAGGTAAATCACAAGGCTGATTTTGTCAACCTTTTATACTTAGCTACATGTTAAAATTGTGATGTCAACTTAGAAAATACCAACATAACGATACATGACAACAAATAAGTCTTAGTCTCACATCTGAAATGTTTTAACTATTATTTGGGAGAATATATTTTAAAGTATGAATTTTGGGCAGAGGATAAGCATTCCAGAGATCAAGAAACACCCGTGGTTTCTGAAGAACTTGCCGATAGAATTCATGGAGGAAGATGGTGTGTGTGGCTTGGATGAAGCCGAGAATGGAAAGGATTCATCGCAGAGCATAGAAGAAATATTGTCCATAATTCAAGAGGCGAGAAGAGCACCAGAGGGGATAATGTCGTTAGGAGGAACTTTTCTGGGTGGGAGCATGGACATGGATGACATTGAAGAAGATGGAGACATTGATTTAGACCTCGAGACTAGTGGTGATTTTGTTTGTGCTTTGTGAGCTCAAGTCCTATGTTACTTGGAATATGGGTTTGTCCTCAGCTGCTTGTGAGTGAAAAGGACATTTGTGAGCTCTGTATCCAACTTTATGCTATCATACTCCATTAAGTTTGGTGTAATGGATGGGCGATATATTGAGTTCTGATTATTTCTCTTGTTGCTGCTTGGGTTTGGATATCTTTTGCAGATTAATATTTATATTTTATCTTTATTTTTCATTTTATTAGTTCGAGATGACGACGGATATATGTACTAATAAATTATATATACGACTTAAAGGTATGTACGGGGATTTATGTTATGCTAATACTCTCTCCCTCTTCCTTCTTTAGGGTTTTAAGTCATTGTTGTTGTCTGAAGTCTTCTTTTCGAGTCTCGTTCAGTCCATCCACCGTCAACCTACCATCATCACCACCAATACCACCATTTCCATCTCCTTTGACGCTTACCCTTCAAAACCCCATTTGGAACGACTAGGGCAAGGGATCAGCTTCCTAGCGTCCTCCTTCTCGAGTCATGTTTCGTACACCCACCTCCGATCGAGCACCACCTCTACCTCTTTCTTTTCCTCTAGCGATCAATCGGCTGTCACCTGCGTTGCCGCCTCCGCCGCGAGCCCAATTCTCTATCTGCAGTGGATTTGCTGAGGTCTCACATCTTTTCCGTCGCAATCCAACCATTCAAACTCATCAGAGGCTTGACCCAGGTTCCGATGACAAGATCGTGGCAACCCAGTCACTCAGGTCCTCTGTGCATGGCTATTCCAGACCCCTCTTCTGAATCTGGACAATAACATCTCCGACTAGGTTGATGGAGATTAGAATCAACGGTTGATAGTGTATCAGTAGCAGCCAATGGACACTCGAAGACGACATCATGTCGTTGTGGATCAACGATAGAAGCTCCTGTTGGCCCAAACAACTAGACAGGGTCTAATATGCAGCCTCGACATGTCCAATGGGTATAAGACGGGAGAGCGGGGCGCTATTCTCCATAATCACACAACGAGTCTTTCGTTTCTTTGCGGTTATATTGGAGGTGTCTTGCGTTTTCATTTCTATTAACGTAGCAAGCAACTCTACTAGCATCTGCGCTCTTGTCTTAGTAACTTGGCACAGTTTGTCGTCATAAGTAACAAGAAACCTAGTTGCGTCGTCTTGATTCTCCACTTCTTTGTTCGCCTCCACTTGTTTTCCTTTGCCTTTGGCTTTAGCCTTCCCTTTTTTTCTGTCTGGTCAGACACTGCTCCCGCACAAGTGAGCTCAACTCGTGCTCGGTTACATCGATCGATGTGTAGTTGCAATTTTCGTCCAACCTTGTACGTTTTCCTGCTTCAACATCTGCGTCGGGTTCCGACTACTCGATGTCGACTTGACATTGCAGGAACATCTTCATATCCCATTTGGGTATGATCTTAACGATGTGCTAAACATGCTTCCAAGTAAAGTTATGACCACCCCCCTTCTTGTAAGCCCTTTCTGTTGCTGCCATGATGTCAGTATCGTTCCTCCCACTTTGGTACGTGTTCGTAAAGTTCAGACACTTCTCTTGAAATTTGTTGAGTTTTTTGTCAGGTTGATGCCAATGTCCCTTGCATTGCTTGCACCCCCGTTCTGGATCGCTTGAAGACTTCAACGGAAAGACCTCGACACCGACTTTAATCCAATATGCATCCTTCCTTCGGAACTTCCCTCTGATGTTATCGCTCGAATTGTTGACCCTCAATGGCTTGGACGGGGCAGATTGAGAAGGTTTGGAGGGTTGGGGACTTGCGACTAATGCCATTGGTAATTGTGGAGCGGGTTGAATTGGGAATGTGACTTCAATTGAGTGGGTTGGAGGAGGGAGGTATAAGATTCGATGTGCGAGGTGACTACGGACTCTTGTTCGTTCAACTCTATATTTTCGAGGAACAATTTGAATTACCTCGGGCCGACCATTGAAGAGAGGTTGGAAAAATATAGAATAAAAGAGAAGAGGTGTGAGTTTTGTGGTCATAATGTATTTATAGAAAAATTAGTTTTTTTTTAATTGTGTCGTCATTGGGCCGGCGACCACCCGTTGGGCCTAACACGACGCGTCTTGTCGTTGCAGTAAACTACGGCGACCGACTGCAACGAATGGTGCTACCACGCCTCCTACGCTGAAGAAGCGTTGGAAGAACCGTTACAAGAGCTACGACGACACCCAAACAACAATTAATCGGTGACGTTAGAGATGCTCCAAACCCATTTTGAGGAACAAAACAACCAGAAATGATTTTGAAGTTTAAATGATGGCATGTGTGAGTGGATAGCGAACAAATTATTGACCCAAGCCCAACTGCATCATCATATCTAAAGGCCTAAACCCATACTCGCTACGGGGAACCCAAACAATTATAAACCATGATGGATATCTGTGCATCTCTAATTTATGTGCATTTTTATTGTGCCAATTCAACAATGCAATTCCAACAACTGCCTGCCAGAAGCAGCTCCAGGTCGATGCTGATAGAAGCTGTATTAAGTTCATCTATGGTTTATAATTCTATTTGTGTTTTTTATATAACTTCTTGATCCAGTGAGTGCTTGTTTGTATATTTGTTCGACACATTTTTATATCAAGAAAATGAAACATTTATTTTTGAACGGGTGAAGTATATGATAGACTATTGTCTTTTGATCGATTTCCAATACTGAATCTATGAAAAATCAATGCTTAATGTTTATATCATCATCTACCTTGTCTTCTGTGGATTTCTCCTTCCAGCACTCAATTCCAAGTCTTAATGAGAGAAGTTGGGAAACATGTATGACTTGAGTCAGACTCACACGAGAAATTGAATGTGCAATGCACTAAAGTTACAGCACCAATAATGCACCTTCCACAGCTTCCAACCAGAGCCACCCATGTCCTACTTGTGACAAGACTCAACTTGAAATGAAAGCAACAATCCCAATTGTTCAAAATATCCCAACCAGAAAAGGACTAATCTACGGTTGAAATTTCAATCACAACATTTGAACTTGCATCAATAATCAACCCCTTTTATTTATATGTAACCACACCCTCATATTTTCTCATTTTTAACACAACCCACATCACACAACTTCATCCAACAATGTATCCATCACTGGCCTCATGATTCCCGAATTCACCACCCTGCAGTTCCTCCTGATCTCCCCGGGCCGCCCAGACTGCAGGTCTCCTAGCTTGAGCATCCCCTCGACAAAATCTTCGAAAAAACTGCTCTGGTTCCTACTATACTGCAACACAAACTCTCTGGTCTTTTCAAAAGTATGAAGGGTCTGGTCCGAATTCAGAAACCCCCTCCCAGCAGCCAAGTCCTTGAAGTACTGGTTATCAAAGATCTGAGGCGTTGCATCAAGGTCTCCTGTCACATTTTCGTCACCTCCTTTGGGGCAGAGCTTGTAGAGCTTCTCCCTGTAGATGGGCTCAATGGCAGGGTCAGGCAAGCCTGTGTCTGATTGGTTGTAGAGCCTGTAGACTATGGAGAAGCATCTGGCTTGGCCTATGGAGTGTGACCCGGAGAGGGCTACAAGGTCCTTGACAGAGAGATTGAAACCATGGAATAGGTCTATGAGATAGCTTGCATTTGCTCTTGGACTTGGCATGATCTTGTCTGAGTCTTCTTGGCTGGCTGTTAAGCTATCTACTCTTCCCAATCTTACCTCCCAGTTGGGTCCTCCACTCTGTTCACAACATGCCATTTGTATAGTAACATTCAATGAAATTATCTCAGTTTTCACAAATGTACATTGCTGGACCCATTCATAATACCAGAAGAAAAAGATACAAACCAAACTCATAATATATATGAATACTATACACTAGTACACAGTTACTTCAGATGACCAGAATGACAAATAATTGACAATCTTTTCCATTGTGTGCACAAGTTGGACCAAAAAAAACCATTGAATTATTGGGAGTTGGGACCAAAACCTCATAGGGAAATATACAAGGGGTAAAACCAAGAATTAATTGTCGTCGAGATGTACCGCTCAAGAATTTGCTACTGACTTATTAGTCAATCAGATCACTACCCTTGACTTAAGGTAATTCCACAAACTAATATTTTCCAATAGAAAAGTAACAAGTATATAGTTAATTTTTTAGTTCAATAATCATATGACAGTTAGTTCTTGGAGTTTTTTCTAACATTTTCTATCATTTTTAACGGAAAATGTTAGTTTGTATAAGTACCATAAGTAAGGATACTGATCTGATCGACTAATAAGTCAGCAGCAAGTTCTTGATGTACAAGTCGGACATAGTTAGTACATGGAGTTTTTCCAATATACAATTAATTTTTGTGTGTGTGATAAATTAAGCTAAAAAGGAATCAAGAATAAAATTGAAATTAAATTAAAAATAAGAATTACCAGAGCAACTGCATCTCTGGAGGCCATGATGATGACATCGGCGCAGGAGACGATCCCGGGACAAGCATCCTCCAAGGCCGCTTTGAGTTGGTCGACCACTTGATAGGATCTCAGAGAATTAATGTTGGAGAGGGAGAGCTTCTCTCCGAGCATGGTTGGCGTGTCGTCGAGCAGCATAGAAGCGTCGCATCCCTGCCCAAAACCCAATACCCAGAATAAAAACACCAAAATTGTAGAAAAGCGTAGCGAGAAGTGATACTTGCATTGACAAAGCAGTCGTGAAATTGGAAGCGCATGACAGAGGCAACGCTTCTGGGTTCTCTTCGGAGGGCTTTGCGCATCCCATCCCGGACTATGGTTTCGGCGTCGGGGCACGTGCCGGAGTAGTATCCTGGCCGGAGAGGGGCGGTGGCCGACGGTGTAGGCAGGAGGAGGATGAGGAGGAGTGAGAAGATATGCATTTTGGGCACCACTAGTTGGAGTTGGAGAGTGGGGTGAGGGTTGTTTATGTGGAACCGTCCGCTTCAGTCTTCTTTTGGTACTTTGTGGGATTTTAAGGTCATTACTTGGTTGAAACGATGAGATTTTCTTTTTCTTTTTTGTAAAAGTAAAGTGTTTTCGTATCGACAAAAAACAGGGCTGTGTTAAGACATTAGGAGGCAGGGCAATTCGATTGGCTGTCTTAAGAGTTCGAGGGATATGTCCAACCGAAAGAGACCGTCCATAGGTTGTGCTGACTCACTATACTGCCAATTTGCCATACCCTAGTCATTTTTCAAGCGCATCTCACTTTATGGTTGGAGAACAATATAAAAATATCTTCTTCTTTTTTCTTTTTATCAAAGTAGAATTTTATATAAAAGTCGTGAGCCTAAGAAAGATTATGTCAAGAGAGTACATCAACGATAATATAAATATTCTCAAAAATGCTAGAGGGACAAAATCCGAAAACAAAAGAAAAACAATCGAAACGAAGTCAACCCTTATCGGTAATCCATTTGCGGCCATCAGGGTGCCTTCGAATGCCGAGCAATTTGAGCTTTGCGAGCTCGTGCAATCTGTGTCCACACGTCAACAGGATTGACGACTCTCTGAAGCATCTGAATTCGAAATCAGCTCAGAAGACATTTGAGCCTCATCTGCATCTACGATACCGCCCTACAAAACAAGTGGATCTTGAATGGGATCCCGAGATCCCTAGACAAAGATTGCGGCTGGATTGTTGCTGGAATCAAGGTTGCTCTATTTATCAACGACTTCAATACCACTACGAGTCCGGCAGACGAAGGCCTAGCCAAAGCCACCAAGAGTATTTACCCATTAACCTTGTAGCCATGTAAACTAGACACTGTTTGGGAAGCCGTAATGTCAGACGTGAAGGTAATAAAAGCAAAGTAACACCCGTCTTCTATTTGGTTGGGGAAGAACCAAACAAGATTGAATCTCAGCATAAGAACCGAAAAAATTACTCATTCAATCCTTTGAAGTCTCAAACAGTATGTTAGAAACAAATTTTTTTGTTTGATATTACCTCCTTACTGGATAATTGTGATGATGAACTAGCTATGTTCGGCTTGCTCTTGACTGTCGAAGCTTTGGCATCACCTCTTAGACGATGCAATGGTGCACTACAACTCCTAGTAGTGTCTCTTGCATGCCATTACTACACTGAATTCCTCAAGGACTTGTCCCAATCGAAGAGTCCTGTCAATCATTACCCTCCCCTCTCTTCTTGACACCCTTGATTGTCTCCTTAAAACTTGTTCGTGCTACTATTTGACAGTAATTTTCATAACACAAAAGAAATATGGAGCAAAAAGAGAAGAAGGAGAGCCGATCATGCTCTTGCTTCCTCCTCTTCATTCTTGTCAATTTCATAAATCCTGAAATTACAGACCTACCGATGGTTGAACCAGAACTCGGTGATTGTAGAATGGAAATATAGTAGTGATAACAAATTGTACCTATATTTTAAATCATGCCTCCAACCAGAGATTGGAGACAAGGCAGCCCAGATCGTTTGTAAGAACCGCCTCCGGTCGAACCGGCGAATCCTGGCGAAAGTTGACTTTTCACCGGAAAAGTCAACCGAAGACTCCGGGAGTCATTCGGGACCTTTCTGGGGCCCAAAAAGCTTAGCCGTCGTGACGGTTAGGTTAATTGGGTCGTTTCCTTTCAGATGACGGTAATTTTGGAAAAGTCAACATTCGGTCAAACGAAGACTTTTTATCGACTAAATCCTAATTAATTAAAGTTGCTGGATTTAATTAGGGACAAGGTGGTCCCCACATGGACACTTGTCCATTGTGGCTTGGAGGAGAAGGAATGGGCCTCCAATGACCCATTTACCCTCCCATATGCTTAAAGAAGGAAGTTGAAGAAGGGGGCAAAAAGGACTTTTCTCACCTATAGGTTTTTTTATACAATTGAAGCAACCAAATCAGCCCATTCTTCACTAGTGCAGCCGAAACACACAAGGGAAGAGAGAGTGGAGGAGCTCTTGACTTGAGGAAGAAGAAATGGAGAAAAAGGAAGAACTTGAAGCCATTTCTTCATCCAATCTCCTCCAAAAGTTCATCATCTTCATCCTCACATCATTCTAAAGGTAAGTGAACTCTCACAATCTCATTTCAATTCATTTCAAGTTGTGGGTTTTGCTAGAACTAGATGTGTTTTGCTTCCTTGGTTGTTAGATGATGCTTTTGTTGAAGACTAGTGAAGTTTTGGTTGGTTTTCATTAGATTGTTGATGTTTGGAGGAAACCCATTGTGGGTGTTGAAGTTTGGGAGTTTGGATGACTGTGTTTGAGGTTTGATGATGGTAAAAATGGAGTTTTTGAAGTAGTTTTTCGTAGAACCGAAGTTGGGGAAGAAGGGGCTTGAGGTTGCCCAGTTTTCGCACGGAAAGGGTCTGATTACGGCCCTCTGAGCGGCACGGAACGGGTCCCAGACCGGCCCTCTGAGGGGCACGGTCTGGGCTCGATGTCGGCCCTCTGAGCGACATGGAACGACTCCCAGACCGGCCCTCTGAGCGGCACGGAACGGGTCCCAGACCAGCCCTCTAAGTGGCACGGTCCGGATCCCAGACCGGCCCTCTGAGGGGCACGGTCCGGGCCTGGTTCCGGGCTTCTGAGGGGAACGTCCGGGTCTGGTTCCGAGCCTCTGAGGGGCACGGTCCGGGCCGGTTTCCAGATACGTGGGCTTTCCGAGTTGGGCCTAGTTTGGGCCCAATTTACCTTTTAGCCCAAGTTTTTATCGTGAGGGTAATTTAGGGTTTTCGCAATAAAACCGACTTTGTTTAGTTATTAATTATAGCATTAATTTGTGATCCAAGACCTTGGACCCGAGCTTGACGGAGGAGGAGGCCTTTGGACCGCGTGAGAGGACGAGGAGGAAGCTAGCCAGGTCGTCAGCTGCTAGGAGTGGGTTGTTTTCGAGGTAGGGAAGAGTAGTAAACTCCACTCTTAATTTAAGAATGCTAATAGTATGCCTATAGGATAATACTAATAACCGGAAAGGTCCTAGTTTGCATATATGATGTGATTCACTAGAATAACCGCTTTCAATTATGTTAATAACCGGAAGAGTCTTAATATGCATATAGGATGTGATTCACTAGTTTAACTGCTTTCAATTATTGGGAAATTGTCGTGATGGTAGAATGGCCATGACGAGCCTTAGGATTGATTGTGATTGTGTTGGATTGTGTTCAATTGTCTCAAATATTGATGCATGTTCCATTCTTTGGTTAATACAAGAGTCATACTAAACTAGATGATTTATGATGATTGTAATGTGAATGGTTGATCCGTGATTTGATTGATTGAGTGAATGTAATGATTATGTGATTGTGCCTTGTGATATGATCAGGTGAGTGATAGACCGATGAGACATGGTTGGTAAGTCACGCCGGTAAGCTTGGTTGACAATATGAGTTCGGTGTAGTGTTCTTGTTTGGTATTGTGTGCATTGTGGTTTACTTGCCCTGAGGTGTATTTCTGGGAGGCTATCCAACCGAGGGAGGTGCCGGTCCGATATGCTTATCTTGTTGTTCCATCCCGATGCTACGTATTCCGGGAAGACCTAGGCCGAGGGATATTCCGGCATGGTATATTGTTGTTTCACCCCGATGATATGTGTCCCTACGAGGACATTTCCGGGAGTCCCGATGATCTGTGTCCCTTAGGGGGCATTTCCGGGAACCCCGATGATATGTGTCCCTTAGGGTCATTTCCGGGAGGACATTTTGACCGAGGGGCATTCCGGTATGATGTGTTGGTTTGTGTGTGAGTCGGAGTCTTGTGGATTAAATCATCTATATTTCGGTACTCGTGTGTCTCTTTAGTTATTTCTATTGGTGAATAAGCGGTCTCCCCGTTGATCCCCTTTGAGTTATTATTTTATTAAGTGTTGCAATTCTTGTTGATCTCTAATTATGGTGTCTTTTGAATAATCGTACTAACCAGGATTTTGTTGTCAAGCGGGAGTTCTCTTTACTTTACTACTTTTTCCTACTGAGCGTAAGCTCACTCCCTTCGTGTTTACTGTGTTTTTCAGGTTTCCTCGATGAGTAGGCCTAGAGGAAGTCTCAGGGCTCGGGAGCTCGTTGAGGGTCCGGGTGGTGTTTTGTGTTAGAGACGTACCATTTTTCTTTACTAAACTATGTTTTAAATGGTTCGGATTTGAGCGGTTGACTCAGGTTATATTTACCGGAATTATTATTTTGGAACTGAAATTATGAGGTTTATCTCATTTAATCCCATCTTACTGTTATCAATTAATTACTTTTGAGTTCACGTCTCGAGTCCGGTCAAAAACGGATTTGGGCCGTGACATCATCGCTACTAAAATGCAAACCCAGATAACATTGTGGGCTCCAGGAGAAGAATTCCAATGGTGGCTTCCTAACGCGGTGTGCGTAGGTCGTAAGCGTTTACTAGAAAATTTGGCGACTCCGAGATGAGAAAACGTTCGAAGCGGTGGCAGATCAATAGACTAGACCCGCCCAACGAAAACTCACTATTCTGAATCGAGCCCACTACTCTAAATTGATCTCCCTGAGATGAGCGTATCTCGAGCTTAGAGACACCCAAAACGGAGAAATAAAATCTCCAATGTGCCTCCACCGTGTCTCTACCGAGCCTCCGAGACCAAGGAGGCCTTCAACTCCGACGGTTGCACGAACAAAGTGAATCGAAGACCTTGTTCGAATTTAACAGCGACACGACCAGAACGAAACGCAAATCTAAAATCGCCGTTGTCGTTGACGACTGTTTTTTGTATAAAAAATATATCCTATTGTATTTATCTTATATAAGTTTTAATTCTATTATATGATTTTAAAAGTTTTTATTACATTTTGTATAAAAATATTTTTGAATATCGATTTTCTTTGAAAGCTTTTTATTATAAAAAAAAACATATAATAATTTTCTTCTTTTAAGATGTCTAAAGTGGAAAAAATTGATATTCTCGAGAGAATTTTCTAGCCCTAATCTTAGTTTTTACAATTTTCTTCTTCTTTTACTCAACGCATGTCGTCGTTGCTTGTTAACCTCACGTCGCTGATGCTTGCAACCACTCCCACCCCACAATTACCCATCGCATCCCATGGGTGATGTCCCCCCACCCAACCCTCAAGGTCGTCAAGCCCATGAGAACTCGGGAACCTACAAAATTCCATCTCCCGAACCTTCCCTCTTCATCCGCTCCTCCCACGGTAATCCTACGGACCACCAAGCCATCGCTGCTTATGGCCACTCCTCCACCGAAAACCATGTCGTCTTTACTCACAACTACTCCACCACAGGTGCCCCTTCCGTCCCTAAAGGACTTTCAGGAAGGCTTCTCCGCCTTTCCTATTGATCTGCACAAAGATGCAGTCATTCACGTGTCATACACGACGCCGACATTTTTTATCTAGCATGTCGCCTCTACGACATGCTTGGACGTCTTCTTATGGTTCAAACCTATAACCAAAAGATGATGCTCCAAGTCATCACCAAAGCTTGGGGAGCCCCCTCCAACGGTCTTACGGTTAAGGATTTAGAGAAGGATGTCTTTTCCTTCTTCTTTGCATCTTAGGAGGTGAAAGACAAGGTGAGTAGAGGTGAGCCTTAGTGTTTCGACCGAGTTCCTCTCATATCTACCAGCTCATGGCGAGATGGAAGCGCCTCGAATGGATCACATCCAGTTGTTGGCTCAACCACGGGATATTCCCCTGGAGGTCATGACGGAGGCTATGAGAACACTCGTTTGAGACACACTTGGGGGTTTCATTAAGGTCGGTTGTGACCAATGGGGTCTCTGTTAGGGGGTGTGTCCCTTTCAACGCACTATGGTGCTCCGTTTCCGGAAATTTCCTCAGCTAGTTCGTACTAGTCTCAAATACGAACGAATTCCCCTATTTTGTTTTAACTACGGGATTTTAGGAAATAAAGCCCAAGAGTGTGCGATTACCACACCCGGTAAGCCCCGAAATGACCTCTCCTTAATGGCCGAGCAGAATGAAGGACTGGGTCAACACTTCAAAACGTATTGGGCACCTCAGGAGACCTCTCGCATTCAGGCACCGCACCAATTTATTTCACCTTTATTGGATGTTCCCTTAGGTTTTGGAATAAAGTGGCAACAAGGACATGCTCCTACCTAAGAACTCAACATATTCATGGAACCAACCACCCATCTGGTAGCCCCAACCCGAGATAAAGAAAAAGGAGGATCCTTCTCAGGAAAAACATAGAGAATGACACCCAACATCCTGCCTAACCCATAGTTGGGAGGGACACACAACAATGGAGTTATGCCAACTCCATAGTTAGGTACGACAGGCCCTCGGTGTGGGCCAATAAACGAACATGTTGCCATATGGTAACCACCACCAAGAACCATGGGGTCGTGGGTGGACACGTTGGCACCCGGGAAGGCCAACAAAGGGAAGAAGGAAGTACCGCCACCATCCATTAAGCCGATAAAAACTATGGCAAGGAAGATGGATCTGAGCCTTATTGGTATGACATCTGAAGAGGAATCACACGAGAATCATGCAAGGTCTGGAAAGCTCCATCGCTAGGGTAAATGAGTTGCTCTAGGGGACACAAGACACTAGTGAGGAAAAGCATCCCGACCCCTACTCGATTAGCATCAGCTAACCGACCTCTTCCACCAATTGATGTGATTCTAGTCTATTGGCGTACATCCCACAGAACACAATTGGTCCTCCATAGAAGACCAAGCGACAGTCAAGTAATCTAGGTCGTGTCACGAATGGTTACTTCAATTTGCTAGAGTTTATGTTTTTGGAGTTTGCCACTTTGTCAATATCGAACTTCTATCAGTTATAGTTATAACATCAATGAATTGTAATTTTCTCCGTTTTCTGAGTATTTAAGAGTTTACCTGTCGGTTATCTTCCATTACTATGATATTCACTTTTGTGGGTGAAATTTGTAGCATTCTTATTGTGTTCAAATTTTGGTATGTTTTTTTTTTTGGATAAGCTCGAAAATTTTATTAGAAAAAAGTAAGATCCAAGTAGGATCAAACCGAAAGGCAACCATTACAAAAGAGCTCTCAGAAGGAGCTGCGGGAACAATTCCCGAAATAAAACTGAAAGGAAACACAAAGTCACCCATCAGTTTCCCACTCTTCGCCTTCCGACGTCAGAGTCGGATCATCAAAAGCCTTCACTTGATGAGCTAGCTGAGCGGTGTGATTACGAGTAGCTGCAAGAGCCATCCGAGCATCCTGCACCTGTTTCCAATGTCCAAAGGATTAACAAATCTCTCTCGACTCCAGGAATGGGTAGATTTGATATGAACAGTGTAGTAATCCCCAAAAAAATTTGGAGGTCGACTCTGGCGATTCGAAGCTCAAACAGGTAGCTTCGATTGACGTCCCTTGACAGGAGGTTTAAGTAAAGCCTCCTTCCACGGACTAGATCGTTGATCACCGTTAAGTTCGTTAGACAACACCTGATTTGAGAGCTGGGCCACATGATCAATGCCCAAATCAAACCCACCCAGATCTGTTGGGCTTGTACTTAAGCCCAAAAAGGGATTAGATGCAGGAGCCTCTTCTGACCCTGTACCCATGTGCGGCCCAGGGTTCTTCAATTCAGCGAGGACTTGCGCCGCAGATGACGCGTCACGGCTAAGATTTGATCCCCCAGCATTTGATACGCGATTCGAGTCACACGGAATGGCCGAGATTGACGCGTCAATCGAATCCCCGCAGATTTCATTCCCTGAATCATCGCGATTCAAAACCGTGATTGGGTCCTGAATCCGAGCTTCATCCAGAGTGTTCATCGGAACAGTAACCGCGACCGGAGACACTCCATTTGGAACGGGGTTGTCACTGGAAGTCATCAAACCTGTCCCAGCAACGGTGGCCTGAACACCACCGTGCTCCAACGACCCTCTCCTCGTGCTCTGTTTCGTTGTCGTAAGCTCAACGATGTCTCTCGGACTCCGGTGCGCCTCTAATGGTAGCTCGGTCACGTCCTCAACACCAGAGATCAGCGTGGTGTGTTTCTGCGACGACCCCGAGTCATGGTGAATCATTGGTGTCATGCTCTGTTTTAGAGCTTCATTGCACATATCGGGTTTTCGACGCCTGACAATGGCGACGAGCAGTATGTGCCCGTAAATATTCATCCCATTCATGCTCTCAATAGCTTGGGCAGCAGCTTCCTTCACACGGAAACGAACAAAACCAAACAAACAATTTTTGTGATTTGGTCTGCTCAACGCCACCACCGCTGATACAACCTCTCCAAAGGGTTTGAAGGTGTTACACAACCACTCCTCCGTCGTTCCATACGGTAAGTTGCAGACGAAAATCTCTTCGCCGATGAGTGGTACCTTCCTTTGTCGTCTTCTTCTGGGTTTGAGCTTCTGGAACTCTGTTGGAACTACCTTGGCCTGGCGCACCAGAACGGGAGCCTCCTTCTCCTTTGCGACCACCACATCTGCCGCCTGAACTTGAAAGCTTTGCCTGTTCTCAGAAGTCGACTTGGCTGATTTGCGACCCTTCTTTGCACGGCGATCGGAACCAAGTGTGGCCGTACCCTTCCCAGTCGCCTGAACCTGGACTGACTGACCCTTGGCCTTGGAACGTCGAACACAACCGGCTTTACCCTTCCCCTTCGCCTGACCATGGGTTGCAAATTTTTTGCAGTAATCGCCATAACAAGTAATCAGTGCAGAACAGAATTTGGGGAACGAGAGAAGAGCCATTTTAGTTTACGTTTCTACGTACCCAAGAGTAGAGATATAACCCATTTTTAAATTTTGGTATGTGTTGTTTTGTTTGATGCATATACTTTTGGTCTTGTAATCTTCCTCTTTGTTTTATAAAATTCTAAGAAGAATAATCTTATAGATGTATTATTTCAATAACTTGTACATAAGTGTGATATTTTCATGTAACATATCTATATTTTTACCAAAATCCATTTAAAGAGGTTTAAAGTTTGTATGATAGAGCCATGAGCGCACCATAAGTATTTAAGAAGAAAAACTACATCAAAAGAGACCGGGTGGTAGGACATGAACATTTAATGCGTGACTATTTCTGTGACTAATGATCCATAATCCACTCGCATCATGTATTGAAAGCACACCTCATAGAGCATATTTGGAATCGTTTTGGCGACCATGAGTGATTCATAGTAATGGGTATGCAATCTATGTTGCGGCTGCCTCTGGTGGTCAGTGATACCTGTAGGGAATATAGGTTAGTATATTGACGATAAACAAATTCAAATAAACACAATAATAAATTAAAATAACAAATAAGAAATAACCTTCACCGAATCAGCTAGCTTACTGATTACGGAATAGGAAATTCGGGTTTAGTCGAGTCCAGGTACTCCTGTCTCCTTAAGACACTTGACTGCCCCGTATGGGCAGCGGTCTCCCAGGATACAACGACTAACGTCAGCGAACTCAACTCCGTGTAGAGAAATCACCAGGACTAAAGAAGAATTAAAAACGATATGTGAAGTGTTTGGAGTGTATTTGTGATGTGTTTGAAGTGTTTGTAAAGTATATGGAATATGACTTAGTAGGTTGGTATTTATAGGCTCTCTAATAGGGATATAAAGGTAATTTATGGGGTAGCTAATCCCATAAAAGCCTTTCATTAAGAGGTCATGGCCAACCAACTAATGAATCATATTTAAAACCATAAAATCAATTTAATATCATAAATCACATTTAAACCATAAAATCACATTTTGACCACATTTTTCCAACAATCCCCCACAAAAATGTGATGGGAACGGAAAAGGAACGAGGGAGCGGTGACTTCTCAAAGTCGATACCTGCATAGGATAGGTAGATGTTCATCCTTGAACCTTCCCTTGTGAAAGTATATTTACTCTGTTGACTGACTAGTAGACGCGATGTCCTTGAACTATTCTGTCGTTTGTGCAGATGATGATATACCCCACACAGATACCAACAAACACAGTTTGGTTCTCATTGGTGTGCCCGTTATGGTCATGGACACTGCCTGGTTCTGCAAGAGTTTAAGATGACTAGCCCCATAGTCACCCTTGAAGCGACCCCACTTCCTCTCACATAGGTGATTCACTTTGCTCAACACTCTTGATGCAAGGAATCATTAAAAGTCATGCTTATCCTTCACACGTCACTTGTTTGCATCATAAGAATGGACTCGGGGTTGGACCCCCACAGTGACCGTACACGGGTTATGCAATTAGGTTGTCCCATTGAACCTAGATCTTGGGATCTCCAGTCAACTAGGATGGGTTTTTCCTTCACATAACGCCTTTAAATGGGCTTCAGTCACATTCCCTTGGATGTCTTTTTCTCAACTAAATCTCAATGTAACATTTAGTTACTTAGTTGATCGGAAATATTCCGTGTAGTGGGACCGACCCCCACATTTACAAGTAATTATACAAAAGGTTTTCCCTTTCCATAATTATCCAAAATTGAAATCATTCAACTTGGTCAAAGTACAAATTAGCTTGATTTGAGAATCCAAATTTAATCGTTCTAACGTGTTTCATAATGAAAACAGACACCGATTAATTGGTCACCGATCAAACTAATCATGTCAATAATAAATCGATACGTTCGATTTAACTTGTATCACAGAATTCGAATTGATTAGTCAAGTTTAATCGTTCGTACGTTGAAAGTCGAAAATATTCATTTTCTCTTTTCAAGCTCTTGTATAGTTTTATTCCAATTAAGACGAAATTGAACATATTCAATTTGTCATTCTTTAATCGGATAACTTCCAGTTGTTGAAAACACGTTTGATTTTCATCTATTCGTACATGTTCTACGTTTTAGAACCGAATCAGATGTACATTACGGATTTTACACGAGTACGTATATTTTACCGTCTTGACGTGTTTTCCAAGAAAACGATTGATCAATTTTTAGAAAATGAACTTTTCCCTTTCTTTTCTTTTTCACGATCCGTTGTGAAAAATACGTTTTTGGAAAGTAGGAAATCGTTTTGGACTTAATTCCAATTTATATCCTTCTTATAATTTCGGGAAAGTAAGAAACCGTTTAGGAAATATTCCACTTTGTTTCCTTCTTGAATCTAGAGAAAACCGTTTAGGAATTTTATTCCAAGTTCGTTTCTCTCGTCTTTGAATTCCGTATGAATTCGAACTTTGTTTAAGAATACGTAATTTTCTTGGAAATTAATCTTGAAACAAACGTTAATTTCCCTCAAATGGAAATTAATATTTTCTTTTTATTTTCCACCTTTCGTTGTGGAAAAATACGTTTTTTTTTTCAAAATAGAAAACCGTTTAGGAAAATATTTCCAATTTGTTTCTTCTTGAAAATTAAGAAACACGTTTAGGAATCGAATTCCAAGTTTGTTTCTTTTGGGAAAACGTTTAGGATCTAAAATTCCAAGTTTATTTCCCTCGATCATGAATTCCGTATGAATTCAAAATTTGTTCGAGAATATAATTTCCTCAGAAATTATTCTTGAAGTAAAGATATTTTTTTTCAAATTAGAAAACCGTTTAGGAAAATTATTTCCAATTTGTTTTCTTTTTGAAAAATTGAGAAACACGTTTAGGAATTGAATTCCAAGTTTGTTTCTTCTGGGAAAAACGTTTAGGAATTAAAATTCCAATTTTATTTCCATCGATCATGAATTCCGTATGAATTCAAAATTTGTTCGAGAATATAATTTCCTTAGAAATTATTCTTGAAGCAAAGAATTTTTTTTTCCAAATTAGAAAACTGTTTAGGAAAATTATTTCCAATTTGTTTTCTTCTTGAAAGATTGAGAAACATGTTTAGGAATATAATTCCAAGTTTGTTTCTTTTGGGAAAACGTTTAGGAATTAAAATTCCAAGTTTATTCCCATCAACCATGAATTCCGTATGAATTCAAAATTTGTTTGAGAATATAATTTCCTTGGAAATTATTCTTGAAACAAACCATTATTTCTTTTAAAAGAATTTTGTTTTCCAAATTAGAAAACCGTTTAGGAAAATTATTTCCAATTTGTTTTCTTTTTGAAAAATTAAGAAGCACGTTTAGGAATCGAATTCCAAGTTTGTTTCTTTTAGGAAAACGTTTAGGAATTAAAATCCCAATTTTATTTCCCTTAACCATGAATTCCGTATGAATTCAAAATGTGTTCATACGTGTTCTACGTTTAGAACTGAACCACAATAGTTGATCATCTCCACGTGTTTCTAAGAAACAAGATCGATCAACAAGAAACCGTTTAGGAACTAGTTCCAATTTGTTTCTTGAATCAAGGGAAAACCGTTTAGGAATAATCCAAGTTTCTTTCCCTTGTCTTGAATTCCGTATGAATTCAAAATCATACAAGAATTATTTTTATTCCTGTTTGGAAAGAAAATATTCTTGAAGCAACGTTGATTTTCTATAAAAGAAAAATCATTTTTTTTAAATATCAGTCCAACCGGGTCGGGTGACCCGTGACCCGGTCCGAACCCTGCTCCAGCGCCCAGTACCCATGGTTTGCGACCCGCAATCGACCCGGTCCATGACCCGCGCTCCCATCCGGTCCGACAGACCCGCGTGTCTTTTGTTTTGCGTGTTCGGCTGAACAAGTATGGGCTTCTGCTAAAAAAAATTTCCTTCTTATTGCTGGGCTTGAAAGCTGCGGTTTGGGCTTGTGCTGAATGCAATGGGCTGAAACAGCACCTGCGGCCCAAAAAAAAACCCAAACCCTTTTAGGGTTGGTTTTTCACGCCGCATTTCATCAACCTCCCCTTGTTCGACTTTCAGGCGCGAATACAGATCGTTCTTGAGAGCCTTGACCTGAAAACGAAAAAAAAAAATCCCGTTTCGTTTTTCCAGCTCTAAAACGGTAGAATTCCAACCTTCATTTCCGTCTTTTTTTTCAACCTTCATGAGCTAATCAATTTCCGTTTCTTCAACCTCTACTGAAACGTTTTCGGATTCACCTGCAACAAAGAGCCAACACCAGCAACGAAGAGGAAGTAATCCAACAAGCACACGAACTCCATAGGTTCCGACCGAAAAATTTCCAGATTCAGAAACTTAGGTAAGAAAAAAAAAACTCATATTCAAACTTTATTTTCAGATTTTGATTTCACGGTTTGAAAAAAAAATTGCTCTGATACTCTTCAAAATCAGATTCGATTTTTTTTTCCGTTTCTGAAAAACGAGATTCGAACAAACGATTTTTTTTCCTCGTTTCAAAAATAAATTCACTTTTCTTCATAACCAAACCTGAATCCGAGAACCCCCCCAAAAAAAAGATCTCGGTTGTCAGAAAATTGTTAAACAGATTAGTGAAAAAAAAATTGTTTTTTTTTCCTGTTTCACTCCAACAGACCCGAAAAAAAATATTCTTAAATCAATTTTTTTTTTCTCCCGAGCACAACAAACCTGCCACAACAAAGTATTAGAGACAAATAAACAAATTAAATTCTAAATTGTCTTTTACAAGTCTTTTCAGGTACTTCAACTCCAGATATCGAAGAAGTAGCAAAGCTAGAAATTAGGAGCTTTTAGAACCCGTTCATTGTTAATATATTCTGTATTCAAGTGTACCAATCGAATTGGTTTTGAAACTGTTCATCATCGATATACTGTTCAAGTGTCTTAAGATTGTAGGGAATATAGGTTAGTATATTGACGATAAACAAATTCAAATAAACACAATAATAAATTAAAATAACAAATAAGAAATAACATTCACCGAATCAGCTAGCTTACTGATTACGGAATAGGAAATTTGGGTTTAGTCGAGTCCAGGTACTCCTGTCTCCTTAAGACACTTGACTGCCCCGTATGGGCAGCGGTCTCCCAGGATACAACGACTAACGTCAGCGAACTCAACTCCGTGTAGAGAAATCACCAGGACTAAGGAAGAATTAAAAACGATATGTGAAGTGTTTGGAGTGTATTTGTGATGTGTTTGAAGTGTTTGTAAAGTATATGGAATATGACTTAGTAGGTTGGTATTTATAGGCTCTCTAATAGGGATAGAAAGGTAATTTATGAGGTAGCTAATCCCATAACAGCCTTTCATTAAGAGGTCATGGCCAACCAACTAATGAATCATATTTAAAACCATAAAATCAATTTAATATCATAAATCACATTTAAACCCATAAAATCACATTTTGACCACATTTTTCCAACAATACCCAATATGTTTGGCTGGATATGACTTATGACTTATGAGGACTCATAATTTGTAGTCTTGTAGGCTGCAATAGCAAGAATAGTTGTATGAAGAAATTATTCTCACTAGTTTAGAGTGGCGGAGCTAGCTTTTCAGTGTCAATACGTGACTATAAAAGAAATTGAGGGGGGGCACAACTACGAAATTAGAAAAATTTAAGGGGTATTTTTTAATTCTTTTTTGAAAAACATACAAAAAAAATTTTAAAAAAAAATTTGAGGGGGGGCACGTGCCCCCCCTGGGCACCATGTAACTCCGCCCCTGAGTTTAGTGTTACATGAATTAGGGTATAGGAACTTGTTATGTTTTTATTTCTTTCCTAGCTGATAAATTGATTGGAGTTCATAAGTTTTGAACTGAATTTCATTCTGCAGGAGAAGTTCATTCATGTGGTACAGTACACAGAGTGACTATATATATTCTCACAGATAAGTTTGGCCAGCCAAAGGGTTTTGCATATGGGGAATTCCTGGAGGTGCAAGCTATGAATGAATCTGTTCAATTCACCACCCTTGAGAAAAAAGCATCTCAATTCATTCATCTAAAATATTTGTTAAGAATTAAGATGCATTTTGCTTGGGTTTGTTGTTCACTGTCTTATTTTGTACTAACAATTCATACATAAATCCTTACTCGATAGCGGTTATTACTGATAGAAAATACAAATCTTACCTGGTACTAATCATCAAACAATGGCCCATGTATATATGACGAGCACCCTCACTGACAAACGGTACAATATATATCAACCAATATTAAATTAAATGCCTACCCTTGATGCTAATGTTATTTTCGAGTTTTGGAACTCAAACATAACTATAGACCCAGCCACACTTTCTCAACTAGTTCAAATTTCCTAGGCTATAAAATCAAACATAGTTATGTGATAATGTCAGACATTTTTAGTTGTCAAGTCCGATCCGATACAAATGACTAGTTTCAAACAAATTTCCAGGAAATACCATAGTGATCCTTCCATTTTTATTTCTTTCTTCCAGAAATACTTTCTTACATAAATACATAGATCAAACTGAAATGCAAATAGCACACATAAAAAACATTCTCTTTCACCTCTTCTAGTCTGCATACACACACTGAAACAGGCCAAACCAGTCAATCCATTACAATGAAACTCTAGGCATGGTCTGTGACAGCTGAAATGATGATAAGTAGCAAGCTGCAGAAGTCCAAGGTTCCCCAATTTTATTTGGTAGGAAATGTAAAGCAGAGGGGAGTTTTAGAGGGATAGGGAAAGCAGACGCGGGGTTCCCATCCTCCTCTTTCTAAGTCGCTCTGCGATGAGAAAGGAAAGCTCGAGAGACTGCGAAGCATTAAGCCTCGGGTCACAATGTGTGTGGTATCTCGACCCCAAGTCATCAAAAGTCACAGTCTTGGACCCTCCAATGCACTCTGTCACGTTCTGGCCGGTCATCTCTAGATGAACACCTCCTGCGTGGCTCCCTTCTTGCTCATGGACATCAAAGAAGGCTCGCACCTCAGCCTGCCCACACAAACAACAACAATATCATTACTATAACAAGAACATCACTATCCAGCTCAGTTTAATTGATTAAGTAACACATTTAACATCAATTGTACCAGAATTGCATCGAAGGCGCGGGTCTTGAGTCCACAAGGGGCCTTGATTGTGTTTCCATGCATTGGGTCACAAACCCAGGTTACAATTTGGCCTGCTCTGCGAACTGCTCTGACCAAATGGGGAAGCTTGACTCTCATGTTCTCGGCACCCATTCTGCAGATCACTGTAATCCTTCCCGGCTTGTTCTCCGGGTTTAGGATGTCCACCAGTTTAACTAGTTGGTTAGGGTCCATCTTGTCACTCACCTATATGTATATATATATATATACCACAATTAATCACATACAAGTGAACATTTATAATAATTAGATTGATCTAGTAATAGTAGTAATGGTAATATTACCTTGATGCCAAGAGGGTTGGAGATTCCTCGTAGGAACTCGACATGGGCACCATCGAGCTGGCGTGTTCGCTCCCCGACCCATAGCATGTGAGCAGAGCAGTCATAGTAGAGGCCAGAGGTTGAATCTAGCCTTGTAAGTGATTGCTCGTAAGGCAAAAGCAAACACTCGTGAGATGTCCAGAAGTCGGTAGTTTTCATGACAGTGTGGTCTATCGTCAGACCAGCAGCACTCATAAATCCTAAGGCCTCATCCACCCGGCTTGCCAGTTCCTGGTACCTAATCATCCATCCCAACAACAACAACAGCAACCTTGTTAAACCCAAACCCGATCTGAGTAATCAATGACAGTTCTACGTTCTGACGAGATTATAGAGTTTGTACTTAACAGTCTCCTTTATATATACCTATCTCCCTGCTCACTGTTGACAGCAAAATCAAGGTTCCATTGAGTGACCCTCTGCATTGCAGCGTAACCTCCGGTCGCAAAGGCCCTGAGAAGATTGAGAGTTGCAGCAGATTGGGTGTAAGCCCTGATCATCCTATGAGGATCAGGAATTCTGGACTTCTCGTCGAATGCATCACCATTGATATTGTCACCCTTGTAGCTCGGCAGCTTCACTCCATCCTTGATCTCATATGGGTCGGACCTTGGCTTCGCAAACTGGCCCGCCATTCTTCCAACCTAAATACCCAAATTTCCAATTCAGTCTCAATTTGACAAAACCCCTAAAACGGTAAAGGGGAAAAAATGAATAAAAATCGAACCTTGATGACAGGAACTTGCCCGCCGAACGTGAGAACAACGCCCATCTGAAGCAGAAGCCTGAAAGTGTCTCTGATGTTGTTGGCATTGAACTCCTTGAAGCTCTCGGCGCAATCCCCACCTTGCAGAAGGAACGCGTTGCCCATGGCGGCGTCTCCGAGCTTCTCCTCCAAGCTCCTAGCCTCTCCGGCGAAGACGATCGGGGGAAAGGTCTCGATGGTCTTGAGGACCGACTGGACCTCCTTCGCATCTGGGTACTCGGGCAGCTGCAACGCCGTCTTTGACTTCCAGCTGTCGACGCTCCATTTTCCGGTCGGGATAGGAGACGCCTGCGGCGGCTTCACGGAGACGGCGGTCTTGGCGGGCTCCGCCGCGTGGACGGCGGAGATGGGGCGACGGGGCTTGGGGGGGAGGAGAGAGAGAGAGGGTTGGTGGGTCGGAGTGAGGGAGGAAAGGCCGTTGGTGTTGCAGAGAAGGGACGCTTTGGAAGAGAGTGTGGCTGCGTTCGCCATTAATGTTGTTGATCGGAGCTCTTGCAAGAGAGAAAAGGTAGTGGCTTTGACTGGTTTGATGAAACAGAGTGATGGAGAAGGGTTTATATAGGGCTTTTTAAGGAGGAGAATGACAGATGGAGGAGATGTTCGGGTGGGTCAAATGGGAAGCACCCAGTCAGAAATACGGGTAGTGAGGAAAATAAGAGGAGTGGCATTTTAGTAAATATTACTGTCTGATTCCAAGCACGTGGCCTAGAATAGAATAGTAACATTTTCGGCACGTGTCTCAAAATGGAAGTTTTGGCAATTTCCACTCCGTCCGACAAGAGCCATGCGTTCTACACGTATCATTTGTAGTTTTGAAAATATCCCAAACATTGGGAAGACATGACATGCATACAGAAGCGCTAAGGGACAATGCATGTTGGTGTTATAAATATAATGCATTGTAGGAGCTCACATTCGATCCTAATATGCATTATGCATTAGTTCACGAGACCTTCTTTTCCTTCTCTATCTAAACTTCAAATGCATGCTACCAGCACTATTTTCTCTCTTCTTTTATGTTATAAATTGAGGAATCTATTTTTCTTTTCCTTTTTAATGGATAGCGTTCTTTAATGTGCACTCGGCTATTCAAATTTCTTAAGGTACAATATGGATGATGATAAATAAGGAAATTAGATGGTAATAATTTTTATAAAACAATCAAAATTCCACTTTTCTGTGATAAATAAATATTATTTTTGCTTAAGAAGAGACAAGTGATGATTTAAACATAACATTGAATTGTATCTTTTTAAGACAGAATAATTTGATGACTAAAACTTGTTATTAACGGATTGAATGATATAAGATGAGATTATAACGAAATTAGGTGCAAAACAAGCCTAAGGACGTAGCGGTATGCGAACAAACTTCTCCATATCCTGGCCATCACATGAAGCAATGTTTTCTTGTTTTGAAGGAAAATACAGTTATTTCGTATTTAGGTAGAATGTAACGAATACAGATTATGAAGAGAGATCCTACATTACAGAATATAGTTTGGGATTCGTGTCCACCCGTAGGTATACCAAGTTACCAACACTCGTAACTACCGGAAAAAAAATTGTATGAGACCAGAACACAAATTTAAAACATATTGAATACGAGTGATTAGGGTACACTACTGTGGAATTCGGTTTCACTAACGGTAGTAATTCATATGTTAATAAGGATTTGTTATATCACTGACGGATACAATATTTGTTGGAGAAGTGACTTCTTGTTCGATGGTTATAATATAGACAAATAAGAGCACATATTCGTCGGTAAGCATTTATACCCCCACCGACGAATACAATATCCGTTGCAGAAGTGACTCACCTTATCGACAGATGTCGTAAACACCGGAATGAAAAATTATATATGTCGTTATGGAATGATAACTTTAGACACAGATATGTTAGAGCATGAACAACAGAAAGGACCTTGGTCAGGGAGTGGGAGTGCAGACCTTGTGCTGACTGGACAAAAGTCAGGGAGTGGGAGTGCAGAAAAGTGGGTGTTTTGCAACAGAAAGGACCTTGAGGTCCTGGGAGTGCAGAACAGTGCTGACTGGATTATTATTTGATATTTTCCTGTTTTATTTAATTCGTTATCAGAAACCGTTTAATTTAGTCATAATTTAAACAATTTTGGAAATAAATAATTAATGACAATCAATAATTAATAAATTCAACACGAATATAAATGAACTTCTAATTTTATTCAATCCCTTTTAATACAACCCAAAACAAAATACAAGTTCAAGAATCATCCTCTGTTGGGTCGACATCTGGTGGTGGGGGTTGGCTTCGAAGATCATCAATTTGGGATTCAAGGGTAGATATGAGTCTTCGCAGTTGGGTCTTGCAAAACTTATGGTCTGCCATAGCCTCTTCGTCGTAGGAAGATGTATTCGTCCTCACCAGGGACTTGTAGTTGGCGAGGTTTGCTTCCCACTGTTGGGTTAATATCTGTATCATGCGATACTTTTCTGCATGTTGTTCGCCACGTGAACGTTGAGCCTCAAACCGTGCACGTTCAGCGTCGATTCGTGCACGTTCCAGTTCGACGTAGGCAGCCATTTGGGTCGTGAGGACGGGCCCCTTCTTTGCGTCCTTCGCTGCCTTCTTCCCTTGCGGTCGACGAGGGGGACTTGGGGCGGCCTCAGGGGATGGGGGTGTGTCGCTGAGAGGGACCTGAGTCCCCTCGTAGTTCTCGCTTCCTCCCCATTCTGGTGGTTGGGACTCACCACTGAGATGTGTGCCCTCCTCCCCTGTGCTTGTGGGTGGGGTTGAGCTGTAAGTCCCAGCCTCATCCAACCATTGTCGTTGTTGGCGTACCTGACTGCGGACAGTTCCCATTGTTGCCCTCCTGGGCACTGAACTTCTCATTGCCCTCGAGCCTCATGACCCAATGATCCAGGTCGAACTTTATCGGGTGGTCTTTAATCACTTTCCCATCATCCTCCCACATTTTCTTCGCACGTCTCAAGTGCTCTTCCTGGTTTGCGCCGCTCGGCTTCTCGGCCTTGGACCTCTTCATATAGACGAGCATCCTCCTTTTCTGGCTGGAACCTCTGAGCCAACGTTTCTTGATAGCTTCCCACCGGCGATGTGGGTAACCTCCCTTGGAGTTGTATTTCCTCTGCACTTCGCACCAGAATGTGCTGCCGGTTTGCGAGTTGCCCTTGATAGCGTCTCTTGTTGTGCTCAACCAGCAAGTTATGAGGTGGTGGTCCTCCTCCTTGCTGAATGTCCGGCCCTCCGGATTTGGTTCTTCGGGTTGGGCTCGGGCTCGGCCTCGCCGTTGGGAAGAGGATGGTTGGGGGGTTTGTACGTCGGGTAGTGGATGACCCTCGTAGTTGTAGAATTGAGGTCTCATGCCCCATTGTGATTGTGGTTGGAACGGTGGCATCTGGAAACCTTGTGGGGCCATGCTCCATTGTGATGGCACTTGGAACCCTGGCGCCATTTGGTATTGTTGGGGACGGTATTGCCCTGATAAAAAAATTTAATACAATAAATTAAGTGCTAAAAAATAAAATAATAAAATAAGTGCAAATAATTAATCAAAAAATGAATACAATGCATTAATACAATAAAATAAGTACAAAAATTACGTTACATAAATAATAAGTTTGCACTAACCTAAACTCGACCCCGGGTTCGAGTTTGGGGAGTTGGAGCGATTACCCGTTAGAATGTCTCCGAAACCTCGTGACAGTTCGTCCTCGGTGAATCCTACTTCGTCACCAGCTGACTGTGCACGAGACCCAGCGTTGCCTGACATTTTTCACGAGAATAATTGAAACGAGAGAGGAGAATTTGGGAAGGAGAGAGTTAAGTTGGATATTTGAAGTAGGAAGTGGTGTGAAAAATATGAGAGGAGAGGGGTATTTATAGGGTTTTTTTTTGCTGATTTTTGAATTAAAAAAAACTAGCCGTTAGTGTGCCAACGGTCGGGACACGTGGCAGCCCCACACGCTGCCAGCGCAGCAGACGGCGCGCCGGCGCGTCCACAGCGCCCGGCCAGCGAGAGGGGAGCGGGAGCGCGTGCAAGGGGAGCGGGGCCGCGTTTTACGGCGTTAACACCGGAACGGCCAGCGCGCCCGGCCAGCGAACATCACGGCGCGGGGAGCGGGGCCGTTCCGTTGTGCCTGCTCTTATATGTTGATGTGGCGTATCCCTCACCGACGGATATAATAATCGTAGGAAAAGTGTTGTCATTCATCGGTAAGGTGGACAAACATCAGTGATGGATGTCGCATCCGTCAATGAGGTACATATTTACCTAAGAAAATGAAAACCAAATTCGCTCGAAACCATGTGTATCAATTCAGTTTTTTCCTTATACATAACCTATTACTCGTATAGTTTAAACAAAAACAATAATTTACATGTTCTCAAAACTTCAAATACAAAAATTTATGTATTAAACCATTTTTCATTTTCATTACAATACTCTTGTAGTTCTTTGTTAGGCAAATCATGGTATTAGACCTTATTGATTGTGACAATTTGCTTCATTGTTCTTATTTGGGATAGGTTTGTTAGACCCTTGTTGTTGAATCGTCCACTGTTGGGTGAGGTAGTAACATGGACACGACACATAATGTACTTGTATCTTTCTTTGTATTCCTCACTCATTCAGACAAAATTTTGGAACCACATGAGCTCGTGTACAAGCACGGGTTGAGGAGTGTCATCGGGTTGAGGAATCTCATCAGGTTCGGTGGCAGCTTTGGCACCCTTGGCTTTTCTTTGTGTGGCATTTGGGCACACCATTTCGGTGGCAAGACGTCGGTTCCATCCATGCTCGGCCCGAATATCGAACTTTGGTTCCATCATGTCACAAATCTGTTCATATTTACATAACTCAAATAACAAACTCCGAAACCTAAAACCTCAAGCTTAAAACCCAACATTCAGTGCATATGAAACTCTAAAACATATTCAAAAAATAATGCATATCAAACTCAATAAACCTTGCATATATAATTAATATAATCAACATGATATATAATCCCAAAAATATTGTCGGTAGGCATAACCCGTCATCAAAACCATGGTACAATTCCTAAATCTTCGTGACCTTAAACTAATACAAGTTTACTTGTCCTCCACACGTTGGCGACAGATGTTCTCCAATAGAAAATTGACATAATATCGGGCATGATGCTTAGGATAGCGCTAGGAAGAGTTCGTTTGATCTGACATATGTGCTGACTGAACCGGTTGAGGAGAAATAACCAATCGTTGTGCAATAATTAGTATCTTTCTTTCTCTAGACATCAACTTCATAATCTTCGTGCAAGCAGCTGCTTCAACCTTACGCCGGGGAGACGGAAAAATTTGCATGGCACTTGGACTACGTCATCCGAATATTACAAGTTTTTCTCGCTGGAAGCCGCCAAAAAAGTTGTTGATTTCTGCTTTTAGTGTCGGCTTCGGTGTCGGGGACTCTGGTTCCAATTATTCAGATATTGGCTACGGTCGGTGATGGTTGGTGGTGCCTTTGAAACTCTTCTTCTCAGTTCTACATCTCCAACCCAAATATCATGTTAGAATCAGATTTGAGTGCTAAAACCTAAAAACCAACAAATCCCTGAATTTTGAAAGAAGGGCCTGAAATGGAGCTCTTTTGCTAGATCTTGAATGAAGGAGATCCAAGAGACCTTATGCAAGATATTTAACCTACTAAGGTCCCATTCCTCAATATTATAGCCATACTAATCATAAATAGCTTGTTTTCATAAGAAATCATTCTCTTAGTGCAAAACGCCACCACCATTTAACAAATAGATATTCCTTCATCCTTTCCTTTTAGATTCCTAGGCTGCCCTCTTTTTTAGGGAGCAAATCACATTCCAACCTACTTTATAAATAACTTTGTTATTATTAGAGCCTTTTTGGAGAAATAGCTTTTTCCAACGTCCAAGTTCTGTGATAATCTCCTTTGGAACCCTCATGAGAGACATATAATACAAAGGTAGGGTGTTGAGGGTGGACTTTATCAATGTGACGCGGCCTCCCAGAGTGAGGAATTTCGATTGCTAGAGCCCCAGTTTCCTCATGTATTTGGTGATGAATGGCTCTCGGGTCTTCAATAAGTTAGGATTGGCTCCTAGGTTAAAACCTATATACGAGATTGGGAGATCACATATGCCAGATTCCATAATTTCAGCCACCTGACTTACATTCATCAACCTTGGGCTGAAAGAGATGAACGTTGGACTTGTTGAAATTTATGCAGAGGTCTGAACGATATTGGAAACCCAATAGTGTGCTCTTCACGTTAACTATTTCTCTAAGATGTCATTTGCCGGAAAGGACCTTATCATCTGCGAATTGTAAATGTGAGATGAAGGAGACACTGCCTCTAAAATCCATTATATTCTTGTCTAAAATCCATTATATTCTTGCCCTCACTGTAATCTAATGGAGGTCTTATGCAGTAATCATAAAAACAAGACAAGACATAGGGCGCCCCTGTCATTTGGCTTGTTGATTTTTCTAATTCAATACAATACAAATTGTTCAGTGAAAGATTAAGAAAGGAGGTGAAGATCGTGATACTTCTAGAGATTTTTATGGTTAATTTTGCACCTTTGACTACAAACAAGAAAAAGAACAAAGATGTGATCTATAGCATGATTGGGCCTTGCTTATGCATGTGAAGGCTGTTGGTGGGCTGCAATAAAATGATCCAACACTCTGTCCGACCCATATGATTTTTTTTTTTATCATTAATCATTTAATAAACCTTACAAATTGAACACAAATCAAATCGTACAAACGTTACATCCATCGGCATTCTCGGGAACCGAGAGACGACTGGTGAGATGAATAGCTCTTGAGACGGGGGGATGCAGCGTGTAGACAAAAAAACTACTACTAGATCGGTCTTTCTTATCGGTTCTCTGGAGAGATATGTCGATAAAGATTCCTCATCGGACACGTCACCAAAGATAGTAATTACACCTACCGGATATCCCAAATTCTGGTAGGGAGGACAAAACAAAATCCAGATAAAAGCAAACAAAATAAACAACACACTAAAAAACAATGACGAGCAAGAACTACTCACGGCCGACCTCCGATGTCCGGGCTTAGGATCGGGACGAGGTGGACGGTACCGATGGGTACAGATCCTATCCGCTAAGGGCTGGTACACGGGTTTGGTCACGAAAAGTAGAGAACAGTTGGACGACTTCGACTACAGTGTTCCAACGAAAGTTGCGTGTAGATCTTACCGTCTGGCTCAAGAAAGAGCGTGAAAAGAGGCTTGGCCGGAGATAGTCGAGTCGTCGTCAGAGTGCTTGTAGTCGACCGTCGTCGATGGTGGATGGGAAGCAAGGCGGGGGTATGATTTTCCTGTAGATCTAACCGACCAAGGTGTTAGGCTGGGAGATCTGACCAGCGAGGTGGAGGACATGCTTGGGGACAGCGAAAGAGGGCGGAGAAAGGGAGACACAGTGGGAGGGGATCGGCGGCGGAGCACGGAGGCGACAGACCAGAGCAAAATGGGACCGAGAACCCTGGCTGGCCGGAGTAATTCTAGTGGAGAGCGACGGGGATCTGGCTGAATCCGGGGCTTCAAGGCAGCTCGTCGACGCCGCTAGGCTCCGGCACAACCTTCCAGACTGTGGGGATTTGGAGCAGGCCGAAGGAGAGAGCAAAAGACCACTACAGACTATCGTCCCGACGAGACCGCGAGGAGTAAGGGCGAGCACGTAGCTCTGTCGACCAAAGATTACGGTGATAAGAGGGAGACAAAGGGAGGGGGAGCCGAGTTTCACCGTGCAGAATTGACAACAGAGCGAAGAAGAAAGTAACTAAAGTTCCTATGTCTCCTCACATGTATATGTGTTTTTTCCATTACAGACCTGCCATCTTTTATGAACCGGTGTCACCCTTATCTATTAATACATGAGAGATGATCTCGTAGAGGAAAAAAACACTAAAAATAGATGGCTCTCATCCTCATGTTCGGGTTTGATGGTCATTTCCTCATCCTCCATTTGTATCCAAGTGCAATGCGGTATTTACCACGAGGGTCCTCTGGCCACTTTCACTCTCCAATGCCAAAACATTTGGCATCTCATAGGTCTTTATGATGCACTACTTATGGACCCGTTCAAAAATGCCCCTTTCAAAATATAGCTTCCTGGCACTTTAATATTAGACCGACCCTTCAAAATTGAAATCCAATCATGTTTTACAAGGAACCGTAGTTGGCGAAAAAACAAATATAGACGAAACAGGTTAAATTTGAGAATAGTGTTTTGAAGCCTAACCGTAGGTCAAGTGAACGTGATCTCTCCCCTTGAGCTTCAACAGTCTGATACTCGGATACATGCATATGCATGGCTCCGTAATTAAAAGCATGTGGTAAATATAATATACCCATGAATGTAGGATCACAATCTTGGTCCGCGTACCAGATGAGGTTGGACCTAACTTTTCCGATGCATGCGTTGGCTCCAATTTTGTAACACCAAAGTAATTAAATAAGAAAGGGTAAATTACAAATGCATACCCTTAAGTATGCGTGTTTAATCGATGCATACCCTGAAGTTTAAACTTAACTGATGCATACCCTAAAATTTCGTTTATTAACCCAGAACCCCTTCCGTTAGTTGGACTGTTAGTTTTTGCTGTTAAATGACGATAATACCCTCAACTTGTACCAATATTACACAAAACCTTGCCATTATTATTAACTTATTTTATTTAATTGTTTTTTCTTCCTTTTGTTCTTAATAATTTGTTTTAATTTTTTTTTAAAATTTCAGATTTAAATTTAACTTATTTAAATTATTATTTAATGCTAATTATTTTTTTTTTAAAATCAGATTCTAATTTCAAATATATATATAATTTCACATTTATTTTTTATTCTTCAAAATTAGTTTTTATAAAATTATATTATTTATTATTTCACATATATATTTTAAAATTCGGTTTTATAAAATTCTATTATTTATTTTAAGATTTTCATTAATTTTGTTTTAGTTTACAAAATATTAATATTCAATTTTTTATTTCTAATTTCTGTTTAATTTTCATATCTAAAATTAAAAAATTCAAGAACAAATCTTCTACCAACATATTCAGATCATATTCAAACCAAAATCAAGAGCAGATCTTCTGGGTAAAATAAAAAAGCACAAACCCAGTCTCCATTGATTCTGATCTTCCATCTCCTCAAACCCATAAAATTTTCAATCAAGTCATCCCTAAATCCTCATCTATCAAACCAAAAAAAAAACAGATCTGGCCAAGCAATCAAACAAAAAAAAAACAGATCTGCCAAGCATCCCAGAGCAGCTTCAGTAGCATCTGCGCCTTCCTCTTGGCCCTCTCCATGCACTCGCTCTGCACCACCAGCAGGAGTTACGTCAGCACTTCGGCCGCCACCGCCTCGGTCCGGCACTTCTCCGCCACCGAGCACAACGACAGCAGCACCGACGCTGCGTACTTCGTCCCCAAACGCCACGCACCCCTCCGGATGAGGAGCTTCGCCGTGGCCAGCGTCCTCTTGGCGTCGACCTTGTCCTCCATCTCCGTCAGACCAGTCGTTGCAGATAACACGAAGAAGAAGAAGAAGAAGAAGAAGAAGAAGAAGAAGAAGAAGAAGAAGAAGAAGAAGAAGAAGAAGAAGAAGAAGAAGAAGAAGAAGAAGAGGCAGCTGACTTTGAGAGATAAGGATGAAGGGGGCGAGGATTAGAGCAGATTGGGATGCGGGACAGCTTCTTAGGGTTAGGCTTTTATTTGTTTATTAAATTAATTTTTATATAAAAAATATAAAAAAATATATGATATATATTATCAAAATAAATAATATTATCAAAACAATAAAACAATTTAAATTTTTAATAAGAAATATTATCAAAACAATTTAAAATTTTAATTATAAGTTTTTTTATTACAAAATTAATGATATTTTTATGAATTAATTAATTTTTTAATGAATTATTTAAGAATTAAATGATAATTTGGGTATCTAAGGGTATTTTGGGTATTTTTAAAAAATAAATAACAGAATATGGATGGAAAAACAGACGGAAGGGGTTCTGGGTTAATAAACGAATCTTTAAGGTATGCATCAGTTAAGTTTAAACTTCAGGGTATACATCGGTTAAACGCGTATACTTAAGGGTATGCATTTGTAATTTACCCAATAAGAAATGGCAGCTTAATAAAACTATAAGAATGTTATTTGAATGATAGATACCGGGCAAACTATCACTTTCACTTTTAACGACGTAACTAGGTTTGAACGAAAAATAGTTTCTACCAACATAAATATTCTAATTTAAATTTTTGTTCAGTTGTATAATTTATCTGGTATTGATCAAGACCTTGCTCCTAATGCTAATATTGCGATGGGAGACAAGGGAGCGGCGGCTAGGGCTCCCACCGTCGCGGAGTGTCTGTTCGGTGGCCCTATGTTTGGTCTCTTATGGATGCCATGGGTTCTAGATGCTGGTGTTCAACGACAAGAAGAGGTATTAGTCACGGCGGCTACGAATTACAGAAGAGTTTTTGTGTTTCTCTACCCACTGGAGCAGTCAATATGGAGTTTTGCTCCATCAAAGGAGCTCATGTGGTTGTCGCAGACCCTTTTCTTATTGGGGTTTTTGCGTTTTCATGGCATCGGCGGCGGAACTAATCCTATTTCGATCCATGCGGTTGCGATGGAAGGGACAGAGTCACAGACGACGATGATCCATATGTGGAGTTTGTTATGGAACCCACCGACTCGGACGACGGAGGAACGAGCGGAGGGATCGCCGCCGCCACCTTTGGCTTTCGTGTGGGACAAGGCACCGGATTTGTGGGAAGCACGACCGGGGTATGGGAGAAAGTCAGGCGATAAGGAGATATAGGATGGAAAGGTGAACTCGTCGGCGTCAGAATCGCAGTCGGTGACGAGGGAGACGCCACCAACCTTGACGCGGCGGCCGGGAATGGAGCCCATGTCTAGGGTTTCCTCGCCAACCCTGAGAGAATCGGACCTGGGCCGTGCTGGGCTTGGGTTGATGGATGACGCGCGGAGAACGGGTCGGGGCGAGCTGGGTCAGAAGTGGGCTGGAAGGCCCATGGGCAGGGATGCGGGTCAGACGAAGACGGGTGCGGGTCGGGATCGGGTCAGGGCTCAGCGGGTCACAGATTCGGGTTCGGGTGGCCGGTTCAGGTCGGGTCGGGTACCATACCTGCGAGAGACGGACCGGGCGGGATTCGGGTCTTCTGAGCGAGCGCCTAGGGGTCCATCCACTGACTCAGACGGAGCATCACATACAGCGGTGGGGGGCCACAAGCACCCCCGCCTCCAGGAATGAGTCTGAGGAGGTCCAGGAGGGGCTGGTCGGCTGTGCCCCCTTCCTGGCTGTTAGATGGCGATGGTTCCATCCCCAGCCCACAATAGTCTCCCTTACTAGTCCGAAGTCAGCAATCTCGCGTTCAGGAGCCCTACAAGTATCATTCCAGGGAGGACGACGCACACTGACTTACCGGGGGAGATGTCAGTCCACCATTATTCCCCTCACTTGGTTGGCTCGACCAGTGCCTTTTGGTAGAAGTATGCTGTATCGGTATCTCAGGATGCTACCGCAGATATCCCCTTCAACCGCCCCTATGTCTAGAGCAAAGTTTATTTTCCTGTTATTACTTTATGTTAGCTTCTTGTTTTATGCCATATAAGATGAGTACAATTATGTGCTCATCGACCTACTTTACATTTCAGTGATAATAGTATCTGTTTTTCTAAAAAAAAGACCTTGCTCCTTCTCAGTGTCGAGTCTGTCGACCAGACTTGTGTATCATGTCTCCCCCGCGCTCCACATGCAGTAGCATCATCATATCGTACATCCGGTCGTAGGTCTTGTGTACATTGCTTCGACTCCCAACCACTGGATTGTTGACCGCATTATTGGAGGATCATCATGACATGATGCACCATGCGCTCGCCTACATGCGATCACTCTTGCAAGCAGAGCCTCATCCTTCAGCACAACGCGTGATTTTCAGAGAGGAACATATATTTTTGAGGGCTCTTATATATGAGGATCATATTTTGTAAGGAACGTCACTTTTAGAAACATATTTTTTTGTACAACATTATTTTTTCAGCATATTTTTTTTATTTGTCTCTACATGTTCATTATTTTTGGAGCAAGATCTACCACTTAAGGCCATAGTTTTGACGACCCAAGGAGATTTCAAGCATCCATGAGCCTCCCACCATCTCCAACTTCTCCATTTTCATGTGTTGAAGCTTTGAAGAGTTGGGGATGATGAGTTTGTAAGCTAGAGGAGATTTTGATTGGGTTTCTCAATCCAATCTCGGTTCTAATCTAAATCTTTCTCTAGTTTAGTTGTAAAGCTAGGTTTTTTGGTATGTTTGAGTAGGATTTGGAATCCGTGACCTTGGATTTGAATACTTGGTCATGAGTATTGTGTAAACTTAGATTTCCTTGAAGTTAATGCATGGATTTATGGTTATTTTTGGTGTTGTGGATGCTAAATTGCATGATGTGGATGTTTTTAGCTTAATTAGCATCTAATTGCTTGTATGGGAATTCATCTATATTTAAGCTACTCGATGTTAAAGCATGATTCTCTTACTTTTTGCTCTAGTTTTCATGTTTTGAACTCGATTTCATGTGCTAGTTATTTCATCTCTTAGTTGTATATCAAGTTCTAGGTTATGGTTGATAAAAATGCAACTTTTAGCCATTTAGTGAACTTATCTAGGATTTCCCATATTTTTGTGTCATGATTTCCTATTGACGAGATAGTATTATGCTAGATTGTGTTTCTCAATTCTCTTGTGTGTTTCAAGCCGGCCGAGCAATTTAGGAATTTTCGTAATTGTTGTGCGCACTAAGTAGATTGATGTTTGGAGTGATCCGTGATTTGATCTATTGTTGAGTTGAGATTTACTTGTCTAGAATTTACTTAAGCTAGTGTATTACCAAAATATCGTGATTTGATGTTCTATTTCGTTCTCCTTAATTGACGAAATCATCTTGATCGGCGGTGCTTGGTTTTCAAGAAGTGAAATAGGGGTAGCTAAGTAGATTCGTCGATTTATTTAGAGTTTACTTATGCTTGTGTATTACCCGATCTTCGTGATTCATTTCTCTATTTAGTTCTCCTTAATGATTGATGCATTCGGTCGTTAGGATGTTGAACTAGGTGTAGCTAAGTGGATTCAATGAGTGGTGTAGCTATCTCTACTCGTGGTAGTTGGTAGCGAGAATGACATGCATTCGTTGTTGTTATCTCTTGTTCGAGGATTGGTCGAGCTTTGCTCAAGATCATAGAACTACACCCTATTATTATTGATTTTCCGATGATTGGTGGTACACATATCGGTCCAAGCAATGGTCTTATGCCCTCTCCCCATGATCTTTAGCATATGATTGAGGCGCATGTAATGCTCCAGTTGCTTCCCTTTTAAGGGCCATTACCCCCGGATATTTGTATTTATTGTCTCAAATCGAGGATTTCGTACTCGCTTTAGTTAAAAGGCCAGTAAATAAAGCCTCCCACTAGCTCGCTAAGGAGACATGTTCTTCTCATGTCTTTATGTGGTCCGGTCAATTATTGTCCGATGCACTCATCTGTATTCTCTCTGCAGACATTTAAATAAATAAATATTCCTTTCGGTATATAAAAAGGAACATGGATAATTAAAGAACTTCAAAAAAAAAAAAAAACTAAACATAACGTTCTATGTTCCAAAATTCCAATTTTCTGTTAGTTTTCATATTTTTACGGATAAAAAATAACACATCGTTGGTATTCATAAAAATAATAATACACATAAATATTTACAAAACACCTATAATTTACCGTAATTTTTTTTATAATAATCCTATATTAAAATGGAAGATGTTCAAGATAAGGGATGTTTAGAAAATAGGAAATGGGAAATAAAATTGTGTTAAAACACCAAATAGATTTATAGGACATTATAGTATATAAATCCGATCTACAAATTCACCCTATGGTAATCTTGGAATAACTTGTACGATAACTATTAGTTGTGTTCGAATTTATCGACGAGACTAGCTATTAAATAACTCTTTTTTAGTTAAAGACTTATTACACCAAAAAGATGCTCTCTAGGGATGGCCTTAGCATGGGTACCGTTCTGGCCATCCATCAGTACTCCACCACCTCCTCCTCCGTGTACTCCTCCATTTCTGTTCTTGAACCCCCCCCCCCCCCCCCCCCCCCCGAGGCCTTCACATCTGTCACCATCTCCCTCACCTCCTTCTCTATCATCAGAGCCGCCGTCTCCTCCTCTTCTTCCACTAAAGTCGCTGCCTCTGTCGCATGCCTGTTTACTACCTTTTTGGTATGGATCGGTTGAGATCACATATATTCTCAGCCGCCGCCGATCATCCAAGATCACCGATGGCCCGTCCTAGGGTCCGACGCTAGGACTGTGGTGCACTCGATCATTTGAGGAATCCATGCAGAGGTGCTCCATCCCCATCCATTGGATTGGGACCCTAACACCCCCGCTCGGAGTTAGTGATACTGGAATCAGCAACTACTCCTACCGGAAACAACTGGTGAAAACTGGGCTCCCCAACCTCATTTGCTAGATCGGGACTATGTTACCCCAAAGTGTGTGGGGGTACACACACATCGCCTTGCCAAGGTCGGTGCAAATCCGACGTACTGGTTCCCCCGTTTCTTGGTGTTCTCCCTGGATGCCTGTTATCCCCTCAAACGCCTCATATCAGATATCTCGAGTATTTTTAGGTCAAGTCAGGAAATGAATCTCGTGTCACTTACAACACTGTGATTCAAAACAGCAATCTTGTTACAGAGTCAACATCTCAAATCTTGTTTATCAAATCCAAAACTATACCTAGACCTTTACTACATTTCCACGTAAAAAAATTTCTTTCGTATATATTTACTTTTGAATTTTCAAAAATCCATCAATAAAATCTACTATTATGCTAAAGAAAAAAAAATTAAAGACTTATTCAATATTAGATTCGGTTGCTACATAAGGAACAAATTCTCTACAATACGGACAAAACCAGGAGATTGGAAGACACATCTCATTAAGTTGACTTTTCCTACTTATATAATTTTCAAACATACATTATTTTGCTACTTGTTTTAATCAACTATCTTCTCTATACTTAACTTAGTGGTCCAACAATATATTTTAAACCACATTTCAAGTGGCACATAGCTTCATTTAAAAATCCCATACTCTTATCATTTTCCTATTAAACAAAAACCGGAAGCTGATAACTATGTGGCGGAGCTAGTTTTTTTTTTGTGAGGGGGCACCGAAATTTTTCAGTGTCAATACGTGAGTGTAAAAAAATTTGTGGAGGGGCACAACTACGAAATTGAAAGAACTTAAAGGTTATTTTTGAAAAAAAATCGAAAAACATGCAAAAAAAATTTCAATTTTTTTTTGAGGGGGGGCACGTGCCCCCACTGGGCACCATGTAGCTCCGCCCCTGATTTCGAACATATTCCATCTATCACAAAATAATTCCTTTGAATACATTCCGATAATTTTCACGACTTCAAGTACTTATTGGTGATTAGCTAGTTTAGGATCGAAGACTTTTTGCTTAATGAGGCAGCTGGATTAGCACTTGGAAGGCTCAATCATCAAAAATAGTAATATAATTTAGTGAATAAACTATTTATAGTCACCGGATCATGAATCTTAATAATAACACAAGCCTTGACAAGAAGAATCCATCCTACGTTGTTGTTGAGTTAGCCAAAATGGGAAGCGTAGGAGCCAAAAAGGGTCACGTAGTGTGCGTTCCGTACCCGGCACAAGGCCACGTAACTCCGATGATGCAGCTAGCCAACCTGTTACACGCCAGGGGCTTCCATGTGACCTACGTCAATACTGAGTTCAACCACAGGCGTTGGATGAGAGCCAAGGGTGAGGATTACTTCAAGGGGTTGCCCGATTTCAGGTTCGAGACGATCAGGGATGGATTGCCGCCGTCGGATCGGGATGCGACGCAGGACATCGAGGCGCTGTGCCACTCGACCCAGAAGGCGTGTTTGGGTCCATTCGTGGAGCTTGTGAAGAAGCTGAACTCGTCCCCTGAAGTGCCTCCGGTGACATGCATCATCTCAGATGGAGTCATGAGCTTTGGTATCGAAGCCGGTCGAGAGCTTGGCATTCGGCAGGTTCAGTTTTGGACTTCTCCGATTTGCGGATTCGTGGGGTTTTTGCAGTATAGTGAGCTTGTCAAAAGGGGCATTTTCCCACTGAAAGGTATAATTCCATTACTTGTGCTGTTTTTTCTTTAATTGTATATTTTTCAAGTTTATAACTATCACCTTGGTTTTTTTTTCAGTTTGTAATATAAAAAAAAATATTTTGAGGTATTTAGTTTTTGTAAGTTGTAATCTAATTCTTTGATAATTGTTATAAAAAAAAGTGTCTTCAGTTTGTGTTCTTGTTATATTTTATGTAAATTTGTTTCTATCTTTCACATTTTAATTTAAAAAATTATAAATTAACAAAAAAAATCAAAATTTTCACTTCTTTTTTTTGTGTTTATTTTTGGACATACAAAAAAAGAAGGAAATGAAAAAAAAAATGAAAATTTTAGATTTTTTTTTGTTTTACTTGTTATATTTTTTAAAGTGCAATGATATTTTGGCAAGAAGACAACCTCAAGACATTTTTTTACCATTATCAAGAGAACTATAACTTATAAAAAATATATGTATACCTCATGATACATTTTCACAATTATCACTTATATACAGATCTTTGAGAAAGGGAGATGTATCGGTGGATTTGATATATGAACATTACTTTAACATGAATGTGAAAACATATATGTTAAAGTTTAGTTGTATTATTTGGATTGATAATATATACATTATACGCTACACTTATGAAATGCTAGTTGTGTTTTTTACCTTGTGGGAAGTTGCAAGTCAAAGACCACCAAGTTATTAAACGTATGTCAAATATTTCGAAAGCAGGTGTGGATTAAGTTAGGCTAAGAGCAGTTGCAATGGTCTGCTAATAGTCGTAGTTTAGAAGTTGTTACCGTCTTTCTGAAAAAAGAGAAATATTAAAATAATAATATTTGAGGAGAAATAATATTTGTAGTTGTAGGATCCTCCATCGATTCCTATCATCAACTAAAGGTATTTTTTTTTTGGCTATTTGTTTTTGCTACAATGCTGCTACACCAAAACCACTAGTTTTTAGTCTACCCATTAGAGGTGTAGTGGTAAGAGATAATGGTTTGGAAGAGAAAAAGGTAAAATTATATTAGATTACTTTCTATAAAATGCCCTCATCCACTTCTTCTAATGTTGAACTCTGTGCAATGGAATTCCATGGTATTATTTTTCATGTTAGATACCATTCACAAATGATTATGAATGGGATGATGTTTCAGATGAAAACTTCATGAATGATGGAACTCTGGATACACCGATCGATTGGATACCAGGCATGAACAACATGCGGCTGAGGGACTTTCCCAGCTACGTCCGAAGCACGGATCGGAATGACATCATGTTCAATTTCATGGGATCAGAAGCAGAGAACTGCCTAGGTTCCTCAGGAATCATCTTCAACACATTCAATTCATTCGAGCAACAAGTCTTGTCGGCACTCTCAGCCAGGTACCCCAACATCTACACAATAGGCCCACTTCCATTGCTCACCAGGCACTTCCCCGACAGCAAGTTCCGCTCAATCAGGACAAGCCTGTGGAAGGAAGACACCGAGTGCCTCCAATGGCTGGACAAATGGGAACCAGAGTCGGTCCTCTACGTCAGCTACGGAAGCATCACGGTCATGACAGAGCAGCACCTTCACGAGTTTGCTTGGGGGCTTGCCAACAGCAACCACCCTTTCCTGTGGGTGGTGAGGCCTGACGTTGTGATGGGCGATTCAGCTTCGCTGCCGGTCGAGTTCTTCGAGGAGATTAAGGACAGAGGAATGTTGGCACATTGGTGTCCTCAGGATAAGGTGCTGAACCACCCTTCTGTGGGGGCTTTCCTGACTCATTGTGGGTGGAACTCTATGGTGGAGAGTGTCTGCGGAGGTGTTCCGGTGATGTGCTGGCCGTTCTTCTCCGAGCAGCAGACGAATTGCCGATATGCGTGCGTGGAATGGGGGATGGGAATGGAGGTGAGGCCGGACGTGAAGAGGGAGGAGTTGGAGGAGCAGGTCAAGGAAATGATGGGAGGGAGTCAAGGGAAGAAGATGAGGGAGAGAGCCAAGGAATGGAAGAAGAAAGCTGTGGAAGCTACTGAGGTTGGAGGCTCTGCTTACAATGATTTTGAAAGGGTCATCAAGGACCTTCTTCATCGTGAGATGGACTGTTGATCTTACTGCTCTGTTTTCGCTTTTCTCTATCCTCATTGTACCTGAATCTTGGCCTTGTTATTGTTCTGTTTACCTTTGATGTCTTGTTCTGTCAACTGACAATTAAAGAGTTCTTAATATCACTATAAAAGGTTCTAATTAGTCCTAATTTGGCACTTCGTTACAAAAAGTTGCACCATATCAAATTCTGAAACCGTGTCGTTTATTCATCCTCTACCAGCCAATTATCCAAAAAGAACATAGACAAATGTGTGATTTAGAGCAATTGGGGCTTGTTTCGGAACAGAGAAGAGCCAAAATCATTTGAATCTCATAATAACAATACACACTGAGTAGCAAATAACTTTGTTCCTCAATAAGAAAATGTTGAGAATGTTTCGTTAATCCAAAAACAGCTTAATTCGATACACAGAGACAAGAAAATACAGAAAGAAAAAGAAATTTAGGGTATTTCCGTGGAGAGCAAAGCAGAGACCTGTTTGTCTGAGAGAGGTTGGTGTGGTACTGTTGAGAAGAAGAGAAAGGCGTTGGTTAAGTTCGGGCAGGTGCAGGTTTAAGTTCATAACCCATTTTCTTCCATCTCACCAGAAACCATGTCTTCCAGTAGAGACAGTTGTTCATCAGTCACATGACAAGAGGATGGGATGAGAATAAGACCAAGGCACCTCTGTTCTTTAGGAGAATTACAAGTTAATTGTGAAGAATGACGTTTCCTTGATTGTCAATGCAGTGGAAGGAGCCCAGGAAAGAAACATCCATCTGAAATTCCCACAATCTGAGGTTTCGACAAAGTAGCAGCTTCCTCGCCCTACTTACACAATCTGAGGTGTTCGGGTTCGATCCATCTGATTCTGAGCTTCCCATCTCTATCAACGGGTATGAGGTGTTTTGATATGTATCAACATAATGGTTGAGAAACCCAAGTTCAAACCTTGGCATAAGCAATCTTATCTTAATTTATTCTCAATGCCCCATGCCCCAATTATAATATCTAGGTCAGCAAACAACCAATTGAACTAGAAAACAATCTACTTAATTTTTGGTCTCAACTCCAACCACTTCCACTACCAAATGCTACACCCCCTTTCCCTCTTCTTCACATGCATCAGACACCACCATCTCAATTCCTACACTTAAGGAAGAGTCTCTTAGGCTTCAGGAATCAGAATTACTCCACTGCCAAAATAAGTGAACCTTGTTTTGGCAGTGGAAACCCAACATATCAAGCTCAACTCTAGGGTTTATTACACTTGCTCCCTCTAGCCTCTGCCATGGTGCCAAAACCAGAGCTTCTCTCTTTCTCGGTCTTTTGCTCCACTTTGATCTCAAGCTATGGAGCATATTGTCAGGTTGTTCGTTCTGTAACCAACAAGACAGGCCGGGGGAAACATCGGAAAGTAGATCAGGTGGTTTCTGACCGTGTTTCATCAGAGGTTTCGCACCGGATCGACGATCTCATGCAATCTGGTGGAGGCGCCAATCGAAGTAGTTGTGTTCAGGAGACTGCAAAGGGCACTGGTGCTTGTGTCAGGAAGGATCGCAGCCGCAAGTCCGGTACGTTTGTTCCTAACAAGTCCGTCACAAAACCAGTGACAAAGAAGAGACGACCCGGTGTACTTCGTGGAACTTCAGATGCTGGTAACACCGTTCAGGAATGTCAGACGTCTTCTAAAGATACTACAACTCCGGAGACGGTTTGTGGTGCACCGCCGAAGCAGAGAAAAGCTCCGCCTCCGGTGGTGATGCGCAAAGTAGTTGAGACATCAGCCACCACGGTTTTTGTACATAATCTGCCGCCTAATACTACTGGAGAATGGGTCCAAAGTGTTCTTGGGGTGTATGGAGAGATCGCGTCGGTCATCATTCACAAAACCCGTCGCGGTTTCTATTATGGCCTCGTTGATTTCAAATCCCCTACTGCAGCATCAAAGGTCATTGAAGCTTACAATGGATTCAGGTATAATGGTTTTAAGCTTTTGGTGGCATTAGCTCGTACCAAGACGTCGCCGGGATCGATGGGGAAGGAAACGCCGGTGCCGGATTGCGGTGGCTGCAACCAAATTATGGAAACTCAAAGCAGTCAAGGGATGTCACCTAAAAACCCAGGTTTTGATTTGGATTCATTTCCAATTTCACCAGATCAAGTAAACTCACAGAATTTTACGCCTGCGAAATTGGGATCTGCGATCAGTGTAGATTCGGCTCCGCCTGCGACAGATTCTGCTCCAGTACATGGTGTGGTATTACATGATAATGGGCTTACTTCCTTGGATCATCAGCAGGTCGCAAATCAGACCGTGGGCATAAAAGGATCGCATGATGCAGTTAATATGGAGGTGGGCCTGACTCAAGCGCAGACCCAAGTACCCTTAGCAGTTGGGCCTGCGGTGAACAGTTCTAGTCCAGGTGATATGCTTGCAGTCAAGCCTGTTCACGTGGAGGAGAAGCCCATAAACGTTGCTGTGTTAGACTTAGATCCATGTTTGGTTAAAACTGGAGGACGGGTCAAGGATTGTAGGGACAGTCCATGGAAGGACGCTATTCTCAGCCCTCCAATTCTTCGGCCTCCGATTCAGATAGTCAAAGGGGAAAAGGGTTGTTCATACTCTATTCAAACCCGAACTACTACTCATAGCGAACAAGAACGGATAGCAACGCAGCGTAGGAACGAGATATGGAGACAGTTTGTCAACACTGGGAAGTTGGTGACTGAAACTCTCTAGAATCCCTTCCAAAGTTGTCAGGTAGTGTTTGTTTTGTTTTTGAGTTTAGTGTGTTTTGTTCGCTTTTCCTTGGAAAAGTGTTTCAGTTGCAGGACGTCCTTCCTTCGGGTGGGTCGTCTCCATCTTTGTAATTTTTCTCAAATTCCAAAGAAAAATAAATTCATTGCTTATCAAAAAAAAACAAGTGAACCTTGATCTACTTCATTCATCAACTTCTATACATCACATGAATGATTGCATGTCCTCAAACACAAAAAAAAAGATGCAGTTTCAGAAAATAAATCTCACAGCATCAGGACCTACTAACAAAGAAGAACACAGTCGAGATTCACTATGGAGATTTGAAATTGAGAAATCATTCCTCAATCCACGAATTAACGGAAAACAAAAATTGAAGAAATGCGTGATAAAGCAGACAACGAAATGAACTTATTGATCTCAGCATCTTTAATTTCCCAAGGGTTCTTCAATTCTCAATAACCAAACAGAAATTAGTACAATTGATAGAACTAGAAACTGAAATCTTACCTCAAATCCCGAGATCAATGAGAAATTGTAATCTCCCGTTCTGGAATTGAACTGAGGCGCGAGTGCGAGAGAGCTAGTACTTAAATATACTATTTGTTCCAATTTAGTCTATAATAGCATAGGAGAAGAAATCTGCTAGAAACTATTTTTATCCTAAAAACTGTGTGAACCAATCCAAGCCACACACACCTAAGATCTAACATTCACCATGATGCCACATCATCACTCCAATTCCACCAAAATTCACGCCACTTTCATCATTTCTCACATAAGCAAAGGACATAACTGTAATAGCATGGTGCCATGTGGACAAGTGTCCATTTTTTTCTTAACCAATTCACTAACTTAATATTTCCCGATTCGTTTGAACTCCGATTAGCTTCAAACTTGCGCCAATATTTTTCTTTTTCCAAGGGCTTTAAATCAAAATCAATCATGAATATATTTTGAAGCACGAAAACAAAAAGTTATATTGGGGTGATAAAAACAATGTTGAGTGTTGATAAATCTTTACTAATAAATTTTTTATATCGATGTATCAAACTAGTGTTAAATGTTGATAAAAAAACATGTAATGGGGGTGAGAAAAAACAGATAATGAGGTGATAAAAATCATGTTCAATTAAAAATAAGGGTGATAAACTAGAGTTTAGTGTTGATAAAAAAACATGTGATGGGATGATTAAAACACATGTAATTTAATGATAAACATAGTGTTTAGTGTTAATAAAACTAGTGCTTAGTGTTCATAAAAAAACATGTGATGATGTGATAAAAATCATGTTCGATTTTGGAAAATGAGGTTATAAAACTAATGTTCAACGTTGATAAACCCAGTGTATAGTGTTGATAAACCTAGTGTATAGTGTTGATAAAAATTACTCAGACTTAACTTTTTTTTAAAAATCAGCCCATAAATAAGGGTGATAAACTAGAGTTTAGTGTTGATAAAAAAAACATGTGATGGGATGATAAAAACACATGCAATTTAATGATAAACATAGTGTTTAGTGTTGATAAAACTAGTGCTTAGTGTTCATAAAAAAACATGTGATGATGTGATAAAAATCATGTTCGATTTTGGAAAATGAGGTGATAAAACTAGTGTTCAGTGTTGATAAACCCAGTGTATAGTGTTGATAAACCTAGTGTATAGTGTTGATAAAAATTACCCAAACTTAACTTTTTTTTAAAATCAGCCCCGAAATAAATAAAAAAATTTAGTGCTTCAAAATATATTTATGACTGATCTTGATAGAAAGCCCTTGAAAAAACAAAACTAATGGCGCAAGTTTGAAGCCAATCAGAGTTCAAACGAAGCGGGAAAAATTAAATTAGTGAATTGATAAAAAAAAATATATGATGGTTTTACTAAAAAGCTCTTACCACTTAATAAAAGTGCTGTTTTTTTGCAGTCAACAACTCAATTGCATCTCATCCATCCATTCTTAAAATGAATGACTTGGATTGGTTCACACGGTGCCACGCCCCAAATCCGGTTCTTGCCCGGACTCGAGGCATGACTAGTAATAAATGATTTAAGAGGTAACAATTCAACAATAAGTTCCTGAAAACTCCAATAAGAAACTCAAATCCACAAAATTCAGTTTAAAACATAAATAACCCTCCAGGGGTGTAATAATAATCCTCCACATAAACTGTTCCAAACAAAAAGAAACAAAAGCGAAGTCTCTACAGACACCCACACCGAGAAGCTTCCGAGCCTCTACTCCTCAATCAAGCCTGTAAACACAACAATGAACTCACAGGGGTGAGCTTACGCTCAGTAGGGAAAACACATAACAAGGTGAACCTTAAACTCCATAAATCAACAGCAAGTCAACAAGATCCAAAATTCAACAGCAAAGTCAACAAGATAGCTCATAACAAATACGGGTAAAAGGTAAACCAGCCAATGTCGTGGCACATGAAGTCTCCACCCTCGATCCACATAGGATGTGTCCTCTCGGATTTTCCCTCAAATCCAGAGGAGACGCATAACATTGAGGCAACCGGAAACAACCCTTCGGGGCGCTTAACATCGGGATTCTAAGAAACGTCTCCAAAGGATTTTATGTCCTCGGGAACCAAGGTATTACTCCCATAGGAAGCATACACTTGGAAAATTCAATAATAATCAGTTAATAATTGAATAACGCACTCAACCGAAACACGAAATAATCTAATCCCAACAACCACCAATTCATTGCCACACATAGCTCACACATCACCAATTCAGCACAACACACAGTACACGAATCACATAATCATAGCACACCAATCACACAATCCCAACTTACCGTTCACTTACCAGTCTCGAACCAACGGGGCATCGATCACCTGATTGCACCGCTCGGTACAACCAGTCATACTCGATGCTCCAAGAAACCATTTAAGTAAATCAAGTAATCATTCAAATACATTCAAGATTCAAGTGGGAGTTTAATCAATCAATCATAACAACCTTCAAACGAGCATTCACACATGCAATTCAACTAGTTCCGTTAGACTCTTTAGCCTATCCACTAACAACCAACAACCAAGCATGTGATCCTAACACGCAACTAATCCGAGGGCTTTGCCAAGGATCCTCTACCAGACAAACAATTCCCAAGTATTGAAAGCGAGTTACACTAGTGATTGGCATCCTATTCATTCACCACTAGACAATTCCGATTATTAGTAATTGAAAGACAACTATTCTAGTTATTCGCATCCTATAGGCATATCTAGGACCTTTCCAATTTTATTAGCCTAACATGCATACTAAGCATCGTAAACGAGGGGTTAAGGCTTTCCCTACCTCAAGGTCTTCCTCTCAACACTTTGATGAAGCCCGGTGGTCACCACTCCGATCTTCACTCGGGTCCCGACGTGGTCTTTGCTCCTCTAGCTCGATCCCCAACGTCTTGGACACAAAGAAACGTTAATTAGACTCCACTTAAACAGCAAGTAAGACCCCCAAAGCCCCTCCAAAGTTCAGCTCAAAACCAAGATCAACCAAGGTGAAAAACCCTCGACGAAACCCCCACCCTGGTCTGCCACGGACCTGGTCACGGATCCGTGAGGCCAACCATCACGGAGCCGTGACGAGTGCCGTCACGGACTCCCTCACGGAGCCGTGACGTCGCCCGTCACGGGATCCGTGGCGCACCAGGGCAGTTTCGCCCTTCTTCAACCTCCAACTCCTTTTCTCCGAAAAACCACCTTCAAACCCCAAATTTTACCCCTTCCAACTCCCAAAACCGTCCAAATCCTTCAATACTCCTCTACCCATGGTAGGAATCAACACACAAACAAGTTTCCAAAGATTCATCAAATCAAAACCAACTTAAAAGCTCCAACAAACTAATGATTTCTCAACAAAACCCAACCAAGCTTCTCACCAACAACATCTCCCACCATTTCTACTCAAATCCAACAACATCTAGCAATTTCACCCAAAACCCATGAAAAGAGATGAAGAGAAATGAGGATTAGAGAGTTCCATTACCTCTAGAAGATGGAGATGAAGAAGATGGTAGAGGATTTGAGGAGGGATGGCTAAAGGAAGGCTTCAAGTGGCCTCTTCTTCCTTGATTCTTCTTCAAAGCTCCATGGGAGCTCTTCTCTCTTGCTCCTACTCCAATTTTCGGCTACACCCAAAAGAATGAGTTGAATTTTCTTTTCCAATCTCATATAATACCTAGATGTGTCAAATGACCAAAAGCCCTTGAGCTAGAATCCCTTGTAGAAGCTTTTGGGAGGGTAAAAGGGTCTAAGACTACTCCCTTTTCTCTCTTTCAACCAAAAAGGGACAAGTGTCCACATAGGTTATTTACTTTTCCAAAATAAAATCCAGCACAATAAAATAATGCTTTTAGTCGATAAAAAGTCTCGTTTTGACCAAAATTGACTTTCTCCAACATTATACTCAAACGAAAGGAATTTCTCCCCTTAAGCCAACCGTGATGATGGCTAATTCGTTTGGGTTCCGGAAAAGTCCCGAGTGACTTCTTGAGTCATCGGTTGACTTTCCGGTAGCAAGTCAAACTTGCTTGAAAAGCCGCCGGTTCGACCGGGAGCGGGTCTTACACACGGTTTTTACGTTAAGGAGTGGTTTCTATTTGATTTTTCCTCAATAGCACAGTGATGGTTTATTTTTTTTGAAAGGAAAGATTTATTAATGAAATTAACAAACCTTACAAACCGGACACAAACTAGACCGAACAAGCAGTGAAACAAGCGTTACATCCACCGGTCGTTTTTGGGAACCCAAGGAACGACCAGTGAGATGAATAGCTCTAGATATTGGCGACGCAGCGTCTAAATAAACAACTACTACCAGGTCGGTCCTCTTTATCGGCTCTCTAGAAAGATATGCCGATAAAGAATTCCGACGGGACACGCTACCACATGTCGGATGTCCGAGATTCCGACAGGGAGGACAAAACAAAAACCAGATAAACGCAAACATAATAAACAACAACAAAAACCAAGAGCTACTCGCGACTGCCCTCCGATAACAGGGCTTGGGATCGGGGCGAGATGGACGGCGCCGGCAGGTACAGATCTGATCTGCTAGAGGCTGATGCACGGGACTGGTCGGGTAAACACGGAAAGCAGGAGCACGTATGAACGACATCGACTGCAATGTTCCGACGGAAGCTGTGTTCAGACCTGACTGTCTGGCGGGAGAAATAACGTGGCTAAGGAGCACGACCGAAGGTAGTCGAGTCGTCGTTGTCGAGGAGCTCATGGTCGGTCGCCGTCTAAGGTGGCTGGAGGCAACGCAGGGGAATTGAGGACGGATGGAGGTCTGACTGGTCTGACTGTCGACCGTCGACGTTGGGTGAAACGAGCTAGGGAGGGGTCGGGACAAGAAAGGCTGAGAGAGGTGTGGGTCCGGGCGAGGAGGAGCGTGGGGAGGCGGGTCAGGACGGAGAGGGGCTGAGGGGGGTGGTGGGAGGCGGAGCTAGCCGTGGAAGGGTAAGGTGTGGCAGATCTGGACAGGGGAGGGCAAGAACGGGTGGTTTTGGCCTGTAGGGGACGGCGGTGGGGGAAGGGGGTGGGGCAGAGAGGGGAAGGGAGGCGGTGGTGGCTGGCGGAGTACCCGGCAGATCTGGCCAGGGAAAGAGTTCAGGTGTCGGCGGGAAGGGGGGTTGGCCGGCGAGGCAAAAGGGGCGGTTGTGGACGGCTAGGAGCCTGGTTCACGTGCCAGATCCGGCCAAAGGCGAGGCAAAGGCGGCCGGAGAACCAGGCAGTGGTTGCGGCCGACAAGGAGTAAAGACGACGAGGAGGACCAAGGACGAGTGGTCTGTAGATGAGAGCCCCACCGGCAGCCCCTGTGGTCGGAGCCATTGTGGCTGCCGGTGGCAGCGGCGCTGCTTAAGTATGGCGGTCAAGAGTTTCTCTCTTAGAGAGAAAATTTGAAATTTTTTACTCTTTTTTGCTTTCGCACACTACTGGTCTAAGAAGATTAATTAAATTACGAACAAATTTGTTTCATAGGATCCGTGGTGCAATGGTTGCGCGTCTGACTCCAGATCAGAAGGTTGCGTGTTCAATTCACGTCGGGTTCAATACCCATTATATCCTATTCTTTTTTTTCTTTTTTATATTTTTAAAATCACAAAATACTCATCCATTTTTTTTTTAAATCACAAAATACTTATCCATTATATCCTATTCTTTTTTTCTTATTCTTTTTTTCTTTTTTATATTTTAAAATCACAAAATACTTATCAGGCCCAACGATTAAACTGGACTGAGAATTTGATCATCATCAATCTTACTAGATCGAGTCCGACTGAGTCATTACCTGATTATGATTTTCTTGGGGTCTTTCCTAAACCTATTACTCTATTAACCTTCCTAAACCTATTACTCTTAGAACTTATTTTCGGGTAACTTTTGCTAAACCTGCGATGAATCATGATTCTCTATAAATAGATACATACTTGTTCAAAGACAAATCAGAGATCAGAGATCAGTGACAGTTGCTTCCCTGAGAAGAGAAGATTGATCGATGTCTTTTTTTCTTTGTGAAAGAATATAATTAAAAAAAAAACGTGCTTGTATAGAAATATTATACTAGATGATATTGAAAGAATGAGCTTGTACATCTACTTATAACACTCAAATTATGATGAAGATTAATTTCTAACAAGACAACCTTCATGGATAAGATGTACCATCTAGAATTCTATACAAAAATCTGAAAATTTAATGATTCACATTTATCTATAGACACGATACATTCATGTCATGTTAAAATATGATAGGTTCAAGATAATTATAGACAGTTACACCAAATTCTTCTAGCTTATATGTGACGTCGTATATGGCTAGCTATTATCATCAACTTCTAGAAAATTTCATACTTAAAAAATTTTCTAGACAATTTTAGTGTATATTAGTAACCCCGATTTTCAATATTGTCAAACACAATGAGACTCATGCTTTTAGTCCGTGAACTACATGGATTATTCTTCGATAAATGGTTTTTACTACACATATTCGTACAAAAATCAGACATTCTAGCACCGATTGTTAATATATACATGTTTTGTTTCCTTTTCAATAAGAAAATATTGATATTCTTTAATATTCATGTTTAGATGCATAGTCTCATTATTTCAATGACTTGGAAATTGGTTTATAAAATATTAAGGGAAGTATGAGATATCAAATCAAACATTCAGTAGATTTCTCATATGTTTGTTTTGCATTCTTTTTGCTCTGAACAGATATTTATATCCAATATTAGATTGTTTTTCCTATTTTGATATCTTACTTTTCTAGGTTATTTAGGTTTTAGCATTTCCGTAATGAAGTTGATAAATTGATTATCATTCCTCGAACAAGTACTATAGTGTATTGATATATAAATATTCATGCTTCTTTTTTGATGTGTTCTATTTTTTTATCTGTGTTTTTAATTCATTGATCATTGATAAATGGAATTTGCATGTTTTGTTTCGTTAGCGATAGTTTTTCACTGTGAAATAAACATCCATAGAGTTGTTCGAATGTTCAACCATTAAGAAAAATTATCTTCTATTTGGATGAAAAATGTTTTTATGATTTTTTTTAATAGATATCAAAATTAGACTTAACGAGTATTAAATTTTAATTTTATGATTAGAAGTCTAATATTTTTCGCTTGATTAAGTTTGATCAAATAAAAACAAATATTTAATTTTATAGGGTCTTTTTCACCCGATGCCTTAACGGCTTCTTATTTATTTTACGGGTCCTTTTCTAATCGGTGGCCTTAAATAATTGTTTAACCCGCTCAAAGCTTAAGCAGGCCCTGAAATTCAGTCATTGCCTAATTATGATTTTCTTGGGGTTTGTACTACACTTTCCTAAATCTATTACTATTAGGACTTATTTTCGGTTTAGGGCAACTTTTCCTAAACTTGCGATGAATCAATTCTCTATAAATATAGATATGTACCAAATCAGAGATCAGTGACAGAGCTTCTTCCCTGAGAAGAGAAGAGAAGAGATGGATCGGGATCTCTACTATTTACGGGCAGCGAGGCTGAGAGAATTTGTAGCAGAGGCTTTGATGGAGCAAAGACGAGTGGACGCGCTGATGAAGTTGGAGCGAGATCATTACTATTTTAATTGCCATCCTATTTACTATGAGTTGGACCCACTCGCCATTGATACCTACGATGACTACAAAAGCCACAAACTTGTCTCTCATCGAAGGGACGCCGCCAGGAGGCGTCTTGTCGTGGAGAAGATGAACATCAAGAGAGAAAAAGCTGCCATCTTCAGGCTCGGACCAGCTTTCTGATTCCGATGCCTAGCTTATCTTGTTTAGATTTCCTTATCAATTAATTATGCAAACCTTCTACATTAGTTTATGTTTTAGTTAATGTTTTAATTCATATCGGTCTTTTCAACATATTATCACTTGTCTGTTTTGAATCTTTTGATTGTATGATTGATCTCATCTGCCGCCGGACAACTCAATGGCATCTAGGTTATTCACGGAATCTTCTCCCCAATCGAATCTCCGGTGAATCCTCTCGTATTCTTGCCGGCGTGTAACCTCGACGTGCTGCCACTCTTCCCACCTCTCGGCCAGCCCTTCTCCTTCAAGCATCCTCACCACCTCCGACATTGCGGGCCGGTCCTCCGGTGATCCTTGGGTGCACAGCAACGCCACCTGGATCATCATCTCCACCTCTTGGATGTTGTAGTTCTTGCGCAGGTTGCCATCCACAATGGCCTCCAGTCTCTTTTCCCTCTCCAGTTTCTTGACCTTCAAGCAACCCAAAAACAGTTAAAAACAAAGTCTAACTATTGCCTTAACTAATCAATCATATGCTCTTAGCTTACTTACATGGTCAAGTAATAAGACGTCGTCTTCGTCTTCCAAGCGCGAAAAGTCGATTGCTCGTTGACCTGTTACGAGTTCTAGAAGCATAATACCGTAACCGAACACATCTGTTCGTTCTGATGACTTGCCGGTGGACAAGTACTCGGGAGCTATGTGACCCATTGTACCTCGGACTTGGGTCGTGACATTAGTCTTTCTTACGTCCACCAACTTGGCAAGCCCAAAGTCACCCACAACTGCTTCGAAATCTTCATCTAGCAAAATATTGGCAGCTTTAACGTCACGGTGAATAATCTTCGGGTTGCAATGCTCGTGGAGGTACTCAAGCCCACGGGCAGCACCCAATGCCACCCGCTTTCTCATCGGCCAATCTAAAACAGGCTCGCTGGGCTTGATCTCTGCACCAAATCTCAATACTATCATTACAACGTTGATTAGAGCTTAATTGAGTGTTATGAGTTGATAAGCTAATACCTCGGAGGCGATAGGCGACACTGAGGTTTTGCATGAATGGATAAACCAAAAGGCGCTCTGTAGGGGTTGTGCAAAACCCGATCAAGCGCAGCAGATTGCGGTGAACAGCAACGCTTATCATTTCGACTTCGCGCTGGAAAGCTGCATCGCCTCCCGGGCTTTCGAAATCGGTTAATCGCTTCACAGCAATTTTTGTGTTGTCACCGAGCACTCCTTTGTATACCTTCCCAAAACCTCCCTGCCCGAGGACGTTTTTCTCATTGAAGTTGTCTGTGGCTAGCTGTAATTCCCTCCATGAAAATCTTTTTAACTGACCAAATGCAATTCTTCGGTCAACTTCACCTGAACAGATATATTAAAAATGAAATGCAGAGATAGTTAAAAAAAAAGATTCATATCAGAAGCTCTACCAAAACAGAAACTTGCAACAAGGCTAATAAAACCTCTACCTATCATCAGTAAAAAAAAAGCTAACCCAAGTTCAAAAATCATTTGACAGTTTATTATTCTAGGGATGATTGGAAAAACAGGCAGTGTGGTTTACACTTTTTGCAAGTTGGTACTGTCTTTTAAAAATAGTTGCAAGTTGGTACCATAAACAATATTTTTTTTGCACCCTGAATATTACCGTTAATAATCAAAGGAAAAATACCCCTTAAAATAACAAACACTACACTTAGATTATGTTAAAATTTATTTTTTATTTCTTATTCAAGAAAAGTTTTTTATTTGTCGGTATTTTCAAAAGATTGAGGAAGCCAATTTGTCAAGTGACCAAATTTGCCCTTTTCCATCAAATATAACTGACGGTGCAAAAAAAAAACATTTTTCACGGTACCAATTTGTAATGGTTTTTAGAAAACAGCACCAACTTTGTACAGTAGACAGTCAGTTTTTTGCAATCATCCCTTTGTTCTACATTGATAGGGTGTAACCTTTTTCCAGTTCATTAATAACTCCATACATAATCACAAATGGTGAAAGTAGACGTGTAATTGTAATGGACATCAAATAACAATGAGTATATTGTATATGCATTTCGTTTTAGATATGGACGTTACGAGAATTTCAATCAAAAAGCATCACAAACCTGGAACATCTACAAACTCATCGCGCCTGTACCATTTGTTTCTTCCCTTGCATAGGAATAAAAGAACACCTCCCATTAGAAGAACCAAAAGTCCTCCAACTATTCCAACTATGGTTCCAACCTTTGAATTATGTGAATCACCTGAGGGGAGATGTTTTTTGGGGTATTTAGCTGGACAAATAAAGGTGGAAACGGAAGAGCTATAATCCAAAAACATGCTGAAAAAATAAAATAAGATAATGAAATGGTCAATCCAGTTACCTGAGCCACCACTAACAGATGTGCAAGAGTGAGTATAATTTATGCCACAATTCAACTTGTTACCTGAAAAACTGCATTAACCAACCCATATTAGAACAAGTTTTATGCAAGTATAACCGGGCAGAGGGAGAATAGTGTTCACTTGTATTGCTGAACTTGGAATAACCGCTCGGGAATTTGGCCAGTAAGATTATTTGAATCAAGCTGGCTGCGAGGGAGAAAGTCCATGTTATTAAATTATATTCTGTCATAATTATATAAGGACTGCAGATAGAGGCGCACTTACAGATTGTTCAAGTTCGTGAGATGGGAAAGCGACTCAGGGATAGTGCCAGTGAGATTGTTATGACTCAAAAGCCTGCTCAAATGATGAAATTATCATGCTTAATTATATAGGCGAGTATTAGAAAAATAGAGAGATTATTAAGATAATCAAAAATAATAGATGGTTACTTACAGGAATTGAAGCTTCTGAAGATTACCCAGAGAAGATGGAATTTCACCCACTAAATGATTACCTTCCAAATCCAAGTTGTTCAAGCTAGTCAAGTTCCCAAGTTCTTTTGGTATCTCACCACTTATGTCATTTCCTTCCAAGGCGCTGCATGAAATTGCAGTTAATATACATTAGGGACACACAGTAAGTATGTATTCTTATTACGGTAATAGTAGTCTATATATCAAAATGTAAACATAGCCATACATACAGTACTGAAAGATTCTTCAAGACTCCAATCTTAGGAGACAAAGTTCCACTAAAATTCATGGATGATAATGACCTGCAAACAAATAACATATATAAGAATAATACCTACTCATCATATATGATTTAGGACATCAAGGAACAATATTCTTGTATAACTACTTAATTAGAAGAAATATGTTTCAGCCAAGAGAAAAATGTTAAGAACATCAAATAACAACTTACACAGAAGTGACGATATTGTTGTCACACTGAACATTAGACCAAGTGCATGGGTTAACTTGATCTGGGTTCCAGTCTTTGAGCTGATCGGCTGTAGCATTTAGTGAAGTCCTTAATGCATAGAGTGCATCCCCTGAAACAGAAATTGAAATGTACAAAATATTAACCAGCTAAACATATCGACTCTAATAAACAAGACCCAAGAAGTATTCGTTGTATAAATTTTAGCTTCTGTACAGCATTAGATACTGATTTTATCATTACCATTCAAAAGAATGAGTGAGAATAATGTTCACTTAAATTTAATCCGGTTCATTTTTAATGGAGGATAGCTTTTAATAAGTTTTGCGATAATCCAGCAAAAAAAAAAGAACTATATGAACACATGAACACAGAGGGAATTGGATTACTGAAAATGGAAAGTAGCATAAGCTAATGGATATTGCCATTAAATTTTTTGCAAAAGTAAAGAAATAGTTCAGTAAAAATGGGTCTAGACATGGTATTCCTCTACCCTTTTACTTTTCACCAAAGAACTTCAATCAAGCCATTTCCTAAAAAAAGCTGGGGTTCGTAATACAGAGAAATTATGAGCAAAGGACCCAAGAGAGCACTATCCTCATAATAGAAGGTTTGACCATGGTATATCAGAGACATCAACACTATAGTCCATCAAATGCCAGACTAACTTGAAAAGATGCAAAAAAAAGTCTTATATTAATCTTATGCTAATGTAAATAATGACGAAAAAAACAGAGATACACAAACACTAGCTTTGTTTATCTCTTCTATATTGCCTCTAATTTCAAATAAACAAGTAGAAAAAATGAGAGCAATACTGGGCATAGTATGCATCCTGAGCAGTGAGTGGATCCAGAAGAGGATTATACCTTGTGAATCAGGCAGCACAAATGAATGAAAGCAGAGAAATACTAGGATTGCGAAAAATACACCCATCTTCAATGACATCAATTGCAGTGGTCAATGCTAGAAGACGCATGATCCTGCAAAATCATGCACCCATATCTGCTAAAAATAAATATTTCATTACTCAGTAGTAATTATTTGAAGGAATATAACCAACTAGACAACAATTAAATTTAAAGAAAGGCTAAACAGCATTAAGATGATATTATCTACAGCACTGCAGTCATAAGATAGGAACTATATCCACTGCATTTGATTTCAAATGTTTTAAATAGAGAGTGTAGTTCATCCAAAACAGCTCATTTCTGTCCTCTAAAGGTTTGCTTTGGAGCTCATGATTTTCACATTTTGGGTGGCAATCATGGAATTAAGACTAACGTACTATGTTCCTGAACCTGTCACAGTGCTAATCTATGACCCAATGGAGGTGCAGAATGGATGATTGATTTACTTTAACAGAAAAATTATTCTAGCATGAATTCACATGTCCATTTTGTACACACTAAACCAACCATTCATTAAGCTCGATTATAGATGATTTATGTGGTTAGGACAAAAAGGGCAGAGTTGGAAAGTGAAGAGATGGATTATCAATCAATAAGGAATAGAAAAGCTCACAAGTTACTATGCAAACTATGAACACATACTGAAATATTTGCAAACATCTAAAAAAAGGGGAAATCTGCCAACAGGAAGCTAGATCCAATCTGCAGCTCCATACATACATGAAGTTACAGCTCCAGTTCTTCTTAGCAACAAGGCAAACTAAAAAGTTAAAAAACAGATCACAGAAATCCATAGGCCTCGACTCTAAACAGAGAAATTTTGCATAAACCCACAACAACCAAAAACTTAAACTATTCCATCACAGTTCTAGAAATTGTGAATCCACCCCCAAACAAACACCACTTCAGAAAGAAGATAAAAGAAAGTGTAGCCCAGAAAAGAAAGAACAGTGAACTGAATCTTGTTTAGAGCTGACCTGAAATTGAATGCTCAAGTTAAGAGAAATGAATGTCATTGCAGCCGTAGCAGCTGGAACGAGGATATAGCTTCACCAGGTCCCTCCATTTCCAAAGCAAACCAAAGAGACCTGAACCAAGCAAAACCCATTAACCAAACAGCACCTCAACCATGGCAGGAAGGAAGGAACTGTATGAGATTCGAAGTACCTGTTGGAGGAATCAATTTGGAGCCTATTAACAACCAAACAAAGATCTGATTCAGGCACTTTGGCGAATGAAAGTTAGGGCTGGCTTTTTTGGTAGTGAAGTTAGTTTGGTGAGAAAGCAAAATTAACAGTAAAGCTTGAGCCTTTTTGCTTCTTCTTTTACTAGTTTATTCTGTCTCTAGAAGAATATGAATATTGGTCCAAGCTTTGGATATGAAGCTTAAAAACAAGCTTTGATGCGCTGGGTTGCAATTATTACCCACACCACACTGTCTCTCACTAAAACCAGTGACTGTTGCAGATACAGAGAGGAGTGAGAGAGTGGTGAGTCTAGACCTTTAGTTTTGAGGGTCCCATGTCCATCCAAAAGATCAAGTATAATTTACCTCCAAACCTTTTTAGTTGTATGCTTCTTTCTATATCTTCTTATCCCAAATAGAAGCTTCCTGTCAGTTGTTTTTTCACCTGCTTGGTAGTTAGTACATGATTCAACTAAGACCATCAACAATATGGGATTAGACACGATCTAATTGAAGTGTTTTTTTATTGGATCCAGTTAAAAAAGTTATTTGTACATCTAATTCAAATGTTGTTTTTTGTTACAAAAACTAACATACACATGGTATTTTGTTACAAAAAATAATATAAAGCTAGTACTTTTTTTACAAATTTTAGCCCATTTTTTCATAATTATTTACACGTGATTGGTACTTTTTGTAAACGTCTCCCACCTTTGTGTTAGGATTTGTCACAAAAGGTGGAGCACGATTAGGTTGTACAAATGACTTTTCCGATTGGACTAGGAATCGATGTTATCCCTTTTTTACTTAGAAAATAGTAGGAATTAGATTGTGATGAGATCCATGGTCCGAGTTCAATCTTTTTAACGTCACAATGAGAATTACACCATAATTAGATCACGTGTAGCGTTTTGTTTGTTTGTATTCAAAGAACGACATTGAAATTACATTTGACTAAAATTGTTTGACTTTCATGTAAATTACACCTAAAAATTGTTCGCCTATAATTGCTCGACTAATTTCTCTTCCGTTTTCTTAATTTAGTGGTTATTTGTTGGTACATATATGGTGGATTATCGTACGTGTTGTTGTAATTTTCTGATGGAATGTTGTTAACGTTGTGCGATAAAATGATAAACCTTCCCAACATCCTGAAACATAAATAGCATAGATTAATTTTAAAAAGGGCAAGTACAAAGATCACATTTTGGTATTATCAAAACACATTGAACAATATATCAGACCAACCCTAAAATCCTATTGGTCATTTCCTGGAGAAAAGCCGATGGATTGTCAAATCCTCGGGCTCCATGCGGGAGGTATTCATCTCTGACAGTAAGAGGAACTCCCATATAAGGGACTCATGGCCTAATACATGTGCCTCACGGTGCTTCTCGATGCCCATCAAGCTCTCGACCAATGCGACATCGGTAGGATTATCGGCCTTTTCCTTGCCCTTCGCCTTCCTAGCCTTTGCGGCATTCCGACAATCAGGGAGGTGCCCACAGACTGAAGCTTGACGTGAACCCTCAGCATCTTCAACAGTGGCAGCCAACATGTCCATCTGAGACATTGGGTTGCTCAAGCAGGGAGATCTTGGTGTGCGATGACCGTCATCCCAATGAAATCACCGTTTATCGTCAAGAACTCGTTCTTGAAAATGTTCCCAACAAGGCTTGTTTCGCACAAGATGTCACCAGTGCACGTGGCAGTATCTGTCCTCGTAGTCCTTATATGCGTCCTCTGTTATCTGGTCATCGGATCTACCAGATTAGTAGATGTGCTTGAATTTCGACTAGCATCCTTAGAACTTCTTCACCTTTCGGTTAGTTGTGCTCCAATATTTATTGCAGTTCTTCGTCGACCGCTCCGACAAAGGTGGTTGGATGGTTGCGAGGGCGAGCTCATGACAAATGGCCTCCCAAAATGTATTGGTCGTCTGATCAGCCTCATACTCAGCATTCTCAAAGTTTTTCAGCCATGTAGACACCAATGTTGTCTTCTTGGTCCGACTTCATTTCCGGTAAACACGGCCACGACTGGATTGTTCGCCTTACGTGTTTATTGGTGGAGGTGATGGGACACGAATGCGATACTTAGGTCGTGGATGCTCTACTACAGGTACGACCATCTCGGTATTACCCAAATCGACTTGCCAACTCATGAGGCCAACGTACATCATCCCATTGAGGAATGGTGATGCTGAACCCGTGTTCTCGTTGCAACGGTTGAACACGGGGGATGCTGGTAACGTCTCTTGGTCCGACGACGACGGGACATATTCCTCCGGTTGCTCCTATAGCTGTTGTCCACAGAACCTCTCCTCCGTGTTGTTGGAGTAATGCTATGAATCGAGAACGTAGTCCCACTAGCAACAACCTCCACGTGGGAAGTCGTCAGGAAAATCCTCGGCCACGGTTGGAGGTGGCGATACGTCATCGGACGTATGGAATCCCGGTGGGTACTTGAGGTGTTTTGAACCGGCCATTTTGCAACTAGAAGAAACGGCAGTGATGGAGGGAAGGCCGGAGAAATACCGTCGAAGTTGGAAGCTCAGAGAAACGGTTGCGATGTATAAAGCTTGGAGAAACGCCAGAGGAGCAAGAAGTTTGGAGAAACGTCGAAAAAGTTGGACAATTCAAAGAAACGTTTGTGAACGAATACGCTTAGAGAAACGCCGGTGACCGGTGAAGCTCGAAGAAACGCCAGTGATCGAGTTGTAGAGGATTCGTGAAGAATAAGCGTTGGTTCAGATATTTAAAGCTGAAATTAACTTTCAGCTTTAATGACTCGCCACGCATCACGCCTCAATTCATTGGGTTCTCTAAGGACCTCCTTAGGAGGTTATGTTACCGGTGGGAACATTACCTCCGGGAGCAGGATCCATGGCCGAGCCTAGAAGATATTTCTAGATGGGAGAAGATGCAGAGACCCTCTAAACTGCTAATACCATAGGGTATTTGGGTGGCGGAAATACACCGAGGTGGACAAGATGTCGAATTGAGGTTGATTCCGAACCCTTATGGAACGACCCCTCGACGTACCCCTTTCTGAATGGCAGGAATGACAGATCTTACGACTATGGCCACTTTAGGAAGATGACGAGAAAACTCCGACCAAACAAACCTCTAGAGGGTATAAGCATCTAACGGTGCTGACTTCTCATGACCCACAGTTTTCTGAACCCGTAAATAGTCCAGATCCCCCATATTTTATGTCGGAACCCCCTAGAATCTGGCATGTGGGTTCCCTTACGGTAACTACTCCCAAATTCGAGATGGGCTACTACTGATGCCTATCATGGAGGGTCCACAACGGCAGGTACTCAGTCGCGATACTGGAAAATCGAGATGGACTCCTAAGGTAGTGGGACCCCCACATGAAGGCTAAGGCACAAGCTGTCACAGAACAGGACGGGGCAAGGTCTGTGAAGCAGCCTCATCAAGGAAAATGAATGTCACTCTATGCAACAGAGTGTTTGTGGGGATGCACACTTTGCCCTGCTATGTTCGGTGCAAGCCCGAAACCCTGATCCCCTAATTTCCTGGTGTTCTCCCTACCTACCCGTGTACCCCACAAATTCCCTAAATCTATCTCCTCGGATGTCAAGAGTTAGGAAATGTACTGAACTCATTGTATTGTCCCAATAGAATGAGTTTTTCTCCTCTTTTTTTAACCCTTTGTATAACTTGGTACTTGTTATAGGTCTGAGCGCTCAACATTTATGAGTCAGGACAAAGTTTTACTCTTTCTATCTTTTGTCTTACTCTTATTAATGTCTATCTACTTGTGCTTCGATTTTTCATATCAATAAAAGTTTCGATATATGCTAAAAAAGAATAAAAATTCTTCCATATACAAATTATTTTTGAAAAATGTTTGAAATTATGAACTGGTTTTTCAGACATTTCTTTTGGTACAAAAAAAATACCCCAGTTTAAATAATAACTCTAAAACGACATAATTGTAAGAGAATCACTCAACTAAAAGCTCAAGCTGATAGTTGAAGGCTCAATTATATATATTTAACACGCGCCCTCACGAACAAGCCCGTTTACGGGCTTGGAGGTGGATATGAGGATAGCCCATTAAGAAATAGTTGGGGAGCCCATTGAGAGGAGATTTGAAGATAGTTCATTGAGAAATAGTAGGGGAGCCCATTAAGAGGAGATTTGAAGATAACTCATTGAGAAGTGGCTTGTAGATAGCCCATGTAGGAGTATAAGGGCTGACCCATCATAGGTAAATTTGATAAATAGACAAGAAATTAGAATTTTTTTGTAAAGAGTGGGGTTTGAACCCGAGTCCGTGAGGAGTCAAACTCTGATACCATGTAAGAGAACCAACTCAACTAAAAGCTCAAGCTGATAGTTGAAGGCCCAATTATATATAAATCTAACACGTGCGGACAAGCCCGTTTACAGACTTGGAGGTGAATTATTTGGAAGTGGAGATGAGCCTATTGAGAAGAGTGATACGGGCTGACCCATTTTGCGCAAATTTGATAAATAGAGAAGAGATTAGAATTTTTTTGTAGAGAGTGGGGTTTGAACCTTGGTCCGAGAGGAATCAAGCTCTTATACCATATTAGAGGACCAATTCACATAAAAGCTCAAACCGATATTTGAAGGCTCAATTATATATATTCAACCATAATGATTAACATGATTTTAGCCGATCAAAAAAAATGATTAACATGATTTTGATTCATAGAGGATCAATTTCTCTAGTCATATGTAATTTTAGTTTGTTTGTGAAGTTTCTAAAAGCTAATACATGGAACACAACAATAACTACATCTACATGGGATGTAATTAAATATGGTATAGAAATTTAATGGAGCTTGTTGGAGTATTTAATAGGTGAGAGATGAGTTGAGATGAATGATGGTCAAACAAAGTAAGTGGGGTCAAAAGTAAGGCAAATGGTCAAGGATTTGAGTGCCAGGGATTGAGTGGCTAGGATTTGCAATACAAAATGGTCTCTCCAAGCACGTGATGTGGGTGAGATTTGGTTCGATGTGTGTTGACTGTTGACTTTTGTATTTGGGTATTGAATTAAATGGAGCCCAATCAATTGACCCCTCCTTCTCTCATGAAAATTTTGTATGTTAAGCTAGTTCCTGTTTAGACTTTAGAGTATCTTTAGTTGTTGCCATTGAGTGGCTAATGGTTGACGGACGTTTTTGGTATGTTAACGGGTTTTAAATCTGATAAATTAGTAGGCTGATATAATAGGGTCATAGTAGTAAACATCTATATTTTTTAGCGAAATGTGTAATATTATAATTTTTAAAATCGATTACATTGATGTACAACGAGAAATATGTTCCTCGACCACGAAAAGTCAATATGAATGAATAATAGTTCACTGAACCTTGTAGTACCAGAACCGTTACAGATGGTTTTTTGTCGCCACTTAGACGGGGGGAGGGGGATGGTGATTTTCCTTATCAATTAATTATTCGGTCAACATCTCAAATCATGATTCATATACACGAGTCTTATACGGTAGCATACGGTTAACTTTAAAGGATTCACGTCACAATTTAGTATCGTCCCTACATGATCCTCAAATTATAATTGTTTGTATATTATATATGTGTTGTTATATACATATTAAAGACCAAATTCCGATTATATATTCGAACACTATTCACTCAATAACAATACAAATTCATAGGTAAGAACCTCAATATGTTTTGTATACAATGATGACCTGAATTATATAATTTTAGACCTAAAACTCTAACACATTCCATATAGAAGTTTCACATTGTCATTAATTATATTAAAGCTTGAAAGAGAAACATTACAAAGGAGGGAATAAAGAAAAGAAATCTTATAGTTAACAAAAGAGAAAGTCTCTCAATCTGTTAAGCGGGCTATGCAGAGTAATATTAGAAAAGCATCATCCCGACCACAAGCGCAGACCACAGTTTTCCTGCACCATGCATCATGAAACAAATGTACGTAAGATACATACATAATACATTGAAAGCTTAACTAAACCATGAACCTTAATTCTTCCATCTTCTATCAGAAGCTCCCAGGTTTAGTTTTGTCCTTTCTCTCTCTGGTAAAGAAGCTGCCTTTATCCATTACCCAAATCACTTTGGCATATTCGTACCCAAAAGTTCTTAAGAACAACGGTGCACTTTCATTTCATGCAAAAGCTAAGCATCTGGTTCCTATCTATAACCCACCACCAAACCAAGTTCCACTTTACCCCCTTAACATTGCAACATACCAATCATATTACTAAAGTATATGTCTATATATAGGGTTATATATCCATTTACTTTACTTAAGTTTTCTTGAGAATATTAAGAGTGAACCAAATGTAAACATCAAATATATATTCTAGTTAAAACAAAAATGCATGAAGCATGTATATATAAATATTACCAATAGTATAGGTTGGTGGTGGAAGAGGTGGGCTCAAATTCTCATCCTCCATGAAATACGGATTGTAGTTGGAACCGTAGCAATCCATCGTCGTATTGAAGCCTCCTCTACACACACAGACAAACGAATAATCACGTGGTTTGTACCCGCACGCGCCGCCGCTCGACTCACACGCGCGGCACTTGATGTCTATGTTGTAGTCATCAAAAGCCCCGCGCGTAAACTTCACCGCCACCCCGTACTCCCACCGGGTCGGGTCCGTCGGGTAATCGCTGAACGACACCACCGACGCGTAGCCGGCGCACTTGAGCGCACGCAGGTCCAACTCATCCTTGCCGTCCAAGTTGGCCGGAGAGTAGACGCAGCACGAGTTCGTCGCCGGGAAAAGCGGCAATCCGAAGTCGACGACGCTGGGGCACGTGTAAATGGAGGCGCAGAGCTGGTCGGAGGAGAGGTCGCAGGCGGGGTAGCCGTTGATGGCGAGGGAGGAGGTGGGAGGTGAGCAGGATAAAAGGATTAAAGTTGACGGGCCGAGCTGAAACGGGCTGGCCCAATCAAGGCCCAAATCCGATGCTCTCTGCATGGTTGTGCAAGTGGACATGGAGGGTGGCGTGATGGTGACGGTGGATGTGGCGTAGGATATGGAGGTGATGGGGTAGTCTCCGGCGTGGGTCTTGAGGAGGAGCTGCTCGCGGCCACCGGGGAGTGGAGAACAGGCGACGTAGGGGTGTATACGAGGCGAGCCGCAGCCGTAGCCGGTGCCGAAAGGGTACTTGATTTGCAAGGAACCGCATGTGCTCCGGCACGGCGGAGGGGTTGGGGAAGCTCGGAGAATATGGTGGGGAGTGAAGATTGTGAGGAGGAAGAAGAAAATGGGGTTTAGAGTGGAGTAGAGAAGATGCTCCATTGCTTCTCCTTTTGCTCTGTGTCGGTTAAGTGCATGGTTATATATGCTAGGGCGGTATTTATTTTCTAATTAGATTCCTTCTTGAATACATTTTTTTCTAAGGGAACAAAGAACACATTTTTGGTAAAGTTACAAGGAATAATGTAGCACTAGTGTTAAATTATAGCAAGTTTATCTTATTTTCGGTGGGTTTATTTTGTAAATATAAATGATGATTAATGTATTTCAAAAAAAAATGATGATTAATGTGGGTTAATTATTTTCTTTTGTCATTTTAAAAAATATATCAGAAAAATGAAAGCTTTCATTTTTTTTATGTCAATAGTTGAAGAATATAAATGACAGGTGTTTGTAAAATGTAATAATTGCTTCTTATCTCCTCCATTTTAGGGTCAGATAGGATTTTAGTCTCTGATAATAACAAGATGATGATCAGAAAATATGGACTGAATAAAGGACATTTTTCATCTTTCAAGGAGAGTAAGTGCAGTGTAGAGCACTAATACTCCATTTTCCTTGAACAAGTGTAGTACTTTTCCGAAACGAAGTATTTTATTTAACAAATAAATTAAAAATATATCTGGAAAAAAATTCCAAATACTGTGTTTTTATTGTAAGTATGTTTATCTTTAACAAAATAGTTAATGTAAGGTTGGTCGGTAAGGTTCTCTATAGCCCCCACCTCCTTCTCTTGTCTCGATGCTATCGATAATTTCACGTGACGAACCATCTCAGCCAGGCTGTTCCCCTCACACGATCCCCATGACTCCCACATGCATGCCCCGACCCATACCAACGAATTTGTTAAACCATCACGACCTAGAAAGAAAGCTCATCGAGCCTCCCCTCTTCCCCTCCGAGCAATGCTCGTCGCCTTGCCCACCGCACCGCACGACCTTCGCCTTGGCTGAACCATTCCATCGGTCAAATGGATAATATCTAAACACTACCTCTAACCCAACCAGAGATCTGGATGGTGCACACCTCCCTCTTTCATAGGGCAGTTGTATCGGAAGATCTGACTATGCCGACCATCCATTTTCCGTCGATCACTACAAGTCCCCCACCGATCTCACCAACCAACGATCTTGCATACCATGCCTAACTAGGCAATTGTCTAACCCGCGAAATGCGTCCTTCCTGTCGTCACCATCTCCCTAGATAGCCTATCCCAAGAGCCGACGTGGACCACAAAATCCATTCCCACTAATTACTGACTGACACGCCCTTCCTGGTGACATAATCCCGACAGAAGCAACCCGACCTCCGATAGAGGTGTTAGTAGCCCTCTAAGAGGGATCGATGCCCTCAAGATGGATGAAGAAGAAGAAGACCAGATTATATGTATCCCGAGGAACTCGGCCTCCGATGGAGGTGTTGGTGGCGAGACGTTATGGCACGAGAAATTCAAGCCCTTGAAGGGAATAATACTTGGACCTTAACAAAGTTTCCCCCAGCAAGCGTGCAATCAACGTGTACAAAGTAAAGTATCATCCAGATGGGAGCATAGAGCGTTACAAGACCTATCTCGTGACAAAGGGTTATACTCAGGTCGAGGGTGTTGACTACACTAATACTTTTTCTCCCGTCGTGAAGATGGTTACTGTTCGATGCCTACTCGTCATTGCAGCTACTCATCGTTGGTCGTTGTACCAGCTCGACGTTAATAATGCTTCCTTCATGGGGATTTGCAAGAGGAGGTCTATATGAAAGTTCCGAAGGGATTCTCTAAACAGGGGGAGCATCGGGTTTGTCACCTTCACAAATCGTTATATGGGCTAAAGCAGGCATCTCGCATCTGGTACCAAAAGTTCACAGATTCCATCATCTCTTTTGGTTACAAACCATCTGTTGTAGATCATTCTCTTTTCACCTTTTTTGCTCCTGGTTCATTCGTCGCCGTACTTATTTATGTGGACGACATTGTTATTAGTAGAACAGATGCATCTCGCATTCAACATCTGAAGGAACATTTGGACCAACAATTCAAAACCAAAGATTTGGGAACCTTAAAGTACTTCCTTGGACTCGAGGTGACTCGCTCTCCTACATGGATCATCATCTCATAGAGGAAATATACTCTCAACATCTTAGCCGATAGTGGCTTCACTAGTTGTAAACAAGCCTCCTTCCCGCTCACTCAACAACATCGACTTTCAGTGGATGCCCCCCCTTGTCAAGATAGTGGTCAATATCGTCGCCTGGTCGGATGTCTCTTATATTTGACCATTACTTGACCAGGAATTAGCTATGCGGTGCACATTTTGAGCCTGTTCTTGCATTCTCCTCGCTAAACGCATTTGGGCCCTGTTTTTCATGTTCTCTGTTACCTCAAAAGCCCAGGACAAGGGTAGTTTTTCCCATTTGACATCAACCTCACATTACGAGCATATTGTGATGCTGATTGGGCAGGATGTCCCGACACTCAGAAATCCACCACTGGTTATATAATGTTTCTTGGTTCATCTCCAATCGTTTGGCGATCTAAAAAGCATATTGTCGTGTCTTGCTCTACAGTAGAGACTGAGTACAGAGCCATAACAGCAGCTAGTCGCGAGATAGTGTGGTTGCGATAGCTCTTAAATGATCTCCAAGCCCATCAGAGTATAAGTGTTCCCCTATTTTGTGATAACCATGAATCTATACACATCGCTTCCAACCCGGTTTTCCATGAACGAACAAAGAACGTAGAGATTGATTGTCATTTCGTTTGTCAGCAACTCCAGGCTGGAGTGCTTCGACCTCAGCCAACACCAACTCGCAGACATCTTCACCAAAGAAATTGGGACGAGACCGATTTCATGAGCTTTTTCGCAAGTTGGGCATTTCTAACATTCATGCTACAACATGAGAGAGAGTATTGGCGGAGTTTTGGGATAAGATCAATCTAGTTCCTCATCATAAGATCATCGATCAATCAGATATTCTCTTCTTTATTTGTAGATATGGTATTTATTGTCATATCCGTGTTTCCTTTCACGTCCTATGTAACTCTTGTATAAATACGTGATTAGTTTGATCAATAACAAACATGTAATGGATATAATATTCTTACTTTTACACTTTTGTCAAGACGAAAGAATGAAATGGTTTTGTGAAATGAATGATAAAATTACATGTTTTTTCATTCTAAGATACTCAGGTTGAATCTATCTATTTTTTCTTTAGGTTTTTCTTGACATCTATTTAATAATTATTAGGGTATCAGAATGACCTCAAAAAATGTCGAATATTATCAGAAACAATGTTCTTTGTGGATCTACCTGATAATTTCTGACACTTTCCGATATATCCACTTAGATTTGTAGATACGAATGTGGACGTATACAGTGTTCAAGATGGATTTTTCGATATTGTGTAACATTTTATATTGTATTCAACAATATTCAGGCAAAATGAGTGACCAATATTAAGATGAGAAGACGAAGAGGTAGAAAACAAAGTAAACATGAAATGTAGGGTAATTTTCACCTCAATACTCTAACTATTAATTTTTTTCACCTCAATACCCTAACTATTTTTAGTGGCACCTCACTACCCTAGAATGCCTTTTTTTCACTTTCATACCCTAACTATTTTTTGTGGCACCTCACTACCCTAGAATGCATTTTTTGTGGCCCCTCACTACCCTAGAATGCATTTTTGTGACGTTAAAAACTGATTTTTAAAAGAAATTTTGAAAACCAATGACATGCTTTTAAAATTTTGATTGTTAGTGAGTGATACTATGGACTTTTTAAGTGTTTTCATCCAAAAATGGATGACAAATTGACGGCGGGTATCAAAGTGGAAAAAAAATACATTCTAGAGAATTGAGGTGCCACTAAAAATAGTTAAAGTATTGAGGTGAAAAAAAATAATAGTTAGGGTATTGAGGTGAAAATTAGTCAATGATAAATGTACTTCTCAACTAAAAATACTAAGAAAAATATTTTGTAAATTTCAGCAAGTTGAAACACAGTTTTCAATTTGTCCTTAGTTAATATTTATACCTTAGTGACTTTGGTAATCAAACCACCAAAATGGTAAAGAGTGGATTCAAATATATTTGTGTTTGGACAGTTCAGGACACATTCAATTCAATGAAATAATCAAAATCACGAGGATAATGAGCACGTTCGCGTAAGTAATATATAGTATTATACATGCAAGAACTGTAATTAAGTGTTGGATTAGTTTCAACTCAAATCTTTAATTACAACGGGCCTAAACAAGTCCAAACCTCAAATCTTAGGCAGGAACAACAAATCATTAGGTGAATAAAAGAATTTAGGTTGTAATAATTACATCATAAACGAATCAAGGAGAAAACAGCAACGTGCTCTTTGCCGTTGTAACACGAAACCACCAACTCTTATTGCTTTGTAGTGATATCAAGAGCTTTATAATGGCTCTCATCGTCGTCCCCATCGGACCCAAGTTCCGTGGCTTTATTCGATGATCTTCAGAAACCCAAGTCTTGGGATGATCAAGTTGATCTTCCGAAGGTAACTTGATGACTTTGGTGGCTTTGCTTTTAAATTGGAGAGGTGCGTCCAACTCATCTTCGTCATCAGCAAGCAAATGGGGAGGAGTTTCCATGTCTTCCCTCTCCCATTCTTCAATGTCTATGGCACAATCCAAACCCGCCATTGCTAGAGCTTCTATCGCCACTGTCATGGTTTCTTCTGCAATATTCAGACGAGAACAGAACACATCGCGAGCCCTTTATATATATAAGGTCTGGATTGCATGATCGTGCAAAAACAAGATCAGTCTGGTCTTTGCTTGAAAACTATCACGGGTCCTTCATAAAATTCAAACATTCAAAAATTCAAGTACATATAAGGTACAAGGAAGGGTATGTAAGTTTTAAACCGAGAAAAGAAGCATTGTTCTTGTGATCATCCTGTTGAATCTTCTTCCATGTCGTAATATGCTGATAGAATGATGTCACCTATGGCGTTTAGTATGTCAAGGATTGATCCACTGCATGATGCATAGTTGTTGACTTTTCCTTTCATACAGGCAAGTAAATTTAGGAATGATTCTCGTTTACCACGTGTAAAATTACAAAGAAGAGGGAAAAAAGTAACTAAAATGTTCTTCTGCTAGGGTATACACTTTCGAGTTTTCTTTCGGTCTTTCATTTTTGTTATTCAAGGTCGGTTTCGACTCGAATCACACTATATGTTTATTGTGTTTGTGGGTAGTCGGTCTTCAATATTGACGACCCACATTAACGTTTGTCAGCTTCCGGCAAAATAGAGGCTTCAATGCCCGCGACCTCTGCTCTAGAATCAAACGTTTAAGCACGCCATGTATCCTTTGAAAAAGACGAAAATGCCATCAAGCGCTACCCACTATCCCTAAAACCCTCTTTTTATACATCAAAATTTTATTTAAACAAAATATTTATAAATCTAAAATTTTAAAAAAAATCATAAGAAATTTATTTTTTTCAAAAATAATAATATAATTTTTAAAATCATATTTTTATATCTTTACATCAATTTTTATTTATTTATTTTTATATATCAGATTTCAAGTTAATTAAATACATATTCTTGTCAGACTAGCCTCTCTATATTGTGATGAAAACAGAATTAGCAAGCTCTTATTGTTTAGATAAAAGTTAAGCAAATGAATGAACCATCAGTCTGTTTTTGCTAGGCTTGGTGTAAACTATGATAGCAGCTTGAATTTTGACTTTAGGTCCGTGACCAATGTAGTATGCATGCAGCAAATGGTTGGTCAAAGTCACAGGTTGTATTGATCATTGGATTTGGAGCAAACAAGCTACTTTTTCATTTCTCATGTTGTTATTGGTCAAGAAAGCTTAATATAAGCTTCAGCTTTGGTCCACTTGTCAAGTGTGAACATGCATATATCCTGCTCAACAAGGAAATAGACAATTCTTTTGCATGCCCAAATTGAACTAGCCAATGTTGTGAAAGCTTTTGTCCGATTGGAACGGAGAGAAAATAGTTATTTGTTTAAAAATCAAATATAATTACTGTTCTGGTTTCTATTATTATTCTTTTTGACTAAAAGATGTAAATTTTATTCATTAATAATAAAAGAGAGTCATGATAAAGTAAAAAGCACCAAATAAATAATTTTAAGATAATGTAACCGTTATCAACGGTTTGAAAATCATCATATAGGCAGACAGAAGAGGGTTGGGGAAAACACGAAACTGACGAGTACTGCTCAAGGTATTATTTAAACGTTGCATGTTTCCATGTGAGTGCGACCGAACATGAACTCCTAACAGAAGGAGGAATGACTTTTCACCAAGTACCTCTCCCAAGGAAAGTCCCTGAAGCCATTGTTGTCTACTATTCCTCTCGGCGAGGCTCCTATAGCTCCGATCGAGGAGGCTCCCGAGACTTTGGTCATCCTACTTCTTGAGGATTGACCGACCTCCTAATTTTTCCAGCCTAGATCGCCTAACCTTCCCATTATAGTGTTTGGGGTTACTATCGGGCTTCTGCCTCAAGGTGAGGTACCCTTAGGTATAGTGTTCAAGGTCAAAGGCCCAAAACCTGATGGGATGACCAGAGAAACCTTAAACGCCCAGTCTGTCGCATATTGTTTGGTCTTCGGGTCCCTCTGGAACTCCACCATTGATGTGTCAAAATGCGGGATACCTGGTACCTCGCAGTCAGATTCGCGAGCCACATGCCCAATCCTCCCACAGTTGAAGCAGAATGTGGAAAACTTAGTGTAGGTGAGGGAGACCCGTATAAGATCCCAAAATTCCCTAAAACTTAGCACTAGAGTTCGCCTGAGAAGGCGCTCCATAGGATGGCAGAATTGGACCTTGGCTGCCCTCCCCAACAAAGACCCCACTAGTCACATGGAACCTCCAAACAAGCTCATGGGGGTAGCTCTAATGGTCTCTCATGTTGTCTTCGTCCTTATTAGCGGTGGGAGACCGTAAGCATGGACGCATAACTGCAGGCAGTTCAGGTCAGGAAGGTCCCTGTCCATCGGGTCAATGTCCCCAAGGATGAGAGGATGACCATCAAAACACTAGGGCTCATTTCCCCGAACCAATGCACGAGCCTACTCAAACTCAAAGTTGAAGTCAAAGATCCCCGGGTCGATATCCTTGATGACCAATCCCGACGTCAACCGTCCTCATACGTTGGTGATGATCCCTAGCATGGCTTCCTTCATGGGGGTCGTAGGGACAAGAGTTTACCGACCATACCAAACTGTTGGCGCGCTAGTACAGTCAGATCAACGGGTGTGTAGGGGACCAGTACCTTCATGTCCTCTTCCTCTCTGAGAGGGCAAGTAGAAAGACTCTCCTAGAGACTAGCCAGAGGGGAATTATTCAAACTCGGCAGTACCGGGACGTTCGGTGCTAGGGTTTCCTCCGGGGTGGCGGTGTTACCCCACATCGATGTAGCATGCTTGCAAGGATAACTGACAAAGAAGGAATCACCGGGATTCGATTAGCATTTGGGAGGGGAAGCAGAACGCGTAGTGGTGCCCACGCCTTCTTCCTCGGAACTCTCTGGTCGATAGGCTTCTCCTCTTGTGCAAAGCCTCATTTGAAAGACCTCTGAGACTCAGGACCGTCTCCAAGGGTGTGAGAGAGAGTCGACGAATGGTTACTTGGCTCCGAAGCAAGGGCTAGGATTTTCATTGGTCGGCCTCATCGAGGTTTCGAGTAGGGCAACGGTGATGTGATGAGACCCGAGGAGAATGCCACGATGTTTGTGGTAGTGTGTGGAAGAGACATCGGAAATTGGCCCGGGTGGATTGGGCTTCGGTTTTCGTTTGCGTCAAGCCTTTAAGGGGCTAACGATCTTAGAAGATGGGCATGGTAGTGGGACGGCCAACCCTCCAGTCAATGACGATGCAGAGAACGTCATAGATGGTACAGGCGGCGATGGGACAACACCGAGGGCTATAGGAGCGGTGGTGGAAGAAGAAGGTGACACCATAGGTAAGCTAGGGTTTAGGGTTTCCTCGGGATATGCACACGACATGCATGAGAGGATAGAATAGATTATTGAATTGATCTAAGACTAGCTCCTCAAAAAATAGTCTGGGGCAAAGGTTGTTCTTCCTGACCGACAACCCATTTACTTTTTGAGCATGTCGAAGTCAAAAACCGTATAACAACCAATAGTTTTTGCGAGAGTATGGGATTGAGACCTCGTCGGATACCTCTAGGGACCGGAGAGCTGGTTCCTTTCCTATCCTTTTGCACCGTTTTGTTGTCCTTGTACAAGAATTACTGTACTCTGTTTGCAGACTCATTGGAGACAAAGGTGGATGAGGATACCAATCCTGGGCGTCGATCAGTTGGCTCGAGGAAACGAGTTTCATCCCGTCCGGCAAAGGCTAATCCCAAGGTTGCGCCTGCTGCAACTGTTCAGGAATTAATGCAGAGGAAGGAGGCAGAGCATGGAGACGTTTCGCTGGGAACTACTGTGTCCGGTAAGGTTCAGTCATTCTAGTCACGAGGTGTTATCATCATGCCGAAATCTTCGAAAAACATATCGCACAAAAGAAGGCCAGCTCTTCTACATGACGATGAAGTTTTTGTGTGCAACCTGCCGTTTGAGTCTTCCGACGAGTGGGTTCGGAACGTTTTCCAACCGTTTGGCGAAATCGTTTCTTCCTCCGTTCTACACCGGTCGAATCGTTCCGGTAAGTATTTTGGATTCATTCGATTTCGAGAGAAGGATGAGGCGAATCAGGTTGTTGATAGTCTGAACGGATTCAAAATTAAAGGGTGCGTTTTATTCGTTGCTATTGCTCGTCGTCGGAAAGTCCCAATTTCGGCGTTGTAGGTTACGAGCTTTGGTCCGGTTGGAAGTGAATTCGGTTTATCAGATAATGAGCGTAGAACCATGGCATTGCCAGAAAATTCATCGGAGTTGGAGGTTAGACGGTCGGAGAAGTCGCAGGATGAGGATCCTTCGACCTCAGATCTACAAATTGCCATCAATCCGGTAGAATCGGATCGCGTGGTTCATAGCGCGATACGTTTTTCAATTGGTAACTTCTGCGATTCTCGTGGAGAAGAAGTAGCTGCTGACGTTGGTTTGACTTTGGATCTTCGACCTCGGTCTGCCACGGCTAGCTTAGTTGGGCTTCCTTTTGTCTAGCCCGAACTGGTAACTCACTATGGTCCTGAGTCTGTCTAGCCAGCTTGAGCTGGTGTAAATGCGGGACCAGATCTTGTTGGGTCCATGATTGTGCCGGGGTCATTTTCAAATGGGTCGATATCGGGCCTCGAGACTCAAATTCAACCATTCGCTGTGGATTCGGGAGCTACTGTGTCTCACCGGATGGAAAATAGAGATCCAATCGGGGTTCTTTAAAGTAGTATGTGGAAGGAGGTTCTCCTTAAACCTCCGGATACTAAACCTTTGAACAAGGGTCGGCATTCGAAGCAGCCTTCTAGAGCTTCGAACCGTCAAAGTCAGCCTCCCAAGCTCTTAGAGGATTACTATACCGCTCATATCAAACCAGCCATTCTAGGAGTCGGGAGAGATTTGTAAATCCTGTGGGCATTGGAAAACAAATTTTACAACATACTAAAGCTGCTAAACTGACTCATGCAACTAAAGCTTTTGATGATCCGACCTTGACTTCAGAAGATGAAGAGTTGGTCACGGATGGGTGATTTTGTGTTAATTTTTGTCTTTGTTTTGAGGTTTTTTTCCCGCAGCTCCTGTTCAGAACTCCCCTGTAATAGTTGCCTTATATTAGATCCTGTTTGGATCTAACTTTTTTCTAATAAATTTTTTCGAACTTATCCAAAAAAAACTAGCTCCTCAGTTTCCAAAGCTTTAATCCCCCACCTTTTTTAATTCGTGTTCTATGACATTGAATTGAGCTTGTTATTAATAATCTTCTTTTGTATTCGTGCTGAGCACATATCTTCGACAACAAACTTTTATATACACTTACGAATTACATATGCGAACTAGTTTTTTTTATCTGCGAGGTTTTATAAATTTTACAGTTCTAAAAACGAAAACAGGAAAGCTGCAAAAAGCAATTCAAGATACAGAGCTCCAACAAAGAGGAGACTAATAAATACTATTACAATGAGATACTATGAAGGCTATACTACTAAAACAAACGATAAACAAAACAATATCACTTCTTTAGCCTTGTTGCTGCAGATCAACACAAGAAAAAAATGCTTAAAACCAATCCAAACTTTGAGGAAAGCAACCAAGATTACCAAGAGACTCAAAACCCAACCAATGTTTACTGAGATTTCATAAAAGCAGGCCCACAAATACCAGACACCTCAAAGCGATGAGGAAATATTAATGGAAGATAGGAGTGGCACCATTGCCATTAGAAATATGGCTGTAAGCACTAAGATTTTATTCAGCTTCTTTATATGTTTGCCTATGATCCAACTCTTCATTCATAGAGTTGAAATGATATGTTAGAAAAATATCGTTTCTGTTCGTATTAAAGCCCATGGGTTTACAAAATTTCAAGGCTCCCTTATAATCCTTCGCTTTCAAACCATAGGTTTGTTTGGCTGTCACTTCAGCCGAAATAGAATTAGCCTCAATCAAGGTTATTAAATGACATGCTCTTTTAGTTTCTTTCTTCCCTCTTTATTTTTCTTCTTTCTGATGTTGATAGATACAGTTTTCTAAGAATCTGCAACTTGACTTATGTTTCTCAATGTTGGCTCCTTAAGCTCGTTTTAAATAGAAGCAGATTTATCCTCAAGCATTGGATTCAAACATTCCTGCATAGGAGACTGATTATCCTTTTCAATTGGCTGTACAAAAATACCATCATTAAATTATGGAGCAAAATTCGAAAATAAAGTCTCTTCATTGTCATTTTTTTCGGAGCTCCAATCTTCTGAAAAACCCGATCGAGATTCAGGCGATGACTTTCTCTGAGGCCATAGGGGACGGATTAGCAGATGATCGATTTTTGAGATTCTCACCTGGAAAGTATCCTCCTCAATCACAAGAGAAATTTCTTCTGTGATCTTTTTGCAAGACGAGAAATGAATGAGGACAGACTCTTCTAAAAAGAGAAATCTGATACAGAGTTTGGATGCACCAAGAGGACCTCTCCAAATCTCTCAGCAATTTTTTCAAAGTTCTCCTGAATCCAACTATGGACTGGGATTTCTTCAATGGATAACCATTTGTAGAAACCCCCTTTTAATATCATTACCCTGTTACTCAAGTCTCTAACACAAACATCAGACCACTTTAGATCCCAATTCTTGTTGAATCACTACAACACTTCTGATACAGTTACTGACTCTAAACCAAGCTTTGGTAGCCAAACTCTTTAGCTTCCCATGCTCAGACCCTTTGACAAAAGTTTTGCAAGAAACATTGGATCTCTTCTTATTTAAAACGTTTCTCAAGTCCTCTTGCTCTCCAACAAATAGGAGTTTCAGCCAATCTTAATTTTTCCTTCGCTTGAGCCACAAAAAGATTGCTCTGACTATATTCACATCATTAGCAAAAGTGATGAAATAAAAAAATCTACCTGTCTTATTTGGGAAGAGAGGCAAATATATATCTTTCACCTCACCAGCATAACTGAGTATAGTAAGCAATCCCTTTTTCTCTTCTGAATTCTACTGTAAGTTATACGCAAAAATCTTATGTGAATGAAGAAAGTAACGATTAGAGATGTCTCCTGACCCTCCTTCCATCTCTACTCGGACTTGATGTAAGATTCACACTTGTCTCAAAAGAGAAACAAAACAAGTTGTCCAACTACCAACTCCACCACACAACCAGCCCAGATCCCTCAATCAACAAGGACTCGGAAGATCCTTACAAGAGCACACTCGGAAAAGGGAAGCCGACATTGGGCAACACCAAAATATCGACAACAATCTCGGGAGTCGGCAGAACCAGAACCAAAATCAACCAACAAAAGTGGAAGTAAAGTCGTCACCGGCCAGCACCGGATACACGGCGATACCCCAACTAATCGCTACACAAATGAAGTAATAAGGTTTGAGGGAGAAAACGGTACCGAATTTTTTTTAAGAAGAGTAACCTGGAGGGAGAAAGGCTCAACGAGAACCGTCACTTTCCCATGGTAAGCTGGAGGTACAGAATTGACATCTTCGTCTGCATCTCGATACCATTTTGCAGGAGCAAAAATTGCAGACCAGTTGACTGAGTTTTGACCGATTTCACTTATCGATAAAAAGGTCAAAACTCAGTCGTTAAGTTTCACCATAATATCGGATTACTTAAATACTGCTATAAATAAGTTGTATTGCAGGCTTGCAGCAAAGCGGTATTTTGGCTTCGTGCATTTAAAATAGGGAAGAACAAGACAATATGAAATACATCATTTGCTCCCTCCCGAAGGTTGGAATTTGTCAAGGACCGCAAATATAATTAAGGGGAGTGGTTGTGATATCTAAGCAAGAAGCATCCATTGCTGCCTTCATTTTGAGATGAAAGCAACACAGAGAGGCTGTACAATATTATAGACAACTCAAGTATACTGTAGCTGACCTAATGTTCCAACCAGTCTTACCCATCTCATGCATTACCTAATTCTCCAAATGAATCCCTCATGAATACTCTTTCAGGAAAGACAGACATGTCAAATTCTCAATACATTTCACTCTTCCAACAAATCTTGTTAAATTAGCAGTTTGCCAAACATGGCCCAACAACTACAAGATATGAAATAATGCCATTTTCCCTGTAATATACTTAATCAACTGACTGTTATCTGGTATACAAGCACTCTCTTTTCTCTCAAGTACTTATCACTTCTCTTTAATCTCTATCTTTGAAACACATCCCTGTTCTTTATAAAAACAACACAAAAAGGTAATACTTTTTTCATGGATAACGAGATTTTTCTCTCAGACAAACTATATTGCTAGGTGGGTTAAGATTGGAACAAAAAATGGTGACTCCTATCCGTCACTTTAACCTATCGCTAAACATCCTTCGCTAATCAAGCATTGGTGGCTAGCAAGCTGATCTGAGGCGTAATTCTAGATGCTTATGAAGTTACATATAAGCTGAACTCCTGAATATTACTAAAACAGTGTGTCATGAACAGTATCAAACCCAACTCAAACTCCATAACATGAGAAAGAGCCTAATTTCTACAAGTTAAGCAATCAACAACAGAAAAAAAAACATATAGCAACCATATACTCAGCTTCCATTATTTCTAAAATTCTACCTTTATTGAAACCCAAAAAAGTATGTAGAGAACATGACAAATTACAACAATAATTTGAAGAAACATCATGTTATAACTAAGTATATGATATGTCAACTACTACAAAGTAGATACAAACAGCATAGAAATACACATACATTACCTGATCAGTGTCACATATCTCGAAAGCCCTCCATTCCAGTTACCAAACAGTTTGGAGAACCGAGCATGTCCTCAAAACAATAGTTCTCAATCGAACCAAATCCATCAAGCAACCCCTCGAAAATTCCACTATCCAACCTATTCATCCCCATATCCTCATCTCCATCTTGTTGTACCTCCTCCATTGCTGACACTCCTTTACCTTTCTCATCTTCATCTGCCACAGCCGGCATGTGGCCCTCGAACAGGGCCATGTGCCCAAACAGCTTGTCCTTCCTCGAGAAGCTGGTGCCGCACGAGCACCGCCACTTGGACTCGCCGCAGTGTTTCAAGTGGCTCTTCAAATCCGCCACCACCGAGAAGCTCTTCTTGTGGCACCTATTGCACGCGTACATTTTGGGGCAATGGCTCCTCTTGAAGTGATTCTTCACGCACACCACGGACTTCAACGCCCTGAATTTGGTGTGCCTTTTGTTCCTCTTGCAGCCGTCGAAGGGGCACGAGAACCGCACCTTCCGCGGCGGCCCCCTGTCGGGCCTGGCCAAGGCCTCCGGCGTCTTGAACTGGTTCCCGTGCGCGCGCATGTGCATACGCAGATTCGCGTCTCGCTTGAACCCTTTCCCGCATATGTCGCAGAAGTGAACATGCTCCGCTAGCAGCTCTATCGCATCGAGCTCTACGATTTCACAATCTAGATCGCAATTCTCTTCCTCGGTTTTCAATTTCACCTCTTCGTCCTCGGCTTGCTTGATTTCGTTTTCCCCCATTTGCTTCAGATCTGGAGGCTCTGTGACCTCACCGGCGACAGGAAGAGTCGATTCTGGCGAATTCGGCTGACGAGAGCGCGCGAGTAGAGCGGCTCCGTTGACGATGATCTGGTGTATGGCGGATTCGATCTCGGCGGACACCATGTCCATGCGTTCTTTCCCGATGAGAGTGTTGCTGTTGACCGAATCGGATAGAAACCGCTGGAGCGAATCCATCCTCCCGCGAACCGCGGAGAGATTCAGCAGCGGATCGCCAGTGTTCCATGCCGATGCCGGCGAATATCCCGGCGGTAAGTTCGGTTCTCCGGATTCAGACATTGACGCTACGGCGGCGAGCGGCAGAGAGAGGGGTTGGTGGCTGGGTCAAGTTGATGGTCGAGAGCTGGTGATGTGGTGTCTAGACTCTAGAGGCCTTAAAACTCGCACGCTCAGATGTTGACTTGGAGAATGATGGGACCCACATTGACCACCAGACAAATACGATGGATTTGCACGTAAGAAAAAAAGGAGAATGTCTGATGTAATTTAGTTATTTTGTTTCATTTTTTTTTGACTAAAAGTTGCATAGTTTTATTTAGATTTTAGTTCAAACGACATATTGGAGTACATCAAAATGTTTCTGGCTATCGAAGGATGAACGTAGAACAGGCTTCTCTGGTTAACAAGGGAGTTGTCCTATTCGCGGTCATTTTTAGAAATTAAAGAGATATTTTCTCGTTTTCAGCCAGCATGTGGCGGATGTCTCTAATAATTGTCCCAACCGGAGATATTGGTGGATCTCCTGTTTGAATCATATTGAGTAAAACTTGAACATCCGAGCGGATAATAATATAACTCACTCCTAGAGATTCTGTGTTCCGGAGTGTTGTCGCAATGGCATATGCCTCAATCATAATCGGTGATCCACTTTCCAAAATGACTCCATTCGCCGTGAGGCCTACTCGACCATCCCCACCTCAAGCGATGATACCTCAGGCTAATTGGTCCAAATCCTGAAAGATCGCCCCATCAACATTGATAACCCAAGTACCTAGAGGGTGGAGTGAAGCGGGATGGCCAAACCGGTCGATGATGCGATGGGGTCACGGGGGTCGCATTAGCTTCGATCCAAGCTAGAAGGTGAGCCCTAGCATCCGCAATGACTCTGATGGATGTCGGGGTGTCACCATTCCATACCCACGCATTCTTTGCCTTCCATATCTCCCATAGAATGCTAACTATCTCTGCCTCTCTGTTGTTCAGAGGCCCCGTATAGATAATCTGCCACCAGTCCACAAAATTTTGATCCACCATGAGGGGGGGGGGGATCCCTCCCACTTCTCTCCAACACGTTTTCGCAAATCCACAGGAAATGAACAAGTGCGCGACAATTTCCTCCGCTCGGCCACAAAGAGCACACGTAGATGCGATTGGAACAAACCTTCTCATGATATTTCCCGCCACTTGAAGGGTGTCAGTGAAACATCGCCACAAAAAGACCCGGAGTCGAGGCGGCATCAAGATATCCCAAATTGAGACCTAGGTGGCGATACCAACATTTTTCCTCTGCTGATGTCAATATAGCATAGTCGGTCTTCGTAGTATAGTGACCATCCTTGTCTGATGTCCAGTACCATTCATCCCAGTATCGATTTGTAGATAGAGGAACCTGGAGGATGTTGTCTCTGTTTTCCCCGTCGAACAATTGATTCAGAAGGTGGATATCCCAATAGCGGGTGTTCAGAATCATAAGGCCTGCGACCGGTGCTCCTGCTAAATTAGGCCTTGTCGATTCAATGGTAGTAGTCGGTCCTACTAGCCAGGGAGGTCCTTGGATCAGAGTATCCCGACCGTCCTCAATAGAAATCCGCAGACCGCTCCGTAATAGATCATGGGTAGACATGATGCTTGTCGAAGTGAAGCTCGGTTGGCTAACCAATTGCGCTTAAAGAAAGTCCGTGGTAGGAAAATACCGAGGTTTAAGGACCCGATAGAGAAGCCCTCACGCCTATTTTCTCAAAAGGCCGTGTTAACATCCTGGAGGTGTCGAAATCCCATACCCCACTGTCTTTAGGCATACACAGCATGTCCCAGGTCTTCCAAATAATAGATCGAGATGACTCCCCCCACTAAAACCTCGCCAATACGACATGTATCATGTTCATAATCTTCTACGACACCTGAAAACGAACATTATATAGACCGGTAACGAGGTAAGGACGGACCGAATCATCACCTCCCGCCCGGCCGGTGACAATAACTTCCCTTCCCAAAATTGAATTCGAGATATCACCCGATCCCCAAGATACGCCATTGTCGCGTTCCGGCTAGACTGGCCATATTAGGAACCCCTAAGTACATCGCGACAGTAGAGGTCTCTGCTATAAAGAGAATTCCACAACATTCTTGTCGCAGTGCAGGAGTCGTATTCGTACTAAAGAAAACATAAGATTTCTGCAAATTAAGGACCTGGCCAGATAACCTTTCAAAAGTTTGGAGAATGTCTTTAACACGATTTTCTTCCTTAGTAGTTTCCCTGTAGAAATATGTAACAGTCGTCAGCGAAAAACATGTGGGATATTGCAGGTGTGCTAGTAGCAAGTTTGACCCCATGGATAGCCCCTCATCTCTAGGTGTCTTGAAGGAGGTGGAATAGACCTTCCATGCATAGAAGGAACAAGTAGGGGGAGAGTGGGTAGCCTTGACGAAGACCCCTCGACGGGGTGAGCCTAGGTGTCTCCCCCTCCCTCCGAGGTGATACAATAGGTAACAGTCTACATACAGTAGGTCATCAACTCGATCCCGTCTACAGAAAAGCTCATGCGACCCATAATAGCTCGAAGAAAACTCCATTCAACCCGATCATACGTTTTGCTCATGTCAATCTTGAGAGCCATATACCCTCGCGCCCTTGCCTTTTAATTTTCATATAGTGTATTATCTCGAACAAGACTAGAACAGTGTCCTGGATACACCGCCCAGGGATGAAAGCCCCTTTGGTCTTGGAAATGATACCGTGTAAAACGGGCCGAAGTTGGTTCTCCAAAACCTTAGACGTGATACGAAAGATCACATTACATAGAGAAATAGGACAAAGATCTGTAACCAGCTCAGGGTCTGGTTTCTTCGGAATCAGGACAATTTGTAAAACCCCACTTTTACAAAGGGGTAATTCTTTGAAAATCGAAACGTCAAGGTAGGTTTTTGCAACGAGTGAAATTGGAGAAGGAAAATAAAAAAAAGGGAAAAGGACAGTTTGGGCCGAGCCCGGAATTGGGCCAGCTCAGGGCCCAATGAGCGAGCAAGCGGGCCGACCCAAGTCAGACTCGGGCCCAACTGTTTAAAAGGGATAAAACCCTAAATAAGCATCACTGTACTTCTCCTTCGCGCAGCTCCTCACGAAACAAACGCAGATCCATTCACGTTTCTCCCTCGCGACCTCATCCTCCCTCACCTCAACGGACATTTCCGTCCAAAAATACGGCCTCGTCGTCCCCGGATTCAGCACCACCGCCCTCGTTTCCCTTCCTTTGGTCCACCGTCATCGATACTGAGTAGCATCGCGCCGGCGACGGGAGGAGCGACGGGGTTTGTGACCCTCTCGCCTTGCTTCTCCTCTAACGTAGCTCAGCACGAATCCTCACCGTGCAAAGCTTGAGTGGACGAGCTTCGCCGGAACAAGGACGGTAGCGAGCTTCTTCGCCGGAAAAACTCGCGGACGCTTCAGATCTGAGGCGAGAGCAGGAACGGAGCCGCGTTCTGGGCCTTCCCATCAAAGCCACGGTGTCACCGGAGGTCCGACACCATTCTCCACATCTTTTTCACCCTTCTCCTTGCCGTCCGACGCCGCCCACCGTACGTCGTCACCGGAACCCTCGACGCCCCTCGTTTCAGGCTGAGCAGACCAGGTTGGTCCTGGGCCAGGTCACCGGGCCAGTGGCATTGGGCCTTGGGGCCAGGCCCGGTTTAGATGGGTCTCGGGCCAGACAGCAACAAAGGACGGGCCTTGGGCCCAGTGTGGACTCGGGCCAAGCTCAGACCTGGGCTTGGATTCGGACCCAGACCGGATCTGGATCCGGGTCGGGCTTGGATCCGGGTCAGATCCGGGTCAACCCAAAATTAAAGAAAAATCATTTTAAAATCAGGTTAATTAACTGCTTGATCAATCTAAATTGGGCAATTAAAGGACGATTTTGGACAATTATCAGTTTTGATTTGGACGTTTTATTTGTCAAACCTAGACGGGACTTCGCCCGGGAACAAGGGTTTGGAACCGAGCTAGAAGAACGAATATCACGCCGGAACCCGTGTGAAGAACGGAGTAGAAACTACCGAGCTTGACAACAGAGTATTAGAGGAAGACCACGAGGTAGGGAAAGTACTAACTCCTCGTGCATTTCAATACTAGTATGCCTATTAGATTAATAAAATCGGAAAGGTCCTAGAATTGCTTATAGGATGCGAATAACTAGAATGATCGTCTTTCAATTACTAATAACCGGATGTGTCTAGTATGCATGTTTAGGATGAGAATAACTAGTGTAACTCGCTTTCAATACTTGAGAATTGATTTACTGGTAGAGCGGCCGTGATGAGCCCTCGGATTAGTTGTTGTGTTAGGTTCACATGCTTGTTTGCTAGCTATTAGGATAATCAAGAGTCTAATGAAACTAATTAAATGTTATGCTTGTTTGACTTAATGTTTACATGATTGGTTGATTGAATTTTTGAAGGGATGATCGAGTATAACTGATTGTGCCAAAGGGGCACGATCAGGTGATCGATGGACCAATGGATTGTGACAGGTAAGTGTAACGGTAAATGTAAGGATTAAATGGATGTCTTTGGTGTGTTGTGGTGAAAGTGTGATTCGATAAGCTTTGGTTGTACCATGATTGTTGAGCATGCTATTCTCTTATGAATCTTTGAGCGTGGATCTATATCGGTATGGCACCCACGCTGCGGGTGGGGTAGTGCCTATAAGGTACCCACACCAAAGGGGAATGTTGGTGTGGGGTAGTACCTAAGATGATAACTTGGTATCCGATATGGTAACTACACCGAAGGAAGTGCCGGTGTGGGGTAGTATCATAATCGGTATCCGGTATGGTACCTACACCGAAGGAAGTGTCGGTGTGGGGTAGTATCCTAGCCGGTGGATTGGACCCTCCGGGGCATTGATTATTGGACCCTTCGGGCATTGATTATTGGGCCCTCCAGGGCATTGGTTACTGGACTCGGTGGAGCTTTTGGATGGTTTACCTTGTGGGGATTAGTTATTGGTTGATTCACCCAAGCGTATGCGTCCTACGGGAGCATTACCTTGGTTCCCGATGACATATGGTCCTTTGGATACGTTTCCGAGAATCCCGATGATATTCTTCCTCCTAGGGATGTTTCCGGCATTCTCGACGTTATACGTCTATGCGACGTTATACGTCTCCTCTGGACCGAGGGAAAATCCGACATGACACAACGAGTATGGTGGATCGGAGGGTGGCGACTTCATGTCCCACGACATTACTTGAACGTTCGATTTTCTATTGAGTATTTAAGAAATGCATTGATTCTCTTATTCTCCTACGATCATTATTGACTTTTTGAAATTGTTAAACATTCGGTTTGCCTCCGTATTTCATCATCGGTTTGGTTTCTCGTTTTATTAAGATTTGAATGAACTTGTGAACTCCTGTTTATTAAACTAAAATGGTGACCTGGTTATTCATTTTCCCTACTGAGCGTAAGCTCACCCCTCCTATCCTTGTGGTGTTTCAGGTGTTGAGCGGGAGCAGTATTAGCCGGACTCTCGGAGCTTGGGAGCTTGAGGGTTTAGCTAGTTTTAGAGACGTGTACTCTTTTATGTTGGATATTGTGTTTTACCGTTTGAGCTGTGACTCTTTAAATTTTGGAAGATTTATATCATTTGGAGACTTTATTTTATTTGATTATTTTTGTTTTACTGTAAATCTTTAGTCACATCTCGAGTCTGGGCAAAACCGGATTTGGGGCGTGACACAATTAATGTCTCATTCATCTCCGAGTCAAATCCTTTTGTTTGAAAGACCCCCTGCACAAACCGAATAACTTCCTATGCCACCACATGCCAGTAATGTTGATAGAACCTCAGGTTGAGACCATCACGCCCAGGAGATTTATCAGGTCCCATCTGAAAGACGGTGTGGCAGATTTATCGTTCTATTCCTGGTGATAGAAGGGAGTCATTAGCCTCATGTGTTAGCCGTGTCGGTAACGTGATAGGGAAGTCTGGTAGATCCGGTTGGCTAGAGGTAAATAACTGAACAAATAACTCCGAGATAAGTTCCTTTATACTCGATTCCCAAGTAACCAGTGTACGTAGAGTATTTTTAAGAGCTACCACCGCATTCACTTGGCGTTTGTAGGATGATGATGCTTGAAAGAATTTCGTGTTCTTATCCCCTTCTGCAAGCCAATGTTGCTTAGCCCATTGACGCTAGAAATCCTCCTAGACGCAAAGGGCATTTTCATACTGGATTTGGATATCCTCTCGTCTGTGTATCCCTACCTGGTCGGTTCGACCATTTAACTCTACAATACGCCTTTGGCATCATTTAATATTATTAATATTTTTCTGAAAGTGATGACTCCCCCAGTTTTCCAACGAGACACCCACCTCCTTTATAACATCCTTAATAGCTTTCCTGAGGGATTTGTCCCAATGTTTTTGGATCACGTTTTCATAGTCTGGGTCTCTTGTCCACTAAGATTGGAAACAAAACTTCGGTGGACTTCTAATCATCTCTTTCTGAGCCAATGAGAGTAAGATAGGCCAGTGGTCCGACAGAGTAACCCTCGTATTATGAAAGTCCAAGTCTGGGAGAGACGTGAAGAAAGAGTATATGATCAGGGCCATATCCAATATGGATTATACCCTCCGACCTGGTGCCCGCCCCCGAAACCATGTAAAATGGTGTCCCGTCATCGGAATGTCAACAAGGTCCAACTCCTCGACAACCTGACAAAAATCATCAGCCAGAGAGGTTGAGTAACTTCCTCCACCAGTGGTCTCATCCGGATTAAGAATACCATTGAAATCACCAATGATTATCAAGTTTGATCTTGAGACCGTGTGTAGCCGTCGCAACATGTCCCAGGTTCGGTCCCAATTTTTCCGACAGGCTTCCCCGTAAATACTTGTAATACGGATATCGTCATAGCCCGGGGGTGAAACCTCCACATCAGTGTGATGGCTATCTTGAACACGCAGAGAAACTATAATGCCCCCAACCCAATACATAGTCAGACCCCGCGTATCACCCTTGGGTTCACAAATGTGGTCTGTAAATCCCAACGAGCAAGACACTAGTACACACTGTTTAGCTGACATAATGGTTTCCGAGAGGAATAATATATGCGGTCAGTGATCCCGAAGGAGGTGCCTCAATTTTTGCTTGTGAAGTCCTGAATTCATGCCTTGACAATTCCAAGCCATGATTCTAAGGTCCGACCTCTCAGGAAAAGGAGGATGATTTGGTCGTGTCCCAGAACCCGGGTCGAGCCTCCTCTGACATTGGGGCCTACGCGTTGGTCGAGAGAGTCCTAAAGTCCCGATAGAACCCTTAGATTGGGCACTAGACCCTCCAACATTGGGCAAGGAAGAAGGTACCCGCGATGATGACGAGACTTAGGGCTACGATGGAAGGGAATGAGGCCGCGATTATAGAGATTGAGGCGACAGAGAAGGGTTGTGGGAGGATTCAGAGACTATATTTGATAGCGCTGGGACTAGGGATTGCAAGGAAACCACCGGAGAGACATGAATTTGTCTCCAAGATGTAGAGGAAGGATGCCATGATGGCGGATGAGTAACGCCGGACCTGAGCCGGGAGGATCGTGAGCGACCGGGAGGAGCGGCCCCTTTTTTTGGTAGCGGTGATGAAACCCTAACAGACATAGAACAAGGTGTGCCCGTCTATCATGTATCGGAAAAATGTTATTTTGTTTCACTTTAATTTAATCTACATCAAATTAATTCACTCTTTTTTAAAAGCCTAATGTTGCTGCAAAATGAAGTTTGCTAGAATATCGTCATGCATTTATCACCTTTTTTCAAGATCGGATGTTTATCACTAATAAATTATACAAGTGTGTGATATCTAACTCATCCCTAAATTATACCTACTGAGATTTGTCTCTCTCTTGCGTCGTTTGCGCTGCCTGCATCGCCTATCACCATGTCTGCCGCTCTGTCAGTCTTGTCTACCGTGTCTCGCTCAGTCAATCGAGACTCACCATCATCCGGTGGTCTTGTCCCCCTTACTCCTATTTTGACCCCGCACCCAAAGGGTTTTGTGAACCCTACTCGGGAGAAGGTGAGAAGAAAGCCTCGCCAACCTCTCTCTCCGTCGCCTTCCTTCCCTACTCTGTTTATCGACCCACCGCATCCTCCCCGTCTAGGGGAACAATCTTCCTTGTCGTTCAAACCTGGAGTCGTGACACCTCGTCTGGGAAACTCTAGGCCACTGAGTGGTCGGCCAATCACGTTCTGACCTCCCTCGGTTCTGCCTCCACACTTGATCCCAACCCTAACCTTCCCACCGCTTCTGGGTATGGCGGCGACTAGGGGTGAGTTTGTATTCTCGTACCTTTCCACTGCAGCAACGTTATCAGTTAGGGCACACATCTCTCTTCTCTATGGCCATAGGGCTCTGCGACTGACGGTGATGCTTTCCTCAACGGTCGTTCTCCACCATCATGACAGCGATGAGGGACACGGTGGGTCCTTGGCACCTTACGCCCAATCGGCCTTCTGTACCTTTCTTGTTCGAGGCTATCCACGTTCTCCCTCTCTGGTGTCGATGAGGTATAGTTGGGGAACGACCAGTAGGTCCCCTCTGCGGGCAGGAAAGAAGGAGCCCTACCGGTGCAGGCAAGGGGCATGGACTGGAACCCACAAAGCCATCTTATGAAATACAAACGAGGACTATTATAGCGCACTCCAACAACAGGGCCTCGTCCCCGCTCGGGTCGAAGGGTGATTCAGACACCCCCACCGGTTCGGATGGGGCTGCCGCATTCTGTGGCTCAAGGGGGAGCACCCTAACAAGGGGAGAAGGCTGGAGGGATGTGACCCTCGGCCGTTGACCATGGACCCGATACCAAAGGCCAAGTTGTCTCGAGGTATGGAAGGCAGCGTGATCGTGGACCCGATACCTAACATGGGTCTACGCTCGTCCACCTAGGGCACCGTCCATTCGCGTACGATAGGCCCCCTGGGCATTCAGAGATAAGCCCCCTGGGCTCGGACACGAGGTTGTACAACAGGGGCCTGATGGCTGGAAAAAAAAACGCGGCAGGAAAACAACTGAAAGATCAGACGAGGGCTGGGAAATAGCCTCGCCTGGAGGAATGAAAGGAATTCATGGCTCCAAGGGCCGGCTCCGAGAGGGGTCCCTGAGGAGAGCTATTCATCCCTGCCATATTGCTTGGTTCAAGTTCGGTGGTTCAATCGACCGTTGGGTCGACGAGATGAGTCCTTGAAAAGTAGGGATCAAGCAACGTTTAAGCCCCACCTTGAACCGTTCTGGGCATTTGCCATCTTTGATTTTATTTTTCTGTTTTAGTTTTAGCTTCTTTTTTTTGTTCTAGTTACTTTTTTTTATTGTTATATTTACTATAACTGAATTCGTGTTGAATCAGTTCGTCTTTAAAACTTATTAGACTCTGATCCTCTTGAAGGACCTAACCACTGTAATAAGTTTCTCCTGCTATAATTTATTTTTAAAAAAATTATAAGCGTATGATAAATTCTTTGACTCAAACATCTTTTTGATCAAAAAAGTGAATGGAATGGATAATTGTAGTTGTACAACAAGTTGGCATGGGTGGGGGCGGAATAAGACACTTTTGGGGTCCATGGGCGATCAACTTTTGTGTGGATTAGGATTAGGGCTCTGGGGAATGAATGGGCTGGACATGACCCATCCACTGGACTCGAGAGAATCAACAAAGTCCTTTTTTGTGTCCGCCAAGGCTTAGTTACTGACGCGTGGGATTACGCACCTACACAAGTTCGAAAAAATGCCTCACATCCGATGCTTCTAAACTTTATTTTCTCATAGGTATTCAATACTGGCAACCCCAATCCATTTCAAATACATTTTTTATAATATTATAAGTCAAAAAGACCAGTAACACTCTCGCTCCGACGCGTGTTCTCTCAAACCCTAGCCTTCACTGTATTTTGCTTCTTCTCTTACCAAAGTTGCTGATGGCTTTCCCTTTTCTCCGCTTGGCCAAAGTACTTCGCCTAGCCACAACTATGGTGTCGACGTGTTGTTCCTATCGTGCACGACCAGTTAAGCTTGGCGTTCTCCTCGTGCAGACCGACGACTTCCCCTAAATCCGTCCCTGTCAGGCTACCCCTACAATGTCCAACGGCTTCCAAGCTCGGGCTCTCTCGATCTCTTGTTTTTCCCCACCACTACAACTTACCTTCGCCCGTTTCCCTACGCCTCTGTCCCTGACGTCGTTGTCCGCCAGTGGACCCTCCACACTCTCTCTCCAGCGAGGAGCTTTCATGTCGTGGCGCCTCCACGTCCCTTTCCATCGTCGGCTCATGCTCCGTCACCACCATTTTGGCCGACAGTTCTAGTGTCGTTGTTTCCCTTCAACCGGTCAGATCTACCGGTTGGGTTCCACCGGTGCTTCCCGCTGCCCGGTAGGGTTGGTTGCTGCTTTTGGTGGCGTGTCTGGTTTTATTTTGTTCCCTCTACCGGAATCTCATATCTCTAGTAGGGTTGGCCAAGCGAACCAGCATTCACGAAAGGAAGTTTCCTTCCGCCCAATGTCATTGTAGCAAACACCCAAATGATGCAGGATCAACGTGCTCATAATGCATTAAAGGAAGACCTCATCGAGCACATTTGGAAAAATTTGGCGGCGCATAATTGTATTCCATTCTAGTTATTTCAATCTCAATGTTACCATTTAAATTATTTTCAATGAAATTGTCACTTTCTTTTGAACTTTTATACAATATGCATCAAAAATCAAAAAAAGCTATTCGAGTGAGTTTGTGAACAAAATATTAATTTATTCCAATAGGCAACTGAAAAAACACCACTAGAGGTTGTTGGTTGTTCTTGCTGGTTGATAGAGGAGAGAGAAGCTAATTTAATATTTATTTATTCGAACAACCAACACGAACAACCAGCAACCTTATTAAGGACTGGAGATGCTCTTATTTATTTGTCTAAACCTAATCTGTGGATCTTGTTCCTCTTTCCATTTTTTTTGCGTCGTCGTTGCTCTGCCCCTCCTCATAAGCTTATTTGGTCCCCTCTCTACTAAATCCTTTGCAGCACTGTTGATTTGATGCCCCCCCTCCCCCCGCCATTAGGTTTTATCAAACCGGTATTCCCGAAGAAGAAACAACAACGTCCACGTCCTCCGCCTCTTGTACCGCCTCCGCCTCCTAAGTCGCCTCCGTTTCCTGCACCGCCTCTACCTTCGTAAACATCACCAGATCATGTAGAGCTCTCTCACATGGCGGCCGACTCTAGTGCGCCCATGGGAGTTCGAACCTCAATTGTTCTCATTATGGAAGCTTTAGCCAACCCTAGTCTATTAGCAGTGGCGCTATAATCTGCCCCTGTTGCCGTTGTCTAGCATCCTTCCATTGACGAGGACCGAGCCCATCTATCGTTCTCAATGTCGCCATTAACGATGTCGCCACCAGCATCACCATCACCACTGCCAACTCCTCCTTTGTCAGCAGAGTCGATGTCATCCTTGCATCCTCTATCAACAGAGCCACCACTGTGACCACCTTCTCATCGGCCATTGGAGCCGCCACCACCACCTCATTTGATGCCACCAGAGCCTCTGCCTCTTCCTCTTCTACACCAGAGCCACCACTATCCTCAACAGACCTAATGAGACGATGGAAGCGTAACGGGGTGTGTATGGGGATACACACCTATCCCTATAAAGGTTGGACCTTGACCGACACCCTGATTCCCCCATTCCCCAGAGTTCTCCCTGAATGCCTACCCCCATTCAACCGATCCATATCAATCGGGGCAAGCATTTTATGTCGAGTCAGGAATTGAGTATTGTGACACCTTCGAGGTGTGTGTGGGGACGCACACCTCAGCCTGCCAAGGTCGGTACAAACCCAACATCCTAGGCCCCCCGTTTCATGGTGTTTTCCCTATTTGCTCGTGATATAACATGCAATTTCAGGTCGAGTCAAGAATTGATTAATGTGAGTTGCAGTTGAGTAGCCATCCATGTGGAGAGTATCCACCATTAGTGGTCACTGGCATAACCATCCACGACGAGATCACGACCACGGAAAGCGTCTTGGAATAAGTGGTCGGCGTGGAGGATGTTGATGTCGTTGTTCGAGCCATACATCCCGAAAAACGCATGCCAAATCCACAAATCAAGGGATGTTACCGCTTCCAGCATAACGGTTGGATTCCCGTGGTGGTCTCCTCGACCGTAAGATCCTTGCAACGCCGTTGAGCAATTCTTCCATTCCCAATGCATATAGTCAAGACTACCAATCATACTGGGGAACCCTCGGTTGTTCCCCGATTCGAGTAATCGCTGCATGTCCTCCGCATTTGGTATTTGCTCGTATTCCTCCATGAAAACCTTAATAAGGGCCTTACAAAAACGTTTTACACATTGGAGTATAGTACTTAACCTCATACGTAGGGTTTCTTCCAATGAATCAGTTGTGCACCCATACCGTTGAAAGAGTGGTAGGGACATATGAAATCGACGCCTAAACATATCGGGCACATAGGTCGGGTGCTCGACGAAATAATCCTGCATCAGGCGATTGTGGGTTTCGAGACGACCTCTGTCAATCGGTCAACAGGAAGGTCCCCTACTTTCGATCCTTTGCCTCCATGTGTTGATTTGTGGCATTACTCTCTCTATTATTCGGTCGGTCCTCCGCCGGAGTCGTTGTTCCCAAGCACGAAGTTCGGCTTCGAACTCCTCCCTCGTTTGAGCCTCGTCGTCGGACATTTTTGATTGAAATAAGTGTGAAAAATTTGAGACGAAAAGTAGAGAAAATTTTGGTGGTTTGATGAATGGGGTGAGGGGTATTTATAGATGGGGAAAAAATTTGTAAATTTTTTTATTTATTTTTAAAAAAAGTTGTTAAGGACCGTTGGGGGAAAGGGTCCGATTTTTTTTTGGCGGGCTATGATTGGTGGCCAGTTTACCGTGAATTGCGAATCAACGACTCACATTTGTAAGTCGTGGCTTACAAGATTCGCGAACCACGAACCACGGTTCGCAAATCGTGAGTCGCGACACGATTTGCACGTTGTGGATGCTCTAAATAAAATGTATATATCCCTCTGCCAGAAGCTCCTAAACTACTCTCGGAGGACGTGGTCTCCAAATACCTAATTTTAAAGACCACTCCAGCCCTCTTGATAATATATCAGTCACAGCATATTTACATATGTTTTTATCACGTCACAACATTTGTTTCCTAGACCATGCACAACATGGGACCGACTGTTTGGGATGGGTTTGAGCCTGTGCACTCTTTCTAAAGGAACGACTCGAGTGTATACGCGACTTGAGGCACGACATTGTGTCCGAATGTCTCACAAGAAACTCGTTTGGTTCAGTAGAACACTGCTTCCCAATAGCTAGCAACCTGCATTGCAACAGCTAGAGCTTTAAAAATATATTGTGCTATCGAATATGGATGACGGGATTAGCAATCAAGTTGCTTCAAAATCTCCTCGTATTAACTTGTATCTTCCTGTAGTTCTTTGACCTGCCAAAAGATGATGCAGTTAAGGCGCTTATATTAACGAGAGAGTTGGCCAACAGGTTTCATACCCATTTACAAAATAGCAAGATCATGATATAGACTGATCTCAGAGCAAGAAAAAACCACCAACAGGACAATAGCCAATTCTGAACTCCAAGCTGCAGGCAATAACAAACATAAGCAGAGAAAAACGCAGCATCTGTAATTGATCTTGCACTGAAAGCAAGCAACTCCACACACAAAAGAGACCAAACCTAACCCACAGGAATCTTAATCTCCACCAGAAAAGAACCAAGAACTGAGGCAAAACAGCAAGACAGAGCTGCCAAAAGCTTGGGAATTGCTACTGAAGCCAGACTAGCATCAAGATAAACCTCAAACCTTTGAACACTGATTTGATGCACTGAACGACCAAGATCTCCATTGGAATTAAGATCGGTAAAATGAATACTTCCAACAACTCTAACTCAGTTGAGAGATTTTCCAGACCGACTCTTTCACTATAACTGATACTTTAGTTAACTCCAATTTGAAGAGAACTGACAGCCATAACAACTGTCGAAATAAATTCTGACCACAAGCCACAAGAATAACTCAGAATATAAAATTTTACAGAGCTCATACCTCTCATGATCCATGAGAGAATTATGATGAAGTTGACAATCTGAAACAATATTGTGTAGAGTAAGAGGGCACTTGCTTCTGAGAGAGAGTAGATTACCTAGGTTTCCTCAAGTCTCATTAAGCATCCTACACCTTGGGAATATAGATGGTCTTTATTTGGTATTACAAATCAAAGTATCATAGCAATGCAAGAAACAACATTCCATTTTACCAACAATTGAAGCCACAGACACATGAATGAAACATATAAAAACGCTGAAACCATGTATTTCATTTGGACATAAATTCCAAATACAAAAAAAGGAATTTACCTCAAACCGCATCAACTCAACATGCTAACTAACAAAAAACAAACTCTTTGAACTCAATTTAACAAGCTAGGAGCCTTGAGATCCATTTTCCAAACCAGAGGCAGATATACTAACAACATCCCCACGCTCCATCTCTGGCAAAAGAGACCAATTTGGAGACTGCACAGCTCTAAGCCATCGAAAATCATCCACATTTGCCCAATTACCCGTCTCCTCGTCAAGGCCTACACTCTTAAGATCATCCTCAATACCTTCATAGCACAAACAATAAGGAGCAAACCTCACACTACTACTATCCTCAATTATAGGCCTGCTCCTGACCCTCAAATAAAAATCAGTCATTTTTGCATGATGAATCCTAATCTGATGTGAGGCTAACATAAACACACAACCCTCCACTTCCTCAATAAGAATAGACCCTGAAATTGGCCCCGCATATACTCTGCAATTCCTCAACCTGTGCACAAACAATGCTCGGACGCAGCCCATCAATCTCACCTCACATGAATCCAGATCGGAGATTGTAAATTCTCCGGTCTCGGAACCCCTGAAATGCTTGGTCAAAACCTCCCCAGTCTTGTTCCTGAATCCAGGCGAATCCGGAACAGTGAAACTCGGTTTCTGGGCAGATATTGCAATTCCTGCATCTTTCGTCCCATTCGTCGGCTCCTTCTTCGCTGCTTTGTTCTTGAAAGAGAACTTCTTTTTGGGGATCAACTCGGCATTCAAATTCTCCAGCGACTGTTTCAGGTCGGAAATGGTTTTGAGCGAGGACCGGACTTCGTAGGAGGGCAAGAAGTAGGAGCTTTCGGCGACGAGCTTGTCGAGGTCGGAGATCGATACGGAGATTTTCTCGAAGTGGGATTTGAGCTGAGTTGGGTCGACGAGTCGGGATTGGGCGAGGTGGGACTCGATGAACAGCTTGGAGTCAGAGAAGCGGGAGAGGAAGGATGATGTAGATTCGACGGGGGACGAGTCCGATTTGCGGCCTTGTGAGCTCTGTACACGATTCTGGTGGGACTTGGAGAGCCGATCGAGCATTGAGAGATGTTTTTTGTGGGTCGATGAATCGAAATTTTTGTCCCCAACCTGACTAGGGCTTGATAGCTGTGCTGCTCCATCTTCTTCCATCAAGCAAAGATGTTTAGAACGGGCATTAACGAGTATTTCCGTGCGTTTTCTGTTTGAGAAGTTTGTGTTCGTCCGAACCAGTTCGCTATTTGGAACGGGTTCCTTCATGAGTTTTTTTTTTAACCCGTGGAAGTACATTAATGCAAAAAAGAAATTATACATGGTAGAGCGTAACTGTCTTGGGTTCCAGATATATGTCCGGGCCGATCGTAGCAAGCCCAACGCTCATAGACCCATAAAAATAGTCTACTTGATATCGTAAACAATAGCTCAAGACATTCCCTTACCAACGTCTCAAAACAACAATACACAACGAAAATTATCCAAAGCAAAACAGAAATAAAATTGTTCCAATGACAAACATGATAATATAAAAACGACAAGAAGTAGTGTCACGCCCCAATTTCAGTAAACCGAACTCAGGACGTGAACTTTTAAAACGATAAAATATTTTGAAATCTTTACATTAAATCACTTTAAGATCACCGTTTGTTCAACAAAATAATATTTACAACTTAAAACACGTCCCAACAAGTGGACAAAAGTGTGGTACCCGTCGCTAGACTCAAAATAAACCCAGAATCCCGCTCCCAGCTCTTCAAGCTTCGGAAGCTCACCTAGTCCAACCTGCGACCGGTACCTGTAGGAAAAGCAGCTAGGGGTGAGCGTTCGCTCACCACCACGGATAACAGACTGACTACGGCATAATTAGCAGGCAATGTCGGTAACACCAACAACCAACTCAACACCGGGAACACCATCCCCAACTCAAGTAACCCGACCGACACCCACACACTGATACTTTCCTCAGCCGACTCAACACTCGGACACGTAAGGTAGACCCGACACAACGATCAACGACCTCCTCCAAAGACACGACAGACCACCACGCAATACCCAAGATCACAAAGGATCACACACCAAACAAAATCACAAAGGATCGCACTCCTGTCAGCTGCTCAATGCCGGTTGCTAACCGGCTGGGCTCGAGCCTGCCCCACGCGCTTTGCCGATCCCTGTCAGGCTCCAGGCGGTCGACCTGTTGGCGATATATACAACGTTGCTTTTCCGATAGCTAGTCGGAAGGGGAGCTGCCCTCTCATCGCCTAAAAACGCTCACAACCTCCCGAGACTCGAACTCGGTCAGGCTAGCCAAAGAACGCTCGCAACTTCCCGAGACTCGAACTCGGTCAAGCCAGCCAAAGAACGCTCGCAACCTCCCGAGACTCGAACTCGGTCAGGCTAGCCAAAGAACGCTCGCAACTTACCGATCCCTGTCAGGTAAGCCATCCAAATTCCACACCATTTCCCGACACACAGTCGGGTCACTAACCTCGGGCAAGCACAATCACAATCACAAGCAAAGTTCAACAAGCAGCAACAACACAGGTTCAACACTCCACAGGCACTCATGGCCACCCAAGACACCAACAGTAAAACACGGATTCAACAACCCCACGGGCACTCACGGCCTCCCAAGACACACCAACCATAACTCACGGGCTCAACAACCCCACAAGCACTCACGGCCTCCCAAGACACACCAACCATAACTCACGGGCTCAACAACCCCACGGGCACTCACGACCACCCAAGACACACCAACCATAACTCACGGGATCAACAACCCCACGGGCACTCACGGCCACCCAAGACACACCAACAGTAACTCACGGGCTCAACAACCCCACGACACTCATGGCCACCCAAGACACTCCAACAGTAACTCACGGGCTCAACAACCCCACGGCACTCACGGCCACCCAAGACACACCAACAGTAACTCACGGGCTCAACAACCCCACGGCACTCACGGCCACCCAAGACACACCAACAGTAACTCACGGGCTCAACAACCCCACGGCACTCACGGCCACCCAAGACACACCAACAGTAACTCACGGGCTCAACAACCCCACGACACTCACGGCCACCCAAGACACACCAACAGTAACTCACGGGCTCAACAACCCCACGACACTCACGGCCACCCAAGACACACCAACAGTAACTCACGGGCTCAACAACCCCACGGCACTCACGGCTACCCAGACACAACAGTAAAACACGGGCTCTCATGGCCACCCAAGACGCAAAATACACAATCAACCTCCGGCATAACCAATGCCTCCAACAGTCCTAATATCAACAATTTCACAAACAACCTCCGGGCAGGGTCATATGCCTCCAGTACTCCTAATCTCGATAAGTTCGCAATCAACCTCCGGGCATGGTCATATGCCTCCAGTAATTCTAATAACGCTAAGTTCTCTGCTCCTACGACACTACTAAGTGTCACATGCATTTACAATATTTGCTATGTTCCCGTATCATGCCTTTCTAATATTCGATAAACCTACTTAACCCACGACACCCCGGTGTCACATGCAATTCTACTGTTAACTTTCCCTAGTCAGGGTCGAGATCCGGATACTTTTCCCTACCTCGTATGCTTTCTCCAAAAGCGCACAATCAAGCTCCGGCGTGATCTCGGTCACTCGCCTAGCTTTCCCTTTCCTCTGTTAGTGGCACGATCTAAAAGAACACAATTTTAAACACTTTTAAGCTTGCAGGCATAAACTGAATTTTAATAAACGTCCTGGCGCCCAAAAGTAACCCCGACAATGTCGATCACTCCCAAACTTCCCAATTACTCGACATTGTCGATATTGGACCCGGAAGGGCCCGATTCGCCCGACATGGCGAATCTGCCCGGGTTTTGAAAACGCACTTCCGGGGCTCCGAAAATTCCCGTTTTCGTTTCTATGGTATTAGAATAATTCAAGGGTTCCTAGGCACTCGACGGAATCGAATTCCGACTTCCGAGTCATTTAATTAACGTTTAAAGTTTCTAAACCCGATAAATACAACTTTTCCAATTTAATTCCAAATTTCGATTCGGTTATGGATAAATGATCCGGGGAACGTTCTAAACCACCCGAACACTAAACCCGAGCACGTGGGCCCCACATGGCCACAATGGGAAAAATTCCCTTTTCGCCCCAAAACGTTCCTAACGAACTCCAAACCTCAACCAATCATCTTTAAACCAAAATTAAACAAAACCCAACCATATTTGAATCGTTTAAACTCAAACCCTAAAATTCGAACTTTCCAAAACGAAAATCGGTTAGGTGCTCACCGTAGAGAATGACGGTGTGAACTCGATTCTTCTATCGTTGAGACGATCCACCGGTCGGATGATCGAGAAACGTCACAAATTCCCCAAGCCTCTTCTCTTTTCTCTCCTTTTCTCCTAACTCATTTTCTCTCTCTAAAACCTACCATTTTTTTTTTGAAATGGACGTGTATCATCTTATTTCCCTTTTGTTTTATTAAAAAAACTAACACTTTAAAAAGCAAAACTAACCATCAAGTCTTGTCTTGTCTTGTCCCAAAACCTAACACCACTACTTGTTTGACAAGTGGCAAGGTGGGTCCCACACCTTTTTACAAAATATCTACTAGATATTTTTCAATCAGATTCGCGAAATTCGGACGTTTCGGGCCCCGAACGGGCACTTTTTCCAAGAAATTACGAAACTTGACGGGCTACAAGGAAATGGCTCAACTAAGACCGCTGCGACGACGGCTAAGCTTTTTGGACCCAAAACGGTCCTCGAATGGACCAAAACGTCGCTCGGTTGACTTTTCCAGCGAAAAGTCAACATTTCCCAAATTGGTCAGAGAGTTGCCTTGAGTCCCCCGGAACTCACTTTGGTCAATATCGGGGTCAACTTACGTCCGGTATGACCCTCAGAGTCAATTTTAGGTTTAATTAAGTGCCTGACCAATTTTTTTAAATTTTCTTGTTTTTCGCAGGTTTGATTGGCGTTGACCGAGAGTGGTTATTACAAGTAGAGAGCTGTAGTTGCAGGCTTCCGAGACCTCCTAGCACTGGGAGATTGATCATCATTGGTTCGACCCCAACTGAGTCGTCCGGTTTCGAGGTGACCGGCTTTGGTTGTCGGGGCCCTCCTCCCGGGTCCCAAATCTAGCGACCTTCCAGGATCGCTCTGGTCACGGCCCTGTTGGTGTTCGGGTGAGATTGAGTCTGTCCTAGAGCTACGCAGGGCTGGTGCCTAGGCTGCCCGATCGGTGGTTGCATCCCGTTGCTGATGGCGACGTCATGGAGAGCGAGGAGACCGATAGAGGCGGCATGGACTTTGTTCGTTACAAGGAGGGTGAGACACGAAGGGAGGGTAGTTGGCTGTCGGGGATGATGCGAGACGGTGGCACATGTCGACGGGAGGAGTGATCGGCGAACGCGATAGGTCAACCCCTGAAGGGTTCGAGGAGAAACCCCAAAGAGGTTAAAGAGAACCCCAAAGGGGTTAAGGAGAACGCTTTTGTGTTGTGGGCATGGTGGAGAGGACCATGGGGCAGACCATGACATAGACCATGGCCAAAAACATGCGGCTTCAAAGAGGAGGCAGAGGGAGGAGGCGGCTAGGTCGTTTCCTTCATGAGTTCAAAAGGGAGTAATCAAGTGAATAATTATAAGCATCGTTCCATAAAGGAAAAACTCCAGCAAATAACTATGGTTCGACTTCCTAGTACAAATAATAACTATAGAGTTTCTTATCGACCATAGTACACAGTCCTGTTAGTTAAATTACCAGAAACCATAATTTCCGTTCAAAAACTGACGACCATTTAACTGAGTGCATGGAATGACCTAAATACCCTCAGTTGATGTAATAAGTCAAGGGGAATTCAATACTTCTCATTTTCATACATCTCGACTTCTCTCTTCATCCGTTCATGTGCAAGCTCTTTGTAGTCTTCAAGGTCGGACTCCGAGCGAACCAAACACCAAATCCTACAAGTAGCGTGAGGTAAGAACTGAAACTGAGACAAAATCCAATATTTAGTTAATTTTAAATGTTAGGTCTTGTGGGTATGAGTTGAGTTTAAAATTGTAGCTCTCTTAAATGTAGTTCGTTATGTGGAGTTTCTGTAAGTCAGGTTCGTTATGTGGAGTTTCTATAAGTCAGGGATGAGCATATAGAAGCGAGTGATGTGGGGAAGTTTGCATTTGAGGTCTATGTGAACTCGAGTTAGGGTTTGGGGCTGATTTGACAAAGTGGTTCTAAGTGATCTGAAAATGGATGGGTTTTTTTTAGAGATTAGCTGGATTGAGGGTTGCATTTAAATTCTGTGTGAAGTCGAGTTAGGGTATAAAGTGTCCATTTAAGGTCTGCGTGTACTTGATATAGGGTTTGGGGTCGAACTGAGAAAGGGTTATGAGGGGAAAACAATTGGGTTTTTTTTGGACTACTTAATATAAATGTAGCTTCTTTGCAACTTACATTCTTCTTTCATCTTGATCAGGTCCTGTTTAATCGTTATTTCTTTATTTATCGACCTGATTAATCGTCGATTAGTTTGATTAATCCTCGATCAATTTATGATTAATCATAAAAAGGTTCTAACCGTTCGATTAGTATTTAGCGATTTTTAGAACTTTGGTTATAGACTTGATATATTTTTCTTTCAAGACTCTGGATTCCTTTTAACTTAGGGTCTCGACCGATTACTATTCCATTTGAGGATCATACAACGGCTCTGGTATCTGATCTTTTTGGGACTAACGGTTGCTAGGTTAATGGAAAAATTGATGATTTCCTTTGGTCTATAACCTGCAAGACTGTCACGCCCCAAATTCGGTATTGACCGGACCCGAGATGTGACTTGAAGAAAAAGTCAAATGTAACAATAAAAGTGTCTCAAATCCAATAAAACTCTCCAATCTAATTCCATCAAAATATCACAAGTAAAAACTACATAGTAAATCCTTTAAACATAAGGTTCACAACCAAAATGGGACCATAATCGTCTCTAGAGATAAAGGCACCCGGACCCACAGAAGCTCCCGAGCCTCGAGTCCACTACTCATCAAGCACGCCTGTATAAACAGAAAATAAAGCAAATAGGGGTGAGCTTACGCTCAGTAGGGAAAATCATAAACATTTTTAACCTCGATTTAGTAAGAAACCTTCTTTAGCACGACGACACACATTGCAATTAATACTTTATATCAATATGATGCTGTAAACTGAGCAAGATAAGAACAATATCACATTCTTAAAGATAACGGTCCTTAAGTTTAACAAATAGAAATTTACACTTTCGTTCGGGATTCAATGATACGGAGAACTAAGCAGATGTTGAAATACGGGAATAAAACGGGTATTTAACGCTTTCAAAGAGCCAGTAACAATCATAGAAAATAAAGTAACAATGTATTTATTAACAATCAATAGAAGATAGAGCGTTTAAGTAATGTCGTGGGACATGAAGTCACCCCCATCCGATCCACACTACTCTTGTGTCATGTCGGATCCCATACTCCGATCCACAAGAGTGTTCGTGTCATATCAGATTTTCCCTCGGTCTAGAGGAGGCACATACATCGGGCTACCGGTAATAACCCCTGAGGTGCACTTATCGTCGGGATTCTCGGAAATGCCCCCAAAGGACCATATGTCATAGGGAACCAAGGTAATGCTCCCGCAGGACGCATACACTCGGGTGAATCCATAAATAACCGTTCCCCGCAGGGTAAACCATCCAAGTGCCCCGTAGGGTCCACCAACCAATTCCTGTAGGCTCCACAACCAATGCCCGCAGGCTCAACCCCCAATGCCCCGCAGGGTCCACAACCATTTCCCCCAGGCTCAATAACCAATGCCCCGCAGGGTCCACAACCATTGCCCGCAGGCTCAATAACCAATGCCCCGCATGGTCCACAACCATTGCCCGCATGCTCAATAACCGGTGCCCCGCAGGGTCCACAACCATATCTCATGGCTATGATACTACCGGATTACCCCCCTGGTGTAAGTACCATACTAAACAACCAAACATCTCAAGAACACGAATAAGAGAAACACATAATAGCACATTAAACAACCAATGCATAGCAAATCACAATTTCACCACAACACACCAAAGATATCCATTTACCCTTACACTTACCTTTATACTTACCAGTCATGATCCACCGGTCCATCGATCACCTGATCGTACCGTTTGGCACAATCAGTCATACTCGATCATCCGTTCAATCATTCAGGCATTCATTCAATCATCCAATTATTCAAACATTCAATCAATCATTCAAGCATACGATTTAGCTAGTTTCATTAGACTCTTAAATTAACTTAAAACTAAGCAAGCAAGCATGTGAGTCAAATACAACTAATCCGAGGGCTCATTACGGCCTCTCTACCAGTAAAGCAATTCCCAAGTATTGAAAGCGAATTACACTAGTTATTCACATCCTACACATGCATACTAGACACGTCCGGTTATTAGTAATTGAAAGATGATTATTCTAGGTATTCGCATCCTATATGCAATTCTGGGACCTTTCCGATTTTATTAACCTAATAGGCATACTAGTATTGAAATACTCGAGGAGTTAGAACTTTCCCTAACTTGCGGTCTTCCTCTAATAATACTCCTAGCTGCTGACGATCGGGCCAACTCCGTCTTCTCGGGCGAAGTCCACGTTCTCGGGCAAAGTCCAAACAGTTTCTGGGTTTACAGACAAAAGGTTCAATCAGATTCCAGTAATGTCCAAAGGTCCTTTGATGTTTAAATTAATCCTTTAATTTATCACCTTAAATTAATTAAATCAGTTAATTAATTTGATTTTAATATATTTTTCTTTGAAATTGGGTTGACCCGGATCCGACCCGGATCGAAGCCTAAAACGGATCCAGATCCGGTCCGACCCGGTTCGAACCCGAGCCCGGTCCAGACCCGGCCCGTGTCCGAACTCAAAGTCCTGGTCTGGGCCCAAGGCCCGTCTTCTTTCTGGTCTGGCCCGATCCTCCCCCCAGCCCAAGGCCTTCTCAGCCCAAGGCTCTTCTCGGCACAAGCTCGAGTCTGGTCTGACTCCGGCGAGGTCTCTGGTAAGAAGCGACGGCGGACGGCGACGGGGATGGTCGGAGGATAAGCGGAAGTGGCCAGGAGGATCGTCAGGACTCCGGCGTACCCACGGTGGCGACGGTGGCGGTAGACGCGCGGTCTAACCCCTCTCTGGCTCAGATCTGGCGAGGGAGGAGGTCGTCGCCGGCGTGGGAGCTTCCGGCCAGCATCGCTCCCGTCCAAGCTCGTCCACGGCATCCTCAGGGCGAGGGGATTCCGACCGTGGTGGTCGCAGGAGGAGATCGGGACGAGAAGTTACGACCCGTACCGCCGTCTTCGTTGTCGGTGTTGTGTGAAGCGAATCGAGAAGGAAGGACCACAGGAGGGGTTTCTGTGCTCTGGGGTTTTGGTTTTGAGCTCGTCGCCGGTTCGTTTTGTGGACGGCGGCGCTGATTTACGGTGAGGATGAGATCGGGTGAGAGAGAGCGAAGAGAAGAGAGAGAGAGAAGGAAGAGGTGCGGCGTGGTTCTGCCTCGGTGTGCGTGCACAAACGCTAGAAGAAGACGATCGTAGTTGGGCTAGGGTTCCGTTAGCGTGGGCTGAGCCCGGTGTCGCGCGGATTTGGGCCTAGCTCGCCCCTGACCGGCCCAGTCAGCCCAAAGCCCTCTTGTTCTTTTTTTTTTTATTTTCCTTCTCCAATTTCACTCGTTGCAAAAACCCACCTTGACGTTTCGATTTTCAATTACTACCCTTTACAGTTATGTGGGGTTTTTACAGTCTACCCCCCTTAAAAGAATTTCGTCCTCGAAATTTAAACGAACACACTCCTCTTGACCCTATCTCAGGGAATGTCCGCTCAAAACTCACAAGCGAGGGATCCGCAGTATACTTCCGCAGTTGGAACATGGAAGACGATAGGTAAACGGCTCAAATTCCGCTCAAGACCTCAAAAGGTCTGATCAGTTGCGGGGTCAACTTGCCTCCGTCACAGTTGAACCGTTAAAGGTCCTTCTTAGGCTCACTCTCAGAAATATCTGATCACCATTTCAAATTTCAAGAGGCCTGCGCCTTTCATCTGGGTAACTCCTCTGTCAGCTCTGCACGGTCTTTAACCGTTTCCGAATCTACGCGACCTTCACTTAATCGTGCTTCACCAGATCACGCTAGTTACTCAAAAGCCATACTTGGCGGTGATAAAACAGTCTTTCTCAACATTTCACAACTCAAACGTGCCACGTCCCACATCAACTCAAAGAAAAACCGAGCAAAATACATGTCGAATAACACTCAAACACTTAAGAATCTCAGGTAACGGTCTAGATATCCCATACCGAAAATTTCCGTCGGCACAAGTATCCTGCCGGGACGCTCTGCAAGTCGAACAACGTCGGAACCATACACCAACATTACTTATCAATTTCCTCCTTAGCAACCGTTACCGGGACTAACTACAACAAAACTCAAACACTATCGAGTCAAGACCAACCACAACAACTCTGCAAGGTTAATACCCAAAATCAAACTTAACGTTGACAAACGGTATTACTTAACAGTTCATAATTTCAACGTGGAACAAATTAGATCAGCCTAAAGAATCAAGGAGAACACACAACAAGTCGATTGTCCCTCAGACACTGAGGAATAACAGATAACGATCTTGGCAACCTATAACGAAATCCAACGTTAGTGTAGACAGCGGACCGTCACAACAACCTTGATGTAGAAACTTCTCATCGGAATCCTCAACGGTACCGGTACCACACCGGATAGAACGATCTCGGTTCAGACATGCCATACCGGAATTTTCCGTAGGTATGAGCGTCTTACCGGAATACCCCAAAAGTCGGGCAAGGACGGAGCCATCCGCAGATGTACTTCTCAGTTTCTCTGTAGTAACCGTCACAAGAATAGTTCACACTGGAACGTCAATAAGGTCATGTCTCGACCTAACACACATAAAACAAGCAAGTAACACACAGATGCAACCATAAAACAAAGGTTCTCATCACCACTGTAGGGTTTGGACAACCGCTCGTTTCACCACATTTTGTGGAGAGGTAGGCGTACCTCAATCAAGGAAATAATCACAATTTACTGATACTCAGTCGGAAGGCGGTACGCCTCAAAATATACCATAATCAAAGGCTCATGCCCTACCAAGCATGGCACACTCGTCCAATCATAGCAACATGTCACATCGGTAAACCTTATCAAGATTCTCAACCTGATAACGGATCAGCTATACATCAAGCATCACGACTCTAGATCATGGTAAAACCATCAACACTCAACTGCGACCGATCAAGAAGGTTATCCAACCTGCGATGTTTCTCTTATCGTTGACACATTTCTCACATGATATCGATCGACTAACTTATAAGTCGTTTCATCCGTGTCATCATTATAATGAGTCACCCAAGCATTGAAATCTCAAGGATTTGAACGGTCTCTGGGGTATCTTGCGTGTAAATCTTCACACGTTTTCAAACGACTTGGGACCAATCACTGGTCGGTTCTAAATTCTCATCGTGCTCTGCACGGGCACAAAACTTGACCTACCATACGATGCTTCACGCGGTGCCATCTTGTTATTGTCCTGGAAGCTCGTGGTAGTCGTATTTCGCTAACTGCTTCTGGGTCTCAACGTGAGGTGCTCTCACTTCTACGGTGTAACTTAGCGGTTACGCTAGTCCTTGCGGGATGTTGGCGTTCGTTCTTCCCTTGTTGACAAAGATACGTCTTGGTACTCGGTTCGCGTTCTCCGTATTATGCTCTGCTGAAAATATCGCGTTTGATGTCGTTGTATCTCTCGATGTCCCTTGGTTGTACCATGCGGCGCGAATGATGCGACTCTCGAACACGCCTTCTTGTTGTTGCGCGGTACGAACTCTCTCCTTGATCCGTCACTTGCTTACGATCTTTGGTGTCGTCGTTGTTGACCATCTTCTTTTGGATTTTGTCGCGTCGGTGCTACGTGTCGGGTCTTCGTCTTGATGAGGTCGGCCTCCGGTGGTCGTCGTGCCTCCTTAGTGCTCCATTCCTCTCCTTCTTGACGTCGTGCTGCGTTCTTTACGGCGATGCGCTCGGACAGGTCCTTCGTCTTTCTAGCTCTTCGGGTTGGCGTTCGTTCGGTCGACTCTGCTGGCGCGACTCTTCATGATCCAAGGTTGTTGGCGCCGTCTCTCGGGCGAGGTCTGCGGTAAGAAGCGACGGCGGACGGCGACATGGATGGTCGGAGGATAAGCGGAAGTGGCCGGGAGGATCGTCAAGACTCCGGCGTACCCACGGTGGCGGTAGACGCGCGGTCTAACCCCTCTCTGGCTCAAATCTGGCGAGGGAGGAGGTCGTCGCCGGCATGGGAGCTTCCGGCCAGCATCCCTCCCGTCCAAGCTCGTCCACGGCGTCCTCAAGGCGAGGGGATTCCGACCGTGGTGGTCGTAGGAGGAGATCGGGACGAGAAGTTACGACCCGTACCGCCGTCTTCGTTGTCGGTGTTGTGTGAAGCGAATCGAGAAGGAAGGACCACGGGAGGGGTTTCTGTGCTCTGGGGTTTTGAGCTCGTCGCCGGTTCGTTTTATGGACGGCGACGCTGATTTACGGTGAGGATGAGATCGGGTGAGAGAGAGCGAAGAGAAGAGAGAGAGAGAGAATGAAGAGGTGCGTCGTGGTTCTGCCTCGGTGTGCGTGCACAGACGCGAGAAGAAGACGATCGTAGTTGGGCTATGGTTCCGTTAGCGTGGGCTGAGCCCGGTCTCGCGCGGATTTGGGCCTAGCTCGCCCCTGACCGGTCCAGTCAGCCCAAAGCCCTCTTGTTCTCTTTTTTTTTTATTGATTTTCCTTCTCCAATTTCACTCGTTGCAAAAACCCAACTTGACGTTTCGATTTTCAATTACTACCCTTTAGAATTATGTGGGGTTTTTACAAAGACTATTCTCCAAATTTTAAGAAGAAGGTCTTGGCGGATGCCTCTTGGACTTAAAGATTGGAAGATGGTATATTCGATAAAGTCTTGATATTAGGTCGAGGTCAGCGATTGGGATGACCTGATGGATGAGGGCCTTGATGGATTTATGCATAGTTAGTGGAACAAGATTTGGGGGCTAAATGTTCCCAATAAGTTTCGTGTTTTCTTGTGGAAGCTCTTCCATGATATCTTGCTAGTGGAGGCGAGATTGACTCAAAGAGGTATTCAAGGGGATCATGGGTGTGGAAGGTGTCGCCGGGGAGATGAGACCATCATCCACACTTTTTTGGCTATCGAGCATCTGTAGTAACTTGGAGTGCTTTACCATTTGGTGGTTGGGTTGATTCCGTGAGATCTTTATCTGTAGTAACTTGGAGTGCTCAGATTTCTTACGGTTCATGCTAGAGAAGCTTTCGGATAAGGACTTTGCAGCTTGGGCAATGATCGCTTATATGATTTGGAGTGAGATGAATCAGGTTCTTCATGGAGAACAAGAAAAGGATACTAATCAGTTGGTGGTGTCTTATAGTGGTTGGATCCGAGATTCTTATTCCTCCTTAAATAGGGATATGCGTTTTCATGAGGCTAGAAAACCCAGAGATCTGGCTTTCAGATGGTTTGCTCCCTCGGTTGGAGGTTTGAAGTTAAATGTGGATGTTGGAGTTTGACTGAGGATTTGTTTTTGGGGTATGGTGGTTAGGAATCATCTAGGGGAAGTCCTTGAAGTTAGGACCTATATTCAAGCGGGAGCTTCCTCCCATCATATGGTTGGATGTTTGGCTTTGAGAAAGGGCCTCGAGTGATGTGTGCCAATAGTGTGACAAGTCTTGGAGGTGGAATCGGATGTCTCAAATGTGGTTTCGACAGTCCTTGATAATTGTTTTCGATGCTTTAAAAGAGCCTTTTTCTAGAGGATATTTGGTTCTTTTTAGGGGATGTGTTAGTTCGTTACGTGTCTTGGCATTACAATAAGATTTCCCATAACCTAGCTAGTTAGCTTTGCATAGTTCAATGGTTCAAGAGTGTCATCTAATGTTCCTCTCTATATTGCTTGCGTGGTAAAGATTGATCATTATGTTTATTTTATTTAGCGTATATGAGAAATTTTATTGATTGTAAAACTTAAACATTACAAAGGTAGATAAAAATGTAAAGGAAAAGAGTGAGACCTAATTTTATTCCGTAGATTTCGAACGCTAACTTTGTAACAAAATGCCCAGCTATACTAGGGATAGTTGGTGGTAGGCCAGTGCCTCGGTTGTAGTGGCAGACCTGAGTGCCACGAGGTTCGTTTCCTGTCTTGATTTGAAAATGCTCGGGATATCTGGTATTGGGCGGTTGACGGGATAGAGAGCATCTAGAAAAAGCATCAAGAGATGGGGGATCCGAAATTTTAGAGTTACACAAACCTCGATAAGGTGAGGTGTGCGTCCTTAGACACACCTCGGAGGTGTTAAGAGTCCTGATCCAACGGATACGGTTGGTGCAACGAGATTGCACCGGTGGAAAGGTCCCGATCCAGCGGATGGGAAAGGCGCACCCTTTCACGGAGTGGTGGAGGCGGCGCAGGATGTAGCGCAAGCGGCGTAGGTGGATACTAGCGAGGTATTAGACAAGCTCGCGATGGAGGCACCGTAGGAGGTAGAGGCAACGCATGTAGTAGACGGGCTTGTGACAGAGGCACTAGTGGTAGTTGAGGCGCTAGTGACGACGGAGGCTCTGGTGGCATGGCCAAAGATGGCGGCGACTCTGGTGGTAGTGGAGGAGGTGGCGTTGGCAGCATTGGCAACGGAGGAGGTAACGGTGGAGGCGTTTGTGGCGTTGGCGGCAGAGGGTTAAGTGGAGGTGCAAGGTAGTAAGCGATGGTGGATGAGGGCAACAACCGCACATGAGAAAGTGGTAGTCTCGATCGCTTGCGGTTGTGGAATAACGAAACAATGGTGGCAATAGAGAAAATGACTTGGATGAGTTCACACAGTTTTTAATATAAGAGTGAGTTTCTATTTGATTTCTCCTGACGAATATTTATTTGAACGAGATTTTTGTTGTTATAGAGTAGGCTTAAATGATATGTTGTGTTGCTTCACAAAAAAACAAAAATAGAATCGAAGGTTTGGGGTCCAAAAATGATTTTGTTTGTAGGTCATTCTGGTACCATTACCATCCTACGAGTATTAACAGCGGCGGTGGAGATAGTAGCTCCGGCGGAAATAATGAAGAGATTTTACAGTGAAGTCAAGGTAGATGAGTTGGATAACCTCATCATGTGAAGAGCCAGGATAGTACTATAGAGAGAGGTCCCGAGCTGGGACTGTCTGTAAAATGCATGTTATTCTTAGTGGCGTACTTAACTAATTGCAAATTGAACAACTATATATTCTTCTTCATTTTCAAATCCAGGTCATGATCCACACAACAAGTTGTTCAGGAAGATATCCAACACAAGAATAGGAGAATTGCAATTGTGTTTCATAGGCCATCATCACATCCAAACTCTCCCCAGCGAACATTGTGCTTTGCAGCAAGGTAGTGCACTCCATCTGGTCCTGTGCTGCCGTAAGGGTAAAGCTCTGGCGCTATCTTCTTCCTCTCCAACTCCTTCAACAATGGAGTCAACACTGCCCATGCTGCCTCCACCTCGTCGCTCCTGATGAACAACCGCCGCTCCCCTTCCACCGAATCCAGCAACAACCTCTCATATGCATCTGAACTCTCTCTTGGATACCTTATTAACATATAAATTATAACAATATTATTCATATGATCATGATCTTGATCATGTTAATTTGAGGTTTCTTACTTTGTCTTGTAAAGCAAATTGAGGTCATTTCGATCCAGTCTCATCCCAAGTCCAGGAACCTTGTTGTTGATCTTCAAGTATATGGCTTCTTGAGGATGTACTTGGATCACTAGCTCGTTCGTGGCCTCGTCAAAGTTTCTTCCATACTTCCTGCCGAACAAGTTCCCCGGCACATTCTTGAACTGAACTCTGATCTCGGCCCTGAGGTTTTGATCACAATTGTCATGTCTATGTACACAAAAACAATACTCATCTTGAGGAGAGGAGCAGAGGATACCACTTGGAATGAAGCGCCTTTCCGGCTATCATGAAGAAAGGGACTCCATCCCATCTGGAGTTGTTGATGAAGAGTGTTGCTGCTGCAAATGTAGGCGTCAGGCTGTTGTTTGAGACGGATGGATCATCAGTGTAACCGGGATAGGAGGTGTTCCCCTCCGAATAGCCCTTGTATTGCCCTATGACTACATCTTCTACCTCAACCGGTCTCATGGAACGTAACACCTTAACCTGATTCAACCCCATAATTCATGTTTTATGAATGAATATAAGGAACATTGCAGTTCTAGTAATGTACCTTCTCATTCCTGATGTCCTCTGCTTCTAAGCTGACTGGTGTCTCCATTGCAAATAGTGCCAGAGTCTGCAGAAGATGATTTTGCATGATATCTCGGATGATTCCATAGTTGTCAAAGTATCTACAAACAAGAAGCAATGCAAGTAAGAAAATGAACAATTCCTTTTAAGGATCAGAGTTGGTTAAAGGTAGGAACTGACCCTCCTCGGCCTTGTGTCCCCGAATCTTCAGAAAATATGATCTGCACATTGCGAATGTAGTTTCTGGACCACAAAGGCTCGAAGACCATGTTCGAGAAACGAAGTACCAAAAGGTTCTCAATGAGCTCCTCCCCCAAGTGATGATCAATTCTACATATAAAGGTTAACAATACCATTTTAAGCCTATGTGTTGACATTAAAGTGCTGTTGTAGAAATGGCAAAGAGGTGTACCTGAAGATCTGATCCTCAGTGAGATACTGCTTGAGACCTCTGGTGAGTTCTCTAGATGAGTCTAAGTCACGACCGAATGGCTTCTCAACAATAACTCGAGTCCATCCGTTAGCTGAAGAAGCACGACGCCCCCCACATCTGGCTACATCCACAAACATGTGAGGAGGTATGGCTAGGTAGAACAGCCTGTTTGACAATCTTCCACCCTGCAATTTCGTTGACGATGAATCAGCTATTGAGATAAGATCTAACTAAGAACTAGCCAGAGCATATGGGTGTAATGTAGTGTACCTCTTTCTGTCTGAGGTTGCTGTCCAGTTCCAGGAAATGCTCCTCGGAGCTGTACTGTCCGGATTGGTAAAAACATCTTGATAAGAACTCATCCATCTTCGCCTCACACTTGTCACTGTTACCATCTCAGTAACTTTAACTTAGTAATGAATTGAACCCATAACTGGATAAAGCTATACAACAAACACATAAAAGGTAAAAACCTTTTGTCAATTCTGCAAGTGAGGGTTCTGCTGATCATGTTTCTCAGTTCCTCATTACTCATCACAGACCGACCATAGCCAAAAACTGTAAAATTCTATTGAAAAAAATGATGATGCTCATCAGCACAAAGAGTTGAAAACAAACATTTCAGATCAAATGTGTATAAACTAATGTTGCAGAGAAGAACCTCTGGTAAGCGATTCTCGTAGTATAAAGCAAAGAGTGCAGGAAAGATCTTCTTCCTGGCTAGGTTGCCCGAAGCGCCAACCACAATAATGCTTAGAGTTGTCCCCGATTTCTTTGATTCCAAGAAAGGAGCATAGTCCTCTTCAGCTGGATCCTCCACATGTTCCGGGGCCACAAATTTTGCAGGAACACCTATGTCATGTGTCCACACATTGATCAATTCAGTAACCATGCTTAAGAAGATCTAATCATAGCAGCTAAAACCAGAGTAGATTCAAATGAAATTCCAGAGGAGAAGAACTGACCAGAGTGTAAAGAAACAGCCTTGGGAGGTTGCAGAGTAGAAGCTCTGATCTCAAAGTGGGTGGTTGAGCATTGTCTCTGGATAGAAACCCAGTCTGATCTTGTGGGAACAGGCTCATGAATCAACCAAGAGGGTACACAATAAGGAGGAGCATGTACACGTAAGGCCATGTTGATACAGATGATGATCTTCTTGGAAATGCAAAACCAACCAAGCAATCATGAAATTGCTCTGAACCCAGAAAATGTATTGTTTAAAACATGCAGATCAAGGATGCGTGTGTATGTATATGTATGTCCACAAGCTGTAACTCATGGTAAGCTGAAAAGTCGAATTAACAAATGAAACAAGGTGGTTCTGACTTTCGGATAGTTATAGAGCTAAGCACAGCTAACTTTTGGTTCTGGGAAATGTCTCTGCTTCATTGTACATAGGCACGATCTTACGTTATACACACACTCATCGGTCGACTATCAGTTTGTTGACCTTCAGATCATCGGATGGTCAACCTCAAAAGTAAAATCCTGTAGAGTTAGGAGATTTATAACAGCCACCTAGATTTAGATCCGTGATGTAGTGGGTGGTGGGTCCGCTTCAAAAGTTCTCACAGGCTAATGAATATGTATGTCGTCATTAAGTTACGTGAACGACTTCATCGGACCACGATCACCGGTCATGTAGCGTAACACCAAACAATGGGCTTAGAGCCCATTTGCAAAAGTAATGGGCTGGCCTCTGGGATCGAGTATGAGGAAATTTGTGTTTGAAGATTGGCAAGTGACAAAGACATTATAGGTTGAGCAATTACTAATTAGTAATTACGATTCACGATCGTGTATCATTCATCATTTGTTAATGTTTTTTTTTTGAAACAAGTTACGAGAAATTGTATTATTAGTGTCAATCAAACAATACAAGTAGGGCTAGAAGCGATGTGAGCTAGAATAAAATCGAGTCTTCCGTAGGAAACTTGGTGGTCTTGAACCCATCAGAGTAGTCTAATTTCCATCTTAGATAAAGATAAAAATTTCTACGTCCTACCTTGAACTGAGAATGTACAATACCAAAAGGAAACAACTATAAAATATCCAAACGAAACAAACTAAAATAGAAATGATACACCAAAACAGTAGGAAATCCTTAGGGTAGACACGTTCACCCAAGTAACGGCGTGTGGAACTGGTCTCGGATCATGAGGGGTAGGACACAACTCGTCTACCCCCCGAGCCCCGTATAGACTCATAGTTCCTAGCGGGGCTGTTTTGCAGTCTGCGCCTGATCAACATCGTCCTCAGCTTCATCTTCATCGAGGAGACGATATTGTGCAAGTGGGGGTCCCGGTGTCTTCAGGTCCCTTTTCAGTTGGGAAGCGCGACTATAAACCTGACCCGTCCTGTTCCTTTCCTTGGTCTTCAATATCTTCACCCGTTTGGGACTCATTCCCCCCGTGCTCTCGAGGTTCTTTTTTGTAAAGCCCGCCCCGGTTTAAAAGAATTAAAATGTTAAATTTATCGATTAAAGCGTCGTGGTTGGAAAACGGATCGAAAAATTGGAACGAGTGCGAAATAAAAAGAAAATAAAAAAAAAGGAAAAGAGAAGGACTTGGACTGGGCTGGAACCTGGGCCAGACTTGGGCCCAATCTGAAGACCGAGCCTAAGCCCACCCACGCGAGCCCAAACCCAACCCTATTCACCCTTCTTCTACATCGCGCCGCATGACAATCGAGACGCTTCATCTTCTTCTGATTCCTCTCTCCCTCTCGATCTCCTTCTCATCCTCTCTCGCACGACCTCGCCATCGCCACACCTCACCATCATCTTCTTCCCTTCTGAGAGCATTCGAGCCCCACCGTGCACGGAAACGAGGCACCGCCAGAGAAACCCTCTCTGGTTCGACGCCCAAGCTCGAATCAGCGACGACGACGGAGGAACGACGAGGGTTCGTGCCCCTCGCCCCTTTTCCTTCTTCCCCGAACTCGCCTCGCCTGAAAAAGCGTCCCCCGAGCTCGATTCGAACGGATTCAGCCGGAACCATCGCCGACGAACCCCCTGCTCGTCAGATCTAAGACGGGAGTGAGGGTGGGTTCGCGCTCGAGCCATCGCCACCACGGCCACGGCCTCGCCGTGAACATGACACCCTCCTCCGCCCTCGTTTCTCCCCTTTCGAGTGTACCTGACGTCGTCGACGGCGGCCGGAGAACCCTAGCCTCGCCGGAGTTGGATCCAGCTCGGACTCCAGCCTGAGCGGGTCTTGGGCCAGGACTCGAGCCTTGGGCCAGATCCAGGCTGGGCTTGGCCCAGGCCCAAGTCTCTGACAGGGTCTGACTCGGGTTCTGGACTCGGGTCTGGGTCGGGTCTAGAGCCAGGTCCGGGTCGGTTCTGGATCCGGTCGGGTATGGTTTCTAGACCGGGTCGGATCCGGGTCAGATTCGGGTCTGGTTCTCGGATCCGGGTCGGACAGTTGTAATAAATAAATTAATTTAATGTAAATGATTTAAAAATGATTGATTAAAGGACTAATTGGACAAATCCGAGGACTTTTGGACTACCGGGACTGATTGGACATTTTACCTGTTAAACCCAGACTTAGATTACGACCGAGAAGATCGGAGTTAGGCCAGGACGTCAGCAGCTAGGAGACGCAGTTGTTGTGATCGTCTTGAGGTAGGGAAAGTAGCGAATACCGCTTTAATTACGGAAAGTTACTAGCATGCATGTTTATGGAATAATAATAACCGGAAAGGTCCTAGTTGGCATATAGGATGTGATTCACTAGCATAGCCGCTTTCGATTACTAAATAACCGGACGAGTCTTAGTAACATGTAGGATGTGATTCACCAGTTTTACCTGCTTTCATCTCTTGGGAATTGTTGTGCTGGTAGATGGGCCATGCCGAGCCTTAGGATTGCGTGATGTGTGTTATAACCGCTATACTCGGTGTTGCATGATTGTGACTGTGTGTGGGCAAGTGTGCCGTGTTTGATATAACGTGAACCCTTGGTTGTGATATGACCGGGTGAGTGATAGACCGGCTGTGTGTTTTGTTGATATGGTCCGGTTGATATACCGAGACCAGCTATGGCTTTGTGCTCCGTGTTATACCCTTGTTGTGTGTTCCAAGAGAAGGCGTAACCGGAGTGATATTTACACCGAGGGATGGTTCCTGTGTAGTGTATCGAGGCCAAGGATGGCGTGATCAGTACCCCGATGACTCGTAGTCCGGGACGGTGTACGACCGAAGTGTGTGCCGGTCCAGTACGTATGTGAGTAAGGCCCGGGTCTGTGTGCTCGGAAGACATCGGACTGAGGGATTTCCGGTCGAGGATGTTACCCCCAGTCTCAGTGAGGGGAAGATATCGGGACTGATGTTGTGTGGTCCAGTACGATATAAGCGACTGTGTGCATTCGATAATGTGGAAACTATTGTACGATATCTGTGTGTGTCTCGCTGTGTGTTTTATACATGTTGGTTGGCTTTGTGAGTTTTTCTATGTGGTTTATGACTTTGTGAAAGTGACCGGTAACCGAGAACTGCCCGTAGGCTTGTTTATAGTTGTGCCTTACTAGTATGCCCTAATTGGACGGTTACTCGTGGTGTGAACTTTGGTTTACAACCTTTACTACTTTTCCTACTTAGCGAAAGCTCACCCCCTTACCTTGTTGTATTTAGGTGTTGAGCGGGATCAGTACTAGCAGGATTCTCGGAGCTTGGGAGCTGGCGAGGGTTTTGGCTAGAGTCTAGAGACGTACAATGTTTACTGTTGTTTGAACTCTTTTATTATTATTTTTCTTTTTCGAGTTGTTGACTCGTTTGAATTTTCGGAACTTTAAATTGCAATTGAGACCCTCTTTATTATCTAAATTAGTTCATTATTATTTGTTTTAAGTTCGCGTCTCGAATACGGTTAAAACCGGATTTGGGGCGTGACATTTTTGTTTCACAACCCGATCAAGAGTTTCCATCATCTGTTGGGGGCCCTCCAAAGAAGGGACAATGACTGTATGGGGCATTGAGGCTCCCACTAACTTAGTTGAGTTCCCCTCCCAATGCCTCCCGATTAGCCTCCTAACTTAGGTTAGCCAAGTCACAGGTCTTCGTGATCGCGCATGTCCCATCTGACGATCTTGGATGCGCCTCTTGAGAAAATAGAGGTGTTCCCTCGGAACCCTCCTTATCCAACTCACCATTTTTCGGTACTCCCTCCCCTCCAACACTCAATAAAGAAGGAAAGCCCGGAGGAGGAGGAAGTTGTCTTCCCTGTATCCCGCTTGCTCCCTCAGACTTAAGGGTGCGAGAAGTTAGGAGGTCTTCCGCCCCGGGGCACCGAGAGAGGCTTCGGTTCCCCTATTGTGTTTGGAGCAGTCAATTTGTATCCACTCCCATCTGGACCTGGAGCGATCAAATCTAATTTCATCTTATCCCACTCTTGGGATACATGATTGGCAGGCATGTGCGCGGTGAGTAAGGCGTCCATGGCGGACATAGAAAACTGAGGGCCTCTTGTATTGCAATCGCATCGTGGTGGGCTTCTGGTGTCCCAAAAACTATAATCGCATCCTTCCTCGGAGTGGTTTGTCAACATCCAAACTGACCCGAAACTAGAGTAAATCATCCCACGGTCGTGGGTGGGTATGGGAGCCTCAATCATCTCAGTGCCCAACAAGTTTGCAAAAAGGGACCGGATGGGATCGTTCCGGGCATCCCTTGGGACGTTGTATACCTTGACTCCGATCTCCATGAACAGGAAAGTGATGGCGTCCGGTTGCATGCACGGGATGAGGGGACCAGGAGAAAAGGGTACCCACTGATGGTCTGCAGACCCTTGTGTCGAAACCGGTTGATGGTTTTTTTTGACGGGAAAATGAACGACACGGCTTCCTTAGATAGTACGTCGACCTCCATACCGTTCACCTGCTAACGCTAGAACATGACGCCGCATATAATCATAGAGCATGTACAGTGGTAAGACTCATGATAGGAATTTATGTTAGGGATTCATATGCTGACTGTGCAGAATAGTGAGTCTGAGCCTCTTAGAGCATCTCCAATCGGTGGTGGAACGCTGGCGGAAGGGAAACGTCGACCGATAAAAGCGAAACGCCGGCGGATATTTGGCAGATAAGTGCTAGCGGATAGCAGCGTCGGTAAGCTTACCAACGGCTCTATCCACCCTAGATACGAAAAGTGATGAAAAAGTCTTTTCAGCCTCTCCCTTTCAAGCTCGTGACTGTAAAAAAAATTCGTATCAGCAGACTAATACGAAAATTTATTAGTTTTTTTATTCTTTCTCCTCCTCCTTTCAGCCAACAAAATGGTTCATGACTGAAGATGCTCTTAATTTATTTGTGTTGGTACCTCCCTCGATCGGATCGGAGGATCCCTATTCATGTTGGGACACACCATTGAGGGGTGTGATACCTTATTCATCGGTGGGAGGACAAGTGAGTAGGGTTGAGCTGCAAGTGCCAACTCATCCAACCGTTGACGTCGTACAAAACCGGTCGTGCCTTCCTCCGTCGTAAACTTGTCTTCATTCCTAAACATGTCAACCCAATGATCGAGGTAGAGATGCTTCGGTTCGTCCTTCTTTACTATGTCTTTGTAGAAGCGCTTCAGGGTTTGGCTAGCGACCTGTTCAAAAGGTTGAGGTACCTCCACACCCGAGACGCTCGTTTGTTCTAATGGTTCTTTATTTCGCTCCACTGGAACTCTAGAAAACACCCCCCCCCCCCCCCCCGGCGTTGTACCTACTGGAAATTGTGACCCAGAATAGGAAATACTATCTTGGGAGTTGCCCTTGATTGGGCCTTTGATTGTGCATAGCAAGACATTTATGAGGTACATGTCCGCCTCAAGGGTTTATTTTCTTCTAAGGTTTGGCACCCTTCGTTGGGAAGGGACGATAGAAGACGAATGAGACGACATCCGGGTGTATCTACTATCGTTGACGTGTTGTTAGGATCCACCGGCCTCGGTATGGCTGTAATAGTTCCGATCGAGATTTAAAGGTGGGGGGAGGGGGCGAAAAATGGGGGGTTGAATTGACCTGGGTTCAAATTCATTTAACAATATTTATAATAAAAAACTTTATACTTTACATCAAGAAAAATATTAAATGAAATTAAAGACGAGACGCTGAATGTACCAGGTATGAATGAATTTGGGTTGTCACTAGGTTGCATATACGGGCTGAAAGCGCTAGGGATTAAATTGGTCTGCATGAACGGGTTGTTGGGCACGTTGATGTTCAACATCCGTTAAAAGTCGCCTAGTTTATCTGGGTTGAACTTGAGATCATCCGGGTTGACTTTCTCCGACATGTATTCTTCGGCCTCCGGTGAAGACGCGCGTTGAGTCTCGTCGTCAGACATTTTTGATCGGATTTTTTGAGAGAGAAAGTTAGGAGAAAACTGATAAATGCTGGTGATTTGATGAATGAGATGTGGAGTATTTATAGATGGGTAAAATTATATTTTTTTAGGTTATATTTGGATTTATTTTAATTAAAAAAATAAAATTGTTGTTGAATGTTGGAGCAACTCCAGTGTTTTTTTTCCGAACAGGCCACATGTCAGTGAGTCATTGGCTGGCACGCAAACCGTAAGTTAAGAACCAACGACCCACTAACGTGAGTCGCGGGTCGCAACTCATGATCATGACCCACTAAATAATGGGTTGTGAGTTGTGGGTCAGGTCACGAGTTGACGTGCTGTACGTGGTCTTAGGTCCTTCTTCACACCCTCTAGAAGGTCCACCCTTCCTCTCTTCCGTTCTTTTAAGAGCTTCTCTACCTTTATTCTAAATATTCGAGGTTTCTATGACCACCATCCTCCTCACATCACATGTGTGTCTGATCATACTAGTACAAATCCAGTTGCCATTGTAACCAAGAATATATGTATCCCAACCAGTTTCTTGATATCATATTCAATTCAAAAGTTGAAGCTAATAGAAGAACGTTTCACGTTACTTAGGAGGCAAGGTTTTGTTTGGATTTGATGTTAAACTATAAAGAAAGGATCATGGTCTGGCTTAAAGAAAGATGAAGTTTTGTTGCTGTACCATGCCATCCTCAACTCTTGCAAGCTCCCTATAGCATTGTGGGCTATGGGTCGTTCAAGTACATGTAAGTTTTCTTGCCAGAGGAAGTATACGTGAGCATTGGAGAAAATCCAGCATAGCCCTTGTCTACTTTGGCCAAGCATATTTTCGCTGTTCGGTTGAAGAGCTCGTTTTCTTGCACGAAACGTTGCGCTACATAGTCCTCAACTGCCATCCACTGAAGGAACAAAACAATGTTATGACTCATGATTGATTTGAAGCATAATATATCCAACACTAGAAGATCACTTGTACAATGAAGATGATAATACCTGGGCTGCTTCAACCTCCGAAGGCTGTATCTGAATCTCAAAGGAGAGCGGTCGCAACATGCAAACGAAGAACAAATCTGATTTTCTGAAGAAGGATTGGTGGCTTTGCCTGCATGAAAGAGGTTTTATGTATCGTTCAATGGTTGTTAAGATGCATATACTTGCGGGAAAAAGTCATTTTCTAGTCCAGTTAGAAAGGTTATTTGTACATCCTAACTACGCTCCACCTTTTGTGACGGATCCTAACACAAATGTGACATTTTGTTACAAATTATAACATGGAGGTGGTATTTTGTTACAACAACTAGCATAAATGTGGTCTTTTGTTACAAATCCTAGGCCCCTTTTTCATATTTACTTTTCACATGATTGGTACTTTTTGTAAACGTGTACCACCTTTGTGTTACGATGTGTCACAAAAGGTGAAGCACGATCAGGATGTACAAATGACATTTCCGACTGAGCTAAAAATCGACGTTATCCCTATACTTGCTTACCTAAAGGCCAAAACTTCCACAAAGTCAGTGTCAATCTGTGGAAACAAGTGTATGGGAGTATCAGTAAGATCATGACACTGAATCTACCTTCACATTCATTTTTATCAGAGTTTGTACTACTTACTCCAGTCTCTTCTTTCACTTCTCTAACTGCAGCTACACAAATATCCTCTCCCTGTGGACACCCAACTTTGATTAACCATTGCTGAACACAAAACACAACTCTTCTAATGATTTATACGAACTAACCTCGTTCACAACTCCTGTAGGGAACTTCCACACACCTGTACCTCGAAACTTGCCGCCTTTCTCCCGAACTACCAGCACCTAAATCCACAAGTCCAGACAGTATCGTTGATCATTGAACACGCTAAGTTTTGCTCGGACAGTGTTCACCAAACAAGATGCTTGAACAATTAAGGTAGTGATGACAAAAGTGATACCTCTCTTTTGTTGTTCATCACAAAAGCGCCAATACCAACTCGATGTGAAGCATTAACGGGAAGCGTATCCATAGTTTCTGGGATCCAATACACAAGCATCAAGTAATCTGGTTCTGCATGATGGTACTTGAAACCCTCCTGAAACATTCAAAAGAAAGGATCCTCTATATCACTAAACATGGAACCACAACAAGGCTATTGTATAGAAGTACCAACAATTCAACACCTGACATTTTTTTTTATTATTTTTAAATCTAAAGTTCATTTTTAGGACATATAAATGTCTAGAAAAAACCCATTCAAACCCGTCCAAAATCGGTGGCTTTTTCGTTAAAAACTGAAAAAAATAACACATATATTCTAATGTCATGAAAAAAGTCATGAATGTAATACAAATTAAGTAAACTCCAAATATCTCTAGACAAAGTTTTTGAAATTAGCTAGTAACTCAAATTTCTAGAGAAACCCTATTCTCTCTGCGTTTAAAGCCACGACGGTGGCGTCGCTGGTTTTTGTTTGTTTTGGCTGAATGATCAGTGACTTTGCTCTTCCTCAAGGGGGGATTGTTCTATGTATATTCGGGTTTAGTCTCATGGAAAAGTTATGCCAAGATTACTGCATGAGTGTTCAGGTGGGGCAGTTGTGGAAGAATATTCACAAGGTAATTGGTCCTGCGGAAGGAAGCCAACAAGGGCGGTGGAGGAGAGGGAAAGAAGGCCTCGCAGCGGTTTGTCCACGGCAGACGGGCTCGGGGGAGGCGGTTCTTGGCGGCTATCTACTGACGGGGTTGCTAGGTCGTGCCTCCTCGCGCGACGAATCCTGCGTTGTTTTAAGGAAGGTATCCTCATGTTACCCTCCATTTTTATCGATTTTTAGTATCGATGATCTACGATCTGGCCGTCTGGACCGATCGATGTTGGAGTTGGTTAGATCAAGGAACACTGCTCTATGTAACCCCTACCCGTTGAACGATTGTTACGGGCATGTTGGTTTTTGTGTCCACCATGTGATTCGGTCTCTTGTGTTGGAAACCACAAGGCTGCCAGTACCGGAGTCAGGTGGTGGTGTGATACTACCGACCGGGAGAAGTGGTGGGGCATGTTGGCAGGCCGCTCTGGTAATGGAGAAGGAAGGGCCAGACGGATGCGAGCCGGGGAGGTGGGAGCGGCAGCCGGGGAAGGAACCTCTGAGGGTTTCACTGGGCCTGGGCCTCAAGGATGGGCCTAATTAAAGGAGGCAGGGCCTCATGGGAGACGCAAGACGGGCTTGGGCCAGGAGGTCGAGATAGGGGACCTGGAAGCGGCGGTGGGGAAATGAGGTAGTTAGGGCTTCGCAGGAGGAGCCGGTTGTGTTGGGCCGTAGGTTTGGGCCGGGGCATGTGGACAGGGAAGGCTGGGCCCAGGGAGTTGGGCTACAAGATGGAGCTGGGTCACGGGTCGGGGCAGGTCCATGGCAAGGAGCTCGGGTCTGGGACGGGTCGGGGCAAGGTTACCGGGTCGGGTCTCACCTTTTTGGCCGGTTGGAGAGGGAGACAGAGGAGGAGAAGTCGAAGGGCTCCACCTGGTCGGATGAAGCACTACTTATAACGGCTTGGGGCTCTAAGCACCTCCGCCTCACGGAATGAGGTCAAGGTGTTCCAGAGGGGGGATGGCCGGTTATACCACCCCTCTGGATGTAAGGTGGCAGCGGTACCACCAAGAACCAGCAAGCTACTACCCTACCAGCTCAGAGGTCAGCAATCCCGCGTTTTGGAGCCCTATAAGTATCAGTCAAGGGAGGACGACGCACGCTGACAACCTGGGGGAGTTTGCAGTCCACCAAGATCTCTATCTGGTAACGGGTCCGCTCGATCCTAGCTTTCGCCAGTCTAGTCTTGTTGTATCGGTGTCGCCAGACGCTACCGCAACATCTCCCTCTAGGCATCTTCAGAAAGTAGTCGGAATTAATGAGCATTTACTTTTCTGTCAGAGTATCCTCCATAGTGGGAACTCGAATGATGTTAGTTATTTAAGTTGCATTTTGTTTGGTGATTTAGTGTTTTTGGGCCTTGTAAACACTATTTTATTTATAATATATCAACTCGTTTATCTTCAAAAAAAAAAAGGTAAACTCCAAATAAATTACTTAGCATTAAGCTTCATTCATTACAACACGTGCATAACTTAGAAAAAAAAAAGTAGAACTAGAAAAGAAATGGATTTAACGAGAACATGAGTTTAAAACACACTAAAAAACGACCAAAAATCGTTTTTATCTCTAATTGATCGATGTTTTTGGTTTGGTGTTTTTTGCTCACCCCTACTTAGTTATAGTTGTTTACCTTCACAATTGCCTCCACAAGATTTACATTTTGAATAGGCAATTTGATCCAAACGCCCTTCTTTCCCTGAAAGAAACATATCACAAGTTATGAACCCCGAAACCTGAAGTCACATCGTGTTATGTGAATGCAACATCAAAGATATACCTAAGAGAGTATCCTGAGGAAGGAGAAGATATACCTGTTGTCTCCAATTTGACATGGAGGCCCTAAGTAAAGGAACAAACACATCGGACTCCATACGCTCTTTCAAGTGTGCACGAACTCCTCCGTACGAATCATCAACCCCGACAAGCAATTCAATTTCATGAACTTGAGCCTTAACCACAGGCATCACCACGTGCTCCATGGCCAAATATGATCCCGTTTGTTCTACGCACTGATTTTTGTCACACATAATTTTATCAACTCGAACGGTTTCAGACGGATGTGAACAATTTTGAGCAATATTGAATTTATATATATGGACCTTATTTAATACAAATAAAATACCATACTTGAGGTTCCAACAAAATTACACTACAACACTCAACAAGCACTATAGACCTCAAGTGCAATAAAATGCCGGGTAACTTAGCATTACTTAAAAAATTGTCATCGTGGGCTCCCAATAACTGGATCATCTGATTTTTGATGTTCAAGGATCCTTATTGGTTATTAATTTGCATTATAGCACTTTTTTTAATGACAAATTGCAATTTTATAAAAGGAAAACGACACATAATCCGGGAAAATTATTATCGTTTTTCACATCACCCCCCCCCCCCCCCCCCCCCCCCTCAACTATTTTTTGTGACATTTAACTCCTCTAACTTTTTCTTTTTTTCACTTTAGTCTAATGGTGTTAAATTTCCTCTTAGTCGGACAAAGTCGGACAAAGCTTCCAACTCAAAACTCTCACCTCCAATTATCTCCTCTAATCTTCTCTCATCTCAAACACTTTTTCTTGCTCTCACTCTCTTCTCTCTTGCCAGGAAATTGAAATTAAAATTAAACCTATTGACCCAACCAAACCCAATTCAAAATAAATAAAAAATATCAATATTGAAAACAGAATTAATGAAATAAAGGAAAAGAATAAAAAAGGATTAACAAATGTCACAAATAATAGTTTAATGTGAAAAACAATGATAGTTAGCCAGGGTTATGTGTCATTTTCCCTTTTATAAATCATTAAGAGCGATTACATCGATATGCCTCGAGAAACATGATCCTCGACTATGAAAGGTCAGTATGAGCGAACACTAGTTCACTGACCTTTGTAGTACTAGAACCATAATGGACGGTATTTTGACGCCCCATGGGCAAGTAAAGAACGCGGGGAGGGGGAACGGGGTACCAGAGATCCTGAGGGACCTCGACACTAGCAGTGGTGGTGGGAGGCAATGCATCGTCTAAGGACCCCTCCCGAGGCCAGTCCCTGATGCTCCACTGATGCCTCGTTCCTCCTAACGGGGCATCTCCCCCGCCTGTGAGTTCAAGTGCCAGCAATCGAATCAGTAGAGAGCTGATCTCCACCAGCCCCTCGCCGGATGTTCCCATGTACAAAAGTCGGGGCTCTCGTATAGGATCACCCAGGGAGGCCCATTGCGGGCACTTGGTCGGCATCCCAGGTGAGGGCTCGGGGATCTTGGTTAGGTACCGAGTCCATTATTACCCCGGTCCCCATCCCTCGAGATGACCGAGCCTTAGGTATCGGGTCCATTGTCACCAAAGTTGAGGCCTTGAGCTCCCACTCCCAACCCCATGTCTCACCATCTCCACCAACCACTCCAAAGGATTGCGGCGGCACCCCATCCGGACGTTTGATGCGTGGGTGTGGCCCTCGTTCCACATTGAAGCGGCAGCCATCCTTGAGGTCAAAGGTAGAAAACCACCATCCCCATCGGTAGCATCGGGGCCTGCCCCGCTGAAAGGTATCCAAACCCTCCTCCGCCTCTGTGTCCAGCCACGCCGGACGAATATGGAGGAGACTTCCACCGTTCTCCTTCTCACCCCATAGCGGTCGCAAACCAGACGCTGAAACCGGGTTTACATCAATGTGACCGAGGAGAACGCCGAGGTTTTCGTCACGTCCATAATTGTCCCCGCCTGCATGAAACTAGGGGGACTATCCTGCGGAAGCGTGCCTCCTTGTCATGTCCCAGTCAACCCAGCCACCAGAGCAAGGTCGTGGTGGGCTCGGAGAGACGGGTTAGGGTTCGACCGAAGCCGTGATACCTTGTGGCATGATTCGGAAGACATCCGAGCCCCCCCGCACCAGTGTAGCCCGACCTAGGGCACCACGCGAAGGCATGGATAGGTCAGGAGACTCAGCCGACATCGGCCTGGAACAGAGTTGGGGTCCTAAAGCGATCGGGCTAGACGCCGGCGAGACCACGAGAGGGATGACGAGGGGATGAGAAGACGGGGGGATGAGGATGGGGATCCAATCCCATCGATATATACCCCCCGCACCAGGCGTGGTCTGCGAGGGGTGCGACCCGATGGGACAGATGAAGACGGGGACGACCAATCCGATAACGGCTGCAAGCGATGCGAGGATGGTGGTGACAAATAAAAACTCCATACCGGCTAGGGCTAAGATTAGATCGTTGAGAGCTCTAGGATTCGGTGAAGGGTCCTCTTTTGGTCTTAGATAACCTCTTCTTTTTTTTCATTATAGCACTTAATTTGCATTCGATATTGTCTATATATTATTGCACTTTTACGTATGAACCAAGTTTACAATACAAACAAGAAATACATTTGGACCATTAGATTAAGTGGATCCAACATCCCATAGTTTTTGATAAAAATAAATTTAAAATTTTATATATTTATAATTTATGTTATCAATACATTTTTAACATTAAGATCATCCATGATACTAGTCTTTTATATATACTTTTTTTAAACGGTACTATAACCGTTTTTCATTAATAATGCCATGTATACATAAAAATAGGATCAAACTCTTACACTCGAGATTATAGTTTGGGAATTCTACCTAGAGTATGGGTGTCGACGTTCTAGACTAAGTAACAAACTCCTATTAGATAAATTAGGAGAGCATTTTTGGAACCAACTGATGTGAACAAATAAACAGAGACAAAGAGCTGAATACTCTATTAGGTGGTGGACTTGTGCTGCTAGGTCCGCCTGGGAACCCCTACCTGAGGAACACGAGCCCGACAAACGAGTATTTTCTTCAACCGCAAGACCGTTCCTCTTGCCCTTTGGTCGGCACTACCTCCAATCATGGTTCCCGACGAGACTGTTTGACAGACCTCGTCGATGAACATGATGGTGGAGTATGGCGACCCTCTTTCCCGTCCGGGTCAATGTTCAGGTGTTTGAGAACCCTTTTCTTCAGTCGATCCTTTAGTGCATGGGCCCGCTTGGACTTCTCCCTCGCCATATCTTTAGAGTTCTTAAACCTGAATGGCCCCTGGATTTTCCTCATTTAGGCGCTGAGACCTGGGGTTCCTGAAGAACCTCCTTATTCGCGATGCAGGGCAGTTGTCCTAGAGCTGGTAGGGGTAGCGCAATGAAGGTGGTGGTGGAGGTGGGGGCGGTGGTGGCAGGGATGTTTGGGGTACTGGGATAAGCGTTGGTGGTGGTAGCATGGGTGTTCAGGGTTGTGTTTGCGGCACCTGATGTGGTGAAAAAACATAAGGGTACAATGGAAGAGGTGTCGGGCTAGCAGCCCAGTCCACAATAGGCAAGACTGTGGTTCGGGTGACCATGAAAGACGGGTCGGTTTGCACCTTTCCTATACCAGATGCTTCCCGACCTCCCCATACCCCTGTACATGATCTGGAGCCAGGACTTTATCCAAGATTGTAGACCGAGGAGCCAACTACCTCTATTTGAAAGATCGGATGCCCATTGAAAAAGGGGAAGGGCCACTTTCGGTGATAAGAGGGAGAGTAACAGCATCCAGGATAATCATAACCTGCTCGTGTCTCGGTGTTGGCGGAGGCACCACCCAATCCGTTTGAAGGATCCCGTCCACCGAATCCTCACCAAAGCACGTACGGAGTCGGAGTACCTAATAACATGAAGATCTACCCCCTATATAGAGGTCATGCAAACATGGTAGAGGTGGCCCAGTCGCCCACATTAGGGACAGAAGGCTGGTAGCTTCTCATATTGCAGTTGGATAGTGATGGACTCCTAGAAACCATTGGACCTAGCGGCGAAGGATCTTGGTAATGTCAATCTCCACCCAAAAAGCCAAAGATAGTCTTCCCAACCCTGCGGCGGGGATGGCTTTTCGATGAAACTTTTCGTACGCAACATCAACGTCGACACAATGAGGGATCTCATATGAGAATTTATGGCCCTAGCAAAGATGTCAAACTCCTGCACTGAGATACAGAGGGATCATAAGAGTAGCGTCTCCAACGAAGTCCATGGCGATAGCGGCGTGAGGAGCAAGCCGACCAGTCGCACATCCACGACTTTCGACGGGAAGAAGAGCGAGAATATTCGATCGGTGAGAGGGTGAACCACTAGACCTAAGATATCCCAAGTGACATCCATCAGGTCACAAAGTCGATCAGGGCGAAACAATACTTGTTATCATCCACAGTTGAGACCACCCCTATAGGGACCTCAATGATGTCGTCTTCTTCCAAAAACCCAAACTCTAGTTTGGCCAGAGAGAATGTCGTCATCTGGGACTGAAGGATATAACCCCGATGTAGAACTAGAGGAGGCCGGTGAATATGTTGACGGCCGAGAGAAAGGTCTAGCCCCCAAAATCGAGCCATATGAACGAGAGGAGAGGAAGATAAGGGGTAAAGGAGCATCAGAGGAGATGACATAAAAGAAGGGGCATTCGACCCCGTTGAGATGGGGGCAGCAACAACACACCGCTTGTGGGAACAAACCTTAGAGGCTCCATCATCGCTTTCGAGAATAGAAATTAACGAGAGAAGAGTTATTTTTTAAGATAAAATTACCCAACAATATACTTTGGTTCAAATCTTAACGGGTTTCATTATTTTTTAATAAAAATATGTGTTATTGTAGTTTCCTTAGTATTTATCACCAAAATAAAATAGTTATTTGTTTAGATAAGAAATATATTAATAATGTATTATTATTTTTTGATTAAATTAGAAACTTATGTATGATAATGTAATATATTTGTTTTATATGTCATGATATTTCAGAATTTGAAATATGTTCTTTTAAATAACTCAATACAAAAATACCCTTATTATATCTTATATAAAATCTTAAAAATAGATTTTATATGAAAGGATTCAAATCATGTTTGTTTAAGACAAATATATTAGCTTAACTATTTTTACTAAATTACTTATATGTATTTTAAGTTTTTATTTTTATTTTAATGTAATTTATTATATATTAAATCCTCATATTATACCAAAATTTAAAATAAATAATAAAACTCAAATAAATAAATTATTGTTATTTTTTATTTTCAGTTGAACATTAAAGGTAAAAAAACTTTCGCCATTATCATGCTTATGTTTTTTTTGATCTGCGATGTATTATAAAGCTCTATTTCCCGAAAAGGAACGGGAGTAACCTGCAAAATACAGGCTAAAAAAAATAACTGGGGACACCCCTTACAAGCAGATACTATCTGCTTCCCCCAAACAGAACAAAACACAAAACAACTAAATGCCACCTACACAACATTTGGATCGAAGAGAGCTACGACAACACACCAACGGGAACCGAAACCATTCCGATTTCGACCCCACCCCTTCTCCTCTAACCGAGAGGAGCCTCGACACTCCAAGAGCCACTCCTTGCACCTTTATAACCACACTCTCCACAGAAGGGATCTCTTGTCTGAAAACCAATTGGTTTCGAGCTAGCCAAATCTCCCACAAAGTAATAGCACAAATAGGATTCCATACTTTTCTTGCAAAACGAGGCACCAAGGAAGACCAAGTGGAAAGAAGCGAGCGTACCTCCCCTGGCTCCACCCAACTTACTCCCCACCAAGACAAAATTCGGGACCAAATAAGCCATGAAAATTGACATTGTATCAACAAATGCCAACTCTCTTCAAAGAATAACCCGCAGAACGGCACCAACTCCTTTGGATAGGGATAGGAATCCCTCGCTCTTCAAGGAATATACTGGTCGGTATAGCATCATGACAACATAACCAAGCAAAAGCAGCTATTTTAGGAGGTGTACCTGGGGTCCAGAGAATTCTCGCCCAAGTCCGAGAGACTAGTTGTGAGTCCATCAGAGAGAACAATTTCCCCACCGAGAAGCCCTTCTCACAGGGTACCCACACACAACAATCCTCCCTACTCCGATCCATAGAAAAATCTCGAAGGAACTCGTCCAAAGAAATGGTAGGACTTCAAGATCAATAAAGAAATGACCCCGTCGGTTAAATAGCGTAACCCACTATCGACGATCTTAGAACTTAAACCAAGTTTCTAAGATTTTGAATTCAAAATTTGAAATTTTAGTGTCTTGCAATTTCGTTATGTCATGCACATGATATGATTTCTTTATCTTTAATTTTAAACTAGAAATAAAAAATTAAATAATTATTTTAATTGAAGATTTATTTTAAGTTTTTTTTTTTATAATACAAGAATCTAATATATAATAAAACATTAACAAATAGTAATAGCTATTAAACATACAAGTAATTTAGTATAAGTGGTTAAGTTAATATATTTTATCTTAAACAATATAGGTTCAAGTCACCTCATATACAATTCATTTTTAGGTTTTAAGTGGAATATAATAGGGATATTCATTTTTAGGTTTTAAGTGGAATATAATAGGGATATTTTTATTACAAAATATTGAATAGCATATATTTTAAATTTTAAATTATATTGGTATATAAAAAATTATACTGTATAGATTTTCAAATGTCTCTTTAATAATAAATAAGAATATAAAAATACATTATTAATATTTTTTTAAAATATATACACATATAAAATTAAATAGTTTCCTTAAATTTGAGTGTACCATGTAATGGTCGAACTTACAATTGATCACATCAAAGATACACTCTACTTGAAAGCAATATCCTTTTTCAAAATGAAAAGTGATTTTTTTTCTTTTCATTTTCATCAAAACATGACAAAATTTCAAAGGAACTAAACAAGAATATAACGTACGAATTGAGAATCAGAAAGTGAAAGAAGATAGTTTACCGGGAAACTAGATGTTGATCATCGGCCTCTGCACTTGTAGAAAGGGAGGATCAACTGATGCTTTGAATTGGTTTCTTCCTTGGGACTTCTACTATAAAAAGAAGAAAAAACATCTTGACTTGGGCTATACACCAACTGCTATTGATGTTTCTCTGGCTCTTCGTGGAAAGTTCACGGGTGACCTGGACTAAGTCTAAGGTCTTTTCGTTAGGTGACGCTCATATCAGTGAAAGGACGAGTTGGAGAGATATCAATTTTTTTTTTAAATGTCGAGGACGTCAAGATTCAAGATTTTGAGACGAAATAGATAGAAGACATACTTTCTCGTGATCCCTTTACAAACACAACTGTACCGTAGATATCAACAAGTTGGGGTTACAAAACCCTTTCGTTAAACCTAGTCGCCGCCAACCTCTGACCCTTCGTCGACGACGTCATGGTCATCGTCCAGAGGCGTCACCGGTGGTGACTGTGACCTCTTCCTCTCTTCTGTCCCTCCTTCACCTTCCCCTCCTTCCCTCTGCTTCCTCTGTGTTCTCTCTTTCGCCAGAGCTTCTCCTCGTGTCTGCTCGTGCCTTGCTGTCGGTGAGGGCTCGTCGGATCTCCTCGACCTCGTGCTCCTGTTGTTCGTGGTGGTTAGTTCTGGCCCGGCCTGAGGCCCCGTCGGAGACCCTAGCCGGAGTTAGAGATTGTTTCTTCTCCTACTCCAGATTTGGAGGGGTTTCGCTGCTCGCCGGAATTGATGGAGAGGTTGCCAGTTTTGAAGGTCAGGTCGATGTGCGCCGGATTCGAAGGACAACTCTCCTCTGTTCTCATATCTGGTTGTGCTCAAGGTTTCCTCGGGCTGGGTTCGGCCGGAGTTCGTCTCTGGTCTTTTCTCCGACAAGTCGCCTCCTGGCCGGTGTTTCTCAGTGAGGGTGGTGTCAGGCTCTTCTTTGCGGAGCTCCCTCGTCTCCATCGCGGCTGAACTCTGGGTATGGTTTCAGGTCTGGTGGTCGGTGGGTTTTGGGGATGGCGAATCAAAGGTGCGTCGGGGATGGCTTTGCTGGAGCACTACTTCGCCTTTGGCCTCATTTCTTTACCCTAGGGCTGGGATCAGTTTGTGGTGTCGAACGGGTTCGTAGGCCTTGGGGTGGCTTCCCAGAACCTTCTGGCTCGTTGGCACATGAGGTTTCGCGTTGGGTCTGTTCTTGCCAGAGCAGATCAGGTGCTGTGGTACAGGTGGTCCTCCCGGAGGTTTTGTCTGTGGCCCTATATATTTGGGGCGTGGTTGGTGGTCGTGGCTTTGTCTCCTGTCCGTGCTCCGTGCTGGTTTGGAAGCTATATGCTTCTGGGTGCGGCGAAGTCTTTGAGGCATGCTTTGACTTCCGTCCACGGAGAAGCTTCAGGAGTGCAAGTTTCAGATCCGATGTGGGACTCCTTTCTCAACCCTTGGTTGTAGATTGTAGCGGTTTTGTTCTCTTTTCTCTAGGAGTTCTCGTTCGTCGCTTTCCGGCTCCTTTCTCTGTTTATGGTGTTTATCCGGTGTCTCGTCTTAGGCCTTGTGTTGGAAGCGTTTCTTCTGTGGTAGATCGTTGGGGTCCTGTTTGAGATGAGCCTTTCGTTGGCTGTTGTGGCGTTGGCCCCATCTCGTCAGAGGGTTTTTTCGGTGTTGTGTCATTTCAGGAGAGGTATACTTGTTATTCCATTTTCCTATTTAAGTGATGTGGTTCCCCTCGCTTTCCTTGTAGCTTGTCTGCTTAGTTATTCGATCTCCTTTCATTTCGGTGGTCAGGATTCGCCAGTTTATAGGTGTTGGCCGCCGACGAGTAGTTAGTGCATGTTTGCCTATTGGTTGATTGCTTCAGAATTGTTATAAGGTTTTGTGAGTTTTGGTGGGTCCTGCCCATTAGTTTTGTCTCTGTTGTTTACAATGTTGGTTGTCAGCTTGTTAGGTCATTCTCCTATCTGTGTGATAGTTTGATGGTCCTAATGCGACAGGGAGCTCCTCATTCTTATGCTGGAGAATTGAGTGTAATAAGTTTTGTTTGCTCTTCTTGGTTGGAAAATCTTAGTGATAGAACTTTTTTGTTTGGTGATCTTAATGGTTGTAAAATCCGATTCCAAGATCTTTCTAATCTTTTTAGTGTGCTTCATGTTTGAAAATTCTGGTCTTTAGGACTTTGTAATCTGGTTGGCTCCCAGGTTATTGGGTAGTTGAGGTTCATAGCATATGATTGCTATTTCATTTCAATGGTGGTAATTGTCCCTTGTTGGGGTTTCTTGTGTTTGCATACCCCCTTCATTGTTTCATCCCCTGGTTGGGATAGTCATGAAGCTGAGCTGTCATGCCAACGCTCGAGTTTGTATCAAGTTGGTTGTTGGTTCCTTTTATGGTCTGTAGATGGACCTTTCATTGTACTCCTCTTTCACCTAGGGAGAGGTTTTAATTTAAATTTGATTTGCTGATAAAAAAAGACATACTTTCTCGCTTTGATCATTGCATGGTCAGAGAGGTCAAAATTTAACCGTTTTCTAAAGATATTTGATTACTCACATGACATTTAAGCTCTAAACAGTAAGGTCAGAGTGATGACTAAGTATATATATTTTACAAGATTAAATAATTTTAGTACTTTTTTGTTCAGTCTACGAACCTTAAGGTCTCATATGTTTTAAAATGATCAATTTAATTTTTTTTGTTATGCTTACGAATGTTTTTTTTTTCAAATGAGGTTAAAAAAAACTAATAGAAGAACGTAAAATGACTATCTTACCTTTTTTTCTTTTCAAAATAACAGACCTTATGAGTTAAAAGATTATGTTACCCTCTTCCTCATTATTTTAGAAAAATCATTTTATTTGGATCTTTTTACCACAATTACAAAACTTTATTGATATAGAAAAAAAGGTCGTAAAGACAATACAAGAATGAAAATTAAATAATAGGATGAGATACCGTTTCGGTTGTACCAAGAGAGATGTTAGGGGATGATTTCATATTCCAACTATTCTTAGCATTGTGAATCCATTGGATTTTTCCCGTGTCGACTTGACCGATATTGCTATGTCGTAACAGTCAATCAAGGAGTATGCCAGGGAAAGGAGAAGACTAAGAACCAGACGATATTTGATTCACAGAGGCCGGGGTGTGGCTCCTTATAGACACCCTGAGGTGCCCTAAGTGACTCATGGCGACCGCGAGGCAGCTCACCGTGCCACGCTCCTACACCATCAGGGCCATCTTTCTCAGTTGTCTCTGTGGATTCCATACTGCATTGGGAGAGGGTATCAGATCCATCTATCCCTAGAGAGGAGAAATACCAGTAGGGCTCCTTCGGCCATTGGGTAGGGGGCAGAATCATCTGCCATAGGAGAGGAAATATACCAGCATGGTTCCTCTCTCTGTACCCTAGTTGTATATGCAGGGATAAGCTCAGACCTATGATCCCAATACATCTGGGTGTCTTGAGGATGGTTTCCCTCATCAATCATATGATCCATGCAAGAGCGGCCGTCCACCACTACTCGGATTCGTAGCATCATGTCTGTCACTCGCAATGAGCGGCTGGGGCCTTGTCTGTCCGGTCCTGCATTGATCGGTTAAAAAAGATTTGTTCATCTTGATGGATCATCCTCCACGGGGAAGGTTCTCTTGATCGGGACCAGCGGTTCCCGAGGTCCGTCAAGGCACATGGTTTTTCGGCTACGCGTAGTGCAAGGGCAAGTACTAGAGAGTTTGCGGTAGGGGTGGGGCGGGATCGCGGTCAATGGATGTTCCTTAATAAAACCCTGAGTCCTCATGTCCATGGCATTTTCGTGGGAGATCCATTGGATAATGACGGCATCTTCTTCCTCCGCGGTGTCAGGAGCCGAGTTTCCAGCCTAGCGTGTTGATATCTAGGGTGAGAGTACGTCATTTGGTGTGCGAGCAGTCGACGATCAGTAGTGAAGGCAGTTGACTCTTCTCGTGGCATGATCCATGCGGTCCATCTGGTTGGCCGGGTCATGGAGGAGTGGCGGACAATAAGATAGGACGCAGCAGTAGTGATCAAGAATACAGGTGGAAGTGGTGACAATCGGGAAGAAGCGGAAATGGTTTGGGGGAAAATGGTGGTTTTTTAATATAAAACTAATGGCTACTAATTTTTGTCTGTAGTTTATTTTTTAGTTTTGGCTATACGTGTTCTCCAATCATTTATTTTAATTAAGTTATAATAATAGTTATTAATTCTTTCAAAAAATCATTAATATTTAAATAGTTCATAATAATAATCATTGACTCTTTAAAATTTCATTAAAAATTTATTTAACTCTTTTTAAATTTATATATTTAATTATTTTTAATTAATTCAATAATAGAGGAAAAATCGGCAAGAAATTCCTCTTATCCTAGTAACCATGAGAACTCATCCTATGATCCAACATTTATCAACATGTCACGTCATCACCCCAATTCCACCCTAATTCCACGCCACTTTTAGCATTTCTCACACAAGTAAAAGCATAATTGTAATAGCATGGTGTCATGTGGACAAATGTTCATATCTTATTTTACCAATTCACTAATTTAATTTTTTCTGCTTCGTTTGAACTCCGATTAGCTTTAAACTTGCACCAATATTTATCTTTTTTCAAGGGCTTTAAATCAAGATCAGTCATGAATATATTTTGAAGCACGAAAATAAAAATTTATATCAGGGTGATAAAAATAATGTTAAGTGTTGATAAATTTTCACTAATAAATGTTTTATATCGGGGTACCAACATAGTGTTATATGTTGATAAAAAAACAAGTAATGAGGTGATAAAAAATGTGTTCAATTTTGATAATAAGTGTGATAACCTAGAGTTTAGTGTTGATAAAAAAAACATGTGATGGGGGTGATAAAACACATGTAAATTAGAGATAAACATAATGTTTAGTGTTGATAAAACTAGTGCTTAGTGTTCATAAAAAAACATGTGATGAGGTGATAAAAATCATGTTCGGTTTCGGAAAATGAGGTGATAAAACTAGTGTTCAGTGTTGATAAAAACAAAGTTAAGTGTTGATAAAACCAGTGTAAACTGTTAATAAAAATTATCCAGATATAATTTCTTTTTAAATCAGCCCCGAGCTAATTTATTTTTTCTTTCTTTAAAACATATTCACCGCTGATCTTGATAGAGAGCCCTTGAAAAAACAAAGATATTGGCGCAAGTTTGAAGCCAATCAGAGTTCAAACGAAGCGAAAAAAATTAAATCATGTTTAGTTTTGAAAAATGAGGTGATAAACTTAGTGTCTAGTGTTGATAAAATCAGTATAAAGTGTTGATAAAAGTTACACAGATATAATTTTTTTTAAATCAGTCCCAAAACAATTTTTTTTCGTGCTTCAAAATATATTCATGACTGATCTTGATAGAAAACCCTTGAAAAAAATACACTGGCACAACTTTGAAGCCAATCAGAGTTCAAACGAAGCGGGAAAAATTAAATTAGTGAATTGATAAATAAAAATATGATAGTTTTACTAAAAAGCTTCTACCACTTATTAATAAGTGTTGTGTTTTTGCAGTCAACAACTCAATTGCATCTCATCCATCTATTTTTAAAATGGATGACTTGGATGAGTTCTGATGGTTACTACTTACTAGGTTAAGAGGTGGTTTCTACTTGATTTCTCATTTTCAATAATATATATTTCATTCTCTATTTTCCCCAATAATTGAACTATTTTATAATTTTACGAAAAATGGAAACCGAAAAACTTAAACACTTAAACGATGAACAACATCTCATTGAACGAAAAAAACTAAAATAAATCAGATTCAACAACACCGTATTCAACGTTTTTACCAATTACAGATTGAACAAACCTAAAAATTAAACAACTGCAACTCAACATTGAAGTCAAACTCAACAACAACACAACTCTCTAAAAATTGAGGAACGAACGGTCGAATCTTTCATGTGGTCTTCACGACGGCACATGAACAAATGATCGGATCTACAGCTACCGAGATCTGGAACGGAAGGAGACGCCACCTCGGTGTGGATATAAAATCATCTCGCCCAGCTAGATTTGAACTCATACTCGTGCTCCACTACTTCCCCAAACCACTCCACCAACTTCCCCCAAGTCTTCTTCAAGTATAGTGGATCTATAGACCGAATCGCCAAAGGGTCGTGCATCTGGAGAACGAGTTCCAACCAGATACGAACTCATCTTCTCTGGGATGAGATGCTCGACAGAGCAGCAAGGAGAGGTAGAGAGGTCGATGCCTCCTTCCGTTCCACATCTTCGAGGAAATTTCGGGCTTCACGGAGGAAGTACATCAGTAGCACAAACGACCATCTTGCCAGAGCATGGGGATGAAGCTGTGACCTTCATGTAGAAAAATATGCGGAATAGAATAAAGAGACAAGAGAGAATAGGAGACAAGAAAGGAGAGAAACCGATCAAGAAACATTAAGCCCCCTAAATCTAGAGCCGCGACTTTTCTCTCTGCCCAAACCCTACTGGTTCATCTTCTACTTCGCGCCGCCTCCGCCGGCGGCCACTGTGGCTCCGACCACGAGGGCTACCAGTGGAGCTCTTCCCCACCACTGTTGTACCCAACTCTCTGTCGTCCGTCCGCCCCGAGCCTCTACCGGAGCACAATCGATCCTGTACCGCCGCCACCCCTCTCCGGCCATCTCTAACCTTCGTTCAAGCTGCTGCCCCTCCTCCTGGCAGGGAAAATCTGCCGGCCCAACACTCCATCCGGTCATATCTGCCGGAAAAACTCCGCCCCGACACACACCCAGCCCCTGCCGACCACCACCAGCGTTGGCCTCTTCGTTGACCATGGCGAACGACCCATGCTCTTCTACCTCGTCGGTCGGATCTACCGACCAGACTCTCAAGCCGGCCAGGTCTTCCAGCAAAGCTCTCCCCCGTTGCGCCCCCTACTGACGGTGGCCGACCTTTTCACGACGACAAAGACCAGAGTGCCTCCGTTCGATGCTTTTCGCCATGCTTTTCCGGCAAGGCAGTCAGATCTGTTCCCATTTTTCATCAGAGATCCGCAGTCCGAGCCGTTCAGTTATGCTCCTGCATATTATGCTCTTCCGACCAGTCCCGTGCATCCGCCTCAAGAGGATCAGATCTGTGCTCGTCGGCGCCGCCTACCTCTCCCCCTCGCTTTGATCCTAGCCCCCGACATCAGAGTCCGGTCGAGAGTAGCTCATGGTCATCGTTTGTTGTTTATTTTATTTTTAGTTTTGTATGTTCTCGTTTGTAGCCCCTACAAGAATCTTGGATCTTCAATAGATGTGGTTGTTGCCTTTGTTGGCGTGTTCGGTCGACTCTTTCTATCAGCGGATCTCTCCGGAGAGTCGATAAGAAAGACCGACCTGGTATTTGTTTTTCTAGGCGTTGTGTCGTCTTTGTCGAGAGCTATTCATCTCGTTGGTCGTCCTTCGGATATCCAAAAACGACTGGTGGATGCAATGCTTGTTTTATTCGGTCTAATTTGTAAGTTTTATTAAATTATTAATGAATCTTTTCGTTCAAAAAAAGAGAGAGGAGAGAAACCAAAATATTATTTCTCTTAATCTGATTTGAATTAGGAGATTCAACTAGATATATATAGAGATAAAACTAGGGTTACGATAATAAATGAGGAGGGAGAGGAGATTTCTTCAAATTTGATTTTAATGACTCAGAGAAGGTTGATAGTCATATAACAATCAGCCATATTGGAATGGTTGCCTCATTAAAAAAACTTCCCGGGAGAACCCATTGAGAAAACACACGGTAAAAAAAGAGTTCAATGGTCACATTGCAACATTCCCCCCAAGTTTGGCTGGGGAAGATCAACTAAACCAAGCTTTCCTTCAATGAAGTTACACACCTTAGAATTTTCTGCCTCGGTAAAGATGTCTGCGAGTTGATCAAAAGTCTTAATGTAAGCAGGGTAGATGATTCCAAGTTGAACCTTCTCATGAATATGATGGCATTCCACTTCAATATGTTTGGGGCACTCATAAAACACAGAGTTTGAGGCGATGTGAATAGGAGCCTGGTTGTCACAATGCATTATGATAGGTAATGGTGTTTTGATTCCAAGATGCAAGAGTAATGCCTTAAGCCAAATGAGCTCGTCTGTAGTATTAGTCATAGACCAGTATTCAGCTTCCGTACTCGACCTTGACACCGCCTTTTGCTTCTTCCTTCTCCAAGTGACCAAGTTCCCACCAGCAAACGTGCAATAGCCTCCAGTTGATTTCTTATCCGTCTTATCTCTAGCCCAATCAGAATCACGATAGCCAACAATCTTAGTGTGGCCATTCTTGTACATCCAAATGCCTTTTCCTGGAGTTCCTTTCAAGTATTTGAGGATCCTTTCTTGTAAGAACCACCCCCGGTCAACACCGGTCGAACCGGCGAAAATTGGGAAGAGTTGACTTTTCGCCGAAAAAGTCAACCGACGACTCCGATGGTCATTTCGGACCTTAAGAGAACCCTAAAGCGATCAAGTTAGGTTCGGGAAAGCTTAGGGAAACTTTGGGACGAAATCGGGAAAAATTGACTTTTCGTCGAAAATGTCAACCGTCGACTCCGGGACTCATCCGAGAAACAAAAATCTTAGCCGTCATTACGGTTAGCTTAGTTGGGTCATTTCCTTTCAAATAAGTGTTTTTACGAAAAAGTCAATTTCAAGTCAAACGGGGTCGAAATAGGGTTTTATCGAATTAATTAAATTGGGCTGGGATATTTGGGAGTAGAGATGGACCCACATAGAAACTTGACATTAAATAGTTGGAGGAGAGAAAAGAAGAGTGAAAAAAACATCATTGACCTTACTTTTTCCCAAAATGGTGAGATAAGGAGAAAGAGGCTTTTAGACATTTTCTCTTTAGGTTAAAGGCCACATGTGACACCAAAATTCAGCATTCTTCTTCACTTGGCTGAATTTTAGAGAGAGAAAAGAGAGTGGGCCCCCATTGTTGAAGAAGAAGAAGAAGAAGAAGAAGAAGAAGAAGAAGAAGAAGAAGAAGAAGAAGAAGAAGAAGAAGAAGAAGAAGAAGAAGAAGAAGAAGAAGAAGAAGAAGAAGAAGAAGAAGAAGAAGAAGAAGATCATTTCCCTTTAATTACACCATTAAAACTCCTCAATTTTTCCATACTCCTCTTCATCTCTTCAAAACCTACGGTAAGAACCCATTTCTTTTCACTTTTGAAGAACTTAAGATTGTGGGTCTTGTTGGATTTAGATGAAATTGGATTGGGTCTTGTTGGAAATGATCAAACCTTGGTAGAATCAAGTAGTAATGGAAGAAAATGGGTGAAAGTAGAAGAATTTGGTGAAACCCTAACTTTTGGAATTGGGGGAAATGTGAAATTGGAGCAAATTGGTGATGTTTTTGGTTAGAACTTGATGGATTGAGGACCTAGAACTCGTTTAGGACGTTTTGGGAGGAAGTTGGGAATTTTCCGACGACCGGAGGCTCGCCGGAGGACCGGCCACGGTGGTGAGTGGTCCATACCTCGGGATCCGTGTTGAGACCGGCCCTTGGTGGGTCTGGTCCGGCAGACCCACGGCCAAGTGGGTCCGTTCCTACACACCCACGGCCAAGTGGGGCCCACTTGGCCGTGTGCTGTTGTACGTATCGCCCGATTAATTTACTATTTCTTTCAAATCATCGTCCCGTAACCGTTTTATTTAATTAGACGTCTTATCGGGGGTTAATTTGGGTGTTTTCCGTTTTAATCGACGTTGGAGTTGTATTAAGTATTGTGTTACTTGTTATCCTAGATCGTGGAGAAGGAGGTCGTTGACGGTTTGTGCTTGGTGGAGTTGGATCGCGGTTGAAGTAGGGAAAAGTAGCGAATACCGGTTTAAATGAGGAAAGTTACTAGAATTGCATATAGGATATGAGTAACCGGAATAATCGTAGAATTGCGTGTAGGATGTGAATAACTAGCGTAGTCGTTTAAAATATGGAATCACTTGCGGGCCATGTCGTGCCCGTAAGTTTGGGACTTGCCGTGCTGTAGAACTGCATGTGGGCCATGTCGTGCCCGTAGGATTGTGTGATGATTGTGCTTTACCTGTGTGTTTGTATTGGCTGAACTATTGCCTTGTGACATGTTTGAGGTGTTATATGTGTGTGTTCCGGTACGATATGTTGAGCATTGCCTTTTGACGAGTGCTTGATTGGAATGATCGTTTGTTATCATGCTTGAGGCCTTGATTGTGCTAGTTACTGAGTAATTTAGGATTTGATGGATATAATTGATTGAGTATTGAATTAATGTGGGGACATTGATTAAGTGACTTATGAATTGATGCGATTGGTAGTACGGGAGTAAGTATTGGCGGTAAGTGCGGTATTATTGGTTGAACGATATTTTGAAGATCGGTCATGACTGTGTATTACCTCTTATTGAGTGTTGTTATGGTAATGTTTGACTCGTTGTATGTTCAAGGTGCGCCTGCCTTCCGACTAGGTGTCGGTAAAATGTGCTATTGTTCCGTGATTGGGTGCGCCTGCCTTCCGACTAGGTGTCGGTAAAATGTGCTATTGTTCGGTGATTAGGTGCGCCCGCCTTCCGACTAGGTGTCGGTAAAATGTGCTATTGCCCGTGATAAGGTGCGTCTGCCTTCCGACTAGGTGTCGGTAAAATGTGTTATGGTTTCGTGATAAGGTGTGCCTGCCTTCCGACTATGTGTCGGTAAAATGTGTTATGGTTCCGTGATGAGGTGCGCCTGCCTTCCGACTAGGTGTCGGTAAAATGTGCTATAGTTATGTGCTCCTTATAGTGCGGTGTGATCCGACGTATTATGGGAGATTTACTGTGTGTGTATTGATAATGATTTACTGCGTTGTTGCTATTGTTTTATTGTGTGTATTTACTCGGTGATTCTTTTGAGATATGGTTTGAGTGTGAATATTGAGCAATCGATAATTGTTGAGCAGGGTTAATTTCACACGTTAAGTGTGGTGATTGGGTACGGGTGTGATCAAACGATGTTATGGTTATGTGAGGTTTGTTGCGGTTGTGATTACGTGTTTTCCTGTTTGATTTCGTTAGTTGTTGATGCTTTACTAGTATGCCATATTTGGACGGGTATCCATGGGGTGAGCGGAATGCTCATCCTCTTTACTAGTTTTTCCTATTGAGCGAAACACTCATCCCCTTCGTTACTGTTTCTACAGGTTGTGATCAGGATTTGGTTTAAAGGACGTCTCGGAGCTTGGGAGCTTAGCGAGAGTCCTAGGTCTAGAGACTTATTCCCTTTTGTACCAAACTTCTTTTTATTTTGGATTTCGAGCATTACCTTTTGTTATCAGAATTACTAGCTTTAAACTATTTTTGGAGTTTTATTTGTTTAAAATTGCATTCTTTAGTATAAATATCGGTTCACGTCTCGAGTCCGGTCAAAACCGGATTTGGGGCGTGACATTTCCACCATATTCCAGTGGTATATAGTTGGAGCTTGCATATACTGTCACGCCCCAAATCCGGTTTTGGCCGGACTCGAGACGTGACTTGAGTTGAGAATAAAATAATAACATAAAGCGCAACCTTTCAACAATAGTAAGCCTCAAAGTTTAATTCCAATCAAATAACTCGATAAAATGGTTTCCGAAACTGTAATAAGAGTCAAGCTCTGAATAAGCAAATAAAATATGAGGTTCAATACAATGACCAAGACGTCTCTAAACAAGCCCAGACTAGCCGGAAGCTCCCGAGCTTCGAGCCCACTACTTATCAATCACGCCTGTAAAAACAACAGATAAAACAAATAGGGGTGAGCTTACGCTCAGTAGGGAAAATCATAAACAAGGTAGCCTCATTTTAGTAATAAAAGGGTTTTAGCACGGTCGCACAATATGCAGTTAATACCATTAACCAATAACATACTATGAAAAGACTGAAGAGGAAATAATACTCAATTCTTAAGAGTAACGGTATTATGAGAAATCAAAAGGAAAGTACTGCAAGTATTTGATAACCATTAAAATGAGAGTAAGTGAATATCACGCTAACAACTTCAATCCCAATACTCCGGAACGCTAGGTTCTTGTGTCATGTCGGATCCTGTCGGATCCCATACTCCGATCCACAATAGTCCTTGTGTTATGTCGGATTGTCCCTCGGTCCAAAGGAGGCACATGCATCGGGGATACCAGAAACCATCCCTGAGGGACGCTCATCGTCGGGATTCTCGGAAATGTCCCCAAAGGACCATAGATCATCGGGAACCGAGGTAATGCTCCCGTAGGACGCACACACTCGGGTGAATCTCAAGTAACCATTCTATCATCCTACACCGGACTCCTCAACGGTGTAGGTACCATACCGTATCAACAATAATAATTATCCCGCAGGATCATCCTATCAATGCCCTGCAGGGTCCATAACCAATATCCTGCAGAATCACTAACCAATGCCTCGCAGGGTCCATAACCCATATCCCGCAGAATCACTAACCAATACCCCGCAAGGTCCATAACTCATATCCCGCAGAATCACTAACCAATGCCCCGCAGGGTCCATAACCAATCATATAAATACACACGTTCATCAATACACACCACACGGGATTCATACCCATAATTACACTTACCATTACTTACCACTTACTCTCCACCGGTCAATCGATCACCTGATCGTACCTCCTCGGCACAACCAGTCATACTTGATCAACCATTCAAACATTTAAGCATTCAATCAATCAACCAATGATTCAGGCATTCAAGTTCAACATTCAAACATTCAAGTATGCATTCGATCATTCAAACACTCAGACATGTTTTCGATCTAGTTTCATTAGACTCTTGATTTTCCTAATGACTAGCAAACAAGCATGTGAAGCTAGCACACAACTAATCTGAGGGCTCTTCACGGCCTCTCTACGAGTAAATCAATTTCCCAAGTATTGAAAGCGAGCTACACTAGTGATTCTCATCCTAGGCATGCTTGCTAGACACATCCGGTTATTAGTAATTGAAAGACATTTATTCTAGTTATTCGCATTCTATATGCAATTATAGGACCGTTCTGGTTTTATTAACCTAATAGGCATACTAGTAATGAAATACCCGAGTAGTTAGGAATTTCCCTACCTTGTGGTCTTCCTCTAATAATACTTTGCTGTAAAGTCGATTAGCCTCTCATCCGTTCTTCACACGGGTTCTGGAGTAGTCTTCGTCTTTTCGGGCGAAGTCCAATCTCTTGGGCGAAGTCCAATCTGAGGAGATCTCCGGCGTGCGATGATAAGGATACGGTTGGGTTCGAGGAAAGTGGTGAGAGAAGAAGGGAGGAGGAGGAAGCTTCTGGGTTCTGACCTTGTGAGGTCGACGGTGGGTGTGGATGGAGAAGAAGAAAGAGTGGAGCGTGAACTCGAGCTCCGACACTGATTCGCGACAGAGACGGCGGCGAGCGAGCGGATCTGGGAAGTGTAGAGACGCGAGAGAGGTGGGAGGGTTCGTCTCGGGTTTCGTGCTCCAAAATGGGGAAGATGCATCACGCACTATGGTTAGGGAACTGAGACGGGCCTGGGCCGGCTTTGGGTTGGTCTGACAGATCGATCGGGCCTGGCCGGCTGGCCCAGTCTGTTCTCTCCTTCTTCTTTTTTATTTTTCTTTTCCCAAACACACTTGTTTCAAAAACCTACCCCAACGTTCCAAATGCAACTTAATACTCTTTTTGAAACGAGGTGGTTCTTACATATACTAGTCGACCTGGTTCACAGCAAAACACAAATCAGGACGAGTAAGAGTAAACACTTTGGTATTGTCTGATGTTGTTATAGGTAGGGCTGGGCAAAAAAAACCTAAACCGACAAAACCGACCACACCGACCATTACCGGCACCGGAAAAACCGGTACCGGCGACTCCCGGTACGACTTCCGGTGAAGGATTCTGAAAACCGATGGTCATGTGGTCGGGTTCCGGTTCCGACAAGTGCCAACCACCGGTTGACCGGTAAAACCGGAACTGGCGTCATCGTCCACGAATTAATCCAATTACGACGTCGTTGTCTGCATTTCCTTTGTAGTAGACTGCTAGATCAGTGTTTAATTCAAAGGTAGAAGACAAGCTAAATGGACTAGGGCCCTAAATCAAAATGAGTTGATATATAGGTGTTGGGCTTGTAAGCCCATGTGTAATTAGTGAACCACATAGCCCATTAACACTACTAACCCTATATGGAAGTACCAATCAATTCTATTCTACCCTCATAAACCACATCCCACGCCTCCTTCATGTTCCTGCCTCTTTCAAGCTCCAAACATTCTCTGTTTTCAGTTTTCATATTTGTTCAACTCTCTTAAATGTTTCAGTCTTAGCAACAGAGACCTCCATATCCAAGTTTCTATCTCTTCTAACATTCATATCATACTCTTCTTATTTCCGTATATTATTTTTATTACGTTTTAATAATGATTAAACAAATAAGTGAACCCAAAATGAACTGAAAAAGAGGTTACAGTGGGTTCAAATATAGGCAAAACTGAAAACGTGGTCGGTCCGGTTTAAACCGGTAACCGACCGCCGTTCAAGTGGTCGGAATGAATCCCATATTCTCGGTGCCGGGGTGGTGCCGGTGTGAACTTTCATCAAACCGATGACTTCCGGTTTGGTGGTGGAGGGGGGTTTATGGTCGGTTTAACCGACCATGCCCACCCCTAGTTATAGGGTTCCCCCTCAGGTTCCCCTCACGAGAGTCTTTGTACTTTTCTTTAATGGGAGTTTTTGATGGTTTGGCTTCAAGTTTTCATGTTTTATTGAGAAGATCAAGTATGTACTTTCTTTGAGATAGAAATAGCCTTTCCTCGGATCGACATACTTCTATACCAAGAAAGTACTTTAATTCACCTAAATTTTTAATGTGAAAGGAAGCTTTCAGAGAAGACTTGGTGTTTTGAATATCTTCTTTGTTATTGGCCAAAATAATGATATCATCAACACAAATCAAGACAACAACAGTACCTAATTCCCCCTAAATTATAAAAAGTGAATGACCAGCCTGTGACCTACTAAATCCATTTCTAAGGAGTGTTTTGATGAGTTTGTGATACTAGGCTTGTGGTGATTGTTTCGGGCCATTGATATCCTTTTTAAGCTTTAAGACCCTTGCCTTCTGCAATCTCAATACCAGGAGGTGGTCTCATATAGACTTCTTCTTCAAGTTCCCTTTGAAGGAATGCATTTTTTTACGTCCATCTTCCATAAATCCCAAGAAAGGTTTGTGGTAAGAGAGAAAAACCATATAGTATGGAGTTTTACAAGAGGTGCAAAAGTGTCTTTGTAGTCTTCAGCCACCAAACGAGCTTTGTGCCTTTCTATTTCACCATTGTTTTTTTTGTTGTATAAGCTCATAAAATTTTATTAAAAAAATGAAAGATCCAAGCAGAATCGATGCATAACGCAACCATAACAAAAGAATTCTCATCCAGAGTTGCGGGAACAAACCCCGAAAAAAGAGCAAACCATAAACAAAAAACAAAATATTAGCCATTTGGTGTTATATTTGATTGTGAATGCCCACTCAGAACCAACAAAAAATTTTCTTTGGGAAGATCCACCATATCCCATGTGTTATTTCTTATTATGGCTTCATGTTCTTCGTTCACTGTCTCTGTCCACACCCCACTTTCTTGTGCTTCTTCATAAGTTTGCGGTATCACGACCTAGTCAATCTTGCTAAGAAAAACTTGATGATCATAGAAAAGTTAACCAAAGAACAATAAGCTTGAATATGATGTACGACAGTAGAGGCAAGATTGTTGTAGTAGAACTGAGAAGGTTTTTTTCTTGAGGAAGAGGAAGGTTTTCATGAATAGTTGGACCACTGTTCAGGGCCCGTCATTTTCATCAGACTCCTTTTGACTATCTTCTTCATTATTTGATTGAGTTTCTGAATCGTTTGACAAGCCATCATCTTTTTGAACTTCGGAATCGTTAGAGGAGTCATTTAGACTTTTGTTTTGGTTTTGGGAATCATTAGGATCGTGTGTTGGCACAACCTCTTAATTTGATTCATCTTGATCAGTCTCCTATTTTGTTTCATCATTTCCATGCTCTCCGGATTGTGGTGTACGAGATGGTTGGACATTATCAGGTTTCTTTGGTATGTTGAGGTTCTCAAGTATATGCCTCAAGCTGGTTGCACGATCCGAACTGGCAGAACATAAGTCTTTAAAAAATTTCCAATCCTTTCCTTCATAGAAGCCTGTTTCTTCATCAAAATTGACATCCTCTGAGACAAAGGCCCTTTTTGTTTCTGGATGGTAACACTTGTAGACTTTTTGTGTTGTGGAGTATCCAATGAATATACATCTAATGTTTTTTGGCTGAAGCTTGTTCCTTTGATCATCTGGAACACGGACATAGCAAACACAACCAAACACTTTTAGAAAATCAACAGTTGGTTTAAGTTTGTAAAGTACCTCAAACAGAAGGTTGATGAGATAACATGCAGTCATAACTGCATCACCCTAATAATGTTTTGGAACATGGTTATTGAACATCATGGTGCAACCTCCATAAGATGGCGATTCTTACACTCAGCCATACCATTTTGTTGAGGAGTATAAGGACACGCGGTTTGATGCACAATCCCATACTTAGTTGTAGTGGCGGAGCTAGGTAGGGCTCGGGGGGGGGGGGGGCACGTGCCCCCCCTCAATTTTTTTTTTTGAAGTTTTGTTACGAGACAAAGGTCCTTTTTGTTTCTGGATGGTAACACTTGTAGACTTTTTGTGTTGTGGAGTATCCAATGAATATACATCTAATGTTTTTTGGCTGAAGCTTGTTCCTTTGATCATCTGGAACACGGACATAGCAAACACAACCAAACACTTTTAGAAAATAAACAGTTGGTTTAAGTTTGTAAAGTACCTCAAACAGAAGGTTGATGAGATAACATGCAGTCATAACTGCATCACCCTAATAATGTTTTGGAACATGGTTATTGAACATCATGGTGCAACCTCCATAAGATGGCGATTCTTACACTCAGCCATACCATTTTGTTGAGGAGTATAAGGACACGCGGTTTGATGCACAATCCCATACTTAGTTGTAGTGGCGGAGCTAGGTAGGGCTCGGGGGGGGGGGGGGGGGGGGGGGAGTGCCCCCCCTCAATTTTTTTGTTGTTGAAGTTTTGTTACTAATTTTTGATTTTTTTGAAAAATACCCCTTAAATTCTTATAATTTTGTAGTTGTATCCCTCCTCAAACTTTTTTGACGTTGTGTATTACTATTGAAATTTTTTGGTGCCCCCCCCCCCCCCCCCAAAAAAAAAAACCTAGCTCCGCCACTGTTAGTTGTAAAGGCTTTGAACTCATTACTGGTGTATTCACTGTCACCGTTAGTTCGTAAGGTCTTGATTTTAGCACTATACTGGGTAGACACGTAATTGTAAAAGTTTGAGAAATACTCAAAGACACGACTTTTTGAAGGTAAAAGTGTTAGACATGTGTATTTGGACTTTTCATCAATAAAAGTTACAAAATATTTGTAACGATCTCTTGTAGAACAAGGAGCAGTCCACACATTTGAATGAACAATATCAAAGCATTTCTCATAACTAGTTGATGAGTTTACGAATACTGTTTTACAATGCTTTCCTAAGATATACGATTCACACTTACGATCCTCAAAAGATGCATTAGGAAGTAAAAGTTTGAGAGCTTTTTCGTGAGAGTGCCCCAGTCTAGCATGCCACACAACATTATTAGCAAAACCAGAAACAAAGGGGAAATAAAGGTTGGGTCTTTAGGGATTTGACCTTGTTGTGGAGCAGAGTAAGATTTAAGTTTTGAACATTAAATGTTGTTGCTTTCTGGTGTGATTTGAACTAGTGGTTTCATTATATGGTACAACAACTGATACATGTCTAACCCTCAAACTATTTGAATTGACATGTATGATAAATATAGGTATTTAAGGGGCTTTGAGATGGAGACGATTGGCGTGAAGAATACATCTCGGCGTTGTTCAGATGTCAACTATGGGGCTAGACTCTTTTTTTGATCAGCAAGACAAATTTAGATTAAAACCTCCAACGAGGGAGTAGAGGACTACATGGCCGATCTTTCACTACAGATCAAGACACAAAAAAGAACACCACACAATGAAACCACAGGGGAATGAACTGAAAAACCCAAACCTAGAAGGTTGCAGCCTTCATCTTCGGGCGGTACCACAAATAAAAGTATGACGCAGCCTACATAAAAATAAATACTGATGAACAAGTTCAAAAAACTAGATTTTACTAGCATGAAGCCCTGAAAAATCGAACACAGTTGAAATACTCCCAAAACAAAGTAGGGTCTGAAATCCGGATATAGCTACCATGAAGCTCTGAATTTGAAAATCGGGTCTTGAGTACCCAAATGTGACCACCATGAAGCCCTGAGGGAGTAAAATCCAACTGCCGAACCTCACCGGAGGAAATCCAAACCATATCCTTGATTTGCTGAACCGTCTCCCATCTCTATAGAACTGCCCATCGAAGGACAATAACTATAATTGTCACGCCCCAAATCCGGTTTTGACCAGACTCGAGACGTGAAAAGAACTCGTAAAAGAAAAGCGATAAATAATAAACATCAACCTTTAAATACATAAGTAAACCTCCTCAAATCATCAGTAAATAGTTTAAAATCTCCTGTGAGTCACAGCTCAGTCACAAGGTAATATATAAAATGTTTGGTACGAAGGACCAACATAAATCTATGACAATCCCCAAAATAAGCTGAAGCTCCCAAGCCTCGAACTCTCTAGACATCGGGTACTTCAGTAAAACAGTAAGAGAAACAAAGGGGATGAGCTTGCGCTCAGTAGGAAAAATCTTTATGACTCCACCTTTAGATCACTACTTAAACTGCTTAAACAGGTAACGTAAATAACATATTAATACGATTAACAATGAAATACTAATGAATAAAATAGATCACAATAATATCGTACTCTTAAAGGTAACAGTAGCTTAAAAGAGTTCATAAAAAGTACTATAACGAATCAGTACGAGTAAAATGGGAGTAATTGATATCACGCCAACCACTTGCTTTCTCAAGCCTCCGATCCATGGATAGATTCTGGGATCACATCGGTTCCCATAATCCCGATCCACCAGAGTACCCATGTCATATCATATTTTCCCTCGGTCCAGAGGAGACACATACATCGGGGCACCGGAAACCATCCCATAGGGACGCTCATCGTCGGGATTCTCGGAAATGCCTCCAAAGGACCATAAGTCATAGGGAACCAAGGTAGTGCTCCCGTAGGACGCACACCCTTGGGTGAAACCTCAGTAACCATCTCTCATGAAGTAACCCAATCACTATCCCGTAGGACCTGCCAAGCCCTTAGGCTCCAATAATCAATCAATATCCCGTAGGATCTGTCGAGGTCTCAGGCTCCAATAATCAATCAATATCCCGTAGGATCTGCCGAGCTCTTAGGCTCCAATAATCAATCAATATCCAGTAGGATCTGCCGAGCTCTTAGGCTCCAATAATCAATCAATATCCCGTAGGATCTGCCGAGCTCTTAGGCTCCAATAATCAATTCTCGTAATATCCAATAACCAATGCCCTCAGAGTCCAATACTCAACCAACATCTCACTGTATCTGTCAAACTCCACCACTACAACGGCACCGGATTACCCCCCCCCCCCCCCCCCCCCCCCGGTGTAGTACCGAACCAAACAAACAAGCATTCAAGAGTAAGAATAATGAAAATGCATTATAATCCAACCAACCATGAACACTCCTCAAGGCACACTTTCATCACAGCAAAGACATCCAATAACACTCCACACTTACCGTTTACTTATTTGTCACGAACCAGCGGTACATCGATCACCTGATTGTACCCCTTTGGCACAACTAGTTATACTCGATCATCCGTTCAATCAGCAATTATATCAACACAATCACTCAACCAATCAAGTAAGCATTCAACCAATCAACAATCATGTGAACGATCAATTAAGCATTCAATCATACAAGCTAACTAGTTTCATTAGACTCTTAGTTTATCCTAATAACTAGCAACCAAGCATGTGAACCTAGCACACAACTAATCCGAGAGCTCTTCACAGCCTCTCTACCAGTAAATCAATTCCCAAGTGTTGAAAGCGAGTTACACTAGTCATCTTCATCCTAAGCATGCATACTAGACTCATCCGATTATTAGTAATTGAAATACGATTATTCTAGTTATTCGCATCCTATATGCAATTCTAGGACCTTTCCAATTTTATTAACCTAATAGGCATACTAAGCATTTAAATAAGAAATTAAGACTTTCCCTACCTTGCGGTCTTCCTCTAACGAATCTCTGTTGTAATGCTTGCTTCACCACTCCTCCATTCTTCACACGGGTACCGGAAGGGTCTTCGATCCTCGAGCTCGAAACCAAGGTCTTTAGGAGACTGAGGTGGAGAAGATGATGATGAAATGGAGAAGGAAGAGGTAGGAAATGGCACCAAGTTGCTCCTTTTTCCTTTGCTTCTTCTTCAAGACTCCATGGAAGCTCCTCTCTCTCCTTTTCCTCTCAATTTTCGGCTACACACACAAAATGAAATGTTTTTGGTCTTCCAATTTCATATAAGACCTAGAGTTGGTTAATGACTAAAAGCCCTTTAGATATTTTCCCTTATAGAGGCTTTTAGGAGGGTATAGTGGTCCAAGACCACTCCCTTTTCTCTCTTCTAACCAAATAGGGACAAGTGTCCAAGTAGGTCCCCTAGCTTTCCAAAAAATTTCCAGCACAATAATTAATATTGTTTTAGTCTACATAAAGTCCAATTTTGACCAAATTTGACTTCCTTCAATATTATACTCAAACGAAAGGAAACGGCCCAATTAAGCCAAACGTGATGACGACTAAGCATTTTGGGCCCCGGAAAAGCTCCGAATGACCTTCTGAGTCATCAGTTGACTTTTCTCGTAGAAAGTCAAACTTGTCCTAAAAGTCATCGGTTCGACCGGGATCGACCAGGAGCGGTTCTTACAATAATGCCAGTGGCCAACACCACTAACGGCTGAGACAGATCCGAATTACCATACCAACCCTAGCACTTGGCTTTTGAGGGGCGAACAACACCCATGAAACTCGTCGGCGGTCAACGCCTTTAACCGACGAGCTCGACCCACCACCGGGTCGAGATGAAGCGAAACCAATTACTAAAGTAGCATGCACGAATAGGATATGCTTATCTTACCAAGGGGATATGACGTAGACAACTTCAGAATTGACCATCTAGGCATGTACCCGTGCCGACCCTCAACACGAAACCGGTCAACACCGAGAATCGCCTGAAGGGGACCCGGTATTTCTACCAAACACCAGGCTTTCCTTTCTGTCAGACATCGGCTACCATCGGAGAGATCCAAAAACACAAACCACAGCCAAGAACTCCGGAACCAAGAGCCACCCAAAGCCTAACCTTAGAACCGAGTGCTTTTCCTAACAACGAACCGAGCTGACACCACACGACCTCACGCGCCCCTACTTTCGCCGGAGAGTCCCTTCAGTGAGAACCTCGTCTCAAACCACTCCGACATGGTGCAGGTGAAGGGCTTCAGTGAAATTGCGCGACAGCAGACTCTGACGACTTCGAACTCACGAGGGTCCGCTTAACGCTTCAGCCAGCACCGAGAACGCATGAAGAGAACCAGAATTTCTTCAAACCGGAGCCGAGAGAGGTGAGCAGCGGTTCTGCCCCTGGGAAGCCCGAGTAGGCCGGGATAACCTTCCGCGCCACCGGGGAGGGTGAAGGCCAAAGGGCGGCGTCTCCTTTGATTCCAATTGAGATCCTGTTCAAACCGGTGCCTGAACCTTCAAGAGCCACCAGAAAACAGCATAGGCCCAAAAAGACCAGGCCCAAAAACCTGAACCAAATGGCTGTGGTGGAGGCCCGACCCGGCCCAAAAACCAACTGCGTACCTGACCCGACCCAGAATCCGGTACCGACCCGCCCCGACCTTGGGGGAACCCTACCCGGTCCTCGACCCGGGCCACTGAACCGACCTGAGTAAAAAGGCAGCCACTCGCCAGACACAACGCCGGGCACCGGAGTTGACCACCACGCCGGAGCCACATCAAACCGGAGCAGCAACCAGAGAGAGGAGCAAGCCGGGCTCCGGCCACCAAGCTCCACGAGCTTCCGGCGAGATGAAGCCCAACCATGCCAAACACAGATCCACGCACGCAGACCGTGACCGAACTTCAGATCTGCCGGAGAAGACAACCAAAAGCTCCGATCTGCTGGATTAAACACATGAAGAAGTGAACTCCCCTGCGAGCGCCGTCGAGCCGAGGCCGGAACGTCATGCGAGACAAGTCTGACGTCGTCCAGCAAGCATCGTTGAAGAAAACGATGAAGAAGAAGGACTTGACTAAGGATAAGCTTGGATCTGCGGGAGAGGAGCAAGGAACGAAGGGATTTCGCCGGAAACAGCCACAACCATGGTGGTTGTGGCTGTCATCGGCGAGGGAGAAGGGGCGACGGGAGAGTAAGTTTAGGGTTTGGCATAGATTTCAAGTCAGAGAAAAAATCAGTTAGGAGTTTATTTGAACACAGTAAAATCACATACTTTTCATCTCTGTCTTCTCTTGTGCAAGACAACATTTTCATCATTTGGTCAAGTTTTTTTTTGTTCACTCTCCTTATAGAATAGCTTAATTGTTTCACCATTATAAACCTTGAGGTATTTCCTTCCATCTCTTCTATATTTCTCCCACACATTGTCAACATACTGCCATAACTTGAGCGTTTCACCATTAAGTTATTAGTTGTTAAGCTGTAATTGTTTCTGCACCCAACTAACTCCCAAAGACAAGAAAGCCAGTTTGGGAAGAAAAGCTATAATTCTTTTGGGAACGTCTCATAGAATTCCAATTACAACCACTGCGAAATACTACTTCTCTCTTCTCTCTACCCCCTTCTTCTTCTAACCCTAGCCGAGCCTCTCTCTTCCTCCGTCGGTAGCTTTCTGGTCCTCACGACCATGGAGGTCGCCGGCGGGGGTCACACTCCTTCCTCTTCTCTTTCCCTTTGAGCCCCTCTTCCCTTTCGTCTCGGAACCTTTCTCCTTGGCCGGCAGTCGTTGCTTCCCAGATCTGAAGTGGGACGAATTTCTAAGCCTTCTTTGGCTTAGATCTTCGCGGATCTATGGTCGGTTCTTCTGGTTTGCTTGGTGGGTTGAGTTTCGGTCGCCCCTTTCCTCTCCGGAGTTTCTTCGTCGAAGCCCGTCTTCTGCGCTTTGCCCCGGACCTCAGATCTGGCCGTGGGACTAGTTTCCCCCTTCTCTGTCGGGGATCATTGCAGATCTAGGCTCGCTGGCGAATTTGGAGTGGCCGACTCTCCTCGTGGACTCTTCGTCCCCCCGACCGCTCCTTGGTGTCAGCTTCCTCTATGATGGCGTTTGCTCTTCAATCTAACCGTGGGAAGCGCTTCCAGGTCCATGCCGACTAGGATCGTTGTGGATCGGTGGGTTCTCGCCGTGGAGGAGGATGTTGCTGTGGTCGTGGTTTGGTCGGGCCGGTGTTGGTCGTTTTTAGCCACAGAACTCTGGATCTGATGAGCGATTCTTCAGCTGCCTTGGCCTCTTTCTTCTCTTGGTGTTGGCCGAAGCGGGACTCCTTCTCAGCGATATGCCTAGCATTTCGTATGATGGGTTTGAGGTAGTGTTCTCTGCCCTTGTCCTTTTGATTCATCCTCTCCCCCCTCTTCTCCTCTCTGCTTTAGCGTGTGGTTTTCAGTTCAACCCGACCATGGTTGGTTCGGGCTCGTCGTGAGTGGTGTTGGCCACCGGCGAGTGTCAAAGGCGGTGTGCCTGTTTGAAGCCACTCGGTATTGTAGTTTAGTCTAGAGGTGTTGATGGGTTCCCATCGGTTCATTCCCCGTCGGTGCGGTGCTGGCCGCCGACATTGGTTAGGGCTGCATCTGTGGTCCTAATGGGATGGGAGAGGCTCTGTATTTCTTAAGGTTTTGGGTTGATTTTACCTGGGTCAGCGAGATCAGCGAGATCCGAGTTCTGTTTTTTCTGGCTTTAGACCTTGTGTTGTTTGTTTTTCGGGTTGTGTTGTCAGTTTGTTGTTTATTTCCTTTGGTTTACTTCCTGCGTGAAGTTTTTGGTGTTGTGGTTTGCTTCCTGTATGAAGCCTTTGTTTGGTTTACTTCGTGTGAGAAGTTTGTGTTTGTTGTGGGTTTCAGTTGTTGTAGGTTGTACCCTGTTTCAAACTCTGTTCTTCTTTTCGAAGAACGGTTTCAATTTAAAACAGTTTGGTGATACATGCATTCGTAGATGAGGTATGGTTATCATTTAAGGAACTTGCTTGCCTTTTATAATGTTTAAGTGGTTATATATATAATGAATAATGAGTAAGATTTGATTTATTTTTTTTTGAGAAGAACAGATACTATTATTATTGGAAAAAGAAATAGGATAATGAACACATAATTGTGTCCACCGTACAATAAAGAAACCAACTACCGAATATAAAGCAATAACAGAAATCTAAAAGTTGCTCGATGTATAGGGGCGGTTGAAGGGGGAATCTGCGGTAGCATCCACGCAATCCATGAATACCGATACAGCATACTTCTACCAAATGGCACTGGGCGAGCAAGCCGAGTAAAAGGGGAATACTGGTGGACCGCCATCTCCCCCGGTGAGTCAGCGTGCGTCGTCCTCCCTTGACTGATAGTGTTAGGGCTCCTGAACGCGGGATTGCTGACACCGGACTGGTAGGGGAGACAGATATCGACTGTCGATGGTACCCTCGCCATCTAGTCGCCAAGAAGGGGTCATAGTCGACCACCCCCTTCCTGGGCCACCTCGGACTCATTCTTGGAGGCGGGGGTGCTTGTGGCCCCCGCCGCTGCTACCTATGATCCCCCATCGGACGTCGTCGATCCCTCCGACTCTTCTGGCTCCTCCTCTCTTTCCAGACGTTTCTTTCCAGACAGCGTCGGCCCCGCCTCCTTAGCCAGCCACTCCGAGGGAATGTCCTCCGTCCCTGTCTCATATGACGGCTCCCACCCAAATCGTGGCGTTTTCCGAGTACGTGGCGTGTCTGGGCCCCGATAACTTCCCTTTCCCCTACCTCCAATATAGTTCCAGTTCGTCCCTGACACCGCCTTCCCGTGTTTCGCCTTCTCCAGGGCAGATCTCGGATCTCTAGGGGCTCGCAGAGAATGGCCCTTGACTCCCCCCGCTACCGGACATGACGGAAACAGATGTCTCGCGCAGCTACACCCATAGCAGTGATCCGGTAAGTGTTCGTACGAGACTTGAAGAAGAGTACGTACTTGCGATTCCGATAACCGGAACCATATCTGACTCTGCAGGGGAATGCGTATATCAGCTCGGATCTGAATCCTCATAAAGTCACCCCAACAGTACCCCGAGTTGTCCACATCAACCGCCAGACATACCCCCAAACCGTTCCCCAAGCAGAATCCCACCTCCTTATTCCAAGCCCCCACAGGGAGGTTAGAGAATCGACCCCACACCGAGAAATGATGAAAGCTAAGATCTCCCACCTGCATATGAGCCCCAAGGTCCGTGAAAAGCACTAGAGATTCCCAGAACGCCCACGGCTCTCCAGCTAGTACCCTCGCCCTTTCCGTAATAGTACGGAAAAAGAAAGCCACCAGACCTCCTTCTAGCGGACGTGCCTCCACTTTCATGCCCCACAGATTCTCCATTCTGTCCACCAAGGACTTCCAGAAAAAACGCTTTGAAGTCAGCACCTTCGCAGCTAGTGCGAACTGAAACTGGCCCCCACGTTGGCAATCGCCCCCGTTGGAATCACTACTTCCTTGATGCACATCGTCGAGAGTCGAGACCCAAGGTTCCCCACACCCTCCTCCTCGTTCTGCAGCCCCGCCCGATACGGGTCCACCTCATTGCGTAACCCGGGTTGCCCGACCCGAGTGTCCCGGTCAGCCCGACCCACCCGGTTAGACGGCCCGATCCCCACCCGATCAGCACCCGCCCCATACCTGCCAGCCCAGGCAGCAATGTCACCCAGCCCATCTCCTGGCCCACGGCCCTGCCTCCTCGACCAACCCGCGCAGCCCATTCCTCTCGGCCCGGCCTCCATCGCGTCTCCTTGCGCGCATCTTGCATGAATCCAGAGACACGACCCGACCCATCCTCTAGGCCCAGATCCAGCCCACTAGGGCTCCCCCGCGCCACAGCTTTTCCTTTGCTTCTTCGCCAAGCCACCGCCGCCGGCGACTCCTCCAATGTGGCCTCCATGTCCGAGGACACCACCACCGGCTCCATGCCAGCCGCCACTTGCTCCGGTCCCGTCAAGCCCCGTGCCCCGGCTGTGTCGGCCCGTACCGGGCCCGATCCCGACCCCCTCGCCACTCGTGGTCGCGGCCCTCTAGCCGGCGTCCGGCGAACCCTACCCGCCGTCGTATGCTGCCATCCCCCACCCATCATCGGGTTCTCGCTGCCCCTCAGGGCCGAGAACCGCATGGGAGAGGATGATCCGTCACGCGGCGTCAAGGGCTCCGGCTCTGTACCGGACCCCGCCTTCCCCGCCGCTCCTCGATAATGCATATACACTTACTATTGCCTTATTTGTTTATTTATGACAAAGCAACTCTACTTTTTCCTGCAAAAGTGTTGTGAACCACATCTTACAGATTTGGTAGCGATTACTCAAGTTTGTGCTTGGATTTCATATGCCAAGCATTCATTTACTTACAAAATCACCCCATTGCAGTATTATATCAACAGTCATGAAAATATCATTGCCTCTTTATCCTTTCCTTGTACTACTTGTAATGAGTTCTCATACTGTGAATAGGTAATTGCAGGAGTCATGAATTGTCTTAACCTACGGATTCCTCCCTGTTTCACTATGACAATAATAACAAAGAGCTTTGCAACCAGAACAGCCAGTAGTTATGTTTGTCAGTCTCCCAGAGTATAGAATTCTCAGCCAGCCAACTTTCTGTGAACTTTGTTTTAAAACAAGCCACTTACATCAGGTCGGGGCTTCCACAACTAAAATGTCAACTTTATTAGTTAGGTGTGACCGTAGCCTTTATAAATAGCTCTTTGTTTTTATATTTTCTCGATGTGGGTTTAGACTTTAACACTCCCCTCACGTGTAGGGGTTGACATCTGCATATGGACCGGAGACCACAAAGTGGAGATTATTCCATGAATTGCAAGCGAATGATATGGTGATCCAAGAGTAACTTCGGAAATCTAAATTGAAGTCTAAGTGGTTGATATGTTACAGGATCCAAATAGTTTGTGTAACACTTTGATCACTCGGCCTTTGTTTTGATTTTACATGAACCATCAACTTCGGAAGATAAGCATGTGATTGTTCTTAAACTGTAGGCTCCAGCTGACAGCATCATCCATGATAAAGAAGCTGTGACTCAGAAGCTGAGAGATGCAGCAATTCAAAACCAATGCTGTGGACAATTCTCATTAGTAGAGAGAAAGAATCTTCTATCTCCGAACAAGACAATTGACCTCTATGCAATCACCACCAATATTATTAGCTTCAACAATAGCTTTTCCACTCAAGACATCACCAAGAACATGGTGAAGAGGCGGCACAGAGGCGTTCCTCAACAAGGTAAAATGCAGTTGAGTTGCATAGTCGTCTGCCTCATCTTGATCCAAACTTTTTTTGCTAATGAATCAGGAAGGTATGTTGAGTTGGTGAGTTTTTGTATGCCACTAACTCATCTGGGTAAATCAGAAATATTATGTAAATATTACACAGTGCCTTCTCTTGTCTAAATGGTTACATCTGATAAAAATTCGAAGAAAAAAAAACAGAGACATAAAGAGAGGAGTCAATCAAATTATTAAGGATTATCAATCGTGTTGGTTTGGTGATTGCAACGTCTTGTTTTTTCTCGTTTATGCTTCAATCAGAGAGCAACATTGTGTGTTTTTGATCCAATTGGGGACTAAGCTCTCTCAAATGTCACTTAATCAGTTGACAAACTTGCTCACCAAGCAAGTATTGGAACCTCTCTGGCACTTGACCTCTTCTACCTTGTCTTGGCTTCAAAACCAAACATTTGATAAGGACTCCACCATTTTGTACCTTCCCATTCCGCTCTCCTTCCGCGGACCACGCTACGTACCTGACCACTCTACAATCAATCAACCCAAACCTCCATCTCAACACTCACTCATTAACAACCTTGGTTTAATCAAATATTCCCTCATAGTTTGAGTTATTTCGATTGGACACGACAGTCAAACAGGTTCGGGGTCTAGGTTTAAGTTGTCGTGACACGTGTGATAATCATAGACTTGGGTTCCTGAGTTTGATCAGATTTATTATTTTTGTTGAAGAGAAAATAGTGGTTAGGAAATGTATAATAACCCTATACACCATGGCTGTAAATTCTTTGTTTCTTGTTGAGGCCTTCTTCTGTTTACCATTTATCTTTTTGTTCTTTCCTAATTTGTTTTGAATCATCACTGTGCATCATCACTGTGCATCATCACAAAACCAAACCTTCTTAAGTGTTTCTCAGCAATTTCTCCTTGACATTACCTGGCTAATGACGTAATATTCACATTTCTAAATAATTAACTGAGGTTTATCCAATAATTAATTACCATTATGATTGTTGTTATCAAGTCTAATTTGCATTACTTTAAACAAGGTTTGTGCATGTTTTCATGCACGGATGCTTCTCACACAAACGGCTATAAACAGAAGCTGACCATACATATGTGTCTGAACACTAAGCTTTTGCTTTCTATTTTAACTTTTGTAAATACCCTTTTCTGCTTGGAATTTACCACTTTGACTTCATTTTTATCCAAACTCTAAATCTGATTAATTTGCATTAATAAAAATCTCTGGAAAAACAGCTAGCAACTTGTAGTGCTCTGTTTTCTCCTTAATTAGTCTCTTGGGCTCAAATCTTAAGGCCAACTCTGCAAAATCATTTTAAACTCACATAATCTTGAGATACGTATGAACTGATTTAGAGACATTATAAAAAATAAATTAATGTAAGACTCAACTTCAACTGATAATTTAGATATCATTTCAAAACATTTACATCCTAGCTAGCTAGCTGTTGACCTATTGCCATTTCTGTCACTATATTTGTACAATAACTAAATACCAAAAATATATATTATTAAAAAAATGGATGCATATAGTCGTTGAGTAATTACTGAAAATTAAATTGAAAACTTCACCAACTTTAAGGGTTTCTTCTTGTAATCTTGCAATTATCAAATTCTTCCCGAGAAAATGATAGGGAACAGTGTCGTAGTCTTCTTGTAAATAATGCCAAACACACTACTATTAGAAATCACCAATATAATCCAATTTAATATATCAATCATATTTAAATAATGCATAATTAATAATTAAAACTAATAGTATATATGTTTTGTGTGTTAGGAGGATTAGGGGGCTTCCTTTCTGAGCCTGAATCCAACCCCATGAGACAATCATATGGGATCCAATTGACCAACCTGCTCTTTGAAGGATCCTTGTTTTTCTGTGTTTGGCACCAGAGAAAATACAATATTTAATTTAATTTAATTATATACATAATTAAATATATGTGTTTGTGAATGTGATGATATGACTTTATTGGTTCATGCACATCCACCTCTGATGGATGCTTTGTTAAATTAATTTTGTTTTTCCTATTAGATCAGATGTGCCTGTCTCTAATTTCTGTTTTGGATATGAACTGAAAAAGACAGACTTTGTCCTGATTATTTGACATCAACACATTTTTAGAATATACAATATAGCTCCAAGGGTTTTCAAATGAATAGTAAATTGTAAATGTTGACACATCAACAACTTTTTTTTTGAAACGTAGATTGCATTTTATTATTTGAACTGTCCCAAAATACAACCAAGTGCATCCGAGATAGTGAACCCGGATCATCACTGGACAGATATAAAACGTCTCTCCCGAACTAGCCAGTGGGTTGCTCTGTTCGTTATCCTAAGAGTATACTCGAGTTTAACATCCTCGAGAGATAGTATTGTGGATCGACATTCTTCAATGAGTCGGCCCACTGGGGAAAAGAGGTGGTGGTCCCCTGAATCAAGTGCACCACATATTGTACATCACTCAGAATCATCACCTTCGAACGAGCCTGTGTACGGATCCACTGAAGGGCGTTCAGGACAACCTTTGTTTCTATGAACTCGGCTCCTAGATAACCCTGAATTGTACCACTTTGAGCTTCCACCACACAACGTCGGTCAGATCTACAGAGCCAACTCCATCTCAATTAATTTGTATCAACAAAAGTAGCCTCGTCCATATTTACCGTTACCCAGGTCGATGGGGGTGGATGCCACCTCGTTCTTCTCTGTTGTGAGGTAACAATAGGTCGGACAACCCCCAAGTGAGCCTCAGCCCAATTGTGCTGATGGATAAGAATTGTAGCAATGGTATCTTCTATCGCCGGTTGCGTTTGTTCCCATACGAGCCCATTTCAAGCTTTCCAAATTTCCTAAATAGCCATTGCGATCATGCTCTTTGTTGGCATATCCTGAAGTTCCATGACAAGTGTCAGCCACGTGTCTAGGGTATAATGTGGGAGGATAGAGACTCGTAAGTTTGCCTTCGCCCAAACCCCCTGAGCGAAGCTACAATGTAGGAGGAGGAGGGAGGATGTTTCATAGTCATTTTGACAAACCGTGCAGGTCGTCGGGATTGGTACATATTTCGCTTGGAGATTTTTCGCTACCTGAAGAGTTCCTGAGAGAGTCCACCATAAGAAAACCTTGATTTGGGGTTTTATGTCCAGATGCCATAGACCCGTCCAAACTGTGGCCCCGTCTGTATGATGCCATCACCCGTTCACCCAGAATAGTGCTCGATATCCCTCCTTGCAGGTATAAATACCTTTCAGGTTGTGGGTCCAATATCATTTGTCACTGTGGTTATGTTTCGGGACCGATACTTGTAGAATCTCACTCACAATCCCCGGGGAGAAATTCTAGTGTAATTTTAGCACATCCCAACTGCCCCCCTGAGCTGTAGTAAGGTCGGAGACCACCATATCTGAAGTCACTACCGTGTGCAATGGTATAATAAGAGTATTTCCCATTAACCACGGGATTCCCTCCACCATGGTACTTCTACCATCTACAATAGTCCGTCGTAATTCTTGATAGAGCAGGGTCTGAGAATCCCTTAGTCCCGTCCAAATGTGGCTCGGGTTTCGGCCCTCATCTACAGTAAGAAAGTCTCCCTTTGTATAATATCGGGCTTTAAAAATCCGAGCAACCAGACAATTCGGCTCGGTGAGGAATTTCCTTACCATTTTGGCCAGCATGGCAACAATCATATCTCGCATATCTTGGAAAGCCATGCCCCCTCCTCTTCTGTCCTGCATAGTTTCGCCCAATCCTGCTAGATAATCAGTTTTGTAGCTTTGGGGGTTCCCGCCCACCAATATCGGGCCAACGCGGTGTGTATCTGATTAATGGAGCCCTTCGGGATGAGGAAGACACTCATAGCATAAATGGGGAAGGCCTGCAGAACCGAACGAATCATCACATCTTTACCCCCTAGTTGAGAGAATATGACCATCCCACGACTCGATCTAAGTAATGACTCGGTCACATATAAATTGGAGACTTTGTCCCTTCTTCTTCCCTAGCATATTAGGTACGCTCATATACACAGAGGCTTGAGATATTTCTTGTATGCCCATAGTTGCACAACACATAAGACGATCCGACTACGGGGTGTTCATACTAAAAAAGATGGAGGATTTAGCTTTGTTGACCACTTGGCCCGATATGGCACCAAAAGATGTGAGTACAGTCTGTAAATGCTCGGCCTCTCTACGATTGGCTCTACAGAAAATGTAGCAGCCATCTGCAAAAAAAATATGAGATACAACAAGTGCTCCCCTGTCTACTGATACCCATGTAGGTTTCCTTCCTGTTCAGCCTGTGCTAACATACACGACATGTCATCCATATAAAACAGAAACATATATGGTGAAAGAGGGTCTCCTTGTCTAATACCCTGTCATGTCGTAAAAGGAGATGTATGTTTTCGTCCCGAGTTGATTTTGTATTGTATAGATTGCATATACGCTAGAACTGGTTCTCGCCAGTGGGGACCGAAAACGAAAGCCCCCATCATAGACAAAATGAAGGACCACTCAACCCAATCATATGTCTTACTCATGTTGAGCTTTAGTGTCATAAAACCATTGTTTCCCTGAGTACGTCTACGGAGGGCATGTATAATCTCGTAAGAGATAAAAATGTCATCTTGGATTGCTCGTCCCGGGACAAAATCTCCCTGCTTGATGGAGATAATCCAAAAGTGGTTTTAGCCGATTAGCTAGAACCTTTCACAAAATCCTGGAAATAACATTGGAAAGGGAATTATGTCGAAGTTCGGTAACTTCTCATATTGTTTGGGTTTTGGGGATCAGGACTAGGACCAGAGTCGTGATGATGACATTCCAATCTATATGCCTTGTAGAAACTACCAATCTGACGAACTCAATTACCTCACCTCTTAAGGTGTTCTAGTAGTGCTGGAAGAACATCAGATTAAGCACATCCGGTCCCGGAGACTTGATGGCCCTATTTGGAAGACCGTCGTGCACACCCCCTTTTTCGTAACTGTACATGTAAGGTTTCTGTTCTGATCATCTAGAATCAATAGTGGTATGTGCATGGGAAGTTCGTGGACCATATCAGGTCCCGTCGAGAAGATCTGCTTGAAATAATTTAACAGGTATTTCTTGCATTCCGGTTTTCCACGAGACCTCATCTCCCTCATCATTTTCCAGCACCCGGACCTTATTTTTCCATTGTCTCTTAGTGGCTGATCTCTGAAAATACTTTGTGTTCTGACCACTCTTCACGAGTCAATGTTATTTGGCTCTTTGTTGTCAAAAAGTTTTTTTGTTGACAAACAACAGAACTACTTGGTTACGGGTAAATTAAAATTTATGAATTCTCACGTGAAATGAGTATAGAGGTAACCGATTGCGTGGTAAACAATAAGGTAAGGTTTCACATGTTGATGATATATATATATATATATATATATATAGGGTCATGCATCACACAACCTATGTTGAATGCCCTTAAATTTTGATTTTCACCATCCTTTCTCAGTTCTCATGCAGAAAGCAAGGAGTGGGAAACACACATATGGATATGGATTGCATGTGAGCTTTTGCTTTAGATCAATTATTTTACCTTTCATGTTTAGAGACCCATCCTAAAGGTTTCACTAGGTGTATAGTAGTAGCAAAAAAGAGGTCCCAAATTGGTTAAAGATTAGACCCATACATACATACCTCTAATCCTCCATCCTCCTAGCTAGGAAAACCTAAATGGACCACCACCACTCACCTTAATATCCTCAAAAGTCCAAAAACACCATCATAGGTTTGAAGACTTGTTTGTATATCTCATGGCATGGATGGAAATTACCAATTAACCCAGAAAAGCAAGTGTGATTTGATATCACAATGGACCCAAAAAGCGAAAACCCTAGTGAGTATGAAAACACATACCTGCAAACAACAACAATAAAAACAAGAAACAACAAATGTTTGCTAACCCCAAAAAAGAATTACCCATTTAATAAAACAAAGGGCAGAAATTAGTGGTAAAAAAGCAAGGCATTGGTTCCAGTTCTCGGCCCTTGGACCTTTTCTCTTGGCTCTTTCTCGTCTCCCCATGATACCCTCCGTTTCATTCCACCATTTTGCTCTCTTATATTATATATCGCTCCGATTCACACTCACACACCCATTAGTCATTACTCATTACTCTTCCAATCCACCAATCAGATGGTTCACCACCACCTCCACCGCCGTCTCAACCCCCACTCCCGGCGGCCCAAGTTCTGCCTCAACGACCACGTCGACATTCTCGTGGAGGTGCTCAAGCGCCTCGACGGGCGGTCCCTCGGCGTGGCGGCCTGCGTGTGCCGGCTCTGGACCACCATTTGCCGGAACGACCAGCTCTGGGAGAACCTCTGCTTCCGCCACGTGTCGCCCCCGCCGTATGGGGTCCGGCCGGTGGTGGTGGCGCTGGGCGGGTACAAGAGGCTGTACATGGTTTGCTTGAGGCCGGTGCTGACCCGGCTGGGGAGGACGCGGGCCGGGTCGGAACGGGCCAGGCGGGTCTGGAGCCGGCACGAGCTGCAGCTGTCGCTGTCGCTTTTCTGTGTGGATTACTACGAGCGGCTTGCCGGCGCCGGGAGGCTCGGGGACGCATCCGCGGCCGCATCGTCCTCGTCGTCGTCTCTTATGTTCCTGTGCAAGCCCGTCAACGTGTAGGGTGGTGATATGATGATATGGCATATAATAATAAATAAACTCCTCCTAGGTTTTTATTTATTTATTTTTTTAGGGAGATTTATACATAGAAAGCAGACTTGTTTTTTCGTTTATTTATTTATCATTTTTTGTCTTAAAGATTCATGAAAATAAACAATTTTATATCATATCCATTCCGGTCGGAAAAGCGTACAAGTTTTCGTCATCCAGAAATATACATGATCGGGTCTGTATTTGGATTAAATTGTTTTTAATGGGGATTGCATATATTATTATTTGAAGTGTTATAGGATACAAATCTAGTGTATGTGGAATATGAAAGTTGGATCACAACTGGATAGACACAGAACGGGTCTATTGAGTTAGGCAATGGATTGTTTCATTTGTTGTCCTAATAATATACTCGAGTTTAACATTTTCAAGAAAAAAGAGAATAGATCGACACTCAGTGATGATTCGACCTTCCTGAATGATGATTCGACCTTCCTGAATGAGGTGCACTACATATTGCACATTAATGCGCACCACCATCCTTAGCGGGCGTACACTCGAACCCATCGGAGAACCTGTAAAATAGTCTTTGCTTCCTCATACTCAAACCCCAATAAACTATGGAGAGTTCCATGTCAACCTTCAACTACCAGTCCTCGATCGGTTCTACAGATTCTGCCACATCCCAATTGATTCGGTTCAATGAAAGTGGCCACATCCACGTTTATAAATTGTGATCCAAGTTGGTGGCGGTGGGTGCCATCCTTTTTGTCGCGACTGTGAGGTACCCAGTACCTGATGGTTTTTTCGGTTTGCTTCAGAACAGCTAAGTTGGAAGCTCAGGACCGGAGCGTTGATAATCCGAGGGTTCGGCTGAGCGTGATCCCAAACCAGGTTGTTGCGTGCCGTCCATATTTCCCAAACCGTCATGGTTATCCTGCTTTTTGTGGTCATATCCGGGAGGGCCATGATGAGAGTCATCCATGTATCCAGGGTGTGATGGGGTAGAATAGAAACCAATAGGTTGGCCAGAACCCAGACCCATTTGGCGAACTCGCAATGTAGGAGAGGAGGTGAGACGTGGTCTCCTGATCAGTGAGGCATGTCGGAAATAATTCCGAGATAGGGACATACTTCGTCCGAAGGTTCATAGCCACTTGGAGAGTACCAAAGAGAGCCCCCAGAGGAAAATTTTGATTCGGGGTTGGATGTCTAGGTCCCACAGACCCGTCCAAACAGTAGCCCCAACCGAGAGATTCCATCTACCATGGGCCCACTCGGTACCCCTCATTACAAGTATATACTCCTTTCACATTGTGTGTCCAAAACCACTTGTCAACATGGTTCGGGATCGGGGGTGGCACCTGTAAAATTTCACTGACTATATCCGGGGAGAAATTGAGATGGGGTTTGGGTTTGTCCCATCCCTCCCCTATGGCAGTATCAATTCAGCTACTTTCATATTTGGGGTTTGGACCGTATGGACTGGTACGATAGGGACGTCCCCTTGAAGCCACGAGGTACCTTCCACCATAGTTTGCTGGAGGCCTTGACATAATAGGGTCTAAGTGGCCCTTAGTCCCGTCCAGCTATGGCTTGGGTTACGGCCCTGGTCTGCTGTTAAGAAGTCGCCTTTCAGGTAGTAGCGTGCCTCAAAAACTCGTGCAACTAGAATCTCTGGTTCGATGAGAAACTTCCAACCCATTTTTTTTCCAGTAGAGCTATGTTCATATCCTTCATATTCATGAATGTCATTCCCTCTTCTTCCTTCGGTCTGCACAATTTGACCCAATCTTGCCAAATGATTGGCTTTGTGGCGCGGGGAGTACCCACTCACCAATAACGGGCTAAGACGATGTGGATCTAGTTGATAGAGTCATATGGTAGGAGGAACACACTCATAGCATAAATAGGGAGTTCATGTAGGACCGATCATACCATTACCTCTTTTCCCCTGGTTGAGAGCATCTGACCATCCCAAGTACCTATTTTTTCCACCAAACGGTCGCATATAAATCGGAGGCTCTATCCCATCTTCTTGTCCATCATATTTGGTACCTCTAGATAAATAGATTATTGGGAGATTTCTTGTACACCCAATGTTCCGCAACATATTGCACGACCAACACGAGATGTATTCGTACTGAAAAATATGGAAGACTTTGTCTTACTAATAACTTGTCCTGACATAGTCCCAAAGGTCGTGAGTATGTGCTGGAGATTCTCGGCTTCTTTTCAATTAGCCCTACAGAAAATATAACAGTCATCTGCAAAAAAAGATGTGTGAGATCACCAGAGCTCCCCTAGTCACTGAAACTCCATGTAGGGAGCCTTTTACCTCTGCTCAGGCTAGCATACGGGATAAGCCCTCGATACAAAATAAGAAGAGATATAGAAAGAGGGGATCACCTTTCCGAATTCCCCTCCCTGCTGTAAATGGAGTTGTATTCTTACCTCCTGAGTTGACTGTGTACTGAATGGACTGCATAGAGGCTAGGACTAAAGAGCGCCAATGAGGTCCAAAACCAAAAGCCCCCTCATAGAGTGGATAAAAGACCACTCTATCCGGTCATAAGCCTTACTCATGTCTAATTTCAGCGCCATGAATCCATTTGGGCCCTGAGTACGTCTGCGCAGCGCATGAATGACCTCATAGGAGATAAATATATCATCCTGAATTGCCTAATCCGGGACAAAAGCTCCCTGATTAGTAGATATGATCGGATCCAAAAAGGGTTTTAAGAGGTTGGCCAGTACCATGGACAAAATCCTGAAGATGACGTTACAAAGGGAAATAGGCCGTAGGTTTGTAATTTTCCGAGTTTTTTTTTGGTTTTCGGGATTATAACCAGAGTAGTCTTGTTGATGTCATTGTCAATCTATACGGTAGAAAATGGAAACCGAACAAAATCAATAACTTCTACAGGTAGGGTATTCTAATAATAAAAATAACTTTTCAAAAGCCTTCAACCAAAGTGGATTAACCAGAAAGTATGTAACCAACTGAAACATAGAAAAAACATAATTGAGAAGTCCATACAACGTGGGACGACACAATAAACAAAAAAATATTCATAGACCGAAATGCTCTAAGGATGTCGAGAGAGGGATGTTGTAATAGCAGTCGTGGAAACAGGTACACCGACTACCAATAATGAGCTAGGACAATGTGGGCGCATTTTAGGAAAAGTGGCGTTGTGGGGGACTAGGTACTCCCCCGAGGGTGCAGCGTGCGTCGTCCTACCTCGGATGATAGAAGATGACTCCAAGAACGTGATAATGCTCTTGAGAGGATAGATGACTACTCTATCGGTATTTGGTGGAACCTCTGTCATCCTATGACTAGTGAGGAGGTGATATCGGCTACCCCTCACTGATATTGTCGACCCTCATTGGGCGAGGCAAGGGTGCTTATCCCCCCCTCCAAACTCCAGCTACCACGTCCGTGACATTGATTGGTCGTACTCCTCGCGCGATCCTACCATCACCGCACACAACTACAACTCCCACATCTTTGATACTAATTGACCACACTCCACACTCGATTTTCCCATCACCATGCACAACCCCAACCGCGGAAGGAAGATGAGGCACAACCCTATCCATGCTCTGAAGCACAATAAGGTACATGGAGAGGACAACCACCGGTGGGGCCTCCATTCACTGTCGCCACTGCAAACCCTTCCTTTAGTGGCTACCCGACGCTTGAGAAGTATGGCTCGCCGCTCATACCCATTTTTGGGGACAAAATCCTTCTCCCGTCCCCGACCTATGTACCGAATCCATATCACCAACAAACCTCACGCCTTATTGAGACGAAGGACGTCCCTATACCCCTTTCTACATTCATTGCTATCGTCATGCTCTATATGTCACACCCCAAATCCAGTTTTGACCGGACTCGAGACGTGACCTGAGTTAAAAATAGAAAGATAATAAACAATTGATAAATCCTTTAAATTTTCAAATAAACTCCATCAAATACTCATAAATAAATAATCCGAAAACTTCAAATATGAGTCAAAGCTCAACATAAAGAGTAAGATAAATAATGTTTAGTACAAACGACCAACACAACTCTATAATAATCCCCAAGACATCCAGAAGCTCCCGAGTCTCGAACTCACTAGACATCAGGTACGCCTGTAAAAACAGTCAGAAAAACCATAGGGGTGAGCTTACGCTCAGTAGGAAAAATCGTAAACAATTCAACCTTTAGATCTATACTAAAACTGCTTTAACAAGATAACGTAAATAACAATTTAAATATGATTAACAATGAAATGCTAGTAACGCTTTAAATACTATTAAACAATGGAACACTAATAATCAGAATGAATGAGAAAAGTTCCATATTCTTAAAGATAACAATCACTTAAAAAGATCCATGAAAAGTACTGTAAACGTATCATGACTACTAAAATGGGAACAATTAATAACACACCAACCACTTGCTTTCTCAAGCCTCCGATCCATGGATAGATTCTGGTGTCACATCGGTTCCCATATTCCGATCCACCAGAGTACCCATATCATATCAGATTTTCCCTCGGTCCAGAGGAGGCACATACATCGGGGCACCAGAAACCATCCCAAAGGGACGCTCATCGTCGGAATTCTCGGAAATGCCTCCAAAGGACCATATGTCATAGGGAACCAAGGTAGTGCTCCCGTAGGACGCATACACTAGGGTGAAACCACAAGTAACCATTTCCCCACAGGGTAAACCATCCAATTGCCCGCAGGCTCCGAAATCAATGCCCCGTAGGGTCCAATAATCAATGCCCGCAGGCTCCAATAATCAATGCCCGCAGACTCCAATAATCAATCATTATCCCGCAGGATCTGCCAACACCAACGACTATAACACCACCGGATTACACCCCCGGTGTAAGTATCATACCGAACAACCAAACATCTTAAGAACAAGAATAAGGGAAACACACAATAACACATCAACCAACCAACGCTTATCAAATCACACTTTCACCATAACACACCAAAGACACCCATTTAATCCTCACACTTACGGTTAAACTTACCTGTCATGATCCATCGGTCCATCGATCACCTGATCATACTGTTTGGCACAATCAGTCATACTCGATCATCCGTTCAAGCATTCAATCATTTAACATTCAATCAATCAACCAATCATATAAACATTCAATCAATCAATCAGACATATAATTTAGCTAGTTTCGTTAGACTCTTAACTCACAACAACTAATCCGAGGGCTCATCACGACCTCTCTACCAGTAAAACAATTCCCAAGTATTGAAAGCGAGTTACACTAGTTATTCTCATCCTATACATGCATACTAGACACATCCGGTTATTAGTAATTGAAAGACGATTATTCTAGTTATTCGCATCCTATATACAATTATAGGACCTTTCCGATTTTATTAACCTAATGGGCACACTAGTAATGAAATACTCGAGTAGTTAGGACTTTCCCTACCTTGAGGTCTTCCTCTAAAACTCTGCTGTAAAGCCGCTTAGTCGCTCCTCCGTTCTTCACACGAGTTCCAGAGTGATCTTCGTCTCTCTAGCTCGGGTCCAAGGCCTTTCCTTCTCTTGAGCTCGGGCTCACGGTCTTGGACCACAACAATACCAAAATTAGTAACCCAACGGAGTGTTCCTCAACCAAAAATTACAGAACAATCCTCAAGCAATGGAAACAAGGTCAAAGAAGTGATCAAGAAATCGAAATGGGCTAAAAGGAAGGGTTTTTGGATCTGGAGGTCTGATCCGGAAGGTGGCCCTGACCGTAGCACAGGCCGTGCCGGGACCTGGCACGGACCGTGTCACAGACCGGCTCGGTAACCAGCACGGACCGTGCGGCGCACCGGCCCGGAGTCTGACACGGACCGTGCGAAGTTCCGTGCCGGACTCACGCCCGTTCCGCGCAGCACGCCGTGCCGGTACCTGGCCCGTTCCGTGCGGCTTGCCGTGCCGGCACAGGGCCCGGTCCGGGTCACGCTCCGTAGCGAACCAGTCCAGGTTCTCCCCCTTTCTTCCCCAGCTCGAGTTTCATGAAAATCAAATCAAAAACCACATTTCAAAGTCCTTCTAACTCCAAAATGTTCATCAAAAGTCTCCAAACATCAACACCCTCAATGGGTTCATCAAAACTTCAACTAAAAACACAATCCAAGCAACCTACTTCACTACTTCTTCTCCAAGCAACAACCATAATTGCTAGTTCTTCAACTTCAAGCCAAAACCCACAAAAACCCAAATTGGAGAGTAGATGAAATGGAGAGTTAAGAGCATTTATACCTCTAGGAAGATGAGATGAAGAAGATGGAAGGAAAATGGAGGAGAAATGACCAAGAACAAGCTCCAAAATGCTAGCTTTCTTCTCTTTCTTCTTCCTCAAGAAATGAGCTCTTCTCTTCTTCTCCCTTTGTGATTTTCGGCTGCAACAACAATGAATGAGCTGAGTTGTGTGCTCATGTTGCTTTAAATGACCTATTTTGTCCAATTACCAAAAAGCCCTTAAGGTCCTATCCCTTTAAAGGTAAGTTGGGAGGGTATAAGAGTCAATTGAAGCTCCTTTTTCTTCCTCCAAGCCAAACATGACAAGTGTCATGTGGGGTCAGTTCCACTTAATTAATTTCCAGCATTCTAAGATTTTATCGGAAAATAACCGATATAAAGTCCAAGTTTGACCGAAATTTGACCTAACCAATATTACAGTCAAACTAAAGGAAATGGCCCAACTAAGCTAACCGTGATTACGGTTAAGCTTTTTGGGCCCCGGAAAGGTCCCGAATGGCTTCCTGATCCATCAGTTGACTTTTCCGGCCGAAAGTCAAACTTGTCTAGAATTCACCGGTTCGACCGGGAGCGATTCTTACACTATAGGTGCACAAATGTATTACCTAGATGCTCCCAACCATGCTCGGGAACATAACAGGGTGCCAAAAAAGAACCACCATGCATAATGGTCATCAATTAGAGCCACCACAGTCCCTAAGAGCATGTACAACGGAAAGGCCCTATGTGAGGTCCTTGTGTTGACTGGACAAAAGTGAAGCCCTGAGGCTGCAGAATAGTGGGTGTTTTGCAATGGAGAGGCCCTGGGGCTGAGGCCCTGTGCTGACTGGATGCTGAGTTGTTATTAATTGATATTTTGCTGCTTTATTTAATTCTTTATCAGAAACCGTTTAAATTATATAAACAAATGTGAAAAAAATAATTAATGACAATAAAAAAATAATAAATAAATTGAACACGAATAAAAATGAACTTTTTAATAATGGAAAAGAAATCAATAAAATATGTGTATGGAATAATATGGTCAACTATGTAATATTCATAGTAGTTGCTATAACGAAAAATCTTTGAGTCGGACCGGAGATAAATACACACAAAAATGATAATATGGTCAAATATTTATTACATAAATATGTTATTTTATTTGAAATATCATCCGACACTAAATTATATAATACATAATCTATTAAAAAGAATACTTGATTTTAAATTTTAATATGCATTTCACTCCAAAATTAAAAGTATATCATATTAATTGTAATAAAACATAGTAACAAAGCTCATCTAGCTTAATGGTAGAACACAAGGCTTTAAACCTTGAGGTTGGGGGTTCAAATCACACAATTGACAAAAAAAATTGTTTTAAAAAAATCTTCGTTGTGGGATGCCAGGTGTCGGCCCGCGATCGAGGGGCGAGGGGCGAGGCCCGGGCCGCGTGTTTCAAGGCCGCGGTCCGCGTGAAATTCGGCCCACAATGGGATGGCCCGAGGGCTGCGAACCGCGCGCGCCCGGGTCGGGGGTGAGGGCCGGCCCGTTGTGCGTGCTCTAAGGGAGCATATCCGGCCCACAATGGGACGGCCCGAGGGCTGCGGACCGCGCGCGTCTGGGTCGGGGACGAGGGCCGGCCCGTTGTGCGTGCTCTAAGGGAGCATAGAGCATGGTGGCTAGGGCTAACCGGTAAAAATGAATTAAGAATTTTTGTAATTGATAAATAAAACATTAAAGATTTATATTTACACGTCTATGATCTGACATCTTCTTAAAATTGACCTTTAATATTTTATTTATTTATCAACATACAAAATAGTCATACAAAGACCACTCCTTAAGTAAGCTCTGCCCACATAGTCAGATACACATGAGGAAGATGATAACTGGAGTGGGAGAGTAATTAGGAAGGGGTATGGGCTTGAACTCCAGTTCCGACATCATATGGACTGACTACTGAGTCTTAGCTAGCCCATCCAACTATTAAATGGCCCGTTTTGTCATTTATGTTTCTTTTTATTTTCTTCTTAATATTTATATTTTGATGTTTATTTACTGGTGTCAATTATGAATCATTTGATACCTTGCTTAGGGTTATGGTATGTACTTTTTCATCCATAAATTAAGCACCTCACTCTTATCTTTTTACCCTGGCCATTGATTTAAAATGGAAGGCTAAGAGAGGTGGTGGCAATAGTGTAAATGTGATTATATATAAAGTGATGAATTATATACTTGAATATATAATCTAAATTGTTTGGAAAGATTATTCTTCACCACTTTTTGTTGTAAACATCTTCTCCACTTTGACCCTAAAAAATCTAAAACAAAAAAAAAGTGATGAGATAAAAGAATATAACACTCTTTCAAAGGGTCTTTAGCACACAACAAGTAACATCCACACAACCTAATATCATGAAGAATCCCAACCATGTATACTAGGATACTAAGGTCATGTTTTATCTTGTGTGTAACAAAAATATTTTAAAATAAGCAAGATAATATGTAATTTATATTGAAAATATTGATGCATTTATTTTCTCAGACACAATGTTTTTGTATTTTTAATTTATTAAATTTTTGTATAGATATCATTATTCAAATTTTAGGTTTTCAGTTTTAATTTTAATAACTTGACTTTGATTTATAAATAGATAAAAGAATTAGTGTAATTAAATGAATAAGGCTATTATATGTATGTAAAAATTAGAATAAATAAATATATAAATTTTAGAAGAATATATGTATATATAAAGGGAAAATGCTGTAGTAGAATGTTTTTGTGTCCTCATCCATCTAAACCCTCTGGTTTCTTTCTTTATTCTTCGATATTTTTGTTGAAAATATAGTTTGGTGATTATGTAAATAATAGATCATTAATTAAGAAAGAAGGAAGAAATGGTATGTGTTTTAATGAGATAAAAGACAAGAAAATGTTGTTTCAGACATTTTCTAGTAGCTAATAACTATCCAAAATGTAGAAAAATATAGTTGCACTAAAAATAAGTATAGTTATCAGATAAGCTATTTTTTTTTGGATAAATAATAAGCTAGTTTATATTTGAAAGACGAAACCAACAATTAAATTATACGTTTAAAATATATTCTTATTTTAATAGCAGATTTATTTCATTTAATCTAAGGTATTTTTCTTCTTTCATTAATGACTTACTTTCTTACTTAATAGCAATAGTATTTATTTTCGATAAAAAATAGCCTTGTTTATTTAATTATAAAAACACACACTTAATTAACAAACAATTGGAAGTATGACCTTTACCTAAAAATCATAATTTATATAATATTAGTATAAATATAAACAATTATATTATTGCCATTTCCATTTTTATTTTGGTAAATCTTCATCTACGGTTCTTCCTGTTACCCGATCACCGAGTCCAACCCTAACGACCAGCCATAGCAGAGGGGGTGTGCGCACCACGCACCACCGCGCGCGATAGTAACCCCCGCCATTAAATACTGTTAACACCGTTTATTTCTACTGATTTTTTTTTCATTTTTTTCATTAATTTTTTGCTCCGTTATTTCCGTTCTTCGGCGAGCGACGATATCTCCGGTCCTCCGCCACCGATCTGCCGGAGCAAATCGAGCTAGTCACTGAGACACCGATCTGCTCTCACCCCAGCTGCTTAATTCAGTTTGTAACCCACCAGCCACTACAAATCTCACTAATTGTGGTGTTTGAAAATTGGGTCTTTTGTATTGTCTCTACAGTACACTGAGATTTACAATCAGGTCTTATCTTGATTTGCTCGAGCTTCCAAGTACACGTGGCGATCTGGGTCGGCTTCACTTCCACTGCTCTGCTCAAATCTCAGTGAGCTCTCTTTTTTAACCCTTATCTGTTTTTTGTGGCTCAGCTTATAATTGTTTACTGATTTGTGGGTGGTAATGCTAATTTTCATGGGGGGTTTTGAGTTATTGGATTTCGATCTCTGTGCATTCTGTCTTAGCTGGTCCGATACTAAAATTTGGTCTCTTGATTCAGAACTTTTGACGATATCTTTTGTTTTTTGGGGTTCTTCTTCATGTGGGTTCTTTCTTTTAGTTCGGATCTGAATCTCTGTTTGGTTGCCGAGAAAACTATGGAAAGTGAAAGCACTGGGAAATTGAAGTTTTTTTGTACTTGGTTGCTTTGTGTTGAAGGAAATGATAGGGACAACTCTGCCGAATCATTGTGGATTTCTCAGCTGAGCTGGTTCCACTGAGATTTCAGCTAGATTTGGAGAACTCAATTGATTTTCTCTTGTTCCCGTTTTATTTTATTTTTACTCTTGGTAAATTTTGGGTACTCCGTGAAATGAGTTGCTGTTTTCAACTTGGCCCTCCCTGGTTGCTGGGAAAATTGAAAATGAAAACTTTGGAAGTATGTTGATTAGCTTTTGCGGGTGTGTTTCAGATGGGGTATTTAATGGATCCTAAGTTCTAATTTTATGAAGTATTTTAGTGGATCCTAACTTCTAATTGTTTCATTTTCCTCCCTGACCTTTAATGGAAGATTGAATATCCTTTTTGTTAGTTGCTTGTTCTTCACTGCACTTTGTCAGCTATTGAATATATCATAAGATACAGACTGCATACAGAAACAGTTATTGTTAGCAATTGATTTATGCATTTGTCAACATTGTTATTGACACCCTATCAGTGAGTGCTTGACTTGGTCAAAGAATGCTTTGCTTGCCTATAGAGTGTCATTAAGATGAATATAAGGTAAGGCCGGTGGGGGAATTATTTTAAGTAAACGTTCTTTCCTACAATTTGCAGACATGAGGAGCTGGTTGTGTATGAGAATTTGGAACTTTCCACGGTTGTGCATGTCTGGTTGGTCAGAAATTCCTTAAGAGTTTGGTCTTGAATTAGTTTGTATTTCTGTATGGAATCGTACAAGGAAGATGCTCTTAGAGCTAAAGATATAGCTGAGAAGCGGTTTGCTGAAAAAGACTTTGTGGGTGCAAAGAACTATGCATTAAAGGCAAAATCACTTTATCCGGAACTGGAAGGTGTGTCCCAAATGGTTGCCACCTTCGATGTCTATGTTGCTTCAGAAGTCAAAGTTAACAGCTCAGTTGACTACTATTCCATTCTTGGATTGAAGCCTTCTGCTGATAAAGACACAGTGAAGAAACAATATAGAAAGATGGCTGTGTTGCTTCACCCTGATAAGAACAAAAGCGTGGGAGCTGATGGCGCATTTAAACTTGTTTCAGAGGCATGGACTTTCTTGTCAGATAGTCTCAAGAGAGGTTCTTATGATCATAAGAGAAATAAACAGCGGTCATCTGCAACAACTGTTCAGACAGATATGTCCTCAGCTCATACAGCTGGAGTTACAGGTTACAACAATTCGTCAACCTCGCATGCCAGACTCGATACATTCTGGACTGTCTGTACTTCTTGTAAAGTTCAGTATGAGTATCTGAGGAAGTATGTGAACAAGAGACTTTCATGTAAGAACTGCCGTGGGACTTTCATTGCTGTGGAGACTGGGACAGCGCCAGTCAATGGTTCTTTCCCTTATTGCCCTTGGTCATATGTACCGGGTAATGGTTATGGAAGTCATGGATATGACGGGGTTTCTTATGTTCCAACCAGTACCCCGTTTTATACAAACGGGGTCTCTGGATATCATTCTGGACATGGTTACGTCTCTAATGTGTCCTATCAATGGGGAGCTTCTGCTGGAATGGTTGGTCATAATGGTTCTTCTTCTGTATCTGCTGATGTTGTTTACCAGACCAATGGAACTGTGAATGCAAGTGGAGCTAAGGTTAAACAAAGGGCCAATGGAAAACGTTCTGTGAAAAATGCACCTGCAAGTATGGAATCAAATGTTTTTACCATTTTCAGTGAATCAAAACCTCATGAGCATGATAAGAGAAGGAAGGTTGTTACAGGACCTGGTTTGAGAAATGGGTATGAAAAACAGGAGCCTAAATCTGCTCCGGAAGCAACGTTGCCTAACAGAAGTGCAGTCGGGCAGGATCTTCCCAAGTCAAGTGAAGTGACAGGTAGGCGTAGCTCAGCTGCTCCTGCATTTGATGCTAGAAAGTTGTTGATTGACAAAGCAAGGACAGAAATCCGGAAGAAATTGGAAGAGATGAAGTTGGCTCCACCGGCTATCGCAATAGCTCAGAAAAACGTGAAGCTTGATGGTCAAGTTAAAGAGTCGGGGGTGTTACCTGCAAGAGCAGATTCAGTTGCATCTAGTCTGCAGCCAGTGCAAGCTAGTAAACCAGTAGCAATAACAGTCCCTGACTCGGACTTCCATGATTTTGACAAGGACAGGTCTGAGGAAAGCTTCAAGCCAAAGCAGATATGGGCTGTGTATGATGACGAAGATGGCATGCCTCGGTTGTATTGTCTGATCCGGCAAATCATCTCAGTGAATCCATTTAAGATGCATATCACCTACCTGGGCTCCAAAACGGATACTGAATTTGGGTTAGTGAACTGGTTAGATTCTGGATTCACGAAATCTTGTGGACATTTCAGGGCAACTACTTCTGACATAGTTGAGCAAGTGAATATATTCTCGCATGTGCTGAGCCGGGAGAAAGCTGGGAGGGGAGGGTGTGTAAGAATATATCCAAACCGGGGGGACATATGGGCCGTGTACCGGAACTGGTCTGCTGATTGGGACAGGTCAACCCCGGATGAAGTGAGGCACCAGTATGAGATGGTGGAGGTTCTGGATGATTACTCGGAAGATCTTCTGGGGATTTGCGTGGCTCCACTGGTGAAACTGGCGGGGTTCAAGACAGTGTACCAAAGGAACATGAATGAGAATGAAGTTCGATGGATCCCAAGGAGAGAGATGCTACGCTTTTCACACCGGGTGCCATCTTGGCTACTGAAAGAAACTGCTGATTTGCCTGAAGGGTGCTGGGATCTGGATCCAGCTGCCACACCAGACGAGCTTCTCCATGCTGCAAAGGAAGAAGAAGAAGAAGAAGATGATGATGATGAAGCAGAAGCAGCAGCAGCAGCAGCAGCACCAGCAGTGTTGAAGGCCTAAGGCCTGTTGTGACCGGAGTGAAGCGAGCAAAGCATGAAAACAAGATTGCCATGGAGTTTCATTTTTATACAGACAATTGTAGGTCTAATTGTACAAGTATTTCACACATTCAGGCTCTCTGAAATGGCTTCTGCTGATTAGAACATGAGTACAATTTATGAGTTTATCGACCATCTTCTTCGTTATATTCATTGTGCCCGTAACTCTAACTGTAAGAACTGGAGCTCCAAAACATATAATAAGATAGAGCAGGTCATGATCGAGTCAAAGGGGGAACTGAGCTCGCAATGAAACGGTGTCGTATGATATGCATATATAAGTATAACTAAAACAAGCCAAAGTGAATACTCCGTTGCTGGCTCTATTGTGATACGACATCGTTTGACTGTATATAAATCAGTGTCTTCCCTGCGCAGAGGCGGAGACCAAAAGAGTCAAACTTTGTGGTTCGCGACGAAGAAGAACTACGAAGACCACACAGAACAGAAGAATGAATCCAGCTACGTGGCACAAAGTGGCTGCTCTATCTGGTACTCTAATGCTCGCTTTTTTAGTCTCTTACAGTAGATTCAATAAACATGTGTGTTGATTGTGTACCCAATTTATGATCGCAATGAACTGAAAACAGGAGCTGCAGCTCTGGGTTTGGGCACATATGGCGCCCATGTCTTCAAACCAAAAAACCCAGCTTACAGAGAGGTTAATTTCAATTTCAAAGCTTCTTCTTTCTGTATCTAAATTCTGAAATATTTATTTGATTGTTAATTTTTGTGATTATTGAGGGAAGGTCTGGCAAACAGCATCTCTGTACCATTTGGTTCACACAGCAGCTTTGCTTTCTGCTCCCATCACCAAACACCCTAATATTGTGAGTCCGGCTTCCCTTTTATCTCACCTATTAACTTGACTTTGCTGATTATAAGTAAAATTTTAGGGGTCTTGGATTAACTAGAACTAGAAGATTTGTTATATGTGAAAATGATGTGGGTTAATAGTAACACAGTGATGTGAAGCGTAAATTTGTGTGTGCTTTTTTAATTTGTTGGCTGAATTTCTAATATTGTTTTGATTTCTTTGTGTGTTTTGCCTTTCAGTTTGGAGGACTTTTGACTTCTGGAATTGTTTTGTTCTCTGGGACGTAAGTTCTATTTTATGTTCTTTAATGTTGAATTAATTCTATTTAGATTTGTGCTTCCGTTAGAAATATGAAAAATTCTTGACATGAAACTGATGTTTTTATTTTCATTTAGACCTTTGTATAGTAAGTTTTTTAAATCAATAAAAACCAGAAACTTTTATTCAAGGAGCTTTAGGGCTCTCAATTAGGGGGTCAAAAAGCCAAAAGATAAAAGAAACAGAGTGACGTACAGCGAGTGAGACATATACGAAAAAAACACTAATGTATACAAAACAAATCGCTAGAAGAAGAGTGATTGAGGATTTCGGCACCATGCATTTGGGAGGCTTGGTATGAGGTTGTTGGTTACGATGAGTGAAACCACAATACTGACACCATTTATCTTCACAATCCTGTAGTGGATGAAGGCAAAGAACTTTTCGTGCCTATTTGGTTTGAAAGGAACATCCACACTTCCCAGAATTGCTACACCACTGAAGAAAATCTTCAAGCCAAAGGTGAGAGGTCTTTGGGAGAAAGTTACAAACAAATGCAGTGAAATGCTCTCGCACTTTGGTTGCTTGATCCCATTGGTCTAGCCTAGTAGGACAGTGGGAGGTTGAGGTCCTGGGTTGCTTTGAAAGAATACTGAGGTTTTTTGAGAAAAAGATTTTTCGGTTTGTTGCAAGGAGGGGTGGGGAGCCTAGGGAGAGAACCATCATAATCTGAGCTGTGGCATGATCTACCAGATTTATTCATGATATATATTAACTAACCTGTGAGAGATAACTGAGAATCGTAAATGTGAACATTGGAAACTTGGTGAAAGATTGTTTTCAGTTCAATAGTTATAGTAAGTTGATCTACTTTTAGTTTAATTATTGTTATTTTCTGCAGAAAAAAATGTTTAAAGTAGGCAAGGAAACCGCTTGTATTCTTTCTACTATTCATCATCCTCATATTTGTTCTCAATTGTCAAATATATACTTGCTTCTCAGACTGATGTTATATTTTTGAGGCTCTTATAGATACTTGTTCAATAAATAACACTTAGTGGTATTAAAAAAAATGCCTAAACAAGGTTGTAACTTCTCATAATATGGTGACCATGTGATATTGAAAAATGTATCAAACCTCTCATAAATATGTATTGGTTATCATAGGATTGAATAGGCACAAAAGTGTTCAAATGTTTGTATGTTGCCACTGGAACAGACTTGTTTCTTGCTCAAGGGCATTGGTCAGTGACTATGATCTTCAACAGTGAAGGGGTCACCTTGGTGATATTCTTCAGTCCACTGATCGTGAAACTCAAATTAATGTATCATCAATATTCACAATCTGCATCCAGCACCGAGCTTGACTCCTGATATAATGCTTTGTTTTTAAGAAAAATAGGCCAAACAGTATCACTGAGGTTCCCGCTGGATATTCCATTATGCATTGCAGAAACAGCATTCCAATTTAGCCTACTTGATTTCTGTACCACAGTTATATTTATTTCCAGAATGCTGTTAGTTTCTCAGTGTTTTTATTTCTTTTGGGGATTCTTTCAAATATAAGAATTAGTTCATCTGCAATCAAGTAAGAATCTATTCTTAGATTTAACTTTCAATGTGATCAAGATCGAAAACTTACCATCTTCTGGAATTTGCAGGTGCTATACGGTGGCTTTGCTTGAAGACAGGAAGTACTCTAGGCTCGCTCCAATTGGTGGCTTTGCATTCATCGCTGCTTGGGCTAGCTTGCTTTTCTAGGAGCTGAATTTTTATGCATTCAAGCTGCAGTGCGTAACAGAAACCTGTGTACTATCTAAGTATTCACTTTAGAACTCAAGTCTCCTTTACAAGGCCATGTTTTGGAAGATACAACTTGAAACTATATTGTTATGCTTGTCTTCCTCTGCTATTGTAAGAGAATAAGATCAGCTTATTCGATTTTATAAAGCTGTTTGAGTTATTGACTGTAACAACAGTTTGCATTTGTTGGTATATATCTGAAATGAGAAGGAAAGAAAAATTGTACACTATACTTGAATATATAAATGATATAGTTAATTACATATGAGCACTGGGGACACTTGATCCCCAAAACTACACATGAGCCTGACCTAGCCTACCTTCATCTCCTATACGACTAATATTATTCTATCTTTTACCTTCACAATTTGCATACAGAGACATACAAAGAAGCTTAATGCACTTCACTTACATTTTGTTAAGGCCTATGAGAATTGCACCAATAGGGTAAAGGAAAAAGGATTAGAAGGCTCTGATTCATATATATGTATATATATGGCAGAAGCTGCCTTTTCTGTTATTGCCTTTGGTGAGTGCATTTGATTGCCCTTGCTCTCCCCAACACATACCTTGGGGACTTGTCAGCCATTGATGTACACTTAGAATTCCTGACAAAATGAAAAACAAATTGGTAACATGCAATGAATTGCACCAGTTGTTGATATGCATGTTCAACATCAGTTGTTACCGTTTAGAAGAATGTAGGTGTTGGGGGTAAGGCCACGAGGTTTGTCGCTATAAGGAATCAATCAGAATGTGTTAGTTGTAGTGTATCTGTATCATCAGCCAGACTCAAAGAAGCGTGCCACTGCCGAGTAAAGTTGCTCCTCCTCAAATGGCTTCGACACATACTCATCCATTCCACATTTCATGCATTCTTCACTAGTGGCCTGAATGACATCAGCAGTCATAGCCAGTATTGGTGTGTGCCAATAGGACACATTCCCAAACATCTCCATTGATACCTCCCCGTGTGCAATCTTATCGTTGATCTTACTCTCTACAGACCGCACTTGCCTTGTCGCTTCAAACCTGAGTAATTATGGACAAACAATATCATTACTAATGCTGCCAGAGATGAGGAACACAAGAGAATGAGCTGGCTGGATAATTTACCCGTCCATTTCTGGCATTTGGAGATCCATGAAGCAAGCATCGAAATCATGGGGCGGCTTTAGCAAAGATAAAGCCGCTTTGCCACTCTCAACACAGGTAACAATTGCTCCATATTTCTTGAGAGCACCTTCTGCCACTCTCCTGTTAACCACATTGTCATCCACCACCAAGATTCGCTTTCCTCTCAGTAGAGTCCCGAGAGTTGATGCTTTTTTCCTATTTGCTTGTCGCTTCTTGCCAAGTGCATCTTGGAAGCACGAAACGACAACACTCAACCTAAGAGGCTTCGTCATTACACTATCCACCAAACCACTTGACTTGAGCTCCTTGCGTTGAGTTGGGCTCATAAATGTAACCAAGAGAAATATCTTAGGAAGGCTTATTGGAGCATTTCGCCTGTGCAATTTCAGTGCATCATGGAAGGCAAGACCACCTTCCTCATCCCAAACATCTTTGTCAACAAGAACCATCGCTAACTCACTGTACTCACAACAATCAACAGTGTAAGAAAAAATGTGCAATAATGAATTTGTTTCCATGAGTACATTTAGATTCACCTTGTATTGCAAGGGCTGCATAGGTAAGAAGTTGCAGATTTGAGGCAGGGAGCTATATTTACAGATATGCTCAACCTCTGCAGATGATAGCGAGTGACCTCAGCCCGGATGCTTCTATTGTCAATCACCAAAGCTCTCATTCCTCTGAACTCTGAAGCAGAAGGATCATAATGTTGCCACTTGTTATCAAGAGAGCTTGCTTCTCCTTTCTTAAGGGCCCCAGTGAAGGAGAAAGTAGTGCCGATTCCAGTTTCACTAACAAACCCGATCTCCCCTCCCATGAGATTCACAAGGCGATTGCTGATGCTCAATCCTATTCCCGTCCCACCATATGTTCTTGAAGTGGAACTGTCAGCCTGCATAAAAGGGGTGAAGATTCGGGCCTGTGCGTCCTCAGGAATTCCTACACCTGTATCCTCAACACTTACTAGTAATCTAATCATATCTGCACTATGTGACTTCGTAAATTTCTCCCAGCTTTTCCATCTGTCTACCACTGGAAACCCGCTCAATGTGTTATAACTTTTGCCACTCGGGTATTGAATTAAGTGCAAGCCTCGTGTCAGCACTTTGTCCTTCACATCAACGGGTCCCCACACTTCATCCGCCAAATGGACAGTCACAAAAATATGTCCTTTATCATTTGTGAACTGCAATTTAACCATGACAAGAATATTAGTGAAATTGTGATTCACACAAGTCACCTCTTGTACACGAGAAATATGACTGACCTTAACGGAGTTTCCAACAAGATTGGTTATGATCTGGCGGAACCGTCCAGGGTCACCAATAACAACTTCAGGCACCTCATTGGAGACATAAACAGCCAACTAAGCTCACCCAACAAACAAGGCTGTATTAGATTGCAAGTATAATGGATAAAAGGAGAGCGAGGAATAAGTTAACTTGGATTTTACCTCGATTCCCTTTTCATTAGATTTTCCTGAGAAAAGTGAAAGAACATTGTCAAGGACAGAGCGAAGATCAAAAGGTACAGCTTCAAGCTCAAGCCTGCCGGATTCAATTTTAGCCTGATCAAGAACCTCATTTATCAGCGATATGAGATCTTTCCCACTGGCATGAGCAGTCTGTGCATAGTCCTGTTGGTTTGCATCAAGATCCGTGTCCATCAGCATCTGTAGCATACCTGGAATAGGATAAAAAAAACACTTAATTATCCATAACCTAGGTTCGAATATAATTAACTGACTGTTGGAGTTCTCCATCACCTAAAACACCATTCATTGGGGTTCTGATCTCATGAGAAACAGTGGCAAGGAACTGCAAAATAAGGTACCCAGGATCAAGACAGACGGTGATACAGAGAAATCAAACAATATCATATTCTCAGCAGATGACAAACCTGAGATTTTGCAACATCAGCAGCTTCTGCGCGAACTTTGAGCTCCTCCATCTTGCGGCAATCATTCTCTACTTTTGCAATTCGACTTATAGCGGCATAAGAGATTTGGGCAGCCAGTAAAATAATAACCAGGACTCCCATGGATGAGTTTATTGCCGTCCAAGGTAGAGGAGGTTTTTGTTTGAACCTGTCAATACAAACACCTTGAAGCATGAGAAAAACAAGGTAGCTAACATGCAATGCATCTCATGCATTCGTACTAACCTGCAATGCATCTCGTGCTTTCTTACAGGATCCCCAAAATCAAGGTAGCTAACATGCAACAACCCGGTATCAGTGACATCACTACCATACATATTGATAGGAGCAGATGAATTCGTTGTATCATAAACATTCACGACAATGGTTTGTTTGCTGGCAAGTTGGTGCAGAAGCTTTTCCACCAGTGATGGCACATCATAAGATGCCCCTAGATACCTTTTACAACCCAACATAGACATTAGTTTGAAATAAACAAGAACGCAATTATACTCTATGAAGGAACTCAAAAGTTTGAATTTACCCCATGGTAGCTTCATTGCGTTGCTCTGGTGTAGCATCTGGAGGAAGATCAGTGCTATAAACAGCAAATGTGAGTACAACACCAAGGTTATTGGATTTCAAAAGTTTAAAAGGAGATGTTAGTACACCCTTTCCAGACACCCTTGCTCGCACAATATTCTCACGGTCTTCCTACAAACAAACTCAGCAAATGAGACAAAATTCTGGGAGCACAGAAATAGCTTAATGGAAGGACAGGTAAATTTAAAAACAATAGTTGAAGTTGCACACCTTTCCAGACATCATGTCAATAGAGACGATATGCGAAACGGTTTCCTGAGAAAATATCACAGGTGCATATTCATCTTGAACTGGTGCAGGATCCAAGTTTTCTGGGATACAGTCTTGAAGTGAAGTCTGTTCCTGGGTCGCCATTTTCTTTATCCTCCACCCACGCTGCTGCTCAAATCGATCCCTCTCTTCATGGACAACTTTTACAGCATAAGCAACACCGCTGGTCAGTGGCCTTTCAAAAGAAGTTCTCTCAGTGTATTCACCAAAGGTTTTCTGCAGAGAAAGAGAGGAGCTCAAGTTCAACTCAAATCAAATGAGATACTTGGTGCTGTAGAGGGAGAGAGTAATTCAAGCTTTACAATATTACCTGATCAATGGCAGAAGGCTGTTTCCCATGGTGAAATGAGGAGACAAGAATAGCCAGGGCATGGACATGGTTCAAGCTCACATTAAACTGATCCTGTAGCATTCGGGCTCGCTCATCACACATACTACCTAGTGTCTCTTTCCTTGTCAGATTGTGTTTCCAATAGAAGTGAATAAATAACCACACAGACACGATAACTCCAACTACCACAAATAATATGAGAACTTTCATCCTCCAATTTCCACCACCTATAGGAGGACTTGGCTGTTGCTTTTGTTGTTGTGGTTCTTGCTTAGAAAGCTTTCTCTTCCTCTCTTTCCAAAACTTACAATAAAAACCAATAATCTTATATCCTATAATAGCTCCTACAAGAAGCCACCAGCATATCTTTCCCAGGCTAAAGAAACAAAAACACACACTACAACAATGCTCTTCCACAGAGTGTCCTACTGGTTCAAGCTCCCCCTGCAAATGCTCGTGTTCGATTGGGCACTCTTGCTTCTCCGAAGAAAGCAACTTTGGAGCACGGGCCAGAGCATTATAGAGTGGCACTTCAGGATCTGTTTCTTTAATACATTTGAGGGATGACGGTGTCTGCAATGATGCGGGCTAATAACAAATGAGATGAAATCCAAAAATAAATCAGGATGATGGTCCAACAATTCAATTATGAAGTTGAGTCATCATTTTTCATCAAAGCTACAAGCACTTTCAGCACATAGAATTTCTTAAAAGAAAATCATATCTGAAGGAGCAATCACTTATATTTTTTGTATTACCCTTTTTTCTTCCTTTCTTAGAAGACCTAACCATCCTTATCTCTCTTTGGAGTTTAATAATACTAACTGTTTCACATACTCCTCCGCAAACCTTTTCAAACGACATATTAGTAATACACAACATCTAAACAACAGAAACTAGCATCATTTTTCAATACTTGATTTATTACTGATATTTTTTCATATGCATGACTTGCTTTGTTCATGTTTCCAGATTGCTGAATTATATGTGAGATAAATGTAATACAGAATTAAAGTGCAACGAAGCATTAATGCAGGTGCAAATGTATCGTTTAAATCTTTTTAGATTGGCTGAGAATGAAAACTCTGGTAAAGTATCATCCTTTACCAAGTGTCATCTGTAGACATCAGAAAGCTAAACAGAAACTGGTGAATTTATGAAATTTATAACACATTGTTTCAGGTTTTTAGATTCTCCCACATCTGCTCCTTCTATAGTACTCAACAGCTTTCACTATGCTATAATCTGGACAAATTAGTTAACAAACATTAGGTGGATCAAGTTCCACAAAAGGAAAGAGTAATTGAACAAAGCTACCACTTCCTTTTCCTTAGTTGCTATCCATGTTTGGCCAACTTATTTAACCAAAAACAGATACTCATTCAAACAAGCAGTATGTATCATGACTCACTACTTACAGCTAAAAACCAAACAGTTAGCACTCAAAACAGCAAGAATCAAGAAAATCCAAACACAAAAAGTTTAGTACTTGAAAACACATCACCTGGTTCCTGATGAGATTGGAATGCTCAAGCAAGATTCGGGTATCTTCTCCGCACGAGGTTATTGGGGTTATCCCTTGCCTTCCCATATCCCCATCACTGAAATTCCAGATAACCCAAATGCTTCCGGTAATAAAAAGACACAGAAGCAAAAGAATAAGAAACTTCCTCTTCCATATTGTGAGCCAATTGGGTCCATTCAAGGGGTCTCTTGCCTTCTTGAGCTTGAAATTGGTGGGCAATTTGCCATGAAACCCAGAAAGCTTGGAATTAAGAGACATGTTAACAAAAACCCACCTGTGTATCTTCACAAAGAAGCCAGAGAGCCTGAGAATGAAACCAATAACAGCAGCAAAACTCATCAAACCCACACCTCCAAAGACAATCTCACAGTGACACTTTAAAGTTGCTCCAACCCCAATCAAAACCAAATCTTAGTTGAATTTGAAGAAAACCCAGCACAAGTTGCACAGAAAACAAAGTGGTCCAGGTCCTCCAACCCCCACTGCCGTCCACTTTATGTTTGGGCACCAAGTCTGGAGCTCCCTAAAAAAGCCATCATATCCTGAGCAGCAGTGAAGGGAGAGAAGAGAGGAAAGAAAGACAATGATGCCAAAGAAGTAGCTAAGCCAAACCCAGATGTTGTTTTGGCAACCTGTAAGGGAATCATTAATGAGATAAGAAAAATAATTGACCTTTTTCCATATCCGGCACTGTTCCTCCCCACACCTCTGCAACAGCCGAAAGAAGCATCAAGATTGCAACTTTATCTTCAAACAACAAACACAAAACGAATCCAAATCAACCAAACTCAACGGAATCGAGGATCACAATTCACAATACAAGCCTCTCTGTCTTCTTCAAGCCTCTCACCTCCTCATTGTACCTCATTTGCACATCTTAAACCTACGCACATTATTCAGTTTCTATATTAATAATAATATAAATAATTTAATTTATGTTCTTGGGTTGGTCCCTCTCTCTTGCTTTGCTTTTGTAAGGTTGAAAGTGACTGCTCCGTTCAGCGATTAAAGGCAGTGGCATTTGTTTCTCTCTGCTGCTCTTCAGATATACAAATTACGAACTCTCTCTATACTCTATAATCTATAATCTATATCTATATATTTATATAGAGAGAGAGACTGAGACAGAGACAGAGACCAGTAACTATTTTCTATTACAGAGAAACAGACATTGGACAGAACAAATATATAGTTCGGTTGTCATTGGGGAACAACAGAGACATCTAATATCGTCCATTCACAACAACGCTATTCATTTTCTCTTTCTTTTGAAGCCTGTCGCTAACGTACGCATGGAGCAACAGATTCTTAATTTAGCCACCACCATGTCCTCACAAGACATTGATGATGTAGCTCTTGACTACTTGATTTGAAACATAAATTAAATGGTAATGGGACAAATTAAAGGAGGTAATAGAATATTAGTGGCATGAAACAAGCTTCTTTACATCATTGCCGTGATTAGTCAGACCATAATTAGGATTATTTTAAGGTTAGGACATGCCTATATGCTCTTCGAAACAAAAATCACATGCAAACATTTAGATTATTGATATTTTACCTATAACATAATGTTATAGTGCCATTTAATCATTATATCAAGCTTATCTTTTCGAAAAGGTTAAAGGCAAACCTTGGTGGACTCCCATTGGCAATACATATAAATACTCCATATAAGTGTTTTTTGTTGTTGTTGCGAGAATTTAAATTAGTAGTCTAAAGACCATTTTGTAACAATTTTGTCTAATTTTAAATAACTATTTACTAAAAAATCAACATTATTTTAAAGAATATAACCAACAATGTTTTTGAGTTTAGAATTCGTCTTCATATTTCAAGTTTTTCGGTGTTGGCCAGCTAATTTTGGTCCGTTCGTGGGGTTAAGGGTTGAGTTTGTTTCGTTGCATTCATATCTACTTCGTGTTCTTGTTGTTTACCGATTTAGGGATTCGATCCTTTGCTCGGTATCGTTGTCATCTTCTTTCGGGTCACTTTTCGGTGTTGATCGAAGGTAGGTTACATGTTCAGGTAACTGAGGACCGAGCGAGAGGCCTGTCTTGTTGGGGTCCACGAGGTACTAAAGATGAGCTCGTCGTCGATGGTTTGTAGCATGGGCGACAGGAGCATGAAGGACTTATTGAAGTTCTCGACTGCTTGGTTGTAGCGGCGTAGTTTCGAAACCCTGTATAGTTTAGGGTTTTTTGTTTTGTTTTTTGTTCTATTTGTTTTGAGCTTAAGACTTGTTGTTGGGGATTTTATCTTGTTTGAAACCTACTCATTAGGCGTGGTTCTGGTTTTTGAGGTTGAGAGTTATTCAATCTTTTGTTTTGTATTTTGTTGGGTATTGCGTGTTTCATGGTTGTAATATTTAGATAGAAGACATGATTTTCTCTTTATTGCTACATGGTTGTAAAATCTAAGTATATGACTAGTTAGATTGTTTGTTTGTTTGAATTTGTGTTGTTGAGATTCCATGGGAATGCTCTGATTTTTTTATCAGTGAGTACAAATTTAAATTAAAACTCTTCAAAGAGAGGAGTACATGAAGATGGTCTAGCTACAGACTTGTGATGAATCGAATGATTACATAATAGCTTAGCCTCATGACAATTCCAGTAAGAGGAATAACCTGATACATGAAAGAGTATTCTTATACAAGAAACCTCGGCATTCCAATATGATATGCTCTACTTTGTTATTGTTGTTGTTGCCACTTTTGTCCTTATTCATATTATTGAGGGTGCTAATTTGTTAGGCTTTTGTCCTCTTCCGTTATTTCAAAGGAGTAGACTTTCAATTAAAAAAATACAGATAAAGAAAAATAGAACCAATAAAACTTAATTAATTACACACAGATAAGATCTATGAACGATAGAAGGATTACGAAAAATCTGTGTCGTCTCAGGGATTAGTGGAGCCTCGATGGTACATCTCATCTCCGAAGATGGATGGATCCAAGACCCTCACCCAAGATACCATGGAATCAACAAACATCTCGACGGTATGGCCCCGAGAGGACTAGAGCGAGACACGACCAGCCGCCTTATGAGTCACAATGAGTCGCTCAGGGCATCTCGGGGTGCTACTGAGGAGCCACACCCCAGCCCCATTGAACCAGAAGCACTTTTGTTCCCAACCTCCTTTCCTTGGTATACTCCTTGGGCGCCTGGTGTGACACACAAGTATTGACCAAGTCGAAACGAGGGAAGCTCACAGGATCATCTGTACTCAACACAGCTGGAATATATGGGCCGACCCCTTACACTCTCCCTGGATCTGTCTGTGTTATTAGTTATAAGATCAGTGCTCCGGTCGTCACCGGAATTGTATCTCATCATCTTTCAATTATTCACACGCATGTATGAACTATATGACATTTACATTTTTTTATTAATAAAATTATTCGTTATTGTGCTAAACCACTTGGCCACTTTTAAAACTTACTAAATCATATAGGAAATTGAAGTAATGATTGTCTGAAAATGACATGTAATCCCAACATTAATCTACTAGGAACTGAACTATTATATTTTTTTGAAGAGGCAAATGAATTTTATTAGTGTTCTAATGTTTCAGAGAATGAAACAAGAGAAAAGAGTTAAATCCCCCCATAATACAAACCAACCCTTAATCAACCAAGAGAGACCCTAACACTAACGTTGGGTTTCTAATACCAGGTTCCCCAAAACCAGTTACCAGAGCCCCCAAGCACTCTAGTTCTATAGCTTTGAATGAATTTCAACAAACATTAGTTTCTAAGTGTCAACCTAAATCAAACATGCATGATATATTAGGTTAAACTAGGTATGTTTTGCATCCATTCTATTTTCATGGCTAATACTAAAATAAATACTTACATTTAGCATTAATGGCATTTTATGTGTTGGAGAAGATGAATGGGGATGAGTACAAGTTTGTATATATACACTCAAAACAAACAGTCACGATCATGTATCTTATGTCATGCATGGCCAATTTGCCCATGCATGGTTGGGAAGTAAGATACTATTGAGTCCATCACTAGTAGCCAATTGCCATGCTTCTTTATTGTATTTGTCAAAAACAAGTGAAGAAAATTCCCACGATCATGCCTATTGCATTGCCCATATTAAGCAACAACCCTTGACTCCAATATCCATTCTCTATATCATTTTCCAAGGAGGATTTTTCTTTCTCATTTTTGAGCTCACATCTATTGTACTTTGATGTACATTCTATTTCAAATTAAAAGATAATGTAAAACTCAATGTCCAATTTATTAATGAAAAATGATTCAACCAAAAAAATAAATAAGCTTTTTGATCCATCCAGAATTCTAAAACAAATATAATAATATCATAACCTTTTGCAAGATCTTTAATTGTTGTATTCATATTTATAAGTTACAAACCAAAATTTACAAGGTATATTCATAAGTATTTTGGTTGGTGTATTTCGGCAACACATCGATAAGTTGGAGTATCTCGGAATGTTGAAAAGTTGCATGGTATGGGCCCCACCTCCAGCTTGGGCTGACAAATCACGTTTTCCCAGCCAGCATCAGAGGACGGCACGTCACCGTAGCCCCCACCAGGCTTCCGAATCAGATATAAGTATCTACACATGCCCTTCCAACTCAAAATTACTGATATACCCTTGCGCGAAAAATTGTACTGTACAAAAAGTCAGAGGTGGGAACACAGGAAAGAACAGAAAGTTTTAAGGGTACTTGAATTTGGTTGAACTAACTGGGGCTTCAATTAATATGAAATAAATGAATCATTTGAAGGTAAACAGGACGTACTAATTGCTAACTAAACAGTGGTAACGAAATACCAGAACCTTACGTAACAAAAAAGGTGAAATTAAGTATCCACACACATACAAATTCATTTATTGCTGACTTAAGTTTGTCTCTAATGATTATCATATCTGGTGTAAAAGGAACGGCTACAAAAAATAGTAGGAAATTCCTGTGTTCCTCTCATTGATCTAATTTCTGGCCGCCGGACTCGACCACTTCAGCCTCTAATGTTTCTTCGACTACAGGCTGAGGTCGTGTTGGATACTCAGGTGACCATTTGCTAGAAAGGGCAATGCTCATCATCTCATATATCTTCCCACCCAGCTCTGCCGGACTCTCAGGCTGCACCATACAAATCCAGTTTAAAGATCCAATCTCCCAATTTAGAAACAGTATGATCGATTGTGGAGTAGGAACGAACACTCACCGTGAAACCACTGGAAACCGAAGCTGCGTCGAATAAAAGATCAACAGCTTTCAGAGCAGCTTCATCTTCTGGACTACTCTTGCATGCCTCCTGCATTAACAGTCATCAAACCACATTAAGTTACTGCTTCAAAAATTGAATATGGATTGCAGCTTATTGTTTGACGTACACTCAAGTTTTTGATTATTTCGTGTTCAGGATTGATCTCAAACACCCTCCTGCCTTTCATGAACTCCATGTGTGATGCATCACCACCCATAGTCTGTGCCTTCATCAGCCTGTGAGAAACAATTCAGTTACATATTGAGCACGCGTCTTGTGAAAAACTCCAAAACTAGGTTGCTGCAAGACTGTATACCTCTCCATGTTAGCAGACCAGCCAAACTTGCCAGATACAAGAACACAGGGTGAAGCATTCAGCCGGTTTGAAATTTGAACACTGGCAACTTTGTCGCCTAGACGTTTCTTTATCCAATCACAGGTCGGCCCAAACTCCTGTTTTTTCACCTTCTCCTGTTCTTCGTTTGTATCACCTGCCACAGTTTTGGTTAGAGTTACATTCATGTACTCGAGAAAGCTTTTTCTCAAATCACATTTGGGATTGAGGTCTACTATTGTGGTCAACCAATGGAAAGCACATGGAAACAAACCTAAATCCAAGTCCTCCTTGCTAATATCAACAAAATTCTTCTCCTTGTAAGATTTCAGATTCTGGATGGTAACTTCATCGATCGGATCAACTAAAAACAGCACCTATAGGAAAGGAACACCATAATATAGCACCGGTAAGTACAGCTGATTGATAGCATAACAGAAAAATAAATGTCTATAACTTCAAATTGATGTAAATGATAGGGACAGACCTCTAGATCCTTATCAGCAAGTCTCTCTAAGAATGGTGTATTCTTAGCACTGTTCACGCTGTCAGCTGCAATAAAATAGATATCCTTCTGTTCAGGCTTCATGTTCTCGACATATTCGTCCAAGCTAATAATCTCATCCTCGCTATGGGAGGAGAAAAACCTAAGTAACGGTGCAATGCGCTTCTGGTTCTCACGGTCCTCAATGCAACCAACTTTCAAATATTTTCCAAAGTTTTCCCAGAATTTCTCATAGTCCTGCACCAAACAATAGAGAGTATGTAAATGAAATGCAGAAATATCAGAGTACAGCCTTCAATACAGAATGAGTCTTTGGTAGTTTGACAAGGACATAAAAAAAGTTGGTAGCAGCCATTGAAAATGGGTTTTAGTTTTTACAGATTTCGCACCGGGACGAGTAAAAACAGAACTATGCACATGAGGTGAATTAGGAGGAGGAATAAAAAAGTTGTAGATATTTTGTTTGCACATGATAGATGCACCACATTCCCATGACATTTTTGAACTAGAATGCAAATTAGTTGAATTGATTCCAAAACAAAGACTCACCTCTTTGTTATCACTCACGGATATTCCCAAAAACATGTCGAAGGCCTTCCGGACCAACCGCTTCCTCATAATACGAACCTTTGAGGATAGAACAAGACAAAGTTAGCACGAAAAGAAAGAAGCAGAATGAAACTAAAACCACCAAAAGAGATGTCTGTTTCAGATATACTTACAATACGGCTTTCCTGAAGTATCTCACGAGAAACATTGAGGGGAAGATCATTTGAGTCAACCACGCCCTTTACGAAGCTTAGATATCGTGGGAACTATTAAAATGGATGTTAATTAGTACAAGTCCGTTAAAACTGCATACATTCTCTCACATAACATGCGATAATACTTACCAGCTCTCCATCAAAATCATCTGAGATAAACACCCGTTTTACATGGAGCTTTATATTTTTTGACTTGGCGTTGGCAAAGTCATCCCTTTCTGTGTTAGAGTAAGCTGGCACATAAAGGATAGACCTAAACTCTACTTCACCCTGCAATAACATTTACCATCAGCTCAAAATGTATACGTGGCATGTATGTGCCGATTAAGAGATTGAACACTCAACTAATAATGATCAAGTGGTCAGATGTTGGATAGTTTTCATGGCCTTTTAATTCTAAATTTCTAATCAATTGTACACGACATTAAGAAACATCAGAGCACCATAAGTTCTAGCTGTAGACAGTATAGCATTATTATGCAGTATCTTATATTTTAAAATATTTCACACAACCAGAATGGAACTGATTAAACCTCAGTGATAGTACAATAATCAGTGCTTACCTCTGTCGTAAAATGTGAAGAAGCTAATGGATCCAAATATTCATTGAATGTCTTCTTATAGAATTCATTATACTCCTCCTTCGTAACTTCCTTGGGGTTACGGAGCTGCACCATTCAGAAAATTATAAATATGTTTTCCATAAAACAACATAATTTTAGGAAGTACGAAAGCAATGTAACAATTTGAAGGCTTACCCATATTGGTTGGGTTTCATTTGTTTGCTCCCAGTCCCAGTATCTCTCAACAACAGTCTTGGTTTTCTTCTTCTGCAACAAAGTTCATGGTTTAAGTCCAATACCAAACTGAGGCACATATATTTGATTTAGAGGAAATAATATTTCAACAAAGTACTACCTTGGTTTTCTCATCTTGTACATCACTTTTGGCTTCAGCTGGATCTTCCTCAACCTCTACCTGTGATTGATTAAAAGGTTTGATACATAGTAGAAATGGAGATACATGCCATCCTGGAAACCATGACAAAAATGAAAAGGAAAAAAGAGTCCAAGCCATACCTCCTTAGTGTACCCCTTTTCCTGCCAAGTATATATTGGAAATGAAACAAATTGCGAATAATTCTTCACAAGCTTCTCAATCTTTTCTGGATGCGCAAAACCTTTAGCATCACTCTGGGTTAAGACAAAAAGCAACAGGGTTAGCTTGGAAAAAACAAGTTAAGGAGAATTGTAACTAAAAATAAATGAATATGCTCAAACGACCTTGAGATATAAGGTGAGACAAGTTCCCCTTGGTATCAGCTTCTCTGGATCTGTCTCCTCACCAATGGTATAGGAGCTAGCATTGGCCTCCCCTTCCCATACGTATTGTTTATCAGATTTTGGGCTCTTAGTGGAGACCACAACCTTGCAGTGGCAAGAGATTAAATCACTAACAAATACTAGAAACTTCCCCATACAATTTTATTTATGAACAAAGTCTTTAGCTCTCGAGATCAGGACATACCCGATCAGCTACAAGAAAAGCTGAATAGAAACCCACACCAAACTGACCAATCAAATTGTTGTCACCACCAGCATTCTTGCTATCCTGAGAAACAATGAGTCATATAAGTGCCAAAATCCAATAGATAAATCTCTTAAGTGTCAAGATGGGGGGGGGGGGGGGGGGACATACCTTCAACGCCTGAAGAAATTTTGCAGTTCCACTTTGCGCAATAGTTCCTAGGCAGTCAACTAGGTCTTCTCGGGTCATACCAATGCCCGAGTCACTGCATAGAAAACAAATGTTGAAGTTTCCACACGATTCGAAGAAGGATTAGTATCTAAAATGGCAGTTAAAACTCATGTAGCATACGTGATTGTAATGATCCCATTATCTTTATCAGCCTGGATACGAATATCAAGATCTGCAGCATCCTTCATAAGGTCAGGTTCTGTAACACTCATAAACCTCAACTTGTCCAACGCATCACTTGCATTGCTGTAAGCAAGATTTAGTTAAACAAATCAGATAAAAAATAAATGTCCCTTAATCCAAAAGACACAAACTTTTAACTACACTAAAAGCCAAGCATTTTGTTCACCTATAGAGCCATATACATCACAAGAACAGCTATTTTTAACAACATATGAGGTCAATCCAATGCCAGAGAACAAAAAAGGGAAGCAATTATCTGAAAGATCGATGTTGGCTCTAGCAGAAACTTACTATTACACATCATACCAAACATGAAATTTTACTCATTGTCATTGATACACACACACACATGCTGAATTACATTTAATAACATAAAACATGCCTGATAAGCTCTCTGAGAAACACCTCCTTGTTGCTGTATAAACTATTAACAATGAGGTCCATGAGACGACTAACCTGCAACCCAATGCAAACCATTAACAAAAATCATTACAATGAAATGAATCATTAATATGCAAATCACAATTGAGTCCATAAGTCAGAACTGTTGTACCTCTGCCTGATACTCATGTTTCTCAACAGGTGGTACCGAGGACGACTCTTCAGCTGCAGTAGAGCTATACCGGTGTGTAAAAAACATGCCATTGGATAAATTAAACTGTTTAGATGATCCAGTTGGATTGCTCCTTCCAGTGTTAAGAATCGAATACAATCTGGATTTAGTGTCACTCTCTTCAGTCTGCTGAAAATAAACACAAAATAAGAAAGTACAGTACATTAACAAATAATAAGATTAACAATCACTAACACACCGCATCTATATAAGGAAATTATACCACATTTTCACCCCAATATTAGCAAAAAAAGAGCAAAATCCACAGGATAACTTTTAAAAGTTTCTAAAATTCTGAAGGAAAAAAGAGGAGAGACGGATTAGTGCAGCATTCAATCATAAAGACACTGTTTCTGATTGGAGAACATAAAAACAGTAATAACAAAACGAAAATCAATTCAAGTTACAATATATTCTGATCCTATTGATACGAACAGAGAACCTTTTTTTTAATCTAATTCTGCTCAAAATAACAATATGAAAAGAAAAAAAAAATCCAAACTACGACCGATAAATTGCTAAATGTGAAATATCTATAAGGATAAATTATTCACGAAAACAGGTGTAAATTGAATGAAGCATGGAAATGGGTGCAGCTAGAGCTTACCGAGCTTGTCAAGGGAGAGTAGGAGAGCGGTGGCGCGATCTTCTGGTAATGCGAGCCACCGCTGCTGCGCAGGGCGGCGGAGACGGAGCGCCTGGAGAGCCTGTGCATGATTGTGAAGCTCCGAAACAGCACAGCGATGGGTGGTAGACGCTTGATAGATGAACGAGTGGAGAAGAAGTCAACCGGTCAGAGGAGTGGCTAGAACTGGGTTTTAGTAGGGTTTCTAGAATAATAGAGAGAGACAGAAAAGAGGTTTGAGAAGCTTCTGGAGATTTCTGGTATGTTTGATCATTATGGGCTCCGAGATGGACAGGTTTGGGCTTGGATCAGCCTCCAATCCCATTATTGAATGCTCAAATGTTTATTTTAAATATGACAGCCAAAATATATCCTTTTATTCATTTTTAGTCAAGTAAATTCGATCCATATAAAACTCAAACTGGAATTGAAAATATACGCGGGTTACCTCCACTCACCTGTAAACCAAATGAAGGAATATAAGATTACAGATCTCTTCTATCATGTTAAAACCTGATTTATATTAAAATTTGAGTTAATAAATAAAAAACTCAAAGGTGTTACTTTTACATACTATACTATGTCATGTATATTGTATATTGTATATTTTAAATACTAATTTAAAAAGTTTAAATATTGAAAATATTGGTTCCAAGGAAACACCAGCTCAACCTCTTATACAAAAGTTTTGAATTCGATCCCAAAATAGATGCCTACTTTGTTGCACTATAAAATCGTCGTGACAGGTGTTTCAATGCATAAATACTATAAAACCGAAGATAGCTGATAAAAGGCTACAGAACAGAAGCAATGGAAATAGTAAGTAGTAAAGTCCCATGAAGAGCAAATTATGTTAACACAAAATTGTCGGAAGCAAAAGGGAAGTTGTGAAGCAGACAAGGCCACACAGATGGTCTGCCAAAAGAGACATACACAAGTGTGTTTTAGGAGAATGATTAGTCGGGGGCAAGTAAACTCAAAAGTTGATGCTTTTTTTTGTTTTTGTTTTTGTTTTAGGTGCTTGTTCTAATGCCACAACTGCTCTTTCATGCTTGTCTTGTTCTTTTGTTGGAGCAGTTTAGCGCCTTTTGTTTGGACTCCTTTTCTCATCACCACCTGAACTGAACAAGGATATGTATATTTGAAAATATGAAACAAAAATGAGTTTCAGAGGACTAATATATATGAATGGCACATCTTTCAAGCTCAAAAGACTAATCTAGTAGATCAAAGATACAAGTTGTATATCAACCCTTATTTAACAGAGATCAAGACTTTAAAACCAACTGTATCAGTCACTCTTCCAATCTTACATGGCCAGAAGAAAAGAAGAAAAGCGAGGTCATATGTAGTATTGGAAAAAAAAAAAGCAAGAGTTTCTACAGATGAAGAGAAGTATCCACATCAGAGCTCTCGAATCTCCTTGATCTGCTTGGCGAGGAAGGTGTTTTCGGGGGCTCGAAACCAGGATGGTTGGTGCTCTGTGAGTCGAGTCTGAGGGGGAGAGATTGATCTTGGAAGGCCTGCCTTAGAGGGAAGCTTGTGTCCTGTTGGAGGGGCGACATGGGAGGAGTAACCTGTGAAGAATCCGAAAACAGTTGCAGAAGCTTCCTTTCCTCCCTCACCTTCTCCAGCTGCCTGAACCTTTCTTGCAGAAGAGCTATGGAGGAGCTAACAATGGTGGGATTGTCATTTTGCCTTCCCATTTTCAAGTTGTTTTTAGGGTGTGAGGCTCTAGAGGTCTTCAAGGGATGGAAGTGAATAAATAGGAGAGGAGAGGCCAAGGAAAGGAGAGGTGTTAATCATAATCCAAGGTTGAGTTGGAAAAAAAGTGGGCAAGAGGACTTTTGAGAGGGAGGAAAATGGTGGCAAGGCAAAGCCAAAGTGAAGTGGAGATAGCGTTTGGAAGCTTGCCTTTATCAGAATAATGGCTAGGTCATGCTCTTCTCCTCTTGTCATCTACACCAAAAAATTTCACATTTTTAATATATCCTAATAACACTTATCACACCTTACAAATTTTATAAGTCACAACCCACGACCTATTCGCAAGAGTAGACTTACTACAATGCCTTCTAAACAATACAAATAATAATAATAATACTATGGCATGAGGGCCCTCAAGACAGAGACCAAACCATGAATTATTACAAAAGAAAACTCACATCTGGTGCTGGTGTTGGTGTTGCAGCTTAATCAAGATATCCAAAGTGGTTCATTATATATTACATCACTTTTGTCACATTGTGTTTGGCTCTTTGCTTTCTCAACAACTCTCAACAAAATAATATATCACAGATTGATTATCCTCTCTGCCACAACAACATTGTTCTCTTGCACATGATTGATTGCAACTTAATATATCTGAGATTGATATAGGTAATGATGTAAGTTTACATGCAATTTTTCCAATCAGAAATATCCTATAGTATTACCATTCTAAGTTTTTCATGTGACTATTGTTAGGGTTGAGAAGAGTAAGATCAATGAAAGATACTTCGAATGATGTAGTATATTTTGCTTCAGATCAGGTGTACCTTACTAGCTCGTAATGTAATCAAGGTTATCTGAAATCTGTGTGTTGTCCACTTGATCCTGCAACACTATAGTGCCAGGTCATCGGTTGTACATTATTATGCCAGCACAAGACGGTCTGAGCTGCAAAAGTCAGACAGGCACTACAAGAAACACACATATGCAATTGAAATACTTTAAACTCTACATAAACAACACAACATGATCATGCTGCAGTGATTGGGCAACACTATGATACATAGATCACATAAAAAATGATTAGCCTAACATGCATACAATTAGAATCATAATATGTCATTTGTTACTCCTTTAGTCTTCGGCTTTAGGACAACCGAAGAAGGCCGGTTGATGTTCAGAAAGCTCACTGGTTAGATGTAGAGTTCTGTACAAATTTGTAACGAACTACATATATTTAATAGTTATGACTCTTGTGCAAGTTCTTCAATAGATCTATGGCTATTTCAAGAGGCAAACTCAGAACTATAACAAGTATTTCATATTTCAAGACATGAGCTCCAGGACTTCTTTGTCTTCAAAGTAATCTTCTAGGTGGCTCATGATTACATAACAGTTTTGCTTATAAATATGTTTAAGGGTGTGAGGGTGCCTCATAACAATTCTTTAATAATAGATGTATTTTTTGGGGTTTCAAGTTGGTATAGAACACACTCCTGAAAATTTATAGTTACCCTTCTGTCTCATGTTTAACTTTTGGATTGTTTCATCAATTATATTCAGTGATTTAATATTCTAAACGAAATCTTCATTCAATTACAACATTTCTTGCACCAAATACGATGACTTTGGTTTAGAATCACTATTCTACATCAGAACAATCCATCAAATTCTACATCTGTGAGGTAAGGACAGTGTTAAGAGATTAACATCCTCCTACTAGTCATACAATCTATCTTAATTGATAGCCTTAGGAATCTAATTTTGTACCGAATAGCTCTACAATCTGTCAAATATGCTTCCCTATTCAAAGAAAGGTCTCATTTCCACTATTTAATCAGGTTAGAGACTTAGGAGTAGAGTAGTCAACAAATTTGAAAGAAAGAAAAGAGCAAGCAAATTCACCAGGGTTTAGACTAAGATCAGAATCATCTAATTCCACTAATCAAAAGGATTACTTTAAACTCTAAAACGTTTCCATACTATGAAACATTTAATGACATCATAATGATATAACTCTTGTAAGGGCAACAATATTAGTAAATCAAGTGAAATTGAAATTCTTTCTCAGATTCATATATCTAAATCTAGTAAATTAAGACACATATTCTCATCTGAAATGTTATTATCACAGGACCCTTTAGCAAATATCAAAATGTGTGCATAACTGAGTAGAGCGACGATTAAAAGAATGATATGCTTACCATATAATAGACAGAGAAGCCACAGAACTGTCACAGCTCAAAATTTACACTTCGGGCCAAAAAATTTGTCATCTCGGTCACACTCTACTCAAAACCACACTTGAAGTCCTGATAGCAATTCAAACTGTTTCTGCAGACTTGCCAATCTTGGATAGTTCTTTGATAAAGTTAATATATGCCTGGTCACTGAAACTGCAATGTTTGGATTTCATGATGTCAAGAAGCTTCATGCACAGATCCGCCACCCCTTCCTTCAGTAAGCCATCATCCAGAACTGTCCAAACGATTTGATCACAATTCCATTCTTTCTCCAGAATGGCTTCAAACAATGCTTGAGCTTCTTCCAAATGTCCTTTCCCACCAAGAGCGCAGATCAGTGCTTTATATATTGGTAACTGAGGCTGAAATCCTCTACTCTTCATCGAGAGAAAACTTCTCAGAGCAGATTCCACTTCCAAATTCTTACAATATGCAAGTAATATAGAGCAACAAATCTTATAATTAGGGCACAACCCTTTCTCTATCATGTCTTCTACAAATTGATTTGCCTCCAACGATTTGCCTTCTCTACATAATCCAGATACTATGGTAGCATATGTATCAACGGCTGATTCGCGTCCATTCTCTGATAATTTAGCCAAGAGAATATACATCATTTCAGAAGTGGCACATCCTTCATCTGCACCACAATTATTCACTGCTTCATGTTGTGCCACAGCCTTCTCAGCTACCACCTGAGATTCCTTTTGCAACCCCTTCAGCAAGGTAAGGTAAGTTCGATAGTTGGGTTGGCAGCCTACATCAAACATTCGCTGAACAAGCAAAAATGCACGATTTAGTTGGCCGAGAGCAACAAAACCATCAATTAGTGTTGTGTACACTAAACTATCAGGATTTAATCCTTTCCTTTCCATTTCTTCAAGTAACTTCTCTGCCTCACCGGGATTTCCCTCTCGACATAACCCTGAAATGAGTGAAGTATACGTGTACAAATTCGGCAAGCTGTTACTTTTTCCCATTTCATGGAAAATCTTGAATGCAAGTCTGGTTTCCCCATTCCTACAAAGCCCATCAATCAAAGATGTGCAGGCAATGACAGTTGGTCTGAGTCCTTGCTCTGTCATCTTGCTAAAGAATTTATTAGCTTCGGAAAGCCGATTATATCTGCACAATCCATGTATGATGGCATTGTATGTTTCAACACTCGGGCTGCAGTCAGATCCCATCCTTGCAAATAGTGACAATGCATCATCTATCCTTTCATGCCTACAATAGCCATCAATCATAGCAGTATAACAAAACCGATCGGGAGTCAAACCCTGTCTCACCATTTCATCAAAAGCCGTCGAAGCCAAATTCAACTCCCTCATCTTGGAACACCCATAAATGAGTTGACTGTAAGTCCATTCATCCGGTAGACATTTTCTTGATTTCATCAAATCTAATAATCTAAAAGCATTGTTAATATTTCCCCGTCTGAGATACTCCTTAATCAGAGTATTATATGTTGCCACAGTTGGACATGGACCAGCCTCCAGCATTGTGCTGAAGAGAGACATCGCTTTCTCATAATTACCCATTGAAAACAAAGCTTTCAAGATTGCATTGAGTGTGTTACTGTTTTGTGAGCTACCATGTTCCTTCATCCAATGAAATACCTTCAGAGCAATCTCAGGTCTTCCCCATTCACACAATTCATTTATCAATGTATTAAATGTAACAGTGCTCGGCACCAAACCATCCTTCAACATTTTGTGGTACAACCCAAATGCCATTTCAGGCTTCTGTGCTCTAGACACTCCACCGATCAATGCTGTATATGTATGAACATTAGGATTGCATCCCCTCTTCTTCATCCTGAAAAAAAGCTCAATTGCCTCGTTCTCACGTCCTACCTCACACAAAGGAACAATCGGGACAGTATAGTTAGACACTGTCGGTTTAATCCCCTTCTCAACCATTTCTTCAAGCATGTTCAACGCGTCATCCACCTTCCCCTCATCACATAGCCCATTCATGAGTATTGAATATGTGAATGAATTTGGCTTGCATCCCATCTTCACCATTGAATCAAAAACTCGGAATGCTTCTTTCAAATTAAGATTCATATGATACCCAAGAATCAAAGATGTGTAGGTAAACACATCCGGGCACATACCATGACTGAAAATCTTGCCAACTAACACCTTAGCTTCCCCAACCTCTCCTTTACGACAACAAATATTAACCATGGTATTAAATGTCAACAAATCTGGCCTAATACCCCCCTTAATCATCTTAATGTACACATCTTTAGCAACCTCAAACATTCCAAACTTGCCCAGTTGAATCATCAGCGTATTGTAACTATACAGAGCAAATTTGAAACCTTTACCACAGAGCTTGTCCAAAAACGTCATTGCTGACCTTAACTCTTTCTCATTCCTACAAGCTTTGATCATCAGAATCCTGGCTTGGTCAGCAGGACCAAACATCCCATCTCGCACGAGCCTTTCTAACTTCACCACGAAACAGTCCATCTCCTGTCTGTAGAAACGCCTCGCCGTGTCCGTGCTCCTGTGGGTTCCAAGGAATCGCGCGACGAAACGTAGACGAACCAATGGCGAGGGGAGCGATTTGAGGAGAAGGGTCGAAGGTTTTTTCAAGGGTTTTAACATATCTGAGGATTGGAGAGTAGAGAAGTGACCCGTGGGTCATGCTGTGGGGGTTTAGGAGGGTTTCAGAGATAATGGGCATGAGGAGAGCTGCTTGGAGAAAAAGGAAGTGAGTCAACTCGGGAGATTCAGAAAACGTGGTGATTACGCCCGAGAAAGAGAGAGGCGTGCTCAATAGCAGAGCCAAAGGTTTAAGCTTTACCGTTTAGGGTTCATAGACAGGAACGGTAACATTTAGTTTCTTTTATTTTCTCTAAAATAAACTAAATAGTAACTTCTTATATAAGTAATGACCTCAAAAGCTTATCTTCAGAACTGCTCCAAATGTTGCAGTTGGCGCCTCCTCTTAGCTTCCTCCGACCATGTCACCAGACCTGCAAAAGCACAACCCTACACGAAGCCAAACAGCTCCACACCATATCCCTCGAGGCCGACACTTTCAATCACTCTTCTCGCATCTTGTCTATCAACGATCGAGTTCCAAAGCGCACTCTCGTTTCCTGGAACATCATCCTCAATTGGCACGTCCGGAATCGGTACTGTGATGAGGCAATTGCCCTGTTCCGCGAATTGCTCGGTGAGTTTGATCCGAATAGCTATACTTTGTCTTCTGTGATAAAGGCTTGTGCTCGGTCGCAGGCGAGGGAGGAAGGAAGGCAGATTCACGGGTTGGTTTTGAAAACTGGGTTTGGTCTCGATAACTTTGTGCAAAACAGCTTGGTGAGTATGTACTCCAAGTGTGGCCAGATTGACGCGGGGAAGAAGCTGTTTGATAGGATGGATGGTAAGGATTTGGTTTCCTGGAATACTTTGATTGACGGGTATGTGAGAAGTGGTGAAATGGAAGCTGCCCAGAAGCTGTTCGATGAAATGCCCGAAAGAGATTGTTTTTCTTGGACTGTTTTGGTGCATGGGTTTTCTGAGTGTGGAAAGGTTGAAGCTGCTAGAGAGATATTTGATAAGATGCCCAACAGAAATTTGGTTTCGTGGAATGCGTTGATTAATGGGTACATGAAATCTGGGAACTGCAAGTCAGCTCATCAGTTGTTTAATCAGATGAAAGAGAGAGATGTAATCACTTGGAATTCAATGATCAAAGGGTATGAGTCGAATGGGAAGCCTGTGGAAGCTCTGGAGCTATTCAGGGGGATGCTGAATGAAAATGTCACTCCTGATGATGCAACCTTTGTCAGTGCTCTTTCTGCAGTTTCAAAAACAGCGCTTCTTGGCTTGGGAAGATTGATACATTCTTACATTACAAAAGTTGGCCTCGGGTTAGTCTGCGCCCTTGGCACAGTGCTGATTGATATGTATACCAAATGTGGGAGCATTGAGAGTGCTCAAACTGTTTTTCAAGCAATACCCAAGAAGAATCTAGAACATTGGAGTGCTATAATATCTGGCTTAGGAGTGCATGGTATGGCTGATGCAGCTCTTGAACTATTTGCTGAGATGCGCAGAGAGGGAATGAGGCCCAATGATGTAACTTTTCTTGGCGTGTTGAATGCTTGTAGTCATGCAGGATTGGTTGATGATGGTCGCTGGTATTTCAATATGATGGTAAATGGTTATGGAATTCAACCAAGCATTAGACACTACGGTTGCTTGGTTGACATTTTATGCCGAGCTGGACATATTGAAGAGGCAAAGAATATCATTGTCAACATGCCAATGAAGCCAAATAAAGTAGTTTGGGTGAGCTTATTCAATGGTTCTAGGAGCCATAGATTCAAAGACGTTGCTGAATATGCAGCTCAAAAATTGATTGAGTTGGGTCCAGATACTAGTGCATGCTATGTTGTTCTCTCTAGCATGCATGCTGCAGCTGGTCAGTGGGACAAATTTTCACAGCTTCGAGATAAAATGAAGAAGAGACGAGGCAGAAACGACCATGAGTGTAGTTCAATAGAGCACAGAGGTGTGCTTCATGAGTTTGTTATGGGTGATAAATCACATTCCCAAACAGACATTATACACTCTAAAATAAGAGAGATGCATGAGAAAGTGAAACTTGCAGGACATGTTCCTGACAGATCCCAAGGGCTGTCACATACTGAAGATGAGAAGGAGAAAGAAGCTGAACTGGAAAATCATAGTGAGAGGTTAGCCATTGCTTATGGCCTCATTAACATGGAACCTGGAATTCCTATTCGTGTCATGAAGAGCTTTCGGGTTTGTAATGATTGCCATTCTGTAACAAAGCTCCTCTCTGATATCTATAGTTGCGAGATTGTGGTCAGAGACAATCGGCATTTCCATCATTTCAAAAACGGGTCATGCTCTTGCAAAGATTTCTGGTGATCTGCTGGAGTTTAGGCTTAAGTTATATGTATTCTGTTGGTTAGCTCAGGCTGCAAGGCTCAAAATTTCTCTACAGAGCATCTATGGGGCCTTGTTATCAAAGCCTACAGGTCATAGACAACATACATGCCTGAAATGCTAGCAAATTGATGGTAATTCCTAACAAAGTTTTAGTTTGATGTATGTGCTCAGGTAAATGTTTAGAATTCAGAGTTGAATATACAATGTAGTAGGCTTTTGTTGTTATTAGAAATAGAAAGTTTCTTGTAGTTCATATTGTTGACAATTTATTGGTAACAGAATGAAATGCTATTTGAAAATATTGAGACCTCTGCAGAACATGGTGAGAAGCTTTGTAGAATGATTCCAGTTCTTTTATTTGCTTTATCTTGATGTCAAATGGGAGTAAAATGTAGCATATTTGTCCACTTGAATTCAAGTTTCTGACAGTGTTGCAGAGATTTAATTGTTAAGATTGCAGCAAAAGCTTGACAAGAAACTGAAGAGTTGATAGCATAACGAGTCGGTGTCTTTGGCAATACAACAATGGATAAAACAACATAAGCACTTACTACCAGCAATCACACCAATTACAGTGCTACAGATAAGCAGCTTACAGGCCGAGAAGTTGATTCACTTATTCACTTTCCGGGGACAAAGTTAGTGGCATAGGCCCAAGCATTGTTGGCGACGGGATCAGCAACGTGGTCGTAAAGGTTCTCAATTGGGCCCTTTCCGGTGACAATAGCCTGGACGAAGAAACCAAACATTGAGGTCATTGCAAGGCGGCCGTTCTTGATCTCCTTGACCTTCAACTCAGCGAAGGCATCAGGGTCGTCAGCGAGTCCAAGTGGGTCAAATGAACCGCCTGGGTAAAGTGGGTCAAGTCCTTCGCCGAGGGGTCCTCCACCAACACGGTAGCCTTCAATGAAGCCCATGAGCACAACCTGGACGGCCCAGATCGCAAGGATGCTCTGAGCATGAACCAGGTTTGGGTTTCCGAGGTAATCCAGGCCGCCCTCAGAGAAGATTTGTGCACCGGCCTTGAACCAGACCGCCTCTCCGAACTTGACACCGTTCTTGGAGAGGACTTCAGGGAAGACACAGCCGAGTGCTCCGAGCATGGCCCACCTGCAGTGGATCACCTCCAGCTCACGGTTCTTGGCAAAGGTCTCTGGGTCTGCCGATAGCCCCGCTGTGTCCCACCCGTAGTCGCCGGGAAATTCTCCGGTAAGGTATGATGGAGTCTGCTCGGAGAATGGTCCCAAGTACTTGGGACGGTCGGGACCATACCTGGTTTCATAAATCAAGTAACAACATTATAGTTGGTAATAAACACATTTATAACTACCTATACAAACATTGTCCTCAGATGCATACATTAATTTTTCTAAATTGTATTATCTGAATTATCATTTATATATTTTTACGATTTTAGCAAATACTTACTCTAACATATTTGTTAAAATTACAAATACATACACTAACTTATATATCAAAGTGATTGATTTGATAGAGTAAGTTACCAGATGCTTTCAGGGGCACTCTTGACGGTGCGGCGCATGGTGATGCGGCTGCCTCCGGCGGAGCTGACTCTGCGGGTGAACTCATTGGCCTGCCTCAAAGCAGAGCCGGCGAATGCTGACTGCTGGATTGCGGAGGCTGCCATTGATGAGTGATGACTTTCTCTGCGAGCTTGAGCTCGGATGTGTATGTGATTACAGAGAGGTTGATGAGAGGAAGAGAGAGGGGGATGGGGGTTATAAGGAGATGTTACGGATCAGGATATCTCCACCTCAGCTCAACCTCATTGGTCCACGTACTGGATGTGGATTTCTACACTGATTTTTTGTTTGGGGCTCATTGGATACCATTCTGCCACGTGGAAGCACAACATCTGTTTGGAGCTCACTTTGTGATCCAGGCAAGAATATCAGAGGGCCAATGAAACAGAGCTGACGTGTAAATTATCATATGATAAACTAATCCTTCGCATCAGTTTATGTAAATGAGCAATCAATTTTACATTCGACATTGAATTGAAGACAAGCATGCATATTAACATTGTCATCACTCCTTGAACCAAGACATCAACAAAGTAGTTGTCTTATTAAAAATACATGTAATGAAGAACCTTTCCTCTACTGATTAGCTTCTTCTTCTTCTTCTTCCGATATCAGCCTGACCTGACTTAACACATAACTTGAGCTGTTTGTTTTCTACTTTACATTCTTTTGGCTACTACAGACGAACTGAAAATAGTAATACATAGTATATCTTATAAGCAGAGAGAGAGAGAGATTTGATCAAGGTTCTAGCTTGAGGGAAACAACTCTTGACTGTCTGTTGCGTTTTGCGGCTTTGACATACACTACTGAGAAGCAAGATGGAGCCCACCACGGCTGCCGAACTCTTTGCTCCCCCTTCAGGCAAGCCACTGCAAAATAAGTAATAACTACAACTCAACACTAAATATATATATCACTGTATCACTGTCTGTGTCCTCAAATAATCAATTTCAAATGGACTCAACCACCTCCTTCTCTACTCGATTGGATATGATATGACTTGCATCCAATTAAAATATACCGATTCAAACACACTTGTAAAACAACAACCAAACACCACACTAACAACAGGAAAGGACACTAAACACTAATCATTTTATGCCATCAAACTCAAACTAAAGCACACCCTACAGTACACCATGGGAGAATGATGTCCTATTCATAAATTCTTATACCGACACTTTATACCATATTCTATCTAGACAACTCTAATGATCTATAATATACCACGTGTTTCTATCTTATCTCACAAGCTTCTAGTTATATACTTATGTTAATTACATAATCACTATTTTAACTTAATACCATGCATGTACCCACATACTAATGCCTTCATCTATCATACTTTCATCATTGTCATTAGTAAATGACCTCTAAGCTTCTACAAGCTCCATGCCCACATTCTAGTATAACTCATTAAAATATCATGTGATATTGCTAGTGCCCGATTGTTTTTGAATTATTGGGTTTGTTGCACAATAAATTATTCCATCCATCATCAATTTTCATCTCCCCAAAATTTCCAAAGTGGGCCAAAATAGTCCTCATTGTTAGTCAAGATGAATCAAATCATTAAATATGCCAAGATGACAAAGTTCAAACCAATCATTCAACGACATGTGTTCTACAACTATTTTTTGCCAAGTTAAGGGGTAGACCAACAATTGGCTAACATAGAGGACTATTTTGACCCACTTTAGAACCTTTGAAGACTTAAAATGGCCCATAACCTTAGTATTTGTTATTCAAAAAAAAATCACTAACCAGAAACAAATATTTAGGGATAATTGTCAAGACATGCACTAATGTTTCGTCCACAAAAGAAACAGTGCACAATGTTTAGTCCACGTCGTCTGGCTATCTTTATGAATCGTTCACGCACTTCTGTTAGAAAAGTGTAACAGCAGAACCTGAATTGACAATTTTTCCATTTTGGTTTGAAATTCAAAAGTAAGAATGAGTTAAAAGACTGATATTCCCTCAATTTTGACCTTTTGGTTTAAAATTCAAAAATTCATATTTTAATTTAAAAAATAAATAAAAATCATAGTTTTTTTAAAAAAAATACAAAAAATCAGTTTTTTTTAATTTAATTAATATTTTTATTATATATTTTTTATTTTTCTTTTTAGTTTTTTCTTTTTTCTACCCAAAACCTCCCCAAAAAAACAAATATAATTAAATTAAAAAAACTGATTTTTATGTATTTTTTAAATTAAAATCTGAATTTTTGAAAATAAAAACTGAATTTATAAAAAAAATTATTTTATTTGTCTATTTATTTATTTTTTAATTTGTTTTTTATTAGAAAGGGTAGAATGGTAATGTCTCATGCAAAAGTCAAAAGATTCATGATAAGGGTAAATTGGTCATTTCAGTTATACTTTAACTGCACATGTATAACAGAAATGGAATATTCTGTTAATTTTTCTAACAGAAGTGCGTGGACGATTCATAAGGGTAGCCAGACGACGTGGACAAAACATTGTGCACTATTTCTTTTGTGGACGAAACATTAGTGCATGTTTTGACAATTATCCCAAATATTTATACAACACAGAACCTTAAGTGAGAACCTAAAAGGGAGTAAGAAGGAAGGAAGGGAGGACCTTTTATCCGCCTAAGTTCCTTGCACAGTGTAATGAAGTCTCCCCATTTCATGTGGCAGCGCCTTATAAATCGAAGAATTTGTTCAGTGGTGAACATGGACATACCCTCTAAGTATTCCCCATTAACACCGTTTTCTTTGAAAATCTGGCGGTAGCTTCCTAGATTTATTTCTTCCAGCCACAAACCGACATCCTGCCAAAACAAAATCGAGCAAGCATTATTCAACAAAAACTTCTTAATTCACTATTTTTCTATAACACTAAATACACGTCCACAACAAAGACCAATTCAACTTCTTTTTTAAAAATATTTGTTGGCAAAACATTGGAATGATCCTCTTGCCCAGTCTGGTTCTTTTGCCTTCCACTAGTCAATATATAAAACTGAAAACAAAATCCACACCAGAGAAAAACTATGACCAGTTCTATAATTTCAGCAGAACATGGGTTTCAAATTGATGCTGCTTTTGTGAATGAGGAGGTTCACAAAACCTATCATTACAGACAACTAATGTAAATAAAGTATCCATTTTTACAAATCAATTTCTACAGTTGCTCCTGAACAGGAACTACCCAGTTCATGTTTCTTCCAACTAAAGAAGACCGGCATTAAAAATAAAAAATAAAAACAAAAACTATACAATAACGATAATTTCAACAAACTCAAATGAAGCAAGGAAATAGAAGCCCAAATAAATTCGAATAAGCATCAAAATTCTGGAAATTGAAATGAAAATACTATCAATTGAAGTAACAAAGCCATTCATCTTCATCAGATCTTAAAAAATTACTAAAGCTGCAGAAAAAAAGGCAGACGAGAATTGAAGAAACAGCCCAATAAGATCCAAATCAGAAGAGAACCCGAAATATACCTCCAGAGTCCAAATGAAGAAATCAAGCGGCTCCGGCTGATGTTCTTTGGTCATCGCCCGAATCAATAACCCAATTTCACCTGAACATCCACAACCATACAGATAGCAACTCAGTTCACAGATTGCTAAAAAATTGACGCTTTGGTACTTTCTCGGAAACCAAACAAACCATAAGTGAGAAAAAGGTGAAATTGGGTGAACTTACTGTGTGAAAAGATATAGGAGAGGATGTATTTTTCTTCTTTCGATTTTCTTCTTTTTGCTACATATTTGACATGGAACTTTCGTTAGAGAGAGTGGAGCTCATATAACTGAAACACTTCAACAGTTCAACTATAACAACGACAAAAATACACATATTGAAAATAATATCAGATACAAGTCATACCCAAATATTTGGGTCAATTTCTAAGTTTTTTTTAAAAAAATTGAACATTATATAATATATCATTTCTCTCTTTTTGAGAAAATACAATAAAATCAAACAAACCTGTTGACATATTACTTGTTAAAAAAATATTTTGTAAGATCTATTGAATCAAAAAGAAGATTTCACATCTCTTCGTAAAAATAAATTTGACATGTTTTTTGTTGTTGTTGATCAAGTGATAAAGCAGATTTAAACTAAACAAATGTTTTGATTTATCATTTTAAGCTTTTGTTATCAATTTATATTTGAGATATAATTTCATTTAAATTTGTTTTCTATATTGAATATATTATCAATTTCATTTTAACTTCTTTCAAGTTGTTTCAATTCATGTTCCATTTCTCATGAATTTGCCTTTTTTTTTTGGAGTGGACAAGATTAATTGATAAACAAATTAGGGACGAGTCAATAATAGTTTATAGACAAATAGATTCTTCCATGAATTAGAGACATTAAAATGCATACAAACTCAACAGATAGAAAAGTATGAAGCAACAAGGACCCCCCATGAACTGTACTCTAACTTCCAAGTTCTAAAGTTAACCTCAAGGCTATCAATTCAAAGCTTCTATCCAAAACCCTTTAGGTGAGACTCTTTTATCACAAAACACTTGGTCCTCTTATGTCTCCTCAAATCATTTTACATAACACCTAACTAAAGAACTTTCATAGCTTGCCAGCAAATATTCAACAAAAGACACTGCCAGCCATACACAATATGTAATCTGATTGATTTAAACAATTTGCAAAACTGTTTTAGAGTGTTAGAACATATTATTTGCCTTGAATATGAAAGAAACAACTAACTAGTCACTCATCACACATCACAGAAGAGAATGAGATTGAAATGCACACTGCAAACATCACCAGGTAGTACTGAAAACATAACCCTCCGAGGACCGTTCTTTAATGTCCCTCCAGCGATATGAAACTGCACAATAACATCATCCAGTACCCTTCTTGTGAGCTTTCTCCCAGCGAGGTCCTATTTTCGGATTTTGGATTAGCTACCTCATCTTTACAAGCAAGGGCAACAGCTACTCTTAAGATACTCACTTCTGCCAGTTATGTCTGGGTCCCCAACAGAGACTTGAATGGAGGAAATGCTGGAAAAAAGGTGCCTATACCGATCAAATATCATCAGAGGCCATTACTGGAAGTACTGCCAACGGCACCTGCTGATCCATTACTGGTTTTGCTAATAACTCCTTTTCCAAAGTACTCAGCAATTACGGAAAATCCATCCTTTGAGCTCTTCACTTGTTTGAAGAAAATGTCCTGGTCTCTAGAATTTTGCTCCAAGTTTCTCTTCATTTCCAGAACAGATCTGTATTCAGGAGCACACTCAGGACATTCTTTCTCGTTATCACCTAGACAGCGCTGGTGAAACGAGTGCATACACATGAAGTGTACAGCAGGTAGGTCGAGTGTGAAAGTACAGGCAGTGCACTTGCTAAGCTGAAAGATCCTGGCATTAGTTCGAATATCCTGAATTTCTTTCCTCATTGCCAATGAGTCTTCCTGCAGAATTCAAGGGGTTGCTGAATGAGATATTTTCTCATTAGATAAACACATAAAGATGGTTAAATGTGATTCTAGTTTCTGCACAATAAGTTATCATAATATCATTTCAACGGGAAGCTAAGTTGTAGTGTTACACCCCACACACCTACAAAGGACAAAACACAAACAAATTCCCCACTTGATTATCCGAAATTCCTGAGGTATATTGTCCATTTACGAGTTTAGCATGAAGACCACAATCCATATAACAGATCATTTTTTTTTTCTTTTTTTGTCCAATGGCTCTGGTTTCTCTTGACTCTATACAAAAGGGTATTTTGACAATGTTCAGTAATGGCCAGGCATTATATATTCACCCATTCCAATTATCCTTTCCATTTAAGTGACCTACCGAAAAATGCTATTGTTAGGAATATTTATTGCAATCTAAGTTCTTTGACTCAATGCATGCCCCAAGCAAGGAATTCTATAAACCGTCACCTTATACTTTCCAATGCATGATAGGTGCAATACACATGTTTCCTGATGTGATACCATATACGAGTGAGATAATTTAATGGGGAAAAAAATGGCGTCATATCCACTTTGAAGGAGCTGGGTGCAATGATGTTATTGGTGAAACCAACGTATACCGATGTAGGATTCAAGAATAAACACTAACCTGATACTTCTCAATAGCTCGTCGGTCATCTTCAATCAGCTTTGATTCCTGTTCAAGTTTTCGGGCAATATAGTCCTTGATGACAGACAGAGTGAGACAAGGATTCCTGGATAGAGTTTGAAGAACAATAATAGGAGGCAAGATGTCATCTCTTTCGACATAAGTTAAAACTTCCTTCACCTCTTTGGAGCAATCTTCTCCAAGTTCTCCAAAATACTTTAGCAGATCTGCCCAAAGAGTTGGGTCCCCTCCCTTTCCAGAATCCCCTAGCCTTTTGCAGCATGCAATCAGTCCTTCATGGTCATGGACCTGCATGTAGCAAGCAATCACCTCTTTGTAGAGTTTCATCTTCTCATATAGATACAGAAGCCCTTCTTTAAAACCATTCATTTCACAGAGAATTAAAGTAAGATCAACATCATAAAGCGGATGTTCCTGGTCTTCGGGCCATCCACTCTTAAGCAAGAGGAGTCCCTTCTCCCACCTTTCCGCACGATCTTTTTCCTCAGGTGAATCTTTTTGTTCACCAATTAGTTTTCCATTAGATTTCACTCTTGACATTACAGCTGCTCCTGATCTGGTTCTAAGACTAAGATCTATATCATCATTAGCTTGTAACATAGATGGAAAGTTCAGGTCATTAGACAGGTACAACTCTAAAAGTGTATTATGAATTTCAACTTGAGCAGGCGAGTCTTTCACCTTGTTGGTATACTTCTCAAGGAAATTCATAAGAGACTGAGGATGATGAATGAAAATATTGAGAAAATCAACAGGAGATGGCAACATAGATAAGTATGCACCACTTGAGCGTTTCTTCTTGGTTATTTCTCTATCTTCAGTGCAAAGCTTCAAGAGAATCTCAATTGTTTCTGCTGGTTTGTGTTCTATGAGAATCTTGCCATACTCTTTCACCGTCACCCCGGCTTGACTTGGTTCAAGGCTTGAAATATACTGCAAAGCTTCATCATATCTATCTAGGTCTTCAAGTAAGATCTTTAAGTACAATTCATGCTTCCCAGCCTTTTTAGCGACATACATTGCATGCTCATGGTAATTAGCAGCACGGCAAACCCTTATTGCAGTCTCCACATCAAATTTATGTTCCCCACCATCCTCACTTTTAATGAAGACATTTAGCTTATCAACATCTTTCAATTTGGTATAGCAGTTTAACAGAAGAGTGGTGTGATCCTTAGAAGCAAGGCCTTTCTCATGCAAATTTTCCAAGTAATTTGTGAGGTTGTAGATTCTTTGAGCATCTAGAAACTTTTGTATGACATATGAAGGTTCCAGGTGACCAATGGTGTTGATATACTGGGCCATAGCCTCATCATAGTCTTGTTTGCTGTACAAGTGATCTCCATACTTCCGCAGCACTTCTGCAGTGGCAGCAGCATCAGCTTGTTGACTTTGAACAAGATTAATGGCTACCGTATAAAGGTTCTTCTTGAAGAGCATATCCAATTTGCTCTCCATATCCTTCTCCCCAATGCATAAAGCTGACTTGTCTGACAGGATAAGTATTATATTACCCCACTCACAAAGCATCTGAGTAACTTCTTTAACCACCAGACTATGAGCTATTAAACGATTTTTAAGGTCATAAACGTTGAAAGTGTTCTTTCCACTTCTTTGATCTGCAATAACACATAATAGGTACCCACGAAACCATCCTAGAAATTTCTTCTCTCCTTCAAAGGCCCAACAAGGACCACGCCCATCAACTTCATAGAAATATACAGCCTCAGGTCTGCCAATTATTAATTCCTAATTATGTGACAATACAGACACCATTAGCCCGCATACTTAATAAATAAAGTACAGCAAACAAAATACATAGAGAGAGAGCTAAAACTTCATACCGAGCGATCACTCATCGTGACACTATTGACATTACATCCAATATGATCCAGGGTTTGCCCTCCAGGTGGCTGATTTTGCAAGCTGAACAAGCTCACTGAAGTTGGAGTCACGGCAAATAGTAGAAGGGCTTGACCATCCAATTTGAAACCTAGACCTGTTATGGAAGAGTTGCTTTTTCCAGATTGATTATCCACCTGAAGCTTGAAACGTGTTATACGCTCACGAGCAATGTCTCCTTTGATACAGTAGATACAGCCATTGTCTAAGCCAATTGCTATAAGTAGTATTGGAGGTGCTTCCTCAAGGACAATAAATGATGTTATCTGTAGCACACAATAGTTTAAAAAAATCTAAAGATAAGTGAAATCCCCGAGTCAAGAGATATTTAGGTTTTCATTTAAGTACACAAGTCTTGTGAGAAATAACAGAACAATCAGATAGGATCAAATTCATATAAATAAGTAACAACAAGGGGTGCAACCTTTGCTTCTGGAAACTGATTGGTGAATATACGCAGTATACCAATACAATCGGGAGTTATGTTACTTGAGCCCTCTGACTGCATTTTATCGAGGTCAAAAACCTTCAGGCACATAGCTGACTGCTGAGGAGATAGTTGTTCATCTTCACCAATAGTCACTAGAAAGTTACGTTGCTGATTCATCAACAGAAATAAAATGACCATAAGATTACATGTAATCAAGCTTTAACAAGGGATGCCAAACTACTAAGAAAGAACTCCAAAAGAAATAGAAAAATTACAAATATGCTTCATAACTAGTTGGTAATTGAATTGCAACATGGCATTTCATATACATTGCTTACAAAAAATCAATATGAGAAATTGCAGAAGCTAGTAGGTCGGCTATCACACAAACATATGACGGTATGTATTTCAAGAAATTATAGTGCCCACACCATTCCCATTCTAACTATATTTGTAACTATTCTATTCCTCTCTTTGCAATACATGGATTTCCACCTTACTTGCTCATATTGCTGCAACTAAGTCTCTTTCAATTAATTCAAGGCTTGTATTCTGTTTTAAATGGTACTAAAGTACAGCCCCCCCTAGCTAAAACATCAGTTCCGCTTCAATCAGGCCATCTGTTCTAATCATCATACCTGTACTGATTGCCTCATTCTGCATTATGGAGTTGCAGTTTCATATCCTCTATCACTTCTCACATATCAGTACTTGTAATAGAAGCAAGAAGAATTAGGTCAAATTAAAAAGAAGATTCACACAACAAAAGCAAGTCTTAATACAACCATCAAAGAGTATACCAAATAGTGAATGTGCTGAGATTCCAATTTTCTTTCTTTTCCCTTCCTCTACATTCTACCAAACCAAATCTACCTAGAAATTGCAACAAAAAGAGAGAGAGACAGAAAGGCTAAAACCTACACAATTGGATACTTATTAAGAAAGCTGAATAAACAGAAGTTGAACTCATAAATCACAATGCAAAAGGAAGCTGAAAATTTTAGCCTACAACATAAGCTAACAATTCAGAGCAGAAAATGGGCATAAATTTACCTTATATTACGTTATTCAGGAATTTAGTTTTCAAGCAAGTGAGCTTCAAACCCAAAATTAATCCAATACCGAGCAATCAATTTTTTTAAAATGCATCATATCTGGGCACGTTTCGCAGAAACCAAACAGGTCGTTTTCAGAAGAAAAAAAATAACAGAGCTGAATTCTCACGAACCTTTAGCTGCTGGAGGAATAGGACACTGGAGGAGTGGGCCTTGAAGCCATAGTTGAACTTGAGGCCGCGATCGAGGAGGGAGACGGTTCCGTCGTCGCATCCTAGCACCACCTTTCCCCTCCCGCTCGAGCAGCATTCGATCTTACCGGCGACCTCCTCCGGGATCGAGCACTTCCCGGCGTACTTCTCCTCGAAGAACTCAAATTTCCTCCACTGGTACATCCCGATCTCGAATACAACTGAACCCGAAGAGAAGATAGATCAGAAAGTTTCTCTCTCGAGCTTCGCGAATTGGGATCGAAGGGTTTGAAATTGAGATGGGATAGAAGAAGAAGGAAGAACCTTCTTTCTGATTTCTCCGTTGTCGTCTCGTTAGCGTCTGTTCTCACGTTGGGTTACGGGAGAGTGAGCGGGCTCCCCTAAACGGCAGCGTTTCATTTCGAAGCATAACATTGCTTACCCCTTATATTCTGTGTCATCTCACACTCACATTTTGCTTTTCATATGAAAATCATTTAGAGGAAAGGCCGCTTCCCAACTGTATTTCACCTTTGATTCCATGGTCCTAACTGTGACTGACTTTTGATCTCAATTCTTATCGGTGAACTTTTCGCAATTCTCATAAACTAACGAAACACATGAAAATAGATAGATATGTTAACTTTACTTGCGAAAAGTCGAAATTACCCTCCAATCTAACTCAAATTTTCAAATAAATGCCATTGTTTTTTTTTCTCCCTTGCAACAAAGATTAAAAAAAAACAGAATCCCAATTACCTTTGGATTTCTTCTCACCTACTTTTATTTAACTCATAATAAAAGAAAAATCATGAATTCTTTATTTTCACAATATATACATATATAAATCAGATTTATTTTCAAAAAAATTGAATTTTTTCCAGCTCCTCGTTTGCCTCGCCGGAGAAGTATGGCTCGGGGTCGTGCCGATGCGACAATGAGATGCTTCCATCTCAGCCACCACGAGTAGTGCGAGGACACCACCACTACCAACAACAATGGAAGCTGAAGAAGATAAAGAACAAAGAGGGAGGATGCGTAGAGCTTGGAGGAAATACACAGGGGCAATCTGGCCATTTACGAAAAAAAATAGGAAGGCACGTGACTGTCATGCGTTGAAAATACTGACGGTGCCGTCAAAATAGACGGTTTCTGTTAGTTTCTGAGAATCGCGAAAAGTTCACCGATGGGAATTGAGACCAAAGATCAGTCGCATTTAGGACTATGGAATCAAAGGTGAAACATAGTTGGGAAACAGCCTTTCCCCAATCATTTAAGCCCATCTCAAATGTCTCAGCCCACTTGCACTATACTCAAATCACTTTTTTGTTTTTTGTTTTTGAAAACACGTACCCAAGGGGGCACAATTTATTGTAAATGAAATTTATAATATAATATATAAATAAATATCAATCATAAGATTACAGTAGATGAAATGATAAAATTAAAACTCTCATTAATAACATAGATGTAAATATAAAGGACATTGAATCTATTAAATATATTTTACTTTTTTAATGTGAAATTTTATAAAAGACATCACAACCAAAATATAGATGGAATATCAAGAGACACAATAAATGTTAGGATCATCCTTCTATACACACTTGTCAAGTTTTATAATATAATATCCCGATAATAACATTAAGAGTATCTCCAATGATAAATACTACAATACCTAGACGATGACATTAAGAGCATCTCCAATGATAATAGTCTGTATTGTGGTTTGGAGCAGTAGTAGGTGTACATTTTAAGTTTCTCTCTCATCCAAACCACTCCCTTCTACCACTACATTTCTAACGGCAAACAACTAGTTGTTGTTTGGAGTCATTGTTTACACTTTTGATATTTTCAAAACTACTCCAAATTAAACTACTATTTTTATTTATGTCACATATAAAATACATTATATTACTCTAACTGTTGGCGTCATCTCCAAATTTAGCCCAAATGCAATCGACGAGGTATTGTAGAGACTGATGAACATCCCGATCTCAGATCTGGACTCTATGAGCCATAATACTATCCAAGTTCACCGCTGGTGGTGGTCCTCTACGGATCGCTGCGTATGAGACACCAATATCTACAAACGGATCAGTGGGGTACAGCCTCTGTTGATCTTCAACAATCATGTTGTGCGGGATAATACAGGTAGTCATGATGATTGCGAGTGAGTTCCTATCCCACATTCGGCTTGGACGAGCGACGATGAGAAAGCGAGCATATAGATTTTCAAATGCTCGTTCCATATCCTTCCTACACGCCTCTTGGTATCTAGCAAAATACTTTTACTTTGTCGTTTGTGGAGCTGGTGTTGTCTTCACAAATGTAGCCCAAGCATGACAAATTCCATCTGTCAAGTAATATGGGGTTGTGTAGTCAGACCCGTTGACCTTAAACTTAATCGGTGGAGCAAAGCCTCGAATTTCCTAGTGAAATAATGTAGACATATTGAACACATTGATGTCGTTGTTGGAGCTCGGTGTTCCTAAAAAAAGAGTGTCAAATCCAAAGATCTTGGGATGCAACGACTTCTAGCATGATTGTAGTGATGTTCCCGTGGTCATTGCTTGAAAATTGTGTAGCCCATGTCACAGAACAATTCTTCCAATCCTAGTGCATGCAGTCAAGACTTCCTATCATCCCCGGAAAACCGCGATCTTCGTTGATTTCCATCAAACGGCGGACATCTTCCTCGGTCGGACGTTGTATATATGTTCGCCCAAAAATCTTGATTACGCCCAATCATAACTTCTTGACACACTCCACAGCAATGCTCTCCGTCATTCGCAAGTACTCGTCAACGACATCGGCGGGACCTCCGTAACAGAGCCGAAAAAGTGATATCGTGCACTTCTGGTGTGGAGAGAATCCTTACTTCCTTGTAGCATCCTTTTGGTTACGAAAGTATGCGTACCACTTAGTCAATGCGTTCATGATTCGTAAGAACAATTCCTTTGACATCTGCACCGAAACTGTTGCTCGTTGTTCACCGAAATAGGCGCAAAATAGTCAGCAATCAAATTTGGTCGTGTCCTTCGTCTCGATTGCGCTCTATCACTCTACGCTTTGGTGGCGCCAACGAGGTTGAACCCTCAACTTTCTCCCTTGGATGTATCATTGCGAAAAATCGATCGTAAATTCGTTTCATCATTCATGTAGCCATCCTTGCCACTGCTTACTCTATTTTTTGGAGAGTAATTTGTTGTAATTCCGTTACCGTTGAAAAATTATCCATCGAAAAAATACGAGCAATGAAGTTTGAAGAAAAGAAGAAGAGAGAAGAAGTGCATAGGAGAAGGGGTGCGTGTTTTTTAATTGGGGTCGAAGTGTAGTTATGGAAAAAAGTTTTTTTTTATTCTGATTTGCCACGCGTCGGAGTGGGATTGGCCCACAGACTAACCGTTGGGCCTCACCGACTAGTCATGTTGTGGTAGCTTTCTGAGGCAACCCCATGCAACGGCACCCCAAACCACGACGACTACCACGACTAGCCGTGGCAGCACGCCGTTGAAGCGCCTGCAACAACACGTCCACTACGACTCTACGCCAATCGTTGGAGGTGCTCTAAGAGAGCGACTGAGCTGATTTCTGAAAATTGTAGCAAAGTCCCAAGTGTCTAACAACCAAAAGAGATCATAGTTATTCCATAAATTTTCTCCCCACCATTATATGCCATACAACCTTACTCAATACCGAACACAGACCACAATAAGTCAGAGTTGATGTAAAAAAGATAGTATTAAATTCGTCATTCAGCCACAAACATAAATATAAACTTACTTTGTTGTCCACTGCAAATCCCAACTTTTTTATCTTCTCAAACTGACAGTCATATCCAGCTCTCCACGAAAATGATGTTATCCCTGAATTGAGCATAAAAATCATTTATGATGCTGGCCGCTTGGACAACAAAGACATTAGTAAACTTGATCCTCTAATTTTGTTCTCAACCCTCTGCCATAAAGATACTAAATAAATGATGTGATCATGGAAGTGATTTTCCAAATCAAATGTGCATAAAACAACATATTTAGTAAACAGAGAATCCATTGTTAATTGTTCTGCCTTCTTCCAAAAACGAGATCTAGCTTTGCCCCAATGGACCCGATGTTACTGAAATTTCCACGACATTGAAATCATCATGGAAGCTGTTGATGATGCTCATTCCAATCCTCATACCAACAAGATAAAAATAAGCCACAGTTATGAAAATTGAAAACGACTTTCCTAGCAACCCTCGCTTACTTACATGGCCGATCATTTTCTCTACCTTTTTGTCTTCTTCGTCTCAAAAGAGAGACCATTTTCATTTTCCTCGCATCCAATTCCAAATGCACCAATATACAGTAAACACTAATTCTTTAATCTTATTTAATGATTAGAATAGTTGCATACACCTGATTGGTATCTAATTTCCTGTCATAGGAAAGTCTAGGAAATAAGGAAAAAAATGACAAAGGTGTAAAAGAAGCATCAGTTAACATCAAGGTTAAGGAACAATGTCAAGTCAGTATCTCCATCATCATCATCATCATCATCATTCTGTACAACAATTTAACTATGGACAGCTTCTGGCTTTGGCATTTGTTGATCCTTAGATATACTTGAAGGGCTCTCATAGACATCATTGCCAACCTCTGATTTTGTTCTTAACTGACTATTTAGTAGCCCAGATGGTCTGCTCTTAGGACCAACAATGCTGTTTTCTTTAGATTTGTCATCTGAAATGATGTTATTAGGTTTGCTTGATTCACTTCCAGCACCCAAACAAGAATGGACAGCAATACTCGAGCTAACAGTATTGCAAACTTCATATTTAATCCCCAACTCACCGTTTAGTTGCTCATCCAACTTATTCACAGCATGCGAACTTTTATGGATACCCATATCAACACCATTTTCTTTTCTTTGGGGTACAAACTCACCATCATGGGCAGTCGTCTTGGTGTTGTCTTCAACTGTGCTTTGGGTGAGATTCTTCCCCGGGAGTGTGCCTTGGGAATCTGAACTTCTATGAACAACCCTATCGAGGCAGACTGCATTATCTTCTCTTGTTTTGGTGCCAGACTCACCAGCCTGGTTGTTTTCTCCAACTGTGTCATGGGCGATGATCCTTCCAGGAGGTGGCGGAGGTGTGCTATGGGGATCTGAACTTTTATGAACAAACATATCAAGGCATACTTCTTTATTTTCTCCTGATTCAGTACCAAGCTCTTCATCTTGGGCACTCTTCTGTTTATTTTGTTCAACTATGGTATACGTTACAGTCTTGCAAGGAGGCGTGTCATGGTCATGTTGTCCCTCATATGTGGCAACAACCATCTTTGGATCATGAGATGCCCTCTCCACATGTTTCTTCACAAGGCAACCAGGACTCGAGCGCACCGGTAGTAACTCCTACACAACATCAACAGAATCATGAAGATACATAGGTGAAGAGAATAGCTTCTGCTAGTGCAACCGCACAACATCTCATAACCATCAAGCATAGGTGCAGAGAAAAGCTTAGTAAATAATAAACCCAAAGCTCTGAGTAACACTAAGATTGCACACATACCTCGGATTAGGGTTCCCCTTCACTAGTTTCTGCCCATATTTACGCCAGCGGTATCCGTCACTCACAGCATCGACCTCACTCATAGTCTTAACAACAAGACGTTGCTCGCCCCCCAACTTTCCCACAGGATTTGCATCGAGATTGTCTTTCTTTCTGCTCAAGATTTAGTAAAAGTCAAAACACATATAAGCACTGCAACATATGATATATAGTATGAAAATAATAAAATAGATAAAAGCTTTACATACTGCCGTTTTGAGTTCGGAGCGTCATTATTATCAGCCTCGTCTCTTCTCCTATTCACCAATTGTAGGAGTTCACTTTTCACATCATCACTTTCTGCAACAGTTGGATGCACGACTTGACTAGGAGTCTTGCGGTGCATGTTGAATTTATCTTCAATATGAGGCAATGAAATGTTGACAAAGGTTAGTCCAGCATTTTTCCATACATGATAATTGGGAAAACTCAATAAATGAAAAATATATTACCGCCTTACCATTTGCAATGGTTTCAGATGGGGCAGCTGATCTGTTTTCTACAATGGACACAACAAAGCCAACAGCTTGAGGGAGATTAGTTTGAGGTTTAGGATGATCATGTTCACCAAAGTAGATGGTATCTGTAATCTGGCCATCATGCGAGCGTTCCACTTGCCTTTTGACTTGGCAATTTGGATAGGTACATTTGTAGAAGCTGCGTATATATTCATTTGCTTTAACATGTTTTTGGCCATACTTACTCCAGTTATATCCATCATCTAGTCTTTTCTCACGTACTACAGAGGGGTTGCTTCCTTCCTGAACAGATTGCAAGGTGTGGAGGCTGCTACCAGGTTTTTGTGGTGCCTTATCTGGTGTCATAAGAGGCGTCCTTACTTCTTCACTAGGTAGCAAAGTAAGGACACTGGAATATGAAGTTTCTGGCAGCCTTTCTGATTTGACAGAAGAACTGTGTCTATTATCTGATTGCAAAGCACCATCTGCAGTAGCAAGCCCTTCTGGTGTCTTATGAGGTATGATAGATAGAGCACTCACTTCTTCATTAGATTATGTTGCTTCTTGCTTGGTATCAAGGCTTTGGCCCTTCTGCAATTTCTCAGGAGCAACTCCACTCACAACACCTTCGTCAGAACTAACCATTTTAGCTGGTGAAGTCGGGATCAGACACACAGGAGCATATTTCATCCTAGGGTGCTATTATCATATCACTTTCAACTGAAGGCGAAGATGCAAACGCTTGAAACTAAAACTGACTATGAAATTGCAATCATACCACATACTGCTGGTTTCTCAAACCTGGAATAAAACTTGAATTAGGAAAATGCCAATATTCGAAGGACGGTCATGTGTTACTTGTTAAGACAAAATTAGCCACTAGAAGAAACACAGATAAACACATTCTCAAATTTTGATGAATTTCAGGAACAAACAATACAATTTTACATTTCAGGTATACACATAATTGTAGTATTCCATACATTCTATGGGAAATTCATAACGCCACAGTGCAATTCAGGATTCATATGCTTGATCCAACAATACAGTACTAAGTTGAGACATATCAACCTAAAGTATCATAAATATAGCATATATCCTGATTCTTCACAAACACCAAGCACAATATGGATACAACTTCTAGGTTTCAATATGTCAAATTGCCCTCTCAGAGATTCCAGGTGCAAGAGAATATAAATATGAAATAACATAGAATCAGGCCAACAACCATGATGAACATATGCCAACTTCACCTAAAATAAAATATCAGTAAACTCCTCGCTACCGTTACCAGAAATGTTAATTTCACAATATTACATATGCTCCTAACCCACCAAGATGATCTCATCTATGTTCCTCCTAAAAAACATTATTCAACAACTGAATCACTTCTGCTGAGTTTCACCCCGGGAAAAAGCATATGACATCAAAATTACCCATCAATGACTTCTGCATAAATCTCATATGAAAAATATACACTTCATTTTCATGGTTTGAAAATATGGTCGCCAGAAAGAAAAAAAATCCCAGGTGCATAACAAGAAGGACTAGAATGAACTCTGGAAAATAGTAGTTCTTCTGCCCCCCTGACTTCACAAATTACTACGAATTTTGCATTTTTCTCATAGTTTTTCCCCAGAACCAAACAAAACATATGAATTACGGAACAAATTCTCCAATTCAAGCATGACGATAAGAAAGCAATTGAATTAACATCAATTGAGTAACAAAAAAAATCATGACTAAAGATATGAGAAAATAATTTAAGAGCACGATGGAATTCGAGAAGAGGAGCACGGAAAGTAGACCGAACCTTCATGGTGGAGTTCGGAGAGAAACCCTAGAAATGTTATCGTGACGAGGTACTCCAATCTCACGTGAAATCGGTGGCTGGTTCAGAAGATGCAACCCCGATGGCGAAGCACGCCGGCGGCGAGTCGAGGTGAGTGGGTTGGCTCAGCCAAGTGAGAGAGTCAGAACTCAGAAGCTTTGAGGTTCGTGAAGGCCCAGTTCATGAACCGAACTAGCTGATGGAAAAAGAGAAGAGAGTCCAAGAAGTAATCAGCTACGGTGAGGTGCACAAGTCTGATGTGTGGTTTGACAACGTTTCGGAATGTAATTGGATAAAGGTAACTACTAGTCCTGGTGGAGGTCGTAGTTGTTAGGATGTGAGGGTGTTTTAGGGATTTCAGTTGGTTGGTGAAGTGTCGTTGTTGACTTGCTCAATAGTTGTTGAGTTATTTGTTTGCGTAGTGACGAATATAGCCTTGTAGTTTTGTGTGCGTTTACTTTTGTTCATACCTTGGTGTCATCAACATAGCGTTTTTTCACATTAATTGCATTAATGATTTATCAGACGATTTCAAAACCTTTTAATCGAAATTGGTCCTTCATGTTTGAAAATATGCAAGTTTAGTACTTTTGTGAATTTAACGTAATTTACTTTAATGTCTCATCCATTATAACTAAAAAATCACCATCATAATACAATACTATTACTCAAAGTTCTTAAGCTACCAATTCTAGCCCTGGCTCTGCCCCAATGCTAGCCTCTGTCTCTAGCGTCGGCACGCCCTATATTTCGTCTGGAGTCGTTGATCCTATCGGTGTGTATCTCCTCGAACTATCTTATCCCTCGCAGATCGCGCACGGTGTGTGGGTTCAAGACAAACGTTGGGGGCCGAGAGAACCATTATCGTTCTCTTCTCCTTCTCGGTCTGCGTTGTAGAGGTGTCGTTTGATGCCTCCGGTGGACGTGTTCTCTCTCTCCCAGGGATCAACAGGTTCTCCTTTGCCCTTCCCTTCGGGGGGGGGGGGGGGGGGGGGGGGGTAGACCTTGTGTTACTGTTCCATCAAGCGTCGAAGTCCTCCGTCATCTTCAATGCCTTTGTTTGTCGGCCGCTCGACCGACCCATGTCCTTGCTCTGGGTTTTCTGTCAGGCGGCGCGAGAGTTGCAGGGCATCGGCTTCCGCCTTGGGCCTCGCCTCCATCTCCATCGGTCTGGATTTGCCCTCAGGGCTCGGGACTAGGGACGGCTAAGGCTACACGATGGGTCTCCTCTCAACCACTACGGTGGCTCGGACTCGACGGGTTTTCCTTGCGGGAGGGGGAATCCTATTTCATTCGCAGGTGAGGGCTGGGAAACAACCCCACCAGACCACATGAGTCACCAGGCAGGCTTCAGGGACATATGAAAGGACGCCCTGAATATAACATGTTTTTCCTTCACTACTGACGATCAAGGGTTCGGTTTTACATCAGAAGAAGAGCTTCGCCCTCGGGTGACCTAACGATACTCATACCTTACCTTGAGCAATGCTCGTCAGTCTTTCTTAGATTTTGGTTATTTTTTCAGTATTGTTCTAGTTACTATTAAGCATAGTCTTCAAAACATCTTTGACGTAAATTGATTATCAGAGTTAGTGTGCTTTTCCGTTAAAGCCCAAAACATGCATTAGCTCTTTAAAAAAGTAATCAAATTGTGTTTTACTCAAAAAAAAAAAAAATCACCATCATTAACAGAATTCGAAAATAGCATAAAAAGATGTGTGGCTGCTGGGATTCGAGCCCAGGTCTCCACGGCCACAACGTGGAATTCTCACCACTAAACTACAGCCACTTCTTGTTACGGAAAGTATTATAATTAAATAAATAATAATTAATCACATTTTTCTGCCGCCTCGACCTCGATTCTTCTATATCATCGCCGACTTCTTAAATTCCGATCTCAGACTAATAACCAGAAATAAAACCCCCAATAGTCTTCCAATCCCTAATTCAACACCCATTTTCTCAATCTCCGAAATCAAAATCAAGTGAGCAAAACCTAACCCTAGATCCCTTAACCCTCACCATGCTCCTTTCGCCGGGTCAATCCCCTCGGCACCTCTCTTCGCCATCACCATCAACAGCTCCGGACAGCACACCCCAAAACTCCTCCAATTCGTCCTTCTCAGCCCCGCCTGGAAACCCCGGTAAGCACCCCGTCGTCCTCGATGAAGACACCTACGTGGCGGAGATCGAGAAGATCATCGAGCGCGACTTCTTCCCCGACATCTCCAAGCTCCGGGACCGGCTGGACTGGATGGAGGCGGTCAAGACAGGAGACCCTGTTCAGATTCGAGATGCCCAGTTGAAGATCATTGAGCGCCGTGGCAGGAAGGTGAGCGGCTCCAGCACCGAGGCTAGGGCTCGTACTCAGACACCAGGTTCTACTTTTATGCGAAATGATACTCCTTTTGATGAATTCGAAGGAAAGACCCCTAGAACACCCGGTACTTCGAACGGGGATCTTTCAGGTGGTAGTTCAGAGATTGCAGGTGAGCTTGATCCATCTTTGTCGTTAGATCAGTTTTTTAGGAGGTATACGAGCGAGGACAACCATAGTTTTTCGAAAATTTTAGAGAAGGTTAATAGGAAGCGTAAGGAAAGGTACGAGTTCTTGACAGAAGGGGAAAAGGAAGAAGTTAGTGCCATTGAAGATGCTGAGAGAGATAGGATCACTGATGGGTATGGGACATCTGATCAGCCACCTAGTACATTGGATGGGTGGAAGTATACAGCCAAGAATTTGTTGATGTACCATCCAGCTGATCGTGGTGAAGCCCCTTTGACTATTGAGGAGCGAGCTGTGAGGATGAAGTCTTTAACGAAGGAAGTTAACATGTCTAAGACTAGGTTTCATGGTAAGGTGATGGATTCTAGGCCAAGAGAGGATGGCACTGTGGAGGTGCTGTATACACCTGTTGCTGGTGGAACACCCTTTCCTATGTCAGATAGAGATGGAGATAAGATGAAGAGGTATGATTTGGATGATTTGAGGAAGACTCCTAATCCATTCTACGTAGAGGCAGCAAAGAAAGCAGAGAATGGATTCAGTTTTGTGAGAACTCCGTCTCCTGCACCAGGTGTTGATGAATCTCCATTTATCACTTGGGGCGAAATTGAGGGGACACCCATGAGATTGGATCCGGAGGAGACGCCTATAGACATTGGTGGTAGTGGCGATGGACCACATTACAGGATCCCAGTCCCGGCTACAAGAGATGAGAAGGCTCATTCACTGTCAAGGGTTGCTGCACGAAAGCTGAGGGAGAGGTCAAAGATGTTTCAGAAGCCACCTTTACATTCTCCTGCTAGAGGTGTGAGTGCTAGTCCCAGTGTGCGCACACTTTCTCCAGCTGCCCAGAAGTTCATGAGGAATGCAATAGCCAAATCTTCTTCATCTGTAGACGAGTCACTCCGTGCTAGTTATCGAGGTGCAAGTCCTGCTGCAGGGACTCCTATAATTGGAAGGAGTGTCTCGAGGCTTGGGAGAGATGAAACCACGGACCCAAGATCACCTTCTGTTAAATAGGGGCTCCAGCCGTCATTGGTAATGTCGTTTCAGTTCATGTTATGATAAGCAATGCTTTTCAGTTGTATACTAATTTGTTTAATGGGAGAATAGATTTGCTAAATGTCAAGGCTATGGTTATTATCTCAATGCGCACAATGGTAGTTAATCGTATGAGCATAACAAATTGTATGGTATGACCAATGTTACTCTTGAGGTTATTCGGGTTGGCATTGTGATGTTTATGTTACTTTCTTTGTACTTGCTTTAGGGAGTCAAATTTGGAATTTATAGTAGAATTCATAGTGAAGTACATAACGGAGTCTGAGTTCATATTTGAATGTGGAGTTATTCTTGCTTACTTTGACGTATTTAGTTAGAACTTAATTCGCCAGCTTATTGACTGACTCATTGTTCTAGTTACATTTTGTTCTCTTCCCAGCACCACATTTTTCACCATATTTCTGTAGCATAATTAAGATGCATTAAATCATATTGCAATTATAAACTACTAGCAGCATCTTTCTTACCACAAATATGTGTTTACTATCGTCTTTTATTAGTCGTGTAAATCGAGGTTTGGATAGTAGAGCGCCCTTATGCAGAATACTTGAGATTCTCAAGTTGACACCTTCCTTGTGATTTATCTCTTTCTGACGACACCATCCTTAATTGAATGTAATAATCTCAAGTTGAGAGTCCGTCAATCGATTCTGGCGTATAAAGTTTGATGATTCTTTTGACGTGTTTCAATTACTCATCCGCTCACAGACATAGAGCATATTAACTAGTTATTGTTGTTTGATTGAAGAGAAACTGGTTAGTGTAAGGTTCTAAAAGTCGCTAGGCGCTAATCGGGTGGTTATGGCCTTAAGGGATTAATCGGGGACTAGACGGGGATTAATCGGTGACTAATCGGATTTGTATAATTCTATTTTTAAATTTTTTATATAGAAACAAAATATGAACTTTCTTATATTAAAAATGGTAACAAATATTTAAAATACCTAAAAATGACACCAAACAACTCAAAAGTTCTACCCTTGAGTCTCAATTTCTAACATAATAGGTTTGAAATTTTGTTTCCTAACCAAACGGGGATAACTTTGTTTCCTAACCTTTACAAACGTTTCATTATCAGATCCTAACCCAGGCCAACGTTTGGTCTCAATTCCTAACATAATAGGTTTGGAATTTCTCAGAACCTATAAAATGTCGTCTAAACTCACGATTCCGTCAACTCATCCAAGCGTTGTCGTTGTTGGCGTACATTACCCATGGTGCCTTCCTCGACGTTGAACTTATCCTCGTTCTCAAGCAACCGAACCCAATGCTCGACGAGTTGACGGAATCGTGAGTTTGGACGGCTTTTTATAGTTTCTGAGAAATTCCAAACCTATTATGTTAGGAATTGAGACCAAACGTTGGCATGGGTTAGGATCTGATAATGAAATGTTTGTAAAGGTTAGGAAACAGAGTTTTCCCTATTGAATTTTCATTTTCGTACTGGAAAATAAGGGTTTGATTTCAAATTACTTCTTTGATTGTGAATCTTAACCCTAAATTAACTTGAAGAATATTGAATTATAATTTGTATACCCATTGAGTCTTAAACCTAAGGACTTCTGTAATCAATGACATACAAACACTTCATGGTTAATCATTGCATTGGCTGGTAATGTTGCAGTTAATTCGACTTGTGCCCAATAAATATTGAAATTTTGCATGGAAGTGTTGAAAGTGAGAAGAAAAACAAATATAAGCAACATAGCCCACCATGGCATGCCATACCAACCAACCAACCAACATGTATTGCTTGTACTATGTTGTTTCTATAACTCTTCAGATAGAAGCAGAAGCTTTTCACTACTATGGAGTATGGATTGCAGAAACCAAATTCATTGCAAAAGTAAACTAATTCATAAGTTTAAAAACTCATGTACAAGGAGAAACTATAAACAACAACAACAATTTTAATAGAACAAAGCACTCACAAGGCATATATGATACGTTGTCAATAGTAAAGAGTATCACAACACTATTTTCATTGCCTTAGCTAATTCTTGAGATCAAGTGGCCTAAGAAGCTCCTTTTACCTGTGGAGAAGCAGCTAAACACGAGTTTAGAAGAAAGCTCTACTCCCATAAAACAGCCTTGAGTTCTTTCCCTTTGGTCCCTGTAATTTCCCATTACGCTCCTCATTGACAGACTCGTTCCCTGTGCTCACCAGAGAAGCAGAAAATTGCTGCATGCTCTTCAGGTACATTTCCACTATCTCTTGCTGGACCACCATTTCCTCATTCTTCATGTTTGCAGATGATGACCCACTCCCTATCTCTCCAACAACTTGCATATCCTGATGAGAAGATTCAGAGGTAGTCGCCCAAGTTGAAACAGATGCAGAGGCAATAGTTGAATCACTGCTTTGAGGACTCTCAACTTTAGGGACTTTTGGATCAAAACTACCATTCGAGAAGCATTGCACCAAACGAACACCAATTTCGTCTAAGCTACTTGCATTCTCTGCAGTGCTCAACCTCTCACAACTTTGTGAATCTACATCAGCGTGCGAGATGCCAAAGTACTCTGAAACCATCATGTGATTTTCGTTTACAATCTTTGGATCTGGAAACTCGATCCTATTGTACTCACAGGGAACTAAAGTAGCGCCACCAGAATCTTCCATGCGCGCTTTTGCAGCCAAGGATGATGAAGTAATATCCATAACTTCAGGTGAAGCTCCAGAGTAAGCTAAAGACAATTCAACTGAACCCGATGGAGTATGGACCAGATCACAAGCCGATAGAGGAAATGCTCGTGCCAACTTCCCTTTTGCAGCAATAACATCTGAAAGAGGCACCAAAGCGAATCCCAACAGTTGGTCTTCAAGATAGTTCCTCACCCTGCTAAACATCCATATCTCACATTTGACAGATGAATCGATTGTTCTAACATCAAGACTGAGATTTTCATCGAACACTGGACTCGTTCCTCCACCATTGATGATCTGAGTTGAGACACTCTCGTAGGGATCACTGGTCATACATAGCTTGGCGTAGACATCTTGCTTATGGTATATGCATATATTGTGGATGTCCCTTGCTCGGTGCACCTGAACTTCTACAACACCAATAACCTCTGAATTTCCCATTACAGTATCCTCTCCATCAACTGCAAGATTCCTTAACAAATTGCCCAAATTCCAAACACTGGAATCAGATTTAGTCTCGAGCACAAGCATGGAATTTGACAGCATGACTGATTGTTAACTAAACACCAGTATACAAGATCCTAAACTAGAGCTGAAACAGAAAGCAAACCTTCATAACCCAGAACACAAGATCCTAACTTGAATTGAGAGAAGAAGCAGATTTGTATGCCAACCCAGAACACAAGATCCTAACATGAACTAAGAGAAGAAACAAATTTGTATGCCCAAGAGAACAAGTGCTTAAATTTCAAACTTCAACAGTAGCCTGAAGATGAAGCCAAGCCACCATTGCTGACAAAAACTCAGTCAATTGTTAATTACTCCAAACAATGGTCAAATTTCAACTTCAGAAAACAACAAGAAAGGAACTTTCAATACAACCCAATTCTGGAATCCAAACTTTCAAGGTGAAATAGATTTAAAACCCTAAAACCTTCCAAATCAAGTCAACAGTTTTGATCAAAGTCATACAAAGCTCCAGAAAAACAATTGATTTTGCATCACAAATAGGAAAAATCAAGCAAGGACCCAACTGGGTTTTCATACGCATAAGATTGGAGATAACATATGAGAATGTAACTGAAGCACTGAGAAGAGTTCGATGATTACCTTTTTCTTTCTTGTACTGTTGTACATTCATTTTTCCAGTATTGATAAAAGTGTCATTAAGTTCATAAGATATATGACATTATTACAAGTAATTTTATATTATTGGGTTTGATTTGTCCCTTTGACCATTTTCATTTCTACATTAACTATTAAGATTTGCGGTCCACTATCGTACATTAAAAGAACACCAGGCAAAGGTTTATATATGATCATGTTAAAGAATACTATTTAATACTTAATTTTGATAATGATACACTAACATTAATATTTGATCTTAAGAAAAAAGCTCTGCCACTCCCGCCACCAGTGCAAGATCGTTTTGGCTTTGCAAATTATTTCAAGATTTACGTTGACCTCAGACGACGAACGTTCCCTTTTTCTGTGATAATCAAGCCGCCTTTATTATTGGCTCCAACCTAAGGCTCCATGAACGGACCAAGAACATTGAAATTGAATGTCACTTTGTTTGTTAAGTCGTACATACCCAGACCCTCACCCCTCGCCCGATCTCGAGTCAGCACCAATTGGCAGATATCTTCACTAAAGCACTCGGTCACAAACGCTTTCGGACATTACTTCAACATACTCTAACTGGAGGAGTATTACCGGACATGCACACCAGACATACACTCCTTATTGGTCCCTTAGTGAGGTCTTTTGCTCACAATCCACAATCACCTCCATTCTTTCCTTGGCTGCACATTTAATTTATGTTATTTAATTCTCTGTTAATAGTATTGAGATCATACTATTGAAGCATATAATACAATTCACTCTTTTATACCAGTTTAACATTCTTCAATTAATGGAAATATTACGATAGATAATTGCATTAAACACTATATAAATAATAATAAAAAAACGAATCCAGTAGCTCCAAGCTCATAATCCATCGATTTGGCTTATTGTAGGTAGTCTGTGACTAAAGGTCCAAATGACTGCAACTCAATATGCAGTGTAGAGACACAGACGAAGTATAAAACTAATGTTGCATTTTGTATATACAAAAAGGTAATCAGTCTTTTGGATGAGTGAGAATGAGAATGAGAATTTTGGTGTAACTTAAAAGAACTAAAGAAAAGTTTACAAAACAAAGAAGAGCAGTGAGTTGTGGATTCGTAAACTTATGACTAAATTATTTCTTAGTGTTGCACTCACTCACTCAGCCAAACTCACACCCGATAATATTAATAGAATTAGACTATCGTATATGTAGTCAAGATGGCCGAGTTGGTCTAAGGCGCCAGTTTCAGGTACTGGTCCGAAAGGGCGTGGGTTCAAATCCCACTCTTGACAACTATTCTTTCATTTTCCACCATTTCTTACTTTTATGAACTAAGGCATTTTCTTTATTTTGCAAATGAAGAATCTTATCTCTTTTTTTACAATATTTTAACTTGTACTTTATTTACTAGGTAGATATTTCTTATTTTAGGCATATAATTAGTATGGTTAATCATATAGCTAATGAAGAGACAATAAGCACCATCATCCTACTATCTCTCTATTATTGATACATAAACTTGTATAAATACTTCCACTCCTTATTAATGCACATCAAACCGTTCTATAAAGTTTATAATTAGCTTTATTCACTGTGAGCTTTAAAGCTGCACACTCAAAACACTACTTTCTCTCCATTTTCTAACATGATTATGAACTGGATTCTTTATTACACATTTCCACTTGAGCTTCAACTCGTGGGTATTATGCTCACTGAGTGCACATTGGACACTTGAACATTATTGATCAGAAACTGAGTCTATTGAGATGACCTATGTGTATTTTGTGTTGTTACCAAGGTTATAAAAATCGCTAGTCGGACGGTCATGATTTTTTGGGGATTAAACGGGATTAATAGGAGATTAACTCAATTAATCGAGTCGGCCAACAAGAAAATGGGGTCTAAGCGGGCGCCTAGGAGGAGCCTAGTTGGGAATTTTAGAACACTGGTTGATCGGAAATTGAGTCTTTTGGCACGACCTCTGTGCATTTTGTGTTGTTTCGGTACATTTCTTGGTGGTTGATTTGAAAATTTTGAACGGGGCTTTTCTGAATTTGAAATTTATAGTGTTGGAGGAGGACTTGAAGGGAAAGCTTGTCCATGGAGACCCTCGTGCCGAAGGTTAGTCCTAGTTACAGACTTGTTTGTTTGCTGAGAAAATCAGAAGAAAATAAATTGGAGTCAGAACCTTTATGCTGGGGTTCATATATTCGGAAAGATGCTTGTAATCTAGAATTTCCCGAGAAATATTGTATATTCTATTATATTATATCAGCCTTGTGTATCAGAAAAATGTTATAGAAGATTTAGTGTCCCCATTGACTCAATATTTTCCCCATACGTTTCATGAATCTGAGGGACACCATCTGAAACCAAAGTTCCCGCTTGCCAAACATGATTTATGGTATTCCCCTTCTTCAGTGGGCCCACAACAGCAAAGATAGTCATCTCACTATTTGAATATTCTGCAGAGATGTTGTTGACCGCAATGCTCAAATCTCCAGGCTGCATTGAAGGATTGTAGCCTGTAATTGGTGTTGAATACGCCACGATGCTCCCGTTGGAATCATGAAATGCAACGAGAGCTTGCGTGCCAATCATGCCCGTCCCAGTCGGGTTTATTCCCCATGCAATCCACCCTGCAGCTGTTTGAGCTGCCCTGTATGCAATCCTAAAGGTTTTGGTCGGTGGAGCGTAGTTCCAGTGGATGTGGGCTTGTAGAACGGGAAGGTCGCTGCAAGAATCAAAGACCTGGTTGTTCAAGAAGGTGTGGTTGGAGCAGGTTTGGGCATAGGAAATGATGGCAAGGGAGATGAGAATGATCACTAAGAAACTGCCTCTTGAGTTTGTATCCATAGAAGTGTTGATTGGATTGTATGTTCTTATTCTCGGGTTTTCTTGGTTGAGAATGGCTCTCGTGAGTTCGATCCAGTATTTAAAGAGGCAATGATGATAGAAAGCTTTGTCTTTGTGTGATGATATTTCATTGCTTCTGCTTTTCTCCTATAAACTAACTACATTTTCTTCTTCTTACCTATCTCTTTGTGTTCAGTTGCAGGTCACACTCCTGGTTGTGTGTAGCATTGTGTCTGGTCAACCAACTGGAAGCTAGAAGGAAACTTGTGCATGACTTGGAAACCCTGATAGAGATGGTTAGGTAGCTTTTATTTTGCAAATGAAGAATCTTATCTATGAGCAAAAATCAAATAGAAACCACTCATTAACGTAAAAATTGTGTGAACTAATCCAAGCCATTCATTTTAAGAATGGATGGATGAGATGCAATTGATTTGTTGACTTGTTGATTGCAAAAAAACAGCACTTTTTATTAAGTGGTAAGGGCTTTTTAGTAAAACCATCATACTATTTTTTTTACCAATTCACTAATTTAATTTTTCCTGCTTCGTTTGAATTCTGATTGGCTTCAAACTCGCGCCATTAGTTTTGTTTTTTCAAGGGCTTTCTATCAAGATCAGTCATGAATATATTTTGAAGCACGAAAAAAAATATATTTTCGGGGTTGATTTTTAAAAAAAGTTAAGTCTGGGTAATTTTTATCAACACTATACACTGGATTTATCAACACTGCACACTAGTTTTATCACCTCATTTTCCAAAATCGAACATGATTTTTATAACATCATCACATGTTTTTTTTATGAACACTAAGTACTAGTTTTATCAACACTAAACACTATGTTTATCATTAAATTACATGTGTTTTTATCATCCCATCACATGTTTTTTTTTATCAACACTAAACTCTAGGTTATCACGCTTATTTCGGGGATGCTTTTTAAAAAAGTTAAGTCTGGGTAATTTTTATCAACACTATACACTGGGTTTATCAACACTATACATTGAGTTTATCAACACTGAACACTAGTTTTATCACCTCATTTTCCAAAATCGAACATGATTTTTATCACATCATCACATGTTTTTTTTATGAACACTAAGCACTAGTTTTATCAACACTAAACACTATGTTTATCATTAAATTACATGTTTTTTTATCAACACTAAACTCTAGGTTATCACGCTTACTTCGGGGCTGGTTTAAAAAAAAAGTTAAGTCTGGGTAATTTTTATCAACACTATACACTGAGTTTATCAACACTATACACTGAACACTAGTTTTATCACCACATTTTCCAAAATCGAACATGATTTTTATCACATCAACACATGTTTTTTATGAACACTAAGCACTAGTTTTATCAATACTAAACACTATTTAGCACTAGTTTGATACCCCGATATAAAGAATTTATTAGTGAAGAATTATCAACACTCAACATTGTTTTTATCACCCCAATATAACTTTTTATTTTCGTGCTTCAAAATATATTCATGACTGATCTTGATTTAAAGCTCTTGGAAAAAGAAAAATATTGGTGCAAGTTTGAAGCTAATCGGAATTGAAACGAAGCGGGAATGATTAAATTAGTGAATTATTGAACAAAAAAATGGACACTTGTCCGCATGGCACGATGCTATTACAATTATGCCCTTGCTTGTGTGAGAAAGGAAGAAAGTGGCGTTAGTTTTGGTGGAATTGGGGGTGATGATGTGTCATTATGATGAATGTTGGATCTAAATGGTGTGTGGCTAAGATTAGTTCACACAGTTTTTAGGATAAGAGTGGTTTCTATTAGATTTCTCCTCTCTTATCTATATCTTTACAATATTTTAACTTGTACTTTATTTTCTATGTAGATATTTCTTATTTTAGGCATATAATTAGTATGGTTAATCATATAGCTAATGAAGAGACAATAAACTCCATCATCCTAATATCTCTCTATAAATACTTCCACTCCTTATTAATGCAAATCACACCGTTCTACAAAGTTTATAATTAGTTTTATTCACTGTGAGCTTTGAAGCTGCACACTCAAAACACTACTTTCTCTTCATTTTCTAACATGATTACGAACTGGATTCCTTATTACACATACCACTTGCTCCAAAGCTTCAACTCGTGGGTATTACGCTCACTAAGTGCACATTGGACACTTGAACATTATTGATCGGAAACTGAGTCTATTGAGATGACCTCTGTGCATTTTCTGTTTTTACCAAGGTTATAAAAATCGCTAGTCGGGCGGTCAGGATTTTTTGGGGATTAAACGGGATTAATCGGGGATTAACTCAATTAATCGGGTAGGCCAACAAGAAAATGAGGTCTAAGCGGGCGCCTAGGGGAAGCCTAGTCGGGAATTTTAGAACACTGATTGATCGGAAATTGAGTCTTTTGGCACGACCTCTGTGCATTTTGTGTTGTTTCGGTACATTTCTTGGTCGTCGATTCGAAAATTTTGAACGGGGTTTTTCTGATTTTGAAATTTACTATGTTGGAGGAGGACTTGAAGGGAAAGCTTGTCCATGGAGACCCTCGTGCCGAAGGTTAGTCCTAGTTACAGACTTGTTTGTTTGCTGAGAAAATCAGAAGAAAATAAATTGGAATCAGAACTATTATGCTGGGGTTCATATATTCGGGAAGATGCTTGTAATCTAGAATTTCCAGAGAAATATTGTATATTATATTATATCAGCCTTGTGTATCAGAAAAATGTTATAGAAGATTTAGTGTCCCCATTGACTCAATATTTTCCCCATACGTTTCATGAATCTGAGGGATACCATCTGAAACCAAATTTCCCGCTTGCCAAACATGATTTATGGTATTCCCCTTCTTCAGTAGGCCCACAACAGCAAATATAGTCATCTCACTATTTGAATATTCAGCAGAGATGTTGCTGACTGCAATGCTCAAATCTCCAGGCAATCCACCCTGCAGCTGTTTGAGCAGCCCTGTATGCAATCCTAAAGGTTTTGGTCGATGGAACGTAGTTCCAGTGGATGTGGGCTTGTAGAACGGGAAGGTCGCTGCAAGAATCAAAGACCTGGTTGTTCAAGAAGGTGTGGTTGGAGCAGGTTTGGGCATAGGAAATGATGGCAAGGGAGATGAGAATGATCACTAAGAAACTGCCTCTTGAGTTTGTATCCATAGAAGTGTTGATTGGATTGTATGTTCTTATTCTCGGGTTTTCTTGGTTGAGAATGGCTCTCGTGAGTTCGATCCAGTATTTAAAGAGGCAGTGATGATAGAAAGCTCTGTCTTTGTGTGATGATCTTTCATTGCTTCTGCTTTTCTCCTGTAAAGTAACTACATTTTCTTCTTCTTACCTATCTCTTTGTGTTCAGTTGCAGGTCACACTCTTGGTTGTGTGTAGTATTGTGTCTGGTCAACCAACTGGAAGCTAGAAGGAAACTTGTGCATGACTTGGAAACCCTGATAAAGATGGTCAGGTAGCTTTTAGTTTTCATATGTTTGATACTTTAGTGGGCTTATTATACTGAGGTGGAGTAATGAAGGATGTGCTTGTTTCTCATATCTGTTGCCATCATATCCTTTCAGAAGATATGGGCCACTTATATCAGGTCGGGCTACCACAACTAAAAGGTCAACTTTATTAGTTGGGTGTGGTTCTACCCTTTATAAGTACTTATTATTCTTATATTTTATTGATATGAGTTCAACTTTGTAGAACCCGCTTCGTTTAAAAGTGTAGTAAAGTGAAATTTGGAAACGTCGAGGTGTGTTTTTTGTAACAAATCATTTTTGTTTGAAAAAAAAAAGAAAAAAAAAGAGAAAAGAGCAAGGGAAATGGGTCTGTTTGGAGAGGCTGAACCGGTTGGGCCGAACCCACCTTACCATCGCCGGCCCACGAGCCAGTGCTGGCCCAACCCAACGAAACCCTAGTGCCCTCCTACTTCAGCTGTTCAGGCACGCATTTCGAGGCATCAGAGCCGCACCTCTCTCTTCCCTTTCGATCCTCTCTCTCTCTTCTCGCGCGAACAGCTTCCCCTCCCTCTCACCTGTTCGACGCCGGCGACCTGACCTCGCCCTCCCTCTCCGGCTACGCCACCGACCGCGCCACCGACCGCGCCGAGCTCTCACCTCTCCTCTCCGAGCTTCAACCGAACCTCCCCCGGCCGGAATCGACGCGAGCTCGCCGGAGAACGTACGCCGTCCCCGAGCTCGACCTCGTCCGATCCCTCGCCGTCCTCCTCTTCTCCGTGAGCCACCGCCAGACAACCGGCCTAGCGAGCTGGGTGGGAACGAGCGCCGCCGTCAGAACCCAGAGCTCCGTCGGACTCCACTCGCCGGAGAAGACGAACCCACGCCAGATCCGAACGAGAAACGCGCGTGGGTCCTCACCTGAGCCGCCGCCGCCACGACCTCGAGTTCGCCGTGGATCTGCCGCCTTCCTCCGCTTCTTTCCCTCGTCGGTGTACCTCACCGGCCACCGTGGACGACCGTCGGAGCAACCTTGCTCACCGGTGTCATGCCCAGTTCCGGCCAGCCTCACCAGGCCAGTTTGGGCCAGAAGAGAACCGGGCCTTGGGCCCGAACCGAGTTGGGTCGAGCAGACCTCGGGCCCGTGTGAAGGCTCGGGCCAACAAGACCAGAAGACGGGCCTTGGCCCACTGTGGACTCGGGCCTTGGGCCCATTGAGACTTCAGGACCGGGTCTGGACCGGGTTCGGATCCGGGTCAACCGGACTTTAATGGAAATCGTTTTAAAAGCAGATTTAATTAATCGGTTTAACGAACTCAAGGTGAGATTTTGGACTGGGTAAATTGTGGTTAAATCAGAGAACCGTTAGACTGTTATCATTATTGATTTGGACATTTTATGTGTCAACCTAGACGGGACTTCGCCCGAGAGCGAAGATGTTGGACCCGAGCTAGAAGAGCAAGGATCACGCGGGGACCCGAGTGAAGAACGGAGTAGTGACCACCGGGCCTCATCAAAACGTTGAAAGCAAGACCTCGAGGTAGGGAAAGCTTTAATTACTTATTTACCGCTTAGAATGCATGATCAGGATAATAAAATCGGAAACGTCGTAGATTTGCCTATAGGATGCGAATAACTAGATTAATCGCTTTTCAATTACTAATAATCGGATAAGTCTAGTATGCATGTTAGGACGATGACAATTAGTGAAATGTGCTTTCAATACTTGGGAAATTGATTGACTGGTAGAGAGGCTGTGAAGAGCTCTCGGATTAGTTGTGTGCTAGGTTCACATGCTTGGTTTGCTTGGTTGCTAATTGCTCGGTTAACTTAAGAGTCTAATGAAACTAGAGTAGCTCGTATGATTGAATGCTAAATAGTTGTTCACTTGTTGATTGATTTGTTGAATATAACTTGATTGATTGAGTATTTATGTTAATATAATTGTTGATTGAACGGATGATCGAGTATGACTGGTTGCGCCACGGGGCACAATCAGGTGATCGATGTACCGTTGGTTCGTGACAGGTAAGTATACGGTAAGTATGGAGTGTTTTGGATGTCTTGATTATGATGGAGGTGTGATCTGTTGAGCGTTGATTGGTGACCCATTTATACTTGTTCCTATATTCTTATTCTTGAATGCATGCTCGTTTATTAGTTTGTCTGTTGGTTTGCTTGGTTCGGTACTACACCGGGGGGGGGGGGGGTGGTAATCCGGTGTCGTTGTGGTGGTTGGAGTTGGACAGATACAGTGAGATATGGACTGAGTATTGGAGCCTGAGGGCATTGGTTATTGGATATTACAAGGGTTAATTATTGACAGATCCTGCGGGATATTTATTGATTATTGGTAGATCCTGCGGGATATAGATCGACTAGGAGCAGATCCTGCGGGATATTATTTGGGTTACTTCTTGAGAGATGGTTACTAAGGTTCCACCCAAGGATGTGCGTCCCCATCGAGCACTACCTTGTTCCCTATGATATATGGTCCTTTGGAAGTATGTCTGGGAATCCCGATGATAAGCGTCCATTTGGGATTGTTTCCGGTGCCCCAACGCATGTGCGTCCTCTGGACCGAGGGAAAATCTGACATGATGTGGATACTCTGGTAGATCGGATTATGGGAACCGAGGTGATCCCAGAATCTATCCACGGATCGGAGGCTTGAGAAAGCAAGGGGTTGGCAAGATACTGATATATCCCAGTTGACTAATATTCGTCTTTTGAAACATTTATTATAAATCTAGTTATATTCCTGTCACTTGGATACTATTGCGTTATTGTAATTATTTCTGATTCTTTATCGCCTCCTTATTTATTATATCGTTCTGTCGTTCGAGCTACATTCGTAGACAATTCATCTTAAACTTAAGGGTTGAGTTGTTAAGGTTTTTCCTACTGAGCGTCAGCTCACCCCCTTTTGATTTCTAATTGTTTTACAGGAGTACCAGATGTCTAGAGAGGCCGAGGCTAGGGAGCTTTGGGACTCTTCGGGTTATCACTAGAGTTGTGTTGGTCCCTTATGTTGGACATACTTTATTTGACTATTTATGTTGAGCTGCGACTCACGTTGTTTTAAACTATTCACTGTTATGTCGTTTTGACGAAGTTATTGAGATTTTGGAACCTTTACCTGTCATTTATGTTTCTTAACTATTTCAACTCAGGTCACGTCTCTAGTCCGGTCAACGCCGGATTTGGGGCGTGACAAACTTCAACCCTTAGAGTCTTATAATCTAGGTTTGTCTACTCATGTCAAGCTGATAAACAGTGCCTGGACCACACTTGCGATTCAGTGTGATTAGATTAGATGAGACTGATGTGGATGAATAATTATGAAAGCGAGTACAGTAGTTAGACGTAGGACTTGCATTATTAATTTGCCAAGAATGAAAGTCTGTCTTGTAAGTTTGGGTTGCTTGATGATGAAAGGTTCCAAATTTTCTTGAAAGTCTTGTTTGGTAACTGAGAAAGTTGTGGGAAACTGGTTTTATAGCTTGGAAGACAGTGATTTGACAATTGGAGGGTTTTTGCCGGAATGGATATGTTGTTGTATTGTTGGGGACTTAGAATGTTGTTTGGTAGAAGATTGGTGTATTGATGGATGAGCTTTAATAGTAATGCAGTGAAACTCATTATTTACAAGTCAGTGTTTCCCTTTTTATTCACCATTGTCAATGAGAAAACACAGCGAAGATCCCAAATAGTTCCAAAGACATTGATTTTTTTTATCACCTATGTCAATACTCTCTAGCATTTCACATTTGGTCAGTGATCCTGGTAGCTTTCTTGTCAGTTGGTACTTGGTATTATAACCCACCCCTATCAGTACCCTCTTTCGAATATTCCTTAACTCCGTTGTTCAATAAAATAAATTCTGATTGGAATTGTAACTCACCTAGCAATTGCTTTGGTGTTAGATTGGTCTATTAGAAACAAAATATTTAGAACAAATTCTGGTATCTCTTAGTCATTTAACGTCGTATTTTCAACATAACATACATTTTTTTATCGATCTATTTACACTCTCAATTTTCAACCTCACTAACTCACAGTTAAGTTTTAAGTCAATCACAAAATGATAAGCTGAAAAAAAGGATTCAGAGCAAAAAGTCACATATTCCTATTGTGACATTAAAGACATGTACTGAATATAATCAATAAACACATAAATAATAAACACTTTGAAAGGGTCCAAACAAACTAAAATGATGGCATAATCAACAGGGGTGAACTGTGACTAAATTATAATAGTCTCGCTGATAATAAAAGCCCAACTGGTGACTTCGACCCAATTTGTTTTCAAAACCTGATGAAGAAAGCCCAGTACATACATCTGGCGCATTTAGTCTGGCTCAAGTCCCACATCGCTCAGTCTCTGCAATATTTACAAGTTATTATAGCACCAGCTGAGCTTTGTAGCTTGTCCCTTCGGGGACATCCGATAAAATTGGAACGATACAGAGACCATTAGCATGGCCCCTGCGCAAGGATGACACACACAAATTGAGAAATGGTCCAAAAAAATTTCTTCCTTCCCTCTGCAGCCTAGGGTTTCAGTCTCCGAGTTCCTCTTTCATTTCTTCATGTACTGAACTGTTCCGCTTCCAGGTATTCTTCTTTCCAGTCATTTTTTTGTTGCTGTTGTTTACATTTACAATATTTTTTTTTGGATTTCAACTACTCAACTTTAACCTTGTAGTTTGATTTTTGTTGTTTTTCAAGATTGAAACTTAATTTGTGTAGCAACTTTGATGACATAACTTCATTTTCCCCAAAATGGATAAATCTAATATGGTGGTCACTGCATTGGTAAGTTTCATGAGATCATTGTATTTCATAATTTCTTTTCTGTTTGGTCAATTGTTACTATCATGATTTTCTTGGACAAACTTGGGGTCTGTGGTGTTGTTCCACAGAATCTGTCATTGGCTCATCTCTTGCGTTTTTGCATGCTTTGGGTACAAGATAATGTTTTTGGTATGGTTCACATTTAAACTGTATCTTTTGCTAGCTTTTTCTTGTTTGAGGCGAAATCGGTCCTTCAGTCACCACTCTGCAATAGATATATAGGTTCAGTCGTCTCACTTTAAAATTTGTGTTCTACTTTCTTGGTATAGTACTTGAATTTTTTTTCAGTTCTATCATCTTAATTCAAATGCATTGGCTCATTGAATATGACATTGAAAAGTGACTGGCAGACTTGCTACTGTTGTTTTGTTTAACATATATGGTATTCTCTTACATGGGAGTTGACATATGTGTATTTGAGCAATGCACTTTAGCAGTTTAATTCTTCGAGTCTAACCTTGTGCATTTGGAGGTGGAGATGTGTGGATATGGAGAGGCTAATCAGTGCATCCGGGAAGATCTGTCTCTGAGCCCAACTGTGAAGAAGGTTATGCTGATGCTTGAAGGTATGATTCCAAGTTTTTGTTCCCCCATAGCTTCTCCTATTCAAATCAGATTATATTTTGTTTAGTAACGAATAATGTGCTTATTTCTCATATCTATTGGCATCATCCTCTCATAAGACACTACAATATTTCTGGAAGTCCTGTGGTCAGAATGGATTTTTGATAGATGATAAGATCTTGGTTATTATCTAAGAGTCTAATAATCTTTGGTTTGTTTACCCATGTTGATTAACATAGTTCTTGGACCACACTTGCGATCCAGTGTTATTTTTTTGCTTCTTAAGTACGAAATTGACTAATTTGGATGAATTATGAACATGAAGTATTTACATATAGAACATGCTTTATTGTTTCGCCAAGAATGGAAGTCTGTCTAGTAAGTTTGGATTGCTTGATGATGAAGGGTTCCAAGCCTTCTTGGAATTCTTGTTTGGGAACTGAGAAAGTGATGGGAAACGGGTTTTATAACTTGGAAGGCAGTGATTTGACAACTGGGGGATGTTTACAGGAATGGATCTGTTTGCTATATTGTTGGGACATAGAATGGTGTTTGGTAGAAGACTGGTGTATGTTAACGGAGGAGTAAGCAAACCCAATCATGCATATTTTGGCAATTGGGTGACCTACTAGAATTCTAAACTATTGTTTGTATGGATGCATAATAGGGTGTACAATTAGAATTAGTGAAGTAATGCAGTGAAATCATTAAACAAGATGTAACTCTTCACTAAGCTTACGATATAACTCTTTCCTAAGCTTACATTTATTCAACGGAGATTATTGATGGATGAGCTTCAATAGTAATGCAGTGACACTCATTATATACTATCTAACTCTTCACTAAGTTTATATTTATACAACGGATACTATTGATAAGATACAAATTAAGCACACTATATACATACATGTATACATATGTTAAAATCTCATATTTAGCTTCTAGTTAAGTTTGTAGGAGGCTCTTGTTTTCCTCCTCTTTTGCCCATTTCCCAAGTCAGTGTTTCCAACATCTGAAAGCCCTGAAAAACCTGTCACATAACCTCTTGAATGTCGTGTTCCCAATCAATGACATATCCGACTATGCAGCCACACACATAACCTATCAGAACAACTTTCCAATCAAAACAAATAAGACACTTGGAATCATCATCTTCTTGCACAGCTAATGCCACAGGAGGCAAGCCCCCTAAATCTGCACATTTGTTTGGCAAAGGATTGCCACAGAGTCCTGGATTTCCATCAAAGGAGTTGCTTTGGAATGTAGTGAACTGTTTCCCGTGTGGGATAGGACTTGTCAGATTGTTACAGGACACATTCAACATTTCAAGGAATGTGAGTTGTGCCAGTTTCTGAGGAATCTGACCAGAGAGCTTGTTTTGAGACAGGTCCAATGATTCTAGTCTTGTTAGGTTCTCAAATATTTCAGGGATAGGGCCTGAGAGAAAGTTGTTTGACAAGTTGAGCAGATACAGTTCCTTCATGTGTCCTACGGATTTGGGAACCTCCCCATGGAAACGATTGCTGGAAAAATCAACTGCCGTCAAGAGTTCTTGGATTTTCTCATAATACATCACTGATCCTTTGTTCACCATTGTCAATGAGAAAACATAAGACATGATTTTCCTTTTGCTATTTGGAATCATTAGGGTTTCTCTCTTTTTCAAAAAAAAAAAAACTCTTTCTCCCCTCTCCCAATCATTTATGGCTCTCTCCTAACTATTACGATCTCCACTACACCATCTGATAACCATGATTATCCGCTCACCACGCTCGTCGATCTCTGCTGCTGTGTCCTGGCTTCCAGTTCGCCTATCTTTCACAACCCGACAAACCAAATAGGGCATGTAGATCATCCCACGAGAAGACTTTGTTGCCCTCACTACCGATCGTCGATTATTTTCGCATGAAATGGCACACCCTCACCCTGGATACCAACACGTTAGGCTGGAATCCCGACTCCTACCATTACAACGAAGGAACGCTGAGGAGGAAGACGAGGACCCCGTCCTCCATTGGATCTCTCACGACGCTATCATTGAAATGAGGACTCGTGGTCCTATTAGGACACACCTATTGGCCGTAATCCCGCCCCTCTCCTGTCGCAAACCTCAGATACCAGACCATGCCCTATGCGTAGTCGAGCAACCATGCGTCCAGATGGACATCGGGAGGAAGCACCCGCCCCACGATCACAACCAGCTTCGGACCACTGGTCACGATCAAGCAAATCTTCCTTCACAAATTGTACCGCTAGACTATCTTTGTCATCAATAAACAACGACTTCTATCAAATCTAACGGTTTCTATAAGTTCTATGCAAAAACTAACAGTCGCCTTTGTTTTTAAAGGGTAGTTTTTAAGAAAATCTTTGTAGAGGTGACCGTTTATTTTCGTAAAATTGACAAAAAATGTAAATTTGACGATATGGTTGTTTATTAATAAGAAAGTCTGACTTCGTATTTTTTATATGTACAAACAATTTTCACTGAAAACAATTGTTGAAAGGTTCGTATTTGAGAATTTTACCAAACAATAACACAAAAACTAAGTGCACAAGTAATAAACACTTGTGAGGCCCCAAATAAACCAAAATGGCAACAGGGATGAACTGTGACAAAATATAATCATTTGGAGGTTATATTCCAAATTATGATCTACACAGTCCAAACACTTGTAGTCTCGCTAATAGGAAAAACCCAATTGGCGACTTGGACCCAATTTGTTTTGAAAACCTGATGGAAAAAGCCCAGTCACATGCTTCCTGATAGCTGAACTCTTTTCGTCTGGTTCCAGTCCCACATCGCTCAAGCACCGTAGCGTTTCTGGGTTAATATAGCTTAAACAGAGAACATGAGCTTGTCCCTTCGGGGACATCCGATAAAATTGGAACGATACAGAGAAGATTAGCATGGCCCCTGCGCAAGGATGACACGCACAAATCGAGAAATGGTCCAAATTTTTTCCCCTCCCTCTATGCAGCCAGGGTTTTGATTCTTCTTTCTCTATCAACTCTTCATGTATTGGAATTGATTCGTTGATGATGGACACTGTTCTTCTTTCAGATTTTATTTTTTGATTTCAGTCATTTTTTTTGCTGTTTACATTTCCAATGTTTATGGATTGAAACTCATGTTGATGACATTTTTCTCCAAAATGGAAAATTTTAATATGATGGTATGGCTGCATTTTAGAATTTGTTTTCAGTTTTGCCATATGTTAGTATCATGATTTTCTTAGACAAATTGGGGATTTGTGATATAGAATCTGTCAGTGACTCGTTTCTTTGCATTTTTTGTTCATGTCCACACTCTGCAATAGTTATATATGTATGGTTAGTCATCTCTCTTTAAAATTTTGGAGGTGGAGATGTGTGGATATGGAGAGGCTGTTGGGTGCATCTGTCTCTTAGGCCAACTACGAAGAAGGTTATGCTGATACTTGAAGGTATGATTCCAAGTTTCTCTTCCCATACAGCTTCTCCTATTGAAATCAGCTTGTTTTGTTTGCTTCAAGTGTCCCAATTACAAGATTATATTTGTTTTTCCCAACAGTATTCATATATAGTCAAGTTTCTTAACTTTCAGCTTGTTTCAAGTCAGGGAGATACCTCTTTCTTACCCGAACAAGAGATCCATTCCCACTCGTGGAATATAATTTTGTTCTCAAGTTGTAGTGACTATTCAAACAGTTCAGTTTAAAGATATTGTGTTATTTATTCTCGATATTAAGGAGATAATGCTTTTGTAAGCAAATATGGTAATCATCATGTTCATCTCTACTTAAACTTCCAAGACCATTCTTCAGTTCATTTTATAGCACTTCCATTCCCAACAATGCTACCATATGCACTCTGTTCCTATCTCTTCTTTCAATTGCCAACTTTAGTTCAGTTCATGCTCATTAATTATTAAGATTATAGTTCACTCTGTGCTCATTATCCACAGGTCATGGCCCTTTCACTACCATATACTGTCTGCTTCATGGGCCTCCTCATGTTGCCGTCATTTTCTGCTTCTTCTCAACCTTACAACATATCCTTGGAATCATTCCGCGTAACAGATGATGCAAATTCCTCCTGGCTATATCCCCTTTTGGTGAATTTGCTTCCAGTTTCTGATAGATAGGAAAGCAAGGCTTCTTGCTAGCTATCTGGTTTCAAAAAATACCCGAGAAAACCATAGTTTGTTCAGCTAACAGAAATGAAGTGCTACAAAAGGGATCCAAAGTTCAGCTTACCCCAACTGACCAACTTGTTCTTGATGATCCAAAAGGTAGACAAGTATGGAGTTCTGCCTCTGCTGACATTGAAGTTGCTTATGCAGCCTTGCTTGACATGTCCTGGCCGGTAAGGACTCTGTCAACTTACTGTGGCAGACTTTTGATATGACTATGAAACCAAATGGAAAGCTTATTTCTCGTTACTCAGAGGCAAAAGGTACCAATTCTTGCTTTGAAGCCATGGGAATCTCTTGCTTTACAGATACACTTGTCTGTCAGAACTCATCAACTTCCCGTACTAGTAAACACAAGTAACATTCAGGTGGTCTTCAACCAGTCAGGTTACTTATATGTGTCTCAAGTAATGGAAGCATAACCACTATGTTATCGTCTGGTGAAGCTTAATGTAACAAAGAGCTGTTCTTGGGCATGATGGAGTTTTCAGGCATTACGTCTATCCAAAGACTTGAAGCTCAAGTGATGGAAGATGATCGATGGTGTGTTGACCATGCCAGACAATATATATGCATAAAGATTAGGGGTATACAGGAAGTGGAGCTCTTGGGTTCAATCAGATTCGGGGACGACCTGAGGCCAATCTGTGTTGGCCACAAGAATACAACTTTGCAGTTCCAAATAATTCAAACAAGGGATGCATACAAAACTTTGTGCCGTGGAGTCGCTCAGTAGAATCATCACAAGAAGCCGGTCCTTTTGAGTTCAAAGAGATGTTCAATACTGACAGGACAGAGTCTCAGTATGAACGCTTAGCAGAGGTCACTGAGGACTGGTGTTGGGAGCTTGCACAATGGATTGCTTCTGTGATGTTGTAACTTTTACAAATAATGTGTTGGAAGAAGAGAGACCCTCTCTGAAATGGAGTGGTTTATTCAAGCGTCTGGGTTAAATCATTGCTAGAGGTAGGGAGAGCCAATTCATCTCCTCCACTCTCATATCAGAGATTACTAAACTCATAATCCCTGTTGGCAAGATAATTTTATACAAACCATTGGTTTGAGATCACACATATCCTCTGGCGAATTTTCTTCAGGAATCTCCAACAGATTACTATCCTTGACTGTTTTCTGAAAAGCGTCAATGAATCCTGTCCGATATGGATCAGAATTTCGGAGGATGCGAGGCCAGGCTCCGAATGAGGTTCTAAGAAATATGCCTAATGTTCCTGTCAGTCTAACGCTATCCATCCCCTACTAGAAATAGAAATCAATTTGATTTTTGGACCAACTTCTGAGATGTCTCTACAAAGTAACGTTAGATCTCCTGAACGCATCCACTACTATTCCTCCTCCGAGTTCATCTCCTTAAGGAACTCAACAGTTCCGGGTTTCATAGTTACAGAGCTGTCTTGTTGTAGTTAAACAAATTTCACTGTCCTCATAACTACAAGACCTACTCATCTGTTAACAAATTTGAAGTCCACACCTGATCACTAGACATGTTCATCGAGAAGTAAGAATCTTACCCCAGGTATCAGTATATATCAATGAGATCTAGATTATCTTCCATGTAGTTAGAAGCGACCAACCGAGAATCAACTGTGGATTGTCTAGGAATACTTGTAATCATATCTGTTCTTGCAAGTATTCCTTAATGGTGTTCAAGTTCTCCATTACAGGCTAAGGAAGAAGAAAGCCATGTGACTGCGGATTTGGTGTTTCTGTAGCTCTAGCCATGCCAAAGAGCCAATTCACCATATTAGAGGACCAACTCAACTAAAAGCTCAAGCTGATAGTTGAAGGTCCAATTATAGTTATAGTCTGACACACCATATGTTCAATTGAAAAACACACTTACAATTCACCACACACATACGATCAAGTCTAATTTAGAATGAGCAAGAGAGACAGATAATTGACAACATTTGATCATTACAAACAGAAAATGTTTGACAAAGAAGGATCATTTCATCAATTCACAATCAGATAAGATAAGCAAGTAAATCAGATAGTATTACAGAGTTGAATCAAATAGCGTGGTGCTTCTGAACCTTCTTCTCGAGCTCGTCCTTCTTAGCTCCAACCACCCTCTCCACTTCCTTCCCCTTCTTCACCAGCACGAATGTCGGCATGGCCTGCACCCCAAATTCCCGAGCAAGTTCCTGTTTCTCAAACCAAAAAAAATACCCAATTGATAAAAAACCCTCATCAGTCAAAATCTCACCATCAACCGGCCGATCGGAGATCGGAAATCGAACGCCGCTTACCGGTATTTCGTCGACGTCGATCTTGACGAACTGGACACCGGTGAACTGCTCCGCCAAAGCATGAATTACAGGCTCCATGAGCTTGCAGGGTCCACACCAGGTCGCCGCAAAATCAATCACCATCTGCGACAGGGGACAAAAACAAAAACCCGAATTCGGCGATTGAATATCTGATACAAGTGAGATTTGTGGAGGCAATTGGGGAGCTTAGAGATTACAAGTTGCGATGACTCCTTGACGGTGTTGAAGTGGAGCTGCCACCGGGCCGAGGAGTGGAATTTCATCACGAGCGTACGCTCCGACGACTCTTCTGCGGCTGCTCCGGCGGTTTCGCCACCTATAAAGCTGGAGAACATAGATCCCATGGCGGCTTTCGCGTAGGCTGTTGCCGAGAAAATGTCGGGTCCGAAGTAGACGACAGAAAATGCTAATACGTGGAAACAAGACGATCTGAGACGATCAAAACGACTTCACGTTGGCCCAAACTAACGCGTTTCTGGTCAAATCTTGGACATGAACTGGAAACGTGTGGATCTTATCCATCCAAATATTCTTCGCGAGCATCTACATTCCTAGCACCTCTGTTTTTTTTGAAGGTAACATAATCATATATTAAGGGAGGAATAAAATCCGATTCAAGACGAGAAAATAAAGTACGAAACAAAAAGCGGTGAGAAACAAGTCCTTTACATCATAGGACAAATAAAACAGAATATAAATGCTCAAGTGTCGAAATGATTTACTGAAAAGCTCATAATGTGATGTTGTGATACCGTCCGATGATACCGGTACAACGAGTCTAAACGGAAAGCTAAGAAAAAACGGGTCTATTTTCGGAGTGGGCTGAGGCGGACTGTATACTCTCCCAAGGAACCAGAGTGTGTCATCCTCCGTACAATGATAGTATAGGCCTCCAAAAACGCGAGTGTTGCCCCCCCCCCCCCCCCCCCCCCCCCCGAGGTGGTAGAAGAATACCTTCCCAAAACTTGGTGAGACCGGTGCCACCATACATCCACTGAGGTGATGTTGCTGACCAACTCCCCACAAGACCACGAACCCCTCATTGAACGAAGGGAGGGTGCTTGGTGCCTTCCGTCGTTATTCGGTACGCCCCCTCAAAACGTGTAGAGCCTTCTGACTCCAAGTCTTGGTTCTCCCCTATCAGTCACTTCCGGCGAGTTAGGAGAGAAGAGGTGGTTAGATCTCGAGAGACACCCGGTCGCTCCTCCGCCCAGTTGTGGAAGAGACCCCTAGGGTGTGAAAGGTGTGCTCGAGGTCCTCATCATCGAAATGAGGACTCCTGCGAGACACCAGGGTGGATTCTCATGATGGAAAAAAACCTGACTCGTGATGCCACGCCCCAATTTCAGTAAACCGAACTCGGGACGCGAACGTTTTGAAACAATAAACCATTTTGAAACCTTTCATATAAATCACTTTAAAACCACCATTTGTTCAACAAAATAATATTTACAACTCAAAATAAGTCCCAACAAGTGGACAAAACAAGGTATCCGTCACTAGACTCAAAAGTAAAACCCAGAATCCCGCTCCTAGCTCTTCAAGCTTCAGAAGCTCACCAGTCCAACCTGCGACCGGTACCTGTAGGAAAAGCAGCTAGGGGTGAGCGTTCGCTCACCACCACAGATAACAGACTCACTACGGCATAATTAGCTGACAATGCCGGTAACACCAACAACAAACTCAACGTCGGGGAACACTATCCCCAACCCAAGTACTCCGACTGACACACACCCACTGTTACCTTCCTCGACCGACTCAACACTTTGACACGTAAAGCAGACCCAGCACCACGATCACGACCTCTTCCAAGGACTCAAAAGACCACCACGCAACACCCAAGATCACAAAGGATCGCACACCAAACAAGATCGCAAAGGATCGCATACCAGCTGCTCAGTAACCTCCCTCACTCACGCGCTTTGCCGAACCACTCAGGTCAGGCGGTCGACCTGTCTCAGTAACTTCCCTCACTCACGCGCTTTGCCGAACCACTCAGGCCAGACGGTCGACCTGTCTCAGTAACCTCTCTCACTCACGCGCTATGCCGAACCACTCAAGCCAGACGGTCGACCTGTCTCAGTAACTTCTCTCACTCACGCGCTTCCCCGACACAAAGTCGGGCCAGGCGGTCGACCTGTCTCAGTAACCTCTCTCACTCAGGTGACCACAATCACAATCACAAGCAAGTTCAACAAACAGCAACAACACAGGTTCAACACTCCACAGACACTCATGGCCACGCAAGACACCAACAGTAAAACACGGACTCAACAACCCCACGGGCACTCACGGACTCCCAAGACACACCAACAGTAACTCACGGGCTCAACAACCCCACGGGCACTCATGGCCACCCAAGACACCAACAGTAACTCACGGGCTCAACAACCCCACGGGCACTCACGGCCACACAAGACACCAACAGTAAAAACACGGGCTCAACAACCCCACGGCACTCACGGCCACCCAAGACACCAACAACCCAACAGGCAGTCATGGCCTCCCAAGACACCAACACTAAAGTAACACGAGTTCAACAACCCAACGGGCACTCATGGCCACCCACGACACAAACAATAAAGCACAATCAACCTCCAGGCATAATAATGCCTCCAGCAGTTCTAATATCAACAGTTTCACAATCAACCTCCGGGCATGGTCATATGCCTCCAGTACTCCTAATATCGATAAGTTCTCTGCTCCTACGACACTACTAAGTGTCACATGCATTTCCAATATTCGCTACATTCCCGTATCATGCCTTTCTAATATTCGATAAACCTACTTAACCCACGACACACCGGTGTCACATGCAATTCTACTGTTAACTTTCCCTAGTCAGGGCCGAGATCCGGCTACTTTTCCCTACCTCGTGCGTGTTCTCCAAAAGCCAACCAACAAGCTCCGGCGTGATCTCAGTCACTCGTCTAGCTTTCCTTTCCCTCGGTCTGCAGCACGATCTAAAAGAACACAATTTTAAGGCACTTTTAAACTCGCAGGAATAAACTGGAATTTAATAAACTTAACGCCCAAAAGTAACCCTGACAATGTCGATCACACCCAAACTTCCCAAATACTCGACATTGTCGATAAAGGACCCGTAAAGGCCCGATTCGCCCGACATGGCGAATCTGCCCGGGTTTTGAAAACGCCCTTCCGGGGCTCCGAAAATTCCCGTTTTCGTTCATACGTTCTTAGAATAATTCAAAGGTTCCTAGGCACTCGACGGAATCGAATTCCGACTTCCGAGTCAATTAATTAACGTTTAAAGTTTCTAAACCAGATAATTACAACTTTCGCATTTTAATTCCAAACTTCGATTCGGTTGTGGATAAATGGTCCGGGGAACGTTCTAAACCACCCCAATATAAAACCCGAGCACCCGAGCAAGTGGGCCCCACCCGGCAAGCCATGGCCGTGGGTGGCTAGGGCCTTTTGGGCCCGGTCCACCATGGTGGTGGCCGACCCTAGCTCCGGCCAGCGACCTCACATGGTGGCCGGAGCTCCTCCCGAGCTCCCGGTCACCAGAAAACGTGCTCCTTCACCTCCAAAACGTCTCCAACCATCCTCACACCTCATTTCCACCATAAACTACTCATTTTAACCAAACCCTAACATTTGAAATTTACCAAATCGAAGATTGATTAGGTGCTTACCGTAGAGGAAGACGAGGTGAACCCGAATCTACTATCGTTGAGACGAACCCATGGCTCGATGCTCGTGAATAGTGGCCAAAACCTCCCAACCTTCCTCTTCCTTCTCTCCCTTTCTTCTCTCTTCTTTCTCTTTCTAAAACTAACCCTTTTCTTCTTCATTTTTTTTTAAATGGACGTGTAGTCATCTTCTTTCCCTTTTGTTTTATGAAAAAAAATAACAACTAACTCTTTAAAAGCAAAATTAACCATCAAAGTCTTGTCTTGTCTTGTCCCAAAAACTAACACCACCACTTGTTTGACAAGTGGCAAGGTGAGTCCCACACCTTTTTGGGAAATATCTACTAGATATTTTCCATTCAGATTCGCGAAATTCGGACGTTTCGGGCCCCGAACAGGCACTTTTTCCAAGAAATCACGAAACTTCACGGGCTACAAGGAAACGGCTCAACTAAGACCGCTGCGACGACGGCTAAGCTTTTTGGATCCAAAACGGTCCTCGAATGGACCAAAACGTCGCTCGGTTGACTTTTCCAGCGAAAAGTCAACATTTCCCAAATCGATCAGAAAGTTGCCCTGAGTCCCCCGGAACTCACTCTGGTCGATAACGGGGTCAACTTAAGTCCGGTATGACCCTCGGGGTCAAATTTAGGTTCATTTAAGTACCTGGCCAAAAAATTTAAATTTTCCTGTTTTTCGTAGGTTTGACTGGCCTTGTCCGGGAGTGTTTATTACACGTGACCTTGATTAGGAGTGGCATTTCAAGGTTTTCTTTCCTTTCTCAAACTGCAAATTAATTTTAGCTGATTTTTGTGATTTGGTCGAACTCCTTATGACAAATACAGTCCTTCCTATCACCGACTTATGTTATATAATCTTCCATATACATACGTGGATAGCATATTCAATTGAAGTTGATTTAACAACTAAAATAAATGGAGATACAAGTGTACTAAGCTGAAGAAATCCAAAAAAAAGTTTAAGAGACAGAATATCTCTAGAGAATATTAGAGTTAGCCCGTCTTTTCCTTTTTATCCAGTCGTCATCGTTCACCACCAACCACTATGTTTGTCTCCACCATCAATCCTTTCCGCCGTTCGGGATCTATCTCCGACCATTCATCGCCTACACAAAGGATGACAATGCTCAGCCTTTCAAAGCCTCCGACCTATCAACTTTGGTCGATGATCACTCCTGATGCATCTCCCTTTGCGTCACCACTATAGGGATCTATGTCTGGCCACCCTTGTAGATTCCCAATGGTTTCCTTCCTGCGGGACCCATCGTCGTCACCTACTTCGGGAGTCAAAGGGAACCAAGTATTGTCCCTGTGCCGCCATGTAAATCCGCCCAAATTTGCGCATCAACCTCTCGGACCACTTGTCCTACCACCAGAAATAGATCTGATCCCAGTCTGACGAGACCACCAGACCCATCCCTCTTTGGCAACCCGCACGAGACCGTCTTTGTTGGCGGCCATCCCATCTACCCCGGGGGTGGAGGACATTCAGGGACATTTTAGGTCCTTTTTCTCTGGTAGATGAGGAGGATGAGACATTCCAACTGTTGGACGAGGAGGACGATAGGTCTCTTAGGGTAAAGGTGGCTAAGTTGCCCCACCAAGAGCCATGAGGCTAACTGGGGCTCGGGGGTAGATGGTTAGTGACCTACCCCCCACGATCCGGGACCCGGTTTACAGACCATGTCTTGGGGGACCGACTCGACACCAAGGATTTCCTATTTTTTCTACTATTTAGCTTTTGTGTTGAACTGTTTTAGTCGGATTTGTTTTTACTGTTTTGCTTTCAGTTATTTACTTTCCCAGCACAGGGTATGACATAAGAATATATTTTGTTGTCTAAAATGAAAACTAAGCTATTTCCACGAATTCATGAGCGTCGGGTGTCCTACGGGAGACTCGAACAATATTTTGTTCCCGGGGTTTCTAGTCCTACATGTAATATTTGGCTTGCATAATGCAATTCCTCGTCCGTTTAACAAAACAACCAAAATAAATCACAATCAATTAACAAAAATTAATACTAAAATATGATTATGCTTCAATCATTTGACCTACTAGACAATCAACACTTAATAAGTGTTGCATTTCTTATTCTCGGGGAGCTGCCATAATTTTGGACTTTCCATTTCTCATGTATTTGTGATTTTTAACTCATAATTGGCATGTACTTATAGTTATAGGTAACAGTATAACATAAATGGACATTCCAAGAGTCAAATAATAACAGGGAAACAAGAACAACAAAAACGGTAAAACTCACACACACCTTTGACAAATTAGGTAACAAATATTTCGGAGAAGTTGAAGGATTCATTTGTGTCGTAATATCTTCCCAATTACTCTATAAAATAGCCTCAACTTCCTCCTCCATTTTCCCATAAAAAAAACACATACCCATCACACAAAACCTAGAAGCTCCACAAGAACTCAAACATGGATACAAAACTAGCAATAGCGGCCGTGACATCTCTCTGGTTCTTGTTAGCATCCCCGTCCGCCTCCGCCCGCCCCACCGTCCGAAAGGCCGAGGAAGCCTCAAACGGCGGCACCATCGATTTGTCGAAACATGGCGCAAAGGCCGGCGGAGACATAACTTCGGTACATATAAATGTCCCTCACCTTTAAGTGTCGCGTACACATAATTAATCGTTCACATAAAAACTCATGTGAAGTGGACCGTCGTGTTTTTGTCAGGCTTTTCAGAAAGGATGGAAAGAAGCGTGCAAAGCGACGAGGGACAGCAAAATAGTGGTTCCGAAAGAGACGTACACCATGAAGGAAATAGAGCTAGAAGGGCCTTGTAAGTCTCCCATCACCATTCAGAATTGCGGGACATTGACGGCGCCGGAGAACACCGACCAGATAAAGAGTGACGCTTGGATCAAAATCAGATACGTTGATTACTTGACGATTAATGGCGGTGGCACTTTTGACGGTCAAGGCCAAAAGGCTTGGAAAGAGAACAATTGTGCTACCAACCCCGACTGCAAGCACCTTCCCATGGTAAGAACAGAACGAAGCTGATAGTTGAATATCCAATTATAGTTTTATATTCTAACGGTCGGTGGGGTTTACAGAATTTCAGGTTCGATTTCGTGAAACACTCCATGGTGACGGGCGTGCAATCGAAAGACAGCAAGAACTTCCACGTGAACGTTCTCGGATGCCAGAACTTCACATTCGGGAAATTCACGATCAAGACGGCCGACAACAGCCTCAACACGGACGGGATACACATCGGGAGATCGGACAAGATCAAGATTCTCGACTCCAATATTGAAACAGGAGACGATTGCGTGTCTCTGGGTGACGGAAGCAGAGACGTGACCATCCAAGGCCTCAAATGCGGACCGGGACATGGTATCAGCATAGGAAGCCTCGGAAGGTACAAGGAGGAAGAGGCCGTCAAAGGAATCGTAGTCAAGGACTGCACCCTCAGCAATACCCAAAATGGCCTCAGGATCAAGTCCTGGCCCGACATGTACGAGAACACCGTCGATCAAGTGCATTTCGAAGGGATCACCATGGATAATGTCAGCAACCCCATCATTCTCGATCAAGAGTATTGCCCTTGGAATCAATGCAAAGCCGGGGTAAGTTTCTAACCTTAACGTTTACTTACACTAACGTATACACGTATTACACATGTACAAACTTTAAAAATTACACATACATCTCTGAATACACGTGTAATTTTAACAAATAAGTCCGTGTAAGTATCTCTTAAAATCTTAAAAATATATAAAGGTTAGGATAGGTATTTGTAATTTTGGAGATCGTTTTAGTCTCATAATATTGTTGGGTTTGTTATTACAGAGACCGTCAAAAGTGAGGGTTAACAACGTGAGCTTCAAGAACATCCACGGGACATCGGCGACCCCAGAGTCGGTGAAGATTCTGTGCAGCCCTGGGATGTGCAGTAACGTGGAGCTTGCAGATATAGACCTAAAGTACACAGGCTCTGACAAAGCTGACTCATGTGTATCTCTCTGTAAGAACATCAAGCCCAAAATCGCAGGCACCTTGAACCCGAAGAGCACTACTTGTTGATGATATTTTCCCATAATATTTATTTTCTGGGAAAATTTATATTTTTGTAATGAGAGTGGTGCTTATGTGAATATATACAAGCGCCCCTCAGTATATATGTATAGATAACATTAATAAAATGTGGTACAAGTAATTATCATTGAATTTGCAGAAAGAGATAGATAATTATTTATACATTATTAGTAGTAGAAAAGAGGTTTTATAAGATTCAAAGAAAATGTTTCATCAAGGGACGATTGTCTTTGGCAAAAGCAACGAACTCGTCGTAAGAAATGAAGCCGTCGCCGTCGGAATCGATGGCGGCCATCATAGTTTGGATCTCTTGTTCGGTGACACTGTGTTGTTTGAGGACATCTGCGAGCTCCGACGAAGATATCTGGCCGTCGCCGTTGGCGTCGAAGCTCTTGAAGATCTTCTCCAGCTCGGCCGGGTCCATTGCATTTGCCATTTTGATCTCTCTCTCTCTCTACTGATCTTAGTGATCGAAATGTGGAAATTATGGCTGTGATTGTGCGTGTGTTGGTTATAAAGAAATGGGTTTGGGAGGATTTGAGGTGATGCTACAAACTAGGGCTCTTAATTTGCTTTAGAATCGGATTGCATGTCCAAAAATAAGCATATTTGAAATCCTTAAAAACACTTGTACTGAACATGTTTAGCAAGTCTCTTAGCTCTGAAGATTGTGGTAACTTACGGTTGAATCTTTCGTGATCCAGTCATATTTCGTTTCAGTCTCAACTATTTGTTTTCGCTCACGTACTGTGATGTCACTCTATGGAATTATCCATCTCTGTTTTTTCTTTTCTTTTTTTTTAAAACATAACATAACTTGGATCAAAGACCGTGGGCTCTTGAATATGTCTCAGACTCTCGTAGGTTTTTTGGTGCTTGAGGACCCATATTGATCCTAGAACTGTGACTGATACATCGGTTTTGACAATTGGGGATAAATGCTACGAAACAAAAGAATCAATCCAGTCTCGACCTGATTGTACGATTGTCTAACTACTATTTTGTCTTTTAACGAGGATCATGAAATAGCTGAATAAAGTGCTCTTGATCAGGAATCATAGTAATTGGTGGAGGAGGCCGATCAGTTGTTTCCAATCGTGATGGGGTGGGATGTTTCTCCTCCCCCAACGTTCTGCTTCCCCGTAAGAGCCTCATTGGACATGGCGATGTTGTATAGCAGACTTCGCTTGATTGTTCGGGCCAAGAGCAAACTCGTCTTTCATTCTACAATCCGTCTGGCGACAGCCTAGGAGGTTGGCGAGTACTGAGGTCGTCGCCGACATTGTCGCAATCATCGGATGTGATCACCAGCCCCACGATTTATGGAGGTCGATTGTGGTGCATGATTGGACTCCACATGCATGGTCAGAGACAGCTTAGTCACGACCAATGGATGAGCAGAGGAGTCACAAGGCGGGAGCTCTTCACCGATGTCGCGTAAGAGGATGGATGGAGAAAGGAGTATCGGTTGACGACGACACACAACACGTACGTAGAGGGGAGACCCATTCTAAAGTTTGGAGAGAGCTTCATACTCGTACACATAAGCTTGTAGTTATCTCCATCCACTTCAATAAGTGGTAATTAATAAAAAAAAAAAATTTGGTAAATAATAATTTTTATTAGTATCTATTTAAATATAGTCTTATTAATATCACTAGTGGTGGCACCTACGATGAGCGCGGTGCAAGGCATATAAAATTGTGTAGAACATGCATGGAACACAATTGGAATAAATTTGGTTGCAAAAGTAGTGTATATTTCAGTTTGTAGTTTATAACATTGCATCCTAAATATTGGTTCAATATGAAATATCGAAAAAATGTCAAAGCTTTGGTTGGGACAATCCTTTTCTCTTTGCCAGAATGTAATAGCTCAATATGAACGTTTTGCCGACGGGAAGTCCTTAGTGGTGTGAATAAAATATTCTTTGAAATAACACTTAATTTAAACAAAAATGCATTAATTTAAAACAAAAATGCATTAAATTAAAACAAAATAGAAGGACTAGTACAAGATGACCGATCGAAATTTAAACTACGAAGCGATAAACTAAGCTAGGCATCTCCAAATTTATTCCAAATGTGTTCGGGGAGGTCGTCCTTCAACTGATAATGTATGCGTTCATCTTGCATCCTCTAAGTGTTTCCAAGTATGACCTGGGATGGGACGAAGCCTCCTTGTGCAAAATTTGGTTCATTTGGCCCACCCTCATCTGTTGGTTCGATGTAGTCGTCGTAAGTATGACGTTCTGCCTCGATTATCATATTGTGCATGATAACACATGCATTCATCACCAAGCCAAGGTCCTGAGGTATCCACAAGCGACTCAGTCGAGTGATCATGTGATGCCGAGCTTGGAGTGCACTGAATGATCCTTCCACATCCTTCCTGCACGCTTCTTGGACTTCAACAAACTTCTTCTGTTTCGGTCATTGAGCTAATGGAATTGTTTTCACAAAAAACTGGCCATGAAGGGTATATGCCATCAACAAGATAACACGGGAGTGTGTACAGTGGCGGATCCAGCTTTTCTCACGAGGGGGCACCAATTTTTTTTATAACAAAAAATAATGACTATTTATTATCGCTTATTGTGAAGATATTTTAAATAATTTGATTGTTAATATAATAAAAAAAATATCTTTTTCGTTTTATACGATCATATTATCATTCATCCATTGATCTCCTATTCGATATTTCAACCGACTTTCGGTAATATTAATAGCAAAATATATTCTCTCTGTAGTCATGATGATAATCGATCATATTATCATAGGTATAATAATTTTATAAAGGCTAATTCAGATTTCGATTTTATGACCATCTCAAAACATAAATAATGACTTAAATAAGAATAAATTTTGTAAACTATAGCTAGAATTAATAAGATTAAAATAATCAATTCAGAATGTCGCTGCTCTGCTAGGGTTTGAAGGCTCTGCTAGGGTTTAGTGTTGTTCGACTTTCTCACCATTACCACTCAGGAAAATGGAGAAGAGGGAGTTGGAGGTGTCGGCTACGGCCGGCGATGCACCGGACGTGAGCGTGGAAGGTAACACAAAGGCGTCGGGGTGGGAAGGAGGATCGGCTGGGGTGCTCGGGACGGGCTCCAGGGCGATGGGGGAGAGCTGGGGTACTCCGGCGCCGTTGAGCATGGTCGGGGGACCATCCAAAGGCTGGGCATCGGGGGAGGACGTGGAGCTCGTGGAGGTTTTGTTGGCGGTGGTAGGCGGCGCTGAGGCCGTGGTATTCTCGGCGACAGTGGTGGTCGGCCGGGCCGTCGGAGCAAAACCGCGTAGGATACAGGAAGTTGGCCCGCGGCTAAGGAAAAAGATGGGTCAGCGAGGGGAGACGCCGCCGGTGGAGTAGCCGGTGACGGGAGAGGGGGTCGGACCCGATGAACCACTCCGAGATGGGGCGGCGTTGATTTCGTTCGTTATCCCATCGGCGATGGATTCAGAGGCCACGGAGTCGGAGGAGGCGATGGAGTGGAGGCTCCGGAAGGGCAAGGCGTCGATGGAAACTAGGGTTCAATCAGCGGCGTCGAATAGGGCGTCTTCAGCAGCGGCGGGGGGCTTCAAGCACCCTCTCCTCCAGGAATGAGTGCTGGGAAGGCCAAGGAGAGCTTGGTCGACTATACCTTCTCCCTGGTGTATTGGTGGCAAGGGTACCACCAACAGTCGCTGTGTTACTTCCCTACCACTTCGGAGTCAGCAATCCCGCGTTCAAGAGCCCTACCATTATCAGTCAAGGGAGGACGACGCACGCTGACTTACCGGGGGAGTAATAGGTCCACCACTGCTTGTTTATCCTCTGATCTGCTCGATCAGTATCTTATGGTTGTAGTATACTGTATCGGTGTCCTTCGACGCTACCGCAGTCCCACCCCTCCGACCGCCCCTATGTCAAAAAGCAAAATTTATTTTCCTGCTTATGTCTTTCATGTTATGTTAGTTTAGTTCCTCTGTAAGGTGTCTCGGGTTTCCGCATGCACCGAAATGCTTTTACTTTAATAATATTCTCGTTTCTCTCAAAAAAAAGAGATTAAAATAAAACAATAATTAAATAATAAATATAATTGAAATTTAAAGAGCATAATTTTAATATACTTCTTTATTATATTAATCTTGTAGATAATTAAACTCAAAATCTAATCAATGTAATATTTAAATTCTAAACTGTGTATTAAATAAGAATAAATTAATTAGAGATAAGGAAATAAAGAAACAACAAAAATATAGAATGATTAGGAAACATAATTAAAGGTAATAAAAACAAAAAAAAGCTTCATCAAAAATGATCATGGACATTGATTTAGTAATTTGTAATAAAAAAACAAGGGAAAAAATCTGAGCAGAGGCACAATTGAAATTTTAAGTAAAAAGTTTAATAAAAATCGGTTAAACATGTAGTGGTTACCATTAATCGTATATTCAATCGGTGGTTTCCAACCATTGATAATGTCCGCGACCAGTCTGGAATGGTTGAGTATTGTTAAATCGTTGTTTGATCCCGCCATGCCAAAGAACGAGTTCCAAATCCATAAGTCACGAGTTGCAACCGCTCGAGAACAACGGTTGGTCGATTCCCGTGGTCCCTCTGTGAATGGGAGCCTCACAGTGCCGTTGGGCAATTCTTCCTCTTCTAGTGCATGCAGTCAAGACTACCAAGCATGCCCGGGAACCCTCGCGCTTCATTAACCGCCAAAATATAGTCCATATCAGTCCGTGTAGGTTTATGCCGGTACGTAGGACCGAAGACTTTATTGATTGCACTGCAAAAGTTTCTCAAACATTCCAAAGACGTGGTTTCGCCTATCTTCAAGTACTCGTCCAATCCATCAGCTTCAATTCCATAACATAACTGCCTAATGGCCGCAGTACATTTTTGATAAGGAGATAGAGAAACTTTACCCACAACATCCAATCGTGTCGTGAAATACGAATCGTGATTCTCCAATGCATGAACAATTCGAAGGAACACACCCTTCGACATTCTGAAGCGACGACGGAACTGTACCTCCGTGTACACAGGGTTTGTGTTGAAGTAGTCGCTCATTAAACGTTCGTTCGTGGCTTTCTGGTTACGTGCGATGTAGTTACGCTTACGTGGTGGAGAATCGACCATTGCGTCCTCTAACTACCCGTCACCGAAGTCTGTGGACATGCATTCTTCGAGTACTTCATCCAAAGTTGCATCCATATCCAAATTGTTGGCTCGGTAATTGGCTATTTCGACGAATAAATGTGTGAGAAAAAGAATGTGATAGGATTATTTTGAGAGGATATTTGGTCTTTGAATTTGATTTGATTCAAATATGTATTTATAATGTATTTAGAGATAAGAGCATTGATTTTTTTTTTTGTTATTTTCAAAATACTTTTTATTTTGTCAAGAACAAGTAATAGGGGAATGATATTTCTATCCGTTGGCGCCGGCGCTGAGTGCTGGCGTGGAACTCCCAGACGCTGCCCACCGCTAGCGTCCTCCCCGCCAGTACCCCGCCACCTAAAAATCAGCTCACCGCCGCCGAATACTCATCACCAGCACCTCCCCGTCAGCTCTCTGCTCATCATTGTGGATGCTCTTAATAAAATTAGTATTTTTGACTGGTCATAAAATTAAAACATTTTGAACTTCTCTCGTAATACTGGTAATGTATCCGAAAATAAACGAGCCTTACTTTCTACACCCATGCAAAGGATAATTTTATTTTTATCGTTCTATTGATGTTATTACACAGCCCAAAGTAGCCTGTTAGTTGTAGAAAATTAATGAGGTTGGTGTGATTTCCGGTACGTAGGACCGAAGACTTTATTGATTGCACTGCAAAAGTTTCTCAAACATTCCAAAGACGTGGTTTCGCCTATCTTCAAGTACTCGTCCAATCCATCAGCTTCAATTCCATAACATAACTGCCTAATGGCCGCAATACATTTTTGATAAGGAGATAGAGAAACTTTACCCACAACATCCAATCGTGTCGTGAAATACGAATCGTGATTCTCCAATGCATGAACAATTCGAAGGAACACACCCTTCGACATTCTGAAGCGACGACGGAACTGTACCTCCGTGTACACAGGGTTTGTGTTGAAGTAGTCGCTCATTAAACGTTCGTTCGTGGCTTTCTGGTTACGTGCGATGTAGTTACGCTTACGTGGTGGAGAATCGACCATTGCGTCCTCTAACTACTCGTCACCGAAGTCTGTGGACATGCATTCTTCGAGTACTTCATCCAAAGTTGCATCCATATCCAAATTGTTGGCTCGGTAATTGGCTATTTCGACGAATAAATGTGTGAGAAAAAGAATGTGATAGGATTATTTTGAGAGGATATTTGGTCTTTGAATTTGATTTGATTCAAATATGTATTTATAATGTATTTAGAGATAAGAGCATTGATTTTTTTTTTTGTTATTTTCAAAATACTTTTTATTTTGTCAAAAACAAGTAATAGGGGAATGATATTTCTATCCGTTGGCGCCGGCGCTGAGTGCTGGCGTGGAACTCCCAGACGCTGCTCACCGCTAGCGTCCTCCCCGCCAGTACCCCGCCACCTAAAAATCAACTCACCGCCGCCGAATACTCATCACCAGCACCTCCCCGTCAGCTCTCTGCTCATCATTGTGGATGATCTTAATAACATTAGTATTTTTGACTGGTCATAAAATTAAAACATTTTGAACTTCTCTCGTAATACTGGTAATGTATCCGAAAATAAACGAGCCTTACTTTCTAGACCCATGCAAAGGATAATTGTATTTTTATCGTTCTATTGATGTTATTACACAGCCCAAAGTAGTCTGTTAGTTGTAGAAAATTAATGAGGTTGGTGTGATTTCCATCCCCAAACTCTCCAAAAATAGTATAATTGGTTCATAATATAAATGATATAATAGATTTGACACCAACTAAAACTTCACACCCTACCACAATTTTCATAGATTGTTATATTGTTTGTTCTAGTGAACAGATTCAAGTGACAATCGCAAGAGTTGACGGTCTTCAGTGTTACTCCTCCGATCAAGCAGTGTTTCATTTGGGATTTTGTTCATATCCGTATATCATTGCTCCTAAACAAGAAGTATAAGCAAAAACGTATAATAATAAGATCAAAACAGACACAAAAGCACTTAAGACTTTATTGTTCCATGTCCCAACATACATGAACCCTAAAGCAACTCACACTTCCTACTAGGAACCAAACACACAACCATGTTACATGCCACATCACCAATAACGTAAGCACAGTGAAGGTCCAAGTCGGATCGCATTACATATAGCTAACCTAGGCTAGTTGGCTGATGACCACTCTTATTGCTTTGACTCATGATGAACTTGGCATGCATATCCCATGCAACTTCACTCTGTCTTCTTCTCCTCCTCCTCTTCAACTTTCTTCTCTTCTTCTCCGGAACCCTCCTCCTCTTTGGTCTCCATCACCACAGGCTTAGGCTCAGACTCAGACTCAGGCTCAGGCTGAGGTTGAGGCTCAGGGGCTACCTTAGGAGCTTCCTCTTTTGTTTCCTTTTCTACCACTGGGTCTGGCTCTTGAGTCACAACGTCCTCGACCTCCACCTCACCTTCTGGAGCTGCAACTACATCACCACCACCAACAACTTCTTCTTCTTCCTTTGGATCTTCAGCTTCCTTCGTTTCGTTAACTTCCTCCGGTTCCTCAATTACCTTTTCTGCTTCAACAACAACAGGTTCTTGAACCTTAAGGTTGGTCATTTCCTGAGCGATCTCTTCTGGGAGAGCTACCTTTGCTGATACAACCTGCACATGCAATAACCAAGGAAAATGTTCATACTTCAATATTGTTCTTGGTGAACAAAGATCATGATAACTTGAGGATATTGGGCTACCTGAACAGTGGCCATTGCAACCGTAGAAAAGGGATATGTATAAACAAAGCAGATCAGTTAAGCAGTAGAGAGAGTGATGAAGGCTCGAGAGTGAAGAATGATATGAGAATGGGATGAATGAGAGAGGCTTATATAGAGATTAGATTAGAGGTGGGTGACAGATAATTAAAGAGGAGGTGGTGCTGCGATTTGACACCTCATTTCTTCACTTAATTCAAGAGAATTATTATCCTAATCTTTATATGTATCTGAGTTTCGTGGTCAAACTACGAGTTTCAATAACAATGAAATTTATTCGTACGAGTGTGACTAAATTGCTCTTAAAATTAATAGTCAATAAAACTAATGCATCTGATTATCATTATTTAACAGTAATCCTTAACCAGAAAGTTTCTTAGATGAAATTCATCGTGGTCCATGAATTTCCGCACTAAAATTGAGACGGATCCAAATTATTTTAGTTAAATGAGGGCAAACTTTTGAATACTCGAGATAGGACCATCATTGTTTTGTCTTGGTTTTGTGATGATGTGCTTTGTGCAGTCGGGTATGAAGGTGACCTTGTCTTCATTTCTCATCCGCTCTGCTTCTTATCAACGTGACACCATCATTTTCTACTTCGATATGAGATTAGCCTGCCTCCTGTTTCCATTTTAACCTCCTAATAATAATTTAAACCTCTTTTTCTGGTCGTACCTTAATTAAAATTAAGAACATCCACAATACTAACAGTCAGTAAATTGTGGTTAGACTGACGATTAAAATATTAAATTAATATTTTCAGTTTTACATTAAGTCTTACAGTCAGCCTCCCCATAATGCTAGTCTGTTCGTGTTGATTGTTCGTGGTATTTTTCTTCTCAAATTTCTCCCCGCTGTCGGTAAGTGCTGACAATGAGCTTACCACCTCCTCTTACCGCCAGTATTGTTTAAATGATTTCTCTCTCTCTTTTTCTTTTGTGTTTACTGCCAGCTCTCAGCCAATGCATTGTAGATGCTCTAATCTGATTAGAAAGTTTCTTAGAAAATCATATTGCTTTACTTTATTCCTAACTTCAGATATTCATTCCTGCTTTATTGTGATATGACTAAGTTTGTAATTGAATTTTCTTTATTCATGAAACATTATACATAATATTTAAGTACACATCATTTTCATTTCAATATTATACAAATCTAGAGTCAATAGTAAAATACCAAATCTTACAAACTCATGATGCCAGGTCCAAGAACCAAACCCCCAACCAGAAGGACTCAAGTAACCCGAGCTCGGAAAGTGAGTGGTACGAGGAAGAATAGGTATTGTTTTGGCCTAGTTTTTGTTAAGGGATTTGTTCCCTGTCTCTCATTTGGAGATCTTTTGTAATCGTTGTTGCTTCTTTTGGCTTTCTCCTCCTTGGAGATCGACCTTTAATAAAAATTTAGCGCTTATCAAAAAAAAACAAATTCATGATGTTTTATCAAATGAAAATGACAGAAGGCGTTTATAACTTTTTTTATTAAAAGTTATCGTATGCAATACACATTTAACTTATATATAGATATTATATAAATTTCATTTTATCGTACAAACTATGAATCAATCTGAGTCATAGGATACATACGCAGTCACATTATCAAACTGTGCAAGATGCTTACACATGATGCTCCTCAGATACGCGTATTTACCTAACATGGTGCTAATACCTACATAATGAGTGTTGATACTTATATACATAATAATATATTGTTGATTTGAAAATAAAGACAATATTTATTGTACTCCAAGGACTGAAATAATCCAGAATAAGAAGCAAATGCACTTCCATCACAAATTGACGGTTCAATTGAAATTATAACTCCTTTTTGGTAAAAAATTAAATACCCCTGCAACTAATTATTTTCCAAAATATGGAAAGGATTGATTACAAGTGGAAAAGAGAAAGGACGGTGTAGTATGTGGGTTCCACGTCACCACAATCCAACTAGATGCCTAGGAGTAGGAGGATGGCTTACGTCAAAGACACTATAATAGAATGAGGTCTCAGTTTTTGTAGCTCAGCAACAGCTGTACGATCAAGGAATCAGATTAACAGACTAAAAAATTGACGATGATGAGTTGAGAGATAGATTATCGTTCAGTGAGGTGCAGCACATGAAATAGTAGATTGAATTGATTGATTTTTCTTGCTCCTACGTGGTGTTCCATTCACTGGGTAGAGGTGGGTACACGTAGGACTATAGGCTTTACTTGGAAGTGAAGGGCGGTTGGGGGACCCATTTGTGGGGTCATCCTGTCTATGCTTTCCAATCAAGTCCTGCCATGTGGGAATAGAGTCACCGCCCACGTGGTCGGATAACAACATAGAGATGGTTTGCGGATATCAGTCGATTCAGCTGCATCCCGTGCGGGACCCGGAGTTGAGAAGGGATCTGTAGACTGTAGCTATTGATGGCTTTTTATATTAGTTAATTATTAACTCTATTCATTTATCTGACTAATTTATTAAGTTAACCTCTTCACAAGCCGGCCCTAGGAGATAAGCGAGGTGATCGTTCGATCGGTGGCGCGTGAACCAGGACGGAACAGCGGTACTTTCCGGCTGGAATCCGGGCGGGTGTACGGTACAGGGGAGGTGAGTTTCTGATCTTCCTTTCGCGTTTTTTTTGGTTGATTACTGGTGTGGGGGGAACAGAGGTTCCGCTCGAGTGCGTGTTGTTTCGCGTGTGTCGCCCCACGGTGGTGCTCGGCTCCGGCGTGGTAGGTGGGGGTTCTGAAGGAGGGGCGTCGGGTGTCCGGATCTGGTGCGGGAGATTGCCGGCTTGTAGGCGTCTGGTGGTACCGGCTTGTAGGCGTCTGGTGGTACTGATTGACGGCGATCTACTGCTGCAAGGTGAGGTCGGGGTGACCTGGGGGAGAGTGCAGCCAGTGAGCAGCTCCGGCAGTGGGGGGCGTTTGGCAGCTACCTCGGGACTGGGATTTGTGCAGCGTTCTGTGGAGGTGCGAAGGAAAGGACCGGGGAGATTGGGGAGACTTGCAGTCGCCGAGACGGTTGCTATGCCGGAGCAGGGTACTGGTAGGAACTGGGTATGAAGTTCCTTTCGTGGAATTGCCGAGGGTTGGGGAAGTTGGCGACGATGGAGTACCTGAAAGGGGTGATTCGTCGCCGTAAACCACAAGTCATTTTCCTGAGTGAGACGTTGGCTAGGAAAGGGGAAGTGCAGACTCTGAAGTTGAAAACGGGTTTCTCGGGGGGATGCGAAGTGTCGGCGGTAGGGCAGAAGGGGGGACTTATTCTCCTGTGGACGGCAGAGGTGACGGTCACGCCTTATCAGTGTGATGATCGATACATTGACGTGGAGATCCAGAGCCCAACGGGGGACGGATTCCGGTTCACTGGTGTCTATGGAGAGGCGAATCGGGAATTGCGTTGGCAGACTTGGGAGATGATTCGAACTCTCGGGGTACGGCCGGGGGCATCGCAGAGATGGCTTTTGATGGGGGACTTTAATGGGATCCTGAGAAATAAGGAGAAGCGGGGAGGTCGCAGGTACCCGGACCGGCTGATTACGGGATTTCGAAATGCAATGCGGGATGTGGGAGTCCAGGATCTCCCGATTCAAGCGTATGGCTTTACGTGGTATAGCGGGAGTGAACCGGAGACGAGGATGGTCGTGCAGTTGGATAGAGCGCTGATGTCCCCGACTATGCGCGTACTGTGGCCAGAAGCACACTTGGCCAACCTGGGCATATCCACGTCTGACCATCTACCTATTCTGGTGGACTCAGACCGGCGGGTGGAACCAGTGGGGTCTAGGCATTTTCGGTTCGAAAATATCTGGGCAGAGGACCCGGAATGTGGGCACCTGATACAGACACGGTGGGGTGCCCCGGGAGACAGGGATATTGGCTCCAAAATACGTGAGACAGGAACGGAGCTGGAGGTCTGGGGTAAGGAAGTGTACAATGCGTTAGCTCGGAAGATCGCTAGATATGAAAAGGACATGATGTGGCTGAATGGCAGGGAGGATCGTACGAGTATCAGGCGACGACGAGCGCTGCAGAAGCTCTACGTTAAGGCGTTGGAGCAAAAGGGTGAGTTCTGGAGACAACGTGCCAAGCAGCACTGGCTCACAGACAGTGACCAAAATACGAAGTTTTTCCAGGCATCAGCGTCGCAGAGGAAGAACATAAATAAGGTGTCGGAACTACGGGATGGGGATGGTAACGTCCTAACCTGGGAATCAGGTTTGGGTGATCATGTCCTGGAGTTTTATAAAACCTTGTCTAGGAGGACAAAGGGAGATGGGGCAAACTTTCCGAGATTTCGTCAACAACTGACGGAGGCGCAAAATAGAGGGTTGATGGGGGAGGTCACATCGGAAGAAGTGCGGGATGCGACCTTTTCTATGGGGCCGAATAAGTCACCGGGTCCGGATGGACTGAACCCTTTCTTTTACCAGAAGTACTAGGGAACGGTGGGAGAAGATGTGACCCGGTGGGTACGTAGGATCTTTGCGGGGGAGGAGATCCCGAGGGAGTTGAATAAAACGACGCTAGTGTTGATCCCGAAGGTGGAGTGCCCGATGTCGCTAAAGGACCTTCGACCAATTGCATTGTGCAATGTGGTTTTCAAGGTGGTATCAAAGGTGGCCGCAAACAGGCTAAAAGGGCTATTGGATGGTTTGATCTCTGGGTCACAAGGGGCGTTTGTGCCTGGGAGGTCGATACAGGACAATATAATCCTGTCTCATGAAACGTTACACTACCTCAAGAATAAACGACAAGGGAAGGAGGGGTGGGTGGCGCTGAAGTTGGATATGAGTAAGGCGTATGATAGGGTGGAGTGGGGTTTCTTATGGGACATAATGAGGGGCTTTGGCTTCGGTGAGGAGTGGATCTCACTTGTTCGCCGATGTACGTACTCTGTAACCTACAACATAGTTGCAGGCGGTCAGCAGCGGGGTTTGTCCAACCGAAAAGAGGTATTAGACAGGTAGATCCCTTATCTCCCTATCTGTTTCTGTTTTGTATGGAAGGTTTTTCCCGTCTTCTCCAGGGAGCTGAAAGTGTGGGGGAAATTCATGGAGTAAGGGTGGCCAACGGGGCACCAACGCTAACACACATTTTCTTTGCGGATGATTGCTATGTCTATTGTAAGGCAACACCAGACGAGATGATTCGTCTGAGGAATCTCCTCAGGATGTTTGAGGAGGCATCGGGACAAGTGGTGAATCAAGCCAAGTCGTCCCTGTTTTTTAGTCACAACACACCGGCAAATAGGAGGTTGGAAGGAGTGCAGATTCTGGGAATACCAGAGTTAGATAACCCGTCCCCATATCTGGGTGTGCCGAACATGATGGGAAGGAGTCGGAAGCAGGGCTTGAAATATGTCTTGGATAGGGTGCTACGGCGAATCCAGAGGTGGGACGGGAAGCTTTTGAATGGTGCAGGGAAGGAGGTGTTAGTCAAGTTAGTACTACAGGCAATTCCCACCTTCACGATGAGTGTGATGAGGATACCTAAGGGGATCCTGGATAAGATGAATGTAGCCCTTGCCCGGTTCTGGTGGAAATCAGCAGGGCCGGACGGAAAAAGGATTATATGGCAGTCCTGGACGAATATGTCGCGACCAAAGGAGGAAGGAGGGCTGGGTTTCAAGAATCTTTATGAGTTCAATTCCGCTCTGTTGGGTAAACAGTTGTGGAAACTAGTAACGGAGGAGGACAGCTTAGTGGCTCGGGTGTTGAAGGCAAAATATTACCCTTGGTCATCGGTGTTGGAAGCAGTTCGGAAACAGAATCAGAGTTACGTCTGGCAAAGTATCCTGTCAGCACAGGAGATGGTCAAGAGCGGGGCCCGAAGGTCGATCGGACCAGGTACGGGCACATTGATAAGCGTACACCCTTGGCTCACAGGGGTGGAAGCCAGGGTACAATCGGCAGGTCCGGAAGTAGAAGGGAAAATGGTGTCTGATCTGATGAAACCGGATGAGAGAAGGTGGGACGCGGACAAAATTGGTACACTGTTCAGCCCAGAGGATCAGAGGGCTATCATGGCGGTTCCGATAAGTAGGACGGCTGCACGAGACTCCTGGTACTGGGCGGGGGACTACTTGGGCCAATACACGGTCAAATCAGCTTATAGTATGGGTCAGCAAGACCAGCCGGCTTCCCAAGCCCAACCGGGAATCTGGTCGGCCATTTGGAAACTTGAAGTGTTGCCGAAGGTAAAATCCTTCTTGTGGCGCACTTGCTCAGGATGTCTGCAGGTGGCTGTTAATCTGAGGCGGCGGCATGTGGATATGGCAGCGACATGCCCGGTCTGTGCTGGGGAGGAGGAGTCGGCTCTCCACCTACTGGCTCAGTGCCTGGTGGCTGCGGAGTGCTGGACGAGATCATGACTGAATCTTCCCCATGAGGCCCAAACGATAGTAGAGTGGGTGTATAACATGTTGACTATCAACCCCTCGGCAAGCGGGGGATTGATAGGATGTCTGTTGTGGGAGGTGTGGAAGGCTAGGAATAAAGTGGTCTGGGAGAATGTAGCCGAACCAGCAGCCAATATCTTTCATACAGCATTCCATCTGCATGCAGGATGGTTGGAGGCTAGGAAGCGGAAATTACAGGCTCAAGCGGCTCCCCGCCATGCTGGAGTACATGCGGCAGAAGTGTGGGAACATCCCACGCAGGGAGTATGGGCCATAAACACGGATAGAGCATTGTTTGCGGCGGCAGACAAAGTACGAACATGATGGATATGCGGGGACGACAGGGGCCAGCTTAGGGACGCCCAGTCCACGTCATTCCATGGTGCTCAGAACCCGGGGTTGGTGGAAGCCTACGCGATCCGGGATGCGCTTACGTGGCTCCAACGGTTTCCTCGCTAGAGGGCTGTGGTTAGGAGCGACTGCAAGGTCATAGTGGATATGATCAGACGAGGTGGGAATCTGCTCTCCCCTCTGGGAACGATTGTCACAGATTGTAATTCCCTTTTATCTACACTCGAGTGTGTGCAGCTCGAATTTGTAAAACGGACAGCGAACAAAGCAGCTCACTGGCTTGCCAGGGCGGCTTGTTCTAACCCTGTCTGGAACTGGCAAGGGGGTAATGTCCCTGAGCCTCTTCAAAGCATCATCTTTGCCGATATCTAAATAAAATTTCATATTATCTCAAAAATTAAGTTAACCTCTTCGAGAGTTAAATTATGTCTGCGTTATTCGTTTGCCCTTATATAAATAAATAGAGTCCAAGAGGGAGATCTCATAGTACCTTAGGTCTCTCTTTTTTGTTTTGAAAGAATGCTAGAGTTTTATCGTTGGTAATGATAAATGGTTATCTTTTTCATAAAATAACGACGTCAAACGAATAAAATAAGATGGGCATGATCTTGGATGAAAGAGTTGGAGGAAGGTTTAGGGGAGTTGTGATAGAGGTCTTGATGATAAAGATGTTGAAGATAATCAAATCAAAATTAATATAATTGATATGATTTGATTACGATGGTTAACTTTTTTTTAAAGAGATACGAATTGATATATTAAGCAAAGAAAAAACAGCAATACTCAACCCAAAGTGGATACCTTAACAGAGTAACAAGTAAATAATCAAACGAAAGCTCTAACATCATGGGGCAACAGTGGAAAACAAGTAAATGCTCAAGAAATCGACATACTCTATATATGTGTTCATTAACTTACGTTGCGGTAGCGTCCGAAGACACCGATACAACAGAGCCAAACTGAGAGTTGGGGCAGAGCCGACCCATTACCGGAGAGGTGCTATGGTGGACTATGAACTCTCACGAAGTACCAGTGTGTTGTCCTCCCTGAAATGATATAGTAGGGCCTCTAGAACGCGATAGTGTTGGCCTCTGGCATGGTAGGAGAGTAACGTGCCAGATTTTGGTGAACCACTGGCACCCTACATCCACTAAGGTGGTAATACTGGCCGACCCCCCAGTGGACCTCAAACTCCTCATTGATGGAGGAAAGGGTGCTTAACGTCCCCCACCACTGTCTTTAGAGCTCCACCAGTCCGTGAAGATCCTCCCGATTCTTGATCCTAGTTGTACTCTGCCAGGCGTTTCCTCCCTATCGATCGGGAAATAGTTCCCTTGCTATGGGATTTGTCCGATGGTCCTCAGTCCTGCTCCCTGGGAAGGAGTTTGAAGGAACCTGACTCGGTCCCCTGGACCCTTGCTGCTCTAGTCCCTGAGAAGAAGGCTCCCCGCGAAAAACACATTCTTTTCCCTAATGGGAAATAAGGTAGCATGTGGTCCAGAGTCTTGACCCACATAGTTGTGTCTAACGGGAAAGAAGGTAACACATGGGGGATAGAGGTCATCCTTTACCAGGGCCTTACCCTTGCCTTTACGGTCCCATTAAGCTTTTCGGATCAGCTAAATGACGGGGTTAGGTGCCCTGATAAGCCTCCCAAAATAAGACCAATTGGTCCCCGGAGTTGGCCTACTCTAGCGGCCTCGAGAGCCAATTGGTCTCGGTTCTATAGGTGATCGGAGGGAGGGCCTCATTTCCCTTGTTCTCGCACGGCAGGTCGAAACTAGGTGTCCCAGACAACTACATCCAAATTAGTGGTCCGATAAGCGCTCATAAAAAAATGTGTATTAATGTTCGTACCTCTGATTCCGCTAGTCTGAACCACAACTTATTCTGAAGAGGGAGTTTGATGTCCACCCTGAGTGGAATCCTCATGTAGTCCCCCCAACACATCTCGTCGGCATCATTGTCAACCTCTTGACAGACCCTTATGGAGTTCTGCAATCGAAATCTGATGCCTCTGTTCCATGCCCCTACTGGAAGGTTTGAGACACAGACATACACTGAGAAATGTGTAAATAATATGTCCCTTGGTCGCATATGAGGACTCAGTTCTGACAAAATAATCAGGGATCTCCTGAAGGCCCACAATTCCTCAAACAGGACCCTCGCTCTCTCCCGTGTCGACCGGAAGAACGTCACTTGAAGGCGGACCGCTCAGTCGTTGGGGTTTGACGGGCATGTGGGCGAGCTCCCCCCGTATGCCATCCCAAAATGAATCGTCTGATTGGTCACCCCCTTACTCCGCCATTTTGAGTCACGCACACACCAATGTAACCTCCTCAGGCTGACTCCATTTCTGGTGCATGCGTAACATCCTTCACAGGTTGGCGTTAAGTCGGGCATACAAGACCATCAATGGGATTTACGTTCCCGATTCCGGCTGGCCGTGATATAGGGGGGTTGAGCTCGATCCTGCCTTCGTGGACGACCTTTCAAATGGGTATTGTCGACCATTGCTGGAGAATCAGAGGTGGGACACACGACAGGTGGACAAGTGGAAATCGAGAAACAAAGGGGTCAGAGGTAATGCTGGTGGAGAAACAATAGTGGCGAGCCGCCGGTGGACAAACGACAAGGGTGAAATTGGGCTAAGGCTGTGGTAGAAAGGGTGGTGGCAGAAATGGCGGAGGAGAAATGGCTATGGTCGGGATTTATGTGGGAGAAACGGTGGTGGAGAGACGTCGATGGTAGGAACAGTGGTGGAGAAATGTTGGTGGTAGAAACGACAGTAAAAAACGGCAGAGATTGAAGAAGACGAAGAAGCGTTGAAGAAGAAGAATCGTGAAGAAGGCGAAGCGTCTGGGATATTTTTTAAGCCCGAAATATGTCACGCTTCACAACCGGATTCGTCGGTGTAAGATTCGGTTGGGCCTGAATCCGTCGATTCGATGCCTCGTTGAGTCTATAGAAGCATCGACGTTGAATCTACATTTTCTCAAATTCGACGTAGAACCGACTTTGCGCGTCAGTTTCGACGCTTTTCCCCACCATCACATTATATTCGACAGACCCAATACACACCGTTTCGACGGCTAGTCTTATGATAAGTTATTATATCTACATTCTTAATCCTCAAGCAAATAGGGCAGCCCACGAGATAGCGAAGGCATCATGGAGGATGGGGCTTTGTAGCTTCCTGTTTTAATGAATGAAGTCGTATTGTTTCAAAAAGTATATATGGTTTTCTTGATTTCTTTGATACAACTTATAAACAAAACAAATTAATACATATTTCAGAGGGCTGAGGCATATCCGGGCATTTGGTCTAGTGGTATGATTCTCGCTTAGGGTGCGAGAGGTCCCGAGTTCAATTCTCGGAATGCCCCTTTACTTATTCATCTTTTTATGTTTAAATATGGTTTGGTAAGTCAAAGGCCAGAACCCAAATCAGCAAATGTCTCGCGAATCACCCAATTATTGTGTTCCCGCAACAAATATTTCGGATCGCCTCATGACTTATTCCAGAAAAATTGAACAACCACCCTCCACAAAATAGCCACGACTTGGTCACAACTCACTTTCTCTTTTTGTGTTTCTGGTTTCCCTCAAGTGGTTTTGGTCATTTGAAACCTCTTCGGCCATCGGAAACAAGATTGGATTAGCTAGCATCTCTTTTGTTTCGTTGCTTTTCGTGTCATTGTTGCTCGTTGATGAGTTGAGGCTCTTTGGGTGGTGGAGCTGATCGAAGTTCCAGGAAGACGATAATGGCAGACGCAGGAGAGAAAGACAAGGGTGAGGGTCATGACGGTGATGACCACGATGATCATGATCATGAGCCCGAGAGCAAGATCAAGTTGGGTCCTCGCGCTTCCCTCAGAGAAGAACTCGAAAAGGACAAGGTCTCTTATCCATCTTTTGTTGTTGTTATTGCTTTTGTCAATGTCTTTGTGGGTCATGTTGTTTTAATTTGATATGATTCTAGGATGACGAGAGCCTGCGGAGGTGGAAGGAACAGCTTCTGGGCGGCGTCGACATGAACAACGTCGGAGGTAACATGTTTTATGTGGCCTCACCTCGACCGTGTTAATTAATTTCCAATAATGTACATCTTACCATGCATGCATTTTGGTAATTTATAGAGAATTTGGAGCCTGAAGTGAAGATTCAGAGCCTGTCGATCTTGTCCCCCGAAAGAGCAGACATAGTTCTTCAAATCCCCGCTGACGGGAACCCGCAGGGCCTATGGTTTACCTTAAAAGAAGGAAGCCGCTACAACTTGAAATTCACCTTCCAAGTCACCAACAACATCGTATCCGGTCTTAGGTACACCAACATTGTCTGGAAAACAGGTCTCAAGGGTATATATGCCATCTCTCTCTAATCTCTCTCTTTATATATAACTCTAAATCAACCTCACACTCATATATGTATATATACACACTCAATTGGTTGGGTTCAGTGGACAGCTCTAAGGAGATGATCGGAACCTTTAGCCCTCAGGCCGAGCCTTACACTCATATCATGCCGGAGGAAACAACCCCTTCAGGCCTCTTTGCTAGAGGCTCCTATTCTGCCAAGTCAAAGGTACGTTAATTAAATATAAGAATAAAAAGTTACCACACCCAACCTGGTATCATATAAGTGATCTAGTTTAAACAAAATTTGCAAGTATCATAGTTTGTGTACCGGGTTATGCATATGATTGCTGATGAATCAATCCGACCTTTTCAGTTCTTCGATGACGATAACAAGCACTACTTGGAGATCAACTACACCTTCGACATCAGGAAAGAATGGGCAGCTACTACTTAAACAACACTCCATTTATATTTCGCATTATTATCGTATTCGCAACTTATTACTAGTACTTTTTGCGCATTTTTTTTCTTTGGTAGATACTTTCCTTGTTGCTCAAGGCTAATCCTTATGCAATGGAAGGAGAAAAGTGAGAGAGATGGAGAGGGTCTTCAGCGTGAATAAAATGAAATTGTAGCTGGTTTTTTTAGATACCATTATGTTTCCCCTACCTATTGTCACAGCATATATATTTTTTGCTTGATGCAGACACTTTCTGTATATAATAAGCATGTTTGGCTTAATCGAGGCTATGATCCATTATTCGGATTTGGTCAAAACTAGTGTACGTTCTTGAAAGGGAAAACTCTGTTTCCTAACCTTTACAAACGTTTCATTATCAAATCCTAAGCCAGACCAACGTTTGGTCTCAATTCCTAACATGATAGGTTTGGAATTTCTCAGAAACTATAAAAAGCCGTCCAAACTCACGATTCCGTCAACTCGTCGAGCATTGGGTTCGGTTGCTTGAGAACGAGGATAAGTTCAACGTCAGGAAGGCACCATGGGTAATGTACGCCAACAACGACAACGCTTGGATGAGTTGACGGAATCGTGAGTTTAGACGACTTTTTATAGTTTCTGAAAAATTCCAAACCTATTATGTTAGGAATTGAGACCAAACATTGGTCTGGGTTAGGATCTGATAATGAAACGTTTGTAAGGGTTAGGAAACAAAGTTATCCCTTCTTGAAATGTTTACAAAACCGGTTCATGTGACTGATATTAAGGCTTTCTTTTGTTTCAAGTTTCAATGACAATATGTACAATAGGGTTCATGATTTCGAAAACATATGTAGATTCCTACTTTCATCTCTATTAATCAAGCTTGGAGATATTTCAACCTTCAGACATGTTACTGCTGATAAAAAGAAGGATAGAAGATATGTATTTTACTAATTAGAGCAGCTGCACTGGTCGTGGCAGCACTGTTGCAAGCGTGCCGTTGCAGGCCCTGCCACGGCTCGTTGTCACGATCAATCGTGGTAGGCGTCGTGGTAAGAGGTGCCATTGCGGGTAGTCGTTTCAGGATCCTGCAACGACTTGTCCAATCGTACCAGCCCCAAGACTAGTCGGCAGGCCAATCTCACGCCAACACGTAGCGACAACGAAATTAAAAAAAATGTAAACAATTTAATTTCAAGTGCAAACAATGGGCTCTACCACTAATCATAGTTTGTCACTAGAGAGGCCAGGGTACGAGGTAGTGATATGGAGGAGAGGGAAACTAAAAAATGAGCTCCTATCGTAACTCTATACCACTAGTCATAGTATATCATTGGAGATACTCTTAAGGGTAGTTAGGGAAAAGACGCACTGTTATGTTAAAAGATTTTTTTTCTTTGGTGCTAAAAAATCAACTTTATTAAAATTTAAATATAAGATGAAGAAGAATAGTGAGAGAGATCATGTGTATATGACCTTACACCTAATCCTTTAAATATAATCGAGGTATGGAAAGTTGTGTTGAAATACCTAAATGCGAATAGAAAGGAAACAAAACCATACAACAATAAACCTGAGGTACAGAGGGTTATGTTGAAATATCTAAATGCGAATAGAAAGGTAACAAAACCATAAAACAATAAACCGGAAGTATAGTCGGGTGTGTTTTAACGGTGAATGTCAATGCAAAAATAAAGCTATTAAAAAGACAGTGAAACCAATTTCGGCTTAATCTGAAGGCAACCAAATGTGCTTGAAAGCAACTGGAACCTCCCATGAAGTTTGCTAAAAGTCTGGGTAAAGCGCGTGGTGTGTGCAAATAACTAAAGAACTGGTGGAAGAGGAGGACCAGCTACAACCAATCATGATTAGGGAAGGATGCTTCTCCTCCCCGACGCCTCGCTTCCCTGCATGTGTCTCATTGACCTGGAGAGGTTGTAGAACAGACCTCGCCTGATTGTCCGGACCAACAACAAACTTGTCTCCATTCTGTAATCCGTCTAACAACAGCCAGTCATGAGGTCGCAATTGAGGTCGTTGCCGTCATCGTCGGGTGTTGTCACAAGATCCACGATTGATGGAGATCGTACGTGGAGTATGAATAGACCCCACAAGCATGGACGGAGGTAGTGTGTTGGTGAGCGATGTTTGAGCAAGGAGGTTGTAGGATAGGAGTGTTCACTGGTGCTACGTAAAAGGATGTATGGATCCGAGTAGATGTTGTAGACGAGGACTGTGACCGAAAAATTTCATGGGGAGATGTTGAAATTGAGGGTTTAGTGGTAGGGGGCTTGTGATAGGATCCAAACGAGAAGGATTGTCCGTGATCGACGCTGACAACAACATGAATGGGATACAGAGTTCTGAAATCGACTGAGGTTTGAAACCTAACAGAGAGCATACTTGCAATACACTAAATCTTTTGGGTTAGGTTAGGAGTTCATTTTCATTTACATGAACATAAACATGATAATAAAAGCGTTGCCTCATATGTATGCTTTAGAAGGTATATATATATATATATATTGACTTTTTCCATGCTTATTTAGCTAGAGTAGCATAAAAAAGGAAAGAATGGTTTAGCTAGAGACCTGCATGAGTATATAACTATATATACACCTAATCCGTATGAGCATTTAGTAGCATGGTTGAAACCCAACGGTTAAAGTTGATCCATTCATGAGCATTTATCCCCAAACTCATTTTAGGTGAGGAAGGTTCGTCATTGACTAAAGCTTAAGTAGATAAATAGAACGTTTTAGAAGAAAGATGAAGTTAAAAACGTTAGTTGCTATTTTCATTGAAAGAAAGATGGGGCTACACAATCAATCCCACGGTGCATTATTTGGTTTAAACAATAGAATGAGTAAACAAATAGTGACACATACACTGCAACTAAACAAGAGTGAAGTGTGGGTGTGTGTGACGATGCTTTGAGTTTCGAGTGGACAAAGGTTGAGGACAACAGGACACCTGCTTATCCCTGTTCCGTTGACATTCTTGCTTCATGTACGCTGATTGCTGACCTTTCCACTGTGTCGGCATCGACCTATTTACAACACTGTCATGTTCTGCCAAATCATCCCTAACCTATTTATAGGGATGACTCTGGTTCCTAACTTTTTTTAACGTTTCGTTTTGACGTCCTAACCCAGACCAACGTTTCGTTATAGTTCCATACACAAAAGGTTGGAACTTTTACAAAACCTGATATGAACCGTTCAAATTAACGATTTCGTTAACATAGGAAGTGAAAAGTCGAAACTACAATTCCATTCACGTTAACCTTTCAGCTCATCTTTTCCAAAATAATGCATTATTTTGAAATTCAATGTTGAAAAATTGTTGGATATGTATACTAAGTGTTCTAATTGCATGTTTAATGGGCATGGGGAGCTGAAAGGTTAACGTGAATTGAGTTGTAGTTTCGACTTTTCACTTCCTATGTTAACGAAATCGTTAATTTGAACGGTTCATATCAAGTTTTGTAAAAGTTCCAACCTTTCGTGTATGGAACTGTAACGAAACGTTGGTCTGGGTTAGAACGTCAAAACGAAACGTTCAAGAAAGTTAGGACACAAAGTTTTCCCTTCATTTTATCTATTTCTTATCGTCACCCCACGAGTTGTTGAGTCATAATTATAATAACAGCCTTAACAGCCCTTGTAATTGATCAACATTTGGATGCTATAAGTAGAGTGCAAGGCTGGTGTCTCAAATGCTGTAGAAACAAATAAATTATATTAGTTGATTAAGAAACCTCACCCTCCTACAGGCTACAACCTCTGTTTGTTTCTCGAGAAAGTTTTTTACCCAATAAACACTTTATTTTTTTCTCCAACCAGTACAGAAACAATTTACCACCGACTGGTTGATATAAACCCCACTCGGCTCTCAGACTCACTGCATCTCCAATTCTCCACCACCTTCCTGGTTCCTCCTCCACCATTACTCTCTCATTTTAAGCTGACATCTCAAGTGTAACGAGTTTTGGTCCTTGCAGGAACCAGGAGCCGAAAAAAATGGAATGGTCAATTGTTTTGATGGTTGGTTCTACTCTAATGTTGTTGTCTTCGTCAGCACAATCTCAGGTGCCGACCCCATCTCCGGCACCGGCGCCGGCTCCCGATTACGTGAACCTCACGGAACTTCTCTCTGTGGCGGGGCCGTTCCACACCTTCCTCAACTACATAACAGCCACCAACGTCATCGAGACGTTCCAGCACCAAGGAAACGACACCGAAGAAGGGCTGACACTGTTCGTGCCGAAAGACAGCGCCTTCTCGTCTCTGAAGAAGCCGTCGCTCTCGAACCTGACCGAGGACCAGCTCAAGTCGCTCCTCCTCTTCCACGCCCTTCCGCACTACTACACCCTCGCCGCCTTCCGGAGCCTCAGCCGGATAGGCCCCGTCACCACCTTCGCCGGCGGCGTCTATACCTTGAACTTTTCTGATGTGTCCGGGACGGTCCACATTGGGTCGGGATGGACCAGCACGAAAGTGAGCAGCAGTGTGCACTCTACGGACCCTGTTGCGGTCTACCAGGTTGATAAGGTTCTTCTCCCGGAGGCCATCTTCGGCACCGACATACCTCCCGCTCCGGCGCCGGCTCCCTCTTCCGATTTTGCGCCGGCGGCAGACTCACCCAAGCGTGGTTCGTCTACTTTGTCTTCTTCAGCTCCGATCAGCTTGAGTGCTTTGAGAAACTTGGTTTTGGCAATGCTGGTCTTCTTCTTTTAACTTATTTTTTATGTGCTACTTGTCCAGATTTGTTTCTATTACTCTGTTTCGAGCCCTGTTTTTTTATTTTTTAAATTATGTATTGAAATCATGTATTTATGTATCAGAAGGTGAGTTCTTGAGTTTTTAATTACTAACATTTCGATTATATGGCTCTACATCGATCCATTAAGGTATTTTAATTTATTCAAACCCAAACAAACAGATTAACAAAACGATCAGTGTTCGAATTCTACTAGGTTCTCCGCTTCAAAAAAAAATTGCTTTGCTAGCGGGCATGTTCATGCATATCAGCATTAAAAATTTGGTGACGCACAAGATCAAGATGTGGTGTGAAGATTGTTCTTTTGGTTGTGGTGATAGTGAAAGAGATGGTTGAGGGTGGCTCATGATTCAGGAAAATACCCATGTGACACTTCGTTTTGTTTAAGGTAGAATGTAAGTGCGTGGTTGGAGACTTTAAGGAAAAGGTATAAACTTAAAAGCATTGTAGGTGATGTTGGTTGAAGGGTGGTTATGCAGTCTTTAAGTACTCAATTACATTATGATCCCACTTTCATCTATAACGTCCTTCGATTGTATTACTTTATCTTTATCCATCAATTTAGGATTTATTTCCCCTAAAATGTCAATTCAGAAGTTCTCTAGTGGTATAAGTTAAATCGTGTACTAGTGGCATTCGAGACAGTGGGAAATAGACGTAACATAATGATAAATAACTGTGTTAGCACATATCAAATTCCACCCCTAAAGTTAAAGGGAAAACTTATGAAGGACTATGTCCAAGAAATACGTCTCCTTCCCTTTCTCTTATTGTCAATGTTCTCCTCATCGTGTGAAGGTCCAGTGTGAGCAGTAAGGTCTTAACTGGGGAAGTAAGATCCGGGTTAGGTTTCGGATGCATCTCAATCGACTCCTTTAACGATCGATGGTCCTTAAGTTCCGAGAATTTCTTGATCCTGTTCAAGTTAGCTTGAAGTACGAGCGCTTTCCCATCTTCTGTTTCAGTTGTGGGCGTTTAGGTCATGCGTTTCATGTGTGCATACCCGGATATGACATGTCTTTAGCATCGACGAAAACACAACCTAGGCAGCACTTCACCACGGACTGGAAGGCTATTCCAAGACGAAAATCTGATGTGGTTCCCCTGGGGTTCGCACCGCTGTCACTCAACACTCTACTCCATCCCTGACAATAAATGTCTTGCCTAAAGCCCCACATATTCTTGGATCTATACACCCACCTAGCGTCCTCACCTCGACGGAGAGACGGATAAGGATTTGGTTCAAGGAGGAATGCTAGGTGTAACAACCAATGTCATATCTAACCCGCAGTCAAGCGAGACAGGAAACACCTGACTTGCGACCTTTTTCACAATTCGGATGGATAGGCTCGGTCTGGGGGCTGATGGGTCAGCACTTGGAGAAGCTGGCTCCGGGGAAGGCCGAGGAAGGGATGACGACCATCCCACCACTAGCCATTGAGCCGAAGTAGACCTCGACCAAGAAGAGAACACTAGGCCTCACCAAATATGGTATCTATAGAGGAGTTACATGAGAATCATGTGATGTTTAGAAAACAGCCTTGCTAAGGTAAATGAGTTGTCCTCGGGAATATGGGTCGTTGAGGAGGAAACCCGTCTTAATCCCTACCCGATTAACATTTGTTAGTTGGTTTCCTCCACTAATTACTATGACCCCTAGTCAAGTAGCGCATTTTCTGCAGTTGATACACGATCCTCTTCAAAAGACCGAGCGACAGGTCAAGACGGGATTGATTCTATGGGTTTTTAGATTTATGTTTTTTGGCGTTTAGAACCAGTTTCAATACCGAAGTTGTATCGACTATAGTTCTAAGACCATTACAATGGATTTTATAAGGAGAATTCATGCCCTCAAATTGGTTCTTCTTGTGTGTGTTTCTTTCTGAATTAATAAATAATTTCATTCGCTGAGAAAACAAAACATGAAACAAAGATTAACATGTTTGAAAAATTGTGTTCTTGTCAAAATTAATGAAATTATTGAAACTAAATGTCAACTTCATCGTAATCATCTTCACTGTCTACATCAAATTTCTTCTCTTCTTCATCTTTCGAACAAAAAGTCGTTCGTCTCCAAGATCTGATATTTCTTGTTTCGGCCATACATAAGAGTAAAACGGGATGGAGATGGTGGACGAGGGGGAGACCCTTTATACTAGATATCGCTACTCCTTTTTAATGAGTAGCATGATGGGTGTGGGTTGGGAGGTGAAAATTCTTCCACAAAAGCCTCTTCTTCTTTAAGAGTATATTATGAAATAGTTCATTGTTGTGGACGTAAGGAGGACACAGGTTTGAACCTTGGAAGATCTAGTACACGAGTAGGTGACCAAACTGCCTTGATGCCGATGCTCGGCCTCCAAGAATCATTAGCGTCATCGCGTTTTTCATAACGTTCCACATGCCATAATTTGGCCAACAACGGGCATAAAACTCAAAATTTTGAGAAACACAACCTCATTCTCTGGTATATCATACATCGTGGGTACATTATGTGACACAAGTCTTTTCTCATGATAGGGCGTGTATCATATTGTCTGCACATCAACATATAATGCTCTTATCTACTTCTCGAGTTTCAAAAACGCTTCCGAGCTTCTACCAATTGAAACATAACGATATAGAGCTTAACCATAAAACAAAAGAAATAGAACATATTAGAGGATTAAGTCTTATTATGAAATATATAAAAAATTATATATACACTAAATAATATTTATTAAGACACTATATGATAACAAAAAAAAAAATCAGATTTAAAATTACAAGAGATGATAATTATACTTTTATAATCATTTTTTTGCCCGTTTATACTTATTATAGATATGTATGTATCACTATTTGTATTTGAATTTTAATGATTTTTTGCATTCTATCTCATCCCAAATATATATGACGACGAGCAAAAGCAAAAAAAGAACGCATCGAAAAGTAGAAAAATTAAAACATGCGATGCTTATAAAGTGTCAAATCCTCCCACAGTTCCTCTTCTCCCGACATATGGGAATTTATCTTCTAAAAAGACATACCAATTTATCAACTTCCATGAACAAAAGGAATGAAGCTGAGAATATTTACCTTCAAAATAGTAGATTTAGGTAAGAAGTAATATTCTCTCAACAGGCCCATTAGCTCAGCTGGTTAGAGCGTCGTGCTAATAACGCGAAGGTCGCAGGTTCGAGACCTGCATGGGCCACTTACTTCATTTTGCCCACCGTTTATATATATTGGGCTCAATCTTTTCTGTAACTGTAAGGCCCAACACGAGCATCAAAATCATGTTTGTCATTTTGTTCAATGGCTTTAAAATAGCTTATTATTCCTTTCAAATTAAGGAATAAAGATTTCTTGCTTGATTATTTGTTTTTAATATTCAATTTGCGATTTAATATATTCTTAACTTATCATATTACACATACTATTTAGAATAATTTTTAAAAAAAATATACATGTATTAAGGGTTCTTGAACTTTCATAATCATATTAATTTTGAGTTAATTATCTTTAATACCCCTTTTGTATTGGTAATACTCATTTAATTGGTGTATTGGTAACGATCTGGACAAAATTTTGGTCAAGTTTACGGTCTTTTTGATGATATTTGATCAATTCATAAGGGGTATTAACAAACGAAACATTTAATCTTGGACTGGGTGTCGCCACCACTGCGCACGGCGGTAGTGCTGGTTGCATCGGTGAATACACATCCGGTGGCTCTCCTTGGGCCTACTCCCTACGTTTCGGCGAGAACCGGTCGTGGTGAGATTATAGCCGGTCCTTAATCGGAGCCCACCGGGATGATAAGGCCGAAAACGCCTTCGTTGTTGATGGAGGCTGGTGACGACGGCAGCGTAGATGCTACTGATGGAGGCGTAGGTGGTAACAGCGGCGACGTCAAGGAATGTGGGGGAGATACGGAGCGTGATGGAGAAAAACTCGGCTAGGGCGGCTGAGCCCCTACCTTGATGAAGTTGGAATCACCGTGGCGGCTGGAGGATGAAGACGATGAAGAGGAGGAGGGAGTCATGGCCGAGAGTAAGCAAGGGTGCTTGAGGTGCTTAGAAAAGACGAAAAAATCAATGAGCTTGAGGGTCGCGAGAGGGAAACAAGGGAAGAAAACCCTAGTAGAGCTGGACGTTGTTTTTATTTTCGTCTTACGGAACATGCTTATTAGTTATTATACTCACGAATTAATTTGGATATTGATTGTCTGTGCCCTGTGGGTTTAATTGGAAGGAAAATAAATGCCAAAAATAGAGTGAAGGCATAAGTGACAAAAGAAACGGTCAAGAGAAAATAGGAAGCGAGGTGCGAAAATCACAGCCTTGTCCTCCGTCTTCGCGCCTCCGATCGCCATCACGCTTTTCTCTCTTTCTCTTCGTTCGATTCTCACTAACATTTTCGATCTCACGTCACTTACACATCCATAACACTTTCTCTCTCTTTATCCAACGAAGAAGATCGGGATACTAGAACAAATGATCCCTTCACCTTTCTTCTCCGGCACCTACTTCTGAGCTTCGCCAGGTTCGTTTCTGTCACTTTCTCTCCTTTTCCCCATCTGGGCACTCGTTACTTTCTCGTGAGCCAAACGGGTCCCTTCTGATTTTCCCTGTGCTTCGATTCCCGAAATGGGTTTCTATCTGAATGTGTGTTTCGATCGTTCTATGGTTGCATTGGCGTGAGTGAGTGATTGGTGTTTGATATTGGTTTGGTGGTGAATCAGGCTTTGATTTCGAGCCTGACACCGAAGCGACAATGTCTAGTTTCGTGGGGGTCCTTGTTTCGGACCCATGGCTGCAGAGCCAGTTCACCCAAGTGGAGCTTCGCGGCCTCAAATCCAAGGTATGGATTTATTTTCTATCAATGTCGAATGTAGGGTTGGATAATTTGGCTTCTGACATGAAATTGGGTTTAGTTTCTGTCAATAAAGAATCCAACAACGAACCGTGTGAAGGTGGCGGATATGCCCGCCACTCTTGTCAAAGTGAAGACCCTCCATGACATGTTCGATGAGGCCGAGATCAAGGAAGTATTGCACGAAACTTATCCCGACGACGAGGAGGAGATTGAATTCGAATCCTTCCTTAGAGTCAGTCCTTTGTAACATAACATGTTGTCATTTTGATTCTGTTATTATGTGTTTGTGAAGTTAATATATATATATATATATGTGTGTGGTGATTGGCAGGCCACTGTAACTCTGCAGACCCAAGCTGCTGCCAAGGCAGGAACTCCCAGAAATTCTTCTTCGTTTCTCAAGGCATCCTCAACCACTTTTCAACATGTCATCAATACATCTGAGAGGTCTTCTTTTGTTGCACACATCAATAACTACCTCGGAGAAGATGAATTCTTGAAGGACTATCTTCCAATAGACCCGAACACAAATGATTTATTCGACCTTGCTAAAGATGGAGTTCTTCTATGGTATATGACCTGATCAAGATCAATCCGCCCCCGGTTGTTCTTTCTAGATGACACTGTTAATTCCTTGTTGCTTCATGCAGTAAGCTCATCAACATAGCTGTTCCTGGTACCATTGACGAGCGAGCTATCAACACTAAAAAGGACCTTAATCCTTGGGAGAGAAATGAAAACCATACTCTCTGCCTCAATTCTGCCAAGGCCATTGGCTGCACTGTGGTCAATATTGGAACTCAGGACTTGGTTGAAGCAAGGGTAAGTCCCTATTGAAATCTCATTGTTGTTACACTTTGCTGGTTTACTCATTTCCCCTATTTTGTTTACATGTATTGTAGCCTCACCTGGTGCTTGGATTGATTTCCCAAATAGTCAAGGTACTGTATATGAGCTTGTTCATATATATATTTTGCAATCATGCCTTTGTTTGGAGTACAAATCATGCTATCAACAAGAAAATTTCATTAATCACTTTAAGTTGAATATATTGATTTTCCTCTAATGCGGTGACGAAAACAGATTCAACTGTTAGCTGACCTCAACCTGGCCAAGACTCCTGAACTGTTAGAACTGGTCGGTGATGACAGCAAGGTAAGGAGGTTTTGGCTTCTTACTGTGTTTTGTTTATAACATGGAGGGTCAGGGTGTGGAGTATGCACATATGTTTCTATATTCGCTCATGATGGTATTGTTGAAACTTGGCAGGATATGGAGGAGCTCAATAATTTGGCTCCTGAGAAAGTGTTACTGAAATGGATGAATTTCCATCTTAAGAAAGCAGGTTACACGAAACAGGTTACAAACTTCTCTAGCGATGTCAAGGTAAGAGGGCACTCACCATTTTAAGTTACAGAAGTTGTGCTGAGCTTAGTGGTATTGTTTGCAGCCTGTTTTTATCATTATGTTCTTGCAGTCTGTGCATTTAGTTTAGTCATCTCAAAGCAACTTTGATGCATTCTTCTGATAATAGAAACTCAATGTCTACTGTTGAGTCTTTTCACTTTGACGGTACAAAATGTTCATGTGTATGCAGGATGGAGAGGCATATGCCTATCTTCTTACTGCTCTTGCACCAGAGCACAGTAACCCTAGCGGGTTGAAGCTCGATGATCCGAAAGAAAGAGCTCAAATGGTTCTTGAGCAAGCTGAGAAACTGGAATGCAAAAGATACCTCACTGCTAATGACATTGTGGAGGGTTCAGCAAATCTTAATCTTGCATTTGTTGCAAATATATTTCAGCGAAGGTGAGAAACTATATCTTCCATTTGCTACCATTGCAATCAAATCTTCTTCATCAAGATCTTGCATTGATAATCTATTTCCTGCAGAAATGGGTTGTCTGCTGATAACTCAAAGTTTTCCTTCGCGGAGATGATGACTGATGATGAGCAAACGTCCCGGGAAGAGAGATGCTTTAGGTTGTGGATGAACAGTCTTGGGATTTCTACGCGTGTAGATAATGTTTTTGAGGATCTTAGGCATGGGTGAGGAGGCTTTATTTAGGCCTTAATTAGGTGTGTTGTCCATGTTGATATGTTTATAGTGGCTGTGCATGCAGATGGGTTCTTCTGGAAACTATTGATAAAGTTATACCAGGATCAGTAAATTGGAAGCAAACCACAAAGCCTCCCATAATGATGCCATTTAGAAAAGTTGAGAACTGCAACCAGGCCATAGAGATTGGGAAGACCTTAAACTTCTCTCTTGTGAATGTAGCTGGAAATGATATTGTTCAAGGAAATAAGAAACTCATATTAGGTGAGTTCTCTCCAACTCTATAGCTGCTGAGTTTGTGGGTTTTAACATTATAATTTGATGATTAAGTCATGTGTGATGCAGCATTTTTATGGCAACTGATGAGGTATACAATGCTCCAACTTCTAAGGAACTTGCGGACTCACACCAAAGGTCAAGGCAAAGAGATCACAGATGCAGACATTCTGGAGTGGGCAAACAATAAAGTCAAGGCATCCGGTAAAAGCTCTCGGATGGAGAGCTTTAAGGTAGCCATTTAAACAATAATATGGACAAATTCTGACTCATTTCTCACCATTTGTTTTTAATTCTACTTGTCCTTTGGCTCTGTAGGACAAAAGCCTTGATGATGGAATTTTCTTCCTCGAGCTTCTTACTGCTGTGGAGCCTAGAGTGGTCAACTGGGATATTGTTACCAAGGGGGTTACAGGTAAGCATCATCAGTCACTTTGAGTTATAAGGTGGATTGTATCAGACAGACATGTCAACTGTCATTCCGGCTTGCACATGTCTCACTTTTTTTTGTTTTTGCTTAAATTGCAGATGAAGATAAGAAAAATAATGCAATGTATATCATCAGTGTTGCAAGAAAGCTGGGTTGCTCCATCTTCTTGTTACCAGAGGACATCATGGAGGTAGATTTCTATCCTGATGTAGTTACCATATTTTGCTGTTAATGTTCTGATGGCCTAGGATCAATTTTGATGCCTGCCAAGTTCCTATATCTGATTTATGATGTTCTTGTAAAAACAACCTAACTGGTTTGATTTGTTACTGTGACAGGTAAACCAGAAGATGATCCTCACTTTAACAGCCAGCATCATGTATTGGAGCCTGCAGAAGAAGATGAGGAAGAAAGCAGAGGAGTCTGGCGAAGAGAATGTTCACTATCCTGAAAGTGAAGCACAGATTGAAGACGGGCTCAGCGGTATGTCTATGGCAGACGCCCGTGATGGGAGTGAAGATGCTCATGAAGAAAGTGTGAGTGAAGATGCTCATGAAGAAAGTGTGAGGGAAGATGCTCTTGATGAGAGTGAAGGGTAAAGGCTAAAAAACCCGCCTTACCTACTTCTTGTTTCATCTTTTATTCAGGATATCATCACAAGGAACTTCGATTTTGCTGCAGTGCTTTTCAAGTATCTTAGTATAACAGATAAACGAATCGAATGTTTGTAAATTTTTGTCTCTAGAGTTTGCTGTTCTCAGGAGATTTTCACTTTTTTGTTTGAATAACAGTATTGGAAATGGGAAGAATGAATGCTTGTTCAGCTTGATGTTGTTTTGCTGATGACATTTTATGTTTGTTAGGATGGATTTGCAATCAAGCATGCATCTTAGGAGGAACTATTGCATTTTGAATTTTGTAAATACAGAGCTCAAAACTTGGATTGCAAGGAAGCATATCTTTGTGCATTGAATTAAAGGATGGGCAAATACAGAAATAACAAACTTGAAGCTACCTGATTCAAAACTCCTCTTATTACAAACTTGAAGCTACCTAATTCAAAACTGTCTTATTGCAAACTTGAATAACATGATACAAAATGTTTATAGGAAAAGAATTTACTATTTGGTATGTGGTGGTGATATCATGAGGGTAGCGCTAGCAGATGCAAGCAGTATACAGATCATGATGCTTCAGGCAAATCATGAACTTTAGATTGTTCTTGCTCAGCCACTTGCATTAGCATCTCAAGCCGCTTGTCAAACAGTAAAGCACTCTCATCTCTCTGGTCCAGCTCTGCGGCTTCAGCTTCGAGCCATTTCTCTCGCAAATCATCAAGAAGATTGCCTTGGTCAGTGTTCAACACAGCTCCAGGAGCACTAGGGATAGTGGTCCGAAGTGAAGAATCTCCAGATGGCGGTGGAAGTGTCAAAAGCATTGCTCGGAACTCACAACTATCAGCAAATGTCTCAAAGTTACAAGCCATTGCATCAAGACAAAACTCCCGTATCTTTATAACACTGTACCTGCAAGATGCAAAAGATATATTCTTTAGATATCAACAAAGCAAAACTATGAAGCCTTGAAACTTACGTCAGTGCTCCATACAGACACTAAGAAAATATTTGTATAATCAAAATCAGTTTGATTCAGCCTCGTTCAAAAACTAACAAACACGGTGCTCCAAAAGCAAGTCAATAGATCGTAAGTAAAACATAGCTGACATGTGAAGGATCAGATGAGACATTTTGTTTGGCCTATTTAGAAGTATGCAAACAATGATGAGTTGCGAGCTACATATGACTGGACAAATCTCATGCATCAATAGACAAATAAAACTACAATGAATTTTCATGTTCATGCAGTTCCAGAGAAAGAAAGGGGATTTAAAAAATAAGAAGCTATTGATCAAAATATTTGGATGAAAGCAAGGACTAAAGAAAAAAAAAAGAGAAGAGGAAACATACATGTCTGACAAGATCAACCAATGGCACAATTCTGCAGGCGAAGCCAATTCCAGGTGTGGTAACAACACATCAGCTACAGCACGTTTAAGAGGAAACAATAAATATCTTGAAGCAGCATCTAAAATTTCCTCTGCCTGTTCAACATTATGGGTGTCACACATGAATATCATCAATGTAAAAGCAAGCCACCTCAATTGATCTATAACGTACCTGATCAGGGTCTATGTCCTTCAGACCATCAGTATACCTGAACCAGATAATTAATTAAGCTATGTACAAGAAAATGACACCTAATCAAATCAAACTACAGTCCAAAAAATACAGCTTACATATATTCTATCATTTTCTCAAATGCTTCCACGCTCACATCATGCTCTTCAAGACAAGGAAGGGTTTCACCCTGTAGCCCATCGTTTCCTTCAAGGAAATCCTTCATGCGTGATAATCTGGCTTTGAAGTATTCTGACCTTGAAGCTAACACAACTTGATGACAACGGAAAACCCTTTTATCGACTCTTACACAAACATCTGCAAGATCATCCCGAGAATCATCATCACTTATCTGCAACATGCCAACACCAGAAGTTACTCTATCAACACCATTGTCTAGGTTGTGCTCAATGGTGGACTTGGCAAGAGAAATTTGAAGGAGGCGATGCAAGGCAGCAGAAAGGCGTTCTTTCTCGGGAAGGGATAGGCCTTGTAAGATAAATCGTTTCTGAGAATTGTCAACGTCTCTAAGTGCTTTATACTGTGCATATTTCTGGTGAACTAATTCCTTTTCAAGAATATTCTGCACCGCTTCACATTTACACACTTTACAGATTCTCACAAGATCTTCCATGTCATCAACGGCAATCTCTAGTCTATCAGAGTAAAAGAAGTGAATGAGACTGTAAAGAGCAGGATAGCACAACTTTTCCTTGCCAAATCTAACTTCCTTACGGCCTCTCCAGTCTGTCTCAAATTTTTTCTTGAAAAAGGGAGAGCGGGCACTCAAAATGGCTCTGTGAGCTTCAATAGGTCTACCTTGCACAATAAATACCACATCTGGTGGGAAGTTAAGGGAATTGAGCCCTCCATCAGATGCCAAACCTAATCAATGTTATCCATATTAAGGGTAAGATACAAACACTCAAATAGACAATGGGAAATAGTTGAAACTAATAAAGCAAAAAGGCCCAATTAAAATAATCATACATTTTCTATTCATATAAGCACATCTAACATTGGATATTGTTAAAGAATGCTTTCAGAGAAAATGAGATATATGGATTCAATACAATTATGCACGAACTCTTCATAAGGGCTAAAAAGGGCAGTGCATTTTGCCAAGTTCTTGCCATATTTTAAAGAAAAATGTATTTCATAATCACTTGTCACGTGAGGTTTCAGAAGGGGCTCTGACTTCTACTCAAAGATACATTGGTTAATATACTGATCTTAATCGTTATTTGACTTACCTGAGAAACAAAGAAGCTATGTACCCTAACTAATATTATCACAAACGCGAAGACATCTTGCTTATGTTTTTTTTTGGATGTACTCTTATTTGCTTTGCATCTAATTTATATCATCTTGAATTTGCTTGCAAAGAGTAAGATTCCAACCAACCATGTATACGTATGTTTAAAGGAAGAACATTCATAAGATGCAACCATGATACTAGCCCATTTATACTGCCAAAACATGAATGAAATTGCAACAGACAAAGCTAATCTCGTCTTCAACAACTCCATCCAGAGAGCTAACCTCGTGGTCCAACAAAACTACCAAAGAGCAAGGGATGGTGATGCTCTATTGATACTAGTGGCACAAAATTTACTTCTCATTTTTCCATTTTGCAACTTCTTAAGTTTTTATACATAAAAATTGAAAATTGATGTGAACTAAAATTGAGTTCGAATCAATTTCTTCATCAAACAGTGAAAGCTCTACACCAGCTTAACTATTAAACCGAATAAAAACTCTCTTTATTACCCAATTCAAATACCAATGCACAAAGCTCTGTATCAATTCAACCAAAAAAACGGACCTGATACTGAAATCAGACCATCGGCCTGCTCCGAGTAAGCCCTATTGGCGGGGCAGGCAAGGAATATGTCACGCAACGCCGCCGGAAGTGGCCCGAGCGGCGGCGGCCTGGCTTCGTACGCCTTGAGGAGCTTCCTGACCTTCAAGTTGAGAGCGGCGTAGTGGCACCTGTCGCCATCGAAGGTATGCTCGGAGCATATCGCGCCGCTCTCGAGCAGCATACGAGCGGCATCGAGGTGGCCGGCGAGGCAGGCGTAGTAGAGCGCCACCGAATCCCACTGGTCGCGGTCGTTCACATTGACGCCGGAATCGAGAAGGTAGCGGAGGCGGTCGACGTCACCGGCGCGTGAGGCCGAGAAGACATCGCCGTTGGGGACCTTCTTGAGGGGGACGGAAGCGGCGAAGTCGGAGGCGTCGAGGTCGATCCCTTCAAGGTCGGGATCGATGGTCCAGGATGGCCGGGTCGGTGGCATCCGGGTTCGGGTCTGGGTACTTGTTTGAGGGGGGCGTAGGGGAGAAGGCGGTGTGTGGAATGTGGATATGTGAGGGTTAAGAACAAAAACGAAGGTGAGAGCACTTTTGAAATTGTACTTGACTTTAGTAGTTTGTTTTGGCGCATTTTGTTATAAAATGATTGTGTTCCCGAAAAAAATAGCGTAACGCTCCAATGGACCACTTTAATGGATATGTAGCTCCGAGTTCGTTTATATATATGCATATAGAAAAAGCTTGAGTTTGTTGAAGCGTATAAACAAGGTATCAAGTCATTTTAGGTTGGGTGGACTGTATAATGTATAATAACGAAGTCTTGAGAACATTTCCGGTCCTTTAATAAGAGCATCTTTACTAGGCGGTTTATTGATGGATTGGTGTTGACGGAGTCAAAATTATAGCGGTTTGTTGTTGAATTGTTGGTGGATAGGCTGCAAAATGGTGCTGGCAGAGGGGCGTGCCGCTTCAAACAATATCCCAAGCCACCTTAAAAATCTTACTTGTAAAACTTTCAAGTCGGGGCGACTTGTCTCCACCACAAAGAGAAGGGGCGTTCAATGTCCATCCTCTGGACAGTAGTCAGGGTTTTGAAAGGTAGAGGAGGTAGAGACACCCTACCAACATCCGAGGTTCAAAAACGCACTTCGAAATCCCTAACAACACATTTCTTAATAGCAATAGGATTCGTTACCACACCTTGAGTCGTGTGGGCATTTGATGATCTGTTTCTGTTAGCCCGAAAAAAGAAGCGGGTGCACCTATCTCAACTCCGAAACCAAAGCAACTTGGATTGCCACTACCAGATTCGGACCAGGACTTTCTGCTGAAGGATGAGGACAACCCTCAACCTTTTGTTATGAGTCTTTCAACCTTCAACAGACCCCGTTCCTCTTGAGCTCAATTTAATATATCAATTTTAGCAACTAGTTGAGACACTCTAGTCTTCGCGTTACCAAAGACATCCAGATTTCAATTTTGAAGATCCATACACAAGGATGACAATTTAAACCACAAAGAGTAACTAGTTGAGGCATATGAAGGATACGAGTTCTACAGATTACGAACTGTAGGTAGGAAGAACTCATGATCAGTCCACACATTCAAGAATTTGACAGGCCCACCTCCCCAAATCAACTCATCAATAGCCAATAAAACAGGTCTATGATCGGACATTCTCTTGGCAACCCAGCCTACGACAAAGGACCAAAACAGGTTAATTAATCAAGAGAAACTAGAAAACGGTCTAACCTTGAGGCCTTACCTTCGGTCTCAAACCAAGTGAAGTCTGAGCCAGCTACCAGCAGCTCAATAACCCATATGTCAACAACAGAGGACTGAAACATCCTCAAGTCAGACGGAAGCGAGTTGTAATTTCGACGCTCTTCAACTAAAAGATCGGAATTGAAATCCCCTCCCCATAATGAAACCTCGACCAACTTCCCTGCATAATCAGATAAAGAGAGCCATAAAGAGCGTCTTGCAGCCAAAGAATTGGGAGCATATATATTAACAACAAAGATACGTAAAGAACGAGGGATGAACAAGCCTTTCCAACAAATAGCATTACCAAAAACCTTAAACACCTCCAAACGAAAAGAGACATCCTGCCACAAATTGAGGACACTACCTACACTGCCCATAAGTGAAATATAATAGAAACTCCACCCACCATGCAAACCAATAGAACGAAGGAAATATTAGCCAATTTTATCCTTAGCTAGTTTCACCTCTTGAACCAAAATATAAAGCGACTTATATTTTAAAACAACATCCCTCAAACATCGTTGCTTTTGTGAGGAATGTAACCGTCTTATGTTTCATGAGAGGAGCCTCATGAATCATAAAGGGCTACCTGAGGACATGGCAATAACACCCCCTGTTCCTCCTCTTGGTACTGAACAATCTGATCTCTTGATAATTCACCCTCTCCACCCTCAAACTCTTCCCATTCTTCCCCCTCTAAGGTTAAAGTAAGGTCGTGAAAGATTTTTTATGCACCTCAATGTCCAACGTACTAAACTGCTCTAAAACCGAGTCATCCTTTCTAATACCTTTAGTACTCAAGCTTTTCACATAAGACCAATAATCAATCTTAACAGGTGGAACAAGAGCATGGAAATAGGATTACTTGCCTAGCTTTTTCACGGTCCAATGAACGTGTTTTGGAATGTGTATTATAGACGATTATTGGTGGTTCGATGCTGCGAATACAGTTCCTTGCTTGGCAAGTTATATTCTGACTTACAGGAGTACTAAAAACAATAGCTAGTTCGGTTGAGTTTGCTCGTTGATGTTCCATTTAACAAGGAGATATGCACATGCAAAGTAAAGGAAGACGTAGTATCAATAAATTGGGCAGTTTTGACATTTACTGGGTCGTATGGACTTTGGGCGATTGGGTTGGTGAGGAGTTATGTCGAGGAATGTGTTCCTTTGAAACCGGGATTAACAACTGTAACTCTGATTGGAGGATCGTAGGATAAATGGGATTTTATTTTGAAACTACGAGATCCTCGACCTGCAATGGTTGATTGCTCGTATCCTTGGACTGAGCTAGAGAGGACTTGAACGGAGACACCACGAACTCATGCAACAATTGATCAGTTACTAAATCAGCCAACTCATCTGTAGATAGTTCTTGTAACGAAAAATGGAATGTCCTTTTACCCACAGTCGAAGTGAATGTGCATGGTATTGTTGTACAATTAGGTGTCCAGATTAAAACAATAACAACGCCATAAAACTTAGTAGGCGTGACCCGAGAATGAAAACACATAACAACACCCAATCCTTTAACAACGCCATAAAACTTAGTAGGCGTGACCCGAGAATGAAAACACATAACAACACCCAATCCTTTGAACAACGATCTAGAAGAGAAGCGCATTAACAATGATGTGGTAGGCTTGAAACCTTAAACCAAACCCAACGATCCCCTGTAAGTGCCAGACCACCATTTAAAGAAATTAGGTTGAACCAAGAGAGTACTCGTTAGAGCTCTAACGATTGTTTTTAACTTCTTTGACCACGTGCCATTAACAATTGGTTGGGATCAACCAGGAAGAGATGTCGAGTTCGGCGTCCAACATTGACATTCGATACTGAGTTTAACATCCACATCCCAATCGGCATCTGCTCTTGTAGTGGGTCTTTGGCGTTGATATTTGATGCTGACGTCATATTGATACTATTTTCTTTAGTCCTACAGAGCAATCTTAAAGGGATGAGAAAACTGATAAAATATTGTTGTTAAGAATGAAACAAATATGAATAAAGTTAATATGTAATGTGATGTATGATTTATTTATGAGATATTATTAAAAATATACTTTTAACTTTACACGTTTTTAAAATAGATACACTTCACTTCAAAATTTCTCAAAGAGGTACCTTAACTTTTAATGATTTTCAATGTAGTTTTTTTCGTCCAAAAACGAACGAAAAACCGTCATGTGCATAACATGTGACTCAAATATTTTTAGAAAATGACTAAAATGCCCCTATCGAATAATTTGTTTTATTTTATATTTATTTTCCATTTTCTCTTACAGTAGTTACTCTCCATCTCAATCACCAAACTCGTTTGAACAAGTAGAAGACAATGAGCAGATGTAGAGAATGAGCAACTCCGACGACTCTATAATCCCAAGCGACGACTCCACCAAACTCGTCCAAAAGCGGACGCAAAATTGTCATGTGCATAACATGTGACTCAAATATTTAAGAAAGTGACTAAAATGCCCCTGCTTACTATTTTTTATTCTCTCTTTATTTTCCATTTCTCTCTTAAAGCTACTCTCAATCTGAATCACCAAACTCGTTTGAACAAGTAGCAAACAAGGAGCAGATCTGGAGAATGAGCAACTACAACAACTCCAAAATCCTAAGCGACATCCACGACTCCAACTAACAGATCCTCTGCAACTCGTGTCAGACTTGTCGCCGCTCGTGCCTCCTTTTCTTCTTCTATGTTTTTCTATTTTAGGAATTTAGGAAGAAAATCCCTAAATGAGCATATTTGAATAAATTACAACTTCGGTTGGATTGGGTTGAGTTGGGGATTTAGGGTTTTTTTTTCTTCTAGATCTACAGTCATAAGCTTCCAAATATAGTTACAGATCTTCGACCACGTGCTTCTGTCTAGTGCTCGACGTCGTACAGATTGTTGCAAAGGATGGGCGACCACTTCTTGCCAAGATTCAAATCGCGCTTCAAAGCCCTAGAAGGTCGCGACAAGCTCCATCACGAGAAATCTCATCTATATTCTCTCCTTTACTATTCCCACGCCAAATCCACCTCTTAGGTCTCTCTTGCCACCAAGGGGTTTGATCAGATTATTTCCATGTTTGGTTCCTCGAAAAATTATAAGTAAAACCATCTGGATGAAAAAATATTGTTCGATTTTTATAGTAATATCCATCAACTGTGTTATGTTTGAATTGAGTACACATTAATTGTTTTGTACGAATCAACCAAATTACGCATTATGCACGTATTTTACTTATTTTCTACCATGCAATTCTTGAGAGATTGGTGGTTGGTTATTAATGGTGCAATTAAGGAGAAACCATGAGACTTTCTATTTATTGGCTCTGACCTCTCTCTAAAAATACCCAAACCCTTGCTCTTCTGTTTCTGCCGGCGGCGGCACTCCTCTCCGGCTCACCTAGTTAGGATGTCGTCGGTGGCCTCCTTTTTCTTCTTTACCTCTTTCCTTCTTGTTTCTCCTTGCTTTTGGGCTTTCGGCGTTCAGATCTCAGCCCCCTTCTCCTTCTCCCACTTTCTTTGTCAGATCTGAACCTCGTGCGTCTCTTGGCTCCGGTAAGTGGCGGCGTTTCTTCTCCCGTTGTGGTCGTCGGGTTATGTTGGCAGTCGGTGGGATTTCAGAGATCTCGAATCTTCGAGATCTGAGAGCGGGTTTGAATCTCAACCTAGGTTTGTTCTCTAACCCTCCTCCCTTCTTAGCACAAGTAATTTCTTCCTTTCCTTGCCTTTAGTACTTAGTTTCCTCGATCCTTTGTGGTTAAGGCCTCACAGTTGGGGTTGGCCACCGTGAGGTATTTTGAGTCTTTGGACTCTCTCAAGTGCTACAGGTTTGGTTGTGGAGTTTTTTACTTGTTGTTTCTGTGGGTTCGGAGGTGTTCCCAGCCTCCCCTTTCGGGACTGTCCGGTGTTGGCTGGCAGTGGGTTCATCTGTTTCAGGTAACTTGGGGTTGGGAGAGGTGTGGTGTGGAGTTTTGGGGTGTGGGTGCGTCTCCGTTTCGATGGTGACATTGCTCTCTTTATGGAGGTTTCCGGCGGGTCTTTTCTTGGGGCTGTTTTGGTCGACTTTTTCGTGGCGGCGCTCGTTGGTGGTTCCTTCGGTCTGGCCGCTGTGGTTGGACTAGTTCGATGTTTGGCGATTAAAGGAGGTCCGTTGTTGCTTCTGAGTGGTTCCTGGTGTGCTCGGGGCTCGAGGTTAGGAGAAGCTTCTAGGTTTCCTGGTTAGTGAGTCTAGTTTAGTTTTAGGTCGAGCCTTGTTGCCCTTGTTTGGGCCTTGTTGCCCTTTTGGTTTGCCCCTGGTTGGGCATTGGTTGTTTGTTCGTTGGGCTTGGCCCGTGTGGTTGTGTTGTTTTTTTAGTTTGCTGATTGTTGTATTCTGGGTATAAGACATGTTAATGTTTGTTTCCCCTAGTTGGGATTTCTCTGGTTCGAGGCTGTGCCTTCTAGGCCAGTACTCCTATTTGAATTGAGGACTTGTCCTTAACTTTCGGCTTCACTTTGAAGTCGTTGGATTTTTATAAAAAAAAACTACTGATAAAAAAAGAGGAGAAAACGTGAGAAAAAAGTAATGAAAATAAATTTTTTTCCAGAATTAATGAAGATATAATTTTGTAAGAATTATTGAAAATAAAAAATTATTTTTTAAAATAGAAATAAAATAAAATTTAGAATTAATGAAAATAAAGAATTATAAAATTTCAATAAGAAATTAAACAGAATTTAGAATTAGTGAAATTTTAAAAAAATATATAATTAATGATTTTTTAAATAGTTAAAATTAATAAAAATGAAGAATAAATAAAAATGATATTTTTCGAAAATTTGAAGGTTACTACAAGGTATTTTAGTCATTTAAAAAAATATGTGAAGTGGAAAAGATTTGAAAATTTGATTATAAATTTGAGATATTTTAGACCTTTTATGATTTTTGGATGGAAAATTGATTCTATGTAGTAAATTGAAATTCCGATAACGATAAAATATCTCTACGAATAAATTTAAAATTTAGGGTAACCATTTGAAAAACACGGATAACTAACGAACCATCGTTTATCAAATTATTTATGCAAAAGAAAGTTGATTTTTTTGATCAAATATTAATTTATATGAAAAATGGAATCAAAATAAGAACTTTTGGTAAAAATAAATGTGTTTTGAGATTGTTTAGATTTTTATTGTTTGATATGTTTCTCCCATCTCTAGAACATGTCATTCAAATGATTACTTTACAACCCAACTCATGATCACGACACGTTACCAAAACGAACGAGAGAGAGAGAAAGGGTCCATGGGAAGAACCTACAGCCTCCCACACACAAGTGAACGTCCCATCATTGCCTGAAACTGCAAAAACAGCCTCAGTCAAGCCTACATATTCGTGTGTACGACAGGGCCTCCTCTCCCTCACACACGATGCTTGCAATTGCATTGTGTACTCCTCAGCTTCCTCCTACTTTCCTCTCCTCAAAAGAAACTCTAGGTTTTGCTCTCTGAATCTGTACACCATCGCCGCAGTGCCCATTTTTCTACTCTGCTATGCATTGTGCTTCTCACTAGAATCGGTATGCTCCGTTATTTACTGATTTTTTTTTACAAGTTTTGTGAAATGGCTGTTTGGTTTGCGATAAAATGCAAAAACCTCAGAAGTAGAAATGTAGGTTTGGCTACCTTGATCTTTACATATCTGCAGCGATCACGATTTTTCCACTCTGCTCTGTATGTGCATTTTCTGAGATTCTGTAGATTTCCTCGTTTTTTCTGGATTTTTTTTCCAGATTTTGTTTGTGAAATCGCTGTTTGTTGCCGAGAAACGCAGGAAAACATAGCAAGTAGGAATCGAAATGAGCTTATTTTTCTGATCATTTTCACTCCGTTTTGTTAGTATTATACTATTATTTGATGTTTGTGAAGCATATCTTAGGTTATTGATCAGAGGTATGCTTCACTATTTTTGTGTAACATTAGAGTACTCTCCTCAACTCAAATGCTTTCAATAGTTAGTGTTACAGGCTAAGTGTGGGTAAACCATGGCATCTTCCGATGAAGAGGGTGAAATCCTGCCACAGTACGTCACAGATTATTATTTTCAGACTCTAGTCAATGAGCAGAAAGAACTTGTTTCTTTTTCTGCTTTACCACTTCAGTGGAGTCAGGGGGAGGTGCAAGGTGACCATGACACCAAGGTATTCTTAGTTGGGACTGCAGAGGATGAGCTCCCAAGCCTGCATAAGCGGATAGTCGCTTGGAAATTTGATATCTCATATGATCAGCCTCAAATTGCTGTACTTACCAAGGATGAAAACTGGATCGAACTTCTGGAGCCGAGCAAATGTTTTGAAAACATCATCAGGACTACTTTGATCACTGTTCACTGCCTTCATTTTGTGAAGAGGAACACTGAAACATGTGGAGAATTAGTATGGAACCATTTGCAGAAAGTCTTCAGGTTGCTTCTCATTTAAAATTTCGATATCCTATCTGCCTTGGTTTGAATGATTACAACTGTTGGTTTTGCAGTTTTTTAATCAGAAGTTGTTTTTGCAGTTCATATGAAGTTCAACCTTCTGAGAGTGACCTGTTGGATCAGATGCAGCTAATAAAAAAAGCAGCTGAAAGGGATAAAGATTTGGAAAAATCAAAGGTCCGTGGATATCTAATTGATGGATAAAAAAAGCAGTTAGATTCATCTCGTATCTGAATACCCTGGGATTTTCATGTATTAAATTGATGGATACTCTCTATCTAGAATATGATGTATGTATTTACTAACATCCTGCTCACCAAATTTCTCTACAGTACTTGATTTCTTTTATGGAGAATCCTAGAAAAAAGGAACCCATCAGGGAGGTCAATGAACAGAAAGAACATTGCTTTAAAGTCTCAGATTATTATTTTCAGATTTTCGTCAATGAACAGAAGGAACTTGTTTCGTTTTCTGCTATGCCGCTTCAGTGCAGTGAGAGAGAGGTGCAAGGTGACCGTGAAACCCAGGTATTCTTAGTTGGGACGGATGGGCACCAAAGCCTTCTTCAGCGCGTGATCGCTTGGAAGTTTGAAATCTCAGATGTTCAACCTCAGATTGCTGTGCTTACCGAGAACAAAAATTGGATCAAACTCATGGACCCGAGGAAGTGTTTTGAAAATACCATCAGGACTACTTTGATCACTGTTCAGTGCCTTCATTTTTTGAAGAGGAACCCTGAAGCATGTGGAGAGTTGATATGGAGCCATTTGCAGAATATCTTCAGGTATGTTTTTATATAAAGTTTTGATATCGTATTTTCTGTTATTTTAATGATTGCAACTGTTTGTTTTGCAGTTCATATGAAGTTCAACCTTCAGAAAGCGACCTGTTGGATCAGATGCAGCTTATAAAAAAAACCATGGAAATGGATGGAGATTTGGAAAAATCCAAGGTTTGTGGCAACTAGTTTCGTCTCGTATCTGAATTAACATATTATTTTCCTCCTTGGGATTTTCATGTATTATATTGATGGACAATATTCTCAAGTTAATATTATATTGTTCAAATTAGAGCAGTGTTTTTTACTCTATCTTGAATTTGATGTATGTATGTACTGACATCCTGGTCACTGAATTCCTCTACAGTACCTGATTTCTTTTATGGAGGATCCTAGAGAAAAAGACAATGAACAGAAAGAACATTGCTTCAAAGCCTCAGATTATCATTTTCACACTTTCAACAATGAACAGAAAGAACTTGTTTCGTTTTCTGCTATGCCACTTCAGTGGAGTGAGGGAGAGGAGCAAGTTGACTGTGACACCCATGTATTATTAGTTGGGACAGCAGAAGATGGGCTCCAACGTCTGATTAAGCAGGTAGTTGCTTGGAAGTTCAAAATCACAGACGTTCAACCTCAGATTGCTGTGCTTACTGAGGACAAAAATTGGATCGAGCTCCTAGCCCCAAGCAAGTGGTTTGAAGACACAATCAGGACTACGTTGATCACTGTTCACTGCCTTCATTTTGTGAAGAGGAACCCTGAAGCATGTGGAGAATTAGTATGGAACCATTTGCAGAAAGTCTTCAGGTGGGGTTATATATAAAAATGAGATGTCCTATTGGCGGTGGTTTTAATGATTAGAACTGTTTGTTTTGCAGTTCATATGAAGTTCAACCTTCTGAAAGTGACCTGTTGGATCAGATGCTGCTAATAAAAAAAGCAGCTGAAAGGGATAGAGATTTGTCAAAATCAGAGGTTAGTGGCAATTAGTCTCCTCTCATACCTGAATACCTTGTGACTTTTGTGTGCTGCATTGATAAATATTAATCTCTAGTCTGTATTTTATTGTTCAAATGAAAGCAGTACTTGATTTCTTTTATGGAGAACTCTAGAGAAAAGGAACCCATCTGGGTGATCAATGAGCAGAAAGAACATTGCTCCAAAGCCTCGGACTATTATTTTCAGATTTTCGTCAATGAACAGAAAGAACTTGTTTCTTTTTCTGCTATGCCACTTCAGTGGAGTAAGGGTGAGGAGCAAGGTGACTGTGGCTCCCAGGTATTCTTAGTTGGGACGGCAGAGGATGGGCTCCAAAGCCTGCGTGAGCAGGTAGTAGCTTGGAAGTTTGAAATCTCATATGTTCAGCCTCAGATTGCTGTGCTTACCAAGGACAAAAATTGGATTGAACTCCTGGATCCGAGGAAGTGGTTTGGAGACACCATCAGGACTACTTTGATCACTGTTCACTGCCTCCATTTTGTGAAGTGGAACCCTGAAGCCTCTGGTGATATAATATGGAATCATTTACAGAATGTTTTCAGGTCTGTTTTTATATAAAGATTTATATCCTGTTTGCTGCGATTTTAATGATTACAACTTGTTATAGTTTAGTTCATTTCCGGCTACAAATATTTTATGTTCCTAGTTTCCTATTAGCATTACAAGATCAATCACTAAATCATTGAACTTAACATAGTATAGAGCCTAGTTGATCCTAGGTCAGATTTTAGTGAGTTGCTTTGCCCACTCGTTAATATATGGTTTAACAGGTGGGTAAGACATCATTGTTGACGTTCCATTTTTCATCACTAGAGGCTATTTATGGGCACTATTCACTTTTTTGTTACTATTCATCGTTAATGGTCGCGCATTGACGATGCAGCCCAGTTTCCTTTCATCTTTGTTCTTCTAATTTTTGGGTTTTGATGATTTTCCTAAAAATCACACATTCTCGCCCAACTGCAAAATCAACATGGTTCGCACCATCGTCGTGCTTACTTGAAGATGTTGTCGTGTTGTCGTTACGTGACGTAGTTGTTTGAAGAAGTTTGCACTGTCATCATGCGATGTAGTTGCTTGAAGTTTTTTCGCATTGTCGTTATGCGACTAGCGTGTTTGCACCCACTTGATGTAATTGGTCAAAGTTGAAGTTGAATCATGCATTTGTAAAATCAAGGTATAAGCCAATGGCTCCAGATCTTTTTAGGCTTTTCAAAGCAGTTATTGGGTATTGTCCCTTGGTCACCTCCACCTTATATTAATTTTAAACTTACAAGTAGATGTCCAATCCTGATGTGGCCCACATGCAATTGTCCAATCCTGTTATGGTACTTGTGTAAAGGTCCCGTCCTACATGTGAGGAGAACTATTGAATCATTAAAAAATGTCATTTCCTCATGCAATTACGAGTGACGCAACAACGTGGAGGTGGAATTTGAAATTTATTCTTAGTTCACGTGCAATACTTGTTGTCCGGCTTGTCTTGAGGGGGCATGTTAAAGTTTAGTTTCTTTCCCTTTCCTATGAGTTTATCCTATTTCTATGTTGGTTAGCATTATTATATTTCCTATTTATTATAGAGTTAATCCCTACATAAAAGGATGCTCTCATTGTATTGAACAACAAGATTTATCAATAAACATTGAATTTAACACAACTATTTGTTTTGCAGTTCATATGAAGTTCGACCTTCAGAAAGCGACTTGTTGGATCAGATGCAACTTATTAAAAAAGCCATTGAGATGGATAGAGATTTGGAAAAATCAAAGGTTTGTAGCAATAAGTTTGTCTCATATCTGAATAAACACATTAGAGCAATGTTTTGTTTTCTGAATAAACATCTTATTTCTTGGGATTTTCATGTATTATTGTTGGATAGTAATCTCTAGTCAGTATTATATTGTTATATTGTTATATTGCTTGGATTAGAGCAATGTTGTGCACTCTCTATGTTATAGTCCGAGCTTGGATCGAGTTATCGGATCGGTGTTGTAACATTCGTTGGAGGGAACACAAGATTTCATGTAGCATTCGTTAGATAGAACGCAAGATCTTGATGGAAACCTTTCGGCTTTGGTTTTTGTTTATAGTTCTTGATGTCCTCTTCATTAAATGGCCAGCTTATAAATAGGTTGAACTTCCAAGCTAACATAAAGCTCATGTAGCTTCCCATGATCGCAATACTTTAAGGGACTACCCATAACTAATAAATAACTATCCATGGTCGCAATAACTAATAAATAACTACCCATGATCACTACAAGAAAATGATGATGTTAATGCTATTAAGAAACTAATAATGTCATTACTGAATCTATTGGACTCATAACACTCTATCTTAAATTCGTTGTATGTATTTACTAATATCTCGGTCACTAAACTCCTCTACAGTACTTGATTTCTTTCATGAAGAATCTTAGCAAAAAGGAACCCGTCGGGGAGGTCAGTGCATCATATTTTAACTCCATTTTGTTATTTTATTGTTGTGTCATAACTACATCTTTTGTCTCAAGTTGGTTCTCTTGATTGTATAATCAGGATATGCAAACAACAAAGAAACCTGATTTCATTAATGACGATTATAAAGATAAGGAAGATGCTGCTGCTGATGAAGATATTGATGACGATGATGATGATGAAGAAGAGTCTAATATCTTCGATACTGTATGTGCAATTTGTGACAATGGTGGTGAAGTTCTAGGGTATGACCTTAATCTCTCAATGTTACTGAACGAATCTTTCATGGTTCTGCCATCCTGATATGGTTGCTTTTTCCTTGGGCTCATATGATCCTTTAAAGCCATTAATGCACGAATGCTTAGTTCAAGATACTTTTTGAATGTGAAATTTGCATTTGAGAGTGGAATATGGGATAAGAAGCATGCGCTGCGTAGTCTACTTTTTTGTTCAATCACAACTGATTTCTGGTGGCTCTATAGCTTGATGGAACCTTGAGTAGTTAGTTCTGGCTTCAAAACAGAATGGCGCACTAAAGTACGATTGAATTTGAAATTGCATAATGAACATCTGCAACAAGAGCGGAAAGTGTGAAAAGTACAGGCCTTTCTAACAAACATTTTCTTTTCCTTTCTGCACTAGGAAAATAACTTTATACTGTAATTCGTGATAATTGGCAAATAACTTGTTTACGACACATATTATTGTTGCTGTTGGACTCTATTGATATTTTTTTTCTTCTGGATTTTCCTTTCTAAGAAAATAAATAAGGTAAGTTCTATTTTGCTACTTCACTGCTTTACCAGACACAACTTAAGCTCATTCATCATATTGGCCTTACTTGTTTTGTTTGTTTGTTTTTTTTATTGGAACCTGTCAGAGGAGAATTACTACCTTGCAAATTTAGAAAGGAAACAATTTTGTTTAGTGGTTAAGTGACATCTGGTTTATAGGTTTACTTATGAGTTTGTGATGGCAACTCATTATTGATGGGTACTTGGAAAGTTGTTTTAAAATCTTAAATTCATTCATTGCACCTGTCAATTCACTGAGTATCTTTACTTTTTCATTTTCTTTGGTTATAACTTTGATCCATTTTGGTATGATACAGTTGTCAAGGGAGTTGCATGAGATCCTTCCATGCATCCAAAGATACTGGGGATTCTTTATGTGAAACACTTGGTTATTCCCGAGCTGAAGTTGAGGCATGAGTCTACCATGTATATATGGTTGTTTTGACTCTACTTCTGAATTCCATCTATCTGATATGAGTTGTGCTTGGTTGCTTGCAGACAATGCCAAACTTTTTGTGTAAAAACTGCCTACATAACCAGCACCAATGCTTTGCTTGTGGCATTTTGGGTTCTTCTGATATATCTTCTAGTGCTGAGGTAAACATATCTTGACAATGTAGAACCACATTTGCCACAACATTTTTTCCCTGTTCAGTTTTGAATGGGTCCTGAGAGTAACACCTCAATTCATTTCAATGTGATGTATGGTATTTCTAGTATTCGAGATTTTATTAATTATCGCATTCCCAACAACAGTCAGTGTTTTTCCAGAGTTTTTTTGCTGTATCTTTAATACAGTATGTAAGGCTTTCCTTGAAGTATTAATTAAAGTTTGGTGATCCTGGTAGAGTTTGCAGGATATATTATTCTTACACAGAATGATTGCATATATAAAATTCACAATGTTCTTTTGAATTACTAGACTATAGCTTCAATTTGAAAGTCAATTGGACTATCGCAACCACTAACATGCATTAAATCTGGAGTTTTTTTTGCAGGAGTCCAATATAATTTCATCCTGCCATATGCAGCCTGAGTCTAATGGTTTTGATCATGATATGAACAGTTTTTGGTTTAGTTGCTGAAGATTTAACATACTTTATAAACAAGGAGTACGACAGCAAATTAAATGATGGCATCTATATAGGAAGTCATTATGAGGACTGAGGAGGGTTTATAAGATTGGTCTTAGGCTGACCTCAAAGAACATTTGTCTGTTTGTGATATTGATTGTCATATGGACTGATGGGAACCCTGCTTAATTCCTTGTTTTCTCATCTGACTTTGATACTTTAATGGCTATAATCAACCATGTATCATCCATCTTTATACAATTCTCATAATATTAGTTTTCAAGTAATTTAAGAAAATTAGGTTATATGTATATTGATCTGAACACTAACTTCACCTATTGTTTGCATCAAGGTTTTCCCTTGTATTGCTGGAGGTTGTGGCCGTTTCTACCATCCAGAGTGTGTTGCAAAACAGGTTTTCCCTTGTATTGCTGGAGGTTGTGGCCGTTTCTACCATCCAGAGTGTGTTGCAAAACTGCTCTGTTCGGAAAAAGACACCGAGGCAGAACTACGTGCGAAAATTGGTGCAGGGGAAGCATTTACCTGCCCGTCCCATAAGTGTTTTTCTTGTAAGGAATTTGAAAATAAGAATGTCTGTGAGTTGCAGCTGGCAATGTGTAGACGCTGCCCTAAATCATATCACAGAAAATGCTTACCCAAGTAATCACAGTGTCCTTGCATCCTTTATGTGGCTTGAAAAATGAAGACATGTGATCCTAAAAGGAGCCATGTCATCCCATGAAGTTTTAACCCCTGGCTTCTTACTCTCTGTTTTCTTTTTTTTCTTTCATCAGGGGAATCAGTTTTGAATATAGTGTTGAATGTTTTCCAAGAGCTTGGGATGGTTTACTACCAAATAATCGAATTCTTATATATTGCCTGTAAGTTGTCCTTGTGCACTTGTCTTATCGTCAAAATTAGTTATGGCATTCTTCATTGTGCACTAATTGCATAATGGACTATTCATTGTGCTGCCCAGGAAGCATCCGATTGTTGTAGCATTGGGTACTCCAGAAAGAAACCATTTAGTATTTCCTGAGTCGGAAAGAAGAAAAAGGAAATACAGTTCAGGGCTGAAGTTGGGTAGGGAGAGGGTTGCTCCAGAAACAAGTATGGTTCCTAAAGGTTATGTAACAGAGAGATCTGAAGTGAAGATGTCAAAACCTTTTGGAATACCAGGCAGTGGCAATGAAGTTTGTAAATCTACAAAGAAAGTTGAGAAAGGATTTCCTGGACAAGACTTAAATCCCTTAAAGAAACTAAAAATATTGGATATGACTAGAAAATCTTTGAAGGACAAAAGTAAGCTTATCCCAGAGAAGGTTTCCAGGTTCGTCACCACAGATGATAGCAAGGTATCCTTGAGAAAAAGTAGTTCATCATATAATATTAGATCTCACCCGGTGAAGTCTAAGCATCAAAATACGGTGAGCAGTAAGAACAAGAGTGCAATATCTGTGAAGCCGATTCTTGGAATAACTAATAGTTCAAGGCCTTTGATTGATTCTAAGATGCAAAAGAGGTTAGTTCATTTGTTATAAAACTAATTACTTGCTACAAACTTCAAGATAGAACTTGATGATACTGGCATTTAGTTAAAACATTTGGGCTTGATCATCCTATCTTTTGATACAGAATATTGTCCCTGATGAAAGATTCCACTGCTTCATTTGATGTTGAAGCATTCAAAAAGAGGTATGGAGTTCAATCGAACCATACAAGGTCAACAAGAGTGTTGGACAAGACGCTTACAGAAGGAAAACTGGAAATGTCTGCGAAGGTAAACTTATCATGTGCATAAAGTTAGTGTGCTAATAATGTTTTAATTTGGAATGTCGTAATGTTGGGTGTACCCTTAAAGATCAAAATTTCTCGTGTATGCGAGCAGGCTGTGCGAGCAGCCCTACAGAAGATAGAAGGAGGAGGTAGCATAGAGGATGCCAAAGCTATATGTGAGCCAGATCTTCTCCGCCAGATGTTTAAATGGAAGGTTGAACTATATGTGACCTAATTAATTTGATTTATACTTCCGTTGTGCTTTACTGCTTCTATTATTTAAATACCTTTACTAAAAATTGTATCTTTGAATTTGTTTGTCTGAACCTTACTTAAATCATGTTACTCTGTTTCGTACATCTTTATTGTATGTTCCAACTTACATGATGATTCCTTAAGTGGTTACTGTATGAAGAGCTCATCTTTATCGGCACTTGGTTTTCTTTTTATTCTTGTTCAACAATCAAATAGGTAATAATTATGTACTGCTGTATGAGACTGAAACAGTGTTAAGGCTTTGTGTACTGGACAGTTTCTGATGTCAAGCCATTCTGGAACTATTTATTGTATATGTCCTTTTCTTTTACTGGAGTAGGCTAGTAACTATTGGGAAGGGCAATATAAGTAACATGACTATTAGCATGCTGACTGCTTGCTTACCGTCTCTGCAGCGGAAGTTAAATATTTATCTTACACCTTTTCTCTATGGCAAGCGCTATACTTCTTTTGGTCGCCATTTCACAAAATTGGACAAGCTAAAGGAGGTACAATAACTGTCTTTAAGTTCTTGTTTGTCAGTACCTATACTGAGCTGTGGGGGTTTGTTTTAGTTGGTAATCATTATTCAATAGCCATACCTATGCTGTTTTTTTTTATCAGCCTATGTACCAAGATTTAAGCACAAGACCTCCTTATGTGGAAGTAGGCTCTTTACTGGTTTGATCCGCTACTATTGAAAAGACCATATGAGTTAAAGACTACATCATATGAACTTTGCATTTTCAATACTTATATGGAAATGAAAATTATACAGATGTAGTTCAAGAGATGATAAACCAAAAGTTATGAGCTATGAGATAGAAGATACAGATGAATGCCCTTGTTGATTGTTCTTCAAAGAGTGGAGGGATTTTAGAACACAATAGTAGCACCTTCCCTGGTGAAGCTATCAGGTTTTGAGGAAAAAAAAGTAAATATTTTTTTACCAGATTTAAGGTCCCATGCCTAAAAGACCTCCATCCTTAGAATGGTCTTCAATCCCATTTTCTCATTAGTATAGAGGAACGGAGAGATTCTTGAAAGCAATAAAATAAACATTTAATTATCTAAAGACTTGGGGGAATTTTACCAACTCCAGCGTTAATTAGTCATTAAGAATGTTATTATTCTTTTTTGTGTGAATCATTGATTTCTTGCATGATTTTTCTGTAGTTTTGCTCTAGACATTCAAAGTCAAAACTTACCTGGTTTGTTACACTTAACAAGACAATGATACTGCCCGAGTTTTCTTGTGCAGATTGTTGATAGGCTCCACTGGTATGTAAAAGATGGGGACATGGTATGTAAGATGTTCTAGTCCTTTCTTCTCCAGTTTGATTTTAGATGTTCAGCATTTTTGGGAAATGTTGTATGTGCTAGTATGTCATCTAGTGAAGAATAAAAGGATAAATGTGATCCTCTTTATCCTCTCTTAAGAAATATAAAAGCTTACTAGTCGAAACTCCAAAAATTTGACTGTTTATGGTCCCATTAAAATGGCCCAAAAGAAAAAAAAAACTAGGACTAAGGCTTTCTTGTGATTTTGATAAAAGATCCTCGTTTTTTCTTCATAATTTTATCACAGCATTGTTGGAAACTCAGAACCGAGAAAAACCTTAGTGCTAGTATGTTGTAGCAAACATGTTTCCTATTTCTTTTGGGTTTCCAATTTGACCTTGTTTAGCTGTTTCTTTTTTATCAACATCCTCATATTTAGTCATATACACTCTATTTCCCTATACAGATAGTAGACTTCTGTTGTGGTTCAAATGATTTCAGTTGCCTGATGAAGGAGAAACTTGACAAAATGGGAAAACGCTGCCTATTTAAAAATTATGATCTTATTCAAGCCAAGGTAAGGTTTACACATTCTGTTGCAGTGTTATATCTATGCCATGTATTGTTGTAGTACCAAAGATGCCTCTGTTATTGCAGAATGATTTTAGTTTTGAGAAAAGAGACTGGATGAGTGTCAATGATGAAGAGTTACCTAATGGTTCTAGACTGGTAATTAAAGGTTTGGATAATCTTGATTCTATGAAGTCCACCTTTTTGTTGATTGATTTTAATTTTTGTTATTGTTGCTTTATGAGTAGATCATGGGGTTGAATCCACCTTTCGGGGTCCATGCAACTCTTGCTAACAAATTTATTGATAAGGCTCTTCAATTTAAACCAAAGCTCCTCATTCTCATTGTTCCAAAGGAAACTCGAAGGTAAGCCTCTATCTCCTCTCCATGGCTCTCTTATGCAAATATACACTGACATTTTATCTTGCAGACTGGACATGAAAGCACCACGGTATGATTTAATTTGGGAGGATGAGAGGCTGCTCTCAGGAAAGGTAGCTGAGCAAGAATTCTGTGATTATGATCATGAGTGATGAAAGTCAGAAGCTACTCATCTGTTGTGTCTTATTTTCAGTCATTTTATCTACCGGGTTCTGTGGACGTGCATGAAAAACAATTAGAAGACTGGAATCTGAGGCCGCCGCCACTCTACCTTTGGAGTCGTCCTGATTGGACTGTTGAGCACAAGGCAGTAGCTGAACAGCGAAGTCACATATCCAAGGAGCAAGCTCTGCACATGGAGAATCACTTGATGATGATGGGGGAGAATCATACTCGGATTCGACAAATCCATCACGAAGCTGAACGAGGAGGAACTCAAACTAGATTTCCCGGATGGAGAGAGGCCGGTATTGCAACAGAAACTCCCCTAAATGAGAATGATCAGCCTCTTGGACAAAGCTGCTATTCTCAGATCTTTGCTCTCCCTCCTCCGCCCCTAAATGAAAATTATCAGGCTCTTGAAGAAAGCTGCTATCCTCAGAACTTCCCTCTCCCTCCTCCTCCGCCCTTAAATGAAAATGACCAGCCTCTTAAAGAAAGCTGCTATTCTCAGAACTTTGCTCTCCCTCCTCCGCCCCTGGATGCAAATGATCAGTTTTGTCTGATGCCTCACACTCGAGCATATTTTCAGACTGCTTCTCTCCATTATGGTGGTTCCACCAACTTACCTTCCCCTGCACCCCCCTCTCCGCCACTTGAAAGCCTTCCGCTTCCTCCACCACCTCCACTTGAAACCTATCCTTTCCTTCCACTTCCTCCACCACCTCCACTTGAAAACTATCCTTCCCCTGCACCTCCCTCTCCTCCACCACCCCCTCCTCTGCCAGAAAGCTATCCCTCTCCTCCCCCTTCCCCACCGTCCTCTCCTTCACCAAATACCTTTCCTTCTCCTACCCCCTCCACCCCATCCCCTTCTACCAGAATAGTATACTCTCTCCATCACTAAGCTTGGCTTACTTTTATCCATTTAGCTAAGATACTGTATCTAGGGAGCAGTCACTTAAGTACCATGTAATAGTATAATTTTGACATAAGTTACTGAAATTTATGAAACTGTCAGACTAGTACTTGATTTTGTGAGCATTAGCAGGTCATTTTTTGTGCCTTTTTTGTGACAAAGATCAGGCTACAAGTTATTGGCATATGCTTGGCTCATGGAAGGTTACAACAAGATGAACTCTAAAGGGCAACTTGAAACGGGAATAAGTTTATATTATCTAACATTAAGGCAAAAGGTTCAGATAGAGATTGTGGTGGTCCAGCAGCACCCAAGCTGGCAATGTTACTGTCTGAAGCAGACATAGTACTATAGTAGTAATAATTTACATTCAACCATCTACAAGATCCTAGAAAAAAAGCTGCCGGAAGCTCTTTACTTGGCTTCCTTTACAACTGTTTTTGGGAATTAAAGGGCAAATACCAGTACTCCTTCTAGAAGGGATCGACATGCCCCAATCATGTTACATTTTTTATCCCATAACTTCAATTATTACCTTCATCATCTGTTCTGAGGGAGTTTAGTCGTCTCAGTCTCTGATCAAGCTCTGCCATCACTGCCGGCTCCTGTTTCTTCCTTTCCTTAGATATGGTGTTGGTTGTCATAGAACCAATCTTCTCAAATGCCACCTGCACGTAAATATCCATAAGAAACTTGCCTTCTTTTTATATCTCGTGAAGATTAACAAAAACTTCATTTCAGAGCTCACTAGTCATGCATATCACTACGACAGATTATCCTAGACAACTAATTAACCTCGAAGTGATGCCTTGTTAATACATCTTCATCAAGTAGTGAACTGTCTTACCGTCAATAATTCATCGGGATCAAAGAGGTGATGAGTGGTTCTCTGTATGATGTTGATAACATCACCCACCTGCTGGATGAGAAGCAACTCCTCTTCCCTCATCTGCAATTGCAAGTCTCTACGTCAATAATATTCTACCTATGTAATGTCTGATGCTTCATTAGAGTCATCAAAAGGTAGATGCAGCAGAATATTGTCACCTTAAAGATGGCCAAAGCCACATTGAATAAAACTTTTGCCCCCTCATAGAATAGGACATCCCACACCCGCAGAGTAGTCTGACAAAAGAATTGGCAATAAAAAACTACTGAAGGAACAAACTATTTATTTGTATTAAAGGACATAATGTAACTTGGTACGAAATTAGCATTGTTCAAAAACCTCAGAAGGCAAGCTCTTAGCAAATAGGCATAGGAACCACTCTGTGGTAACAAGGGATACATCAAACTCCAATTCATCCAGATGAGCAGCGATCCTGCATTTTTCTTTTTTAACGAGTTTTGAAATGGTACATAAACAAAACAAAATCCACCATTCTAACAACAGTACCTTGGGCATTTTTTTGCTAGTAAATCTTTGAAAACCCTTTGCTCAACATGGCATCCAGACAAGTTTGTGGTGTAGCAATCATTAACTAAGACATTTTCCAAAAGCACAGCTAGCATCCAAAATGCATCCTCCTCTGTTTTCATCACAAGCAACAATAATGCTGCAACATAATTTAAACCCTACACCGCATATAGCTCAAGTCACGATATTGAAAGATGTATTTCACTATTTCCAAAGCATAAACTGTTCAGAAATACTAGGTTAATAGAGAAAGTGCGGCACGCTTTTTTGATATATAAAACTCGTTGCTAGTAGCAGCCTCGTAGTGGTGACTCAAACATCTAGATGAGACAAAGATTTGGTTTTAATATTAGTGATTATGATATATAATTACTAGAGACAGATGCAAAAGGAAAAATATTATTTGACTTTGCTACTTTTCCTTGGATGCATAGCATCAGCAGTCTTGATTACAAGTTTCAGAAGAACAGCTCAAAAGATTAACAAAAAGTATCATTAACCTCTTCCTGTTCGCTTCAAGTTCAAAGTAAGGTAGCAGAAGGATGGATAGGGAGATCAATAACAGACTCAACAATGTGAGCTTCTAGATAATTCAACTTAGAAATAGTCTAAAAACCTTTCTGAACAGTGGAGGAGACAATGAACACACCTGACAGTAACCAACGTCAGAATCACGGAAAGAATAGGCAACAAGCACGCGTCGAAGAGCAGCATGGCCCTCCGGAGTATCCAGCCATGGATGGCCAGGGAAGGTTCGTGGTAGATCCTGTAAACAATAGGATCAAACCATTCTGAAGAAAGTCAGACCACTCACTTAACCATTTACAGTTGCAAAACAAACACATTATAATAATCTTCTAACAGTGACGTCTAGTCATTTTCGGGCTATGAAATGTAGGTGCCGAGACTATAAGGCCTTGATCACTTGTAAGTACATGAAAATAACATGCAAAACACTAAGACCTTCATAAATTTTCCTCACATCACACCACCAAGTACCTCCAGCCAAGCATAATGAATGAGACAACTGTATTCCTACCTTATAACTCGCATTTAAAATACTCTGATTGTCTTAGTTTGCTGTATTAAATCAAGACGAATCGTGAAGATGATGCAAATTATTCCATCACTTTTCTCTACAAATAAAAATTTCAGATGATTTAGTGAGAGAACAAAAGCTGACTACACGATGTTGATCAAGATTTTATACACGAAAGAAATGCTATTTAAACAACAAAAGTATGTCCCAAGTTATTGATGATAAAGTGTTATCTCTATGATGACGGGATAATACACAGAAATATTCTCAACTAATTAGTGTCAGATATAATAATGTAAACATAGAAATATGAAATAATCAAATTATATGAAGAAGCAAGGAAAAGCAATCCTACGCATGGCAGATGGCACAAAAACTTCAATGCATAAAAAGTCAAGGCACTCACATGATCTATCTGCCGTGTGGCCGGCGTGACCATATCCGCCACTGCCTTGGTCAAATCATTGTAGTAACTCTCAGGCACCGTAGATTTCTTCTTGGCAGCCCCGGACAAGGAAAACCACACCTTTGGCCGGAGTACAGGCGGGATTCCCTTCCTAATCAACCTCTTCAATGTGATAGCATTGGCTACAGCAGACAGTTTGAGGGAGGATTTCAGGGCAATCCCTTGAGACAATGAAAAGATCTGCTGCTGCAGGTACCAATTGGCACCTTTGCTCGCCTCCATAGCCCACCAAACCCTACCCTGTTGCCTCACCTTCTCCCTCACCTCATTCAACACATTCACATCATCAACATTTCCTTCCACTGTGAACCCATACAGGTCCTGAAACTTGACCACTAGATTGGCCCTCCTGGCATGGATGCTTGGCCTCAAGATGTGTTTCTGGGATTGCAATTCAAAAGCTAATTCTTGCCTTCTCTGTGTTCCATACATATTTCCTAGGTTTGATGTGATGAAACAAGTCAAAACTCAAGAGAGAAAGATGGAGATGGACAGGAAAAAAAGGGGTTGCTTTTTCTTCAACTCCACAAAACAAAAGAAATCGCCTATTTTGGAGCAATGAAAGAAAAAGCTTGGAAATTTGGGGAGGAGATGCTAAATTTTTGGCTATTCCTTGAAATGGGTACCTCAAGATTTTGATGATGAATTGGACTCAATCAACTTCTCCACAACAATACATAAATACTTATCACACAAAAACACGCTCAATTCAAATGGCTGTGAAAGACCCCTTCGTGCATATCATATAGAGACTGCAAAAATCTCTCAAAAATAGAAACTTTATAAAATACATTAATACACGAACAAAAATTATTGACTAAAAAGGGAAACAAAATTTTCGTCATCTGAGACTCTAACGCTCAATAACTGGATTCAAGGAATAAAATAACAATACCCAGAAAAGGGACGAACACAAAAATACAAGAAAAAGGATGGATTCAGACCAGAAATCAGCCAAGAAGAAGAACTTTGGGTTTCAGTTGAGCTGGTAATGATGGAAGATCCTACACAAAAACCCACGATCCGAGCCCTGCCCTTCTTCGCTTTCTCTCATCTCATTCTCATCTTCAAATGGTGAATTGGAACGAGTCGATTTTGCAAATGTTTTTATTTATTTTTAATTTTTTGGGGTTGGATTTATAATAATTATATTTTCCGATTTCCCACTCTATAAATATTTGTAATCCTGAGAGTGGCATTAAAGAGAGACGTTAAATGCTATTTTTGGCAGCTTCGGTCTTGTTTAGGTTTAGTCTTTTGCGCGTTTGGAGCTCAAGTTTTCACTACTTTAATTACAAAACTACCCCTCAAGGTAGATTTTTTGGACCATAATTATAATTACTAATTATAAATGCTTGAAAACCAATTACTAAATTACCATCTTTAATCGTTTCAAAAAAAATTACCATCTTTAATCAAAGTTTAGAAACATGTGTATGGAAGGCAGAGGATAGCCCTGGGTTTAAGTTTTAGTCGCCACATCTTTTCTATTAATCCTACTGATGAGTAGGATGTAATATACAAACAATATTTAAACTTCATTTATCCGCTACTTTTTTTTTTGTCTTAATCAATATTTAAAATACTAGAACCGAAATGAGGGGCAATTTTGTCATTCGGCCTGAACAATGGATGTGGGTGAAAAATGCGTAAGCGTAATGGTGAATTGGTGATTGTTAGGTTGGTGTGGCCCACAAGCCCCAATTTTTTTTTTTTGAGGTATCCACAAGCCCAAATGATTATCTCAAGTTTGCGGGTTAGCTGGCATTTTGTGGGGCCCACCTCATGAGACTCACGTGTCGGCGTCTGTTCTTTCCTAGCATCAACCAACCTAAAGGTGACACGTGTTCAACTTAAGTTCAGTTCCAGGCAAATTGTGGGAGACTTGAACATATTTACGTTACATCTCAACGAGGCCGGTATTTTTTTACATCATGTACAATATGTAAACTAAGCTTCTCTTCTTTATTTTAGTGAAAGGAATATTTTAGTAGCTATGAAAAGAAATATGGAAAAGAATAATAGGAGGGCGGATTATTCAAAAATAGTCTTATAACTAATTTTTTTTTTTATCGTAATTGAATCGTAGTCGGTTTTGACAAACAGACTAAACGTCAATACACAGAAACTAACAAGAAATAACAGAGAAACAATTACAACTCGACCTAAAGCCAACCTTTAGGTACCTATTTGCAGTTGAAGCCTCACTCGAGGCTCACTTATTATCGGGGTAAAGTGTATGGTCTGGTCAGGGAGCATAGTAATTGGTGGAGAGACTCCTAAAGGGGTCGGATTATCATTTCTCCCCAATAACCCAAAGCCTTTGAAGGCTTCATGGATCATGACGAGACTGTTCCTCAACCCTCGCCTGGTGCTCAATCCAATCTTTCTCGGCTACTACCTCTTCTTAGCTAAGGTCTTATTTGGCCCAATGCCCATGAGGGAGGGCGATAAGTCACTATCTTGGCCACCTCTTAAGCTTTCATCTCTTAGGGGTACCTTCCAAGGGAACCTGAATTACATGTCCCTCCTAACTATGAGTTAGGTGGGACGTTAGTTGTCACAACTGATGTGAACGTAAAATGCATCTATTCTAGATGTTTTAGCCCACATTCTTGAGTTTTTCAGTCCTGGTATTATGTATTTTGATGTGTATTGCTCTACTTTGGTGCAGTTGATCTCTCCCTACGAAAAATAGGATTTCGGAGCGAAAAAGAGCCAAAAACGGAGCAAATATTGTAAATTCGCCAAGTCGGGATGTCATACCACACTTCATATGGCGTATGGACTAGTGTATGACCCATACGATGTGCATTGGGCGTGACCAACATTGTGTGTCCTGTTCACGATCCTACCACCAATCAGCAGCGTCACTCCACTCCTTCAGCAACCGACTCGGTAAGGTCTCCTACTGACTCCCGAGAAGTTCCCCCCGGTCCCATCTGATCCACCCACAACCTCTGACCTAAAGACCCCGCCCTTGTTATTGTTGCACATGGCTACTATCCAGCAAGGCTTTTCATCCTTCTCTATCACAAAAAAGAGGATGACATAGAGGTAGTAGTATCGTTCACACCGGTGGACCCTAGCGTACTAGATCGCCAACATTTCGGCATGGTCAATAAGTTGTTGACTTCACGCTTTCCCGAAAGGATTTCATGCTCCATATTATCACCAGGGCGTGGGGCCAATCGGAGTTGGGTCTGGTGATCAAAGACGTCGAGCCCTGGATTTTTGCATTCTACTTCGACACCAGGAGGCCCGAGAGTGGGTTCAAAGGAATGAACCATGGTGTTTCGATGGGTGTCCACTATTGTTGGGGGACATTGATCCTCTGGCATGGGACCTTCCCGATTTGGATCGGCTGCAACTCTAGGTTCATGCCAAGGGGCTACCACCACTGGTTCGAAAAAAGGCTACCAAGGAGACGATCGGGGAAAGCTTAGGAGGATGTGTGTACGTCATGTGTTATCAATGAGTCTTCTGTTAGGGAGGGGCAGTCAAGGTGCGCTTCTAGCACAACTTAAATCGCCCAATGTGCCGGTTACTATGCTGAGATTTCAGGAATTTCAGGACCTGGTATGGGTTTCTTTTACCTCTACCAAGCTACCAAAATTTTATTCCAACTATGATCGGATTGGACATAGAGTTCGGGAGTGTAATCGGAAAATACCGGGAGTCCCTCGCTTTGATTCCTCCCCTTTGGAATTCAAATCTGATATTTAGGGACAGAACTACGCTACTAATTGGGAGACCAAGCCGACACCGACCACCCCACCAAGGTTCTCGGATTTGACCTCAAACATTGTACCTAAGGAACCCTTACCTCGAGGAAGGGGACCAATTGTAACCCCAAAAACTGTACCTAACCCATGGGCTACAATGATTGGGATTAGAGATCCAGGCTGGACCACTCGGGAGATCGGTCAATCCTCGAGGAGTGGGTCAAACGACACTTCATGGATTGTCCCATCTACGAGGATGGTTACTAAGAGAGGAGCGACTGGAGAACCCCGAGAAGATTAGGCGAGGGCTAGAGAGAAGCCTCACCAGGAGGATTGAGAGCCAACCTACGCTTCAAGGACCATACCGAAGATGGGTCCATGGTATAAGCCTATTCTACCATTTGTACTATTGAGATCAAGTACGATCGCACTCCTCACAACGAGAAGAGCCCCCCCATAGGATCAAGAAGCGTTCAGGCACCATCTTGAGCGGGTCTCAGCAGTACCGAAAAATTATTTCTTTACTATTTTTAGAAAGCTGGTTTGTGACATCGACTATTTGTCCTATAGTTTGTGGAAAGAGACTTTTTGGGGGGGCCTGTCTATGTACTGAGTTTTTTTTTATTTTGATTAATAATATAAGTAGTACCTTTCGCTAAAAAAATACACATACAATGAAATATCAAATTCACCGATATGAATAATTCGTCTTATGCCCACCAGTTCCCAACTTTTTTGATGAAAAAGGAACCTACAAAAAATCAAAAGAAAAATTCTCAGAGACTCTAGGGGTTTTCCCTTTCATTTTTTCCCTCAGCCGACCATTGCCAAAACGTCCATATGGTCTCTACCGACTCCTTGTCTTCCTCTTCCTCGAACCACAGGCCTGACCACACCAAGGCCATCGCCTCACCGCGATAGATGCACACGTCTTTGTCGCGACTTGATGAATCTGTCGTCGTTGAGACTCTAGATCTACGTACCGGGACCCCATCCCACCAGGTACCGCCGCTAGGGAGGGGATCTCATCTGCTTCTCGCCTCATGATGGAAACCTCTCTAGGAGCTGCCGCAGTCGACACATGCAACCCGCTCCCTTAACCTCCGGGGCCAGGTACAGATCCGTGAGAATCATCTGTCTGCATACTCCCCTCTCCGCCCTCCGCAACATTGTTGACAACACCCATTAGGCCAGGGCAACCGGTTTCACCTGTTCCCCCTTCGAGTGGTCCCTTGAAGGCCATTTAGGACCGGTTAGGGGGGTCTCGTTGGATGACGACGATAACGAGGATGCATGGTCATGGTTCCAATAGAGGCGATTCTGACCATTTCCAACAAACGATACCATTTGTCGTTGGTGGGAAAAATAGTGGTCGGGGTTAGCTCGAACCCCAAAATCATGTGTGGGGTCATGCTCAAGCGGTGGCAGGCCAACGTCATGGGAGTCGAGGTCCTCTCAAAGGACGTTGTCTCGTTTCGCTTCCCCTTGGAAATGACACTCAACCAGATCCCGCACAAAGGACCGTGTACCTTCAGTGGGTACCCACTGACTTTGCTCTCGTTTGTCCCGTGCATGCAGTCGGATGTCATCTCATTCCGTTTTACGGAGATTGGTGTTCGAGCATGGAACGTCTCGGGAAATGCCCAGAACGATCCCATTTGGTCCATGCTAGCAAATACGCTGGGAACAGAAGTGGTCGATCCCCTATACCCACCCCAAAGACATGAGACGATTTTCTCTGGTTTCGGGTCAACCTGGACGTGGACAGACCGCTCAAGCGAATGATACGACTGCAATTCCTGGGACACCGGTAGTCCACCACGGTAGGGGCTACAATATGAACGGCTCTCGGGGTTTTACACATCATGTGGACAACTTACTCACTGAATTCAGGCATGTTAGGTCCATATACAAGGGGTCGGTCGAGAGGAGGTTTGGTTTGATGGCTCCATCCGGTCCAGATGGGAGTGGATACGAACAAACTGCTCTAGACACATTGGGGGCACCGAATCATCGTCTGGGACCTCGGGTGGAGGATTTGTTGACCTCTCTCACGTTGGTGCCGAAAGGACAAAGCTACACACAAGGAAGACAGCTTCTTCCCCCGCCGGGCTTTCTTACACTATTGAATGATGGGAGAGAGGAAGTACCGAAAATTAGCGACTTGGCTCAAGATGGTCCTGAGGGGACACTTCTATTTTTTTCAAGGGGTGCATCCTAGATCGTCATATGGGACAGGCGAGATTGAGAAAACTAGTGACCTGGATAACTTGGACCATGATGTCTTCTGGAAGGCAGTGTAGGGGGGTCAATTATGTTAGTGAGAGCCCCACATAGTCACAGTCGCCTTCTCTGGAGGGGCCCCAGCAGATTGTTGAAGTATCCGCTCGAGGTGGGAAGAAAAAGGAGCAACGGGAGATCGGGGGTGGATTGGGTCCCAAGCGGATGAAAATCTTGAAGACCAGGAGCAGAAACAAGACATGACAGGTTTACAGTCAGGCCTCTCAACTGAAGAGGGTTCTAGAATCAACGGACCACCCACCTGCACGGTATCAGCTTCATGATGAAGAGGAGGCTGAGGAAGGTTTGGATCTGGCGTGAGCTACAAAACAGTCCCGTCAGGCCCCATGAGGCTGGTTGGGGCTTGGGGGTAGATGGATGGTGTCCTACCGCTCACGACCCGGGACCAAGTCCATTGATCTTGTCTTGGGGGAGCGCGTATACACCAAAGAGCTCCAGTTCTTTTTGTTGTTTATGTTTATTTTCTGTTTTGCAGTACTTTGGTTGTTTATTGTTTTACTGTTTTGTTTTCGATTATGTACTTTCCAGCATAGTATAGGTCGTAAAAATATATTTTATTGTCTATGATGGAAACTAGGCTATTTCTACGGGTTCATGAGCACCAGGTATTTTACGAGAGATTCGGACAATATTCTATTTCTAAAGCTTTTAGCCCTAGTTATAATGTTTGGTTGGTACTTGGTACTAATAATATAATTCAGCTCTCGTCCGTTTTAAAATAAATATAAAAAACTCCCAGACTTTTTGTTAGATTTGACCAAAGCACCTGGCACACCACAAATTGCTCCTAATGACTCGCCAAATGGGAAATGGAGATTTTTTTCTATGCAACATAATGTGATACGAACGCGTCCTACTCTTAATTTAAACATCCCACGTTATTGGTCCAACCTACATATTATAATTGTGACAATCCTATTATTTATTTATAACCTACCCTCTTCAATAGAATAATGACTTTTAAAATCTTATTAAGTTTTTAAAAATGTACTCGAGCCCACGACTCGATCATGAACCATATATATTGTAATCATGGTATTAATATTAAATAAATCACCGATTCAAAGTTGTTTTTTGTACCTGGTCTCCGGAAGGAGTAAAAAGATCACATATTCCATGATTTTGTAGAATTATATTCTTCCGATGGACTTAAATGTCAGCCCTAATTGGTTGTGAACATCATTTTTGGTACAAGTATTTCATCAGTAATGACATTTTTTATACTAGTATTTCATCAATATGTATAAACTGTGACAGTTAAATTATATAAGACATATCATAGGGAATAACAGTCTATAACAAATTTTCAGATCTCACATCATTGGGCTTAAGGACTAATTATTAGTTGGGTTGGGCTTCATAATTTGCGTGGTGGTCGTGGCAATCTATACAATTCAATTGCTAATTCGTTTCTGGTTATCCAGAATCTGATTGCCGCCATTTGTGGTACAATTTGTCAATTTGGTAGAACTGCAGCAGTCGAATCACGCTCTGGATCATGAATTGCGATTCGTGAAGTAGTAATTCGCGGTTCACGAATCGCGCGCTGCGGTGTGCGTGATTCGTGAACCGTGAATCATAATTTTGTGAGTCACGAGTCGTGTTGCGAACCGCGATTCACTATTATGAGTCGTTAGTTCATGGTTCGCAGTCGGTCAATCATAGGCAGCTAGTTCCAAGTGAGAGAAAAAAAAATCGGACCTGAATGTAACAATTGTTTTTTTCTTTTTTAATTAAATCAAATATAAAAATATTTTTTCTCCACCTATAAATGTCCCTTCCCTCACTCACTAAACCACTAACACTTCTATCCAATTTATCTACTCTTTTCCTATCAAAATCTCAAAATTTTCACCCATATTTCGATCCAAAATGTCCGACGACAAGTTTCGAATGAGGGAGGAGTTGGAAGCCGAAATTCAAGCAATGGAGCAACGAATCTGATGAAGGGTCGACAGAATGTTAGAGAGAACACTTCCACAAATCAACACATGGAGTGAAAGGCTCGAACAAGGTAGACCTTCCCAACGTATGATTAACAAAGGTCGTGTGGAAGCTTACAACCGACTGATGCAAGATAACTTCGTCGAGGAACCAACCTATGGGCTCGATATGTTTAGGCGTCGATTTCGTATGTCCCGACCACTATTTCAACGGGTGATGGAAAAGGTAGCGGAGCATGACGATTACTTCGTTCAGAAGCGTGACGCTTTAGAACGCATGAGGTTATCCACGCATCAGAAATGCACCGCCGCGATACAAATGTTAACGTATGGGTGCTCGACCGATTCATTAGACGAATCCATACGTATGGGGGTTGGTAGCATAATTGAATGTACTAATCGTTTTTGAAAGGCAATTATTGAGGTTTTTATGGAGGTATATGAGCGTAAACCAACATCGAAGGACATGACCCGATTACTCGAATCGGGGTACAACCGAGGGTTCCCCAGTATGATTGGCAGTCTTTACTACATGCATTGGGAGTGTAAGAATTTCCCAAATGCATTGCAAGGCTCCCATGGCCAGGGAGACCACCACCACAGGGATCCAACTGTTATGCTGGAAGCTGTAGCATCCCGTGAATTGTGAATTTGGCATTCATTGTTTGGGATGACTAACTTGAACAATGACATCAACGTCCTCAACACGGAAAACTTATTCAACGACGCTTTTCATGATCGGTACTTAGCTGTGGAGTACGAGGTCAACGAGCATCGGTACGATCGATCTTATTATTTGGTTGACGACATTTACCCATCATGGAGTCGGTTCATGAAGTCAAATCGTAATCCATGTACTTGCAAAGAGAAATTATTTGCTAAAGTTCAAGAAGGTTGTCGGAAATATATTGAACGGGCCTTTGGGGTATTCCAATCACGGTGGTGTTAGTCTTAGTGCCCGTAGTTCAATCCTAAATGTCCAAATGTATATATCATCGTTAGCAATAAAATTAAAGCGGCTTTATATTACTTATGTGTTGGAGTAATATATCGATGTGTGCTCTGATCTATGCGCACAATGTGAATAGAACCATAGATCGAGATAGATCACACTCGATGGGTCCCTAGTCAACAAAGCTTCACTAGAAGCGACTAGTATGAAAGATGGTTCTTTATGGCTTACGTTCTGTTAGTCATTGGAATGGGATTCCATAGTCTGATCATAGATATCATGTGGGACATGATATTGGACGACCCGACATGAATATGTGTCATAGATCAAGTCATGAACATATTCATTGTCGTAGCTTGTCATGTATCCTTAGACCAAGGAGTCTTTGTGATCGCTATGTAGTCAACAACTGAGTTTAACCTGAGCCTAACGTTGTCTATAACAGGGCTTCCATAACTGCCAGGATTGGCTTGGGGACGGGCTACATGAGTGACACGAAAGACGGCTAAGAGATTTATCCCTCATACTGAGGTATGAGAAAGATATCGGTTCTCGACCACTTGATCGAGAGTGACTGAAAGAATAGCATGGCCATGCACATGATACTGGGTATCATATATTCAGTCATCTCACATATCAAGGAACAATGATTGAGAATAATAAGGATGACGGCTCTATGCCTTATCTCAATCAGGATATCGGAGATAAAAGGATAATGACAGGGATGACAGAAAGGTTAGAATCGACAGGGTCGATTCGTTATGCAGTGTCAGGCAATACTAAAGTCTCGTTAGTTGCCACTTAAATAGGATCAAGTAAAATGGGATTTTACGTTGATCTATTGACATGCATAAACCTAAGGGTCACACCGGAGGATGAAACTCATTGACACATTTATGGAGAATGGCCAAAAGGGAGTTGTCTCGGGACATGACCAAAACTGGGTTTTGGGTCATGTGCCCGTAAGTGAATAGGACTTTACGGATCGAGACAAGGCTTTGAGTCTTGGGATTGATCGCGTCGGATAATGTTGGACATTTCCGGTATGGAAGGCTTGGAGGCGATGAGCGAATCATGGGACCTCGTTGAAATGGCCACGGGCCATGTTCCAAGAGGCCCATGAAAGGCCCACGCAACCAAGGCCCATGGAACTAATTAATCAAGTCTTGATTAATTAGTACTAAGTAAGCAAGACAAGGATTAAGGTGTTGGTGATTCACCACCTAACTCAATCTTGTCTTGCCATACTTTTTCCTATTTATACCTTACTTGTCACCATGTTTGTCCCATGCCTTTAGTTGGACAAATATGGAGTTTGTTATGTTTAATTCATCATTTTTCAACATAACAAACACAAGACACAAATGAGAATCAACTTTTTTTTCTCTCCCTCCTCCTACCATTTCGGGTTTGGCTAGTTTCCACCTCCATTTTTGTGTTCTTGAGTCCTCAAAGAGAATAACTACGTGGCTTTGATTCCCATGTGGATACGTAGGCGTCTTGGAGACTCTAGCCAATCATTTGTTAACCGGTGTTCTTGTTTTGGTAAGAAATAGTGCTGAATTTTTCTCTTGTGAATCCATTCTTTGTTAGTTGTTTCATGGTTTTAATCGTCTCTTGGTTTTCATTTATTTTCCGCTGCGAGTTGGTTCATCTCCAACCCTACCTCGAGACCTAACTGGTGGCACATAATTTATCGGCCCGCTGGTTTTTGGAACAAGACGACTTTGGATGATATCATGCACACTTGTATCATTCTACACAACATGATTATAGAGGATGAACGCGACCAATACGAAGCAGGAGATGCCGACTTGTATTATGAGACACCTCTGGAAATACTAGATTGGATACCACCAGCACGATGGCACCAAGGAGGGCCCCTGACCTACCAACAACGCTTGGATTGTCGACTCATTGTCACAAATGATCTGACCCATCGACAACTCTAAGATGACCTTATCGAGCATATATGAGGTCGGTTTGGGGCGACTTACCATGACTCAGACGACTAGTGAGATGATTCATCTATGTACCAACTGTCTTGTCAAATATATTATTCGGGGAGTAATGAAATTTCAAGTTTAATTATCCATTTTAGTTAATTAATTTATGAAAAAAGTTTTTTATATTAGTTAATTTATTAATTTATCATTTAATTTTATCAACTCTATTTCAATTTTTAATAGTACTTATTGTTTTAAATCAGAATTAAACAAATTCAATAAACGAATAATTAATTATCCAGTCAGCATCTACTTAGCATCTCTGTAAATCATGATTCTCATACATGATCCTCACACTGTAGAACACAACTCAGTTTAAGGGCGCACATCACAATTCATCTCAGTCACTACACAATTCGTGCATCATGGTCCCCATATGTGATCTTTTCTACTATACATGCTCTATGTGAAAAAATCAATAAATAGAATAAAGTTATCCTCAACCGTAAAGTCAGTCGTACAATACTGAGCTTGCCTCTTCTTCCCCATTGTTAAAACCAATAAAACATATTTGAATACATATTAAAATGAATATTATTTTAAGATAAGAGTACAAGAGAATTTCCTTAACCCAGGAAGATAATAACCAACATATCTTGGAGAGGATTTTAACTTCTTCTTCTTCTTCTTCTTCTTCTTCTTCTTCCTCCTCCTCCTCCTCCTCCTCCTCCTCCTCCTTCTTCTTCTTCTTCTTCTTCTTCTCCTCCTCCTCCTCCTCCTCCTCCTCTTTCTTCTTAACTCTCATAGGTTTCTAGCAACGGGTTGTTTTGATTTCGGACCGGTCTAGCCGCTTTTTTTGTGGGGTTTAGAATTGATGCTATTATGAAGCTCTACTGTGGGTTGTGGAGCCCGTAAGTATACTGTGGGTTAGGAAGTAGTATCAACGAGATAAATCCTAAGAGCGTCATACATGGTTTTTGATGATCGCGGGACACCAATGAGGACCAACGGCGCGCTCTTTGATCATACCCCTCTGTCTCCTAGAGTACTCCTTGGGTCTATCCGAGACGTACCATATGTGTACCATCCACCGAAGAATGGTGCATCCCCTACGTATTTACATAGGATACTCTTATTTTGTATATCATTCTTACGTGTTTCATTACATCTCAACAATGCGATGAAAAAAAGCTATCATTATTTCAAGGACAGCGTCTCGGATCTTACAAGATCAGAGAATATGCCTAACCCTTATTTGTTTTTTTTTCGTACGTTACTCGTAATAAAGGTGAATCTCCAATTCGCTAAACAAAGATAAAGTACATGGAGAAAGGTTTTTCGTTTCCAACAAAACTTTTCTTAAACTTTCAATTCTCAAAGAACATATTACCAAAAAGTAAAATTCCCATGCACGAGTAAAAAGTCAACTGGAGACAAGGTTTTGTATTGTGCATCCAAACTGTACCTGCAAGTTATTCACACTAATGACTTCGATTGAAACGTATAATTAGTGAAAAGTAGATTTTTTTTATAATTACTACCAGACTAGTAAGTTAAGGATCCAGTTACATGGTCAAACAATCTCACTTCCAAGCAACCCAAAACTAAAAATTAGAAAGGAAAAAAGCTTAGACTTGTTGGATTATTTTATAATGGGATAATTATCATTCCTAACCCCAAACTTTACGTCAAATTCATATCCTAACCCCTCCTCACCTTTCGTTTCAAATCATAACCTCAACTTTTGTTTTTTTTTTTCAAAACCTATCATTTACTGTTCAAATTAACGAAACAGTTAATTTGTTGGTCACGTGCACACTTAAGTGACCCCATATTTCGAATTTATTCTCATTTTTACCCTTGACCCTTTCTCATTGATACCCTCCTAAATCCATTCACATTCACAATCTTACACTTTAGTAGTAGTTTTAAGGAAACAAAATGGGAATAAATTCGAAATATGGGGTCACTTAAGTGTGCACGTGACTAGGAAATTAATTGTTCCGTTAATTCGAACAGTAAATGATAGGTTTTGAAAAAAAAACGAAAGTTGAGGTTAGGATTTGAAACGAAAGGTGAGGAGGGGTTATGATATGAATTTGACGTAAAGTTTGGGGTTGTGAATGATAATTATCCCTTTTATTAATCCAACGTGTGGGCTTACAAATTGGACAAGTATATTTGGGGTCAATGATTCGTATTGGGCTTGGGAAGCCCGATTTAGAACATTATAATGAGTATGGACTTTGCAATGTGTGATACCCAATATAAATCTGATTAGGGTAATGGGCTTTTTTCAGATTATATATATAAAGGTATTAGGGTTTGGTCCCCAAGATTAATCAGTCGTCTTTCTTTCTCCTCCATCCCCATCTATTGAGTGAGAACACATGAAGAGCATAAGGGATTAATCTGTGGAAGACCAAAACCATTCTTGCTCGTCATCGACATGGAATTATCAGGTACGTTTTTTATGTTGTTCAATGATTAAATCCTGATTATTTGACTAAGCGTTGGATTCTTAAGGGATTCGATTAGAGTTCTAACAAGTGGTATCAGAGCCACGCTTCAGTCGAATTATTGGGGTTTAATTTGAATGGCTTTTGTCGGGATTAATTACCGTGTGTTGGGTTTAATTGCCGTAGACATGCATGTTTATATCCTGCGATTATATGTATGATTTGGTGCATGTACGCGTAACCCTAGTTCATACCGTAATTAATTGTTTTGGCTTTTATTTGTGTGCTGACCGTGTATTCTGTACATGGATAAAGTCTTGGTTTTGCTTGATTTATTTGTCAACTATTGGCTTTGGTGCTAACCGTGTTTATATGGCTCTGTATATATATATATATATATATATATATATATATATATATATATATATATATATATGTGCCTACTGATTTGGCATGTTAAAAGAAATTATGGTTTGGCTCATATGTCATATTTACATATGACATGTGTTGGATTTTATGATGAATTAAAATATGCCTTGATTGTGATATGTACGTCCGGTTTACGCTTTCAAAAATATGCTTGTATATATATTAATTCTTTGAATTTATAATGTATGGCATGAATTACTAATCTGGAAAAGCATCTTTTGGCTACATACATTATATAAGGTGTTTTTTTTTTCGAATTTAAGTGGGTGATTAAATTAATTTTCAGTTTTGGATATGAAAGCATATTTTGATGTTTTTGATTCATTGATAACATATGCTGTCACGTTGTTATATATATGCTTTTGTTATGCGGAATTAATTAATTAAAGTTACTGTACAATATGCATTGCACAATATAAAATCATGCTTGATCTATTTTGTCGGGTTGTTCAGTGTAGATTTAAGCGTTTCCTTTTATGGAATTAGTAGGTGCATAAAGCAATTTTGTTCGTTTGATGTTTGATATCAAAATTTCGGTTTTGGGCACTTATACATTAATTTTGTCCCTTATTTTAGATGATTAGATCAACACATAAAGTTGCCAAAGTAACCTCTTGTGTGTAGGTTTATTTATTTTTAAAATAACGGGATGTATGTGTTTATTGTTCATGCGGTCAATGCTCGGCCCAAAGGAAGGTCATTGATTGGTCGAACAATGAATACACGTGTGATGATATATGTGAATGATAATTACAGTAGCCACTTGTGATATATATTGAATTGTTAATATGTATTTATTTATGTTTATTGATACATACTGGTACTGTATATTTGATTCATATATCTGATCAGTAAGTGTTTGAAATAATTTCACTTTTGATATTGATATCAAATTCTCAGTTTTGGGCACTTACTAATATTATTTTTGTCCACTATTTTAAATGAGTAGATCGATGCATAAAGTTGCCAAAGTAACCTCTTGTGTATATGTTTATTTATTTTAAAGTAACGAGATGTGTGTGCTCATTGTTCATGCGGTCAATGTATCGGCCCAAAGGAAGGTCATTGATTGGCCGAACAATGAACACACGTGTGGGAATGGTGTGTGACGATTGTAAAGTTTTCATGTGGATAACATACCGGCCCAAAGGAAGGATGTTATTTGACCGAATTTATCGTCATTACTTGATTTCTGCGTGCAAGAGTACCACTTACGAACATGGCCGGCCCTAAGTATATTGAGGCCTTAGGCAAAAATTCAAAATTAGGCCTTATACATATACACTTAAATGACTGAATATTAGTATATGATCGACAAAAAATACACTTAATTGTACTGAACAAGTAAACCTTAGTATACATACATGAAAAAGAAAACTCCAATCAATCTAATTACATGGAAAAAAGAACTACAACCCGTCAAAGTACATGATAAAAATAAATTGAACAATTCTTCACGTATAAGTACATTGAATATCAAAATTTACATATCAGTTCAACAATCTTGTCATTAGTAAATTACAATTGTCTCCTTAATCAAGCTGTATAGACCTTGTCACACCTGTAAAAAATAATAGATATTGAAAATTGTATATACAACACAAATATGTTCTAATTGACTTTTTATTGTTTCACTGATAAATATTACTAGTATATAGCAATAACACAGTAATATATACCGACAAGAATAACAGAATATAAACATTGAATTACTTGAAAATCCATTGAGCATACAAATTATGAGATACAACAACTTTTTATTTATAAACGAGTAACTTGAAAATCTAAAATATTGAGCATACAAATTATGAGCATACAAATTATGAGATACAACAACTTTTTATTTATAAACGAGTAACTTGAAAATCTAAAATATTGAGCATACAAATTATGAGCATACAAATTATGAGATACAACAACTTTTTATTTATAAACGAGTAACTTGAAAATCTAAAATAAAAATAAGAAGTAAATTTAATGTTCGAGTTGTTTTCTCCCTAGCATTGAGACATAAGAACTAGAATATTGGCCCTCCTTTTAACAATCGATCATCCCAGCATTAATACATTCACTTCCCCTACCTATTTTCAGATGCTACTGTAATTTTTGATATACTTTTAATTTTATTTTTTTAGACAAGTCTACATTCTACTGAAACAATCTAATCTGCAGATTTAATAGTTACCAGTAGAGAAAATCAAATAAATAAAAGAATTATCCATACACAAAGAAAATCTGACTATGATTTATTTCAATGCTCGAACAAACATGATGACTTATAAAAATATAAACAAAGAAATGAAGAACTGATATTTTTTTCTTCTCCATTCACACTCTCAAAAGAATCAATCTGATCCTTCCAACAAAAACCCAAAACATAAACCACAAAATCTAAATTGGTTAATTAAAATCTCTAACCAGTCTATTGCAGGCTCTTCCTTCAGGCTCTATCATTGTTCATTCACAAGTATGGGTAATAGTAATGAAAAAAAATAGGAATTTGTTGAAGTGAAAACGAACAAACACAAATTTGGGTGAACCTAAACTGAAAATTCCACTCTATTTATACAAATTTAGATGCACGTTGATTTGAAATAAAGAAGAGATAGTAAATTTTCTAGGAAGAACAAACGATTGCTTATCTTGAAGAGAAAAAAACAATTGTCATACCTCGTCTCATCTGGGGAAGAAGAACGAGCGGAGAGAGAAAAGTGTAGTTCCCAAGCATAAATTGAATTCTTTTATTGCCGAATCCCTATAAAATATAAAATAAACGACTGACAAGGCATGATTGATTGTAGTTTACAAGGCTCAAATTGTTCCAAAATGGGTCTAACTTACAAAGCCCTCAATTACTTTTTTAAGGGCCAGACAAGTCATGAAAAAGGCTCGAATTTTTCTAAAATATGGGGCCTCATTTTTTATGGAGGCCTTAGGAAAAAGCCTAACTTTCCAAGTGGACGGATCGGGCCTGCTTACGAATTAATGATTCTATCCAAAGATAGACATTAGTGTTGTGCTAGGTATCTTGGTTGTATGGACCTATCACTTCGGTTGATTGAAAATTGTATATCACATGAGAATTGTTTGCTTATTCTTAATGTGTTATAACATGATTTTCAATATTTGAGCTTATGTATTTATTTGTTCTGTGTTGATAGTTACTATCTGTTGTTAATATCACTGCCAACATGAATTCAATTATTGTGCCTAATAACACAAACTTTAGGAGATGGAAAGAGAACATTCTGTTAGTTCTCGGTTGTGTGAATCTAGACTATGCGATAAGGTTTGAACAACCTGCTTCTCTTACTACATAAAAGTTCCACTTAGGATAAGGTGAACTTTGAGAAGTGGGAGCGTTCGAATCGCCTAAGTCTGATGATGATCCAACGCAATGTTCTAGAAACATTTAGGGGTGGTATGCCAAATGAGGTCACTATATGGAGTTTCCTTCATGAAATTGAAAGTAGTTTTGCAAAGAACGAAAAGGTTGAGACAAGCAAGCTTTTAGCTGACCTTGTCCAGATAAGGTATAAAGGAAAATGAAACATAAAGGAGTACATTATGGAGATGTCTAACACCGCTTCAAAACTTAAAGGGCTCAAGCTTGATCTGTATGATGACTTGCTTGTGCATTTGGTCCTCATCTCACTTCCTGCACACTATGGTCAGTTTATAGTTAGCTATAATACTTATTACGACAAATGGACTCTTAATGAGCTCATTTCTCATTTTGAGCATGAAGAGGATAACTTGAAGCGTGAAAAGACTAAAAGTGCTCATCTTGCAATGACCTCAATGGACAACAAAAGAAAGAGGATTAGTGATAAGGTAACTGCGGTGGGAGGTTCACATTATACTTGCCTTTTTCAAAATTCCTAGAGGAGTGCGGAATCGTCCCGCAATACACCATGCAAGGGAAACCTCTCATGAATGGTGTCACGGAGAGGCGAAACAAAACTCTTAAGGACTTGGTGAGAAGTATGATTAGTCACTCTTCTTTACCGGAATCACTCTAGGGAGAGGCAGTTAAAACTTCGGCTTTCATAATGAATAGAGTACCTAGTAAAGCGGTAGCTAAAACCCCTTATGAATTATGGACATGAAAAGGTCTAGTATTAGGCACTTGCACATTTGGGGTTGTCCGGCTGAGGCGAGGCCTTACGGGCAGTTGCTAATTTGTTGGGTATCCTAAACGGTCGAGGGGTTTTTAATTTTATGATCCCTCAACTAAGTCCTTTTTTCGAAACAGGAAATGCTAGATTTCTTTAGAATGTTGTGTTTGAAATGGGGGAGAGTATTAGGAGTGTTGTCTTTGAAGAGGAATTCGTTCCTCTACCGGATGTTGCTATTGACAATGTTCAACCTATTGACATTGTTCAAGACACAACAGAAGACAACAATGAGGATTCTCCTATACCACTCCCTGATCAAGTTCAAGAGGTTGTTCCCAAAGAGCAACCACAACTACCTCAAGAGGAAGTGCCACTTAGGCGATCCACTAGAGACAAGAGGAGTGTAATCTCTAGTGATTATATTGTATTCCTTCAGGAACACGAGTTTGACACAGGAAAAATGGAAGATGATCCAATCAACTTCCACTAGGTCAAACAAAGTGTTAACTATCAAAAGTGGATCGATGCTATGAATGATAAGATAAAATCTATGCATGATAATGGCGTTTGGAAACTCATCAAGTTGTCTGAAGGTGTGAACCCCATTGGTTGCAAATAGATATTTAAAACCAAGTGGGATTCGAAGGGAAATATTGAGAGTTATAAAACGCGTCTAGTTGCTAAGGGTTTTACTCAAAGTGAAGGTATTGGCTATAAAGAAACTTTCTCTACGATATCGTCGAAAGATTCTTTTAGAACAATAATGGCACTTGTAGCTCATTTGGATTTAGAGCTACATTAGATGGATGTTAAGGCGACTTTTCTCAATGGTGAAATTGAGGAAACCATATATATGGAACAACCAGAAAACTTTGTATCAAGTGACCCAAAGTTTATGGTTTGTGAACTCAAAGGTCCATCTACGGTCTCAAGCAGGCTTCCCGTCAATGGTATCACAAGTTTCATACTATCATTACCTCGTATGGCTTTGAGGTCAATGTAGCGGATAATTGTGTATATCCTAAGTTCAGTGGGAGTAAATTCATCTTCCTAGTGCTATATGTCGACGATATTTTGTTGGCAAGTAGCGATATAGGTTTGTTGCATGAAGCCAAGAGATTTTTAACAAAACATTTTCAAATGAAGGATCTTGGATAATGCAACTTTTGTGTTAGGAATCAAGATACATCGAGATCGCTCTCGTGGTATTCTTGGGTTATCACAAAAGAACTATATCGAAAGGGTTCTTGCCATGTTTGACATGAAAGATTGTGCATTATGAGACACTCCAATCGCTAAAGGAGACAAGTTTAGTCTTAAACAGTGCCCCAAGAATGAAAGGAAATGCTTAAGATTCCATATGCTTCGGCTGTTGGTAGTCTTATGTATTCTCAGGTATGTACCCGTTCGGATTTGGCGTACATAGTCGGCATGTTGGGCAGATACTTAAGTGACCCTGGTATGGATCATTGGAAAGCAGCCAAAGGGTCATGAGGTACTTACATAGAAAAAAGAGAAATACATGCTCACCTATTGGAAATCAGAAAATTTGGAGATCATTGGGTATTCTGATTCCGATCTTGCGGGTTGTCAAGATACTAGGAGATCCATTTCTGGTTATATTTTTCTGTTGTCTCGAGGAGCTTTATCTTGGAGAAGTTCTAAGTAGACACTTATAGCTCCTTCCACTATGGCATCAGAATTCATAGCTTGTTATGAGGCAACCAATTAGGCTATATGGCTACGAAATTTTGTCACCGGGCTGCGGGTTCTGGATGGAATCGAAAGACCTCTAAAGATCTATTGTGACAATCTTTCGGCAGTCATGTATTCGAATAACAACATAAGTTCGTCAAAGTCTAAACACATTGACATCAAGTTTCGGGTTGTTAAAGAAAGAGTTCAGAGTATGATAGTGTCTATTGAGCATACATGAACAAACTACATGCTAGCGGACCCACTAACTAAGGGCTTGGCACCTAAAGTGTTTCATGAGCATACTGCTCATATGGGTGTTGTCTTAATTGATGATATGCGGTTTTAGTGGGAGTTTGTTGTCTATGTTTGCTATTCGGAATGACACTATACTTGTTAAGTATTCTGCAGAATAAAGTTGATGATATTATTATCATTGTTGCTCTGAATGTTTTGTCTTTCAATTGCGGTTTAGCATAAGATTTGAAAGACTAAATATTGATCTCACTTAAGCATTAAGGACCAAGTGGAAATAGGCATGAATGATATCTCATTGCATGAAATTTCCAGTCACACATCCATACTCGATCTATGTTATTGAATGTATTTGGCATGGTGATCATTGATGGGTCTAGTTACGATTGTTGTAGCAAAGACCGCTTTGGTCTCATGTTGGTACATGAGATGGACCAGATTGACTAAGGGGGGATGTTTTAAGAATATTGACCGTTTTGTGCGCACATACAGTTTTCAAATATAATTGTCATTAGGAATCGATTTGTAGCCCAAGTGGGAGATTGTTGGATTATTTTATAATCCAACGTGTGGGCTTACAAATTGGACAAGTATATTTGGGGTCACTGATTCGTATTGGGCTTGGGAAGCCTGATTTAGAACATTATAATGAGTATGGGCTTTGCGATGTGTGATACCCAATATAAATCTGATTAGAGTAATGGACTCTATTCAGATTATATATATAAAGGTATTAGGGTTTGGTCCCCAAGATTAATCAGTCGTCTTTCTTTCTCCTCCATCCCCATCTATTGAGTGACAGCACATGGAGAGCATAAGGGATTAATCTGTGGAAGACCAAAACCATTCTTGTTCTCATCATCGACATGGAATTATCAGGTACGTTTTTTATGTTGTTCAATGATTAAATCCTGATTATTTGACTAAGCGTTGGATTCTTAAGGGATTCGATTAGAGTTCTAACAAGACTCTCTTTAGCAAAACTGTAACTTTAGGTTTTGGCGGCTATAGCCACCGCTTTCATCGTTGGTTCCATAGTCCTCGTCTCTTCTTTCTGGTGCTGCGAATTGGAAATCCTCCATGTAGTCTCTATCGTCTTCGTCTCGGAAGATTTGGCCTTGTTTTCGCAATCGATCGGTTTCGTTTGTTTCGGATCTGCTCCTTCCAATCAAGCATCCTCTACCCATATCCATGTTGGCCGGATATGGACCACATTCACTTCCATGTCTACCTCTTATTCGTTTCAGGACTCAAGTATACTTTTCACCTTTTTTTACCTTCCTGGTCGACATCTGACGAAGCCTTGTAGTGTTGGCCTACGACCTCCCGTATGGCATTCGAAGATCTGGTCATGTCGTCGGGTTCGTAGTATGGCGTGTTCGTATTTTGATGTTGTCGTGCACTTTTGCTCTAGGTCTTCGTTCGGTTGACAACCCGACTCGCTCCTGGTGAAGGTTAGCGTCACTGTCCACCTCTAGTTACTTGATGATTTTTGCAGGTGGAGCCGTTTCATGGCAATCAAGGCTTCAAAAGTGTGTCGCACTTTCTACGATAGAAGCTGAGTATATTACAACAAATAAAGCATATAAAGAGTTGTTGTGGATGAAGAGATTCATACAAGAGCTTGGTTTCAAGAAGAAGTGGTATGTGATTTATTGTGATAACCAAAGTGCAATCCACTTGAGCAAGAATTTGACATTTCATGCAAAGTCGAAACATATTGATGTGATGTGTCATTGGCTTAGAGATGCTCTTGAGGAGAAGTTTTTTGAGCTTGAGTAAGTTCACACGAATGAGAATGGATCTGATATGTGCACTAAGTCAGTACCGCAAGAGAAGCTTGAGATATGTTGCAAGATTGCATTGTGTTTCGTCTTGAAAAGGTTTTCTACGCTAAAATCTTATATGCATTGTGTTTCGTAATTTTCTCTGTTTGTTGGTTTCCTATTAGGTGTGCACAGGTGTGCGAGAATTGTTTCCGATGTTTACTATTTATCTGTTGTTATTTGGTATCTCTCCTTATCACCTTAAGCTCTTTTACTTTGTGTTTTTTTTATAGAATTAACGATGGATATTATATCATTAAAGTGTTTACCGCAAACAAACATACCAAAACATAAATTGAAAGTATGACGATAATAAAAAACTGGGTAAAGAGTAAACATGCTCTTGTGGAATCCTTTGTTGTTCGAAGAGTAATATTGCGACAACGTCCTAAGCTCACCGATGCAGCGGCTCCAAACGGGTTTTCAACGACCGAGCAGGTTTGTTGTAACTTCTCATCTGGTGGACTGAGAATCCCCTCAGGTTGTCAGCGTGTGTCGCCCTCTCCTTCTTGATAGAGGTGGAGCTCCAAAGCGCGGGATTGCTGACCGTTGAGCTGGTAGGGGAACCTTGTGTCGGCTCTTGATAGTACCACTGTCATCCTACATCCAGGGGGCGGTATAGCCGAATGCGCTCCCCATGGACCGTTTCACTCTCATTCCTGGAGGCGATGGTGCTTAGAGCGCCCCGCCGCTATAATTGATGTCTCGTCCGATCTAGTGGACCCGACCCAGTTGTGGAACCTAGGTGGTCCACCCCATGAATGTGAGGTCCGATCTAGTTGTGGAACCCAAATGGTCCACCCCCTGACCCGACCCGACCCAAAAGCTTGCGTCTACCATACGCCCCCCGGCTCGCCCCAGATTGGGCCTTATGTTTGACCAGTTCATCCCACCGGCTCGATTGTCCCGTCAACTCCACCGAAACCCTAGAAACAGGTTCCTTCCCCGGCCGCAGCTTCTAGGTCCCCCGCCCGCCGAATTCCGGTTCCACGTTCGGTGGTCGATGTCGTGGTTCGATCGCATCCCTCTTCCTCCCATTCTGACCACCGCCCCTACCTTCCGAGTTCCCGGCCGGCGCGGCGTGTGTTTCCGATGCTCCATGTTCTACCGCCGCAGTGACGGAGAACGCAAGATCCCCACGTCCCTCCATCGCTGCAACCTCATCGGGGATTGTGGACTATGGACCAAATTAAGGAATCGGTGCGCGTAGGCTCGAGATCTGAGATAGCAGAGGAGACGCCTCCACCCCCTTTTTCTCGAACCCACCGCACACCATCACATGATCGTTGCCTGAGAGGAACCTTGTCGTCGCCATGTGAGGAATCGCAGAACAACCAATGTTCTGCGTTGTTATCTCTTCAAGATGCTCCTGCTTCTCGTCACAAAGCTCCCGGTGAGACTCTCGAGCCGATGGAGTACTGGAGATCGATCGAACAGACGTTGATATCTCCGTACCGTTGTCCCCATCGCTCGCGTGTTGATGGTGATCGGTAGGGTTGGCAGAACCCATCGTCGTCGTCTCTGGTTCTCAAAACCCTAGAGAGGGTTGCGCATAGCTCATGTGTAACGTGAGGACTCCTCTCCCACTACTGCAGAAATCCACTTGGGTGACGGATAAAATGGAACCGTCACCTAAGTTTTGGCACTCTAGCCACGAATACAACAATCTGTCACCCAAGTGGAACAACTTAGGTCACAGATCCTGTATCCGTCAACCAAGTGACAAACCTGGTCGACGGATACAATATTCGTAGATAAGGTAACTACTATCCGTCAGCCAAGTGAGAAAACTTTAGCCACGCATGCTGGATCCGTCAGCCAAGTGAGAAAACTTTAGCCACGTATGCTGTATCTGTCACCCAAGTGGGTTGACTATTTTACAAAAAAAATTGACCACAATATTCAAGGTGAATTAACCGTTCGATGATAGTTTTTTTTACATACGTATACTAGTTTGAATAGTACATACGAGATGAGCGGTCTTGATTATATAATTTGCGAGAGACCGACACATATTGATTGAAATCGTCAATTCCACTATGTGCATGAACATATTTAGCCTTACGGTAGTATAACGTATGACGTTGTCTCGTTCATTTTTTGTATGTGATATGTATGAGTACTATACGATCTTACTTATATCGTTCAATTATCAATATTACGATAGTCGGGAAAGATGACGGGTATTGAGGTTCTGGTCAATGTAAGTCAACTTCTGCTGACCGACGGATGCATATATTCATCGTCCAACATTTTCTTTGATGGATGCATATATATCCATCGTTCGATATATATATATATATTTCCACTATTTTAATTTTATCTTTGAACTTGGGCATCAAATTGAAACCCGACATTGAGTGACCGGTGTCCATAATTCTCAACTTTATAATCATAAGATTGATATTGTTGTAAAAAAGTTATATAATGTATTTGATCACAAAAAAAACAATATTTTGTACTTCGAATCGAGAAAACGATCAAGAAAATTTGTGTTATCCTTGTCTTAGTATTATATAAAGGGTAAATTACAAATACCTACCCCTAACTTGTCACGTTTATCTGATACCTACCCCTAACTTTTTTTAACTGATACCTATCCTGATGTATAGTGATATGACAAATAGCCCATTTTTCTGTTAACTTTTTTTCTAAAATGACGAAAATACCCTCAACCACACTTCAATATTTATTTTAAAAAAATTATTTAAAAAATCACTTTATATATATATATATATATATATATATATATAGGCTCACTATCTAATATAAACTGACCTTAAGATATAAAGTGAAAACTATTATTGACAGAGTTTTATAGAAAATGTTTCAAACTTGAAATAGTGAAAAAAGTTTAAAATGATAAACATGAAGTCATAAATGTTTCATTATATTCAACATATTGTTTCATGGTTTCGAAAAAAACCAATTTTACCATTCTTAACATAGTTTTATAGAAAATGTTTCATACTTTGAAATTGTGAAAAATGTTTAAAATGATTAACATGGAATCATAAATGTTTCATTCTATTTAATGTGTTGTTTCAAAACCAATTAAAAACGAATGTTTCATAATAAAAAATTTAATGTTTCATTTTTCGAATTCAATCTCAGTCATTCATATATAGCAATCCAGTGGTTAGAAACAGTTTCATTTTATATTTCAATCTTTGCTTTATATTTGTTCAATAGTCAAAAATAGTTTTCATTTTATATTTTAATCTTTAGTTTGTATCTGATAATGCTCAGGGGCACTTTCACATTACCCAAATCAAGACTGTTGAATTTTGAAATCTAATGGTTGTTAATTTTCAGCCTTAATTATCCATAAATTAAATGGAAATATCACAAAAAGGATAGTTTTGTAATTCCGTCTCTCTTAAAAGTTACTACAATTTTTTTGTTTTTTTTACTGTCGATCTGATTTTTTAATATTTTATTTTAAAAAGTTAAAATTTAATATTCTATTTTTAATTTCGAATTTTCTTAAAAATTACAGAATACGATGTATAATATCACATAAATTTTATAGAATGTTATAGAAATTTTATGCCGAAATTTTAAATTTTAAATCGTAAATCATATCAAAATTTACGGAAATAAATAAAACTTGTTACATGATACAGTAACAAAAAGTTACATAAATGAATACAATTTGTTACATATTACAATAGCAAAAGTTACATAACTATAAACCTTCTGAAAATGTTATTAAAACAATTACAAAAAATTATACAAGGTGATACTAGAAAATTATCCTGAAAGATACACAAACTCTATACAATGATTACAAAAAAATACACTTCAAAAAACTACATCAACAATTGAGTTACAGAATTCAAACCTTGTTATTCAAGAATATTATATGAAAAGTTACATAACAATACACTAGACTTTAAATTACATAATAATGCACTTAAAATTACATAATAATAGAATAAACATTACAAAATTCAATACAAATCAAATTATAGAAATATACACTCATTGTTACATAAATTTACCATAACAATTATATAAATCTGCCTAAAAGTTAGAAACCAGATCGAAAATACACGTTACATAATATCATACAAAAAATTACAGATAAGTACAACAAAAATTACCGTAACAAATTTACAAAAAAAAACTAACTAGTACACTGAAATTCAAATCCATAGCCAAGTTATCACAACATTATAATCAATTAAAACCATTCTATATCTTGGTCGGGGTTATAACATTGTATGATTTTTTTTAGTGTAAACATGGTTGGATTGATTCAAAGCCTTAGAACTAGATTTGATTTAAATCATTAACGAACCAAATAAATATTAAATTAAAAAAATTAAACTCATAATCTAACCAGAAAATCTAGAAAATTTCTGAAACCTAAAAAATCTCGGTGCTACTATGACCACGGTGGAGCATGGCAGTGGCTGACACCTTCTCCGGCAAGGCACTACAACGGCGTTTTACGCTGAGAATGGAAATTTATCCATTAAACAATTGTTCAAAATACACAGAATAAGAAGGAAGAATTAGTATATAGTCCATTGGACAGACCTATAAGGAAGGGCTTCACGGAGGAGTTTATGTTTTCCGGCGAAGTTGCAAAACTGACCGGAGGGATTCGCGGCAGAATTACGGATCTGCACGGGGACTCGGATGGGAACGGACAGATCAATTCCCAACGGTGGCGGCTCGGTTGTTCGTCCAAAGCGTCGCTGAGACTTCCACTGGCGACTGTGTCTGCGCGAGGTAATCTGATATGTACCACGCGGCGGAGATAAGCCGTACGGCGTCACCGTGGCACGACAACGAGAGCATAGATCCTTTGTTAAAGACGGCGGAGCGCGAGCTTATGCCAGATCTCGGGTGTGGAGCTTCTTCCAGATCTTGGCCGTGCAATAGCCGTGCACGACGGCTCCAATAACGGGATGTGGTCTGGGCAACTACGACGGTGCACGACGGGATGCGTGGCTTTGTTAACGGCTTGGAGCACGACCTTGACCAAAGAGTGGTTCACGGCGGAGCACTGAAGGTCAGCCGAAGTCTGTGGCTGAATTTGTCGAGAATGAGGGTTGTTTATGTTATTTGGCTAGGTTAATATTTTATATGGCAGTATAGATGTCTGATTGAGGTTAGGTTAAATTGTAACTTAAAATGACTTCAGTGCCCTCCATTAGAATAAAATTACAAAACAAAAATTGAATTCTAATTTATTTACGTTTTATGTCATTTGTTTTTGTAACCATTGGATCAACTTCATCTAAAGGTCCACAATTGGGTAACAAGTAACACAATAAGAAAAGGTAACACTTGAAAGTGTTCCTATATATATATATATACTTACTAAATCACTTCAGTTTTATTTAAAAAAATATTTTTAAAAAATATTTAAAAAAATCGCTAAGGGCGTTTTCGTCATTTTATAAAAAAATTAACAGAAAAATGGTCTATTTGTCATATAACTAAACATCGGGGTAGGTATCAGTTAAAAAAAAAGGTTAGGGATATGTATCAGATAAACGTGATAAGTTAAGGGTAGGTATTTGTAATTTATCCTTGTATAAATATAAACAATGTAGCGCACATGATAAAATTAACTTGCTATAAATAATTAGTTGACAATAGGTACTAGGTACGTTGATAACAAAAGTTATTTAATTTAATTATATAAAGCTATTTAATTTAAGAAAAACTTAAATAGTGTATATATATATATATGACAAATACCTTCATATATCACAAAAGCTCGATAGTTGAGTTGGTTAAAGGCACAGCCTTTGTGCACTGAGGTCAGAGGTTCGAACCTCATGGTGCACAGCCTTTGTGCGCGCGGGTTGCACGGTGACATGGCGGGTCTGAACGCACGCGTGACGTGTGCCTGCGTGGTGGGTTGGGTCGGGCGGTTCTAGTTAGACAATTTTTTTTTATAAATAATATATTATTACACTTGGGTGACATATTGGATCCGTGGCTAAAGTGAAAACCTTGGCTGACGGATACACTTGGGTGACGGATTGGATCTGTCACCTAAGTTTTTACGGCGGTTCTGGTCAGACAACTTTTTTTTATAAATAATATATTATTACACTTGGGTGACGGATACACTTGGGTGACAGATTGGATCCGTGGCTAAAGTGAAAACCTTGGGTGACGGATTGGATCCGTCACCTAGGTTTTTACCCTACCGACGGATGCATCTGTCACCTAAGAACTTGGCCGACGGATACGTCCTCTTAGGTGACGGATCCAATCCGTCAGCCAAGTACTTATCTGCAGTAGTGCTTCTTCTCCCCATGGACCTTTTTTCAATCTGCTAAAACACAACTGCAAAAGCACCATGATCATGCACCATATTAACCATAACCATGCAGATTAAGCGTATCTCAACGATACCAGCGGTGACTTTCCAAACCCTAGCCGCCAGATTAAGAGTATCTCAACTCAACCCTTGATGTTTGCAATTTGCAGATTGAAAGAGAAAAAGTATTGGTGTTTCACAGTCAGAGAGACATGATGATAATGGTGATAACTCTTTTATTTTGTGTTAAGGTCCCTTATCATTAAGACCATATTTTCAATTCTTTAACTTAGTGTTTGATATTTTATCGGTCTCTAAACATTGTTTACCTATAATATTACATTGGTTATCCTAAAAAAAGTTAGAACCAATTCAATAAGATGATAAATGTCTATATTGGATATATAAGTCGTGGTCAATGGTAGGATACAGCTCCCCTTTTCTCTAATATTATAAGGTTGCAAAAATCCAAATTAAGGTCAAGCATATTATTGTATGATTGAATTCAGAATATATTACACATGCATTTATATAGTTGTTTTTTCTGTTTTATTTTTAATGCTAATTTAACTGTTCATGACATATGGGTTGTCAATCCCAACCTACCATCTTTTCAGTCACTAAACCATCAAAGTATAGGGTGTGCATTTAAACTAAAGCACTTATTTTTATTATGAGTGACATGTATATAGTATATGATGCTGCTATGGTGTTTGTGTCTAAAGCTTTCTAATCTAGAACATGAAAGTGATTGCACTTATGCAATAATGATGTACCAAAAAATTCTATCCTAGACCATGAAAGTGATGCTACTTAAAAAAAATATGATTGAGCTATGTCACCTATCTATATTTCAGGTCAATAAAATTATAATTAAATTATAGTTACAACTTAACTTATGAAACGTGAATAATTAAAGAAATCATCATCGTGAATAGTTTTACATGTCATAATCATTTCTTTCTTTATATTGAAAAAATCATAAATATTTTTTTTGTTTTAGTGTATATTTTGTTTTGAAGTGATAAATTTACTCTTATAATTAAGAAAGATAAAAACAAAAAAAAATCCAAAATTTTCACTTTCCTCAAATTGATGACATTTTTTTTAAATTATAAAAAAAGATTACTAGTTGGAAAAATTGAACACAATACAATACTTTTTTGCAACTATCACCAAAAACCTACAAATATACAACAACAAAAAAGGAAGAAGTAATCAAACAATTGACACTGGAAATTAAGAGGGAAAGCAGCCAAACCTTCATTTCACATTTCCATAAATCAATATATATTGCATACAGTAATGTAGTATCTCTCTTCTTCTTCTTATCAAATATTAACTAATAATTCTCATGATCACTATATGATATGGAAGCTAAAACTAAAGAACAAATTTTAAAAACATGAAGAAGAAGAAGAATATTAATGATGAAAGCAATAAAAGATGAAGAACAAATGCCTGGCTTTCCCGTGTACGCCGCCAAACTCTCTCCTTTTCGCCGCCGGTGGAAGGTCAACTCTTCTTCACCGATCAGCCTCAGCCTCCACAATAATCATCGGAAGAAGAACACACCATCATTTTCTCTCTCTTCCGCATCCTCATCTTCAATAAATATGTATATAGTGTAATAGCTTCTTCAAAATCAGATGACTAGCCGTGCATTCTTATGGATTATGCTTATGAAGAACAACAAGTCAATATCAAAAATAAGGTTGAGAGAGAGAGATGGGTGAATAATAAATATGGGATAGGCCAAAACATTAAGAGACCCTTTGCTTCACACTTTGGAGTCTAATTACTAATTAGTTATTGGTTTTTCTGTATTTTAATTTAATTCAGAGGTCTCTATTTTATATTCTTAAATACATTAAAATATAATTTAAATTTGATATAATAAAATTATTTTGTTATCTTTACAAGCTAGTTGAGATTATATATATGCGTAGGGGCGGTGAAGTTGCAACTACGAGCAGTTTTATACGGCTTTAATTACCGGTAGTACACCTACACATTCAAGAGCATATGCCTCAGCAGTTTCAGTAACAGTGAGTAATAAATTCATTTCTGCATAATTCTTAAATAAATAAAAAAGGATATTAGTTGCTTCAATTTTCTACTTGTTATAAAAACTTGACTTTCTAGTTACTTGTCTATCGGGAGACTGAATGCAAAATTGAACCAATTGACTTTTTGGGGGTAGATTCCTGACGACATGGACAGTTCCACAGTTACGTTGTTGGTGAGAGTTAGAATTCATAGACACTGATTCTCTAACAAAAAATAATTAAAATATTGAATATACACGTTAGTGATATTGATTACTATTATGATTTTTTACGGTCATAAGAGCATGTACAACAGAAAGGACCTTGGTCAGGGAGTGGGAGTGCAGACCTTGTGCTGACTGGACAAAAGTCAGGGAGTGGGAGTGCAGAAAAGTGGGTGTTTTGCAACAGAAATGACCTTGAGGTCCTGGGAGTGCAGAACAGTGCTGACTGGATTATTATTTGTTATTTTCCTGTTTTATTTAATTCGTTATCACAAACCGTTTAATTTAGTCATAATTTAAACAATATTGGAAATAAATAATTAAAGACAACCAATAATTAATAAATTCAACACGAATAGAAATGAACTTCTAATTTTATTCAATCCATTTTAATACTACCCAAAACGAAATACAAGTTCAAGAATTATCTTCTGTTGGGTCGACATCTGGTGGTGGGGGTTGGCTTCGAAGATCATCAATTTGGGCTTCAAGGCTAGTGATGAGTCTTAGCACTTGGGTCTTGCAAAACTTATGGTCTGCCAACGCCTCTTCGTCGTAGGAAGATGTATCCTTCTCCACCAGGGCCTTGTAGTTGGCGATGTTTGCTTCCCACTGTTGGGTTAATGCTTGTAACATGCGATACTTATTTTTCACTTGTTCGCCACGTGACCGTTGAGCCTCAAACCGTGCACGTTCAGCGTCGATTCGTGCACGTTCCAGTTCGGCGAAGGCAGACATTTGGGCCGTGAGGACGACCCCCTTCTTTGCGGCCTTCACTGCCTTCTTCCCTTGCGGTCGGCGAGGGGGACTTGGGTCGGCCTCGGGGGATGGGGGTGTCTCGCTGAGAGGGACTTGAGTCCCCTCGTAGTTCTCGCTTCCTCCCCATTCTGGTGGTTGGGACTCACCATTGAGAGGTGTGCCCTCCTCCCCTGTGCTTGTAGGTGGGGTTGAGCTGTAAGCCCCAGCCTCATCCAACCGTTGTCGTTGTTGGCGTACTTGACGGCGGACAGTTCCCATTGTGCCCTCCTCGGCACTGAACTTCTCATTGCCATCGAGCCTCCAGACCCAATGATCCAGGTCGAACTTTAGCGGGTGGTCTTTAACCACTTTCCCATCATCCTCCCACATTTTCTTCGCACGTCTCAAGTGCTCTTCGTCGTTTGCGCCGCTCGGCTTCTCGGTCCTGGACTTCTTCATATAGCCGAGCATCCTCCTTGTCTGGCCGGAACCTTTGAGCAAACGTTTCTTGATGGCTTCCCAGCGGCGAGGTGGGTAACGGTTCTGGGAGTTGTATTTCCTCTGCACTGCGCACCAGAATGTGTTGCCGGTTTGCGAGTTGCCCTTGACGACGTCTCTTGTTGTGCTCAACCAGCAAGTTATGAGGTGGTTGTCCTCCTCCTTGCTGAATGTCCGGCCATCCGCCTCTAGTTCTTCAGGTTGGGCTCGGGGTTGGGCTCGGGCAGGGGCTCGGCCTCGTCGTTGGGAAGAGGATGGTTGGGGGGTTTCTACGTCGGGTAGTGGATGACCCTCGTAGTTGTAGAATTGGGGTCCCATGCCCCCATTGTGATTGTGATTCAGGTGGGGGCATGCTCCATTGTGATGGCACTTGGAACCCTTGTGGGGGCATGCTCCATTGTGATGGCACTTGGAAGCCTGGCGCCATTTGGTATTGTGGGGTACGGTTTTGCCCTAACAAAAATATTTATACATTAAATTAAGTGCTCAAAAATTTAATACAAAAAAAAATTATACATTAAATTAAGTGCTCAAAAATAAAATAATAAAATAAGTGCAAATAATTAATCAATAAAATGAATACAATGCATTAATACAATAAAATAAGTTTGCACTAACCTGAACTCGACCCCGGGTTCGAGCTTGGGGAGTTGGAGCGAGGGCCCGTCAGAATGTCTCCGAAACCTCGTGCCAGTTCGTCCTCGGTGAATTCTCGTTCGTCACCAAATGAGTGTGCACGAGACCCAGCGTCGCCCGACATTTTTCGCGAGAATAATTGAAACGAGAGAGGAGAATTTGGGAAGGAGATAGTGAAGTTGGATAGTTGAAGTAGGAAGTGGTGTGAAAAATATGAGAGGAGAGGGGTATTTATAGGGTTTTATTTGTTGATTTTTGAATTAAAAAAAATATAGTCGTTAGTGTGCAACGGTCGGGACACGTGGCAGCCCCACACGCTGCCAGCGCAGCAGACGGCGCGCAGGCGCGTCCAACGCGCCCGGCCAGCGAGTGGGGAGCGGGGGCGTGTGCAGCGGGAGCGCGTGGAGGGGGAGCGGGGCCGTGATTTTCGCCGATTACAGCGGAACGGCCAGCGCGCCCGGCCAGCGAACGGAGCGGCGCGGGGAGCGGGGCCGTTCCGTTGTTTTTGCTCTAAATGACACCTTTGACCTACAAGTAGTGGTCATATTGGCCTACTCCACGGGTGAAATTGTCCTTCACCTTTTCCACAATGAGCATCACGATCGCGGGCATCACATCATCCTCCAACTATGATGAGATGTTAACCGCACATATACACAAACGTTTAAATTTTCTCCATCGACATGTAGTCTTGATGCGTTGAGATGACCTAACCTGGGGGAGTGTCGTGGAACGGTACACCATCTTATTGTACTACCCCTGAATCCCAAATCCATTGTCCGGCTATGTCTAGTGCCTTCTGCAATCATTACAATCTGGTAGCCGCCGTGTGGAAGGGGAAGACAAAACTTGTACCTAACGTTCACTGGAGAGGCAACGCCAAAAACTAGTCCTTGACGGATGCCCATGGCTTTCCCTAGCCCTAGACAGAAAATATTGGCTCTCATCCTAGAGAAGACGGGCTTGGCAACACCTAAGGATAAATGATCACCCATGAAAGAAGAAAGCTAGTCTCTTAGACTCGTAGGTGTACAGAATTACAACAGTCCGTACATAAAAAAGGAAAAGTCACATTCATAAAATGAAATACACTACAACAAACAAAATGACTACGAGTTCCAAAGTTTCCAACCCAAAAGTATCAGATTACTAATAGTACAGAAATCCTAAACAAGCTAAGAAAATAGATGGAACCAACATCACATCTAAATTACTAATGGAATTACTGTCTCTGCAATGCATGGCAAGATTGAACAGCCTCTTACAATTACTACTGTTTGAAGATTAAGTGTAGTGTCTGAACCTGACAGAGATATCTTGCCCACAGTCCTACTCGTCTTGACTGACCTCAAGTTTCTGTAATTTTGATTCCAGCTCATCGTCGCCATCTTCACCATCAGATTCGTTGTCTTCATCACCTTCGGGATCATTCTCTTCAAAGGACCCGAGCATGCTAGGGGATTTCTTAAATATATCCTTAATCTCATCAACGCCCTCCTCCGAGATAAAATTCCCATCAATGTTCAGCAACTTAAAGAGAGGTTTCACGACCACAACCTGAGCCACGAGGCGTGCTCCAGCTCTTCTTATTAAGTTGGTGCTCATATCAACTTCCTTCAATTGGGCATGGCCTTCTTCTAAAGCCTTGCCAATCTTGATTGCACCTTCATCCTTGAGTTCATTCTCAGCCAAATTCAACTTGGAGAGAGCATGTTTTGACGATAAACAAGAAGCTATGGCAGGAGCAGCTTCGGCTGTTATGTCATTCCCAGCCATCTCCAAGCATTCAAGTAATGGAGCTGTATCCTTAAGCACGTTGATTATAGCAACTGCACCCTCATCTTCCAAGTTAAGATAGCTCAGATAAAGCTCTGTGATATGTTCAAGCTTGGAAAGAGACTTGCTCAAAGCAACTCCAGCTTCTACGCCAAACATGTTATCACGCAGGTCAATCTTCTTCAAATGGGTACAAGTTCCAAGTGCTTCAGCCAATGCGACTCCTCCTTCAGACCCAATCCTAGTTGAAGAGCACCGGAAATCCTCCAGTAAAGGAGAATGCTTCACAATCTCAGAGATGGCAAGGGCTCCTTCATCTCCTGTCATATTATTATGAAAATGTAGAACCCTGAGCTTCTCGGTGGAGGGTATCAGCTCACAAACTGCCCGAGCAGCTTCCTCTGAGATGCCGTCATTCATAAGATAAAGCTCCTCCAAGCAACTTTGTGATTTTAGGAGTGCACCGAAAGCCCTAACACCCTTCTCACCCAAGGCATTGTCTGATATATTCAGGGATTTCAACACACAGCCTTCCAGAGCAGCTGCAAATATATTCATGACTTCAAGAGCATCTTCCTCTGGTCTTCCTGCAACAAAATCTGAGAGATCCACTTCCTTCAACTGATCCCTGAGAGATGCCAGGATGGGTTCAGCAACATGAGCTGCTTCCAAGCCAAAACTTCTATTGCTGAAGCAAATCTTAGCATAAGAATTCCCAGGCTCCTTTAGTGGCTTTAGAAGTTCTATAGCTTCATCAGCCTCGATAAAAGCTCGGTTCCCTTTAGATATGTCGAAGAATGTTTCACCAGCCTCGCAAGTATTTTCAGATATAGGCACCTCTCTGTCCTTACTTCTAGGACCTCTTTTGAGAACCTCCAAAATACGCTTACTACATTCCTTGGCATAGAGCTGCACTGCAGAACCTCCATCACCATCCGGCTCCGTTTCATAGTGTAGGTTTGCAGCATTAAATGCCTCATCTTCTATTAGCCTGGCATTCTCCTCGGCCTCTTCCTTACTTAGAATGCCATACTTCTGGGTGAATAACGATTTAGAACTAAGATTATTTCTCATCCGCCCTATAAGCATTTCCCTAGTGTTCTGGCTAGGGGGCCACAGCTTAATTGAAAATGGCCTGGGCTGTGCATTTTGTGTAGTGGTGTCCATTGCAACCCAACCTACAAGATACATATGATACACACATGTTAATAATTGCTCAAAAATCAAAAAAAGAAATAAAATATTACCAGCTGATAAAGATACAGATTTCCAGTGCCCTGAGATGGAAGAGTATGATAACAAAAAAAACTATTTAATTTCAAGGAGATTCATGAAACTTTCCAACAATACCAAACAAATCAAAAGCTGACACGCACTAAAATGAACAAATGACATTGGAATATGGAAGTGCTTTTCAAATTATACTAACTTTTAAAGAGAAAAAAAAAACAGTATCAGATTTACTAATACTGTGCTACAATTACCATCCTAAAGTAATACAGATTAAGTCCAAATGTAAATAGAGTAGCTAACAAATTAGCACACCAGAACTGCCTAGTTTTAGAATATCCAACTAGACATGCCTAGATTAAAAGAAAGTACAGATGCCCTATGAATGAATTGAAATTTGAAACTAAGAGTTCACATGAAAAGGTTCCATTGCAGAAAAAAATGCAACATTTCAAAGGATTGGAAACAATACAGAGAAGAAGAAGAAGAAGAAGAAGAAGAAGAAGAAGACCAGAACTGCCTAGTTTTAGAATATCCAACTAGACATGCCTAGATTAAAAGAAAGTACAGATGCCCTATGAATGAATTGAAATTTGAAACTAAGAGTTCACATGAAAAGGTTCCATTGCAGAAAAAAATGCAACATTTCAAAGGATTGGAAACAATACAGAGAAGAAGAAGAAGAAGAAGAAGAAGAAGAAGAAGACCAGAACTGCCTAGTTTTAGAATATCCAACTAGACATGCCTAGATTAAAAGAAAGTACAGATGCCCTATGAATGAATTGAAATTTGAAACTAAGAGTTCACATGAAAAGGTTCCATTGCAGAAAAAAATGCAACATTTCAAAGGATTGGAAACAATACAGAGAAGAAGAAGAAGAAGGACACGATATTAGAGGACCAATTCAGCTAAAAGCTTATGTTGATCGTCCAGGACTAATTATAATTTCTCTAACCCAAACTTCACCTGCAAGCTCGTTACGGTTTCCATGTGCTCATTCACATGAGTCCCCTTACCTTGTGCTGGAAATTAAATGTAGGCATGCTCAAAATCAAAAGTTATAGAATCCAACCATCCAGGAAAACATATGGCATCTATAATCACCAAAACAACTTAACTTTTTTTCATATGTTGCTTTGGAGAAGAGAGGAATATAAAATAACATGTTACATTTCCATTTTCAATCAGCTTCCATTTTTTTCCATCTTCACTCAAGAAATACCCAAAAGAAAAAAGTTATGCTTCTTACAAAATGGAAGGAAAAGCAGTGAAAACTTTACACAGCTATCATTGTTCATTTGTTTGTACGACAGATGAATCAATAACGGAAAACATAATTAGTTAAATGAAACAAAACAAAAATGTAGGCTTTCAATCTCTTCCGTTCCTTTTCTTAAAACCCCTACTGTTACATGTCAATGTCATACATAACATCAAACAAAAACAGATCTATGAACGAAACACGTTCAGTTTCTAGTATCATTTCAATTCGAATTTATACAGTAAAAAATTATTAATAAGGCAGAAATATCCAAAATAAAAGGTCAAAGAAAAAGGAAAAAAAATTCTCCCCCTATTCGACTTTCTACAGAACAACAACTAAAAGTTTTTTAATTTCGAAATCTATTTATTTCGAAATTTCTACTGAAATTTGGTTCTCCGAATCTGATTTGAAAAAAAAAAATCAAAAAGATAGAGAACTTACCTGATTTTGGACTCAAACTCGGATCGTATTGTTCTGTAGGTGTTTGCGGGTGCAGGTTGAGCTCGTTTGTTCCTCTGCTGGTGACTCTGCGGCTGGGACTGGGAGGCGAGAGATAGAAGGAGAAGAACCCTTACTCTGTCAGCAGCACTTGTTCAAAGCCCAAAAGGAAAAAAACAACAGGCCCAAAGTGCATGTAATTTCAACTTCTGTTCAAGCCCAAACAAACCTAAATTCAATTTTGGACCAAGCAACTTAAAGGCCCAAAAAGGGTCAGGAGGCGGGTCGGCAATTGGGTCAGACGCGGGTTACGGTTTCAGATCACGGGTCGACCGTCTTGATAATGTTGTTTAAAATAATGGTTAAATATTAAAATTTACTCTAAAGTATTGATCAGGAACACAATAGTATCCAACGTTTTAAAATCACAATTGCATTATATTAACTACTGATCACGGAACTAAAAGCTCTCTTCTACCTCTTCGTGAGGTTCCTTTCTACCCTTGCAAGGGTCTCGCCGTCGCCGGCCATCGTCTGCGCCTTCTCCATCATCGTTCTCGACCGAGTCACCATCTTCGTTCGTCGTTTTAGTTGCTCCCGTCGCCTTTGTTTGGTCGTCGTCTCCCTTTTCCCTGACGAGACCGCCTTCATGTGGCAACCCCGACGAACTCCCACCGCCGCTCGTCATCTCAACCCCTCCCGGTACCAGATCGATCTGCTCCTGGTCGGATTCATTCAGAAATGACAACTAACGACCAGATCAAATCCGTCGTCGATGAACATCATCAGCGCCACGCCCCGATCTGGTTGGGTTCCTGGACGGCGCCACCTTCACGCCGTCACCGGATGCAGACTCCTCTCGCTCCCTGCCAAACCACCGGCGATCGACTGGTCCCCTGGCCCTGGAGGACAAGCCAGGTACGTGCCTGATCACCTCTGCGGGCTCTGAGTCTCCGGCGACTGCATTGGCTCACGGCGAGAGCCGCTTGGTAGTGAGGGAGGCTCGTACGGATCTATCGTCCCGCTCTCGGCCACAACCATCGGAGATAGTGGCTAGATACCGTCCTCCGTCAGATCCGCCGCTGGCGTCACCTCTGGACGGAGAGCAGTGGATCTCGCTGGGACCGACAAAGGGTCAAGCATCGGGGATCGGGGTTCGTGCAGGAGCAGCTGGAATGCAGTTGGGGGGACTTGACCCTCCGCAGGACAAATGATAGGACCCGGCGGGGGTGGAATGGTCACACCGGGACCTATATCCACAGACCCGGGGCTACTACTGCGTCTGATTGTTTCGGGAAATCCGGGAAATCCGCACCACAGACATTATTTCTTGATTGTTATTCTGTTTTAGGTCGAATAAATTTTTGGCTAGCTAGGTTGCTTAGGTTTTTTCATTTCATGTCTCGCTGTTTTGACACGCTGGTAAGGAGTTATCTTAAGTTTGTGCCAACGATTTCAAGTAGGCTTAATTATGGGTCCATGAGCGTCGGGCCTTCTACGGTCGTCTCGGACATACATCTGGAACCCAGGACGGTCACGTCCCTGTCTTGTTTGATTACCTATTGGTATTTATGAAAGTCTTCGGTTACCCGTTTCAAAAAAAAAACTACTGATCACGCATTAATAGGAACCCCGGTTCATGTATCGCCTACCACTATTACTGTTGAGTTCCTTGGCCAATTTTCGGAGCAGGAATTCTAGTATCACCTTCTCAACCTCCGTCTTCATTCCTTGGCTATACGGCATCCCAACTTAATATTAGTTGGCCCATCCAATACCGTCAGGGACGGTTATAGTATAAAAAGAATCATTAATAGAATCGTGTGATCAATACTTAATATAATGCGTTTGCAATTATAAAATGTTAGATAATATTGTATACCTGATCAATACTTTAGAGTAAGTTTTAATATTTAACCATTATTTTAAATAAAATTATCAAGCCAGTCGACCCGTGATCTGAAACCGCAACTGCGTCTGACCCAATCGCCGACCCACCTCCTGACCCTTTTTGGGCCTTTAAGTTGCTTGGTCCAAAATTGAATTTAGGTTTGTTTTGGCTTGAACAGAAGTTGAAATTACATACATTTTGGGCACCTCGTCAGATTCATACTGGATGACACCTCGTCAGATTTATATCAAGAATATCAAATAAGCGAGTGAACTTGGTCGGTCATCTACTAGGTGCCCACTATTTCCCCTTTGAACAGTGAAGGAGAACCGAGGGGGAGAGGGTCCCGATGGGGCAGACGCGAGGCTCGCATAACGGTCTTGTTGGTCTCCATGAGTCCGTTAGGGCACCACAAGGTGTCCTAGAGGAGCCAGACCCCGACCCTAGGGGGCAGACGTTTTATGTCCCTCAACCTCCTCCTTTCTCTAACGCACTGCTTGAACCTTTGTTACAACATAATAAAATCGCTCAAGTCGAGACGCATAAAGCTTCATGGATCCACGATGTCAAGCACAGCTCGAATAGGGAACCACCCTAAGCCTCTTCATGGATTTTTCTGGGCATTTAGTTACAGGATCAGTGTTTCGCCCATCACCAAACTGTATATCATCTTATTAGATTATTTCCACTATTGTACGGTCTTTGTGACCTTTTATTCCTATACCAACAAAAGTTTCACCCATATGCTAAAAAAACATAATTCAAATCAAAGGAAACCATTTTGGAATTAAATTCTTAAATTTTTTTTTAAGAAGGAAACAAATTGAAAATTATTTCCTAAACAGTTTCTATTTTTCATTTTTTTTCAATTTTCACACAACGGATCGTGGAAAAAGTGGTAATTTTCCTTTGAAGGAAAACTAGCGTTTGTTTTAATATTAATTTCAAAGGAAATATAACCCATTGAAAAATTTCGAATTCATACGAAATTCAAAAACAAAGGAAGTGAACTTGGAATTAGTTTCCTAAACGGTTTTCCCAAATTATAAGAAGGAAAAAAATTGGAACTGTTTTTTATGCGGTTTCCTATTTTCCGAAAATGCATTCTTCACAACGGATCGTGGAAATAAATAGGAAATGGTCATTTTCTAAACGTGATGATCGATCTTTTTTCGTGGAAAACACGTAAAGACGATCAAATATACGAACTGTGTGAAATCTATAGAGTTTATCTTATTCATATATAAACGTAGAATACCTACGAATACATTAAAATCGAACGCATTTTCAACGATTAGAAGCTACATGATTTTTTAAAATGAAAAATTAATAGTTTCAATTGATTTGAAACACGATATGGATCCAAAACTCAATTTAATCATGTTCTTGTAAGAACACGTAATGAAAAATTTAGTATGTTCAATTTATTCTTAGCGTAAATTACAAATACCTACCCCAAACTTGTAGCGTTTATCTGATACATACCGTAAAAAAAGTTTAATTAATACCTACTCAGATGTTTAGTTATATAACAAATAGCCCAAGCTGTCAGCTAAAATGACGAAAAAGCCCTCAATGATTTTTTTAAATAATATTTTGAAAATAAAACTAATGTGATTTAATAAGAATATATATATAGAAAAAGTGATTTTTTAAATATATTTTTTAAAATAATTAGTGAAGTGTAAGTTGAGGGTATTTTCGTCATTTTAGCTGACAGCTTGGGCTATTTGTTATATAAATAAACATCTGAGTAGGTATCAATTAAAAAAAACTTCAGGGTAGGTATCAATTAAACGCTACAAGTTTGGGGTAGGTATTTGTAATTTACCCTTATTCTTATTTAGAATAAAATTATACAAAAACATGAAAAGAGAAAATGAATAGTTTCGATTTTAAACGTACAAACGATTAAACTTAGTTAATTGATTCGACTTTCGTGATATAAATTAAGTCGAACGTATCGGTTTGTTATTTATAAGATTAGTTTGACTCGTGACCAATAAATCGCTTTTTGTTTTCATTGCAAAACAAGTTAGAACAATATATTTGGATTCTCGAATTGAGAACCTAAAGATCAAGTTAACTTTGTTCTTTGACCAAGTTGAATAATTTCTTGAAAATGTGGGGATAGGTTCCACTATCAAAGGAAAATTCTTGACGTAAAATTGACGACTAATATCTAAACATGCGATCCTCATTCTCGGTTGTGGATCGCATACGATGGCGCACGACCAACGATTGAAACAGTAGTGCGCGATCTCAGCTCCCTTTCGAACTCTCACACGCTTCTGTTTAAGGTGTAAATTGGTCAATCCATCAAAATATTACCGATTTGAAGACATTATGTGAGAGCCATAACTGTCGAATTTCTGATTTAAAGACAATTCTCTGAGAGACACAACAAACCATCATCTTCTTCCTCAATCTCGACTCTTTAGAAAATGCAAATCAAAACCACAAGTTGAGATCAACGATAATTGATCGATAATCACAGGCAATGATCGAGATCGGCGACAACAATAGCAGATTGATCTAAACGATCAACTATTGACTGGAACCAGCAATATAAGATATAGATCAACGTCGAAATCATGATACCAAGATCAACATGTCATCAAACAACTGTAAATACACCAAAACACACCTAACATAGATCCAATATCTGAAATCATAATTGATTGTGCCAATATACGTATGTCAGTATGCGTGCTTTCCAACAAATAGACATTGTATTCACAATCTACGATACATGTTTCCAGAGTACAAATATTCTTTCTATTGCATGTTATAATTCTAAAAATGTATATTTACAATCCGTATTGCCTATTTCAAGCTATATTCTCGTAATTAAAGGATGTCTATGTTTACAATCCACATTACATGTATCCAGAATCTGTACATATTTCTATACTACATTATCATAATTATAGAATATATGTATCCACAATTTTACACATATTCTTATCTTGCGTTGTCATATATTAGAACGTGTACAATAGGTTAGGCCGTATATGCAAATCGTATGTTGATTGTGCAAAATAGAGGTTTACAGTCCTTAAAATTAAGGGAAAATTTCAATTTAATACCCTGGCAAACATTTATTTGCAATATAATACCCTAACTTGTTTTTTTTGCAGTTTAATACCCTGGCAAACATTTATTTTCACTTTCATACCCAACCTTTAACTTTCCATCCAAAATGGATGAAAAGTCCAAAATACCCCTTGAGACCAATCATATTTTCAAAACCTACCACAAAAAATCAGATTTTTTTATATATTTCAAAAAACTATATTTTATTTCAAAAAATATTTAAAAAATCAGTTTTTATATATTTCAAAAATCACATTTTTATATAATTAAAAAATCAGATTTATTTCAAAAAATATTTAAAAAAAATCAGTTTTTATATATTAAAAAAATATTTTTATATGTTTTTAAAAATAGATTTTATTTCAAAAAAAAATAATTTAAAAAAACAGTTTTTATATATTTAAAAAATAAATGTTTATATATTTCATAATAATTTTTTATATAATTTAAAAAAACAGATTTATTTCAAGAAAAATAATTAAAAATCAGTTTTTTTTTATATTACAAGAATCATATTTTTTATATATTTTAAAAAATTAGATTTTATTTCAAAAAATATTTAAAAAAAATCAGTTTTTCTATATTTAAAAAATAAATTTTTATATATTTCAAAAAACATATTTTTATGTAATTCAAAAAATCAGATTTATTTTTTTAAAAAATAAAATCAGTTTTTTATATATTACAAAAAACAGATTTTTATATATTTCAAAAAATTATATTTTATTATAAAAATATTTAAAAAAATCAGTTTTTATATATTTAAAAAATCAAAGATTGAAGGGTGTTTTTGGTATTTTTTTGAAAAAAAAGGTCATGTGCAAAGCACATGACTACTTTCCATCCATTTTGGATGGAGAGTTAACGGTTGGGTATTAAAATGCAAAAAAAAAACAAGCTAGGGTATTATACTGCAAATAAATGTTTGCCAGGGTATTAAATTGAAATTTTCCCTAAAATTAATTGTGTTCCACAATGGGTCAAACCGGATCAGGGGCGGAACCAAAGGGGTATAGGGTGTTCCATGGAACACCCTAACCATATGAAATATTAGCTTAGTGGTTCAAGGCTTGTATTATTTCCCTACTACTTGAGTTCGAATCTCTGTGCTGGAACACCCTTATTTTTGCGTTATTTTCACTATTATAATTTGGGCTAGGCTTTGTTCCCTAACTTTTGTTGCGAGCCTGCCACTCAACACACCCTTAGTTTTCTGCGAGCCTGCCACTTAACACACTCTTATTTTCCCGTTATTTTCACTATTATAAATTGGGTTGGGCTTTGTTCTCCTAATTGTTCATGCTACTTAAGTTATGCTCATGCTTCATTTATATATAAAATTTATCTACAATAATATATGAACATATGAATTAAGTCTATAATTTTTTTGGATAGGCATCTAACACATAAATTAATCGATTCAAATTTGATATCTTACGGGTCTAAATCAAAGTTCAGATGAAACAAATTATGGATATTTGAAAATCCAATTTTCACTCGAAAGCATTCAATTTTAGCTTCGAACTTGTTACATTTTCTAAAAACCCGATTCAAACTTATTTTAGGTTGTATTTGAGAAGTCATATGTAAAAATGAATGGTTAAATGATAGTTCATTTATATATACATATACAATAAAATATTTATAAGTATTAACATTGAATTAGTTTTTATTCTTTTTACAAATAAACGACATCTCTTATATATCATATACTATATGAGAGATTAGGTAGTAAAATATTTTTATTCAACTTTATTTGAGCCCACAATCGGGACATCATTAATCCGTGTCGGGTCAACTGATCGTCGTTGTAGTTGGAGATGTCCTTATCTTATAAGGCATTGTATTCTCTGAAGAGTTGATGTCATTGGTTGTTGAACACTGCATGTAGCGCGGACCTTTGAAGCCTTAGTCGGTCCCTTTCTAAATTTATTTGATTGTTGTCGGCCCTTGCTCGTTCCATGTTCGCCATAGCATCTATTTGATCTTGGAAGGTCTTCCCCTTCCTCTTCGTAGACTTCTTCCCCAACGGTCGCTCTTGTACTCACCGAGGGGGGGGGGGGGGGGGGGGGGGGAAGAGGGTCTTTGATCCTCTTCTCTCTCAGGCGGATTGGAAGATGTTACATCTTGTTGGGACTCACCACCTAGATGTGTGTAATCTTCATCGGTACTTGTGGGTGGGGTTGAGTTGTAAGTTCCAGCCTCATCCAACAGTTGTCGTCGTACATGAACGATCGTGCCTTCCTCGGCGGTGAACTTCTCCTGATTCTCTAGCTCATCGACCCAATGATCGAGGTCGAAATTTTTCGGGTCGCCCAACTTCCTTTTCTCTGTCCGTATCTTTCTCCATACCTCCTTGGCCGCCCTCACGTAGTCATCATAGTTCCATCCGGTATGGGTGCCGACTTTCTCGACCTTCAAAAGAGCTAGGAACTTCTTGGTCTTCCCCGCAACGGTATTCCAATGGTTCTTAATGGCGTTTCACCCGAAATAAAGGAAACGCCCACCCTCACTGTACTTATTCGCAACTATGCACCAGAATGTGTTACCTTGTTGAGAGTTGCCCCTAATTGGGTCTTTTGATGTCTCGAGCCATCTCCGTATGAGGTGTCTCTCCGCCTCGATGCTCCATTTTCTCCTAGTTTCCGGCGCCCTTACTGGTCGTTGTTGGGAAGAGCCGGCAGAAGATGACCGCGACGACATACGGGTACCGTTGTTGCCGCCGATGTTTTCTTTTCATGGTTGAGGATCGGGTACCCATAGTAGTTGGGACCGGGGTTGAATTACTGTTGATCGGGGTTGAATTGCGGGGGACCGGGGTTGAATTGTGGTGGAACTGGGTTGTTTTGACCCGGAAATGGATTGAATTGTTGTGGGAAGTGATGGAATTGACCAGGAAAGGGATAGAATTGACATATGTTGAATTTCATTTTCCAACATTATTGCTACTTCAAAAAAATTACAAAAATGAAAAGAAAAAAATTTGAGAATTTGAAAGTACGTGAGGAGGAACCCGGGTGCATATAGGGTGTGAAAGCGATTAGCTTCACAGAATTCTCACCGCGTTGCGTCAACATGTCGCAGAAGCTTTCAAGGTCATTGGCGGTGAATTAAAAACCTTTCGACCTCCGTTGTTCATCATATGATGAATGAGAACGTTGAGTTTCGTCGTCGGACATTTGTCGATCAGCTTTTGAGAGAGGAAGTTGGGAATGGGAGTGTGAAAGTGGAGAAAAATTAGAGAGGAGTAGGAGAATTGTTGGTGGTTTGAGAATGTGGATGAGGGTATTTATAAGGTTTAAATTCGGATTTAATGAATGATAAAAAAAATAAAGTTAATGTTTCGACTGTTGCCAACGGTCGGATTTTTTTGACCCGACAAAGCAACATGTCAGACCATGATTGGTTGACGCGTGAATTACGGTTCAAGAAACTGGCGAACCGTAATCACGCGTCGCATGTCGCGACCGCAATTTAGCGGTTCGTGGTTTGTAAAATCGGCGCCCCACGATGCACCGACCTACAAACCGTAAAATTACGGTTCTACAACGTGGTTAGTATACGATTTGATGCGTTGTACGTGCTCTTATAGAATATACAGTTACAGTCTGTATATATAATATCATTTCAACGCATTCATATTTCGTAAAATAGATTGCCAATGCTACCATATATATGTGCGTGGATAGTGATTTTACCATCGACTTTTTTTTTATAAGCGAAATTTATTAGGCAATCGATTCTATAGGATCATAGAAACGATGCAAAGAAAACACCCTTAAAGTAAGGGCCTTTTCTCCAAACCATAACGGCTACATAGAGCTGGAAAACAAAAACAAACCAACTAACCCTAAAACAACAGGGCCAACACAGAAAAGGACCAAATGCCCAACAACCACACAGAAGCAGCGACACCACTTAACGCCGTCCTCGAAATCCACAAGTCGACAACCAGACTCGGCTCAGGGCACCATAGTACTCCCAACACTGAGCAAAACCTGATCCTCGACCACTGCTCTCAGCTTCCGCAAAAATGAATGCCCGTCAAGGACCAGTGTCACGCCCCAATTTCAGTAAACCGAACTAGGGACGCGAACGTTTTAAAAACATAAAAGCACTTGAAACTGTTTTCATTAAACACTTTAAAATACCAGTTGGTTCAACAAAATAATAATTACAGTTTAAAACACGTCCCAACAAGTGGACAAAAGTACAAGGTATCCGTCACTAGACTCAAAAGACAAAACCCGGACTCCGCTCCTAGCTCCACAAGCTTCGAGAAGCTCACCTAGTCCGTCCCACGAACAGTACCTGTAGGAAAAGCAGCTAGGGGTGAGCGTTCGCTCACCACCACGGATAACAGACTGACTACGGCATAATTAGCAGGAAAAGCAAGTAACACTAGAACCAAACCCAACACCGGGACTACAATCCCCAACTCAAGTAACCAACTGACCCACAACTCAGTACTTTCCTCAACAGACTCAACGCTCGATAACACAAAGTATACCCGACACAACTATCGACGACCTCCTGCAAGGACACGACAGAAAGACTACACAACGCCAAACAAGATCACAAAGGATCGCAAACCAGCTGCTCAGTAACCTCTCTCACTCACGCGCTTTTCCAAACCACTCAGGCCAGGCGGTCGACCTGTCTCACTCACGCGCTTTGCCGAACCACTCAGGCCAGACGGTCGACCTGTCTCACTCACGCGCTTTGCCGAACCACTCAGGCCAGACGGTCGACCTGTCTCAGTAACCTCTCTCACTCACGCGCTTTGCCGAACCACTCAAGCCAGGCGGTCGACCTGTCTCACTCACGCGCTTTGCCGAACCACTCAGGCCAGGCGATCGACCTGTCTCACTCACGCAACCACAATCACAGTCACAATCACAAACACAATCACACGCAAGCTCAACAACACAGGCACTCAAGGTCCCTCAAGACACCTCAACAACCAAGACTCGGGTTCAACAACCCCACGGGCACTCACTGCCACTCAAGACACACCAACGGTCAAGACTCGGGTTCAACAACCCCACAGCACTCACGACCACTCAAGACACACCAACGGTCAAGACTCGGGTTCAACAACCCCACGGCACTCACGGCCACCCCAAAACATCAACAGTAAGACACGTGCACTCATGACCACCCAAAACCAACAATAAAACACGCTTGCAACTTACCGAGACTCTAACTCGTAAGCCAGCTAAAACACCAACAGTAAAGTACGGGCTCTCATGGCCACCCAAACACGAATAATAACACGGGCTCTCATGGCCACCCAAGACTCAACAATAATAAAGCGGGCTCTCAGGGCCACCCAAGACGCCAAAATAAACAATCAACCTCCGGCTTAACCCAAGCCTCCAACAGTCCTAAAATCAACAGTTTCACAATCAACCTCCGGGCATGGTCATATGCCTCCAGTACTCCTAATATCAACAAGTTCACAATCAACCTCCGGGCATGGTCATATGCCTCCAGTAAATCAATTAACGCTAAGTTCTCTGCTCCTACGACACTACTAAGTGTCACATGCCTTTCCAATAATCACTAAGTTCCCGTAACAAGCTTTTCTAATAAACGCTACAATCCCGTATCATGCTTTTCTAATAATTGCTACGATCCTGCATCATGCTTTTCTAATATTTAAATAAACCTACTCAACCCACGACACCCCGGTGTCACATGCAATTCTACTGTTAACTTTCCCCAGTCAGGGCCGAGATCCGGCTACTTTTCCCCACCTCGTGCGTGTTCTCCCAAAAGCCAAACTACGAGCTCCGGTGATGATCTCAGTCACTCACCCAACTTTCCCTTGCCTCAGTCCGTGGCACGATCTAAAGGAACACAATTTAAAGTCACTAGACAACTCGCAAGAATAAACCGAAAACCATTAAACTCGATGCCCAAACTTAACCCCGAAAATGTCGATCACTCTCAAACTTCCCAATTACTCGACATTGTCGATAAAGGACTCGTAAAGGCCCGATTCGCCCGACATGGCGAATCTGCCCGGCTTTTGTTAATTGCCTTCCGGGGCTCCGAAAGCCCCCGTTTTCGTTTCTACGGTCTTAGAATAATTCAAGGAACCCAACGCACTTGACGGAATCGAATTCCGAATTCTAAGTCAAATAATTAACGTTTAAAGTTTCTAAAACCCGTTAATTACAACTTCTCTAATTTAATTCCAAATTTTGATTCGATTAAGGATAATTGGTCTGGGGAACGTTTTAAACCATCCGAAACACAAAACCCGATCACTCGAGCACGTGGGCCCCACCAACCCACTTGGCCGAGAGCTCCTAGGGCTCAAGGGGGGGGGGGGGGGGTTCGGCCACCATGTGGTGGCTGCTGCCAGCTCCGGCCAGCCACCTCATGGCCGGCCAGCCACCACCCACGGTGGCCGGAGCTCCTCCCGAGCCTCCGGTCACCGGAAAACGTGAAATTAAACCCCCAAACACCTCTAAAACGTCTCCAACACCTCCCCAACCTCCACACAACCCTAAATCATTCGTTTTAACAAACCCTAGCTTTCCAAAATAATCAAAACGAGAATCGGTTTGGGTATTACCGTAGAGGAGGATGAGGGGAACGACTTTACTCCTTGCTTGAAGACGATCCAAGGGCTTGAATGACGTGAATAGTGCCAAACCCTAACCCCATCTCTCTTCTCTTTCTCTCTCTAACTTCTCTCTTTCTTTTTCTATTTTCTTAAACTAACACAAAACCTATTTTTTCTCTCCTTTACCCCTTAATTTCGGCCAACACACCTCCTCCACACCTTTCCCCCCCAAAACTAACACCACCATATAATTGACAAGTGTCAAGGTGGGTCCCACACCTTTTGGAAAATATCTAGTTGATATTTTCCACTCAGTTTCGCGAAAAACGAACGTTTCGGGCCCCGAACGGGCACTTTTCCCAAGAAATTACGAAACTTGGCGGGCTACAAGGAAACGGCTCAACTAAGACCGCTGCGACGACGTCTAAGCTTTTTGGATCCCAAACGGTCCTCGAATGGACCAAAACGTCGCTCGGTTGACTTTTCCAGCGAAAAGTCAACATTTCCCAAATTGACCAGAAAGTTGCCTTGAGTCCCCCGGAACTCACTTTGGTCAATAACGGGGTCAAATTAAGTCCGGTATGACCCTCGGGGTCATTTTAGGTTCACTTAACTGTCAGTCTTAAATTTTTTAAATTTTTCCTGTTTTTTCGCAGGTTTGACTGGCGTTGACCGGGAGTGGTTATTACAACCAGCATCCTCAAAACGACCCAAAACAGGGGAGAGTCGTCCCTGACTTCCCTAAGACCACCGCAAGGCAAAGGGAACGCCAGATCCGAGCTCGAAGAACCAGTAAAAGAAAGTGACAGGAGCCTTCCCCAGACACTACTCCGAGTCACCAAACGCGAAACATTCGGCGTTAGAGACACGAAGAGTTGCTACCCCGATAGCCAACAATAAACGAAGATCATAGCAGCGGGAACCACTCCACAACAGCACCAAGGACTGAAGTGGCTGCCATAGTCCGACGAAAGCTCCGGCACCACATGTTCCACCAGAAAACACCTTGTCCCGGGAACCACCACGTCCGGAGGCGGAGTCCAAACCTGGACTGCCGGAGACGGGACGGTTTACTGCCAAACAAGCTCTAACAAAACACGAGGCCAGCGGACTTCGCGCGATGACCACCGGAACCACACACTCCATCCACCTTGAGAACCGGAGCCGACTGAACCAACTCTTAATCCCTCTGGCGACCTCAAACCCCATGCCCGACCCCGATCCAGAACAGATTCACGCGAGACCAATCTGCAAGAGAAGGCCGAACACGACGTTACTGGCGAGCCACGACACCACTGCTACCTCCGGAACCAGCAACAACGAAACCAGTCACCACCGGCGACGACCATGGCAGGTGGCCCTGGCGCCGCCGACGGGACAAGAGATCTGAAGGTGTGGTGGCTAGGTTTGTTTAGAGTAAGGGGTTAATGTCAATTTTTGTTACTGGCGGCTAGAAAAAATCACGATTTTACCACCGACTTGTAAGTCATGAATATGAGATTATTCACAAGTTGCATTTCATTTATCCACGGGCTGCATTACTGCCATGCAGTTGCAGACATTTTTTTTGTTTGAAACGATACAGTTGCAGATAGACATCGATGTAATACGGAATCAGAGGGGCATAATTATGGTGGGATGATGACGTACATACCGTTATGCCAGCCGCAACGAAAGCGCTATAAAGAACAACTATTCAAAACACTAAATCGTAGGATATATTTCTACCAAACATGGGATTGATTGTCAAGAATCGACACACTGAGAAGTTGGCAAGGACAGACACAGCCAGATGCATCCCTTGGTTGATACAATAACAACTCACCATCTTGGCAACTGTTGCTGCTTCTCTCTCGCGAAGCAAGCCCTAAAACAACCTTTAGTTAGCTGCTGCCGCCGCCACCGGCGGCCACTGTGGCTCCGGTCACGGGGTTGCCGGTGGGGCTCTTTTCTGTCACGACCTCGCGTTCTCCGACCGCTCCTGTCCGACGTCGTCACCTTGCCTCCTCTCCGGCCAGATCTGCAGCCTCTCGCCTCGCCGGCCTTTCCCCTTCCCCCGCCGTCTGTCCTCGTCTTCCGGTCGAGCCCTTCGTCTCCTCCGCCCCCAGCGCCTCTCTCTACTCTCTGCCCGCCTCCGTCACCCCCTCTCTCCCTGGACCTCCCAGACTCCGGCCGGCCACCGACCCTCCTCCGTTCAAACCCCATCCTCCGACCAGATCCACCTGTTACCCGGCCAGATCTGGCCTTTCCCTCTGCCCTCACGTCCCCCCACCCCGGATTCCCCTCCGGCATCTTTTCCCTTCGATGACGTCGGTCAGCCGACCGGCTCTATCCCGTGACAACGGCGATCCGAGCTTCTTCGGCTAAGCCTCTTAATCACGCGTTTTTGGCAAGATGGTCAGATCTGCTCCCACTTTTAACCGGAGCACCGCAGTACGAGCCTCTCAGTCGCGCTCCTGCATATTGTGTTCTCCTGGTCAGATCCGTGCATCCGTCCCAAGCGGAACAGATATGTACCCGTCGGCGCCACCCATCTTCCCCGTTGTCTACTGTCATCGGAGGCCGGTCGCTTGTAGTTCATGGTCGTAGTTGTCATTTATGTTTATTTACTTTTTTTTCCTGTTTTTTTAATTAACTGCACGTGGTACAGTTTCGGTGTGCACTAGTTGTACGGGTTGTGTACACTAGTTGCACGTTTTGGTGTGCCCGCTGTGGCACAGTTTGGTGTGTCCTTAGTGACACTTTTCAGGTGCATGATTTCGTTGCACCCCTGACGTGCACGTTGTTTGCACGTTCTGGGACGTACTCTGTTGCGTTCTGGGTCAGTTAGGGAGTCGGTAATTCTATAGGCCAGTCAGTCACGAGTCTGTAATTTTATCGGCTAACTAGTCTGGAGTCTGTATTTTATCGTTCGCTTGGACGCATTCATTCAATGCATGTATGTCATTTGATGGATATATAATGTTGATGCCTCCCGCTTCTTTGTCAAAAAAAAAAAAAAAAAAAAACTCACCATCTTGACATATCGAAGCAATGTCATGTTTCAGGAAAGGTTAAAAGCATTGAAAGTGATCTTACAGGTATAGCCAAACCTGACATGAATTGGTCTACACACTTAATTACTGTTGCGTGACCTTGGGAGGGACAGCGACCCCAGCAAATTTGGTGACCACAGTACCAATAATTTCAAAATTACGAGATTTTTCCTTCCTGTGTTTCCCAAATTGCCCTTAAAAGCGGTAGTTTTAGCTTTAGTTGCATAGAAACTGGGTTAATTTACACAACTCTAGTGCTAGATCAAAATGTAAGAAAGAAAAGTCTCCTGATCATTGGATTCTCTTGAGCAGTTTTTCCGCCATAATTCTCTGCTGCACTCTGCTCAAGGACTCGGAGTTCATAATCGCATTAGAAACAACAATGATTGTAGATGGAGAGGCGGCATTCACCTAGAGTCAATAAAAATTACAAGGCAAGTAATTGATTTGAGTAAATCTTGGTAATAGAAAAACAGTTGAAGTGAATAAACTGGGAATTACTAGTGTGGTGTTGAAATGATGTATGAACAATGGAAGTTGTACAAAACACCATCCTGAATTTTATAATGTAACACTTGACTACCCTGGATTACCATTTAGTTACACCGTCAATTTCAAATAACGGAAAATTCAGGATAACGATTTATAAAACTCGGGTAGTCAAGTGTCACACACTTTGGCAATTCAGGGTAGTGATTTGTAAAACATGCATAGTTCAGGGTAGTGAAATGTCATTTCCCCTTTAAGCTAATCACGACAAAGTAGTGCCTCTTAAAACATACCCAAACTCTGCCATTTAAGCCAACTGCTATCTCAAAGGAGAGCTTTTTCCCAAGTTCCTCAAGTAGTGGACACGTAGGAGAGCCCAGCAACCTGAAACAGAATAAATCTATCACTATTAGCCTATATAACCGAGTAATTCGATGAATCACTTCACTCTTTTGCTTAAAGGTTTCAATCACATAAAATCTTTTATTTATGGAACAGAAATCTCACATTCTTGATAAACCAGTAGAACATTCAAACATGAACCCCTCTTTAAGAGGGCCAAATTCAGCGGCTTTCCCGCTGGCTACAAATCAAGAGGAAAACAAGGAAAATTCATAAAATCAAATATCTAATAAATAAATTCCGCAAAAACCGGAAATAACATCAAAATCCTGACATAAACGTGTCAATAAGACAAACCATCAGTGCATGATAGCTCAGGATTTGTTCCAGAGTTTGCCTTCACAACACGAACATAAATCAAAGCACCTTCCTGCACCACAAAGCAAATTAAGTGCTGTGGAAACATAATAAATTGATAACCAGATAGAGTAACATTTTGGAGAAGTATTGGGCTGTAATAGGATATTTTCTAATTATGTATTGTAACATAGAAACTGATACCGATTCAAGAAGGTCCAAAGAGGATATAAATCCCACTTCCTTATTTATAAAAGTTATTGGAAGCTACAACATTCTACCGGTTCTTCAACAAAGAAGTTAAAATTATGGAATCATACCAAGTAATATTTCAAAATACAACATGTGATTGCATAAAATTGAAAAGCAATCACAACTTGAGAAAAATCTTGGCTAAAAAATAATGTTTGCTTAATAATTTCATCACTCCACTTGATCTAATTCATTGTTGAGATGGTGATAATATAAAATACATACCAAAACAGGGTCTTTGCGGGAGGCTATAAAATATTTAAAATCATTTTTATTTCCCAAACAACTAAAACCTGCCAATAACAGCAAAATCAAGCTGCCTTTGGTGGTTTACAAGGTACATTAAATTATTCTTCTTTTTTCATTCTATTCTGGTTATAAATATATAGCGCAGTTGAACTCAGTATCTTCCATATTCTACTTCCAATTGAGATGGATAAAGATCCAATAAATAATAACGTACATAGTTCTGTTAGGTGCACTTCAGAACACGATTTCACACTAAATGTGTGGCTATTAAGCACGTTGGTTTTCTTAGTCATTGTTTCATGATTTACTTTTCACTCATAGACAAATAAATGGCAGGAGCAAAAAATAAACAAATAAAACCTAACTGTTCACATTATTTATCGCCCAAATGACATGTTTTCATTAAAAAGCCTTTATATATTTACTTGTCTCCTTCCCCTATATTTGCAGATACAATTTCTTTGGTGAGCGGTGATATTACCAACTTAATCTTATTGCTCCTAGCTTGAAACGTCAACAAAATAAATAAATTTTAGATTCACTCTTAATAGCCTAATAGATTATCCAACCTTCACTAAAGACCGCATTCAAATTTCGGTGCAGAAGTTAATCATCGAGACTAAACGGATAAACAGAAGAGTTATGTACTGCATTTTTCATAAGAGATGGGTAAATATGGGACATATACAACACAGACCTCAAACTTAGGTATGTTTCTCCTCGTTCCACCTTCAAATGCCAGCACAGGTAAGAAAGCTACTGCAGGCCCCTTTATGTCAACAAGGAAGTTCTGCAAACAAGAGTTTTTTTTTTCTTCTAAGAAAAGGCAAATTTCAGAAGAGAACATATAGCGTTTGAAATTATGTACAATTGGGTCGAAAGAAATCATGAGATTATGTCCCCACGACAAATATAAATCACCAATGATAGGCAAGCATGGACATGTAAATGCATTTACCTTTGAGGAATAAAAGTTACACAAACTTGAAAACTATATAAGTATTCTGATTTGAAATTAGACCACAACATCAATATTTCCTAAAGGTATCATGATATTGTGTCAACAACTGTGCATCTGAGCAATTGCTTTAGGTACAATACTTGCTCCATATCAATCACCAAATTACTTTTATTTTTGTGCTATGAGATCTTACAGATTCATTTCTCAAAATGTAACCCAGCCTGAGCTTTTGCAGCAAATTTATCAAAATAAGTTCTAGCTTGGTATTTGCATAAACAGAATAAATAATAATAGGGAAAATTTCAATTTAATACCCTGGCAAACATTTATTTGCAATATAATACCCTAACTTGTTTTTTTTGCAATTTAATACCCTGGCAAACATTTATTTTCACTTTCATACCCAACCGTTAACTTTCCATCCAAAATGGATGAAAAGTCCAAAATACCCCTTGAGACCAATCATATTTTCAAAACCTACCACAAAAATCAGATTTTTTTATATATTTCAAAAAACTATATTTTATTTCAAAAAATATTTAAAAAATCAGTTTTTATATATTTCAAAAATCACATTTTTATATAATTAAAAAATCAGATTTATTTCAAAAAATATTTAAAAAAAATCAGTTTTTATATATTAAAAAAATATTTTTATATGTTTTTAAAAATAGATTTTATTTCAAAAAAATAATTTAAAAAAACAGTTTTTATATATTTAAAAAATAAATTTGTATATATTTCATAATAATTTTTTTATATAATTTAAAAAAACAGATTTATTTCAAGAAAAATAATTAAAAATCAGTTTTTTTTATATTACAAGAATCAGATTTTTTATATATTTTAAAAAATTAGATTTTATTTCAAAAAATATTTAAAAAATCAGTTTTTCTATATTTAAAAAATAAATTTTTATATATTTCAAAAAACATATTTTTATGTAATTCAAAAAATCAGATTTATTTAAAAAAAAATTAAAATCAGTTTTTTTATATATTACAAAAAACAGATTTTTATATATTTCAAAAAATTATATTTTATTTTAAAAAATATTTAAAAAAAATCAGTTTTTATATATTTAAAAAATCAAAGATTGAAGGGTGTTTTTGGTATTTTTTGAAAAAACAAGGTCATGTGCAAAGCACATGACTACTTTCCATCCATTTTGGATGGAAAGTTAACGGTTGGGTATGAAAGTGAAAATAAATGTTTGCCAGGGTATTAAAATGCAAAAAAAAAACAAGTTAGGGTATTATACTGCAAATAAATGTTTGCCAGGGTATTAAATTGAAAATTTCCCATAATAATAAGTCACACTTGTTATCACTACTATGTTCTATGCGATAAGTGTACAAGTCAACGAGTGCAAACTACCACTTCAATACTGACAGGATTTCACATATCTGTTTCTAAGACTACCCTCTATAACAGTATAAGCTAATAAGAATAATTGCTACTTTCAGATGACCGATATGAACTACTCTGATTCCCAATAATAACAAATTATGACGGGAAATGGTGATGCTTTGATAATTCTGCATTACATCGAAAAAATTGAAGAGGTCTTACATCGGGTTTAGTGTCTACTACAATTCCGAGAACAGTATCCTCCACGCAAGGCACATACTGTACAAAATAACAAAACTTCAACAATATACGGAAGAGTAAATAGAATAATTCCTTTCTAGATAGGAAGACATATACAAGTACACTAGTAGCAACTCATTGTGATTCTCAAAGCCATAAAATAGAATATATAACAACTCTGCTGATTCTATCTTATCACTATGCTTATAAAAACTAAAAAATGATACATCCCAACGAAATGTACCACAAATAGCAAAATACAATAGAGCATAATGGTGAAAAACTATATCCATAAAAGGTCAATAATTTCTGCACACTACTTTAAAACGTAGCTTTGCACTTACCCTTTTATGTGAATTTTCGACCCAATATTTGTTTGGCTTTGAGAATCTCAGCGTCCCAGCCTTTATCACAGAAATAGTATCACAATCCTGAAAAGCAACGCTGGTGTGAGATTAATAGAGAATAATAATAGGACCTTATAATTATGTTGGAAAACAACTAGATTACTGCCCTGAAATACAAATAAAAATTGTTACAAAAATGCCATCGGTAGATTCTGTCAAATGAAAAGTTGCCAATATTTAACAAGCGAGCATGTTTGCTAAATAAAGTTAGGCACACTTATATCCTTCTCATTTACAACTGAATGCGTTTCCATCTATAGTAGGACTGAAGAATCCCAATATTCCTACAGATTTGGATAGAAGTCGTCTTACTAGAGCCTAGAGGAAGTGATATGACCAGACCAAATGCCTTTGATGTAATTCCTATATGTCCAATATATCAAATGAGGGATGTTCTTTTCTCTTATTGGTTGAATAGCAGTTGAGCATTTTAAAATTTCTTGGTTAACAATGCATACCCAATGACATACATCAATTTCATGTTTCATTAGTAACTAAATCAAGCACTATGGGTGATTGATATTCTTGAACTGCCACGAATTTTACATTAATCAATATAGAATGCACCTACAAGGTAATATAAGTAGAACCAACCAACAGTCAGTTCTACCAAAATTAACCTAAGCATTGCATGTCTGTAAAACAAGAAATCAACACGCTCTGATGGAACTATCGAATTCAATTGACAGAGAATTACCAATTACATGAACCCACAAATTTCCTAAGAGGGCACAGATGTAAATATATCGTATGAGGGTGAATTCGATTGAATGTGTTTGAAAAGTAGAGAAAGAGGGACCTGGCGGAGGCCGCCGCCGAGCTTAATGGTCTGGTTAGCCATTTTTGAGAGATCGAGCACAACATCTCCCGGAACCTAAGGAGAGAAATTAACACAAATATTACATAAACTTTCAGCTAAAACAAGAAGACAGAGCAGAAGATGAACTCACAACTAATTGGTCGATGAAGCCTGCAGGAGAAATCGAAGGTTGAGCTTCCATTGCAAGGCTCTTTAGAGCTATGTTGGCTTCTCCGAAGTCAAATTGGAGTAAGTAACTAAGGGTAAGCACGGGGTCGTGTAGAAGAAAGAAGGAAGGTGGCTGTGAAGTTTGGGCGACGTCGAATTTTGAAGTACGGGTGGTAATAGGGCACCTCGTTCCCGCTTTGACCTCGTCCCGACCCAAATAAAATTTGGGCCTTTAGACCATCCACAATGACTAATCCCAATCCAATTAAGTCGAATTTTTGGAAAATGAGTGGGCATTGAATCTGGATCGTGGGTCTAATTAATTTTTCGTCACAGTAAAGGAACGTAATATTATTATTTTTGAAAACGAGTAAAGGGAACTACAACGCAAATCCGAGAATCAATAAAACACATCACCGACCAACCCGAGCGGATGAGAAGTAGAGGTTGGCGAACCCGTTGTATATGCGTCATTTCAGACATTCCCGAATGGTCTCCCATCACTCATGCTTGTTGAAGGGGGGGTCGACATTACGGGCATACGTATGGTTCTCCTCGAGGAGCACCTCCGCTTCAGTGGCGATTGGACCGAGCTCATGTCGGACATACAAGAATGCCAACTCGAATCACTTCACCCGGGGGTTGTTCTTTTGCCAATGATCTTTGATCTACTTCTCGGACCGAGGAAATGGAGCCGAAACCATGGATTTCCAATCGTCGTAGAGACGGTGCCAATACTCTCTAGTGGTGTCAACGTGAACCATCCACGCAACAACCAGTCACGTCTCCTCCACATCGGTCCAAGTAGGTGCCATGAACGATTATATCTTGGAGAAAATAAGAACTTGAGGAAGAAAGGGTGCTGCCGATTCTGTTTTGGAGAGTATATTGAAGAGGAATAGTTGGTGACGATTCTGTGTTTTGGGATGGCTTTAAATAGGGGAGATAGAATCGGTAGGGTTTGATTTTTAAAATTTCCAAATATTATCCAAGAGATTCGGTCAAACACTAAATGTGGCAGAATTTGTGCATGTGAAGAAGTGAAGAATCGGCCAAACAAGAAAAAATTAAAAGGTCCCATTTATTATTTCAAACATTGCAGGGTACGTTTCCAAGTACAAAATGAAACGAACGTGTTCGAAACCGAGTATAACGATAGAAAATAAAAACATTGAACATGCTAGTTATGGTTCATTGCTCGAAGCATCGCGAAAATAAGAGCGTCGTGGTTGGCCTTCTCAAGCGGGATCCAGTCGGATGTGTCGAGAGCAACTACTTCAGCGTATTGCATGGTCAATGACAATTGGCACTTCATAAGCTTTTCCTTCGTGCGCTCGAACCGACCACGACGATTTTGTTCTCGCTCGAACCTGTACACTGTTGGTGGCGGACCCATATCAGCTTGGGAAACACCGCTTTCGTTCTCAAACTCCATAAATTTAGTTGGAGATTACTTTTGGAATGAGAAGTTTTTGCCTTTAATAGATGAGGATGAGTTGTCTTTTATAGGCAACCGAATCAACCAAGGAGGTAACACTGAGAAGATACACGGTTCTTATTAGGATGAAATAAAATTATCAATATACAAGTAAACGAAACGTCAGAAAAGCAGCAAAACTTATCATCCTGATATGAAACATAAATACGGAAATACATTGAAATCATCTACAGAACAAAATGAACAAGTAGTTTACTAGTTTTCGTCATCCATAAGGGCTTATGTCCTGAATAAAGTCCAAATGTGTTCAATCAGACCACCTTTCAGTTGTTGGTGCACTACTCGATTCTCTAGCCGACTTGAGTGGTTTCGAATGTAATTGTAACTTGGTAATGGCCCTCGATGGAAGGTATGATTGGTTCTTCGGATGTGATTCGTTCTATTTCTCCTTGATAAGTGTCTCGTTCATCGTCTACAATCATGTTGCGTATAATAATGCACGCGCGTATGATCATAGACAATTTCCTATCGTCCCAACCCTGAGCAGGCCTCCTTATGATATGAAAACGGGCTTGTAGAATTATGAATGCCCTCTCTATATCCTTCCTTGCGGCTTCCTGTTTCTTTGTGTATAGCACGCATCTCGATAGTTGTTGTGCATTGATGGATTTTACAAACGTCGCCCACGGTGGGTAAATTTCGCCAGTTTAGTAGTGAGTGTTATAGTACGTATCATTAACCTAAAACGCGACCGGAGGCTGCTCAACTCGATATACCTGAACAAATATGGACGATTGGTTTAAAACATTAATATCGTTGTTAGATACCAACATACCAAAGTATGCGTGCCAAATCCAAGAGTCGGACCCTACAACTGTTTCAAGCATGACCATAGGTCTAGAATGACCGCCCCACTCACGAATCCCCTGATGCGCTTTTGGACAATTCTTTCATGGCCAATGCATACAATCGAGGCTGCTGAAACAACCTAAGAAACCACGAGTTTCATTCACACGCATAACGTAGGTTATATCATTACCATTCGGTTTCCCAAGGTAGGTTTCACCAAAGACGTTGATTACGGCGAAGCAAAAACGGTGAATGCACTCGAGACCCATTGTCTCAGCCATTTTCAAATACTCGTCAAGGCTGTCAGTTGAAGCACCATAGCATAACATCCGTATAATTGTAGTACACTTTTAAATTATTGAGAACCCGACCCGATCACGACAATCAACTTTTTGTTTGAAGTAGTCGACAAACTCTGACACACCATCTGCAAGTTTCATGAAAACAGATTGCGCCATTCTGAAATGCCGACGAAACATTTTTCATCGTACATCGGGGTCGCTACAAAGTAGTCGGACATAAGCCCGGTCATGAGTAACGCTTCGATCTCTAATAATATAATTCCTTTTCTGCTTCCCATGGACGGGTTCCGTCATCCATGCCTCTGCTTCCTAACTTTTGCCCGTAAAGAATCCAACATCTCTTTCTCCGTTTCTCGGGTCCTTGCACGTAAAGGTGCATAATCTATTTCACCGCCATCGTACTCCTCGATACTCGATGAATCCATAACGAAAAGACGATAATAGAATTTGTAGAGAGAAAACGGTTGAATTTTTTATGTGGGGATACAATTTTAAACAATGAAGTAGACTATTTATAGAAGAAAATTTATGGAAAAAAATTTAATTCGGTCAAACGAATCTGTTGACTATGACACATGGCAGAGTCGTCGTGTCATGTTAGATTATGCACGCTGAATCTCTCCACATGTCGCTTGTTGATTCCGACGGTCAACGACGAATCTACTGAGCCGACTCTACATAATCGTAGACCGTCTAAAGTCGTCCTCCCGATTCGACGCGTGATACGACCCCGATTCGACGACTAGACCTAAAAAAATGTTTTTGATAATTTCGATGCCCAAATTGATACGCTTTAAATCCCACTGTGGATGACTCGCCAACTTGTAAGAGATGTGGGTGAGTGGAAACGGTGGATCATGTGACCCTGGAATGTGGCTGTATTGGTGGGGTGTCGAGCCGGTTTCAAGGGCTTCTTTTGAATAGGACGTTGAGTAACAAGGAGTGGCTAGAAGAATACAATGCGGAAGTCTTGAAGCAGGTTCTGGTAGTGTGGTGGGAGGTGTGGTAGGGTTATGCATGGGCGGTTGTTCGGCCCGACCCGCACTCACGTGGATCCGACCACATGTTTACGGACCGGATTTGTTCAAACTCATATTGGTCCCTCGGATCCGATTTTAGATGCAGATCCTTCTGATTGGATTTTGGGTGGATCGAGATTAAACCCAAAAATCCGAAATTATCTGTTCACTCTTCATGCATAGCCCATAAACCTTACCCTCTTACTGTCCATTCTTCGTCTTTGACTCACACACAAAAAAAAAACTAATTGTCACACTCTGATCTCAAGATCGTCACTACATGAGACAGACATAAACTCTAGAAGACGTAGATCTAGAGACTCAATTTGTCTCGAGGGAGAAAGGAAGAGAGAAGGTTGTGGTCGAATCAAAGATCCATGGGCGTAGCAGCGGGGAGAATCATAACACATGGGTTAACAACATTGGTTGTATAACAACGGTGGTTATGGGAGAGAGTGAAGCTTCAACATAAAGATTTATATAAGGTAAGATGAGGAGGTGCTGGTTGAAGATAATTCTCAGTAAAAAGTCCATCATTTTTCCTTCAAAAAACAAATTCAATAACTCATGATGAGGTCATACAGTATATTTGAAAAATGCTAGGGATTCATACAGTATATTAAAAAACAAATTTATGAACGTGTAACATAATCTCTAATCCCCCACCAAGTATAAGAGATTGGCTTCGGATCCACCATTCCCATAGCTTAAACTTCTCTTATTTGCATGTAAAAATGTTGCCAAATCAAGAAAACAACACACTTCAAGGACCACTTCCTAAACCCATCATTTCCAGTGTGAGGTGCTTGAAACACTCAAGCAACTATGTTCATGACAGGCTCCAAAGCCTCCACGCTAGCTGCTCCGACCAACCCCACAAAGCGCATGCCCCAAGGAAAACAACTATGTTTAGTGCATGTCACATAACAAGGTTTTCAAAGAAAACGAGGAACAAAACAAAACCCACGGCCTCACCTAAAGATGGAGAATTTGTGCTAACCAAGACTGATCGAGTTTACGCCTTATTGGGTTGTCGGTGCATTGACCCAAGTCTCAATTTTGGGACTGTTATAGAGGTGACCATTGATGCGGGTACATTTTAACACATAAAAGAGCCGCTTTATATCGAGTTTTACAGGCTTTTTGTCTCGGTTTTCTATCATATATTTATATTTAGCATAAATAATTGTTTTCCTCGGTGTGTTCGGTGTTTCGATGAGTATTTAGCGTATTTTGGGTGTTTTCATGCTTGTGGACTGTCAAATGGTCGATTTTGTTCGCTTTTAAATATATTCATGATTGGTTTTGTTTTGTAGGTCTTGAAAAGAGGAATTTTTTGGCGCAAGAACGAGATCGATCGGAGTTCAAACGAAGCCGGAGCGAGCAAAATAACGAAAAAGGATGAAAAATAGAGCCACAAACCAGGATCTGACACGTGTCCCAGGCCCAGCCGCCGCTCCCCCAGCTCGCGCCACGTGGCGCCGTCCCCCAGCCGCAACACAGGAGGGGGGGAGAGACTGCATCTTCCCCAAAAAATTTCGAACACAGACCCGTAGGAGAAACCAATTCCTTGTACAGTTTTTATTTCTTTTTTTTTATATAGAGTCTGTAAGAGAGAATATTATATTGAATCAATAGTTGAGGATCTATATTTTGTGGGTAGGGAATCAAATTGATATTTGTTTGGGTGTTGAATTTTGGAGACAAGCTCCATTGTTGGCTACTCAAGTGCATTTCTTTTGGTGGATTTTCAAGAGTATCAAGGAGAGAGATAGAAGAAGAGCAACCTTAGACAACTAATTCGATGATTGTATCTCTACCTTCATCTTGATTATGAATTTAATTGTTTGTTTCTTTTGATTCTTGCATTTTCTCACCATGAACAACCAAACCCCCAATTTCTAGGGTTATGGGGGATTAGAGTAGTGATTTCTATAAATTGGATGCTTCGATTGTGGTGTTGTTGATTTGTATTAGTGTCTATGATTGATTTGTGCTTAGTGCTTTACCTCCCGTGTAGGCTTGGTAATTGTTTTGAATTAGGATTCGGCGCTCGAAAGAGGAGGATTCTAATTAAGTCAAAAATCGATCATAGGTTGGATTTAAACCTTAGCTAGAACTAGCGGGGTTAATACAATTGCAATAACTATAGACTTGTTTGGTCGAAAGTTAGAAGTTGTCATAGAACTAAACGCTTTGGGTCTTCCTACATCGTGATTCGAAAGAACTCGGTGGTTAGATTCCATTAGGGTCCGAATCGTTCGAAAGAAGTTAGGACTAGATTTGAGACAACTCGTTGCCTCTAAAATAAATCGACATCGCTACAATCGAACGTGTTCAATTCTATGGAATGAACTCGATGAACCCATGCCCTTGATCTCTCTTCACTTGATTCAAGATAAGAAAACTCTCTGTTAAATTCTGTATTTTCTTTTTTTAGTCGTTATAGGTTTATTTTCAAAACATTAAAACTCGATTTTTACCGAACCAGCTTAGCTACAAACTTTAAATAGTAAGTGTTTGTTTATTGCTCCTTTGGGCTCGATATTCCGGACTTCAAATCCGATTACTACTTGACGGCCGGTGCACTTGCCGTGCTCAAGTTTGCGATTAAAACCCGCAGGGCGTCAAGTTTTATGGCGCCGTTGCCGGGGAGCAATTAGGCGACCCTTGCTATATAGTTTGTGCTACGTCTGTTTCATTCTTGTATATATTTTTCTTTTAGTTGATTCTTTGCATCGTAGCTTTTATGGAGAATTGGTTCCCTAATAGGGTGTATTGTGATATATGTGGTGCTAATGATCATTATTTTTACAATTGCGAGGTTCTTGTGCATTCAAATGCCTACAATCAAAATTGGGAGGACGCTTCCACTTTTGATCAAGGTTATCAATTTGAACCGCAATTGCCTAATGACGAGGAGTCATCACTTCGTGAAGTTTGTCTCGCTTACCTTAATCGACTTGATGAGGAGGATAAGCGACGTGATGAGATGGATGACACGATGACGCGAATGTTGATGAAACAAGAGGAACAAACATCCATGATGAAAGAGCTTTCAAGTCAAATGGTTGATCTCGTGGGACTGTTATAGAGGTGAGCATTGGTAGGGTCAGCCATTGTTGATGTCTTGTTAGGACAAGATCCTCGTCAATGTAGTTGTATACCTGTTTCTAACAGAGACAGTTCCATGTAAATATCGACTTGTGATTGCATAACGAATGGCAAAGTCACAATCACTCCATCAAAGGTAGGCACTGTTTCAGTTTGAGTTACTTCATTCCACTATATAATAGTGCTGTAAAAATGAAATATCAAAATTACTTCTATAATTTATAACAAAGAGAAACTCCTCAAATACTTGGGGGAAGTATTTTCACTCAATGAAACCTAACGACAGCGACAAGACAAGTTTCTTTAAATGATCTGTATTGGATCCATGGAATAAAAGTTAGGTTAAACACATAAAGTAAAAAGTTTAGAGCAAAATGGGTAGAGCTACAAATCCTTATGCATTTGCTAAGAACATTATCTATAAGTGTTTGTAAGCAACTAACACAAAGACACTTAAATAAACAAAAAAGGTATAAGAAGCAGTAACCAGAAAGGAATGGAGGAATAGCCCCAATGTCAAGCAAACTTTGTGAAGCCATGTGCAAAAAGTAAATGGCAAAAGCAATAACATAGCACAAATCCCACCCCTTTTCTCCATCCAATCTCCACCTTTTTTTTTCTCTCTTCAGCTTCTATTATTTATTTTTTTGGCTTAAAGCTTCCCAACTCCAGCTCTAAAGCTCTGCACACCACACTCAATTGTTATTTCTTTGCCATAACTAATACAACATGTGTTTTCTTTACTGATAAAATGTTTCTACCTCTTCTTCACACCTCATAATCAGATCATACAAATCATTTAAAAAGCTTGAATCTTAGCCTACTACTAGTGCATATATGAGGTGAAGCATTTCACAACTGTTGAGAGAATCTCAGTACATGATCTGGATGGTTTCTACTTTTTACACTATAATTGAAGACATTGAAGAGAACCCATTTGGGGATTTGGAATTGGGATTGCTCACCTGAGAAAATGGGCATCACCGGAGAGCTGGTTCGAAGCGTCTTCTCAAGAAGCCAGTCTTTTGGGACACATGAGACCACTGTGAGTGTCACCTGTAGTTTGTTTTCTTCTGGGTTATTGTGAGTGACACTGAGCTCCAGTTTTGTGTTTTTGTTTCAGGTGAAGAGCAATGTGGGGGAGAAGAGGAGGTGGAGCTCAGTGAGATCATACCTCTGCGGGGATGAGCTCAATTCAGTCCTGGCAGAGGAAGATTCTGCTTCTGTCAAGAGCTCTGAAGCAACTGTCACACAACCAATTACAGAGGACACAACAGACAAAGAGGAGGTTCAGAATCAACAAACCAAGGAAGAAACAGCACAAGAAAAGCATAATTCAACCTCAAACCTCTTTCGCCAGGAAGATGCGGCCATTACCATCCAATCAGCCTTCAGAGAGTTCCTGGTTTGGCTCTAATCCACAGACACATTAATACTAAAACTTTGGAAACTTTCATGTTTCTCATGTTCTGGTCTCTACTCCATTTCAGGCTAGGAGGAGAGTTCAAGTTCAAGTTCAAGAAAGCAAATCAGCAGATAAAAAGCAGGAACAGGCGGCTGCAGGAACTGAGAGCCCAAGTAGAGAGTCTGTAGGCACATCAATTGAAGTCCAAACTGGGAATTCAACAGAAGCTTTCTCAATCCAAGAGCAACTCATGGCTGATCAGGGAAGGATTCAACAGAAAGCCAGATCTCAAGTTCTGAGGCTCAAGGTAAGAAAATAAGAAACAAACCCAATTCATCAGAAACATTTAAAACTTCAAAGCTAATGGCACCAAGTGCAGGAAGATTGGGATGACAGCACAGTGAGCAGCAACATATCAAGAATGAGGATACAAAACAGACTAGAAGCAAGCACAAGGCGAGAGAGAGCACTAGCTTATGCATTTTCACAGCAGGTAAAGAATCAAAGCCTCTCCTAAATAATGAACTCTGAGACAATTAATGACACTATAATTCTACTCTGCAGCTGAGAATTTGTGCAAAGAAGAAACAAGCTAGATCTGATGGTACAGAAGCTAACATGGGGTGGAACTGGCTGGAGCGATGGATGGCTACTCGCATTCCAGATAGTCCCACATTTGAAAACCACGTGAACAAGCAATTCGAGCCCATTAACAACAATCATGGGTTCATGGCAAAGAAGAGATTCTTCGACATAACTGGGGAAGAAAAAGAGAGTTGTGGGTCTAACGAGGTATTTGACAGTTTTTCAGTAACTTCACCAAAAGAGAGAGATGTCAAGCCTGCTAACAAGAACAGACTTAAGCCTACCAGAAGTGTATCGAAACGAAAAACCGTGCCAAGCAATCACTGCTTAAAAGACTTTGCCAAGGTATAGGTTTCTCATTTAAAGTCTCTGACAAACCATGAACTCTATCTGGTTTTGTGCATTACTGGGTTTTACTGTCACAGGTAAGCAAAAATGAATGCACAGGGGATGCTGAAAAGCATAAGAGACACAAGCAAAAGGAACTAGTGCTCAAGAAAGATATGAAATGTTCAGAAAATTCATCAGAAGAATCCCCAGTACACAAATCTCCTGATCTTCTGTGACATGTCCACCAAATGTATCCTGTTCTTCTAGTGTGTTTCAAGTAAATGACTTCTAAATATGGTGGTGTGTGAAGATCATCACTCCATAATCGTAGTTGGTTTTCATATCTTCAATAGAATATAATGTGGTGATTGATGTTACTTTGGGTGTGCAGCGTTTAAGTGAGTGTAAATGAAAGTTCTTTGGAAGTTAAGGAAGCAACAATTTTAGTTTTTGAGGATAACTCTTACATTGTTGTTTAAAACCTAAACAGGAAGGCAGAGTAAGATTTGGTAAAAGCAACAATGTTTCAAGATATGTATTTGAAATTTTGAATCCTAAATTATGGTAGAAGACATTAATCATCCTATTGTAGCAAAGAAAAGAAATAGGAAAAGAGTGTTGGAACTCCTTGACAAAGGAAGAAAAGACATATTTGTTAATTTTGTTTGTGCTAGAAATGTTTCAAGGATCAAAAACAAAAAAGATGAGCTTACTAACTGTAACCTAAAATCCAAAATGTGCATACACAAAAGGGTACAATTTCTCTAAACCCTTCTCTTCAATACATTTTCACCCTAACCTTTTCAAACACCCAAGAGCAGGGAAGGTGGAAAATCATGCAAGCTCAATTATGATTAAGCTCATACAAGGTTCAGAAAATGTGCAGCTAATTCAAAATTCAGGGTTCTGAAAGCTGGAAAAAGAGTTATTCTCTACTCTATAAACACCTAACATTTAAAAGTGAGGCATGCATCATATCTCATATATCACATCACTGTGCCCATAATATGTGCCATGCCTTGGCACATTTCATACCCAAGGGGAGGAATAAACTAAAACTTTAAAAGACTAAATGTGCACAGCTTAGCAAAAAAAATCCAAAAAACAAACATATACTTTGCTGCAACTGCGCTAATATAAGTTACTGTCTGGAAATTTTCCCCAGAATAAATATCATGCTTCTAATAATACCAACAATGTTCGCCCCGTTCAAATAAGAGCGAAACAAAACACAACTATAATAAGTTAAGTTCAATTGCAAACAGCTCTCCAAACAACCTCTCTGAGGTTCTCTCTTAACTCTATTAGGGTTCGACGCCGCCGTCCTCCTTCCGCCCTCTCCGACCGCCTGTCTCCAGCCCTTCCACCGCCTCCTCACTCACAGCATCTCTTCCTTCTGCCATCGCTGCCCAGTCGAGTCCTGCTCGACTTCGTCACTGTCCGCTTCCGCACGCCGTCAACTGGGCTCCCACACCTGCCACAGACGCCCCCAACACCAATCTCCTCCATTTCCGATCAACCGATGTCGGATCTGTCTACCCCCATCTCCATGAGTCGGAAATGGTCAACTCCGACCAGATCCACTCACATGCAGAGGCCCGCCGCGACCTCGGGGTCTCCGCCCAGCACCATGCAGGTCGCGCGACCGATCTATCACCGCTGCTCGACCCGGCTTCTGTCCTCCCTCGGGAGCCGCCGCACCAGACAGATCTGAAAGACAAGCCGGGGCTGCCTTTGGCCATCGTGACGGATCTGGTCGGCGGTGAGGCTATTGACCCACCGGAGCTTTGTCCGTCTTACACCGGACTGTCATCAACGCCGAGGGAGGTCTACCGGGACTTGATCACCCTCCCCAGACCAATCAAGTCTCCGGCGAGTATTCACCGTCCTCCTCCGGGCGAGCGGGGGCAGGCTGCTAGCCCTATCTGTCCGAGGGTTGACCGGCCACCGGAGACGTCTTCTGAGGTACAGGCCTGCCGCATCTCCCCGATCCCGGATTGGGAGGATGAGGACGAGGAACTGGTGGTCTCGGATGAGGGGGTCCCATTGTTTACGTTGGGATCGTATGAGTTCTCCCTGGCAGCGAGGGTTGCAGGGGACGGTTCACACAACCAACACATCGTCTGCGAGATGATGTTGAGAAAATGGAAGGTCACGGGGATTCGGGTGGAGTTCATGGCTCCCGACGTCACGAGCTACCACTTCCCGTCTGCCATGACTATGAATGATATCCGCCATAAGGGCCCTTGGAGCTTTAAGGGCTTTCCCCTCCTCTTTGAACCGCTCTGGCGATTCGATCGGGCGGAAGACATCAGATTCAACCATGTGGAACTCGGGGTCAGGGCACTGAATATCCCGGGAGGAGCTAGGAACTCGTACATCCGGGGCCTCGTGGCGGGCAGTATATGCACCCAAATTCTGTCAGCTCCAATTCCGACGGGAGGACAGGCATCTCTAGCTGCTGGTCTGCATGGAGCTGTCTCGGCCACTGAGGCGCAGGACCAGACTTCGTTTCCCAGGTACTGATTCCTCTGTTGTGATAGATCTGCAATACGAGCGAGTGGTGGATTTTTGTTGCAGGTGCGGCATGTTGACCCACAGGCTACCAAACTGTCAGACTCTGCTGCCGGGGATTGGCCGGGAAGAGGTCCGATATGATAGGTCTATTCTGGTTCCCCGGGACTTGGACGTGGATCAGCTGCTCCAAACGGTCTGGGAGGCACCTCCTCCAGTATCACAACCGTCGATCACGTACCTCTTGAGTGATCTAACCCTGAACTATATGGTCCGTTCTAGGGAGATTACCATGGGCGATGAGTCGTCCAATGCAGGCACTCTGAAGCCTGACTTTCTGGCTAAGGTTAACCACGAAGGGTTGACCAATATCTTGCAGGGGGTGGCCATGGAGCACCCAACCCGCCACCCAGGCCCACAAAGCCTGGCTTCTTGGCTAACATCCATCTTGTTGCTGGCCCTACGATCCGAGCTCCCCCCGGATTCAATGTGATGATGAGGAAGGAAGAGGAGACAGATCCACGGGGCTACCCGGTGGACCTTCAGGGGATTCTAGGCAAAGGTGGACCCAGAAGAGGCAAAGGAAAGATGACCACCCTGAAGACCAGAAATGGCTCGTTGTATGCCCGTCCACCGGAGACAAAGAAGCAAAGGGGCGACCCGACTGATCAGCAGCATCCCTGGTTTCAGCCATTTTTGGAGGAGGAGCGAGCTGATGGAGCGGAGGTCCAGAGGCCTCCGATGGAGGAATGATCTGCCCTAGCAGGGGTGGGTGGAGTCGGCCCCAGACTATACCTACAGACCCGGGACAACCACTGCTGGGAGGTCCCGGGCAGCCTGCATCATCAACACCAGTTATTTCCATTTATTGCTACTACTTTTATTCTTTTTGGGACTATTTACTTTCTGTTGGTTTTGGAACTTGGTTTATTTTCCCCCGTTATGTTGAAACGACGGTAGGGAGTTGTCTTGAGTTGTTGCCCACGAATTTATGTGGGCTAAAATTATGGGTCCATGAGCGTCGGGCTTGCTATGGTCGGCCCGGACAAACATCTGGAACCCGAGGCGGTCACGCCTCGTCCTACTTGATTGCCTTTTGGCATTAATGAAATCTCCGGTTACCCGTTTCAAAAAAAAAAACAATGTTCGCTCAGAATAAAAAAATCCAACAATGTAGAAACCAGGGTGCACAAGAAGGTGACCTAAATTAATGTTCAAAATAAACACAACAAATCCAAACGAACCAAGGATTTAGGAACAGAAAACCAAAAAGAGAACCAACATAAGAAGTTTTAAGATAGGTAAGTAGCTGCCTCACAGTTATAGTTTGTAATACTGAAAGTACGGGACAAAGATGGCATAACCATGTTATCCCTAAGAAAAATACGACTTTAAACAATTATCCTACTCTTCTAATAAGCTTGAAAGGGTCACATTCGCACGATAATTCCATGTATCCAACCAAAATACAAATCAATGACACACACAAGCAATTGCAAGTGGGTATCAAAAATACCATTTGCCCATAAACCTGATGCCATTTCCATCTGATCACTCTAAAAAGGATTCCTGCATTCCCCACTAAAGATGTGAAAAAGCATATCCATGCTGATCCAGCATCTGCGCTAACAGTTCCCAATATTAAACCATGCTCGATCAATCAAACCATGGTTGGAAATCCACCATAAACTTATTTTTATAATCTCTACAGTAGCATATGAAGTTCAATAACATCCAAATAACACAATATGCTTTCTTTGCAGCACAAACTGGGGGATTGAAGTAGTAAATAGTAATTACAAGTTGAAGATAACAATAACAAAATAGGCACCGTGAACACAACCATGATTCTTGAAAGCTCAAAAACATTAATACATCAACACCAATATGCGAATACCATATAACAAAGTGTAAGGATAACATTTTTATCACATTTATCATAACAAGTGAAGGTGATGAAGGCAAATTATATCAGGTATTGATGAGTGGAACATGGTATCACCAAATTATGATCAACTTCACCACCTGAAGGTCGAAATCAACACAGAATCCATGGTTTAAACCCCTAGATTTTATCAATATCCTCATCCTCGAACTCAATGTAATCATCACCGCCAGCTTCGTCTTCATCAAGATCCCCAGCAATACCCTCGTTGAGCCGAGTGTTTTCAGGAAGCTCCCCATAAGCCTTGAGGAGCCTGGCCTCGTCGGGCATGTACTTGAGGATGACATCAGCCTTGTCGTCCTGGTAGTCACGGAGGCCTACAAGGATGATGTCACCGGCGGCGATCCAGACCTTCTTGTGCATCTTACCACGGATGTGGCAGAGGCGCTTGGTGCCGTCGATGCACATGGCATCGCAGCGGCCGTTCCCGAGCATACGGAGCACCTGCGCGTACTCTTGTCCGTCCTCCTTGAACATAAGCTCACGCTTCTCGTCATCGGCCTCGTTCTTTCCCCTCTTGCGGTTCTTACCTCCCTTTCCCTTGTTCTTCGGCATGGAATCTGGGCTCTGGTTCTCTTCTCCTCCGAAGACCCTGCGATGATGGCACAAAAATTATGATCAAATCGAAAGAAAAGTTAGAAAAAAAATTGAAGATTCTGAGCTGAATTCGAATAGAATTGACGAAAAATAGGAAGACAAACGGGACTGATTCGTACCTTTGTGAGATGAGAAAAGGCAGAGAAAGATTTGTTGAAATGTTGATCGGAGTTGGGATTGATTCAAACCCTAGCTTTTGTATCCGCAAGTAAGGTGGAGCCGTGGAGGGAAGGTGGCGAGAAGATTCGGGCCGCCTCTCTATATCTGAGCCAATCCGTTATCGGGCTATTCTCTCCAAATGAGCAGCCCAACTAAATCTAAGGGTAAGTAAAAGCCCATTTAGATGCTCCAGTGAGAACACAAGAACCCATTTAAAATCTCTGATTTGATCAGTTTCATTCAGAGCGTGTGCAATGAGCGACTCACGTCTTGATTTGCGATTAATGAATCGTAATTCTTATGTTGTTGTGTGCGTGAGTCGTGACTCGCTATATATTATATCGCGATTCACGATTTATGAGCCGAACCGAGACTTGGTTCACGAATCGCAAGTCTAGACGAACTAACCAAACGCCGACACATGGCGTGGGAGGGAATTTTTTTTGGAAAATTGGAGCAACGGTCCAATAACGGCTCTTATTTATTTATTTTTAATCAAAATAAATACAAAAATAAACACACACACAAAAACATTTTTTTCCACCTATAAATACCCCTTACCCCATTCATCAAACTACCAATATTTATCTCCAATTTTCCTCTCAAAATCCCAAATTTCTCACATATTTTGATTAAAAAAAATGTCTGACGACGAGGCTCAAATGAGGGAGGAGTTGGAAACCAGCCTTCGTGTAATGGAGCAACGAATCTGACGAAAGGCTGGTAGAATGATAGAGAGAGTAATGCCAAAGATCAACGCACTGAGGCAAATGATTGAACGTGGTGAACCTTCTCGACGATAGATTGGCATAGGTCGTGTCGAAACCCATAACCGCCTGATGCAAAATTATTTAGTAGAGAACCCAACATATGTGCCCAATATATTTAGGCGTCGATTCCGTATGTCCCGACCACTCTTTCAACGGGTGATGGAAAAGGTAGCGGAGCATGACGATTACTTTGTTCAGAAGTCGGGCGGTGCAGGACGCACGGGGTTATCAACGCACCAGAAATACACTACCCCGTTATGAATGATAGCTATGGGTGCTCGACCGATCCATTGGAAGAATCCTACATATTGGGGTAAGTACCATACTTGAATGTGTATAACGGTTTTGTAAGGCCGTTGTTGAGGTTTTCATGGAAGAATACGAGTGTAAACCAACAACGAAGGACTTGACCCGATTACTCGAATCGGGGTACAACCGAGGGTTCCCCAGCATGGTTGAGAATCTTGACTGCGTGCATTGAGAGTGGAAGAATTGCCCAACCGCATCGCAAAGAGCCTATGGTTGGGAAGACCACCACGGGGATCCAACTGTTATGTTGAAAGTTGTAGTTTCCAGTGATTTGTGGATTTGGCATTTGTTTTTTGGGATGTATGGCTCGAACAATGACATCAATGTCCTAAACGACGACCACTTATTCCAGGAAGTTTTTCATGGTCGTGACTTAGACATGGAGTATGAGATCAATGATTATCGGTACGACTGACCTTATTATTTGGTTGACGACATTTACCCATCATGAAGTTGGTTCGTGAAGTCGATTCGCCATCCCCATACTCGCAAACACAGATTGTTTGCTAAAGTCCAAGAAGTGTCTCGGAAAGATATTGAACGAGCTTTTATAGTCCTCCAAGTACGGTGACACATAATTTGTCGGCCCGCTCGTGTTTGGAAGATGACGACTTTGGCTGATATCATGCACACTTGTATCATTCTAAACAACACGATTGTAGAGGATGAACGCGACCAGTACGAAGATATACCAGATTGGTCACCACCTGAACGATGTCATTAAGGAGGGCATTGTCCTACCAACAACGCTTGGCCGCTCGACTCAAAGTCACAAATGATCTGACCCACCGTCAACTCTAATAGGACCTTGTTGAGCATATATGAGATCGGTTTGGAGCGTCTTACCGATCAGAGGACGAGTGAGATGATTTCTCTATGCACCAATTGTCTTGTCAATTAATTTTAGTTATGCATTATTCGGGAAGTAATAAAATTCAAGTTTAATTTTATTTAAATTAATTAATTTTTATTAATTACTTTTGTATTTTAGTTGATTTATTAATTGATCTTCTCGATTTTATTTCAATTAAACTGTTTTAACTTGGAATTTAATAAATACAGCAAAATATTAATTCAATATTCAATCAAAATCCTTACAAGTCATGAGTCTCACATTATTGAACACATTTCAATTTAAGGGGTTTGCATCATAATTCAGTACAATTACTACATGAGTCTCAACTCATGAATTCCATATGTGAGTCCCTTACTATACATGCTCCCATGATCATTTGTTTGACCGCGATCCAAACAATGAGAACTTAGAGTTACTGGGTAGCTAAGTTGAGGACAACATAAATTTTTTTTGTAGACAAAGAAGTTTAAACTCATGTTTGTCGAAAAATAACATTGGAGTCGAGAAATGGCTCTTCTTCTCCATATAGCCGACCCTAGCAATTGATCCCGCTATCAGTGGCGATCCTCCTTCTCTGGTGAGTCTGCTCGGCAATCTTCTCCTTTCGTATCTCGAATGCTAGCGTCGTTCTCCTCTCCTCCCCTCCCACCGGGCGTATTTGTTCAGCGTAGTCCATTGTCTGCAACGACAAGTTGGTCTCCTCCAAGCCACCGTTGGGGCCCCACCATCGCACCAACCCCCACAACATCCACCACCACTACCAGGTCCTCCTAACCGGCGTCGATTCCACCACCACCTCCACCGCTTATGTCTTTTCTGTTGTCCTTTATGTACGATGAACAAGGAAGCATCAACCAGACGTGGTCTACTACACATCCTCGTCAGGTCCAATGAGTCGTAAGACTTTTGGGGTACGGGAGAGGAGTTGTACCCCAATCTAGAGGGACTTGAGATTACTCGGTCCCGGACCTCTTCCTTTCTCTGGATACCTCCTCGGGTACTTGGCGTTACATATCTAAGGGAGCCTCCTTAGCGTGGTCGGTATTTATTTGAAGCACCACAAATATACTCGTACCGAGCCAATTTTTTTAAACATAGTTTGTGTAGGACTACATAGCTGTACTGCAAATAGGGGACCCACCCCTAATTTTATTAACTAGCTTAATCAGTGTCTTGTTTAAGGGATCAACATTCATGACATGTTCGGAACTATGTCTAATCTTCGTTTTAGTTTCCATAAATAATATTTCCACTATTCTGATAAAATCAAACAAAATCTCATTTTTGTCGGAAACTAAATTCTATTGTTATATCCAAAGTTCTAAAAGTCGTTAGGCGCTAGTCGGACGGTTATGGCCTTCGGAAATTAATCGGGGACTAGACGGAGATTAATCAGGGACTAATCGAATTTGTATTTTTCTACTTTTAAATTGTTTAATAGATATATTACTATATATATAAACAAAATATGAACTTCCTTACATTAAAAATAGTAACAAATATTTAAAATACTTAAAAAATAACTCAAAACAACTTAGAAGCAAAATTCCTAATACCATCAACACGGAACAACTCTGGACAACTGTCAGGCCCCAAATCCGGTTTTGACCAGACTCGAGACGTGACTGAAAATAATAATAGATAAACGATAAATAACAACATAACCTTTGAATAAATCAGTAAACCTCCTCAAATCATCAGTAAGAAAATTTGGAATCTCCAGTGAGTCACAGCTCAACAACCATAAACTAAAGTATATAAAGTGTTTAATGCGAAGGACCAACATAAGTCTACGAAAATCCCCAAGATAAGCTGAAGCTCCCCAGCCCCGAACTCTCTAGACACATGGTACTCCTGTAAAACAGTAAGAGAAACAAAGGGGATGAGCTTACGCTCAATAGGAAAAATCTCAATAACTCCACCTTTAGATCAATACTTAAACTGTTTACACGGATAAGCAAATAGTATAATAATACGGTTAATCAATGTAGTACTAATGAATAAAATATCTAATCATAACAATGTCTTACTCTGAAAGATAATCGTAACTTAAAAGAGTACATAAAAAGTTCTAGAACAAATCGATAAGAGTAAAATGGGAGTAATTAATATCATGCCAACCACTTGCTTTCTCAAGCCTCCGATCCATGGGTAGATTCTGGGATCACTTCGGTTCCCATAATTCCGATCCACCAGAGTACCCATGTCATATCAGATTTTCCCTCGGTCCAGAGGAAGCACATGCGTTGGGGCACCGGAAACAATCCCAAATGGGCGCTTATCATCGAGATTCCCAGAAATGCCTCCAAAGGACCATATGTCATAAGGAACCAAGGTAGTGCTCCACTAGGACGCACGCCCTTGGGTGAAACCTCAGTAACCATCTCTCAAGAAGTAATTCAATCAATATCCCGCAGGATCTGCCAATAATCAATGCCCCGCAGAGTCCATAACCATTTCCCGCATGCTCAATATCCAATGCTCATAATATCCAGTAATCAATGCCCTCAGGCTCCAATAATCAGTTCTCGCAATATCCAATAACCAATGCCCTCAGGCTCCAATACTCAACCAATATCTCACTGTATCTGTAAAACCCGCTTCGTTTCATTAGGGTATGAAATTAAAATCCTAAAACCTTTGGGTAGGTTCTTGAAACAAGTGGCAAAAAAAAATGGAAGCTGGGCAGGCCAGGCCAGACCTGGTTTGGGCTTGAGCCCGTTTCCTGGTCTGAGGCCGATGGGCCGGCCCAAACTCGCGTGGATATAAGTTGAAACCATTAGGGTTTCAGCGTTATATCACGCGCAACCATCATCCCTCCTCTCTCTCTATCCGACCCTCACCCTCTCTCTCTCTCGTCTTCCTCGCCGAACCAGCTCCGTCCGCCACCATTTCCGGCCGAGCTCTTCACGCCGTCACCGTCCCGGTCCTCACCACCCTTGTCCCGTCTTCTTCTCCCCCATCCCGACGCCGTTACCGCTCCGTCCAGCCACGCCGTCACCGTCCCCGACCTCCCTGCCTCTCCCTTCTCCTTCGTCTTCCTCACCAAACTCCGACCGTCCACCACCAGCTCCGGCCACCCTCGTCCCGAGCTCCCCACGCCATCTTTCCCGGTCTCCGTCCAAAAACCGGCCGTCCACCACCGGTTCCGTCCGAGCCCTAACTCGCCACCGCCCCGCTCCCCGTCTCCGATCTCCCCGTCCGAGCCCTAACGCGAACCGAGCTCCCGCCGTCGCCGGAGAGCTCGTCAGATCCGGAACGGGATCGAGCCGTCCGGACCCGAGGCGAATCTCGCCGTACACCGCCGCTCTCCATCGCCGCCACCATTCCTCACGGTTAGTTCTCGGCCGTGGAACCTCGACCGACCGGCGCCGATGGTCGGTCGCACCTAACCCGATCCCGTTCTTCGTCTTTTGCTTTCCCGTTCCCGAGTTCGTTCAGATCCGGTCGGGTTGGAACGGAGCTCCCGAAATGGAAAGGAACAGAACACAAAAAAACGTGAATCTGGTTTCGTTTAAAGGACTAGTGTAATGGTGTAAATCTGAAAATTGTAAAGATGAACAAATTTATGTTATTATTGTTATGTTTCGAACGAATTTCAGATCTGGTTAACGATGAAGAAAAAATGGGTTTAATTTGAGCGTTACTTTGAAAAATCAGATTTAGGTTAAAAGTTCGATTTCGCTTTTCGAACGTAAGTTAGTTATCGATAAAACTAAATCGGTTGAATTAATTGGGTTTTAAAACGAAGGTTGGTCGATAAACGAACTTGAGTTAAGTTAAATCAAAAGTGGGGGGGGGGGGGGGGGGGGGAACGAAATCAAATCGGTTTTAGAAGGGTTTCGGACCAAAAATATCGAGTTTGGAAACGAGCGGAAGGAGATCGTTTGTTTTAAATTCGAAGTCGGAATTAAACAAAGCAAAGGAGTTCAAAGACGGTTTTAAGTTAAAAAGGGGTTTTAACTAGGTTTAGATCAAATCTGGGTTCGGGCACGGGTGCTCGAACCCGATCCGTCGTAACCCTACTGTTAGCCGCTCGAGTGTAAACGATAACTGTCGAATTTAAACTGGACAAATCGTAGCCGTTAACTTAACGACGGAACCGTTATTAATTTGGGCTTTGAGTTATTTAATTTTGGCCTGTTCGCACTAGTTTAAAAGTGAGTTAAATCTGTGTTCTTTTAGATCGTGCTGCGGACCGAGGCAAAGGGAGGCTCGTCGAGTGACTGCGATCATCTCGGGTTTAGTGGAGCGCTTTTGGAGTTGTTTACGAGGTAGGGAAAAGTAGCCGGATCTCGGCCCTGACTAGGGAAGTTAACTGTAGAATTGCATGTGACACCGGGGTGTCGTGGGTTATTTAGGTTATCGAATATTAGAAATGCATGATACGGGAACGTAACGAATACTGGAAATGCATGTGACACTTAGTAGTGTCGTAGGAGCAGAGAACTTAGCGTTAACTGTTTTACTGGAGGCATATGACCATGCCCGGAGATTGTTGTGCGTTATTTGTTGATTGAGTTTGGGTGGCCTTGAGAGCCCGTGTTATTTGTTGTTGAGTTTGGGTGGCCTTGAGATCCCGTGTTATTTGTTGTCAAGTTGGGTGGCCTTGAGAGCCCGTGTTAATTATTGCTGAGTCTTGGGTGGCCATGAGAGCCCGTGTTTTCGTTTCGGTGTTTTGGGTGGCCATGAGTGCCCGTGGGGTTGTGAACCCGTACTTTATCGTTGGTGTCTTGGGTGGCCATGAGGGCCCGTAGGGTTGTGGAACCTGTGTTTGGTTGTCGGTGTTTGTTGGCCGTGAGTGCCTGTGGAGTTGTCACCGGTGTCGTTACTGTCTGTTGAACTTGTTTGTGATTGTGTTTGGTTACTTGTTACTGGTGGAGTTTGTGTGGTGTAGCTAGCCTCCCGACTGGGATCGGGAGAAGCGGAGGGGTTGTGGGCTAGCTCCCCGACTGGGATCGGGGGAAGGACGCGCGGGTGTGGCTAACCACCCGACTGGGATCGGGTGAAGCGGAGAGGCTGTGGGTTAGCCTCCCGACTGGGATCAGGAGAAGTTGCGCGACAGGTCGACCGCCTGACCACGTCTATGATCGGTAAAGGGCGAGAGACAGAGTTTGGTTACTGAGCAGCCGGTTTGCGATCCTTTGTGATCTTGTTTGGTTTTGTGTGGTCAGTCGTGTCTTGGAGGAGGTCGTCGATCGTAGTGTGGGGTCTACATAACGTATCCGTGTGTCGAGTCAGTTGAGGAAAAGACTGGTCGTGTGTGTGTCTTTGAGTCGTTGTTGGTGTCATCGGCTTTGTCTACTAATTATGCCATAGTCAGTATGTTATCTGTGGTGGTGAGCGAACGCTCACCCCTAGCTGCTTTTCCTACAGGTACCGTTCGTAGTCTGGACTAGGTGAGCTTCTGAAGCTTGAAGAGCTTGAAGCGGGTTGCTGGGTGTTTTGAGTCTAGAGACGTGTATCTCGTTTTGTCCAAGTGTGGGACTATTATTTTTGAGATGTAAATAATATTTGTTTGTGGAACTAAACCGGCTTTTAAAGTGATTTAACGAAAACAGGTTTCAGTATTGTAACTTTTTAAACGTTCGCGTCCCTAGTTTCGGTTCGCTGAAATTGGGGCGTGACAGTATCTGTCAACCTCCAACCACCACAACGGCATCGGATTACCCCCCGGTGTAGTACTGAACCAAACAACAAGCAAACAAACATTTCAAGTATAAGAATAAGGAGATGCATTATAATCCAACCAACCATGAACACTCCTCAGATCACACTTTCATCACAGGAAGACATCAAATGACACTCCACGCTTATCGTAAACTTACCTGCCACGAACCATCGGTACATCAATCACCTGATTGTACCGCTTGGCACAACCAGTCATACTCGATCATCCGTTCAACCAACAGTTATATCAACACAAACGCTATATCAACCAAGTAAGCATTCAACCAATCAACCATCATGCGAGCGATCAATTAAGCATTTAATCATACAAGCTAATCTAGTTTCATTAGACTCTTATATTGTCTTAATAACTAGCAACCAAGCATATGAACCTAGCACACAACTAATCCGAGAGCTCTTCACAGCCTCTCTACCAGTAAATCAAATCCCAAGTATTGAAAGCAAGCTTCACTAGTCATCTTCATCCTAAACATGCATACTAGACTCATCCGATTATTAGTAATTGAAATACGATTATTCTAGTTATTCGCATCCTATAGACAATTCTAGGACCTTTCCAATTTTATTAATCTAACATGCATACTAAGCGTTAAATAAGAATTTAAGACTTTCTCTACCTTGGTCTTTCTTTAAAACTCTGTTGTCAAGTTGGGTAGTCACAACTCCGTTCTTCACACGGGTTCCGGCGTGATTTTCGTTCTTCTAACTCGAGTCCAAGTTCTTCCTTCCTTCCTGGCTCGTACCACGGTCTTGGATCACAAACAAACTCTAATTAAAAGCTAACTAAGGTGTAAACAAGCAAGCTTAAGAGATTCCACCCCAAGTTCCAAAGCCAAACTCTTAAAGTAGACGAAAAAGGATCGAAAGGGGGTTTAAAGGGACCAAGACTGGTCTGCCACAGATCTGGTCACGGATCCGTGGACTGGGCCGTCACGGTCTCCCTCACGGAGCCGTGACGTTCTCCGTCACGGTACCCGTCACGAGTCCGTGACGCCTGGTACTGTTCACCCGTCAGCTTCCTCCAGCTTCGGGTTTTCACGGAAATTACCTTCCAAACCTCCATGGATGACCCCTTTAAAGCTCAAAAAACGGTTCCTAAATGTCTCTACTTCAAAACCCACCATAGGTGTTCATCAAAACTCCAAAAACACGAATTAAAACCATCATCTATCATCAAAATCCTCCAAGACCTCAATAACAAAACTCAAGCTTCAAAACCCAACAAGTTCTCCCATTTTCACCAAAACCCATGAACCAAAAGTTGTAGAAACGAAATTAGATGAGGGATTTACCTTGTGAGCGAGGAATGGAGGTAGAAGATGAAGTTTTGGAGAGTTTTTGGGAGTGAAACCACTTCAAGACTCCATTTTCCCCTTCAAGCTTCAAAGTTGCCTTTTCTCTCTCTAATTTCGGCCAGCACATAGAATGAGGAGAGAAGTGGTCCAAATTGCTTTAAAACCCTAGTTTGATGACATTCCAATGTTACCCTTAAACTCAATCCTTCTAATTTAACTTTTGTGAGGGTAGAAGGGTCAAATAGGGGTCTTTTCTTCTCCTCCAAGACAAGAGGGACAAGTGTCCTAGTTGGGGACCACTTTGTCTCTAATAAAAACCAACACTTTAGTTAATTCGAGATTAGTCGATAAAAGGGCCCGTTGACCGAAAATTGACTGTTACAGGATTACAGTCAAAATACTGGAATTGGCTCATCTAAGCTAACAGTGAGATTGGTTTAGCTCTTTGGGCCCTGGGAAGGTCCCGAATGACTTCCGGAGTCCTCGGTTGACTTTTCCGACCGAAAGTCAAATTTCGTCGAAATCCACCGGTTCGACCGGGATCGACCGGGGGCGGTTCTTACAACAACCATATAATCATTTTAATTTAGTCACAATGTAACAAGTCTCTCTCTCTCTCTCTCTCTCTCTAAAACACTTTTCGCTCTGCCTTCTCTCTAAAACTCGAACCCTACCTGTGCTTCCCCTCGCCGCCGGCATCCGAACTAGTCTCCTTTGGAACCAAGGACGACGCCGGTGGCTTCCCCCCTTTCGTTTTTCGCTTCCCTTCCGTGTGTTTCCTTTCATCCCTCCGTTTACAGCCGCTCTTCCTCGTCTCCGTCGACGTGTTTCAACCAGATCTACTTGTTCCTCCTTCGATTCCGTTGAGGAACATCTTAGATCTGGGTTTTTGCTATCGAACTGATACTTGGCGAAGCGCTTTTCTCCTTGTTCTCTCCTGAGCCAGATCTACTTTCTGTCGGTGGTGGGGGATCCGAGCCTCATCGGTTTTTATGGTCACCGGTGAGGGGCTCGCCCTTGTTTGGTTTTGCTGTGGAGGAGTTTACTTGGTCGAGTGGTGTTTTGCTGGGTACTTCTGGCGTGGCGGCGCGTGGCTTCTCCTTCCTCAGTGGCCTTTGTCCGAACGAGAGTGGGAGGCGTTTCTTTTCCTCGATTCGTCGTTTGGTTGGAGGTTAGGGGTAAGAGGTTTTGTTTTCAGGGCTTTGGTGAGGGGCTGTCTTCTTTTTGAGACATCCACTTCTCAGCCTCTTGGTGCTGCTCTTTCCCTCTCCGATTTCTACTTGGACAAAGAGGTCGATGCTTCGGTATGACACTATTCTACTCTCCTTCCTCTGTTCTTCAATTTATTCCCTGCGTAGCCCTTCCTTTTAGTCCTCTTTCTCTGTTCCTTGTTATAGGACGGGGCCTCACGGTTGGGGTTGGCCACCGTGAGGGGTTACAAGCCTTAGGCTTTTGTTGAGGAAATTCTTGGCTGGGTTGGGTGGGGATTAAGTAGTTGAGCTGTTGGTTGGGGTGTTTTGGTCCTGCCCCCCTTCGTGGGTTGCAACTGGTGTTGGCCGGTTGGGTGGTTCAGTTTTGGTGCCTTTGGGTTGTGTAGTTATTGGCAGAGGTTGGGGCTTCATCTGTGGGGTTTGGGAGGTGTGGTGTTTTGGTCGGTTTTATTGGTTTTTGTTAGTGCTATTTATCTGTTTTTTTTTCTGTTTCTTCTTGCTTTTCTTGGTGTTAGGTTGTTTTGGTTGGATAGTTTTCTTAATGGTTGACATATCCACTTGGGTAAGAGACCTGTTACACCCCTGTGTGGGTTCGTTTGTTTTTCTGGTTAAGGTGTTTGCTTAATGTGTGTGAAATCTGAGTAGTTAGACCTTTCTGTATCCCCAGTATTCGGATTTTAGTTTGAGGCTCCCTAGTTGGAGTCCTCTTTGCTTGTAATGGTTTGGTTGAAGGCTGAGCCCTTGTCCTTGTCTTTTTTTTCAAAGACCTGGATCCTTATAAATAATTTGCTGATAAAAAAAACTATAATATATAAAGTTGTTTTAGGTGCTTAACCGGGTCGGCTGGGTAAGCGACATCCCAAAGAACCGACTTAATTAAAGGTTCATCGGATGAATGAAAAATTAATTATAATTTTATACATTTGAACGTACGTCCATGGATGCTGGGTAAATTTAGCGAACCCCGTACCTCGTCTCTGCTATTATGCTACGCCACGACAGAGAGGCTTGATTGAAATTGAAGAGACGCTGTTCTATTGTTTTGACAGTATTTTTGACTCTATTGAGGAAAGAACAAAAAATCAACAACCATTAAAGAACAAAAAGCGAAATGACCAAAATACCATGATTGAATACCCATATAGACATGCAGAAATTGTAAATTTCTTTCATACAACATTCCAAAGAAGTCTTTTACCGCTAATTACTAATGTGTTTGTTATTTTCATTTTTCAGAAGGAAAAATAAAAACAAAACCCAGAGGTCACCGAACAGGTCTTATTGCTTCTAATCTTCTTCTTCTTCACCTCAATCTTCCTGATCCTTCTCCACCATGATCACCAGCAAGCTCTGTTCCCAAATTTCAATGGCACCCACAATTTTACTCCTCCTATTTCTCTCTCTCCCCACTCAATCTCACGCACATCCTCTCCAATTCGCTTCCACAGATGGCAACCAGTCCTTCATCTCCATCCGCATATCCCAACAGGGCCTCGATTTCCTCAAGGACTTGCTTGTCACCAAAGCAATATCCTCCATGACTCCTCTTCAGCTACCCACAATACAGAAAGACGCTAGAATCCCGTTTCTGGGCGGCGTCCACATGGAGCTCTCGAATATCACTATATACCATATAGATGTCCCTTCTTCGATTGTCCAGCCAGGGGACGATGGTGTTGCAATTATTGCCTCTGGGACTTACTGCAATTTGAGTATGGATTGGTATTACTCTTACAGTACTTGGATTATGCCCGTTGAGATTTCGGATAGAGGGCATGCTTCTGTTCAGGTATTGCATCGATTTTTATCTAGTTTTCTTACTTAGGTCTATTGGGTTTATATCCTTTTATTTGAAAGTCAGCTGATTTTTGCTCAAGTTGTGTGTGGATATAATTAGATTTACTCGTGTTCACCAATATCACAAGAATTACATAGGTTATATTAGCATTTAGTTAAAATTTGTGATATTGCCTTGTTTTGTTTAGCATTTTCATGTTGTTCAGCTGAGAGAAAGATTTGATCGCTTAAGAGCATCCACAATGGCATAGACCGAATCGGTCTAATGTGGGGATAATTTCGTTTCTCTTTCCTTAATTTTTGGGTCTATTCGGGTGCCACAGTGGTGTTACACCGAATCGGGTCTAATGCGCAAGAATCTGCTGAAATAATTTCTGGCTACACCACGTGGCGAATCGTCATTGGGTTGCCATGGTCTAATAGACGCAACAGTTGGGTCTAAGGATTCATAGACCCGACAATCGGTTTAATAGATTCAACTCCCTATTTGACCCGGATGAGACGCGTATTAGACCGATTTGCTGTTTTTGAGGCCGATATTAGACGCGGATTAGACCCCATTGTGGATGCTCAGTGTCATTGTAAAAGTGGGTATATGAAGTGGGTTTAGTGTTTTTGCAGTTGTGTAATTATTAAATTCAAGTAGGGATTTTGTGAATTTGAATGGTTAAGCTGCCTTGTAGTTCGCTGTTTTTTGTTTGTGATATTGAATTGTGGAATTGTGGCTCTCAAAGTTCTTGAGAATTTCCTATCATGGTTGTTGAATGCTTTATATTGCAGTTAGTTGCTAAGACATTACATTGGAGTATTCATTGGGGATACTCCTATAGCTTTTAAAGGCATTCTGTTGTTTCATGAAAGTTATGGTTTACTCATAAATTAATTTTATAGTTGTGGTTGATGTTTAACTTGAACACTTGTCACTCACATACAAAAGTTTTGGCATATTTTGGAACCTTGTGGTGCATGAGCTTCTTGAATGTCTTCTGAGTTATGTGTTATGTAATGAATGGAAATTTGGTTGTTTCTGCTTTGCTAAGGTTGAAGGTATGGAAGTAGGGATTACACTAGGCCTGGAGAACCAAGACGGAACTTTGAAGTTGTCCTTAATGAATTGCGGTTGTTATGTCAAAGATATCTCCATCAAACTAGATGGAGGAGCTTCTTGGCTTTATCAAGGGTATACCTTCCTATCACGTGACTGTTTGATTACAGACTAGTTACTCACTTCAGTTCCAGTTTCATTATGCCTAGGCCAACATGATATCTACACTAGCAGCATTCCTATGTATTCTTCTAAACCTACCTCTCACTGTAGCATCACCCAACTCAGTTGCCTTACTATTGGTCCTCATTCACACTAGTCATCTGAAAAGTCCTCGTATCCTCATGCATCACATAATGTACCATTTCCCTTTTCAGGATGATAAATGCATTTGAAGAGCAGATAGGATCTGCAGTGGAAAGTGCCATTACAAAGAATCTTAAAGAGGGGATCTTGAAGCTAGATTCTGTTCTGCATGATCTTCCAAAGGAAATCCCTGTGGATGATAATGCTAATTTGAATGTAACATTTGTGGATTACCCTTTTTTGAGTAATTCTTCCATTGGTTTTGAGATCAGTGGACTATTCACAGCAGGCAATATGACTCTACCTCCTAAACACCAGAATGATAATAATTTACAAGCTGTAGCTCCCTGCCAAGATGCGTCAAAAATGCTTGGAATCTCACTGGATGAAGTCGTTTTTAACTCTGCATCGGTCTTATACTATGATGTAAGTGTTTAAATGCAAAATTCTGTATCTTCTTCCTTTACTGAAGTAATTGACTCATTTTCCCACAACCCTACCTGCTTGGCAGGATGACTAATCCTTGAAGTGTGTGAAAACATTGTGTGATTAAATGTATTGGTGTTTCTTATACTTGGTCTAAAAAAACTTATTTGAGTGTAATTAAATATAAATTATCTTTCTCTGGTCAGGCAGAATTTATGCAATTTATTGTGGATAAGGATACCGTACCAGATCAGTCTCTGTTAAACACTGCTGGATGGAGATTTATTGTTCCTCAACTGTACAGAAAGTACCCAAAGGATGATATGAACATGAATATCACTTTATCTTCTCCTCCAGTAATAAGAATTTCAGAGCATAAGATCGATGCCACTATTTATGCAGACTTGATTATCGACGTTTTGGAAGCTGACAAAGTAGTACCAGTTGTATGCATCTCATTGGTAAGATCAATTAATAGTGATTTCTCTACACTAATCATATATTCCTCCCTTTCAATATATGAAATAAATGTAATTCGAAAATTGATTAACCCAATAAAATCCAAGTAGATTTTAAGCATCTGTTATTTTTCTGCTAGCTATCAAAACTATCTAGCATATGAAGGCACCTAGATCATCTTCAGTTGAGATGTTTGTGAACATGTAATTCTGTTGCTTCTTGATCACCAGCTCTCTGTTGATCTAGGTGATTCGTGGCTCAGGTTCAGTTAAGATCTTGAGCAACAACAACCTTGCTGGCAGTGTGAAACTAGATGACTTCACAATGTCATTGAAATGGAGTGAGATTGGAAGTCTGCACATGTCCCTGATTCAGGTACCCTCCATAGTCTTATGGTACTGAATAATTTAGAAAAAAAAAATCTGTAAGGTTTAAGATTCCTCCTTACTAACTTGTGCTATCAATGTTGCTTGCAGCCGGTGATGTGGACACTCATACAAACTGTGTTCTTGCCTTTTGCAAACTCACACCTTGGGAAGGGGTTCCCTTTGCCTATTATTCATGGTTTCACTCTAGACAATGCCGAAATAATCCTGTCCAATTCAAGAATTACAGTTTGCAGCGACGTTTCATACACAGATTCGCAGAATTTGACTATGTCCCTAATCCCATATGGAGTAGACAGACTGTATAGTATTCTTTCACAAGGTATGTGACAAATGCTTGTATGGAGGGGGAGCCAATTCCATCTCTCAAATCTGTACAGTTTTGTTAAAATGTAACGCAAAGGTACTTTCTCGCGACCCTTGGGGGGTAGGCAAGTGCAAAATCTGTAAACCTTTGATTACATTTATTTTTAAGCTGTGTAATAAAATGTTTAGGGGAAGTATCATGTTGTTATGTTTTTTTTTTGTTAAGTTTTGCATGTCATTGTTTTTTTATAAGTGTATTAGGTTACTCCCAGAAACAAAGTCAAGTTGAGTCATGTGTCGGGCACAAGACATCCGGTATTTATCGGTATTTATCAAATGTCGAACATACCCTTGAAATAAAAAATAGTTTTGAATTTAATTGTTTTGCTGGAAGCTGGAAAATACTCGTCGGAGCCTCACCGGAAACTGGAGAATAATTGCTTGTCGGCTCGCTCCAGCTCCGACCATTCAACGTCCCCTCAATTTCAGCTTCGACTCCACCTGTTTGAGAGATAGCTCTGTCAAGGTTCAGATTTGCCCATCTCCAGATGTGCCCTAATACTTAACTTTGCATCGGGGGGTAATGTCATACACTTTTAAACGAGCACAGTGATGTGAAAAGCTTCCCAAAAAAAAATCAGTAAAAACGTGACATCCCCCCAAATGTTTATAGACTGATGATGAAACTATGGCTGCAAATTCATCTTGCATATTTGATTCGAAATAGCAGAAAATAATGTTCTGACATTGATTAATTGATGAAACTCCAAGCATGTACCAATAACAATATTGTACAAAACTGTGTACAATCATGAACAGAGACAAAATCAAGAACATTAATAACATGTAGCTCTTTTTAGCCTCCTATATGCTGATACAATTACAAACGTGACCACAGGACAGTATATCAGTAACCAATCTGCATATAACAAAGCTAGGATCCAACAGACCTGTAAATTTGCCTCAGTCTTTTTGCTGCATCAATCATCGTCGGTCTTTCTTCCCCCTTTGCGTGGATGCAGCTAAGAGCCAAACTTGAAAGAGCTAGCAACTGCTCATGATCCACCATTCCTTCCTTAAGCATACTCGGGTCTACGATTTCAATCAACTTAAAGCGCTCCTCTCCATGTCCTCTACGTCCTGGAAATATGACATACTCATCGCTGCCAAGAAGCTCAACCCTATAGATCCTAAAACCAGCCACTAGATGAAACAAAAACATGCCAAAAAGGTAAACATCCGCCTTGTCAGTCAAGTAACCCGAAGCTGCATACTCGGGGGCACCATAGCCAGTCCTTCCTACGACAGCAGTTTCTAAGTGTGTCTCACCATCCGGGATGGATATGGAGAGGGAGAAATCAATCAACCTAGCAACCCGCTTGTGATCCAAAACGATGGATGAGGCCTTAATGTCCCGATGAATGATGGGTCGGGGAAATGCAGTGTGGAGATATGAAACTATATTAGCTATGTCCATAGCAATCCTCAGTCTCTGCTTCCATGTCAAAGGCTCGCGAGGACTGTCCCTCTCTAGACAATCGGAGAGGAGCATATCCCCAACGAATTCATAAACTAGCATGGGACTTACAGAGTCCAAGCAACATCCTAGTAACCTCAAGCAGTTTTTGTGGACACTCATGTTTGAACCTATGACAATGTCTCTAATTATGTTTTCAAGTCCGAAGAACAATACATGGACATCATCGTACCTTTTGATGGAAACTTGGCGGTCTTGTAGGATCCCTTTGTACAATCTGTAACTAGCGTCCTCGAGAAACATATGTTTGTGATAATAGTTGTTTGTGGCTTTGATGATTTCTTCAGGAGAAAATGTCTGAATAGGATTGCATTTTCCATTGCAGGAGGCAACAACCTCTTCCAAAAGCATCTCTCCGTTCTTCATGAACCATTTCTTATCTTCTTTCGGATTCACAAGCCTTTGGAGTGCCTTCATTGTCTGCAGTCAAATCAAAAACTTAACTGGATATCAAGTGAATCTCATGATATTGGAGGAGCTAGCTTTTTCAGTGAAAGGGGCACTGATATTTTTCAATGTCAATACGTGACTGTAAAAAATATCGAGGGGGGACGCAACAACGAAATTAGAAAGAATTAAGTGGTATTTTTGAAAAAAATCGAAAAACATAAAATAAAAAATTGAGGGGGGCACGCACCATGTGGCTCCACCACTGGATATACATAACAAGCTCGACTTTGACAGAAAAGACTAGCCTCCTAACCTTCTTCTTTGCAATTGACCTTTATTTCAAGCGAATTCCTGATTTTACTCAAAGGGTATTTGAACAATAACATTTTCATCAAGGACAAAATCGTAACTTGGTAAGAAATTTAGACCTGCAAATATATGGTTTCCAAGATGTTAGGGTTAAGTTGATTCGTGATATATGCTCTTTCTGAAGTCAAATTAGCACCCAAAACATATATCATTTATCTGCAACTACAAGATTTATCAGAGGCTCAAATGAATTTGCTGATGAAATCTGAACATCATGTTGAAAACATGGAGGTGAGAAAGAGGAGATCATACCTAAGTGTAGATGCCCAGCTCAGAAACCATGAAAACTGAAATCAAATATCAAACCATATCAGAACTTGGATTAAGTTGACATTGACTATTGACTCCGAGTCATGAGATGGACAGACTCCGAAACTTCGTTATAATCAAGACTGAGGTGTCAAACGGTGTCGTCTGGAGTAGATGTATATGTAGAAATGGTATGCGATGTTCGAATCATAATGATAAGCAATGGCATGAAATCCACTGAAATACTAATAGGAGCATCCTTAATGACAGCAAATCCAGTCGGACACGTCCAATTTTATTATTATGAATCTGTTTAGACGAATCTGTTTTGTCTAGAACCAATGGATGAATTCGACTACGTGAATAGCACAGGCGATAAAATAGTAGTATGTGCAAATAGCCAAGACACTAGACGAATCAAAGAGGATTGGTAGGGAACAACGGGAACGCAACACATGTAATCAAATTTAGAAAAGACAAATAAATTGATAGCTACCCTCACCACTCGAGGTTTGAGCCTATGTGTTGATGTGCTTCTTAAATCAGTTTCAATGGATATTCTTCTTTACTTTCCTCAATCTGAGGCGGAGGAGTCCAATACTTGCAAGAGGAGTACCCTTTCGGTTCCTGCCGTTGAAGTGATCCCAACACCCACCATCGTCATGTTTTAACGGGTGCTCATCCCCTCTTCCTGTCGATATGGCTACTATTCGAGGGGTTCTCGGGTCTTACAGAAGGCAAGTTTGTTAGGTGGGCAGATCAGGCCTCGGATGACAGCGAGTTGGACATTACCTCTGTCACGAACTTGGTACAACTAGCTTGATCGAGCACTTGTCACTCTCTCAGATTGATCCCCGCTGCAGCTCCAAGTCGACATTGATGTTACCCTTCATCAACCGGACGTCTTTTCTAGGTTTTCATCGTCTCTAATTGATGGACGTACATGAGAGAGTATTACCCACATTGTGACGAAATTTGCTGAAAGCTTAGGAATCCGCTACAGGGGGTCAACTGAGGAGGGCTTCAAAAAGATTGAGCGACGTTAAGTCCTCATTATGATAACGAGGATCTTTTTCCAGCCTAAGAACGGACGGGCGTCAATTTACCTTCCTCGAGTAGATTGACTCCCCGGCTGTTGTGCTGACTAGGAGCGCCTAGGATTTGTTGCGCCATGTTCGAGGAGCTAGGCACTTAGCCCCCGGTCCTCTTTGGTGGTTGTCTCTCCTGCCAGGTCTGCCTTTGCTTGCTGGAGCGGTGGTTTATGGTCGGTGAGGTAGACCGGGGTGTTCTTTCTCTTTTTTGATCGTTTTTATTCGGATTCTTGTTGGACTTTGGTTTGGTAGTTTGTGGCTCCAATCCCGAGACCCACACCTCTTTTTTCTCCTTTTTTAATGCATTCCCTTCTCTCTGATAAAAAAAATGAAATGATATCGGGGTCCCTAGCTCTATTGAAGTCACATGAGTGTGATTTTGTTATAATACTCTTACTGTTTGCTTGGAACCCGACTCGTTTTTTAGTCTTCGTTATATGCTTTGTATCTTTTGCTACATTAATATATTTATTTCTCTTTGATAAAAAATTGATAATTACCCAATCGTTTTATTTATAATTTCTTGGCATTTTTAACCTGCTTGAGTAGGTAGATTTTTTTGTTGATCGTCGTCTTGCTGATTTATTTACAAATTTTTGGATTAGAAATAATAATAGTAATAATAATAATAATAATAATAATAATAATAATAATTATTATTATTATTATTATTATTATTATTATTATTATTATTATTATTATTATTAGGGATAATTCCACCTCAGTACCCTAAATGTTTCATTTTTCATTTAGAGTACCCTAAATGTTTTTTGTACCACCTCAGTACCCTAAAAGTTTGTTTATTCCACTTTAGTACCCACCGTTAACTTCTCATCTGATTTTCCATCCAAAACATGTAAAATGACCATAATACCCTTCAATAACAATCAAATTTTCAAACACATGCCATTAATAATAAAAAATTATTTTTATTTTACAAAAAATCAGTTTTTTTAGTAAAAATCATATTTTAATTTTAAAAATTCAGTTTTTTTTTAAAGTCATTTTTATTTATTAAAAAAATCAGTTTTATTTATAAAAATCCTTTTAATTTTAAAATTTTCAATTTTTATTTAAAAATCAGTTTTTAGTTTTCTTTTTAATTTTTCTTTAATTCTGTTCATCTTCTTCGTTTAACCAAACCACATCTGCATATTCAAAATTCATCAATCCATCCAATTTCGAGTTCCCCAACCCATAATTTCATCTAAAATCGACTTCCCCAACCCATCAAATCTATCCAAAGTTGAAATCAACCACCAACCCATCAATCGAAAAGATGGAACAGATACGGCGACCTCGAGATTGAGCTCCGCATCTCCCTGCCCAACACCCCGACCCAACCCCAATCTGGCGACGACGAGCTTCAGGAACATGACCCCGTGAGTTCTCGGTGTTGGGAGCAGATCCGGCGACCTCCCTTTGCACGCTGGACATAGGGCGGCGACCCATTCCTAACCCGGCGATAGAGAGCTCAGTTTCTGAGCACGGGGCGGTGAAGGGGAGGGGGAAGGGACAATGGGGATGGGTTGTTGAAGGCAGGGACGTGGCTGGAACAGAGTTGGACGCTGGTGACGATGAGGCCGGTGACGATGGCCAAAGCAAAGGACGAGAAGAAGATAAGCCATAATTAGAGATGAGTGGTGGAGAGGATAAAGTTTAGGGTTAAAATGTGACAAGGGTGGTTTCGTCATTTTAAAAAAAATTGGGGTCATGTGGTATGCACATGACGATTTTCCATCCAAAAATGGATGGAAAGTTAACGGTAGGTACTAAAGTGGAATAAACAAACTTTTAGGGTACTGAGGTGGCACAAAAAACAATTAGGGTACTCTAAATGAAAAATGAAACATTTAGGGTACTAACGTGGAATTATCCCTTATTATTATTATTATTATTATTATTATTTCCAATATCATTTCCACTATCCTAAAAAAAATTCCATCTCGCTATCCTAAAATTTTATTTGTCTAAATTTAATACCCAACGTTAATTCTCCATCCATTTTTCGATTAGGAAAATGGTCGTGTGCGAATTTGACCCCTTTTAAGTACTTGTAAAGTGTCATTAATTTCATCCAAAAGCATATTAGATGTAACATATGAAGAACCAGACACCCTACAAGTTAACTCACAAAAGTGCTTGAGAAATGAAAGAAAAGACTTGGCTTTGGACCAATCATCATCACATAACATGCCTAGAATCTCCTCATGATTTGATCCCTTCCTAAACGGGGTTGACATTTCTTTCCTAAATGTTTCATCCTTACCATCATACTTCTCAAAAACTACCTCTAATTTAACAGTAGTAGCTAGCATAAGGTAGGTGGAATTCCATCTAATATGCATATCAAGGGATAATATGGCTCTAGTGTCTAGTCTACAATCTTTCGCACATGTCTGAAACCTAGACAACCTAGATGGGGAATATCTTATAAACTTTACAACAACCCGAATTCTATCAATAGAGGGGCTTAACTGTCGAAGGCCATCGGCCATAACAAGGTTAATGATATGAGCAATACACCTCATATGCATTAACCTTCCACTCAAAATATTAGTTCCTAACACATTGAACTTTCTCACTAAGTATTGAACTAGTGGTTCATTTGCACTTGCATAGTCAACAGTAACAACCAACATTGTGTCTATACCCCAATCTCTAAGACAATACTCCATGGCCATCCCTATATAATCCCCCTTAGGACTATGTATTTGACAAAAATTAATGATCTTTTAATGTAAGACCCAATTTTCATCTATGAAGTGAGTAGTCAAACACATAATTTATATGTTGTTTACTAGTCCAAGTGTCCGTGGTCAAAGATACTCTAGGGGATTTAGTGCTAAAGAAAGTCAACAATTTTTTCTTCTCACTCTTGTAAATGTCTGGCTTTCTAGTCACAGTTGTCCTATCATGGATCTTAAAATGAGGGCCACAAGCTTTCAAAAATTTCTGAAATCCCTCACCATGAACAAACCTAAAGGGGAGTTCATCTATAACAATAATATTAGCTAATGCATCCCTAACAACTACTTGCTGAAATTTCCATGCATGTAATAATACTTCCTTAATAACTAAGGAGGCAGTTGAGAATGGTATCGTAGGTTGTGATTCATCTATTTTCTTCTCAGGGTTATGTTTACACACCAAAGAATGAGCTAATAATTTTGATGTTCCACAACTATTAGGGTCACAATAATATGTCACAGAGCAATATTTGCAATTAGCATGCAATTTACCAACCTTATCTTTAACTGGATCATGAAGTGTTTCCAAGCAGTACTAGTTCGCCTAGGTTTTTTTAACACTAGTAGGTAGGTTTGTAGACATAATACTTGAGGTTGCTGCCTCTTGCTCAACAACAAGGCCAACAACAACTTGTTCTCCTTCAAGAGCACCCCAGCAGCAACTTCAACCCCTCCAAACAGCACTTCCTCCTTGACTCTCTTCCATTATGCAGCCATACCTATCAAAAAATTTAGTAACTAAATCTGGTAAATATAAGAACTATGGGTACCCATACTTTTAAACTAAATATATGAATTTTGTACAAAAAATTAACCTATATGGGCATCCATACTTTTAAACTTCTGATTTATTAAACTGTTCATGCATACTTTTAACAATAATGTGAAACAATCGGCAATTACGACTGAAACAAATGCATCAAACATACACATACAAGTCCCAGATACAGAATAAAATATCTCTAATGAACAATATAAGTCCCAAGTACAAAATAAATTCATATCTATCTCTAATGGACAATTGTTTAGTATAGATTTACCATACAAACTTTGCAATCAAAAGACCCTTAAAGAAGCAAATATATTACATAACTCTTTAAATTAGGTTAAATTATTATGACATTTAAGACAAAATCCTGTTGAAAATCCACCATCTCAACTCTTTTATCCATGAGGGAAAAAAGTCCAAAAAATCTCACAACATATTTCTATTGTTTCTAAAAACAAAACCACCTATTGAATCTTTTGAAAACTAGCTAAGCAGTTCCAAAACCAGATGTTTCAAGTTATAAAAACCATACAAACTCTACAATCAAAAGACCCTTAAACAAGAAAGTATATTACATAACTCTTTAAATTATGTTAAATTATTATGACATTTAAGACAAAATCCTACTGAAAATCTACCATCTCAACTCTTTTATACAAAGTTCTCACATATCCATCAGGAAAAAAAAGTTCAAAAAGTCTCACAACAAATTTCTATTGTTTCTAAAAACAAAACTATCTATTAAATCTTTTGAAAACTAGTTAACCAATTCCAAAACTAGATGTTTCAAGTTATAAAACCATACAAACTCTACAATCAAAACACCCTTAAACAAGCAAATATATTACATAACTCTTTAAATGAGGTTAAATTATTATGGCATTTAACTTTAAGACAAAATCATGTTGAAAATCCACCATCTCAACTCTTTTATACAAAGTTCTTGCATATCCATGAGAATAAAAAGTCCAAAAATTCTCACAACATATTTCTACTGTTTCTAAAAACAAAACTATCCATTAAATCTTTTGAAAACTAGCTAACCGGTTCCAAAACCAGATGTTTCAAGTTATAAAACCATGAGTGACATCAAACAACATATACATGAACATATTTACAACTTTCAAAAAACCCTGAACAAATCATCAACTAATTTTTACACAAAAATTAACACAATACAAACCATGAACTAAAATAACATGAGAGATGAAGAGATATACATACATTAGGCTTAAAGGGCTTTAGAGCTTATCACCTTAAACTCGAATCGAGACACGACAATCAATATAATGAAACTTAGATTAAAAAAATGAATCTCTAAAGCATTGGTGAAGCTATAAACCGAAATAGTTTTAGAAATGATTCGCTACCTGTAAAATGAACGGCAACAAAGGATTTGGGACGCTTGTGTTTCGGTTGAGACGAGATTCTTATGGCGGTCTGGTCTGCACTCTGTGGTTGATGTCTTGGAAGATCCTCACCCTGAGGCTGGTGAGGGTGCGGCGTGAGAGGGCGGCGAAACAGAAAGAGAGAGAGGAGGAGAAGATGAAGAGAAAGTATCATAAGGTTAGAATAAAGAGATATGATATGAAGAGATATAAAGAGAACTATGAGTGAAAATATGTGCCTTGTTACCGTTTAGAGCACCTCCAACGGGTCGTGTCAGCGGGTCGTTGCAGGTGCTGGCATGACTCGCTGGCACGACTGGTCTGGTCAAAGGGTCGTGGTAGGGGGGCGTGCTAGCCGGACGTTGCAGAATCGTGCAACGATGCGTCGCATCGTCTCAGCCTCAATGGCTAGTCGGTGACCCAGTGGGAAGCCGACACGTGTCGGCGCCGACTAAAAAAAACCTAAATATTTCTATAATTTCATATTCACCCCAACCCCAAAAATTCACTCCCTCACTTGTTTCAAGCTCCCTTTCCTCTATTCTTCTCCAATTTCTCTCGTGTTTTTTCCCTCAATTCGCAATGGATGAGAATCAGGCCCTCGAATTCGTATCTGATTCATTGAACGACGAAGACGCCGATTCTCACCACACCAAAGACAACGTCATGGCCACTTTCACGTCATTCACCAACCTCATCAACTCGATCCAATCATCGCCACTTCCTCCATACACCCCGACCACCCACTCCCAATGGCAAGAGTCGCAAGTGCCGAACGTGCAACCTTCACAACCTTCCCAATCCATTCCGGCCACACAACCTTCTCAATCTGCTCCGACGCAATCGAGGAGGAAGGGGAAGAAGGTTGCCTCTACATCGACGAAAGCACCTCCGCGGCCGAAGTGGTCCATCGAGGTGCATATAAGATTGGCCAACATGGGGCTCAACAATTCACTGGACCCCATCAACGGGAAGAACCAGAAGAATGACATGTATTGGAAAAAGGTGCATGTCGAGTTCGACTTGACGAGAAAGGCAGACGACCCACCTCGGGCGTGGATGGTTTTCAAGGACCATTGGCATCAGTGCAACCAAAAAGTTAGCAAATTCCAGGAGAAGTACACCAGCTATGAGAATTATCTCACAAGCGGGAGGAGCGAGGTTGACGTCATGGAAGGCGATGAAGAGGCGTACAAGAAGGAGGAAGGGCACGAGTTCAACCTCAAGCACATTTGGAACATCGTAAGGGGGCAACCGAAGTGGAAGCATAAGAAGGTTCCAGAATGTGACATCCCCGACATTGACCTCAACCTCGACGCCGAAAGTGAAGCAAGCAAGCGGACAAGGTTGGACGAGTCTCGCAACTACACTTTGGGAGACGGGTATGACCACGAGTTGAACTCGCTTGCAACCGAGGAGCGACCGATCGGCCAGAAGAGAGTCAAGGCCAAGGCTCGAGGCAAAGGCAAACAAATGGACCCCCCACCCCAGTCGGTAGTGGTAGCACCCGAGAACATGCAGTTTCTTCACGAGTATGTTGATAAGGAATCGATGCTCGTTACGCAGAAACAAAATCTCGAAGATACCAGATTCAAGATGCAGGCGCAGGTCATGGAGATGTTGGCCGAAGTGGTTGGCCAAGACACCATCAACATGTCCGACGAGGAAAGGAAGGCTCGTACCGCTCTTATTCAAAGCCTCGGGAAGCGTTTGGAGTCGCTTTAGGGAGTCTATTTAGTTTGGTTTTTAATCTATGTAATAAAAATATTAATCTAGTTGCTTTTGCTGTAGTTTGGGTTTTATTCTACTTAATAAAAAAAATTAAAAAATTGTTTTTTATCGGATTCTCTGAGCCTCGGTCTTCGTACACGATTACTATTTTTAAATAGTAACCGTTGGGGTCGTGGCTGCCACGCCGACCCCTCCCCCTCCCATCCTATAAATATCCCTCAAGCCTCCCTCAAATTTTCTCACCTCTCTCTCTCTCTCCCTCTCTCTCAATTCGATATGTCGGGAGCATCTTCTTCTTGGGCAACCGGTCCTCTATGGTCCCCGGAGGAGGAGGTACATTTGGTGTTTAATTGGCTTACCTATGTCGAGATCGTGGGAGAGTATTGGAATAAGCTCTACCTTGTTTTCGTTGAAACCGGAGATGAAGCGTGGCCACAACGGACGGAGAAGCAAGTCAAGGATCATTTCCAAAAGATGAGCAAAAAGTGCAAGACTTTCGATGCTATTTACCGGGGACGTCTCAACGACCGTAGGAAAGGCGCGACCGAGGAGGAAATTTATGCTGCGACCGTCAGTGATTATGAAAGCCGACACGGGATATGGAATAAACGTCCTGTGTGGGAGATGCTCAAAGACGATGGGAAGTGGCGTTTACACATTGGAGTCGTTAGGAATTAGGTTATATTTTTTTAATTATTGTGTTTTTAATTATCGCAATGAACTAGGTTAAATAATATGTAAGTTTTGTTTGTGGGTTTAAATAAAAGTATTAATTAAATTTAGGGTCCTTTTTTAATTATTGAAACTGTGTTACCATGGCTCTTGACACTAGTCATGTCAGACCATTGGAGAAGCCATGTCAGGAAGCCAAAAAGCACCTCCTAACATGGCTTCTTGACACTAGTCATGTCAAACCATTGGAGATGCTCTTAGAGATGAGGTTGTAGGGGATAAGGCAGAAATTCAACCACGTTGCACAATCTTGGACGTTCTTTTATATAATCAAGACCAGATCAACGGTTGGGATTAAAACATATATATTGAATCAAGCATCGGTCGGATCGGTTAATCCGCGGGTAGTCCGAATTCGATCTGACACTCGTCCGAAAAGGTACGGATATGTCATCTTTCGGCCCGTAACCGATCCATTATCCTTCGGATGAGAGATGTACGGGTGGCGGGTCGGTCGGGCTTTCGGGTGGGTCGCGGGTTAGATGCGCAGTCCTACCCCCTACACAAGGCAATATTAACGCTTCTACCCTATTATGTGTCGCAACATCAGACTTTTGGTTCTCCTACCCATACAATATCACATGTAGGTGTGATCAACACATCTACTACTATAATGTGGTTGATTCCTAGAGTTCGTGTAATAACCACTTCTGGTCAACGTCAGTCAAACCTGCGAAAAACAGGAAAATTTAAAAAATTTAAGACAGACACTTAACTTAACCTAAATTGACCCCGAGGGTCATACCGGACTTAAGTTGACCCCGTTATCGACTAAAATGAGTTCCGGGGGACTCAGGGCAACTTTCTGATCAATTTGGGAAATGTTGACTTTTCGCTGGAAAAGTCAACCGAGCGACGTTTTGGTCCATTCGAGGACCGTTTTGGATCCAAAAAGCTTAGCCGTCGTCACAGCGGTCTTAGTTGAGCCGTTTCCTTGTAGCCCGCCAAGTTTCGTAATTTCTTGGAAAAAGTGCCCGTTCGGGGCCCGAAACGTCCGATTTTCGCGAAACTGATTGGAAAATATCAACTAGATATTTTACAAAAGGTGTGGGACCCACCTTGACACTTGTCAACTAATTGGTGGTGTTAGTTTTGCGGGTAAAAGGTGTGGTTGTGGTGTGTTGGCCGAACATAGGGTAAAGGGAAGGAAAGTTGGAGTTAGTTGTTAGTTGTTTTAAAATTAGAAAGAAGAAGAGAGGTTTTAGAGAGAGAAGAAGAAGGAGAAGAAGAGAGAAGAAAGGAAGTGGAGCTAGGGTTTGATATTCAATCATTGGATCGATTCAAAGCAAAGAGCAAACCTCTTCCCCTCGTCTTCCTCTCGAGTAAGCACTAAACCGATCGTCGTTTCGATTATTTTCTTGAAAGCTAGGGTTTGGGTAAACTATGGGTTAGGGTTGTAGTGAGTTTGGGGGATAGTTGGAGACGTTTTGGAGGTGGTTGGAGGAGAAGAATGACGTTTTCCGGTGACCGGAGGCTCGGGAGGAGCTCCGACCACCGTGGGTGGTGGCCGGCCGGCCATGAGGTGGCTGGCCGGAGCTGGCAGCAGCCACCACATGGTGGCCGAGCCCCCCACCCCCCCCCCCCCTAAAACCCTAGGGTCTCGGCCAAGCCTCTTGGGTGGGGCCCACGTGCTCGGTTGCTCGGGTTTTAATGTTCGGGTGGTTTAAAACGTTCCCCGGACCATTTATCCTTAATCGAATCGAAATTTGGAATTAAATTGGAGAAGTTGTAATTAATGGGTTTGGAAACTTTAAACGTTAATTAATTGACTTAGAAGTCGGAATTCAATTCCGTCAAGTGCGTTGGGTTCCTTGAAATATTCTAAGACCGTAGAAACGAAAACGGGGGCTTTTGGAGCCCCGGAAGGCAATTAACCAAAACCGGGCAGATTCGCCATGTCGGGCGAATCTGGCCCTTACGAGTCCTTTATCGGCAATATCGAGTAATGGGGAAGTTTGGGAGTGATCGGCATTGTCGGGGTTACGTTTGGGCATTAAGTATATTAATTTTCGGTTTATTCGTACTAGTTTAAAAGTACTTTGAATTTGTGTTCTTTTAGATCGTGCTACGGACCGAGGCAAAGGGAAGCTCGGTGAGTGACTGAGTTACTTCGGGTTTTGTTGGAGCGCTTTTGGATTTATATACGAGGTAGGGAAAAGTAGCCGGATCTCGGCCCTGATTAGGGAAAGTTAACAGTAGAATTGCATGTGACACCGGGGTGTCGTGGGTTGAGTAGAATTATTTAAAAGTTAGAAAAGCATGATACGGGATTGTAGCGTTTAAGAGAAAAGCATGTGACACTTAGTAGTGTCGTAGGAACAGAGAACTTAGCGATAATTGAATTACTGGAGGCATATGACCATGCCCGGAGGTTGGTTGTGAAACTAGTGATCTTAGAACTGTTGGAGGCATCGAGTATGCCGGAGGTTGTTGTGCGTATTATTTATTGTTGAGTTGGGTGGCCTTGAGAGCCCGTATTATTTATTGTTGAGTTGGGTGGCCTTGAGAGCCCGTATTATTTATTGTTGAGTTTGGGTGGCCTTGAGAGCCCGTGTTATTTATTGTTGAGTTTGGGTGGCCTTGAGAGCCCGTGTTATTTATTGTTGAGTTTGGGTGGCCTTGAGAGCCCGTGTTATTTACTGTTGAGTTTGGGTGGCCTTGAGAGCCCGTGTTATTTACTGTTGAGTTTGGGTGGCCTTGAGAGCCGTGTATTTAAATTGGTGTCTTGGGTGGCCATGAGTGCCCGTGTCTTACTGTTGATGTTTTGGGGTGGCCGTGAGCGCCGTGGGGTTGTTGAACCCGAGTTTTGACCGTTCGCGTGTCTTGAGTGACAGTGAGTGCCGTGGGGTTGTTGAACCTGAGTCTTGACCGTTAGTGTGTCTTGAGTGGCAGTGAGTGCCCGTGGGGTTGTTGAACCCGAGTCTTGATTGTTGAGGTGTCTTGAGTGGCCTTGAGTGCCTGTGTGATTGAACTTGCCTGTGATTGTGATTGTGGTTACCTAAAGTGGTGAGTTCTAAAGGTCGACAGCCTGATCCGACTTAGTGTCGATGAATTGCGAGTTCTAAAGGTCGACAGCCTGATCCGACTTAGTGTCGATGAATTGCGAGTTTGAAAGGTCGACAGCCTGATCCGACTTCGTGTCGAGGAATTGCGATAGGTCGAACTCTGACCTGATTGAGATTGGTTACTGAGCAGCTGGTGTGCGATCCTTTGTGATCTTGTTTGGCGTTGTGTAGTCTTTCTGTCGGGTCCTTGAGGAAGTCGTCGATAGTTGTGTCGGGTCTACATTGTGTTATCGAGTGTTGAGTCTGTTGAGGAAAGTAATGGGTTGTGGGTCAGTCGAGTACTTGAGTTGGGGACTGTAGTCCCGATGTTGGGTTTGGTTTTTGTGTTACAGGCTATATCTACTAATTATGCCATAGTCAGTCTGTTATTCGTGGAGGTGAGCGAACGCTCACCCCTAGCTGCTTTTCCTACAGGTACTGATCACCGGACGGACTAGGTTAGCTCTTGAAGTTCATGGATCTTGGAGCGGAGTCTGGTCTTTACTTTTGTTGAGTCTAGTGACGGATGTTGTACCTTGTCCACCTGTTGGGACGTTTTTGTATTGTAAATACTATTATTATTTTTGGTAATTAAATGGAAGCATCAAGGTTTTATTCAAAACAGGTTTTAAGTGTTCACGTTTTAAATGTTCGCGTCCCGAGTTCGGTTCACTGAAATTGGGGAATCACAGTTCGAACCCAAGTTCGAGAAACGGTGTCGTCATTAGGAGTTACCGAACTACCTTTTCAGGAAACCCCCTTCCATTGGGTAACCCTTTGGTGGACAAATGGTCGGTCGAAGCCCTAAAATGTGGTAAGTCCCTTAAGGACCAACGTACACAGAGACTGGAAAGTTAGGGTCAGGGAAAAGGGAACCCAAAGAAGAAGAAGAAGAAAGTCTTCTCAGCCACATCAACAAGAAGAACCTCTTATTAAAGTTTCCCAACAGTTAATCAAGACACTCTACAACAATAGGCGAGTGTTGTTAAACAACCTCATTATGACCCGTGAGTTTTACAGGTTAGATCTTATGGAGCTCGGGAGTCTTCACGCGATCGTTATTAGACATAAGTTGTTGTGCCGTACTTTTTGAAATTCGGCTTCCAACAACTATGGACACCTAGATTTCAAGTGTAAAGAAGGTATCTAGATGTCATCTCATTCAACCTCCAACCACGATGGGATCCGTTTTGGTTGCAAGACTGTCATTTACAGGACATCTCGTCCGGTTTTGAAACGGAGGATATTAATCATAAGTCATGTATTTTGCTCTATATTTGTTTTTTCTTCTGTACCAAAGTTATATTTTCTTCAAAACAAACAACAAAGACACGGGTAATATATATATATATATATATATATATATATATATATATATATATATATATATATGACAATACATACCTGCACTGCAACTACAAGGTTTACACAGAATTAACACTCTGCTGAATCCCAAACAGAGACCATTAAGCATCAAATCTGATTCAGACCATAACTTTGTATCGGTTGACTTTTTCATCATTATAAGGACTGAAACGACGTCGTCTGGACGTATCCATAAACCAGGCCAGTTATCTATCTTCACTGGCAAAAGGCAACACTGCTACAACAGAGCCCAGACTGATAAACCCCTCCAAAACCTTCACTCCATCTTCTTCTTCACCATCTCATGTCCTCTTCTCTCAATCCCTCCACAACATGCAATCTTCAGTGACCATTTTTCCCTCCAAAGCCCCTTCAATTTTCCCATTTCACCAACCCATAAATCCCCATCCCCACAACCTCTCGTTCCAGACCCACCACAACCATGTGAGTCCTATAAACTCCCTCGGAGAGCCTGGAAGCCTGTATTCTGTGCTCGGGCGAGAAGAAGAGTACCGCAAAGCCCGGTCCCAGGTCCTCCGGAAAGGGCTGGACTTGGAGGGTTACTCAATTGAGGGGATTTCTGTTGGTGGTCATGAAACTTGCGTCATGGTTCCTCAATTCAAGTGCGCATTTGATATTGGCAGGAACCCTGCTCGGGCCTTCCAGCAAAACTTCGTCTGTATCACCCATGGCCATCTTGATCACATTGTAACCTCTCTATATCCATATCTTGTTTTGGGTCAGACCCATTTGCTAGATTTTGAAAAAAAATACTCTTGTTTTGGTTCTCAACTGTGGTTGCTATTGGAGGCAAATGCACTTTATATGTGTTGGGTTCTTATAATTAGTGGTATTGCATCTTTTTTATCGCTCCCGTACCCGTATTTTTCTTTTTATAAGTATTCTGTACCAACCCAAGACCCCTTGACGAAAGACTCCAAAAAATACGCTTGTACCTTAGAAAAAGTTCTCTAAATGTTAGGGTTTAGTGTTTAACTAAGGTGTGATCTGTGGACTTTGGTTTGCCTTGTTTGAGCTTACATTGAAATCCTTTTGATGTATAAAAGCATATCTGGGGCCATTTCATATGTCTGTTGACTCCTCACTAAACCAAAACTGGATCGAGAAGGTTATTTAGTCAGCTGGACAATGGGTTGGGCATAGTTGCATTGAATATATAGCTGTTTGAGGAGGAACAGATATGTAAATTTGCTACCCTTGGACATGTATTAGAATTTCAGAATGAACGCTAGTCAACTAGATATTTAGTTAGATTCAAGTTGCACTGGTATATATAATATAATTGCACTCAAACTGGACACTGAGTGATTGTTGACTTGTGTGATATTTACTTGATCAGGGTGGACTACCAATGTACGTAGCAACACGTGGTTTGTACAGCTTGAAACCTCCAACGATATTTGTACCACCCAGCATCAAAGAGGATGTTGAGAAGCTATTTGACGTTCATAGGTCATTGGGTCAAGTTGAATTAAACTTTGAATTGGTCGCATTAGACATTGGTACGTGCTTTGTTCTTCTATACTTTTTTGTAAAGCATTTTATATTTTGTGATGGTTGGTACTAATCTTACAAGCTTGATATCAGGTGAAACATACGAGTTGCGGAACGACCTTGTTGTTCGTCCATTTAGAACTTACCATGTTGTACCTAGCCAGGTATGCAACTTCAGATTCTTCTTTATGTTATATATCATTATTATAGGAACTGCTCTTTACTAAAGATATTTTCTTCTGTAGAAAACTCCCACTAGGATTTTCGTGATCCAACAAAAAATGTTTAGACTTTGCCATTCTGCTTTTTATTCAAGTTGTGCATTATCTTATGTTTTTCCTTAATTTAAGATTGTGTTTTTTCCTTTTATTAGAATGTCTCAGAATGGCGGACATCAGGTTATCTTGTGAGGTTGAGTTTGTGATTTGGGAGTGGATCAACAATTACAAAATGAAAATAAATAAAGCTTGAAATGTAGATTTATTAATTTATTTTTTCAACAACAGTCTCGGATTCAATCTCTGTTATGATTTATAGGGTTACTTGTCATTGTTCAGGGCTATGTTATCTACTCAATTAGGAGAAAACTGAAGAAGCAGTACACCCATTCACAAGGCAAACAAATAGAGAAAATGAAAAAGTCAGGTGTTGAGGTTTGTAACTTATTAAACTAGTTTTGTTTAGTTCTTTTGTGACATAACTATTGAGTTTGAACTATTCTTTTAGATTACAGACATGATACTGTATCCGGAGGTGGCCTTTACTGGAGACACAACATCTGAATTTATGGTTGATCCACGCAATGCAGATGCTTTGAGGGCGAAAGTTCTAATAACTGAGGTATATACTAAAAACACATTTCATTAGTTAGTTAGTTAGTTAGTTAGTTACTCTCTCTATCAAAACTCATGCATTTTATTCTGTACTATGACAGGCAACTTTTTTGGATGATTGTGTTAGTGTTGAACATGCACGAGAACATGGCCATACTCACTTACTTGAGGTACACCATTGTTGATGCGCTCTTCCTCATCCGACAACATATGCTATCTCAGTAATGAGTTCATAGAATGTGTCGCCTGAACCATAAATCTTTTCGACTGCAGATCATCGAAAATGCGAAGTGGATAAGGAACAAATCGGTTGTCTTGACTCATTTCTCCTCCCGCTACCATATAGAGGTGATCATTCAAATGAACAAAGTTGGCTCTGATGTAGTTTTGTTAAATTAAATAAAAGAATATATGCGATTGCTGAAATATCTGTTATATTTTTATGTTCGTGTGGTCCATTGTGATATTCTGAATAGAACTTTTCTTGACTATTATAGTTTTTGCTTTATATTTGTATAAAGACGCTGATTTAGTCATGTAACAATTGTTCTCTTGTGATTTGCAGGATATTCACCTTGCTGCATCCAAGTTGCAGTCTAAATTGTCAGCAAAAGTGGTCACTTTGACCGAAGGATTCAAATCAATGCACACATCGTAGTTTCATGGTCAGATCTGTTTGAATATGTAATCAAATTTCTGATAAAAAAATATGTAATCAACGATTAGGCAGAAGGAAATGGAGAAATGAAGAGTTTGTAATATCCAACTGGCTGTGTAATGTAGTTATGTTTTGTAATGAATTGCTTACAATCATGGCAAGAGCGCTGCAAATCTGTCCCCCTTGTAAAACAAAACCATGACTTGGTTTTATTAGAGACAATAATGTGTTGCATTTTATGGTCATCTATGGTAGAGAAATATGAGTGTCCATACATATTTCATTAGACACCAAAACCCATTTAATAAAACAATTAGAAACCAAAATTCACAACATTTAAATTAACTGAAACTTGGCTTTACATATGTTTAACAATCGTCCAAATTACAACATTAAGGCACTAGCCTATGGTACATGTTTGCCCATGCTAGGTACTTGGGAATGTAACTTCTCTTTCCTTTTCAGGTTTGGTATTCTTGCCTAATAAGAATACAAGGAAATGTGTTTCCTGATATCAGCAAAAAGCTGAGCCATTATTAAGTAGAACCAGCTTGGCCTCGTCAGTTGGACAATGAATTTTACCCAAATACTAATAACAAAAATCTAAAATGTAAATTCGGTATAGAATTGTACGAAAGGACTTTGATCAGAGTGAGGTAGAAAAAATAGTGAGATTTTGCAGCCACAATCTTCAGGCGATTCCATTTTTGCAAGTTGCTGATGCATTCAGTATTTTGAAGAAAGATTGCTGTCGCCAGAGCAATGATACTTGATTTATTCTCTCTTCTATGGGGCCTCGGTGAACAGCAGGGATGCATTTGTCCCTCCAAAGCCAAAGGAGTTTGACAAAGCTGCTCTAACCTGCATCTCTTTTGATGCTGTCAAAGGTATGAAAGAATCCTTAAAGATAGGGTCTGGTTTTGCAAGATTAAGTGTCAATGGTGCAATTCCCTGTAAAAGACATAAAATAAGACAAGCATAAAGATCATTTAGCCCAGACTATAAACCTTGTCAAACGAAGACGACAAATTTACCATCAAGATTGGTGGACATTAACAAAAAATTCCCTTTGCTGGTGCATAGGGGCAGGTTTAGGGCATGTAAAGATGAAACTCACATTGGAGCAAACCAATCAACAATTTTTTTTTTCTGTATTTGTGTTTAGAACATATATAGAGCCAATGAGTTAGTTCCTTAATCAATTCAGAACCATGTCTAGTTTATAAGGGAAACAAAACGCACCATATTTTCATTCTGAGTTAACGAATAAGTAGGCAAATGTAGGTGATGTTTTGCAGAAATACTTTAACTTAGTAATGTCTGTGCTTTGGTATGCTTCTTTCTCAGTCATCCAAGGAAATGAGTTCATCAAAAAGCTTACATGATGTATGGCTAAAGATGCAAAAATTGCTTCCACGGCTCCAGCTGCTCCAAGGAGATGCCCTACAGCACCCTGTAATGGTGTTTTAGTTGCAAAGTTAACGCACAATACAAGACATTTGATAAGGATTTGCATGACCATAATTTAAACACTTGGAATGCATGCATGACCCTACACAGTATTAGTCGGAAGGGTCGATAAAAATCTTTATTTGATCATATCTAGGAAAAATCATATTAGGAGAGAGAAAAAAATACAAAGGTTTGATTAGTCAAATTTGCTTAAGCCAAGTAACTTAAGCCATTGCTTGAGTCTCTCTATTGTAGATGGTTGGCTTTAGTGTGTGGCTCAAGAGTCCTTAAGTCAAGCTCTTGAGTCAAGTGCTTGGCTTATGCATTGTACATGCTCTTAGGCTTTACAAGAGTTCTAGACAGAAACCATTACCAGTATTATTCCATAACAGATGTAGAGATTGTTTGTTGAGAAGTTAGTATGACTGTAAAATGAGGAGATATCTCACACACAAGTTTCAATTATGATTATGCCAAAATATTCTCAGAGATGATATCCCAGTGCCAGAAGCTTTATTGCTAGAGAATATGTTAGGAATAACTGCAAAAATTTGTCATGAACTATGCGCGTTTTGGCAAATACTATCGGTATGCTAATATAAAAATTGTAAATGGCATCCCCCAACTATTTTCCGTCTTCAAATCCGTTATCTTTAACAGAAATTAGTCACCTGACAATCACGTGACTTCAACTTTTTGGAAATGACAGTTTTCCCTTTTACATTAGATGACCACAACTATTTGCAAAAAAAAAGAGTATAAATCAGGGTTATTTTTGCAATTTTTATGTTAAAAAATCAAAAAACATCTTGTCATTTCTCCTCTGGAATTTAAAATTGTTTTCTAAAATATATTTATTTTCAAAATGCATTTTATAAATTTTAAATCAATTTTTTACATTTTAAATCAAATCATTTAAAATAAATAAATTTTAGTTTGTTCTATTTATAAACTTTTAAATTATTAACTTAAGTGACATAAAATCAAATTTACACTGGAGGGGTAAATAATAAAATGAATTTCAAATTTGTATTCGTCGTGTCGGTTATATTAGCTGTCCTCGAAAACCAAACTGATTAGAATAACATAAGTGTACCTTTGTAGAGGATATGGCCAAAGCACCTGATATTGCATGGTGAGAGAATAAAGTCTTTATGGCATTGGCTTCTATTGCATCACCTAAACGGCAGAGTTCAACAACATGAGATACAAAATTATGAAGTTATGACATTTAGTGGCAATTCATAAGCATCTAATTTGATTACCCAAAGGAGTAGAGGTAGCATGGGCATTGACATAGTCCACTTGATCAGGACGAAGACCAGACTGATATCACAAAAATGGCAAGTACATCATATCACGAGGACGAATAATGTAGAGAATCATCAACAAAATAAATGGATCATATCTCTGAAAGAGCAACAATCTTCCAATGTTGAAGTAGTGCAATCATTGGAACTTGGAAGAGTAGAGCAGAACAGCACAGAATTGCTGCTGCAATAATAGTCAACAATTCATATGACCATATCAACCCAATTAAGTATTTTTACAGTCAAGCAAACTATGCAGCAAAAGCGTGAAAATTAAAAAAAAAGAATTACTCGATATTTAATGATCCAAACTGTCTTATCGAACATTTAATTTAGATTTTTAGGGCTAGATATATGTACTCATAACTATATGAATATTAGATTGACCAATGAATGCGACCACTAGGCATCTTATACTTCCTAAAACAGTAAGTGTGCAATTCTCCAAGAAAATGTTTTCAAAAGTTGTATACCTTCCAACATTTATCACAATGAGAATATAATACAAACAGCAAAACCATCAGAAATACTTTCTTACCTGTTGGAGGGCCCGAGTCATGGCCAAAACAGCACCTCTTCCATCGGCATGTGGTTGAGTTATATGATATGCATCACCTGAACAACACCATCATCATCTGAAATGGAACCAAAATATGACCATAGAGATACTACAATTGGTTTATGGTTTAGCAATCAACCTGACATTCCATAGCCCCGAAGCTCTGCATAAATTTTTGCTCCTCGCTTTTTGGCATGCTCAAGTTCCTTTCGTAAGAAACACAGAACATTTATCACCAAAGTAGCTACGATTACACACAATATGTATTGGGGAAAAAGACTTGAAAATAGGATGGCATTGTTTTAAGGGGGAATTACCAAATGTGCCTTTTGAATTGGTCACATATGGAAAACTGCCCTTTTAAAAAACATGCGATGAAGTGCCTTATCTTTTGTGCACAGTTCTGTTAGGTTCTGTTAGTTTTTAGATAAAATGAAAAATTAGCCTCAATGTATAAAATGACCAAAATACCCTCATTATCACATTAAAATTTTCAAAATTATACCCTCGTATGAATAATGATTTTTAAAAATAAATAAATATCAGATTAAAAAAATAGATTTAAAATTTAGTTTTCGAATAAAATAATTAATGTTTTTTTATAAAATCTGAATGTTTAAAAAAATATTAAAATTATAGATTATAAATCTGAGAAAAAAAATTAAATATTTATCAGAAACAGAATTACTTTAAAAAAAATACTTATTATAGACTGTTTTTAATGTGGTTGTTTTCTGCACGTGACCAATTTAAAAGGGCACATTTTGGTAATTTCCCCTTGTTTTAATTAACACTCATTTCACCCACCTCCAATACCATAACACCTGAACCTTCCCCCATCCTGTATCCAAAAAAAAATCAGCTACCAGGAAGTACTTGCTAAAACACATAACAAGAAGTACTCTCTCAAAACTTAATGTGTTACTGGTATTTACTCACACAAACCCGTCACGACCACAATCAAAAGGTCGAGAAGCTTCTTCTGGGGCAGAGTTATATTTTGTAGTCAAAGCTCTTGACCTAAAAACCATCAGAAAATAGGTATAAGCTAATTAATAGAAACAAACACTTGGCCAAAAAAAGGATATGAAAGACAGCTTCTAGAATTGAGAACCTTGTCATGCTATTAATCAATGTCTAGCTTGAAGTAAGTTATGTTACTGTACAAGTCCGTAGTGTCTACACACAAGTGGTTGCAAAGGAACTAAATTCACAAGACATATGAAAACATCACAAAAGGATTGTGGGGGTGAATGGAACTTTAATCTCCTTTCTGAAAAATAAGGAAAAATTGTGATGGTATGCCAGATATTCATATAGAGTTGTGATTATCATTGTAGAATACTGTCCCTCAAAGTCAAACCTTCTTGCAATTTCAATAAAGAGGACAGTCGGGCATCAATGATAAGTATATATATGCTCTAATTCTTTACTGTCGAAGTAGTTCCACATCAAGGAAAAGTGACGTCCCAATGACTAATATGAGTCTCTTCACTCATGCCAATTGATTCTGAGTTGGATACCCTAACATGGTATTATAACAGGTCTAGTTCCAGACAAAACACACATATACCTTAACCCAGTGGATGTTGGTCTACATGTAAGACTGATGCAAGGTCCCCTTCCACTCCACACATGACAGGAAGTGAGTGTCACACTATATAGATGCAAGGTCCTATTCCAGTTAATAAGTACTATGGGCCTCTCCCCTTAATTAGTCATTCCCAATTGGTTTTCAGTTGGGTGCCTTAACATTCTTCATAGGAAAGAAAACTATATTGTCAAAAGAACCCCAGTGACTAATTTTCCATTAATAGGAGAAGGTACTCAACAATCTTTACTGAGAAACTACCATGAGGCAAATAATTCAACAATGCAATCTTCTCAAGTTCCCATCTAAGATGTATCTTTAGTACTTAACATAGAGTGACCCCGTGTATATCATTTTCACTCTACAACATTCCTACTTGCCTACTTCTTGCAGCATTTATGTCCAGTAAAGTAATTATCCTACCAATACGCTCACCATCTGTAACTGGCGAATAAAAAAAACTAGTTTAGATTGTAGTACCTGCAAAACCCTGCTATAGATAAAGCATCAATGCTAGATTCTGTGCCTCCAGCAACCATAACATCTGAATCCCCAAACTGAATCATCCTAGCAGCATCACCAATAGAATGTGCTCCAGTGGCACAAGCTGTCACAGCAGCATGGTTTGGCCCCTATATTTAGAGAAACTAAATTATGTAGCTGTGTCTTTTATTTTAAGAATGTTGACGGGGAAGTCTCTCATAATGCCATCAAACCATAGATGTCATAGGTTACAAGTATTATTTTACTAGACACTAAATACTACTTCCTAAAAAGACCGGCGATCAATGAACATCCTTCATATTACATGCCTTTGATAAAGAACAAATACCAACATGATATGAGACAACCAGCATTTCAAATTATAGCCACCAAAAAATCAATTTGAGCCCAAATGGTTTATAGCTTCGGTAAGGCTTGACTAAGAATTTATGACCATTAGAGAGATGAAAGACTCTATCGATCCTTATCAGTACACTAAAATGCCATCTGAGTGATGTAGTTACAAATTGCTAGTCCATAAGCTCATCAGATAGTTTCCTAGTTGCAAATATTGATAACACACCTGGAATCCATATTTCATGCTAACGTGACCAGATGCCATGTTGATTAATATACGTGGGATGAAAAATGGACTAAGCCGGCGAAGACGCTGCACAAATAAAGTGGTGCTATAACTTTCATCATTTCCAGACTTATATTGAAGGAGTGAAAACAAAGATAATTATAATAATAATAATAATACAAAGTTATATCCTGAATACATTGTTTGTGCAGCTAAGGTAGTAATTAACCAACCTTCTCACAAATCATTTGAGCTGCATCCAAAATGTCACTAATGCTTCCAGTCCCCCCACCAATAGAGACTCCCTGTTGTTCTTGGAAATAAATAAATAAGCATAATTTACCAGAAAATCTAGAGAGGAAAAAGAGATTATTGACAGTTTTACATTAGCATCTGACAAGTGGTTACCGTTCGTTCCTTCTCCTCCTGCCCTGTTGGTGCCCATTGTGCATCTTTTAGAGCTTCATCAGCAGCACAGAGTGCATAGCTTATAAACCTTGACATTGATCGGTCCTAACAAAGAGAATTATTATCATACAAACACCTAAAGAATGTATCACTGTTAAGTGTAACTGTGTAAGAGACCCAATAAGGGGTAAAACAACAAATTATTATAGAATAGACCTACAGTTGCTATCAAAATGAAATAAAATGTACCTTGGAATTAAGCCACACTTCCTCATTGAATTCACCAAGGTTGTTTCCACAGGGCACAGTTGCAGCGACTTTTGAAGTCAACTGCTCAAATGTATGCAGCTGGGTTTCCCTATCAAATGCACTCATCTTCAGATCTTCAACAGACAATGCCCTAACCCCACACTTCCCCTCTATCAAATGCTTCCATGTGGTTTCTACTCCACAGCCGAGTGGAGTCACCATGCCTATGCCTGAAAGAATTCTCTAACCTTCATTATACAAGCTTGAATAAATGCAATAAATTGATCGGAGTCTTAAAGTGGGTAACTACTTGACACGGCAAGTAGAAACACCATGGGAGCTTCATATGCAAGCATGGCCAAAAGAATTAGCTTGATTGTAAACTGAAGTGGATAATTGGATATATTAAACTGAAAACTTGTGTGCATGAATATGGTTGCTATAAATTACACACATTAAACATAGACATACTTGACTAGACCTTAAACACCCTTAAAATCTTCAATTGGAGCATGCTCAACTCAATGCATGAACTTGATTGAAAGTTTAAGTGTATACAATGAACTAAGAACTCTTTACGCCCATATAAACTTACATATATTAAACATACTCGACTCAGAATGTCCGCATCCGAAATACCTCCATATTAATACAGATGTTTAACCAAATGCATTAACTTGATTGAAAACTGAAGTGGGTATCATCAAAATTACTTGGCTAACTATACCTCAAACACCATCAAATCATCGATACACAATTCAAATCGATTGGAACTCGAAATATACACTGAAATGTGAGATGACATAGCATTTGAAGTAGAAATCGAACTATTGAAGCTCTTATAAAACAAATGCACTCGTATATAAATAAGGAACGTGGGTCAAAATCAAGATATAGAAACAGAAAGGAGAGGCTTGTGCGTTACCGGTGACCACTACTCTGCGAAGAGGGGCTACGGGTGGAGGATCGAAAGTTTGCAGTCGAGGGGAGGAAGAAGAAACGGAGCGGGTAAAATGGGTAGGAGTTCGGGAGAAAAGCCTGCGACAGGTAGTAGAAGCCATGGCTTGCTTAAACCCTAAACCCAAGCCAGCTACTCACTACTCTCTCTGCCCGGTTCCTCTCTTCGTATTTCTCGTTCTGTTTCGAATTCGAGCAGTGTACACCGCTCCAAGTCAAGGATATGGAGTCAACAATTAATCAGCTGTTTTTTCAAACGTGAAAACATAAGTATTTTTTTATAGAGAAATGACAATATTATTAAATAGATAATAGCGTTTGGGGACCGTCAAACAACAGAACCCTTACAATTCCATAACAGAAATAACTACAAATCGAAACATAAATAGAAATCGAAACATAAATACTGAGAAGTAAATGGTGCTCATATGCATAGAGACGGTCGGGGGGTGAACTGATGTAGCATCCGAAAATACCGATACAGTATGCGCCAACCAAAAAGTATTGGTCGCGCAGACCAGGAGATAACTGACCGATGGTGGACCGATGACATCCCCGGTAAGTCAGCGTGCGTCGTCCTCCCTTAAATGATAATGTTAGGGCTCCCGAACGCGGGATTGCTGACCCCGAAGTGGTAGGGAAGCATCTTCTCGACTGTTGGCAGAACCATTGCCACCAAGCTACCAAGAGGGGTAAACAGTCAACCAACCCCCTCCTAGGGTTCCAGGTGCTCATTCCTGGAGGCGAGGGTGCTTATAGCCCCCCGCCACTGCATATGATGACCCCTCAGACTCCTCCGATGGCTCCTCCTCCTCTGGGTCCTCCTCCCTTTCCAGCCTTTTCTTGCCTGACAATGATGGTGACATTTCCCTCGGAAGCCACCCAACTAGGGTCTCTTCCCTTCTACCCTCCGACTCCCTCTCCTTCGGCCGGGCCTCTTGGGCTCGCACCGGGGTGTGTGGTTTGCTTCCCACTGAACCCCTTTTCCCCCAGTCTTTCAGGTACGTCCAGTTAGTACCCGGCATCGCCTTCCCGTGCCTCGCCTTTTCCAACCCAGACCTTGGATCAGTCGGGGCCCTCAGCGATGGGCCCCCTTTGCCTCCCACAACCGGACACACCGGGAACAGGTGACCAGCACAACATCACCCAAAACAGTGTTCAGGCAAATGTTCATAGGATATCAACAAACGCGTACGTACCTGGGAGGCCGACATCCTGAACCAAAGTTGACTCTGTAGAGGAATCCTGATGTCCACCCTGATCCTGACCTTCATGAAGTCCCCCCAGCATAATCCCTCCTTGTCCACATCCACCCCCTGGCACTCCCCTAGAGCATTGCCCACCCTGAATCCCACATCCCTCGTCCATGCCCCCACGGGGAGATTCGAGACACGGGCCCAGACCGAAAAGTGGTGGAAATCCAGCTCCTCGACTTGCATGTGGGCTCTCAGATCCGTGAATAAGATCAGGGAGTCCCTGAAAGACCAAGGCTCTCTCAACAACACTCTATCCATGTCCTTTGCAGACTTGAAGAAGAATGCAATAAGGCCCCCAACCAGAAGGCTTTGCCTCCACTGACAAACCCCATGCATCCTCCAACCTTTCTGCCACCGCCTTCCAGTAGCACTTCTTAGAGGTGAGCACCTTGGCAGCCAGAGCGAAGCGATACAAGTGACTCTGCCCCGTAATCTCCTGCATCGGTACCACCACTTCCCTAATTCTCATCGCCCCCATTTGGGAATCGAGGCCCCCCAAGTGCTCGGAGGCTCCACGAGCCCCAAACGGATTGGAACCCTGCCCCCCGTGCCCCTGTCCCGCACGAGGGCTCCCATGATTCTCTCGGCCCTGCCCCGCCGTCTCCATCTCTCGATTCTGTCCCGGACCCGGTCCATACTGCGCCGCCCAACGAGCCACGTCTCCGTGACCCCCCTTCGTCCATCCCGAGTAGCTGGCTCGGCCTTGACCCAGTGGCCCCGACCCCGCCCTCGACGTCCACGCCGCCTGCGGTGCCGGTTGTCAGGTAGGTCCTGTCATACCAGTCCGGTCCCAATGGCCTGCCCTCCTCGCATCCGCCATCAAACCCGTACCCGTACCAGCAGCACCCGACGCCCTAGGCTGCATCACCTCCGGCTGTAGAACCGCCGGTGCCTTTCCTTTCTTGATCCTCCATGCCGCTGCCTCCGGTGACTCCGATTCCGTGTCCACCGTAGCCGATGATATCACGATAGGGATGAGGGCCGCCCCCTCCCGGAGCGTCTCCTCCGACTCCCCCATCTCACGCGGTTCCTCCATGACCGGGTGCCGTCTCACCTTCGGCCGAGGACCCACAGCCTGCACACGACGTGGCCGTTGCCTCTCCTCCCGGCCATGCCCTTCCGGTGCCACCGCCGAGAACGTCAGTCCCGCCGCCGACCTTCCTGGAGACCAAGCCGTTGGGGAGGAGAGTTCCGGCGATGCTACCGTCCCCTCCATCTCCCCCAGCCACTCGCGCTCCTCCTCGCTCCTCGCTACCACCAACGACCCCGTCACCGGCCGACCCAGTTGGACGCCCTGCAACTCCCGTTCGTCAGCGTCCATGGCGCGCTGCGGCTCCACCATGTCCTCCCGGCGAACAACACCCCCCACCCCACTCTCAGCCTCACTAGCCAAAGGGGACACCGACCTCTCAAAGGAAGAAGACGAACACATGATCGCTTCGGTCAAGACGTCGCAATCGCAAAACCCTAGTTGTGCCCTAGCAGAGCAATCGCAAAGGCTACGTCGTAACATTATTTTTATAAGTATTTTATTAATAATGTCGATCGATTTAATAAATATTAGGTTAAAAACCCTGAATTCCAGAAATTCAAGATCTCTATAAGTGTTTCGGTGTTTATGGATCCGTAAAAAACGATTAGTTTATATCTTAGACAATATAGAATAATAACTATGTACGAAGAACTGAAACAAAAAATATAAAAACACATAAAATAATAAATCACCCAAAAATAGGGGTGTTCAAAAATCACTAGAACCTATTAAACTAACTGGAACTGGTACCGAAAAAATCGAAATCGAAAAATACCGGTGAAGAATCAGTTGGAAATTTTTCGAATCGCCCTTATTTCGGTTGGAGACTGGTTTTGTTTTTTGAAACCAGCGGTTAACCGTTTAGAACCAGACCGGACAATGGGCTTCAAATCTGACAAAGCTTTTTCCTCTTTTTTGCTTGAGCCCAATTATTTTTTCAATATCATCCTATTTACTTTTTCAGCTCCAACCCATTTCACTTAAGTACAACTAAATGATACAACTCAACTTATTTTAATCCAAGTGTTTTCATATAAATACTCACACAACACCCTTGAACACAACATTACACCCTTTTTTATCATCTTGTTGTCACCTTTCTCTCTCATCATCGTCTCTAAGTCTACGCAACTATCATCTTAGTTCCATGTTTTGAATATTTTATCTCTATTCTCTCCAACGTCTCCATTATCAAGATTTTATGTTTTTATTTTATTAAAACTTTTAAATTTCAGTATTTTATTTTGTATTTTTTTTAAAATCATATGCATGTTAAAAGTTAAGAGTTCTTTTTCTCATCAGAGTCATATATGACTCATATCGATATCCCGTTGACGAGGGGATTTAAATTTCTCAGTTATAAAAGCGGGAAAGGGATGGAGGAAAGAATATTCAGTGCCAACTACTATCCGCTTCATTGTCTATGGGTTTCAATTGGTGTTCAAAGAATTCTGAAGCATTTTGAGTGTGTCGGAGTATTCGGTGAATCAGGAGCAGATGGAAACGAGGAATAGGTTGGCTCTGAGTTGAAAATGTTGGGCCCATTTCGTAGGCTCAATCAATTGGTTGGCCCGATTTCAAACCGGTAACCAACCAAAATTTATTACGGTAAAAATCAACTGGAGTATCTTTTTTCGGTTGCGGTTCCAAAAATTCACACCGGTAAAGTCTCCGGTTGTTTTTTTTTATCGATAACTTTTTTTTTATATATACAGCCTTTAAAATAAAGGTCAAGGCAAAAGGATAACCCTCATAAACCGGAAACTTACAAACAAAGGCAACCTCTACTCGAGGTCCCTAGTACAAACAGTATAAGTCACCTAACAAGTGAGAACATCTCACAGCACTCCCAACAAGGGGAGGAACAAACTCGGTCAAAGAACCAGATAACAAATAAGCAGAAAACAAAAGCCAACAAGGGCAATTACAACCAAGCCAACAAAGGCAACAACTAAAAATACAGATGATCAGCAGACATAAACCCAACAAGGGGTAAAAAAAACTAACAGGTCTAATACCTAGATTTAACTAACATGAAGAACCAACAGAAGCACCTCCAACGATCTTCCGCTCCCGCCAACACCTCAAAAACCGTCTGGTAACAATAGCACCCTCAATCCAACCCACAATTGTGAGGAGCACCCTATCTCATTGGGGTCGTCAACTCAGCGAGTTAAAAGACCACCGACACGTCGACGACCTACACCAAATCCGACAAAGATAGGTCAGTAGATAAAATCTACCGAAAAATCTAAATCCCTATCACCGAAACCGACAATATTCAAACACAGGCCCAAAGAACAAGTAAAACTCGCCGGAGGCCATCACCTAGAAACCGACGAGCCCCTACCCACAAGGTAGAGTAACCGAGAAAATTGAGCGGCAAACGATTAAAGGACAAGTATGTGACTCATATACTATGGTTGATCAGAGGCATAACTCAAAGTAGGCAATCCCAAACCAGAAAAAGAGCAAAAGGAGTTACCAGAAATTACAATGAACCTTAATCGGCGCCAAAAACACGAGAAGTGCCCCGGCGACACGAGCTCGAACAGCCGGAGAAATGGAGTACCGAAAGAGCTGAGAAGGATCCAGATCGGCCAGGAGCAAACACAACTCCAGACCGACCAACAAAGGTTCGAGCACCATAACAACTCCTTCCACAGGCTTCCTAATCGCAGGTTGAGGACGAAACAGAGCACATCCCAGCGAAAACCATAAATATGAACAAAAAACGAGGTCTAGAGTCCGTCGGGGACGAATGGATTTCGTGGAGAACCCAAAACGTCTACCACTCTCGTCCAGAGTAAGCCCAACAAACGGACAAAGATCGGAGGCCGAAAGTCGAGAAGGTGAGAGGCCAGAAATATCAAATCTGAACCCAAATGACGAAACTTTACCTGTCGGGGACGAATCGCGAACATGGAGAACCCGAAACACCTACCACACACACCCGTCCAAAAAAGCCACGCAAACGGAATCTGATCGGGGACAAGCCGGGGCGCACGTAGAGACGAAACGACGCTGGAACCTCTGGTGAAACCGAGCAGAAAACAGAAAAAAGAAGAGGAAATAGAGGGTCGGAGAAGGGATTACCACCGGCGACAACCATGGTCGTAGCCGAGTCCGTCGCCGGTGGATGCGGAGGCAGATTGGTTGGCGACTAGGGTTTCAAAGGAAGGGAGAAGCTGACCCCTCCCAACCACATCACATCGAGATGTTTTTTTAGAACTCTAATTTCCGGTCGGTTCATAATTATGTGTAATGGTTAAACCAATCATGTACACCCCCTACCTAGTAGAATTACAGATGTTACCGCAAAAGAAACACTTCACCACTCCCTTTCTGCCCGACATCCATGAATTACTTCAGATTGATTTCTGTTTCCTATCCTAGATTTTCCTTTCCAAATGCTCATAGAAAATTCAATTGTTCCTGGTATTTTGAGCAAGGTTGTAAAAAACGTTAGGCGCTACTCGGGCGGGAAGGGGTATTAGGCGCTAGACGGGGATTAATCGGATTATTATTTTATTATTTTTATTATATATTATCAAATTTTATATTATATTATACTATAAAAAATATTAATAATATCGAACATTAAATATATTAAAAAACATAAATATTCTACTTAATAAAAATATCATACAATTCTTAAAAGAATATCAATAAGTATGACTATTAACAACATAATTTTATGGTTTTACTTGGTTTGTAGAAGGTTAGAAACTATTTTTTTAACTACGAATTCAACCCAACACCTGACCGATCTGTTCAATTAATCGGCTAGGCGGTGATTAATCGGCCGAATCGGGGATTAATCGATCATATTCCACCCAAACGGCCTGGAGCGTCCTAGGAGGATAAATCGGATCGGCAGAGCCCATTTCAGCGCCTAGGTGGGGCCTAGGCGCCTCCGGACTGGGATTTATACCTCATTGATTTTAAGAAATACAAGAAATAAATTATCCTCGTGGTGAATATATAGTCGAATAATACATACTTCCATGACAAAAAGTCAAACGGCGCAAGTAAAGGAAACTTTCAGGTGTAACGAAAATATAATTAAATTTAATTACACCTCGAGTTGAATTGATGATAGCCGACTGCACTTAGCCCTAATTTAAATATAAAAAAATAGTTTAATTGAATCTACATCGCCATAACTATAATTTATTTGATTTCCTAAATACTTTCGAAAAATTTGGGTTCTGAAATCAAATACAATTCCTAACCAGCCAACTCATTATTTATACCTCAAAAACCAAACAAATCTAAACAGGAAGTCTCCGGTTCCGCAATCCGATCGGAGAAGCTTCTCCTTGAGAGCTGTCTCTCTCTCTCTACAGTCTCTGCGCCGTGTTCCATGTCCAAGCCTTGATTTTTATTTGTAAATCCGCACCCTTCGAGTCTTATCGATCGATCCGGGTCTTCATCGTTTTGTGATTTAGAGGGGTTTTCTACATCTGGGTCTTTGCCATATTGTTCTGTTTCATCGGACTATGAGGAAGAGGGAGCGAGAGAACCCTTGTGGGGTTTGTGGGCACTATCACAAGGTCGAGGAAGGGGAGGTCTGCGGGATTTGCGGCCACCGGAGTCCGGTGCCATCGGAGAAAGCTTCTCTTCAGGTCAGCGCCTTCCCGTCCGAGATCTTGCCGGACTTCTTGTTTTTGGGAAGCTACGACAACGCTTCTCGCTCAGAGTTGCTCAAGACTCAGGGGATTTCTCGGATTCTTAATGTAAGTTTCTTTTCCCTCCGATTGGCTTGCTGATTTTCATTCTTTTGGTACTTTTTGTAGTCTGTATGTGAGGCCTATTGGTTTTGGTGACTGAGTTTGGGGCTCCTATTGAAATCTTTAATGGTTGTACTCTAATTTATACGTGGAGTAAGTGATTTCAACTGTTGGTATTGGCCTATACAGTGGATGACCTAGATTGCTTAATCTACTCAGTAATTTAGTGAAGTATATGACGTTAATCTTAGTTTTAAAGAAGAGCGTGATGTATTTTATTAATATGTAATTGTGATTGGATATCGATCAGCTGGTCCACTGCAGGGGTTGGGGTGTGCTTTAGAATATGATTAGTTTAGGATCAGATGTTTAATTTAATAGAAGAGTAATGGATAAGAGAACCAAAAAGTTATATCTTTTGGGTTGCCTATTGATGGCAGTGTTTTTAAACTGCATGCCAAAGTCATAGGTGGGTTGACTGATACATGTCTGTGGACCCAATCTATCAAATATATATCCTTCTCTCTGATATTTGATCAATGATTACTGAGGGTAAAATTACATTCAATGCGTAAGTACTTTTGGAAGATTGTGTGATTGAAGGAAACAATACAGAGATTTCTAGTGTTGTGTTAATGAGATGGGATGCTTGGTGGGAAAATAGTAGTTCACTAGAAGTTACAGTGGGAGCAATTTAGTGAAGTTAATCAAGCATCGCAAGTCATAAATACAAGTAATTTGACCCGCAAGAGCTTAAGTTCCAAACTGAAGTCTTAGGCTATGAAAATATCCTAGTTTCTTATTTATTCTATCATCCTCCCATTTGTTTGTGACCCTATATAAATATTCTGAAAGGTAGAGTACTTGTTTCAATTGTTTCCTTTGATACAATCCTGCTGAATCATTATTGGCTATTTTTTTTATTGTTATCCCAGCACTTCTTCCATTTGTCGATGTTAAGCATTGCTTCTGTTGGTTTAGTTGAGTAAAGAGCCTGGAATGCTCTGGTATGCTAATTTTGCCTCTTTTCAGACTGTACCTGCTTGTCAAAACCTGTACAAGAATGCGTTTATATACCACTGCCTTCCAGATGAAAAAACTTTGCCATTTGATGACGCAATTCAGTTTTTAGGTGAGTTTCTCTTTGACGTGCATTGTGAATTGACCTGTATTATTTGATTTTTTATATTTATTTCAAGGTGTTTGGACATGAATGTCTGGGTCAAGTAGGTGCTTAGCATGCATCAGTTATATCATTCTCCTTTGTATGACGCACATGACAAAAAAATATGAGCACATAATGTCATTTCATGATATTGCCAGCTCTTTTTTTTTTTGTATTCTGAAAGGATCTTTAGTGTGATTTCTTCATTGAATCTGTTACAATGTTACATAAACCTATCTTCCCCTGCAATGTTTTTCTCTTTCAGAATCCTATGTGATTTGTCACGTTGCACGGACCGATGAGTCCACCTCATTTTCTCCTTTTTATAGTGCCATTTATAAGTCATAACATAAACTGGGAGTTAGGGTCATTAGTGCTGCAGCTTTGTGAGAAGCTTTGTTTTTGTATTTTCCATTTATCGGTTGAGTCATTTTCTTAAGTGTTAAACATCTGAAATACATTTTAGCTAGATTGATGCCTTGTTTGCTGTTTCCCTTTATAATTGTTAGAATACTAATAGCCTAGTAAACCCAAGAGTTTATTCAGTTGATTATTGTGAGCCCAAGAGTATATTTGGTTAATTATGGTGTCTATATGTGTCTCTTGAGAGGGAGCCTACTTTGTACTGATGATCAAGCAATAATATTTCTTATTTCTAGTTTTACAATAACCAACCTGCAGCTTCTCCCACTCTTCTGTCGTTTTTATGAATCCAAATTTAATCTCTGCAAAATTGAGTTTAGTTACTAAGCTTGGACCGTAGCCTTTGTAATATTGAGCTAATGGTTTTAGCTTTTACTTTGTCAACTTCATTGAGCTTGTTTCTGTTTCTGCAGAGCAATGTGAAAGGGACAAGGCTCGTGTTCTGGTGCATTGCATGTTAGGGAAAAACAGGTGAATGATTTTTCTCCTTTTTGGTCAAGCCACATCAACCTGTTGATTTAGGAAATAATCTGAATTTCTTATTCTGTGGTTCCTGATAATTAGAGTTTTGTTATCACCAACAGGTCTCCAGCTATTGTTATCGCATACTTGATGAAGTGCAAAGGATGGAGACTCCCACAGAGTTATCAGTGGGTGAAGGACCGCAGACCATCTGTGGAACTAACTCCAGGTTTGTACATATCCTATGATTACCTGCTCACTAACCTTTGAAAGAAACATTAAACCACTCAATTGTTCTTGTTTAGTTGTAATTGCAATCACTCTTACCTGATCTGTTTTTTTTTCATGAATTGTAGCGGTGTACCAGCAGTTGCAAGAGTTTGAGCAAAATGTTTTTGGGTCAAATGACAATAACAACCCTACCCTGCCTGTTGCACCAACTTTTAGCTTTGGCTTACCCAAACATGTTGATCCAGCCCCTGCCCCTGCCCCTGCTTTCAGCAATATCAGTGCTACATCAATATTTTCCCGTCCTCTCCCTGAAGTTGCTCCCCTCGAATTCACATTTGGATCTGCTCCTACCTACCAGACGAATCCAAATAGCAGTGATATTCAAATGGATGGTTCTTGATTTCCACATGTACTTTTTGTTTCTTTTCCTTAGAGATCAACTATGGATCAGAAGCTTGAGTTCTGACTGTGTTGAGTGAAGTTGTTATCTTAAATGTGGATGTAAAGTAAGGGTGCTTAATTTCTTGGGTATAATGTTATCTTGCAGTGCTGGTGTAGAAAGCATGTCTTCTTGTATTGCTACTATTACCCACACACTGATTCTATACAAGTAACTTTTACAAATTTTTATCTCTTTGTTGCGTACTTTCCTTTGATTGTTTTTTCATTGATTGAGTTTTACCTTGGTACAATAATGTTGTGTATACTTCAATGAGGCTTAAAGAGTGTAGAAGTCAAGAATATTGTTGATTATTCTTGATATTCTTGTCTTTCAATACAACGAGAGTGCCTTTTTTATATATGGATGAACTTTATACTAAATAAAAAATACTAATATTGAAGAACAAGAAAAATAAAATTAAACTAGGAATAAGAAATATTTGTAACGGAAGATAAGCTCAACTCTAATACTCCCAATCACGTACAAGTCAAATAATAAGTCTTGCACGTGGAAAAAGAATAAAACTCAAATTTCAACTTCATGTTGTAGCGTCACCGCTGTGTTGTTGTTGTTGTCAAATAACTAAGATTTTTTTTTCAACACTTCTCCTTACGTGTAGGACTAGACATCTACACGTGAACAATATCCTATATGGACGTTAGCATGTGAGCTTAAAAATTAATATAGGGTGGAGGTGATGAATGGGACAGTACCCAATAACGAGTTTTAAAGCCTAAAACGATCTGGAGTCATTGACTCATACCCTGATTTTTAGGGAGGCACGATTTAGCATTGAGCGATTACATCACATGGGAGTAAAACATTTTCATGCAAGTCACATATCAACGGTGTGAACAACTTCGAGCAACTACGTCGCATAATGACAATACAAATCATCTTCAAGTAAACACGACGATGCCGCAAACTATGCTGATTTTACGGACGCCCAAATATACATGTGATTTTTTAATAAAAAAATCATCAAAACCTTAAAATCAGAAGAATTGAAATAGAAGGTAACTGTTGGACCGAATTTTTTAGCGCATGAACAATATCGATGAACAGTATCGTGAACAGAACTCGGATGAACAATACTGGTGGTGAACAGTTATCGGATGAACAATGCGACCAAGTGAACAATACTGACGATGAACAGTGGAAATTCCAAACAACAATACCTTACATATCCGCTAAATCATAAATTAACAAAGAGAGAGTAATTATTCAATTCTAACCTAAGATCGAATAGACTCTGATACCATGTAAAAGTCCAAAATATTATTGATTATTCTCAATATTATTGTCTTTCATGCTACGAGAGTATCCCTTTATACAAGAATTAACACTGTACTGAATAAGAAATACTAATATTAGACTCTAACAAAGAGCAAATGAAATAATAACCCTTTTATTAAACTCAAGTCTTATATTTGGTTTTCTTACGGTTAACAAAGTCAAATACATGTTGATCTAATTGAATTTTTTTTCTCCAATTTGTAGCCTGATAGTCATAGCACGATATCCAGGGAGTTTTTGTTGAATCTAACAGTAACCATTTAAATAGATGTCTTTATTTACCAGGAAATGTGTTTAAATATTACAGTAGCAGATGTACAATACTGTAGGTATATGATATGCATAAACAACAGTACATGTTACACCCATTTGCTTCTTCATTTTCATTTCTCTTCTAGCTTGGTGCACACTATGCAGTACATGTTTCAAGGGAGGATTTAACCAGCCACAGTAAACCTGGATCATTTCGCTTCAGGACAAGATAAGACTCCGCTTTGCCCATATCATCCCTCGTGATATCTTCGTAGAAACCAATCACAAAAAGAATTTCCATGGCAGCTGCAAGAGTGAGTAGCATGTATGACATAATATATAGAGCAAAAGTCTAACCAGAACACTACATGGGAGAAAAAAACTAAGTTTGGTTATTAACACCGTGTACTTGACAAAATACTACATTTCTTTTAACTTTCTAATTTGGCTAAAACTTGCATGGAATTTCTATTTATAGGTCTGAATACGTCAAGATATGTTTTGTAACAAGGCATTTCACTAGGGAGGAGGGGTTGGTGGAGGTTCTGGGTCATGGTTGGCTACTTGTGTTTGTGGCATATTTGGTTAGAGAGGAACTCCGGGGTCTTTAGGCAGCAGTTTGAGCCTGTAGTTGATGTTTTCAGCAAAGTGCAGCTCCACAGTTTCAGTATTTGCAGGTTGGCTGGTGATCTTACGGGCGATGCAACCCTTCCTTTTTGGTTGGCATCCCCTGCCTCGTGTTATATTGGTTTCGTTTAGGAGTTTTTGAGCTCCTTTTATGTTTCTTTTGAAGGTTATTTTGGGGTTTATACCTCGTGCTTTGTAATATGTTATTCCAAAGCCATCAATAAAAACATCATTTATCAAAAAAAAAAAACAAGGCATTTCACATTTGCTGTGAAATAGAACAGCTCATGGAATACACTCTGAAGTAGAAAAAGGTAAACTCAATTTTCTGCAATGCCTACCTTTGTAATTTGCAACATTTTGCTGGAATGTGGGATTAGCCTGCAGTTACAATTAAAAGTCAATCAAGGATTGAAATAATAAGGTAAGTCAAAGCACAAGTCTGACGTTACACTGCATAGGCGGTGAGTTTACCTTGCGCAATCTCCTGAATTTCATCTCATCAGGGTGTTCAATCACATTCCTATCATAATATTAAAGAAATTTCAACTTCTATCAGTATATGGCATAACTTAAATACAAGAACTAATAATCTTACTAAGAAGTGCTTAAGGGGCGGGGATGTAAATGTTAAATTTAAGATGTATCTAACATTCCTATCAGGTCCACAGAAAAAGATGGAAGAAATCAACATGTAAAACAACTGTACCTAATTATCTTCAAAAGAGTTTGGAGGACTCTGGTAGCCTCCATGGGATCAACTTCGGACTGCAGCATCTTAATTGCTGTCTGCAGACGATTACAGAGAATCGATACAGGATCTTGAATTCTTTGTAACTCTTGATCATCTGGATCAGGCTCACAACTTTGAAACCCAGGTACTCCCATTGGAGGCACCGAGCTGTCATCAGGATCAGGCTCTGCTTGCACAACTTCAGTTGTATTGGATTCATCAGGATCAGGCTCCGAATAGCCCTTGCATACATGAGCTTGATTTTCCTCTGACTCAGTTATCATAGAGTCATGATCATCAGGTCTAGTGTCACCCCATCTCAATTTGTTTGTCATCCCTTCTAATTCATCTTGATCAGGTTCATTCATGGTTTCCCTTGGCTCAATCCTTCCATCCAAAATATCCATTGCCTGAGAGTTATAATGGCCAGGTTCAGCTGCAACACTAAATTCGGAATCATCAGGATCAGGTTCTTCATGTGTGCCATGCATTTTCACATTGGTTATTGACAAATCATCAGCCTTAAGCTCAAACTTCTTTTGTTCACAAGAACAGTCATCAGGATCAGGTTCATCATCATGCATGTGCTGATCTTTCTTCAGGCTCTGGATGCTCAAAATTTCTTGACCAGCAGAACTCAACGGATCTGGTCCATTTTGCACAAAAACCCCAGAGTCATCCGGGTCAGGTTCTTCAAGAACTTCAGATGTTCGTGAAGTGGTGGAAGAAGCACTTGCTAAACGATTATATGCAGCAGTCACAGAAGATGTGCGTGCACTTGCTGAGTGATCTGATTTGCTCCCCCCAAGCTTTTGAGAATAATTACTGCCATCTTCAAGGTAGAACTCCTCTTCGTTATGTTCTGAGTGTCTCACACCACTAAGGGTGTGCCCCTTTGATCTCGTCCAATCTAAATTAGCAGCTTCTCGATTCAACTGCCCAGAAACAATTAATCAGGATGATGACACATCTTTTGGAACATAACATGGAACTTTAATCTAACACTGAAATGCTACCACATCTAACCTGACTATCCAGGGCGTAAAAGTTGGCATCATGTTCAGAGAATACCATGTGTGCCTGACAAATAGCATGGCAAAACAGTAAGTTGCCAGATACCCATATGCTAATTTATGAATCATATAACCATGCAAAACATAAAAACTTCACAAGAATGATTTAAATACAAGCACAGTATTGAAGAGGTGATCAAATAAAACTTACAAGTTCATGAAGAAGAGTTTTTTTTATGCTTTCATATTTCCTGAAACCCTTGAGGTCATCAGTTCGAAGACGCAACGATATTTCTTCACCATGATTCTGTAAGAGCGGAAAAGGATGAACAAGAAACCAAATAAAGGATATGTAGTGTCACCAGTTTATATAGTTACATTAAGAGCTGTACTCACCTTGTTAAAACCAAGAAGGCATTTAGGACTAATACCAACATAACCAACTGGTGCCATTTCAGTCATAATACCGACACGCCAACGATGCTTTAATGATATAGAAGGCGAATTGTTAGAATAGACAGAAGTACAATATGACTTGGAGTAGATTATCAAATTAATGATGCTAGAAATGCAAGGCAACCAATAGAACCTTGTTCATGATGGCAACAATTCCGGGATCTGCAGCAAGCATATGCATCCTTTTCAATGCCTCAGAAGGTGGAGGGTTTAGCTGCAGTCGACCAACAAACAAGTCAATCAATAAGTAGCATTTAGTTGAAGAGTGAGATAAATGTTCCTCGAAAGATCGATCTTACAACAAGAACCAAATCAACACGACAAGATATGCAATTCAATCAATTCAACCCAAGTTCTTTTTGCTCAAAATAATAGTGTGTTCAATCATGACTCTGTCCATTTTGTTAATGGAAGAAAACAAGCCCATATATGATATATGCAACTTCAATAGTCAGGAAACCATGTTACATGACAGTTGACAAGTAAGCTAAGAAAACCAAGACAACCAAAACAACCAAAATCATGTGGCATAAAGAAGGGGTGTAGTGACTTGTGCAAATAAACAATACCTCAAACCCTGGGATTTCAAGTGTGCGGAAATCACAGAAGATGTAACTTCCTTGTGGGAGCTTCAGTGAAGTATGAGGCCTATCCATTCTCCGTTGCCTCAGCCTTTTCTCCTCTTCATCAAATCCAGCTATTCTCAGGTCTGCCTTGGCAACTTGTAGAACTTCATCAACCTCGGATTCAGATACACCCATCATTGTGATGGTCTTTCCCTGAAATAGAATAATAGGTAGTCAGTTGACACCCAGAACTTGGTGACAGCCCCTTATAATGCATAAAAGATAATGGAAGAACGTTATTCCTGAAGAACATTGCTTCATTGAAATGTACTAAGCATTCAGTTCTGCACAAACATGTCATGTCATAATACACTAAGAACTCCATACATCTCCGGTATCATACTATAAGTCTATAACCTTTCCCATATGAAACACATGTGCTTGATATTGTGTATCATTGTTTAACTTCTTTCTAAGCAGAGAAGAAATGTTCATAAGATCTGAATCTCCAATAATTTCTAGCAATTCAATATTGCATAAGACAGAAACCATCCATGAACATGGAACACAAGAGAGTATACAGCAAGAAGACCAACAACAAATGATTTACATGATTGAAAATTTCTCTATAAGATAAAATCACAAACTTATTTTCTTTTTGGATGATAAAACAAACGAGTTGGAGAACGCCAAAAGGGGACATGATCAAAAGGTACGTAAGAAGTATGCAAGAGGAGGAATCCCAAAGACACATGTAACAACTAAATTCCAGATTAACAAAAGAAGAGGGAAAACATGGTGATTGTCGATGTAGGACTCATCCCGCAAAATCAACCAACTAGATAACGTGAATCAACAATTTGATTCAGTTGATAAAACAAAACAAAATACTCACACACAAAAACATTACTTGCATTGAAAAATATGACTCTTAAATGCAAAATATTGCTTTCAACTGTCAAGTCCTTCAGAAATTAACGACCAGGAAGTGCATAATTTGATATGATCAGATACGTAAGCATACAAAATGTCATGACTTTCAAGACTTTGAAGAAAACGCACTTAAGAAATATTCTTCAATATACCAAGTTTAACTGTACTGCTCCCATTTTGAAAGAGCGTTAAGCAAAAAGGAAGTAATAATTACCTCAGAAATGTGAAGTTCTAACAAAGTTAAGGAAGAGTGTTCATCAGAGAAGGGATACATCAATTTTGAGCTTTTGCTAGAGATTTGTGGAACAATAAGACGCATAGTATCACCCTTCACATTACTTAATTTCTGCAGTTCATGACCAAGCTCCTTGAGAGCAGCATTCTTACTAATTTCGACAATAAGTTTCTTCCCCCTCCATAGAACTGTGATTTTGATGATGCTTTGTGGTTCTCGCATGGTGTCCTGTAAGTAGTAAGTTGGTAAGAGAACATATTCTAAATTCTAATATGAACAAGTAAGCATTTTGACGCTAAAACATCTCAACCTTTACAAGTTGAATGCTTTTTAAGCAACTTTAGTTCTCTACTATCCCCTACTAAAGAGTAACACAACTGGTTAGGCTCTATTGTAAAATGACCATGTCACTACTCCATTTTCAATGGAACAAGTGAATAGGTTCCAACATAGTGCTTCCGATCAATTGTCAAATCAGCCATCCTCATACATATGACATCAGTGTGTGTTTGGGCACACTTTACTAACTTCTTAGATAAGGCCATGGAAGACCAGATGGATAGAGAGAAAACTTGGCCTTCCCTCTACATGTATAATACTACAAGACAAGCATAGCAATAAAACTAGGAAGCAACAAATTCCCAACTGCCTTGAAGAATAGCAGATACATAACCTGAGAAGATATTATCTTTAGCCCAATCACAATGCAAACATGGTATTTCCATAAGGGAAGGTAAAAATGAGCTGTATGTTATGCTGTGACCTATTTCAAATCTTCATTGGGGAGGTAGGTGGAGGGTGTGCGTGGCAATGTGATATTGATGAATCTTCAACTGTTGAACTACTATAAAGAATCCTTCAACAGATGTGAATCCACTCACACCACCAATCCCGCGCCACAAACAAGCACACTAAATTGCATTATCTAGAATAGAGATTTAATCAACTGATCACATCAAGGAACTACAGAAACGCCCCAAAAGAAACATAGTAGTTGAAACCACAAAGTCTATTAAAGAACAGGTTGTAACTTCTTCTCCCCTTTCTCACATAAAAGCTCTACCAGCACTCAAATTCTAGTTCCTTATCAAAAACCTCAAAATCAACATAAAAAAATCAACTTTACCAGCAACTAATCATTCCCATAAGTTGAAAACACAATTCCATCATAATCAAAGTCAAAATTTAGATGACCTGTAACAAAGAATCATACTCGTGTTCCCTCGGATTCAATAATATCAAAAGCAAAGGAAAACATATAAATTATCACCCAAAATTTTCAATCACAATCCAAATCCTTTTCCAGAAACATTTCCCATGTCAAATTGACACTTGAATCTTTGAAATTGTGAAGCAATAGCCGATTTGTGAAGAGACGAAGGTGGAGAATTTACCTCAGGTGCTGAGGTGGTACTTCGTCCGTTTCCCAAAGTATATTCTGAAATAATCGAGAGGAATGAAAATCTAGAGAAATTAAAGAACGGATCAAAAAAAGTCTCTTATATATACGCACGATGAGGGGACGAGCATTTTAGCCTCGTGTTTAAGTATATGCTAAACTAAGCGGTTCGTGGATGGGTTACGCAAGTGCTGTCGTACTGTGTAATGTAAACGAAGAATCCAGAACAGAAGTGAACGATTATGAGTAAGGCATGTTTGGCAACCTATACTCATGGATTTCTTTCAGGCTTAGGGATATCCTTATTCCATATCCTTATCCTAGTTAATTTTCATTAACACTAAACGATAAAATCATTACTCAAAAAAAAAAAAACGATAAAATAAAAAATTAGGGATAATTTTTGGGTGAATTCTATAAACTGTCTCTAAACATTAATAAAAATGACTTAATTATTTTGGGTACTCCTCTTGAATTGGTGGTACATTTTTAATATCTTTTTTGTTTTGAAACGTTTAAAAACAATTATTATATTTTGGTAACTGTCGTCTGTTAGACCTTTTACAATGGGGTCTTTCTGTCGTCGAATCGAACGTCTAAACCGATAGAAAATTGGATTTTTCCCTTCGAATGGTCGATTCAGTGTCCTAGGTGAAATTATGTCAGATTTTACGACCCGATGCAAAATTAAAGTTACCATAGTGATTTTTTTCTTTATCAAAGTAACCCTAGGTGAAATAAAGTTTTTCCCGATTATTAACTTTACACATTTTTCTATTCACAATTCTTAAAAAGGAAGCGTAACGTAATTTACGAGTCTAAGAGATTAGGGTTTGCTTATTTTTTCAGTCGTCGTTGTCCTTTCGCCATGGCTTCTCTATCAGACACTACCGCCGCTTCTACTGACCCACCTCTTTCGGGCCACAATCCTCTAGAGCGAAGATGCTTCCCTTTCGTCCCTCAGATTCTCTTCTTCTCACAGGTTGTGACATGTATGACATATGTGCCTCGGGGTTCTCCGTTCCTCTCTCGAGAAATCTCATGAACGGGGTCGTCACTCCCAGCCACAGTCTCGGATCTCAGTGGGGTGGATAATATACAAGATCATTCTGACTCCTTTTCGTTGGAAGATGAAGAGGACAATTTCCTTCAGGCAAGGACTGACAAATAGCCCCTCAAAGAGCTATGAGTTTCCCTCAGGAAGGGGTGGTGTGCAGGTGGTGACCTACCCCCATGATCCGAAATCGGGTCCCATCGTCGTGCCCCGGAGAAGAAAGAGAGCAGTCGGGAGTTGGCTGTTGTTTTATTGGTTTTTGCTGTTTGTTTTCTTAGTTCGGTTTATTTTGTTGTTTTGGACCGTTTTGTTTTTGTTTGGGCGGATGTGGGGTCCATGACATCGGAAAACGTACGGAGGTTTTAAACACATTCTGCAACCCAAGATCAATACATTTGCCTTTCCAAGAAAATGACTTAGGTTGTGTTCCCTTTTGGCATGATTAATACAAAATTTTTGTCACATGTTTTAAAAAAGAAAGAAAGAAGTACAACAGTTCACTGCACTTTATTATTTTTGAGTTGATCTGAGAGTTAACATTCACACAAAGTTTACTATTTCATGTTATGGGACAATCACCGAACTCCCATCTGACATTTGAATCGACACTGACATTTTAATAGTGACGAATCGAAATATGTGAATAATCTAAAATTATTATCCATAATTATTCTTTCGGTTAGCGTATTACAATAATTATGAGCCCATAAGAGCATCGTATATAGTGGGGATCACATCTTGAGGATCATGTGGTGACTGTGATGAATAGTGATGTGATCCCCTAAATTGAGTTGTGAACCATAGTGTGAGAATCATGTATGAGAATCATGATTTCTAGGGATGTTGGGTTTTTGTTCGTTTTCTCGATTCGAAGTGTAAATCAATGTTTTTTTTGTGATCAAAGACATTAAATAAATTATTTAGAACACCACAAACCTAATGATATAAATTTATAAATTTTGGACACTGTTTGCACAAAATCAGATTTTTTAAAGACCAGGTGACGCGTTCTGATTGGTTGGCCGCGACTCGCGAATCATCGAACCACAATTACGAATCACGACTCGTGTTTTAGTGAGTCATGAGTCGCACATTTTTTGCTTCCACAGCAATGCGACTCGCGACTTATGATCTGTGAATCACGAATCATGATGAGTTAAATAATCTGTTGGGCTGTGAGTGCTCTAACCTAAACATTCAGTAGAGTAGATATAATAAAAGATTTTAAAATAGTATATAACAAGGGATCCATTAAGAATGCATGTGACAAACATAAATATATTGAGAATAGTTTCACAATCTGTTCATAACTTGCACCGTCATTTTTACAACACATTGAGAATTACAATTACATAATATGGATCCATATATTATGTATGGAGTATAAAATAGTTATCAATGTCCCATAACAATGATGGCCCCTTTCATTAGACCATTACCAGTGCCGCCAATATTGTTGTCATACTCAACTTCTCCTTGATGATCATTCACAGAGTCTTGAAGCAATTCACATGAGCCAAAATCCTGATCCGCGCACATGATGGTATTAGGGTTCGTCGTAGAGTTGGGATAGTTTGAGATGGTATCAAGGTTGGTCATAAACTTGGGAATGCTTGAGATGATTAGAGGCTTCTTCGTAGAATTACTAGTGTTTGGATCATAATGACTTCCAACGTTGAGAGCAATCGTGAAGTTGATCAACAATAATGAACAAAACAAGGTGGCTCCGACGGAGGGAAGAAGGCTTATCCTGCGCATTGCCATCTTGTTTCTTTTTTCTTTTTCGAAAGAGTTGAATATGACAGAGATTGAATATTGGGAGAATATAGAATTTAATTATGGTGTTTTGCTATAAAAGAAGAAGTTGATTCACGGTGGTGAGAGCTTGTAGATATAGCTTGTTTTAGCATATAATTGCTTCATGAGTAAATTAACTATTTTTTCACCATTAAGAATGGGGGTAGTTACATTAGCTTACCCTAACTAATATACGATTATTGGATGTCTACTCTAAACTAAATTTGTAACGAATACACACCATAACGTATCCAGTTGTAACGGTACCCATTTTTCTAAAATTCTGAAACTATCCTTAGTGTTACAACCCCATAACCAACTCCAACCCTAAATCTACCCTTATTTATATATATATTTTAGTTAAAATTGATTTAATTTTTTAAAATATAAATACACATTTTGAAAAAAAAATATTTTAAATTTAAAAACATTTAAAAAATAAGTACTTTTTTGACAAATCTAATTTTTTTAAATTTTTTAAATATATATATATATATATATATATATATAGGATTGGTATCAGGTAAAAACCACCCCTTATTGTGCAAACTACGAACTCACTAGGTGCTGACATGTGGACGCGCGCTGCTGATGCGCGCGCACAGTGCTGACACGTGGCGCGCACGGTGTTAATAGTTTGGGCGCACAGTGCTAATAGGTTGGCCTATTAGCACTGTGCGCGCCAAACTATTAGCACCGTGCGCGCGCGTGGTCAACACGCTCACGCGCGCGGGCAGAGGCGCGCGCGCATCTGCCACGTGTCAGCATCGCGTGCGCTCTGCTGACGTCACTTTGACCGCATCCTGTGGCTTAGATTGGTTCGTAGTTTGCACAATAAGGAGGGTTTTTACTGGATAGCCACCCTATATATATATATATATATATATATATATATATATATATATATATATATATATATATATATATATATATGGCAGCTATCCAGTAAAAACCACCCTTATTGTGCAAACTACGAACCCACTGTAGCCGCGCGATCTGCCAGTCTTGACGTCACCAGAAAGAGCCAGATTGTGCCACGCGTCCAAAGAGCGCGCGCCAGCTCATTTGAACAGAACGCCGAATCGCGCGAGAAATGAAGTCGATTATATCGTTTGGCGATATATTAAAATTCGCGCCATTAAAATTTCCTTCTTCAACCTTCTGTCTTCGCGATTTCTCAAAAAAATTTAGATCTCTTCCTGCTTCAACCTACTGTGTTTGCGATTCGCGATTCCAGAGACAGATCAGCGAAAATTGAACAAAAAGCTCGACCAAACAAACCATGTAAGTTCTGAAATTTGGTATGTAAACCCTAATTGTTGCACAGAAACTGCGACTTGATTTGAGATAGTGCTTGTAGCATCAACATAGGGATGTTAGACGCATCTAGAAGCCTCCGAGATATTTTCGGGATGCTTGTAGCATCCCGCAGGGATGCTTGTAGAATCCCATCGATAAAGGATTTTAGCACTGTTAGATTGAGAGTCTAATCACTAATAGAGAGTGTGGATTCTGTCCATCCATAAAGGATATTAACACTAGTAGATTTAGTGTTCAAACCACTGATACAGTGTGTTGGTTGGTAACTAGTATACACACTTGTTGTTATTTGCATATTCACATTGTAACATGCACAACACTAATAGTTTGAGTGGCCAACTGCTAGTGTTCTATGTGTCCAATTACTTATACACTGCCTGTTATTTGGTTCTACAGTGACGGGAAAAATATGACTACACCAAATAGTAATACCACACCAACAACCCCTCGTGTCACACGCCAAACAGCTCAAAAACCACCGCGTGTGCCCACACCGACAACACCTCGTGTGACACGCCAAACAGCTCAAAAACCACCGCGTGCGCCCACACCGACAACACCTTTTGTAACACGCCAAACAGCAAAAAAACCACTGCGTGTACCAACACCACGTGTGCCCACACCTGTACAAGTGAACACATGCACAATACCACCTGTACCTGATCCAGTAGTAGCTCTAGAGGAGAGAAATGAGCCTGCCAACTCTGATAATACAGTGGTGGACGAAGAAGGAGTGGACAAAGACATTGAGTGTCCACCAGATGTGACAAATATCCTTGAACAACCTCCTAGTGAAAACACTGAACATTCAGAACATTTTGCGTTCCGAGTGCCTGTTGTGGAAGCTGCAGTAGAAGCAAATCCAAACCAACCAAGTTCAAGTGAAAACATACATTCTGAACATTCTGCAATCCCGGTACCTGCTTCATTCATCCAACTGACAGAGGATGGGAAAAAGGAATACATTCCAAATTGCCACGAGGACAGGAAGCCGAAAGAAAAAAATGAGTTCAAGACACTAGCTGCTGCAATTAACTTTTATGAGAGTTATGCAAAAGTAACGGGTTTCAGCGTTCGGAGAGGGGCAGAAAAAAAGCACAAAGATCAAACCGTGACCCTCAAGTACTTGCTCTGCTCAAAAGAAGGGCATAAGTACGAGCACAAAGAACCTAAGGATGACGAGCCCATAGAAGAAAAGATAAGAAACCGGCTGTTGTCAAGAACTGGTTGCAGAGCGAAAATAGCTATTAAATTCAAAGCCACGGAAAATGGGAACGTGTACTTCATAAAGGAGTTTGTTGAAGCGCACAACCATGAGTTGTTCGTGATGAATGACAGGCAGTACATGAGATCCAACAGGAGGGTGACATCACCGATGCAGAACTGGTTACTGAATTGCCAAAAAGCTACAGTTGGTCCTGTTCTGTGTCACAAATTTTTAAGCGAAACGCTTGGAGGTCCAGAAAAGGTTGGTGCAACTACGAGGGATTTCATGAACTACCAGAGGGATCTACGGGCTTATGTAATGGATACGGATGTCCAGATGGTACTGAACAGGTTCCATGAGAAGAAGGAGTCCAGCCCTGAATTCTATTTTGAGTTCAAAACTGACCGCTCCGATAGGTTGACCGCTGTTTTTTGGGCTGATGCTGAAATGTTGAAGGACTACAAGCTCTATGGTGACTGTGTAGCTTTTGACTCAACTTATCACACAAACCAGTAAGTAACGTTGAGATAATCTTCGTATGGTGGTTTATATAGAATTGTGGTTTATATATTTTTTTTTTTATTTTGCAGGTATGACATGATATTCTCTCCATTCACTGGAATAAACAGCCACAACAAATCAGTGACCTTTGCGGCAGCCCTGATATCAAAAGAAGATGTACCATCCTTTGTTTGGATTTTCCAAACATTCCTCAAGGCGATGGACGGGAAGGAGCCTCTATGCATCATTACTGACCAGGACCTTGCAATGAAGATTGCAGTGAACGAGGTGATGAAAGAGACAAAACACCGGTTCTGCATGTGGCACATCATGGAGAAAATTCCAAAAAAGGTGAGTACAAGTTCAAATTCATTATCGTGCTGATTGATTTTGGACTAAGACTAGTGGTGCAATGTTAAAGTACAGAGTAACTGGTTGGATGGCTTCTTACTTGTTTTCCACTCACTGATAATTTAATAATCATACTGCTAGTAGTTTACAAATGCACTGTGCTGATAATTTAGCATGTTAATTATTGTTTTGGCAGGTTTCCCTTGCCAATCTGTCTGAAACTAACTTTAAGCAAGAGATTAAGGAAGTAGTGTGGTCCAGGACTATGACGATAGATGAATTTGATAAAAAGTGGCCTGCGATAATCAAGAAGTGCAATTTAGAGGACAACACCTGGCTGCAACAACTGTTTGAGATGAGGGAGGACTTGATACCCGCCTACTTCCATGATTTGCCGATGGCGAGGCTGATGAGGACGACATCCCGTTCTGAGAGCCAAAATAGTACCTTTAGAAAGTTGACCGACAAGTATCTCCCGTTGGTCCATTTCATGTGGAGAGTCGACGGTGTAGTGAACAACCAAAGGAAGGAAACAAGGTACTTGGCCATGAAGTCTGCCACGTGTCACCCATAGTACAAGCTGAATTCAGAACTGGAGCGCCATGCTTGGAACCTATACACATTGCCCATTTTCTTCAAGGTGCAAAAGTACATGATGCTGACCGACAAGCTCGAACTCCACAAGATGGATGACAAGAAGACCAGCGAAGGAATGTTAAAGTTGTACTTCATCAGAGACGACACAAACACTGAATTCATTGTGTCGAGGATGATGGAGACGAACCACTTTGACTGTTCGTGCAAGAGATTTCAGGCAAAAGGTTTGTTGTGCATCCATATATTCCTAGCAATGAGAAATGCGAGGATGAAGCTCATCCCGCACAGCATGGTGAATCTGAGATGATGTAGGGAGACAGCCAGACAAGACCAAGAAGCAAGGGCAAACATGGATCCTGAAGATACGAACAAACTGATAGAGGACATCAAGAAACGATTTGCTGAGCTGATCGAAGTCCAGGATCCTTCCTTTTCTAATCTGCAGAGTCTGTTGCACACACTGAAGAACACAACCATACACAGCAACAACGAAGACTATAGGGCGACAAAAATGCAAAAGCACAAGAAGATGGAGAAAATGACAGGGATTAAAAGGCCCATAGAGGTGACGGTCCAGAATCCGCCGCAGTCAAACAACAAGGGGTCTCGAAAGAGCAGAAGAAAACAATCGGATTTCGAAATAGCAGTACAAGCAGCGAGCAAGCCACTGAGGCTGTGCCATGGATGTTTCAAGATGACAAACGAGCATGACAAAAGGAACTGTCCAGAGATTAAGGAGAAAGATTGAACAAGTATTAGCATATGTTTATGATTTTGTGTTAAACCTGTCTTACTTTTGAACACTTGAGAAATATTAGTATGGTATGGAACTTTGAATGACTTGTTGCTTAAAAGAATTGTGTTTTTAGTTATATATGGTTTTGAAGTTTAAAAGTGTTAAAGAACCATAATGCAATATTGATGATGGACTGGTGCAGGAGTACTAATAGATTGGTCGACTTGTGCTAATATACTCATGAACATGTTCCTGGGTGCTACCAAATTTATAGTGCAGAGCGCTGCACACCACTAGAAGTTTAGAGTGCACACCACTAAAAGTCTCTACTGCACAGCACTAGAAGTTCAGAGTGCAGACAACTGGAAAGTTATATTTCTTCAGTTTCCTTCAGTTGAATATAAAAAATGTACAAGGTTGCCATGTTTGGATGAAAAGTTTGAGATAATGAATCCAAATTTAATAAACATATAAAATAAAGACATTTTAAGATTATGCATGAATTGCTAACAGTTTCTCTGCAACTAGAATTTTTAGCTTGCATATTACTAACAGTTTAGCGTACACACCACTAATTTTTTAACATGCAGAGTGCTGACAGATGGTAATTTGCTTCTCTAGTGAAAAACACAAACAAAACACTGGATAACATATATTACTAACAGTTTAGCATGCACACCACTAATTTTTTGACATGCACAATGAGGACAGACAGTAATTTGATTCACCAAGTCCACACAAGAACAACAAATTTAAAGAAAGCAGATATATATATATATATATATATATAAAACAAGCTGTCCAAACAAAAAAGCAGATTATATAAAAAGTCCAACAAAAAACAGCAAATTTAAAGAAAGCATAAGTAGAATGGAAAGGAAGTAACGGGATCTAAATGGCCTGCTCTGCTCTGGAGAACTGCTCTAGTACACAACGAATTGCACTCAACTGACGGACGAGCGCTACATGTCTCCGCTTTTCTTCCTGCGACCATTCGTTGGTGTTGATGTGAGTCAGGGTCACCAGTTGTTCGTTGACCTCGGCCTGGACACTGAAAATTTTATCTTCGATGTCCTTATACGCCCTCAGCCTCGCGTAGTGCTCCAGCTTTCTTATCCCTGAAACGATCATCTGGGAATCAGAAGGAGCAGCCGTGGATGATTGACTCGCTGTTGGGATTCCTGAACCAGATGGAGCAGCCATGGATGATAGACTCAGAGTTGAGATTCCTGCAAAAAAAATTGAGTAGAAGTAAAAGTAAAATGTGAAAGAAATGGAACACGGTTGTTCGTTTATATAGAGGATGAAAATGAACCACCACCTTAAATGGGGAGAGAAAACAAACCGTCACCAGCGTTGATATATGTGTAAAAATTTATTAAGGACGGTTTGATTAGACTGTTGATATGACAGATAGAAGTTTGAAAATATAAGAAGAATACAAGCGGTTTCTTAACTATCCACTCAGCCACTCAGTTAAGGGAGATGTGGCAAGTATTAAAACTGCCCACTAACTCCATCACGAGTTAATACCCAAACCCAACCACGAAAAGAGTTTTGTCTAGTTAAAACAAATGGAGTCAGGAAAATCTATCCAAAGTACACTGACAAAGGAGATCAAGCGGCAGAGGCGCCTCATTGAGCATGAAAGGGCAGTGCTAAACTACACGGAGCTGAGGCTGAAGCTGTTGGAGACCCAGCTTGAAGTGACTTTAATGGTAAATGATACATGGAACGTGGATGCAAAGGATATGACACCGGACGAGAAGGATGCAAACCAGACCCAAATGAAGAAGTTTGCAGAGCTTAATGTAATGCTTGAGGAAATTATTAAGAAGTTGGATTAGGTAATTCCAATCTTGGCTGTTATTTGTATTCATCCAAAAAAATCATGAACATGGTGATGATTTTTATGCTTTAAAATTAATGAACACAATAATTTCCTCCATTTGAAACTAAATTGTGTTCTTCTCTTAGTTCTCTACAATTCTATATCCGTGATCACTAAAAGGTTAGTGTACACACTGCTAAAATATTAGAATACATGATGCTGATAGTTCATACATAAAAAGCTTATTTAATATTCATAGATGTATTATAAAATGAATTTGAGGCTTGCAAAAAAATGTACATGATTGACATGTTTGGATCAAAAGTTTGAAGAATTCAAGATAATGAATCTGAATTTAATAAACGAAAATGCATAAATTGCTAACAGTTTCTCTGCAACTAGAATTTGTAGCTTGCACATTACTAACAGTTTAGCATGCACACCACTAATTTTTTAACATGCAGAGTGCTGACAGATGGTAATTTGCTTCTCTAGAGAAAAACACGAACAAAACACTGGATAACATATATTAAGCATCAACCAAAATTACACAACGCAGTTGTCCACCTAAAAACAAAACATCTTCAACTATTCAGGTGGACAAGTTCAACAAAAACAACCAGGTTAAAGAGAAAGCGTAATTAGTTGATGTTATGAACAAGCTTCATTGACTCAATGTCAATTAAACAGTCAATACACACATATCCAAGTTCTCCGGCACCTGTGATATCGTACAGCCTACGCCTCCAATGGCCAGCATCGTGAGGAGTTTCGCAGATGCTTGATATCCTCAACTGTGACCATCTGCCAAAGTGTAGTATGGCACGAAACTCACGACGACATTCATGCAGCACTGCCCTCTCTGGATCACTTATCAGAAAAAAGATACCGTAGAATATGTCTGCAACAAGGTCATCTTTCCCACCTAATTTGATTAGAGCAATTGCATGGATATATCTTCTTAACATAGTAGACCAGTTATCACACACCTCAAGTAATTTAAGGCCGAGTCTAGGTTTATTCCGATTGAAAGTATAGTACAGACCTAGAAGGTACCTAGCATTCAAATTACCGGCTTCAGTAGCATTCACAAGCACTGATTTGGTGCGGAAAGAGACTGCCCTGACTACTTGTGGTCGGAATTCACAATTTAAGGCCAACAACACATCATCATCCTCTTTCATTAAGTGATAAAAATTCTTGCAACTGAATGCAGAACACAAAGACAAATAGTGTATTAAAATAAAAGAGTAAAAAACAAAAAGGAAATAAGAATTTTAAATGTTGAGGGATAGAGTTTTAGAACCAGTTTACCACATAGAAAGGTGGACAAAAGGAACATCGCTATCATCCAGAGTCCTTTTGAATATTTCAGACTTCAACTCATCAGGCAGAGCACTAAGGTAATCCATTAAAAAACCTTAATGAAGTTGAAAAGATTGTTGATCTTCAGGATTTCTTCGAGTAACTGAGAGTAATGGAGGAGGAGCTTGAGATAGAGAGAAACAGAGATAGGGAGAAATATGTTCGAACAAGACTTGCCTATATATAGTAGAAGTAAAACGATGGGATTATTGAAGAAGGAAATGATTTATTAAATGCAATACCACCCTTCCATCTTCCATATTTAATATGATGGAGACACGTGTAGTCAAATCAAGTCAATCAGATTGTCACTCTCTTAACCGCCCTTACACCTTATTTATTATCTCAATTAATACGGAAATGATAATATATGTGCAGAGTCATTTAAATAAAATACGTGTAAAGCCTCGTTTAATTAAATCAGATAAATTTATTTACATATTGCTGATATTTTACCACGCACAGTACTAATAATTTAATATTCAAACTGCTGACTGTCACGCCCCGATTTCAGCGAACCGAACTCGGGACGCGAACTTTTAAAAACATGAACACTTGAAACCTGTTTTCAATAAAAGCTTTGACATTTCCATTTACTTCTCAAAATAATAGCATTTACAATACAAAAACGTCCCAACAAGTGGACAGGGTACAACATCCGTCACTAGACTCAACAAAAGTAAAGACCAGACTCCGCTCCAAGCTCCATGAACTTCAAGAGCTAACCTAGTCCGTCCGGTGATCAGTACCTGTAGGAAAAGCAGCTAGGGGTGAGCGTTCGCTCACCTCCACGGATAACAGACTGACTATGGCATAATTAGCAGAAAAGGCCAGTAACACTAAAACCAAACCCAACACCGGGACTACAGTCCCCAACTCAAGTACTCAACTGACCCACAACCCGTCACCTTCCTCAACAGACTCGACACTCGATAGAAAACAGTGTAGACCCAATACAACTATCGACGACCTCCTCAAGGACTCGAACGAAACGACACGACACCAAACAAGATCACAAAGGATCGCACACCAGCTGCTCAGTAACCAATCTCAATCAGGTCAGGGTTCGACCTATCGCAATTCCTCGACACGAAGTCGGATCAGGCTGTCGACCTTTCAAACTCGCAATTCCTCGACACTAAGTCGGATCAGGCTGTCGACCTTTAAAACTCGCAATTCCTCGACACTAAGTCGGATCAGGCTGTCGACCTTTAAAACTCGCAATTCATCGACACTAAGTCGGATCAGGCTGTCGACCTTTAGAACTCGCAATTCATCGACACTAAGTCGGATCAGGCTGTCGACCTTTAGAACTCGCAATTCATCGACACTAAGTCGGATCAGGCTGTCGACCTTTAGAACTCGCAATTCATCGATACTAAGTCGGATCAGGCTGTCGACCTTTAGAACTCGCCACCCCAGGTAACCACAATCACAATCACAGGCAAGTTCAATCACACAGGCACTCAAGGCCACTCAAGACACCTCAACAGTCAAGACTCGGGTTCAACAACCCCACGGGCACTCGCTGCCACTCAAGACACCAAATTAAATACACGGCTCTCATGGCCACCCCGACTCAACAATTAAATACGGGCTCTCAAGGCCACCCAAACTCAACAATTAAATACGGGCTCTCAAGGCCACCCAAACTCAACAATTAAATAAAGCGCACGACAACCTCCGGCATACTCGATGCCTCCAACAGTCCTAAAATCGCTAGTTTCACAAACAACCTCCGGGCATGGTCATATGCCTCCAGTAATTCAATTATCGCTAAGTTCTCTGTTCCTACGACACTACTAAGTGTCACATGCCTTTCTCTTAAACGCTACAATCCCGTATCATGCTTTTCTAATAATTAAATAAATCTACTCAACCCACGACACCCCGGTGTCACATGCAATTCTACCATTAACTTTCCCTAATCAGGGCCGAGATCCGGCTACTTTTCCCTACCTCGTATACAATCCCAAAAGCGCTCCAACAACACCCGAAGCACACTCAGTCACTCGCCGAGCTTCCCCTTGCCTCGGTCCGTAGCACGATCTAAAAGAACACAAATTTAAAGTACTTTTAAACTAGTACGAGTAAACCGAAAATTAATAAACTTAACGCCCAAACGTAACCCCGACAATGCCGATCACTCCCAAACTTCCCAAATACTCGATATTGCCGATAAAGGACCCGTAAGGGCCAGATTCGCCCGACATGGCGAATCTGCCCGGTTTTGGTTAATTGCCTTCCGGGGCTCCAAAAGTCCCCGTTTTCGTTTCTACGGTCTTAGAATATTTCAAGGAACCCAACGCACTTGACGGAATTGAATTCCGACTTCTAAGTCAATTAATTAACGTTTAAAGTTTCCCAAAACCCGTTAATTACAACTTCTCCAATTTAATTCCAAATTTCGATTCGATTAAGGATAAAGTGGTCCGGGGGACGTTTTAAACCACCCGAACATTAAAACCCGAGCAACCGAGCACGTGGGCCCCACCCAAGAGGCTTGGCCGAGACCCTAGGGTTTGAGGGAGGGGCTCGGCCACCAAGTGGTGGCTGCTGCCACCTCCGGCCAGCCACCACATGGCCGGCCGGCCACCACCCACGGTGGCCGGAGCTCCTCCCGAGCCTCCGGTCACCGGAAAACGTGAAATTTCTCTCCCAAACACCTCTAAAACGTCTCCAACACCTCTCTAATCTCTACACAACCCTAAACCAAATTTTATAACCAAACCCTAGCTCTTGAAAATAATCGAAACGAGAATCGGTTCGGGTATTACCGTAGAGGAGAACGAGGGGAACAGGATTGCTCTTTGCTTTGACTCGATCCAAGGGCTCGATCACAAACCCTAGCTCAACCTACCTTCTTCTCTCTTCTTCTCCTTCTCCTTCTCTCTCTAAAACCTCCCTTCTAATTTCTAATTTAATTAAACTAACAACAAAACTAACTTTCTCCCCCTTTAACCAATATGGTTGGCCAACACTTCCCAACCACACCTTTTCCCTCCAAAAATACACCACCATATAATTGACAAGTGTCAAGGTGGGTCCCAACCTTTTGGAAAATATCTAGTTGATATTTTCCAATCAGATTCGCGAAAAACGGACGTTTCGGGCCCCGAACGGGCACTTTTCCCAAAAATATTTTAAACTGGACGGGCTTCAAGGAAACGGCCCAACTAAGACCGCTACGACGACGGCTAAGCTTTTCGGGTCCAAAACGGTCCTCGAATGGACCAAAACGTCGCTCGGGTGACTTTTCCAGCGAAAAATCAATCTTTCCCAAAATGACCAGGAAGTTGCCCTGAGTCCCCCGTAACTCATTTTAGTCGATAACGGGGTCAACTTAAGTCCGGCATGACCCTCGGGGTCAATTTAAGGTAAGTTAAGTGTCTGTCTTAAAATTTTTAAATTTTCCTGTTTTTCGCAGGTTTGACTGACGTTGACCAGAAGTGGTTATTACACTGACAGTTTCCCATTCATATGAGAAAAAATAGTTTTAATATTGGAAGAACTGGGAACCGATAATTGGTTCATTTACACACCGCTAATATATTAGAATACATGCCGCTAATATACCAGTTGTCCAACTAAAAAAAACATCTTCAACTATTTAGAGAACACAAGTTCAACCAAAATAATCAGGTTACAGATAAGTGTAATTAGATGAGATTATAAGTAAGCTTAAATGACTCAATGTCAACTAAACAGTCAAAGCAGCTATATCTAAGTTCGCCAGGGCCTAAGATATCTTCGATTCTACGGCTCCAATGGCCATCATCGTTAGGAGTTTCACACATGCTTGATGTCCTCAAGTGTGACCATCTGCCGGGTTGAAGCATGGCGCGAAACTGGCGGCGACATTCATGCAGCATTGACCTGTCGGTATACAACATCTGCATAAAGAAACCGCCAAAGATATCTCCAGCACGTTCATCTTCCCCACATACTTTCATTAGTGCTATGGCACGGACATATCGTCTTAACATTGTAGACCAGTTGTCACACCTCTCAAGTAATTCAAGTCCGTGTCTAGGTCTATTCCGATTGAAAGTATAGTACAGACCAAGAAGGTACCTAGCATTTAAATTACCGGCTTCACTAGCCTCCTCAAGCACTAATTTGGTCTGCAATGTCACTTCCTTCACTACTTGTGGTCGGAAATCACAATTTAGGGCCAACAGAACATCATCATCCTCTTTCATAAACTTATAGAAATCCTTGCAACTGAATGCAGCACACAAAATATAAAATCATACACTAAAAAAGAAAATAATTAAATAAGAATTTTACATGTTTAAGATAGGGTTTCATAACCAGTTACCACATCGAGAGGTGGACAAAAGGAACATCACCATCACTTAGAGTCCTTTTGAATATGTTAGACTTCAACGGATCAGGCAAAGCACTAAGGTAATCGAAACCAGGGGCAACATTTTGATCCATTATAAAACCTGGGGTTGAAGATGAAATATTTTCTTAAAAACTCAAACATGTAAATAAATACTTCTATGAATCAAAGAAGAAACGTAGAAAAATAAAAGGCAAAATCATACCGCTACAAGTTCGCTTCAGGCTTTCTTCTGGTAAGTGAGTAGAATGGAGGAGGAGCTTAAAAATCAACCCTGGAGATAGAAAGAAATATGTTCGAATTAAAGTTCCCTATATATAATAGAAGTGAAGTGATGGTGAAATTCAAAAAGGAAAGAGTTTTTAAAATTAATAACTATCCTTCCATCTTCCATATTTAATATGATGTAGACAGGTGTAGCCAAGCGCAAGTCAATGAGTTTCTGAAACTCTCTTAACCACCCCTTCACCTTCGTCATGATATTAATTAATTCGAAAATCAAGTTAATTTGTTTACATACTGCTAATATTTTACCACGCATAGTACTAATGGTTCAATATTCACGTTGCTCAAAGTTTACCATTGATACTACTAATAAGTTACCATTCATAACAGGTTTAACAAAAACATATTGAGATTCAGTCTATTACATAAAATAAAATAAAAACAAAAGACCTACATAGTCTTATGAGATAGTTTATATGTTTCGATATCAATTAAACATTCGACAAAGTTGTAATAAAACTCTCTAACACGTCTGATTGCTGCGACTTTCTTATTCCAGTGAATGGGATTTCCGGTCCATTCACACAAATGTGTGTGTTTTAGATATCTCCAGTTCCTGTTCTGCAGCATTTGGCGAAACTGGCGACGACAAGTAAATAGGACGTGTCTGTCATTCGGATCAGTCTCCTCAAAGAAACTATACAGAGCAGCAAGAGATTCATCTTCATCTTCATTTACATTCAGATTGGCCATCGCATAGACATACCTCCTCATCCAAGTTGACACATTGTCACACGTGTTCAGAATTGGAAGACCTCGCTCAGGTGTATCAGAATTGAAGATGAGGTACAGAGCCAGGAGATATGCTACCCTGGAGTTCCCAAAATCAGTGGCCCTTTGAAGAATTTTGGAGCCGTCATGGTCCACAACTTTCACCGTCCTCGGGTGGAACTTGCAAGGTAGCTCCATCAGAATATCCTTCTCACTAGACATAAGTCTATGAAATGACTTGCAACTGAAATTAAAAACACGTAAAAGAATAAATAGTAATAATAAATAAATAAAAAATTGTAAGACACAAGTTTCAAATTGATTACCAGGATGAGAGTATAACCAAATTTCTGTCTGAATCATCAAAACACCTCTTAAGAATATTAACCAACACATCGTCTGGCAACGACGTGATATAATCAACACAAGGAACCACTCTGTGATCCATTATAATACCTGAAAATGCAGACTACTAATAGTTTATTATACAGACCACTAGTACATAAAATATGCTACTTATAAAATAATGGCATTCAAGTTAATAAAATAAAAAACATTAACCAGCGCAAATACAATCCACTTAGTTCACAAAATTTATTTTATTATCTTGGTCTTATTCAAAATGCTCATTATTACAGGCATGCTACACATTAATGACTCATTTTGGTTGGTAGAAATGAAGTAATTACAAACAGAACCTCCATGATTCGTTCTTAAAAAAAAATTCAACCTCTAGAAAATACAGAGATATACACACAAGAGGGATATTTTGAAATTAAACCAAACATATATAGATGAGAGAAGTGACCAAATTTGGAAAAGAGCCAGTAATTTTATGTGAACAAGGGAGATTGAGGCAGGATTCAGTAGTTGAGATTTTAATGCAAAGTACTAATAATATAGACACTGAGGTGCTAATTCATGACCAAATAATCAATATACACATAAGAAGGATATTTTGCAATTAAACCAAACATATATTGATGAGAGAAGTGACCAAATTTGGAAAAGAGCCAGTAATTTTATATGAACGAGGGAGATTGAGGCAGGATTCAGTGGTTGAGATTTTAATGCAAAGTACTAATAATATAGACACTGAGGTGCTAATACATGAACAAATAATCAATATACACACAACAAGGATATTTTGCAATTAAACCAAACATATATTGATGAGAGAAGTGACCAAATTTGGAAAGATGCACCTTGATGAAAATCGTGGCTCTGTAGGGAGAACAAAATAGATTTGAAGAGGAAGATGAAGAGTGGCTCCAACCTGACGAGGAAGATAAATAGTGGCTCCAAGTTGTTCTCAGATATGAATAGTCAAATCGTTGCACTAGGCATTAATACCTCTGTCGTTTAGGGCATCATGGCTACTTGGACTCTAAAAACCCTAATGGGCCTGAGATTCATCTAGATATTCGGGAAAAAGTAATGATTAAAGGAAACAGTCATTTAGTTCTCCTATATTTTGTAGTAATTGCCAAAAAAATAATTATTTTATTCATTTTTTTAAGTTTTCGTTTCTCAAAAATCCTCTGCTGTGTCTAACTTGTTCATAATTTCCTTCTTCTTTACAATCAAACCACAACTTAAGAAATGTCTGACAATCTACTTCCAGAGGATTTGATATTCAAAGTACTGCTGAAATTTTACAACACATAGTACTAATAATTTAATATTCAAACTGCTAAAAGTTTCCCATTCATACCTAAAAATATTTTGACATTCATAACATGTTCGACAAAAACATACCGAGATTCAGTCTATTACAGAAAATTAAAAAAAAAACAGAAGAACTACTTAAGGAGTTTTGTGCTTCAGTTTATATGTTTCAATATCAATTAAACATTCTATGCAGTTGTAACAATACTCTTTAAGATATTTAATTGCTGCGACTTTTTTGTTCCAGTGAACGGGATATCTGGTCCATTTGCACAACTTTGTGTGTTTTAGATGTCTCCAATTCCTATCCTGCAACATTCGGCGGAAAAGACGACGACACTCAAATACCTCACGCCTGTCATAATAATCAATTCCCGCAAAGAAACGATATAGACCAAGAACCGCTTCAACATCATCAGGATCATGTACTTTCAATTTGGCCATCCCATACACATACCTCGTCAACAAAGTTGACTCATTGTCACACATCTCAAGAAACTGAAGTCCTCGCTCAGGAGTATCAGAATTGAAGATGAGGTACAAAGCCAGAAGATATGCTGCATTAAGGTTCCCAAAATCAGCGGCCCTTTCGAGAATTTTGGAGCCGTCATGGTCGACAGCTTTCACCGTCCTCGGGTGGAAAGTACAAGGTAGCTCCATCAGAATATCCTTGTTAGTAGACATAATTCTATAAAATAATTTGCAACTGAATTCGAAAAAAAAAAGTAAAAAAATTAAATATTAATAATGAAGGACAAAAATTCTAAGGCACAGATGTGAAATTGATTACCAGGATGAGAGTATAACCAAATTGCAGTCTAAATCATCTAAACTCCTCTTCAGAATATCAACCAATACATTTTCTGGCAATGAGGTGATATAATCAACACCAGGAACCCCTCTCTGATCCATTATAATTACCTGAAAAGGGATATGACTAATTTTTTTTTGTAATGTTTTTATCAGATACAGAGCAACATAGATAAAGTTGCACAGTACTATCATGCAGACTACTAATAGTTTATTAAACACACCACTACTATATATATATGCTACTTATAATATAATGGAAATGAAGTTAATAAAAAAAAAGATTAACCAATGCAAAAACAGTCCACTTAATTCACGAATGAATACAAATACAGTACACAACTACAGGGCGGATGTATACAAAAATAAATAAACTTCAGATTAAACTAAAAAAAAATAGGCAACAATTGCAAGGTTAAGAGAACTAATAACAATAAAAAATTTCAGAAGCCACACCTTGATGAAAACCTGACGCTGTAGGGTGCACAGAGTAGATTTGACGAGGAAGATAAATAGTGGCTCCAAGCTGTTCTCAGATATGAATAGTCAAATCGTTGCACTAAACATTTATACCTCTGTCGTTTAGGGCATCATGGCTACTTGGACTCTATAAACCCTAATGGGCCTGAGATTCATCTAGAGATTCGAAAAAATTAAAATCCGGGTAATTATTATACAAGACGCGTGTACAGATACGAAAAGTTATAATGATTAAAGGAAACCGCCATTTAATTCTCCTATAATTTCTAGTAATTGCCAAAGAAGATAATTATTCTAATCATTTGTTTAAGTTTTCGTTTCATATAAGGTATGTACCTCTTCGTTTCCAAAAGCGTCATCAACCGACCTTATATATAATACTCTGCTCTGTCTAACTTGTTCATAATTTCCTTCTCCTTCACAAATCAAACCACAACTTAAAAAATGTCTGGCGATCTACTTCCAAACGATTTGTTACCTGTTTCTCCTCCAACAACATGCGATAGCACTAAAATAAGTTCAAGCAGAGGTCTGACGTCCTACCCAGAGCTGTCAGATGATGAGGGCGAAGTTTCTTCTAAACTCTCAGAAGTTGAAAACAAGGAAGGAGAGAACCCAAAGGCAGAAGATAAACGTCTAAAGAATGAAAAGGAAGAAGAAAAGAAGGAGGTAAACCTGAAGAATGAAAAGAAAAGGAAAAGGGATGATGATCCAGATGAAGGCCATAACATAGGAAAAATCGTGTCCTCCCAGAAGGCTTAATATGAAATAAAAAATATCTATATATTTTGTTTAATGCTTTGTTTTGAATGATAGTCTGTTTCTCTCTTTCTATGATGGATATTACTACTGTTCTGTTTGTTATTTGTGTTGAAAAACTTGAAGAAATTGATAATATTTGTTCCTTATCTTCGTCAAAGTTCAGTATTTCAATTTGTTTTGAAGTTTTATCTTGCATGTTAGTGGTTTGCAAAATAAACAATTATCACATTGTAATGTAATATATTAGTACCAAAAACCATACTTACATTATACAATTAATTTCAATTTATTTGATGTGTTTACTTGCATTTTAGTGGTATGTAACACAAACAATTATCACATTGTAGTCGAGTGTTTTAGAAGCACAAAAACCATACTTGTATTATATATAAAAAGCTGAAAGCATTACAAAATAGATAAAAAAATTTAACCTAATATATTTTGTAACGCACCTTATAGGTCTCTATATCTACGATACAATAAGGACAACTGACGTTCAAATCACCACCATGGTCGATAGTATCGTAAACCTTAGGATGCCAATGCCCGATGTCTTCTTCTGAGCAGCACTCGGTGACAACCAAAGTTCGGCGCCTGTTCCCTCTAAGCATCCTTTGGAAATCATACTTGTAGACTCGAAGTCCACGCCTTTCCTCATCACCTTCCACCACCTCCATGATTAACCCGACCAGAATCTGAACACCATAATCAAACGTGCCTACATTGATTTGGGCCATTCCCATGATGTAACGCCGCCTCCAGGTTGTGGTGCAATCAAACTCGGACAGGGGCCTCAGTCCATAGTCGTTGTTGACACTGCTATTGAATGTGTAGTAGAAGGCAAGCAAAAACCTTTCCCTGTAATTGCGTGCATTAGATGCGTTGCGAAGAACGCGACAACTACGCCCTGTAACAGCTCGAACAACTTCAGGCCTAAATTGGCAGCGCAGACGGAAAAGAACTCTCTCATCACGATGCATAAGTTCGTAAAACCTCCTGCAACTATTTAAACCACGAATTGCAGAAATAAAAAACCAAAATACGGGATTTGTGTAATCAATCTTGACTAGAATCAACAATAAATATAAACAGATACTGATTTGAGAATCAAAATAAAAATAAACAGATACTGATTTGGGATTGATTTACCAGAAGGAAAAGGGGAAGAACATAGTATCGCTTACCAGACAGAAAGAGGAAACAAGGGACCATCGCTTTCTTCCATAAGCCTGTTGAAAATTTACAGGAGCACATTGTTGGGGAGTTGATTGATGATATCCCTCTGATCGTCGTTTTCCATCCTGCAACTAGAAAATCGCTTCCGAAAAGATTTTGTAGTGACTGAAAAGACTCTGCGGCTAGGGCACTATATATAACAAATCAAGGGACGCGTTTTAGGAAATCAAAAGGGCGCCGAGTTAATTTTAATTACAAAATTTAAACTGATTAAATCACCGTGAATAGAGGACGTAGCGTGTTAATTGACGCACGTCGCGTCCATTAATGACGGCACGCGAGGAGTGTGTTCTCATATTCAATTGGGCTCAGCCCACTACAATTACTGATAAATGGACCTATATCAGGTCCACTAAGAATACAAATAAATAAATAAATAATTTTATTTATTTGTTTATTGTTATAATACATAGTATTATAACAATATTCCATAATTTTTATGTTATAATACATAGTATTTACTGTTTTATTATCAGATACAAACCAACCTTAGGCAAAGTCTATGCGCATCACTTATACTTAAAAACACACACCACTGATATACCAGTCTACACACCACTAACATTTATGACTGTTTTGGTTAGGATGAACTGATTAGAAAGGCAACCACCATGACCCTGACGTAATATCAGAAAATAGATAGGTTTAAAAAAACGAGGAAGATTAAGCTATTAAGATAGAGATGCACTGATCAGAAGTTGATCACTTTTGGAAATGAGGTATTGATATTTGTGGCCAAGGGATTTTGATGTAGTCATTTGGTGGTTGAGAATTGAATGCATAAGAGTAGAGTGGATCATAAAAAGAAACTACCCACTAAAAACATAATTTAATATTTGATTATCAGATACAAAACACATTTCATGCAAAGTCTATACACTAAAAAATTATGCTGCACACCACTGATATACCAGTCTACACACCACTGACATTTATGACTGTTTTGGGTATGATGAAGTGATTAGAAAGGCAACCACCATGACACTGACGCAATATCAGAAAATAGATAGGTTTAAAAAAACGAGGAAGATTAAGCTATTAAGACAGAGATGCACTGATCAGAAGTTGATCATTTTTGAAGATTTAGTGGGTGAGAATTTAATGCATAAGAGTAGAGGTGGTGTTGAAAAGAAACTACCCACTTAGTCCATAACTTAGTTTCGGAATAACAATAATTCCCTTGGACCAGGGCTATAAATACCCCCCACTTAGCAATCACTTGAACACACCTTTCAAACCTCATCTGCACAGAAATATCTCCAGTCCCACAAAACAAAACAAATATGGCCTCCAACGGAAGAAGTGATAATAGTGCTTGGTTTCGCATGAACATCGAAGATGAGGAAAGACGTATAGATACCATTCACCAACTATGGAAGTTGAAGTTCACAGTGATCCAGTATCAGATGTTGATGCTGGATGCACAGGTTGTGAAGTTGTTGGGTGAGATGGAACGAGACGACAATCATACTTGGAAAGCAGAACAAACAGCTGCCAAGGAACGCATGCTGCAGGCACTAAGGGGATATCAACAATTCCTCGGAAATATAAATGTAGATCCCTAAGCCATAGGCAGATGAAGGATTGTTGGAACCTTCTTTTTCATGCATGTCGTCTTTTGTCTGTTTTGTTTGGTGTTTCACACACCATGTTTTCCCTATGAATCTATAAAATATTAAAGTTTGCCAAGTATGAGTAAACAGTGGCATATGGTCCAGAGCAGTAATAAATTGTGACTTATTATCTACTACTTTTGAACAGATACAAAAATATAATCATGCACAAGTCAGTATACTAATAATCTATGTTGCACATCACTATAAAATTATACTGTACACCACAAATTGCTTAATGTGCAGACTGCTAATATACTATATTACATTCCACTGAAACTTGAAACATAAGCTCCAAAATACTAAGAATCATATATGTATTATAATAACCATGTTTGTTTTGAACAGAAAAAAATATCCATAGTTATGATCTCACCACAATAAAGAACAATATCCATACTGTTCCAAACAATCAAGAACCTATTTTTGGCAATTTGGTACATTTAAATGGAAACTTTGTTTGGCGAAAATTGAATGGGTTTCCTGTTCTTGAATAGTAGAGCTTCACTTCTTCATGCACATCTTTCCATTTACCGTTCAACTCAAACGTCAACAATTTTTCCATGAACCTCATCCTCAGCTTCTTTGTCTGTGTCCTTTGATACTGCATTGGAAAAGTTTGAATATATGAATGCTTTAAGAAATGCAGCAGAAAAAATATGTGACTCTGATGCACACTAAAATGCCAAAATCAGCCTTTTAGTGCAGACCACTAAAAGGCTCTTCTGCACACCACTAAAAGTTCAGATTGGAGACCACTAAAAGGCTATGCTGAACACCACTAGAAGCTCAAAGTGCAGAGCACTAAAAGGGTATGTTGTACACCACTAGAAGTTCAGAGTGTAGGAAACTAGAAGGTTATATTGCAGACCACTAAAAGAGAGGTTAAGAAAAGAAAAACATATTGTAATCCGATGTGCGATTTTGGTTTTATTGGCCCATCGTCCTCGACCGAGATAGTTTTCTGCATGGTACATGGAAAAAACCCCACAATCCTTGCAGTTCAAAGCATTCTGCCAATGAAGATGACGACGTCTGATTGGTAGACCACCGATTTTTAGCCCAATCTTCTTATTGGTCGTCATAACATGTGCTGAAATGCCATCTCTCTGGGATATATACAAATTTTGAAACATTATTTACAAGTAAATATGTTCAGATAGAATAAAATATAAAAATATATAACACTCAAGAACAAGAAAAAGAAGAATATATTAATCTCACCAAGTCATGAAAACAATTTTGATAACGATCCTTATCATCAGTATCAGGGTCATAATTGTCAAGAATCTCGATGATACTATTCTTTATATCAATTACCATGACCATGTAATGGCTCTTCCTGTATACAAATTTCATAATCTGCAACAAAAATGATTTCCCAAAACACAAAAAATTCACCAAAGTAATTTGACTTAAAAACAAATAAATAATTAGAATGACGAAACAGAAAATTACCATGTCATAATAATGCAAATTCATGTTAAACTTTCGAAGTTCTTCCTGTACAATACTTCCCAGAGCATCAGTGTTTCCTGACTGCTCGTAGGCAATCTACATATATGTAAATACAAGAAGATTATTATTCAAAAAAGATAAAGTAAAATGATGAACAAAAATAAAAATTGAATGACTTCAAAAAGGATACCAAACTTCAACTTACAGATATATTGGTTGATAAGAACACCCGTGATGGACCCAGATGGTTCACCTTGTAGTATTCCAAGTAGTTGAGATAATCAGCCCAAGCATCAATCACAGAACTGTAAACTTCCATGTCATCTCTGAAAGTCAAAATGTCGTCTCTTCGCAATCCATTGCATGCATTTTCATACACATGATCCCTGTCACATCATAAGAATGAAATTTGATAAACGACTAAAAATTTCACTGTAGACAGGTAAAACCTTATATGCAGACCACTAAAAGTTCCTGCTGCAGAACACTAAAATCTTATACGTAGAGCACTAAAACCTTATAATGCAGAGCAGAAAATATTTTATGCATGAATTTTAGATAAACTGAATGGTAATAACAACAACTTACTTCAAATCAGTTTCGGTGGGGTTCAAAGCCCAATCTGTCAACAGAGTCTCCCAAATGGGCTGCTGCTTACTGCTAATGAATTCGGTATGCCTGTTCCCATAAGGTACTATGTCCTTATCAAACAAATAAAGATCGGGACCTGTAGCGCAATCTGGCGATGGGATGGCCTGAAGTGGAGGAATATTCAATGCGCATTTTCTTCTCCCTTTGCGTTTACGAGGAGGTGAAACAACTTCTGCTGCATCAGGAGGAGTTTGTTGTTCATTCTTTTGTAGGTAAGCGTTGAAGATATCGTCTGTATCACCAGAATGATGTGATGGTTTTGCATCAACGCTTTCCTTGCCTACTGGTTTGTCCTCATTGTTTATGTGTGAAGCTGAAGCAGATGTGTTACTCCCAGACAATTTATGTGGAGGAACATAAAGGACCATAGCCATGCACGGCTCAGATATCTCCTTAAGTTCTTCACATGCGTCCTTCCCTATTGATGCCACATAAGAGAAGAGAGCTTCTGGATCATCAAAATCCTCTACATCAGAGTCACTAAGCAGTATGTGTGGAAGTTTCGGGATGTCTGGAACCGAATGTGAAAAATTACCTTTCTGATTAGAAACCTCTATCTTTAGTTTTTGTTCTTCACTGTTACCAGACACCAATCCACCTACCTCTTTGCCAATATGCAGAGATGTGTCAGTACAGGTTCCACCATCTTCTTTGGATTGTATTGGGGATAAAAGTCCATGTTTAGGAATTAAATCTAGAGAAGGGTGATCTGCTTCAGTGGTTTCCTCCTCAACAATGACTGTATTCTTCTCTTCAGTGATTTCTTTCTCAGCACAAATAACTGATGATGCCATTACATCAATCATCATTGCATCAATTAGACAATGAAGACCATTTTTATCTATGGTTTTCTGACTGTCAATGCCGGGAATAGTAATGCCTGTTTCTTTCCCTTCACATGCAGTCTGTTCAACTGGTACATCAGCAGGACTTTGTTTCAATGATTCTTGTGTCTCAGAATCCAGTACAACAATATGAGATCCGCCCTTTAAATTATTGCTTTTATCCGGATCAGTTTTTGGAATGCTATGTTCCCCGGCATCAAGAGTGTCTGTTTCTTCTTTATGCTCCACATCAGCAACAACATCTTTCCCTTCACATGCACTCTATTCCCCTGGGACATCATCGGAATCCAGTACAACAATATGAGATCCATATTTCTGACTGTCAATGCCGGGAACAGTAATGCCTGTTTCTTTCCCTTCACATGCAGTCTGTTCAACTGGTAGATCAGGAGGACTTTGTTTCAATGATTCTTGTGTCTCAGAATCCAGTACAACAATATGAGATCCATCCTTCAAATTACTGCTTTTATCCAGATGAGTTTTTGGCATGCTATGTTCCCCGGCATCAAGAGTGTCTGTTTCTTCTTTATGCCCCGCATCAGCAACATCATCTTTCCCTTCACATGCACTCTGTTCACCTGGGACATCAACAGCAACAAAATCTTTCCCTTCAAATGCACTCTGTTCACCTGGGACATCAACAACAACAACATCTTTTCCTTCACATGCACTCTGTTCCCCTGGGACATCATCAGCAACAGTTTCTTTCCCATCACATGCACTCTGTTCACCTGGGACATAAACATCAACAACAGCTTTCCCTTCACATGCACTCTGTTCACCTGGGACATCAACAACAACAACATCTTTACCTTCACATGCACTCTGTTCCCCTGGGACATCATCAGCAACAGTTTCTTTCCCATCACATTGGACATCATCACCGGGAACAAGAGTGTCTGTTTCTTCTTTATGCTCCACATCAGCAACAACTTTTTTCTCTTCACATGAACTATGTTCAAGTTGTACATCAGGTTGTGTATCTGAATCAACAAGAATAGGACCAATTCTAGGGTACATGTGCAAATCGTCACTCTGTTCAGCTCCAACGTCTGCTTCAGCTGGTACCTCTGAATCAGGTGCATCTACTTCTCTTTCTTCTTCGTCATCACTTACATAAGCACACTTGTCCAAATCACAGTAGCTTCCGCCTGAATTTTCTCTTTCACTATCGTCTGAACCTTCCAACTGATCCTTATCAGTTTCGTCTTCTTCGCATATATTTTTCTTGGTCTCATTTTCTTCAAAGTCAGGCAGAAGGGTGAAAGTAGGTACAGGACCTACATCAGGTGATCTAGTCCTTAGTGCATGAAAATAAGCACTGGACTTCTTTTTCATTTGAGCTTCTTCGATCTTTGCTATAGCTTTTAGAACATCCTCCCGCTCCCAAAAGTCACCATCCACAAGCTGTTCAACACGCATAGGTGGTGCTGTTGCCACAGGACTTGGAACTCCAACAATGTCCTGAAATCCTTGAGACATACGCCTAACTTGTTGGACATCGGGTAGAGGATGTTGACTGTTTTCATAACAGTCAACCAAAACTTCAAAACTCTCAGCGAAAACTTTTGCCGCTGTGACAAAGTTTTGGTATGAACGCTGAAATGTTATCAATAAAACTAAATCAAAAAACAATATTTAGGAATGATAACTTAAAACAAATAAAAAATATAAAAGTCAGAAAACATACACGATAGCTGCTCCCTGAACCACGAGTAGAACCAGAAGGTCGTGGATGGGACTGAGGATCATGAGTATTCTGGTGAGTACCAGATTGTTCATTGACCTTACGAGGAGATACAAGAGGTGGTTGAGGAAGCAACTAAGCCGGCAACTGAGGATCAGGTTGATCAACGTAACACATTCCAAACTTGTCACCTAACAACAACTCTTTATCCTCCCTCTCTTGAACATCGTCTGTAGTCCAACCAATTAACAAAGGTTTATATTTTGTCTTCTTCAGATTGGCTATGGTAGTACGATCCAAATAGAACAGCTGCAAATAATCTAATAGTTAAGTAACGAACTGATTTTAACAATATAAGACCACATTATGAGAAACATGGTACTGCGTACAGACCACTAAAAAATTATGCTGCAGACCACTGACAGCTTCACTGCAGACCACTAAAATAATGCTTCAGACAACTAAAAAATTATGCTGGAGACAACTAAAAAATCATGTTGCAGACCACTAAAATAAGTACTACATACCACTAAAAATTAATGATGCAGACCACTAAAATAATGCTTCAGACAACTAAAAAATTATGCTGGAGACAACTAAAAAATCATGTTGCTGACCACTAAAATAAGTACTACATACCACTAAAAATTAATGATGCAGGCCACTAACATATTACAGTATTTCTTTCAGTGCAAATTCTTAGAGGCAAAAAACCCAATTACTAAAATACTATGCATTAAAAAACAAAAATGGGCAAATAACCTTACTTACCACCAAAAATGTCATTGGACCTATGTAGAATTTTTTCCGGTCCCAACTCTTAGATGTCTCCACCAACCTGTCAACCAGAAACTGGCACCAATTGTAGTCTTTGATCTTCTCGACATCGTGAACAACATCCAATATGTACTGGTTCACAAGCCCGGAGGAACTACCAAAATCTATCATAAGTGTGGTAAATAGCACCAAAAATGATCGTTTGAAATGGTCGCCTCCATCCTTCAAAGACAACAAGTGATGGTACAGATCCTCATGTGTTATATCATAGACATATGTAGTCTGTTTCTTCTTACCCTTCACATCAACCAACTTAGTTAACTCCCTCCAATTCAAGCGAGCTTTTGAATAAGATTTACTCTTATTCAAGTAAACCTTATTCCTGCCTCGAGGAATGCCAAGAACCTGGTGTACAACGGAATCGTCGATATGTAACTGATCCCCAAACCCAAGAACCAGGGACATAATGCCAGGCTTGAAGCTCTCGGCAAGGTACATGCACAGCCGGGCGGGAAGAAACTGCACTCTAAGATGTAATATGGACCCAAAACCTATCTCTTCAATGTCTTTTCTTTGGGCTGCACTTAGACGAACGATCAAATCGTATAACCTAGACGGTGAAGTGCGTAACAAAATCTTAGGTAGCCCGGCTTTCCTTTTCCTAATCAACTGCCACTCCTCCCTCTGCTGTGAAGTTTTATAAACTCTTCTCTTCACCTCACCAGCAATCTTCGGTTTCTTTGCCTCCTGATCTGAAGACACAACATCTAGCTCTTTACGCTTACCAAGGACATCAATCCTTTGTTTCCGCTTCCGAAGCCTCTCATAAACTTGCAGATTCACAGACTTTTTCCTTAAAATGCCAATAGGCATGTTATCTTCATCACTTAGCCCGTGTAGCGAACTAGTTGCAGAGTCAGGAACCACTAACTCTGCAGCTAGAGAGGCTGCAATAGTTTCTTCTACAAAAAGACACAATCAAACCACAACTTAAGAAATGTCTGGCAATCTACTTCCAGAGGATTTGATATTCAAAATACTGCTGAAATTTTACAACACATAGTACTAATACTTTAATATTCAAACTGCTAAAAGTTTCTCATTCATACCTAAAAATATTTTGACATTCATAACATGTTCAACAAAAACATACCGAGATTCAGTCTATTACAGAAAATGAAAAAAAAACAAAAGTCCTACTTAAGGAGTTTTGTACTTCAGTTTATATATAGGGTCAAGTGAATTATGCCTTCCAGAATGTTTCTCAGCATCATTAAGAGGTTACCTATGATTTTAGAAGAAAGGGGCATGGAAAATTGTAGGCCATAACATTTAAAGTCTAGGGCACATCTTCTCTTTTGTAGAGTCAGATTTTGAGGAAATGAAGTAGTACATGACTCAGAAAATCAGTTTAGGGTTAAGTGAATGAGATTGGAGGGTGAGGTTAGGGGTCAACTCTTAACTCTTAATTGCTTGACTATCATGGTTTTTGTTCACACAAATCAACAATGCACAGAATATTGTTGCTCGGTTACTCAGCTATGATGCTGCAAATGATAATAGTTAAGCTTTGTGATTGTTCATAGATTTTCAGAAGTTCATGAATTTGAGAAGCCAAATGATGCACAAGCTCTGAACCTTATGAACTCATATGCAGTGGCTTTGTTAGAAGAGTTTACCTTGTTTGCTCGAGGTGCTGTGGAAATCGGAGAACATTTTTGTGGTCATTTTGAAGACCTACAGTTCTGCTTGAGTGCGACTTCGTCTTCGTCTTCGTCTTCGTCTTTGACTTCGTCTTCTTCTGTTTCTGCTTCTACTTCGTCTTCGTCTTCGTCTTCTTCTTCTTCTTCTTCTTCTTCTTCTTCTTCTTCTTCTTCTTCTTCTTCTTCTTCTTCTTCTTCTTCTTCTTCTTCTTCTTCTTCTTCTTCTTAATACAGTTCGAAAAAAAATTAACAATATGAAATAAGAAATCGGACACACGCATATTGAATGGGGGCAAAATAAAAAATAAAAAATAAAAATCAAAAAGGGGATTGATTTGATTAGTTTAAAATCTCGCGTGTTTCTATCTAATATCTCGCGTGTTTCTATCTAAAATCTCGCGACAAATCAAAAAGGGCCACAAATTACAATTCTACCACCGCGTCTCTCAGCACAATCTGAGCCATCGATCCGAACAGATCATGCGGCCCACAAGAGTTCGTAGTTTGCACAATAAGGGGTGGTTTTTACCTGATAGCTATCCTATATATATATATATATATATATATATATATAAGTATATAACTATTTTAAAAAAAATCAAAATTATTAAACAAATGATTAAACTTATGTATTATTTTTATTCATATATTTTTTCAATTTTATTAATTATTGTTGGGTTAATTACTTGTTGTACCTCTTATCTTTTGGTAACATACCTTTTGTTTGTACCCATGCGTTTTGTAACATGCAAAAACAGTCCTCACGTTTTGGTAACTTGCATCTGTAAAGAAAAACTGGCGGAAAATTATATTATGTACGTCATATGACCTCACGTGACTGTAAGTGAGAAATCTCTTTTCCATTTTCCCCTCGTTTAATCTGAACCACTCATAATAAGTAGTTGAAAAGCCTATATTTCCCTTGTGTAAATGCTTACTTCACATGTGAAGCTTATATGTTAATCTTCATACTTCACACACCATCCCTGTCACCACAACATCTCTTTCTTTCACCACGATCTCTCTCGCAACACGACATCTCACGACTAAAGAAGAGAAGATGAAGAACTTAGTCCTATCGATCCATGAAGAATAGAGAACCCAAGGAGTGTGAGGCGAAGGCTTACAGATCGAGCACGTGAGGGTAAAAATTAAGGTTATGGGTCGATTGGGACTGATTCCACTTCCAGCAATTCGAGATTCTGTTACTGTGGTTTCCCGGCACGTATTTGTACATTATGGAGAAAAGAGAATTCTGGAAAACGCTATGTTTTATAAGTCTATTTCATGGGTTTTCTTGTTGGAAATTGAATTCAGGGTTCGTAAATTCTAACATATCTACTGTTGTTTTGAAGGGTGGATCAAAATGTGATTATTATGATTGAGTGAATGGAAAGGTTGAGGATGTTCAAAGAAAAAATGAAGGCAATTGAAGAAAGGAACAAAAATATGGAGGATGAGGTGAAACGAATAAAAGCGAAGATGATTGAATCAAGAGACAAGCAGAAATTGAAGAAAATGAAGTTGAAACAGAAACTGGAAAGAGTTAGAATAACTACTAGTAGATTAATTAGGATGTTGTTGATGTCCTATATATATTATTTATATGTTTGTTAGGTTTTGTAACCAGATATAATGAATAATGACTACCTCGATCGTCCCCTCGGTTGTTCCCGAGACCATCGGGAACCCTAATTAATAATATATATGACACCAACAAGTTCAATAACTACTATGTGAACAATGGAATAATGATATTCCCATTCATCATTGAACATCCACAACTTCAATTCATCAGTACATCCATTGTTCACATACGTCCATTGTTCACATAGTAGTTGATCATCTATTTGACCAAATAGATTATCAGCTACTGAGGTTTCATTTCATGGTATGCAATCTCCAAAAACCATCAAACAAAAGAGTTGCTAGGTTGCAAGTTCATACAGTTATGAAAACTACACTACACTATTACAAAATCCCACCAAAAGCTTATACACAACACATGAGGCCACAAACTTTAGCACAACGGTTCGTGCTCTCCAGCTCGAGTGCGTGTGCAACGACGAACATAAGTCTAAGTTCCCAAAACCATGATGCTCGATACCTTTCCATTTGTGGGTACATATATACTTAATAAGTTCAATCCAGTTTAGTCAAGTATTTGTAAGATAGCTATATTTCCGATTGAAAGTAATAAAATACAACTAAAAGGGTTTCGAATTAGCTTGACGGAATGGATTTTACTCCTCTTGTGCTACGCCTATACCATTCCCAAATGTACTATTCAGCATTACAATGAATTGACGTAAAAAATATATTCAAAAACCTTTAAAAAAATACACGTCAAGGTTTTACCTCTTCAACATAACCATTAGCTTGATGGAATGTATTTAGCTCCTCTTGTGATACACCTCAACCATTAGCAGTTTTACCATCATGCATTACAAAGAATTAATGCCAAAGACATGTTCCAAAACCTCTAAAACAAATTCACCTCAAGCGTTACCTCTTCAACAGAACCATGTGCTTGTGATGCAGGTGTACTATACTTTTGCTTCTTACGCTTCAACTTCCTCAGCGCAACATTCCTTTTAATTTCAATATGTTCCCGTTTTAGAGTGGTAAGTGGAGTAGCATTCTTTATAACAGCAGAACCATGGGTAGGAGATAGGGAAGCATCCTTGGCTTTCCTCTTTCCACTCGGACCGAACAACCCCGGTAGCTTTCCTCTGAGCCTTTAAATTCCCCATGTTAAGGTTATTTTTTAGCAGGCATTCAATCGCAACACCAGGCCTGAGCAGAGGACACGTCCTCTTGTTGTGCCCATACTCTTTATATTTTCTACATACAACCTGACATGGATCCTTGACTTACTTATATGAGTTCTTTGCCTCGTTAACACCCCTAACTCACTTCTTTTTAGGATAGCCAGGTGCTTTCAAGACCATTGGTGGAAGTCGCGGTTGGTTCGCGCACTTCAATCAATCTTCTTCACTCCCAACTAGAACCACTTGATGCTTGTAACTTGCAGAAGATAGCACACACTGCGTGAGGGCACGATATGCCTTCCAATTGTCATTCTCTGCAAAGAAACAAACCTTAGTCAGTGAATGATTTAAGTACACATGTGGAAAAGATTTAAATTAAAGTTATGAATATCAATATGAACCTACAAGTGCATGTGTGGGATTTCAGGTTCAGAACAACAGTTTTCGGACAGTTCTCAACCTCATACACTCCGTACCACTCGATCGACCGAAGAAATATCTACTTTTCACTTTGTTACCCTTAAGTTTTACTTGGATGTTAAGACAAATTGAGCTAAGGTAGTTGTCAAGGGCAGTTCTTCGGTCATAGAACAACTGCATTAACTGCTTTTTGATGTGCTCGATCATTGGAGTTATAGGCATGTTTACAGCAGGAAGAATCCAAACGTTAAAAGACTCAGCTAGGTTATTCACCTAGACAAATGTTTTCGCTCTATTAGAAAAAGCAGCCTTCGCTCATTCATTCGGTGATCTGGCAAATTCCCATTCAACAACAGCCGAGTTCTCAACCCTTAAACTCTCAAGACTTTCCTAAAACTTCGTTAGGGTCCTAGACCTGGAAAGGTTACACAACTTGTCCTGCATGCCTTCTCCTTTATGTACTTTAACGAAGTTCTCATCCATGTGGCGCATACGCCACCGATGCTCCACGTTGCCTATTTCATTCAAAGCATGGACAAGACCCCAAATTACAATGACCACACAACATTTTCAGTTTCAAAAAAGTATGTATTTTTAAAAACTATGTAAATTTGTATACCTTCTGTTTATCAGTCATGAACACCCATCATTTCTCCTATTAGGGACCAAAATCCGCATACATTTTATCAAGTAACCACCGTCATGTATCCTTATTCTCCATTTCAACTACAACAAAGCACATGGGGAACATTTGGTCATTGGCGTCGTAGCCAATGACCACTAACATTTTTCCCCTGTAGTGACCCTACAATGTCATTCACGAAAGCAATATCATTAAATGATGCAATGCCAAATTTATCGCCATCAAAGTATTCAAATTTCAAATTTTACCTTCAAGTGACATCCATCCATTTGCACAAATGGACGACATCCAGCAATGAAACCTCGCGACTGTGCTTCTAGTCGTATGTATACCCGTTGAAACCTCTATAAATGGTCACGATCGTACTTTGTAACCACCTTGCATCGACTATTAGGGTTGGTAGCTTTCAAGGTTTCACAATAATCATGTATCATGTCGAACTGTTTCTCTACTTCACCATTGGTAATCCTATTAGCCATCGTGATGGATTTATATGCTTGAGATTCGTTGATTGTCAGCTGTAACTTCCTTTGCACCCTCATTTGTAGTTGTACTTTTGTAAGGCATGGATGGTCCCGAATGTAGTTAATGAAACGTAGCTCTAGGTACTTTGAGGTAACAGAACTATTTACCCTCACCCTTGGGTCTTTAACATCTTTTTCATTTGTATCTGTTAAATAGTTCAAGATTTAAAATAATATCCCTTATTTATATATAACACCATTCATAATATAAAATAATACATATCAATACATGTTTTCATATCAGGCTCATCGTCTTTGTTCTCATCACTATCATCAGATTCTTCTTTATCCATTTCTGTTTGATTTGTTGGTAACTGGTCTTATTCACTTTCCTCTTCTTTGGAACTAGTACATTTGTATCTGTTTATACATTTACAGAGGTTAAGGTTAGAATAAAGTTAACTAGTATTTAATTGTAAATATATAGCAAATGATATACCCTTTGAGTTAGTGTCTTCATCCATAAGCCCCTTATATACAGTGTCTGGCAAATCATTCAATCTTTTTTTATCAGCAAGAATCCTCATCCATGAGTAGTTGTTGTCCACGGAATTGACGTCAGATTTGTCTTGGACAGAATTCTTTGACCTTTCATCATCACCTTCTTCCCAGATTTCCATAGTTTGGTTAGAAACATCACCTGCTCTATTGTCTTCCTCATCAATTGTCACTAATGTCTTCACTAGTTCTGGTAAGAGGGGTGGCACAGTTAAACCACCTTCTTCCTTCAAAATTCTAATATACCCATGGGGCAGACACTCCGTTAAGGCTTGCGGGCTGTCGTTTAGGTATATTGGTATGACTTCGTCTTTCTCAAAGAAGGCCAACATCACGAAGACTTCTTCTTCTATAATATTCTCCCGTCTATTCTTCAAAGACATCCCTAGCAACACGTACTGGATTGTATTTGGATTGTGACAACCTAGTTGGCTGAATATCTAATTTAGAGTAAACCCAGAGATGTCGTCATCAAACATGACAAACATCTTCTGCTCCCCACCAACGTATCCAAATGGCAGGTCCACAAATTTTCCTCCATAGTGTACTTCTATGGTCCTTGGAAATGGTGGTTATTTGGGACCTTTCTCATCCACCTGATCAATAAAAATTAATAATGTTAAGTACACAAATTTTTCAACTATGCGGTCACATCTTCTTTGTCATTCGGTTCAAAATATACTGTTGGTCTAAAACTTAACATATGTTTTGTTTTGGGTATGTGGTATAGCCAAACTGAGACACATCCAACACAAACCCTAAACCTTTTTGTTAAGGTTTCAAAACCATTCAAACCATAAAAAAACAAACAACCCTACACCTATTTGTTAGGGTTTCAAAACCGTACATACCATCAAAAAGAAACAAATCATAAACCTATTTGTTAGAGTTTCAAAACCTAACAAACAGGCTACACTTTCACAACCCTTAACCTAAATCTTAGGGTTTCAAGACCCTGAACCTAAATGCTACAGTTTAGCAACCCTTAACCCAAATGTTAGGTTAGGGTTTCAAAACCCACACACCATTCTTGGTCAATATCAGGAGAAATGGAAAAGTAACGGGAGAAACGGTACCTTCAAAGCCATTCTTCCTCCAGCTACGACCGAGCTTCACCTGGATTTTGAGGTTCGTCCTCCTTGCTCCCTCGACCTTCCTCTTCTGGGTTCGACAGAGCTTCAGACGCAAGATCTTGGTGATGTATAGACAAAGATATGGTTTATTTTCTAGAGAAAAAATGTATCTCTAAACTTTATGAGCTAGAAACCAACTGTGGTCGGTAGTATTCTTTTTGTCTCGGAAACTTAAAATTCTTCCAAAAAACTGCTTTTGATTTAAGTGTCAGAAGGGTACAATGGTAATTCAAACGGAAAGTGTTAAATCATGATTTTAAACTGTAGGTATATGCGTATTCAACTAAAAATATCAGAAAATAATTTTATATGCAAAAGGGCATAATGAAAAATTCAATGTAGGGGTACAAAAAGTATGTTACCAATAGATAAGGGGTACAAAAAGTAATTAACCCCTTATTATTTATTTCTTTTAATTATTATTTTCAATTTCATTAAAAAAAATGAAAAAATGCCGATCTATTATTCATCCGCCCATCTATTGTTCATTCTCATTACATCATACGATAATGAAAACTCTTGCCATTTTATTTTGTCACAAATGATTATGTATTACAAATTGAAGCTTTCCCTAGAGCATAAAACCTAACGATTTTCTAGTACCAACGTGAAATCCCAAAAAACAGATATTTTCAGTCTAGTGCTAGGACTTGGGGCTAGCTCTCATTGATGACTGGCTGAGAAAGACATACATAAGAAAATCATTTTTTTATTCACTCGCTTTTGGTGATTGAATGTCCATTAGAGTTGCCTCGTAAAAAATGCTCCAGGGAAAACTTGTGGGACAAAACCTGAAGAAGTGAAAAAGATTACAACGCATGAAACATGGACTCTTTGAGAGAATAGACGTTGATGTCGGTGATATGAATTTGATATGAACTCTTAGAAAGATTCTTGAGATCACGTAATGCTTGATGAAAGATTTGAAATGGAAATTTGAAAGAAACAGTGATGAAATATTGCTTCGACCTACAAATTGAACAAATCCTTTTATGGATCCATAATATGCATATGTTAAGAAACTCTTGAAGCGCTTCTCGACTTAATACACAATGATCGTTTGATCTTTATATCCTAAAAGGATTTCATCCGTTCCAACGAAATAAATGAAAAGATATTTGGTCATGAAGTATCGTATCTAAATTTGAAATTTTATTATATTAGATGCAACGTACCAGACCGGATGCATCATTTACAATACATATGCTACCTAGATTCAGTTCATAAGCAATTAGTCGACTTTGAAACCGAATCATGTCCCCAGAAGACATGCTTTTAGACAATTATTTATTGAAACAACAATTTCCTATGTTCAATGTTGTAGTAGAAACTCCGTCGTTGTCACGCCCCAAATCGGTTTTGACCGGACTCGAGACGTGAACTAAAACAATAATAAATTTAAAAGAGAGTTAAGCCAAAACCAGTCTCAGTTAATAATTTATTACTCTGAACAACGCCACTAGTTACAACTCGGTAAAAACAACAGTAAAATAGTTCAAAAGAAAACAGTACGTCTCTAGACTACTAGCCTAGGACCCTCGCAAGCTCCCAAGCGTTGAGCATCCAGCTAGTACACAACCCGCTCAGGACCTGACAAACAACAAGATAAGGGGGTGAGCTTTCGCTCAGTAGGAAAAGTAGTTAAGGTTGTAAGCAAGCGCTCACCACCACGAAAAACCGTCCAATTAGGGCATACTAGTACATTACACAACTAATTTCCAACGGAGCTCGTAACCACAATCCTCAACTCAAGACCAAACCACACTCACAAACATACTCAAACGAACAAGCACACACTGCAACCACATCACTAAACAGGTCATCAAGCACAAAGTACACAGTAAAACACATATACGTCCCGTACCAAGCCAACAACACGCCCATCACACACAACAGACCCACACAAACGTAGTACAACCATTCCAACATCTCCGGCTATCACAAACCGTTCCATTTATGTCGTACCGGATCACGAAGCCTCGGTCCCGACATCTTCCCGTCACGTAGACTCGGGGTAACATCCCAGACCGGAAATCCCTCAGTCGGACGTCTTCCTGTCACGTAGACTCAGGGCCTCACGTACAACAGATCGGCACATACCTCGGTCGTAAGTCCTCCCGTCACATAGACTCCGGATAACGGTCACACCGTCCTCACCCTCAATACTCTACACCGACATACTCTCTCAGTGTAGGTATCGTTCCGGACACACATCCTCTCGGAACACAGAGCAAGAATAAAACACGCATCACAACAACATAGTTCGACCCCGGTATACCAACCAAGCCAAACTCACCAAAACACACAAACCGGTCTATCACTCACCCGGTCATATCACAACCAAAGAATCACTTCAAATCAAACACGACACACTTGCCCCAACACAGTCACAACATGCTTCACCGAGTAATACCAACAACATGCTTCTCGATCTAACATACTTAAATCACACAACGTGCATTTCAATCAAATCAAGGCAATTCAAACAAAACACAACCTCGGGGCTTGCCAAGGCCCGCATGCATTTCTACCAGGACATCAATCCCAAACTTACGGCTCGACATGTCACGTAAGCTATCCCTCAGTTCACTCGTTTCTCACTTCCTAATCATGCAGTTCTAACATTTCAAGTTAAGTAAAAGCGACCTATAGGCATACTAGTAACTTTCCGCAATTGAACCGATATCCGCTACGTTCCCTACCTCAAGACGAACCGACAGCTACGTCTCCTACCTGCTGACGTCCTGGCTCGATACCTCAGGTCTTCTCTTCGATCGAAGCCGGAATCTAAATTAACACGGGAAGTCATAATTAAAAACGGTTCCAAGGTTAAATTAAAAGTTACGTACGTTCCAATTTAGATTCAACATTTGTCTTTTAAACTCGAACGGGTCAAAAGGGGAATTATACGGCGAATCTCGAGCCCCGAGCACAGAACCCGGTGCACCTTTCCCGAGGCATGTTTACCAATGCATGTCTCCTAAGGCACGAGTTTCGAGGCACGATTCCCGAGGCGTAGGTTTCGAGGTGTCCAATTCAGCGTTCCCTAATCCCGTTCTAAGTCCGATTAAATTTTCCGATTTAACAGTCCGTTTATTCGTTCCACGTTCTACAGATCCGATCAAGTACCAAATTACAATTCTTTTGATTAGGTTTTAAAAGTCTTTTCTTTTTAATTTATTTTCTTTAATTAGTTTCCAAAACGTCCAGATCCAAAATGATTTCAGTTTCAACACTGTCCAGATCCGAGATCACTCGGGAAAAGAAAACAAAGGGAAGAAGGAAAGCTTGGATTTGAGTCCGGCCGGCCACTGGCGAAGACATAGCCGGCGACCAAAACCTCACGGGTTTGGTTTCTCACCGTGGGGGAAAAAGGAGGTGGGGGCGGAGCACGTAGGTCTCTTTTCTCGCCTCAGATCTGGACGAACTCGGCGTCCCGTCCCGGATCTGATGAGCTCGCCGGCGAGCTCGCCTCGGCAGAACGCTCACATCGACGACAGGAACTCGGGCTACGCTCGGTGAAGGGAAGACGCGAGGAGAAGAAGAAGGTGAGTGAGGGAGAGGGAGCTCGGCGTGAGAGGAGGGAGATGGAGACGGTCGGGGACGCGGCCGACGAAGGTGGCTGGACGGAGAGGAAGAGAGATAGAGGGAGTCGCGAAGAGAGGAGAAGGAGACGGTGGCAGCGTGGCTGGACAGAGATGGAGAGAGGAAGGCGAGCGGGAGTTCGGGAGAGGGTTGCGCGAAGGATAAGGGGAATGAGCAGAAACCCTAGCAAAGGGGCTTAAATAGCCCGGGCTTGGGCCGGGTCGGCAACTTGGGCCAGGTCAGCCCGGTCCAGCCCAAACTCTTTTTTTAAACGAATTAAAAATTAAATCAAATTTCAACCTCGTCGTTACCAAAAACCGACCCAATTTTCAACCTCGGCGTTCCGCTCAAATAAATTTAAATAAATTAAATATTTTTACCGAGGCGGTCTTCACAGTCATCATGTTCATATATTATTTTACAACCATGAGCTCTAAAAGAGTCGTGAAAACTACGTCAATCAGAATCATGTAGTGAAAATCTCGTAGATTTGTTCAGTAAGATATTAGCAACACAAGTTTTAATGGTAGTTAGTATTCAAGATGGTATGAGTTGATTGTGCAAGCAACCAAACTTATTCGACCAATCATTAAGGGGAGCACATAAGAGAAAGAAACGAGTTTGGGAGATAACGAGAAAGTGTGCAGAGAGAAATTAGGTGTATTTTATTTATAGAGTTTTATTATTATTATTCAAATGTTGTTGTTTTTTATTTTTTATTTAAAATTTCGAACCGTTTGCAATATTCTAGACTGGCTGGGTGTCAACGTCACTTGGAGCCTCTGAGTTTGCCAGTTCCGTCCGGCTTGGAACCAAACGCACAACATTGTGCGCCGTCGTTAATCAGTTTCACTCTGTTACCAATATTCTAACGATTAACCAACATCAAACGAATCATAACCAAAACTCAGAAAGAACAAAAATGAAACAATAAAGATTCTCCTTATAATAGGTACAATGATGAGACGGGACATCAAATCCTTGTTCGATTATCAACTATATTTCTATAAAATAATAATTTATAATATACACGATTGAATAAGCTAGCTCTCATGTTCTTCCCTTGTAGTAATACTAGTGGTTGCTCTGCATTACCAGCAATATATAGCTTACTAACATCACTGCCAAGATCTTCGGTCCAACAAATTTTAAAAACTTCCCTTCATCAACTAATAAAGATCGATGCCAAAATTAATACAGTAAGTTTAAAAATGTACAAAATCGATAAACAAGCTCGGCCCTTGATCAATGTCATATATGTGAAGTTATCAAATGAATCTACGACACGTGATGTTGTATTTTTAAGGTTTCGTGTATCCACTAAAAGATGTACCTGGGGGTCATAGAAGCAGCTCCCTAGGTCGCATGATTTGCCAAAAGCACCTTCTGAAAATGCTCTAATGGTAGACCACATCCCCATACATCTGGACCCATAACAAAATAAAAATAATTAAATTAATTAGTTCATTTTAAATATATATTTATAGCTAATTAAGCAATTACCATTAGAATGTGTTCCTCCTGAGCAATGGGTCCGGCCACCATGTCCCTGAAAGGACCTGGTCCTAACCAATGGTCCAGCCACAACGTTACGTTCTCGCCCTTCTCCACCTGTTGAATCCAAAGAATCTATATTATGCAATACACGAAACGATACACAAGTTGGTTCGTGGGGTGTAGATCTACGATCACCAAGTTGTAACATTATTTCTTAATGTAACAAAACAATCAGTCTTAATTTAATCCGAATCTCTCTTTCCTCTTCACGTTTGAGATTTGAACATTGAACCTCTGAAACAGATTCGAACACTGAATTTCTTCTCATACGTGTTCTTTTGAATTTTATTTTCATGCATTGTTAGTGCAAAATAATTGCCAGAGCTTACGAGCATGTTGAGGCACCAAGGATACTTGTCGGGCTCATTGACGCAAAGCTGGTCGAGGCTGTAGTCGTCTTCAGGAGGGTCAGGTTTGGGCATGGTTTGACGAACGAGCTTCACTCCAATAACATTTCCTCTTGAATCCGTGGATCTAGCCATTATAGCCACCAGCATTATCGGCCCCAGGCACGAAACCATCATTGTCTTCGTCGTAGCCATATCAATTCAATGTTGGGAGCGTTAACGAGAAAATTAATGTTGTAATAATTTAAGGATCCATGTAGTTCCGTCCACTCTTGGTAACCAGATGATATTTTGATCATGCTTCCTAAATAGTAATGTGAATTAGTATTTGATCCACTATTCACGCTATAGAAAAATCTAAAATAAGTAGCTACCATGTTTTTATTTATCAGAGCCTATAACTGTACATGTGAGTTTTAATGAAGTGACTAATATAGTAAGTGATTGTACAAAGATAAGCAATATCAACTTAGACGGAAGTTTTTAGGGTTTTGCCGTTACTTTGGGGAACGTGCAAAGACGACGCCGGCTGAATCAGTCCGGCAGAGTTGGTTTTTGGTGTAAACTTGGTGATTTTCGAAGGAGAAGCAAGCGTCATGGCTCAATCTCAAGCTCAAAACAGAGATCCGGGGATTGAGGAACTAGAAGAACGGATTGGGGGAATTGTCATCGAAGAGGAGGAGGAGGAAGTGATTATTCCGGCGAGTGAATTGCGTGGAGGAGGAGATGCCTACAAATACGGTCTCACCGGCAAACTTATGTCTCGCAAGGGCTTTAACAGGAAGATCTTCACGGAGGTGCTGAAGAGAGCATGGACTGAGCCGGACCTGAAAGTCGAGGTGATCGCACCGGCAGTCATTGGTTTCTTTTTTCCATCTGAAAGGGCGCGGCTGAGAGTTCTGGAGCTAGAACCCTGGTGATTTAACAAGTCCCTGTTACTGTTGAAAAAATATGAATTAGATGAGAAGCCCGAAACCTTAGTTTTCACTGAAAATTCCTTGTGGATCCAGATGACAAACCTCCCGTTCATAGCTAGAACGGAGGTTGTGGGGAAAAGGATTGGCGATGTACTCGGTCGCTTCATTGAAGCGGACTGCAATAAGGATGGGCGATCGGAGAACGAGTTTCTGCGAGTTAGGGTGCGCTGGGATGTATCCAAACCGTTGAGAAGAAGGGTGAAGGTGAGGTTGGAGGAGGACGAAGAGGCCTCATGGGTCGGGCTTCGATACGAGCGCATGCAAGACTTCTGCTATTGTTGCGCTCGGATCAGTCACTCCTTCAAGGAATGTGAGTTTGTTGAGGTAGGGAAGGAGCCAACAATTCTCCCGTATGGTGATTTCATGAGGGCCAATATATTGTCGAAGCGATCCGGTCAGTCGAAGTCAAGTGAGACCGGTCAGCCCGTGAAAAAGGACGGTGTGGTTGAGGAGAGTTCAAAGGTGAGTTCGACCCCGGGATGTACTGGCAGTGATGGGGGATCAAGGGAACTCGGGCTGGAGAAGACAGATACGACAAGGACAATGAAACAGAGGAAAGTGGGGTTGGGTTATGGTGGGGGGGGGGGGGGGGGGGGTTTGATGAAAACTGGTTACAGACCCCTCCAAATTTGGTGTTGCGGGATGCTGGCATGGACGAACATCATGTTAATTTTGGTCATGGAGTGGACCTAAATCATGAGCCAGAAGACAATCATTTCTTGGGTGTGAATGAGGAATGTGGCAGTGAAGCTTTACGGCCGGACTCGGAACCGATGGAGGTGGGTCAGGTGAAGGTTAGTCGGAGGTTTAAGAGGACTGTGAGACCCAGGATGAGTCTTTCTCGTAGCGACTCAGGCTTGGGTAAAGATGAAGCTCCGAGAGTGGGGAAAAACGTTCTATTCCCGGTGATCAGAAAGGGAATTTTGGAACTACATTGGTTCCTGAGTCTCAAGATGTTGAGCCGATGGACATGGCGAGGGTTGCTAAGCAACCCCGCCAATCCAAATGAGGCTGCTTGCTTGGAACTGCCGGGGGCTTAGGAACCCCTGGGCACAACAGTTCTTAATTGAGCTCGTAGCTCGAAAGCGCCCTAATATTGTTTTTGTGTCTGAAACTAAATGTCGGAAAAAACTGATTGATTATATGAGAAGAAAGCTGGGTATGGGCAGAGCGTTTGCAGTAAATAGCAGGAATGGAGGAGGTGGGATTGCCTTGTTTTGGGCAATAAAAGAGGAAGGTACTCTGCGGACTTTCTCTAGTTCTCATATTGATTTACTTACAGTTAATGAAGAAGGAAAGCAGATTCGGGTAACCGGTTTATATGGGCAGCCGAAATGGGAGAGGAGGAAGGAGACCTGGGACTTATTACGTACATTAAGCTCTCAGGAGGACCTCCCGTGGGTAGTACTTGGTGATTTTAACAATGCTCTTTCCGATGCAGACAGGAGAGGGGGAAATTTGTACCCGAGACGGCTGCAGGCCGGTTTTGGTAAAGCACTATTGGATAGTGGACTTCGTGATATCCCTATCGCAGGGTACCGGTACACCTGTGAGAAGGGTAGGAATACTCCGGAGAGAGTGGAAGTTCAGCTTGATCGGGCAGCTTCCAACAGGCGATGGGAGGATATGTACCCTGATTCGATACTACTCAATGGGGGCTTATCAACGTCAGATCACGCCCCTATTTGGGTCATTTGAAAGAAGGAGAAGAATGGTTGGAGGTCCCGTGGTTTCAAGTTTGAGGAGGGTTGGGCAAGAGAGCCTGAATGTGAACAGATGATCAGACGTATTTGGGAGGAGGAGAGTGATATGAGCATCCATGAAAGGTTAAAACATACGGCTGGTGAACTCAGTAAGTGGGCGAATGCCAATCCTGATACTTTGAATAAACGTATTAGGCTTTGCCAGGAGGAAATGAACAGGTTAAAAGGGAGATGGGATCAAGGCAATAGTGATAGAGTTCATTATCTTAGAGGACAATTGTCCTTAATTTTGGCTCAACGTGATGATAAATGGAAGCAACGGGCCAAACAACACTGGCATAATTCAGGTGATAAAAATACCAGATATTTTCAGGCAAAGTGCTCAGCTCGTAGAAGAAGGAACAGAATAGCGAAGCTACATGATGAGAATGAGGTTCAGAGAGAATGGGGCATGGGTCTGGAGGAGGTTATGGTTCAGTATTTTGAAGGGTTGTTTCTGCAGGAGTCCGTAGCTAGTGATGATGTAAGCCAGCTAGTACCGAGATCAGTCACGGACGCCCAGAATGAGGAGCTCCTGGTTTCGCTGGAGGAAGTGAGACGAGCTCATTTTAGCATGATGCCTTTAAAAGCCCCGAGTCCTGACGGGTTCAACCCGGGGTTTTATCAGAGATACTGGTCAGTTTTACATCCCCATCTACTTCGGGTTGTTCAGCAAGCCTTTGCCTCAGGTTCTATTCCTTCATTTTAAATGATACTAATTTGGTCCTGATTCCAAAAGTTAGAAGACTTGTGAATATGAGCGAATTTCGTCCTATAGCTCTCTGTAATGTGATTTATAAAATAATCTCAAAGGTTATTGTGAATAGAATGACATGTCTATTACAGGTGGCTATTTCGGACTCTCAGAGTGCCTTCCTGAAAGGCCGGTTGATCACTGATAACATTATTATTTCAAGAGAGGTGCTGCATTTCCAGAGAAACAAAAGACAGGGTCAGGCTGGGCAGATGGCTATGAAGGTAGACATGAGAAAAGCTTATGACCGGGTGGACTGGAATTATTTGGAACGTGTGTTATCTCAGATGGGTTTTTCCATTAAATGGGTGGAGCTGATTATGTCGTGTGTGCGAACTCCACAGTTATGGGAATCCACAGAAGGGAGACGGTTGGGCCCAATAAGGCCGGGTAGGGGAATCAGACAGGGCGACCCTTTATCCCCGTTCTTATTTATCGTATGTGCAGAAGGACTTTCCCGTTTAATTGCGAATTTTGAACAACGAGGGCTGATTACTGGTTCTAGAGTAGTAAGGGATGCTCCCTTTATTACTTACTTGTTTTTTGCTGACGATAGCTTCTTTTTTGGAAGGGCAATTGAGGAGGAAGCAGAGGCCTGGCGGGACTTATTGTGTCGTTATGAGAGGGCTTCGGGGCAACAGATTAATGCTCAGAAGTATTCTATTTCTTTTAGTCCGAACACGTTGCCGGAAAGAAGCAAAGGGGTTGCAACTATTCTGGGAATGGCTCAGGTGATGGATGTGGGCACATACTTGGGGCTCCCGGCTGTGATAGGAAGAAGCCGATACAAGGAATTCAGGTACTTAAAGGATCGTATTGCCCATAGATTGACAAACTGGGATGAACTGTTGTTGAGTAAGGCCGATAAGGAAGTTTTACTAAAGTCTGTCATTCAAGCTCTCCCTATGTATTCGATGAGTGTTCATCTATTACCTGCTTCTTTAATCCGGGAGATTGAGGTGACTATGAACAGGTTTTGGTGGTGACACTCTGAGATTTAACCCTCAGAATGGTACGGCAAGCGTACCGGTCGTCAAGTAGTATTCGGGTTTTAAGTCCGAGATATCGTACCCAAGGGAGCAATTAGACAAGAACTTTAGTTAATTAATCCGATAATCAAGCTATTCATGCACTGGTGATTGGTTCGGTTTTGTAAAATGTAAATTCATGCAAGTAACAAGATTATGTGAATGATCCGAAAATAAGCACAAAGTCACAGGATTGTAAATCAGAGATAAAAGGCGATCTAGGACTTTAACGGGGTTCGAATGTGATGAATGATTTAGCGGGATTCGGTATACATTTGCAACTAATATTATTCTAAGGGCAACGGGAATTCTCAAAGTATAGTCCTAACCATCTCTCGATCGTATTAGGACCCTAACATACTCGGTCCACCTAATTATCTCTAATCTAGGTGTAGAGCGGTATATAGCATTATATTCTATGAATTCCTTTAACTTTCGGGTTTTACTCCTATGGCTATTGCACTCGTGTCAGTCTAACCATATTCTGGATTAGATTAAAACCCGAGCTATTTAATTCCTTTTTCCTCTTCCTAACCTCATTTCTCAATTGTTGGTTAACAAGATTAAATCATACATATACGTTATCAAGGCAATGTAGCATTACGAACGGAATTCAATAAACGAAATCCTAATATTAGTTTAACAAATGCATAACCCGAACAAGTTAATTCCACTCATCACATCTTCACCCCTAGCCCTAGATCATGAGAGTTTAGTTCATAGCACGAGAACAAGAACACATAGAGATGAATAAAACACTGAGATTCATATTAAACATTAAGAGTAATACCAATATCAAGTTTGAATCCAATTACACAAAACCTTGATGTTCTAATCTCTTGCTTCGATCTTCTCTCCAAGTTCTCCAAGCTCCAAAGTGTGTTTTTCTCCTCAATTTCGTGATCCCCTTTAATCTGACCTAAATTCCCTTTTATATGACGGGTTAACTCTGATAAAAAAAAAAATAGGAAACACAGCTGGAAATCGCGTTTTTGACGCTTGCACGGTCGCTTGCACGCCGTGCAAGTTTCTGGTGCACTTAAGTTGCACCAGTTTCTTGCACGCCGTGCAAGAAAATGGTGCATATTCTTGACTCCTCTGTCCAGAGTGCACCAGTTTGTTGCACGGCGTGCAAGAAACTGGTGCATGTTGCTGACACTTTTGTCCAACTTCCAAATTTGCTCCGTTTCACTCCCGAATTTCCCCTTTTTGTCCCGAAAACTTAATGAACCCTGAAACAAGACCAAATACACAATACGAGATTAAAATGCATCATTTCATATTAACTCGGGACTAAAAAGAACATAAATGTGGGCTAATGACATCTAAAATAGATGTATTTTATGTCCACATCAGCACCCCACACTTAAGCTTTTCTCGCCCCGAGAAAATTAAACTAACAAAGCAGTAAGATATGTCCCGGTTAAACCCCGAGGTTCACCCCGATAGGAGGAGTCCGGGCCTCCTTTATTCAAGCATGGTAAAATAAAGATGCAGCAACGAAAAATTGGTGATGACTGAGTTAAAGTGTGCTTGTGGTTCATAAGAGCTTTCTCAGAATTACACACTACAAGATCGAACAAAGTTCAAGAAAACACATAAATCGATTAATGCATATAAAAAGTTGCTACTCACATTAAAGATCAACTCTCATAACGAGCACCCCATCGCTCACTTTACTAGTGTGCTTCCTCTTTTCCCTACTACACGGATCTTAGAGATTCATATGCTACTAGTTAATCCCATCTCCACTAATCGTGAGGAATCATGGAAATCAAGAATCAAAAAGGACTTATATTCGGCTTGTAATGTATGGCTAAGCAAAGGGCATGGAAAGGTGTAAAACACGAAGCTCATAAAATAAAACGTGTCAAACATGCTTCATCTCACCCCTAACCACTTTTCACACATCCCGCTTACTTTCACCTCAAGTCTTCACCAAACCATTCCTTAGACATTCTTTTTGAGTCTACTTGTTGGGCTATTTTTTTTTTCTTTTGCCCCTTTTATTTCACCTTTTCGTTTCTCTTCCCTTGATTTTGTATTCTTTTTCTTACCCATTAAAATTTCTTGGGTAGAAGAGAAATTTCTATCTTATTTGCTTTCTTTTTTCTCTGTACAAACCAAATGACACATTATCACCAAGAACTTCATTTTTCTTTGTACTCACTCAACTCACAATAAATTCCCAATACCCCTCTCATGAAGCACATAAGACACGAAATATGGGTTCAAAAATAACATGAGGATATACAAGAAATGATGGGCACATAGGTTTGTAATGTAATGGTTAGAAACGAAAGGCCATAGGCTCAAAATGGGTGACTAAGAAAATAATGTAAGGTTAGAGATTTGGCTCAAACGTTCCAAGGATGGCCTAAAATCATTTTCTCAATTTAACCATGTTCCTCATTCTATTTCGCCTCGACTGGGATACACAAGTAATTCTAGACTCAGCTTACAATGCATAGGAATCAAAGGAAGCAACGACTATTCAAGTAAACACTCAAAGTCCAAGCAAAAGAGCGATCTTAATGCATGTGTTTACTCTACTTAATTCATTCATGCTAATATATGTATTATTTGAACATTGTAAGAAACTAGCATGTGTAACAGTTCAATCATCGAAGTCCTAAGAACCTGCACTCTTTTACTCAATCATATCACCATAATTTTTTTTTTTTGATTTTTTTTCAATGCAGCACAATATGCAGACCAAAAGTGTGAAATGAAATGCAAGCACCCCACCCCACACTTTAAAACACAGCACTGTCCCCAATGCGACTCAATCATATACATGCTCCTAACCACATACATGCAACCCCACACTTGTGTAGAACAATCAAGCAATTCAGAGAACTAAGATGCATAACCTATCAGCACAGCAAATCAGGTGCTCAACACCCACCATAAAAACATCAAAGTTCACAAGTAGATATTAAACATAATAAACAATAGAGGGATAGAGATACTGCCCCTTCACCGGTACTACTTTTTCCTGAATACTGGAATTGCCTTTGTGCATGGTAGATGGAATGCTACTTCGCCCAAGTGAGTTCTCGAGAACTCGGCGCCAACAAAAATAACTTGTATTTTCAAGCTTCCATCCTGTATCACCAACTTGCACAAATAGTTAGAGAATAAGAGCAAGACATAACATACACAAAACAACGAGGGGTAGGAATATTGGGTTGCCTCCCAACAAGCGCATTTGTTTAACGTCATTTGCTCGACGGGTAGGAGGCTCAATCAGGAGGCCTCCCGAACGTCTCATACTTCCATTGCATCCTTCTCTTTAAATATGAGTGAAAAACTAGGAGAAGAAACATAATGCAGTACAAAATTCTTTTCCTTGAGTTTTGTAAAAGTTCCAAACTCAAGGCTAACTTCATCAAGCTTGCCTTAACAGAATAATTATAATTTGGTTCATCTTGGCTCAACTTGATAGGGATATGAATCCCATTAAGCGGAAAATACTCATGACAACGAGGGTCAAGAGCATCTACCACAATAGAGTAACATAAGCTCACAAACGGGGATTGGGGACTAGCAAATGTATCAACAAATTCATGCTTAATATTAAAAACTCTATGCTCAACATTTAATTTAAAAATTAATGGGACGGGTTGAACATACAAAGTTGATTTGCTAGAATCAAAAAATGAATCTCTCACACCAAATGGAATTTCGACATCATTCTCGATGTCTAGGAAAATAAAATCAATGGGAGATTCAAATATAACCCCTCTCTTAAGAGCATCTTCCATAGCGCCCCTTGGATATCTAATAGACTTGACAGCCAACTCTATGGATACTATGGAAGGATTCGGCTCAGCAATAGTTTGTGAACTATTTTTTTTAATTATACAATTATTATTTACATCTAAAGAATTCAAAGCATCAAAACTACATGGAGATGGAATAGATATTGTACTAGAGGAGTAAGAACTTGATACCTCACATTCTGCACTTACCTCTAAACTCATGGTTGGATAATGAGTTTCTTGTTCTACTGAATCATCTAAGTGCTCAGAATGATTTTCCTCAATGTGACTTGTTTGATCGTATAGAGCTCTCTCATTCACCATTTGTATGTGAGGATATATATGATTAATTGCATTGGCTATTTGACCCAATTGAATTTCCAACTTCTGAAAACGGGAATCATTGTTCCGGTTCACTATCTGCTGCTCCTGCACAGATACCTTGTGCAGCTCACTATCCTCCTTCATTTGTGCCATCATGGTTAGCATCATCTGCTCCAGTTTGGAGGAAGACTCTTGTGGTTCCACTTGATAACCTTGATCAAAAGTGGAAGGGTCCTCCCAATATTAACAATATGCATTTGAATTCAAGTACTCACAATAATAGTTAGAATGATCATAAGCTCCGCAACAATCACAATACACAGTATCACAATACTGATTCTCCATAAAAGTTATAATTCAATGAATCAACTAAGCAAATATATACAAAAAAAATGAAATAGTCTTAACACGAATTACAAAAGTATCAGAGTTGCCTTAGTTGCTCCCCGGCAACGGCGCCATTAACTTGACACTCTGAGATTTAACCCTCAGAATGGTACGGCAAGCGTACCGGTCGTCAAGTAGTATTCGGGTTTTAAGTCCGAGATATCGTACCCGATGGAGCAATTAGACAAGAACTTTAGTTAATTAATCCAATAATCAAGCTATTCATGTACTGGTGATTGGTTCGGTTTTGTAAAATGTAAATTCATGCAAGTAACAAGATTATGTGAATGATCCGAAAATAAGCACAAAGTCACAGGATTGTAAATCAGAGATAAAAGGCGATCTAGGACTTTAACGGGGTTCGAATGTGATGAATGATTTAACGGGATTCGGTATACATTTGCAACTAATATTATTCTAAGGGCAACGGGAATTCTCAAAGTATAGTCCTAACCATCTCTCGATCGTATTAGGACCCTAACATACTCGGTCCACCTAATTATCTCTAATCTAGGTGTAGAGCGGTATATAGCATTATATTCTATGAATTCCTTTAACTTTCGGGTTTTACTCCTATGGCTATTGCACTCGTGTCAGTCTAACCATATTCTGGATTAGATTAAAACCCGAGCTATTTAATTCCTTTTTCCTCTTCCTAACCTCATTTCTCAATTGTTGGTTAACAAGATTAAATCATACATATACGTTATCAAGGCAATGTAGCATTACGAACGGAATTCAATAAACGAAATCCTAATATTAGTTTAACAAATGCATAACCCGAACAAGTTAATTCCACTCATCACATCTTCACCCCTAGCCCTAGATCATGAGAGTTTAGTTCATAGCACGAGAACAAGAACACATAGAGATGAATAAAACACTGAGATTCATATTAAACATTAAGAGTAATACCAATATCAAGTTTGAATCCAATTACACAAAACCTTGATGTTCTAATCTCTTGCTTCGATCTTCTCTCCAAGTTCTCCAAGCTCCAAAGTGTGTTTTTCTCCTCAATTTCGTGATCCCCTTTAATCTGACCTAAATTCCCTTTTATATGACGGGTTAACTCTGATAAAAAAAATAGGAAACACAGCTGGAAATCGCGTTTTTGACGCTTGCACGGTCGCTTGCACGCCGTGCAAGTTTCTGGTGCACTTAAGTTGCACCAGTTTCTTGCACGCCGTGCAAGAAAATGGTGCATATTCTTGACTCCTCTGTCCAGAGTGCACCAGTTTGTTGCACGGCGTGCAAGAAACTGGTGCATGTTGCTGACACTTTTGTCCAACTTCCAAATTTGCTCCGTTTCACTCCCGAATTTCCCCTTTTTGCCCCGAAAACTTAATGAACCCTGAAACAAGACCAAATACACAATACGAGATTAAAATGCATCATTTCATATTAACTCGGGACTAAAAAGAACATAAATGTGGGCTAATGACATCTAAAATAGATGTATTTTATGTCCACATCAGGTGGTCCCATAATACAAGGACGGGGTCGGGTATTAAGTGACGCAGATGGGGGGCTCTATGTGATCATAAACTACAGGGTGGTTTGAGTTTTAAACACCTGCATGATTTTAATATAGCGTTGTTGGGGAAGCAAGGTTGGAGATTGATGTCGAATCCGGAAAGTCTTGTCAATAGAGTGTTGAAGGCAAAGTATTATCCTTTGACTGACTTTGTTCATGTTGTCAAGAAGCCCAATTCCAGTCCTATATGGAATAGTATTATGACTGCCCAGGAGGTGGTGAGGAGTGGCATCAGAAAGAGAATTGGGTCGGGGGATCAGACATTTATTATGGGAGCTCCATGGACAGGGTCGGAGTCCGGTTATCTACAGGATGTGGACGACCCTATGGAGTTCTGGCCGGTGAGCAGACTTTTATGGCCAGGTAGACGGGAATGGAATGTGGAGCTTGTTCAGCGGGTTCTTTTAGAGAGAGATGCAGAGGCAGTGCTCAAAGTCCCTCTCAGCTTAGATTGTGATTCTGATTCTTGGTACTAGAAAGGTACTAGAGATGGAGATTATTCAATGAAGCTGGTTTACAGGGAGATTCAGGAAAATACAGGTAGATGGGGACCGAATAGTAGGGATGAATTTTGGAGGACACTTTGGTCTTTAAAGATCCCTCCAAGGGTCTCCCATATGCTATGGAGGGGAACCTCTGGGATATTACCAACTGGTGTCTGTCTCAGATCCAGGAGGGTGGATGTCTCAGGACTCTGTGGGGTTTGTGGTGAAGAGGAGACTGATACCCATGTTTTAATAACTTGTCCAGTTGCTTGTGATGTGTGGGGCAGAGTTCCAAATGTGTCTGTGAGCCAAGCTGATTCGATTCGAGGGTGGTTAGCTCACAACTGGCCAACCTATACTCGAGAGGATGCAGAGCTGATTGGAGTTGTTTGATGGGAGCTGTGGAAGGCCCGGAACAACCGAGTATGGAATGACAAAGCCACTCCGGATGAGGCTATATACAGGGCGGCGATCAAGTTACAGACGGAGTGGAAAGCAGCTCAGTCGCACCATTACCCTTCTGGAGCTGTGCAACCGGTCAGGCTTGATACTTGGAGCAAACCGGTGGCTGGTTCTGTGAAGGTTAATACGGATGGAGCAGTGGTAGCTGGACATGGGGGTGCAGGCGGTTATGTTTGTAGAGACAGCCAGGGTTTGGTGGTGGGAATACGTTGTCTTGTACTCCCACACATTACTGATCCTGAGATCTTAGAAGCTTGAGCAGTCAAGGAGGTCTTGTTGTGGATGAGGAATAGTGACTGGTTAACAGGTACAATTGAGACTGACTGTATTGGAGTAGTCCTTGTCATTAATAATCCAGCTCGTTTGCTTTCTCCTTTGGGAGGGATTATTGATGATTGTAAGGCTATCTTAAGGCAGTTACCAGGTGTGAAGGTTAACCATATTCGTAGAGTAGCCAATAGAGTAGCACATGAATTGACTCGTAATGCTTTCGATTGGGTTCATTTTGTATTGAATTTGAATCAATTGCCAGACCCTATTCCGGAGCTACTGGCATCTGATTCTGAGTAATGAATTATATTTCCCTCAAAAAAAAACTTAGACATAAATTTCTATAAATTGTTTTTTACCAGTTTGTCATTCAAAACAACCACTTAAAATCACTTGCCAATTGATGTCACGGGGCAAGTGGGTACAATTTTTATTTTTTGATATAAAGTGTGTAACAATTCAATTTCAAAGATTCTGATTAAAGGTTTAATGAAGTTTGATTTTACAAACTTTGCCTTGGTTCTTTTCTCTTTTTAGATTGTAAGATAAGACGATTGTTATTATTATGACTACATTTTCTTATGTGCTTATATTAATATGCACGTTGTGTAGATATTAAGAATTTTCAATGATTTCATAATGAAACATAACAGCTTCAAGTAAATATATTCTCATGAACAAAAATGGCAAAAAGAACACTGAAAAATCTATTACTCCACAATTGGAGGCTTTTTAGTACCATAATCCATATTGCAAAGCTAGTTCTCATAATTTCCAGCACAAACGATCCGCACTTACTGAACTTCCTAAAATGAAAATCAGATTCACATGTTTATAATTCAACAAGCTTGTTGCAACGAAATGATTTACCTTGAGATATACAAAGGTCTAGGACTTTAAACCCGATCTAACACCTAGTACATGATGGCTTCATGTAGTGTAGGATAGTTGATGCGGCTAGCATACTAGGAGTGGGAGTGTGATTTGCAAGCTTCGATCTCAAATCCAGATGATGTGCAAATCCTTCAGGAGGCCTCAAAATCTTAGTTATCTTCTCAGCAGCAGCAATTTGTTCTTCCCTACACTCTTCCTTGTGCAACAATTTCCTGGAACAGTGTTTTATAACTCAACTTGTTAACTTCATTTCAAATTAGACTTAAGCAGTGAATAGAAACAGCTTTCTTTTCCACTTCTTAAGTATGTAAATATTGCATGTTTGTGTTATTTCATATTACAATTCAATCATTTGCATATCTGTATTTTTGTAAAGGATAATTGCAAAAAAATATCCCGAGGTATCGATGCTTGCAATTTGTAGCCCTCTTCTTTGCTAATTGCGAAAAGGGCCATGAACTTGCCTTTTTGTTGCACTTTGGATAAATTTGTTTTCAAAAGCAATGATTTTACCCTTCAAATTTTAAACTTAAAATATAATAAGTAGAACTTTTTTTCCAGAATTTCCACCTCCCTTAATTTTCTTCCTCTTTATATGGTATAAAGAGATGGAAAATTAAGGGACATAAAAACTCTGCAATTTTTGTTTGCTTATTATTTTTAAAGGGTAAAATCGTCACTTCGAAACAAATTTACATAAATCGCAACAAAATGCAACTCAAGGCACTTTTTTGCAATTATCGAAGAAGAGGGTTACGGTTAGCAAAAAATGCATACCTCAGGGTACTTTCTTGCAATCATCCCTTTTTATAAGCATTGACAATCCATTATAAAAAGTTCCCTTTCTTTTTAGGCTAAGAAGACACATAGATCGTAGAGAGATGAATGATCTTACATGAGCAATGTGGCCAGCTTAGTTGGTGTGCAGGCATGAAAAAGCGCTTCAGGAATAATAGCTGAATTCATAAGAATGTTGGGGATGGAGACGTATGATATCTTTGCTTTATAACGAATAAACCATTCGGTAAGGAAATGGGCTCGATAAGCAACAACACATGGCAATCGGGCCAGTTGCAACTCCAAGGCAACTGTTCCAGAAGTACACAATGCTACCTTACTAGCCTGCAACAAACGTGCCAATCTTAGTAATAGATTACTCAAAACCCCTCTACGTTGTAATCCAAAACTTACACTGAATGCATTGTATTTTAGCTGTGGTAATCCTCCTGGAATCGATATGACAGGAACGGGCCACTTGTGAACAACTTCACTGATGTAGTTCTCCACATGCTGATTAGGCGCCACATGAATGACAGTTGTTAAATCTGAAACAGAGGCCTGTACTAATTTAATAGCGCTTTCAAAGATGGGAAGCATGCGAGTGACTTCTTGCAATCTGCTTCCTGGAAGCAAAGATATTACTGTTGCTCCTTTCAAAGACAGAATATTAAAATGTTAGGACAGGGCAAGACTTAAATGATGGAATTAGACCGTTTACAGCATAAAAAAAGAATTGATAAACAAGATAATTAAAAATATTCGTCATGATGTCGAATACAAATAAGAGTTGATTTGAGGTGAAAACACTTGCATACGAAATGAAAATAATCTGATGGTAGGTGGAAAACAAGAGGGTATAAGTAATTATTACATCTTCATTACCTGAAGGTACATTGTATTCTCTTTGAAAATGTTCACGATTTCCTTGCACTTTCCATTCCTTTGGAGAGTTCTTTTCCCCCTAAACAAGAAATTTCCACCAAGATAAAGCAACAACAAACATGTACGCAAAAGTATATTTGAAAAACATTGGGGTATCTGATCAGTTCAGTATAATAACTCTTACAAAGGGTTTTCAGTATAAATCATACCATGCTTAATTCAATAACATCTTCGAGTATAGGATGCCCAACAAAGGTTGCATCCAGTCCTTTTGACTTGCACACCTCCTCCTCACCAGGAAGGATACACAACACATGGTCCACAAAACCAGTTAGGCCTTTAAGCCTTGCTTCACCGCCTTTCCAAGCCCAAAATGATGGTGCTACATAATGGAAATGCACTGGACAATCCAACCTTTGCTGCCTATATCCAGCTGCAAAAAGTGATCCACCAATCCCCTACACCATACTATAGCATAAGCAATACTTAGAAGCCATAAAATAGACCACGAGGAATTGAAAATTTACCACGTAATTGCTTCAGAAAACGGAAAGAGAACCCCTTTGAGTCCACTGTCACAACAACATGAGGCTGGAACTGAAGAGCTGCTTCTGTTGTTTCCATCAGCTTTACCTATCATACCGATACCATGATTAGTTCATCAATCGGAACACCGATTAATCCATGTACTATCTCAACAAAATAGAATACAATTATTATGACTTATGAGAGTCGCACAAATGCATAGAACTTTATATTTCTCTCTCTGCTTACTCTAAACTTATGAAGATGTGGCAACAGCTCCCATATTCCCATTACTGCAATGTCCTCCATAGGAAAAAGAGATTTCAGTCCCTGCTCAGACATCATTGACCTGGATAGATAAAGAGATAATAGTTCATTTCAACTTTCAATTACTTAATGTATAGACAGATTATCTAAATTATTCTGCCCTACAGAAACAAACTAATGAATCATGGACCACCTTTTTAGAACTATAACTCATGTAACATCAAGACTATACCCAATGAATTTCCTACTAGATCTTCTATTAATACCACATCAAATGCATTGACTAAAGAAAAGAAAAAAAAAACAGTGACTTTTTTTAACTCAAGGGGCAACAGTGCTAGTTGCACATCAACCTAAGTAATAGCTTGGCCAAAATTAACAGTGAAATAAAATCTAAAATACAAATAGAAGTTTTTTGATGGTATCCAAGAATAATCTGCACAAACAAAATTGCCTAGGATTGATCTATCAACAAACACAAATGTATAAGTCCATTGTAATAGATACATAAATCGGATTTCGGAGGGTGATTAAGAGTACCCTCCAACACCAGCAAAACGGATAGGAACAGGTGAGAGCTTTTTCAGCGAAGCCATAAGACGCGAACCAATGCCGTCCCCCGAAACTTCCCCAGCAACTAGGAACACCCTAAGCTCCCCATCTTTAGCAGCCGTGTCTATCAGAGCTCTGCTGGAAAATGAAATGCTTCTTCTCCACAAAGTTGACACACTCACATTGGTCCTACAATTGACACTCCACACTGACCTGAACAACATTTCCTGAGCAGCACGAACACACAAAAAGACATGACCTTTAGCGCCCAATTTAGCTCCCAAAATAACTAAATACATTTCAGAAAAGCAAAACACTCAACACTGAGCTCAAGAACTTGTTGGGGTTACACAAAATAATCCATAATCATAATAGGTACAGCTTAAATCCCAGTTGGGTCTTAATACCTATAAGAAAAAACAAAAACCCAAATAAGCAGAATACTGATACAGTGCAAATAACTCAATGTGCTCCGAAACTTACACAGTCACAGCATCAATCAACCCAACAAAATAATTGAAAATTGAAAAAAAAAAAGGTACTTGCCTCAGGAGAAAAATTGATTCAGCCCAAAGACTTGCGAGAAAGAGGAGCTCGACCAGAATTTCTGGGAACCAGAACTGATCCTTCTCTGTCTCAGTGCTACTTCATTGCTTGAATGTTCATCGGAAACTAGAAACGCTAGCTGAGGGGGCAGCGTGTTTAGGATGGGCCTAAAGGCACACACCTTCTGGGCTGATATTTGCTGATAAGGCCCAGCCCAATCTTAACATTAACTAACTGATTTGACGCTTACTTCACGCTTAATTTGTGCCAATGAAATGAGTAGCGGTCACATGGTAAATTAAGGAGCCATTAATTAAAATCTAGTTATGTTATCGTATAATAAAAGGCAACCCTAATAACCAATTGCTAATTTCATAGTCATCAGCTTTTTTTCTTCTATATCAGGTAATTTGTTTGGTATAAAAGCACAGCCAAGCACGCTCCAACTCAAACACATTAGGGTCATTTCACTTTCACACGATGGCATGGAACGGGACATTGCTAGTGTTTTGGTTGGTTATGGTGAGCACAAGTTGTTGCAGAGCCAAAGTCCCGGCGGTGATAGTGTTCGGAGACTCGACGGTGGACACGGGTAACAACAACCACGTGGCCACCCTCTTGAAGAGCAACTTCAGGCCTTACGGCCGCGATTTCCCCGGCGGCGTCCCCACCGGCAGGTTCTGCAACGGCAAGCTTCCCCTCGACTTCCTGTCGGAGGCCATCGGGCTCAACCCCACCGTGCCTGCTTACCTGGATCCTGCCTACGGCATTGCTGATTTCGCAACCGGTGTTTGCTTCGCCTCTGCCGGAACTGGCTACGACAAGGCCACCTCCGACATCCTGGTCAGTATCGTAAATAAATAAATAAAATCAACCACACGTGACGTGCTATGGGGTCCCACACATGATACACGATATATGTTATTTATTAACGTTGTGTTGTTGGTGTTGTTGTTGTTGCAGCACGTGATACCATTGTGGAGTGAACTGGAAATGTACAAGGAGTACCAGAAGAGATTGAGAGGGTACCTCGGAGCGGCGAAGGCGAACCAAATCCTGACCAACGCTGTGTACGCGTTGAGCATAGGGACCAACGATTTCATGGAAAATTACTTTCTTACCCTTGGGAGGCGATCCCAGATGAGCGTGGAGCACTACTCGGATTACCTGGTGAGCATGGCGGAGAAGTTTATCAGGGAACTGTACGGGCTTGGGATGCGGAAACTGAGCCTGATAGGGACGCCTCCGATGGGGTGCTTGCCGTTGGAGAGGACGGTGAACTTGGCGGGTCATAAACAGTGTAACGAGTACTACAATACGGTGTCGTTGGGGTTCAATGCGAGGTTGGGTAGAATGGTGGATAGGCTTAACAAGGAGCTTCCTGGTGTCAAAGTGATCGGTGTGGATATCTACTCCAAGTTCTTGGACATCATTCGGAACCCGGTTAAATATGGTAAGTTATAATAATTACAATATTATTACAATGACTAGGAATAGGAATAGGATTATATATATTAACACATACGATTGATCGTAGGTTTTTCGGAAGTGGAGCGGGGGTGTTGTGGGACAGGGAGAGTGGAGATAGGGTACACGTGCAATGTTCTTGATCCCTTTACCTGTCCGGATGCTAATAAGTTTGTGTTTTGGGATGCCTTCCATCCTACGGAAAGGACTAATCGTATTCTCTCCGATTACATTTTCGCCACATATTTACATGGGTTTCGCTGATTCATTAATCTACAACACCCCTTACGCGAAATGCAAACTTCTTTGTTCATCAATTCAGTGTTCCACTCTACTCTTTTCGTAATTAGAATACCAGCCCATTAGGATAGTCCTAGCTGTTTGGGTTGTCTTTGATTTAGGGTTCAGATTCATTATTGTATTTCATATCAAGTATTTATTAATAAAATGTTCAGTTTAAAACATGTATATCGATGGATGTCACATCAAAATCGTACACAACTCTTTCTCTCTGTTAGGGTTTAGTTTTTTAGGGCAAACAATGGCGTATTCGGCGGCTATGTTGTCAAGTATTTCCGATGAACCATTCGAGTGGCTCACGGAGCCGGTGGAGGAGGGTGTCGGGGGAGGGATGGACGACCTTGCCGGGGAGGAAGGTGCGTCGAACGTGCATGGGGAGCATGTTGTCGGGGGTCCAGGAGGTGATGGGGTCGTCGTCTTATTCGGGATGTAGGAGGTAGCCGGTGAGGCTCTCGGCCTGCCGGCCGGGGACGTTGGGGAGGAGGGTGATGGAGACTCCCTGACTGCTCCGGAGGTGAAGACGCCGAGGGAGGAGATGGAGTCGGGGATGCAGTTCTCGGCGATCAGGGGTACGGGAGAGGAGCTCCCGGGTGGCGGCTGGCGTCACACGGTGGTGGCAGGAGGAAGACGTCTGCCGGCGAAGGGCCCGCGCCCTCGGGTGCCATAGGGGTCGGGTTTGGGTCAGACGGCGGCGAGGCCGACGGAGTTAATGCATGAGGGGGTGGCGGCGGGACAGGACGTGGTCCTTGTCTCGTCGGACACGGAGGAGACTATGCTGGAGTCGCCGGCGGCGTTGGAACGGAGGAGGCGCACAGGGAAGGCGATGGCTGTGGCGTAGGAAAACCCTAGCGATTCAGAATTGGGCCTGGGGCGGCAGGCTGGGTCGGGCCGTGAGGGGGGCTTCCTGGGGGATGCGCGGCGAGCGGGCCGGGGAGTAATGGGCCTAGGGGGCTGGACCCCTCGGGCTGGACGGGTCACCTGGGTCGGGTGATGTGGCGACGTGGGCTGCTCGGTATGGATCGGGTAGGGGCGGGGCTGGAGCTGCTGGGGAGGTCCGATAGGGTTGCAGGGTCGGGTTGTACCCGGTGGAGGATCCGGTGGCGCTGGGTCGGAGACCGGGTGACCCTCTCGGGTCGGGTGGCTGTGGATACCCGGTTGGGACGGGTGGAACGGATTTTAAAGGGGTGTCTGGCCTTGGGACTCGCCTTTCTTCGCTTTGTATCAAAGAGGTGGTGGTTCCCACTGGGAATATCTCAAAGACTGGGGGCATTTTCAATTTGCGCTTGCAGCCAAGGTCTTGACTTCTAAGCGCTTCTTCTGGAAATCCTTGGTGGATAAAATGGAGGACTTGTGGGGAATGAAGGTGGAAGCAAGGATCCTGGAATAGGGGCTAGTGGGTTTCTTTTTTCGCACAGCGCGGGAACGGGCGAGAGTCTTGGCTGGAGAGCCGTGGGCGTTCTGAGAATCTGTGGTGCTGGTTACGGATCTTCGGGCTCATATGCAGGTGAGTGAGCTCAGTTTTCACCACTTTTCGGTATGGGCTAGGGTCTCTAACCTGCCAGTGGGGGCCTGGAACAAAGAGGTGGGATTCCGAGTGGGGAATGCACTAGGTATCTGTCAGGCGGTAGATGTGGATAGCTCGGGGCGGTGTTGGGGAGATTTCTTGAAGATCAGGATCCGTGCTGATATCCGGCTACCCTTGCAGAGTCAGATTTGGTTCCGAGTGTCGGAATCGCAGGTACGGACTCTCCTTCATGTGTCATATGAACATTTACCAGATCACTGCTATGGGTGTAGTTGTGCGGGCCACCTGTTCCTCTCATGCCCTCAGATAGGGGGGGTTAAGGGTCACTCCCTGCGAGCCCTAGGGGACCCGAGATCCACCCTCGAGAAGGCAAAGCATGGGAAGGCGGCGCCAGAAAAAAAAAACTGGAGCTACCTGGGGGGAGGAAGTAAGGGGGTAAAGGGGGCCCACGTACGCCATCCCCTCGGCACATACCACGTAGGGATCAGGAAGTGTCCTATGAGACGGGGACTGAGGACATCCCATCGGAGTGGCTGGCCAAGGATGCGAGTCCGACGCTGTCAGGGAAGAAACGCCTAGAGACAGAGGAGGACCTGGACGAGTCTGAGGGGTCGACAACGTCGGATGGGGAATCACATGCAGAAGCGGGGGGGGGGGGGGGCACAAGCACCCCTGCCTACAGGAATGAGTCTGAGGTGGCCCGGGGAGGGGTAGGTCGGCTTTAGCCCCTTCCTGGCGGATAGATGGTGATGGTTCCATCTTCAGCCGATATCTGTCTCCCCTACCAGACCGGAGTCAGCACACCCGCGTTCAGGAGCCCTACCATTATCAGTCCAGGGAGGACGATGCACGCTGACATACCGGGGGAGATGTAGGTCCACTAGTATTCCCCCTCCACTCGGTTGGCTCGTCCAGTGCCTTTTGGTAGAAGCATGTTGTATCGGTATCTCAGGATGCTACCGCAGATACCCCCTTCAACCACCCCTAATCATTGAGCACACTTTATTTTTCTGCCTTTACTTTTTGTTCGTTAGTTGGTATCTACTTTGTAAGATGGGCACAACTATGTGCTCATCCTCCTATCTTATGTTTTAATAAAATTGCACCTGTTCTTTTAAAAAAAAATGTATATCGATGGATTTTTTAGAGATTCAGATTCATAATAATTGTATTGGAATCGGTTCAGAAAATCGATTAAAAAACCTACTAAATCTCACATCGTGGGTTTATGGACATAATTTTTTAGGGATTCTTTTCTGCTGATTAGATAATTAATATTATTTTTTAAATTCGTTATATATTGAAATAAAGCAGAAATTGGATAAATAAAACGAATAAATAATAATGACTCTTTAGTAATAAAACAATTAATAAAGAAACCATAAAATGATTGAAGAAAAGTAATAAATAATTAAATAAAATAATTGATAAAATTTTAAAGAAAATAAAAAAGTAATAAAGAAAATATAAAAAATAGAAATTTACAAATAAGTAAAAAATTTAATTAAATCTGAAAGAAAAAATAAATATATTTAAGAGTTATAAATAATAATAATAATAATAATAATAATAAAATATTAAAATCAAATAGAATTAATATAAAATATTAAAAGAATATAAAATAGAATTAATATTAAAAAAGAATTAAAATAGATTTATTTATAAAGAAGATGCCACATGGCGGGTTATCAGTGGGCGGTCGGGGTTCATGAACCATGGAGTTCCGATTCACTGTGAATCGAACCCCTCGAATCAGTTTCACGGTTCACTAATTGAACCCCACAAACTCGAACTTGTATCGTTTGTTTCTCGACTCGCGATTCACTAATTTGTGAACTAAACACCGATTTTTACACAATACAGATGCTCTTAGAGCATATACATCGTTGGTTTTTTCAGAGGTTCATATTGTATTGAAATATGCGTTGATGAATCGATTTAAGAGTTTAAAATTAAAAATTGATGATTTTCACATTGGGTTTTTGTACAGAATTCTTTAGGTATTCTTTTCTGTTGACTGAATTATTAATATTGTTTTACTGAATTGGAACATAAACATGACAAATAAAATCAGTAAAATCACAGTTATAGATGCAGTTGAACTTATAAAACACAAATCTAGCAACAAACAAATTCAACTAATTATTATTTTATTAAAAAAAGAAGTACAAAAGCTTAATCGTCTGATTCGTAATCCGCTCCAAAGCGATTTCTTATGTACTCAATAAGGTTAGCTTGAAGTTATCTGGATGTTATCATTTATGATATTGTTAGTAGGATATGGGCCCTCTGTGAGGCTATTGTTCTAGTGGAGTTCAATCAAGTATGTCCGGAGAGGGCTCGTTGTACCATTCTTCGGCTTCTTGAGCGTATGGATCATGTCCATACTCTATAATCATATTGTGTATGACGAAGTACTTCAAAAGCTTGTTCAATATCTTTCTGAGTACCTTCTTGGACTTTAGCAAATAATTTGTGCTTGGATTGAATGAGATGTCGAATTGTCTTCACAAACCGACTTTAAGTTGGGTAAATGTCATCAACCAATTAATAAGGTTAGTTGTATCGAGTCTCGTTGATCACATAGGAAACGACATAGTCACGACCGTAAGGACTTCATTGAATTAGTATCTGTCGTTTAGCACGTTGATGTTATTGTTCGCGTCAGCGACTACGAAATACGCTTGCAAAAATCCACAAATCACGAGACGCTACAACTTCCAGCATGATAGTTGGACGCACGTGGTGATCCCCCTACTTGAATGCTCATTGCAACGCGATTGGACAATTCTTCCACTCCTAATGCATACAGTCAAGACTCCCAACCATACCGAGGAACCCTCGCCTATATTCCAATTCCAGCAATCGGGCCAAGTCCTTCGCATTTGGTGCTCGCTCGTACTCCTCCATAAATACCTCAACAACTTTCTTGCAATGCCGTCACACACGTTTGATTATGTACTTACCCCAATTCGTTGCGCTTCGTCCAACGAATCGGTCGAGCACCTGTACACTAGCATTCGTATTGCGGTTGTGCATTTTTGGTGCATTGATAACCGAAAGCGTCCTTCTTTTAGACGAAGTAATCGTCATGCTCTGCTACCTTTTCCATCACCCGAATAAAAAGGGGTCGACTCATACGGTAACATCGCCTAAACATCTCGGCCCGTACGTAGGGTCGTCAACAAAATAGTCTCGCATTAGTCGTTTGTGGGCTTTGACACAACCTCTGTTAATCTCCCTTCGGGAAGGTTCCCCGCTTTCGACCCTTCGCCTTAATGCGCCAAATTGAGCTACATTATTGCTCATTCATACTCCACCCTTCGTCGGACTCATGTCGTCATTGCACGAACGTTTATTTCGATATCATCCATAGCTCGATCGCAAAAATAAGATAGAAAGTGTATTTTTAAATTGTGGGTGAGATGAATGAAGCGTGAAAATTTGAGGTATTTATTGGATTTTTTTACTGTTTTTTCTTATTTTTTCAATTAATTTTTTGAAAGAAAAAAATATATTATCGTTAATAGCCGTTGGCAAAGTCAACGGCTATTTTCTCCGCGCCAACGTCACGTGGCACAACGTGATTGGTGGCCAGCGTTTTATAAACTGTTCGGTTTATAAAATCGAGTTTACTAATTAGTGAACTAGAATCCCAAAACTCCAACATCGCATCGTGAGTATTTCGATTCGCGATTCATTAATTTACCAACTCCGATTTTTAAAAGATGTGATCTTCGTGTTTCAGTGTATGTGTCCGTCTCCAACTGATGATGTTTTGGTGCCAACAGACTCGCAAGGTGGGTCTGAGCAGTGGTGGGCAGCTCCGGCGACTCGTCACACTGCAGATCCGGACTAAACGGTTACCTTTAGCGGGGATCTGGAGTTCGCGTTTTCTGGATTCCTCGAGTCAAGGTCCCTTGTCAGACGGTGGCGACTCTGATTCTACAGCTTTTTAATAACTGCACTTGGTGCAGATTGGGTGTGCACTAGTTGAACGGTTTGTGTGCACTAGTTGCACGGTTTGTGTGCACTAGTTGCACGTTTTGGTGTGCACTTGTTGCACGGTTTGGTGTGCCCGTTATGTGGCACGGTTTGGTGTGCACATTGTTGCACTTTTGACGTGCACGTGTTTGCACGTTCTAGGGCGTCCTATGTGCGTTCTAGTAGAGAGTTTCGGTAATATTATATATAGGCTTGGTAGTTCGGAGTCCGTAATTTTATCGTTTGTTTGTGCGCTTTCATCAGATAGTACGTATGTCACTTTGATTGATATATAAAATTGATACCTCCCGCTTTTCGTCAAAAAAAAGGGTTATTATCATCCGAGTATCCTAAAAATACTTGGTTTTCATCCGAGTACCCTAAAAATACTTTGTGACAGATAAGTACCCAAACGAAACATTATTTTCAAATCAGTACCCGCCATTAGTTTCTGTCTATTTTCCATCCATTTTTCCATCCAAAACATTAAAAAGTCCAAAAAAACCCCTCCCCAACTCTCAAATTTGCAAACCCATGCCATTGAATTTCAAATTTTCTTTTTATTTATTTTATAAAAAAAATCAGAAAATTAAATTTATTTTTATAAAAAAGATTTTTATTTAAAAAAATCAGTTTTTTTTAAATCAGTTTTATTTTCAAAAAATCAGTTTTTATTTTTTAAAAAATCAGTTTTATTTTCAAAAAAATCAGTTTTATTGACAAAAAAATCAGTTTTTATTTTCAAAAAATCAGTTAGTTTTTATTTCAAAATTAGATTTATTTATAAAAAATCAATCTTTTATTTAAAATAATCATAATTTAATTAAATTAAAATAATCATAATTTTTTATTTTCTTTAATTAATTCTTAACCATGTTTATCCTTTATTTTCTGACCATGTTCATCCCCTCCATTAATTCCAGAATTGAAACCATTGATTCCAAAATTGAAACCAATTCTTACCATTCTGATTTGAATTTGAAAAAGCCATTGCTTTCAGTATTGAAAACAATTCTTACCCACAAAATCAAATGTTCAACCAAATACCCAATCTGGTCAAAATCAGATCTATAGAAATGGGTAGGATAAACAAAACAGAAAAATGAGAGATGGAGACGAAAAATGGAGGTAGATCTGGCAAAAGGACCTCGAATCTAACCCTTATTTCTAAACTAACACTTAAACCTAACCCATCTTTCTCTCTCTATCTTCCCCGTTTTAGAATCAGGCAACACCGCATAGAAGTGAGGGTTGAGCTTGACGGTGTGCTTGGTGTCGGCGTTGTTGAGGGAAAGCGAAGTTCCAGATCTGGGTTTGAATGTTCTGTGGGTGCGTTGTAGGCGAATCTTGTTGATGGGGTTCAAATTTTGGACGGTTGTGGTGGCGGAGTCGGCCAGAGAGGTGTCGGAATTGGTGGGACTGGTTGTGTAGTGGCGGAGTCGGTCAAGGAGCTCGTCGCCGGAGCTCGGACTGGTTGTGTGGCCGGAGATGAAGTGAAGGGGAGAGGAGAGAAGGGGATGGAGGCGTGGATGGGGTTAGGGTTGGAAGAGAGTTATGCAGATAGGAATTGTAAAAAAAGGAATAGGAAAAAAAAAGGTAAAACCAAAAAAAAAGAATAATTTTTTTTTTAAATAAAGTTGATTTTTCTAAATAAAAAACTATTTTGACATAAATAAAAACTGTTTTTTAAACATATTTTTTAGAAATAAATCTGATTTTTAAAAGTAAAAATTTATTTTCTAAAAATAAAGTTTGATTTTTGAAAATAAAAACTGATTTTAAAAATAAATCTGATTTTTAAAAATAAATTCTGATTTTTTTAAATAAAAGATTGATTTTTTAAAATAAAATATATTTTTTAAAAAAGAAAAAACTGATTTATATAAAATAAATAAAAAGAATTTTGGGGTTAAAAGAATTAAGGGGTAATTTGGGTATTTAAAAAAATTGGGGTCATGTGACATGCACATGACCATTTTCCATCCAAAACAGATGGAAAACTAACGGTGGGTACTGATTTGAAACACGATGTTTTGTTTGGGTACTTATCTGTCACAAAATATTTTTAGGGTACTCATATGATAATAACAAAAAAAATGATCCAATTAGTTCTATTATAAACTGCAAAGAGAAATTACTAAAGAGTCTTTCATTAGTGATCACATGCAACCCGTTTCTTAAAGTTTGATTTACATAACATGTCCAGCTTGTAAGTGGGATTTGTTTTAAAGGGTAATTTGCCCATTGAACAATTAGTGGGTCATAGTAGGAGATCCAACTCACAACACTATGCTAAATCGAAATCCATCACATGTGAGAAGATCGAAGAGTGGGTCAGTATCGGTAATTATGATTAGAAAGAGAAAGGCCTAACGAGGTAATGATAGTAAAACGATTGCCTCCAATTCGGTTGGGTTAGCTTTCCAGGCTCGGTTACTTATGAGAAACACCAATTTAGTCGTCCTCTTTGAGAAATTCAGATTGCTACAATAGCAGACTTTAACATCAAAGCTAACTTCAACAACTATGTCGACTCTCAAAGACAAAAGTAAATGCATCTCCCACTCCCCAATATATATATACGTGCTTGGTGTGTGTAAGAAATTGATATTTACATAACGAAAATGGCATCAACACACATGTTATGGCTCCTCCTACCTCTGTCTGCCTTTCTAGTTTCGGTTACTGCGGCGAAGGTACCGGCCATAATTGTGTTCGGAGATTCTTCGGTTGACGCCGGGAACAACAACTTCATCCCCACCGTCGCCAGGAGCAACTTCGAGCCTTATGGACGTGATTTCGAGGGCAGCAAGCCCACCGGAAGGTTCTCCAATGGCCGGATCCCGACGGACTTCATATCGGAGGCATTCGGACTCAAGCCACTCGTACCTGCATACTTGGATCCGGCCTACAACATTTCTGATTTTGCCACTGGTGTCACCTTTGCATCGGCTGGTTCTGGCTACGACAATTCCACTTCTAGTGTCCTCGTAAGTCACAAGTTACAATATTTATGGGAGTTTCAGTTTTTATTTTAGGGTAAAATACAAATACCTACCTCAAATTTGTAGCGTTACATTAAAAAAAATTTAACTGATACCTACTCAGATGTTTAGTTATATAACAAATAGTTCAAGTTGTCAACTAAAATGAAGAAAATGTTCTCAGTGATTTTTAAATATATATTTTTAAATAAAATTGAAGTGATTTTTTAAATAAAAATGAAGTGATTTAATAAGTAAATATATATAATATAATAAAAGTGATTTTTTAAAATAATTTGTGAAGTGTAGTTAAGGGTATTTTCATCATTTTAGCTGACGGTTCGGGCTATTTGTTATATTACCAAACATCTGAGTACGTATCAGTTAAAAAAAACTTTAGAATAGGTATCAGTTAAACGCTATAAGTTTGGGGTAGGTATTTATAACTTATCTTTTATTTTATTTATCCTCTAATATAATTTTATTAGAGCTTATACTCAAGCATCCAAGCTCAATCTCATTATTTTAGACATAATTTATGTCCTCTAATATAAGCCTCTATTATGTCTTTATCTCCAAGCTTTTATCTAAAAATCATTTCTCTCCACATATAAACTCCATATACGGATAGTACCTGTCGATCAAGTTTACCCACAGAAACTATTTGTAGGTGATGCTAGTACGTCTAACTGACGGATAAAGCCGAACATCGGAAAAATACTTAATCTACGAGACTTCGATGACACAACTTACCCAAAACACATGTATTCGATCATAAATAGTTGCGCCGACGGATAACACTGCATAGGCGATAGACATAATCCGTTGGTCAAGTTTGATACAACAATAGTGAACAGATGTTGGACCATTATAATGTGCCTAGGAAAAACGAATTAAGTAGAAAAAACAAGGACTATATTCAATTAATTATGGTATTAATCGTTTAGTGGTGGAGTTTTAATTTATGTGTGTAGTCTTATTTCTATCCATCTAATCCATTTATCACGTTTATAGTGCAATAATTTTATCAGAAATAATGTTACAACCTTATCATGGCTCACGTGTGAGAGTTTTAATCCTACTTGTGTGATCTACTTTTTAGTTTCGTAGGGCATCTCCAATGCTATAGTCGGTTGCTGGCGGGGAAAATAAAAATTTATTTTTTGTTTGTTTATAGTCAACTCTCCCAGCCAGTACCCTACATCGCTAGATGGTTAAAGTGTTTATGGTATCCATTTCTTTTCACATTTTTGTTCTCAGCCAGAAGAGGCGGTGAGCTACTAGCTAGCTCTCTCAGCCAATATTATTTAATTAATTTATTTTTCTGCACTCTCTCATATTTTTTTGCTCCCAGCCAGCTCCCAACCTTTCCACTATGGATGCTCTATGTGACTCTCACCCACCTATAATAGAAAAGTTATGGCCTTGTAGGCTTAATTCATTTGTCACTTCCATATGAGAATATTTTGTTATATATGTGTAGATGTCTAGCATGTGATATATGAGAGGTGTAGTTGAATACCATACCTATTGTTTAAGGATGTCATTGAATGAAGCTGGTCCATTTCTCACGTATTGTGGTTGCAGTCTGTAATACCATTATGGCAAGAGTTAGAGTACTACACGGAGTACCAGAGAAACCTAAGTGTGTACCTCGGACCCGCCAAAGCAAACGAAACAGTAGCAGAGGCTCTCCACCTGATGAGTCTCGGCACCAACGACTTCCTCGAAAATTACTACAACAGGCCGGGCAGGCGAGCCCAGTTCACCATCGAACAGTACGAGGATTTCCTCGTCGGGATCGCTGGGAATTTTGTCCGGGCGTTGTACGGCCTAGGAGCCCGGAAGATATCGTTGGGGGGAATCCCTCCCATGGGGTGCTTGCCCCTCGAGAGGACTACTAATGTTAGAAACGGTAACGACTGCTTGGAAACGTACAACAGTCTGGCTCTCGACTTCAATGGCAAGCTCAGAGACTTGGTGGCTAACAATCTCACCAAGGAGCTTGTTGGGGCTCAAGTTATCTTCTCCAATCCTTATGACATTTTCCTATCCATTGTCCAGAAACCTTCCGTTTATGGTAAGTCTACTTAAAAGCACATTAATTAGTGGCATTAGTTTATTGTCATCTTTATTTTGTTATCTTTAAACATGATAGGTGTCTCAATACCCAACCTTATCACCACCCATGTGAGAGAACTTGATATAATTGACTTTATTTTATCTACGATGACAGGATTTGAATCGGCATCAGTGGGATGTTGTTCAACGGGAATGTTCGAGATGGGGTACGCGTGTAGCGCAAACATTCAATATTCTTGCACAGATGCATCTAAATTTGTGTTTTGGGATGCGTTCCACCCTAGCGAGAAAACAAACCAAATTATTGCAGATTATCTCGTTAAGAATGACTTGAAAGTTTTTCTTTAAGAATTATTTCAATAACTATGTAATTGACATATGTCTTAAGTAACTTTATCGGACGTGCACTTTAGCGTTTTTCTTCACTTCCGAGTGTTATGTATTCTATAATTAATATAGTTGTATTTCACTATAATTAACATAGTTGTACTTGTATGTGTATGATCTAATGAATTGTATATAGTTTTGCACATATCAATTTGTACATTAAACCCCAACGTAGAACAAAGAGGTCAAGATATGGAGATCACACGAGATAAAAAAGATGATGTGGATATCTCCGAGTCCATAACCCAGTTGATCAAGAATTAATAAAGAAGCAGTTGTATAATCAAAGCAAAATCAATGTCCTCTAAGTAGTTTCAACCTCTTTCCTAACCAATGAATAAAACAAAGATAAGAGGATGACAATGACCATAGAGAAAGGACACAGTGGCGGATTTAGCTTATCTAGTGAGGGGGGCATCAATTTTCTTTTTGTATACGACAAAATAACGTAAATAATGTAAGTTAACATGAAAATATTAATATTACATAAAAAAACAAAGTACTATTTATTACAAAACCTAACGTCGATATGGCATATTTTAGCAATATTGTAATATATTTTTTTATTGTGAATAGAACATAAAATATATTTTTCGATATATATGATCATGCTATCATTCGTTCATTTATTTCTCATTCAACTTTTGAACAGAATCTTGATGATACTCATAGTCGAAAATATTCTCGCCGCAGTTACAATAGCGATTGGTAAGATAAGTATCAATGTAATCAACAAATAAATTAATTGATGCACACTTTCTTTTTGTCTTTACCATTTTTTAAGTAAGAACACCAACACCTTTCATATTTTTGAAATCTTCGGTTGAACGCAAATATATAATGTATTTGATTCAGATAATATCTCTACATGTCTACAATTTTGTACACAAGCAAACTCAAAACTTAAATTTATATAGTCTCAAACTTTAAATAATATCTTTAATGAAAAAAAATTATTTTTGAACTAATAACAACTAAAAAATTAAAACAAAAGTAGAAATATAAAACGATCTAGAAATAAAATACAAAATACACAAAGACATTATACATGATCTTATTCTTAAAAAAATTTCAATGCACACTTGAATTAAATAAGATTAATTAGAAAACAAAAATTAGAAAATAAATTATAACTAATATTTAATTAGAACTTAGAATGCACATTTGGACTAAATAAGATTAATTAAGAAACAAAAATTAGGAAATATATATTATGTTGTTAATTTCCTTAAATATTTAGTTAGAATACATAAGCTATAATTAAGAAGTAAGTAAAATAAAAACTTGAGAGGAGCAGATTTGGAAAAAAGTAAACAAATATAACTAATTTTATCATTTTTTAGATAACTAACAATTTTTATTTTTTCAGAAAGTTGAGGGGGGCACGTGCCCCCCCCCCCCCCCCCCCCCCCCGGACCCAAGGTAGGTCCGCCTATTGTTGGATTGTATTAACAATGGGAAGAAACTGGTCTAGAACTGATCGGAAGATCTTCTTAACGATCACAACATATGGCATCTTGCTTCCAAGGGTTTGTATTTCATTGATAATATTGGTTAACCGAAGAACAAAGTCACTAATTTGTTCGGATTCATTCATTGTCAACTTATCAAACTCTCATTTTAGAACAAACACATTCGCTTATTTAATTGCGCTCTTCACCAATTCGCATCAAATTCAGTGTGTCGCATGCCTCTTTCGTTGTTTTCTTCTCAAAGATAGCCATCATGACCACATCCGGGATAGCTTGGCAGATTGCCGCCAAGGCACCTCGGTCATGACCCTTGTCTAGTGATGACTCTGTATATCTTCCAATTGCATCGCGTACATCCAGAGCTTTCATTAACAACCTCATCTTAACGGACCAAACCACCGGCGGAACCAACCCCCCCCCCCCCTCCCCATCATCGACTCTGCTCAGACTGTTGGCGCCTTGACTCTCTCCACCGCTGCACCACCTATGACGGCACCCACCATCACCCCGCTGCCTAACTAGTCCGAGATCCTTTTAAAAGGAAATCTCTCATGTCTGAACACGGGAGGCCGAAGCCAGGGAGGACGAAGTTGGATGCTCTCTGTGAGGGGGTCTGGGTTCCCAGCGCCGATTGTGTGCCCATGATCCCGGTGCTACTCACGCCACCATCGGGGATGGTTCACCATCATAGAACTTTCAGAACCAAGGAAGCCGGCTCCACCTCAGTGGCTCCTCCCTCCCCGACGTCTCTGGACTTCCAACTGCTCAACCTTCAGGATGACCTCTTGGCTTGTTCTTTAGAGGAAGAGGAAGATGTCGAGGTGATGGTTCCGTATACTCCGGTGAGTCCATATGTTCTTTCTAGGAAACAATTTTCCATGATGGGAAAATTATGGATGTCCAAGCCACCCCGAAAGGAGGTTCTCCTTAGGATCATCACCAAGGAATGGGGAAAATCAGCTGAGAGACTGGTGATCAAGGATATCGGACAAGGTATCTTTGGTTGTACTTCGAGACGGAGAAGGCTCAAGCATGAGTTTGAGATAACGAGTCGTGGTTCTTCGATGGGTGACCTTGACCTGATGTCTAGCGAGCCCCCCCATCCTGGATAGGATCCAATTATGGGTACACGTCCATGGCCTCCCTCCCTTGGCCCGTATTAGAGCCAGGGGAGAAATGATTGGCGCGACGCTAGGGCTCTATGTTCATGTCTCGTGCAACCAATGGGGTATATGCTGGGGGGCATCAGGCGTATCGCAAAATTGATATCCTCACCTTCTGTACCTAAGGGCCCCTTGTCTCGAGGTAGGGGCCTAATAGTATCCTTGGCTACTGCACCTAACGGTGCGAACCGCTCTGTCGATCTGGGTTGGAAAAACTTGGTAATCGATCAATCCTCAGTTAGCGGAAAAGTAGACACCCCGGACTTGTCTGGGCACATAGATAGAGCTGGACTTGGAGCTGGAGTTGGGTCTGGTGTTGGGGCAGGATTCGGGAGAGTAAAGAGGGGATCCACTAGGGAACCTCGGGACGATCACGACAGGGTGGGCAAGCAGGCCCGCATGAAAGAATGAAAGGAATTCAGTGCTCTAGGGATTGACCTTGGGAGGGGTCCCTGAAAAGAGCTATGCCTCCTCTTGAAATCAGTGATCGCAGGTTTGATTTAACACAACAAATAGAACATGAAGGCTACACCTTGAGCAACCAATATTGGTTTCGTCATAGTTTAGTTTTATTTTCAGTTCGTCTTTATGGCTTTCCCAATACCGATTGTATCGATTCATCTGTCTCAGAGTTTTTTGTAAAGAGATCTTCTGAGACTCTATATAGTATAATATCTCTTTTATATATTTCGTGATTAGAGATTTTCGGCTAATACACTCACTTGTAATTGAAATCTAAATTAATAAAATTACGTATGTTTAGTCAAAATGTTAGAGCCAAGGATAAAATAAGCCATCAAAAAGGCAATAGGCCCGATTTAATGTCATAAGCTAAGCTTCAACGGTCACACTAGTGTGGAGTATCATCGGTAATGTTCGCTCCAGGAGCACGTCATCTCTCCCCGCCATAAACCTCCACTCTCATCTACTTTCCCAACTCCGTCGACGCCCTAAACCATTCCATCGACAGGCTGATCCGATGGACGATTTGTTCGACAGACTCAGCGTCCGTGATCTCCTCTCCGCCAGCGACCTCTCCGACCCCGCCTCGCCGATCTCCACCCCCGATCTCCGCCTCCTCATGCACCATCTCGAGTCACATTCCCTCCAGATCAAGTCCAAAGTCCAATCCTATGTCCTCTCCCACCGCCAGGAATTCTCTTCCCTCATTTCCTTCTGCTACGACGCCGCTTCAGAGTCAGATCACATCTCTGCCGACGTCTCCGCTCTTCTCCGGATCGTCTCCGACCGTCCGGTCGATGTTGAGATCCGCAAGATATTTCGGGAGATGAGCGCTACGATGAAGGAGACGAGAGTGAAGAGGGAGCTGTTGGAATTGGTGCGGACGATTGTGGAAATCAGCGAGAGGTTGAAAGGTGCCACGGAGGCGCTGAGGATTGGACGACTTGGATTTGCCGCCAAGGAGCTGAGGGCGTTGAAGGAGGCTGTGAGGTATGATGACGATGAGACGGTGAAAGAGCCGGTTGTCTATGGATTGCTGAGAAAGGAGTGGCTTGAGTCGTTCGAGGAGGTATAGTGCACATTGAGACTGGTTGGTTGCTGAGAAAATTGAGGAAAATGGACGATATTTCAATTTTCCCCAAATTGTCTTTTAATCTATTGTGCATTAGTTAATGCACCTTTTGCTGACCAACCAACTGGAGTTTTTATGAAGTTTCTCTTTCCAATTGTGCATGATTGATAATTATTTCTGATTTTTGTTCAGCTCACGATGATTTTATGTTTAGAGGTTCCATTTGGGTTTGTAGATTCAAGAAGTGCTTGGAAGATTCATGGAAAATGCTGTAAAGTTTGAGCAGGATTCGAACAGAATCAGTGTTAAGTACCACTTAGGTGTAGATGGAATCGAGGAGGTTGACCTTCGTGCAGTTTTGGAAGCAATGGATGTGAGTTCTTATGATCATTTTAGTTTTCTCATACTTTTGCTGAGCAGAACTTTTAGATGGTAATGTTCTGTTTTGTTCAAATCTAATACATACAATGATAATGGGAGACTCTAGTGAAGTTTCATAACATGTGAATGAAGTTCTACCATAGTTCATAAGTATGCTAAGATAAGTGTACTTAATGTTTCAGAGTACTCTGTCATAGAAAAGGCAGTTACAAACCATCGTTAACCTTCTAGAGTTCAAGTTACTTCTGTAAGCTTATTGTTAACTGGCAACAGGTTTGCCGATAAGTTCATTGCTTTTATTTTGTTCAGCTGATTGTGTAGGAGATTGGCATATTAGATTATGAACTTTCTAAAGTAGGCCACTTGGTGATCAACTCCGTCATCACTCCAGTCATAAATTGCGGCTCCTCAATTTCGTTCGTAGAAGAAGACAGAAATACTGGAGAAATGAAAGAAGCAACTTTAAAGATGGTATCATCAGCTGCTAAGGTAAACAATAGGTTGACCATATGATGTCAAAATAAAATTATGCGGCCTTCCTCAAGTGTAATATTCTTACACCACTATTGTAAGAACTTAATACTTTCCGTTCTTCGCTCATAAAGTTGAGCTTGTTCAATTATAGTTCTGTAGCTGAAATGAGAGGACAGCTATTTTATCAACTTCACTAATAAAGCATCTATGTTTTACTTTGCAGTGAAGTTTTCTGTAGTGTGCTTATGTTTGATTTTTCATTGTCAGATGGAAAAAGTAGACTGCAAAGCTATCTTTTCGGGGATAATCCAGGTCATTAAGTTTGTCTCCAAACACATATGCTTGCAAAATGTTTCTTGGATCAGATGTTTTGGAAGATTGACATGGCCTAGGATATCCGAGCTTATTATTTCTAACTTTCTTTCAAAGGTTTGTATTTTCAATTCCTTTGCTTCAACTTAGTTTAGTTGTTTGTGTGGTCATGTCTTGGTGCAATTTGATATCTGATTACTCTGATAATTATCATGTTTGAGTTAAATCTTCTTACTATGGGAACGCCATGTACTTGATATATAAGTGGTAATTAGTTGAATTATGCATGCATCCATCCTTTAGAGCATCCACAATCATCTCGCGGCTGCCGGCGAGATGGCGCCGGCGAGATGATTTAAAGAATTGTTTTTTATTCATCTCGCCGGCTCACCGCCAGCGAGTTCTGCAGTGGGCTGGCGGGGAGGCGCCGACGAGATGAGAAAAAAACAAGTATAAAACAAACAAAAAAATTGCAACACAAACCCACAAGTTCTCCTCGCCAGCGAGATCTGCTGGCGAGGTCGTTAACGGCTACCCAAGTCGCCAGCAGCTTCCTCGCCTCCACCTCGCCTGCTCCTCGCCGGCGACTTCTCCTCGCCAGCTGCTCCTCGCCCACGACTGTGGGTGCTCTTAGTGATATATCTGCAATAATAGACTTGGGCTCCATCTTACTCCCAAACTTGAGTTTGAGTCTTGGACTTTGGTCTCCCAAATTTGTGATGTCCAATATTTGAGCAGTATCTTCATTCCTCTGTGGTGTCCATAGTCCCTACACCATGTGGATGGATTTAGAGTTTAGGGCTTTCCATTTGTAGATAAATGTGTTTGATGTTGATATGTATGGAATGGGAAAGCCGTTGTGCTTTTCACATGCTTGTAGCCTTTCTTTTCTTCTCAAGCCACCAAAAAAGAGAACCTCAATTGTGTTTGTGTCTCATGTTCTTCCAGATATATGCAGCTTGGTTTAAAGTTTCTTCACTGTTAAATTGGTGGTTTTATTCATTAGTGGTACATGCATAAGTGGTTGGTTCCACTTAAGTAGTCTCTTTGCCATCTGTAGATTTTACATGTGAGTGTTGATTGTTATAATTATCCCATTTTGAGAGTAAATTTCTAAAATTTTCTCTTTCAGGTTCTCCCTGATGATGCTTCGAAATTAGCTGAGTTTCAGAATGTCATCAAACTAACATCCGAATTTGAGAACGCACTAAAGGAAATGACATTCATTTCAGGATCTAACAGCAGTGATGAAAGAGTGAGCGGTTTTGCAGAAAATGTTGAGGTTCACTTCGCATATAGAAAGAAGATAGAAATCTTGGCAAAGGCTAGAAATTTGCTTCTACAATGTGACTTTCTTGCTCCTCAAGTGAGCTACCGACTGAGGAATGCTTATATTTCTAGTCTCTCTCTCTCTCTCTCTCTGATTCGGTTTTCTTGAATTTGCTTTCTAATGACTGAAGTTCCACAGGAGTATACAAATCCCATGGATTCTTCTGATCACATTGTTGACTTGCTTTTTCTGTCTGAGTCGTGTATGGTGTCGAAAGCTGCTTGTCGACTAATGATGCTAGTGCATCAGACCCTTCAAGTGAGTATAACTTACAATATTTTCCATTTATGATAATGCAGTTAGAAAATGCAGGGCTCTGTTTTTCTGTTTGTTGATCTACAGACAACTAAAAGACACTGATGTGTAAAGGTTTCTTCTTCAGTTCTCCATAAAATAGTTGACAAATGAGGAAGATCTTATGATGCTTATTGAGATTTTTGCCACGTATCCTTCTATAATCTCAAGAGATAACTTCCTTTTTTTATTTTGGGGAGGAAGGGACTGTGTGTGTGTTAGATTTAGCATGTAAAAATTGCAAGTCTGTAAACAACTAAACATGATATAGAAAGATGAGTTGTTTGGATGACCAAAGGAGCGGTGCTAATTTCAATTGGTGACTGATAAAAGTACCTGAAATATTTGACTTTTTTTTCGTTCCTCTTTTTCTTTGTGAATGGGTAAAATAACTGATAGCTGCAGATAATAACTGGTGGCTGTTCAACCCAACTGTGAAGTAGGTGTCACTTTGATAAGCATCCTCTTGCTATGTTGTACTTTCATGTACCTTCTTTAAGAATTAGACCACCGATATGTGAGCATTATGCAGTGAAATCTGAAGGGAACGAATTACTACATTAAACTAAATTAAATTGCTTTGAGAGCATGATATTGATATTGATTGCAGGATCTTTGCTTGTCATCCACAAGAGTTGTTATGGAATTTTATCGAGCTGCTAGGGACGTTCTACTTCTTTATGAAGCTCTTGTTCCTGTCAAGGTTAGTGCATGAAAGGTAGCTCTGTTTATTGAATGCTACCTGTGTCATCAACCTCTCATTGTATTTGCATGGTTGACATGGGGAAAAACCTCCTAGTTTTGACAGATTGTGGAGGATTGATTTGATGTGCATATATATAATCCAAGATTCTTTGGCCTCTTGAATATGTATCCTGATCGTCATTTTTTCACTTTTGACTTGTGAAGCTAGAAAGACAGCTGAATAGTGTCAACCAAGCTGCAATTCTCATGCGCAATGATAGCCTTTACCTATCTCAGGAGATTCTTGGGTTTGCTTTTGAGGTATGCACATATGATATATGTGATAAAGGCTAACCATATACGAATCTAGCATAGCTCGAGGGCTGTTCTAAGTTGGAAAACTTTGGTGCTATAATATCCTAATACATTCTTATTTGCTAAACTATAACATGCTAATAATTCATTTGCTGAACTTTCTCCTGATGTTCATGCATCAATATAAGAAAAGTGATATAATAAGTTTCTTCCTCCTGTGTTGACAACTCAAAATATCCTCCTATATAGCTATGTGGTATGAAATCTATTTAGTCAAAGACACTGGGAGAGGAAAGGGGAGATATTTATTAGTTTGTTTAGCCTTGCTTTTTTTTTCTGTTTGTTAACTCATATAACGCTGTTGTTTCAGTACCGCTCAGACTTCCCAAGTCCCATCAAGGAGCATGCTGTGTTCATTGATATGGCACCGAGATTTTATATGATGGCTGAAGAAACTATACGGAAACAAATTCGAATTGTTCTTAATAATTTGAAAGAGGTATAACCATATACTCTTTGCTGAAATGTTTTCCAGCATGGCATTAGCAAGTAAGTTTATGCTCGTCAACTTTGCTGGTTTTGCAAGTCTGTCTTTGAAATATTTTTCATCTTAGGCTATGGATGGTGCTGGTAGATTTCAAAACACCCATGAAATCCAACATTTTGAATCAGCAACGTTCAGTTTAAAACAGGTTTTTCTTATGTCATACCTCTGTTTTATTTTGTATTCTACTTTCCTCCCTATTTTGCATGATAAAGATTTAAGAGTTTGACCAGGTTGTTTATATTCTGGAGAAAGTACGTGGTATATGGGAGCCACTCCTGCAGCCTATATCTTACAAAGAAGGCATGTGTGTGGTCCTTGAAACCGTATTTTCTAGAATAGCAAAGGAAATACTCCATTTAGATGATATAGCACCAGAGGAGACACTACAGGTATATATAATATATATTAGAGTTCTCGTAAACCCTCCTTGGTTCCCAAGATAAATGTGGTATTTGAACTTGAATTTAGCTCCAAAGACTGATCCACACAATGCTGGAAAATCTACTTCCATTGTTTGAGTCCCTGATCTCCGCCAACCACAACGAGAACGCACCAGAAGTTGTTATACCCCCTCTTGATTCTTTTATACCATCTTTTCTTAAAATCAGGAAACTGGCTGGTAATTTCTCTGGTACATTCTTCGTTTTTGCCTCTGCTGTAGTTGTCCATGCCTTGCTACCTAAGCCATCCAATATTTATTTTGTTCTTGTGCAGATTTAATGGATATGCACTTACAGTCCATCATAACGACTTGGGATAGTGGAGAACTCTTCAATGCTGGTTTTACAGTGTCAGAGGTATGTGCTTCTTTACAATTCTCCGCGTGGCCTTGACGATCTCAACTGTTCTTTAGCTCCTCTTAGTGTTCAAGGAACAAGTTCAGGCATGCAATATGCTTAAATTCTTCATTCTCTGTCCTAGTATTATAAAATGCTTTGCTTTGCAGATGGAATATTTCATCAAAGCGGTATTTGCAGATACGTCACTCAGAGAAGAATGCTTATGGAGGATCAAGAATTCTGTTTCTAGCTCCTAAAATTATGGACTCTTCGGTCTCTTCCCTAGCCAACCCACAGAAAGCTAGAGACTTTTTGCAGTACTTATTTTCTTACTTGATCTTGTAGGCATGCTCTCATAAGCTGGCATAGTTATGCAACATCGAATAAAAAGAAGAAAAAATAGGTATTTATACATTAAAAAAAAGGTCCAATAATGTTGTTTTCTAGTAATAAAACATAACCCGGACATATATGCCTGATTTAAATTGTACATGGTAACCATATATATGTATGTAGTAATGTCTCGGGAGAAATCGGTATAAGAAGCTGAGGATACAATTCTTGATAATGGAATCCGGACAGCCAATAAGGGATGGTCATAATAAGGTTTACAAGTCGAATGTAATTGAAGGCAATGAGGGAAGGTTTCGTGAAACTCTACTTGGAAAACAGGTTGATTATTCAGGACGTTCTACTATTGTTGTAAGCCCCCACTTTCATTACATGATTGTGGATTGTCACGGGAAATAGCAATAGAGCTTTTCCGGTCATTTGTAATATATACTTGCTCTTTTTTCCAGATATGGGCCGTGGGCAGTTTTTTTTTCCCACCAGATAGAACTGTCTTTTTGCTTGAATTCTTGGCAAGTTGACCACGTTCATGTGTAGTTTATCCATCAATATGTCAGTTTCCCATTTCTTTCCACAAAAATTACCCTAACTTAATTAAAGCAATAAACAGAGCTAAGAACATCCTCACCAAAATCTTCACTCTTGGAAAATAAGTAACAATGTCAGAATACATGGTGCCTAGGGATGAGAAGACAATCACTTTCAGGCTGATTAAAGTCATGCATCATCTTCTATTAGACCAATCTCGTTCAGACAGATTATAACTCATCCTTGCTTGCAGCATCTTCTCCCATGAGTTCTTCAAGGGAGAACTCGTCCTCCTCAAAGACCTCGCCATCTTTACCATCCCATGGTTCTGTCTTGACAATCGACAGGGTGCCTCCCAGAGGCAAATTGCCTTTCCCTCCTCGCCCAGCTTCCTTCACAAACTCGCTGCAAAACAAAAATGGCAACTTACTTTTATGGCTAAAAAAAAGGGTGGGGAGAGGACATGAGACGACTGCCAAGAGTGAAACTTACTTGATCTGGTCGAGGTTAAATGCGCTCTTAAGTGGGGCATATGCACCTTTCTTTGCGTTCAAAGCTACCAAAGCTGGATACCCGTATCCACCAACACCCACATGCTTCTCAAGATCTGCTTGCTTTCCAGCAGCTGCCCACACATAGCTGCAGGGCACAAAATTTTAATATGATGTGACGATTATAAAAGCAAAGTCAGTAACTAGATTTGGACTCCTACATTTATGTTACAGACTTATAGAGCACAAGAGAGCCCCTAACTCCTCAATCCATTATGACGGGGTAAATTAAAAAATATCAAGGACGTTAGAGTATTAGGAGTTAATTGCAAATACAGTCTTTTGCACACAGCTACCTTCGACTTTAAAATGTCATTTGCAGCTACCTAAACTTTCAAAAAAAAATTGCATATAACTCTTTTTAATAGTTTTATCTTTTAAGTAGTCTTTTTACATCTACTCAACCCAACAGTTTTATACATCTAATCAAAACGGTAGTTATGGAATCTTTTTTGAGATTAGGGTGAAGGACATTTTAATCATTTTCTGGCGAAAAAGAGCTCTTTGCAGTCTTTTGAAAGTTTATGTAGCTGGATGTAAAAGCATAGAGATGTAAGGCGTATAACACACAATAGCTATCTGCAATTGAACCAAGTTTTAAATTGTTGTACACATACCTGTAAGGACTCCTCTTAAACTTTTCTGCAACTGAAAGTAACATTTCAATGTACTTGTTCCTTCCTTCTGCTTTGGAGTCCAGTATATCGGGTAAGAAAGCCACAAAACAGATGGCAGCTGAACCACATTTCTCTTCCATGACGTCCTATTTTTTTCAAAAAAATAATATAGTTAGGATCTTCAAATTATCCATATTGCATATTTGGACACAAATATGAGTTTTTGACTGAAATGGGAGAGGCTTGCCTGGCCGGTCAGCTCAGTTACTTCCGGAGGTGCAGTGTTAGTTTCAAGATGCTCTAGAGCAAATGATTCAATTCCAGAGGCAGTTCTGGCACCCTCGTATGGAATTGGGCTCTCTTTGTCAGCTCCAAATACCAAAATGGTGGGGAATCCTTGCACATTGAACCTGCTCATCAAAGTCTGGTAATCCACAAAGTCACAACCATGCGAGCTGGGACCAAAATAATATTAAGAGATTCCAACTACGCGTGCATTTTCTTTCACCAATTATCACTGTTCAGTACAAATTACTGATCCTAAACTGATACAGAACCACCATTTCCAAATAAATTATGCCATCGACATCTGAACCATGCATTTCTTTGTTCATGGAGACTAATATAAAGAATTTCAAATTTGGATCTCCCAACTAAGAAATTAAGATGGTAAAAGTTGTCAACTGCAGCTTATACTTCTAGGTTTTTTCCTGAATTTATCCTAAACTTTTTCAGAAGCTTAAAATCTATAGCTACAGCAACATGAAATTATATGCCATTATGTTGATTGCTAATAAAGAAATTAGGAAAACAAAGACTACAGAAGTTAGAAGTAAATATCTGATATTCACACATACCTTATCAGAATCACAGTCAACATGACCGAGTTTCACCTTCCCCTTCAAGTTATTAGCAGCCCTCTTCCACTCAGGAGCCAGCTTTTTACAGTGTCCACACCTTGAAAGGACAATATTTATTGTCAACAAGACTAACAGACCATTGTCTAATGTCAAATATACTATGTGCACATTGAGCACCAATTGCAGTACTTCGCACACCTCATGACTGTCAAAAGTTCAACATTAACTTTGAAATTTACTGCCAAAAATACTTACCAAGGGGCGAAAAACTCCACAATCCATAGTTCTTTGCTTTTAGTCACCAACTCCTCAAAGTTGCCAGAATTCAATTCCACTGAAGCACTACTAGATTCAGATTTTTCACTTGACCCTCCTGTTGCTTTTCCACTTAAACGTTCCTTCAAAAGTGCCTTTACCTGTCCAATACTGAATTACTTAGGATATGTAGAATAGTTGTTCAAGTCAGGTTCTTGGCATGAAAATAAGGTATAGAAGTGAAGCAGGAAGTCTTCAATATATATAAAGTATTCCTAGACATGAAAAATAATTAGTACACACACCAAATAAGCTTAAATTAAACTAAAGAACTATGAATGAAAGGCATTGCATTACATCAAAAGGTTAATCATCAGGTCCAAGCCAACAGATGCAAGGACATTAATAATCTAAAATACATTTTGATTGAAGGACTGTTAAATTCAATGCTCAGTGTTAAACCCGTTAACTTAGGGCATGTCTGTTACATGCCAATGAGATGGGACGATTTTAGGGCAGGGGGAATAGTAAAACAAGAGGCCTTTATTTTCAGGATAGCACACACTTGGCATATACTCCACCAAAAAATAATTAGAGAACCACATACCATGTAATTATGGCCTCAAATTACTTCCGCTAAAAAGTGTACAAGATCCATATAAAAGTTTTGAGGTTTTGCATTCTTTATTTCTAATAGATTTTGCACGACAAATTGTATTCCAGAGCCTAATAAGCACTAATATTTGATTCCACAGTACTTTTACCTCCTTTTAAGTGTATGTATTTGTATATGAAACATCAAGCAAATAGTTCTCCAGAGGAGCAAACAGTTCATAATGAAAAAACAACACCGATTTCATCTATCTAGGACATTATAATGAGATATAACCGAGTATTAAATGAAAAGCGGAACAACGAATAAAGGGTATATATAATTGAAGTGATTTCATCTAATAATATACAGCGAACCTGCTTGAGTGCGAATTCCGCTATGGGTTTAACCTCCCGAGCTCCTTGGTAATCTACAGGAGGCTTTCCAGGAACAAAGACCTTGATGGTTGGAAATCCTCTGATTCCGTACTCCTATATTATGACCAACACAATTAACTCATCAAAAAACCAGGCAGGAAGTATTAATTTATTCTTATACTACTACTATTATAAAATGTACTATAGAAAAGGAACTATAGTTTGCTTGGGGAACCGGTTACTAAGAGAGAGTAGTGTTACACAGTAACGTCCAATCACACAGTGACTCTGGACGACAACCATTACCAGGTACGTAAAATTTCTAAAAAGGTCCTAATGTAAATATCTTAGATGAGAGAAAATGGTAATGGCAGAACACAGAAACAGGTATCCGGATTTGTAAAAGTGATTCAATTAGTTATGAAAGACTGACGATGAGGAAGTTTTAAATGACCCGGGAAAAAAGATAGCACTCCAATAGTAGATGATACTGGTATGATGGTATCCACTAACTTTGTAGGCATGAATATGATCTAGTGATATACACCCAATTTTGTGGGCAAAAATAATGTTCTTTTTGATTCCATGTTCATATCACTTGAGTCGAAAGTATGCCATTTCAGTATGAAGATGTTGATCAAATATGCAGATTTGCATGTAAAAATTAGCGACCCAAGAAAAATGAGAGACATAAGTAAATGTTTTTCCAAATTAGATATGTGGGCTAACCTGAGCAAGTGACTGATGTGCATCAGCATCAAGAGCTGCCACTGTGGCAACACCTTTCAAGACAGTGGCTGCCTTCTCCCATGTGGGTGTAAGAGCTTTACAATGACCACACCAAGGTGCAAAAAACTCAACCAAAACAATTCCATTCGAGTTCAGAACCTGTCAGCATTCCAAAACTTTAGCACATTATACATTTGAAATCTGTATTACTTTGGTCTAGGCAACTACTAAATGCTACTTAAATTACCCATCACTGGTGGAGCAATTTGTGAACATTAACCTCAAATTGTTCCCTTTCATATTATTCTGTATTAGTGAAGAACAAAAATCATTCTCATTTAAAACCATTGTGATGTATAAAACAAACATTGAGTAAAAATATGATATAGGAAGCTCCTAGAAAATGCCAATATGATTGCTAATCTGTATTTACTCTATAGCAGGGTTGTTATTCCCTTTTCAAGCTGAATTCAGTGAAACATTATGAGAAATTAGGAAAAGATCATAGCCTTCAAATGTATCACAAATTTACTCCAAATCAACAAGAATTCAACGTTACACATTCATAGCTGAAAGAGAATCCTCCAAAAGCTGATCGATGTGTGCATTAAAAAGAGAATTTTCTTAAAATGACAAAAGAAACATAACTATATGCGTGATAGTTGCTCTAAATATGAGGGTTTCACATAATGGTGGCTCAAAATATAAGAGTTTTTAGATTCACAGAACCAAAACACAGTATTCGTTGGTTTCTTCAGATATCACAATAGCTCATCGAGCATCTTCAGAGTAACAGAAAATCGATTTCTATAATGGCATCGAGCTTCAAACATTTCAGTGAAATCTTCTACCTCTAACCAAAGTTAATAGGGAAAAAGAGTGGATCAGATTACCTTGGACTTGAAGTTGTTGGGATTCAGCTGAAGGACAGGTGAGGAAGCTCCGTACAGAGCGTCACATGGATGAAGCACGAAGAAGAACAGGATTGATAGAAGGGCGAGTAACGCTGGCCGTGATCCGTACATTTTCCGCCTCTTTCCCGAGAAAATTTATCACTCTGAATCGACTTTCCTGATACGGCTCAACCGAGAAGAAGCCTCTCGATGTAGCAGAGTAGAAAAACCCTTCCGGTTCGTAAGCTCTGAAGCTGCTACGTGTGGTAGCCAATCAGAAACTGACACGTCGACTTCACTCGCAAAATGGAGGTCCTATCTATGCGTAGAGAAGGGGAGAAGAAGTCTGAAGTCACGTGCTTGTTATGAAGCATAAAACGTCGTTTCTTCGGTTGGCTCTAAACAAGGGTGGATTGAAAAAAAAAAAGGAAAATTACCTATAACCTATTTTATTATCGTATTTTTTTTCACATCATCTTTCCAACTATTTTTTTTTTTGAGGAAAATCATTGCAATTGTATTAGATCATAATAGGATAGTTTGGTGGGTTCTTAAACCGTACACCACCTACATAAGCAAAAACCAACTTTGGTGGGCATCTAACCATATTCCACCTACATAAACCAAACCAACTAGTAAACTGAAATGAAACGAAAGCAATAAAATCGGCTCTAGTGAAAGGTTGCGGACGAAGGGGATATCTGCGGTAGCGTCTGGTGACACTGATACAGCATGCTTCTTCCAATTGGGACGAGGCGAAGCCAGCCACGTTTAGGGGAACACTGGTGGACCTACATCTCCCCCGGTGTGTCAGCGTGCGTCGTCCTCCCTTGATTGATAATGGTAGGGCTCCTGAACGCGGGATTGCTGACTCCGGACTGGTAGGGGAGATAGTTATCGACTGAAGATGGAACCGTCGCCATCTATCCGCCGGGAAGGGGTCAAAGTCGACCCACCCCTCCCCGGGCCACCTCAGACTCATTCTTGTAGGCGAGGGTGCTTGTAGCCCCCCGCCGCTGCTGCGTGTGATCCACTCGCATCCTGCATGAGCCCATTCGTGCAGCCCATCCCATCCCCACGGCCTAGAGTCGGCCCATTAGGGTTAGGATTCCCGTGCAGTACCCTCTTGCCCTGACTTCTTCGCCTAACTACCGCCGCCGCCGACGAGAATTCCACCACCAGCCCCAAAGCCGCCGCCCGCGCCGGCGCACGATCTCGTCCAGAACCTTGCCTGGCCCGCTCGCTTCCACCCCGGCCATCACCCACCGATCGTCGGACCGAGGAGAACATAAGGGACGGCTCCTTCTCCTCCCCCGGCGATGACAGATCCAGCGCAGCCGACCTCCTCTGCCAAGACGCCGCCGCCGTTCCTGACCTCTGAACTTCCCCGTCACGAGCTCTCCTCGCCGATCCCCGCCAGCCTATCTTCCCCTCCTGGCACGCCGGAATCCAGCAAATACAGTTTCGGATACACGATCCCCATGGTGGACTCCGACGGCGAAAACCCCCTCGGGAGCCGCCGCTGATCGCAAAGCCCTAATAGGTTTGCGTCTGCTACCCGAGCTATTCCAAGGAATAGCTTCTCCATGGATGGTAGTTGCTTCGAAACTCGGAAGCATAATCATGGCTAGAACCATGACCTTGATCATGGCCATGGTCCATCCTTCCACTCTGTGCGGCGCCGCAACACTAGAGCAGAGAGAAGACATCTTTTTGTTTTTCTTTTGGTCCGATTTCAATGTTTTTAACTATTTTCTTATATTTACTTCATCTAATTTTATTTTATTTTCATTTTAATTCAATGTCGTTAATATTCCATCAAATAGACCTCAAATATCCAAAATACATCTTATTAATCATCAAATTTTCAAAAACATATAATTGATTATGTAAAACCTTTAAAGTTATGAAATATCTACATTAACCTTCACAAACTTTCTTGGAACCTCTCTCTCTGGAAAACGCTCTCTCTCGACCTAAACCCTAGATCTACCGTCGTCGCCCCATGTCCCCGCCGGCTTCGGCCTCGCCTCTGGTCTTGGCTGAGGTCGGCGGAGGCTCTCCTCTTGTTTTCCCCTCTTCCCCTCGATTCGCTTCTCCTTTCCCCCTTTCTTCTTCGCTTCGCTTCTTCCTTTTTCTTCTTCTGTTTTGGTTTGTTTTCTGAGTGGTGGTCGAGGGAGCTCGGCCTAGCCGATGCTCGTGTCCTTGTCCACTCCTCGTCGGTGCCGTGGTTCACATGGACCTGTAGGGGAGTAGATCTGAGTTTTTGATCTTTTTTGCTCAGCCCTGATTTGCTCCCGTCCCCTCCCGGCTCTCCCTGTCACCCAGGATCTCTTCCCATCTTAGGGTTCTTCGAAGATCTGGGTGTGGCAGGTTGTTTCTGGTGGTTCAGATCGGCGTGGATCTTGTGGGCTTGTTGGTGGTTCGCCGGTGCTGCTTCCCGTCTTCTTCGTTCGAGTTCTGCCTTTGGATCTCGGGGTTCGGAAGAGAAGCGGGTGTGGTTCGGTGCTTGGTCCGGGTTGCTGGAGGGTCGGGTTAGGGTTCGTCTGCTGCTTCTGGGCTTCGCTTTCGGGTCTTGATGTGGTCCGTGGTCGGATCTGGCCCTTGGGCCTGTCTGTGGTCACTTGGGCCGGTCCGGGTTTGCTTTTGGGACGGCCCAGGTCTAAAGAGCTCCCTTTCTCGGTGGTTGGTGGGTGTTGTGGTATCTGGTCTTCTTCTAGCTTCTGAACTGTGAGTTCGTGGGAGAACTTCTTTGGGGATTTTCGCTGGCAGTTTCAGATCCTCAGATTTTGAAGATCTTTATATTACTCCACCGGAAGAGGATCTTGGAAGCCTCTCTACAGGTATGGCTTCTCCTCTAGCCCTAGTTTTGAGGTAGGTTTTCTTCTCCGTCTTCATCTCCCTTCCTCTTATCTGATTTCCTATGCCCCCCTCCAATTTTTGGTCGGAATCGCCGGATTGGTGTTGGCCTCCGGCGATGGCATGGGGCGTTTGCCCTGGAAATTGGTTGACTGGTTGGTTTGATTGATTAATGTCATTGCCATTAGTGGTGTTGGCCCTGGCACTTGCAAGGTTCCTCTCTCCTTTCAGGGTTTGGGGATTTTGTGGACATCGGAGTTGGGGTAAATCCTCCTCAGATTAGGGTTAGGGGGCTTCGGGCTGGTCCCTGCTTCTTTGGGCTTATTGGTGGTTTTTCTGGGTATATTAGACCCGTTTTTATTGTCTTTGCTTTGGTTTCTTCGGGTGTATCCCGGTTGTTGTTTGTGGTGTTTCTTGGTTTCTTTTCATACCCATGCGTGGGTTCATTTCATACCCCTGCGTGGGTTCATTTCATACCTCTGCGTGGGTTTCTTTCACTGTGTTGTTTAGCCATCTCTGTGTTGAGGTGCTGGTTGTGGTTCCTTAGAGGACCTTCACTTTGCTGTAAGCTTCATCCCCTGTTCTTTCTTTCGAAGAACATGTTTTATAATATGTCTTGCTGATCAAAAAAAAAACATTCACAAACTTTTTAATTTTTGAAATATACCAATAAGATTATTTTTAAATTTAAATTCAAAAAATTAAGTTTTCATTAATAATTTCCTTTCCTTTAAAAAAAATAAGTTTATTTAAAAACATTTTTAAAAATTAATTTAGAAAATCATATTTTTATTTTTTTAAAATCATTAAAAAACTTATTTTTATTTAAAAATGAGATTTTTAATTGAAAATGAGATTTTTATTTTTTAAAATCATTTTTGGTTTTTTAGAAAAATCTAATTTTATTTTATAACAACCTGATTTTTATTTTAAAAATATACTTTAATGTGTTTATTTAGTTTTCTTCTATTTTATATTTAGCTTAATATCTATTTATGGTTAAAAAAAATTGATGGGGAGAGCTAAGGATTGAGAATAATGAAAGTCATTATTGAAGAAATCTTTTATCCATTTTATGGAGTTGTTAATGAACCTTATAATAAAACCGATCTAACAATAAAAAGGGAATCAATCATTTAAACTAATTCCACTTCCCAAATCCTTTTTCGTAGCAGCCATCTTGACATATTCAACAGCTCTTGGCTCTCCTTGTCAACGGTCCCTTCTCAGAAGCCCTCAACCAGTAGATCTCGATCTTCTAAGGTCATGGCCCCTTATCTGTGGGTTTTGGCAGATGGCGAAATTGTGCTTGAGGACGACGAGATCGAGGAAGGCTTGGTCAGTTTGTCTCACTACATATATTTAAACATAGACAAACACATATAAACGTTGTCATCAGTCCACCGATTCAAAACTATGACGGCAACAACATATTTGTATTATAAGAGCCAAAAGAAATAACAATTCTGATAGTAATCACATTAGTTTCAAAACAATCCCATATGGTCGACGGTGAACAGTAAACATGAACTCTTAAATGAACTTGTAATATTATTAGAGATATGGCTATCAAACATGACAATTAATCAATTTGGTCCAACCTATAAATTGAATGCTTTAATTTGAGGCATGTCAAAAGTCCCACCAAATGACCCAATATCGTATAATCTTATCCCAAAATATTTCAGTTCAAGATTTAGGCAACTTGTTATTGTCATGTAAGGCTTCTTTCTAATAACAACCGCCCTACTCATAAAAAATCGGATCTGAGAGTGGGAGAAAGATTAGGAAAAAAAGCTCAAAGAAGCTCATAAAGAGCAGTCGTCTGCGACGCCATCTAGAAGATAGGAGAAAGATCTTGCCCTTTTGTCTGAATCAACGAAAGCGTCCCAAACTGGATTCTCCGAAAAATGATAGACCGAACTGGGACCGGACTCCCTGAAAAACCCCTCTCATTCCGAGCTATCCAAAGAAATCATAACTTCAAGAGACTCAGACGAGACCAGAATTTACGCAGACGGTGAGCTCCACACATAGAAGGCCAAGAGGAGATGAACAAAAGCAGGAGAAGATGGGAGAGCTGAGGAAATCCCCCACCACTGAAGGACCATGGACCACACCTGTCAAGCCCACCTACAAGTAATGAAAAGATGAGATGTGTCTTCGATGTGTCTGCCACACATAGACACATCCAAAGACCAACCGAGATCGGGAAACCTCTCACCACCAAAAAAGATCTAGTAGGGATGACCTCGGGAGCGACAAGCCAAGCAAAGGATTGAAACTTAAGCGGGATAGAGCTCTTCCAAACTGCAGATGCCCAGAAAACCGAAAAGGTGACACACAGAACAAGACCGGTAGAAGAAGAGCAGTGAAAGTGCGAGCCTCATTTATACTAGAATTTTAGGACGAGTTTCAAGCCTTCCGGTAAGTTATACTTGAATAAACCCCACATAATAGCAGGAACATTTGGTAATGAGTTCATATTTCAGGAACTTGAGATGATTCTTCCATAAATACAAACAGAGAAATCACTGACAGAAATTTAGAAACAGAATAAAGATTGTCAATTGTATTGAAACTTCCAAAACATCCAAAGAAATCATAACTTCAAGAGACTCAGACGAGACCAGAATTTACGCAGACGGTGAGCTCCACACATAGAAGGCCAAGAGGAGATGAACAAAAGCAGGAGAAGATGGGAGAGCTGAGGAAATCCCCCACCACTGAAGGACCATGGACCACACCTGTCAAGCCCACCTACAAGTAATGAAAAGATGAGATGTGTCTTCGATGTGTCTGCCACACATAGACACATCCAAAGACCAACCGAGATCGGGAAACCTCTCACCACCAAAAAAGATCTAGTAGGGATGACCTCGGGAGCGACAAGCCAAGCAAAGGATTGAAACTTAAGCGGGATAGAGCTCTTCCAAACTGCAGATGCCCAGAAAACCGAAAAGGTGACACACAGAACAAGACCGGTAGAAGAAGAGCAGTGAAAGTGCGAGCCTCATTTATACTAGAATTTTAGGACGAGTTTCAAGCCTTCCGGTAAGTTATACTTGAATAAACCCCACATAATAGCAGGAACATTTGGTAATGAGTTCATATTTCAGGAACTTGAGATGATTCTTCCATAAATACAAACAGAGAAATCACTGACAGAAATTTAGAAACAGAATAAAGATTGTCAATTGTATTGAAACTTCCAAAACATCCAAAGAAATCATAACTTCAAGAGACTCAGACGAGACCAGAATTTACGCAGACGGTGAGCTCCACACATAGAAGGCCAAGAGGAGATGAACAAAAGCAGGAGAAGATGGGAGAGCTGAGGAAATCCCCCACCACTGAAGGACCATGGACCACACCTGTCAAGCCCACCTACAAGTAATGAAAAGATGAGATGTGTCTTCGATGTGTCTGCCACACATAGACACATCCAAAGACCAACCGAGATCGGGAAACCTCTCACCACCAAAAAAGATCTAGTAGGGATGACCTCGGGAGCGACAAGCCAAGCAAAGGATTGAAACTTAAGCGGGATAGAGCTCTTCCAAACTGCAGATGCCCAGAAAACCGAAAAGGTGACACACAGAACAAGACCGGTAGAAGAAGAGCAGTGAAAGTGCGAGCCTCATTTATACTAGAATTTTAGGACGAGTTTCAAGCCTTCCGGTAAGTTATACTTGAATAAACCCCACATAATAGCAGGAACATTTGGTAATGAGTTCATATTTCAGGAACTTGAGATGATTCTTCCATAAATACAAACAGAGAAATCACTGACAGAAATTTAGAAACAGAATAAAGATTGTCAATTGTATTGAAACTTCCAAAACATCCAAAGAAATCATAACTTCAAGAGACTCAGACGAGACCAGAATTTACGCAGACGGTGAGCTCCACACATAGAAGGCCAAGAGGAGATGAACAAAAGCAGGAGAAGATGGGAGAGCTGAGGAAATCCCCCACCACTGAAGGACCATGGACCACACCTGTCAAGCCCACCTACAAGTAATGAAAAGATGAGATGTGTCTTCGATGTGTCTGCCACACATAGACACATCCAAAGACCAACCGAGATCGGGAAACCTCTCACCACCAAAAAAGATCTAGTAGGGATGACCTCGGGAGCGACAAGCCAAGCAAAGGATTGAAACTTAAGCGGGATAGAGCTCTTCCAAACTGCAGATGCCCAGAAAACCGAAAAGGTGACACACAGAACAAGACCGGTAGAAGAAGAGCAGTGAAAGTGCGAGCCTCATTTATACTAGAATTTTAGGACGAGTTTCAAGCCTTCCGGTAAGTTATACTTGAATAAACCCCACATAATAGCAGGAACATTTGGTAATGAGTTCATATTTCAGGAACTTGAGATGATTCTTCCATAAATACAAACAGAGAAATCACTGACAGAAATTTAGAAACAGAATAAAGATTGTCAATTGTATTGAAACTTCCAAAACATCCAAAGAAATCATAACTTCAAGAGACTCAGACGAGACCAGAATTTACGCAGACGGTGAGCTCCACACATAGAAGGCCAAGAGGAGATGAACAAAAGCAGGAGAAGATGGGAGAGCTGAGGAAATCCCCCACCACTGAAGGACCATGGACCACACCTGTCAAGCCCACCTACAAGTAATGAAAAGATGAGATGTGTCTTCGATGTGTCTGCCACACATAGACACATCCAAAGACCAACCGAGATCGGGAAACCTCTCACCACCAAAAAAGATCTAGTAGGGATGACCTCGGGAGCGACAAGCCAAGCAAAGGATTGAAACTTAAGCGGGATAGAGCTCTTCCAAACTGCAGATGCCCAGAAAACCGAAAAGGTGACACACAGAACAAGACCGGTAGAAGAAGAGCAGTGAAAGTGCGAGCCTCATTTATACTAGAATTTTAGGACGAGTTTCAAGCCTTCCGGTAAGTTATACTTGAATAAACCCCACATAATAGCAGGAACATTTGGTAATGAGTTCATATTTCAGGAACTTGAGATGATTCTTCCATAAATACAAACAGAGAAATCACTGACAGAAATTTAGAAACAGAATAAAGATTGTCAATTGTATTGAAACTTCCAAAACATCCAAAGAAATCATAACTTCAAGAGACTCAGACGAGACCAGAATTTACGCAGACGGTGAGCTCCACACATAGAAGGCCAAGAGGAGATGAACAAAAGCAGGAGAAGATGGGAGAGCTGAGGAAATCCCCCACCACTGAAGGACCATGGACCACACCTGTCAAGCCCACCTACAAGTAATGAAAAGATGAGATGTGTCTTCGATGTGTCTGCCACACATAGACACATCCAAAGACCAACCGAGATCGGGAAACCTCTCACCACCAAAAAAGATCTAGTAGGGATGACCTCGGGAGCGACAAGCCAAGCAAAGGATTGAAACTTAAGCGGGATAGAGCTCTTCCAAACTGCAGATGCCCAGAAAACCGAAAAGGTGACACACAGAACAAGACCGGTAGAAGAAGAGCAGTGAAAGTGCGAGCCTCATTTATACTAGAATTTTAGGACGAGTTTCAAGCCTTCCGGTAAGTTATACTTGAATAAACCCCACATAATAGCAGGAACATTTGGTAATGAGTTCATATTTCAGGAACTTGAGATGATTCTTCCATAAATACAAACAGAGAAATCACTGACAGAAATTTAGAAACAGAATAAAGATTGTCAATTGTATTGAAACTTCCAAAACATCCAAAGAAATCATAACTTCAAGAGACTCAGACGAGACCAGAATTTACGCAGACGGTGAGCTCCACACATAGAAGGCCAAGAGGAGATGAACAAAAGCAGGAGAAGATGGGAGAGCTGAGGAAATCCCCCACCACTGAAGGACCATGGACCACACCTGTCAAGCCCACCTACAAGTAATGAAAAGATGAGATGTGTCTTCGATGTGTCTGCCACACATAGACACATCCAAAGACCAACCGAGATCGGGAAACCTCTCACCACCAAAAAAGATCTAGTAGGGATGACCTCGGGAGCGACAAGCCAAGCAAAGGATTGAAACTTAAGCGGGATAGAGCTCTTCCAAACTGCAGATGCCCAGAAAACCGAAAAGGTGACACACAGAACAAGACCGGTAGAAGAAGAGCAGTGAAAGTGCGAGCCTCATTTATACTAGAATTTTAGGACGAGTTTCAAGCCTTCCGGTAAGTTATACTTGAATAAACCCCACATAATAGCAGGAACATTTGGTAATGAGTTCATATTTCAGGAACTTGAGATGATTCTTCCATAAATACAAACAGAGAAATCACTGACAGAAATTTAGAAACAGAATAAAGATTGTCAATTGTATTGAAACTTCCAAAACATCCAAAGAAATCATAACTTCAAGAGACTCAGACGAGACCAGAATTTACGCAGACGGTGAGCTCCACACATAGAAGGCCAAGAGGAGATGAACAAAAGCAGGAGAAGATGGGAGAGCTGAGGAAATCCCCCACCACTGAAGGACCATGGACCACACCTGTCAAGCCCACCTACAAGTAATGAAAAGATGAGATGTGTCTTCGATGTGTCTGCCACACATAGACACATCCAAAGACCAACCGAGATCGGGAAACCTCTCACCACCAAAAAAGATCTAGTAGGGATGACCTCGGGAGCGACAAGCCAAGCAAAGGATTGAAACTTAAGCGGGATAGAGCTCTTCCAAACTGCAGATGCCCAGAAAACCGAAAAGGTGACACACAGAACAAGACCGGTAGAAGAAGAGCAGTGAAAGTGCGAGCCTCATTTATACTAGAATTTTAGGACGAGTTTCAAGCCTTCCGGTAAGTTATACTTGAATAAACCCCACATAATAGCAGGAACATTTGGTAATGAGTTCATATTTCAGGAACTTGAGATGATTCTTCCATAAATACAAACAGAGAAATCACTGACAGAAATTTAGAAACAGAATAAAGATTGTCAATTGTATTGAAACTTCCAAAACATCCAAAGAAATCATAACTTCAAGAGACTCAGACGAGACCAGAATTTACGCAGACGGTGAGCTCCACACATAGAAGGCCAAGAGGAGATGAACAAAAGCAGGAGAAGATGGGAGAGCTGAGGAAATCCCCCACCACTGAAGGACCATGGACCACACCTGTCAAGCCCACCTACAAGTAATGAAAAGATGAGATGTGTCTTCGATGTGTCTGCCACACATAGACACATCCAAAGACCAACCGAGATCGGGAAACCTCTCACCACCAAAAAAGATCTAGTAGGGATGACCTCGGGAGCGACAAGCCAAGCAAAGGATTGAAACTTAAGCGGGATAGAGCTCTTCCAAACTGCAGATGCCCAGAAAACCGAAAAGGTGACACACAGAACAAGACCGGTAGAAGAAGAGCAGTGAAAGTGCGAGCCTCATTTATACTAGAATTTTAGGACGAGTTTCAAGCCTTCCGGTAAGTTATACTTGAATAAACCCCACATAATAGCAGGAACATTTGGTAATGAGTTCATATTTCAGGAACTTGAGATGATTCTTCCATAAATACAAACAGAGAAATCACTGACAGAAATTTAGAAACAGAATAAAGATTGTCAATTGTATTGAAACTTCCAAAACATCCAAAGAAATCATAACTTCAAGAGACTCAGACGAGACCAGAATTTACGCAGACGGTGAGCTCCACACATAGAAGGCCAAGAGGAGATGAACAAAAGCAGGAGAAGATGGGAGAGCTGAGGAAATCCCCCACCACTGAAGGACCATGGACCACACCTGTCAAGCCCACCTACAAGTAATGAAAAGATGAGATGTGTCTTCGATGTGTCTGCCACACATAGACACATCCAAAGACCAACCGAGATCGGGAAACCTCTCACCACCAAAAAAGATCTAGTAGGGATGACCTCGGGAGCGACAAGCCAAGCAAAGGATTGAAACTTAAGCGGGATAGAGCTCTTCCAAACTGCAGATGCCCAGAAAACCGAAAAGGTGACACACAGAACAAGACCGGTAGAAGAAGAGCAGTGAAAGTGCGAGCCTCATTTATACTAGAATTTTAGGACGAGTTTCAAGCCTTCCGGTAAGTTATACTTGAATAAACCCCACATAATAGCAGGAACATTTGGTAATGAGTTCATATTTCAGGAACTTGAGATGATTCTTCCATAAATACAAACAGAGAAATCACTGACAGAAATTTAGAAACAGAATAAAGATTGTCAATTGTATTGAAACTTCCAAAACATCCAAAGAAATCATAACTTCAAGAGACTCAGACGAGACCAGAATTTACGCAGACGGTGAGCTCCACACATAGAAGGCCAAGAGGAGATGAACAAAAGCAGGAGAAGATGGGAGAGCTGAGGAAATCCCCCACCACTGAAGGACCATGGACCACACCTGTCAAGCCCACCTACAAGTAATGAAAAGATGAGATGTGTCTTCGATGTGTCTGCCACACATAGACACATCCAAAGACCAACCGAGATCGGGAAACCTCTCACCACCAAAAAAGATCTAGTAGGGATGACCTCGGGAGCGACAAGCCAAGCAAAGGATTGAAACTTAAGCGGGATAGAGCTCTTCCAAACTGCAGATGCCCAGAAAACCGAAAAGGTGACACACAGAACAAGACCGGTAGAAGAAGAGCAGTGAAAGTGCGAGCCTCATTTATACTAGAATTTTAGGACGAGTTTCAAGCCTTCCGGTAAGTTATACTTGAATAAACCCCACATAATAGCAGGAACATTTGGTAATGAGTTCATATTTCAGGAACTTGAGATGATTCTTCCATAAATACAAACAGAGAAATCACTGACAGAAATTTAGAAACAGAATAAAGATTGTCAATTGTATTGAAACTTCCAAAACATCCAAAGAAATCATAACTTCAAGAGACTCAGACGAGACCAGAATTTACGCAGACGGTGAGCTCCACACATAGAAGGCCAAGAGGAGATGAACAAAAGCAGGAGAAGATGGGAGAGCTGAGGAAATCCCCCACCACTGAAGGACCATGGACCACACCTGTCAAGCCCACCTACAAGTAATGAAAAGATGAGATGTGTCTTCGATGTGTCTGCCACACATAGACACATCCAAAGACCAACCGAGATCGGGAAACCTCTCACCACCAAAAAAGATCTAGTAGGGATGACCTCGGGAGCGACAAGCCAAGCAAAGGATTGAAACTTAAGCGGGATAGAGCTCTTCCAAACTGCAGATGCCCAGAAAACCGAAAAGGTGACACACAGAACAAGACCGGTAGAAGAAGAGCAGTGAAAGTGCGAGCCTCATTTATACTAGAATTTTAGGACGAGTTTCAAGCCTTCCGGTAAGTTATACTTGAATAAACCCCACATAATAGCAGGAACATTTGGTAATGAGTTCATATTTCAGGAACTTGAGATGATTCTTCCATAAATACAAACAGAGAAATCACTGACAGAAATTTAGAAACAGAATAAAGATTGTCAATTGTATTGAAACTTCCAAAACATCCAAAGAAATCATAACTTCAAGAGACTCAGACGAGACCAGAATTTACGCAGACGGTGAGCTCCACACATAGAAGGCCAAGAGGAGATGAACAAAAGCAGGAGAAGATGGGAGAGCTGAGGAAATCCCCCACCACTGAAGGACCATGGACCACACCTGTCAAGCCCACCTACAAGTAATGAAAAGATGAGATGTGTCTTCGATGTGTCTGCCACACATAGACACATCCAAAGACCAACCGAGATCGGGAAACCTCTCACCACCAAAAAAGATCTAGTAGGGATGACCTCGGGAGCGACAAGCCAAGCAAAGGATTGAAACTTAAGCGGGATAGAGCTCTTCCAAACTGCAGATGCCCAGAAAACCGAAAAGGTGACACACAGAACAAGACCGGTAGAAGAAGAGCAGTGAAAGTGCGAGCCTCATTTATACTAGAATTTTAGGACGAGTTTCAAGCCTTCCGGTAAGTTATACTTGAATAAACCCCACATAATAGCAGGAACATTTGGTAATGAGTTCATATTTCAGGAACTTGAGATGATTCTTCCATAAATACAAACAGAGAAATCACTGACAGAAATTTAGAAACAGAATAAAGATTGTCAATTGTATTGAAACTTCCAAAACATCCAAAGAAATCATAACTTCAAGAGACTCAGACGAGACCAGAATTTACGCAGACGGTGAGCTCCACACATAGAAGGCCAAGAGGAGATGAACAAAAGCAGGAGAAGATGGGAGAGCTGAGGAAATCCCCCACCACTGAAGGACCATGGACCACACCTGTCAAGCCCACCTACAAGTAATGAAAAGATGAGATGTGTCTTCGATGTGTCTGCCACACATAGACACATCCAAAGACCAACCGAGATCGGGAAACCTCTCACCACCAAAAAAGATCTAGTAGGGATGACCTCGGGAGCGACAAGCCAAGCAAAGGATTGAAACTTAAGCGGGATAGAGCTCTTCCAAACTGCAGATGCCCAGAAAACCGAAAAGGTGACACACAGAACAAGACCGGTAGAAGAAGAGCAGTGAAAGTGCGAGCCTCATTTATACTAGAATTTTAGGACGAGTTTCAAGCCTTCCGGTAAGTTATACTTGAATAAACCCCACATAATAGCAGGAACATTTGGTAATGAGTTCATATTTCAGGAACTTGAGATGATTCTTCCATAAATACAAACAGAGAAATCACTGACAGAAATTTAGAAACAGAATAAAGATTGTCAATTGTATTGAAACTTCCAAAACATCCAAAGAAATCATAACTTCAAGAGACTCAGACGAGACCAGAATTTACGCAGACGGTGAGCTCCACACATAGAAGGCCAAGAGGAGATGAACAAAAGCAGGAGAAGATGGGAGAGCTGAGGAAATCCCCCACCACTGAAGGACCATGGACCACACCTGTCAAGCCCACCTACAAGTAATGAAAAGATGAGATGTGTCTTCGATGTGTCTGCCACACATAGACACATCCAAAGACCAACCGAGATCGGGAAACCTCTCACCACCAAAAAAGATCTAGTAGGGATGACCTCGGGAGCGACAAGCCAAGCAAAGGATTGAAACTTAAGCGGGATAGAGCTCTTCCAAACTGCAGATGCCCAGAAAACCGAAAAGGTGACACACAGAACAAGACCGGTAGAAGAAGAGCAGTGAAAGTGCGAGCCTCATTTATACTAGAATTTTAGGACGAGTTTCAAGCCTTCCGGTAAGTTATACTTGAATAAACCCCACATAATAGCAGGAACATTTGGTAATGAGTTCATATTTCAGGAACTTGAGATGATTCTTCCATAAATACAAACAGAGAAATCACTGACAGAAATTTAGAAACAGAATAAAGATTGTCAATTGTATTGAAACTTCCAAAACATCCAAAGAAATCATAACTTCAAGAGACTCAGACGAGACCAGAATTTACGCAGACGGTGAGCTCCACACATAGAAGGCCAAGAGGAGATGAACAAAAGCAGGAGAAGATGGGAGAGCTGAGGAAATCCCCCACCACTGAAGGACCATGGACCACACCTGTCAAGCCCACCTACAAGTAATGAAAAGATGAGATGTGTCTTCGATGTGTCTGCCACACATAGACACATCCAAAGACCAACCGAGATCGGGAAACCTCTCACCACCAAAAAAGATCTAGTAGGGATGACCTCGGGAGCGACAAGCCAAGCAAAGGATTGAAACTTAAGCGGGATAGAGCTCTTCCAAACTGCAGATGCCCAGAAAACCGAAAAGGTGACACACAGAACAAGACCGGTAGAAGAAGAGCAGTGAAAGTGCGAGCCTCATTTATACTAGAATTTTAGGACGAGTTTCAAGCCTTCCGGTAAGTTATACTTGAATAAACCCCACATAATAGCAGGAACATTTGGTAATGAGTTCATATTTCAGGAACTTGAGATGATTCTTCCATAAATACAAACAGAGAAATCACTGACAGAAATTTAGAAACAGAATAAAGATTGTCAATTGTATTGAAACTTCCAAAACATCCAAAGAAATCATAACTTCAAGAGACTCAGACGAGACCAGAATTTACGCAGACGGTGAGCTCCACACATAGAAGGCCAAGAGGAGATGAACAAAAGCAGGAGAAGATGGGAGAGCTGAGGAAATCCCCCACCACTGAAGGACCATGGACCACACCTGTCAAGCCCACCTACAAGTAATGAAAAGATGAGATGTGTCTTCGATGTGTCTGCCACACATAGACACATCCAAAGACCAACCGAGATCGGGAAACCTCTCACCACCAAAAAAGATCTAGTAGGGATGACCTCGGGAGCGACAAGCCAAGCAAAGGATTGAAACTTAAGCGGGATAGAGCTCTTCCAAACTGCAGATGCCCAGAAAACCGAAAAGGTGACACACAGAACAAGACCGGTAGAAGAAGAGCAGTGAAAGTGCGAGCCTCATTTATACTAGAATTTTAGGACGAGTTTCAAGCCTTCCGGTAAGTTATACTTGAATAAACCCCACATAATAGCAGGAACATTTGGTAATGAGTTCATATTTCAGGAACTTGAGATGATTCTTCCATAAATACAAACAGAGAAATCACTGACAGAAATTTAGAAACAGAATAAAGATTGTCAATTGTATTGAAACTTCCAAAACATCCAAAGAAATCATAACTTCAAGAGACTCAGACGAGACCAGAATTTACGCAGACGGTGAGCTCCACACATAGAAGGCCAAGAGGAGATGAACAAAAGCAGGAGAAGATGGGAGAGCTGAGGAAATCCCCCACCACTGAAGGACCATGGACCACACCTGTCAAGCCCACCTACAAGTAATGAAAAGATGAGATGTGTCTTCGATGTGTCTGCCACACATAGACACATCCAAAGACCAACCGAGATCGGGAAACCTCTCACCACCAAAAAAGATCTAGTAGGGATGACCTCGGGAGCGACAAGCCAAGCAAAGGATTGAAACTTAAGCGGGATAGAGCTCTTCCAAACTGCAGATGCCCAGAAAACCGAAAAGGTGACACACAGAACAAGACCGGTAGAAGAAGAGCAGTGAAAGTGCGAGCCTCATTTATACTAGAATTTTAGGACGAGTTTCAAGCCTTCCGGTAAGTTATACTTGAATAAACCCCACATAATAGCAGGAACATTTGGTAATGAGTTCATATTTCAGGAACTTGAGATGATTCTTCCATAAATACAAACAGAGAAATCACTGACAGAAATTTAGAAACAGAATAAAGATTGTCAATTGTATTGAAACTTCCAAAACATCCAAAGAAATCATAACTTCAAGAGACTCAGACGAGACCAGAATTTACGCAGACGGTGAGCTCCACACATAGAAGGCCAAGAGGAGATGAACAAAAGCAGGAGAAGATGGGAGAGCTGAGGAAATCCCCCACCACTGAAGGACCATGGACCACACCTGTCAAGCCCACCTACAAGTAATGAAAAGATGAGATGTGTCTTCGATGTGTCTGCCACACATAGACACATCCAAAGACCAACCGAGATCGGGAAACCTCTCACCACCAAAAAAGATCTAGTAGGGATGACCTCGGGAGCGACAAGCCAAGCAAAGGATTGAAACTTAAGCGGGATAGAGCTCTTCCAAACTGCAGATGCCCAGAAAACCGAAAAGGTGACACACAGAACAAGACCGGTAGAAGAAGAGCAGTGAAAGTGCGAGCCTCATTTATACTAGAATTTTAGGACGAGTTTCAAGCCTTCCGGTAAGTTATACTTGAATAAACCCCACATAATAGCAGGAACATTTGGTAATGAGTTCATATTTCAGGAACTTGAGATGATTCTTCCATAAATACAAACAGAGAAATCACTGACAGAAATTTAGAAACAGAATAAAGATTGTCAATTGTATTGAAACTTCCAAAACATCCAAAGAAATCATAACTTCAAGAGACTCAGACGAGACCAGAATTTACGCAGACGGTGAGCTCCACACATAGAAGGCCAAGAGGAGATGAACAAAAGCAGGAGAAGATGGGAGAGCTGAGGAAATCCCCCACCACTGAAGGACCATGGACCACACCTGTCAAGCCCACCTACAAGTAATGAAAAGATGAGATGTGTCTTCGATGTGTCTGCCACACATAGACACATCCAAAGACCAACCGAGATCGGGAAACCTCTCACCACCAAAAAAGATCTAGTAGGGATGACCTCGGGAGCGACAAGCCAAGCAAAGGATTGAAACTTAAGCGGGATAGAGCTCTTCCAAACTGCAGATGCCCAGAAAACCGAAAAGGTGACACACAGAACAAGACCGGTAGAAGAAGAGCAGTGAAAGTGCGAGCCTCATTTATACTAGAATTTTAGGACGAGTTTCAAGCCTTCCGGTAAGTTATACTTGAATAAACCCCACATAATAGCAGGAACATTTGGTAATGAGTTCATATTTCAGGAACTTGAGATGATTCTTCCATAAATACAAACAGAGAAATCACTGACAGAAATTTAGAAACAGAATAAAGATTGTCAATTGTATTGAAACTTCCAAAACATCCAAAGAAATCATAACTTCAAGAGACTCAGACGAGACCAGAATTTACGCAGACGGTGAGCTCCACACATAGAAGGCCAAGAGGAGATGAACAAAAGCAGGAGAAGATGGGAGAGCTGAGGAAATCCCCCACCACTGAAGGACCATGGACCACACCTGTCAAGCCCACCTACAAGTAATGAAAAGATGAGATGTGTCTTCGATGTGTCTGCCACACATAGACACATCCAAAGACCAACCGAGATCGGGAAACCTCTCACCACCAAAAAAGATCTAGTAGGGATGACCTCGGGAGCGACAAGCCAAGCAAAGGATTGAAACTTAAGCGGGATAGAGCTCTTCCAAACTGCAGATGCCCAGAAAACCGAAAAGGTGACACACAGAACAAGACCGGTAGAAGAAGAGCAGTGAAAGTGCGAGCCTCATTTATACTAGAATTTTAGGACGAGTTTCAAGCCTTCCGGTAAGTTATACTTGAATAAACCCCACATAATAGCAGGAACATTTGGTAATGAGTTCATATTTCAGGAACTTGAGATGATTCTTCCATAAATACAAACAGAGAAATCACTGACAGAAATTTAGAAACAGAATAAAGATTGTCAATTGTATTGAAACTTCCAAAACATCCAAAGAAATCATAACTTCAAGAGACTCAGACGAGACCAGAATTTACGCAGACGGTGAGCTCCACACATAGAAGGCCAAGAGGAGATGAACAAAAGCAGGAGAAGATGGGAGAGCTGAGGAAATCCCCCACCACTGAAGGACCATGGACCACACCTGTCAAGCCCACCTACAAGTAATGAAAAGATGAGATGTGTCTTCGATGTGTCTGCCACACATAGACACATCCAAAGACCAACCGAGATCGGGAAACCTCTCACCACCAAAAAAGATCTAGTAGGGATGACCTCGGGAGCGACAAGCCAAGCAAAGGATTGAAACTTAAGCGGGATAGAGCTCTTCCAAACTGCAGATGCCCAGAAAACCGAAAAGGTGACACACAGAACAAGACCGGTAGAAGAAGAGCAGTGAAAGTGCGAGCCTCATTTATACTAGAATTTTAGGACGAGTTTCAAGCCTTCCGGTAAGTTATACTTGAATAAACCCCACATAATAGCAGGAACATTTGGTAATGAGTTCATATTTCAGGAACTTGAGATGATTCTTCCATAAATACAAACAGAGAAATCACTGACAGAAATTTAGAAACAGAATAAAGATTGTCAATTGTATTGAAACTTCCAAAACATCCAAAGAAATCATAACTTCAAGAGACTCAGACGAGACCAGAATTTACGCAGACGGTGAGCTCCACACATAGAAGGCCAAGAGGAGATGAACAAAAGCAGGAGAAGATGGGAGAGCTGAGGAAATCCCCCACCACTGAAGGACCATGGACCACACCTGTCAAGCCCACCTACAAGTAATGAAAAGATGAGATGTGTCTTCGATGTGTCTGCCACACATAGACACATCCAAAGACCAACCGAGATCGGGAAACCTCTCACCACCAAAAAAGATCTAGTAGGGATGACCTCGGGAGCGACAAGCCAAGCAAAGGATTGAAACTTAAGCGGGATAGAGCTCTTCCAAACTGCAGATGCCCAGAAAACCGAAAAGGTGACACACAGAACAAGACCGGTAGAAGAAGAGCAGTGAAAGTGCGAGCCTCATTTATACTAGAATTTTAGGACGAGTTTCAAGCCTTCCGGTAAGTTATACTTGAATAAACCCCACATAATAGCAGGAACATTTGGTAATGAGTTCATATTTCAGGAACTTGAGATGATTCTTCCATAAATACAAACAGAGAAATCACTGACAGAAATTTAGAAACAGAATAAAGATTGTCAATTGTATTGAAACTTCCAAAACATCCAAAGAAATCATAACTTCAAGAGACTCAGACGAGACCAGAATTTACGCAGACGGTGAGCTCCACACATAGAAGGCCAAGAGGAGATGAACAAAAGCAGGAGAAGATGGGAGAGCTGAGGAAATCCCCCACCACTGAAGGACCATGGACCACACCTGTCAAGCCCACCTACAAGTAATGAAAAGATGAGATGTGTCTTCGATGTGTCTGCCACACATAGACACATCCAAAGACCAACCGAGATCGGGAAACCTCTCACCACCAAAAAAGATCTAGTAGGGATGACCTCGGGAGCGACAAGCCAAGCAAAGGATTGAAACTTAAGCGGGATAGAGCTCTTCCAAACTGCAGATGCCCAGAAAACCGAAAAGGTGACACACAGAACAAGACCGGTAGAAGAAGAGCAGTGAAAGTGCGAGCCTCATTTATACTAGAATTTTAGGACGAGTTTCAAGCCTTCCGGTAAGTTATACTTGAATAAACCCCACATAATAGCAGGAACATTTGGTAATGAGTTCATATTTCAGGAACTTGAGATGATTCTTCCATAAATACAAACAGAGAAATCACTGACAGAAATTTAGAAACAGAATAAAGATTGTCAATTGTATTGAAACTTCCAAAACATCCAAAGAAATCATAACTTCAAGAGACTCAGACGAGACCAGAATTTACGCAGACGGTGAGCTCCACACATAGAAGGCCAAGAGGAGATGAACAAAAGCAGGAGAAGATGGGAGAGCTGAGGAAATCCCCCACCACTGAAGGACCATGGACCACACCTGTCAAGCCCACCTACAAGTAATGAAAAGATGAGATGTGTCTTCGATGTGTCTGCCACACATAGACACATCCAAAGACCAACCGAGATCGGGAAACCTCTCACCACCAAAAAAGATCTAGTAGGGATGACCTCGGGAGCGACAAGCCAAGCAAAGGATTGAAACTTAAGCGGGATAGAGCTCTTCCAAACTGCAGATGCCCAGAAAACCGAAAAGGTGACACACAGAACAAGACCGGTAGAAGAAGAGCAGTGAAAGTGCGAGCCTCATTTATACTAGAATTTTAGGACGAGTTTCAAGCCTTCCGGTAAGTTATACTTGAATAAACCCCACATAATAGCAGGAACATTTGGTAATGAGTTCATATTTCAGGAACTTGAGATGATTCTTCCATAAATACAAACAGAGAAATCACTGACAGAAATTTAGAAACAGAATAAAGATTGTCAATTGTATTGAAACTTCCAAAACATCCAAAGAAATCATAACTTCAAGAGACTCAGACGAGACCAGAATTTACGCAGACGGTGAGCTCCACACATAGAAGGCCAAGAGGAGATGAACAAAAGCAGGAGAAGATGGGAGAGCTGAGGAAATCCCCCACCACTGAAGGACCATGGACCACACCTGTCAAGCCCACCTACAAGTAATGAAAAGATGAGATGTGTCTTCGATGTGTCTGCCACACATAGACACATCCAAAGACCAACCGAGATCGGGAAACCTCTCACCACCAAAAAAGATCTAGTAGGGATGACCTCGGGAGCGACAAGCCAAGCAAAGGATTGAAACTTAAGCGGGATAGAGCTCTTCCAAACTGCAGATGCCCAGAAAACCGAAAAGGTGACACACAGAACAAGACCGGTAGAAGAAGAGCAGTGAAAGTGCGAGCCTCATTTATACTAGAATTTTAGGACGAGTTTCAAGCCTTCCGGTAAGTTATACTTGAATAAACCCCACATAATAGCAGGAACATTTGGTAATGAGTTCATATTTCAGGAACTTGAGATGATTCTTCCATAAATACAAACAGAGAAATCACTGACAGAAATTTAGAAACAGAATAAAGATTGTCAATTGTATTGAAACTTCCAAAACATCCAAAGAAATCATAACTTCAAGAGACTCAGACGAGACCAGAATTTACGCAGACGGTGAGCTCCACACATAGAAGGCCAAGAGGAGATGAACAAAAGCAGGAGAAGATGGGAGAGCTGAGGAAATCCCCCACCACTGAAGGACCATGGACCACACCTGTCAAGCCCACCTACAAGTAATGAAAAGATGAGATGTGTCTTCGATGTGTCTGCCACACATAGACACATCCAAAGACCAACCGAGATCGGGAAACCTCTCACCACCAAAAAAGATCTAGTAGGGATGACCTCGGGAGCGACAAGCCAAGCAAAGGATTGAAACTTAAGCGGGATAGAGCTCTTCCAAACTGCAGATGCCCAGAAAACCGAAAAGGTGACACACAGAACAAGACCGGTAGAAGAAGAGCAGTGAAAGTGCGAGCCTCATTTATACTAGAATTTTAGGACGAGTTTCAAGCCTTCCGGTAAGTTATACTTGAATAAACCCCACATAATAGCAGGAACATTTGGTAATGAGTTCATATTTCAGGAACTTGAGATGATTCTTCCATAAATACAAACAGAGAAATCACTGACAGAAATTTAGAAACAGAATAAAGATTGTCAATTGTATTGAAACTTCCAAAACATCCAAAGAAATCATAACTTCAAGAGACTCAGACGAGACCAGAATTTACGCAGACGGTGAGCTCCACACATAGAAGGCCAAGAGGAGATGAACAAAAGCAGGAGAAGATGGGAGAGCTGAGGAAATCCCCCACCACTGAAGGACCATGGACCACACCTGTCAAGCCCACCTACAAGTAATGAAAAGATGAGATGTGTCTTCGATGTGTCTGCCACACATAGACACATCCAAAGACCAACCGAGATCGGGAAACCTCTCACCACCAAAAAAGATCTAGTAGGGATGACCTCGGGAGCGACAAGCCAAGCAAAGGATTGAAACTTAAGCGGGATAGAGCTCTTCCAAACTGCAGATGCCCAGAAAACCGAAAAGGTGACACACAGAACAAGACCGGTAGAAGAAGAGCAGTGAAAGTGCGAGCCTCATTTATACTAGAATTTTAGGACGAGTTTCAAGCCTTCCGGTAAGTTATACTTGAATAAACCCCACATAATAGCAGGAACATTTGGTAATGAGTTCATATTTCAGGAACTTGAGATGATTCTTCCATAAATACAAACAGAGAAATCACTGACAGAAATTTAGAAACAGAATAAAGATTGTCAATTGTATTGAAACTTCCAAAACATCCAAAGAAATCATAACTTCAAGAGACTCAGACGAGACCAGAATTTACGCAGACGGTGAGCTCCACACATAGAAGGCCAAGAGGAGATGAACAAAAGCAGGAGAAGATGGGAGAGCTGAGGAAATCCCCCACCACTGAAGGACCATGGACCACACCTGTCAAGCCCACCTACAAGTAATGAAAAGATGAGATGTGTCTTCGATGTGTCTGCCACACATAGACACATCCAAAGACCAACCGAGATCGGGAAACCTCTCACCACCAAAAAAGATCTAGTAGGGATGACCTCGGGAGCGACAAGCCAAGCAAAGGATTGAAACTTAAGCGGGATAGAGCTCTTCCAAACTGCAGATGCCCAGAAAACCGAAAAGGTGACACACAGAACAAGACCGGTAGAAGAAGAGCAGTGAAAGTGCGAGCCTCATTTATACTAGAATTTTAGGACGAGTTTCAAGCCTTCCGGTAAGTTATACTTGAATAAACCCCACATAATAGCAGGAACATTTGGTAATGAGTTCATATTTCAGGAACTTGAGATGATTCTTCCATAAATACAAACAGAGAAATCACTGACAGAAATTTAGAAACAGAATAAAGATTGTCAATTGTATTGAAACTTCCAAAACATCCAAAGAAATCATAACTTCAAGAGACTCAGACGAGACCAGAATTTACGCAGACGGTGAGCTCCACACATAGAAGGCCAAGAGGAGATGAACAAAAGCAGGAGAAGATGGGAGAGCTGAGGAAATCCCCCACCACTGAAGGACCATGGACCACACCTGTCAAGCCCACCTACAAGTAATGAAAAGATGAGATGTGTCTTCGATGTGTCTGCCACACATAGACACATCCAAAGACCAACCGAGATCGGGAAACCTCTCACCACCAAAAAAGATCTAGTAGGGATGACCTCGGGAGCGACAAGCCAAGCAAAGGATTGAAACTTAAGCGGGATAGAGCTCTTCCAAACTGCAGATGCCCAGAAAACCGAAAAGGTGACACACAGAACAAGACCGGTAGAAGAAGAGCAGTGAAAGTGCGAGCCTCATTTATACTAGAATTTTAGGACGAGTTTCAAGCCTTCCGGTAAGTTATACTTGAATAAACCCCACATAATAGCAGGAACATTTGGTAATGAGTTCATATTTCAGGAACTTGAGATGATTCTTCCATAAATACAAACAGAGAAATCACTGACAGAAATTTAGAAACAGAATAAAGATTGTCAATTGTATTGAAACTTCCAAAACATCCAAAGAAATCATAACTTCAAGAGACTCAGACGAGACCAGAATTTACGCAGACGGTGAGCTCCACACATAGAAGGCCAAGAGGAGATGAACAAAAGCAGGAGAAGATGGGAGAGCTGAGGAAATCCCCCACCACTGAAGGACCATGGACCACACCTGTCAAGCCCACCTACAAGTAATGAAAAGATGAGATGTGTCTTCGATGTGTCTGCCACACATAGACACATCCAAAGACCAACCGAGATCGGGAAACCTCTCACCACCAAAAAAGATCTAGTAGGGATGACCTCGGGAGCGACAAGCCAAGCAAAGGATTGAAACTTAAGCGGGATAGAGCTCTTCCAAACTGCAGATGCCCAGAAAACCGAAAAGGTGACACACAGAACAAGACCGGTAGAAGAAGAGCAGTGAAAGTGCGAGCCTCATTTATACTAGAATTTTAGGACGAGTTTCAAGCCTTCCGGTAAGTTATACTTGAATAAACCCCACATAATAGCAGGAACATTTGGTAATGAGTTCATATTTCAGGAACTTGAGATGATTCTTCCATAAATACAAACAGAGAAATCACTGACAGAAATTTAGAAACAGAATAAAGATTGTCAATTGTATTGAAACTTCCAAAACATCCAAAGAAATCATAACTTCAAGAGACTCAGACGAGACCAGAATTTACGCAGACGGTGAGCTCCACACATAGAAGGCCAAGAGGAGATGAACAAAAGCAGGAGAAGATGGGAGAGCTGAGGAAATCCCCCACCACTGAAGGACCATGGACCACACCTGTCAAGCCCACCTACAAGTAATGAAAAGATGAGATGTGTCTTCGATGTGTCTGCCACACATAGACACATCCAAAGACCAACCGAGATCGGGAAACCTCTCACCACCAAAAAAGATCTAGTAGGGATGACCTCGGGAGCGACAAGCCAAGCAAAGGATTGAAACTTAAGCGGGATAGAGCTCTTCCAAACTGCAGATGCCCAGAAAACCGAAAAGGTGACACACAGAACAAGACCGGTAGAAGAAGAGCAGTGAAAGTGCGAGCCTCATTTATACTAGAATTTTAGGACGAGTTTCAAGCCTTCCGGTAAGTTATACTTGAATAAACCCCACATAATAGCAGGAACATTTGGTAATGAGTTCATATTTCAGGAACTTGAGATGATTCTTCCATAAATACAAACAGAGAAATCACTGACAGAAATTTAGAAACAGAATAAAGATTGTCAATTGTATTGAAACTTCCAAAACATCCAAAGAAATCATAACTTCAAGAGACTCAGACGAGACCAGAATTTACGCAGACGGTGAGCTCCACACATAGAAGGCCAAGAGGAGATGAACAAAAGCAGGAGAAGATGGGAGAGCTGAGGAAATCCCCCACCACTGAAGGACCATGGACCACACCTGTCAAGCCCACCTACAAGTAATGAAAAGATGAGATGTGTCTTCGATGTGTCTGCCACACATAGACACATCCAAAGACCAACCGAGATCGGGAAACCTCTCACCACCAAAAAAGATCTAGTAGGGATGACCTCGGGAGCGACAAGCCAAGCAAAGGATTGAAACTTAAGCGGGATAGAGCTCTTCCAAACTGCAGATGCCCAGAAAACCGAAAAGGTGACACACAGAACAAGACCGGTAGAAGAAGAGCAGTGAAAGTGCGAGCCTCATTTATACTAGAATTTTAGGACGAGTTTCAAGCCTTCCGGTAAGTTATACTTGAATAAACCCCACATAATAGCAGGAACATTTGGTAATGAGTTCATATTTCAGGAACTTGAGATGATTCTTCCATAAATACAAACAGAGAAATCACTGACAGAAATTTAGAAACAGAATAAAGATTGTCAATTGTATTGAAACTTCCAAAACATCCAAAGAAATCATAACTTCAAGAGACTCAGACGAGACCAGAATTTACGCAGACGGTGAGCTCCACACATAGAAGGCCAAGAGGAGATGAACAAAAGCAGGAGAAGATGGGAGAGCTGAGGAAATCCCCCACCACTGAAGGACCATGGACCACACCTGTCAAGCCCACCTACAAGTAATGAAAAGATGAGATGTGTCTTCGATGTGTCTGCCACACATAGACACATCCAAAGACCAACCGAGATCGGGAAACCTCTCACCACCAAAAAAGATCTAGTAGGGATGACCTCGGGAGCGACAAGCCAAGCAAAGGATTGAAACTTAAGCGGGATAGAGCTCTTCCAAACTGCAGATGCCCAGAAAACCGAAAAGGTGACACACAGAACAAGACCGGTAGAAGAAGAGCAGTGAAAGTGCGAGCCTCATTTATACTAGAATTTTAGGACGAGTTTCAAGCCTTCCGGTAAGTTATACTTGAATAAACCCCACATAATAGCAGGAACATTTGGTAATGAGTTCATATTTCAGGAACTTGAGATGATTCTTCCATAAATACAAACAGAGAAATCACTGACAGAAATTTAGAAACAGAATAAAGATTGTCAATTGTATTGAAACTTCCAAAACATCCAAAGAAATCATAACTTCAAGAGACTCAGACGAGACCAGAATTTACGCAGACGGTGAGCTCCACACATAGAAGGCCAAGAGGAGATGAACAAAAGCAGGAGAAGATGGGAGAGCTGAGGAAATCCCCCACCACTGAAGGACCATGGACCACACCTGTCAAGCCCACCTACAAGTAATGAAAAGATGAGATGTGTCTTCGATGTGTCTGCCACACATAGACACATCCAAAGACCAACCGAGATCGGGAAACCTCTCACCACCAAAAAAGATCTAGTAGGGATGACCTCGGGAGCGACAAGCCAAGCAAAGGATTGAAACTTAAGCGGGATAGAGCTCTTCCAAACTGCAGATGCCCAGAAAACCGAAAAGGTGACACACAGAACAAGACCGGTAGAAGAAGAGCAGTGAAAGTGCGAGCCTCATTTATACTAGAATTTTAGGACGAGTTTCAAGCCTTCCGGTAAGTTATACTTGAATAAACCCCACATAATAGCAGGAACATTTGGTAATGAGTTCATATTTCAGGAACTTGAGATGATTCTTCCATAAATACAAACAGAGAAATCACTGACAGAAATTTAGAAACAGAATAAAGATTGTCAATTGTATTGAAACTTCCAAAACATCCAAAGAAATCATAACTTCAAGAGACTCAGACGAGACCAGAATTTACGCAGACGGTGAGCTCCACACATAGAAGGCCAAGAGGAGATGAACAAAAGCAGGAGAAGATGGGAGAGCTGAGGAAATCCCCCACCACTGAAGGACCATGGACCACACCTGTCAAGCCCACCTACAAGTAATGAAAAGATGAGATGTGTCTTCGATGTGTCTGCCACACATAGACACATCCAAAGACCAACCGAGATCGGGAAACCTCTCACCACCAAAAAAGATCTAGTAGGGATGACCTCGGGAGCGACAAGCCAAGCAAAGGATTGAAACTTAAGCGGGATAGAGCTCTTCCAAACTGCAGATGCCCAGAAAACCGAAAAGGTGACACACAGAACAAGACCGGTAGAAGAAGAGCAGTGAAAGTGCGAGCCTCATTTATACTAGAATTTTAGGACGAGTTTCAAGCCTTCCGGTAAGTTATACTTGAATAAACCCCACATAATAGCAGGAACATTTGGTAATGAGTTCATATTTCAGGAACTTGAGATGATTCTTCCATAAATACAAACAGAGAAATCACTGACAGAAATTTAGAAACAGAATAAAGATTGTCAATTGTATTGAAACTTCCAAAACATCCAAAGAAATCATAACTTCAAGAGACTCAGACGAGACCAGAATTTACGCAGACGGTGAGCTCCACACATAGAAGGCCAAGAGGAGATGAACAAAAGCAGGAGAAGATGGGAGAGCTGAGGAAATCCCCCACCACTGAAGGACCATGGACCACACCTGTCAAGCCCACCTACAAGTAATGAAAAGATGAGATGTGTCTTCGATGTGTCTGCCACACATAGACACATCCAAAGACCAACCGAGATCGGGAAACCTCTCACCACCAAAAAAGATCTAGTAGGGATGACCTCGGGAGCGACAAGCCAAGCAAAGGATTGAAACTTAAGCGGGATAGAGCTCTTCCAAACTGCAGATGCCCAGAAAACCGAAAAGGTGACACACAGAACAAGACCGGTAGAAGAAGAGCAGTGAAAGTGCGAGCCTCATTTATACTAGAATTTTAGGACGAGTTTCAAGCCTTCCGGTAAGTTATACTTGAATAAACCCCACATAATAGCAGGAACATTTGGTAATGAGTTCATATTTCAGGAACTTGAGATGATTCTTCCATAAATACAAACAGAGAAATCACTGACAGAAATTTAGAAACAGAATAAAGATTGTCAATTGTATTGAAACTTCCAAAACATCCAAAGAAATCATAACTTCAAGAGACTCAGACGAGACCAGAATTTACGCAGACGGTGAGCTCCACACATAGAAGGCCAAGAGGAGATGAACAAAAGCAGGAGAAGATGGGAGAGCTGAGGAAATCCCCCACCACTGAAGGACCATGGACCACACCTGTCAAGCCCACCTACAAGTAATGAAAAGATGAGATGTGTCTTCGATGTGTCTGCCACACATAGACACATCCAAAGACCAACCGAGATCGGGAAACCTCTCACCACCAAAAAAGATCTAGTAGGGATGACCTCGGGAGCGACAAGCCAAGCAAAGGATTGAAACTTAAGCGGGATAGAGCTCTTCCAAACTGCAGATGCCCAGAAAACCGAAAAGGTGACACACAGAACAAGACCGGTAGAAGAAGAGCAGTGAAAGTGCGAGCCTCATTTATACTAGAATTTTAGGACGAGTTTCAAGCCTTCCGGTAAGTTATACTTGAATAAACCCCACATAATAGCAGGAACATTTGGTAATGAGTTCATATTTCAGGAACTTGAGATGATTCTTCCATAAATACAAACAGAGAAATCACTGACAGAAATTTAGAAACAGAATAAAGATTGTCAATTGTATTGAAACTTCCAAAACATCCAAAGAAATCATAACTTCAAGAGACTCAGACGAGACCAGAATTTACGCAGACGGTGAGCTCCACACATAGAAGGCCAAGAGGAGATGAACAAAAGCAGGAGAAGATGGGAGAGCTGAGGAAATCCCCCACCACTGAAGGACCATGGACCACACCTGTCAAGCCCACCTACAAGTAATGAAAAGATGAGATGTGTCTTCGATGTGTCTGCCACACATAGACACATCCAAAGACCAACCGAGATCGGGAAACCTCTCACCACCAAAAAAGATCTAGTAGGGATGACCTCGGGAGCGACAAGCCAAGCAAAGGATTGAAACTTAAGCGGGATAGAGCTCTTCCAAACTGCAGATGCCCAGAAAACCGAAAAGGTGACACACAGAACAAGACCGGTAGAAGAAGAGCAGTGAAAGTGCGAGCCTCATTTATACTAGAATTTTAGGACGAGTTTCAAGCCTTCCGGTAAGTTATACTTGAATAAACCCCACATAATAGCAGGAACATTTGGTAATGAGTTCATATTTCAGGAACTTGAGATGATTCTTCCATAAATACAAACAGAGAAATCACTGACAGAAATTTAGAAACAGAATAAAGATTGTCAATTGTATTGAAACTTCCAAAACATCCAAAGAAATCATAACTTCAAGAGACTCAGACGAGACCAGAATTTACGCAGACGGTGAGCTCCACACATAGAAGGCCAAGAGGAGATGAACAAAAGCAGGAGAAGATGGGAGAGCTGAGGAAATCCCCCACCACTGAAGGACCATGGACCACACCTGTCAAGCCCACCTACAAGTAATGAAAAGATGAGATGTGTCTTCGATGTGTCTGCCACACATAGACACATCCAAAGACCAACCGAGATCGGGAAACCTCTCACCACCAAAAAAGATCTAGTAGGGATGACCTCGGGAGCGACAAGCCAAGCAAAGGATTGAAACTTAAGCGGGATAGAGCTCTTCCAAACTGCAGATGCCCAGAAAACCGAAAAGGTGACACACAGAACAAGACCGGTAGAAGAAGAGCAGTGAAAGTGCGAGCCTCATTTATACTAGAATTTTAGGACGAGTTTCAAGCCTTCCGGTAAGTTATACTTGAATAAACCCCACATAATAGCAGGAACATTTGGTAATGAGTTCATATTTCAGGAACTTGAGATGATTCTTCCATAAATACAAACAGAGAAATCACTGACAGAAATTTAGAAACAGAATAAAGATTGTCAATTGTATTGAAACTTCCAAAACATCCAAAGAAATCATAACTTCAAGAGACTCAGACGAGACCAGAATTTACGCAGACGGTGAGCTCCACACATAGAAGGCCAAGAGGAGATGAACAAAAGCAGGAGAAGATGGGAGAGCTGAGGAAATCCCCCACCACTGAAGGACCATGGACCACACCTGTCAAGCCCACCTACAAGTAATGAAAAGATGAGATGTGTCTTCGATGTGTCTGCCACACATAGACACATCCAAAGACCAACCGAGATCGGGAAACCTCTCACCACCAAAAAAGATCTAGTAGGGATGACCTCGGGAGCGACAAGCCAAGCAAAGGATTGAAACTTAAGCGGGATAGAGCTCTTCCAAACTGCAGATGCCCAGAAAACCGAAAAGGTGACACACAGAACAAGACCGGTAGAAGAAGAGCAGTGAAAGTGCGAGCCTCATTTATACTAGAATTTTAGGACGAGTTTCAAGCCTTCCGGTAAGTTATACTTGAATAAACCCCACATAATAGCAGGAACATTTGGTAATGAGTTCATATTTCAGGAACTTGAGATGATTCTTCCATAAATACAAACAGAGAAATCACTGACAGAAATTTAGAAACAGAATAAAGATTGTCAATTGTATTGAAACTTCCAAAACATCCAAAGAAATCATAACTTCAAGAGACTCAGACGAGACCAGAATTTACGCAGACGGTGAGCTCCACACATAGAAGGCCAAGAGGAGATGAACAAAAGCAGGAGAAGATGGGAGAGCTGAGGAAATCCCCCACCACTGAAGGACCATGGACCACACCTGTCAAGCCCACCTACAAGTAATGAAAAGATGAGATGTGTCTTCGATGTGTCTGCCACACATAGACACATCCAAAGACCAACCGAGATCGGGAAACCTCTCACCACCAAAAAAGATCTAGTAGGGATGACCTCGGGAGCGACAAGCCAAGCAAAGGATTGAAACTTAAGCGGGATAGAGCTCTTCCAAACTGCAGATGCCCAGAAAACCGAAAAGGTGACACACAGAACAAGACCGGTAGAAGAAGAGCAGTGAAAGTGCGAGCCTCATTTATACTAGAATTTTAGGACGAGTTTCAAGCCTTCCGGTAAGTTATACTTGAATAAACCCCACATAATAGCAGGAACATTTGGTAATGAGTTCATATTTCAGGAACTTGAGATGATTCTTCCATAAATACAAACAGAGAAATCACTGACAGAAATTTAGAAACAGAATAAAGATTGTCAATTGTATTGAAACTTCCAAAACATCCAAAGAAATCATAACTTCAAGAGACTCAGACGAGACCAGAATTTACGCAGACGGTGAGCTCCACACATAGAAGGCCAAGAGGAGATGAACAAAAGCAGGAGAAGATGGGAGAGCTGAGGAAATCCCCCACCACTGAAGGACCATGGACCACACCTGTCAAGCCCACCTACAAGTAATGAAAAGATGAGATGTGTCTTCGATGTGTCTGCCACACATAGACACATCCAAAGACCAACCGAGATCGGGAAACCTCTCACCACCAAAAAAGATCTAGTAGGGATGACCTCGGGAGCGACAAGCCAAGCAAAGGATTGAAACTTAAGCGGGATAGAGCTCTTCCAAACTGCAGATGCCCAGAAAACCGAAAAGGTGACACACAGAACAAGACCGGTAGAAGAAGAGCAGTGAAAGTGCGAGCCTCATTTATACTAGAATTTTAGGACGAGTTTCAAGCCTTCCGGTAAGTTATACTTGAATAAACCCCACATAATAGCAGGAACATTTGGTAATGAGTTCATATTTCAGGAACTTGAGATGATTCTTCCATAAATACAAACAGAGAAATCACTGACAGAAATTTAGAAACAGAATAAAGATTGTCAATTGTATTGAAACTTCCAAAACATCCAAAGAAATCATAACTTCAAGAGACTCAGACGAGACCAGAATTTACGCAGACGGTGAGCTCCACACATAGAAGGCCAAGAGGAGATGAACAAAAGCAGGAGAAGATGGGAGAGCTGAGGAAATCCCCCACCACTGAAGGACCATGGACCACACCTGTCAAGCCCACCTACAAGTAATGAAAAGATGAGATGTGTCTTCGATGTGTCTGCCACACATAGACACATCCAAAGACCAACCGAGATCGGGAAACCTCTCACCACCAAAAAAGATCTAGTAGGGATGACCTCGGGAGCGACAAGCCAAGCAAAGGATTGAAACTTAAGCGGGATAGAGCTCTTCCAAACTGCAGATGCCCAGAAAACCGAAAAGGTGACACACAGAACAAGACCGGTAGAAGAAGAGCAGTGAAAGTGCGAGCCTCATTTATACTAGAATTTTAGGACGAGTTTCAAGCCTTCCGGTAAGTTATACTTGAATAAACCCCACATAATAGCAGGAACATTTGGTAATGAGTTCATATTTCAGGAACTTGAGATGATTCTTCCATAAATACAAACAGAGAAATCACTGACAGAAATTTAGAAACAGAATAAAGATTGTCAATTGTATTGAAACTTCCAAAACATCCAAAGAAATCATAACTTCAAGAGACTCAGACGAGACCAGAATTTACGCAGACGGTGAGCTCCACACATAGAAGGCCAAGAGGAGATGAACAAAAGCAGGAGAAGATGGGAGAGCTGAGGAAATCCCCCACCACTGAAGGACCATGGACCACACCTGTCAAGCCCACCTACAAGTAATGAAAAGATGAGATGTGTCTTCGATGTGTCTGCCACACATAGACACATCCAAAGACCAACCGAGATCGGGAAACCTCTCACCACCAAAAAAGATCTAGTAGGGATGACCTCGGGAGCGACAAGCCAAGCAAAGGATTGAAACTTAAGCGGGATAGAGCTCTTCCAAACTGCAGATGCCCAGAAAACCGAAAAGGTGACACACAGAACAAGACCGGTAGAAGAAGAGCAGTGAAAGTGCGAGCCTCATTTATACTAGAATTTTAGGACGAGTTTCAAGCCTTCCGGTAAGTTATACTTGAATAAACCCCACATAATAGCAGGAACATTTGGTAATGAGTTCATATTTCAGGAACTTGAGATGATTCTTCCATAAATACAAACAGAGAAATCACTGACAGAAATTTAGAAACAGAATAAAGATTGTCAATTGTATTGAAACTTCCAAAACATCCAAAGAAATCATAACTTCAAGAGACTCAGACGAGACCAGAATTTACGCAGACGGTGAGCTCCACACATAGAAGGCCAAGAGGAGATGAACAAAAGCAGGAGAAGATGGGAGAGCTGAGGAAATCCCCCACCACTGAAGGACCATGGACCACACCTGTCAAGCCCACCTACAAGTAATGAAAAGATGAGATGTGTCTTCGATGTGTCTGCCACACATAGACACATCCAAAGACCAACCGAGATCGGGAAACCTCTCACCACCAAAAAAGATCTAGTAGGGATGACCTCGGGAGCGACAAGCCAAGCAAAGGATTGAAACTTAAGCGGGATAGAGCTCTTCCAAACTGCAGATGCCCAGAAAACCGAAAAGGTGACACACAGAACAAGACCGGTAGAAGAAGAGCAGTGAAAGTGCGAGCCTCATTTATACTAGAATTTTAGGACGAGTTTCAAGCCTTCCGGTAAGTTATACTTGAATAAACCCCACATAATAGCAGGAACATTTGGTAATGAGTTCATATTTCAGGAACTTGAGATGATTCTTCCATAAATACAAACAGAGAAATCACTGACAGAAATTTAGAAACAGAATAAAGATTGTCAATTGTATTGAAACTTCCAAAACATCCAAAGAAATCATAACTTCAAGAGACTCAGACGAGACCAGAATTTACGCAGACGGTGAGCTCCACACATAGAAGGCCAAGAGGAGATGAACAAAAGCAGGAGAAGATGGGAGAGCTGAGGAAATCCCCCACCACTGAAGGACCATGGACCACACCTGTCAAGCCCACCTACAAGTAATGAAAAGATGAGATGTGTCTTCGATGTGTCTGCCACACATAGACACATCCAAAGACCAACCGAGATCGGGAAACCTCTCACCACCAAAAAAGATCTAGTAGGGATGACCTCGGGAGCGACAAGCCAAGCAAAGGATTGAAACTTAAGCGGGATAGAGCTCTTCCAAACTGCAGATGCCCAGAAAACCGAAAAGGTGACACACAGAACAAGACCGGTAGAAGAAGAGCAGTGAAAGTGCGAGCCTCATTTATACTAGAATTTTAGGACGAGTTTCAAGCCTTCCGGTAAGTTATACTTGAATAAACCCCACATAATAGCAGGAACATTTGGTAATGAGTTCATATTTCAGGAACTTGAGATGATTCTTCCATAAATACAAACAGAGAAATCACTGACAGAAATTTAGAAACAGAATAAAGATTGTCAATTGTATTGAAACTTCCAAAACATCCAAAGAAATCATAACTTCAAGAGACTCAGACGAGACCAGAATTTACGCAGACGGTGAGCTCCACACATAGAAGGCCAAGAGGAGATGAACAAAAGCAGGAGAAGATGGGAGAGCTGAGGAAATCCCCCACCACTGAAGGACCATGGACCACACCTGTCAAGCCCACCTACAAGTAATGAAAAGATGAGATGTGTCTTCGATGTGTCTGCCACACATAGACACATCCAAAGACCAACCGAGATCGGGAAACCTCTCACCACCAAAAAAGATCTAGTAGGGATGACCTCGGGAGCGACAAGCCAAGCAAAGGATTGAAACTTAAGCGGGATAGAGCTCTTCCAAACTGCAGATGCCCAGAAAACCGAAAAGGTGACACACAGAACAAGACCGGTAGAAGAAGAGCAGTGAAAGTGCGAGCCTCATTTATACTAGAATTTTAGGACGAGTTTCAAGCCTTCCGGTAAGTTATACTTGAATAAACCCCACATAATAGCAGGAACATTTGGTAATGAGTTCATATTTCAGGAACTTGAGATGATTCTTCCATAAATACAAACAGAGAAATCACTGACAGAAATTTAGAAACAGAATAAAGATTGTCAATTGTATTGAAACTTCCAAAACATCCAAAGAAATCATAACTTCAAGAGACTCAGACGAGACCAGAATTTACGCAGACGGTGAGCTCCACACATAGAAGGCCAAGAGGAGATGAACAAAAGCAGGAGAAGATGGGAGAGCTGAGGAAATCCCCCACCACTGAAGGACCATGGACCACACCTGTCAAGCCCACCTACAAGTAATGAAAAGATGAGATGTGTCTTCGATGTGTCTGCCACACATAGACACATCCAAAGACCAACCGAGATCGGGAAACCTCTCACCACCAAAAAAGATCTAGTAGGGATGACCTCGGGAGCGACAAGCCAAGCAAAGGATTGAAACTTAAGCGGGATAGAGCTCTTCCAAACTGCAGATGCCCAGAAAACCGAAAAGGTGACACACAGAACAAGACCGGTAGAAGAAGAGCAGTGAAAGTGCGAGCCTCATTTATACTAGAATTTTAGGACGAGTTTCAAGCCTTCCGGTAAGTTATACTTGAATAAACCCCACATAATAGCAGGAACATTTGGTAATGAGTTCATATTTCAGGAACTTGAGATGATTCTTCCATAAATACAAACAGAGAAATCACTGACAGAAATTTAGAAACAGAATAAAGATTGTCAATTGTATTGAAACTTCCAAAACATCCAAAGAAATCATAACTTCAAGAGACTCAGACGAGACCAGAATTTACGCAGACGGTGAGCTCCACACATAGAAGGCCAAGAGGAGATGAACAAAAGCAGGAGAAGATGGGAGAGCTGAGGAAATCCCCCACCACTGAAGGACCATGGACCACACCTGTCAAGCCCACCTACAAGTAATGAAAAGATGAGATGTGTCTTCGATGTGTCTGCCACACATAGACACATCCAAAGACCAACCGAGATCGGGAAACCTCTCACCACCAAAAAAGATCTAGTAGGGATGACCTCGGGAGCGACAAGCCAAGCAAAGGATTGAAACTTAAGCGGGATAGAGCTCTTCCAAACTGCAGATGCCCAGAAAACCGAAAAGGTGACACACAGAACAAGACCGGTAGAAGAAGAGCAGTGAAAGTGCGAGCCTCATTTATACTAGAATTTTAGGACGAGTTTCAAGCCTTCCGGTAAGTTATACTTGAATAAACCCCACATAATAGCAGGAACATTTGGTAATGAGTTCATATTTCAGGAACTTGAGATGATTCTTCCATAAATACAAACAGAGAAATCACTGACAGAAATTTAGAAACAGAATAAAGATTGTCAATTGTATTGAAACTTCCAAAACATCCAAAGAAATCATAACTTCAAGAGACTCAGACGAGACCAGAATTTACGCAGACGGTGAGCTCCACACATAGAAGGCCAAGAGGAGATGAACAAAAGCAGGAGAAGATGGGAGAGCTGAGGAAATCCCCCACCACTGAAGGACCATGGACCACACCTGTCAAGCCCACCTACAAGTAATGAAAAGATGAGATGTGTCTTCGATGTGTCTGCCACACATAGACACATCCAAAGACCAACCGAGATCGGGAAACCTCTCACCACCAAAAAAGATCTAGTAGGGATGACCTCGGGAGCGACAAGCCAAGCAAAGGATTGAAACTTAAGCGGGATAGAGCTCTTCCAAACTGCAGATGCCCAGAAAACCGAAAAGGTGACACACAGAACAAGACCGGTAGAAGAAGAGCAGTGAAAGTGCGAGCCTCATTTATACTAGAATTTTAGGACGAGTTTCAAGCCTTCCGGTAAGTTATACTTGAATAAACCCCACATAATAGCAGGAACATTTGGTAATGAGTTCATATTTCAGGAACTTGAGATGATTCTTCCATAAATACAAACAGAGAAATCACTGACAGAAATTTAGAAACAGAATAAAGATTGTCAATTGTATTGAAACTTCCAAAACGGGTACTGAACAATCAAAGATGTGTAGTGAGGTTTCTATGACTATAACATGTGACACAAGAAATATTCAGAGCCTGTTTCTATCTTTTCTTCACCATCATTGACTCTTGAAGAAAGCTACGAGTTGATCATAAACAGTTTCCTTGGCATTCTGAGCCATAACATAATCTGCATGAGCATAATTATCAGTATAGAGAGTGACAAGCTTATCTTTGTCGTGACCACTGAGGTCTCCCAGAAGCAGCCGCACATCGCTGACATCAGAAAGAGCGTCAGCGCCTCCATAACCAAGGAAGAGAGGGATGTCACTTGGAATTCTCGTCATGTCATACACTGGAGGTGTGGACTGACCATAGTGTTTCATGTTATCATCCACGTCACCATAATCATACTTTGATATGTTGCCGCTTCTGATCACTGTAAAACCAAAACACTCAACCACAAATTTGATATGGGTTTTACATGGCAAATGGGAATTTAAGACTCACTCTGAGCAATATGGATCAAGTTTTTCACTGAAGTTGCCTGAGGTTCATGATCAAGAAAAACATCTACTATGGAAGAGTTCAAACAGCAATTGGGGCCTACAGGAGTAACAAATCAACTTAGACTTAGGAATGGAGGATGAACGATTCTGTGGAAGGTAATTAACATACTAAGAAGTAAGAACATTTAAACTACCCGTGAAAGAGGTCAACCAGTCAGCACAGTCAACACCTGGCTGAGCACAAACTAGTTTGAGAAATCTTGATCCAGACTGCCTGTTCAATTAGAGAAGAAGAATATAAATGGTTTCGGTCATTCAGTTTGCTGTCACACTTTTTCTTAAATTTAGCCTTAGAAAACCTCAGAGTAGTCCAAATATACCTTGTTCTTACAAAATAGCTCCTTGTTTGGATTTTTATCTATTTGCACTTTAAAATGCTTAAAAGGAAATGGTACGAATGAAAAGTTGAGGAAAAGGTATCATCTTTTACCCTTTTGGATCGAACTCGCGAAAACCAAACTTGTACAAGGCCTGAAAAAGGAAAAGAAGATTTTGTATATCATTTGACAAACAATCTTATGAGTGGAATTAGCATTTACCTCAGGAAAATACTTGTCTGAAGCAACTCTTCCAAGTGGGGAGGTGACCTGGCCTAGGTGAGCAATTGGGCTCAGTAAGGCAGCTGAATTCAACATATTCAATAGCTCCTGCCCGGAAAATGCAGCTAAAGCAATCAGAGTTCCCTGTACAATTTTTATTTTTTGCAAATTTATTAGCATCTGATGATATTTGAAATGTATGAAAGATGAAACTTACCAGGGAATGTCCAACATAGTGCAGGTTCTGTCCTGTTTGATCATGCACGTACTGAAACAACGCAGGAAGCTCATATGCTACCAGTTCATCCCATGACCAGTCCCAGTAAGCCTGTAATACAAATATGCCCAAACTTTTAGATTTAAGAACAGGTAATATAACAAAAAAGGAGAACAACTTGTGGGAATTGAAAATAACGTCGTCATCAGGACTGAGGGATGTGTGCCCCTGGCTGTATTGAGTTCCACGTGTGTTGGCAATCCAAACATCAAACCCATTATCCGCCAATAGGAAAGCCAGAGATTGGTCTGGGGGCAATAGCAACCATGTTACCCCATCCTGTAAAGATAACATAAACTCGTTACATCCACAATGTCATTAGCATATAAACATGAATCGTTTGACCAAAATTTGCTTGTCCAACTGGTCAAGCACTTAACTTGGGTCTTGGGACCTGGGTTCAAGTCCCAGCAACGGTACCTCACTTCTTATTTCTCTTCCCAACTCCTCTCTCTATGCGGCCCTTTGGGCCTGTTTCTAGGTGTTCTCTTCTACATAAGGGAGCCCATTTCTTGCTTGATACATAAATATTAAGTTCTTTAAGAATAAAAAATTTTGTTTGGTTCTCCCTTACTTCTACTGTTCTACATAAGCAAGGTTCTGATTTAGTCGATCAAAAAACGTTTAAACATGAATTGTGATGAATTACAAACCATAACAAGCCCATGCTGCAACAGAACTGGTGGTCTGGTTCCCGAACTCCCACCTGATATCCCCACTGGAATTCTCTGCATGCCAACAATATATCCATCTTGCGCGGTTACCTGAAACCATCACAATTACAGTTACATATCAGATAAGTGGTATCTATATACCCCTAGTACATTAATTTCAGGCAATACTTTACCGTATGTTCTTCACAAACATAGTTTTGTGGCAACACCATTGAACTACAAATACCATCGCCAACTGAAGACAGCTTTGTTCTAGTTCCAACTACAGATCCACAGAAAAATGTTACCAATAAAATCACCGGAATTATTGAACTACTAGTCATCTTCATATATAATTCAATGTCACAACCCTCGGTGTTAAGCCACCTTTTATAGTATAACAGAACTCAGATAGTAACAAAACCAAGTATATAACATGGTGTAATTACACACATGTTATGGTCTACACAAAGCATCTTGTGCCCATATTCTCTGTGATGAACCCAAATAAGTAATACGAATACTAGATTTGGTTGCCGACGATGTTTCCTGATTCTAGCAGGAAATCCTTAGGTTGACTTACATAGTAGAGATCGTGGTAGGGCAAGTATATGACAAGCATATCGTTCCAAAACAATACAACATAGTATGATGCTTCAACTATCAACAAAGCAAATATATGACAGGTCATTATAGAACAGTTGCTTTTGTCAGAATAGAAGCAACCAAAGGTGTAGCTCCAATAAAAGTGCCAGAAAACAAACAATTCCATACAATGCAGAGTATAATACTTCAACTATCACAAAGCAGACTCCAAATCAATATGAACTTTCCTTTGTTTTACTTCTGCAACCACAGGCAATGTTGATAAATACTAATCTACTGCTATCATTAACTATAAACATGAGGTATAGATATGCTTATCAAGTGGTTATTTAATCCACATTCTTTCGATGTGCAGAATGTGAAAGTAAGTTATGCCACAAGCTCAAACCATTCATTGTTTATAAAGGGGAAGTAGAAGTTTTCAGAAAAATTGGAGCATACAACCATATTTAAATGGACTGTATATTGATTCCCTACCATTAAGGAATGAACATGTATCCCAAAAATGAAAATAAGCATGAGGATAAACATGCTCAGAACAATAAAGATGTAAGGGTATAAAGATAATGAACTTCAAAATTAATGGTATAGATTTTGATGCATGCAAATACAAAGAAGTATTTAAAATCATTTTAATTAAGACACTATCTAAAAAAATTGTATATGAGCATAACACTGAGGTTATGAACTCTCTTTTTGTAAAGGAGTCTATCAGCAAAAATTACAGCAACAGTTTTGATCTTAGACTAACAGAGCTAATGTCTCCCTCCAGAATGACTTGGTTGGAGCATCATTCAACGTGTCTTAGCATAGTTTTTAACAGCACTTTCTGGTGCCTAATAATCATGTAGCTGAGTATCATGCACATTGTGGAAACAATTACGTCTACTCAAACAATTCTTCATCTACCTTCCAAGTTTCCTTTTTACACAGAAGACATGGATCCTAGGAATGCCACCAAACTCAATTGCCTCTTCCGTCATTTCAATTGACCAAATAGTGTTCATTCCACACCATCATTTTTAAAGAGCACGGGGACGCAATAACTGAGCCATATCATGCAAGAAATACACACAACCTTTTCTACTGATTGAAGCAGTTGATCAATTCTTGTTTCATCAGCGTGGCGTGTTGTATACCCTGCAATAAGATTTGGTAAAAAAAACAAAAAAACTTATTAATAGGTCATGCCATAATAATGTCACAAAGCATGAAACAGGTACAGAACCAAAAACAGACACTTCAAATTTCTGAGAATTCAATGTACAATTTTAAATACAACCCATCTACCCATACTGCAACAACTAATACCAAAGGAGTTCAAGTGTCAATCAGGGGCGGAACCAAAGGGGTATAGGGTGTGGAACACCCTATACATATGAAATGCTAGCCTAGTGGTTAAAGACTTGTGCTATTTCCTTGCCATCTTAGTTCGAATCTCATGCTTGGAACACTCTTATTTTTCCGTTATTTTCACCATTACAATTTGGGCTGGGATTTGTTCTCCTAATTTTTGCTGCAAGCCTGCTAATAAATGAACATATAAGTTGAGTTTATAATTTTTTTGGATAGGCATCTAACACATAAATTAGTCGGTTCAAAATTCTATAAAAATTAGGGGTGTTCAAATGAAACCGAAAACCGGAAACCCGACCAAAACCAACCGGAACCAGCCCCGGCGGCGCAAGAACCATGGAGTTCCGGTATGGTAACGGTGACAAATTTACAAAACCGGGTGTGTTCTGGTTGGGGCCCGGTTTCCATTACTTGAATTCAGCGGTTAACCGCAAGAACCGAAACCAAATAAGCCAATGCTCAGTATCCGAATTTCATTGAAGATTCTCACCAAAGCTCACGGTCTTGTTGTTGTTGTTGCCTCACATTGATCAGGAAAGATTATAAACAAGTTTTTATCTATCAATGCTTCCTACGTGGGACTGAGATATCAGAAACATGTGGTGTGAGTATTAACTGAAAAGTAATCAAATTGTTGTATATAAGATGCATGGAGAAAGTCAGAAATGAACGTCCTTGAAGTGCTTCAAATCTCACATACAATATGGTCTAGAGCATGCATAATAAACTTAAAACATGCTTCAAATTGTTATTGCATGATCCTAGAGTTGCTATAGAAAGGGATGGTATAGTAATCTCACATACAATATGGTCTAGAGCATGCATAATAAACTTAAAATATGCTTCAAATTGTTATTGCATAATCCTAGAGTTGCTATAGAAAGGGATGGTATAGTGTCAGGTCCTTTAGTTGTTGTTGTGTTTGGCTGGTACAAAGAGGACAGAGTAATGAGAAGGAATTATGTTTACGAATGGTTTTTGCTTCATCATTCCATGCTCTGTTTTGCTTTTATCAGTCTCATATAAGGATAGGAAGAAAAATCAGCACTGGAATCCCACATCGACAAGATGACAAATTGTATAATTTTGTTTCTATATAAAAACCGAAGGTTTCTTCCAATTAAAAATAATCAGCCTAATAATTTCAGTTTTTGGCTCAGGTGCTTGGGCTTCAACACAATTATTGAGCCCAATTACTGATAGTCTGGTCGGGGCGGTTGTAACCGTGTAACCGACCAGTAATTTTTTTTATTTATACCGACCGTTGTTCATTTCTCCGGTGCCGGTATTGGTTTCGAGAAATGAGGAACCCGAGAGCTCCGGTTTGGTTTTACAGATCGTGATTTGGGTCGGTTAACCGACCGTGAACACCCCTAATAAAAATAATAATTAAATATATTATCAAAATTAATCAATAACCAAAATCTTAAATATTTTAGTATAAATATTTTAAAAACAAATCCCCAAATTTTAATCACAAACATTATTGATTAAATAACAAAACATTAAAAAATTTACATGTTGTATTGTAGGTATTTCAATTATCTTTAATTTGATATCTTATGGGTCTAAATCCAAGTTCAAATGAAAAAAATTATGGATATCTAACATCTTTTCACTCGAAAACGTTCAATTTTAGCTTCAGACTCTTGTAACATTTTCCAAAAACCCGATTCAAACTTATTGTAAGATGTATTTGAGAAGTCATATGTCAAAATGAATGGTTAAATGATAGTCCGTTTATATATATATATATATATACAAGAAAATATTTATGAGTATTGGCATTGAATTAGTTTTACAAAAAAAACGACGTCTCTTATATATCATAAACTATATGAAAGATTAGGTATTAAAATATTTTTATTCAAATTAATACTTTTTACAATAAGAAGTTTTGTTTTTCCTTTTAAAATTTATTCATCCTTTTAGATAGAAGAATAAAATATTTATATAGAAACCAATTTTACCTTCTTTTTTTTGCAGAACAAGTAATTCTGAGTAAGTAGACCAGATTAATATTTTAAAGAGTTTTTACGTGTAAAAATAAAAATATTTTATTTTTGTATCAATCATGAGGATATATGTACGAATTATTGAACAAAAACAAAAAATAATCCATTTATCTTAGGCGTGGAGCTAAATTTTTTTCCTGATATATTTGATAATTGTGGGCGGAACACCCTAAAATATGATCCTGGTTCCACCCCTGGTGTCAATACAAACCTATAACTCTCAAATACATCCCAGAGTCAACAACAACTCTGAACACTAAAAAAAACAGTTCAGAAATTCAACACCCAGTTAAAACATGAGAGAAACACTATGTAAAAACATAAAGCAACCAAAATGAAAGATACCCGTTTGCTAAAAATTGTACCTTGATGGAGAAATAAGAGTCCTGATCAGGTGCCCGTGAATTCGGAGCTTTCCTCTTCAAGCAACCACTGCAATTGAGCGCACAGTCGCGTCGCTGGTCTTCTGAAGCGCTGCATGGCGCATCATACACCGTGCAGATGAGCTGATTCGGCCAAAATCCTCCAGTTTTCTCAGTTCAATCGCATGATTCCTGGGAACCGAACAGATATTTCTTGAGATGGAAAATACGATGACCCAGTTGAAAAAAAATGGGCCGACCATCTTATAGTAAGAAATGATCTGGACCGTTGGAATCGTACATTTTTGTGAAGCTTTTGATTTGATATAGATTTTAAGAATATTAATCAACAACGAGAAAGAAATTACTTGTTCTCCTATATTTTATCCACCCTGCCCGCCTATAAGAGCATTTGCATCGGGCGACTCACGTTTCGATTTACGAATTGTGGCATGTGTGAGTCGTAATTTGCGATTTATTAAATCACGATTCGCGAGTCGTGGGTCGAATCGCGATTCACAATTGTGAATCGCCAGTCCACAAATCGCAAACCGTGTGCGGGCTAATCGTCATTCCATAGGTGGCGTGGGAAGAGAAATAAATTCGGACCGTTGGAGCAACAGTTCGATTAACGACTCTTTTTTAATTAAAATAAATACAAAATACACCTCAAAAAATATATTTCTCACTTATAAATATTTTTTACCTCATTCATCAAACCACAATATTTCTCTCCAATTTATCTCCACTTACCCTCTCAAAATCTCAAAATTTCTCACACATATTTCGATAACAAAATGTCTGACGACGAGGCTCAATTGAGGGAGGAGTTGGAAGCCACCCTTCGTGCAATGGAACAACGAAGCTGGCGAAGGACTAACAGAATGATAGAGAGCAATGCCAAAGATCAACGGCTAAGGCAAAGGCTCGAACGTGGTAAACCTTTCCGACGACAAATTGACGGAGCTCGTGTCGAAGACCACAATCGACTGATGCAGAATTATTTCGTCGAGAACCCAAAAAGTATTTGTGATCGAACATGAAATTCGACATGAGTCCTCTCTACGGGATCAAGCAGCGTTCAGGCACCATCTTGAGCGGTTATTCATAATTGATTTTATCTTTAAAGTATTCTATGCTAGTTTATCTTTTCACTTCAAATCGAAATATTATCGGTCTTGTGCTATAGGATTAGCAAACAAAGATATGTGGTTGGCTGTTTTCTGTACTAACTCTTTTTATTAATGATATATGCACTTTTCGTTAAAAAACTATTTGTAGCCGACATAAACTTTAATAACAACATTAAAATTTGATCAATTTAAAAGTTTAGACTTACAAATAAAAATTTAAATCATAAATAAATTTAGATCTTTAAAATGTGAGATTAGGACTGAACTAATATCAGTGTCTTAGCTTGAAAGTTGAAATTTATTCATGAGTAGGTGGAAAATTAACATTTGTCCAGCTAAAGAATCCATGATTACGTTAATATGAAAATCAAAGCTTCATCCTCAGAATAGTATTGGGGCAAAATTAATAGGGAAGGTTCATGAATCATGACTCATGAGTGTACTGTCTTGTGCTGATGAAATAATAGAGGGCAATTCAATATGAGAAGGTGAGGTATAACTTTGGCTTTGATCATCTTTGCCCAATAATGGTTAAGGACTTTAAAACATGCAATAAATGAGTGACTACAACAAGAACATAATCAGGGTGTGTGTGATAAGAAATTGTTGGGAATTGGAAAATTATGCTTCTTTTTCGGAAATAGAAATATGCTTATAGCTTCTGCAAAACAATGTGATGATCACATGCATATTGCTTACATTCGGGAACATGAAACAGATGATGAACATGGGATGGCTTTTGTGGAAACTAGACATGGTTATCATGTTTCTCTTACAGAGCATCTTTCTCCAGATTCATCTAATAGATTGCATTACCTTCAACCAGACAGACAAAACAGATAACATGTTCACAGTACTTGAATTCTGAAGAGATAAATGTAATCTTCCAATAATATTCCCCAAATCTCTCAAAGATTTAGAGTTGATAGCAGTAAGAAATACGTTTCCATTCAAGGCCATAAACATGTTAGCAATGGTAAGAAATAACTACGCTAAGGATTACCCGGACAAGACCAATGTTAAAACCGATAACAAGAATTAACTATGAACGAGCACGAGCACGAGGCCTAAAGTGAAGTTTTCCCAAACAGAAAGAGTAGGCTATTCATCTTCATCCCAATCAGATTCAGCCTCAGGGATGGTGAAATGTTCTCTGTAGTTTAGGGCATAGGTGGACACAACACAAGTCAGTTTAGGGCATGGATGCAAGTAGCAGAGGATAGCATATACAAATGCAATAAATGGTTCTTACGGATATTGCAGTACACAAACCATCATCCATAGCCACCCTTTTCCTGACTCAGCTCATGCTTTTCAAATCCTAAAGTTGCTTTGTTCTTATCCCCCAAATGTCATAAACAAATGCAAGTGGTTCATACTGGATCAAAGATTGAGATGAAATTCAAATATCAACAACAACCTAAATCTGGATATGTGCATGTGTAAGAAATGAATAGAGAACACGGAATTGAAAGCTGTTCTTTTTTTTTTATCCTTGATTAGATAATGTTTTGTACACAGTGAGAAATAGATTGGTGATGAAAATCAGATCGGGAGGCGTGTGAAACCCCAAGACCAGATCCATTTTTGCTATGAAACAGCTTCAACAGTACAGGACACAATGCTCAATGGGTCATGGAAGTGAAGACAAACCCTAGATCATGACGACCCAAATTGCTTACAAATCTAAAAAAGACTGACAAAGAAAACCCAAATTAAAAGTTTCCATATTTTTAATCATTTTCTCCAGAAAATAGGAAGGAAAAAACAGGAGAAGGTTGAAATGACCATCACATATCGCCAAACATTATCGCCGTCGTCACGGTCCATCAGAGGCGGAGAGCCGTGGCCTGGAGGTCTTCTCCGACCAAATCGCAATCCTCAACCGGCGGCGGCAGGTTCAGATCGAAAGGCAGCACTTTCCGGAAGGATGAGGTCAGGACGCAGCAGTCGTCATCGTCTACGACGGAGGACGAGGAGTCGCAGTCGCTGTGACAATCATCGGGGGCCACGGGCTGCACAGGCCTCCGGTGGGTCACGGACGCCGCCGCCGGAGGACGAGGGTTAGCGGGCCTGGGCCCGCTGAAGGACTCGACGGTGCTGCTCATGCTGCTGGAGGCGGGCCGATTGGGCTGGAGGTGATTTATCTTGCAGAGGCCGTAATCGGGCATCGGCGGCTGTTGAGGGTAGAGAAGGACCTGGGAAGCATCGGATTGAGGATTAGCGGCGACGGCGGTCAAAGGGAAGTTGGTCTTGGCCTTGGGGCCGCGAAGCGACCTGGCGGCGGCATCGTAGGCGCGTGCCGCGTCCTGCGCCGAGTCGAAGGTGCCGAGCCAGACCCGGGTTTTCTTCCAGGGATCGCGAATCTCGGCGGCGAATCGACCCCACGGACGCTTCCTGACGCCGCGGAACCGCACGTCCTCGGTGGGTGTGGCGGCGGCGGGTCTTCCGCGGCGCATGGGTGAGGAAAAGGGGAAGGAGCGGGTTTGAATTGGGAAATGGAATCGGAGATGGTAGGTGTGAAAGATAGGGGGATGGGTCTACCACCTCCTTGAACGAATTTCAATGTTCTCGCTCCATCTCTCTCTCTCTTTCTGAAACAAAACTGGTCTCCTTCTCTCTCTCTCAACCGTCTTCTTCTTTTGATTTTCTCTCTCTTCTCCGGAAATGAGCAATCCGGCTTCATTGCTTGCTATGCTTTCCTCTTTTTTTATTTCGGAGGATGGATGAATTTCATTTTTTTTTTTGTCGTTAAATGACTAAATTACTCACTTTATTTGAGAGGTTAGGGTAACAAAAATATCTTCATCTCTTTTTTTTGTTACTTTTAACTCTCATGTCCTATAGCTATAGGCAAAACAAACTTAATACTAAAATTTGTAGTCATCGTTAAGATAAAAAAAAACTTTAAACCGTGTAGTAATCAATTATGATTCGACTTGATATAAACTAGATTGTCCAAAAACTTTTTGATCTTATGAAAATGCAGGGATATCAGTAATTGGGGGAGAAGATTGGTTAATTGATCCCAACTAGGAAACGTCTTTCCTCCCCCAACATTCCACTTCTTTGTAGGTACCTCATTGGACTTGGCGAGACTATATAGAAACTTCACATGATTGAGTGACCCAACAAATGTACTTGATAACGAATTCTGATTGTCTTCGATGGCAAGAACCTATGGTCCAACTATGTTGTCGGTCGTATACTCGCTCATGACCATGACCATGACAGCGCGGTAAGCTAGCACGAGGAAACGGAGCACCACCATAATGGTGTCGTGGGTCGCCTCCGAAGATGCACCATCCTTCAGACACAATAATGTTGAGATTTGGAGATGCGAAAGAAATGAACATGAAGACTTCTAGAAGCAATGCCATAAAACTCTCGAAGATCTTATGTGGCGCGGTAGTTTCGACAACGACATGGAATAGACGATTAGGGCTATGGTTGAGAACTCCTGACCCTAATCGATTATGTTTGATATATGATTTTATAAATAATAAAAAAATTAAGTGAATTTGATTAGTAGTTGAATTCATTTATAAATTAAAAAAATCAATGTATTCTTTTAAAAATACAAATAAATACGGGTTAATCAAAAATTCTCTCAACTTTGAGACCCTTTTCTAGCCCTAGTCCGCCGCTATGGTGTTTTCTACCCTTCTCTCCGTCGCCGCTGCCATGATGCCTGCCCCGGATCCGTCGCTCCTACTAGTGGCCCTCTCTTCCCTCTTCCTTCCCCTCGTCCCTCTGTGTTGGCTGGGGACAAGGTTCGTCGTCGACGCAAACCTAAGTCTACCGTGGCTGAACCGCCCCTTCACCTCCCCGCGACCCCTCTGCTCCCGGGTCCGATCTCGATAGAAGGCTTCTCTTTTGGATCGGCTTCTCTGGTACCGGTTCCTAAACCGAAGAGGGGGAGGCCTTTGCGCCGCCCTGGGGTGACTTCTTCTCCAAGTAATGGTCTTATGACCTTACCGCCCGTGAACCCTAATCTGAAGTCGCCCTCCTCTGGCCCCACACCCTCTCATGTTGACCCCCCAATCGGCTATGACCTCGCTCTGGTTCCGATCGATGGGGACAGGAAACAAAGGGTTCCGCTAACCACCGGCGAGGGAAGAGGGATGTCTAGGGCTGGGGCGAGTATCAATGTTGGTAGTGGGGAATCTAGGGTTCCTCCTACCCTTGGTGCTACCCCGATCCTATCTAGGGTTTCACCCCCTCCGAGCCTTGACCAGGATCGGGCTCCAACCCCCAAAATTATGTGGGCACAGGTGGTCATCCCTACATTTGATGAAGTGGGGCTTAACCCCAAGGAACCCCCCGCATAGCAAAGAGATATGGCAAAAGGGAAGGCCCCTATGGAGGAGCTCTAAAGAACGGCGGCCCTGGCTTTGGGGCTAGTGGGTGTCTTCCCAACTCGATCAACTTTCCAATCATACCGGCTTCTCTAACTACCCCACAAGGGATAACCCGGGACCGGTCGAAACATGTCCTTACAGAGGAATTCCCTTCGGCTGGGACTGTCAAGGAGGCTGATCTTAAGACTTCTCAAGAGGGTCTGCAGGACTGGTTTTCGTCCTGCTCTCTGGACAATGACGAAGAGATTGAGGTGGTGGTCTCAGCGTCTCGGGCGACGATAATAGCGGCGTTAGCTCGCCAACAATGGGGACTGCTAGGTCGTCTTTGGTCACCAAAACCCCCACTAAAGGACATGCTCCTCCAAATCATTACCAATGCATGAGGTAAGGCTGCGGAAGGGATTGTGGTAAAAGACATAGGGTCGGGACTGTTCGGCTTCTACTTCCGATCCTCGGAATCTGGGGCGTGGGTGCGAGGTAATGAGCCCTGATGCTTTGATGGTCGGGTCCTGTTGCTTGGTTGTTACAACGCTGCCCGTTACTTTTTCTTATTTCCTTATTAGTTGGTATCACGATATCTGACCAACTCAACTAAAAGCTCAAGCTGATAGTTGAAGGCCCAATTATAGTTACATTCTAACACGCGCCCTCACGGACAAGCCCGTTTACGGGTTTGGAGACGAGTTATTTAGAAGAGGAGATGAGCCCATTGAGAAGTATGATAAGGGCTGGCCCATTTTGGGCAAATTTGATAAATAGAGAAGAAATAGAAATTTTATAGAGATTGGGGTTTGAACTCGGGTCCGTGAGGAATCAAGCTCTGATACCATATTAGAGGACCAACTCAACTAAAAGCTCAAGCTGATAGTTGAAGGCCCAATTATAGCTATATTCTAACAATATTTGATTTTGCATGAACTAATTCGAACTCCGTGTTCATAAACGGGTGATTGACCTTTTCAGCTCTCCTGAAAATCTGAAGAAGATAACTTCAATCGCCATTGAATATGGTGTTGAGGTTGAGGTCACCACTGCAAATTCCTAGATCATGCATATGTCTTTTTTAAATTATATGAGGCTGATTTGGTCTTCTTTTTTTTATCAACAAAGACATATATTAAAACCTGCTCTACAAAGAGTAGAACAGGGGTGAAGTACAATGAAGAGCGTTCCTTTGTAATCGGAACCTCAAGAACATCCTCAACACACTAAGGGAAAACCAACAACACCAAGAACAGAACCCACACAGGGGCACAAATGAATTGAAACAAGAACAGAGCAACAACAAAGATAAAGTTCTAAATAACAGACTTTACTACCATGAAGGCCAGAAAAAATCAGGTCTAATTACCCAAATTTATCAACCATTAAGCCTAGAAAAAGTAGCAGCACCTACAAACCGAAGCCCCTCAACCCTAAACAAAAATGGAATTACAACTACTCTCATCTCAACAAATCCTTCGATCCCGAAAATGGTACAGAGGAAATGTCATAGCCGGTGGCCAACACCATGGTCGGCTGAGACTACTCTGAAAGAAACCCCAGAGCCCAAAGGACCGAACTACTGATCAAAAGGATTCCTAGGGCAAGGCCCCATGCCCTCGTCGGTGGCCAACATCGAACCGGCGAGTCCGAGACAAAGAGTGGTCGGGGGCACAAGAATACCAATCGAAAAGAGAACGGAACATGGGGGAGAGGAAGACCAAATACGTGTAGGTATAGGAGAGAGTAGAGCAAACCTCAGAAGCAAGAGACGCGATCCGAAGACGAACCTACAAGCGAAACCAAGAGGGTGAGAAAACGCCCCATCAGCGACCACCCCGAGCTAGAACCGCGTCAATCCAAAGAGGAAGCGAGTCCCACACCAGTGCCAGAGCGAGAAGTTAGGACTTGACGAGCCAGCCTCAACCTTCTAGACCCCGAAGGAGCCACCACCAGAGCGTCAAGACAGGCCAGATCCGAGAGAAAACAGATCTAGCCCGTAACAATGCCGAGACTAGAGAGCTCGGGACGGAGAGCGAGAACCCTAGCCGGAGAGCCAAACGCCCAAACAAGCAGATCTGATCACCTCTGAAGGTCAGACCTACAAAAGAAAGGCCCAATCGCCACCAGCCATCAACCGCCCCAACGCTTACGGACCTCGATCTGCAAAGATCCCAACCAAGGAGGAAGGGAAGAAAGCCCCACGTCCAGATTGAGGGTCGCAACGAAGAGGAGGAAGACCGGCAAGCCTCGCCTCATCGGAGGAGAGAGAGGAGCAAGAAGGACTGAGAAAAGGAGACGGAGAGGGAGGATCCACCGGTGGCTGTCAAGGCCGAAGCCGAGACTGCCACCGATGGGTGCAGATCGGAGAAGAAATGGGGGCTAGGGTTAGGGTTTGGGGAACGATTCTAGAGAGAGGCGAGAGCTTCTCTCTCTAGAACGCGTTTTTTTTTCGTGTTTGTGGTGTTGTTCTAGGTTGATTTGGTCTTGAACATATTGTCCCCTTGTTGGGTTTCTATCAGGATTAAATTTGTTGTATGATGAACATATTTATGTTAATCACATTATAATTGTTGTGTTATTTAACTAGGTGCCTGGTTTTAAAGTTTGAATAGAATTATGTTATTCATATAATAGTTTTTGTTATGATTAATCATGTTTTGTGGGCACCACCAAAAACACACATGGCCATATGTTATTGGACCAAATTTTGGTCCTATTATGTTTGTGTGAGATTCGGTTGCATGACCTATATAAATGGCTTCACTTGTAATATTGAAAGGATATACACAGTGAGTTTTATGTTCTGTAAATTAACTTCAAGGTTTAGTGAGCTTGAATGGTGGTATGAGGTTTAGAGTCACTGTCCATGTTCGTGTGTTTCTCTTTGTGTGCTCCAATCTTCTCACAACTTTCTAATTTTATTATACATGTTGTTTACAACACGTTATCAGCACGACTTGCTCTGCTGTCCAGATATTAAAATTTATATTATCATCAATTTATTTCGTTGATATTATTTATTAACGATATTCATGAAATTTATTTATGTTTCATGTTTATTAATATTTGTTATATATGTACCTCATAAGTATGCTCTGTGATCGCCAATAGTGTATTGGATCTTTCACATTAGAAAATATGGCGGTTATCACATATTTTTTTATTTAATTATTTATTTTATATGTGATACTCGTAATATTGAGGTTTATTAAAATTGAAGCATTTTGAACCCGAAGTTCAAATATCAACGAGAAAAGTTTCACGGAACCGGCAAAGGATTCAGGGAGATATATGTGGCCCTATACATCCAGCTAGTGGACCATTCAGTTATCTCATGGCCCTGATAGACGCATCCAACATATGGTTTCATATTTGCTTGTTGTCAACGCGAAATGTTGCATTCGCTAAATTGTTGGCACAGATCATTAAGCTGAGGGCACGTTTCCCTTGTCACGCCCCAAATCCGGTTCTTGCCCGGACTCGAGACGTGACTTGAGTAAAAACGGTTTTCAACACTATTTAACCATCAACAATTTCATAACTCCTTCAAATAAGTCTCAAATCAGATTAACTCAGTTTAAAACACAAATAAAGCCCTCCAGGGGTGTAATAATAATCCTCCAACATGGTTTGTTCAAAAACTGAAGTAAAAACATAAGACACCCACACCAAACGAAGTCTCTAATAAGACACCCACACCAAGAAGCTCCCGAGCCTCTACTCCTCAATCAAGCCTGTAATCACAACAATAAACTCATAGGGGTGAGCTTGCGCTCATTAGGGAAAATACATAACTAGGTGAACTTTAAACTTCACACTTTCAACAACAAAGTCAACAAGATAACTCTTAACAATTACGGGCAATAGGTAATCCAATCAATGCCGTGGCACGTAAAGTCACCACCCTCCGATCCACATATGATGTGTCCTCTCGGATTTTCCCTCAAGTCCAGAGGAGAGGCATATCGTTAAGGCTACCGGAAACAACCCCCTGAGGGCGCTTATCATCGGGATTTTCAGAAACGTCTCCAAAGGGATATATGTCCTCGGGAACCAGGGTATTACTCCCATAGGAAGTATACACTTGGCAATTCAATAATAATCAGATATAAATGAGTAACACACTCAAGCAAAACACGAAGCAATCCATTCCCAACGAACACCATTTCACTATCACACATAGTTCACGAAAGACCGTTTCACCACAACACACAACACACGAATCACCGTTTCACCACAACACACAACACACAAATCACATAACCACAACTTACCTTTTACTTACCAGTCATGACCCATCGCTCCATCGATCACCTGATTGCACCGCTTGGCACAATCAGTCATACTCGATTCTCCAATCAACCATTCAAGGGATCAAGCAATCATTCAAACACATTCCACAGTCAAGTACATGTTCAATCAACCAATCACGCAAGCTTCCAATCGAGCATTCAATCATGCAATTCAACTAGTTTCTTTAGACTTTTTAGCCTATCCACTAAGCAATCAACAACCAAGCATGTGATCCTAACACACAACTAATCCGAGGGCTTTGCCATGGCCTCTCTACCAGTAAATCAAATCCCAAGTATTGAAAGCGAGTTACACTAGTGATTGGCATCCTATGCATGCATTACTAGACGCTTCCGGTTATTAGTAATTGAAAGACAATTATTCTAGTTATTCGCATCTTATAGGCATTTCTAGGACCTTTCCGATTTTATTAGCCTAACATGCATACTAAGCATTTAAACGAGAAGTTAAGACTTTCCCTACCTCGAGGTCTTCCTCTAACACTCTGATGATAAGCTCGGTGGTCACCACTCCGTTCTTCACACGGGTTCCGGCGTGATCTTTGCTCCTCTAGCTCGGTCCAAGTTCTTCGCTCTCGGGCGAAGTCCCGTCTAGGTTTGACAAATAAAACGCCCAGTCAAAACCAGTAATTGTCCAAAGGTCCACTGATTTAACCAAAGATTTATCCTTTCAAATTCTGACCTTGAATTAAATAAACCAGTTAAGTAAATCTGATTTTAAAACAGTTTCCTTTACAGTCGGGTTGACCCGGATCCGAACCCGAACCCGGTCCAGACCCGGTCCTGAAGTCCAACTGGGCCCAAGGCCCGAGTCCACAATGGGCCAAGGCCCGTCTTCTGGTTTGTCTGGTCCGATCTTTCCCCCAGGCCCAAGGCCTTCTCAGCCCAGGTCTCTTCTGGCCCAAGGCCCGGTTTACCCTGCCCAATCTGGCCTGGTTAGCTCGGCTTGAGCTGGACATGACGCCGGCGAGCAAGGGTTACTCCGGCGATCTTCCACGGTGGCAGGTGAGGTGCGACGACAAGAGAAAGAGGCGGAGGAAGGCGGCAGGTCCACGACGAACCCGTGGCCGTGGCGGCGGTGGCTTAGGCGAGAACCCACGTTCGCCTCTTGTTCAGATCTGACGAGGGCACGTGCTCTCCGACGAGTGTAGCTCGATGGAGCTCAGGTTTTCGACGGCGATGCTCGTCCTAATCCAACTCGTTAGGCTGGTTTTCTGGCGGTGGATCACGGAGAAGAGAAGGACAGCGAGGGTACCGCACGAGGTCGAGCTCGGAGACATCGCACGTTCTCCGGCGAGCTCGCTTCGATTCCGACCGCGGAGGGTTAGATTGAAGCTCGGAGGGGAAAGGTGAGGGCTAGGCGCGGGTGATGGCGAGGCCGTAAAGGGAGGACGAGCTGGTCAGGTCGCCGGCGTCGATTTGGTGAGAGGGAAGAGGAGCAGCTCGCGCGAGAAGGAGAGACGCTTTTCGAGAGAGAGAGAGGCATTCCTCGAAATGTGTGCGCGAATCTGAGGATTAGGCAACGCGTTGCTAGGGTTTGGACACTCCTCTTTGGGCCCGAAACTTGTTGGGCCTGGCACGCACTGGGCTCAGACCTAGTCCTTCTGCTGGCCCAGGCTTGGTCTAGCCCAAGGGCTCATTTCTTTTCCCCTTTTTTCTTTTTTTTTTCTTTCAATTTCCACTCGTTGCAAAATCAAACCCAAACGTTTCGTTTTGCAAAAGATACTCCGATTTAATTTTGCATGAACGTTTCGTTTCCTTCTGCTGAAGTTGGGCATGAACTTTCTTGGAAAGTGAGTTCGTTGTCTCATTTAGACCCATGCACATCACAATGTGAAACATAAGTACAAAGAATAATTCATTTGCAAAATGTTGCAAATCAAATGCTTGATGCATTTGCAGACACGTCAAAGATGACAAGATGCAATCAATGTACCAGTTAGAATTAAGGTCATTGGTGATACTGCAAAAGCAACTATCGATTCCTCTAGTGCACGCCAAAAGCGTGGGAGACCAGTTGGATCAAAATACATTGTTCCCCGGAAGCGGAAATGTCAGACGAATACAGGGGATAAGAAAACAGTGGTTTCGGAAGAACCAACCGATGAAAGAGCCTCATTACCAGAAGTAGTTCCAGAAGAACTAACAGAGTCGGTTCCAGAAGAGCCAATCGGTCCAGAAGTACCAGTCGGTCCAGGAGTACCAATCAGTCCAGAAGTACCAAAAGACTTTAATACTCTTGAAGAGTTTAAATAGAAAAGAAATGAGGAAATTCATATGAATTACTCACACATAAAAGAAATCATGGAATCGAAAATCGTTTTCCATTGATAAATGCATTACTATTACCACAATTGGAATGGTAGATGATTTTGACATTGAACCACGTGGTGTTGACTAATGTCATTTAAAGACATGTTTGACCAATACGAAAAAATGTCATTCCAGAAGAATTGACTTATTGGCGTAATGTCCAATGTTCAAAATCATGATCAAAACATCGAAGGATGTTTTCCCAGCTGGGTCTAGATGAATGAGAAAACAAAGATGTTGAATATAAAACACACCTTATAAAGGTATTTTTCTCAAATGATTTGAAGTCAACTTTTGGTAAGTACCATGATGTGATCTCCATGGTATATTAGATATATGTACCCACTGCTAATGGTATTTTTAAGTGCCGACATTTATAAAAGTCCTGAAGGACCTGCATTGCCTGAAGCATTGTAGTTTGCCTGAAGCAAAACCCATGCATTACCTGAAGCAAAACTCATGCATTGCCTGAAGCATTGCAACTTGCCTAAAGCAAATCCCTGGAAAATTTAAATTTCCAGAAGCAATGCCATTCCCCAAAGGATTTATGATTATCTAGAGAAATGACTCTCTAAAGGATTTTATTTGCATAAAACAATGAGACTTGGTATGAGAAATCTGTAAAGGTTATTGTTTGGGAAGACAATTTCTCAGTGTTCAGTGTTCTAGTTGTAACCATTAGCTGCTCAGAAATCCTTTTATCATGAACTCCCAAAGAGTCATGAGATTGACGTCAATCAGAATCACATAGTGAAAATCCTACAGGTTTGATTCACTAAAATTTTGGCAAGATCAGTTTTTGGGAAAATTGGTATACAAGATAGTTTGAGTCGACTTCGCAAGCAATCGAGATCTCTCTGTCAGATTTCAGGTGGAGCGACGGTCATGGGGAGTATGTTTCCGTGCACTGCACTCTTTTTCTCTTATTCAGGTTTTGTCCCACGAGGTTTTCCTGGAAAGGTTTTTAACGAGGCAGCTGTTATGCACGCTCAGCTCACCAGAAGTGAGTGAATGAAAGAAACACTCTACTCGATATGACTTTTCAGACATCCACTTGTTGAGAAGTTATTGTTCAAGATTAGGATGCGTCGACTCAACCAAACAACCAAAGTAACCTGCCTGAAGTCAGGGGGAGACAAGTTTTGTGCGATGTACTCTTTTTCCCTTATCCAAGTTTTGTCCCACATGGTTTCTTGGAAAGGTTCTTAACGAGGCAGTATCAAGCCCATCTTCAAAGCATGTTTCATGCGTTGCACTCTTTTCCTTTACATGTTTTGTCCCACCTGGTTTTCCTGAGGAGGTTTTTAATGTATTTGTAAATGGTGGTGCCCAAGGGGGAGTGTTATGATTAATCATGTTTTGTGGGAACCACCAAAAGCACACATGGCCACTGGACCAAATTTTGGTCCTATTATGTTGTGTGTGAGAGTCGGTTGCATGGCTTATACAAATGGCTTCACTTGAAATATTGAAAGGACATACACAGTGAATTTTATGTTCTGTAAATTAACTTCATGGTTTAGTGAGCTTGAATGGTGGTATGAGGTTTAGAGTTACTGTCCATGTTCGTGTGTTTCTCTTTGTGTGCTCCAATCTTCTCACAACTTTCTAATTTTATTATACATGTTGTCTAAAACAGTTTTCATGCTATTTATGATTGTTACTTCACAAGTGATTGAAAAATGGATGACCTTTGTTTTTGTACATACAATAAATTGTGCCAAATGTTATATGTTCAAATTTAACACTTGGCTATTCTTGTATTTTGATCAGCATGAAAAATGAGATGAGAAACAAGTTCACTATAATTAACCATTGTACCTTGAACCTCACCATAATGACATAATTTGGCAGTATAGCACACCTTAATAACATGTAATTTCTTATTTCTCATACCTAAGGGCATCCACAACCATTTCGTCGGCTGCTGGCGGGGAGTGGCCGGCGGGGAGGATTAGAAAAGTATATTTTGTCTTCCCAGCCAGCTCACCGCCAATGGTCGCCGCCAACAACCTGCAGTGGTTGGCGTTTTTGCCGGCGGGGAGCCACCAAATTCCTATTTCAAGTTATATTTAAAAAAATCATCAAATTATATTATATGTAAAAAAACAAGTACTTAAATTAAAAAAAAAAGCGCAAATAAACCAAAAAAAACAAGTTCTTAAATTAAAAAAAAAGCGTAAATAAAAAAAACAAGTCCTTAAATTAAAAAGATACACTAAAATAAGCATAAACAACATAAATAAGAATACCAGAGTTGAGTTAAAGAACAAGAACTGAAATTAAAACATAATGAACGATAATAGAAGCTAGGCGTCTCCAAATTTATTCCAAATGTGTTCGAAGAGATCGTCCTTCAACCTATAATGTATGCGGTCCTCTTGCATCCTCGCAGTGTTTCCAAGTATGACATGGGTCGGGACGAAGCTTCCTCGTACAATATGTGGTTGACTTTGCCCACCTTCATCTGTTTGTTCAAGGTAGCCGTCGTGGTATGACGTTCAACCTCAACTATCATATTGTGCAATATAATGCATGCACTCATTACCAAGACGATGTATTGGGGTATCCACAAGCGGCTCAGTTGCTTGATAATGTGAAACCGATCTTGGAGTGCACCGAATGCTCGTTCCACATCCTTCCTGCACGCTTCTTGGACTTCAACAAACTTCTCCTGTTTCGGGAGTTGAGATAATGGAATTGTTTTCACGAAGACAGGCCACGAAGGGTATATGCCATCAGTAAGATAATACGGAGTTTGTAGTGGTTACCATTTATCGTATATTCAACCGGTGGTTGCCAACCATTGATAACATCTGCGGACAATTTGGAATGGTTGAGCACTGTCAAATCGTTGTTCGATCCCGCCATGCCAAAGAACGAGTGTCAAATCCATAAGTCACGAGTAGCAACCGCCTCGAGGACAACGATTGGTCGATTCTCGTGGTCCCTCCGAGAATGGACTCCTCGACGTGCCATTGGGAAATTCTTCCACTCTTAGTGCATGCAGTCAAGACTTCTAAGCATGCCCGGGAACACTCGCGCTTCATTAATCGCCAAAATGTGGTCCATAGCAGTTCGTGTAGTCTTACGCTGGTACGTAGGACCAAATACTTTATTGATTCCACTGCAAAATTTTCTCAAACATTCCAATGACGTTGTTTCCCCTATCTTCAAGTACTCGTCCAACCCATCAGTTGCAATTACATAACATAACTGCCTAATGGCCGCAGTACATTTCTGATAAGGAGAAAATGAAACTTGACCCAATGCATCTAACCTTGACTTGAAATAATCATTGTCATGCTCCAATGCATGTACAATACGGAGGAACACATCCTTTGGCATTTTGAACCGACGACGGAAATGCACCTCCGTGTACACAGGGTTCGTGTTGAAGCAGTCCTTCATTAACCATTCGTTTGCGGCTACCCGGTCACGTGCAATGTATTTTCGCTTACGTGGTGGAGAATCGACCAATGTGTCATCTAACAACCCCCCGTCGGTGGACATGCAGTCTTCGAGTATCTCGTGCAAAATGGAATTCAAATCCACATCGTTGGGTAGGTTGGCCATGTCGACGGACGAACAAGAATACGGGTCGGGAAGATGATTTGTGAGAAGGATGAATAGTGAGACTAGATAACTTGTGATTTTTAAGTTGAATTAGGGTACGTTTTATAAGGTTTTAGGGATAAATTGTATTTATTTTGTGTGTTATTTTAAAAAAAAATGTAGTGAGTCAAGATTATTCTATAGGCCATTTAGATTTTCCAAGATAAACTAGCCGTTGGCGCCGGCGAGGAGTGCCAGCGTTCAGTGGCAGATCTAGCTTTCTCAGTGAGGGGGACACCAATTTTTTGTGTGTGGTAATAATTGACATAAGAATATTTTTTTCGAGAGATAAACGGTTTTATATATTAAATGTAAACTGATGAAAGACAGAAAAACTACCAACCACCAAAATAAGTGTGCTAAAAATGAAAAACTAACAGGCTTAAATCTAAACAAAAGTAAATCTAGCTCTTTGAACTGAATATTAAATATATTAATATCGTATAAACAATAATTAGTACTTATTACAAAATGACGTCAAAGTTTCATAGTTTAAAAATATGGTAAAAGACTTTCACGATAAAAAATATATTTCTCGACGTATAAGATATTCATGGCCATTTGCTCAATTTCTTCTTCTTATCAAATATTCTGAGTTAGATTTTTTTTCAAATATCTCTACACGACTATAGTAATTTTGTAGAGAATTATATTTAAACTGATAATAGTCTCGAACTTTAAACAATGACTAAATTTGAAACATAAATTAATTATAGTATTGAATTTTAAACGATGACTTCCATTAAATTTTTGTACAAATTAAAAAACTTAAATAATATAAGAACTACGGAAGTTAAAAATTAATATAATAAAAACACAAATTTAGAAACACAGGCCAATAAAATTAAGAAGCTCTAAAATATATAATACCAAAATAAGATTTTTATGGACGGAAATAGAACCAAAATAGGTAAGTGCTTTTTTTTACATTAAATTGAGGTGGTAACTTTTAATAAAATATACTACTTTATAGGGATAATTCTATTTTAGTACCCTAAAACTTTCGGATTTCGTTTTTAGTACCCTAAATGTTTTTTGTGCCACTTTAGTACCCTAAATCTTTGTTCATTCTCGTTTAGTACCCAACGTCTGATTTTCCATCTAATGTTGTTAACTTTCCATCCATGGTACATAAAATGTCCAAAATACCCCTCATGTTACATCAAATTTTCAAAAAATTGCCATGGTCCAAACTACCATTTATTAAATCTTTTTTTTTTCATTTTGGTCCCTGATACAACTTCTTCAACCTCTCGTTTTTTGTGTGTGTTTTGTTCCATCTCTGAGAAAGCTTGAATCGGTACAGATTTGGGCACCGTTTGACCATAACCACCATTACAGATTCACCTTACTCCCACATATCCCCAACTCATTCAAACACAAAATATTTGCAGATATTATTTCACCAAAATTGAAGCATTTCTCATTAAAAATCATCAAAACATATCAATCCACACAAATTGAGCTAAAGAGAACTGGTTTGAGAACCATAAATCTAAAAGAAAAAAAAATCCTCAAATCTACAATGCGACCCTGTTCTTATCCATTTTCTTTTGCTCTTAGTTTCTTAACCACCACTTTCTCTTGTGCACACCAGAACCCAAAAGTTAATATTCACCTTTCTGCCACAAAACACAAAAATCAAATAATTATAATTTCAAAAAGAAAAATAAATTGTTTTGAAAACATTCTCCAGAATACAAAAGGGTCACACAAATCAACCAAAAATTTAGCCATAGTCCAAAAGGGTGACACATTTACAGAGAAATTGAAAGAACAAAACAGTAAAATTGAGAGGAAGGAGACAAACCCAGAAGTAGAAGCAAGAGTGAAGTAGCAAAGACGAGCCCAAACCTCTTACTATTGCTCAAACGGGTGTGAAGAAAATGAAGCCCTCGCCGCCGCCCCCAGCCGGAGAACTCGCTGATGAAGCCCTCGTCGCCGCCCCTAGCCGGAGAACTCGATGATGAAGCCCTCGCCGCCGCCCCTAGCCGGAGAGCTCGAGGTTCCTCCTCCAGATCTGCCACGAGCTCTAAGATTAGATATTAGAAGAGGATGATAATGTTAGACAGAGAAAAGATTAGATAGGGTTTAAAAGGTATCGAGGGTATTATTGGCATTTTCAAGAAAATTGGGGTCATGTGCTATGCACATGACAATTTTCCGTCCAAAAATGGACGGAAAGTTAACGGCGGGTACTAAAGTGGAATTATTAAAGATTTAGGGTACTGAAGTGGCACAAAAAATATTTAGGGTACTAAAAACGAAATCCGAAAGTTGTAGAGTACTAAAATAGAATTATCCCTACTTTATATGGAAGGAAATAATAAAATAATGAGATAGTGGTATGTTTTCCAAAAGTTTGAGAGGGCACGTGCCCCCCTGGTCCCTTGGTAAATCTGCATATGCCAGTGTTGAGCTCACGGCAAGCAATTTCCGCCAACGACTTCTCTGTCAGCTCTCAGTCACCTCTTCACCGACGTTTTCTTTCCGCCACTGCCTCTTCGTCCACGACCGTAGATGGCCTAAACAAATGAAAGTTCAAATAGTGTTTTGATGATGGTAACTTCAACTTGGTCTTTGATGTTTTCACTTGGGATTTTTACTCATTTTATTAGTCAATAGATATTATAAAGATCTAAATGTGTAGGATCAATTTTTAGAATGTTCTAATCAGTTTCTTAATATATATTTTTTCATCCTAAAACCAATCAAAACAAAGTAAGCACTAAATTAGTAAATGCGATATTCCATTATAGAAATGGGCACTAAATTAGGAAAAATTGACTGTCGTTTACACACTTGCTTTCTTCTCCGACCAGGTCTCCCTCCTTGTACCCCGACCATTCTTCTTTGCTTTCTTCTCCATATAACGCATCCACTCTTTTCTTTCTGTTTCTCGGCCATGGATTTTCGGTGCCGAACGGATCACAGAAGCATCGCCACTACCTCCCAAACCAGATAGCTCCGAAACGGAGAACAAGGACAGATATACGGACAAACCGCCTCCATTTTAGCTCAATCTCATCATCTTCTCTGTTAACCTTTCCTTTTCCGGCTAATTTTAAAAACCCAATTCATCCCTCGCCCCTAATCGCTGTCCTGATTCTGCAATTTCCCTCCCATTTTTGAAATTTCTGGTGAAATGGACAAGCCTGTCTATGGGCAACGGCCCCGCCATAAAAACTCGATTCCCAAGGTCATAATCTGGTGCTTCTTCATTCTGGGTTTTGTCGTATTTATCTTCTACCGCTCCTCTCTGCCTGCCGGAGACAATGGCGGCAGGATCTTCTCGCTGCGCAGCGGGCCCGGGTGGGAGTACCGGGTCCTCTACTCGGCCCGGGTGCGGTCCAAATCGAGGGGCATGACGGTGCTGGTCACCGGCGCCGCCGGCTTCGTCGGCAGCCACGTCTCCGTGGCGTTGAAGCGGCGCGGCGACGGCGTTGTGGGTCTCGACAACTTCAACGACTACTACGACCCGCTGCTGAAGCGGGACCGCCAGACTCTGCTGGAGCGCGACGGCGTGTTCATCGTGGAAGGAGACATCAACGACTCGGCTCTGATGCTCAAGCTGTTCGAGCTCGTGCCGTTCACGCACGTCATGCATCTGGCTGCGCAAGCCGGTGTGAGGTACGCCATGAAGAACCCACTTGCGTATGTTCATAGCAATGTTGCTGGTCTTGTTAATGTCTTTGAGGTCTGCAAATCTGTTAAACCACAGCCTGCAATTGTGTGGGCATCGTCTAGTTCAGTCTATGGGCTCAATGCTAAGGTCCCCTTCTCGGAGGCTGATCGGACGGATCGTCCTGCAAGCCTCTATGCTGCAACCAAGAAGGCTGGTGAAGCAATTGCTCATAGTTACAATCATATCTATGGTCTTTCCATAACTGGTTTGAGGTTCTTCACAGTCTATGGACCTTGGGGCAGACCTGACATGGCTTATTACTTCTTTACCAAGGCCATTTTGGATGGGGAGCCAATACAGGTGTATGAAGGTGCTGGTCATAACACTGTTGCAAGGGATTTTACTTACATTGACGACATTGTGAAAGGTTGTATTGCATCATTGGATACAGCGGAGAAGAGTACCGGGAGTGGAGGGAAGAAAAAGGGGCATGCACAGCTACGGATCTTTAATCTTGGCAATACTTCTCCTGTTCCTGTAACCAAGCTGGTGGGGATATTGGAGGACTTGTTGATTGTGAAGGCTAACAAGAAGGTGATGCCATTGCCTGCGAACGGCGATGTGCCTTTTACACATGCCAATGTTAGCTATGCTAGTCGGGAGCTTCATTACCAACCCACCACAGATTTGAGGACAGGCTTGAAGAAATTTATTAAGTGGTATCTCAGTTATTATCGGCAATCTCTGAGGAAGAGCTCATGACAGATGACGACGACCCCTTTTTCTTCTGGCTGTATGTTACACTCATCTGACTCCTTATTCAATTTGATTGCTTACTTCATTGTACCGTTTTTGCCTAACTCACCTTACACATACCAAGTTAGTGAAACATAATTACATAGAGGCATATGGTCTGGTGCATATTTTCCAGGGTTATCCTGTTCTAATAAACCCAAAAGCATCTAGTCTGGCTCTTCAAACACGTCTTTTTTGTAGTATTTCATCCTGTATTATTTTGGGGATGTCAAGGATGGGTTTGTTCAAGTTTGACCTGTATAGTTACGTGTATGTGTTTTACTCTTACATAGGGATTCATATTAGTATAATGTATATGGTCATAACTGGAACCGGAGTTAGCATTTGAATATCACAATGCAGCAAAGAAGCTAATAATAAACTAGTAGCAGTCTACTATGTAGGATTACTTAACTTGGTATAAGATAACTTCCCCAACATTTTTTTAATCAGAAAAAAGTGAAGAGAAGCCGGACTCAGATTTATACCATTCAGGCCCTCTGTACATTGAGAGAATAAATAATGGATTCCTTATATTTCTGGAGGAGTAGCTTTGAAGTTCAGACGTAACATTTCTTCCTAGAAATTGTATAAGTGCAACGAAGCACATATCTACAATATATTTCTGCATATTGTTTTGCTTCTTTAGAATGTATAATATTCCCATTGAATAACAATCTGTGTTCCTCTTCTTGTCTTACAGGCAATGTGGGTCACCCAACAGTTTTGAGTAGATAGGCAGCTTCACCATCACCATATCACCATATGTGGTCAAGAAGTAGCTTACTGGTTAGCCAAATGGCCTTCAACTTCTTGAGACATTCTCTTTGTGGCCTAATATTTTTGATCCTTGCAAAGAATTCCATTCCCACTTGCTTGTGTTCATCACCAGAAACCAGACAGTAGGTCAAAGGCAACCATGTATGTATTGTATGTAGATGCCATGCGATTACATCTTAGTGTTTGTTGTTAAGTAGTCAGATACGCAATGTCAGGATGACATTGAACCTGTAAATGTAAATAAACCAGACTTCAACAGAAATATTGACTACATTGTGATCTTCATAATACATGCCACTTTATTCTGAAAGAAAGCTTCAATTGTTTTTTTTTCACAAATAAAGGCAATGACATTTGGTATAAGAATATCAATGATAAGATCAGAATGAACAATAGAACAATCCGACTAATAACAAATGTATCTATACCACACCACAATGGAGAAAGAGGTGTAAGAGGTTGCAGAGATCCGACATGTTTTTGTTGTTGAGAGTGTATTCACAGTAAATCATGGTGTGATCATCTTTGTTGATAGCCAAAAAGAAATCAGCGTTATCTATAAACAAGAAACTAGTTGTTTCTATACTACGATTTACGTTACTGCAACATAGTACTAATCATTTTGCAACATCCAGGGGAAAAATGCAGCAGGAGTCATCAGCTAACTTCAGCAGAGAGAGAGAGGTAGACGATCACCCTAAGATCAATAAACTTCTACTCCTAAGAGGTATGTGTTTGAGTTGCTCAAGACCTGAACCTGACCTCAGAGTCTGAGACTTGTTTAGTAATGGGCATTAATCGAAACAATTAAAACTAACGATTAAATAGAAATGGTGACTTAAACGTTGCATCCAAGCACCAGTGGTCTAGTGGTAGAATAGTACCCTGCCACGGTACAGACCCGGGTTCGATTCCCGGCTGGTGCATCAAGGGCCGTGATGATTACTATATGTATGAATTCCAAGGTTGGGTCCTTCGGATATCAGAGCTCATTTTTTTAATTGTTCTTTGTGGTTGTAAATAACAAAGACCTTGACGAATTAATAGGCTGGAGATTGGTTTTCTTCTATGTCGGTAATAGGCCGGCCGACCCAACCAGTGATCATGTCTACTCATGAGTCCAACTAAGTATCCAAGAACATTTCCTTTCCATTGTATGTACTTAATGTGTTTGCCTCTATATGATTCTCAAAAATTAAGACAAGGTTTTTGACTGTGTATATAAATGTATATTTGTTGGAAGCTTGGTCAGTTTTCTATTTTTTATGTAAGTTTAATCTCACCCTTTTAGGTTTTATTTAAATCATACGTTTTTTACTTGTTTATTCTAATATTTTTCTATTATAGATTGGCTTAGTTCACATGATATTGGATATCTATATGTGGGACATATACATATGAAATGATGAACACACTGTGAAAATGACAAATGAGTCTGTTTTTTTTACTAAAAGGTATATAATTTTATTAAATTAAAAGAATTGGTACAAATAAAGAGTCATCGGGGAGCTCAGTATACATAACTCTGAGAAAAAGTAATCGTCATAGACATTGTTTAACTCGCCATATAGGCAGGAAGGAAAAGTGGAGGTTGGAAAAAGGAACTGGAAGTCCTGCTCAAGGTAGTGCTGAAACGCTGCATATGGGGGCAAAGCGACCGAACTTGAACTACATCAGTTGTAGGAGGTACAACTTCCACTAGAGACCCCTCATAAAGACAGTCCCTGAAGTCATGGAAGCCTAACATTCCTCCTAGCGATGATGCTTACCGGCCCTCGTCTGTTCATCCTGGGTACTCTAGCTGACCCCTCTTCAAGCCACTCTCACCAGCAATGGGGCATGAAACTTCGGTTTGCTGGCCACCAAAGAATTGACCACATACCTAGTTTTTCCAGTCGTGGTCAACTTTCCCGGCTGGGGGCATCCCCGAGGTCCTGTATTGTTAGGTACATTGTTTGGGGATAAGGACCCAAAACCGGTGGGATATCTAGAGACGCGTTCTCCTCCGAATCTGTCGCATAGTTCTTCACCTCTCGATCTTTCTGATACTCCAGCATGGAAGTGTCAAACCGTGGAGTACCACGCAACTCCAGCTCACATTCCCAAATCCCATGGTCGATCCTCCCATAGTTAAAACAAAAGGTAGGGAGCTTCGTGTATGTGAGTTCGACCCTCACGGGATCCGGGAAGTCCTTGAAACGCAACAGCTGAACACGGCGGAGAGGGCGTTCCACAGAGTGCCATAACCTCACCCTCACGGCTCCTCCCCATCACAGCCCCCACTGATCGCAGGGGACCTCCACACACACTCCTAGTGTCGCGCTAATTGTCTCCCCTATTTCCCGTGTTCGTACCAATGACGGAAGAGTGTGGGCATGGACCCAAAGCTACATACAGTACAAGGCGGGAAGCTCTCGAGCATGGGGATCAATGTCCCCGAGGAAGAAATGACGGCCACCAAAGCACTAGGGTTCATTAACCCATACCCAAGACCGAACCTCCGCCGACTCGAAGTAAAAGCCAAAAATGCTCGGGCCAATATCCTTAATGACCATCCCCTCAACGGACCGGCCCCAAGAGTTGGTGATGATGCGGAGGAGGACGTCCTTTCGAGGAGACCTCGAAGCTCAAGCTACGTGGATTTTGTTTAGAACTATAATTTGTTAGAAATCTATTTTATACTGTAGATTTTACTGCAACAAAAAATTCCAAGTCAAACTCCATAATTGAAAATTTTGACCGTCTGACTTTAAAATCGAATTCAAAGAGCATCATGTTATGGATCTAGAGTATGAAGCTGATTTCGACCCATACATCAACGCAAGAAGTCGAACGCTAAGCCTACACTAGAAAGTATTCTAATGAAACCAAGAGATAAGCAAGTTAGTAGAACCATAACATTTATTGATTAAACGCAAGTTCTACCTAGGATACAAAGATCGAGCTTTGCAACCTATTCTACATGGAAGTCCAAGCTCTTGATTGAATACGAATGAGGCTGAAGCCACCTATTTATACTACTTGGGAGAGTCCTTGTCTAAGCGAACTAGAAGATTAATGTAATGTAGGTTCATTGAACCTAGTCTTATTCTTGCACGTTCATGAGAAGAATAAGATAGAGATAAGTTTCTCACTCTCTTAGTTGAAATAGGAGAGTCCTCTTAAATGAACCTTAAGAGTCTCAAGTCAATAGGAACGTATTGTGAGCTGACTTAGTGTGGAAGCTTCCATGACATGGTCTTAGGCTTATTGGATACATCTTGGGCTCTAACGTCTATGGAAATGTTGGCCTCAACGCTGCCCAAGACGTCTTGCTCCTTGGTGGGCCCTTGGATTGTAAAGACCGAGAAAAAAACTTAATATTTAAACTATTAAATATTAATGTCGAGGTTGGGTGAGTTGTTTTTACTGAACAAAAAAAAAAGAAAAAAAAAAGCAGTTAAATTTTTTGGGCCAACCAGACTGAATTGGGCCGAGCCGAACACGGCCCACACGCGCGCGCGCGCCCAATTCAGCCCAGAGCCCAGGCTTTTCAAACCCTACCCTCAAAACCGGACCACGCCGCTTCGTCTCCCTTTTCGCGCACAGAAACCGAGGCTGCTCGTCCTCTCTCCCCCGAGCTCCCTTCTCCACCCTCGTCTTCTCCACCCTACAAACCAGTTCGCCGGCGTTCCTTGCCTCGCCGGAGCCGCCACCCAGCCGTCACTCTCTCGACCCCGAAAGCCCAGCTCGACCGTCTTCCTCTTCGATTCACCGAGTTCCAGCGCCGCCGTCAACTTCTCGAGCTCCGTCTCGCCGGAATCGAGCGAATCTGAGACGGTGATGTGTTTTCCGACCCCGTTACGACATCCCCGTCTCTTCTTCTCCTCGTTCTGGGCTCGAGCGAGTCTTTCTGGCCGAGTTCCGAGCGTGGAGGAGCTCGCCGGAGCTCTCAGATCTATGATCTGAGATTTGCGCCGGCGAAGCTCCCTCACGGCTTCGGATCTGGCCGGAGCAGCTCGAAGCTCGTACCAGAACCCTTCCCCCGTCCTTGCCTGACCTCTGACGCTGCCCCGTCGTGAAGAAACTGCCCCTCGGTCGCCGCCGCCGCCGTGCCGGAAGCCGTCGGAACCCTAGCTCCTCACCGGCCTGACTAGAGCCGAGCTCGAGCCTGGGACGACCCCGAGCTTGGGCTGGGCCTTAGCGCTGGTCCGGGCCTTGGGCCGGACTGGGATTGGGCTTCGGGCCTGATCCTGGTTCGGGCCTCGGGTTCGGGCTGGACCTAAGGCTCGGGTCCTGAGCCGGGTCTGGGTCCGGGCTTGGGTCAGGCTCGGGTCAGACCAGGGGTCTGGGTTCTGGACCGGGTCTGGACCGGGTTCGGACCTGGATTCGGGTCGAACTCGGGCCGGGCCGGGTCAGAGCAGTTTTTTTTTTGTTAATTTAAGTAAAACTAATTACCTGGACTTTCGGATAAGTATCGGACTTTAAACGACGTTTGGACAATTAATTGATGGAACTTGATTATTAAAATCTGAGGACCGTTACGGGTTGAGTCGGGACTGATACGTCCCTTTTGTTGTTAAACCAGGTCGTTACCCCGAGAGCAGAGAAGACCTGTGGGGCCAGGACTTCAGCAGCTAGGAGACGTCGCTGCTAGTTCTTCAAGAGGTAGGGATTTCCTCAATCCGCTTTAGTTCGATCGAACTAGAATGCATATAGGAAAACGCAATAATCGATAACCAACTAGTATGCATATAGGATGAGAACTACTAGTGTAGACTATAGAACTGCGAACATTTACGTTTCTGTCGTGGGAATTGTCGTGCTGTTAGAATCGGGCCAGGTAGTGCCTGTAGGGTTGACTGCTGATTGCTAGATTATGTTGTGTTGTTTGAACCGATTAATAAACCACACGCATGTAAACCAGTAGAATGGACTAGAGAACGTGTGATCCGTGAGTTGAGTGCTTTACTCTGTTTTATTTTAATATATTGGATTTGGGAATGCTTGGGGATACCGGTAAAGCCGGTAGGGTAACCACGTGGAGAGTGGTAACGGTAAGTGATGGTGTGTACCTGTTGATTGTGTGATTGTGAAATGTGGTTGTGATTGTGAGCGTGTACCTATTGGTTGTAGTGGTTGTTGAAACCTTTTGTGAACCTATTTGCGAGTGTGATTGCGTTGTTTGATGCGCGGCCGGTAAAGTGTGAGAGAAGTACTTCCGTCAGGTGTATCGTACCTTCCGGCGCGTAATCGTTAGGGTATTGTTGTTGGGGTATTTGGGTTATATGAGAAAGGTGGTTTCCCTACCTTCCGATTGGGAATCGGTAAAACGCTGTGCCCCGCGAAGAGGTGATTTCCCTACCTTCCGAGCAGCACTCGGTAAAACGCTGTGTTGAGCACCGCGAGAGACGAGGCCGCGAAGAGGCGATTTCCCTGCCTTCCGTCAATCGGTAAAATGATGCGTCCGCGATGAGGTCGACCGCCTATCCCGACTTTGTGTTGGGGAAGTTGCGTGCGGTTACGCCGGACCGAGAGGGTTGCTCCCTAGACCGTGCGAGGGCTACGGGCCACGAAATTGAGATTGCTTGAATTGGATGAATATTGGGGTGTTGTGACCTTGGATGCCTTCCTTAGTTATGAGTGTGTGGTTGAGAATACTTTATTTAGAATGTCTATGAGGGTACTTTGGGTCGTTGTTGAATAAGTATTGGAAAGTTGTGTTTGGGATGTCCTGCGCTATGTCCTCAGGGTAGGCGTGGTGTGGAATAGGTGTTGGTATATTTGGACTTTGAGCATCCGAGCTTGAGAAGGGTTTTGGCTTTCTTTTGGTTTAAATGTCGTATAGCGTTAAGACCTTCGTCATATTTTGATTAATGGAAGAGCGTTTTGATAAATTCGATATAAGGAGGTTCTAATGGTTTTCCCTACTGAGCGTCAAGCTCACCCCCTATTTTATTGTGTTTTCTACAGGTATGGATCATGATTTGGAGTAGAGGACGTCGCAGAGCATGGGGCTAGCGAGGGTCCGGTTTTGTTTATATTTTCGTAGTGACGAGACGGTTGTTTTGAACTATGTATTTTACTGAGCGTAGGACTCAGGGTTTCTAACTCCGTTGTTTTATACTATTATCTTTGTTGGTCATTATTTCATCTTAAATTGTCTTTTTTCGCTATTTTACTAAGTCGCGCCTCGGATCCGGTTAACTTTGGATTTGGGTCGTGACATGGATTGTCACGGATCTAGAGTGCAAGAGGGCCGAGTGAGTCTCGTTAGTCTTGTCTACGCGCGCGGGACGGACGGAAGGCTTGCGTGCGGTTTGACGGGCCGAATGGGCGTGGTGTGCGGATGCATGCTCGCGGACTGAGGAGCCTTAAGCGTGGCTAGTTGAGGACATCCTCAGTCTTGTATGTGTCCGAGTGGAATGCGTAACGTCCCAGATCAATATTTTGAGCCGGGCGTTACAATCAAGTACCTAAATGATGTGATTCAAAGTAACATCATGTTATATGCATCAAGGTATTTAAAATAATGTGCTCAAATTTAGAAGCTGGTTTCGCATGAAAGAGTTTTTTGACTAGGAGTTAGCACCTTAAAATTCAAAATCTAAGGGTATTTGTAATCTTTCAGCTTGATTGGGGCTAAACGGTTGAGACTGAAAAGAAAAAAAATAGTTTCTCTCTTCTTTCAATCTGAACGATACAATTTCATTTGCATCTTATTAGAATGATGTAGGGTAAAAGGTAAAGCTAATACAAAAAATTATTAATTTAAAAAATCCAAAAATATAAAAAAAAACATAGTATTGTTATAAAACCAAAAAACGACATTACATGAGTTATGTATTATCGAAATAAAAACTAAACATAAATATTCAAAAAAGGGAGATCGTTGCAATACTAGAGCTATTTTGGATGGTCTTTTATGAGGTTCCACCATCTATCCGGGGAAGAACTCCACAAGTTGTAACCAAGGAAAGGAGAAGTCCATTTGCGCCAAACCGGTTTCTCAAGGACATCCAAGCCTCCTACTCGGTTTTCTATCGGATACTACTAGAGTAGTTGTCACTAACCCGACATTGTTTGTTTTACAAAAGACCTTTTAGAATTCTATTGGCACCTGTTTTAGTTTGTGTTATTTTCGATTATGCTTTTGTTGATTTTTGTTTGTACAATTATTTTGATTGTAGAATCTGGTTTCATTTGATTCTAATATTTGGGTAGTTTACTTTATATTTATCTACTTTATCTTTAAATAATCATAAATTTCAAATTATAGGAAGGTCAATTCTCGACTTTCAATGGGTTTTTTGGTCCAAAAATATCTGATCTATAAATCATAATCTTTATTTTATTTTATAGTTTGAATCTTTTCCATTTTTTATTGACCAGTTTGGCGATCTGTACTCTTATCCGTAAAGCATCCGTAGTGGTAGGCTATTTGTGTTGGCTGATGGAACAAAAGTAAAAGAGAGAAAGCAAAAAAATATTAAAATAAGCCCAACAACCGGCGACGCATTCCGCTGGTGGTAAGTGAACCATCGATGCGAACCGTCGGTTATTCGTGCATTGTGAAGAATATAGCTCCAATAGTCGACGCTATCAATCTTCCCCTGGAGGTTGCTGGTTGATAAAATAAAATTTTAATATTTTTTTATTCGACCAGCTAACACTAACAGTCTACCACTAAAGATGCTTTAATATCCATTGCTAAACAACCATAAAACGCCATGATTGCTCTTAACAAAAGACCTAATCTGTCACATTGTTCTTCATGAAAGAGATTTTAAAAAAGAAGTTAGAGCTCATTAACTCTCCCCAAGATGTAATCAAATATGTTCTCTCTAAAAAAAAACTACACTTCATACTCTACTCCTAAATCTCTTTCAGAAAAAAAGAGGTTCATGTCTATAATCAAGTTTATTTTAAGGGAAAATACAAAATCATAATTAGTCTGTCAATTACAGAATTTAGTTGGTTATGTTCTAATGTGTATAGTAAACAGCAAATCAAGATGAAGGCCACAAAATATTCAATCTGTAAGGAAGATAGCTGGCTTTTATGTTAATCTGTATCTAGAACAATAATTAATACTTATCAATAAGCGTCCATAAGATGATGAGTTACAAAGTGACTTGGGATCTAAATTAATATCTCTATCCAAAAGATATGTAAAAGAATATAGAAATGAAGAAAACGTCTTCATAAGCCGCACCTTCAATAATCAATTTCCCTTGTAACTTACGCGATCACGATTAACCGAAAACAGTTTCATCCTCCACCAACGCCGCCTAAGCTTCTGCAGTGTTTTGCGCATGCCACGTGAAAAATATTACCGCGCGATCCTCGATAAAATTAACTGCATGATTGTCCTCTTCCAACACGTGTCCAGATCCCATAGGCTAGCCACATGGCTAGAGTACCTGTTTCACATCCACGCGCCTCTAGAGGTGAAACAAAGACACGTTCGTAGATTTAACGGTAACGGTACGGTAGTTGGAGAATAATTATAGAAGCAGAGAGCAACTGTATGTGATTCGGACAGTGGAACTTTCACTCGTACGTTATCATTCTACGTTCAGACATGAAAACAACTAATCCGAACTCTGTACACATCTTGTGCATGATATCAAAACTTGACATACAAACCATCACGAGTCGCCATTTCAATGACCTATAAAATCCATCCTAATTAAGACATTCCCACAGCAAATATCAATCCACAAACAAAAAGACCGATCGTTGAACCGTGAGAGGAGAGAAAATGGAAGGTCTTCGTGGCATGGCGATCCTAGGTTTTGTTCTAGTATTCATCACCATCACCATGCAAACATGTTGCACGGCAACGACCACCGACACGACGTCGTCTTCTAATTCCACGATGAAAGTCTACAAAAAGTTCATTAAAACGCAATGCAACAGCACCACGTACCCGTCGGTGTGCAACAAGGCCCTGTCCCCGTACGCCCCGAAGGTGAAGACCGACCAGCAAGCCCTCTGCTACGCCGCCATGTCGGTGGCCCTCGAGGCGGCGCAAAACGCGTCCTCGACGGTGAAAAAGCTGCTGACCAAGAAGGGGCTATCGTCTACGGAGAAGTCCACGGTGGCGGACTGTGTGGACGAGCTCGGGGACACGGTGGACGAGCTGAGGCAGTGCCTGGAAGCGCTGGGAAGCGTACGGAACGCGAAAGGGGACCGGGAGGCGGAGTTTCAGATGGAGACCATAAAGACGTGGGCCAGCGCCGCCATAACGGACGAGTACACGTGTACGGACGAGATGGAAGAGGAGAACGTCAGCGAGTCCGTGAAGAAGAAGATCAGTAAGTCCGTGGTCAACCTGGCCAGACACACCAGCAATGCCTTGTCTCTCATCAACCATCTTACTTATTAATTAATCCTTGTTTTATTATCATGTATTGCCTCCTCTGCTATTCACACTATTAATGTTGCCATTGTATGTACGTCTATCAGAACATGATGACAATCCTCAACTATTTCTTAATATATTTCATATAATTTATAAGGAACGATTTCTGAATCGCAAACGATCAAGTTATAATATGGTCAATCCACATAAACCGAAGCTAAGAACAAAAAGATTTTGTTAGTTGGTGTGTATGTTGATGACTTCACATTACCGGAACTCAGATGAAAAGAAATCAAGTTTAATAGGTTATTATGATAGTCACCTTTCTGGGAATGTTGATGATAGGGGTAACTATAGGTCTTAACATCCCTGAGGTTTGTTTTGGCGATCATAATTGGGCTTGACCTACTTTTCAACTGTGACCTTTCCATTTTTACGCAAACTAACATTTTCCGTGTATTTTGACGATTCCGTTAAAAAAATGTTATTGTGCACTTGACCAACACGTGTCAAAAACCTAACGGAATCCGTTAAAATAGACGGAAATTATTAGTTTTCGCAAAAAAAAGTCAAGCGTAGTTGGGAAGTGAAAGAAAAGGTCAAGTCCAGCTAAAATCGCCAAAACAAACTTCAAGAGAAGCTAGGACCCATAGTTTCTCCTTGATGATATTCATTAGTTGGCCATTGCAAAAAACTACATATTGTAACTCTGTCTTTATGTGAAGTAGAGTATATAGCTAAAACAGGTGCAGCGTTTACCAAGGTGTATGATGTCCCGGTTACTAACTCGGTGGTGGATCCCACATATATTGGTAGTAATTAACATTGTCAATCAAGAGTCATATATTGCTCGGCTGAAAATCTTTGTGGTTGAAAATTCTCTTCCTCTTTGTTGGACAACATCATTTGGAAGAGAATATAAAAAAGAAGAGTTCCAGAAGAAAATTATATTATTGAAGTTTGAATAAGTGGAGGATAAAATGGGGGTGGGGGAGAAATCTATTGGGAACCACTGTTAACATAGGAACTATGAGAACCAATCCTAGCCACATACATTTAAGATCCAACATTCACCATGATGCCACATCATCATCTCAATTCTACCATAGTTCACGCCACTTTCATCAATTCTCACACAAGCAAAGGCATAATTGTAATAGCATGGTGTCATGTGGACAATTGTCCATTTTTTTTCCACCAATTCACTAATTTAATATTTCCCGATTCGTTTGAACTCCGATTAACTTCAAACTTGCGCCAATATTTTTCTTTTTTCAAGGGCTTTAAATCAAGATCAATCATGAATATATTTTGAAGCACGAAAATAAAAATTTATATCAAGGTGATAAAAATAATGTTGAGCGTTGATAAATCTTCACTAATAAATGTTTTATATCGGAGTACCAAACTAGTGCTAAATGTTGATAAAAAACATGTAATGAGGTGATAAGAAACAAATAATGAGGTGATAAAAACCATTTTCAATTTTGATATTAAGTGTGATACACTAGAGTTTAACGTTGATAAAAAAAACTTGTGATGAGGTGATAAAAAAACACGTAATTCAATGATAAATCTAGTTTTTAGTGTTGATAAAACTGGTGTTCATAAAAAGCACGTGATGAGATGATAAAAATCATGATCAGTTTTGGAAAATGAGGTGATAAAACCAGTGTAAAGTGTTGATAAAACCAGTGTAAAAGTGTTGATAAATCCAGAGCAAAGTGTTGATAAAAATTACCCATATTTTTTTTTAAAAAAAAATCTACCCCGAAAAAAAAAATTCGTGCTTCAAAATATATTCATGATTGATCTTGATTGAAAGCCCTTAAAAAACAAAACTAATGGCGCACGTTTGAAGCCAATCGGAGTTCAAACGAAGCGGAAAAAATTAAATTAGTGAATTGGTTAAAAAATTAATATGATAGTTTTACTAAAAAGCTCTTACCACTTACTAAAAAATGCTGTTTTTTGCGGTCAACAAGTCAACTACTCAATTGCATCTCATCCATCCATTCCTAAAATGGATGACTTAGATTGGTTCTCGCGGTTCCTACATTAAAACATGGTTCTCACCAGATTTCTCCTCGAATGGGGTATATGATATTTATAGGGGAAAACATTTTTAACAAGTATAGTCTTTGTTTGCTGATAATTTTTTAAATTTATAGAGAAATCGTTGTCTAAATCCAACGGTCGCATTTCTAAAAATTGTTGTCGTATGACACTCCATTGGCTCCAACCAAGCAACAACGTTGGCAAATTCTCTTGGCCATGATGCTATTTTCGGCATCGAGCTCCAGCTACGGCAGCGTGCCTTTGGACACTACATTGGAAACATGATGGATTCGTCGTCGTATAGTGCGAACTAGTATCGACACCACTTTCTTCTTTCCAATGCATATGCTCTAATGTCAACGGAGAGGATTACGCTTCATGATAACGAAACCAACTGATGTTGCTCATTCTTGGTTGGATTTGTAGGTTTAGTCGACGATGGAAGACGGTGTTGTCTTCTGAAGTGTCGGCAATAGCCAACGGAAAATCGACAAAGGCACTGCGTTGTCGTGGGTCAAGAACAAGAACCCTTGTTGGCCCAACAATCAGGCAAGGTCTGCTATACAGTCTCACCAACTCCAATGAGTATCAAACAGGAGAGCAGGACGCTATTAAAGAGATAGTCCCGTCCTAATGGGATCTAGCACAGCCCAATCACAAACCTCCTCCTTTTCATGGGACCTCATCAGTTGCTTGGCGTTCTTTGTTCCAAAGGGACTCCATCCGCGAGACTAGTGAGTTTTTTAGGCACCACAGGTCCACCCAAGTCGAGCCAGGAGAAGTGGAAGATGCCCACACTCAGGAGAATAAGGATAGACCTCTTAAATTATAACCTGAACTATCCGAATTTTTCAATCGTAAAGTAAACGCTTTAAACTTGTCCGGAACTATGCCTCACTTTTCTTTTTAGTGTCCACAATAATATTTCCATGATTATGCTCAAAAAGACATTATCCCACCTAATGTAAAATTAGTAACTCTAATCTGGAAAGAAAAAAGAGAGAAAGAAAGGAAAAGAACCATTAACCTTTTAACATCTTCGTCAGTGCATCATCTCATTAAAGTCTGCAAGCCAAAATGTGTATAATGGGAGGGAATAGGACCACATACATTTAGAAGCCTAAATCTGATTGGAGTTGGACAGTTGAAGCCATTAGGCTCCATGCCCATACCTACTCCTATCCCCACTTAAAGCCATGCCCCAATTTCATCAAACAAACAAACTGATCAGGTTCCGGTTGTCAAAGCAATAACATCACCAAACCTAAAAGTCTAATTCAGAGCAAAACTCCAACATCATATCTGTAATTATCCCTCTGTGGCTATTTCTAAGTTACCAAAATGCCAAAATATGTGAATATAATCCAAGTCATGTATTTGTTTTCTTGAAAGTGAGGTTGAAAGGTGATAATGGGAAACAACCCCCAACAATCAAATTTAACATTCTAACAAACTCCTATAAACAACTGTATCATCATCCCAGAAAGAAGAAGAAAAAAAGGCTTTTACAAACTTCACCCGCATTTTATTCGCCACAAAAAATTCCTATCAATCACTCCCAGACCCAGACCCAGACCTAGCCAGCAGATGCAGAAAGTGGGGAAAATCTCCTTGTACTTGTAATGTAACAAAAGTTTCAATCAGATTGATCTGGAGGAGGCTCTGAAGTTGTCCAGGAGTTTGGAGGAGAAGTAGCCTGCTCCACTGCGTCTTCTGAAGTCTTTTTATCCTTGACCACAACGTCGGATTTGCGAGAAGTTTTTGATGATTTGGACGGAGAAGTTTCTGAAGAATGGGCCAATGATGAATTCTTCATCACACGAGTATCTATCATGGATAGAGCGGGCATGCCCATGCTATAGTTGTATGGATATCCAGCAAAAGGATGATCGAATTTGCATGTTGGCCCATACTTGCAAACTCCATACATACTATAATTTGAACATACAGCTTGACCCTGCATATCAATTCACTACAAAGGTCAAACAGTAGAAATATCATTATGCAACAACAATCGCAAAATTCAAACTCATCAAATGATATATCTTCATAGTTTAATATAAGTTTGTAATGAACTTACAGGTCTGAGTGGAAGACCCAATGGGCCTAAAGTACTTGTTGAAAATTGTGTTATCCTTTCCTTTGGATGATGGTACTTGCAATCGGATCCATATTTGCAGGTCCCGTTATTCATGAAGTAACGGCATTCTGGTTGGTCGGGTCTTTCCGGGAGATCTGAACCAGAAGAAGCCAGTACCAAGGGCATTTGCCTGCTAGAATTAAATTCACCTTGATTCCTAGAGTTGTAAACAAGATTCGATCCAAGAATACCACTAGGAGAAAGAGGACCCATATTTCCCTGAATACAAGTTCATTTCAAAATGTTTAATTCTGCAGCGCAAGGTGAAAGTAGCAAATAGTAAAAAAAGAATCAACATTCAGATACATTATTGTGTAGGCTACTTCACTATACCAATGCCAACAACTAATCCAAGTCCTGATGTACATAATCTGCTTCATATTTAAGTACGGCTACATGATCAATAATAATCAGCATAATGCTCTTAGCAGTATAGATCTCCGTTCACATATTTTACCCTGCTCTTGTTTCTCCCTAACACTAAATGGCGTGTCAATACAAGGCATCTAGTTAAAGACAAAGAAAAAACATATTTGATAGTTCATAAGTGATGAAAGATATTTGGAAACTGAAAGTAAAATGGCATGTACATCTATTTATATATAAAACAGTTCCTTCCTAAAAGAGATCATTGGAGTAATAAACTTTTAACATGGATGCTTAACTTGTCCTTGAGATACATCAGAGGTAGTAAGTCACTCATCACCATGCTACGACAACTAGGGTTCCAAAAGCATAATGTCATAAATATAATTAAGAAACATTTACATATAGCAATTTTGTTCATTCAAGTATCGAAGCAGACATTTCCGTACATTAAAGTCTGTACTGAACATGTTGATCAAGTATTTTAGATTAATAAATGCATGCTTAGCACCAATCAAACAAAGATAGACAATCTTGCTTATTTGGTAGAATGCACAGAACAACCACACCATAATCCTACCAAAATTAACACCAAGAACTCTCTTTCCAGTCACTTTCGAAATTGAGGATTGACAATTAACATATTATCAAACCATATGCAGATTAAATTAGGAAAAGATGGTTCTAGAAAGTAAGAATATATTAACTACATGTAATGCATACAATGTTGTTTCTGTAACAAAAAGAAGAAAATGTATTATAATACATTAGTCAAGGCATTTAAATGTAAATATCTCTCTTAAATGATACCACAAATATCAAGAAAGGTCAATGGTGCCAAATATATGTACGGTAACTAACATGTTTGTTAATTCTTATTTCCTAAGGATTATAAGCATCAAACATCAGATGCTTTGAGATTTCCTTTATGTCAGTCTACCACTGCACTGTCCAAGCCATCCAACTAATTCTCATTTCAGAAAATCACGAATGAGCAATGTTGCAAAATGAATAGAAGAAACCACTTGAAAAAGGTGAACACAAAGAAGTAAAACCAAATATTGAACATGACATTTATGCATCACGAGATCCTATGGTAAATGATGGAAACCATATCAACCTTACCATAATTACATTTTCTTAACCTTATCGGTTACTCAGCACATTGATATCCATTTTCTTCAGTTTAGATTAAATAACTCATTTGACTTACCACGTAAGTGTTCCAGCCCTGTGCAGAAATGAGGCCCTGTGTGGGAGACAAAACAATAGGCATATAGCTCGGTGGAAGAGGTACACGTGGAGTAGGCATATACGGAGCTCTGGGTCCTGACCATGTTGGAATTCCACCAACATAAGGTAAAGCTGATGAAGGAACATTTGATGAACCAGATCCATAAGCAGCAGCAGAGGGGCTTCCTACTGGTGCCGGCTGGGGATGGTGAAACTTACATGCAACACCAAACTTGCATGCTCCCGTTCGCATATAGTATGGACACGACTTTTCATCCTAGTAACACCGTTAGGAGTTGTAAGTAAATAAATAAATGCAAATGTAAGAGGAACAAAAGCGTTAAATGAACACCTGTCGCATAGGTAAACCTATGAGATTGAAGGTGACAGGTCCAGCACCGTGCCTATCCTTTGGGTGATGATATTTACATGTAGATCCATATTTGCATGTACCTGTCTTTAAGAAAAACTGCAAAATATATTTCAAAGTGGAAGTTTGTCATTATGAATAAACCCAACATCCGCCATGTACCAAAAATATTAGTCTCTCTTACAATATCAGATTAGTGACTACTGATCATGCATAGAGGTCTCCAAAAGCCCTCTAAATAACAAGTAATGGGGGGAGAGACCGCAGGATATACAATTTTAACGTTACAGATACTAAAATATTGATCATAGCTAATACGTAATAAAAAAGAAGAAGAAGAAGAAGAAGAAGAAGAAGAAGAAGAAGAAGAAGAAGAAGAATCTTTTGATACACAGTTCATCTACCCATGGCCACATCCAGATGATACAGGCCATCGCATATAAGTGATAATAGCACGTGACACAAGTTGCAAGAATGGAAACATGGAGGATTTATTACTTACCACCGCAAGATAATAAGTTTTGGCATACAATGCATACGCAAAGTCACAAAATACATAAAACAAAGAGAGCATCAAAATTCCCGAGCAGTGGGCATAGTTGTTTGCACTTGGTTAGCATTACAACAGGGATAACAGAGGTCCTATTTTATATACTATTGTCTACTGCATGACTGGTACAAATCTACAAGTAAAGTCATCCTTGAGCATGATAACAAAAACAGTAATGTCAAAATTGGTAATTCAAAACTCAAATGTGTGTGGTTTTGTGATGCCCCCTTTTATATAAAACACAGTTAATTGCATACAAGAGTCTTGTTTTTCATTATCAATTAAGCCTAATGCCCAACCATTGTCACACTTGATCAACCTAAATGCAAAAAAAAACTACAATATGCAGGAAGAAAGTACCCCACAGTCCGGTTGACCATCCCTTTCTGGCAGTTCTCCACCATACTGAGCGCCCTGTACCAGAAGTAAAGTAGAAGTAGTTTTGTCACTAAGGTATTGCTACACTAACCACACTGATCGGTTAAGGATTAAGAAAAACATATGCAATAATGTTACACCAAAGTAACAAATCCCATTCATTAAAATCCACAAACTTACTTGCACAACATGAGCTGGATGATTGAACCGACAATTGTTTCCATAACCACACAATCCTGTCCTCAGATAATATATGCAATCAGGTTCACCTGGACGATCCGGATATGGCCCAGATTGAGGCACAGCACCTCCATCCTGATTATCATGAATTTTCAACCGCCGCATCGCTTCTACAGCACAAAACAGCCATACAAATTCAGTAAGAACAGGACCTTTTGGGAGGCCAAAACAACCATTGCATCAACAATCACACACCAAACAAAAAAAAATCACCCACACCAATACCCACCAGACACAAAAGAGGGCAAAAATACAGTAAATTCACACTAAAGCGCACAAATTAAACTGACAGACCCTCTCAATATGCATTGCACCGTGAATCAAAGGTGAATAGAAGCAGAAACTACACGTGACACCAGAGCATCAGAAAATGGCACAAAACCCTCAAAAATAGAAAACTACCCAAAAAGTGATCCTGACGCGAAGAAGCAAAACCGACCCAACATTGGAAATGGATCAAAATCACAAATTATACGATGAGATCTCAACAAAAACAACAAGTGATTGTACCTTCAATGTTGTTGCTATCAGCGGAATGATGTGAGACGGCATTGTTCTGAGCCTGCCGATTGTCTGCCATCGGTAGCACGAAAATCACGAGAATCCCTTTCGCTGCCTTTGATCAGCAGGAAGGATTCGACGAACAACAAATCAGAAGGAGAATTTCCGGGAAAATCAACCCAACCCAGAAAAAAAAAACTGAAATTCTGGGTATGAAGAACACGAGAAAAGGGGCGTGGAATCAAAAGAGTGAGCTTTGAAAGTGTGAAATCTGAACCTTATTCCAATTCGATAAATTCCTAATTTTTCCAGTCTCTTTCTTTCGTTTTTTTCATGTGTTCCCTTTTTCTTTCTTTCCTGATTTCTGTTTGGATTCCGAGAATGCAACTAGGAAATTTTCGGATCTGTTTAATATATGAAAACTCAGAAATAAAAATGTAAGAAAATCAAGCTCCCTTTGGCTCGTGTACAAATAACAATAAATAGATGTTAGGAAAAGACGATATCGACCTCGGAAAGTACAACTGACCAGCTCTGGCTGTTTAAGCCTCATTTGCCTTAAATGGCTTCAATTAAGCTGCTAAACATTGATTATCAGCATCCAATTCCACAAAAATACTTTTATTTTTTTATTTACGAAAAAAAAACATGTAGATATAAAAAGATAGGAGTAGACAAGACATTAAAATGAGCACTAAAAGTTACAGTGATGATGTCAGTTTTTACCATTTTTGTGATTTTTATTTTCTACCATAAGTTTATATTATATTTTTTATTTTGCTTTGGACCAGCTTGGGAAATATAAAAAGGGTCGTTTTGTGCCTTACTTAGAAAGTGGTTGCTGGGCGAGATTTATTTGGGCCATTGGATTTGAATTCGTGGTGGGACCCACATTAACTTCTTTTCCAAGTTTTTGTTCAAATGACGATAATAGCCCGGCGAGGGTGGCTTGTCTGGATGCTGTCGCGAGGTCAGTTGCGTCTTTTGAGGCACGATTCGCTTTAAGCCACTTGTTTTTCTTGAAGAGTTCGTGGAAGAATAGAATCCCACATTTTTGTGTGTACTACTCGTAATCGTATCGTGAGAATATAACGTGATAATTAACTATACCACCACCCAACCCCACACATGAATCGTGAACTAGCCACCACTTCATAATTGCTTCTATTTTTTTATAAAATATAATATTAGAATGAAAAATGTATACTCTGTAATCTGATCGGATTTTTCATTCTACTATGAAAAGAATAATTTTATCATACAGGTATAACTTCCATTTTTGTATTTATTGTTCGTGAGGGAAATCCTAAAATGGGTGAAAAAAATGTTATACCGATACTGGAAAAGTGCTTTGATAGAAACTCCAAAACTTAGATGTAGTTGTTGTTTTTTACTATTGTTCATCTTCTTCTCATTTTTTGATCTGATGCCTACTGTGTATTGTTTTGCTTCTTTCCTTTCAGCATATATGATATGTTCATCCCCAGAGGTTTATCGTCGGTAAATCCTTTGATTTCGGGTCGATTTGGTCGTCTTTTTATCTCTTGTTCAGGACTCGACGACGCTACACTATAAAACTATTCTTCGGTAGGTTGTGGAGAAAAGAGGTGTTGGTGGGTGACCATATAATGGTTCATCTATCATGTGGTTTGGGAAGCAGCAACATCAACGAGATAGAGACATGAAGCGTTATACATGTGTTTTGATGATCGAGGGTCGCCGATGAGGAGCAACGACCCACTTTTTTTTTATACTACTACTCCTTATCGCAGAGACCTCCTCGGATACTTTCGGGTTGAGCCACGATAAGAGCACGATGCGCGTATTCATATAGATATGGTCATATCCCCTAAGTTTACACCTAGGATAGTTATCGTTTGTAAGTCTTTCTTATGTCTTTCACTACATCATTTCAAAGTTGCAATGCAAAGCAGCATTAATTGTTTAAGGTCAGCATTTCAGAGATTACGAGATCAGAGACTATGCTTGACCCTTCTTTATATATTTAATTATGTTACTTGTAATAAAGATGAACTCTAATTATGCTAAAAAAAACTATTTAATATTCATTCTCTAGTCTTTGCTTCGAAAGCTAATACCATAGAGCAGCGACGGTTAGATTGGGTTTACGTCGTCGCTTATTTTGTTTTGAGACTTGATCATGGGCTTGTCCCTTGTGCTTGATCACATGATAATGTCCTTCCTTGTCCTTCATGATTTTTCAACTAGTATGGGGCTGCTTTATGAGGTCGTACATGCTCTCTTTAATGAAAAGGGGAAAGAGCCTCTTCTTTCCGTGGTGGCGACATCGGATAGTGGATTGGTTCACCAACCACAACCGGCTAAAAGGTTGAAGAGAGCACGAGAGGAGGGATTGTCTGTGGGGAGATTATGCATGGCTAGAGGGATCTCGTCCCTCATCTCCCTCTTTTTTAGGTGGAGTGTGGGTGTCTTTCCGACGACGTTGGGGCACGGTGGGGAGCGGGGACCCGTATGGTCTTGAGACGTCTGATCCGCTCGAATATTGACCCGTGACGGTGGTGGAAAAAAGGGCAGTCGAGAGTGGGAGCCGGATATGGTGACCCTGTGGACGGCAAGAGGGTGTTTGTCTACTTATGCAGGGAGGGCTCGATCACAGCCCCCTCGCCTCGATCAATGAGGAGCTTGTTGTCCAATGAGGGGTCAGCCAGCAACACCGCCTCACTAGATTTATGGTAGCAGTAGTCCCACCAAGTTATGGCATAGTACTCTCCTACCACCTCGGGGGCCAGCACTCTCATGTTTTGGATCCCTACATTATCATTTCAGGGAGGACGACGCACGCTAGTACCTTAGGAGAGTCTATAGTCCGCCTAGGCGCTACACCAGAAATGGGTCGACCCTGTACTAGCTTTCCGTTTGGAACCGCTGTATCGATTTCTTCGGAAGCTACCGTAGTCTTCCCTTCCAAACATCTTAGTGAAACACTTTGATATTTGAGCGTTTATATTTAGTTATTAGTTTCTCTTCCTATCGGGTCCCATGATGTTAGGGCCTTTATTTCAATACTTTGGTGTTTGAACTATGTAATGCCCACCTTGGATCAGACTTTTTTTTTTATCCTACTAATAAATGGCTACGCTTACAGTTAAAAAAAACTATTTATTATTCCATTTAAACTATGTCACGTACACCGAAAATCTATCAGATATATTAACCATTTTTTTGTTTATTTTTTAATCATAAAAGTGAAACTCTATCAATGTTAAAAACACCGCTTAACAAGATGGAAATAGACCTGATAAGATCGAAAAGGGTGAGACAAAATCCAAAATGACATGTTCAAGTGCGAGCCCTATAGCTAACATGTCCGGCTAATCCAGGTGTCAGCTGAGGGGTAGATACTCTTGACGATCGGCGCACTATCGTAGCTCACTTCGCTCTTTTCCTGACTTGACCTGAAAATGCCCATGGTGTTTGATAAACACACTAGTCTCTTGGCGGAGACCTTCTCGGGGCATCTGGGGGAATAATGGGCATCTAAGGAGAACATCAGGAAAGGGGGATGTTGCGTGTCGAAATAGCTCAGACCTTGGCAAGGCAAGATGTGCGTCGCCACACACATACTCATTGCTCGATCTCGCACTCATTATCCCTACGAGCCTGTTGCGCAGACCTTGTCGTTGTATCTTCCAAGAGATCCAACTTCATTGTTGTGGGGGAACTCTTGCGTTGAGGAGGTGGAACTTTTTCGTACTTCTGCGAGACGGCCCTACGCCTATAGTAGGGACTAAAGGCATCGAGGCATACCAGCTCCTAGTTAGGAATGAGGTCTTGTGTTGCCCAGGCCTCGAGAGGCCATGCTCCTTGGATGCTGGGAGTGGTGGACCGGCCCGAGGAAGCACGTGTTTTCGACTATAAGTGTGTGTTGATGCGGTAGGAAATAAGTCTTGTGATGGGGGTAGGTGCTAGTGGACCCCGTGAGACAAAGCCCGATGGAACGAAAGTTCGAGGTGAGGGTGATGTTATTCTCTAGGACCCAAGTCCCTATGTGGGGGCACGATGGATTGAAAGTTGGGATTGGACGGGATTCAACCATTTTTTACGGATCCCTTTCCATAGTTAGAGAAGCTCATGTGCCACCAGGGACGGGTCAAAGTAGGAGGTTGTCTGGGTGTTCAGGTTCCTCACTCGGGGGCCCTCTATCTCTAGGCGGTCGTTACAATCAACTGGAAGTAGAAGTTTATGAACCTCTCATACTACTAGCGTGCCCTGATAGGTGTCTCGTGCCCCAGAATCAACAATCAATCCTAGCGACAAAGCGGTGTAGCCATGTCCTTACAAAAGCGCACCTTCAAGACCCCTCCCCAAGCTAGACCCGTTGAGTCTGTTCGAGTGTCAATGAAGCCCCGAGTTCCTCCCCTAATTGGAACCCCAAATAGGTCATCCAGAGGGAGATTGGAGACTCGGACCCACATTTGGAGGCGGTAGAAATGAAGGGTAACCGGGTTGACTTACAGTCGAATGTCCTCTAGAACCAGGGGTGACTTCTTAAAGGACCATGACTCATCTCGACGGATCCATTCTTTCTCCTCTTAGAAGTGAAGTAAAAGTTGGAGATCCTCCATCGAGTCCAATGATGATGAGGCCCTCATGATGTCAGACCTTCATTACTAACCCCTGTACGGAAGTCTGATCATATTTTCAGGACATGATTAAGTGTCTTGCTAGGCCAAAAACCGTGTGGAGTCATGCATGGTCCATCGTCGAAAACCGTCCATAGTAAGGGAAACAAAACCTTCTTGAAGTGCAAGAAGTTCCTTCATTGAGGTTGGGTTGTAGGCTCAAGGATGGTCCCTAAATATGGTGCGTCCATGGTGGGGGCTTCAATGAGAATAATTTAGGGTCTAGACTGAGTAATATATAAGATATGCATCTAGAAAAGGGCCTCCGAGGGTTCCACAGGGTTATAGGTCACGTCGTCATCGGTGGAGATTCTGTTCTCCGACATCACACGGTGGGAGGTCGGGGCAAAGACGGACGAGGTCAGCCCTGACCGAGGAACGCGGGAGGCTAAGCCTAATAGCTCCGTCACCGGCTGAGGACACCCACAACAGCAACTGGGGTCGTACCTGGTTGAGGCCTAGCTAAAGTGGCATGTATCTTCACCAAGAACAGGCGAGGAGAGGGCCGGAGTGCCTTCTTCCTTGTGCGCATCGGCTTAATAAATCTCGTTGGTAGGGTCGAGTGCATGGTCCGGAGCGTCTCAGACAATAAGTCTGCGTGGGGGGGAATGGGTGGGGGAAAGCCGTCACATAGTTGGGGGCAGAGCTATCGATAATATCAAAAGGAGTGCAGACAAAGGGAGCCATGGTAGCCACAGAAAAGAGTTATAAGGAGCGACTATAAGAAGAGAAAACTCTACAAACTGGATATTTGAAATTTACTTTCGCTTGTATTTATTTTTGTTTATTAAATCATCACATATATTGTTAATTGAGTTTGTTGTTAGTTTTTATAAATACCTTTTTTGTTTCATGTTTTTAAAAAACGAATTTATAGTTTTAACATTTTTAAATAAAATTTTATGTGAGCTCTATTTTTTACATGTGATTTTTCAGAGAGTAACATAACCATATACATGAATTATAATAAGACATAATGATTGTATATATTAAAATTCTTAGGTTCGTTCAATAATATTTTTTTTGGTTTGAGAATAAGATGTTTGATTTTGCTAAACAAATAATTTATTGTTTGATTTTAATACAAAACAAAAATTGATGGTGAAACTAAGGAAGAAACGCGAGAAACCGTCGCCGTAGAGGGTCGCGAGAAGAGAGTGAACCTGTATCGCGTGAAACAACAGTAGGGGCTTTCGGCAAGGGGCGGTGGCTAGATATGATCCGTTGGATCGAGACTGCGGGACCCACGGATCCACGTAAAGGTTAAGCTTACCCGTCTCGGATTCGCTGCTGGGCGTGGGGCCCACAGCCTCAACTTCATGCTCAAGCCGACTCTACTCGAGCGGGCGCGTATTTAATCACCGCTGACGAGACGAGACGAGACGATATGGCGCAGAAGAGAGAGAACGTGGGAGGACAAAACGACGACGCATGGGTCCCCCAATTAAATGACACGAAAGCGACTCTGTTGACCCCATATCGGCCGTACGGAAACGGGACAGTTGTAGGGCTTAAATGGAAATATTAGGAACGCCAGATTAATTAATTAATCCGGGAAATTTTCAGGTACGGCAAATCTCACTGTAAGATCTTGTGGAACAAGGCCTGTGTGTGAAAGGTTCTGGCTTCGGGAGGGACCCACATTGACTGATTCACAGAGTCAGCTTGGAGACAATTGGACATGTAGTAGGGATTGCTAGCTTTATAGTGTGGGGTCCAGTCGTGGAGGATTCGTTTGTTTGTTTGTCCGAAGATTACTGGTAATTTGAATTAGAATAAGGTCCTAAATATTGCTTGTGTCGGTTCAGTGTTGCCTAAAAACTTAGCATCGTGTTAGAGAAAAGGGAAATATGTGTTCTCAATTCTCACTAGGTTCAGTGTTTTCTCATTTATTATTATCAAAAGTTATATTTTATCTCATTTAAAATAAATCGACTAAAAACATTCAAATATAAGCACATTATGTCTTAAGGTCATTTTGGTTCAACTCTGCTCCCTCAGATTTTGTAATGATTATGATTTCCTTGCTTCAATTCTTGAAGGTGATAATGCAATCCAAAAGTACACCTGAACATTGTATTAATTCGAAACATAACTTTATAATCTATAAACATAAGTTATGAATGTTAATGACACGAATTTATTGTTAAGGTTCAAAAATACATATTTAATTATATTTTTACTCTAATATAATTATTAAAAAAACGAGTCAATATAAATTAATTTCGTCGTCCTCTTCGTTCTCTATCTCGATTCTGATTTACTATGTTTGACGAGGCTCGTTCCGTGTCTGACATGAAAAATTCTGATAGCTTGACAATTATAACAATTTGAAGGATCTTAAATATAAAAAATTAAATGATCATGTCTTCCAACTTTATAGATAAAATAGACTAGCATATAACAAAAGTTGCATGGTATGAAACTTGAGAAAGGAAATTGGAAAGATTACAAAACTTTTTAGAAGTAGCCAATATGCTGACTATTTTCATCATTGATTGTGTGTAAATTAAGAGGCAAGTGTTGTGTCAAAAAGGGTTGATAAGAAGACCATACTAACATTATGTTGTTTTCATGTCTCTCATTCCAGACACTTCATAATTACCCTAATCAATACAAATTAGATTTTGGTTCAAGGATTCAAATATTATAAGTCGTTTTTCTAATCATTTTAAATTTTGCGCATGGATGCAATATTAAATCGATTTTTGATAAATAAGTATAATTGATTTATTTATTTTGAAATATAGATTGTATTCTTATTATTTGAATTGTCTCATAATATAACCGAGTGCGTCTGGTATAGTAAAATCGATCGTAATTGGATATACACTGAACGAGCCTCCCGAGCTAGTTAGTGGGTTGTTCTATTCGTTGTCCTAAGAATATACTCGAGTTTGACGTTTCCGAGAGATAAAATTATGGAACGACACTCTTCAATAAGTCGTCCCACAGGTGAAAAGAGGGGGTGGATCCTGAATCAAACGCACCACATAACCATCACCTTTGATCGGCCCTATGCTTGAATCTATTGGAGGGCATTCAGGACAACCGTTGTTTCAGCAAACTCAGCCTTCAGATGTCTATTGAGTGTGCCGTTTCGACCGTCCACCGCGCAACTTTGGTCAGACTTACAAAGCCAACCCCAACCCAATTGGTTCATGTTAGTAAAGGTAGGCTCATCCACATTTACCATTACCCAGGTCGGTGGTGGTGGGTGCCACCTCGTCCTTCTCGGTTGTGGGATGACGGTGGTTCAGATGACCCCCATATGAGCCTCTGTCTAACTGTGTAGATGGATACAAACCGTAGCAACCACATCCTTTATTTCCGGGTGTGTTTGTTCTCATACTACCCCATTCCGAGCTTTTCATATTTCCCAAATCGTCGTTACTATCTGCCTTTTTGTAGGCTTATCCTGGATTTCCATTACAATTGTCAGCCACGTATCCAGAGCATAGTGTGGGAGGATAGGGACTCGTAAGTTGGTTTTTTCCCAAACTTCCTTAGCAAAGCTACAATGCAAGATGAGGTGTGAGGTGGTTTCACGATCAGAAAGACAAACCGGGAATACCTCCAAAATATGACATGTTTCGTCTGGAGGTTGGATGCTACGGTACCTGAAGGGTTCCTAAAAGAACCCGCCATAACAAAATCTTGATTCGAGGTTGGATGTCAAGGTCCTACAGACCCGTCCAAACTGAGACCCCTCCCATAAGATGTCATCACTCGTTCGCACGAGACAAAGCTCGATAGACCTCCTTGTAGGTATAAATACCTCTCATATTGTGTGTCCAATAACATTTGTCACGATAGTCAAGCATCGGGGCGGTACCTGTAGAATCTCACTTACAATCCTCGGAGGAAATTGTGGTTTAGTTTCGGTATATCCCAAGGGTTCCCCTGACTTGTTGTAAGATCAGAGACCACTATTCTTGTTGTTCTTACTGTGTGTAAGGGTATAATTGGAACATTTCCCATTAACCACGGGATACCATCCACCATGGTACTACGATCGTCTCCAATGGACCGTCGCAACCCTTGACAAAGCAGGGTTTGTGTGCCCCTTAGTCCCGTCTAAAGTTGGCTTGGGTTTCGGCCCTCGTCTGATGTAAGGAAATCTCCCTTTGGGTAATATTGGGCCTTGAAAATTCGAGCAGCCAGATAATTCATCTATGTGAGGAATTTCCACCCCATTTTGGATAGGAGGACGATATTCATATCATGCATATCTCGGAATGCCATGCCCCTCCTCCTTTAGCCTGCACAATTGTGCCCAATCCTGTCAAATAATCGGTTTCGTAGTTCTAGGAGTGTCCGACGACCAACAACGTGCCAAAGCGACATGTATCTGACTCACTGATCCCTACGGTAGGAGAAAGACGCTCATTGCATAAATTGGAAGAGCCTACAAGACTGAACAAACCATCACTTCCTTTCCCCATACTGATAAAATCTTACCATCCCACGACTATTACTTGGTAACGAGCCGGTTGCATATGAACTGGAGACTTTATCCCCTCTTCCTCCCAAGCATATATATTAGGTATGCGCAAATACATAGAGGCTTGTGATATTTCCTATATTCCCAGAGTTGCACAACACGTAAGTCGGTCGGATTGCAGGGTATTCGTATTGAAAAAGATAGATGACTTTGCTTTGTTTATCACTTGGCCCGACATTTCCCCAAAGGACGTGAGTATGCTCTATAACTGTTCGGCCTCTTTGAATGTAACAGTCATCTACAAAGAAAATGTGAGGTACGACCGGTGCTCCCTTGGCTACTGACACCCTGTAGATGTTATTTTCCCTTTTTGCTCGTGCCAATATACGAGATAAACCCTTCATACAAAACAAAAACAAATATATATTAAAAAAAAGGATCTCTTTGTCTAATGCCTCGTCTTGCTCTAAAAGAAAATATATTTTTTCTCCGAATTGATCGCACTGTATAGATTATATATATAAAAAAGGCACTATAGATCTCCAATGGGCCCCTAATTGAAAATATTTTGATGCGAATATAAATGGCAGAATGATGAGTAACGCCTGCATACAAATAAAAATGTCAGGCAAAACCAAATGAAAAATAATTGGGTCAGTAGAAGTATAGAACGCAGTGCAACCACAGGGTAATTAAACAGCCAAGAGAACTAGAGACTGGGTCCAAAGAAAAGGGTATTTTCGTCCACCTACGTTAATTTGGACCCAAGAAACGAGTGGACCCGAGGAGCGTTGTGGTAGGAATGGAGGGACGTGCGATGCAGACACGTGTCGATGATATATCTTGGTAGATACTCTGAGTCTGACACGAATCCGTGTCCTGGTTGGCCGAGCGCACATACATCCGGTTGTGCAGGAGCGAAGCGCCGGAGCCTTTTCTCCTATAACGACCGCTGATGACCGTACACGTGTACGTGCGAGATCGAGAAAGAAGAGACGTCAGCACCTTTTGACCATGGATATTCTTCTCCATTCTCGCACCATTGGTCTTGGTCCCCAAACAAAAAGTCGCTTAACAAGCATTTCAAAGCATGCTACATGTGAATTAACAAACTTTACCAGCAAGTCTTTAATAAGCCACGACGCCGTTTTGTATTGTCCTCCAAATTCCAATAAAGAATAGCACCCCAAAAAACAACTTTTTTTTCTTTCTTTGTGATTGTAAAAATATATCCCCAAAATAAAATTATTTGATTTAAATTGTTAAAATTAATTGCTCTTTCTAGAAACATGACATAATAATTGGGTATACCAACATGAGATCAATAAATAGACACTAAGAAGTCGATAGAGAAATGAGTTTAGAAATCAAAGCCTAGCTAAAACCAGCATTCACCTGCACAATGATCTCATACTGACATTTCTCGAGCCATAAACCACATTAAAGATCAAGACCCAGAGAGACCCCATACCCTAACCAACACCATCAGAACACAAAAAAATCGGTATCAGATCGGATAGACTACATTTTAGAGGCCAGCAAAAAATGCTTGATCTTTCCCTGTAAATCAATCTGCGCCTATCTATCTCGACAAAAACTTGTATATGTATTTTCCCTGTACAGGTATTCACAGTTGCAGCAGCTCAACAGAAGAACATAGAACCCTGGACATTCTTGTGCAGCCTAGGAAGTTCAGGCACCGGAACAGCTCCAGCTGATGTTATGCCATTCTCCGCAGAATTGGTCTCTGGCTCCTCAAACTTAATAAATTGTGCCATCTGTGCTGCAGCAAGGTGGGCATAACAGACAGGAGCAACTGCACACAAAGAAAACATTGCAATTATTGTCCAACATATTCATTTATTTCTTGGTTAGGAAGTTAATAAAGTGGAGCCTTAGATTATACCCATTGAAACTGCAGCTGTACTTCTTTGGTACCTGTACAAAATGAATCATAAATTGAGTAAAGAGAACGTACAACTCATTAACATCAAGTAGAAAATTAAAGATAGAAAGCTTACACATATGAGAGTGATAGGACGAGATTTTGTAACTCATCGGGAGAGAAACCTATCTCATCAAGCAAGACATGATAATGTACTGGCCGAGAAGTCCCCTGTACATGTGAATTATGTTGGAAGATGATATCATGGACACAAAAATGTATCCAAAGACATTACGTAAAAACACAACAGACCAATAAGAAAGGACCAAAATACTTGGTCATTGTTTGGATAATTTAGGAGTGGGAAGTTAGTACTCTCTGTCAGATTCTCTTGTATTTCATATAGACCAGGCTATTTTAGTTACAGCAAAGAGGCAACTATGGAGGCGAGAGCATAATGATAACACCATTCCAAGAAACTTTTCAGGGTGCTTCACTCGATATGTTGTCATGTAGCTGCTTACATGTCTATTGTAGATTGTTATTACTAGGCGCTTATGCTTTCTAATTGAAATATCAGTACAGTGAATTTGCAACTCTCTCCAAGTCAAAATAATATTAGAGCCTAATCAGTTATTGATCCCTAGATAATCTCAAGAGGGTAATTCATCCAATATATCCACTATGTCCTAACAATAACTTACAAGCATCCCAGCCTGAGCACACATATAGAAATCGTAGTTTCTTGGATGCACAATTTTTGTGTCCACAACTGTCCCTGCAAAAGAGAGGAGTGAGAGAGAGTTAGCATGTATACCATAGGCATGAAGTTAAATGTACGAATATAAAGTAACAAAAAGATATGGTAGCACCTGGAGGAACATTTTCATTGGAATCTGTGCGGAATAGCCTTGTGCGGTGACTCTTCTGACCCACAATAACAGTGAATTTTGGAATATCATCCTCACCAAGATGACGATAAGCCTGTAATGTAATATACTAACTTTCAAAACAGAGTACCAGCAATAGAAAAGTGAGCATGATGATCAAAAACAAGAAAAGAGAGCAAGAGGCCACAGTTTAGTTCCAGTAGCAGTGCCAAGAGAGCCTGGCATAAAATCCAGCCTCCAGCCTCCATGCAAAATGGTGCAACATGCAAGATTGAAGGATTGAGCAAGCATTGAAGTATTTGCAAGCAGATATATATTCACAGATGAGTAGCCTACATATATGTCTAGATTTTAAGATGACAAATTCAGAAGATTAATGTGGTTACTTGAACAGAGTTTTGATTCATTCATAAGATCTTGTCAAATTAGTATATCATGAACCAGCTTGTAGATGCGGTCAATAAACTTCCAAATGTAGTATACACAAGTCAAATGAGTATGACTAGATGTTTAAAAACTGTGCATTTGAATTACAAAATTTAAATAAAGTTTACTCTGGGAGAGAACCTTTATCATTTGCTCCAGCTCCTTGTCCAAAACTTGGTTAAATTGAGATTCGCCCAATCCGTCCCTGACATACAACACGATAACTAAATACAATGGAACCCAACACTGAATGACCCTCATTAAAGTAATATGCAAAGATACAAAAAGTATTAGCAACAAATTTCACGCAAGCAGTAACACATTTATACATGTGCACATTCAACAGAAAAACATGTTGTTGAGACCAAAAGGAAACTGTTACTTTAAAGGTCATATTGATACAACATAAAATCCAGGTAACATGTTCCAAATCGCCAATTTCGATTTTGAAAGTGAATGACAGTTGAATCAGAACCAACGGCCAACTACCGAACCAGAACAATGGCAGGATTCAAAGCCTTTCATATCATCTTGTTAATGATCAAAGCATATAGTCTGCTTAAAGACAAAATCTGGTCTGCCTAGTCTTTGCACTTGTGTATGCCTCTTTCTTTCAGTATCGACTAGGTCTGGGATTTATAACATATATTATTAGTTATTACACAAGTTAGAAAAAATGATCAGGGTAATCACGGGGATGAAGCTTGCCTATTGAAGTTGCCCTCAAATTGAGACATGATTACAGATTCGTTCATCCTTGTAACTAATTCAGACTCTGATTTTATAATATTAATTGGGTAAATTAAAGGTGTCTGAACCTCTTAGATCACTGGCTAAACCCTTGGCAAGCACTGTCAAAGAGCACCACCACTCCATGTCAACTTGTCAAGTAAAACTGGCGACTGATCAGTGACCCCTTAAGGACAGAGATTTAAATTCAAGTGCTCTTATTTCCTGGTGTTGGTGTGGGAAACCCTGGGCTCTTTATCATCAGAACAAACTCAGCCTTGCCTTATGTTTGAATCAACAAAATGATGTTAATTAACCAGTATGACAAAAAAAAAATCACAGCCATCCATATTCTGATAAATGTGATGATTCAAGCTTCAAAATAGTGTAGTGCTAGTTAAGAGATTCGGGTGAAAAGCAGCATTAAAAATGGAACACACTCAGCCAAGACCACAAAATAAAAGCATATAAGCAATATTTGGGTTAACCAAATAACATTTTACTTGACAAACATAACTGAAAACTGAACCATGTAATGAAATTATACCTAAACACAATAATTCTTTTAGGTTTGACTCCGCGACTTGTTCTAAAGAACTCCACAAGCAGTTCCCTGTAGTACAAAGAGCATTAACATTCCCTAGGTAGTGTAATGGAATTGAAGTTATCTACATATATAAGCCTCAAAGACATACAATTCCCAACATTTACTAGGCAGTGTATTATTAACTTCTATATAATTCATTTGAATACCTCATAATTCCATCATCATCTCCATTTGGTAAGGGCTTGTATAAGGAATCGATGATCTCAGACTTAGGTGACTGTGTCCTTACAGATGCCTTGTACCTCGAAATCAGTGGCCAGGACAAAGAGCCAACAACCTGCAGGTTACAACATTTGGAAGCAGTAACACCAGAATATGTGTTGCTAGACAATGCAAACAAACAATCGTGCAACAGAGAAAAAGAAATCACGGACAAATTACCGCAGCTATTGATGGGATATCTGATTCGCCAGGAGACCCATGAGATACATCCATACCCAAAATCATCGTTGGAGCATCAGTTATCAATGGGATGTTTGAGGTGTGCTCCATTGCCAGCAAAGAATTTATTCCACCAAGCTATGAAGCCAAACACAATCAAAGTTCTCAATAACAATATGTCTGAAACATCAACATGTAAAGACTCTTTCATGCTTCTAATTCCCAACTACCTTGGAATTGATCTTAAGAAGTACATTTGTGAGGTACTGATCACTGATCTTAAGAGGGCAAATGCATTGAGTGGCAAATCCAATTTCACTAAGACATTTCTTCTTCCAGGGCCCTGGAAATTTAAAAGATTACGACTTGACCAGATAAATAAAGACAAGGCCAATCAGCATGGTAGAGTCGTACCATAAATGTCGGAGTTTTTCCTTTCTGGCAAGACACAAAGTATGAACTCTGGAGCATCTGGAAGCTTATTCATAAGTCGCTCAAACATCTTTGTTACTCTAGCAATAGGGCCAGCTCTTCTAGATTGTGAATCTTCCTCAACTAATGCATACGGTCGTTCAATATGCTTCATTGATACATGATTGGGGGGAGAGGATATAATCAATGGAAAGTTCAATACAAAAGTTAAAACACAAAACATTTGTATAGAGGCAGGAATTTACCATTCCCTTTTTCCTGGCACAGTTGATAAGTTCACGGGAGATATAACTAGTATCACAGCGGGCAGAAAAGTTGACAACAGCCCAACGACCAATATTCCTAGGTTTTAAAACAGTCTGCAATAAAAGGTGGGAACAAAATACTATGATGCATTTATCATAAAGAGAGAGAAAAATACATATTTTCTTTCAGATATTAAAAGTATCAAAATAAGACCTTGTTGTTGAAGTTCCACCGCCCCATACGAGGGATACACTCCTCATCACCGCCAACCTTCAACTGTGAATGATAAAAGAAGAAATTAGAATGGGAACCACTATCTTCCTCTTCATCCATTCTTCCACAGAGAGAGAGTACCTTTGGGGTCTCAAGGACACGACCATCAACCTGGCTCAATTCTTTTTCTATAGAAATACCACATGCAGCGAGGAGTGGATCATCATCAAACTTGTATTTTGCCATAGCCTGCAAGATTAAGCATGCAATAAGATATTACATTATTGAGATCAAAGAAATAAAAGCTGAAGTGATTAGTGATACTTACATCAGTCACAATTTTGATTCTTTCCTGAGGTTTTTGTCTTGACTTTTCCACTAGAGATGCTCTTTGTGCAGTAGATAGTGCTTTTTTATATCGCTGAAGTGATACAAGTGAACAGAGCTGGAATACCAAAAAGCAAAAGGATGAAATTCATAGTGTAAGGGTAGGGGTAAGAGTATATAGATTAACTAAATTTGCAGACCTCCAGTGGTAGATAGTAGGGCCGTTTTGGTTTCCCAACTACAAGGCATGGCAGGTATGCAGAATAAGTGAGTTCTATACCATGGTGTTTGAGAAAATACTCGTAGACAGTAATGTCTACTGTCTGCCCTTCACTATTTCCACCGTCACCATTTCCCACTTTCATAGAAAAACTAGGAGAGAAATTAGGCCAAGTTAAGACTTTTTCAGCTATGAAGAGTTTAACAAAAAAATCTTTTTGAAATAACATACGTCTGCTGATTGCACGGCTTCTCACTCAAACCAATAATTCTGAATTCCATCCCAGTGTGTTTTGTTTTAACCCGCATACTTTTAAGCATCTTCTTGGCCTACAAATTACCGTCCAACGTTCATGAGACAAATAGCAAGCTGAATCTTGGCAACAAATTTTAGCAATTATTTACCTTCATCCAATCAATGTCCCGAACTTCTCTGGCATTTTGGTTTTCTTTCAAAAAATCAAGTACAGGCCCCGGCTTCAGGATCATCGTTGTTGATACATCTGCATATATAAAAGATGGAGCTATATCGATAGGCAAGTAAATGCAGAAAGATACAGCTCTAGTGATTACAAGAGATAATAAGGTAAGAAATAGTACCAATATTAAGAGATAAGCCACCCTGAGTTTGACAAAAGCTGGAGTGGCAACCACGAACACCAATTACACCTCCTCCGACATCAGTGAAGTTTCGAGAATCATCGTGAAAGAATGATTGCCTCACCAAAAGGCACCCTCTGTCGATAAAAAAGGCATACAGTATATAGAAGTTACAGCTAACAGCAAAATAAATAGTGCTCAAGTAACTTTATATGGCAAAGAAAATAAAAAATGCAGATAAAAACACCTGTTAGCAGCTTGCTGTCTTAATATTGTGTCAAGCACCCTGAGTGCATCCTGAGTATGACCATCTGCCTCATTTCCTTTGAGGGAAAAAGTAGCAGAGTTCAAGGGAATGTTGGCAGCATAGCTAATCTCTAAATTGAAAGTCTTTGACTGAAAAGCACGCTTTGACCGTTTAGCAGTTGCATTGGGACTTCCACTTCCATCAGGACTCCCATTTTCACTGGCATATGGTAAGATATAAGCCACTAACTCTGAAAGCAAAATCATTTCCAAACCCAAAACTCTAAAAGGGAATAACAAAGGAAAAGAATGTACCGTTTTGCAAATGACTCCTCAAGCACAACTGTGAACTCAAACTTGGTCTTTGGTAGAGGACTCACTGTATACAAAATTTTCTCACCATCATATGCAAACCTGTTATTACCAAGTTCAGAAGAGTATGTTTGGTAAAGCCTATCAATCAGTTTTCTTCCAATTCCTTTGCCCTCAACAACTCCTATTCCTTCTGAAGTTATAGAAACCTGAGAATATGTGGCATATTAAATATGATTTCGGGAACAATATGAACTTCAAAGAAAATTATGTGAAAAACATACACTATACTGGTAAAAGACCACATCTTGGACTTCGACAGATGCTTTAAAATGGTTTGTGAGCAGTGGTATATGTTTTCCACAACTACCAGACCCACGCCTACTGATGATAGAATACTTAGGAAGGTCCTCATGTTCCAGCTTTACATCAGATGGTGAACTAGCAGGCGGCGGAGACAGCGCTGGGGGGGCAGCGGCTTCTTCAATAATTTCCACTTCCTCCATGTTTGATCTGGCACCAAAGGCTACATATTTCATTTCAAGAGATTCAATAATTATTATAAAAGAGAGCCGATCCTTACATAATAGCCATATGGAAACTATATACACGAAAATTACGATGTCAGCGAGGATGAGGTCTTCCTGAGAGATGCAATTAAAATGGTAGAATGCTTCTGACAACTGCATAATGGATTTTTGAATATAAAACAGTTGTCTTTGACATGGATTGTACAAATGGTAGAAAGAGAAAAGACCACAATTTGTTAGTCGTTTTACCATGTTTACATAGATACAAGATACAAACAAATAAACGCTAAAAGCACTTTTCAGGAAGTAAAAAGATTATAGTGTAAGCAACTTCCTGTTTGAGGAAGATGTGCTTTTGAAACACAGTAACCCAATGAATGTGTTACCAAAATTTTGTATATCAAATGCTAATCTGAAAGAGAGAAACAAATTCTTACCACTACTGGGCAACCATGTACACAGTAAAACATGCAAAAACAGCCAAACTAAAAGACTGATAAAACGTATGTGCAAGTAGGTAATGAGATGAGGCACCTCTAACAGGAAGCAAAGTGAATCATCTTCAAAACCATCTTCCACCCCCCTCCAAGAAAATAAATAAAATCAGGATACACAAGAATAATGGACAGGCAATCATAGAACCTAATGCGGGTTATATAGACTGAAACCACACAAAAATAAAATACTTGAGGAAGAAAACAAAAAATTATCCACCACTAAACCAGAAATTCCTACTAAGTAACAAACTTAAGTAACAAACTTAATAGGCTTAACCATAATACCAGCTGCAAGTGTTAAACCTAAACCTAAAATCTATTAAATCAAGGGCCCGACTAGTATATCGAGTGGCCACGTAATCCAGCCTTTCAATGTAGGACACTAAACACTCCTCATGCGCAGGAAGGACAACACAAAGGGTCTTGCACGTGGACCAATCATTCATAAATTGGGGGAAGTGCAAACGATCAGACAGAATACCAAACCAAGCTCTAATAGAATGTTAAATTTACTCCAACCCATCCGCTTATTGGGTTGATGTTTCAATTGATGTGTCAAGTGGTAATTAAATCCAGGTGGGGCACTTCAACAGCAAGAAAAAAATAGGAACTGTAAAGCCTAGGCTAACATGTGATAATAAATTGCTAGTCAAGAATTGAAAACAAGGGGATAACAAGCACATTTTCTAAGTGGTATCACTCCAAATGAACCCAGACACACTAAGATACAAAATTGTATATGAAAAGTCATAATCTGATCAGGATGCTAAATTGATCAAAATAATAACAATTAAAAAAACATTGCCTCGAGAAGCATGCCTACATTCTCAGAGAGGTGCATGCAAATGAACATACAATCAGAGTTGAATCACTGAACCGTACGGTGAAATTAGCCCCAAAATGAGAGGTATATAGCAGAACCACACACATTGAGTTCGATTGTGCCTAATGCAGCGACAAGGCATCGTTCACAGCAAGGCCAATATGAAAATGAGCCGCTCACAAACAGCAAGAAAAACAGGAGTGGTACAAGCAGCGATGTGAATAGGAAAAAGAAGAAAGCATGCAACAGAAAGAGAAAGAGGAATCGAAGTCCATGAAAATCGCACCTTTGGAGGAAGACTTTCTAGGGTTCGAGTAAGGCAGGCTGAATTTGGAAGAAGAGACTCGTCGCCGCTTGTTAGCAGAGACAGAAGAAAGAGGTACTGGAGGGAAAGAAAATGCTGCAGAAGAGAATAAAAACAAATGAAAATATTTTGCGAATACTCCAAATATTGGGGGATTTAGAGAATTCACTCCAAACTTTTCACCCTTTGTAATTTAATGGGGTAATAACGTTTTTTTTTAAATGTACCGCTGTAATTATCATATTTCAACATTACAAACTATAACAAACAAAAAAAAACTCAAACAAATCGAGGCATAAGCCGGTAATCCCCGAATAAAATAGGTGTTTGGACATACTAAACTAAGTAATAGACTTCTATAACAACAACTAGAAGTACTACAATAACAATTGATACACTCTATTACACAAGATGATTGATCTAAAAATTATGTCAAGTGGTTGTTTGGCTTGCGAAGGGATGATCAAAGTCTTCCCAATGAAACTGCCCCCTCGATGTTACACTCACAAAGGAAAGTTGAGGAGACTCGTCTGTTTCTAGTCCCAATGGGTTTCCTTCCCCTACTAGGGCCCGACCTCTTAGGATCAGGATTGGGGTCCGGATCCATGGCGAAGGCGCGAGGAGCAGGATCCGGTTCAGGGCCCAAATCGATCATGATGGGCAGAGATCAACAAGATGGAGACCTCGTACCTTGGCAGCGCAAAAAAGCCTACATACTATATCCGGAAATGGAAACCAGTAAGCCTTCCATCGGAGACCGGTGGGAAATGACCCCAAATATGGCCATATGATTCATGTACACGTAGTTCTTTCCTCGAGGACGATAAGGGTAGATGAGACTCGATAATTATACAGCGCTGCACAAGGCGGTCGGAAATGCTTCGCTATTTTGGTAGTCAAGCTTTCGATAAGCTTCACCCAGACCATAGAGCATGAGGCCCCTCAAGATGTGGTTGGTTTCAAATAACACTGGTGCATAGATTCATTGGCCGATTTACAGGGTCCACGACCCTTTGCTCTTGATATATTCGCCGAACGAGGAGGCATAGGGATAAGAGAAAATCGAAGGCCCTCGCGTTCCATAACCGGTAGACCATGGTTGTTCCGAGGTCAAGGTCCGGATGCAGAGGAAGAAAAGGAGGCACGTTGGGGCGACGTGGTTGAAGCAGCGAGCGTGTTTGGTCTGGCTCCCACGGGCCAAGTAAAACATGTTCCGAGGAAGAGGCTGGGCAAACTCGACCATGAGAGAGAGGTTGATGGCCAGTGATATGGTATGATGATTTGTGGGCTGCGAGGGGAGACAATGATGTTTGGTTGGTAGGGGTAGGTTGAAGTCAAGAGGGGATGGTCGAAGAAGCCAATAGATCCTCGCTTGATGGGAATTGTCGGACAGAAGGAGAAGAAGAAGAAGAAGAAGAAGAAGAAGAAGAAGAAGAAGAAGAAGAAGAAGAAGAAGAAGAAGAAGAAGAAGAACGAGAACGACCAGAAAAATAGGGAAAGAGGCCGAAGGGGGAGGAGAAAAGATCGGGGAGAAAGAGATACAAAGTTCAGACGATGCCACGCAGGGCAAGACGGTGACCATAAAGGACGGAGGAGGAACCAAAAGCCAACGACCTCCACAAACAGAGGTCGACAGTGGTTCAGGGGCACTCAGAGGGCGGCGGACCCTATAGAAAGAAAAGCTAGAGTTTTGTAGGTTTTTCTAAATAATGTTTGAGTGATAACGTTTAGTTACACCTAATTATCACCATTATCACTTGGCTTTATCTAAAAAATGGTCTGAAAGTTATTCCAACTTTCATATTTTTGTACTTTATTATAATCCGTTAGTTTAGCTAGGGATAGCAGAAAAACCCGATCCCAACGAGGGCTCGATGTTTCAAACCCCATCGGGATGGGTTCCGATCAAGTTTTTTTCAGATTCGAGCCGGGGTGAACTCAATCAACGGTTTTTGACCGGGGTCGGGGACGGGTCTAGTACTCCCTACTCTAGACCCGCCCCGATACTATTAGTCTATTTATAAATATGATTACTAGTCATCAAAATGTTCTGATGGTAGTATCTATCTTTACCTTTTGACAACTTGGTTTCGATTCCCCACCAATACACAATTATAGAAATGTGGAAGCTATCACTGGGCTACAATCCCCACTGCATTTCTTATTGTTTTCATATTTATATATATAAGTTTTACTAAATACGTAAAAAAAAGAAACTCCTACATCGCCTAAATATGAGTTATAAACCACATTGCTTCTCAATTATTTTGTTACTTGTCCAAAACTTAATAGCTCTGCTAGGGTTTGAGACCTCCCAATCCTAGCCTCCTCTATGATGTCGCCGCCTTCCTCCATGAAGCCGTCGTCATGTTTTAGGGTGCCACCGGGAGTTCGAGCATCCATTGCTCTTGTCTTGGAAGCCCTAGCCGGATCTCGAGTACCGACGATTGCACCACAACCCGTTGTTGTAGCATTCGTCGTGCACCCTGCAGGCGAAGGAAAAGTTCTCCTTCGTGCCACAGGGTCCGGTTCCGGCTACCTCTCCCCGCTACTGTCTGGTCCCCTCTCTCGGCTACTGTCTGATCCCTCTCTACTGTCCTGGCGCACATCCTCACACGTTGGCCCCATACCTCCTCATCCTATGGGCCTTCACTGCTCTCCCGGTTACGGAAATCTCTTCCGGGGGTTGCCGTCTGTTTCCCATGAACTTGCTCTGGGTGTCCTACCGGGCGGCACGTCCCGGTGGTTGCCGTCAGCTTCTCCAACGTAGATCTCGCAGCCTCTACAAATGCCAAGGAAGCCACCATCATTGTATCCGCCCCCGTGGCCTCCACCGAGGCTTTGGGGTACGATGATTATTTGGTTTCACTTTATTTTCTCTATGTTGTTCTTTATTGAAAAGATGTTGATTCGGGAGTGAATGTTCAGGGCTTCTACCTAAGGATTCAAGGAATTTTTTTTGGAAGGGATCCCTGCATTACATCTACTATCGTCGTATTGACGTCCACATGTTTGGTGCTAAAACAGAAGAAACGTGTCGCCTTCGGGGGACCCAGCGGTCTACAGGCCCTAACTTGAGCAATGTTCGTCAGTACATCTACCATCGTCGCTCCGACACCCACATGTTCGGTTTTACAGTAGAAGAAACGTGTCGCCCTTGGGTGACCCAGCGGTCCACAGACCCTACCTTGAGCAGTGGTGTTATTCGATACCCTTTATTTTATGTTTGCCTTAGTGGCCGCTTCAAAAACTATGTTCTAGACGTTAATGTTAGTTTTAGAGTTATGGTGTTTGTCTCGATAGAGCCCCAAACATGTACTAGCTCTTTTTAATGGAATATGAATTGCACTTTTACTCAAAAAAAAACATTGCTTCTTTGTCTAACAAGAAGTCATTTCATTAGTTTTTATTAGAATTTGATTTATGGGTCATATTTTGGGCTCCATTAAACTTAATATTTAATAAAAAGAACTAGGTTCATTTTAAATTACCTAATTTGTATTATAGTTTGAATTTTATTTTATATATCATCCTTTTAGACTGATTTTTTAATCTATTTAAATTTATGGGTTAGGTCGGGGATTCCCCGATCCGATTGGGGCTAGAGCGGGCGGGACAATAGCGGGTAAGGACTGGGGACAAGATGGGTTAAGTGTAGAATTGGGGACCGAGTCGGGTCGGCTTTTTCGAAACCCGCCCCGTTGTCATCTCTAAGCTTAACGTTACTTTAACGTCATTGTGAATATTAAATGATCCATTTATCCTCACTTACAATATGGAATGGTTAAGTGTAGCTAAGTATTATTTTTCTTTTCTTTAATTTGTTTAGTTTACTTTTTCTTGTCCTTAGTTTTCTTTTTTAATTATTTTTTATTCAGACATTTTTCTTTAAGTTGTTTTTTAGTTGTCATTTTATTTTATTTTAATTATGTTTTATCCTTTAATTACTTTTTTTGTTTTTCATATTTATTTATTTTCTAAATTTTATTTTCTTCTTTATTTTTATTTTTGTGAGCATATGTAGGAACTTTTTATTAATCAAACTACTAAGTAAATATGGAAATGACAAAATAAAAAAGTGTGACATAATTCTAATCCGTAAGTATCAAATGCTAACTTTATTGCTAAGTGCCTGGTTATACCAAGAAAAAAAGTGGGAGGCAATCTCCTGGCTTTTGGTTAGCTAAGAAAGTATTAAAAGGATCAGTTCATGTCTCGACATGAAAATGTCTGTGATGACAACTCTGGGACGGTTGAAGGATAAACGGGCATCTAGGGAGAACAATAGGAAAGGGGGGGGGGGGGCAAGTCGTTGGACTTGCACCGATCTCGGTATGGCGGGATGTTCGTCCCCACACATACTCTGTTGCTCGGGGGGTCGCTCATTGACTCTGGCCAGGCTGTTGGGCAGACCTCGCTTCATCTTGTTTCAGGGCGGGTGACTTCTTGGAAGAGGTGGTTGCGGCCATGCTATTCTTTTTCTAAGCCATAGAAAAGGTTGTCAGTCTTACCTCTGAGAGGTTGGATTTGATAGTCCCCTTTCGTGTCGGGCAGATGGTCGCGATAGTAATTATGACCATAAGAGCTTGCATGTTCCCATTCTCAACCATAAAAGGCTCTTGGACAGCCAAAAGGTTATGTTGTGTCCCAACCCCGGTTGGTCCTGCTCTCCGGGCTCCAGGGGCAGGTGAGTTGGAGGAATAGGGGCCTAAGATAGCCCAACCAAGTTCCTTGATGATAGGCCCCCCGTGCATTCAATCCCTTATTATTGGGCCCTTCATGAAGTCTTGATCGTAGTGTCAGGATGTGAATAGGTGTTCCGTGAATCCAAATACCATCAGAGTACGCTGATGGACTGCTTTTAAATCCCTCAGGGCACAATTGATATTGTCCTCATCGCCATCTAATTTGGTAGCGACAAGTCCCTCTTGAGGTGTCGAGAGAGTGTACATCGGGTACCAGGACCCCTTCTCTGTAGTAGCATCGCCGAGAGGATTGGATCGACTAGGAATAATCGTGTAGACGGGTTGACTCCCTCTCCCTTTATTAGGGCCGACCACCCATTTTGGTGTCGACGGAGAGAGAATTCGCTCCCGCAGGTCAAAACCACCCCCATCTGTCAGCGCCTCCAGGGAGTCGGATCTCATCAACGCCACCAGATAGACCACCAGTTTAGGTTGAGAGACATGGATCGACGGGAACAAGGTCGTCGGTATGACGCTTAGATGGACAACAATCATGGATATTGGCAGTCCTGTAGAGACTTTATGAGTCTCATCTTTCAGATTTGGCTAGATCCCTGACGCTAGAAGACTTCTAGGATGAGGCATGGTGAGAATGTCAGACATCAAGGCATGAAGTGGGGGATACGATGGTCGTAGTGATGTCTTTCTTGGTCGGGAGGCCTTACCACATCGTATCTATTGTTGGGGGTATGTACTCAAAGATCGAACATGGCGGTTTCTCGTGGATGAGTTTAATCGGCTCACCAAGATTCGACACGTAGACGTTAGAGCAAAGTGCTTTGGTAATAGGGCTAGCGAAAGCGATGCAACCCATTGGGATAGATTAAAAGTGATGGGTGATTAGTGGGCAGAGACGGGAGATTGTTGAACAGGTTGATCGATGAGAAAAAAGAAAGGAGAGATTGTTGACTATAGAGAAAGGAAGTTGCAGTAATGAACTATATAGGCCAGTTTTTGGTTAGGGTCCACTCAGGGTCGGCCCTGAGAATTTGGAGCCCCAAACGACTCACTTTTTTGAGCCCCTTAATCTCGATTTTTTTTTGCCGAAACCATATGTTTTTTCTGAGCTCCGAAACGATGTTTTTCATCTTAAATCAAATGTGTGTACTGCAGGAGACATGAAGTTATTAATGGTTTCAAGTTATTAATTTTGAACTCCTATATATAGCTTCAAGTTATTAATGATATGCCTATAAATTTCATTTGTACTGCAGGAGACATTAAGTTTAAGCAGAACAAATTTTTGCCTCCTAAAAAACGAATTATCACTGCAAACCCGGATATCAACAGTGTATGTAAATTGTAATCATATGTACATATACATAAGTGCAATATACTTATATACATATACATGTATATAGTAAATTAGTAATACAATGGAATCTTGAATCAAAAATCAGAGAATTACACTCAAACAATATTGAATCAAGAAACTTGAATCTGATATAAACTTGTTGCAAGTTACTTGTTGTCACATATTCACATCAAAAAAATATTATATAAATTGGTTGTCACATGATTCACATCAAAAAACATATTGAATCAGTGTCTGATATAAAAAAAATAGAAACATACCTGTTTGTTCGGCAAGGGAGGTCCGACTGTGATTGTGTGTGTGTTCGACAAGGGAGGTCCGGCGGGAGGTACGGCGAGGAAGGTCGGCGCGACTGGTCCGGCGAGTAAGGTGGGCGCAGGAGGTCCGGCGACGGCGAGGAAAGTGTGTCTCTGACTCTGTCTCTGATCGTTAACCAATTGGAATGGGAATGAGGAAGAGGAAGGGACGCGTTTCAGCGTTTGGTTTGGAATAGCCGAGTACTACTCGTGCGTTTGGACTTTTTTATTAAAACCAATTGTAAAACACTAAAACCGTTTCTGTATTTGGGCTTTTTTTATACCCTCAAAAAAAAAATTCTTGAGCCCCAAGTCATTGTTTGAGCTGCTTGGCCTCAGGGCCGGCACTGGGTCCACTCTTGTTAAAAATTCGTTCTGTTATGGAGTTAATCCTTATTTTGTTCTTTAATTTCATTTTCTAGTTTTCATGTTAAAATTCTTGTTGTTGATATCAATTTTTTCTTGGACATAGCTAATTGGTTTGGCCGTTAAGGGATCTCCGAAATTGAAAACTCAAATGTTCAATATCATTTCCTATAACAGATATCAAAGGATAAAGATGGATCCATGTAACTAAATGAAGGTAAATTAAATATGGTTTAAAATAGATCAGAGAACAATTAAGGTGAAAGCAAATGTTTTTTTTTTTTTGTATTTGGTCTCTGTTGAAGTGACTTTAAGTGTTTGGTTCTCTCTCGTAGATCTCATCTTTTTCTAGGAAGTCCTATTTTATCTACGAAGTCTCTTATTTTTATTATCGACTTGACTGTTGTTAGTCTTATCGTTGGTCTTGTCCCCTCGAAGTCAGCCATGATGTAGCCTCTCCCATATGTGCCTCCACCTCGTCCCTCGTCGACCGTGAGGCCTACTAATAAATCGAGGCGCATAAGAAACCCTAAGCTTTCTTCTGTCGCGTTAGCCTCTCTTTCGCTCTCCTTCACGATGCCTTTCCTTCCTCCTCCGACTACGACAACCGTGACTTTCTTCCCTGGTACGTCTGAACCTCTGGTTAAAGCTCGATATGGTCGACCTTTGAAGAACCAAACCCTAACTTCCTCTACAAGCAACACTAAGGTTTTGGTGAATTCCACTCCAAGGCCCCACGGTCGAATTGAAGTCCCCGACGCCCGCTCCCAACGACGTGCAACCTCTGCTGCTTCAGGTGACGGTCCATGCTCTCCAACAACCGGTGGAAAAAGCCCCCCCCCCCATCGCTACATCTGCTCCGCTCGTTGCCGCCTCAACTATCCCATCACTGCGCCGACTGTGACAGCACCAGCCGCCAACCAACTGCCCCCACTGATCTGGGACCCTATTAAACGGAAAGCCCCATGCTTGAAAAGGGGAGGCTGGAGCCAGGGAGGCCGGAGGTGGCTGCTCTTTGTGAGGGGGTCGGGGTTCCCAACGCCGCCCGTGTCCCTGTGATCCCGGCTCTCCTCACATCACCACCGAGGATGACCCACCGTCGCAGATCTTTCTGACCCAAGGAAGTCGGATAAGCTTCGGTGGCGTCTCGCTCTCTGGCATGTCTGGACTCCCAACTGCTCAACCTTCAGGATGGCCTCTCGGCATGCTCCTTGGAGGAGGAGGGAGAGATTGAGGTGATGGTACCGTACACTCTAGTGAGCCATCCATACTGGCTATGAAACAATTTTTCATGATGGGCAAGTTGTGGTCGTCCAAGCCGTCTCGGAAAGAGGTTCTACTTCGGATCATCACCAAGGAATGAGGTAAATCAGTTGAGGGGCTGGTGATCAAAGACATCGGTCCAAGTATCTTCAGATGTTACTTCGAGACGGAGAAAACCCAAGCATGGGTTCGAGACAACAAACCGCGGTGCTTTGATGGGAGACCACTACTATTGGATGACCTGAACCCGATGACAAGAGAGCCTTCGACCCTGGATAGTATCCAACTATGAGTGCATGCTCGTGGCCTCCCTCATTTGTTCCGTACCAAAAGCACTAGAGAAACGATTGGTGCAACTTTGGGGCTTTGTGTCTATGTCTCATGCGATCAATGAGGTACATGTTCGGGGGGATCGTTAAAGATTTGCTTCTGGCATCTTGTGGAGCACCCCCTTCGAAGACACCTCTTGCTGCGTTTTTGGGAATTTTCCGACCCGGTTCGTGTCACTCTTACTTATACAAAAATCCATTTGTTTTGTTATAACTGTGGGATGATAGGCCACATGGTGGCTGAGTGCGACCGGGAGGTGGTGGGTACTCCTCGGTTCGATTTACTCGATGCTGGAATTCTAGAAGGACCGTGAACCCAGGGTATATGCACAAATTGGGACGATCAGGCGTCTCGTAAACCGGTATCTAGACTACTAAACCTAAGGCCCCTTGTCTTGAGGCAGGGGCCCAATAGTATCCTCGACTACGACACCTAAAAGATCAAGCCGCTCGGCCGATCCAGGTTGAAAAAACTTGGTAATCGGCCGACCCTCGGATAGTGGGAAAGCCGACGCCTCGGTCCTGCTTGGGCATATAAATAGACATGCACTTGGAGCCGGAACTGAGTCTGGTGATGGAGTAGGAACCAGAGTAGTTAAGAAAAGGTCCACTAGGGAACCCTGGGACAATCAGGACATGGCGGGAAAACTGGACCACATGGAGGAATGAAATAGATTCAGTGCTCTACGGACTGGCCTTGGGAGGGATCCCTGAACAGAGCTCTGCCTCCTCTTGAAATCAATTCTCGCATGTTCGGTTTAATACAACGAATAGAGCATGAAGGCTACACCTTGAATAACAATCATTGGTTTCGTCATAGTTTAGCTTCATTTTCAGTACGCCTTTATGGCACTTCCAACACCGGTTGCACTGTATTACTTTGTCTCATATTTTTTGTAAGGAGACATACTGGGACTCTATATAGTATAACGAGTCAACGACTCTTTTCTATTTCGTGGTCATGGACTTTCTCTTGATGCACTTATTTGTAGCTGATATTTAAAATTAATGAGATTGCAACTCTCATCCCCCAAAAAGTGACTTTAAGTTAACTGTTTGATATCAAAAGGTAATTAATTATAACCAATGTTTGTATTTCAAATTCGATTTTGAAATTTTCGTTTTCTCTAGGGTTTATTTATCTGTCTCTTCTGTATGTCGCTCGATCTATTCTATTATTGTGCAGTGTCTCCTTCACAAATCACAACTCACTTGCACTAATGATCCCACCTACCCACTCGTCCTGAGAACCTTGTCAGCTCCTCCCTTACCCATGTGATGATTGGCCTCGGGAAGATTGTTGCTCTCTCGGTGACTCCGTCAGCGCTGACTGGCCGTTCTATGCCTCAAGATCCTAGCCATGAGGTTATAAGACCCTCACGCCCTAAGAAAAAAATTCATAGACAAACTCCTTTCCTCTGGTCACTTCCTATCTCACCGTCGTGCGCCTTCTATGAATCGCGTCCCGGACATCCTATCGGTCAAGGAATCTGGTTGAGCTCGCATCCGGTGCCCCCATTTGTTGTTGTCAGCAAGGTTATACCCACGACAGTCGTTCGACTGGGAGTCAATCTGAATACACTGCTCCCACCACCCCTTTGCCCTCAAACGAGGACCACGACATCCTTTGCGGTCCAGACGAGTCTAGACCTTATAGTTGATATAGAATTAAGAGATCCCTCGTTGCCAACGTCAGTCTGGCGGATTTGCTCTATCAATCAGATAAGGAGTCGAGCCACCATCACCTCTCCTCGGATCAACCCTTTTGGTGAGAACAATACTAAGGACGACCACCGCTCCCTCCCCATCATCATCTCTAAAATCGTCGACCATACCGCTGCTCACCCATCTAAAGAGAGACTTCGACACCTAGAGACACTCCTGGCGCTTCAAGCGGGCTTTTATGCCCTTAAGATGGAGGAAGATGAGGATATAGTCACTTCGTGGAGTCTGAGAGTGAAATTTTAAGGTTTAGGCACTCCTCCTTATCTTCTTCACGCCGCCACCTCGCACCGGTCACTATCACTCCTACAATGACTGTGCCCACCACTCTGTTAAAGACCTCCCCTTCAACCGCGCCATCCACCGAGTTTGCCCTTTTTTCTGTCGGATCTATCCAAGGTAGATCGAACCATGGCGATGAGGATCAGACTTGTTCCCCTCGAGTTGTCTCCTCCACTGTCGCCATCTAGAACACCATCAACTTCTTTTACCCACCCTACATCTAGTCCGACTGAGTTTGTGGCCCCTCCGTCACAACGAGTCCTCGCCGAGACAAATCGACAAGGGTCTCGCCTGCACCTGCAGCATGCAGAGCCACCTGATGATGCATTGGGCTTTACTCGGGCATCCCGAGTGAAGCCGTCCCGGTTGTTGTTGTTGATGCGGACGACGAGAACAGTGATGATCAACAGGCGAAGGCTCAGTGGCAACCTCGCTAGGGAGAATGAGAGGACACGAGGAGGGGGGAAGGAAGGACGAAGACCTATCCTCCAAGACCCAAGGCAGTTAGTGCTGGAAAGTCTTGTGAAAGAAAAAAGAGCAGCGCAAGATTTCCATTCTTTCAACTGCCATAATTGGTTTTATTTCAGTCTAAATTTTAGTTTTTACTTGGTTCATTGAAAATTTAGTTTGATTTTACATTTTGTTTTTAGGAATTTTGAAATGTCGGTAAGATGATGTCATCAGGTATTGTCTACGATAAAAATAGACTAGTTATATGGGTTCAAGAGAGCCGAATCCATTTAAATGCATCCCGACAATATCTTAAAACCCGGGACCTTTGACCCCACTTTATATTCTTTGATTGACAGTAATGCTTTTCCTTAATTGCTCGTTTTAAAAAAAAATATATATCTTGAATTCTATTTTGTTTTTGTGTCCATGAATATTTATTAGGGAAAATTTCAGTATAATACCCTGCCAAACATTTAATTTCAGTATAATACCCTGCCAAACATTTAATTTCAGTATAATATCCTGACATAATTTTTTTGCACTTTCATACCTAAACCAAACATTTAATTTCACTTTAGTACCCAACAGTTATCTTCCTGTTACTTTGGATGGAAAAAGTTAAAAAGACCATAATACCCCTAACTATTACTCAAATTTTCAAACTCGTGCCATTGGTTCAGAATTTGAAAATAAGTAAAATGACAATAATACCCTCTATTGTTACGGTATTAAAATGAAAATTTCACTACTTTTAAAATAAATCAATTTTTTTTATAAATTCAGTTTTTATTTATGAAAAATATTTTTTTTTTTCAAAAAATCGAACCGGGTCGGGAAATTTTCCCTATTTATTATTTGACCACAACAGACAGTTACTCATTTTTCTACCAAGCTTTCTGGGCTTCAAAAAAAATTAGTTGAACTTGACTTGTTCTTTGACTGAACACAAATTACAAACCGGGAGCACGCAAGCGTTACTGTTGATTAACAGATTACGTGGACGGTTCTCATCCTCAAGAAACTATACAATGGACCCCACAGTCTCTTCTCTTGCGTCTCCACATCCAGAAACCCAAAATCGTAACAACCAAACAAACTGTTTTCTACTGAACCAGAGACGAAACGCCAGCAGACCAATGGAAGAGGTCTCCACCGGAGCTATGGTACCGTCGGTCAAATCGGAGCTCAAATCCTTCTCCGCCGACAGGCCGCCTCACGAGGTTGGTGGCTCCGCCTCGGACGTCGGTGCAGGCGCGGCGGCGGCGTCTGAGCTCGAGAAGGACTTCCTGTGCCCGATTTGTCTGCAGATGATGAAGGACGCCTTCATGACGGCTTGTGGACATAGTTTCTGCTACATGTGCATTGCCACTCACCTCCGCAACAAGAGCGATTGCCCCTGCTGTGGACAACACCTCTCCAGCAACCACCTCTTCCCCAATTTTCTCCTCAATAAGGTTTGTTGACGCGGTTCTAATTTTGTATCATTTTTCTCTGATGTTGAATCATGAATTAATATCAATTGCTAAATTATACACAAGAAGCAATTTGAAATCAATTGGACGGGGAAACTGTTTGGTGCCCGTGAATATGAAATTAGGATATGAAGTGAAGCAATTTGAAATCAATTCCATAGTTGATGTTTCATGTTAATTTTCTGAATTATTGCGGGAGGAAGAAGTTCAATCTCTGTTCATCCTTATGGTTTTGCTATTTTAGAATTTGAGCTGAAACTCTCCATGGCATGGTTAGGATTAAAATGCTGAAAGTTGGGACTGTGTTGTATCTTGTGTGGATAGTGACACAAACTGTAGCTCTTCTTGAAATCTCATTTCTATCTTTTCAGTTTGAAACTATAGAACACTATAATTTTCAGAATTAGTTCAATTCCAGTGGTTGTGTGCCCAATGCGTTTGGCATGAACTACTAGGACGGGAGTCCAATCCATAGGTGCAGTAGTGAAGTAGCTTTCTCGTCCACATGCTTCATGCATGCTGTTCTTCCTCGGTAATTGAAAGAAAGGAAAAAGCAAAAACCTAAGGGATTTCATCCAACTGGTATGTTAGTTCAGTTAAATGTGGACGGGTATCTATCACATGACGTCTACTATGGTCTCGAGTATTTCCAGACCCCCTAACTTACTATTGCATGTTGTGCCAAAAGAGAGTTGTGTGCAAATGACAACCTTGATAATGTTTCGGGTCATTAAGACATAAAGTGAAGGGTGCAGGTTAATGTCTGAGTTGACGCTTTACCGGTTGGTTACTTTGAACCTTAGTTCAATTGTTTGATTAATGAACCTATGTGATTGAACATAATATGTATCTTGAATTAATCTACTTCGCCATGCAGCTTATGGTTATACGGTTTGTCTGCACCTCTATTGCAGCTATTAAAGAAAACATCTGTTCGACAAGTATCAAAAACTGCTTCCCCTATAGAACATCTCCGGCGGGCACTACTACAGGTCAGTTATCATCAGATCTCAGTTCTCACCAGCTATCTTTAAAACCTGCTAAAAATAGTTTTCTGGTTTGATTTATGCTTGGCTAAAGTTAGCACACGGTTCACTGTTGCCTCTTTTTTTTCTTCCTGTTTGCAATGCTGATAAATTATTGCTCAATTAATTGAGTCTTGTATGCTACTTTTGAATTTACTTATTCCATAGTACCTTAGAGACTTCGCTAGGGTTTTATTCCTTTGTCCCTAAATTGGTGTTCACTATAATGAATCTAGTTGTCCCAAAACAACTGTGCTTTTTACCTTATGTGTTTGAATTTATGCTTAGATTAGTTTATTCTAGCCACTTGAGTTTGTTATAATAGAGGTACATGGGGGTAAACGGGAAGAAATCCAGCTCTAACAAAATTATCCTATATATCTGCAAAAGTCAAATAGGACATTCATTTTGATATTGAAGGAGTAGCTTAGAAGTTACACATTTTGTGATTCTTGGACAGGGTTGTGAAGTATCAATTAAGGAGCTAGACACCCTCCTGATGCTCGTTGCTGAGAAAAAGAGAAAAATGGAACAAGAAGAAGCTGAGAAAAGTATGCAAATTCTACTGTCTTTCTTGCATTGCTTAAGGAAGCAAAAAGCTGATGAGCTAAATGAGGTTTGTTTATACGTTACTTGGCGCTTATTGAACTATACCGATTGCCATATTTAACCTATAACCTTCAAAGTTTCAGATCCATTTGCTATTCCAAGTGGGATCCGTGAGATTGGAACCCTGTAATTTCCTCATATTTGTTTAGTGGAGTTGTCTTGGTGTGTAGATCACTTTTTTTGTTGGGTTCAATATATTACTGATGTTTAGTGAATGTATTTTTGTCTGCTGTAGATTCAAGCTGATCTCCAGTATATTAAGGAGGACATAAATGCTGTAGAGAAACATAGGATAGAACTATATCGTGCTAGGGATAGGTACTCTGTGAAACTTCAGATGCTTGGAGATGATCATACTGCTAGAAAATCATGGCCATCGTCAATAGATAAGAACGGAAGTGGAAGCTTAATGTCCGGTTCTTATAATGCACGAGCAGGACATCTACGGAACAATAAAGGGAACGGAAAGTCTCAAGTAAGCTCCTACGGAATGCAGAGAAAAGATGCCCTCAGTGGACCAGACTCACAACACATTAATCAATCAGGTCTTACCGCAGTAAGGAAGAAGCGGGTCCATGCACAGGTTTGCCATCATACAGATCTCATTTGTAGAAGCCGTTGATTGAATATTACACGCAACCGTCAAACAGATATTTGTGAATAGTAATTTGAGAAGTTAAAAACTAACCTGATGAATGGATGGTAGAAAGAAATGACAGAGTTTCTATGTACTTCATTTTTTACTCTATGAAAATGAATACCACTTAATCTTTCTAATCTAAGTTCCTAGTTATCTTGATTTCTTTACTATCTGGCTGCAGTTCAATGACTTGCAAGATTGTTACTTGCAAAAGCGACGTCAGTTAGTTAACCAGCCTTATAAACCAGATCAAAGTGATAAAAATGTTATACCACGAGAGGGTTACAGTTCAGGTCTTGCAGATTTCCAATCTGTACTTACTACCTTCACAAGATACAGGTATGTAAATCCAGATCTTCAGCTTCATATACAACATATGGATTTTATCTGCCTTGCTTTTTGTTGTAGCAACTAACTAGTAGTTTGTTTGCAACTTGCATTTCTTTTCTGATGCAGGCGACTGAGAGTCATTGCTGAACTTAGGCATGGGGATTTGTTTCGTTCAGCCAATATAGTTCTAAGGTGAGTGCTTGTTATATTGGATCCACCATATCCAAAACACTGGGCCCTTGAATTTTGTTTTGTATTGCTCACAAAGTTCTAGATTTGTGGCAGAACATATACCAGGGGGAATTGCACAAATGTAGCTTTATGAACTGGGCACATATGAAAACCGATCAATGCAAAAAACATCTATAAGCTACCTTTTGAATTGTACACAATCGAAAACTTGTATACCGTTAAAATGGATGGAAAATGACTTGATATTCTGTTAAAATGGGTGGAATAATATCTTTTTTTCCCCTAATAAATGACATATATGCCCATATTAATAATGACACAATAACATTTGGGCCTCGAGGCAACATCTCACAGGGGAAACTGAGGCTCATGCCTCAGTCCTTGGAGTTTTTTTTGTTTTGGGCTTTTAAGTTCGGTTACGTTAAACAATGATTTAGGCTTTCTAAAAATGAAATATATGGGGTAAAGATAAAAGATGTAAATGATAACTAATCTATGATACTGAAATTTAACAGAGCTTATGCTTTAACTGAAACTGTAATTGAGTATGAAATTGTATTGGAATTCAGACTTTCTATTTCGTAGCCATTTTTTGCTCATGTTAAATTGTTAATTGCTGATGGATTAGTTTGATGTATTAGAGACTTATATCCAAGTCTATGGAAACTTGTGAATTTTTGTTTATGTTTAGAACTTAAAAAATCACGACTTCCGTATTTATAGACTTTCGTGTTGATTAATGATATGATTTTAAGATTAATAATTCCTATTTTGACGAGTTTTGTGACTTTACGACCATATTATCTGTTATCTGAACTAGATTGCATGACATTTTATGAATTTATTATTTTTATTATTGTGCCTTACGTTTCGTGAGGCGGGAGGAAAACACTTCGGTTCCTGTTTCTGTCTTATAAAACCTTGCTTTCTGCGTTTTCATCATCTTCATAACGACCAAAACTAGCAGTTCCCGACGTCCGTTTGTCTTGCTTAGACAAAAGCAGCAACTTGGAACCAAACCCTGAGCTGTGTCGGCAAGATACGGAAACAAAACACGAGATCCACCAGCAAGATCTAGAGCTTGGGTGCGAGCAGCAAAAAAAAAACTAGGCTGAGAACAAAATGCGAGCTCCGCGGGCGAGATCTGGAACCAACACTAACTCCATCGGCGATATCTGAAACGCGTATGTTGGTCGAACGAGATCTTGGAAGCTGGGCATGAAGCGAGCTTTGTTGACGAGATATGGAATGCGGTAGTTGGTTTGAGGAAGCTCTGATTGGCAATAGGCTAGTAGAAGCTGGGCTCAGAGGTTGTCGAAGATCCGGCGTGTTCCCAGGTCAGTGAAGCGAAGGAGATGGGATGGTGGTGTAATCATCTCATCATTTAAAAAAAATATATTTAATTAACCAACTATTTAAAAATGATTTTCTGGTTTTTTGGATTTAGATTTTTTTATTATTATTTTAGTTTCTGATGGCAAAGCTGTTTTTTAATAGTGCATGGATCAAATAGTCATTTTATTTATATTCACCGAAGTCAAACAGGCGACTATGCACAATTCAGAAAGCAACTTATGGGTCATTTTTTTTTCATTGACCAGTTTTCCGCCCGTGCTCAATTCCTAAAGGATCATTTCAGCAACAAGCCCACACACACACTATATTCTTTATTGCTTGTGTTAGTTGTAATGAAGTGTCTGTTTGTTGTCAAAGCTAAAATAGTTTTGTCCTCCGTAGTTGATTCTATCTCCACCAGGCAAATGAGAGGGGAAAAAAAATCTCTTCTACTTGATACCTTTATGTGCATAAATATGCCATAATGCAACTTAAATCCCAAGCAGTATCTCTTCTCATGCACGATATAATGTACGGTTCATGAGATTGCTTTGATAGAGTTGCCCAAGGTGGATTGATAATTGTGCTTTTATTTCAAGATTGAAACATGAAGGAAAAGGTGTTTGGGAATGCTTATTGAGAATGTGATTAAGGGAAAGTAAATTGTGGTCAGGGTATTAAAAGGCAGATCGGAAACCAAGACGTTTTCCTTCCGCTTCACGAGGCGTAAGCCTCAATTATAAAACCAATACATTCATACAATGTCTTACAATCTAGTTCAAAAAACACATAATTTCATAGAAAAGACATATTTAGCAATTAACAATTTAACATGAGCACAGAGTTGTTTAGTTTTAAAAGCTGTTTTCTAATTCTAGAGATAAATCATTGTAGTACATACATTTTATTAGGAATCTTTAAAAGATCAACCTTATCCTAAACGACTTGATCTTATACACTATACACATAAAATTTCATTAACCGATGAACACACTATTGATCAAGTTCAACCTATTTAAATCTGGGAATATCAGTTTGTGTTTTTTTTTACAATACACTCTGAGAAGAAGCAGAACACAATCCTCCTTCTCTGATCAGTTTTTCATTAACAGATAATTTTTAGATGGGTTATTCCGTTAACATTAGGGACGTGGACAATACATAAGGGTAGTTTTTGCACGTGGACAATACATAAGGGTAGTTTTCGCACGTGGACCATACATAAGGCTAATAATTTCATTGAAAAAACTAGCAGACAACCGTGGTCAAAAGATAGGGTAGTTTAAAAGCATGGACAATACATAAGGTATTCTTTTTGCACGTGGACAATTCAAAAGGTAGTTTTTAGCAATTAACCCATCTAAAAATTATCAATTAGTGAGAAACTAATCATATAGAGGAGGATTGTGTTTTGCTTCTTCTCAGAATGTATTGTAAAAGAACACAAACTGATATACCCCATAGTTTTCACCACTGAGGCGTACGCCTCACGGGTTCCCAGGCATAAGCTTCAGATGTACCCTCTGAGGTGCCGCTTTGAGGCTTAATTTTACCGTACATCCGTACTGCCTCGCCTTGAGGCATACGCCTCGACCATTTGTTAAGACCATGATTATGGTGACATGAATGCCTGCTTTTAAAAGACATGGTGTAGATGATAAAAGTAAGGGCGGGCGTTTTTCCTTGGGATTTATGAAATTCATATTTAGCTTACTTCACGTTCTGCTTTTGTTACAAAAAAAAAAAAAAACAAATACGGGATCTCTGAATCCCTGTTATTTTTATTTATGTGTACTATTTAAACTGATGCCTAATAATGTGACATGGGAGGGGAAGTAAATATGGAACTCTTTGTCCTTACTTAGATTTGCTGAAACTTGAACCTCATTTTGTTGCAGCATAGAATTTGACCGTGATGATGAGCTGTTTGCCACTGCTGGAGTATCTCGGCGCATTAAGGTTTTTGACTTTTCTTCGGTAAGATTTTGGTCCCTTAATAATGCTCAGTCCTGGTTTAAAATTTCTAGAACAAACTACAAGCATGTGCAAAGAGACAGAAATCACGGTTTTGATACTCATTTTCCTCATAGAGTTTGTTGTGACCAAGTGCAAGTAGCAGATATGGCATGAAACTTGTTCCATATGAAGGCACAAGGCATGGGCACTTGAACTGATGTAGAAATTTGTTTAAAAGGAGGAAGATACTTGTGCTCATTTGTTTTTCATTCCTTTTGTTTCAATAAAAAATCTGATGGTGGAACTGTAGAATGAAACTTGTCAACATGTGGCTATTATGATTGCAGCTGATATTGTGAAACTAGTGTGCTAATTGTCAAATTGAACGGAAATCTTTGACATATTGAATATCATTGGTTTTCCTCAGTTACCGTGCTGATGATTATTAATGTTCTGCACCAGTAATGAAGTGTGCTAATTGTCAAGCATAAAAGTTTGGATGAGATTGACATGGGATTTGGCACACTATTTTCTGTGTATTGTCTAACTTGTCTTATTGCTTGTGTTCAAATGCGCAACTTAATGATATATTTCTCATACACGTGTACATGATTCAATTCCGGCTGCAGTAGATATCTGTTTTGCTATAAAAGTATGACGTTCACGTGGGACGATATCTCATTCTGGTTTACTCAAGTTTCTTATGCGTTATGACTATGATGCTCATCGCCATTCCATATAATCCTATCTAATGTTTAATAAAATCAAGACGTTATTTGATATTTGGATGGATGGGTAGATAATTGGCTATGCTATTTATTTTCAGGTTGTGAATGAGCCTGCAGATGTCCATTGCCCTGTTGCTGACATATGCACTAGGTCCAAACTTAGTTGCTTGAGTTGGAACAAGTATGCAAAGAACCATATAGCTAGCAGTGATTATGAGGGAATAGTAACTGTGTGGGATGTAAATACTCAGCAGGTAATAATTAACTATTGCAGTTGGTTTCATGTCTTGTGATTCTCTTATTGTTCATTAAATACATGGACAGTATTGTCCCTTTTCCCAGTCAACAATTGTAGCTTTTTCTTCTTCTCAGAGTATTATGGAATACGAAGAGCATGAAAAACGTGCTTGGAGTGTTGATTTTTCACGTACAGAACCCTCAATGCTTGTATCTGGCAGTGATGATTGTAAGGTACCTCAGCTTATCTTTTGCACCTTTAGTTAAGATATTCCTAGTTTGTATGGTAGGTTGGTATTAGATTATTAGTGCTGTGCATGGTTGTATTTTGAACAAAGAAAGAAGCTAAATCCATTTCGGGTGTACTATGCTGACTGGTTTCAATTTCCTATTGAATGTCTAAGTGACAAAGAGGTTCACATTACATCAGATATTTGTACTTGGGTCAATTAGGTGGTATTTGTTTTCCTTAAAGAGCCTTCAAGTCACATGTTCTAATAATCGTGGTTGGGGTTCAATATTGAGATTATTTTTTGCTAAAAAAACTGTCATGTGTGCAGTGCTTGTTGAGAAGGCATGAAGAAAGAAATCTGGTTCATGGAATTTTTTGCAGTGGTCATTACCAGAAATGATATATATCTTGAGGCCCTTCTAAAAAATGTAGACTTATTAGTAGTGCCACTGCACCCTTGATGAATGAAAAAGGTTAACAGGGATTTTGGAATGAAAATTATGAGCCTGACTTGTTGACCAAAAAATAAAGAAGAAAGTTTGAAGCATGATTTTGTCCATAATATATAGGATCGTTACCCTTTTCTGATCTCTATGCATCTTTGTTTCATGTCTTTTCTTGCTACTACCTATCAATAATGTGCATCACTTCATATAGGGATGCTTAATTTGTGCTAGGTGCTTCTTAAATCTCATTTTCGGAAGAACTTGAGTAGTTCTTAGGAGTATCCTTCTCTTCAATGTGCATTATTTCTTGTTTTCTGTTTCAATTGTTCTCTCTTCTTCTGTGAGAATCAGGAATTCTGATTTTAAACTAACCTCTATGCATCTGTTTTGTGTAACGCGCAGGTTAAAGTTTGGTGCACAAAGCAGGAGGCAAGTGTTCTTAACATTGACATGAAAGCAAACATATGCTGCGTCAAGTGTAATCCAGAATCTAGCAATTACATTGCGGTATGCTCCATTCATGTATATCTGTATAGTAAACACATAAGAATTGTTTGTAAGAATAATTGGCTATATTGCTGAAATGTGCAGTCCATGGTCTATCATGCCTAGGAAACCATCAATTTTGTATTCATATATGTTTCATGTGTGCGCGAATTCGTTCATATACAGTTATCTTTTGCATTTGTCTAACAGTATCTGTTAAAGTGTTTTGTTCGTGGCATGATTAAGCTGTACATTTGTTGAGATTATTGTTTCCATCTAATAGTTTCCTTCAAGATCTTTTATAGTTATCATTTGCCTTCGTGTGATCCAAATTGTTTGTTTTCAAACTAAACATTTTGTTTTTGGCTTTTGTTTTTGCAGGTTGGTTCAGCAGACCATAATATACATTACTATGATTTCAGGAATGTGAGCAATCCACTCCATGTATTTACTGGGCACAGGAAAACTGTGTCCTATGTGAAATTCTTGTCTGGTGATGAGCTTTCTTCTGCATCCACGGACAACACACTACGATTGTGGGATGTGAAGCAAAACTTGCCAGTGAGTGGATTACTTAATTTTTTATGCTCTTTTATCAAGTTTGTCCTCGTCAGATACTCTATTAACATACAAAGCTGAGTATAGTTTACACGTGTTCGAAGTTAATGCATAGCCTACAGAAGCTGAATTCTAAAAGGTGGATCTGTCAAACTGAAATATAGTATTTGCAATCCATAAATCTCTATACGGCCTTGTTTTTTCTGTTGAAGAGTAAAACGTACTAAAAGAAGGCATCAATTATATTGCAATATTGAATGGTTAAGTTTCAAGTTGTTTAGTCATGCATTTGAGGAAGTTTTCTTTATTTTTTGAACTGTAACTAGTGCTGGAAGTGAAAAAGAATTATGTTTCTACTCAACCAGAGTGCTTATGAGATATGTACTACATACAGAAAATGATTTTATTTTTGTGGTCATTGCATGTGTATCACATACCATGAGTTCCAGTTTCTTTTAATTGGTACCCTTTGATATCAAAGGAACATTCACGGAGGTAGTGGCCTAACATGCTGTGCTCCAATTCCTTGTGGAGTTCAATTTCTAATTCATATCATAACCCCACCTGTAGTTATTGCTGATTAAAAAGGGTGTCGTATATGCCCTTACATTACATTATTATTTGGCAGCGAAAGGTGGCTACACTGTATTTCTGCAAAACGATAGTTAAAGGGGCTTAGTATTCGAAGTTATCCCTATTATTTATACTTGCATGATCATAACCCCTGGGTTTGATTTTTACAGGTTCGTACTTTAAGAGGGCACACAAATGAGAAGAACTTTGTGGGTCTCACTGTAAACAGTGAATATATTGCTTGTGGCAGTGAAACGAATGAAGTTTTTGTCTACCACAAGGTTAGCAAATCTGAAGCAGTAATTCTTAGGACATGAACCAAGGTTGAAACCGAAACTAACTCAAGTTGTTGGGACACACTTTGCAGGAATTATCCAAACCTGTTACTTGGCATAGGTTTGGTTCGCCGGATATGGATGAAAGTGATGAAGATTCAGGAGCTTATTTTATCAGTGCTGTCTGCTGGAAGAGTGATAGCCCTACAATGCTAACCGCTAACAGTCAAGGAACGATTAAGGTGCTTGTGCTTGCAGCTTGAATGAACTACTTATAGGTGATGACACGTCGAAGAGAAGAATTTGTAAGGGAAAATCGATTGCCCTTTCCTTTAATTCCAGTCTTTGAAGCTTGAAAGTGATAGGTTTCACATAGGCTCGAAAATACAAAATATTGTAGAATGCGTAGAGATTTGTTTGTAGGCTTTCTCTGGCAGATGTAACAAAACTATGTAGCAACTAGCAATTAATATGTGAATGTGTCATGTAGCGTGCACTCCAGTTCATTTAATATTAGTTTAGTTTTGTCATTCGTGGAAAATATAATAAAATATTGAACTTCAGCTGCTTGGACGGTTTATCCTGTTATATTCACCAGCCACAAATATTAATTAAGGACTCGCTTATGCCTGAACCTTTTAACAGACATACCCATGGTTGCCTCTTACTACTTGGACGCTCTATTGCTTTGAAACCGAACCTTGCTCGAGGTATTTTCTCTACCCCGTCTTGTCCTCCTGAACTTGTGAATAAATTTAAGAAGAGTGCTCTGAACGCAGATTCGTGGACATAATTCGATAGGGAAAAAAACAAGATACAGGCTTGACGGGATCATTCTTAGTGTAACAATAGTGGAAAAAACACGTTATCTTTTTACAAGGAAAGTGATCTACTCTTTTATATATGGATTCATAGTAAGCAATCAAAATTGATATGATACAAGTGTAGTTAAGTAGCTCTAACTACATGACGGTTGCATCTCTCTCAAATATAATGCACAACTAAGAATCTTATGATTGATCTAACCATGCCCAAGATTTATTTAGTGATAAGATCGCTTCCAAAAATAAATGGAGAATCTTCTTCATCCTATGAGAATCACTTATGTTAAAAGATAGTGATGGCCACATTCAATTCTAAACATAAACAGTCAAAATATTTGAGAGTGGATGTAATGCTGGTCATTCAAGGCAAACCAAGTAAGTTACAGGTGTCCACGAGAGGTAGGAGAGGGAGTCCATCAAGCAAAGCATAAAAACTACATTTGAAACCTAAAAAGAAAAAGATGGAAAGAGGGGATGGTATGAATGTTAGGACTTAGGAGTGGAACTTGCGTGCACGAGAATGGCAAATGTGAGATGGATATTAGTCCCTTAGCAGATAATATAGCTAACTAGAGGAACTTTGAGGCTATTCTTTTACTAATTAAGGTAGGTACAAATCTTCTACTTTGGTTGGTTTATCAGGTAAGGTTTGTGTTTCTTTCCCTCCTTGTTGAAGTTGACATGAATCTAAGAATATAGTCATGAAGGATTTTTTTTCTTCTATCAACTTTTTTGAGAAGCTCAATTTCAATTATTAAAAGGCCTAAAACTCTCAAGAAAGAGATTGTCATCCTGAACCATATCAACTCATATTTTCGACCTAGATGCTAGATACGACTTTAATACCAGAGTCCGAGCTATCCATGATGGTCTGTGCTGGGTCCTTTACTAAGTGGTGATGATGACAGTATCCAAGCTAGGAAGTTCCAGAGCAACAAAGGTGGGATACGAGGTCTCATATGTAGGTGTAGTTTAATGCTTATTTTACGTATTTTTATCGCTACTCGTCTTAGAAAATATAGATTACTCGCTTTTATTTTACTTTTCCTCTTCAATCTTCTAGTTCTCGCTTGCATCATCAGTGCAAATTGGAGTGGACAGTATTCAGTCATAATCTAAATAATAACCGAATTGGTAACGAAAAAAATGGATTGATTATTTTGATTATTCGGTTTATTTGATTAGGTTAGTTTAATTAATATTAAAATTAGGTTTGATTTCGATTACTACAACTAGATAATCGTATTAATCAAATTAACTAAAATATCATTATGTTAGTTTGAAGTTATTTATACATCTTATACATGTAAATATAAAAACAAAAATATTGTCAAAATATTTTATCTCATTAGTTTGGGATAGATAATTGACTAACATTTGTTGAAACAACTTGAATGTGTTAGATACTAGTTTAATAAACTTTCAGTTGAATTTATTTTTCATATGTGAAGAACCAAACTGACAAAACATCTTATTTATAAGAGAATTTAGTGGTGCATAATACTTGTGTAAGATGTTTTTTTTGTATAAGTATAATACTATGTAAAGTGGCTGAAATAAATATTGTATTTTGTTTAGTCATGGACCTAAGATCGATTAATTTGATTAATCATAGAATCAAATTAAATTTTTTATGGTTAATTCGATTAGGTTAGTGAAATGAAAAAATTCGATTAGGTTAGTATATATAATTTGATAATCGATATTTTATTTAGGTTACAAAAATCGTTAATATTCAATCGAATAATCGAATGCCTACCCCTAAGTACATGGTTATCATGGTGGAAGCTCGAGAGCGCCATTGGAATCGAGGGAAGCCTCAAGAACTGAGTTAAGCTGAGTCGAGGTCGCAGAAAGCAACTAAGGAAGTCTGAATCCACAAACCCTGAAGACCACAACGTGGAATCAACCGTCTATAGCGTGTGGAGATGACACGTGACAACTCTAGAGATGAGGAGCACTAAGGTTTTGTTTGGGCTTCGAGATGCGATTCTTTGCACAATCTGGAGGCATAAAGTGAAAACTATAATTGCGCAATCCATACCGTTCTACAATCACGAGAACAAAACCATATGAACTTGGATCTTAGACTTGTATTAATTGAACCACAATAAATATCATGAATCAAAAGAACTTACCTGAGTCCATCGTTAAATTCATTTGATCTTCAATTTTTGTTTCTCCTTCTTAACTCTTTTCTCTGATGTTTCTATTTTGATGGAGATAGAAACTTGTAACACATATCATTCCATAACCACCTTCTCTTTCATCTTTTATATCAGATGTATAACCACCTTTCAGTTACCAACAATTGTATTATTTGGTAAATATAATAAATGGAATAACATCTAATTAGATACTTTCAGTTACCATATGAGAAAGAGAATAAATGCATATATTATAATGTTGGGTAAGGTAGGAAGGAATCATAGTTTCCGACTTTAAATACTTTTATCGAAACCGATTCATCACGATGTCGATCATCATATTAAAGCCTTATAGTTTAATATGAACATGATAAAGATATTACATGATTAAATCTAAAACACGAAGGCGACAATAATAATGTAAATATTCTTACATAAAGACCATGTAGTGGACCACATCCCACACCATGGACAGAGAGAAACCATGAGCCATTTCACATAGACCCTCCATCCGGAAGGCCATGCCGTGGAGAAATTCACCTCCATAGAACAATGGAGCTTTGGATATGAAATTTTATAAAAATCATTCTTGAGCTCGTGAGAGAGAGCTCCTCCCTAAAACCAGATTTTTAGAGAGAAACTTAGGTAGATTCAAGCCTGAGGAAGGTAGAAGTTGTTAAATAGAGTACGTGGCGCGCAGATCTCGCATCCTAAAGCCTCCAATAACTATAAGCATATTCCTCGAATCTACTCTTATAACCCCCACATGAATTTCAACACATAACCCCTCCTCTACAGAGATTCGAAGCACGCGCCACCTGTGAATTAGTTAAGGTCGGAAAATTTAACAAATCAAATCTATATTTTGACTACCCAACTCTAACCTGCTACCCAAATGTTAGTAATTGCCGCTGTTTCCCTGAGTCTGCTCACCACGCGCTGTACAAACGCGTGGACAAATCTCAGTAAACACAGAAACCTTGCTTTTCCTTTCCAGTTCATAATTATCTCAAACCCTCCTCTGTGGTTGCTTGTTATTTCGTTTTTAATCACTGTAAATAGTTTCAGTTTTTCTATTTACCGTCAAATTCTGTTGTATGCATTGTAATTTGTAAAGCGCGTGTCTGTGCGTCGCCCTATATATTCCCGGCAACTTATTACAGACCTGATCGTTTACAATTCACGAGTCTTCTCTGTTTGAAAGCAACACCGATCGCTTCTCTTCTCTGAATCATTTCGTCGAACACTTGGCGTGCACAAGCACGGACCATGAAAATGGACGTGATCATCGAGAAGGAAGAGAACAACAACGACTGCTGCCGGACTGTAGAAATGGACTGCCGTCTCGTCTCGCCGCCGGCGTATGTTCCGGCCGCCGAGAACGACGGAGATGACCTCTTCATCCCTCCGCTGAACTTCTCCATGGTGGACAACGGCATCTTCAGGTCCGGCTTTCCTAACTCCGCCAACTTCTCCTTCATCCAGACCCTCGGCCTTCGCTCGATCGTGTATGTATATGTTTCGATATGCATTATTCTTTATCGAGCTACTCCTTAATTTGTATACCCTTCAAAATTTGTATGTGATTTTGTTAGGGTTTTAGTGATATGGAGAATTTTGTTTTGTGTTGTGCAGATGTATGTGTCCGGAGCCGTACCCAGAAATGAATACGGAGTTTCTTAAGGCTAATGGAATCGAGCTTTTTCAGTTCGGAATTGAAGGATACAAGGTCAGTATTTCTATATTGAGCTAAGCTAAAAGCTTATTACCTTGTCATTGTTTCTAGCTTCTTTTTGAATAGGCTGTCATATGTACTGCTACAATTGGCTTTACTTAGCTGTTGAAACTGGAGTTGCAATTAAGGAGGTTTCTGTTATGTTCATGTTTGCAGCATTAGGATTGAGTACAACCTCCTTACGCTTTTGTTGTATTACTTAAATGGAGTCTAATTAGGTCACAATGTTAATAATTTGACATGAAGAACAAATAATGGTGTTTTGATTTTGGCTTTGTGTAAAGTACACAAGAGAAAAAGGTTTTGGGTAGTGGGTAACAAGCTAGTGATGTTAGGTATATATCGATTGTTTGTATTAACTTACGGCTAGTACTTTGTTTGTTTAGTTACAATAATTCTGATAGAATCTTTCGCAAGTTGGCTATATTTCGGATAATTATAGGATCTAACATTTATATCATGGTGTAGGCCTAGTTTCCCCAACAATCACATCTTCATCACGATTATAATGCATCTAATTTTTCTCATGTGTGAGGGGGATTTTTCAGAGTTTATTACATAAATGACTTTATGAGTTCTTAAAATTCAAGTATGCAAAGAGTTTAAAGTCCAACATGCAGGAGAAGTCCATCAAATATGACATGTGTTTGTGAAGCAAAAAGTACTTAGTATTTCTTGTTGCATTTTTTGTTTACCCTTCTCCTTCTTTTTGCTCTAGTGTACATCAATTTGATTCGCTTTTTTGGTTGTCTTACTTCATAGAAAATACGTTAAACCAGGGCTCATAACTGACATCTCAGATCTCCTCCCTTGACCTGAGTGCTTTTATGAATGTACTAATAGTTAACATTAACTCAACATCGAGGAAGAAAAAACAACCCAGGATGTTGTGTCCTGTTATCTTCTTTCTTTAGAGACAATGACTTTACATTTAACTGGGAAGTAGTAGATTGTTACTCAATTCATACCAGATGTCTGATGATACAGTGTGCCTTGATTCAACAGTTTGTTTGATATGATTTTGGTTGCTGATTTTTTAAATCTGTTTCATATACTATAGGCATAAATAACTGGCCGTCTTAGGGTTCTTTTTAAACCTTGTGGTACAGCAGTTAGATATTGCATTCTTTTACAATATAAGAAAAAGGCATGCACTGATGGGGTAAATACTCTCCAACACTCGTAACTAGGTGCATTTTTTTGCTAGTTGTACTGATGACAGAACTTGATTTTGTGATGCAGCCTTGCTATCTAGCTAACCTACATGCATTTTACAGTCTCTTAAATGTCCTAATAGAATTAGCTCACTGCCATGCATAGTTGTTGTTTGGATAATATGGTCAACATTTTTTCAGTGCAAAAAGAAAAACAAAGACAAAGGAAAATAAACACTCATACCCGGTAAAAGATCAATAAAGTCAAAAACTGACCTGCTGTGACCGTTGTTCCCATGTACATACCTGGTAGAAGGTCAAACCTCATGTACTTACCCCATTCATTTATTTTGGGACAAAAACTGCCGAAAATACGGGTATGTACCTGAGATAACCACCAATTTAGCGGGTTTTTTTTTGTGTCCAAAAAATAAATGAAAGGGGTAAGTACATGAGGTTTGACCTTATACCAGGTATGTACATGGGAACAAAGGTCACGGCGGGTCAGCTTTTGAGACGAAAGGTTATTAGGGGGTCAGTTTTCGTAGTTATCCCTAAGTATTAACTATGCACCAAATCCTAGTCAAAACTTAGACTATGTTTAGTTCATTGAACCCGTGAAACTGTTCTAGGAGAGACAATAGAGACAGTTAGATCTGACAAACCGCTTGCTTCAGCCATATGCATGTAGGGTATGGGGGTGAGCATAATTTTATTATTCCCTATCTGCATATGCCACTGAGCTGGCCACTGAAATTCAATAATAGATTTGGTTGATTCAGTCCTGGTTTGGGAGTTTGCTGTTACATCAATTTCATAAGATCGAATTGAATTGACATACATAGAGAAGATCATTAATCCTCCCTCCCAAAAGTAATGTCATATTTTACTATTTAAAAAAAAATAAGGATTCAAAATTTAATGGTTAACGCTCAATCTTTACACCCATGATCTTACTACTCAAGTTGTCATGAGTGACTTATAAAGGGAACTTGCTGGTAATTCATGGTAAAGTAACTAATTAAAATAGTAAGTGGAAAATTATTTAGAGACGAAGGGAATATTTGTTATTTCAAATTCGGAAGGGATAACTTGGAATTGGTCTGTCATTATGCCTATGGAAAATGAAAATTTTCATTTTATCTGATGCTCATCATCTATGGATAGTGAAAGAAATTCTAGTTGTTGATATAAGTATCACAATTTAACCCCACCATTTTGCATCCAGGAGCCTTTCGTAAACATTCCAGAAGATGCCATCCGTGAAGCTCTAAAAGTTATCCTTGGTAATATACACCAAATATCGTCAAACTTTATTTCTGGTTGAATCACATTGCGTTACATTTTCAAGTATTGACTCTTATATGTTTTCATTACAGACGTAAGGAATCATCCAGTTTTAATTCACTGTAAACGAGGAAAGGTGTGTCCATAATTGTTTGTTTAAGATACATGTACATCATATTTAAGTTTCAATCCTATAAATTAATGGGTGTTTGCTTTTGCTATGTACAGCATCGAACTGGTTGTGTTGTCGGGTGCTTGAGGAAACTGCAAAGATGGTGCCTCACATCTGTTTTTGATGAGTACCAGAGGTTTGCAGCTGCCAAGGCTAGAGTATCAGATCAGAGGTTTATGGAGCTGTTTGATATTTCCAGCTTGAAGCATCTGCCTGTGTCATTTTCAAGTTCAAAGAGGTAAATGAACTGAGTACCTGCACACTTTGGAGCAAACTGGAAAGATGATGGCTTCCTGTAATGTATTCTGTACTGTGCCTTTCCTTTCCTCTCCTCTTACTTGTTCCTTTTTCCCCATTGTATTATTGTTGCTACGCAATCTTTATGTTTCCTAGTAGACATTTGACAACTGTCGTAGTAGTTATGTCTGGTTTCCTTCTAAAATGTCATAGTTAGCATTGTTAGAGGTCTTACACGATGTGGAAGCTTGTTGTACATATAATACTATTTGTCTAAGTTGAATATAAATGAAATAATTCAAGTTCTGTGTAGATCCCTTTGTACATCTGTATGATTAATTTGGTGGCTATGAGGACAATTTTGTCTTCGGAAGAAAACACAACATTGAATTTATTTATTACCTGAAGCTTTTGATCGATAGTAATGGCTGAAAAATATATTACAGATTTTGATATCTGAAATGTATTTATCTCATCAATCTATAACAGATCCCGATTGCATAGTTGAAAATTAATTGTTGTTCAGGAGTTATCATGTTAATAGTACCAAACCTGAGAGTTTTTGGTCAAGTTTTGACTGAAACAGTGAAACTACTAGGTCTTGGCGATTTTATATGTCCATGCCAGTATGAAAATGAAAAATCAGGGGTAAGAGATCCAGTATTTTGTTTATCATAATATATGTTGCATCAGTGAAGAAACTTATGTTGCCCAGAAGAACATTACAGAAAAATGAGGTTTGCCAAATTGTTATGCAAATCTTCAAAGTCGAGCTATTTCCAATGCCATGACTGTATTTTCAAATTCACGTGACAACGGAGTTATATTGCGTATCTATCTTCTGTTTTAGCAAAGGTGCGGTGCGTATTTGCTGGTGAGAATTGGAACAATGATCTCTATGAGGATTATAATAGTACAGTGTAGATCTTGAGGTTGGGTTTTGTCCTTCTCGCAATGAAGCATTTTCTAGTAGACATGTCATTTTGTGTTTTCAATGATTTAAGAAAATCCCACTTCTTGATTTGTATTAGGAGACAAATAAGTAAAATCTTAAATCGAAAGTCTTTTCTTTGGTTCGTGTAGTGCCCCTTGGAAGTAGTTATGTCTCAGCATGTTGAAATCTTATCCTGGTGCTGAGAATCTGGCTATGTTCTAGTTTCAACAATTGTAAGGAACTTGAACTCTTTGTGGGATATTTATGTATCCTAATGTGCTGGGTCCTCCTGTCACTTTACTTGCACACCAAGAAAAGGAAATGAAAGACATTTTTAGTTTCTCATGTAGATTATTCGGAAAAGCGTTATTACAATTTCATGGCTTAATCCAATAAGGAAGAATCTTTTTTGATTCACATATTGCTCTCTGCTTATACTTGTTTCCATTTGATTAAGTATTGTTCTTTTCCCTAGTTCTCTTGCATGTGTGATCTTTTTGAGAGGTCTGTTCATTATGCCATTATTTTAGATGGTTATGTGGATTTCAAGTTAACATGCCATAAAGAAACTTGTGACTATATGTGTCCCCTCAAATGCTTCTTATCTTGCTGGACAGTGCTATAGAAGTAGAGGACCTTGCATGTGCTTCTCTGCATCATAGATCATCTCTTACCAAATAAAGATTCCTTAGTTCAGTTCAATTCAGTGCATGTATATATTTGTTTGAGCTTCATTCTTCCATCTGCAATTGCAAAACCAGTTTCATTCAACATTTTATTATCTGCATTGAGTTCTTCTCTCCAATGTAAATTCAAGTTGTATAGGTTGACTTCTTACCATGAAATGAAAACAATGGCATTATAGCAAGTTACAGTTGTGTCAGTTTCACTCAACCACTTGAGGGAAAACTTTGGAGGGTGCAATGCATTAAACTGCACTGTTGATTCCTGGAAACGTACTTTTGAAGTTAAGTTCACTTTGATATCCTATTCCTATTATTAACGCAACTTTCTCAATCCTCCACTCTTGTTTATTTTAGATTCATACCTTATGTCGGTAAGCATTGATTTTAGATTAAGGTTGCTTTCATGCTTAGAAAGTTGTGATTTTACATTTCAAGGCCAAACTGGGTCTGGTGAGACAGAAACTGCAACCTCACCTTACATTTTAGCATTCCATTAGTTTATTCCTTTATGGAATCTGAGTAGAGCTTGTGAGATTCATCATCATAGAGATTAGAGGGGACAGTTTGACTAATATTCTTAGATGATAACATTTTATAATAAATGTCAAACAATTAGCATACTTGTATAAACAAACTGATAAACCCAATACAGTAAACTCTGGGCTGGGTGATGAAATTGAAAAACATATCGCAAAGCTTTTAGCAGCCTGGACACTAGATAAAACACACATCCTTTTTATGCAGTTGGAATTGGATCCAAACCAGCATTGGCTTCCACAGCTTTCATGGCTTCGAATCTGGGCTCTTTTGCTTGGAACTTGACGGTAGAGTAGAGCTTCATGTAGTCTTCAAAGACAAATTTAGGGTAAACTGTGCTCTCCTTCTCCAACAGGGCTGGTGCTGGATAGATGACAGCATCGCTCCCCGGGTTGTAGAAGGAAGCTAAGGACATTCTGGTACCATCTGGCTGAGCAACCACTCGGTGCTCTATGCTCTTGTACTTGCCATTGGTGATCACCTACATAATTGTCACATTCAATTAAAACATTGTTCTTGAATTTGTGATTTCAGGGTGAAGTGAATATATTATATACCTCAATCTGGTCACCAAGATTGATGACAATGGAGTGGTGCATAGGAGGAACATCGACCCAGTGACCGTCCTTGAGGAGCTGAAGGCCGCTGACCTTGTCATCCTGGAAGAGCAATATGATGCCCCCTGCATCGGTATGTGCTCTGAGTCCCTTGATGAGGTCTGGTTTGGGGCATGGAGGGTAGTTGCTGACCTTGGTGCCGAAGGTTGGGCCCTTGGAGCCATGGAAAGCTTTCTTGAGGTAACCTTTCTCTAGGCCAAGGTTCTCACATAAGAGGTCTAGGAGCTCCTCTGCTAGTTTCTCCAGTTTGGTTGCAAAGTCCTTCATGACCTTCCTGTAGTCCTCTTGGAGGTCAGGGACTTGGGAGATGTTGGACTCAGGGAGGTGCTTGAGGAAGAAAGTGCTCTCCCAGTCCATGTCCTCCACCTCCACCTCCACCCCTTCAAGCCCCTTGCTTGCCACCATTTCCTTGAACCTCTGCTCCATGCACTTCCTGTAGTGCTCCTTTGTCATCTTCTCCACTGTGTCTAGCAGCTCATAGGGTATGCCATGGTTCAGCAGCTGCACAACATGACATGAACATTTTTGTTATTACAGAGAAACACAGGGAAATCGTACTCTAGCCTAGTCAAACATTCACCTACACCTACACCTGCTCCCAAACAAGTGTATTCGAGCCTGTGACCTCGAGAAGAGATGAGACCGTGAAATATGCTCAACAACATGATATGAACATGGTGAGCAATACAATACATTATTACAATACAAGCAAATCATCATACCTCAAAGAAACCCCAGTTTTCACAGGCATCCTTGATCTTCTCCATGGTTGCTGATCTCTCCTCCCCATTCAACTTCTCCAAATTGATCACTGGAAACCCCTCCATCTTAATTGGAAACTCAAAGCTACTTTGATCTCTCTGGTTATTGCACACACTACTCAAGAGTCAAGATTTGAGTTTTTGTAAGTAGAGTGCAATCTGGTGGGCTATTTATAGAGGTAGTGAGGAGGGCATAGATTTGTAATTTATACTAAATTAGAAGGTGGATTTTATTTTACTTTTCGTTGGGTCAATAGAATAAAATAAAGTTCAAAGTAGTGTAAATTTGTAATAGTCATGTAACTCTCCTTTGGACGCGGCTAGCTTTGTCATGTGGAAGTCGAACTATATGTCTCACTCGACGACCTTAAGTAGTGGTCTGTGCTTGTTAACAAGGACCCACTTTGGCTCGTCTTTGGACTTGTAAATTGAAGACCTTAGGAACCTACCTCGCTCTTGCACTCTCCAAAACACCTATTTTGGATTTTCTTTCATGACATTGACAACAATGACTTGCCTAATGACCCTATTGCCCTTCTTCTTTAATTCTTTATATTATTGTAAAATTTTATGTTATCATTATTACGAAACTCGAGATTTTTAAACAAATGATTTATGACAGATAGTTTATGGGGCCGGCAAGATTAGATGGTTGCTTGAGCACCATGGCATGCCATTATTGGCATATACATTGAATCATTTTACTATTATTGTCGTTTTTTTGTAATATTTAAGAAAGCCTGACTCCTATAATGGTGGAACACATTACACATGACATGACTCATCCCTCCAGAATATATATATTTCTTTTTTGTTCAAAGAAAAGAAAAGCAGCCATTCACAATTGTCAAAGGACCACTTTGATGTATTGTATTGTTGCTATTAGTCTCAGTAACCTTCATCATTGTGTAAAATGCATTGATGTACTTCATTTTACTCCATCAAGCTGACTGCTGACGTGGCTTTGAGTAAAGTAAGTGGAGATGAGCTACAACATGTTCAGAAATTTTTAAAAAATGAACATGATTAAGTGAAATTACTGAGATCTGAGATTTTAGACATACTACGTGAAAAGAAAGGTAATTTGGAAAAGAAACTTAAAAAAAAAACTCTCTAGCTTAATGACGCTCTCTCCTTCTTTTAACCAATCGATGTTGTTGTTGTTCACTAACCCCATGTCGTGGATGCCTGTAACCGTTCCCATGGCTCTGCTACTCATCGCAGCGCTATTGATGGTGCCCCCTTGCCCATCTTCTGAGATCATTCGAACTAAACCTAGAAAATGACGTTTTGCAACTATTTCTTCTCCATCCGATTCTCCCTTGACGCCTCTAACGACTATCATGAAGCCACTTCTCACGGCCACTCCACCTCCGGTTCCCCCCACCTTCCCTTGAGGACTTTCAGGAATGTTTCTCCGTATTCAATAGTGCTTCAGACAAAGATACGATTATGTTTTTTTATAAGCTCAAATTTTTTATTAGAAGTTGCGGGAACAAAAAAAAAGGTTGCAAGTCCAAAACAAGCAAACACAAAACAACAAGAAATTAACCCTCATCAATGACTCACTCTTCGCCATCTAAAGTCATATTCGGATCATCAAAGGCCTTTACTTGAGCCCAACAGTTGAGAACTAGCTTGCGCTATCTGTTTTCAATCGTCAACATGATTAACAAGTTTATCACGGTCCAAAGAACGAGCTCTTGGTTTCATTGTAGCGGTATAAAGATCCGTTAAATGCTTAGAAGGACGACTCTGACGTTTCAGGGGTTGAAGCAGGGCATCCTTTCAAGGACTACCCTGCCCATGCATTACCCCGCTTACAACAACCAAGTTTCCCTCAACCAAAACAGGTGGTACCTCAAGTGAGGTCGTAACCACAACCGCTTTCTAAACCAACGAGGGTGAACCTTCTTGAACAGCCACTCCATCACCAATACCCGCTGGCTTTGAAGAAAGACCAGCTACAATAGGTGACCCAACATCAAAAATGGGTTCGGACCCATCCGTCACCTAAGGAGCGGTTTGGGCCACTGGACCCACCTCATCCTTTTAAGCAGCACCTTCCAAAACAGCTAGAGGCCCCAAGATTAAAACTTGATCTGAATATTTGTTAATTGCGGCCGAGTCTGACCCAATGAGCATATGCCCATCAGCCAAGGCCCGATACTACAGATCATGCATCGTCTCCCATAGCCTCATCCTCTCTAATCAACACCCCCGAGCATGTCTTATCTGCAGAATTCAAATTCTAAATTTGAATTCGAAAATCAATCCCGTGAATATTGGAATAAATCACACCAGAATCTGGTTGGAATTCTATGCCTCGTAGAGATCCGAGCTCCCTACTAGTCCTCAAAGCCAACGAAAGATTGAGTTGTACCCGACGGTGATTCCAATCAAAATGGACTGATGAGCTATTCAACACTATGGCTTGAATCTCACCCATCTCATCACGAAGAACGGTTATTGATGTATCGTACACTCTATCGAATCAGAATCCGTCGTCTTGACACCTTTACGACATGGTCGGTTAGCTTCTCACTACTCGATCCTATGACCAGAAGGCAGTGCTTCAGGTCATCACTAAATCCTAGGGAGCCTCCTTCTTCGACCTCGTGGTGAAAGACTTGGAGAAAGACGTTCTTTTGCATTTTTTTTGCTTCGCATGATGTGAAGGAAATGGTGTGATGAGGCGAGCCCTAATGTTTTGACCGTGCTCCTCTCATCCTCTCAGATCCGTCGACACATTCTACTATGGAATATTTCCCCAGAAGTCATGACGGAGGCTACGAGAACCTTTGAGGAAGACACCTTTTGGGGCTGTGTGAGCCTCTGTTGGGGGGGGGGGGGGGGGGGACTCGGATTCGGTTCTAGACACACCTTAACTCTCCCCTTCGACAATTTATGGTCTTTTTTGTAAGTTTTTTCTTGACAAACGATAATATAAAAACATATGTGTTTCTTTTCTCTCTAAATGAACTAGCTTCTTGTATTATTTTTTAACGATTATATTAATGTCACGTACTATCATAAATCTTATCTCTATCATCCTAATTCGTTAAATATTTCAAAATATGTAAATAAAAAATTGCATTATATTAAAAATAGTGTGTATCTTTTGTGATACATGCTAACATATCTGGGTCAAATTTGGTTGATAAATATTTCTAGTTTTATGTTATAATTATGATTATGTGGTTAAATATATTTTAGGATTAATTAGCTTTTGTACCTCTTTTCTATTGGTAACATACATTTTGTACCCGTACGTTTTATAACATTCAATAACAGTCCCCCCATTTTGGTAACTGTCATTTAGTACCCTTTATGAATTGGTCACATATCATTTAATACCCCTTATGTATTTATCATAGAACATTTAATACACCTTATGAATTGGTCACAAATCATCAAAATAGCGTAAACTTGACAAAAAAAATTGTCTAGAGCGTTACCAATACATCAGGATACTAAAGGAGTGTTACTAATACATAAGGGGTACTAAAAGTAATTAATCTTATATTTTAACTAAGTATATTATTTATTTGAAATATTAATTATCTAAAGATTAAATGTAAAAACTTATTCTCATGTATTGGTTACGAACAACAAACTACCCAAACTTCAAAAAACATCAATAAAGGACTTTATATTTTGGACATTGGTCATTTACGTGTCTTTATAAATTGGTCACATACTATTTACATGCTTTATGTATTGGTCACACATCATTTATGCAACTTCATGAATTGATCAAAGATTTTTTACATGTCTTATAAATTGGTCACATATCATTTATATGTCTCCAATAACGACCAATGCTTTATGATAGCTTATTGTTCATGACCAATACATAAAGGTAGGTTTTTACATTCAACCATTATCTAAATATACACTGACTTCTATATAAAGATAGTTTTACTAATTAAATAAAAGAAGTAACAATGTATAACTGTGAAAAACCCTAGAGCTCTGCTAGTTCTCCTCTTGTGACCCTTATGACGCTTCCTCCTTTCACGATTCCAACACTAGAAATGACGCCCCCACTCATCTCATATCGTTGTCGGCCACCACTTCCATCCTACAACGGCATGCCACTCCGCCACTAATGATACCTTTATGCCCCACCATCGAGTTCTCCAAGCTTTCGCAGGATGCCTCAACTGTAAAAGGTCGAGTTCCAGGCGGCCCTAACCATACCAATCCGATCTTCCCACCATCGTTGTCCCTTGCAGCCGCCCCACAACCACCTATAGTACCGTTGGCTTTCCCCTCACACAAGGTCATACGCCCTAAACAAGTGTCTCAGGCCACAAAACCCTAAAATCCCAAGCCTCGGGCTAACCCTAATTCCTTTCTTGCCACCACCGCTCGTATCATGACCAAAACTACTCTCCCCGTCAGTCGTGGAGCTACATGGGACCTAGAGGGGGCACCTTCCCTCAATTTTTTTTGAAAAATTATTACATGTTTTTCATTTTTTTTTCAAAAACACCCCTTAATTCCTTATAATTTTCGTAGTTGTTCCACCTAAAAAAAAATTCAATAATGTATTATCACTAAAAAAATTCAGTGCCCCTCACTGAAAAAGCTAGCTCTGTCATTGCTCCTGGTGTTCTATATCGGGGCGCCACCCTCTCCCCTAGACTCACATGCTGCCCGACCTCATCGCCCTTGTAAACTCCTTACTAGGAGGCGACCTCGGGCATCCTCTACCCCATCGGCATGAACATTAGTTTTGTCTCCAGGCACGCAACCAACAACACCGGGGTGGCAACCTACCCTGCCGTTGCCCCCCCAATCGCTAAATGACCTTGTTGTATGTTCTCTGGTCCTATACGAGGACACTTTCATCGAAGTCCCCCACACTCCTGCAGAATAGGACTCCCTAATATTCATGTTATTCAAGATAGGGGTTGCCTCTAATCCAATCGGACGTACAACCAGAAAATTATGCTCCGGGTAATCACAAAGGGCTAGGCTCCTCGAACGAGGGTATGGTGGTCAGGGACTTGGCCCCAAGCGTGTTATGTTCTACTTTTTTTTGCAGGAAGTTGAGGATAAGGTCATATATGATCAGTCGTGGTGTTTTGATCGCCCCCTTATTCTCACCGACCTTGCTCTATATGGAACAACCTTGTGTTTCCTGAATCGGATACAATTGTGGCCCTATGTTCAGGGTTTTCCGCTGCCAATCATGACAAAGAAGACATAGACTATGGTGGGCAACACACTGGGTCGTTGTGTGCAAGTCCACTATGACCTAGGGATGATATTGGGGGGGGGGGGGGGGGGGGGGCAACGTCGGGGTTCGATTCTAGATGGACCTTTCCAAACCCCTCTGTTGCTCAATGGTGCTCCGTTTTTAAGAATTCCCAGACCTTGTTTGAGTCGCACTGATGTGTGAACGATTGTCTCTGTTTTACTTCAACCGGGGCGAATGAGACATGCATTGCATGAATGTGACACCTCAATGCCCGACGTGCCACAATTTTACATGTCCCTAGCTGTATATGGGAACTCAAAGCTCAACCATCACTTCAGAAGGGGCTGGAAAGTGCCACAAAGTCGGTCAATACTAGTGGTCCCTCCAAGCTTCTCCCCCTTCCCACCGAGAGGAGCGTCAGTTACAGCACACATCTTGCCTAATGCGTTAGCACATTCAACGATCCACATGCCCACATGGTCTCCTCAACCTACAGGAGGGACACAGGAGGGTTCGGGTAGAGGAAAGCAGATGTCCATAACAACCAATATTTTGTCTAACCTAGAGTTAGGCATGACATGCAACGCATGGGACACACATAGGCACCCCTAGGAGCAAATAACTCACATGAAATATAAGGAATGGATTATTCCCTCTTTCTTGGTATGCATTGAGCTGAAAAAGACCTTGTCCAGGAAGATGATGCTTGACCACCTTATTACAGTAATTTTCGGAGAGGCATATGAGCATCATACGGGTTTGAGAAGTAGTCTCACCATGACAAATGAGGCTCCACAAGGGATATGGGGTGCGGGGAAAAACAACATCCCGACCCTTATTTGGGTTCCTCCAATGATCATTGAGATCCTTGAATGTCTTTCCATAGTCCTCCTCCGAGGGATAAGTTGTACGTAAGCACCCATTCTCGTATCAGGCCGAGTTAGGGTTGGTTCTTTTGTTTATGCCAATATTTAATTTTCTGTTCAAGGGAGTTTAACCCCGTTTATCAAGATTTACTATACCTCAGTTATGGTTATAGGATCAGTTTGCAGGGTTATCTTCATATAATCCTCTTTTCCACTGATCTTTTCTTATGTGTTATTAGCTAAATTAAATTAATAAAATTAAGTACCTTTCGTTAAAAAAATAGTAGTTTTATTAGACAATATAAACACACCATATTTTACGTCATTTTTATATTTTTGGCTACTTCAAAAGCTTGTATCGTAATTTTTGTTTAGCTAGTTGTTCTCTAATCTCCCTTTCTTAGAAGCTAGGGTTCCATTTTATTTGTATCTACCATGTCAGCGCTGCACACCGCCACCCCTTTCGTCAACTCCCCAACCACCGGCCTCATCCCTCTTCGAAGACTCCGACCCAATCCCTCTCTTCTCTTAGATCGCAACCCCCAATAGGCACAGTCAAGGGCCCATGTAAGCCCGCCCCTCATCCTTGCAATTCAAGGAGTTGCCCTCCGATGGTGAAGATGACAACCCATATATTGTCTCTATGATCGAGTAGATTGGAGCCGGTGGTCCACCCCATCCCAAGTTTACATTCAGGGCTTGTCGTAGACGGCGGGCCACAACCACGCCGAAGAAGCAGAGAAGGAAAAAGCCACCCATACAAGGCTGACACTACCGACTTACTCTTTGGGAAAACGCCAGGAGATGGAGGATTTTAGGAGGATGTCCATTCCATCTTAGAGGAGGAGATTGATGGGTTAGATTCTCCGTTTCAGTTTGCACTGTTCGGTACCCTTATCACAGGCCAAAAATATAGCTCTTCGGCATTAGACATTGTCATGAGGGATCTTTGGCAGATCCCGACCATGGAGGTAAGGGGCATGGGTCACTGGTGACCTCTGGTAGGAAGTTCGATGTCAGATGTGGTGCAGGGCCTTGTGGTCTCTCCGGTTTGAACCTCGAGGGAAGATGAGGTTGGGGCCGAGTGGCTGAGATTTCCCCAAAGGTGCCCAATTTGTGTTAAAGTGCTACCTAGGTTTGCATTCTGCTCGCCCACCCAAGGAAATGTCATATCAGGATATCCCAAGTGTGGCAGTCATGCACTCATGAGCAATATGACGCAACTGGACGCAATTGAAGCATAATAGAGGCTAACGTTCGTACTTGAAGCTAATGCGGTCTGGTTGAGAAAATTCCCGAAACTTGAGGACCATAAATCTCTAGAGAGGGTTGCCTCCCCCGTAGGGTCACAAACTAACATTCACACAGCTCTTGAGGGTAGTCCTCATGAGAGTATTGTGGCCTATATCATTAATTCCAGAGGGATGTCTCGTGCATGATCCCATCGTTACATATGATCAATTTGAGGAGGCGTAACCCCCACATGTACCAGTAGATCAAAGAGGATCAAAGGTGCACGATAAAAGTACCACGACTCATACCTTCTCCTCATATACTTTATTTCTTGAGAGGCAAAGAAGAACGCGAAGACGTCCGATTCTAGGCCTTTTACCACAAGACCGTCATAGGATGCTCCACACGCCTTGATGACGACCTTGAGCATCGCCTTCCAATTGTAGGGCCAAACAATGAGGAGGCGACCCACCATATCGTAGAGACGGGAGGGTGGATGGTCTGTCGGAGTATATAAAACCTCAATGATCGCGTCTTTTCCTAGGTCAATAGTGCAAATAAGACCTCCTAAAGGTCCTTGAGGGACGTTGGCGACATCAGTGTTAAATGACATCTACTAGTCATAATTTCTTTTTCTTTCTTAATGTCTTTTATTACAAATATTTCCCGACTGAGAAGGTGTGAGGTTTTTCGTAAAGTGTTATATGAGTTTGTAAATGAAAATGTACATTTTAGAGTAAAAATTAATGATTTAAACTCTAATTTAAATCCATAAGATATGAAATCAAGCATAATTAAAATTTTATTTCCTCCGGAGGGCTTTGTCTCAAATAAAAAAGTAAGGCATGCTGCATAGTTTCGCAAAATCAATTGAGACACATATAGAGAAGTGAGACGTCGGAGAGGAGGATTATCCTACCCACATCAAGGTCGACTAGTTTTAGCCTCTTTCATACGCCAACTCATGAGTTAATCTAGGAGGGGATTTAGCTTTCTTAGTGAGGATGACACAATTATATATTTTTATAATCACAAATAACGTAAATATAATTTTATAAAAATGAATGTCACATGAAATGTTTTTAAAAATGACTATTTATCCTACAATGTGACATATAAGATTTTGAACATTTTGTAAAACATTTCCGTTGTCACTACGATAAAAAAAAATATATCTCGATCTATGCAATCATTTTTTTTACAGGTAAACGGTTTTATATTATAAATGTAAAATAATTAAAGATAGAGAAACCATCAATCACCAAAACAAAAGTACTTGAAAGTGAAATGCTAACATAATTAAATCGCAACAAAAGGAAATCTAACTCTTGAAAGCGAACCGCTTTGCTGATATGTTCAGAAAAGAGTGATGTGGTAACGCCGTGAGACTCCGATACAACAAATCTTACCAGAAAGATTGGGTAGAGCGGACCCATTTCCGGAGGGGTACTGCAGTGGACTAGATACTCCCCCAGGATGCTAGCTTGCGCCGCCCTCCCTGGAATGATAAAAGTAGGGCTCCTTAACGCAGAGTTGCTGGCCCGCGAGAAGGTAAAGGGGTACTGTGCTAAGTCTTGGTGGAACCTCTATACCACCTTACGTCTAGTGGGGAGGTGATGCTGGCCGACCCCCCCCCCCCCCCCCTCCCCACTAAAACTCGAAGTCTTCATTGATCGAAGCGAGGGTGCGTTATGCCCCTCGCCGGTTGAATTTTCCGTCCATTAGACCCCGCTGGTCCCTCTGAGTCAGTGCTTATAATTCACATCGGATCAGTAATCATCCGAGCACTTATAGTAGACAGGTACAAATTGTCGCCGAATGAGAACAAGGTCCCTACGGTACATGTCCCCTCTACAGGAAAGCGACCAACAATTGTGGATCGAAGCACCGGTAGACTACTCCCGCTGCATCTACTTTCTCCCCCGCCCTTGTTATCGTCGTTGGCTTGCCCGCCTAAGTTCTCCCCTGCATAGCTGCGACCAACGACATCCTGGTGTTCTATAACACCCGTCACCATCGATGACCGGCCACCCGAACACCTCCTCATCCCAACATACGCCGATCCCGGAGTCGTCTTGACAAAAATATCTAGAGAAGTCTCGCATATACCCCCGTCGATGTCTTGTCCCTCCATCATCGACCCCCTAGCCCTCGGTTGGGACGTTCGCAACACTGCCACATGGCCAAGTTGCGCCGAGGCCGGGATCGCCAAAACCAGTAGATCCCCACCTCGCCCTGCGCCGCCACTATGCCCCTCAGTTTCCACTCCTCCATGCCTCGCCATCAGCGACCCTTTACCCCGCTGTTGGATCGACCATCCTTCAATCCTGATATGCGCAGCCACCAAAACTCCCCACAGGATCAAACCTGTGAAAGTAGGAAAATCTCCAACTGCGACGTCACCCAACCCTATCTGTCGCCCGTCGCCGCCAAATATCATATACCATTTCCCCCGACTGCCCCACCCATCACCAGCACAAATCAAACTTCCTTTTCCCCGAAGACAAAAAAATTCGGCGGAACCTATAAATATCCGAATTCGCACCAGTCTCATACAACCCATAACTTGAAGAATTTACTTGGATTAAGCATGGTGAATCAACCACCACAAACAATGTGACTGGTTGCCCTGCCAAAGCCAAGCGGCGACGGAAAGTGAAGATCGAACTATCGCCAAGCTTTTCTCTGTGTGTTAGGTTTCGATTTATACAATCATACTGTCATCTGATGCGGTTGGCATATACTAATATCGAATATTAAGAATATAGTCTAAAATATATGATTCTTATTTTATAAATATTTGTTTCAAAACTTTCATAATTGATTTCTAAACTTGTTTCTATTATTTATCACTTTTCTCATAAATAAAAGGCTACCCAATATGTCAATTTTTCCTTCTCATCGGGATCAATGCCTATTTTCTAAAATATCTCTACTAGATTTTAGTATTTTATAGAGCTCTAAAACTTAAATGGATAATAATGGTTATAGCCTACAACCCTAAAAATAAATTAAATAAATTCAACATGCCCCTATCAACCCCATGTTGATTCGTCGTTGGGTTACTCTTGGTCAGTTAGCATACTCACCTCAGCGTTTTACGAGACCTTCGTACGAAACCGATATGCATTTAGACAATCTAGCAGAATTCGGGTCCAAACATGAGGGTGTGTGAATTTGAATGTTTTTTTGTGCTTTTATTGTATTAATAGTCTGCGGGGGAAGCCGACGCTTTATTATCGAGCCCGAATGCTGAGTCTGCTCAAACATTAACCGAACTCTTTTCTTTTTCATTTCTATTACATACGTTTACTTTGATAGAGTATTAATATTACTTTCGTTTTTTGATTTAAAAAAATTGTATGATTTTATGAAACTTTTCCAAACTCGAGGAGACAAGAATTTTATAAATTTATATTATATTTCAGATTATTAAGTCAAATTAACTTTTGGTCCAGGGAAGGTCCCTAAGAAGAGCTCTGCCTCCCTTAGAAACTGATGACAGTAGGTTTGGTCACACTCTACAGAATATGCAGCAGCTAGGCAATATCTTGAGCAGCAGTCATTGGCTTCGACATAGTTTAGTTTTTATTTCAGTTCGCATTTATAACACCTCAAAAAACCGTATGTGATGGTTCACTTGTCTCAAAGTTATATATAGAAAGACTTTCGGAGTTCGATACCGTGTAATAGCTCTTTTAATTTTTATTTAAATAATATATGAATACCTTTTAGTCCCAAAAAAATCTTTTGGATATCAAAATTGCTTAGAGGTGAGATCTAAAGCTTGACACGTTTTGTCCGACAAATATTGCAATGGTGTATAACTTTATAATATTTAATTTAATGTAAAGATAAATTTAAATAAAAGGTTCACACATCATAAATTACGCATTTAAGATTCCAAGAAAATAAAAGGCTCAAAAACGCAAATTACCAAAATAAATCTTTGTTTAGCTAGCTACCCAACCCTGAATTACTGTACAAGTCACACTAATCACACACAAATGATATGCATTAAAAATAAAATAGTCAACTACATTCTCATTTTTCACAATGAAACCCTATGGTTTAAGCAACAAGAACTTTAAAAATAGAAGGCTACGCCAATAGTATACGAGTTTTTAATTTCAATAATCATTAGGGCTCGAAATCTATTGAAGGATTTTATATTTCTTAATTATTATAATACAATATCTGAAATGTCGGTGAAAAAGCTCACTTTCCAACCACACAAATGTGCATAAATGGTAATTAATTGCATGTATTTTTATATGAGTGGATCCATAATTAGGGGTGTAAATGGTTGGAGTCCATTTCAATGTCTAAATCGGATTATCCGGTTTCATAATTTTTTTGTGTGGATCTTTTTCAGATTAATTATAAAATCTTGGGTTTTTGTTTTCTGGTTCTAAACGATTTCCGAGTAAACTTTAATGAGCTCACTCTTTTGAGCCTCACTTGCCTATTTCATGAACTTTAATTGTAATTGGTGAACTTTTAATTTAAAATTTCATGATATACAACTTAAATATGATTTTTAAAAGACCATATGAAATCATTTTCATTTTACAAACAAGTCATTTTTTTTCAAAAAACATTCACTTTTAAAAAATCAATTTTGAACATTTTAAATAGTTAAAAAATAATTGTTATAGTTGTCAGATTTATAAAGAAACAATTTGATTCTTGATTTATTCTAATTAGTAATTACATTCAAATTAGTAAACTGTTTTGGTAACCATGGAGGGAAATGATCTAACAAGGTGGACCTTTCCGACGTATGATTGTTAGAGGTTGTGTCGAAGCCCACAACCGATTGATGCAAAATTATTTTGTCGAGCAGACAACCTATGGGCCAGATATGTTTAGGTGTCGATTCCGTATGTCTCATCCACTCTTTTCAAATGATAATGGAAAAGGTAGCGGAGCATGAAGATTACTTCGTTCAGAAATGAGACGCGTTAGGACGCATGGGGTTATCAACGTATCAAAAATGCACCGCCGCGATATGAATGTTGGTGTATGGGTGCTCGAGCGATTCATTGGACGAATCCCTGCGTATGTGGGTAAGTACCATAATCGAATGTACTAAACGTGTTTGCAAGGATATTATTGAGGTTTTTATGGAGGAATACGAGCGTAAACCAACACCGGAGGACATGGCTCGATTACTCGAATCAAGGTACAAATGAGGGTTCCGCAGTATGATTGATAGTCTTGACTGCATGCATTTGGAGTGGAAGAATTTCCCAACCGCATTGCAAGGCTCCCATGGTCGGGGAGACCACCACGGGGATCCAACCGTTATGCTGGAAGCTGTAGTTTCCCGTGATTTGTGGATTTGACATTCGTTTTTCGGGATGGTTGGCTCGAACAACGACATCAAGGTCCTCAACGCGGACCACTTATTCAAGGACGCTTTTCATGGTCGGGACTTAGCCGTGGAATACGATATCAACGGGCATCGGTACGATCGACCTTATTATTTGGTTGACGGCATTTACCCATCATGGAGTTGGTTCATGAAGTCGATTCTCCATCCCCATACCCACGAAGAGAAATTGTTTGCTAAAGTTCAAGAAGGTTTTCGGAAAGATATTGAACGGACTTTTGGGGTCCTCCAAGCACGATGGCACATAATTTCCCGACCCGCTCGTTTTTTGAACAAGAAGAATTTGGCTGATATTATGCACACTTGTATCATTCTACACAACATGATTGTAGAGGATGAACACGACCGGTACGAAGGAGGAGATGACGACTTGTATTACGAGCCACCTCCGGAAATACCAGATTGGACACCACCTGCACGATGGCACCAAGGAGTGCCCTTGGCCTACCAACAACGATTGGATTGTCGACTCAATGTCACAAATGATCTGACCCACCGGAAAATCCAAGATGACCTTGTTGAGCACATATGAGGTCGGTTTTGAGCGACTTACCATGACTCAGATGACGAGTGAGATGATTCCTCTATGTACCAATTGTCTTGTCAAATGTATTATTCAGGGAGTAATGAAATTTCAAGTTTAGTTATCCATTTTAGTTAATTAATTAGTTTTGCATTTTATTTAATTTATTAATTAATTTTATAAATTTTATTTCATTTTTTATTAGTATTTACTGTTTTAAATCAGAATTAAACAAATTCAGCAAAAGAATAATTAAATATCTAGTTAACATTCACTCAGTATCTCTGCAAATCATGATTCTCATACATGATCCCCACACTATGGAATACAACTCAGTTTAAGGGACGCGTATCACAATTCATCCCAATCACAACATGATTCTCAAGATGTGATCCCTATATGTGATCCTTTCATTGTACATGCTCTGAGAATACTGCCTTTTGTCATCTTCTATAACTTGTAGAGGGGGAGCTTTATTAATAAACTCATGTTTTAAAAAATATAGTGTTCGATAAATTAATCAATTTATATAAATATAACAAAAGAAAATAACAATTAGTTTTTTTATATGTTTTTTTCAACACCGTTTGTAACGGTTCATCTGTCTCAGAATTTTTTATACAGAGACATTCTGAAACTCTATACAGTATAATGACTCTCTTTTCAATTGAACAAAATACATATAGTTTTTAGTCTAAAGAAATAATTGATCGATATATATATTAAATGTGTGATCGAGGTTGAAAAGTAGAACATAGATACATTGAATTAAGGATAGAACCCTAGGAAAAGAGAGGGGAAAACACATTGGGTAAGTATAGTGTAGGGCATGGCATCCATGATTGCAACCCAAAAATTGATTACCATCATCACGTTCTTAGTTTTGCCCCTTTTTGCCGTCCACTCACAAACCCTAAAACACCATACATAATTGCATGCAACTTATACATCCCATGCTTGTCTTTGTTGTCTCTTTATCTTTCCAATTTTTTCTCCCTTTTCTTTACCTTTTCTCCATTGGATTTAGTGTAAATATTTAATTAAAATGTAGCTTTTTTATTATTAGAAAGCATTGTTGTCTCTTTGTATTCTTTTCTTTTGAACATTCTACTTTTCAAGTAACATGATGGGAGGTTTAGCTAAATAAAGATGATTAGTGATGTGTTTCATTATACATTTTTAACATATATTACTCAATCCAACTATTTGCAGCCACTTCCTCAGCATCCCTCTTTGATGCATGCATACCCTCGCTTCAATCATGTCACTGTATAATTCATCTTCTAAGTCCCCTTGTTGCACTTCCCCAACACATGATTTATTTCTTCTGCAAATCATGCCCATACCAGACTAAACGACTGGTGTTGTATTTTAAGAAAAATAGTTTGAAATGGTTCCACTTTGTTATTAAAGACTGCTGAATTTCTCAGAAGCCAGACATGCCAAAATCAATCCTACTCTCACCAACACTAACAGGACCCTGAATATTGGTCCTCTTCTCAACCTCTCAATTCTTTTCGAAAAAATGTATAGTGCGGTAATGAATTTTCACGAAGGCTTGTAATCCTACATTATGGAGCCTTATTTTTATTATTTCAGGGAGGACGACACACGCTGACATCTTGAGGGAATATTCAGTCCGCCACAGTACTTCTTTGGAATTGGGTCCGCTCTACTCTAGCTTCCAGTCCAAATTTACTGTATCGGTGTCGACAGATGCTACCACATCATTCCCTTCTGAACATCTCAGCGAAACGGTTCGGTACGATCAGTGGCAGAGCCAGCTTTTTTGGTGAGGGGGGGCACCAAAAAAATTCAATGGTGATACGCGACCTCAATTTTTTTTTTGATAGGCTAAATTTTTTATTAAGCAAATGTTCTATAAGTCTATAGAACAAAGCAAGAAAAAATCCAGACAGATCCTTTCCTGAGACCAATACCAGCTCCAAAGAGCGAAAAATAAAGAAAAAACAAGAGAAAAACGCCTTGCCTATTTCCTATCCGGATTTAAACAAGTGAAACGGTTGGAAACTGGAACAGGGGATAAAGCAAGTTCTGAAGTCGGTTCCAAAAACTCCTTGTTCTTCCTGCCCTCGGCGTCCTTCACAAGCGCCAAAGTACAAAGATCGACAGGTTTATGGCCAACTTTCGAGTTGTACCTCCACTTACCCGAGCTATCTTTTTTGGCAACGTCTACAAAAAAGCGTCCTGTTTTATCCCCTCTATCAGCAGAGGTCCTGGCTCTTGTCTGATAAACCACGATTGGTGGAACAGTCACCTTCGAATGACCCTTTTTTGGACGTCCACGTTTCTTTGGCTCGGTCGGTTTTTCCAAGGCTTCCTTCCATGGACTTCCTTGCAACCCGATTTCCAGAAACGGTACAGCATTTCGAGAGAGGTTGTCATTTTCCACCGATCCCACAGCTAACGGGCCTAAAATACGATTATAAACGGTGGCCAAACTTGGGTTCTTGCGGGCCAGCAAATTGGTGGCTGGGCTTACCTCAAAACCACCCAAAACCGGCCCAATACCTCCTTTGGATGGACCCAACCCGAACTGGTCTTTATTTGGATCAGGCCCACCCTGAATATCAATTCCTAGCCCATTCGTAAGCCCAGACTCCTGAACCAGTGTCGTGCTTGGAAACGAATCTGATGACACCGTGATCGCCGACGATGACTCTCCCGAAACCATAGGATATTGATTCAAAAAAGGCAACCCTGGCGAAATGGACTCTTTCTGATTCGACATCCCTTGAATCAAGGGATCAGTAGCGTGCACCAAAGTCGCATCCGTGAGCTCTGATGGTGCCGTGATCAACGACGTAATCAATCCCGAATCCACGCAATTTGAATTCGAAACAGGATTCACTTTCGAAGAAACCATCCCTGGAAACACGGAGTCAACGACGGAAACAGGGGGGTCTGAAACAGAGTGTTGCAGGGCATCAGCGTCCTGAGAACGCGGCGGAGGAGTGGTCGCCGGCAGAGGTAAGGGTGTTTGAGTGCTGGCGATCTCACGAGGGTGCTCCTACCCCTCACCGGAATGCCGAAAAAATTCACTGGGGCAAGTTTTCGGTTCAGGACGTAAAACAGAGCAAGTGCTCTGTTTTGCCTCTCCGACTGAACCAGTCGCCGGAGATCGAATAAAACGCCGCGAAAAAGCTACGAATAGGACGTGTCCATTCAGTTTGAAGCCATTCAACGTTTCTATCGCCTGAGCAGCAGCAAAATGCGATGAAAAACAAATGAAACCGAAGAAGAAACCTTTCTTATTTGGTCTCTTCAGCAATGTTAGGGAATCGATGTCGCCGTACGGGAGAAACATGGCTTTGAACGACTCTTCCGAGAAAGGATACGGTAAGTTTCGCACATACACCTCTGTTAGTAGCAAAATTTCAAAAAAAAAATTGAGAGGCACGTGCCCCCCTGGCCGTACGTGGCTCCGCCATTGGGTACAATGAGCTAATTGGTTAGTTATTCCGATTTATTGATGTTAGGTTTATTTTATCGGTATTCTGTGTATGGTGTTCGTGGTTCTCTTATCAATCATTATTTTATTTTTATAATATCAAATCGTGTTTTTGTCAAAAAAAAAAAAACTATTACTGTCACAACTTTCAATAATTGTGATGATTAATATGCTTTTGTACCAAATACAAAATAGCACCGTTCTATTAAACTTGAATTGAAATGGATTCACATTATGGAAATGTTACTTGTAAAAGCGTACGAGAAAGATCAGTTAGGCGTGTATTGAACCCTTCAAAATTTGCTTTTCCCTTTTCGTTTTTTACTCTTAGTGGAAGCATGGCTATTATCATTTGACTTCCATAACTTCCAATTTAATTTCTTTTCAATTTATGTATTGATTTTATCAAACTCTAAACTAATCAAATCCGTATCTCTCAAATATAGTTCAACAAAAAATAGATTAATGTTATGAATAAGTTTGGATTGATCCATTCCATAAAATATACTAATCATCAATTGTTACGGTAATACTCTCACGCTACGTCATGCGTCCCTCCCGAGAAAATTCTAAACTTAGTTTTTATAGTGCTTCTTACCTTTGTCATCACCTTCGATATCGCCGACCTAGCTCCGACCTGGTCCTATCGGCGTCTTCTCTTGCCATGCAGTTCTCTGCATCACCTCTGACAACCCCACCCCCACGCCCCTCCTCTGAAGTCGAACCCAACTACTCTCGGACCAATTACGACCCCACCACCCTCCACGACGATCGTGACCTTCTCTCCAGGGCTCAACACATTGTTGGTGTCGTCCCCGCTGAAGCCTCGACGGGGTCGACCGGTGGAAACCCTAGTTATTACTTCGGCTCCACGCCACCTATCACCGGATGTTCCTCTCATCCGGAGGGACCTTAGTTAAGGGAACGTGCCTGTCGACCATCAGGATCAGAGGAAGGAGATGGAGGTTCCCCTACGTGCTTCCTTCTTGCTTCCCAATGCTAGGATCCTAGTGATCCCGTCCTTGTTGACTGTCCCTACCGGATTGGTTCGGTGAGGGACACGTTGTAAGAACCGCCCCCGGTCGATCCCGGTCGAAACGGAGATTTTCGGTGAAAGTTGACTTTTTGCCAGAAAAGTCAACTGATGACTCTGAGGGTCATTCGGGAACTTTCCGGGGCCCCAAAAGCTTAGCCGTCGTTACGGTTAGCTTAGTTGGGCCGTTTCCTTTCAAATAACTATGATATTGGGAAAAGTCAACCCGGACCTTTTATCGGTCAAACGCGGTCCGTTTAAGAACTAAATCCGGTTAATTAACTGAACTGGAATAATTTAAACTTGGAATGGTCCCTACATGAACATGTGTCCATGTTCGCTTGGAAGGGAAGAAATGGATGTGTTTTGACACTTATGCCCTTAATGGTTGAACTTGGGAAGAGATAAGGCAAGGGGGTATTTTGGACATCTTGCTATATATGTTTAATACACCATTTTGGACCATTTTCTCTCATTTTCTGATAGTTGGCCGAAATTACCAAGAGAGAGAGAGAGAGGGGGGGTCTTCCATGGAAGGTTGAGGAAGAAGAAAGGGAAAAAGAAGGAACTTTTGCTCATCTCTACATCAAAACTTCATAAAAACCACATTTTCTTCATCTACTCTGCACTACCAAGGTATCTATCTAATCCATTTTCGTTTTGGGTTGATTTTGATTCATGGGTTTAGGAGAGAAATGCTAGAAATGATGGAGTTGGAGGTTGATTGATGTTAGATAATGATTTTGTAGATGGAAGTGAAGTTTATTGATGGAAATCTATTGTTTTGAGTAGCTTTGATGAAACCCATTGAGGGGATTGAAGTATTGGAGGTGTTTGAATCTGTGTTGGAGGTTTTTGAGTTCATCAATGGAGTTTTGTGGAGGAAATTCGTGGAAAACGAAGTTGGGGAAGAGGAAGGAGGCCTGCCCTGGTCTGGCACGTAACGGAACACGGAGAGGGCTTGATTCCGGCCCTCTGAGGGGCACGGACCGGGCCAGATTCCGACACGGCATGCCGCACGGAACGTGCCAGGGTCCGGCACGGAAGGCCGCACGGACCGTGCATGGTTCCGGGCCGGTGTGCTACGCGTTCCGTATCTGGTTCCGGGCCGGTGTGCTGCGCGTTCCATATCTGGATCTGGGCCGGTCTGTGGCACGGGCCGGGTCGGGTTCCAGGCCGGTTCGGGGCACGGGCCGGGTCGGATTCCGGGCCTCTGGGCCATCCGTATTGGGCCTCATTCCGGCCCATTTCCCTTTTTAGCCTATGTTGGACTTTCGGGCTTAATTTAGTTGTTTATCGTTAAAAACACAATTGAATTGGTTTTGATTCGAGTTTTGTTTTGTGGTCCAAGAATTTAGGCCCAAGCGTGACGGAGGAGGAGACACTTGGATTCCGGGAAGTGGAGGAGGAAGCTAGCTAGGTCGTCAGCAGCTAGGAGTTGAGAGTTGTTTACTTTTGAGGTAAGGAACGTAGCGAATACCGGTTTAATTACGGAAAGTTACTAGTATGCTTGTAAGATGATAATAATAACTGGAAAGGTACTAGTTCGCATATAGGATGTGATTCACTAGAATAACCGCTTTCAATTACGATAATAACTGGAAGAGTCTTAGTGTGCATATAGGATGTGATTCACTAGATTAATCGCTTTCAATTCTTGGGAAATTGTCGTGCTGGTAGAATGGCCATGTCGAGCCTTAGGTTGTGTGCTGATTGAAATGCCATGATCTTTGATTGAGATGCATGATGTGTGACTTAGTGTCGATAAGATTAAGAATCATGTCATGATATACTCGGTGTAGCATGTTGTGGCTATGTGTGGGCAAGTGTGTCGTGTTTGATGTAATGTGAATCTTTGGTTGTGATATGATCGGGTGAGTGATAGACCGATTTGTGTGTTCCAAGAGGAGTTGTGTCTTGTATGATACCTACACTGAGAGAGTATGCTAGTGTAGAGTATCGAGGACGGTTTAACCTTTACCCCGATGCTATGTGGTCCGGGAAGGCGTATGACCGAGGTATGCGCCGGTCCGTTATGCTTGAGGCCTCGAGTCTACGTGACGGGAAGACGTCCGACTGAGGGATTTCCAGTCTGGTATGTTACCCTGAGTCTACGTGATGGGAAGATGTCGGGACCGATGCTCTGTGTTCCGGTACGATATAAATGGAACAGGCTGTGATAGCCGGTGATGTTGGGAACGGTGGTACTAAGTTATGTGTTGTCCTGCTGTGTGTTCTGTGTGTGCTGGTTGGCTACGTGTGTCGTTTATTATGTGATTATGGTCTATCAGAGTGTTTGGTGGTCGGTACTTGTCCCATGGGCGTTGTTGATAGTTATGCTTGCTAGTATGCCCTAATTGGACGGTTACTCGTGCTGGTGAACTGATGTTCATAACCTTAGCTACTTTTCCTATTGAGCGAAAGCTCACCCCTTGCCTTGTTGTCTTTCAGGTCTTGAGCGGGATTTGTACTAGCTGGATGCTCGATGCTTGGGAGCTAGCGAGGGTCCTAGGCTAGCTTGTGTAGAGACGTACATTTTATCTTTTACCGAACTCTTTACTACGTGGTTTTTTTACCGACCTGTTGACTCGTGTGATTATTTGGAGATTTTTTTTGATAAGCTCGAAAATTTTATTGATAATAAACCAATTCCAAGAAGGAAAAGGCCAATGAGAACAACGATAACAAAGGAACTCATAAAAGAGCTAGGGGTCCAAGACCCGAGAAAACCAAAAGAAACAGTAACAAGAAACAAAACAACAGAGATCAAAACCTAACAGGTGTCTCACCGAGACCAACGAACAATGCCTCAGGGTGAACAGGTGGATCCTCTGGTCTCAGAAAGACTAAGTAATCCATGCCCCTCCAGTCCTAGAGTAGATCGGCCCTTAGCGTTCCCCCAGATGAGCACTCGTCGGACCTCAGTGAGAAACAGGCGAAACCTGAAAGCCATGATCCCTCCTGCAGTCCCTGCCAACCAAAACAAACTAAAACAAACAAGTCAGGTACGACTCCACCTCCGCCTTGGCCGGATGCACCAACTAGGTCTCCTGCACCAATCCTCATAAGAAAAACCGACCCTCAAAGCCCGAGATTGTCATAAAATAACATAGGAATGATTCCTAATCTTCCCAAACAGAACCTCACCAGACTCCATCACCTGATTAAACACAGCTCCATTCCGAAATAACCAAAGATGACAAACAGTAATGTAACAAACACGGACCCAAACCTTCCATAAGTGATGTGAACCCACACCTCTCCACATCAAAATCAAATCTCCCACAGTCCTTGGCATAACCCACATCAAACCCCACCACTCAAACACCTTACCCCAGATCCACCAGGATAAATAACAATGTAAAAGTAAATGGTCCGTAGTCTTCATGAAGGACTTACACAAAGGGCAAAACATTAAATTGTTATTTTGAGACCCTTTTTCATTATCAAATTGCTTTTATTATTTACTGTTTTAGTTCACGTCTCGAGTCCGGTCAAAACCGGATTTGGGGCGTGACAATTTGGTATCAGAGCCTGGTTGCATTTTGAAATCGTTTTTCAAAACCTCGGACCGTACGCCAATTAGGTGGGTAGAGTTGGGTCGTTAAGTACCGTGAGTCGGTCACGCAAGTTGGAGATGTCCTACGCGTAGAAACGAGACGGAGAGAGTCTCGGGTTGGTGGTTGTCCGGTCGAAGTACCGTGTGTCTTTGGTGAACCTGTGTGGTTGGTGTCATTGTTGAGTTAAACTGTTTCCAAGAGTGAACTTGGTCGGGCAGTAAGAGTGAAACTGCCGTGACCCGAAGTGTGTAGCGGTTATAACTAGTTGTGTGCTGTGTTTGTGTTGGGTGCTTGTGCAGTTTGTAAATTGGTTGTCCCGCATAAGCGGATGGTTAGTATAATTTACGAACGGGTCATGCCCGATTTTATGCAGAAACTGAAGTGTATGTACCATCACGATTCGGCTATAAGGGCCATTGTAGCCGGACGTGAATGGGGGGATGTCGAGTGGTTACAACGTAATTCAGGGACGCTTGAACCGGGTTGTAACGACGCTAGGTCAACATGAATGTTATGTCAGAAAGAAGACGTGTTAAGAACTTGAAACTAAGTCTCTGTTGTACATTGTGGAATTGCTTCGTGGTATAAACTGTGGTATGTGTGACTTATGTGTGAAAATGTTGTTGAGTGTGAAACAGTGTGTAACCACGCTGTTTGAGTGTATGATCTTTGTGACGCACTAATGTGCAGACTTCTCTGTTGTGTGCAATTGTGTGACTATACTACTGAGTGTATTATTACTATGAGTACTAGTGTGGTGGACTGTGTGTGACATTAGTTATTTTAAGCGCGTCGTTCTTTAAGAGTAAGAAACTGAACATGTGCGTTATCAGTGCAGCGGACTTACGACATGGCACCGACTTACGTTCCACGAGGTACGAGGAGACGGCCCGCTAGAGGTCGAGGGCAGCCATCGACTGCCGAGTCGGTAGGGGCGACTAGTGCCCAGGGTGCACCCGCTGAGGGGCACGAGAGGGTTGAGACGACCCAGGCGGCAGCTCTGGAGGAGCTGACCCGCACCTTTCAGGGTTTGGCAGCAGCCTTTGCCCGGAGAGAGGCTACAGCTCCGACAACGGAGGCTGCACCTGCTACCACTGCAGCGACCACCGAGGGACCTACTCAGGTCGACAGCTACACTGCGTAGGCGCTGCGAGACTTCCGCAGGCTGGGCACGCATGTGTTTTCTGGGGAGCCAGACCCCGAGGCAGCCGAGAGGTGGCTGGAGCGGATCACCCGCAACCTGGACACATCAGGAGTCCTGAGTGGTAGCCTGAGAGTGTCGTTCACAGCTTTCCACCTAGAGGGAGAGGCCTACCACTGGTGGCGGCGCGAGTGGGAGACGACTTCGCGTTGTTCATACAGCGTTTCCTAGAGTAGTATTTTCCACAGTCGGTGCTGGACGACAGGCGTCAGCAGTTCCTGGAGCTGCGACAGGAGGGACTGTTAGTGTCCGAGTACGAGGCGAGGTTCACCTCCTTGTCTCGTTTTGCTCGGGAGATGGTACAGATTGAGGCTCTCCGTTGCCGATGTTTTGAGGCAGGTTTCCGCCCGACGATTGCAGATCGGGTCACTGTTTTGAGGACCCAGGTATACTCTGACCTGGTGGATCAGGCTTTGGCTGTGGAGCGACGCTTCCGTGAAACAGCTAGAGTTCGAGAGGTCAGACCGAGACCGACCAGTTCCCTGAGGCCATCTGAGTCTTGTGATCCGAGGAGGCAGAGGACCTCTGGATCATTCCAGTCCCCGCCACCATTGAGATGACCGCGACAGGTCGGTTCAGTGGCTTCTGTTGGACCGTCCATGTCAGGGCGCACGTGCTAAGGATGTGGGCAGCCGGGCCATATGGCTCGAGACTGTCCGAGGGGCAGCGGTCCAGTAGACCGTCCGACGGGTAGACCTGAGGAGAGGTCGAGTGCCGGGCCACCACTGTGTCACCGGTGTGGGTGGCCAGGACACTTCATTTCCAGGTGCCCCGATCGATTTTTGGAGGTGTCGGCCTCGCGACCACAACAGTCGCAGACTGGACAGTCGCCACAGTTTCAGTAGCGTCAGGCTCAGACGTAGAGAGCTCCGAAGCAGGCAGCGAGCGCGCCAGCGCCGAGGAAGGCAGCGAGCGCGCTAGCGCCAAGGCAGAGAGCCGTGCAGCAGGTGGAACTTTCACCACCTTCGAGAGGCGGACCCCAGGCACAGTAGGGCCGGGTATATGCTGTCACCGACTCTCGAGCTGAGGGACGTCACGCCGTCCATGAGGTTACACAGGGTACGTGCTTGATTTATGATTCATGGGCATCTTTCTTGTTTGATACTAGAGCATCTCATTCCTTCATCTCTTCTTCTTTCGTTCGTATGTTGGGGTTGAGGGTAGAGTCGTTGAGTCGACCTTTATGTCTTGACACCCCTGTTACGGGAGAGGTAGTTTTGAGTACCGTTTGTCATGCATGTGAGATCCGAGTGGCTGATTACCCTTTTTATGGTGATTTGCTTGTGTTGGACATGACGACATTCGACGTGATTTTGGGGATGGACTGGATGACGAGGTATCGGGCGTCGATCGATTGCTATCGTCGGCATGTGACCGTAGTATCAGGCGACACGATCGTCACCTGTGTCTTGGGCAGTAGGAGCGGAGTACTCCTGTCTGCGTTGACCGTGGGAGATGAGACGGAGACCGTGCAGAGTAGAGAGCTACCAAGAGTGGTATGCGAGTTCCCGGAGGTCTTTCCGGAGGAGCTATCAAGATTACCGCTGGCGCGCGAGGTGGAGTTTAGGATCTACTTGATCCGGGTACGACGCCGATCTCTATGGACCCGTATCGGTTTGCACCAGCCGAGTTGGTCGAGCTGAAGCGACAACTCGAGAAGCTTTGGGAGAAGGGGTTTATCCGACCGAGTGCTTCACCGTGGGGAGCACCCGCCCTCTTCGTGAAGAAGAAGAAGGGTGGAGCATTGAGGATGTGCATCGATTATCGGAAGTTGAACCGGGTTATGGTGAAGAACCGTTATCCGCTGCCGAGGATCGATGACATGTTTGATCAGCTGAGTGGAGCGAAGTGCTTCTCGAAGATTGATCTTCGATCAGGGTACTATAATTTGAGGGTTCGGGAGGAGGATGTGGATAAGACTTCATTTCAGACTCGGTATGGGCACTACGAGTTCTTGGTGATGCTGTTCGGGTTGACGAACGCACCTGCAGCGTTCATGGACTTGATGAACAGTATCTTCCGACCCTACTTGGATCAGTTCGTCGTGGTGTTTGTAGACGACATTCTGATTTATTCGCCTAGTGATGAGACACACGTGGAGCACCTAAGGACAGTGTTGACATTGTTGCGCACTCACCAGTTGTACGGAAACCTGGAGAAGTGCGAGTTCTGGCTCGCTGAGGTGAAGTTCCTTGGGCATGTTGTGTCCCGAGAGGGTATACTCGTCGATCCAGAGAAGATCAACGCAGTATCAAAGTGGGCACGGCCCAAGAGTGTCTTCGAGATCCACAACTTCCTAGGCTTGACAGGGTACTATCGACAGTTCGTCCAGGACTTCTCACGTCTAGCCGCGCCGATGACAAGCTTGACACGCAAGGGAGCTGAGTTTGTGTGGAATGATGAGTGTGAGCACTCCTTTGCCGAGCTGAAGGATCGTTTGACCACCGCGCCCGTGTTGATAGTGCCGGAGCGCGGGATCGGTTATGACGTGTATTGTGACGTATCCGGTGAGGGACTGGGGTGTGTGTTGATGTAGTCCGGGAAGGTAGTTGTATATGGCTCAAGACAGTTGAAGATACATGAGCGAAACTACACTACCCATGATCTAGAGTTGGAAGCAGTGGTCTTTGCTCTGAAGAGCTGGCGACACTACATGTATGGTGAACGATTCCAGGTGTTTTCGGATCACAAGAGCCTCAAGTACATTTTCTCCCAGTGCGACTTGAACATGCGTCAGAGGCGATGGATGGAGTTGTTGGAGGAGTACGACTTCAAGCTACTCTACCATCCAGGCAAGGCGAACATCGTCGCCGATGCCCTGAGTAGGAAGTCGACTCACAGCCTTACTAGTATATATGTCTGAGAGTGGGACATGATGGAGGGGTTGAGCACGTTCCGGCTCGAGCTCGATGAGATCACCGATGGCGTGGCCATGTGTTCGTTGGTGGCGCAGCCATACTAGTTGCCCGTGTGCTGGAGGCACAGGCCGGGGATGCCGAGACGGTAGAGATCCGGGAGAGGTTTGTCAGCGGTGTTGACACCGAGGGCTGGGAGCAGGGTACCGATATAGGTCTGCGATACCGAGGAGGATTGTTTGTGCCGCTTGGTTGTAGAGATGATGTACTGAGAGAGTCTCATCACTCTCGTCTTGCTGTGCACCCGAGTGGCACCAAGATGTATCGGGATATCAGACGACAGTTCTAGTGGAGCGGGATGCGGAGAGCGGTAGCAGAGTTCGTTTCGAGATGCCTCACCTGTCAGCAAGTAAAGGCCGAGCATCAGCGTCCCGCTGGCTTGCTACAGCCACTACCGATTGCAGAGTGGAAGTGGGAGCACGTCACGATGGACTTCGTGAGCGGCTTACCGAGGTCGCCGAGAGGGCATGACGCAGTTTGGGTGGTGGTCGACCGACTGACCAAGTCGGCATACTTCTTGGCCATGAGGATGACGGATACCGTTGATACTTTGATCCGGTTGTATGTTTGAGAGATCATCCGTCTTCACGGGGTTCCGGTATCGATTATGTCTGACAGAGATCCGCGTTTCACCTCCAGATTTTGGGAGAGCTTGCAGAGAGAGTTGGGGACTGAGGTCTTGCTTAGTACAGCGTATCACCCACAGACCGACGGTCACTCAGAGCGCACTATTCAGATACTGGAGCATATGCTGCGAGCATGTGTGTTGGACTTCCGAGGATCCTGGGAGGACCACTTACCATTAGCGGATTTTTCCTACAACAAAAACTTCCAGGCCAGTATTGGAATGGCACCGTTTGAGGCGTTGTATGGTAGGCCGTGGAGATCTCCCGTGTGTTGGGCAGAGGTGGGAGACCGGAGTCTACTTGGTCCGGAGCTTGTCCAGGAGACGACCGAGAAGGTCGCACTGATTCAGGATCGGTTGAGGACCGCGCAGAGTCGTCAGAAGAGTTATGCAGATAGACGGCGCCGGCCTCTTGAGTTTACAGTTGGCGATCATGTGTTTATGAGGGTAACCGCGAAGAAAGGCCTATTGCGGTTCAACCGTGGCGGAGGCAAGTTGGCCCCGAGGTTTATCGGACCTTTCGAGATCTTGAGCAGAGTTGGAGCTGTTGCCTATCGCCTTGCATTGCCACCGCAGCTCGGGAGCGTTCATAACGTCTTCCATGTATCCCAGCTGCGGAAGTACACTGCGGACCCCTCCCATGTGACTGAGTGGACAGACATCGAGGTAGCTGAGGATGTCTCATATGAGGAGCAACCAGTCAGGATTCTGGATAGGCAAGAGAAGGCCTTGCGTGACAAGACTATCCCACAAGTGCGTGTGCAGTGGAAGCATCACGGAGCATGGTCGAGCTGGGAGCGCGAGGATGAGGTTCGTGCGAAGTACCCCAACCTGTTCGACCCTTGAGGTACGTCATTTTTAATTTCGAGGACAAAATTCTTTTAAAGGGGTAGATTGTAAGAACCGCCCCCGGTCGAACCAGAGGTTTTCGGCGAAAGTTGACTTTCTACCGGAAAAGTCAACTGATGACTACGAGGGTCATTCGAGACCTTTCCGGGGCCCAAAAAGCTTAGCCGTCATTTCGGTTAGCTTATTTGGGCCGTTTCCTTTCAAATGACTATAATATTGGGAAAAGTCAACCTGGACCTTTTATCGGTCAAACGCAGTCCGTTTAAGAACTAAATCCGATTAATTAACTGAGCTGGAATGATTTAAGCTTGGAGTGGTCCCCACATGGACATGTGTCCATGTTTGCTTGGAAGTGAAGAAATGGATGTGTTTTGACCCTTATGCCCTTAATGGTTGAACTTGGGAAGAGATATGTCAATGGGGTATTTTGGACATCTTGCTATCTAGGTTTAATACACCATTTTGGACCGTTTTCTCTCATTTTCTGATAGTTGGCCGAAATTACCAAGAGAGAGAGAGAGAGGGTCTTCCATGGAAGCTTGAGGAAGAAGAAAGGAGAAAAGAAGGGACTTTTGCTCATCTCTACATCAAAACTTCATAAAAACCACATTTTCTTCATCTACTCTTCACTACCAAGGTATCTATCTAATTCATTTTCGTTTTGGGTTGATTTTGATTCATGGGTTTGGGAGAGAAATGTTAGAAATGATGGAGTTGGAGGTTGATTGATGTTAGATGATGATTTTGTGGATGGAAGTGAAGTTTATTGCTGGAAATCTATTGTTTTGAGTAGCTTTGATGAAACCCATTGAGGGGATTGAAGTATTGGAGGTGTTTGAATGTGTGTTGGAGGTTTTTGAGTTCATCAATGGAGTTTTGTGGAGGAAATTCGTGGAAAACGAAGTTAGGGAAGAAGAAGGAGACCTGCCCTGGTCTGGCACGGAACGGAACACGGAGAGGGCTTGATTCCGGCCCTCTGAGGGGCACAGACCGGGCCAGATTCCGGCACGGAAGGCCGCACGGACCGTGCATGGTTCCGGGCCGGTGTGCTACGCGTTCCGTATCTGGTTCCAGGCCGGTGTGCTGCGCGTTCCATATATGGATCTGGGCCGGTCTATGGCACGGGCCGGGTCGGGTTTCATGCCGGTTCGGGGCACGGGTCGGGCCGGATTCCGGGCCTCTTGGCCAGCCGGATTGGGCCACATTCCGGCCCATTTCCCTTTTTAGCCTATGTTGGACTTTCGGGCAGCTAGGAGTTGAGAGTTGTTTACTTTTGAGGTATGGAACGTAACGAATACCGGTTTAATTGCGGAAAGTTACTAGTATGCTTGTAAGATGATAATAATAACTGGAAAGGTACTAGTTCGCATATAGGATGTGATTCACTAGAATAACCACTTTCAATTACGATAATAACTGGAAGAGTCTTAGTGTGCATATAGGATGTGATTCACTAGATTAATCGCTTTCAATTCTTGGGAAATTGTCGTGCTGGTAGAATGGCCATGTCGAGCCTTAGGTTGTGTGCTGATTGAAATGCCATGATCTTTGATTGAGATGCATGATGTGTGACTTAGTGTCGATAAGATTAAGAATCATGTCATGATATACTCGGTGTAGCATGTTGTGGCTATGTGTGGGCAAGTGTGTCGTGTTTGATGTAATGTGAATCTTTGGTTGTGATATGATCGGGTGAGTGATAGACCGATTTGTGTGTTCCAAGAGGAGTTGTGTCTTGTATGATACCTACACTGAGAGAGTATGCTAGTGTAGAGTATCGAGGACGGTTTAACCTTTACCCCGATGCTATGTGGTCCGGGAAGGCGTATGACCGAGGTATGCGCCGGTCCGTTATGCTTGAGGCCTCGAGTCTACGTGACGGGAAGACGTCCGACTGAGGGATTTCCAGTCTGGTATGTTACCCTGAGTCTACGTGATGGGAAGATGTCGGGACCGATGCTCTGTGTTCCGGTACGATATAAATGGAACAGGCTGTGATAGCCGGTGATGTTGGGAACGGTGGTACTAAGTTATGTGTTGTCCTGCTGTGTGTGCTGGTTGGCTACGTGCGTCGTTTATTATGTGATTGTGGTCTATCAGAGTGTTTGGTGGTCGGTACTTGTCCCATGGGCGTTGATAGTTATGCTTGTTAGTATGCCCTAATTGGACGGTTACTCGTGCTGGTGAACTGATGTTCATAACCTTAGCTACTTTTCCTACTGAGCGAAAGCTCACCCCTTGCCTTGTTGTCTTTCAGGTCTTGAGCGGGATTTGTACTAGCTGGATGGTCGATGATTGGGAGCTAGCGAGGGTCCTAGGCTAGCTTGTCTAGAGACGTACATTTTATCTTTTACCGAACTCTTGACTACGTTGTTTTTTTACCGAGCTGTTGACTCGTGTGATTATTTGGAGATTTAAATTGTTATTTTGAGACCCTTTTTCATTGTTAAACTGCTTTTATTATTTGCTGTTTTAGTTCATGTCTCGAGCCCGATCAAACCGGATTTGGGGTGTGACACACGTTGTCTTCTAGGAGGAAACCCTAGCACCCGAGATTCTCGTGCCACCGAGTTTACTTACCTTTATGGCGTGCCTCCAAGATAGTTTTTTCTCTTGCTCTCTTGAGGAGGAAGAGGAAACGGATGTGCTGGTTCCCTACATGCCAACTAATTTATCGGTGTTAGCACGCCAACAATTATGTATGGTGGGAAAGCTTTAGACCCCAAAGCCTCCCTGAAAGAAGGTAATGCTACGAACCATAAACAATGAATGGGGAAGATCAACATCAGGATTGGTCATCAAGGACATCGGCCCGGGGATTTTTGTATTCTACTTTGAATCGACAAAGGTTTGGGTGTGGGTCAGAGGCAACGAACCCTGGTGCTTTAATGGACGTCCTCTCCTTCTTGGGGACATTGACCCGATGGTCAGGGAATTTTCCGCGCTGGATCGTCTACAATTATGGGTCCATGCCTTTTATCTCCCTCCATTGGTCCGGACGAAGTGGACAAGAAAAAAAATTGGCACGACGTTGAGTACCTGTGTGGAGGTCCCGTGCGATCAATGAGGTCTGTATTGGGGAGGGGCAGTAAGGGTACGTTTTTGGAACCCCATGGAACGTCCTTTTCGTCGACATCTACTGCTGCATTTTAAGGAATTTCTGGACCCTGTTCGGTGTCGCTCACCTACACAAAGCTTCTCACATTCTTCTTCAATTGTAGGAGGATCGTTCATGGAGCTCGGGAGTGTGAACAGGAGATGCGTGGTACTCCACGCTTCGATGACTCGATGTTGGAAATTTAGAAGGATCAGAAGGCCAAGAAATACGCAACCGATTGGGATGTCTAGGAGTCTCTGTACATCCCACCAGGTTTCGGACCCATGTCCTCGACCATTATACCTAAGGGAACCTCGCATCTAGGCAAAGTCTCGATAGTATCCCCGAACATTGTACCTGACGGTACAGGACCACACGGGGGTATTCTAGCCGAATTAGGTGATCCAGGCTGAAAAAACTTGGTGACCGGTCAACTCTCTGGAGGGAATGAAACAAAAGTTTCAGGTTCCTCTCTGACTAGAGTTGGAGGAATTAAGAGGGGGTCGGTTGGAGAATCCCGTGAAGATCAGACGAGGGTTGGAAAACAGCCTCGTCAGAAGAAATGTTAGGACAAGACGACTTTAGGGACTTGTCTTAGGAGGGGTCCCTGATAAAATTCATGCCTCCTACTCATGGTTGTAAAAGGTGGCCCAAGTGCCGCCTAGGCGCCAAGACTAGGGTTGACGCCACGATTTGGTGTGGTCGGGCGTGGAAAGTCGTTGATCCGACTTTCGGATGGCTAGGCGGGCAGGGCGGGCGCCTGGACCAAGAGATCAACTGGGCCGGACCCGGCCGAACAACCACAATATAGCCCAATTAAAAAAATTTATTACTTAATTACTCATTTCATCAATTGGATTGAGAATGAGCTTATGGCTACAACAACACCTTCTGCCTTCCTTTTATAACTAATATAAAAGAATACACCTCTCTCTTTTTCCGATGTGGGAATCTAAAACCAACCATTACTGTGTTCCTTTGCTGTGTTCCTCTCTCATGTTTAGTTTTATTTTTATTTTTTATGGAACACTCATTTAGTTGTTTTGCTCAACTATAATACCGAAGTGTATCTTGTGTCTCTTCTATATATATATATCAATATATATACATATTATATTATAGATATATGATAAAACTAGGTATATGTATATTTTGATAATTATTAGTTAAGGATATTTGATATATTTTATTAAAAGTTATAATTAAAATATAATATATTTAACTAAATATATATATATTTATATATAATATATTTATTAATAATTTAAAATAATAAAATAATCAAATCCGCCTAGGCCCCGACTAGTCCCCGCCTAACGCCTAGGGGTGCTCGTCGCCCGACTAGCGCCTAGCGCCATTTACAACCATGCTCCTACTACTCAAGAGTTCAGGACGAAACGAGTTCATTGTATTTTCCAATCGGCATCTACGAGGGATTATTATTATTATTATTATTATTATTTATAGTTTTTATTATTTTTATTTTTATTATTATTATTATTGGACCAAACGTACATAGTGAAACCCATTTGCCAGCTCTCTCGAACCATCCTGGATACTCAGTTACGTCGTAATCATATTTATATTTTTTAAGAGTAAACGACCCAAAATAGAAAACCCAATTCATGTCAACGTCCCAAAATCATCAAATAGTTAGCGACTCAACATTAGGTTGTGGTTTCGGGACAAAATAGGATTCAATTTGAGACCAAACTGATCTGGAGACTATTTGATCAGTATTAACTCGTGATGTTATCTAGTCAAAGTCCACGGGACACGTGGAACATCTATTTGGGCCCGTTTTTGTATTTAATACTATCGATGGTTAATTTTTTTTTACAATAATACAAAAGTTATCTTTCGATAAATAAACACAAAAAATTAAACAAGAAGAATTGTTTTTAGCGATAGCTCGGTACTTGTACCGCAACCCTAGAGAAAGCTCTAGTCCTAAATTATGTCATATATGTATCATTCTCGATTGTCGTGTTGTTACTGTCAGCCGCCGATATATTCCCATCCTCAGGTGATATACCTTTCCCCCCACCATTTATCATGTCCCCAAAGTCTTCTTGTGGCTTCGTCAAATCAATGAGGGAAAGGAAGAAGCGAAGGTCGAAGCCTCATTCCTTGATCATGTTGTCGTTTTTTCCGATCGAGTTTCTGCAACCTCCACCATTAAGAGACCAAACCTTGGTGGTTTTCTCGTCGTAGAGACCACAACAACAACAACCCCGGCCAAGACGAAGAGGGGCAGACCAACCAAATTGATTGGTTAGATCATATCGTCGGTGTCCATGGGATCTTCGCACGGTCCAGTGGCTACTTCGGAGACGGTCCTCCCTACTAGGGTTCCGACTCCTCCGGTGGATCCGACAGTTGAAACCCATGCTAGGGCTCCGGCTCCCCCGATTCCGCCGTCTCCAATGGAGGATCTCCAAGCCACCTTCTCGACCTAATGTCTCACCGAGGAAGAGGCGATGGAGTTCGTGGTGCCCTACAATCCATCAGACCCCCAGATTTTGGCACACCTTCGACTTGGCATGATGGCTCGTCTGTCCCCCAACCCTCCTCGAAAAGAGGTGCTGCTATCGATCATCACGCGTGCATGAGGTTGCGTCGGCGTGGGTGTGGTGGTTAAGTGTCTCGAACCAGGCACGTTCGCCTTCTATCTTGTGTCCCAGGAGGCTCAGGTCTCGGTGCGACACAATGAGCCCTGGTGCTTGCACGGTCATCCGCTACTGTTCGGGAAGATATCCGACCCAATGGATCGAGTACTCCCCCGTCTAGATAGCCTTCAGTTATGGGTGCACGCTCGAGGGATACCGCCATTCATCCGAACAAGAGTGACTAGGGAAACCATATGGGCAACCCTAGATGAGAACGTAGAAACCCATGTGTGATCAATGAGGCCTTTTCTAGGTGGTACGTTGAGGGTTCGATTCTAGGTGGATGTTCATCAGCCTCTTCGATGAACTATATGATCATGCGGTTTCGGGAGTACCCGGACCCGGTAAAGGTCTCTCTTATGAGACACCCCCCCTTGTTTCAACTACGGGAGGAGTTTGCACTGTTAACCTCAGACACGCTATCTAAGATCGGGGTGTCTCGAGGGAAAGGGATCCTCGTAACCTCGGACACGGTACCTAACCCGATTCTCGGGTCCTAGGCCTGATCCAGGGTGGCGCCTTGCCCTCAGGGTCCTGGTCACTCTTCAGAGATAGCCCTCCCTGAGTGTTCAGAGATAAGCCCCCTTGGGTCTGTCTCATCTGGTAAGCTGTAAGGGCCGACGGGCCCTAAGAGGGGTACAATGGGGGAGCCGCGAGAGGATCAGGAAAGGGCTTGAAAGCAGCCCCGCCACAAGGGATGATAGGAATACTGGGCTCAAGGGACCTACAATGGGAGGAGTCCCTGAGACAAGCCATCACTCCGAACAAACTGTCAAGTTCAAGTTTGGTAGCTCATTTGACAAAATGAGTCCTTGGAGAGTAGGGACCAAGTAGCGTTTAGGCCTTACTTTGAGTGGTTCTTGGTAGTTGGCACCTTTTGGATTTTATTTATGTTCTAGTTTTTGTTTTCATTCTTGTTTCAGTTATATTTATTGCTTTAAATTTGATTATTATAACCGTTTCTTTTTTGACCGATTTGTTGCCAAGGGTTATTGGACCATTATTTTTCCAAAGTTTTTTTTAAAAATAATTTTTTATACTATTAATGAAACTATTTCTTATTATTAAAAAACACAAAATATTCAATTCTTATATTAATTTGGTTATGGGTTTAACTGGTATAATATAGGTTGAGTCACTAACGGTTAAACCGAATCCATTATTCTATTTTAAAATATTAATCATATTCTATTATATTAAATTAAAAAATATTTTTCTAAAAAATTAATAATAGCTAATGATATGATGTAAATAATTACTGGATTTATATGGCCTTGCCGGTCAGGAGGCATTTCGGAGACAATGGGCGACGTATTATTGAGTAGTGGATGGTGACAGGAACACGAAATTCTTTCAAGCAACCACTTCCTATCATCGATGCATTAACACGATTGTAGCTCTTCAAGAAACAGTGTGACAGTGGTAACGTGGGAGACATGACTGAGGGAACTTGTTATTTACTACTTCTGGAACCTCTTTACATCCCAACATCCAGATTTGGATTATTTTCCAATCTCTTTCTCAGCAAGGATATCGAACTCGCAGCACTCGTCGCTATTAGCTTCGGCTGCGGCCGATGAAGTCTAGGCAGAGATTTTTCAGATTGGGCCAAATAAGTCTCCGGGACCAGATGGACTAAACCCCCGCTTTTACCAATATTACTGGACCATGGTTGCGGATGGAGTCACCTGATTCATTCAAGGGGTGATGGCCACACAACCGTTTGATCCATCCTTAAATGACACCTCTATTGTCCTTATACCTAAGAAACCAAATCCCGAACAGATTACAGATCTGCGGCCCATCGCGCTATGCAACATAATATTCCGGATCTTATCAAAGGAAATGTTGGCTTTATGACTCTCAAACTGAATATGAGTAAGGCTTATGACCGTTTTGAATGGTCTTACCTTATTACTGTAATGCATACACTCGGCTTCTCAGTAGATTTGATAGCCTTCGTTACTTGCTGCTTGAGTACTGTTCGATACACCATTACATTAGGTGGGAGAGAAACCCCTCACTTTACCCCATCCCAAGGCATTCGTCAAGGGACCCTCTCTCTCCGTATATCTTCCTGTTTTGTATGGAAGGGTTCTCTCAATTATTGAAACAAGCACATGTAGAGGGGGAAATATAGGGGGTCTGAGTCTCAAGGGGAGCTATAGAGATATCTCATATGTTCTTTGTAGATGATTACTATATTTTCTATAGGGCGGGTGCAGGAGAAACGCAGCGGGTCAATACCATTTTGGAGCTCTTTGGTACGCTCTCAGGCCAGGTTTTGAACTTAGAGAAATCCTTCATTTTCTTTAGTACTAATACCTGACTAGTGTCAGATATGATTAATGTAGAGTGTTGTTTATTGCTGAAACCTCATCCTCCTTTCTTTATCTTAGTGTGACGAATATGATGGGAAGAAAGAGGCATAACGCAATGCGTTTATGTGTGATCGTGTTATTTCTAGAATCCGTTCGTGGGATGAGAAGCTTTTGTCCCCTTTCGGTAGGGAGGTCATGGTTCGCTCGTTGCTGACATCCCTACCCGTATATGTTATGAGAGCCTCGGTGTATTACTGACCGTATTCATGTAGCCTTGGCAAGATTCTGGTGGGGAGGGACCTCGGACCGCCGTATTATCTGGCAGGACTGAGACAAGTTTTTCATGACAAAGGAAAGTGGTAGAATGGCATTTCGCCACCTCCAAGAATGTTAACACGACTCTGTTAGGGAAACAGTCGTGGGGTCTGATTCATAGTCCACAATCACTAGTCGTAAGGGTGCTTCGAGCTAGGTACTTCCCGTCAACCAGCTTTCTCTAAGCGAATAGAGGGGGTAACCCGAGCTTCATATGGGCCAATATCATGTACTCGCATAACCTTCTACAACAGGGGGGGGGGGGGCTTAGGGTGGCTATCGGTGATGGCCGTGATACCCCCGATTATTGGAGCTTCATGGTTAATTGGCCAGGAACAACATATTCAGACATCGTCGGGGGGTCTGGTGGGTTCATCGGTGGCATGACTGATGACCTCGAGAACCAGATGTTGGGATGCTCCTCTTTATCCGAACTTTGTCTGATGCGGTAGATCAGGATAGTAACCTTCAGATCCCTCTCTCGAATGTCAAGAGTAAAAATGAATGATACTGGGGGGGGGGGGGGGGGGGGGGGGGGGCAGACATGCTATATTTGACTAAAACAGGGTACAGAGCCCTGCCTGAAGATTGACATCGCCACCGTCAATATGGGGAACCGGTTCAATGGTCCTCGATTTGGAGTACTCCAGTTCAATCCCGCCTACGTATTTTTCTATGGCGTTGTCTTATAGGCACCCTTTAGGTAGCTTCGAATCTACATCATTTCTCAATGTTGCCCCATGTGTGGTCGGTCCCTTGAGACGGTGACATACATGTTCGTCTCATGTGGTTTTGTTAAGACATGCTGGTCTCTGTTTGGGGGCATCGAGGCTACAGGAGATACTACTCCCTTCTCTAGTTGGTGGAGCCTGATGACTTCAGTCCATACCCTAGAATGGATGGCGGGTGTGTTAAGTGTGTTGTGGGAAATCCGGAAGGCGAGGAATGCAAATGTTTGGGATGGGAGAGTGCCGACCGCAATTGGGGTCTTATCTGTTGCCCGAACACATATCTTAGCATGGAGTGAAGCACATGGACATCTGATATTGCCTCACACAGCTGGGGCGCGACGTCTGACCTAATGGACCCCTCCTCCATCAAGAACGATAGTCGTCAATGTTGAAGGGGGGGTCTTTCAGGATACTAATCAGTCAGCTTGAGGACTTGTAACCCGCACCGAGACAGGGGACATTCTTCTGGTGGCTAATGGGGTACTTTCAGAAGTTTGGCCCCCTATTATGATTGAGGCATATGCAATAGGCACAACCCTGAGAAATGTGGAAGCTTTAGGACTTGGGCCGATAGTTATCCGATCGGGCGCTCAAATCCTGGTTAATATGGTCCTTATGGACGCTCCCTTATATATTTAGTGGGTATATCATAAGGGATATCCGACATATCTTTCTTCAAAACGAGAAACTATCTCTCTAGTTTGTTAAAAAGACTGTGAACATCACATCTCATTGGCAGGGATGGAAAAACGCCCTGCCCCCGACGGGGATCCCCATCTCATTCGTAGTGGTTTTTTTCATCCCACTACCCTAACTATTTTTTGTGGCACCTGACTACCCTAGAATGCCTTTTTTTCACTTTCATACCCTAACTATTTTTTGTGGCACCTCACTACCCTAGAATGCATTTTTTGTGGCACCTCACTACCTTATAATGCATTTTAGTGACATTAAAAACTGATTTTTTAAAAAGAAATTTTGAAAACCAATGACATGTTTTTGAAAATTTGATTGTTATTGAGGGGTTTTATGGACTTTTTAAGTGTTTTCATCCAAAAATGGATGACAAATTGACGGCGGGTATGAAAGTGAAAAAAATACATTCTAGGGTAGTGAGGTGCCACAAAAAATAGTTAGGGTAGTGAGATGAAAAAAACTCACATAGTTAGAGTAGTGAAATGAAAATAACCCTAATAACAATACACTTGTCTAAGAACATTTTCTTATGTTTAAACTTTTGTTGTGCGGTCATGTTTGTAGAAATAAAGTAAAGTCATTTTCTTCGTTTACAGAACATGCTAATATAAATTTGTTCTTGTTTGATATCGTGATAGAGTTTATAGCTTTTGTCTATGAAATTGTATTTACAACAATGTATATTTTCTCATGATTCTATTTGTACTATTATGAAGTCAAGTTGGAACTCTAAGTTTTATCTTATAAGATATTTCGTTAAGACACTTTTTTATTATGTGTAAACTATTATGAGACATGGATATCATTGTTATGTGATGTTTATTTTAAATGTATGTTGTTTTAAAATTATGGGTTGACTATGCATGTTTTTTAAAATTATAAATTGAGAATTGTCATTTTAAATGTGCATTTTTTTCGGGTGATGAGAATGGGGCAGGAACGGGGTAAGGAATAAAATCCCCCGCGGGGCGAGAGTGGGACGAAGAATAAAATTCCCGTTCCCCGCCCCGTCCCCGCGGGGCGGGGTCAACACAGGGCCAACGCGGGGACGGGGCGAAGGGGAGGACGCGGGACGGGGACGGGGACTAGGGTCCCCGCCCCAACCCCGCCCCATTGCCATCCCTACTCATTAGTTTGTTAGGAAATCTCGTTTATGCTTGTTCTTCAGTGTTTAGGGGCTAACCTCCCTGATGCACTTCAATGTATCCTCCAACTAGATCATTAATATAAAAGTATTATTTCTTAAAATAAAAATATGATGTAAATAGTTTAAGATTAAATATATAATTGATGAGAAAATGATTGAATATTTAAATATTAAGGAAACAAATGAAAACGTTTTGATAATGATATCAAAGAACTAATAATAGTGCTAGTTAAAGCCGCATTGTTAGACTAACCCAAATTCAAAATCCCAACTCAAATCAACATTTTAAGTCTCTCAAATTCATAGTTCAAATATGAAAATTCGTTGTTTTTTTTTGTACCTGCCAAGTCCAAGGAATGTTTTGAAATGCCGAGCAATTAAGATGAGAAGAAAAAACATACTTCATAACTTGTAAACATTTCAGAGTAATATGATTTTAATAATATATAGTAAAAATTGATTGAACGATTATGATTTATTATGCAATTGAAATGGATTATGCACAATTAAATGAGCGCGTAATACAAACACATGAAAAATGTGACATGCATGAAGGTAGGAAAGAAGAAATTGGTGTTTATGGGATTAGAGGCTGCTTAATTAGGACCACAACATCAAATCACAACCAACAAACCAATAACTTGTCCTATACTCAGAGGAAGTGACCCTGAGTGGGACTTTATAGCATTTTGGTCCAACCCAACCAAAATTGTCCTCTTCCATTTTTCCGGGAAGAAAAGTAAAGGAAGAAAAAAGAAAAGACATGTTTATTTAATGCTTACCCATTATGAACCATGATTTTTCAAAATTTATACTGTTCTTCATCTTCTGCTTGAAAAGTGTAGTCTAGTGAGGTATAGTTATAGCCTTATAGAATATAGAGTGGGGCTCTTCTAAAAAGTCGTGCCTTGTAGAATAGCTCGATTGTTATTTACTACTACAACAATTCTAAATTAATTCGTTAGTTAAGTACCTGAAATGATTGTCTGTTGTAATAGAATCACTGGTACTCAATATATTTACCCTCTTTCACAACTAAGATTAAAGCCCAATTCGAATTTTGTGTTACATCTCAAGAACTATAACTAAATAGATCCTGACACCAATGTAATCAGAGGACATGCACAATTGTTGGTCAGAGATCCTAATCTCAGCTGTTCATATCAAATTGATCTCATACTTATTAGCTCCCATGTTAATGAGTTTTACATAACATCCCAAAACACGTCTGAGGCCAAGTTATGAGCAATCTTGGTGATTAAAATCCATCTACATCCTGTTGTTTTTCTCTGGGAATTCCCAACGTGGTTGCAGTACAAACACAAGTATATCAAGTCAGTTCATGAATAAGATCCCTTCATCCGACTCCTTGAAGCAATGGAGAAGACCCATTCTTGGAGACCCTACATCACATGTTATCATACAAATAATTAAATACCGTGCCATCACTCAGTGCTGATAATAATCCATAATTATATCACGATGAACGGTTACAGGTATCACAGGAACTCTATGCACTTGGATAGGAAGGAAAAGCTCACCGTGTATTAATATCATGAGACTCCACCTCCTTCCCGAATTCCATCATAGTCAAAACACTACAAAATTGGCATAAAGGAATGTCAATGAACCGAAGAAACCAAGGAACATTTCTGCTGTAATATCCATGCATATCTGATAACCTATGCACAGAAGAATATGTTGCTTTCTAATGAGTTGCCATAATTAACTTATGGGGGTAACATTGGTATCCAGGTTACTAAAAAGGAAATGGGACATCCATTTTAGGTTATTTTGAAAAATGGAATGAATGATTGTCACTAATACCAAGGTAGAACTATCTCAAAGCTGCTATAAGCAAAACTGCAGGTCAGGAAAGTATCTGGATCTCCTTTCTTGTGACCTCCCCTTGGTTGGCCCAGCATATAATTTTACTCTTCTTTGAACCGGTCCAAGTAAACAATAACCGAAGTAGAGATTTCACAGACAAAACTACATCACATGTCACCCAAGAAACCATATTTGCTCCCTATTTCTCCAATAAACACTACTCTGATATTGCTAACAGGTGTCAAACTAAAGCAAAAGATATTGAGTTTCACATAGGTATCTGGTTAATACGGCACACACAAAAATGATCCATGCAGGAATATAAACAAAGAAGAAAAAAAAGCTAACTGGTTAATACGGCACATACTCTGATATTCTACTTGTAGCCTATTTGCAGCATCAGATGACGATAGCTACGGCCACGTATAACTCGATGCCACAGATACAATAGTGAATTCGTGAAAGTCATTTGCATCTTTTCCTGGACAAGCCTGAAGGCCACGCCCAACAGATGAGCTTAAATACTTCCATGTTAAATCAGGGTAATGTCAATACAGCAAGGTTACTAACCATCTCACAAGGCACCTCTGAATGGCTCGAGATACAGGGCGAATGAATGATGGATCTCGTTGAGCATAGAGTAGACCAACCTGGGAAGACAAAACAATCATAAGATGATGGTCCTCAAATCTGACAAGTTGTGCACTGCTCTCTATTTGGGGTGACTGAACATGCTAAACTTCACCAGAAATTTTTTATTACATAAAATATATTACAGTTAAGGTTGCAGGTTAACATCACAAGTACCTCTATCATTGCAACAGCTGAAGGATCATCAAAAATCTCAAGGCTACAATCTGCAAGATAATTAACCTGCACAGCACAATGATGCAAATAAATTTTCAAACATGATTATTAATAGGACAAAATTGCAGAAAGATTTTGTTTATCATACTACAACAAAAATAAAATATTTGCGTTTTGAATTAATAAGTAAACTGAAGCAGTACTACAAAACGCAACGTCAGGACAAAGTAAATAAAGCTTGTAAATATAAATAATGATGACTACATAGTTTTGCTGTAACATAATGAACAGTCATCACACTTTTTAAACAAAAAGATAGCACTGATGCTTGTGAAACATGCAAGGCAACAGAAAATCAATGGATGACGTTAAGCTAAACTTACTCCAAATTCTGCATTGACAAGACATTGAACAAAATCCATAAGCTGAAGCTTGGCCCATTCTAGGCACATGGTAGGGTTGTCAGTATGTGGTGGATGCCTCCATGGGGCACCAAAACGCAATTTATCTTTTGAAATCTCTCCATTTCGTGCACCAGCAGCAAAGTTTTGAAGGAGTTTCAGTGCCCTATCCATGGCAGGATTAACCACTGTAACCTAAAATTTAGTAACGAGACCAAATGAGGGTGTGCATAGTGCACATACCAAGGAAAATACAGAATGCAACTAAATTTTAGTGCATCACTGTAGAAATATTATAAGCATATGCAAGATTACTTGAAATGAGAATATATAGTAGCACTTTAAGTAACAGAAACTTTATATTAGTCAAGCAAACAGATGAAAAAAGAGTGATAAGAACTACTTCACATCACTAGGAGGAACACTGATGTCAATTTTATGCACTACATAATGCACACTATACCCACCCAGCAACCTAATATAGATTATAGACCCTATGGATGTGTCAAGATTTATTATAAACTTATTTCACCAAGGGCACCATAACTAATAAGCTCAATTAAAATGTTCGATAAGGTAAGCAAAGAAAAAGAAAAGTTACATCTCTTTTGTGAAATTTACCTGTAAATATGCTAAATATGAATCTACAATGTCTTCAAATGCACTTCCCTTGTCACCCATTATCCTGTAGTAACAGCAAAAAAAGGGTCATTAGTTACATATTTAAGTTATGCAAAACTAGCTGTGAATTTCTAATAGATTTTTTTTTACCAAAAAATAAGTGGTGCTAAAGCCCAATCCAACTCAAAGCTCAAGCTAATGGGTGGAGGCATCAATATGTTTACCAAGTGGTCAATTCATCCACATACTTCCGATGTGGGACACACCCTTCAACACTCCCCTCACGTGCGGGCCTCGCATGTGTTGTACACTGGGGCACCAGTACACACTTGGGCACCTAAGGGAGGTTCATGCACACTAGGGCAGACTCGCATGCACCATGTTAAAGCCTAACCCAACCCAAAAGCTCAAGCTAATGGGTTAAGGCATCAATATGCTTATCAAGTGGTCAATTCACCCCCATACTTCCGTTGTGGGACAAAGACTTCAACACTCCTCCCACGTGCGGGCTTCGCACGTGTTGCACACTTGGGCATCTAAGGGAAGTTTCTAGGCCAGACTCGCATGCCCAAACCAGCTCTGATACCACGTTAAAACTCGATCCAACCCAAAAGCTCAAATTAATGGGTGGGGGCATCAATATGCTTCTCAAGTGGTCAATTCATCCACATGCTTCCAGTGTGGAACACACACTTCAGCAAGAGGCAATTAGTGTAAATTTACATAAACAAAATAAGATTATTGATGAAACAATTTATTCATACAAGTATCCTATTGCTACATATCAGACAAAGATAAAGCAAATCAGGAATCAAACAGCTTACTTCCGATAATAATTACTTTGTTTGAGTGCATAAAGCTCGAATAGATGTCGAGGGTTCGAACCAAGAACCTCAGCAATCAACGTAAACTACAAATTCAATAGAAGTAATGTTTAGAGTAATGAAAAATGGCTGCTACTAAAGACACTACAGAATAATTCTGTTAGCTAAGAACTGCATGACTTAGAGGCTGAAATCTACTTGATTTCAGAATACTTCCTGTTTTACATACTACCTGTTTGCCTACAGTGTACTGTTCAATCTCATAAAGAGTTATGAAATAAACAAGTCTCCTTACCTCCGAGTTAGTGAAGTAATCGCTAACCATATGCATTTTAGCTTCTTGTGGAGTCCACCCGAAGGTCTGCAAATATAAAGATATATATTCTGATCAAGAACAGTGCACAATTTCAGGACCATCATTTTATGTTTAACAGTGAGAATGACATACTCATCTCATCAAACTTGTTTACCTCACGGGAGATGAAAATGTCTGGAAACCCAAAATCCATATAAGCTCGGTATGAATAGTAGCTGAAGCATATAAAGTGGGGTTATATTGGACACAGAATAAATAAATTCGAAAGTCTAATTCATCAGTTGAAAGGTTAATTGCTAAAAACTACAAAAGGTTTTGTCCACTGGCCAAAAACTACACTGAGTTTAAAAGTGGAAAAAAACAGACAATAAGTATTGTCACAGTCTCCTATTAAAATAATGAACAGAATATTCTGTTCTGTTAACCCCTATAGGAGATGTGGATAATACATAAAGCGTTGAAAAGTATTGTGATCAAAACATATAGCATTGAAAAGTACTGTGGTCAACAAATATGGGCCTCGAAAAGTACTGTAGACAAAACATATGGGCCAATACTTAACAGAACAAAATATTCTGTTCATTATTTAACCAGAAGTCTGTGGACAATACTTATTGTATGTTTTTGTCCATTTTTAAACTCAGTGTAGTTATTAGCAAGTGGGTAAAAAAAATTTGTAGTTTCTAGCAATTAACCCTAAACTTTATATTATAAAGTGGGGTTATATTGGAGAAAATAAATATATTCGGAAGTCTAATTCATCAGTTGAAAATTTGAAAAATAATGTAAAACAACGGAATAACTACGACGTAAAGTAAACATGAAGGCCAAATATATAAAATGCACATATTTCTAAGAGTGCCCAGATATTTGGAAGAACTACGAGACAAGATACCATGAAGCAGCAAAATTACAGAAGTCATTTAGTAAGAAAGTCTACTGTCAAGTGTATGAATCCACAGTCTTAGCCAAGTGATATTTTGTATTTAGCACACTTCCACAGAACATGAAACGGATTGGCATGGAACAAAAAAGTGCGCATGCAATACCAAAGAGAGAACTGAGATACACAGCTCATTTGCTGCATCCACAGATAATACAACTAAATGCATTAATGCCTATGATTGTATAAACGGTTTGCTGCATTCATGATTATGTCTATGCTGAAGCTGTCACAAGCAGAATTGTTCTTCCCAGGTTAACTTGCAGAGTTATTGTTAAAGATTAGATTCTTCGATGAGGCCAATGGTCTAAAACCGGAATGAAGAATATACTTCAAATTGGTCTCACGATTGCCAAGCCCGTGGGATCTTTGTTCTGTATTTTACACGAGAGCATGCTTACTGATGACTTTCACAATCCCCCTTGAAGGAATAGTACTGGTTATGTTTTGTGATTTGTTTTGTACTTAAGATATATAGGTCCATGAATTTGTGCGATAAGAAAATAATCAGGATAGCAAAGAAATCCAATAATCTTAATTTACAATTTTAATTAAACTAGATGAAGCAACAACGAGCGCACAGAAACACAGTGAAATGAAAACAGACCTTACCTATCTGAGGTCACAAGAATGATAGGGAGGCACCTCTCGTTTGCACCCAGAGCAATGATTCTATATATCAGACTGTCATGATACATTGATGCACATACAGATGAATCATCGGTCAGAATTGCATTCCGTAGAATATCAATGTTGTTAATTACCAGCTTTGGCTGCCCATGAGAACAGTAAAACATCTATCAATGATCCACAATTATATCCAAACTCTTTCTGAACCCAAGTATCTATTAAGCATAGTGCATAGCATATTATACAGCAACCTATGACATTCATAATCAAATTAAACTATCTCTCATCACACCCTACAAATACAGCACCTACACTACCTGGTGAAAAGGAAATGTTGTTGCTATCCTAAACATGAAACCAAAAGCTATCCAATTACCTAAAGAAAAAAAAAACTTCTGAGGCCCATAAGCACATTAATGCTCATGAAAATAAAAATAGCCAAAAGAACTATCAAATTACCTGAAAATGATCAATTTCAGCAGCTTGTGACAGCAAATCCAGCATCAAAGAAGGCCAATCAGTGCACGAGTTAGCTAACGACCTTGAGAACCCGCCAGTTCGATTCAAATGAGAAATGGCATTTGCCCTCCATCCATGTTGAACATTTAGCACTTCCTTAGCTAATTTCAAGGCCACAAAGGCTTCCCTAAAGAAGGAAACCTCCTCCACTGACAGATTCTTCTTGTCATCCTCCTTCAATCCCCAAACCTCGTCAATATCTTCAGCATTTGATCGAGCAGACAGTGCGAAAATCGCTCGACCCCACAAAGCAGAAGTGGAACCCTTGACGGAAACAGCATTTCTCGAAGCAGTATTTGTCTGGAGGATACGGCGAATTGTGCCATTGAGACCGTGCCACTTGTTGAGAGTAGTGAAGACTTGCTGGGAACTGATGATGCCAAGCTGCACACCTCTCTGAACCATGGATTCCAGGCACTGCTCGAGCTGGGTTCTGCAATTCGACAAACTGGGCGGCTCGCAATTGGTCCAGGACGACCATGGGTACGAGCTCTGGTGATCTGGGTGATGGTCCTTGATTGATTGTGCAAAGTCTACATAGCCGGTGACGTGAGGTCCCTTGTTCCACTCACCCATGAGCCCTGAAAAAACAAACAACGAAAAAGTGAAATTACGGTATAAATATCATCTGGGTAGTGCATTTGTAGCTGCTTCGAAAATATCCTTGAATAGAGAATAAAAATCGATCTGGGTTTGGGTTTCATACGTTCAAGGACGAGAGTGGTTTTGCCGACGCCTCTGGGGCCGTGGAGGATGAGGGGCTGGTGTACGCGGTGGTGCTGGGCGTGGTTGTTGAGTACGGTCTCGAGCAATGGCCTCGGTACTATCTTCCATGCTTTGGTCGCCATTTCTGTTTCTCTTGCTCTGGAGCTATTTCTCCTCCAGAGTTGCTGCCTTCTCTTCTCCGCTGCTGTGGGGTTCTATTCTACGTGTGGTGGCTTTGGACTCAGCGTGGCTGCGCTTGGGGCGAGACCAACCGGTCCAAAGCATGACCTGGTCCGGTTACTGTGAAAAGTATGCCCATCGAGCCCAAACGATATGACAAGTCCACGGGCCTTAAAGCCCAATTGTTAACCTCGCATAGGCCTGTTTTTCATTTATATCTACGTGGCATCGTAAATAATTAAGACTTGCGGTCAAATGGAGACCAGCTCCACGAGTCACGAGCGAGGCGTCTCAGTCTTCGAGTGCTCTGTCCCTAACCTCTCTCACCTCTTCTGTAGCTTCCACACAAGCTTCGCTTTTCTCCATTCTCCTGTCAGAGACTCACCTCCACTTTCCTTTCTTTTTCCTTTTCTTTCTCCCGAAGCAAACACCCTCTATCCTCTTCCTCCTCTCATGTCCTCCTCCACCACACTCTCCAATCCTCTCCTCCGGTGACGCTATGCATACCGCCACCGCATCTCCTCTCTCCCTCCCGTCCTCCGCCGCCGCTCCCCTCCAAGCCCTCCTGGACCTCATCACCGGCCTCCTCTCCGCCCTCCTTCTCTCCTCCCTCTCAGTCCGCTCGTGCGCCGGCCGCTGGCAGGCCCTCCGCCCCAAGTTGACGTCCCTCAACTCTTCCCTCTCCTCCATCTCTGATTCTCCTCACTGGTCCGAGAACCCTCTCCTCCACACCTTGCTCCCCAACCTTCTCTCCACCCTTCAGCGCCTCCACGCCCTCTCCCTTCAATGCTCCGACTCCTCCTTCTCCGGCGGGAAGCTTTACTTGCAGAGCGACCTCGACATGGCTTCTGCTTCCCTAACCAACCTCCTCTCCGACATCGACTTGCTCCTCAGATCCGGCGTTCTCCACCAGTCAAACGCCATCGTCCTCTCGCAGCCCGGTCCCGGCTCCGGCAAAGACGATCTAGGGTTTTTCATCAGAGATCTCTTCACCAGGCTCCAAATCGGAGGGATTGAGTTCAAGAAGAAGGCTCTAGAATCGCTTCTCCAGCTCCTCGACGGCGATGAGAAATCTGCGAGTCTAGTCGCCAAGGAAGGCAATGTCGGCTACCTAATTCACCTCCTAGATATGAACAACCAGTCGGTTATTCGCGAACAGGCAACCTCCGCCATCTCCGTTCTCGCCTCCGCTAATGATGAATCTTGCAAGGCCGTGTTCGAGGAGGGGGGATTGGGGCCGCTGCTGAGGATTTTGGAGTCCGGATCGAAGGCGCTCAGGGAAAAAGCTGCTGTTGCGGTCGAGGCCATCACCGCCGATCCGGAAAACGCTTGGGCAATCTCCGCGTACGGTGGCGTTTCGGTCCTAGTCGAGGCCTGTCGATCTGGGTCGCGGGCGACCCAAACGCACGCAGTGGGTGGTATCAGAAATGTCGCTGCCGTGGAGGATATAAAGATGACTTTGGGAGAAGAAGGCGCAGTGCCGGTTCTGGTTCAGTTGCTGATTTCTGGCACAACAGCCGCCCAAGAGAAAGCCGCACATTGTATATCGATCCTAGCAGCCTCCGGCGAGAGTTTCAGAACATTGATAATACAGGAGCGAGGGTTGCAGAGACTGATGCAATTGGTTTCAGATTTATCGAGCTCCGACACAATGGAGCATGTTCTTCGAGCTATCAGCTTGCTCTCGACTACAGATTGCTCAGTTCGGATTCTTTCATCCTCCACCACATTTCTAGTCCAGCTAGGCGAATTTATCAAGCACGGAAACATGGTTACCCAGCAGATTTCAGCGTCACTGGTCGGTAATTTACCGATCAGCGATGGCAACAAACGTGCCGTTGCTAGCTCCATGGGTGCTTTGGTGAAGCTAATGGAATCGCCTAAGCCGGTGGGCCTACAGGAGGCGGCGTCGCAAGCGCTGGTGTCTCTGCTGTCGGTGCGGTCGAACCGCAAAGAGCTAGTGAGGGACGAGAAGAGCGTCATGAGATTGGTTCAGATGCTGGATCCGAAGAACGAGGCGGTGGCCAAGCACTTCCCGGTGACGGTTGTTTCGTCCCTTGCCTCCGGCGGGAGCCAGGGTACTAGGAAGCGGCTAATCGCCGCCGGAGCATACCAGCACTTACAGAGACTCGCGGAAATGGAATTTTCCGGAGCTAAGAAGGCTTTACAACGACTCGCCGGAAATAGGCTTAAGAATATCTTCAGTCGGACCTGGAAGGATTAAACCGGCAACGAAACCAATCCCCTCCAACGAAAAAGGTACCATTCTTCAAAGGGGTAAAACGGGAATTTCGATTATCCAATTAGGATCAGCCACATGGCATTGCAGTCAAGTCTGTTGTCATTTGGCGCGTGAAATTAACTGTTTTCGTTTTCCGCGCCTGCATTGGGAAGACAATGCTGGTCCTGGTCCTGGTTAGTGATTTCGCTCAATTGAGCCGAACAAGACCAAGTAGACGTTTCTGATCTCATCAGAACCGTTAGATTTGAGTTAGTTGGGATCCTACTTAATATGTGGTGGGTCCACATGTGTGGCACTTTACAGTGAAGGATACTGTAAAAAGCCCGTGATTCGATTTTTGGCTCGTGGTGTGTACTAAATAGGATCCATTACAGTGTGCGTACATGTGAAGTGAAGTCCACTTCGCCGTTCCTTAGTTTGACATTTTATCATATTTAATGCTTCACCATTGACTTGAAACAACACACACATTAAAATATTAGATACCCTCTCTATTCACTGACTGTCCGTATGTATCATTTGTGTTGTTATTATACAGGAGGTGAGGAAAGGTCCGTTTGGATTTATAACTGTCAGAACATGAGAAGAAGCAGCTGTTTAGGTGAAAGACAAACACACTCTTCCTATACTCCAACTTTTTTTATTTTAAAATGAAAAAGTAGTTATTTTAATAGTAGGTATTATATGACGAAAAGCACGGATGCGGTTTTTAGGGAGTATCCTCGTTTTGCCCTTTTTTATTTTTAATTAATTCACTCATGAAGCAGCTTGTGAGGGAGAGAGAGATAAGATGAGTTTTTTTTTGTTAATTTAGTTTGATATTTGTATATTGAGAGTCCTACTTTTGTTTATTAAGGAAAAAAAGTGTGGTTTGTATTTGTGATGTGATGATGATAATGTGGGGAATGTTGAAATCAGAAATGGGAGTAAAGGGTGAGGGTGTGTTTGGTGATTTGGGTGCAGAGATGATGAGCTTAGACGGAGCTTTCATCAGATATGGTTAATGGGGTTTGATAAATCGGGGTCCATTTCTATACTCATCATATCATGGTTTGATGATGATCAAACAAGGTTAAGCATCCAGATTTCAATTGCATGCTAATCTAGTCTTCAATGGACCACATCATAATCTGAATGGTTCAGTGGAGGGGCCAATTTTGGAGAGAAAGGCTCGGCGGAGATGCTGGGATAGGGTTGGTGGGTCACTCAATCACATGGGAAAGAATACCCACATAAAAAAAAGCTTTATATAGACAAACAGATGGATATAATAATAGTGTCATGTTTGTGATTCACAACTCAGGTCGGTCACATGTCTTGTATTTTCAGTCTCTTCCTCGCGTTTTTATACGCTATAGATGTAACATTGCGAATTAGATCAGGAGTGTCATATTTTTTTGTTTAAATGTTTAGATTTTAACGTCGTTAACTTGAACAAAACCCCAAAGACTAAGTTATTTTAACATCATATTTATCTTAAGATACTTGAGGTATCTCGCTCATAACCTTTGGTTTATGCTGATTGGACTTAATCATCAATGTACCAACAACTTGCGGCTTCCTTTCCACTCTCAAAATGATATTATATAATCCCAATTTTTCCACAAAAAATCATTCTTACGATGTGGTCTCCGAATGGGGGCAGAAGTTACCTCCGTACCAAGGACAGCAACGAGTAGAGCTCGGATTTGGGCATTCCGGGCATCCCTCGGAACGTTTGTTGCTCTAACCCCAATCTCGATGTAGGTAAATGGAATAGAGCTCGGCTCTATACACGGTTGGGGGCATTCCAGAAGCAGTGGGTATCTACTAAAACCCCAAGGGCCCCGATGACGGAATGATTCCATCGCAGTCCTTGATGAAAAGTGGAACGCTACCATTTCCTTGTTGAGTCACTCCACCTCTAGACCATGGACCTTTCAGTTGTTGATCACTACCGCACAAAGGGTAGTGGTGTTGTGTCTCCCTAACCCTGCAACTCTGCCGCCAGTAAGAACCGGTACCGATCGTCCGTCCACTGTCCGGGGAGCTTGTGACTGAGTCGTCACGAGGGCGAGCAATGTTGGAACTGTAGAAATGGGTCGTTGATCTTCTCGAGGTCTCGAAATGGCGCTCCCTGCTTCTGAATGAGGGAGGCAGAGCCTTGGACATGACGAGGCTTGAGAATCCCATAGGGATCGGGGCCAAAAGGGTTGTGGTGCTCCCTTATGAGACATGTACCCTTTCGCCGGTCATCGGTGCAATCGTGATAGAGGAAAGAGTTGGAGGCTTCGGGATTTCCAACGATAGATAGGACGATGGTGTCGTCTCCATGCATGATGGTGATGGGAAAGGAATAGAGATCATTGCTAGGGCTTTCTCGGAGCTTGGTGGCGATGAGAGTATAGCCATAGTGGGCGACGGTGATAACAAATAAAAAGGGAAAAGTTTTTGGAAACCTAAAATCAAGTCTCTCAGAATTAGTAGTAATACAAATGTACTGCATGCAAGTCTTTACATGTAAGTCTTTTTTTATAGTAAAACTGGTATTTCATTCTATTAAAAGAGTCAATACATGCTTAAAACCTCAGCTGGGTTAAACAGAGAAACCCTATAACTACCGTCACGTCAGAAACGTGTTGCCGATGTGCCATAGTGGCGATTAAAAGTGACAACCAAATAGAAATAACTAGAATAATACAGAAACAAAAAAAACAAATCTAATAACGATAAACTGAAAAACTGGGTAATGAAAATCCGTCGACGATCATTGTTCAAGGTGGGGTCTGGATATCGCTAGGTCACCCGAGGGTGACGCTCTGCTTCGTTGATGCTACCGAACATGTGACCATCAGTGAGGGAACGTTGATGGGCCATCCCTAGAGACTCATTCCTGCCTCCGGGGTCGGCCTGGGGACTCATGTGAATCGGCGGGGCTGGTACCCAACCCTCACCTGTCCTATTATTCGCTGACCCCCCCCCCCCCCCCCCCCAATCCTACACAGCCTGCTGGTTTAGACAGCCTACCCCAGTAGTAGGCCTGGGAACTGCAGTAAGACGAGCTCCAATTGATGCCTGACCTATACCCTCGACACCTCCATCGGGTCTCGAGACCATAGCCAGCGGAGCAGGTATTAGATTGCTTTCCAATACTCTCAATTTTTAATTTATTGCATTATTATAAATTCTACTAGAAAATCAGTTCGTATACTACTCATTTGTGCAAAAATATTAAAATTACCCCTATATTTTATAAAACTAATCGGCTTTCATTTTCAAAGTCAGACAATTAAAAATATATAATTTTTAAAATAAAATTTCAAATTATAAAAAAAAAATTTAAATGAAAATAAAAATATTTTTGATTAATTCTGTTAATTTCATATTTTCAACCACCCTAAAACCTTATAGATTAAAATGTGAAATAAAAAAGTTTACTATTTTTCATTTATTAAAACATTCAATTACAAATATATATTATTTTTGATACTTAGGTTTCTCTTCTCTTTCAACTCCCCCCCCCCCCCCCAAGTAAAAAACCATTTTTGATCTCTTTTATCGCCACAATCGTCTTCCCCTCTATTGAACTTCATAGTTGCCCGCTCACCGCGTTTACTGTCACCACCTACCATCTCCCGTTTTTCGATTCGTCGTCCGATAAGTGTGCGGCCAATCCAGTAAAGCCCATGGATCGCACCACAGGAGGAAAACTCTTCCCTCAATATCGATTCTTGAAGAATGTCTCACGAAATGGCCTATTTGTACCTTGGGGACCGTCACTTCCGATCAGAACCTCGAACCCAGCCACGACACTGCTAAATCGACACGGAGGAGGATAAGGACACCGCCCTCAGCCGGTCCGTTATAGAAATGGCCATGTACGATGGAGATCACCACTCCCGCCTAGAACCTCACGCCAAAGAAAGGCATCGGTGGATCAACATAGAGGATGATGGGGAACCTACCTTCCGATGGAGAGATAGGAGAAAGCCATGGAAAACAGATCTCAGAACTCTTGGTGGCCCATTAGGGCACAACCCCTAACGACACTCCCACTCCTACCCTACTTCAGGCCTTCCAGTAAGGAACCTTTCCTACAAAGCCGACAAGCGCCTAAGATGCTGCCAAGACCTTGGGATGTACCACCTAACTCCCATCCACAAGCAGGAACGGATCAGGGATCGAGGACGGCTACCTCGGCCCACTAGGAGATGTAAAACCAACATGAACGGATGCTTTTCTAGCCGAGTGATTAAGATGGACTACCTGGACGAGACTCAGGATGCACTTCTCGGTCGATGGCTATGCTGCTACAGTTTTGGGTATCCCTCAACCCCCGTTGGTATCCGTCCCCTCCACGGGCGGAGGAACCTAGCCTCCTTATCCAAAGTATGGAAGAACCCCGCTGATATGTCTCCTCCCCGGGGATGGATGAGTTTGCTACTCCCACCTAATGTAGTCTGGATTCCATAGACATGACTGAGGAAGATGCCCCCGATGGGACAAAAATGAGGCACAATGAGCTGTCTCGCGGTCCACATAAGCACCTTAGGGTATTGCGGGGTGTTTCTGAGGAGCCACACCTTAGGCTTTAGGAGTCAGCTACTCATTGACTCCCTGCCTTCTCCTTTCACTAGCATACTCTTTGATCGAGTGTTCCAATATAGTATATATAGTCGATCAAGTCGAGACGGGGAAAGTACAATGGACTCACCTTACTTCGCACAACAAGAATAGGGAACCATCCCTAGTATCTCCCTAGGTCACATCGGGTTTCTAGATTTAGGATTTGTGTCTCGACCGTTACCGAGACTATATCTCATCCTGTTTAATTTGTTTGCTTCATTTCCTCGTTTGTATGGTCTTTACGACTTTTTCCATTCATATCAATAAAATCCCATTTTCGTGTGCTAAAAAATTTAAATAATATATTTCTAGATAGATCAAATTTGGAAATTATTTATTTGAAATCTTCTGCAAATAAAAAATCGTCATTTTTTTTTCAAGAATAATGTTGTTTTATTGTAATTTTATATTTTATTTAAAAAATATTTTGTCTTTCTAATTTTAAAATTGAAATCATATTACACGACTTTCATTTGAGACCAACTAAAACCTAACCCTAAGTAGGCCTTCATGATTCTTTCAATTTTCTCTCTTCATCTTCTCGTTGTGTCGTCCTTTTTTGCTCTCTTCCTCACCATGACCCTCATCGATCTCCTTTCCGATCTCTTGTTACTGGTGCGAATCACCAATCCGATGGTGGCTCCTATCTCTGTCCCACCTAAGTACCGCCTCCCTACCCTATCACGGAGTTCATCAAACTTGTGCGGAGGAGAAAATGTCGAATATTCCCAAAGGTTATCTCTCCTCCGTCGGATCCTCCACTGTTGTCAGTCCCACCACAACTTCCGTTGCCGTCGCCACTAGCGCCGCCTCCCCCGATGCTGTCTTCGCCCCCTTCGTCATATCCGCCTACACCTCCATCGGCATCCCTATTTTTACCTCTGCATGTGCCTCCTTTACTACCGCCTCATTCATCGCATCAGCCAGCGCCCCTATTCCACTGTCTCCTTCACATCCTCTACTGCCATAATAATATTTTCTGCCTCTTTTGCATCCCTTGTCGTCGTCTGCGTCGCCTTCAATCCCAACCTATCGGAGGCATTACCCAGGATCTGAAAATCAGCTCGGACCGTACCTAGTCACTCGGGATCTTTGTGCAGGGTCGCTCCAACTCCCCCCATTGGATCAGGGAAAAAACTTGACGTCGATGCAGTGTCGTCATGGATCACTTAGCTCAAACAACCAGACCAGGTCTTCTACACAGCCTCGCCGGGTCCAATAATTCTAAGCACGAGCAACGGGGTGTGTGTGGGAACATACACCTCGCCCTGCCACTCTCAAATGCCTCATATCGATTTTCACGGACATTTTCAGGTCGAGTCAAGAAATGAGTTCCATGATATGCTGTCACGGCACCTAAAGGTAGTTGTGTGGTGATTTGAAGAAGGAAATGATTTGATTTATAGAAGGGGAATCGGGAAAAAGGCCACCGAACCGCCGACCCACATAGGTTATTTTGGTATTTTTGAAAGGATTGGCCAATTATTTCACACAAAGCATGGGGAGTTGGACGAAGATGAAATTCAAATTAAATGTAAAAGAAATATAATGCAATACGAATGTCATGGAAAGTGAACGGAAATGCTACGAAAAATGAACGGAATGCAACGGAAAAAAGTTAAATGGAAGAGAAATTTCATTGATTTGCGGGAAAGAAACAAAGGAATTGAAACAACACCACATGACTATGAGTTGAAAAACAACAACAAAAATTTCATGAGAAACATAAAGAGTCGCATTCTAAAGTGTCGAGCCGTCCATTTGAGTTGGTCTTTGACAAGAACCGCCAATACTTATAAAAGAAGGCGTGTTATTCTTCATCATTGTATAACGCCTCTGCCAATTGCATAATTTGGTCATCGTTTCGACCGCTTCGGTGATTATTGACGATGTGCCCTTGGAACTTCGCCACTCGCGTGTTAACATTTTGCTAGTGATCCTTGCGATTCTTCCCAGTTCGGAACGGTTCATTAGGTCCCCGCAAGGCATCAACCTCCCTCCCGATATCCTCCCAATAACCGTCCTTGGTCTTACTAGTACCGGATATGGAGTCATACAAATTTACTATCCATGCTTTTACTAGATGGACATCCTCGTCCACGCTACATTTCCTGAACGTCATCGTTGCAAACGAAAAACAAATGAAGAAGGAGAGTTTGTTTGAAAGTATTTCATGTTGTGTGAAAATAAAGAAGAGATGGGCTGTTTAAATATGATAAAATTTTGGAACTGTTATCAACAGCGCCACGGATCGTCAGTGCATTTGTTGCCAACGGTCGTCGATGCTGCCAATCAGTCAGCGTTGACCGGTTTACCGCCAACGACTGTTTACGCTGGCGTTTACAAGCGACGATAATGATACTATCCCCAATTTCCCTTTACGTGTTTCCGACCACGAATCGTTGACGTTTTTTTCCTTTCCGCCGCCGCTCCTCTTACGCCCCTGATTACGGCTGCCCTTAGTTTGCAGTGATTTTGTGAAATTAATCACCGTTCCAAACATGAGGGAAACTATCTTTTCTTTTTTTACCATTACCCTTTGTATAAGTATCCAAAAATTCAGATTTTGAAAGGTCCCACATACAAATCTAGGGCTGCTAAATGCCATGTTGCCTATGTGACACACCACCATTATAGTTGGCGATGGAGTTGTCAGTTACGGGTAGCAGTGGAACTTGTCAAAGATTGTGGACCAATACCTAACCATCATAACGAAACTATTTAAGTAGACAGTAGAATCTATCTATCATCCCAAAAGCCTAACCCTACTTGTAAAATGAAGACTTGACTCATAATTTCGTAGCCAGTTAAGTTGATTAAACTACCGAATACAAGTGATCTCGACGTAAAGTGCTTTTTGTGTTCACAGGCAAATGTTCCCTTTTTTTCAACAAAAGAAGGTTCAAGTCAAGCTTTTCAGCTTTTCACTAAACCCTATTTTCTTCCTCTGTTTTACCTAAGTACATTTTTCATGGTCACAAACAAGCTCTCTAGTTTTTTTTCCCTTTCCTTTTCATACGACAACTTCTTCTAAGTGTCCAACTTAGACCGTCCACAGTGATTCGGTCTAATCTCGATTAAATTGGATTAAAATTTAAAAAAAAATCGCAGCCTAATTGATCCTATCAATAGGTTTAATGTAAAGTCTCTCACAATGAGAATACACCTAATTCGCCTATTTCGAGTCTTATATAAAAATAAATAAAATAGAATAAAATAACCATTTACATCAAAAGTGATATTATTATTTTCGGAAAAGAAGAAAATAAAGTACAACGCAAAACTGAGAAACACCAAAATTCGAGGACCAACAAAAAACACCTCTGAGCAACCCGAGCGGATGAGAACTAGAATTTTGGGAACACGTTCATCAGGTGCCATTTTGGACATTTCCGAACACTCGCCCACTACTCATGCTTGTTGAAGGGGAGAACGACATTTTAGACATGATAGTTGTGGTTCATACCTCGAAGCATCACGACCATACAAGCCTCGTGGTTGGCCTTCTCCAGCATGGTCCAGTCGGATGTGTCTAGAGCAACTGCTTCGAACTGACCACGACGAAGTTGTTCTCGCGTCGATCTTGTACAATATTGATGGCGCACCCATCTCAGCCTATGAAACACCACTTTCGTTCTTGGAGTCCATAAATTTGGTTAGATACTATTTTTCGAAAGAGAGGCTTGTGTCTTTAATGGATGAGAATGAGTTGTCTTTTATAGGAGACCGAATCGGCCTAGAGGTAGCATTTAGGAGGTACATGGTTTAGATTATGACGTGTTGCGCGCCGGTTTGCTGCCGGAGAATCACCGGGGCTCGGGGCTGCGGTGCAGAAATCAGCCTCGCGCCTCGCCCCCCCGAACCGGGTCCGACGTGGATCTTCCCCCCGCCCCACACGCCCCGCACGAACCACACCCCACACCGGCCGAACCCCGAACCCTCCTCCCCTGCTCCGGCCTCGCGCGCACGCCCCGCACCGATGTGGGTGTTCTAAGGTGCATGCATCCATGACCCTAAATATGCAAGATTGGAGAGGACACGTGATCCAAACCCAATCCAATCCAATGAGTCCATTTCTAAAATGGGCTTAATAGGATTCGAGGAGGCTCATTTCACAGAGTATTAATTAGAGGAGAATCATATAATGCTGGAAATGTGAGAGCTAACATTCTACTCCATTGATTTATATACTAGTTCTTTCCAGTACCGGTTTTATTTTAGAGACCTCATTTATTTCCCAGTCTAAAATTATAGCCAAACAGAGAGATTTTTGTTTAAATTTTGTAGGGTATGTCAAATAATTCTGAAGGCTTGTTTTGAAATCCGGATGATCTAACTTCGAAACAAAAATAACTTAAAAGTCTTTTTTAGATTTATATATTCAAAAATCCAAACATATTTTGTCAGTACCACCTCCGATTTTAAAATGTCATGTAAAATAATATTTTCATAGCTCATTTTTGAAGGGTATTGGTCATTTCCCAACTTATCATGAGGACGTCTCAGCTAAAATGGTAGAGGTAGTCAAAACAGAATATAAAAATGCTTTTGTTGATGTTATGTAATTAAAGTAGAATAAATCTTGAGTCTGAAGTCGTCTTCTGCTAGGGTTTCACCTACAACGGTGCTAGGATCGTCGACAATGCAATCCTCATGGCGTGGACGTCGTACCTCCGATCCCGATCTGGTCCTCCTTCTCCGCCCCAATGGTGTGTCCTGACTGGAAACTCTTACCCATCGCCATCCATACCTGGACCTGGTCTAACAGGGGTTACACCTACCCTGAACCCATTTAGTCAGCAGTCGGTGGATCTCTATGGCCCCACTCCAGTTACCCAGTGTCAACAACGCTCAAATTTAGGATCCGGTGTGCCCCTACATCTCCTTCTCTACTACTACCGGAGTTAGGGGTTTTAGCGTGGAATTTCCAAAGCATGGGCTCGATATTGCACAATCAACACCTTAGCCATCTGCTTACTAATCATAACCCCCATGTTCTGTTTGTATTAGAAACTCTACTCTCGGTCTCGGGATGTAAATTGATGCAAAGAACATTGGGCTTCCACGACCATCTGTGTGTCCCAGTGTCCGATATCCAAAAGGGGCTTGCAATATTTTGGGCTCGTGGTGTGAATCTGATTTGGGGGAATGTGGAAAGTCATTACATTGACACCAAGATCTCCTTGCTAATCCATGAGGTGATTCGTCTCACCGGTATATACGGAGAGGAAAATCGGGACCTCTGATATAGGACATGGGATCTCATGCGTCGCCTTCACTGTCCGACCGGGCCCCGATGGGTACTATTAGGATATTTTAATGGTATCCTAAACCATGGGGAGACTAGAGACGGTGGGTTCTATCCACAACACCTTATTGATGAGTTTCGGGCGGTGGTGGATGAATTGAACCTTATGGATGCTCCTAGGACCGGACACCCGCTTACCTGGTTTTAGGGGAGGAATCCCCCTCGGCGAATTGAGTCACGTCTAGACATGGCCCTCGTTACTAGGAATTTCTACTATTCCCTGCTGGTTTTAGATTTTTGCAACACAAGAACAACGACGTCTGATCACTGGCCTATCCTTTTATCTCTAGGACGCCATATTAGTGGCCGAAATTCACCTAAATTACGTTTCCAGTCTCAGTGGACGCAGGATCCGGTTGTGGAAAAGTTATTCAGGAAAATTGGAACAAGGATCTTATTCATCTGATTCAGGAAGTTATTTACACTATGGGCGTGGATTTGAAGGAGTGGGGAAAAGGGAAGGAGCTTACCAGAAAGGTCACCACTCCAAAAGCTCAAGCCGTCGTCATTGTTGCACCACACTCATCACCAAAAAGCATCTTCGTGGCCAACACCATCGGAAAGAGTGTAAAGGCTGAGACACCAAATTCGTCGCCAAAAAGACAAGAAGGGGAACCAAACCATACAAGCGACAAATCGGACCCACCACAATCGGAGCGAAACTCTATTGCGCACTGCTCAACAATCAGAGAGGCAGCCTATTGGAGCCAACACCCACGACGATCCCAGAGGAGAGTTCGCCTTTAACCTTTCAGATCTCTAACAGACAGGAAAAGAGGGAGGAAAGTGGCAAAACGTTGAGGTACCACTTCAGAGAAGAAAAGGAAGATCAGATCTAAGCATGAACTTCTAATATGTGAAGAGAGAAAAGACAAAGAAGGAGGGAGGAAAACAGGAGGCTGAAAATGAGCCAAAACAGGATGGAAACAAAGACAAAACTAAGAAAAAGGGATGGAGGGGGAGAAAAACGATCGTCAACGATTTTCTAGGCGGCCCAAAGACTCGGTATGTTGTCGGCGACGAAGGAAAGTACTAAGGTTTGCTCGAAAATTGAAAAGATAAATTATTTCATACTTCTAAGTGACAACATTTTTCTAATTATAAGAGCATCCGTACTCAAGAGGCTAAAAGAATAGAGACTGAAAAATAAATTATTAATAAATTTTCGTATCAAATAACTTAAAGTTATATTTTTTTACACTCACGAGACCGAAAGGAAAAAAAACAATATTTTATTTTATTTTTCGTATCAACCGGCTAAAAATGCCGATGATTAGCTAAACGTCAATTAAAATTATTTTTTATTATTCCTATTTTTTTGCTTTCACCGTCCTGTTTCAGCCACCTCGTAGATATTTGAAGCTTGGATACAGTGTATAGCTCGACTACGCGTTTGAGCTTTTAGTTCAATTCCGTAGTCTATTTATTTTTTAAACTAAGTCAGAAATGTGTCTGTAACTTAGTCTCCTGTTTACTATTAGTAAAGGATGATAATCTCTAGGATCCGAATTCGAGTAGGCACGATGATGTGAAATTTTTTCATAGGTTTGGAAACACATAGTATAAGGCTAAGCATTTTCTTGTTCTCGAAAAAAATCTTCATGTCCGGTAGTGAACACATGGAAACAGACAACAAAGAGACATTAGAAATAAAAAAAGAAGAGAAATAGGGTATGGTGGAAGCATGCGAGCGCATTGAGCCAAACGAGGAGGAGGCAGGAAGAATCTCTGGCCACACACACCACAAAGCTAGCTCCTACTCACTACTCACTCACTTGTCTGTCTCAGACACAACCACACATATATATCAAGTGGCCATATTTGGTACTCTCTCCCACATTTGTCTCCTAATTGTTTTTGCTTCCATTTATGTTTTGTGATTCTTCCTATGTTGTTCTTCGTGGACCAACTTGTAGACTCAACAATCGAGCTCTATTTTCATTGTTTTTAACATTCCAACTCCTAACATATATAATATGGGTATGTCTTTATGCAATGCAATCATGTTCTAGTCACCACTTTACCAATATGGATTGATACAACTCCACCAGAGCAAACTGCTATAAACGGTCTAGGGAGAATAACTCCAACTTGCAATTCGCAAACCAGGTGGCATGGAGGACTTCGGGTGGACACAGAAACTGAATCCGCAAGAGAAGATCAAATTTGTGTGGCTATCGCGATTTCCATAAATCAACTCAAAGACATTGCGTCATACCTGATCATATACAAGATGAATTTGAACACGAAACTGGGGATCAAAGGTAACTGGATTTTTTGATTCAGTACACCAGCAATATGACTAGAACCCGTAATAATCAAAGTCATTAACTGAGGTGATTTTGTTTGCAGGGTGGCAATCTTTGGTCCCGAGGTTTGCGAGAAAGCTTTGGAACCCGATTTTTGCCTTAGTGATCTGGGAGGTTTGGTTGGCGCGGAACAAGCTCGTGTTTAGCCAAGAGGTCCCAACAGGTTGGGGGGTTGGTAAGGCTGTTTGGCCGAAAGTTTGAGTTTTCTCTCTTCGAATGGTATAGATTGCATGTGGTGTGCTGTCAGGGTTCGCTTAGATCTATCTATATGTTTTGGTTTGGTTTGAGTTTTGCGTCATATTCAATCGATGCATTTATTATTCATGTTCTAAGTTTGTATCTTGCAGATTTCTACTTTCCCATTTCAGGGGAGCTTTTATACAACTTCTCTGATCCAAAAAATAAATAAACTGAGGTGATTGAAACAAAGTAATAAAACGTGATAAAAGAGTATTAGTAGACTCAATAGAATGTGAACTTTGGAAGAAGAAAAAAAACTAACTTTTAGATCATTTTCAATACGAATATAACGTAAATAGATTTTGAAACATCATAAAAAAAATGTAATTATATCTCCTACCCTGAAAGTTTTGGACTTTATTTTTACTACTCTACTAATAAAATTTCTCCTGTCACTATTTTGGACTTTTATTATTTGTCTCAATTTAGTACCATGGTTAACTTTTCGTTTATTTTTGGACAGAAAATTGTCATGTGTCTGACACATGACCCAAATAATTTTGAAAAATATCGAAATTGCCCTTCAAATCATTCACAAATTCTTCCTCCTAACAGTTTATGTTTGATTCAATAGACTAAGTTAGAGGGATTTGAGGAGCAATTTCAATATTTTTCATAACTATTTGGGTCATGTGTCAACCACATTACGATCTTTCCTCCAAAAATAGATAGAAAGTTAACGATGGTACTAAACTGAGAAAAACAAAACTCCAGGGTAGTAAGACAAAAAATATATATAGTAGTGAAATTGAAATCCGAAACTTTTACAACAATAAGAAAGAATTGCCCCTAAAAGCATTGATACGGTCTTGACAATATATGCTAATGGTTTGTCACACTGGCTTCACTAGTATTCAAGAAATGTTTTTTTATCGATCGACAAAGTATATTTAAATTGAAAACCCTTTATAGGGAAAAGATGAGTACAATAACCTAGCTATAGGCCACCCAAAGAACAACCAACAAAGAAGAACTGAATACTTCTCGACCTCAACCTAAACCACAGATCTCACACAGATCAAACTAAACAGCTAATCATGCACGGATCAAATCAGAATTACAATCAATCCTATACGGATCAAACCAATACAATAATCGAGCCTACACGGATCAAACCAAAACCAGGAGAACTAAAAACCAGAAAAAAGACAATCATTAAGCACTTAAACAATAAAACAATAAGAGAGGTCAAAACCTGAATTTTACAACCATTAAGCACTCGAAAGAAATGACGGTCTGGAACTTGTATTTTCCAATCTTTAAGCACAAGAATGACTTGTAAAATCTCAAACCTCTGCCAATTCATAAAGCAACCTTAACATTACCCGCACTTGAAGTAAACGCTGAATCACATCGGCACCCCAAATTAGAGAGATGGAAGATACCTACACGCTGGCGGTCAACACCGTTGATCGGAGGAGATAAGTCGGTAATCACTGATACTCAAAACCAAAGGAACGGAAACGCGTCGATTTCCAATAGAGACAGATAGTCCAAAAAGATCCCGTCAGAGGGAAACACCTAAAGAAATTGACGGGCCCCTACCCACCAACTACGGGTAGGGAAACAAAGGAAATCGAAAACGAAACTAAACCTAGTGATTGACCAGATCACCTCAAACAACATATAAAGATAAGGGTGATACGAAAACCTTACCATTCTCAGCGACGAAAGACCAAAATCCATAACGAATCCATGACCACCTGGGCAAGAAACGTTTCCCGCGATAGATTGGACCTAAACGCTTAAGAAAAGATCGGCGAGCAAATAGAGAGGATGTCAAGCGGCCACTCACGGACCCCAACAGCAGCCACGAAGGCTCACCACCATTCCATCCCCAAAGACCACCACGTAGGCGATAGATCCCGACCACAACTCTTCACAACCAGTGAAGAACACTAATACTGACAGATCTGGAAAGAGATTCCAGTTCTGTCACCTCGTAGCAGTGCGAACCCAATCCGACTCGACGAATCTTCAGCACAGTAGCAAAAAATCCAACTGTAGGACGACGCGGTGGAAGGAAAGGATTGAGGCAAAAGGATGGCGCGGTCACTGGAGACAACAATCGGACAAAGAAGGAGGAACAGATTGCCACAAGTTAAACTTGTCGACATAAGGAGCACCAGATCTGACGAAGCCGTACCGCAATGCCTCACCCGACAAACACCCGAACATAATAAGGTGTCGTAGAGGATAATTACTTCTACGATGTCATTCAAGGCGTCATAGAGGATAATTACTTCTACGACGCCCTGAATGACGTCGCAGAAGTGTTGAATCCTCTACGACTATGAGTTAAGGCGTCGCAGGTGTAATTAACTTCTACTACGCCATGAATGACGTCATTCCGGGCGTCGTAGAAGTAATTATCCTCTACGACGCCTTGAATGACGTCGTAGGTGTAATTAATTTATACGACAGGTTTTGATGGCGTCGTAGAAGTGCATTTAGAGGAGGTAATTCCGTGATGCCATAAGGTCTTTGCATAAATTGCTTTCCCTTGTAGTGGATCTCCACGAAAGTACCGCTCGAGGAACATGACAATTGCTTATATATTAGGAGAACGACCATAAGACCACATCCTAGTTGCACGCTCCCCTTCCTTAATTTGCTTATTATATTGGTTAGGGCTTCAATCTGGCGAATGTCTGACACTACCTCGTGGGATGAGGTCGCGATCGACTCTTGGGTTTCTAGTACAACCTCGTCAATCATATATTGGGTAAACTACAAATGCATACCCTGAAGTTGGCACGTTTAACCGATGATGACCTTGAAGTTCAAAAACTACTGATGCATACCGTGAAGTTACAACTTGTAACTAGACACCCCTTCTGCCAGCTAAAATGACGAAAATACCCTGAGTGATTTTTTTAATAAAAATTAAGGCATTTAATAAGTTAATATATATATATATATATATATATATATATAGGGTTGGTATCAAATACAAACCACCCCTTATTGTGCAAACTACGAACTCACCAGGTGGTGACACGTGGGCGCGCGAGCTGCTGGTGCGCGCGCACAGTGCTGACACGTGGCGCGCATAGTGCTAATAGTTTGGCATTGTGCTAAACTATTAGCACTGTGCGCACCAAACTATTATCACCGTGCGCGCGCGTGGTCAACACGCTCACGCGCGCGAATCTGCCACGTGTCAGCATCGCGCGCGCTCTGCTGACGTCACTTTGACCGCATCCTGTGGCTTAGATTGGTTCGTAGTTTGCACAATAAGGATGGTTTTTACTGGATAGCTTCCCTATATATATATATATATATATATATATATATATATATATAGGAGAGCAATCAGGTGCGAACCATGAGTTATGGTGTGAACCTGCGAACTCAACCAGATTGCGTCATGTGTCGCGCTCAGAAAATGCCCCCCTTTTGTTATAATCAAGTTTATTAATTCGATTTTTCCTGTTTCGTTTCAACTCCGATTTCATTATTTCTTGCGCCAATATTCTTATTTTTTCAAGAGATTTCTAACAAGTAGTGGATTGCATATATTTTGATGTGTTTTTGAATACGTGTGTGGATGTGTGAATATGAGTGCGAAAAGTGTGATGTGTTTTGCAAATTTAGTGTATAAGGTTTGCGAATGTAGTGTATATTGTTTGCGTATTTAGTGTATATGGTTTGCGAATTTAGTGTATATGATTTGCGAATATAGTATATGTGGTTTGAGAATATAGTATATGTGGTTTGAGAATATAATATATGTGGTTTGCGAATATAGTATATGTGGTTTGCGAATATGACATATATGATTTGCGAAAAGTGTGATGTGGTTTGAGAATATGATATATGTGGTTTGCAAATATAGTATATGTGGTTTGAGAATTTAGTGTATATGGTTTGAGAATATAGTATATGTGGTTTGCGAAAAGTGTGATGTGGTTTGAGAATATGAGAACACGCACAACAGAACGGCCCCGCTCCCCGCTCCCTCGCGTGCGCTGGCCGTTCCGCTGTGGAGCCGGAAAAACGCGGTCCCGCTCCCCATTCTCGCGCTCCCGTTCCCCGTGCCGCGCTCCTCGCTCCCCTCTCATTGGCCGAGCGTGCTGGACGCGCCGTCGCTCCCTCGCCTGCGCTGGCAGCGTGCGGTGCCGCCACGTGTCCCGACCGTTGGCAACGGTCAACTAACGGCTACTTTTTTTAATTAAAAAATCAGCAAAAAAAACCCTATAAATACCCATCTCCGCTCATTTTTTTCCACACCAATCTCTACTTCCACTTTCCAACTTCACTCTCTCCTTCCCAAATTCTCCTCTCTCGTTTCAATTACTCTCGTGAAAAATGTCGGGCGACGCTGGGTCTCGTGCACAGTCAGCTGGTGACGAAGTCGGATTCAGCCCCGACGAACTGGCACATAATTTTCAAGACATGCTAGGGGACAATCGGGAGAACTCCGCTTTCTCCCAATACTCGCAACCGGGGTCGAGTTCAGGTAAGTGCAAACTTATTATTTATGTAACGTAATTTTTTTACTTAATTTATTGTGTTAATGCATTGTATTAATTTTTTAATTAATTTATTATATTAATACATTGTGTTAAAAAATTTCACTTAATTTATTGTATTAATTTTTTGCACTTATTTTATTGTTTTAATTTTTTGCACTTAATTTATTGTATTAATTTTTTTATTAGGGCAATACCGTCCCCAACAACTTCAAATGGAGCCAGGGTTCCAACTACCATCACAATTTGGCATGCACCCACAAGGGTTCCAGACGCCACCGTTCCAGGTGCCATCACAATTTGGGATGACCCCGCAGGGTTCTCGCTGCCACCCCAATTCTACAACTACGAGGGCCACCCAATACCCGACGTACAAACCCCCCAACCATCATCTGCCGGACCTTCCCAAGGACGGGCCCGAGCCCGAGCCCAACCCGAAGAACCTGATCCGGAGGGCCGGACATTCAGCAAGGAGGAGGACCACCACCTCATAACTTGTTGGTTGAGTACTACAAAAGACCCCATCAAGGGCAACTCTCAAACCGGCAACACATTCTGGTGCGAAGTCACGAGGAAATACAACTCGAAGGGAGGTTTCCCACATCGCCGCTGGGAAGCTATCAAGAAACGTTAGCTCAGAGGTTCTGGGCAGACAAGGAGGATGCTCGGCTATTTGAAGAGGTCCAAGGCCGAGCATCCGAGCGGTGCCAACCCGGAAGAGCACATGAAACGTGCGAAAGAATTGTGGTACAAGGCAGGGAAAGTGGGTGACCACCCACGAAGGTTCGAGCTGGATCATTGGGTGATGAGGCTCGAGGGAGTCACGAAGTTCACTGCCCAGGAGGGCACAATGGGAAATGTCTGCAGTCAAGTACGCCAACAACGACACCGGTTGGATGAGGCTGGGGCTTACAAGGGAGGAGGGCACACATCTTAGTGGTGAGTCCCAACCACCAGAATAGGGATGAAGCGAGAACTATGAGGGGACTTAGATCCCTCTCAGCGACACACCCCCATCCCCTGAGGCCATCCCAAGTCCCTCTCGCCGACCGCAAGGGAAGAAGGCAGCGATGGCCGCAAAGAAGGGGACCGTCCTCACGGCCCAAATGTGTGCCTTCGCCGACCTGGAACGTGCACGGATGGAGGCTGAACGTACACGTGGCGAACAACATGCAGAAAGGTATTGCATGATACAGACATTAACCCAACAGTAGGAAGCAAACCTCGCCACCTACAAGTCCCTGTTGGGGAAGGATTCATCTTCCTTTGACGAAGAGGATATGGCAGACCATAAGTTTTTCAAGTCCGAACTGCGACAACTCATATCCACCCTTAAAGCCCAAATTGATGATCTTCGACGACAACCCCCACCACCGGATGTCGACCCAACAGAGAATGATTCTTGAACTTGTATTTTGTTTTGGGTTGTATTAAAAGGGGTTGAATAAAATTTAAAGTTCAATTATATTCGTGTTAAATTTATTTATGAATTATCTATTGTCATTACTTATTTTATTTCCGAAATTGTTTAAATTACAAATAATGTAAACAGTTTCCGATAAACAATGAAATAAAACAGCAAAATATCAATTAATAATCCAGTCAGCACTGTTATGCACTCTCATTACCCCAGAGGTCCTTTCTGTTGCAAAACACCCACTTTTCTGCACTCACACTCCCTCACTTTTGTCCAGTCAGCACATGTTCTGCACTCTCACTCCCTCACCAAGGTCCTTTCTGTTGTACATGCTCTGATATATGTGGTTTCCGAATATAGTATATGTGGTTTGAGAATATAGTATATGTGGTTTGAGAGTATAGTATATATAATTTGCAAATATGACATATATGGTTTGCGAAAAGTGTGATTTGGTTTGAGAATATGAGATAAGTTGGTTTGAGAATATAGTATATGTGGTTTGAGAATATAGTATATGTGGTTTGCGAATATACTATATTCTCAAACCACATATACTATATTCGCAAATCATAAACACTAAATTCGCAAACCATATACACTAAATTCGCAAATCATATACACTAAATTTGCAAAACACATCACACTTTTCGCACTCATATTCACACATCCACACACGTATTCAAAAACACATCAAAATATATGCAATCCACTACTTGTTTGAAAGCTCTTGAAAAAAATAAGAATATTGGCGCTAAAAAAAATTAAATCAGAGTTGAAACGAAGCGGAAAAAATTAAATTAATAAACATGGTTGGAAAAAAAAGATGAGCATTTCTAAGCGCGACATTTGTCATGTTGTTGTTGAGTTCGCAGGTTCACATTTTAAGAGGGGTTCGCACGTGAAAGCTTCCCTATATATATATATATATATATATAGGGAGGCAATCACGTGCGAACCTACGGTGCGAACCTCAAATCTGGTTTGCGGAAATAGCGAACATGGTTTGCGGAAATAAGCATCCCAGTTTGCGGAAAAAAAGTTTGAAAAAACAGTATTTTATCTTGAGAAAATATGGTTTGCGAAAATAGTGTCTCTGGTTTGCGAAATTTTTGTCTGAGAATATTCACCGCAAACTGAGAACACTATTTCCGCAAACCAGATACACTAAATAAGCAGGTTCATACGTTCGCACCGTAAACCATGGTTCGGACCTGAGTGCACCCGTATATATATATATATGTAACAAAAAGTATTTTTAAATATTTTTTAAAAAATAATTATTGAGTTGTCGTTGAGGGTATTTTCGTCGTTTTAGCTGACGGAGGGGATCCTAGTTACAAGTTGTAACTTCAAGGTATGCATCAATAGTCTTTAAACTTCAGGGTAATCATCGGCTAAACGTGCCAACTTAAGGGGATGCATTTGTAGTTTACCCTTATATATTTAACGAAAAGATGATAAACAAAGATAATTAAACAAGTGATCTAAATGATTGAAATTTGAATTCATATAAATATAAAGGTTGAAAATTTAAACTACATACCATCCACTTATTGTTCTCCTCATTCTCGTCGTCTATTGGGTACATTATAAGTACGATATACAACATCAGAGTGTGCTTTGTACTTTCCTTGGTGTTGATCGATCCGGTGTGGTCCTAGAGCGATTTACTTCACGCTCGGTGGGAACCCTAGTTATGCCTCCAAAATTTAATAGCCTTGTCGCTAACATTTTAAAATTTTCAAAATAGGTCATAATTAGTACAAAAAATGAAAGAAACAAATTTATTTTCGAAGGGCTAGGTTCATTATTGTGAACTCCTTCGACTTGAAGTGCTTGACAAGGCACGTCCACTCGGCTGAGCGATACTTAGAGCATGTAAAACAAAAAGGACCTTGGTCAGGGAGTGGGAGTGCAGACCTTGTGCTGACTGGACAAAAGTCAGGGAGTAGGAGTACAGAAAAGTGGGTGTTTTGCAACAAAAAGGACCTTGAGGTCCTGGGAGTGCAGAACAGTGCTGACTGGATTATTATTTGATATTTTCCTGTTTTATTTAATTCGTTATCAGAAACCGTTTAATTTAGTCATAATTTAAACAATTTTGGAAATAAATAATTAAAGACAATCAATAATTAATAAATTCAACACGAATAGAAATGAACTTCTAATTTTATTCAATCCCTTTTAATACAACCCAAAACAAAATACAAGTTCAAGAATCATCCTTTGTTGGGTCGACATCTGGTGGTGGGGGTTGGCTTCGAAGATCATCAATTTGGGTTTCAAGGCTAGTGATGAGTCTTCGCAGTTGGGTCTTGCAAAACTTATGGTCTGCCAACGCCTCTTCGTCGTAGGAAGATGTATCCGTCCCCACCAGGGCCTTGTAGTTGGCGATGTTTGCTTCCCACTGTTGGGTTAATGCCTGTATCATGCGAAACTTATTTTCCTGTTGTTCGCCACGTGAACGTTGAGCCTCAAATCGTGCACGCTCAGCGTCGATTCGTGCACGTTCCAGTTCGGCGAAGGCAGACATTTGGGCCGTGAGGACGACGCCCTTCTTTGCGGCCTTCGCTGCCTTCTTCCCTTGCGGTCGGCGAGGGGGACTTGGGGCGGCCTCAGGGGATGGGGGTGTGTCGTTGAGAGGGACCTGAGTCCCCTCGTAGTTCTTGCTTCCTCCTCATTCTAGTGGTTGGGACTCACCATTGAGAGGTGTGCCCTCCTCCCCTGTGCTTGTAGGTGGGGTTGAGCTGTAAGCCCCAGCCTCATCCAACCGCTGTCGTTGTTGGCGTACCTGACTGCAGACAGTTCCCATTGTGCCCTCCTGGGCACTGAACTTCTCATTGCCCTCGAGCCTCCTGACCCAATGATCCAGGTCAAACTTTAGCGGGTGGTCTTTAATCACTTTCCCATCATCCTCCCACATTTTCTTCACACGTCTCAAGTGCTCTTCGTCGTTTGCGCCGCTCGGCTTCTCGGCCTTGGACCTCTTCAAATAGCCGAGCATCCTCCTTGTCTGGCTGGAACCTCTGAGCCAACGTTTCTTAATGGCTTCCCAGCGGCGAGGTGGGTAACCTCCCTTGGAGTTGTATTTCCTCTGCACTTCGCACCAGAATGTGTTGCCGGTTTGCGAGTTGCCCTTGACGGCGTCTCTTGTTGTGCTCAACCAGCAAGTTATGAGGTGGTGGTCCTCCTCCTTGCTGAATGTCCGGCCATCCGGCTCTGGTTCTTCGGGTTGGGCTCGGGGTTGGGCTCGGGCTCAGGTAGGGGCTCGACCTCGTCGTTGGGAAGAGGATGGTTGGGGGGTTTCTACGTCGGGTAGTGGATGACCCTCGTAGTTGTAGAATTGGGGTCCCATGCCCCATTGTGATTGTGGTGGGAACGGTGGCATCTCGAAACCTTGTCGGGGCAGGCTCCATTGTGATGGCACTTGGAACCCTGGCGCCATTTGGTATTGTTGGGGACGGTTTTGCCTTGACAAAAAAAAATATTATACGATAAATTAAGTGCTCAAAAATTTAATACAAAATTTTTTAATACAATAAATTAAGTGCTCAAAAATAAAATAATAAAATAAGTGCAAATAATTAATCAAAAAAATGAATACAATAAAATAAGTTTGCACTAACCTGAACTCGACCCCGGGTTCGAGCTTGGGGAGTTGGAGCGATTGCCCGTTAGAATGTCTCCGAAACCTCGTGCCAGTTCGTCCTCGGTGAATTCTCGTTCGTCACCAACTGAGTGTGCACGAGACCCAGCGTTGCCCGACATTTTTCACGAGAATAATTGAAACGAGAGAGGAGAATTTGGGAAGGAGAGAGTGAAGTTGGATAGTTGAAGTAGGAAGTGGTGTGAAAAATATAAGAGGAGAGGGGTATTTATAGGGTTTTATTTGTTGTTTTTGAATTAAAAAAAAACTAGCCGTTAGTGTGCAACGGTCGGGACACGTGGCAGCCCCAGACGCTGCCAGCGCAGCAGACGGCGCGCAGGCGCGTCCACCGCGCCCGGCCAGTGAGAGGGAAGCGGGATCGTGTGCAGGGGGAACGGGAGCGCGTGCAAGGGGAGCGGGGCCGTGTTTTTCGACGATCACAGCGGAACGGCCAGCACGCCCGGCTAGCGAACGTCGCGGCGCGGGGAGCGGGGCCGTTCCGTTGTTCTTGGTCTTAAACTCTTGCAGGATTGTCTTTAGGGTCTTCTTAGCTTGGATCAAGTTTTTTCTCCATCTTCGTTTCTTGTAATTCCAATCTTTGAAAGGGCTTCTGTATTTCGAATCCATCCATTAACCTAAGGGTGGCAACCCTTCTCATAAACGAGTAGAGACTACACGAAAAAAAGATAAGCTGAAGTTAGTGGTAATATAATACAAAAAAAAAATTGAAATTTGTTGTACATGGAATAGAAATGTATGTTCCACATACTACTTTACTGTTTCATATGAGACTTTTAGATGGATCAAATTATAAATATCGGATGATGAAACACGATACAATAATGCGACTTTCTCTTCTAAGGGAATAAGATGTTCTTCTCCTCGATACTCTCTTATTCAGTATATTGACATAATATCACATCTTTTATACAAGTGTTCTATCATTACGTCTATCAACTGGAGCATGTCGGTCATATAATTATTACACTTACATATATAGTTATTACACATACATATGTATGTATTGTTGTGGCCTTTACAATTGCCTACAACAAAATGGAGAAACGTCAATTTACAGCGTGTTGTTAGCAACCTAGTAAATCCTTAGTTTTTTTTCCGGTAGGTTTACCCTTTTGGGTCATAGGATATGTCTCTTTATAATCTTTATTTTTTATAAAAAATTTCTTTAATAAAAAAAACTCCAATCCATCAGATTTTACGAATTGAATGACTCTTGTTAATTTGTCATTTGTACAATAAAATACCATTTGTATTTAACCGTGTTCTTATGTACATACGATCACACAAACTACTCAAAACCACTATTACTTTACACTTTAAGTATCCATTACATAACACCACAAAAAATTTGGGACTCCTCTTTTCCCGTGCGACGACATACATATCATATTATAATTATTGGTTACACTAATTTCAAAACTGAAGTTGTGAGTAGTGGGAGTGCCATGGGTGGGGTCACTGGCCATAGTCAACTAGCAACTTAAATTTGTGAGTCACCTTTCCACAAACTCATAAGACATGTGACCATTTCACATGGCAACAAAGTATGACCTGGTTCGTGCTTGGACTTTGAGCCCATTCCAACAAGGAAAGTGAAATCACATTCCTATTTTTGGACTTGCTCTGCACTTCTCACTCTGCAAAAACGCTCATCAACACTACACACAACGTCGTTGATGACTCACATTTGGACCACCAACTCACAACTTCTTACTTCTTGGAACTATCCTCCTTCCTCATACAAGAGAAGCAACCCATGAACCATATTTGGCTCTTCAAATCAAGGCTCCAACACCAACCCATCTTACTCAAAAACTCAACCTTACACTTTCGAGTCAGCTCTTCTATCATATCGTCGGTTCACATTCAACTATCGAAGTAAAACGGTTACGTGCAAGTATCAAGACGTTGGTTTAAACTTATATATCAAATATTAAATGTTATTGGAAAATGCAAATAAGGAGAAAATTGAAGGAAACGTGACATTTCATTGCTAGTAGTATTAATATAGATTTTCATTTATAGACAAGGTGAAGGTAGTGAAAATAATCACCTAACCACCCCCAACTACTCCAAAATAAATACATTAGATTCCCCCTAAATAAGACCCTAAAATCGAAGTTACAATAATAATAAATTAGCATTATCATTATTAGTCTCTTCCAAGTTCCAACCGCCATTGTCCTCTTCTCCTCAATATCCAGTTGGAAATTCGCAGCTTCCATACTCTGCAAAAATAATAACACAAACACAAAAGCATTAAAGACTTGTCTTCCCCATGTAGTTACGCTAAATGTCATCACGCATCTTTGACTTGCTTTCCTTGGTTCATTTATCATACAGTCAAGGTTACTGTCACTCGTGCATTGACCACGGTTACTAATGTTTTTACTGTGATTTTTGACGTATAGATGCACGCCACGTCACTAAAGAGACAGATCCACTGACCCCGCGTGAGATTTCATGGCGCATGTTACCATCTTAAAGCGATATACTGTAAAATGCGCGAAAACATACGCAGGTATAAATGAGCAGGGACTAGAATACGCACTGGGTGGTTGTGTGACGACGTACGCCGCCCCTCCAAAATAGCAAGTTCCTACTTCACGTCCCTTCTTTTGATAGTAACTGTTGAAGGCAAACGAGGCGTGCGCCTCGAGTGTGTTAGGATTGAAACACGTGGACCCTGGTTGGATCGGATGGCAATCGGCACCCCCTTCACCGCAGGCATAATCTAGACCCGACTGCAGCTTATCCTTCCCCGCCTCACCGTTAGCCACGCACCACGTGTTGCCGGAAGTACTCTTCGACACTCCGCCTCCGCCGTTGACCGGCCCTTTCATGTGCTCACCACCGGAAACAGGAGACCGGGTGTCGTGGTAGTTTTTCAGGCCCTCGGCTGTTAACGGAATGTCGTAGACTTTCTGTTGAGTAGGGTAAAAGAGCCCGTAGTTATTCTCGGAGGTAGGGCCGGTCTTCTGGTCCTCGTTGAACAGAGCGAAGAGGAAGACGGTCAGATCCGCTTTGGGTCTCAGTGGGGTGCCGCCGCCGGTGAGAACGCGGCGGACGAGGTTGCCGTTGTACCCGGCCGCATTCTCGAGAGTAGCGCCGGTCTCGGACTCGTCACCCTTGGAGGGCCAGCCGGTTTCGGAGACAACGAGGTTGATGTCGTCGTACTTGAGGGCGGACAATGCGGCGAAAACGGCGTCGATTTGGGCGTCGAAGAGGCTGAAGTAGCGGAGGCCGTTGCCGGAATCAACGACGCCGGGATTCTCGCGGAAGAGAGCGTAATCGAGTGAGATGACGTCAGAGTTGGACTCGTAGGCAAAGAAGGGGTAAGCATTGACCATGAGATAAGATCCGGTCTCTCTGAGGAAGTCGAGCATGGGTCGGAAAACGGGCTCCACGAGTTCGGGGCGGAAGGACCCGGCCGAGGCGGGGTAGGAGTTGTGGAGAGCGCTGAGAGCGATGGGGGAGGATACTTTGATGGCGTTGTGGAGGTTGAGTTTGGCGAGAGCCGAGTGGATGTTCCTCATCGCCGGAATGAGGAACACGGTGGTGTTGTGTGGGTCGACGAAGACCTCGTTGCCGACGGCGAGGGCCTCGATTTCGGTGACCGGAAAGTGGGCGGCGACATTGCGCTGGACCCAGGTGGTGGCGAAGGCCTGTGACTTTGCGGTGGCGGAGAGAAGCTCGTTGGGGAGGTCAACGGTGAGCTTGATGCCGGAGCCGGCGAAGGCCTTGAGGACAACCGGATCGGTGTCGAAAACCTTGACCCGCTCTACACCCTGGATTTTGAGTAGCTCAACAACCTTGGCGGCGGAAGGAAGGTTGTCGGCTTTCCTGCCGTAGTTGACGCCAATGGAAGCTGAGTCTGGAGAAATGACAGAAAAACACACGTTAGAATAGAGTAGTAAAATCAACCAAGCCACAAGTAATGGGGATCGAAATGGTGACCTCCAAAAGGGGAAACGGAGATGAGGATGAGGAGGGAGAGGAGAGAGAGGCGATCCATGCTCATCATGCTCTGTAACTGCAGAGAGAAACAGGGCATGAAAAGAGAGTTGGTACTGGTGGTCCTCTTTCTCCGGTAGAGTATATAGAAGGGAGAGGGTTTAGCAGATCGAGGAGAGGTTTGGGGCCCACGTCTCCGGATCTAATTGAGACATGAGTCTGTGTAGGCCAGCACGTGGACCCTCACTAGGTGATGGCCCCGCCACAACTCGACCGTACTAGTTTCGTTGATATGGAGCCGACATCAACAGGCAAGATCCAACGGTTGTTAATAGATGATCAGTAACTAAGGTCTGAAGTTCCAACGGTTTAGATTGAAGATCCTTATTATCGGCAGTGATAGAGATGCTATAGAATAGACGATGAGGAATATCTGTAGCATAGATATTAGATAGTGTGCAGCAGGTGAATAATTGTCAAGAACAAGACATAAATATTGTGAAAGGTGAGTACAACAGCAGGCGAAGCATGTGAGTAAGTAAGATAACAACGTAATCAACTAATTAATTACACGTAAATGTGGATTCTGACGTAAAAGTTTGGAATTTCCCATCTTGGAAACGTGAAAGTCAGATTCAGAGACATTTACGACTGTAGGAACCATCGAATTGGGCCATATCTGTTCATGGGCCGGAAAGCCATAACTGAATGTTCAGGCCCAGCCTATTGAAGGCACTAGTACTACTGTAATTTCGCCACGTCTTCACACATGTCAAACCGTGGAGGTCGCATAGATCGTGATATATTAATGATCTCAAATTTCGCTGTTAAGGACTTTAAAATAAATAATAAATAAACATTATTCCACCTAGGAGACGGGAGTCTACTCCTCACTCCTCACTGTAGAACCAACATTTAAGGGCCATTCTGAGGAGGATACCTCAGTTATATTAGTTTAGTTACACTTCATATTTGTATCTTTAAAATCTTTTTTTGAGAATGAACTATTGATATGTATATGCATAATGAGTGTTTACAGAACAAAATAACAACAAAACACTAAAAAAGACATAACATAAATGCCATGAGTTCTCGTGATGGAGGATATTCTTACAGAAAATTAAAACGTTCAAGTCATCGGCTACTTCCTGAAGACTCCTGGAAGGTGATACTGCAGTAGTGTCTAACGACACCGATACAACTAATCCAATCTGGCAGAAGCTAAGATAGAGCAGACTCTTTACCGGAAAGAAGTAATGGTGGACAGAGTACTCCTCGAGGTTGTCAGTGTGCGTCGTCCTCCCTAGACTGATAATGGTAGGGCTCCAACACGCGAATTGTTGACTTCTGACCTGGTAGGGAAGTACCGTGTCAGTTACTGGTGGGACCGCTGCCACCTTACGTCTAGAAGGGCGGTGAAACCGGCCTACCCCCCTCTGGACCACCTCGGCCTCATTCCACGAGGTGAGGGTGCTTAAAGCCCCCCGCTACTACAGTTGAGTACCGATTCGATCGTGTGGGTGGATTCCACCCGACCTTATGTCGAGCGTGGTTGCCCCTCGTGCCCCGGGTCAACCTGCCCTTCCTGATCCGAGAACCCTTGGCCCTCCCTACCCCGGACCGGGCCAGGTCGTGAAGACCTAGACCCGCCTCCATCTCAGGGCGAGAAGATAAACCCAACATCGGCCCATCCCTCTGGCCCTTCTCTCTGGCCCAATTCCTCCTCGCATCCCCCCTCAGGCCCGGACCCCCTTAAAGGCCCATCCATAAGGCCCATGTACTCCGGCCTCTCCACCGAAGCCCTAGCGGGTTCCTTCCCCGGTCGCCTCTTTCACGTTCCCGGCTCGCCCTGTTCAGGTCGTCCTGTGCCTTTGTCCGGTGAGGTAAGTCGTGAATCCACCGACTCCATCGGGACCCGTCCTCCGGCCTCGCTCGGATCCTCCGATCCCACCATGTCTGTCCAAACCCTCCCCCACTGAAAACTTGGACGATAACTCGATCTCGCTGGACGTGATCCCTGGATTCCGCCCCCCTCCCCCCCCCCCCCCCCCCCCCCCCCCCGGCCCCATCGCTGGAGTTCTTCGCAGAAGCCCCCGACGGTATTCTAGGAGGTGACCCTGCGGATTACGACCTCCCAGATCTTGGACGGGAAATGGAACGCCACTACTTCCTTGTAGAGGCACTCCAGCTTCAGATCTTGGACCTTCTAATTGCGGATCATAACCCCACATAGGACGATGATGTTATGCTTTCCGTCCCCCGCAACTCTGCCCGCCAGTGAGAAGCGATATCGCCCATCTGTCGCCGTTGGGACAACTTCAACATGGATGTCTAGGATCTCATCCTCATCCTCCCGATCTGGTATCGGAAGGTGAGAAATCAGAGGGGGTGTGGACGCATTGTGAGATCCGGTACTCGCGTCCTCGTGAGGGTGAGCGTATCGCCTGCCTGTGCTCTAAGAATGGGTCGGGGACCATCTCGAGGCCTCGGAACGAGGCTCCCCGCCTCTACATGTGTTAGACGGAGGCCCAGCCAGGCGGGGGCTTGAGAATCTCAGGGTGTACGAGGCCGAGTAGGGTCGGTGGTGGTGTCCGATCGACGAGGCATGCAACACCTTTGGAGACATCGGTGTAGCCGTGGAATAAGAGGACAATATCGATCTGGAGATCTCCATCGATAAGGACGATGGTGGATTCGGTTCCATCGGTGGCAAGGGTGGGTTAGACACGGTGGACACGGGTAGGTTGATATCTGAGGTCGGTGAGGAAGTAGGAATCGTCATGGTGAACGACGACGATAAAAAAATGAGGAAGAGGGATAAGAAACGGAGAGGCTTTTTGGAAGAAAATCCAGAGTTTCTAAGACTCAATTCTTTAGTGAGAACAACACTTTGCGTTTAGTTACTTGTGATAAGTAATGTGAGTAACTTGTGGAGGTTATCCACCCGATCAAGAGTATATTTCCCATGAATGATCTTTTATTAGACCTCGTGACTCATGAGTGACAAAAAAATAACATAATAAACTAAAAAGTGTCAAAATCTGAAAAGATTTATCAAAATCAGTTGGAGAGATTAAAAATCAAGCAACCCAATGTTTTTATTAAACCTTATTCTTATAATCGTAAGATAGAAACTACTTGTAAAAGACCGACTACATATAGGTCAGTCTAGATTCGAAAGAAAAAAAAGACAAACAATACGGTCTCCTCCCCCTGAGACTGATAGTGAGTACATTTTTAATTAGATTTCAAAAAGGAAACAAGGGGGTTGTAGACTGTATCAACCACATCAGTAGCCATAAGAAAATCCACATGAGCGTAGTTGACGTGAAAAGTGGTGACAAGCTTCTTCTGCTCGTGATCTTTCAGCTCATTCAACAAAACCATTACGTCAACGAAGTCCGACAAAGAATCTCTTCCTCCATAACTTAACATCATCGGTAACTCTTTTGGAATCTTTGACATGTCGTACTTTGGAGGATGGTTTGATCCATAACGTTTCACATTCTCAACAATCCCATAATCGAACTTCCTTGCGCCTCCTCCCCTCACGTCTGCACAAGTTTCATACAATTTTATTTTAAAGGTGAACCAATATATAGAGTCGAGAATTAACAATTGCATACTAAATCAATGAGCTTACTTTGAGACAACTGAACAAGAACTTTGAGTGAAGTCAATTGAGTGTGAGCTAGATAAATCTCAACGCCGGTGTTGGTAAGACAACAATTTGGACCTGATATGTGAATTAAATGAGTACGTCTCCTCCTCCTTCTAAGATATCATAAAAAATTCGTAAACTCCAAAGCAATAAGATGTATAGTTACCGGTGAAGGCGGTGAAAAGGTAAGAGCAGTCAACACCAGGGATGTCGCAAACTTGTTGAGACAGTAGAGCCGCGGGTTTTCTGCAATGTATGAGTAAACACATTAATTAAATGTGTATAAGTTGGTATGCAAATAATTAAGTTTTTGGTAATTAGCGTACCCTGCTGGATTGAAAGAGGGTAGACCAATGAGTTCTCCGGTCTGAAAACAATAACAAATTATATTTAGTGTTAGCGGGGTATGTTAAGAAATATAGCAACGTTTACTTGGATTAGCCTGATAGTGAAGAGCTCTTCCGTAAAACAAAAAAGTAGCAAAAACAATGACGTTACCTCAGCCAAGAAGATGTTGGCAGCGAGTAGAGCAAAAGGGGAGGAAATATGATTGAGGTAAGCGATAGGGCAGAGAAAGGAGGCTGATCTCAGATTGGCCACAGCTGGTACGTTGCTCGCAAGTGCACTCAGACCAATCAGAGTTCCCTGCGGACCAAACCAAACCTTAAATCAGTTTATGCTCATCTTAGACTAAAAGCCACTTATATCATATGCATGTAACTTGTAAGTAGGTGGGTACCATAGAATGGGCTATGTAGTGTGTTTTCTGCGAGGTTTTTTTGTACACATAATCTACGGTCGCAGCAAAATCGAACTCTACCAATTCGTCCACCGACCAATCCCAGAAGTCCTGCAAGTGCAACCAATAACATTAGCATTACATTACAATATTATGTGCATAATTAAAATTGAATGAATGAGAAGAAAGTCAACCTTTTGGGAAGAATGGAGGGATGTGTGGTTTAAACTGCGTTGGGTGCCTCTAGTATTGGCCACCCAAACATCAAACCCTTGATCGGCCAAGTAGAAAGCCAGAGACTCTCGACCTATGAACATAAAGCACACTCCGTCCTGCAATGCAATAATCAACTCAATATATAATATATGGTTTCCAATTATTGAAGATCAGTAATTTGTAAATATATAAGTACAAACCACAAACACCCCATGCTGCAGAAGAACCGGAGGCTTCACGTCTTTAGAACCGGTTTTGGTATTGGTATTCAACCCCCTTGGAATCCTCTGCATGCTCAGAATGAAGCCATCCTTGGTCGTAACCTACAAATAGTTATTCAATCAACGATCTTAATTACGTAACCATGTCTATGACTATGTATGTTATATATATGAACTATTGATTAGTTACCTTGTGTTCTTCACATTCGTAACCATATTGATGAACCCATTCAGTGCAAGCGCCTCCATTGGAAGGAACGAGTGGCGCCGGCTCTGGAGCGAACGATGGCGATGGTGATGGTGATGGCGATGGTAATGCAAGATCGTATCTGCTTCCAAGAACTAGCATGAAGCAGCTGTTCAACAGTACCCACAAGTACACGATTGACATTATGTTGATCATCTTTCTCTGCTCCACAACTGTTATTGTTTTATGACGTTTCTGGTTTGTGTTGCTAACATATATATAGAGAGGTGAAGGGAAGATTCTGGTCCTAATCAAACTACACTTGCTAATTGCTATTACATTACACTATAGTTCGTGTCGTACTTGTATTTCTAATCCGATTACATATCGTATCTCTTTGTCGGTATGGGTCCACAACCCAGCCCACGTTTACGAACCGGTCGGGTTGGGCCACATCTGCTTTCATATAGGTGCAATCTGTATGGGCCTTAGGCCCAACACTATTAAAACTCGATATGTCAAACAGCGAATGGTGACGCGTAATAAGTTACTGGACCAATGAGAGTCGACCTCGGTTTCGGGGTCTCGAAAAGTCGTAGCGTCACAAATCAAGACTGAAATTCGTATTCGATTCGGGTTCCAATTCCTATTCCTACTGTGAAAAGAAAAGAAAAGAGAACCGAAGAGCCAAAGCAAAAGCTAGTTGTTTGAGTTTTTGCAGAGAGAAAGGAAGGAGAAGATGTCAGGAGTAGGAGGGCAACAGCAGGAGGAAGAGACGAAACCAGCTGGTGGAGATCAATCTGCTCAGGCGCATATCAATCTCAAGGTCAAGGGCCAGGTCTGTCTTCTTACTGCTTTTACTCCCAAAACTTTGTTTATTTCTCTATTTATATTTTTTTTGTTTCTCTGGGTTTTGTTTTGTATGTGCTTGTGTTCTGATTCGTATATCTCTTTCTGGGTTTTTGTTCTGCCAAATCAATGTGTTTTGTTGCGATTATGGTTTGTTGAGATTATGGTTTATAGTCTATTTACTTTTGTTTTTGATGATCTTAGTCTTTCATCATACTTGTTTAAACTATATTTGATGGCTGGGAGTTCAAATCAAAAGGAAATAGTTGAGACTTTATATGGTATATGATTGTTCATTGATTTTTGGGATAACGTCGATTCATAGTCCAGTCGGAAATGTCATTTACACGTCCAAATGTATACGATTACAAAATGTACCAATCAAGTGTAAAATAATTATGTAAAGGGGGTTAGGATTTGTAACAAAATACCACATTTATGCTACTTTTTGTAACAAAATAGCACTTTCATGTTAGGATTTGTAACAAAATACCATCTTTGTATTAAGATCTATCGCAAAAGAAGGAGCACGGTTAGGATGGGAGGATGACCTTTCTAACTGGGCTAGGAAATAACGTTTCCCCTTGATTTTTTTATATTTCAACTGCAAATTTGCCCATTATTGGGCTGGATGTAGTTGATTTTCATTACAAGACCTTTTGCTGTATAAGAGCATCCACTGCCTGCCTGAATTCTTCAGTGAAGTCCGGTCTCTCAATCCTTCTAGCAGGCAAGCTTGACCATGGCAGCCAGCCTCCTCTTCTTGGACTTTAGATTACGCTGATCCACACGGACGACTGGATGCCTGGCCTCCTCTCATCTCCACACGCTGCCAAGTGTTCCTCCTGTAGGAAAAAGATTGACAGTGGGCAGGTTGGGGTGTATCAAAAGATAGAAAGTTGGAACTAAAACTTAACGAAATTTTAATAAAAACCCCTATAAATAATACACACAATCCATTCTCTTCTCTCACTCAATCTTCTTTTTCAAATTCAGTCTTCTTTCATTTTCAAATCCTCCTCCAACCAATCATGCCTAGAAACTCTTATGCTTTCAACCTATTGCTCAACCTTCTTTATTATCTTCTCTTTGATGATGATTTTGAAGTGTTTCTAGATGAATGGTGGGCTCAAGAGACAGTAACCTAAGTGTTTGATTCTCAACGATTCAGTAGTTCAAACCATGTCTTATCACAGTCCACCTTTGCAAGTCCTATCCCAACACAAGCATTTATTCCAGTGTAATCAAACTAACCGGAAAGTGGAAGTAATCATTAGTGGGCTAGGGAAGAAGACTTGCGGCTAGTCTCTTGTTGGCTTCATCACTCAATTGACTCCTATAAAGGGAACCACAAAATTGGATATGAGTTTTTACAGAATTTTCAACTCAAGTACTATAACAATCAGGACATGCCTTAGAACACTAGGAGGAGTCTGAAACAGTTCAAGGTCTTTGGTCCAAAAAGACTGGTACAGTAAAAATACTCAATATGGTTATTTTATGCAACGTCAGCATATCGACACCAGTGGTCGGCCCAATGGTCAGATGCATGATAAGGCCTTGAACATGTACGAGATGAACGAAACACCAAATCATTTCATTTGTAAGCATTGGTAGGAAGTGCTCTGAGGGGAGCCCAAATGGACTGAGGATTATGGGATTCAAGGCGAGAAGATGAAAAAGCTTGATAGTTCTGGTTCTAGTAGCTCGTCCCAACCAACCTTGGTTCTCTTGATGCTTACTTCAAAAAATATTGGCGGTACAGGGTGGCAAAAGTTGTTAATCTGAACAATAACTCAGCTGAATTTGTGGTGTTTTATTGATTCCAACAACACAAGTGTATATTCGTTTGTGATTTCTGTTAAACCATGATCATTGAAATGCGTGAAAGTATTTTAAGGAATGAAAGCACAATCTATTATAACAGTTGCATATTAGCTAATGTGGATACATTTTAGTTAATATGTAAACTTAAGCAAACAATCACTGGTATGCTTTTGTTTCATGTTTTTGTAGCAAACTTAAGCATCATTTTATTTAAATCAATTAGAGTTCCTTCCTTCCTTGAAATTGGGTTTGCTGTTAAAAAAGGAATGGTGAGAAACTGAGAATATAGTGTCTAACTATATTTCTTTCCTTATAGGATGGCAATGAAGTCTTTTTTAGGATCAAGCGAAGCACTCAACTGAAGAAGCTAATGAATGCTTACTGTGATCGCCAATCTGTGGAGATGAATTCTATTGCCTTTTTGTTTGATGGGCGCCGTCTTCGAGCTGAGCAGACTCCTGACGAGGTCTCTCTCTCTCTATCCCTCATAACAAGCATATTCTTATGCAAGAGTTTAACTGTCGTTTATTTGTATTTCTGCAGCTTGAGATGGAGGATGGAGATGAGATTGATGCCATGTTGCACCAAACTGGGGGTGCCTCTACCTTCAAATTATCATGCCTGAGTGTACGACTTCAAAGTTGAGAAATGTAGGTCATGGATGGTTTTAGCCTCAGTACAAAAGTTCGTATGTTCTGCTTTGAGAAATGTAGTTATTCTCTAAGAACCTAAACTTTGAGAGGATAGTCAAACTTGTTTAAGCTGTGGAACCTTAAAGGTCTTTCAGTACTATGATTTCAAGTTCTATGTTGTTGTTGGTTCCCAATGGTGCGGTTTTATTCTCACTGAAACAGACATTACACTAAAATAGTAATGGTTGAACCTGGCTTAGGTTTGAGATTGCTGATATAAGGTTGAGCCTCCATCATACAGTTTTGAACTCAATTTATCCATATTTTGGCTACTTTAGTGGGGAATTGTCATACTTTACAATTATAGTGCTGCTAATGACTTACAAAACTGGTCGCCTGTGCAGTACATATTTTTTACATCCTCTAATCTATCGATGCAACTAACCTTTTAAGCTACCTAGTCAACAAAAATACACTGTAAATACAGTTGATGGTTACTCGGAAACTGAAAATGGTTTAGAACTCATCTTTTCATGCTCCAACATGTCCCTGAGTGAGTTACTGAAGCTGTGTGATGTTCATTTGTATGTGAGCTTGATTTTCTACAGGTTTTCTCTATGGAGATAAGGTCTCCTCTCATCTGGTTTTCTCTACCTTTTCAATTTTGAGGAATCCCAACTCTATCTTGTTTTTCTTCCTTCTATCTGCAAAACCACATCAGACACATAAGAGTAACTACAAATCGACATATCGTCTTCACTTTCTATATACGTATATAAAAACTTGACCATAGAGTTTGCCAAAACGCATAACGTAGGTAGAATGGGAACCAAAACTAAAGGGGATGTTGTTGCTGCATCTCTCTTGACCTACTTCTGCAACAACAATATTTTTTCCTTTACTTGCTCTTCACTTTACGTTTCCTGGTTTGTAAAAGATATACAAGAACTAATTTCTTGTAATTTTGCTGTATAACTAGAGCTGAAGTCCTTAACCAAAGACCAATTATGTATATCTTTTTTAATCAGAAAAAATACAACAAAAAGTGGTGTGAGTTATGGGAAGGAAACCACACACCACTAAACCAATAAAAAAAATCCAACAAATGTCTAAAAGTCCAGAAAAGACCGAGAAAACAAAAAAACAACCATACCGCTCAAAAAGGGAGAAACAACCCGCCTAAAACCCCTAAGTCAAACTACATAACAATGCCTCAAGAGACTATACAAGATGAACCCTCTGGTTTCAAAAAGACTGAGCAGAACGTGCATCACCACTACTCAGAGATAGTGGAACGATCCCAAAAGTGACTCATGAACAAACACTATCTAGAAACTAAGAGGCGGAGTGCGCACTTCCGCCATAACCAACCTAAGCGGCTCAAACTAAATTCTCGGTAGAATGATAGTCAGCTCGGGGATCAGAGCTCCTCAGAAATTCCTAGCAATCCGAGCTAATCCAAAGAAACCATAAACCTAAAAGACTGAGACGAAATCAAAATTTGTGCAGTCGGCGCACCCAACAAATAGAAGACCAAGAAGGGATTAACAAAACATAAGACCAAGAGAGTGTGTTTTCTATATCATTTGTGGCAGTAGCTAAGCATAATGAATTGGAATCAAAGAATCATCAAGAAAACGTCACATTTCTTTGGGGAATTATTATCCACCCACCCTTTGCCAAGTAAGTTTCAGACTCTAAGATCAATGTCATGCAGAAATCATACTATTAAGTTGCATCAACCAGAATCATTATCAACTAATAAGACTACTTACCATATAGTGATGCCTCTGTATATGTCTAGCAACTCTCGGCTGTGCGGCCTTACCAAATAGTATCCGGAGGAAGTATATTACATGATTATAAATGCTGCATACCAGAATAGAACAATTAGCATAATGCAGGGCATATCCAGGAATGTGCTAAAGTTGAAATCACAACAGAAATGGTTTCACTGTCCCAAATAGAGAAGGGCTTAAGTTAACAAACTAAAATTTTCACTAATTGCCATCTTTACAAAATGAACTATTAGCAAATGTAATTTTTAAAGTACTTCATTGGAAAAATAATAGTTGAAATTTACCAATCTCATAACCTATTGAACTCATTATTACTATTGACTCTAGCTGACCCTCATCTTACACATAGGAAAGCTAGTTATGATACTATTAATATTTCTGTGTTAGCATATACAAATGCAGATATGTGCTATGATGGATGGAGCAGAAGACATTTGATACTCTAAATACAATAATATACCTAAGACGATGTCTGTTGCAGGCAGCAAAGAAGGCTAAAAATCCATGTAATATACTTCTGAGGGCCCGAAAAACCTGAAAGAGTGGGAAAGTTTTAGGCAACTATAAAAGCATGTAACTACATTCATCACCAAGACCAATATATAGTCTTACAACCTTGGAGAAAAGGTCATTCCAGAGTAAACGCCACATAGAAACTTCATATGAGCTCACTGTTGCATGTGAAGATGAGGCAAGCTTGACAGCGCCATTAGCAGATTGATATACGTTTCCAAAAAGGTCATATATATTGGCACAGATGAGGGAGATGAAATTGCCAAATGCAAGAACCGTGCGTATTGGCGCATAAAGTATTTCCCAAAAGATAAAAAATATAGGATATAAAACATAAAATGCTGCACCAAGAACAAAAAAGGTCAGACATTATCAGTTAAATGTAACTCATGATTTGTAACCTCAGAACAACGACATACCAATTCTCCAGATAACTGAGAAGACCCTCCATATGGGTGAAAACAAAACCTGCACAAGGTTCCCTCCTAGATCGCAAGAAGATTCCACCACAACCGAAATGACTGAATAGATGCTCTCTAATAACTCAATGCATTCATTCCACATTGGAAATAGGAACTCAAGAACAGTGAAAAGTGATCTTGCTAGTGGCCGAGTAAGAATTGAAAGAGTGGATCGAATTGTATTTGATACTGTAAGAAACCACCTAAAAGCCTTCTGAAAGTTGTGAAGAAATAGCATTGTTCCCAGGTATTTGACTCTTGATACCATCTCCCAGGTCTCTATCCAGTTTAACAGGGGCCCACACAACCGATAAGCAGTGACCTTGAGAACGGGGACATTTTTGTATAAATCGTAAAACCCAATAAGAACAGTAATACATGAGATGATCACATAAAAAGTTCTCGCCAGAGGGCACATCCATGGGCGATATAGATGACAAAATACTGGGTAAGACTGAAGGAAAATAACCCAAGATGGAAGACCTGCCTCTAGTAGTGTAAGTAGTCTCAGATTACTGATTATTATTTGCTTTAACTTAAATGGGAGATCAGGGTCATTAAACCTTAACAAAAGTAGAACATCCTTGTATTGGGTAGCTTCATGTACTTCTTCACTGCTGTTGATATGAGACTGTTCTTTCGTTGGGTTCTCAACTTTACTATGCATTTCCTCTGAGTAAAAGTCAAATTTAGCTACAGTTCCAGTGGACTTGCTCAATTTTCTTCTCTTATATGGGCTACTGGGAAAAGCTGGACTGTGGGATAGACTTATTCTGTTTCCCATAGCTGCAGGGTATGCACGAAAACTGTTACCACGGTAATGGGGAATATCATCCTCAATTTTTTCACCACTATCAAAGGGGAAAATAGGTGATAAGTTTTCTTCAGCATCATAGAAGACCTCACCTGAGAAAATCCCAGAAATATAAATTTATTATTGAGTTCACTTTTGCTAGTAACTTTCAAGGTAACTTTCCAAATTAAAATATCAAGTTACATATCAAATGCAAGGTATTTACTCCTATAATAGAATAAAAATACACTGATCTAGAAAAACAGAAAACAAATCAACAGGTTATCAGTCAAATTCAGATCATTATTGCGTAAAATAGCTCTGACATGAACGATTTTAATCCTATGCAAGGAAGGGATTGCCAGAATAACAGTATTGCACACTTGCACTAACGAGTTGGATGTTGTTACCTACCCGTTGAACAGTACTAACACTAGGAACAATACTAACGTAAAAGGAAACCAAATCAACAAGAAATAGGAAATGACTAATAAACTAGGGATAATAGGAAATAAAAAACTTGCTCCTCAATCTTCAGCTTTCGGGTTACTGTTCACCGGTTGGTAACTATTGTGTTGTCTGTATATGTTCTTAAGAGGTCTGAAGGAATGCAACCAGTAATGCTGGTAGTAGCATAACTAAGGTATATAAATAGAAACCCAAAATTAATTGAAATCATATGAGAATAAAGCACGCTTATCAGCTCTTTCCTTTACCACCACATAGACATATACACATCACAATCTCAATGCAACAGAAGAGATGAGCCTCTACCTCATCACATAAATGTTAAAGCACAGCAGTTGACATAAATCTATCAAATGCTAATTTTTTCTTCATATCTTACTAGTAAGCCAGAAGGTAAATGATTACCTGCAGTATCCAGGTATTCCTTTAGGTATAGCTTATCAAAGATTGATCCTGAGAACCAAGAAGATATTGTGTTCGCAGCTTGACATATACTGTCAAATTCCCATCTTCGCATAGATTTGGCCTCAATAGCCAAAGATGTATCTGACTGCAAGTAGAACAAAAAAAAACACATAACATAAACTGGAAGGAGGAAAAGAAGAGATGAAGAAAGGAGTAGTTTTATACCTGTAGCTCGTTCAAGTAATTAATACCCCGAACCTCAGTCCACGAAACTTCAAACACAATGAAACCATATAAGGTTCGATGCAACTTGCTTCTGAAAAGTAGAGACTTTTGAAGTTTCTTTACAGGAAGCAAAACTCTGTTCTGAGACAATGTGGCAGCATCCAGTACAGAGAACCATTTCATGTATTCTTTTGATTTTCTAGAATCAAATTTGGAAGATGCAGCCTTTCTCCCCTTCCGAGCTTTAGTATTGGCAAATGGTGACATCCTGGACTGCAAACCAATAAATGTTATTCTTATTGGTATCATCACATCACAATAAAAAAGATAGTTTAATTTGATGAATATTAACTACTTAGCTACCTTGGTAACCATCAATTGCCAGAAGTGCGCTGGTCGTGCACTGCGGTCTTTCAACCATGGCCGATTGTCTACCAGTATATAAAATTTATCACTTTCAAGAGCCAGGAAGAGGCTGAGTTCTGAAAGATAAGACTGCAAGTCACTGCAATCATGTATAGAAAAATAAAGAAATTAAAAATTAATAGTATAGTAAGATTCCGAAGAATAAAACTTCACCTGAATTTTACTATCATAGTCTAGGGAAAACTGTTGACCAATAGCCAAAAAGGCATTTCATAATGAAATTTTGAGTCTTGCACCCCTTTATAGCCAAAAAGGCATTTCATAGTGAAATTTGAGTCTTGCACCATAAAAATGTAATGAACCTCACCCACGACTACTGGGTGAAAAACTTTGTAATGGATTTTACAAAGATTTTATCCTAACAAATGGGGTAAGAAGGAACTTGACAAGGCACAATTGAATCAGTATCAACATCCCAGTCAAAATCCTTTAGAACCCACTTGCAAGGCAGGGACCATAATTTCAATCTTATCCTTAATCTACCATGTCCCTCTTCCAAGTTAACAGGTCCTGAGTAGCCAGCAATTGGAACAAACTATAAAAAAAATTACAGTAGAAGCCCAATCTCGAACCCCATTATATCAGTCTTTCAAGAAATGTCACGTTACCACAACAGAATGTTCTATTCAGCAATTCCATAATCAAAATCAGAATCAAGATCCACTGAAAAACTATGGAAACCGACATGCAATGTACAACCCAAGAATTTTCTCCAGATACAACATGTAGAGATCCCAAGGAATCCAATTGTGCATAACATACCCCTATATGAAGAATTGCATGTATGTGAACGGGCACCAAACATCAAGTATACCTCTGCAACTACAATTACAAAATCTTGAACCAGGATTTACACACCCAGTATCTAGCATCACCCATGGCCCTGGTACTGGTAGGATCTTAGGGCACAAATGATATCAAAAAATAAAAGTCAACCACAAAACAAACTACCAATAGTAAGTAACAAAGCACTGCACCTATCGAAATGAAGGCAAAACCAAAAGTGCAACTTTCTCATCTGATTAAGACAACCAAATTAACAAAATTCAAAATGGAAATTGGTAGGAAAAAAAGACCTCGTTACAAATATAGTCTTCATATTCAAAACCAATCACATTCCAATTCCAACATAAGAATGTAATCGGAATAGGAAAAAGATTGGACATTTCCAATTACCCAATCTGGAGACTTGTTAGAGGGAACACCCAGTGAGCGTCATCACCTCTCCCCATCAAAAACACCGTCCAATCCCAGCTTCAAAGCCAAATCACCACAACAATTCACGCCTTCCACACAAACCCACAACAACAAAAATCAATCCCAGAACCACAATTCAGAAATTTAGGCAAATCAAATTAATTTTGTAACAATGTTACCTTGTTTAGGAAATTTCCATGAGAAAGGTGGAGATGAAGGAGACGCAGCAACAAGTAACCTCATAACATAAAAGACGTTTAAGAAAAAGTTAAGTTGCGCGTGGAAGACGAACTCAATTGAAAGGCGGAGATGTACGGACGGACGGCAGAGACATCATCGGACACGAAAAGAAACCTCCACGCGCATAACGAATCCACCATAGCTATAATCGAAACTCTCTCGATATATATACGGAGAGGGAGAGAGAGGTTTATTAGCCTACGAATTGAAGTGAAATGAAATTGCTAATTGCTTGGGTTGTAAGGCTGTGGGGAGGGAGAGAACGTCATCGGATGTGGTATTTTACCATTTTGTGCCGTGCGGTAAGGAGCTGCTGCGGGAGGAGTAGGGGACAGAGTCGGGGTAGAATGGTAAATGCACATCCCAGATCGGAGGAAAAAACAAAAGTCTGAAATTGGATTTCCGGAGAAAAGTGGATTTAAAAACCAGCGGAAAATAACCGAAACATTCGCGCGTGGATTTTGCTGTAATTTACTCATTTTTGTCTTAAAATAAAAAGGGAATATGAAAAAGGAAGGAATTCATTTTGACACTGCAGAAAAGGTTCAAATGGAAGGAACGGGATTCGCCTCTCTACATGTGTAATTGGATGGTGCTCCAGAAAAGCCTTTAAAGTGAAGCAGCAACATTAGGATGGCAAAATAATCCGAAATCAACATATATGCGATGTACCCTATCCGATCGGGTAGGGTATTGATCGGATATTCTTTTAATCGGATAAGGTATTACTTGTTGATCAGGTGCGGGAAAGGTTTGGGTTTTGCCTTACCTACTCCGATCTTATAGCATATATATTTATTTATATTATATTATATACATAAATAAGTTCATAATAACAAGTCACTTATGATTAAAAAGTTGTACGTTCATAACTCATAATACCACACAATTCATTTGAGTCTATTGATTATCGAAAACAAAAACTTGAAAGCGATTACTTTTGCTGGATTGTTACTTGATTTTAGAGTTGTTGTATGTTGAGATTTGAGATGTGGAAATTGTTCTAAATTTTCATATCTTTTACTACTTTTTTGTTGATAAATGATGATTTATTGATGGACTTATATGGAACGATTACTTAGTTCCCCATTTTTTTTGTCTTGTAATCCACATGTCATATGATTGAGTCGGGTAGGGTAATATCCGACCCGAACGTGTAGAGATCGGGTAGAATATTGATTGGGTACTAACAGGGTATGCTAGGATACAAGTATTCTATGAAAATCGGGTAGGGTACGAGTATCACAAAATCCAACCCATACCCTACCTATTACCATCCCTAAGCAACATGTGTAATTTCAAAGAACCATTTACAGTCGAGATAGATGCTTGTGAGTTAGGAATCAAGAGTGTCTTGATGCAGAAAGGACAACCAATCTCTTACTTGAGTAAAGCTTTAGGTCGAAGGAACTACAATTTGTCCACCTATGAGAAGGAACTATTGACAATCATATTAACCATCAAGCATTGGCGCCACTACCTATAGAGTTCCACCTTCACAATCAGGACGAGTCACCTACCACTCAAATTCCTCCTGGAGCAAAAGTTAACGACACCGTTCCTACAGAAATGGCTTATCAAGTTATTGAGACTCAATTACACTATTGAGTATAAGAAGGGATCATAGAACAGAGATGTAGATGCTCTATCTCGAGTGTCAGCAATCAATCCTGGAGCAGTATCAACCACATTCCAAAATGGATGGAGGAAACTACAAACAATTACATTAGGGATTTGGAAGTTGAGGGAATCTGGCTCCAATTGGGAATTACACTCAACACATTGCCGGATCACGAACTTAAGCAAGGGGTCATATTCATGAAAGGGAAGGTTTATGTGGGAAAACGGTCGGAAATCGAGAGTAAAGTTGTAGCTCTCCCCTCATCTGGCATGGGTGGACACTCAGGAGCTCAAGCTACTCAGAAAAGAATCCAACAACAGTTCTTTTGGCCTAATATGAACAAGGGAAAACTCTAAGAAATGACTATTATTTGACTTCGTAGTACAAGATATAATTATTGACTTTCTTGTCGTCCAAAAAACATGGTCCAACAAACATATTATTAAAAACTATAATTTTGTGTTCAAAAACACATAATATTATGTGTTTTGGACCAAAACACAGAATACTCCAACCACTATAGGTTCCTTTAGGGAGATGGAAAGAAATTGCCATGAACTTTGTGGAGGGATTACCAAACTTAAGAGGGTTTGAATGTGTCTTGGTCGTGGTCAACAGGTACTTTAAGTATGGAAATTTTGTAGTTCTTTGTCATTCTTACATATTTGTAGGCATAAACTGAGATCTTCATGAACAATGTGGTTAAGCTCCATGACATTCCCGATTCTACTGTCTCTAATAGAGACCGAGTTTTTGTAAGTTCCTTTTAGAATGAATTATTGTTGGGCACAACTCTGAAAATGTTCTCTGTATTCCACCCTAGACCTAAGGTCAGGCCTTAACGACTCAACCAATGCCTTGAGAATTATTTGAGGACGACGGTGCATTAGAAACCCAAAGAACAGAACAGATGGTTGGGAACGATAAAGTACTGGTGCAACACCGTTCGAGGTAGTGTATTGATACTCACCCAAGATACTGAATTTGAGCCTGATGGAGACTCGAGTGGCTGATGTATAAGAATTTATCATAATGAGAGCACATATCGCCCAAATATTGAAAGACAATCTGACGGCTGCAAAAAAGAATGAAGTACCAGGCAAATAAGAGGAGATCAAAGAGGGCTTTTGAGGTTGGAGATTGGGTGTACCTCCGACTACAGACTTATAGACAGACCTTCATAACTCTAAGAAGGAATTTGAAACTGGCAGCTCGATATTTCGAGCCATACAAAATCTTGGAGAAGATAGGCAAAGTGGTCTACAAACTGGAGCTCCCGGAATCAGCAAGGATCCACTCTGTATTCCACGTATCGGTGCTTAGAAAAAGTTGGGGAAACAGCATCAGACAGTGACTCAATTGTTAGAAATGGGCGAAGATGGCATGCCTAAGGTGGAGCCATTCAAAATCCTTAACCCGAGATTGATCCAGAAGAACATGCAAAACAAAGCTGAATACCTGGTGCAGTGGAACCCATACTGCAAAGATGATTCTTATTTGAGAATATGCAAGTTACTAGTGCTATTGTACTAATTCTCTCAGTGTTAACTCATTCATGGACTCAGATTCTAGGATTGAGTCGAATGACAAATCAAACAAGGAACTGAAATCTTTTACTGATACACTTCCTGATGCGATCCCTTCCACTCTAGGAGGCCAAAACCACCTTACAACCCCAAAAGATAAAACCTTTAAACACCTGAAGTGATGCTTAAATACCCTATAGAACTACACCTGAAGTGATGCCTATATACCATATGGAACTAGCAGTCCCTCTACCTCTGTTGCTCAACCCACGAAGCTTGAAAATAAGACAGAGAAGGACAAAGAGCAACCAGACCCGTGCAAGGCACGATACCTAAATGACAAACATATTTATACGACACAACTGCCCTTGATAATTGTGCTTAGCCTATTTCATGCTCAAGCTTACTCAACAGTAACTTGGAGGTTTGAATTCATGACAAAAACCATCAATAATCTTTTCTGCTTTTAAAGATCCAAACAACTTATTTTAAAAATATGCATGCAAACAGTTACAAGAAAAGCCTCTCAAGATCACAAATGTAAGAGGGTATTTTTGTTTCAAAGGCTCCTGATATTTGATAACCCACATATCTCAGTGACTAACAAGACTTGCCAGAAAACAATTGGATACTAAATACAAAACAAGCAATCCAAGACATGTCAAGTGTGTATGAACAACAGAAGATGTATCAAGGATATTTGACTAAGTACCACTCTTTTTTACAGATGGAGGCCATGATAGTCTTCTGTGGCTCGAGCCATCAATCTCGCTATTTTGATCCTCTATTTCCCGTGTCTCAGTTTTTTGACTCCTCAGGCTTTTCGTAGCTATGTCGTCAAAGCTTGGTTCATTTCTCCATGGAGGCGGTGTCACACAGTCTGAATCTCCAGGAAATTTTTGTGATGGCTCCTTAGCTGGCAGAGAAGATGAGTGACCCACTCTCAGATTTTGGAGTGTTGCAAATGATTCTCTCATGGCAGACATGGCCTCGAAGAATCGCGTGCACGATGCTAGAGCAACAGGAATAGGGCGGAGCATTTCCTGTGAAAGTAATCAGAATGAAGTTGAGATCATCCAGAGAATGGGTTATAATTAGTAATTAGACAAGAAACCTCAAGAAACTTAGTTATCTTAATCATCTAATAATTTACAAAACAAGAACGATAACAAAAAAAAGTAATCACAGATAAGGTAAATGATCAAAGGTTTCTAAAAGCATACCCCCCATACTGAAGGAGACTCCTTAAAGTTCTGGCTCCATTGGAAATCTGAAACTGATGCTGTCAGAGCACCATAATCACTGGCGGCCTTCATTAGCAGTTCAGAGAATTGTTTCTACAAACCCCCCAAAATGACAGAAGAAAAGAATATGTCATAAGCATTCGAAGTTAGGAACGATAAGTCATGTAACAGACGGAATCAATATCATCATTGGCAGGTTAACCGATTAGATTTCACATAGACATGTAGACAGAAGAACAAAGTAAAGTGTAAAATAACACATGCCATTCCAATTTGCTTTATATGAAAAACTGACCTGATATTCAGCTTCAACAGGAATGCAATCAAGTGAATACGGTTGTTGAAGACGAGCAATGATGCGATCCTGTGAACATTTACAATCAAACAAAAAGAAATTATAGAGGTTAGGATAATAGGTTTTGTTCATGTCATCATAATAAATAGTTTAAAATACAAGTCCATAGGTGATAGATAGGACTGCAGTTTAGCAAACTTCATAGACATCACCAACCTCAATCTTGATTCATATTGTAAAGAAGCAAAAACAAAACTGGTAATTTGATGTCAAAAGATTTGTTTCAGTTGTAACTCATGAACCATAATGGACCTTAACGAAATTGTATATCAGTCCACTTCAAGGCATATTGTAAGGAACTAAGGTGCCTTTTGGAGGCTTCATATATATGAAATCAATCCAAATTCGATTTTCATGGCATCATAGCATTTACAATGATATCCCCACTCTTGAATAGAAAAAGAATATTAAAGAATACAAGAGCTCTGCAACAACTTGGATCACTCGCCACAAACAAATGTAACCAAAAACTCAGAACATATAATTTTTTGTACTCAGGAATGTAGCAAGAAAAAAAGAAGAGTTTCAGCTGATTGGTAGTATTTTGTTTTCTACAGGTAGAAATGAGTATGAGCCTGAGACTTAAGTCATGTCAAGCAAGCAAGACCAAACAAAAAGATTACCTTATTCTGGATAACATCTTTCAGTATAGTTGTTATCCTTGCCAGAGTTTCACATTTCTTTTCCATTTCACTCACATGTGTCAAATGTGCCACATTCTTGTCATCCTAAAAAAATAAATTATACCAGTCATCAGAATAAGTACCAAGCAATGATCATGAATGGATTGAGTCTTGACAAAGGTTCAAGTTACAGAAAGAGGCGAACATGAATTGTACTACAACTGAGATACTTTACCTTTCTACCTTGAAGTTCCACTTGCAAATCTGCAATTTTTCGTTGAACAGTTGTAAGTTCTCTCAAAACCTTGATCAAATGATCACCCTTTTCACTAGTTGAAGAGGATAGGTTTTGAAGTTCTTCCTACATGAAAAGGTTAAGGGAAAAAGGATTAGCTCAATAAAAAGTATTAAACAGTGATGAATTGCTTGACCTAGCCATGAATTCCAAACTCAAAGACAGAATGAGCGACACAGTCAACACAACACTGTATCAGGCATGAAAATAGATATGACTGCAGATCCATAATAGAGGAAAAAGTAAATCACAAAAAGCAACGACTTCACAAAAAGGACACATGAATTGTAATCGAACCATAGAAAAATTCAAAATGGAACTTAACTAAAAAACAGTCAGACTGTGAAGTCCAAAGATTAGTAAAAAAAAACTCATCCTTTTATCATCACAACTTAATAATGTTAGTGTATATGTGTATGTGTCCATCAGCAATACAAATGACAAACTTATAACCCTTCTCCATCTCGATTAGGATGCATACATAATACACGAATAAATGGGAGGCGAGATAGTTAAAATGAGGCATTACCAGCAGAACCCATTCCCGTCATCTACCTAAGATCTGACAACCAAGTTGATACTATGCACCAAAACATGACAGTTAAGTGTTATGAGCAAGTCAACTTAGATTATAAGCAGTAAGGTTAAGGCACAAGCTCTTACATGCTTGAAACCTATTTCACAATTCACCTCCTCCTCTAATTCAACTTGAAAGTCGCTAAAAAAACAATTTTTCCACATTCCCATACAAACAAATCCTACAAATTAATGTTGATACTAGGTCAAAGAAAATCAGGTCTGTAGAAATAAGCTGAACTGAGAACTTGCAAAGCCCAAAATAGGAAGACAAAATCTTCCCCACTCAGCTTAACAAATTAAACAAGAAACTGAAATCAAATACACAGAGAAGAAGAATTCGGGTAAATGGAGATCGAAAATGGGACGATCCGAGAAAATAGGCGAGTAGAAGCGAGGAATCGCAGAAATGAAAATGTAGGAGAATGGTGTACCTGGGAAGGAGGAGGAGCGACGGAGTAGCCGAGATCGGAAGCAATTGAGAGTGCATCGGACATTCCTCCGATGCGGCGGAGGGGTTTCTTTCCGACCCACGTGGCATCGCCGCCCATCGACATTCTGCTCCGGACGGCAACTTCAGGATTTGATATTTTCAATTTCAACTACTCTCTCTCTCTGTCAGTTGAATACATGGGCTATTGGCCTGTTCTCTCTCTCAGACACTACGACGTCGGCTCAGTGCCACGTCATGTCACCGACAAAACGTGACATAGGTAAGTTAGGCCCAAGAAAAGGCCCAAATACAGCCCATGAACGAAGCACTCGAACCCAAAATAGCTCCGGGTCACACAAGATTAGGGTTTACATCTCTCTATATAATCAGCCTCCCTCTCTATCTTCTCCATCATCTCCATCTCTCAGATTTACAAGAAGCAATTTCAGTTTCATAGTTTAGTCTCCGATGAGGAAGCGTACCCAAATTGATAGGAAGTGCCGTATGACACTTTAAAAAGCAGCGTAGCCAAAGTAGCAAAGCTCAGTCCTCCAAATCGCAGCCCCTGAGCATCGCAATCCTCCCCGATTACGACCTCAGGGGTTGCTGATCATTTGTTGATCATTGGGGGATTAGGGTTTTGAAGTGCTGGGCTATGGTGTGTGTGTGATTTGGAACGGGATTCTGAGGGTTATGCAGTTTGATTGCAAGGTCCGAGCCACGTCGACGGTAGCTTTGGCATTGACCGTCGATGCTATGATTGGACCGATAACAAATCGTTTCGCATCTTGATAGGAACCTGTGAACTGGTTGCATATGTGCACCGTTGGTTCACGGAGCCGTTTATTGCGATCACATTTCAAACTCTTTTTAAGTTTTTGTATTTGTATCATCGGAGAAGCTAATGATGTTTTATTTGGAATTACCGGCTGAATTTGCATTGATGTCAACTAGGCTGTCTGAGGCTTCTCTCTTGTATTAAAATGGTCTTTTTGGTGTTCTATTATCAATTCTTTTTACGGGTCCAATGTAGTTTATATGAATTTCAAATGACATTGACCTGGTAAGAAATGAAGAAAACAGGATTTTAGTCCTTCATGACTTGTTTTGAGTTGAGACGAATTACTTAAAAGAAGCTAGGTTCAGCACTTCAGAATTCTAATAACGGGCTACATTACAGTTCTATAAATACGTATACATAATGATACTCGTTGGATGAACTATATATATGAATGTATTTACTCAGAACATGCGCATGTTCATGACTTAGCTGAACATGGATCTCGCAGGAAGTGGGATAGTGTCTGACTTGTTCGTGGACATTTTGTCGTGATGATGATTTAGGTTGAGAGTGCGGATCTATGTTTGTCATTTGAACAAGAGCTCCATGGAGTTCTTGCATTGCTGGTTTAGCAGCCGTTGGTTGTATGGCAACCTTGAATAAGATTTTTTGTATCAGAGAATAAATAATGCATTAAAAGTCGATGTGTTCTGCAAATACAACCACAAACTATCAAACCAACAAAAGATCTAAATGAAGTGTACACTCAATAGGCCGAAAGAGAAGAAATGGAAATGAGGAACTTAAGCAGAATGAGAGAACAAGAATAGGTCACACCATCCAGGAGCTAGGAGTCTGGCTTCGGCGATTTGCTTGAAGCAATGTAAGTTCCCTAAATTGAATTCTCAGAAGATTGATAGACAGATCAATGATCAGAGCTCCTTCGAAAACTCTAGTGTTCCGAGCTAACTGATGTGGACATAAAATACATCTATTTTAGATGTCATTAGTCCATATTTATGTTCTTTTTAGTCTCGAGTTAATATGAAATGATGCATTGTACTCTCATTTTGTGTAATTGGTCTTATTTCAGAGTTCGCCAAGCAATTGGAGCCAAAAGAGGTGAAACGGGAGCGAAACGGAGCCAAATTGAAAGCTGGTCAAAAGTGTCAGTAAGGTGCACCAGTTCTTTGCACGGGGTGCAAAGAAGCAGTGCACCACTTGTTGCACGGCGTGCAACTTGGTGACGCATCCAGATCAGAGACAAAAAAATATGCACCGGAAAGTTGCACGCCGTGCAAATAATCGGTCCAACTTAAGATGCACCCTGAAATGCACGGCGTGCATGCGACAGTGCAGACGTCAAAAACGCGATTTTGTAGCTGCGTTTCCCATTTTTAATCAGATTTAACTCAACATATAAAAGGGATATTAGGTCATTATATGGGGATCACGGAATTGAAGAGGGAAACACACTTTGGAGCTTGGAGAATTTAGAGAAAGGATCGAAAGCAAGAGATTAGAATATCAAAGGTTTTGTGTAGATTGGATTCAAACTTATATTTGTATTACTCTTCATCGTTTAATATGAATTTCAGTGATTTATTCATCTCCTTTTGTTCTTATTCTTGTGCTATGAACTAAACCTATTTTGATCTAGGGCTAAGCGAACGATGTGATGAATTGAGTTAACATATTCGTGTATACATTCGTCAAACTAGTATCTAGGAAAGTGTTTATTTAATTCCGTTCGTAATGCTATATTACCCTAATCACGTACTTGTATGATTTAATCGTATTAACCAACAATTGAGAAATGAGGTTAGTAGGAGGAAAGAGGAATTAGATAACTCGGGTTCTAGGCTAGAATATGGCTAGACTGACACGAGTGCAATAGCTATAGGTGTAGAAACCGAAAGTTAGAGGAATTCATAGATTGTAATGCTATATACCGCTCTACACCTAGATTAGAGATAATTAGGTGGACTGTGTATGTTAGAGTCCTAATACGATCGAGAGATGGTTAGGACTACATCGAGAGAATTCCCGTTACCCTTAGAATAATATTAGTTGCAAATGTATACCGAATCCCGTTAAGTCATTCATCACATTCGAACCCCGTTAATATCCTAGATCGCCTTTTTTATCTTTGATTTACAATCCCGTTGACTTTGTTCTTTGTTTTCTGATCAATCAATATTTTCATTACTTGCATGAATTTAACTTTTACAAACCAAACCAAACATCGTTATAGGAATAGTGTGACCGTCGAATTAATTAACTAAAGTGCTTGTCCAATTGCTCCCTTGGGTACGATATCTCGGACTTAAACCCCGAACACTAGTTGACGACCGGTACGCTTGCCGTGCCATTCTGAGAGTCATTTCTCAGTGTGTCACTAACCAAAAGAACCATAATCCCAGAAGGCCAAGACAAGACCAAGATTTTCGCAGGCGGTGCACCCCACAAATCGAAGGCCATGACGAGATGAACAAAACAGGAGAAGAAGCGAGAGCTGAGGAGACCCCTCACCACTGAAGAACTAAGGACCACACTAGCCAAGCCCATCTACAAGTAATAAGAAGGTGAGAAGTGTCCTTGACGTGTCTGCCACACATAAGGCACAACCAAAGACCCATAGGGATTAGGAAACCCCTCGGTACCAAGAAATATCTGGTAGGGATGACATCTAGAACGAAAAGCCAAGCAAAAGATTGGAACTTAGGCGGAGCAACACTCTTCCAAACTGGAAGTCCATAAAAACGACTCCACCTCGTCGACGTTGGAAAAGGCATTAAAAGTTGTCGATGTCGAAAAACTGTGGGGATCCAAGGACCCAGACAACCTGTCGGACATAAGAAGTCAAGGCGAACGCCCAAGAGAAATGTGCGGAAGCCCTCAAAGGCGAGGAACTCTCTATCTTAGAGGTGACGACAAAAATTGAAATTCTACCCATCGTCCACCTCGAAGTGAATAATAGGTTGTCCTTTCTTCACTAACAAGACGTAAAGGCGAGGAAACGGAGTCGAAAAAGAAACATATACGACCCAAGCATCCTCCCAGAAAAAGATGAAACAACTAGAACCTAACACCCAACGAACTTTTCCCGGGCCAAAAATTTCAGCTAAGTGAGTATCTTGAGCTAGATGAGCAATATGACGAAGAACTAGAGAAGAGGAGTGATGAGCGAGCGGAAGACCCTCCGCCATAAGGACTCGACCCAGCCATGTCGAGCACATAACACCCTCCGCCATAAGGGAGTCCGCTCCGTGGTAAACTGGCACCACCACTTCAGGAGCAAGCTCTTGTTGACGGCCTCAAGGTTGCGGATACCAAGACCTCCTACTAACTTAGAACGACATACTCTGTCCCAGCTGATTTTGGACAAACAACCCCCAGTCGAAGAGAAAGCCCAAAGGATCTGTCGTTGGATCCTATCCATGAATAGCAAAACCTTTTTGGGGGCTCGAAAAACTGACATGTAAAAGATCGGCATGTTGGCTAGAAGATGAGCTTATCACACCCCAAGTCTCGCCCGGACTTCGGCTATAATCGGGCTCCAAAAAGAGACAAGTCTTGGGTTAGCTCCCAACTGAAAACCCATATAAGTAATAAGAAGGTGACTCAAATCGCAACCCAAGGCCGAGCAGAGATCAAAGCTGGAAGACAGATCAGTACTAAAGGTTAGAAGAATGGACTTGTCAAAGTTAGTACGCAACCCCAATACCAGCTCAAAACAATGAAGCATGATTATAATGTCTCAGTCCTTACTATCAAGTTTGTTGAGTAAAGATATCCTAACTTATTAATACTTTTCTCTTCCGCTATCTTCACCACATCTTTTGTTCCCTTCAGTCTTCATCGTCTCTATAGTCTTCCAAATTCAATAGAGGGGAGGAAGGCTTCTAACAATGTGTTTTCGAAGTTGTACTGTTCTGCCTCTGGCTAAGTTGTTAATGGTTATGGCTATAAAAAGCAATGAATTGTACTGGACATACAATTATGTTAATTGTAGGGTATTGGGAATTGTCCTTACGCATTTGCATGTCTTTTGCTCTTTTTTGGGGCGAAACATACTACATTGTTCATTCAACGATGCAACACAGATAGTAAGAATATCGTTATGAGCTGGATATTTTTCGTAGATAACTCCAACGTATCTTATTATTATAATTGATGTAAGTTCAATATTGGTGGATGTGGCAAACATCAAGAAAGAAATTCTAAAAATTTAAATAACCAATTTTGGTTAGTCTGTCTCTTTCTTGGAGAGAACCATTGTTTTCTTAAGATGTACTCTAATTGAATAAGGACATCAATTGAAAACTAGTTGCTAGCTGTGTAAGGGTCAAGATCGTTTTCCTCCCCAATTATGGTCAGAGCAATTGTATTCTAACGAGACTATTATGTAAACCTTATTTGATCTCTGGGTCATCGCGGTCTTCTCCGGCTTAATTGTTGATATCGGGGGGGGGGGGTGTATTTTCCTTCCTTTAGCCCTCTTGGGTGTCAGTTTCTCCATCTGGTGCGCCATGGTGATTGGTGGTGGTGACTAGATGAAGGAAGATGCCCCAATTGTCCTTTAACGAGAATCTTTCCCATCCCAATGTGGAGTAGGTCGGACTCCAGCGTTGCTCATCCTTCCCAATTGTGGGTTAGGCAGGATGTTGGTGTCATTCTTGACAATCCTCTCGAGTCGAACCTTCCTCTGTCTCTACCATGTATTAGGTTTGTCAGTTGGTAGTTTAGATCCAGGAATATGTTGGGTTCACAGGTAGGATGTCCGATATCATAATTGGAGCAGGGCCTAGTGTCCACCACATGCTAGATTACAGATCTATAATTGTTCGTACTGTAAGCTAATACAAATCTATTGAGACAACTCTCAAATAAGGACCATAGATTGATAAAGGGGGCAGTTTAGGTGCATCCAAGATCCCTTCGTCCTCCAATAAAGGCCTCATTGGTTACAACTGACCTCCACACATCCCCTCATCCCACGAGGCTTCCCGTAGCCTCTATCATGACTTCAAGGAAAATATCGCATGCTTAAGCCCATAGTTGGATACAATCCAGTTGAGGAAGCGTCATCCCCCATGTGTCGACAAATCTGAGAGGGTGATAAGAACACGGTCAAAACATCAAGGCTGACCTTAGCGCACCTTATTCTTCATATCATGCGAAGTAAAAAAACGCGAAGACGTCTTTCTCCAAATCCTTCACCACGAGGCCGTCAAAGGAGGCTCCCAAGGCTTTGGTGATGACCTGGAGCATCGCCTTCTGGTTATATGACCGATCAGTGAGAAGCCTATCGGCCATGTCGTAGAGGCGGCAAACCGACGAGTTCTAGTCCGACGAAATGTACGTTAAGTCACTGACCTTGTCTTCGTCCTGGTCAATGGTGAATATAGAGAAACCTTCATGTAGGTCCTTGAGGGATGGTGAGGGCACCGATTTGAAGTGGCCGTGATAAACGATGGCATAGTGGCCGTGTGGACGTCATGGGAGAAGCGGATGGAGAAGAAAGGGTTGAAGACGGGTTTTGTAGGTTTCCTAATTCGTTTAGTAGAGTAACCTCGGAGGATGGACAAGGGGGCATCACCAAGGTCTCAACAATGGGTAGTAGAAGCGTGGGAGAGGTCACAAACATCGGCGACAAAGTTGATGGGCCCAACGACGTGTCCTAGTTAGAGGAGGGAGAGGGCGTCATTAGGTCTAAGAGTTCTCACAAGATTTTCTAAAACTTAGATCCATAGTAATGTTTGTTAGCGGGAGAAGTTTTGTGATTTTCTCACTTGACATGTCTTGGATTGCTTGTTTTGTATTTTGTATCCAATTGTTTTCTGGCAAATGTATTAGTCACTGAGATCTATGAGTTATCAAATATGGCCAGGTAAGATTTGGATAACTATGTGAATTAATATGTACGTCTTAATTAGTAATATTTATAGAAGTATATTATAAAAATCATTCCTCAAGAAATTAAAGTCAATGAGTTTTCTGATTTCTGTGAATAATCTGGTAGAAAACAGTCCATATAGAATAACTTAGATTAAAGACCGTAACTTGGGACAGCACAATGTATTTTTCATACATTCTAATAATGGATCATAGTTCAACTCCCAACAACGATGTAAACTTTACAGAAAATTTTGAAGGATAACGTTATAAACATGGCTGCTTCAGAATAGGATACTATCTTTCAGAGACAGTAATACACAATCTTGAAAAACAGAAACACATGAAGATCATAAGGGATAGCTGAGATTACAATTTAAAATTAGCTGCACCAAATGGGGTGCTATGAGTTGAGTTCACTCCATCTCTTTGTCAGGGCCATCATAAAGTGTATAACATACTGAAACAAAGATCAGAAAGCACCCCACAAGTCTTCCAAATGAAACACTCACCATCGACCAACCCATTCTCCATAACAGTGACAGTGCAACCTGTATTGTATGTTGACATATAATGTTACCATCTTATGCTTAATGATATTCTAAACAAAACTCATTTGACACAAATATTGAAGTTAATGCACTGAGTTCTATTTCAGGGCATAATTAAGTGAGATCGAAAACAAAATAAAGGCAGAGCAAGATCAGCACCTCTATGTACAGGATATTTGCAGCTCTACTAGTTTTTTCTAGCTGAAGTCCACGTGCTAAAAATAGCTGAAACAGAGCACATGTTTACAAGTATATCAATGCTTAAAGCTTCGTGCCAATAGATATAGAGACATCACTATTTAGAAGAACATAGCACTGCATATGCAGCCTAATTCCTAAAGTTATCATCTTACAACAACAAAACAAAAAATCACAATCTTGAATGGGAACAATCGTTAAAAAGCTTAAGAAACCCATTTTGAAGGTGGATGTTTAAGAGTTCTGAGAAAGTCCTATTTCTAAGAAAACTGTCATGCTACATGTAATCCTTGAATTCCCACATTAACAATGATGAACTTATGTACAAAATACTAAACAAAATACGAATATGGGCGTCAATTTCAGGTGACACCAAAGGGTCCATCAGTAGTTCAGAACAATACCTCAGCGAAGAATGCCATAACAGCAAGTATTACCATAATACATAATGAATATAGACTAGGAAGCACAAGATCCTGCAACACAAATGCACACAACATTAAAAACATATAATACAGGATGGTTATCACTTATCCAAAACTAAAGCAAAACTAAAGCCTTGACAATCATAGCCACTCTGCAGACAACAAAAATAACAACGATAATAAATAGTTCATACTCCTATACTTCATTCCTTTTAAAATAAAACTTTGTACATCATATCCATCACATCTGAACTATACACGTGCAGTTCAATTCAAATTCAACATAACATCTGTTGGATTTATGATGTGGAGGCGTAGCATGATATTTGTTGTATCAACTCTAGTAGTTTGATTAATAAACTCATATTTTGAGAAACTTAAGTTGTGGAGTGGTAATTTAATATCTGCTGAGCATAGTATGAAGTCGTTGTCAATAATAACCCAAGCACAGGGAGATCTTGAGTGATAAAAGAGCTCCCTTCTAACTAAGGGAGGTTTTAAGTTCAAACCTTTGTAAATTAAAATAAACACAATTGCTAATAATAATAAAAAATACACCAAATACAGAACTTCTAGTTTAAGTCATGACTAGAGCATATGTTGATGTAATTAATGATAACAAAAAATTAAATTACCTAGAAGCATTATTTAAGACAATGGTTAGAAGTTGCTAATATTCTATGCTCTCACCTCCAAGGCTAATGCGCATACTCCTGCTGCAGGGCTAGCCAGCACGCCAAATGAAAATATTGTCACCCTGAATGAAGTGCAGATAAGTTTATAAGATAGACTCGGCAATAACTTGTATAGATACTTCTGGTAAAAAAAAGAAGGTACTATAGTCACCAGCATATTTCAAGTGCAATGCAGTAGGGGAAAAACTATACATATAAAAATAAAAGAGAAACGTTATGTTATGGCTCAAATGATGGAATGGTATAGAAATTTAAGCTTCAGAAACAGTGAACAAAAGAGGACTTGTCTTTTTATATGGAGGGGGGGGCATACAAATAAGAATTGTGGATACACATACAAAACACAACGGTGAAAAACATTGTTTCAATTCATTCCATTTCTAATGAAAATCAAGTAGTAAACATACACAGGTTGATCAGATGCTTTAGCCCCAGCTTTTATTAGGCAATAGCTTACTCCACCAGTTACTGATGAAAATAAACCGACCAAGACAGCGAACATGTGGCGGTTTCCCCTGTTAGTATTCCACCCTGTATAAGTTCATAGTTAATAACATAATTCGGGTAAGGAAACATAAATGAACAAAATACAATAATTCCATTGGTCAAATGTCTTCAACTTATTACCATACATCTATGCACTTTATCCTCACAAACTGTTAGCAAAGTAAGTTAAAAGGTCTTTGTTCAATTATACACGGGGAACAAATGAGTAGACTCTTGATTTTACCATAAAGAGACAGTACTTGGTATGCTAACAGCAATGATGACATGTCATGAGTTACCACACTAACAAAATCAACTAGATTACAATCAAATTCATAGAACTAGTTTCTAACAAGTCCAAACTATCACTTGACATATATTTTAGAAAGTTCTGTTAACTCACTTCTGTACCTTGAGTAGTGAGTTCCAGTTGGAAAATAAAGAGCACACCAAAGAAACAGCATGCCAAACCTGTTCAGAAGAGACGGTCAATAAAAAACCACTTGCCATCTGATAAATGATATTTCAACTTTATTCAAGAATGGAACAGATCTAATTTACAAGGCAATAATAGTTTCATAAACATAATGCATAGGATGAGGCATCGTTAACATATCAGGTAGCATAGCATGAATTTTTATATAAAAGGCAAGAATCAAATATAAAACAGTAGCATACCACCAATGTCTTGAATTTTTAACTTCTCTTTCAAAATGATTCTTGCCATTATTGAAGCTATAACTGGAGTTGTGGAGCTCAACACAATCGCTAGTGATAAAGGTACCATCTGAATGCTACAAAGGATTTGACATCTTTCATTATTATGGTTTACTCAACCAAATTCCAAAAAAAAAATGAAGCAAGCTACCAAGTAAATTTCAAAAGCACCATATCAGGTTAAGGAGACAGGATAAACAAGCATGAAGAATAACCGAGATGAATGAAGAGAAGAGCAAAATTAAAAATCACACTGCTAACTGTTAAAATAGGGTAAGTATTACAGAAGTTGTGGTAATCTCAAATGTGCAAGCCTAATAAACCCATACAAAGCTTAAAATACATGACATCCGCTAGTAAACTCACATAGGTACAATATAGTAGTTACACATGACAACCACGTCACTACCACTTGAGCAAGTAATGTCCAATCAATCTGTCCCATCTAGTAAAGTGAATCTAGCTAGCATTTAAGTTTTCTTCAAAAAATTCCTTACAAGATAAGATATTTTCAAAACTATGCATCACATGATTTTAAAATCTAGTGAAGGTACACTGCAACAATATTCAGAATGCCATCACTCAAACACTACGTGTATAAAAGCTACACATTTTGAAAAGCAATTATATAATGTGCCACTTACTAATAAACAAAACTCAACACCGAGAGAAATCCCGTTATAGCTCTTAATCCCAAAAGATTCCTGGCTTGAGCTGGCCCAAGTACAGGGTGTCCACTTTTTCTCAACCACCAGTATGATAATACCACGAAAAATGTATATCTTGTAAATGCAGTTTCAAGCAAAGGAACAGACTGGGCTGCCATAGCAAAATCGTAAAAGGAAAAGTAAATTAGTAATGGTAGTGCAAGATCAAATCCGATAATGGAAACATAAGTAGGTGCAGTTATGGGGTACCTTATTCCATAATCATTGAAAATAATTGAGGATACGTTCTTACAAATTACTGTTAAAAACCCACGAATTAATTTGGGTTACAGCTTACAGGTGTTGTTGTCGTCGTACATTTTAATAACTTTAAATTTATACAGTATCAGTATGACTAGATAAGATATCATTTGGTATACCTACATACCGAATTAGCAACATCAAAGAAGCATACTACTGTAGAACAGCTCAGGTCATATAAACTACAGTAAATTGCACCCTTGACTGACATGCTCAGCACAAGGTTCAGAATCAATTTTTATATGGGCATAAAACACTGAAATAGTCGAACATGAGCTACACATAAGTTTAAGAAGAAATAGAGCACAGAACTTACTAACCAATAAAAACATTTGAAACAACTTCCATTAGAAAGTAGATTACAGATGAGAAGGTCATGCACAGTAGACCAGAGTATCTGGAACCACTCCACACCCAAAACATAAACTGGGTAGGAGGTGATGTATCTGTTTCATCATATCTCGTTGCTTGCTCCTGCATGTATACAGCACAGTAGCAAAATTACAATTATGAACCCTCTATCTTGCCATTTCAAAATTATAATAAAAATAAACAACTGAACTACCAAACTAGCCAAAACTAAACACAACCTGAAGTGGGGGCATCAAGTTTCTAATTCTCTTCCTAATTTTTCCATGAAACCAGACAAAGGATAAATAAAAAAATAACAACCTTTGCCAGAACAAGTTCATTTCACGAACTCACCAGTAACAACTCAGAAAATAATAATAATCAGAACTACCTAATCCAAACAGAAAACCTTAACCAACCCAGAACGCTCAATGCAACAGAGGCCCTCAAAACACAAGGAGAACACGAATCAGGACTTGAGAATTAAGAATTTGAACAAATTTGTAGAGGGGAAAAGAAACTGAAATTGTAAAAAGGGAACAAACCCTAGGCTGTCGCCGAGAGTGAGAGACGGAGAAAATGTTGAATTTGGGCTTCTTTTCAGGCTGGATCAAGAGAGTGGCGACGTCGTCGTCGGAGGCAACAGATCGAGCATCCTCCGAGTCTGAAGCTAAGGATTCGGGTTCGTACGGCGCCAACTCAACCATGTGATCTCCACCGCTTCCAAGAGCAGCAGACGCCATTATCGGGCTGCTCATAACCCTAGCTCCGTTGGGTTCAATTGAGCTAGACTGAATCGAGCGAGTAAGATTGGTCCAGTGCACAAGGGAGCCATCGCGAGGGAAAAAATGTTTCTTTTAAGTCGTTGAAGGTGACAACGCAGCGGTCAAGTGGCTGCGCTTACGTGGCAACTGACGAGTGGTACCCACTGTTTGGTGGGCCATCGATCCATGTCTTCCAATCGACGGCTAATAATTATTTATTTATTTTGAAATACGGCTGATAATTTGAATCATAAGAAACAAATACATGTATGATAATGAAGAGGAGAAATCTATTGAGCACCGCTCTTAACATAGGAACTCTGAGAATCAACACTACCCACTTCTCACCTATGATCCAACACTTATCAAAATGTCACATCATCACCCTAATCCAACCCACATACACGCCACTTACATCAATTATCACACAAGAAATGGCATAATTGTAATAGCATGGTGCCATGTGGACAAGTATCCATTTTTTTCTTCACCAATTCACTAATTTAATATTTCCCGATTCGTTTGAACTCCGATTAACTTCAAACTTGCGCCAATATTTTTCTTTTTTCAAGGGCTTTAAATCAAGATCAGTCATGAATATATTTTGAAGCACGAAAATAAAAATTTATATCAAGGTGATAAAAATAATGTTGAGCGCTGATAAATCTTCACTAATAAATGTTTTATATCGGAGTACCAAACTAGTGTTAAATGTTGATAAAAAAAACATGTAATGAGGTGATAAGAAATAAATAACGAGGTGATAAAGACCATTTTCAATTTTGATAATAAGTGTGATACACTAGAGTTTAACGTTGATAAAAAAACTTGTGATGAGGTGATAAAAAAACACGTAATTCAATGATAAATCTAGTGTTTAGTATTGATAAAACTGGTGTTCATAAAAAGCACGTGATGAGATGATAAAAATCATGATCAGTTTTGGAGAATGGGGTGATAAAACCAGTGTAAAGTGTTGATAAAACCAGGGTAAAATGTTGATAAACCCAGAGCAAAGTGTTGATAAAAATTACTCATATATAATTTCTTTAAAAACCAGCCCCGAAATGATTTTTTTTTCGTGCTTCAAAAAAACATGTGATGGGGGTGATAAAACACACGTAATTTGAATGATAAACCTAGTGTTTAGTGTTGATAAAACTAGTGTTCATAAAAAGCACGCGATGAGGTGATAAAATCATGATCAGTTTTGGAAAATGAGGTGATAAAACCAGTGTAAAGTGTTGATAAAACCAATGTAAAAGTGTTGATAAATACAGAGCAAAGTGTTGATAAAAATTACCCAGATTTTTTTATAAAAAAAATCTATCCCGATTTTTTTTTTCGTGCTTCAAAATATATTCATGACTGATCTTGAGTGCAAGCCCTTAAAAAAACAAAACTAATGGCGCAAGTTTGAACCCAATCAGAGTTCAAACGAAGCGGGAAAAATTAAATTAGTGAATTGATTAAAAAAATAATAATATGATAGTTTTACTAAAAAGCCCTTACCACTTACTAAAAAGTGCTGTTTTTTTGCAGTCAACAAGTCAACTTATCAATTGCATCTCATCCATCCATTCTTAAAATGGATGACTCAGATTGGTTCTCACGGTTCCTACATTAAAACATGGTTCTCACCAGATTTCTCCTCTGATAATGAAACAGGGTGTTCTTCGACAGTTCAATTTATTTTGGTTTATTTTCTGAATCGTGAGGATTGTACATGTTGCTAGATTTGGTTGATCATGGTCCTACTGATCATAATATGTTATTGACCAAGGGAATGAGTCACGAGCACTCAGATGTAGGGTTGAAAGATCTATCGACCAATTGCGAAGGTAATCATCGACAAGTGTTGAATGATGATTCAAATAATACCATTATAAAGACCATCAACCAGTTACGAAAGAGATCATCGTAGAGTAAGAATACGAGTTATATGCTTATAGACAAGTCATCACGATAACCAGTAGAAAAATTCATAAGAAAAAGCATGTGCAAGTGAGAATTCAAAATACAAACTTACACATCATTCCACAAACCTAAACAATCAACCATAGATTTTAAGGCCACCCCTTCATTTACTGATTAAAAATTATGAAAAATCATACTACAAGTGATACAATATATACAAATAAATGTGTATTAAATGATGACCTTACAGTTTACAGTTCGAATCACATCATAATCTAGAAAATGCATTGTATAGGCAGCCTGGCATTTTCTAGCATTTCTCTTGCACCTACTACATTGCCTCAACTACTATCTCTCTAAAAGAATGATCAAAATGTTGTCAATGATCCTTTATCCGCACGATTGGATTTAGTGATGTTTCGATTTCCTCGAGAGATCGGCCTTTGGTTTCGACTATGAAATAATAGGCAAAAACTGCAGACAGCAAGGAAACACCCCCGAAACCAGCATAAACTGGAGCGACTCCTAACTTCTCCACCAGCTCGAGGAAGAATAGGCCAACTAAGAAATTACAAACCTGAATGACATTCCACAACTGCAGTCAAGGGTTTGAAGCATGGAACTTCATAAAGTAGACATGGGAAGGTGTTTGAAGAAAGAAGGCAGCATCATCAGAAAATGTTTTCTCCCAATACGTACCCAATGGGTCGAAAAACTGAATCCCATGATCTTCCCACGTGCGCGGTTGCTACTAAGCTCCGGTATAATAAGACCTGTGACTGGGCCAGCTCCAATTGCAAAAGAAAATATGTACCTAAACAAATGTAGGACTAAAAAGCATCACTACTGTGTACCTAAACAAATGTAGGACCAAAAAGCATCACAAATGCAAAAATACATAACATATTAGAAGAGCAATAGTAAAGGAAAACTTCTAACAATCAGACACTATACTTAATAGTTAATACATCTTCATTTGTTTGTATCTTCAGATTTAAGTCATCGAGCACTGAGGTCCAAGACTATCAGGAAATACCCATTACTAAATGAACAGAGCATGCCAAATAGTAATTACAACCACAGTTGATGTTCTTCAAATCTATAGTTGATTGCTTTGCAGACATGAACTCACTAGTGTACTCATACAAGGAAGTGCATCATCTAGAACAGAAAATGTTTCCAGGCAATCCCATACTGTCGCTAAGTTAAAAGTCTAGTTGCATAAACCAGTGTCAGTGATAGAAATTTGCACACAAACTTCCTATCTAGGCAAACCCCGTCACATATGACTCTCTTTATCTAGGCGTTCTAGTTGTTATGCTGGCTACTTAAGCTATTCAGCCATCAAATTTAGGAAACGATCTGTATTATCTATAGACCAGACCGACTCCACAAATGCTAAACAAACCATGCACTAGCCAAAATCACAAGCAACACGACTCATCTGTGACCATGTCCTTCAAAACTCCCGTTATTTTGTCGCACAGAAAGAAATGATCTGATAAGGAGCAAGAGAGCTTCTATATGCAGAGGTAAGCAAATACTTACCCAACAGTTCCCAAAATGGATAAGTTGTTGCTGAGATCTTCATCTAATGGAAAACTTAGAGCATAAACTGCAAGAAACATTGATATTGCCTGCAAAAATGTCAGAAAGGTTTAACTTAGCATAATAAACCATGCACCTGTAAGGCGAACAAACACTTTATATGAACATCCTGATCACGAGTATCAACAATACCACCAAAAAAAATGTTTCTCCCCGAGTGCAACTAGCAAGCCTCAAGAAAACCTCTCTTCCTGTCAACATAGTTAAATCCCTTTTGCTCTGCTTATCTACTGCATAATAAATATTCTCACTAAATCGCCATGCATTGCTATTTATCTTTACCCATTCCATCGTATTTATACTTTTTCATCTCTTCCAACAATTGCCTTCACTTACAAGGATTTTGACACAAACTCACCATTCCGATGTAACTGCCAATTAAGAGTTTCCTTCTTCCTTGCTTGTCAATCAAGTACAGAGCAGTAACTGCACCTGGAGGTGATCAGCAGTTAACAAAAGAAACAGTTTCAAACAGGCAATAATGTAGCATGAATGTATATTCCTGTCATATGTCAAACCTGCAAAGTTGGTGAGTCCAATATATAAGCTAGCTAAAGCTCCAGTTCTGACTCCAACATCTTGAAACGTTAATGATGAAAAATAAAGAACTCCATTTATACCCGCAAATTGTTGTAGTACAAAAAGGGAACCTCCAATTAAAGCAACTGCAACTACACAGAAACATCCATGACGTGAGTTATAACAATTGTAGCGATCACGTCCTACAAAAGAATATTTCAATTTCTCGCATTTTTAATATGTATTAAGACTAAATAGAGTTGAGTTACTACAATTCATGTTCTAATCTATTTTTGGCAGCGAAAACTGATGAGTGAATGAAAATTTTATGGCTGCATTCTCCTGGTAACAAAAATGTCAGGAATGTAACCTCTTGAGTGGGGTTCCTCAAGGAGTTCCAACCATCTGCTGTCCAAATCACTGCCATCATTTCTCATGACTGACTGAAAATCTTCAATTGTTTTATCGAGTTCAGATCCTCCCCAGAGATTGCGTATAATTTCTTTAGCATCATTTAATCTCCCTACCTTGAAAAAGTACACAACATCTTCCATGTTTCTGACGAATAAAAAAAAGATGATTGTAAATGCTCATGAACCACGGTGGAAAGAAGTCTTACTTTACATAGCCAGCGTGGGCTATCTACTGCAAACTGCATGCCAAGCATAAGAATGAATCCAGGAACACTTGCAATATAGAGCATTGTCCTCCACCTGAAAAAAGGACCATAATTTATAACTATGACAACAATCCCAGGGAGTTACTAACCACTAAATTAATCGATAGAACAACCTCTACTATTTCCAAGAAAGATTCTCCTCCCATCCCAGTTTTATGTTACTCAAATGCAAGAAATGCCTATGTAGATGAGTAAATATGTGGGAACAGAAATTAGTGTCACTAATCATTTGAACCCCCAAAGAAGAATACATATAAAGGAAAAGAAGCAAACCAATGTGGATCGCTTTCTGAGGGTATTCCCAGAAACAGGGACACAATGATGCCAAGGCATGTGCCAATCTGACACAAGGTTCCCAATGAACCCCTATAATTTGTTGGTGAAATCTACAAGATCCACAAGGAGAAAGATGAGTAGCGAATATAAAGGACTAAAGATAGATGTTAACATAACATTCTTTCTCCACAAACAAAGATTTAAAAGTAAAAAAAGGAGTGATTGTTAAAATCAATAACCACCCTTCATATTGTGTAGAGGATAAAAATGTGATCTCAAGTTTCAACACACACAAAATTGAAGCTATTTCCTTCATGAACTCATATAAGAGTTACACGCTATCAACTATGGTCAGTTTGGAGTCTACACAATCATCATTGCAACTTCATATCACTCTACCCGCAATTCTCTTCAGCCATAGTCATAGTTAATCTATCATTTGTTACTTGCTGATTGAAAACAACATCAACAAAGAGAACTAAGTGTTTGGGAATAAGAATTGGTATCAAAATCATCGTGATTTGGGTGTAAGTGCCTCGTTTTGATTCCCATTACCTAACCCACCCATAGGAATAGTTAGATTCCCGTTATGCAAAATGGTTTGAGACACTTCTCTGCTGTTGCGGGGTTGGATGAGAATTTCCAAAAATCCTATATATGTTTTGGCAGGGTTTCTGAGTGCGAAAGGAAAAGTCTTCTTAGAAGCAGGAGGTTGGTGGAAGGAGAGTTCCCAATCCTGTATCTGGGAGTTCCTATACCCCCCCCCCCCCCCCCCCCAAGATGGACTGTAAATTCATTATAGATAATTACATTGCTAGAATTAACTGTTGGCCGGGGAATTTATTACAAAATGCATGAACAATGCACATTATCATATCTGTATTGATGCCTCTGCACACTCACTCACTGGCCAATGATTATTCATCAGATTGACTGTATATGTCGAGACGTTGTGGAGGAAGAATGAGCTAAGGAAGGGGATATCTATGGCTTTATCAGAAGATTGTGTGCACTGATAAGAGGGAAGGGAGGTTGGGGATCCGCAATATCCAAAAATGGAATGAGGTCGAAATCGCTAAGAAAATTCAAGACCTTGCTAGAAAAGCAAATAACTTGTGGGTTAAGTAGGTCCATGGGTATTACACTAAGGACAAAGATTTCCGGGAGGAGGATCCTAGACCCCAAGTGTCTTGGCATTGGAGAGAGATCCAACGTTTTATTTTATATTCAAGGAGGGATTTGAGAATGGGAAGTAGATGGCCCTCGGGGGAAATAATTCATTACGTCTAGCCAGAAATGGAGGATGGGGGAAAAAGGCAAGATTGAACATATAGGAGGCTACTTGTGGAAGTTTGAACATCCCCAAACCCATGTTTATGTTTTGGCTGATGAGTCATGACCGTTTGCTGACAAGAGACAAATGGACGAGGATGAACATCATAACTGATAAGAGTTGTATCTTGTGTGGAGTTGAGGATGAAAAAAGGGAAAATCTTTTTTTTTTAGTGCTCATTTTCTTCGGGTGGTGGAACGGATAAAGGTGAAGCAGTTCTACAAGAGTTGGCGGGTCTAGAGCAGGAAAATCCTGTATATGTGGAAGCAAAGGAAATTTTGTGCAGATATTCTATTTCTAAATGTGACGGCCCTTGAGCACATAGTCTGAAGACAAAGGAACCTTCGTATATGTCAAGGACCTCACCAATCTGTCGATGATATAGTGGTGAAGCTCAAGGGAGAGGTGGGGATTATCCTGTATGGTAGGGCTCACACTTGAAAAAAAAAACTTCTGATTTAGACTACTTGAGAAATCTGGGAGTAAACCATTTTGTATTTGCAGGTTTGGTTTAATAAAGGTTGTTGCTTGTTCCAAAAAATGGGAATGGGCATAGGGATAAAAAAAGGCTTTGCATCTCCATTTATTTTAAAAAAAGAGGGATTCTCCTCATTCCCACTCCACACGGAATTGATCCAAAAGCAACCTAAGATACGAAAAAGACGACAAACAGAGATTTTTCCCCTCCATGACAGTCCTTTCAATACAAGCAACTTTCCAAGGCTAACACATCCATTCAAATTATCACGTTGAAAGGTCTAAGAGAACATATTTGAACGATAAATGAGTAAAATGCTTATATGATATCAAGCAGTACCTCTGAAATGTAAATTGGAACAAGGGCGGTGTTCACACCTATGCCAAGGCCAACAAGAAATCTCCCCAAAAGTATTTCATTCAAGGAATGGGCCTGTGCACTGGCACACATTGAGTCAAACATTAAAGACATTCAGTATATATGTGGCCGAAGTAAGACAGTGGAAGCAAATGTTGGGCTGGGGCATCATCTAGAAACCAATTGATGTCATTATACCTAAATCTCAGAAATGTGGAAAGCAACTCTGGATTGTTGTAAAATGAGCCAAACATCAATTATTTTTTGAAAAAGTTGTAGACCAACATAAATAGGTTGAATAGGTGTATGAGTGGGATGGGAATGAAGCCATCAACAAGGATACAGTACTCGAAGTGACTGCTATATAACACCTAAAGATGGGAACAGAACTGAGTTCAGGAGTTTGTTTTCCTATCAGCTTTATGAAACATATATTAAGAAGTTTATTAATAATCAGCTCACAAAAAATATTTCTAAGTAAACAGGAAACTAAAACACATGTATCATGTTATCTAATTTATAAGCTTTAGGGGCAATGGGCAAATGCAGGGAACTAATATTGATGTGGACAATACTTCAACACAACACAAGAAAAATAGAATTTAAGGAAAGCCTAATACAATCCATGCCCAGTTTGAATGTTCCTACCATGCTAAGCATTTGATATGGTGAACATGTATATCTTATTAAGACATAAACAGCAAAAATAGAATGTCAACATGATACGATATGGATAATGACATACAAGAGGTTAAGGTCACATGTAATAACATACATACATGCATAGTAACTTTTTTTCCTTTCTTACTTTTTCCATACTTTGACTATCCCCATTGTACTTGGCAAATAAAGAACAAACCACCCCGTACTGTTGATAAAATGAAAATTCCAGTGGTGGATCTTGACATACTGTGGAGTACATGTATTAAGCTAGAAATGCCAAAACTTACCTTAAAACTGCACCGAGAATCAGTGGTATTGTGTCAATTTGAAATGTACGTCGGAAACCAAGTCTATCTGACAACGGACCAGAGCCTATGCTTCCAACAAAAGCACCAGCAATAAAAATGCTCACCACAAGTCCCTCAAGAATTGTGTTTCCTTCAAAACCAAGCTCTCGGGCGATAGAAACAATAGGACCATTCATTACTCTGGAACAAAGTTAGCGAATATGTAAGACATCAAACATCCATTCCATTTCCTAACGACTCATCCAATTTGGTACAAGGTATATGCAACTTAAATTGTCAGGAATCTTCACCTTTCACCAATTTTGCTTAAGTCCAGAACCCTATGGAGATTAAACCAAAACCTACAAGTGCATAATTGGTTCTTGACTAACTAGACAAAATCTAATTATAGAAGGCGGACCAAACCCTTATGAACTTTCAATGCTACACACCCATTTGAAATGAATTATAACGAACTCCAACACCACCCTTCAGCTTACCTCTACTTTGTTATTGATTGAAATGTGAAAGGGACAAAATAAGCTAAATGGTTGATTTAGATATTATTTTCCTCCAACAAGTCCCTATTAAATTTTGGCACTGCATTATTGTCAAATGATTGAAACAAACATGCTAAACGGTTAATGAGGCAAAAGTTCTGGTACCCAACTGTAAAACATAACATTAGTACTCACAGAAATAGAAACGGTTCATGCAAGCAAAAACACAAACAGATAGAGTGCAAACCAGACTGACCCAATGTGATAACCAAATAAAAAATTGGACATGGAAGCTATCAGCACGTGAGGGAAAGACGGTAACCATCCCAAATCTACCCCTCTTCCTTGCTTCTCTACTCCTCCCAATTTCTCATCGTCTACAAAAAAAAACATAAAAAATCAATTAATCCATGAATCTTCTTCTCAGAAGATTTAAAAATTGTTGTATATTAATCAATTCGGGAGCCATGATTCAAGAAGGACCTTGTTCTCGATGCCCCAACTCAGGAAGCTGCTTCTTCTTTGCGGAAACCCTCAGATAAATCGGCCGATTCGAGAAACGGGGAGAAGTTTTCCGATCGGCAAGAGCGATGTAGAAGAGTCTCTGGTTTGGCGGTGGCGAGGTGACGGAGAGAGCGAGAATCGCCGGTGGCGGTGCAACCGGCGGCTGACGGAGTATTGTAGCTGTCAACATCGGAAGCGGATCACATTATCGAGAACACTCTCGAGAGCCGGAATAAAAGTACAAGCTACCAGATCATCAATGACAAGGAAATGCTAATATGCCTCGCGTCCACGTGGACCGGTCTGTATAAATAAATATAGCTTGTTGGAGCGTGTTTTGCACGGGCGTGGTAGAGCGTGGGATTGTGGATTTGCTGAAAAGCATCCGGTGCGACACGTGTTTAAATATATTATCACTTTTTTAATTTTATATTTGTAAATTAGAAAAATAAAGTAGTATCATCAAAAAGGTAATAATAAATAAAATAAAATAGTTATGGGCCTAATATACGTCGAGTACATGGCATATGGGCTTAGGTTATGTCAGCCCATATACTAGGAGGAAATTAGAGATGGCAAGATCCACCCAATCTTGTTTTTTCAACTTATTTGTTCTCTGAGTATTATTTTTTTATTAAAAGGTACAATTTCATTAATTTAGATTATCAACTACGAGTGAGTGTATCAGGAGAAATTTCTGACCACAAAGAACAGATATAGAACATAAATTATTCGCTATTATTTTAACATTATAACCGTCACCAACGGTATTGGATGAAAAGTCATATAGGCCATCGTCATATAGGCAAGAAGGAAAGGTGGGGGTTGGAAGACGGTACTGGAAGTCTTGCTCCGAAACCTTTCCAATGACTGCATCAGTAGGAGGAGGCAACGATGCATAAGGGGGCAAAGCGATCAAATTTGAACTGCAGTAGTTGTATTGGGAAGATATACGCGAAATAGGGCTCCCTCCTAGAAAAAGTACCTGAACCTCTACTCACTAGTTTTTGACCCTGCAAAAACGAAATCAGATAAAATAAAAACGACTCACTCGATTAGCTAGATCCAGAATCGAGAGAGGGGTCGAGGAGGGTGCGGTGATGGAGGCCAAGGAGATTGACGCGACGGCGGCGGCTTCAATCGCGGCAGCGGCGACGGATTTAGTGGCAGTTTCAGAGGTGGCTTCAGAATCCCCTAGTAGTTCCACGCCAGTATGCGAGTGTCTGGTTCTTCTGGCTGCGATGGGAGGGCCCCTGAGCCTAGGTCCCAATTTCTCTGTGATTGGACGGAAGCCGGATACGGAATATGGGAATTAGGGGAGGGGGGGTTTCTGAGATGGGGGTGGAGATCGAGTTCGCGGCGGAGGGACATGTCCTAGGAGGCATGCAGGGGAATCGGAGACGCGCCATCGTTTTCCACGATGCTCTGGGACCTGATTCCATCCAGCCTTGGTCCAGACAGAGTATGAGAAGAGGAGGTTGAGGAACTACACACTTGTGGCGAAGGGAGGTGGCCAGAACTATGCAGGGAGGATTGGAACCGCCGAGGCCGCGATGGGAAACGACACAAGGAAACCCTAGATGTTCTCTAAGTATTTGATCTTTTTTTAGCGGGTAATGAGAGTAATATATTAATATAAAAAAAATATTCAGAGGTACAGTCCCAAAGTAGGTCGCCTAAAAGAGACAACTAACAATTAACATAATTGTAAGGAAACAAAATAACATATTCACACATCGTGGGACAACTACTAAATTGGAAATTACTCTTTCACCGAAGTGTTTCAAGGGTGTCGACATGAGAATTGTTGCGATAGCGACCGAGACAACTGGTACAATGACTGAAGACTATGGAGTAGGGTCGAGTAAACCCTATGATCCGAACATGCATAAATCGACTATGGGCTGTGCTATAGTAGAATACTGAAGGCCAAGAGTGACAGCCTGGGCAGCACGCCAGCCCTGTAACCAGGGAGTGAAATGGCTCAAATGGACTATGCATCCTCCCGATGAGCAAGCTGACGTCGTCCCCCTAATTATAATGAGGGCCTTTGGAAACATAAACTTGCTGATTCCCAATTTGATTGAAGAATGTCGCGCTGGTACTTGGTGGAACTGATGCCACCCTTCGTTCAGTGAGGCGGTATTACCAGCAGACCCTCCCATTGGACCACAAAGTCCTCATTGATCGAGGTGAGGGTGTTTTCCTCCCCTCGTAGGTTGTAGTGTCCCTCCATTGTACTTTTCATGCCCCTCTAAGTCAATGCTCAAAATTAGCGTCGGATCATTGAGGGTCCGAGCACTACCAACAGACAGGTACCTCATATTGCTGACTGAGGACCAGGTCCTTACGGTGCATGTCCATTCTGCAGTCAGACGAACAACATGTGTGGGTCAAAGCACCGACCAATTTCTCTCGCTGCCTCCACTATGTCCTTTGTCGCTGCTACCGTTGTCGGCGTGCACGTCCAAGATCACTCCGACGTCGCCTTAACAAACAGCTTTATGATGTTCTGCACTGTCCGCCACCACCAGTAGTCAGCCTCCTGAACACCTCATTCTATCAAGGCATAGAAGCCTCCACAACCACGCGGCCAACTGGATCTCACCGCCCTCACCACCAAATACCCAACGGTGTCTGGCCAAGCCACAACCATCCCTCCCCTTGAGAGAACCGTTGAGGACACAAGCAATAGCAGGATACATCGCCACGAACACGAGGATACCCACGGACGGCGTGATGAATGGGATCAGACCGTACCTGCACAAACCACTACCAAGAGTCCTTCCGAGCAGCTTTTCCACCCCTGGAAATAAACCGACCCGCCGTAGGTAGCCACCAAGACACCTAACAATGGAGATAGAGAAGTGGATCCCTCGACTAAATCCATTGGAGTAACTAGCAAATAGGCAAGCCAAAATCGTTTCCCTTGTACATTCGGTCTCTTGTATTCGGTCAAAGCCTGTAAACTAACAGAAGCACCCTACATACCTCGCAAGTGGTTGATTCCATGAAATATTCATGGTGATTAATCACTGAGAGAGAAAAAAAGACAGTGGTGACGGCCACGAACCCTAACCGCATCTTTTCTAGAGAGCGTTTTTGAGAGCCCACTGAATTTTCCTCTGAGTATTTGATCTAATGGTCGCATTCAAGTCACGACAATATAAAGACAAAAAAACCCTATTCTCTCTCGAGCTTCTGCAGCCACGGCGGCGCAGCCATGGTTTCCATGGCTCTACTTCCACCAAGTATTCGCTTGATCCATACCACAAACAGCGTGAATGCTTCAACTAGGGTTTATCCCCCTTTTCTCTCCATCTCCGTCTTCGGCCACCGCTGCTTATAACTGAGGAACCCAAGTGCCATAACCATGACCCAGACGCCCAACTCTTTTCTACCGGATATGAATCTTCCCTCAACCGATCCTCCCTCGGATCCGATTTATTCGAGTCCCTTTCCGGCGCCTACTACTCAGCGCGACCATACCACGGTGACCGGGACTGATCCGAAGGACTTGCACGAACCCCCTCGGCTTCGCTCCCCCGTGCCCGTGTATGTGTTGATCTGGCTGACCCTCTACCGGCCCCGACTTGATCCTGACCGGGCATTGTCACGTCCGCGAGGGACGTCGGAGTTTTCATCTTACCCGATCTGGTCGACTCTTAGAGTGACGGATTCAACCAGGTATCTTTCAATTTCACTCAAACCCCCGTTGGGGGCGCGGCTTCGGGTACTGTCACGCCCCAAATCTGGTATTGACCGGACTCGAGACGCGACTTAGTGAAATTCAATTAAAAGTAATTTAAGACAAATAATAACTGATAAAGATAAATAACATAAACCAACGAGTTAGAGTTTCCGAGTCCTACGCTCAGTAAAATACATAAGTCTGAAATAACCGTTCGTCACTACGAAAATAATAAATGAACGTAAACTCGGACCCTCGCTAGCCCCATGCTCTGCGATGTCCTCAACTCCAAGTCATGACCACTACCTGTAGAAAACACGGTAAAATAGGGGGGTGAGCTTGACGCTCAGTAGGGAAAACCGTCAAACCACCTTATCTCGAAGTCACCAAAATGCAGTTCCATAATTTAAAATATAATAACGGTTTTTAACACAATACGACCTTTAAACCTAATAAAAGCCAAGACCCTCTTTAAACTCGGATGCTCAAAGTCCAATTATACCGAAACCGATTCCACACAATGCCTACCCTGAGGCTACACCACGGAACAACCCAACCACAATTCCACAACACGTAGTCGACGATACTCATAGGTAACATCATGAACAATCCAAGCCACACCATCCAATCGACTAAGGCACACAACGAAGGGAACAATGCATTTTAGAAGTCCAATTACGTTTCTAAACTAACTTTTTAGCGATTAAAAAGAGAAAATGACAACGAGACATATAAATCAACTTAACCAATCTTCACTTTACCCGACCACAACTGTCCCGAGATTCCACATCCCAAGCCCCTACACAAACGACTTAGGGACAACCACAAATACGACACTTTACTTACACGGAAGCCACACACATGAATTCACCAAAAGACAAACAAATCGAGTCATTCACGGTCACACGCAACTCATAACAAAGAAGAACACCCAAGGTCAAAACACAACAATACTCAGTCAATTCAAAGCAATTCAAAATAAAACGGCCCGTAGCCATCGCACGGTCTAGGGAGCAACCCTCTCGCCCCGGCGTAACCGCACGCAACTTCCCTAACACAAAGTCAGGATAGGCGGTCGACCTCATCGCGGACGCAGCGTTTTACCGATCGACGGAAGGCAGGGAAATCGCCTCTTCGCGGCCTCGTCACTCGCGGTGCTCAACACAACGTTTTACCGAGTGCTAGTCGGAAGGTAGGGAAATCACCTCTTCGCAGGACACAGCGTTTTACCGACTCCCAGTCGGAAGCTAGGGAAACCACCTTTCTCATGTAACCCAAGTACCCCAACTACAATACCCTACTGATTACGCGCCGGAAGGTACGATACACCTGACGGAAGTACTTCTCTCACACTTTACCGGCCGCGCATCAAAACAATCGCAATCACACTCACAAACAGGATCACCGCATATGTCAACAACCACCACAACCAATAGGTACACGCTCACAATCACAACCATACGTAATCACAATCACGTCGGTCTATCACTCACCTGACCATTTCACAACCAAGGATTTATATCTCCACAAACACGGCACACTTGCCCACGCACAGTCACAACATGCAACACCGAATATAATATCTCGACCCTTGAATTACACTCACAACTGTTCCGTACTGACATCACTTACCGACACCCTCTCGGACACACACTTAATACAACTATCACATAACAGTCACAATCACTTTCACAACCACAGTCATATTTCAATAATAACACCGCCAACAGGCACATACCATCACTTACCGATACCAGTCTCCACGTGGTTACCCCACCGGCTTAACCGATATCCCCGACATTCCCAATCCAACATAACAAGTAAAATAGGGAAAAGCACTCAAATCACTGATCATGCGTTCTCTAGTCAATTCTACTCGTTTTCGTGTTCGTTAATTATTAACCGTTCAAACATCAAGGCATACACAGATACATTCAGCACACAAGTACTACGGGCGCGACATGGCCCGATTTTACCAGCACAGCAATTCCCAACACAGAAATCGTAAATGTTCGCAGTTGATACATCTACGCTATTTGTTCGTTTCCTATATGCATACTAGTTCTTTAGCCGGTTTATTAGGTTTCCCTATATGCATACTAGTAAAACCGTAATAAAGCGGATTCGAGGTAATCCCTACCTCTTGGAGAGCCGACCGTTGCGTCTCCTAGCTGCTGACGTCCTGGCCCCAACGGTCTTCTCCGTACTCGGGGTAACGTCCTGGTTTAACACAAAGGGGACGTATCAGTCCCGGTCCAACCCGTAATGATTCTCAGATTAGATAATTAAATCCAATAGTTCGTTTTGTCCAAAATTCCATGAAATTAATCTGATTTGAAGTCAAACCTTTATTTAATTCATTTAAATAATTTGTCTTGACCCGGCCCGGCCCAAGTCCGACCCGAACCCAGGCCCAAACCCGGTCCAGACCCGGACCCAGGACCTGACCCGGACCCAACCCAGACCCGGTACAGACCCGGACCCAAGTCCAGCCCGGGACCTGGTCTGGGCCCAAGGCCCGTATCCAGGCCCAGCAACGTCTCGGCCCAAGGCCCGCAACTCAGACAGTCGCGAGCTTGGCTGGCTCGAGGGAACTCCGGCAGCTACGAGGCCCTTCCGGCGATCTTCTCGGCCTCGACAGGGTGGCGGAGGTGGCAGGAAACTCCGGCGAAGGGGCGGCGAAGGTGGCAGGAAGGTCCGACGAAGGTTAGGAGAGCGACCCGGAAGCTTACCGTCTCATATCTGGTAAGGTGAGGGTTTCGACGACGTAATTCCGGCAAACCTGTACCCCAAACCCACGTCGCCGTGAGGGTTTAGGCTGGCCGTGGTCGGAACGGTGTCACGAACCCGAGTCCTTCCTCTCCGTTGCCGGCGCGGCGTGAAAAGCCGGGAGAGGAGGACTGAGACGAGGGTTTCAGACGCCAGCTTCTCGAAGCTGGACGGTGGCTTTGATTCACATTCGGGGAAGAAGGAGACGGCGGAGCAGAGGGTCGTGGTTGGCATGGACGAGCGAGAGAGAGGTGGAGATTCTCGTAGCCGGCGTCGGTTTGGTGCGAGAGAAGCTGAGAGCGCGAGAGGGAAGGGTAGAGAGGGAGAGAGGCGTTCCTCGAAGTGCGTGCTCAGATCTGAAAGTGAAGGGGGAACAGTGCAAAAGTAGGGTTTCAAAGTGTTAGAGGGCTTTGGCCCTTGGCTGTCCTGGGCTCAGATCAGAACCGGCCCAACATCTTTCAATTTCTTTTCCTTTTTCTTTTTACTTCTTTCTCTTCTTTTTTTGAATTTGTTCCAATAACCGATTCGTTCCCCAACTCGACGGCGTTTCCAACGATAATTTATCGAATAAAAACTCAGGTCTTTACAGGTACCGTAGTGGGAAGATGAGAACGAGTTTCTGGAGGTCACTGCAGAGGAGCAGGTTATACAGGTGGAGGTGTCACAGCCTCCTCTGGAGAGATGAGGAGACCCGGCGGGGGTGGGAAGGCTTCACATGGGCCTATACTCACAGACCCGGGACAACCGGTGCAGGGAAGTCTCGGGGAGGCCGCAATCAGAGCACTATATTTCTTTCTGCGTTATGAGTTCTATAGTTTTATTTTGGATTGGTATACTTTGGGTTATTGTTGGATTAGTTCTTGGTTTTTACTAGTTATGTTTCTATTGGAATTATTAGTTTGTTTTGATCATGTTGATCGTAGGATAGACTATGGTTTTTATTTCGATCGGTTTGATCGTAGGAACACTTATCTTTGTCTATGATGTAAACTAGGTTGTTTTTACGTTTTCAGAGCACCGGGTGTCCAACGAGAGACTCGGACATATTCTGATCTCAGGATGTCAAGTCCCCCCTTATACTATTGCACTTTGTGTTAAAAGTTTTTAATGCAGGCGCTAAGCTGCTCACCGTTCAAAAAAAAAGTCACGACAATATAAATTGTAACTTTAGGGGGGAAGATTTATGTTTATTATCTGATGACGATTGTATGTAAGTTTGAACTATAAACAAAAGACAGGATCTAAATGAAGCTGTATCCTCAATAATCATGGACATCTTGGGTCTCTATTATCATCAACATAGTATCAATATAGATCTTTGATATTAAATCCGAAGTGCAATGATCAATTCCCACGTGGGGCTACAAGTAGCTGGATATTTCCAAGTTTATTAACTCCAGTTTCAAATAATGTTCTTGGTCAAGAGTATTATTTTTAAAATCTCGAGTCTTCGGGAAAACGTGCAAGAATAAAGGAGGAAAATATATTTTTTTTAGCTCTATACTTTGTCTTATTTCAACGTATTTTTGGTTTCACTTTTTAAATGTGATATTTCAAAAAATTGTAGAACCCATAAAAGTGAGGGAACTCGGCTAATTTTATGGATGCGTTTATTTAATTAAGTATCTCAACCTCTAAAATGCTTTGATGAATGCATAAGTTTTTGATAGTTTATGTAATAAAAGGTCATCGTAGTTAGGAAGTGTAAATGAGATAGAAGTGAAGGTTAAAGAATGATGTCAACCCTCATCTTTATGCTAAGTTCTATAATTTTTTGAAAAATCATGGTTAGTAAGTGAAACTAAAGATAAAGCACAACTAAGACGTGAACATGAACTAACCTTCTGGAAAGGGACAGTGGCTATTTTCTCTCTGTGAGCCTCGCTTCCAACCCTAGCCGCCTCTCGTGTTTCCTTCTTTCCCCACCGGCGGCGTCTTGGCCTCCGGCCATGGACGTCGCCGGTGGTGACTCCTCCCTTCCCCCCTCCCCCCTCCCTCTTGACCCATACCTCGTCGTTTCTCGACGTTCTGCTCCCAGAGCTCGATTCAAAGCTCGTGGTTTTGTTCAAGCTCGTGGATGGCTGGATGAAGCTAGGATTGTGTCGCTCTCCCGGTGCTCGGTCCAGGTTCTGCTGGTTCTTCTGTCTCTTGGAGCTCATGTCTGGTTGACGAAGCCTCGCCACCTCCGTCCAAGGTGTGAGTTCCTCTGTGGGAAGGGTTTCCGGCCTGGATTCACTGTTGAACTCCTCATTCTGCCTTGGATTTGGGTTGGGCGACTGTGCTGCTCGCGCGTCCATTCTCCGGCAGGCCTCCTCCTCTCCTCCCCGAGACCGGCCATGGCGGCTACTAGGTCGAGACGTGCTGGCTGGTGCGTGTTTAGGATTGGGTATGTTGGACTGTTGGGCTTTCTCGGGTTCGGGCCAGGCTTTGGGCCTGCTAGTCTAGGCCGGCCTTGGGCTGGATCCGGTTGGATCTGGACCAAGTTCAACTCGGTTTGACTTGAACCAGGTTCAACCCGGTTTGACTTGGACCAGGTTCAACTTGGTTCGATTTGGGTCTGGTTCAACCCGGTTCGGTCTGGCCTCTTCGTTTTGGGTGCTGCAAGGTTTGGGCTGGCCGAGTTCTCGGGTGGCTTTGTCACCACAAGGTTTCAGAAAGGTCGTCTCAAACCCGACGTGGGTCTATTTTCTTGTCCATTTGGATTAAGATTGTAGCGGTTTAGGTCAATTGGATCTTGGTACAAGCCGGATAGCTTTGCTCGTGTTCTTGGGTTGTCGGAGTTTCCTTGCTTCTGTCGACTTGTTCAGTTCTCTCCTCCTCCAGGTGTGAGTTGTTTGGCTGTTTTTCGGACCAGATCGTGGTGACTTTCGGGTGTCTTCGTCCAGATTCACCGTGGGAGGTGTTTCCGAGTTCGGATTCGTTGTGTTTCTGGCCTCATCACTCATCGTCGTGGATGGTATGGTTCTTGTCTCTCCTTTGGCCTTATCTGTAGCTTGTAAGATTTCTGCTCAACCTTAGATTTAGGCTCTTTCCGATTTCCTTTGTACCCCTGCCTTGTTTGCGGGGCCCGTCATTCTTTAGGTGTTGGCCGATGACGGGCTGTACTGGGTCTTTAGACCTTGGAAATCGAGTTGTCCTTCTTCCTTTGGGTTTTGAGTTTCAGTGTCTTTGCACTGATTTATCTCTGCCGGTATGCGATGTTGGTCGTCGGTGTCTTTTAACTCGCTGAGTTGGGGTGCTGATGAGATACAGTTTCTCCTCAAGTTCAGGTTAGGCCTTTGGTGTTTACTTTGGAAGACGGCTAGCTTTATCGAGATTTATGGTTGACATATATGGGTTTTAGACCCTTTTATTAGTGCTTCATGGTGGCTATATTCGGGGTGTGAGTCTCGTTTTTTTAGCCGTCTTTCAGTGTTTGTTTCCTTTTGGGTCTGTGTACCCGTTCACTTCCGGGTCTACGTACCATTTCACTTCAGGGTCTGCGTACCCTTTCTCTTCAAGGTCTGCGTACCCATTCACATTAGGGTCTGCGTACCCATTCACTTCAGGGTCTGCGTACCCATCCACTTCAGGGTCTGCGTACCCATTCATTCTGGCTATTGGTCTTCCTCCGGTGTGGGCTTCTATGTTTGATGTACTTCATCCTGTAAAGTCTCTGTATCTAAAGGCTTTTTGTCTTCCCATTTCAATCTTTGGAATGAGAGATAAAATAGAGAGTTAAAGATGTATATACCTCAAAAGATAAATGTTTCATTTTAACCCATAATTAAATAAACATTTATTTGAAATGCATGGAACTAGACCTATGAAAGAAGATAACAAGTGAATCATGTTTCTAGATGATATGTACAAGAACTAACAAATTAATATATTCCCTAGTTTTCAATAATTATGTTTGGTACACGCTAACGCATCCTTATTTTATTTTTCTCGTTGACGTCGTCGATCTTATTTCCCTGATGGTTTCTCGACATCCTTATCATGGTGTAACGGGGCCTATGTCTTTGAGAACTCGTCTACAATCGATTATGGCTCAACCGTTTGTGGTAGCATACAAACGACGACTCAAGCCAGTGGTGATTTCTACGGCGATGGTTGCCGCTACATGAGCCTCGATGTTGGAGCGAAATCTTTCTGCGACGAGGTTTTCAGGTGAGTTTTCTACCAGATTGTGCGAGGTGGTTAGGATGGGAGGTACCTTGAGGCGGAGAGGAACAAGGAGATGGGTTTGGAGGTTTCGGTGGAACAAGTCCCAGAGAGGTTGGAAGAGACGGAGGTCCCTCGTGCTGGTTTTGTAAGCAATCTTCCACCGTCTTCCTCAACATCTTGGATCGACGAGATGTTCAAGGCAATATGAGTGGTACTCCGTTCGATTGTTCCATAGAAACAAAATATTAAATGACGCTTCTATGGTTTTATATTCTTCCGCAGTCAGGACAACGATCAGATGGTTGTACAAAGCCACTCGGCCTAGTCCTAGTCTCTCGCGCTCTGGTGGTCTCTCTGAAGTGCCTCTCCATGGCTAAAGCCTGATCCAATAGTGTGGAGTACTCAACGGTCCTGAAGGCGATGACCATGTCGGCTATCGACGGGATGAGCCCGTTCTCGAATCGCCTGCAGCGGCTGTCCTCAGTCTGTACCAACACTCAGTCCCCTCTGGCGCAGATCCAGAAACTGCTGGCGCTTGTCATCCCGAATGGAGCGAGGAAAGTACTGTTTCAGGAACAACCTGCTGAATAACTGAAAATCACTGCCAACCCTGGCCTGCACTGACTGCCACCAGTAGTAAGCCTCTCCCTCAAGCTGAAAAGTGGCGAACGAAACTCTCAAGTGCCCCTCCGATACCCCAGAGGTATCGAGGTTGCGGGTAACCCGCTCCAACCAGCCCGAGGCTGCCTCGGGGTCTGCTCCCCCAGAGTAGGTCGGTGTACCGAGTCTACGGAACTCCCTGAGTGTCTGGGCCGTGAAACTATCAAGCTGGCCTGGCCTCTCACCAAAAACTGCTGTAGCAACAGGCACTGGCTCTGGTGCCGGTGCTGCAGTCCCTTGCTGCGCGCTCATGGCTGCCAGCACTGCACGAACTACCTCCTCGAGAGGGGTCGTCTGAGTCGGCTCTGCAACTGGAGATGTCCTGGGTGGTGACCCTGATGGCCCACCCTCAAAGTTCTGGTGCTCCGTGGAAGCATCAACCTGGGCGTCAGCTGCCCCCTCTTGCTCAGCGGCAGGTGCCTGACTCGGGCCCCCAACTGGGCGGATCCGGGTACCCCTAGGAACATACGTACGAGCCATGTCATCTATCCGCCTGCACGGATAACGCATATGTTCAGTACCCAGTTCAACCAACGGTTCTCACAAGTACAAGGACGTTCACGCGCGTCTCACAAGTCACCCAAAGTTTACAGCTCTAAGCCTAGTAGGTATATACTCATATATAATCACACACAAGTTCGCATCTCCATGCGTCTCACATCAACAATCAGCGATTCAATCAACCACACAACCAACTCCCACAAGAGGGTTCCAACTCAAGCACAAATCAATAGGCATACCCCTTGCTCGGGTATCCTTTCACAAAGAGGGGTTTAGCATCGCAACACGATCAAATTCATTTATCACAACTTAGCCTTTCTTTCCTTTCCACAGATTCTCACTTCTTAGCTTTTACTCAAACCTTTCATGTCGATCTCTCGTCGTTACAACCCGATTCAGGCGTCCCCGAACCTCATTGTAACAACTTGACATCAAACCATCACGCTCGACTACAGTGGCGCCCTTGAGTCAGCCCTGATAGTACAAACATTTCAGTTCTACCGAAAATTCGGCATGACCTATTCGTATTTTCCCTTAACCCTCCGCTTAAGCGGGACATTTACCAAACAAATTCACAAGACAATAAGTACGCGGAGTTCTCATGCTCGGCCCAAATACACAACACAATCAAATACATAGAGTTCACATGCTCTTCAAGTACATAACACAATCAATAAACGGAGTTCTCGTGCTCCTCAAAGTGCACCACACGGTCAATAAACGGAGTTCTCGTGCTCCCCACCAACTCACTATACTCAGTATACGGAGTGCTCGTGCTCCCAAATACTACGGGGTACTCGTGCCCCAAAGGTCTCAACACGACCGGTATGCGGAGTACTCGTGCTCCCAAATTCCACGGGGTGCTCGTGCCCCAAATCATCCACACAGTTGGTCTACGGGGTTCTCGTGCCCCACCGAAATCCTCAACACAACGGTATACGGGGTTCTCGTGTCCCACCCACAACACTCAATACAAACAACACATGGAGTACTCATGCTCCAGAATAGCGGTCAATTAAACAAGTCAACAATTGAGTAAGACCTTACTTCAACTTGAAAATTTTAGAAACAATCCACCACAATGGCAATACCACCAACAATCGGCCTACTCTACAATGAATGCATAGCGGGTCGATCATCGCCCACTAATCCAATTTCGATCTCAATCGTTCGGCTTCACCGATCATTAGGGAGAGGATGTCAATCAAGTAATGCACTCATTGTAGTGTAAAAGATTCGATTAAAACAAACATTAAAGCGATTCACGACTCGTGTCATTCCAACTCTCCGCATCAATATTTCCAAATTGCGTCACTGAGTGTCACGACTCAGACTCCCCAACTCTACCCACCTAATTGACGTCGGTCCGAGGTTTGAAAACACGTTCACAAAGAAACTTGTTTCAAATGAAACCAGGCTCTGATACCAAATTGTCACGCCCCAAATCCGGTTTTTACCGGACTCGAGACGTGACTTGAGTGAAAACGATTCTAAACATAAACAACCGATAAACATTTCATAACAATCTCCAAAATAAACCTCCGATCAAAATATCTTAGTTTAAAACATAAGTAAGAACCCTCCAGGGGTGTAATAATAGTTCTCCAACAAAGTTTGTCCAAAACTAAAATAACGCATAACCGAAGTCTCTAGAACGATACCCAGACCAAGAAGCTCTCGAGCCTCTACTCCTCAATCAAGCCTGTAACCACAACAGTAAACTCATAGGGGTGAGCTTGCGCTCAGTAGGGAAAATACATAACAAAGGTGAACTTTAAGCTCAACAATTTCATAATCAAAGTCAACAAGATAAATCTTAGCAATTAACGGGCAATAGGTAATCCAATCAATGTTGTGGCACGTAAAGTCACCACCCTCTGATCCACATATGATGTGTCCTCTTGGATTTTCCCTCAGTCCAGAGGAGACGCATAACATCGAGGCTACCGGAAACAACCCCCTGAGGGCGCTTATCATCGGGATTCTCGGAAACGTCACCAAAGGGCTATATGTCCTCGGGAACCAAGGTATTACTCCCGAAGGAAGCATACACTTGGGTGAATCAATAATAATCAGATATAAATGAGTAACACACTCAAGCGAACACGAAGCAATCCATTCACAACGAATCACAATCCCACTACAACACACAGCACACGAATCACCGTTTCACCACAACACACAACACACGAATCACCGTTTCACCACAACACACAACACACGAAGCACATAACCACAACTTACCGTTTACTTACCAGTCTTGACCTATCGGTGCATCGATCACCTGATTGCACCGCTTGGCACAACCAGTCATACTCGATTCTCCAATCAACCATTCAAGGAATCAAGCAATCATTCACATATATTCCATAGTAAAGTGCATATTCAATCAACCAATCAAGTAAACCTTCAATCGAACATTCAAGCATACAATTTAACTAGTTTCATTAGACTCTTTAGCCTATCCACAAAGCAACCAAACAACCAAGCATGTGATCCTAACACACAACTAATCCAAGGGCTTTGCCATGGCCTCTCTATCAGTAAACACACAACTAATGCTTTGTGGCCAAGTGTCCAAGTAGGGACCACAAATATCCAAATTAAAATCCAGCACAATAATTAACTATGTCTTAGCCGATAAAAACGTCCAACTTTGACTAAATTTGACCTCCTCCAATATTATACTCAAACGAAAGGAAATGGTCCAATTAAGCCAACCGTGATGACGGCTAAGCCTTTTGGGCCCCGGAAAATCCCCGAGTGACTTCCTGAGTCATCAGTTGACTTTTCCGGCAGAAAGTCAAACTTGTCTTAAAAATCACCGGTTCGACCGGAAGCGGGTCTTACATTATCTGCTAGGTTTATCAACAATTTCATATAGGTTTATCACCACTGATGTGTAGAGTATTAGCAAACATGTTTTTGCATTCTGTTAACCCTGTCTTTACATTTTTATCAACATTATCTAGTATGTTTATCAACAATGTGATATGGTTTTATCACCACTGATGTGTAGAGTATTAGCAAACATGTTTTTGCATTCTGTTTAACCCTGTCTTTACATTTTTATCAACATTATCTGGTATTTTTATCAACGGTGTGATTCAGTTTTATCAAGCATATGTGTTGTGTGTTTCTTGAAGGGAAATGGTGTTCGAAGTCATGGATGGTAGTGTAGGTGTGATGAAAAATGATTTACAGTCCAAGAAAGTTGGGACAGAATTAATGGTGGGTGTTATTAATGCATGGCTAGCTTACATGAATCTGATGGAGGAGAAGAGAACAGCGGATGAACCTTCAAGGTTTTTCTTCACAACAGTTGCAAGCATGATTGTTTTTTGTTCATGTGAATTTTTTCTTTTTTTAATAATACTAAGGTTGGAATGTATTTATCATTTTACATCCTTTTTATGTAAGAACCGCCCCCGGTCGACACCGGTCGAACCAGAGAATTTTGGGGAAAGTTGACTTTCCACCGGAAAAGTCAACCGATGACTCCGGGAGTCATTCGGGACCTTTCCGGGACCCAAAAAGCTTAGTCGTCGTTACGGTTAGCTTATTTGGGTCATTTCCTTTCAAATGATTACTTTTGCAAAAAAAAGTCAAACTCGGGTCAAACTAGGTCGAATTAGGAGTATTACCGAATTAATTTAATTTGAACTGAGATATTTTGGTAGAGGTGGATCCCAATGGACACATGTCCATGGTGGCTTGGAGGAGAAGAAAAGAGTGAGAAAGACCATTTTACCCTCATTTGGACCAAAAGAGAGGAGAGGGAGCAAGAGGGGCATTTTGGGTATTCCTAGTTTAGGTTAAAGGCCACCTTGGGCAAACAATTCAGCCCATTTCTCTTGTTGGCCGAAAATCACTAAGGAGAGAGAGGTTTTGGAGCTCCCTTGCTTGAAGAAGAAGAAAGGGAAGAAAAGGGAGAAGCTTGGTTTGATTTTCACCTCAAAGCTCCTCAAAAACTTCATATTCTTCTCCATCTCTCTATTTTCTTAGGTAAGCACTCATTTAAACCTCATTTCAATGAAGTTGAGTTATGGGTTTGATAGAAAAGTATGAACTAGGTTAGGTCTCCATGAGTTTTAAGATTATTGTGGTTTAGATGATTGAATTGTGAAGGGAAAATGAAAGTTTTATATAGAAAGCTATTGGGTTTTGTTGTTTTTGATGAAACCCAACTTGGGTATTGAAGTATGGAGATTATTGGGACTGTTTTGGAGGTCAACAATGGAGTTTTGGAGGTTGGAAATTCGTAAGGGACGAAGTTGAGGAAAGAAGAAGAAGGAGACCCTCTGAGAGGCACGGAAAGGGCCTCTGAATGGCCCTCCGAGGGACACGGAGAGGGTCCTTGACTGGCCCTCTGAGGAGCACGGAGAGGGTCCCTGACCGGCCCTCTGAGAGGCACGGTCCGGGTCCCTGGCCGGCCCACTGAGGAGCACGGCCCGGGTCTCTGGCCGGCCCTCTGAGGGGCACGGTCCGGGCCCCCTACCGGCCCTCTGAGAAGCACAAACCGGGTTGGATACCGGGCCTATGGGCCGCCCGGAGTGGGCCTTATTCCGGCCCAGTTTACCTTCGGTTCGGGTTTTGACTATCGGGGGTAATTTGGTCGTTTTCTCTTTAAACCGCCCTTGAATTATTGTTAATTCTCGTATTACTTTGTGATCTTAGACGTTGGTCCCGAGCACGGCGGAGGAGTCTACTAGGCGACTCGCTTGGCTTGCGTTTGGATAACGATCAAGGTAGGGAAAAGTAGCGAATACCGGTTTAATTACGGAAAGTTACTAGAATTGCATATAGGTTAAGTAATCGAATAATTGTAGAATCACATGTAGGATGTGAATAAATAGGGTATTCTTTGATAAGATGTAACCACTTGCGGGCCATATCGTGCTCGTAGGTGTGGGAATTGTTGTGTTGTAGTATCACATGTGGGTCCTTGGTTAGGCCCGTAGGATTGTGTGCAAATTACGGTGTTGATGATTGGTAGATTATTATAATTCGTCTGTGGTATGTTTTGGTATTAAACTAAGGATCGTGATATGCTATGAAAACGTGGTGAATGTTAGCGTGAGTTATTACCTTGTGATATGATCGGGTGAATGATAAATCGATGTGGTGTGTTCGGTAAGATTGTTCGGTATGGTATGTTGTTAGTTGAACTATGGTCTTGTGACATGTTTGAGACATTTGTGGGTGTGATCCGATACGATATGTTCCGAGACGAGGTGTTCCGGTACGATATCTATACCGTGGAGGATTCTGGTGTAGGATATCTAGCCCAGGGATGGTGTCCCATGTACGCGGTCCCCCGGGGCTACGGGTTCCGGCAAGATGTCTATACCGATGGAGGATTTCGGTATAGGATATCTAGGCCGAGGGTGGTGTGATTTGTACCCCGATGCTGTGTGATCCGGGAAGATATCCGACCGAGGTGTGTGCCGGTCTGGTATGTTTGTTATGAGTTGTACCCCGATGTTGTGTGATCAGGGAAGATATCTAGGACGAGGCTGTGTTCCGGTACGATATGGTGGAGCCGTGGTATGGAAGCCGGTGACGGGGGGGGGGGGACTGCTGTACGGGACTTGTGGTCATTTTACTGTGTGTTGTTTGCTTGATGATTGGGTAAGTGACGTGATTAAGCGTGGTTATAGTCATGTGAGTGTGGTTTGTGATTATGTGACTCCTGTGGACGTTGTTAGTTGTTGTGCTTTTCTAGTATGTCCTAATTGGACGGTTACCCGTGGTGGTGAGCGGATAGCTCATCCCCTTAACTACTTTTTCCTACTGAGCGAAAGCTCACCCCTCTCCTTTACTGTTCTACAGGTTTTGAGCGGGATTTGATCTAGAGGACTTCTCGGAGCTTGGGAGCTAGCGAGAGTCTTATTTTTTTCGGTTTAGAGACGTACTTTCCTCTTGTTATTGAACATCTTTATTACTTGGTTTTCGAGCTGTTGACTCGTATTGTCAGAACTTTTGGTTTGAATTATCATTTTGGAGTTTATTTCTTTTAAAACTTGCTTTATTATTATTATTATTATTATTATTATTATTATTCTTAGTTCACGTCTCGAGTCCGGTCAAAACCGGATTTGGGGCGTGACATTTTATCATTAGACGTCCTTGATTGATCTGAAGAAAGAAAATTGGCGTGAAGATCTTGAAACCGAGTTGGAGTTGTACACGGATGTTGATCTCACTACTGTGGATTTGGTAAGGATCCCCACACATTTTCGGGCTTATGTATCATTTTTATAGTATTAGGTTTGTGCTTTTGTGTAACCATGTCTGTCTTCTTTGTTCTTCAATGGCATGTGTTTTTCTCAATCCATACAAATTCTCATTATTACTTGGCATGTGTCAACATGAAGAAACACATAGTGGTTGTCCTCGATAACTTGCATGGGTCTAACTTTAGAGCCAAGTACGGGAACAGAATCACCAATTTGGTAAGTTTTTATTTGTGATTTTAGTTATTAATTTATGCACATTTTTGTGTTTCTAATGTATGTATTTTTTGTTAATCATTGACAGAGGGATATGTTTTCGATGTTCCTTGAAAGGCGTGATGCTACACTATCCGTCAAACTAAGAAATAGACCTGGAAAGGCTTTGAAGCTAGATTGGAGCAGCATTGATAATAAGATTGACTGCGGTATCTACTGTATGTTTCACATGGAGAGGTACATGGGTGAAGCCGGGAGTACTTGGGGTTTTCCTATGTCAAAGAACAATGTAAGATAACATTTTTTTTTCTTCTTGTGCAGGTCTTTTTAAGTCATGTGTTTTTATGTGTGTAGTTTAACTAATTTGGGAGTTTTTTTTTGTTGTGTATATAGGCTGATCAACTATCAAACCTGAGGCATCGATATGTCATGCAATTGTGCACGTATCCAAGCAACACCGCATAGATCATGAACGAGGTAAAGCTGAGGAGCTACTGTCAGAAGAATCAACCACTACAAGGGATTCCAACTTCTGCAACGACCGTATGACGTCATAGAGGCTTCTTATGTCGTCGTAGAAGCAAGCGCTTAACTTCTGCGACGGAATGAAACCTTGTCGTAGTAGAAACTACTTCTACCACGCCATTTATGGCGTCGTAGAAGATAAATCACTTCTGCGACGTCTTATACGGTGTCATAGAAGTAATATATATCTGCGACGCCAACATATAACGCCACAGAAGTACAATACAACTGCAGCGCCATGGACGACGTCGGAGAGGTACTTTATCTTCTACTTCGCCTACAATGACGTCGCAGAAGTTAAATGTAGAATTAAAAAAAAAGTAATAAACCATGCACCCATACGTACAAAACCTGCAAACAAATTAAACGTGCACCCAAATACCAACAATAGATATACATACACGCAGTAGTCCAAAACATATATCCACTATAAATATTCATCAAACTAGTAATAAATGTTCATCCTAACCTAAATCTGGATCCACCCGAGCCATCCTTACCTAAACCGTCCTTGCCCGAGCCATCCTTACCTAAATCGTCCTTGCCCAGGACGTCTTCAAGTGCAGCTTGGAGTGCCGCCGGGATAGGTCCTGGCAAGCGGCTTATATAGTTGTTTACCCGCTTTAATATGGACGCCTCCATCTCCGTGTTCCTCGCTGGCATCTGCTCCCGCTCTACCCTCATCTGCTCTTGGTCCCTGGTCCTCTCTTCCCTGATACGGTTCGTCATCTCCTCTTGAGCATTGGCGAGTTGGTTCGCCACCTCCTTCTTCACTCTCGCATCGACTTCCGCTCGCACTCTCTCTTCTATTTGTTGAGAGACTTCGATGCAAACGATTTTGGATAAGTGTTCGGATGAGGAAAGTTTTTCTTATTCATTGTACACATTTCGTCAAACGCGTTATTCGACACCTTGTATTTTTCTTTATAGGACATCAACTCCATAATGGTTGTCATTGTATTGGAACCAGTGCATTCCTCGTACAACGGTGTTTGATACACACTCAATAATCTCCTGTACTTGTTTGCATCTTCCCTTGCAACTGTCTCATCGATATCGTACTCATCAAAATCATCAATTGTATTATCACTCGTGTCACGATATGGAAACGCATTTTCCACATACTCCCTTGTTGCATCGTAATCACCGGATGGTGACAATCATTGTTATAAATATAATCATTATGACCGGATAATGATGCATGATATCTAGCCATCTCCTGAATATGTTCCAATCTAGATTCATCTTCAGTAGGCATGAGGTGTGCTTCCCCGTGATACTCCCAAATATCGTAATTTGTCATAATACCAATCCCTTTACTAGTTAAATGATTCATCAATACATCGTATGTCCAAAAACAATGGTTTGTACAATTTCGACACGGACACCAGAAGTGATCATTCACACCGAAGTTTTTACCATTAACAATGACATGATCGAGAAAATCGAAAACACCTTTCACATGCCTTGGATCATCTCTGGGCAACTTCATCCAACTTCTATCCATCTACACATATATATGCATATACATATAAATAAAAATATTTACTTCTACACAACTAAAATATAATAATTAATCAAAATGAGTATGATATATATTATATATCCTAATCAATCATAAATATATGCATATTTAATTTAAACAATATATAATATAATATCTACCATAATATTAATCCTAAATATATATGCATTTAATTTAAACAATATATAATATCATATCGATCATAATCAATCCTAAATATATAAATCAAATTAATATACTTTCTTCCACACACTAAAATATATTCACCAAATATATATAAGTATATAAAACATACCTTTAAAAGTTTGTAATCCCTTGTTTTGTTAGAAAGTACATAGATGATAGAGGAAAATTGAGGGAGAAAAATATTTGGGAGGTTTTTGGAGAAGTGAAGAAAAATCTGCAGAATTTTGAAAGTGAGAGGGTTTTGATCAAGAAGAAAGAGTTTGGTAGGAAGTGTAATGGTAAGTTGGGAGGTAATTAAAGACAGTAGTACTCCTACGACGTCATAGCCAATCCGTCGCAGTAGAGAATAACCTCTACGACGCTAATCATTGATGTTGTAGAAGTACTAAACTACTGCGACGTCATAAAACGACGTTGTAGAAGTTGAGTACTTCTGCGATGTCATGCTATGGCGTCGTAGAAGTATATACATCTACGACAACATAGTTTGACGTCGTAGAAGTACTTAACTTCTGCGACGCCATAGGAAGAGCCCCGTGGCAGAAGTGAAAATCTGGTGTAGTGAAAGTGTCGGAAGTGATAAGGGTCTTCAAAGGAACAACTCTAAGAGATCACAAGGTTTTTGTAGCAGAGGCTTGTGATTGCGAAAGGTTACGGAATTCGAACCTTAAGCACGGTATAGGGTTGAGGCAAGTAGAGGTTGAAGCCCGTTTTCAGGATCCCTCTCTCGTTGACAAGACATTAGACCCGAAGGTTTGCAATGGAGTAGAAGTTTCAGACATGTTGGATTTAGTGGATCAAGGGTTTTGGGGAGTGTCTCATTCTGGCATGAATGTTTTGTAACATTTAATAACATTCTCTCCCTTTTGATAACTGTCACTTAATACTCTTTATGAATTGGTCACAAATTATTTAATACTCCTTATATATTGATAGCAGAAGATTTAATACTCGTTATGAATTGATCATATATCATCAAAATGGCATAAACTTGATGAAAATTTTGTCCAACATTACCAATACATTAAAATAGTAAAAGAGTATTACCAATAAAAAAATATTAAAAATAATTAATCCTAAAGAAACGTCATTTCTATAAATTGGGTCTGGCTGAATCTTGATTATATAGGTTTAGGATTAGAAATTAGACAAGACTGTAATGTTTCATTTGTCGGGCAAATTGATGCTCATGGCCACCTTAATTTACGTGGGCTTGTTTTGGTGCTAATTAAATAAAACCCATTCACATTAATGGGTACGAGATTTGATGTTGTCTTCATCAAAAGTGAAGTAGAGACAATAAGGAATGGAGGATTTGCATAAATTTAACATCTAATTAGACTGACAGTGGTCCCACTTTTGTCAATGAAGTCAATTAATTAATTTAACTACATGTCCTTTCCTTAAAAAAAATTGTACAAAGAAGTTATGAAGCTACTAATCCCACTACTTGTCAATTAGCTGTCTAGGGATCTCAATAATCTATCGCATGCAAGATCGAGTGAGTATTTAAATTTCGATGCATAAAATAGATTGATTAAAACGATTATGTACAAATTCCATGATTAAATAGTTGATTTCCATTGCTGTTGAGGTAAAAAAATGAGTTGGTGGTTGTGATTGCACCGATGAATATTACCGGGAAGTAGTTGTCGGCGGGGAACAAGAGGGTCCATCAGTAGTCGGTGCTAGGTTGACCCGTCTAATCGGGTCCCACAATTACATCTTTCTAGGCCACCAGCCACCGTAAATAGAGGATCTCTCCTCCCGATACATTTTTTACACGTGTCACCGACAGTGTCCCTGTCCATATTGCATTCTTTCCAACCAACCACAAATATTACTTCGACGTCTAATTTTGTTACCTTAATGTGAAGAGTCACATTTAATTTTGTACTTTGTTATTTTTGTAGCTTTATCTATCCAGTGAAATATCATTTGAACTCTTTTTATCAATTTAAAATATAGGAAAAACTACTAATATTTACCAAAATCATGTCCATTTAACTGATGCTTATCTTGAAGTTTAAAGTTAACAGATACATACTCTTAAGTTTCGAAATGTAACTCAAAACTCATTCCGTCAATCAGCTCGGTTAGTTTACTGTTCACTTTTTTTAAAATGCACAAAATACCCTTAAGCCTATTCATTTTTTATATTCTTTAAATCAAAATTAAATTAAGGTTTTCAAAAATAATTATTTTACAAAAATCAGATTTTATTTTAAAAAACAGTTTTTATTTTAAAAAAATCAGATTTATTATTAAAATAAATAAAATAATCAGATTTATTATCAAAATAAATATAATAATCAGATTTATTATTAAAATAAATAAATAACCAGGTTTATTATTAAAATTGATTTTTAAAAAATAAAAACTGATTTTTTTAAACTAAAACTTATTTTTTGAAAATAAAAACTGATTTAAAAAAAATAAAAACAGATTTTATTTTTAAAAAAAATCAGTTTTTATTTTCGAAAAATCAGTTTTGATTTAAAAATTCAGATTGATTATTAAAATAAATCAAATAATCAGATTTAGTAAAATTGGTTTTAAAAAAATAAAAACTGATTTTTTTTAAATTAAAACTTATTTTTTGAAAATAAAAACTGATTTTAAAAAATAAAATAAAAACTGTTTTTTAAAAATAAAATCTGATTTTTAAAATAATTTTTTTTGAAAACCTTAATTTAATTTTGATTTAAAGAATATATAAAATGAACAGAGTTAAGGTTATTTTTGGCATTTTTGAAAAAGTGAACAGCTGACTAAAGAAAGGGGTTTTGAGTTACATTTCGAAACTTAAGGGTATGTATCTGTCTACTTTAAACTTCAGGGTAAACATAAGTTAAATGGGCATGATTTTAGGTAGGTATTAGTAGTTTCCCCAAAAATATATTATAAGTAAAACTATAAAAACCAACGTCTCTTACTAGTAATTAAATCACTCTACCAACTCAACTGCGTGTTGGCTCAATCAGACTCCTGGTACTGGACGAGTGAACAGGTAGGAGAATACTCAGTCAAGTCGGCCTACGACCTACTGACATTAGGACAGACATCTCCACATATCCAATCGGACATCTGGTCCTCGATCTGGGATATGGACGTTCTACCCAAAGTGCAAACGTTCTTATGGCGGGTGTGTACGAGATGCTTGCAAGTGGCAACCAGGTTGCGAACACGTAGAGTGGAAATGGAAGCTATCTGCCCAGTGTGTCAAATGGACGAGGAATCATAATTCCATCTTCTCGTCACATGTCCGGTGGCGACGGAGTGTTGGCAATGAGTGGGTTGATTCTTCCAATAGTTGTGGGAAATATGCTGGAATGGATGGATCTATCCTCAGTATAAACATGCCAGATAAGAGGGGGGTCATAGACTGCCTACTCTGGGAAATCTGGAAGGCTAAAAATAAAAAGGTGTGGGAGCAGACTACGTCCACGACAAGGACCATTCACTATACGGCAACCCTGTTGAATGCAGGGTGAATAGAAGCTAAAAACGGAAGAAGGACCGTACACCGGCACCGATTCAGCCAGCCGTTAAGGCAAATATCAAGTGGAAGTACCTGTCGCAAGGAACATGGGTCGTTAATACAGATGGAGCATTGTTTGCCTCATCAGGACATGTGGGAACATGATGGTTATGTAGAAATGATGCGGGATTACTTACCCATGCTCGGTCAACATCATCTCATGACCCACAGAACCCGGAGCTCGTAGAAGCCTACGCCATCAGAGAAGCACTTCAATGGTTAACACAGAGCCCGCAACAAAAAGTCATCATCAGAAGTGATTGTAAGGTCATATGAGGGGAAGAGCTTCATCTTCCCCTATAGGGATAGTCGTCAAAGATTTTAGTTCCCTATTATCTAGTCTCGAGTATTTGCAACTCGATTTTGTTAAGTGGACAACGAACAAAGTAGCTAACTGGCTTGCTAAGGCGGCCTGTTCCTACCCTGTCTAGGAGTGGCAAGGAGGGGTTATTCCGGAGCCGCTTCGTAGTATTCTTATTGCCGACAATTAATAATATTCATCGTTAATCCTAAAAAAACCAATGTCTCATAGGTGTAACTGGACATCTATGCTAGATATTTAGACCTGTTTTAGCCTTACAAATGCATATTTATATGTATTTATTTTCTTTTTTTAGTTTTGATCTACTTGAGTTTTTCTTATCTTTTGTGGCAAGGTGTTGATCTTTATCATGTAATTGGAGCTCAAGCATAAATGACAAGGAGTGGAATGATTAGGAGCGAGCTCTGGCGCTAAGAATTCAAGGATGGATTCAGATTACTGACTGATCTTGCAACCCCGCGTCGTGGAGGAGAGGAACCCCTCGACGTGGACATCAAGCGTCATCATTTCAGCTAGGGTTTGGGAGCATGAGACGAGCTTCCACCGCCTTACATCACCGCAACGTGGATGAGTGATATTCCCACGTAATAGAAATCACACCAGTCCACGACGTGGGAATCACACGAGGCCACATGGTAGTTCGTACGCCGAGATATTTTCTTCGAAAGCTAGAAGTTGTCAAAATCTTATTTCTTTGCGTCTTCCTACATCTAGAGTCGAAAGAACTAGGTGGCTATATTCCATTAGAGTCTGAAACATTCGAAAGAAGTTAGGACTAGAATTGAGATTACTCGTTGCCTCTAAAATAAGTCAACTTCACAACAATCGAATGTGTTCAATGCTATCGAATGAACTTTATGAACACGTGCCCTTGATTTCTCATCACTTGATTCAAGATAAGAAAATACTTTGTTAAATTCTACATTTTCTTTATTTGATTTTATTTCATTGTTTTCTCATTTTTAAAACCCAAAACTAGATTTTTGCTAAAAAAAACTTAGCTATTAACTTTAAATAGTGAGTGTTTTCCTTTTGTTCTCTTGGGATCGATATTTCGGAATTTACTTCCGATTACTACTAGGCAACGGTGCACTTGTCGTGTCTCGTTTTTGCGTTAAAACCCGCAGGAAGTCTAGTTTTATGCTCACAAGATCTAAGTCTTCTCCAAGTGAATTGCTAAGTGATATAGAATTAAGAGAAGCAGAGTTGAGATTCAGAGCATTGAGGAAATTTGTTAAGGAAGTTAAAGAATTGCATGATATGGATGATCCATTGGCATTTGATATAGGTGGACAAGTTGCACATGTAGGTCAACATGATCAGGAGCAAGAAAGACCACGAAGGCTCTCGTGCAAGTTCGATACACCTTAGACCAACATATTACATTCAAGCATTCAGGCACCAACGATCGCATTTCACCAGTTCGAGATTAAGACCTCCGTGATCTCTCTACTCCAGCACTCTACCTTCAGCAGGAACTCCTATACATATCTAGACCCATCGTTGAACCTAACCAAGTTCCTTGAAGTGTGTTATACTTTAAAGTACAACATAGTCTCGGATGACGCCATCAAATTAAGGTTGTTCATGTTTGTTTAAGAGATGAAGCATATGAATGGATTTAAAACTTTCCCCACCATGTGATAAGGACTTGGGAAGAGTTGGCACAAAGATTTCTATCAAGATTTTCCTCATCGAAAAAAACTCAAGAGTTGAGGTCCAAGATTCAGAATTTCAAGCAAGCAAATATGTAATTATTACCTGAAGCTTATGAGAGATTTCAAGGGATGCTAAGGAAGTTCCCTCATAGTGGATTGGAATTGTGGTTGCAAATGCATATCTTCTATATGGGTTTGAGACCGAAAAGTCAGTCAGAGTTGAATGCGTCATCAGGTGGTTCCTTCAAAAACCACACACTAGAAGAGTGCTTGGAGATTTTAGAGATGATTATGTCTAACAATGACTGACACTCTGAGAGAGGACCTACTGTTGCAGTCAACTCATTTTCATCCTCATCAAATATGAGTCAAGTTATGGAGTTGATGAGAGCACATTTTAGCACATAAAGGGCCACCATATATCGAGATTTATAGACTTCTCCAAAAAATTCTCCTCGAAATTGAGAATGTAGTACCATTGGTCGAGGTCGAAAACCTTTGATTCGTTGTAATTCGCTTCGTTCGTGTAGATCTTCTTGGTATAATCTTCATCGTTGTAACCGGTTGAACAACTATCCTTTAACATCGTCAAACTATTATGGCCTTTTCGCACCCTAGGGTAATTCATATTCTAGTAGTTCTTGATTTGTTTCCATTTGAAAGGTGGGTGACGATTCCCTTTGTTGTAACCTCTGGAAATTTGGCACAAAAAGGTACTAGCATCTTGTTGGTTTCCCTTCGTTGCAACTCTGAACTTGCGTAGCCAGACTCGGATGAGGTGCTTTACCGCTTCAGAGTTCCATTTTATTTTATATCCTCCTTTCTCCTCATTGTTGGGAAGGGCTAACAAAGTACGAATGAGATGACATCCGGGTGTCGCTGTTGTTGGCGTTATAGTGGGAATCACTGGATAGCCATAAAATTGGTGACCGAGGTTGGGGTTCATGAATGATGGGGGTTGAAAGGACCCGGGTTAAAACCTGGTTGCATGTATGGGTGAGGAAAAAAACCTAACTGCATGAACGGGTTGCTAGTCGGGTTGATGGTCAACAACTGTTGAAAGCCATCGGGCTGATCTGCGTTGAACTCGTGTTGCTCTAGTGTGAACTATGTTCCTTCAATGGAGACGGTAGCTAAGTATTGTCGTTAGACATTTTCTTAATCGAAAATTAAACTCTGTGGGAGGTGGATTTTGAGATAGAAAATTGAAAAATAAGGAGAAAATGTTTGTGGGTTGATGAAAGATATGTGAGATATTTATAGATTGAGAAAAATATTTTTTTTAAGGTTAAATTCGTTTTTTTTATAAGCTCGAAAATTTATTAATAAGACCTATTCCAAAAATAGAACCAGAATGTCCTGATTCAAGAAGAAACAAAGTAAAAGTCAACGATTACAAAGGGACTCCATAACGGGAGCCAAAAGGCCTAGCCTTTTCCTAAAAACGAAAAACAAGGACACGAAAAAACAGAAAGGGTAACCGTCAATCCTCACCTTTCAAAGTCAGAGACGAGTCATCGCATCTCTCTTCTTTGAAGTCAATTCAAGGATTATAGTTCATACATCGTTTCCACGAGAAGAAAATGCACATTGAGGTTTTCCAATTCTATTTTGCTCAACATGTTTTCCAATGTTGGGGGGACAAACAATACTTTCCCGATCCAGAGAACGATTCCTTGATTTACACTTAATAGTATAAAAATACGATAAGTGTTTGGGAGGCCGACTCTCCCTTTTCTGTGGTTTGAGTAAGACCTCCTTCAAAAGACTACCCCCAGAAGTATCACCAAAATCACCCGGAACCGTCTTAACCGGAATCGGGTCATCGAGTATCTGATCTGGGTCAGATGTTGCCTGAATCAAATTATTTTGATCGTGAACCGAATCAGAAATAATATGAACTGGATCATGGGCATGGGTTGCTTGACTCGCAAGCAACCCGTTCAAACCCACGCAATCAACGACTTCATCCTCCACGCAATTTTGGCCGAGATTCACAAAATGATCATTGCCCTGAATAACAGGGAGATGATCACGATCTGTAACCTCACCAGATTTGGAATTTGAATCCACGTGATCTCCCACTGATCTCTCCCCCGAATACCTCGTAGTCGTTTTTTCGGAGGAAGACGTCGGCGACTGCAACTCGGGTGATAACGCCGAATAATGATCCAAAGTCTCCGAGGATTGAGTCGTGGCCTCCGAGGTTTGAACCAGGACCTCAGATGCTCAAGCTCTGGTCTGCTCCATTTCACGGGCCATGCTCTGTTCCACCATATCATCAATAACGACATCACCGACGCTCCGAATAGCTTCTGCAACACCTACACACAACTCATTCTCGCTAGATAGATCCTACAGTAAAGGATCATGAGTCTACGCAAGGCCAGGAACCAGGGAAGTCGTGCTCTGTTTCTCCCCTCCAAATTGATTGGAATTCCGACGTCTGCCAAGAGCCACAAACAAGTGATACCTGTTCACTTCATCCCGTTCATGCTCGCCATGGCCTGAGCAACTGCTTCCTTCGTCCTAAAACGCACGAAACCATACATCTGATGATTTCGATATGGCAACTTAACGCAGACGACGACGACATGAGTTCTCCGAATGGGCTGAAGGTGTTTCAAAGCCAGTCTGTTGTAGTTCCAAAGGGTACATTACAGACAAAGATCTCTTCATCTATAATGTCTCTCATCCGTACTCATCTCCTACGCCTGAGTTTCTTGACCTGCCTTGTTTGCAGCTTAGCACTTGCCACGAGCTCTACATCTGTTATAGACCGGTCTGGAATAGAAACCATCTCTTCAGGACCCAACAACACTTCATCACCTGAAAGTACGATGTCTTTCACAACAACAGATCACGGTGACCTTATCGGATTTAGGTTGTCTCTTTTGTTGATGTCGAAAGCCTCCCTTCTTCCCCATGGTTTTAACCGGATGAACCATTGTCTCCTTGGCTAACCTATAAACCTTACTTTTGACTCGAGGCGAAACCGGTGTCTTGATGTTTGAGCGACCTACAATTGTACAAAAGTGATCGTAGCTTGACATCAAGACTGAGCAGAAGGAAGCAAAGGAGAGGGACTCTCTTGAAGAGGCCACATTCTCTTTCGTCAAAATCTCACTGGCCGGAGAAGCTTTGGGTCTCCGACGACGTCGAAATGAAGAGAGGGATACCATGCCCATGTTATTAATTACCACATAGGAAACCAAAGGATATTAAATTCAGATTTTATTTAATTATGAAAAGTATCGTTTCATACCGTTTGAACCAAAGGTCCGATTTTTTCCCTTACAAACACCACGTGACGCACTGTGATTGGTTGCTACAAGATTCATGTTTATAGACCGTGAGTTGAGACTCATGATTTCAACTCACGATTTAGTGAATCGAAATCACGCGAACCGTACTTTACAATGTACGATTTACGGTTCGTAATTTACTAAGCCGCGAACTGTAGATCGTGTAATGAATCGACGCACAGTAGGTGCTCTAAGGACACACCAACCAGGATATAGGCTAGATTCTTAGGGCATCCACAGTCCTACCGCCGGCTGCTGGCGGGGAGTGGCCGGCAGGGAGCATTAAAAATTATTTTTTGTTAGCTTATAGTCAGCTCTCCCAGCTTACCTACAATGCTAGGTGGTTAAAGTACTTATAGTAGCCCTTTTTGTTCACATTTTTGTTCCCAGCCGGCGGTGAGAAGATGCGTGGAGCTCACAACCAACTCTCTCCGCCAACGACCTTTCCGCCAACTCCCAACCAGCGTACTCTCCCCGCCTACGTCTCCTTGCCAGCTCCTAACCCACCACTGTAGATGTCCTTAGTTATTTTTCAACATACTCATATACGGTAGCAGTCTAGTAGGAGAAGCCGGTCATCGGCATTAATGGAGACAACTGGGCACGTCCACTTCCTCCCAGACTTCTGTTTCTTAAGAAACTTCTATTTCTAATCTTCTACACTTTCTACTGTATCTTTTAGTCTTATATGTAGCACAGAATCTTCTTAGCTAATTGTTTATTAATTACTTATGTCTTACATGTAGCACAGAGCCACAGAATCTTTATTAATCATTCACGTGACCCTCACAGTCTCCAAGAAATCTTGTTACTATACAGTCATACTACTACCTTAATTGATATTCACGAAATTACTATTTAGTTATGATTTAATTTAAAATTAATGAGTCAGATCATGCCCAGACTAACTGTTGTGAACGATTTGGACACTTGCCCATTCCAATTTAGTTTCTAGAAGATTAGTATTTAGTAGTAAGACAAGTATATAAGAAGAATACCAATTTTCCGAAATTCATCTTTAGCGTGCTAGAATTATTTTTTGAACGAAGATTCATTAATAAACTTTACATATTGTGCAATACAAGAGTTATTTTCTTTGATTGATCTCGGGAATTTAAGAAATAACTAATGATACGATAACTTTCAGATCTCGGGTTTGACCCCTCCCCCCCATACGAATACCGACTCGAATACCAAAATGGCGACATGAGCCTATGCAATCAATTATCAGGTTGGACTTTTTTATCGACGATCGAGAGAAATCCGTCAATAGAGAGACTTGAATGGACAAGCCCCCAAAGACACAACCACACCTACCTAAGATCCGTCGGAAAAAGAACAATCTTTGACGGCGATATTCAGGTAGTAGGAACCTACAAAAGGAAAAACAAAAGAACAAACAACAACAACAACTAAAAAAAACTTACAGTAGGCCTCTGATGTCCCATGATGAGATCAAAGCAAGGGGAGGGAGGTGGATGGCGCCGCAGGTGCATATCTGATCGGTTTGAGGCGAGGGGGGCGAATCTAGCCGAGTGATCATAGTGAGCAGGAGCATGACTGAGCGGCTCAAATTGTGGAGCTCGAGGAAGGTGGGTGCAGATCTAACAGTCTGGTCGGTGGAAGAGCATGGCGGAGGGGCTCAGCCTGAGGAGCTCGGGTCGTCATCGTCGGGAGATGAGGCCGGAGTGGGGAGGCTTGAGGCCGACAATCGTCGTTGGGAGATGAGGCCAGATTGGGAAACGGGCATTGAGTGTCGCTGACTGGTTTGAGGGCGAGGGTCATTTGGTAACCCAAGAAATTCCCCACTCTCTTTTACCCTTATGGTTATTGGAGATAAATGGACTCGAGCCACTAACATCCCGTTTCAAGACGGGACGCCTAATCAACCAATCTCGGGGCACCTTAATACTGACTTTCATCGACGGATCTGGCATACACGTAGACGGGGAGGCCTGTGGAGAATGGGATGATGACAATACCGGAGGGTACAAATCTGATCTACTTGGGGTGAGGGGCATATATCTGGCCGAGTGGGTAGGAGCACGATCGAGTAGCTCAAGCTGAGGAGCTTTGGCCGAAGGTGGGTAAAAATATGATACTCTAGATGGAGGAGGAGCGTGACCGAGAGGCTCGATCGGAGGAGCTCGGGTCGTCATCGTTGAGAGATGAGGCTGGACGGAGGGGGGAGGATTACGGCCGATCGTCGTTTGGAGATGAGGCTAGAGGGGGAAACATGTAGTGGGAGGAGCCAACTGAGCCTAATCGTTTTGAGGGCAAGGGAAAAAGACCTGGCTTGTAAGGCGGTGATGAGCCTTATCAATGACGAAGGATGACAATGATGATGGAATGGCACACACAAGGGATGAGAGGAACGCTGGGACGACGGAGGGACACGAGAATAGACAAAGGTGGGTAAGCGACGACGGAGGGGCACTAGAGGAAAGGGAAGTGTCGACAACACAACCAACCAGATCCGATGAGAGCCGACGAGGGTCACTGTAGATCCGCCCAGGGTGAGGATGAAGAAGCGTCAGACGACGTTTGGAATGGGAGGAGAGGAAAAGGAAGCTCCGGTAACAGGCAACATATGGTTGCGTGGAGGACAGAGCCGTATCGACAGCTCCTATGGCCAGCGCCACCTATGACGACAGAAATTCATAGAACGTAGGGTTAAGGTCTCTTCGAAGCTTCAGATAGAGAATTCACTCATCCCATACAAGTGTGTTAGAACTTGGAATTTATATATTTTAATTTTATATATATGAGCACAATTTATACGTATTATTGTACATGAGTTATGTCTTGTTCTCTTTACAACATATGATTTTAATACGTAAGAGATTTTTGAAGGGGTGGCTTGTGAAGTGAAGCAGATATTCATATTGCAGTCGATATTCTACATACAATAATGACAGTTTGTTATATTGTTTTTTGTGGTATGAATGATTTTTATAGAGGAAAGGATGTGAGCGAGAAGGTTGACGGGATCTAAGAGAAGCATAAATTTAAACTGCATTCAATTTTCTTCGTATAATGTAAGGACTTACTTCATAGATTTAGCGGTGCAAATGGTTTTTGTAAAGGAAAGGAAGTGATCTGAGAGGTCCGTCGACATGTACCACTCTTCTCTATAAATGACAAACCTATTTAACGGGGAGGACTGATAAGCATCCATACTATGAGCCATGATCCAACAACAATGGAGGGGTAGGTCAAGGTCGCTGAAAGTTCTTCTTCTTCTCCTCCTCCTCCTCTTTTTTTTCTTCTTCTAGCTATCCACCTCAAGGTTTTAAGTGATTCACACATCTTGATGGGACGACATATGTGATGTATCCATATAACAAACCAATCATCGGGATTATCCAAGAAATAACACAATCTTGACGGCTACTAAGCTACGCTACCGATTTTGGAGGAACAATGACGTGACTAGGCGACAGTGATCATTGTCTCGCCCCGTCTATGATTATAAGCACATGTGGCGAGTCATCTCGACGATACCCGAAATGTTTATTCATATCAAGAGAGTGATAGCTCGGTCGTAAGGCTCGTTTCGTCAAGAAAGTTTTAACTTGCTAAAAGTTTCCTAGTTGAAAAATAATACTCAATATATATACATGTGCATGACTATTTAAAAGCTCAGTATATTTTTACGGAAAAGTATCGGTCGATCCCCAGAGAAGAGTTTGGTAAATAAGTTCCAAGAGCTCATCTAGACTAAAGATGTCATTACCCTAATTTAATTTCTTTTCAGTTTACATATTTATAATCGTAGTTCACATGTTATGCTGTTACAGTTAAAAGTGTGTGTGTGATCCACAAATTTTCGAGAGGCAGGTAAGGCGAGCATAAAGTTCAGTAGAGTCAAGAGATAATGGAATGTAAAAAATTAATATGCAATATGAACAGTGATATGCTATATGCTTATGGTGTTGTGTTTTGTGTAAAATACTTGTTGTGATGTGCTATGATGTTCTTATAAGAGTATCAATCCTCAATACTAAGTTCATATAACAAGTTATATGAACCGACTTGGATAATATCATGAGGATATCTACCATTATTTATAGTATTCCCCAGGTAAACGCGGTAAAAGGAAGAGTTACTAATCCCCGAACTATGTTCCAGCAGAGCCTACTATGTGTACCTTTCTTGAGAACCCAATTACCAAAGTTTTTGAAGCATCAAAAATCCGAGATTACCACAATCAAACAGAACTAAAGAAAGTTTAAAACTTTAGAGTCAGTCATGCCAAGTGCTATGCACGTCTTCCCTGGATAGAAGTTAGGATCACTATCCAATTTAAAACAATTTTCTTTCTTTCTACAAAATTTTCGAATGCTATATTTCGATAGTTCCCACCCGATGGTAAAGGAAGAGAGTTCCAACCTCGGGTCGAAGGAACTACAGTTCAGTCCTGGAGCAACAAACTACGAGGATTTCAGGCTACGCATCGGTGGGTGGGATTTTCATTCCCTTCTGCAACTCACCATCCCACAATGACTACTCTAGGGAGTTAGAAAATCATTTACAATTTCGTTCGGTGTGTTGGCCTCTTCCATGGATGGAGCACTGACTATAGTTTGGAATGATTAGGCGATAACTACTGGGTTAACCCCCGACCATTCCAAGAGTCACACTTTACGCCACTAGCATTTCCTTTCCATGTAACCCAATCACCCGACTAGAGAGGCGACCGACCGAATCATCTGTGTAGGTCCTTCTCGTTCAACCAAACCGTTTTCTTGAATTTGGCTTATAATAGAGCTGTGATTTTTAAAGTCGAAAACATGCAATCGAGTTATTAATGACCAAACCGCATGAAATGTCAATCAAATCCGCCAAGATGACTGGCCAATCAAGCATGACTCACCGCGTTCAGAAGGGCCTACACTATCTTATTACCTCCGACCAAATCTTGACGGACAACTTGGTTTTTGGTTGGGGAAACAAAAGTTTAGGATTGCCACCCGCATCATCCCGGAGGCCGAAAAAAGTTAAAGACCAGTCCTTCCCTATTACAAGGGAATAGACCAAGGCAATAGAAGGGAGCAGGATACCTTGCGGGATGAGGCATGTCTCGCATTTATGGATTCCCGAGAAGCCTTGGGAGAGGATGGAGCAGTCAACTGGTGCCTTATCTTCCGTACCCCAACAAAATCCCCACGTACCCTCAAGCCATGGGCATGTAAGAACATGAAGACCCAGACTCGGGATAAGGTGGAAATGATGTTTTCCTTGATAGAGATTCGGAAGAGGAGTCCAACTTCGATGCATTGGCGACCAGACTGGGGTGATAAGATCAGACGTAGATTGTCAAACAACCTTATTGGGATCGATGAGTATGGAAGCTGGGGCTTGCGGGTTAGCGGGATGTGCCCCTCGAACCCCTAAAAAAACAAGGTTAACCTTATCACATCCCCATAGATCTTCCTCTCTAAATCCAAACCCCATGTAGTATGCCCCTGATAACTCTCACTAACATGAATCCAGACTTCATTGGAAGTCAACAGGGCATCTCATAGGACAACAATATTGTATTTGCACCGATAATTATGGTATTAAACTAAAATGTGTTAAGATCGTAGAGGTTAACAGGAATGGAGGAGTCCGATTTCCCAAATTAGCACAACAAAGCAATAAACCGTTTCCTAACCATTTGGAAGTTTCGTCTTGGCATTCTCACGTGACACTCACACGACCCTATGTCTGTCGTCATCACTTCCTCTCTAGCGTTTCGCATACATTACATAGAGCCCCTTCTCTCCATCACACACACACTTACTTTCTGCAAGCAAGCCACTGAAACAGAGCTCTCTCTGTTTCCCCAATCCTGAACGCAAGCTTTTCGGCTTCAGGAGGGAGAGGGAGAAAGAGAATGGAGAAGCACAATCCCCGCCATTTCAGAGCCTCGCATTGCTGCCTCCTGCTCTCCATTGTCGCCTTCTTCGCTCTCTCCCGAGCTTCCGACTACGCCGACGCTCTCTCCAAGAGCCTCCTCTACTTCGAATCCCAGCGCTCCGGCCGCTTGCCCCACGGCCAGCGCCTCCCCTGGCGCCACCATTCCGGCCTCACCGACGGCCTCGAACAAGGGGTCAGTCAGTCTACTCTTATTTTAAGGGTTTGCGATTCGGCGTTTGATCGCGTGTCTTTGTTGCTGTGCAGGTGGACTTGGTCGGAGGGTACTACGACGCCGGCGACCACGTGAAGTTCGGGCTTCCGATGGCGTTCACGGTGACAATGCTGTCGTGGAGCGTCATCGAGTTCCGCGAACAGATCGCCGACGCCGGCGAACTGAAGCACGCCCTCGAGGCAATCAAATGGGGCACCGATTACTTCATCAAAGCCCACACCAGCCCCAATGTGCTATGGGCTGAGGTATGTTTTTTTTCTTCTGGGATTCAATTTTTGAATTCAAATTATTTCTGATGAACGGTACAAAAATCAGGTGGGTGACGGCGACACGGACCACTATTGCTGGCAGCGGCCCGAAGACATGACGACGTCGCGGCAGGCCTACAAGATCGACGAGTACAACCCCGGCTCGGATCTCGCCGGCGAGACGGTGGCTGCCATGGCCGCAGCGTCGATTGTGTTTAAGAAAACAAATCCACATTACTCCCACTTGCTCCTCCACCATGCCCAACAGGTAAAATACAAGTAATTATAGGAATGAGACATATGTAAATATGATAAGAGTGTTGTTTATTTTAGATCAGTTGTTTAAGAACACAATCTATGGAGATCAGTTGTTTATTTGAGTTTTGTTGGTGTAGTTGTTTGAATTTGGGGACAAGTATAGAGGCAAATATGATAAGAGTGTGGAAGTGGTGAAGAGTTACTATGCTTCAGTGAGTGGGTACATGGATGAGTTGTTGTGGGGAGCAATTTGGCTGCACAAGGCCACCGACAAGATGGAGTATTTGGAGTATGTCATTGACAAAGCTCATAGCTTTGGTGGTGTCGGTTGGGCCATTACTGAGTTTAGCTGGGATGTTAAGTATGCTGGTGTCCAAATCATGGCCTCAAAGGTGAACTCCTCAACACCCATCTCTATCTTTTTGTTTTTGGCTTTCTCGATCTCAATGTCACAGTTTAGGCCGAGTTCAAGTCACATTTCTTGCTTTTGTTCTTTTACTTGTACTCTAATAGAGCTTTGAGTTTTGTCACACACAAACACATCACGTGGACTATGACTAATGCACCTCATTACTCAAACGTCCAATTACGACAGATACTAGTCTGATTGTGCCATATGGGCCGCGAGCTTGTGGTAGGGATGCTTATTTTCTCGTGGTATAGTAGATAGAAGGTTATGGGTCTAAACTAGCAATCTACCCTTTTCTCACCATTATGATTCTCGTGGAGCTGGGTTTGTGCCATAGCTGTATGTCGGATTTGAGAGAATGTTTGTGACTCGTTTCTTTTTGTTTTCACCTTTCTAGCGTAAAAGAGTCGTCGAGTGTTACTATAGTAATGCTTTGATAATGTGTCGTGCATTTGTCGCTCTTTTGATCCTTTATAACTTACTTCCTTTTTTAGCAAATGAAAATACTGCGTTGAACCGAAGCAAATGAAACATTACATCTAGTAAAGCCTAAAGCATGGAAAATAGGAGAGCTACATTACTTGGAGAAACAAAGTTATCAGTTACCCAAGTAAATCCATTTTGGATCATATGCTTTATTTTCTGTTGAGGACAAGAAGTTAACTTTCTCACAACACCTAATAAGAGTAAGATCACCAACCCTTGTACATCAATAAATGTCCTAGATTCACCTTTCTTCACACATACGTAGCCTTTGCAAAATTGGTGGGTGATTTTGGGCTTATTAGGTTTGATGTTACTTGACGTTTGGGCTATAATTCTGTCTCTCTCAAATCTCTTTTCAGTCTCCGAGCTTCTCTCCTTGATTCAAAGGCCATATTGATAGTTTATCTTTATGACAGAGTAAGCCATAATCAAGTTTCTAGGATTAGGAAGGTGAAAAGAAGAGATTATCCTAGACTGCAAACCATGTGCACATGATGCAAGATGATTCTTTTGCATTGATTGAGTAGAAAACCTCGCCATGCCTGGTCCTGGGGAGATCATGGAAGTAGCAGAGCTGACTTGACTTGTCTTTGTGAACATTTTACTTGGCCCTGAATCTGATCTAACTAGACCTTCTAGTTTGTGATGAATGGTTACAATTTCATCATTTATTAGCTAGTCTGTTGGATGAGGGACAGCAGCACAAGCTTGTTTTATTAGACTAGACCCACACACTACACAACAAGAGGCCTCATATGTATATGCAACCCAACCTCAATCATGGCAAGTAATTATCAAGTTAGACTATCGGCCAAAACAACATGACACATGGTAATTGATGGACCTACCCTTCAGTGCATCATGGAGCTCCCTATTTATGAGTTCGGCCTGACAGAGTTGTAATTAACTGTTACTGATCAATTCCAAGATCATTCATTTGCAGATCGGCCATTCCATGAGAATCATCAGAGTTTAATTATGATAGTCAGAGTTAAATTATGAGTTTTGTTGAGTTTTAGGAGCGAGTTTGTTTTCAAGGATGTTGAATGAAGCTCTACTTTGATATTTGCAGTTGCTGAATGAGGAAAAGCATAAGGATCATGCTGACATACTCCAACAGTACAGATCAAAAGCGGAATACTACATATGCTCATGCCTCAACAAGAACAATGGCAGCAACGTGGAACTCACCCCTGGAGGCCTCTTGTACGTCCGGCAATGGAACAACATGCAGTATGTCTCCACAGCAGCCTTCCTCCTCACTGTCTACTCCGACCTCCTCCAGAACTCAAACCAAGAGCTGAGCTGCAACGGGGGAGAGACAGTGAGTCATCAAGACATCCTCGGTTTTGCCAAATCCCAGGTTGATTACATACTCGGTTCAAACCCAATGAACATGAGCTACCTGGTGGGCTACGGCACCAAGTACCCGCAGAGGGTGCACCACAGAGGAGCCTCTATTGTGTCCTACAGAGAGAACAAAGGGTTTATTGGGTGCACCCAAGGGTATGACAATTGGTACAGCAGTGAGGACCCAAATCCTAATGTCTTAGTTGGGGCCTTGGTTGGAGGACCAGATAGTGAAGATAGCTTCATGGACCAAAGAGAAAACTTCATGCAGACCGAGGCCTGCACATACAATACAGCACCCTTGGTGGGTGTTTTTGCAAAGTTTCTGCAACTAGAGGACCAAATAGCAAATTCGGAGCATCAGCCGCATCCGGGTCTGGTTTCTTCTTATTAATCAGAAACCAAATTGAAATACATATTATATAGGGCTTGGGAAGTCATAAAACTATGACCTTTTTCTCCTTTTTTGTTGGGTGAACTAAAGTGTTCAATCCCCATTTATATGTTATTGTTGTTTTTTCTTCTTTTTTCATGAGGTTTAAAGTATCAAGCTCATTTTGTGTGTTAGTGTTGGAATTAGGATTACTGAGCAGTTTGGTTAGGGAAGCTCAAGGATAAATTCCAATTGTCCAGAGAATGTAATTGAATGATGGATATATGGTTAAGGAAGTTGTAAAAATGGGTGAGACAAGTGTGTCCTCTTTTGTTTGCTTGTTCCATATTCATGGGCTTGTGGTCAAGTGGACATGAGAATGGGATAAGTTCAAGACTCACCTGCTTAGGTGGTTTGGACAAAATGTTCTGGGTCAAGAGGTGACTTTTTCTTTTTGGGCCAGAAGCCTACTATTACTGATGTAAAGTGAGACTTTCCTTAAGTTTGAGCTCAACTTAATATTTTCAAGGTGATGATCCCTTGCATGGTTCACATTGTATATTTTATACCAAAATAATAATAATGAACTATTGATATTAAGTCCTTACAAAATTAATTATGTCCCGATTTCACATGACTACATTAACATTTAAAAATCATTGATAAATAATTGAAGCACAAAAGAATTGAGGAAATCACATTGAACTATATACGCGTTTCACTTCCTTTAATCGGAGAGAAGTAAATATACTAGCGGAACAAAAGGTACAAAGATAAATAACCCAATAACTAAAAAGAAACCAAAGCCTAAAGAAAAAACGGAAGAAGCGGAACTAAAACAAGATCATATGACCCAAATGAGACTAGGGACTCCGTTGTTATAGTGAGTGTTCAAAACTACCTTCAACTTCCTGAAACCCTCCTAGATCGATCCTATGTAACAAACCTCTATACCCTCGGTAAACCTTGCCATAATGTTGACAATGTTGCTTTATGTACGCCCATCAATAGCATAGATGAGAACCTTGAATAAACATCCCTCTTAGGAAGAATATCGCAAAGTCAACTTGAAGAGGTGAAGGGGAACGTTCAGAGAGGGGAACAAGGACATGGTCCACCCCATTATACAGTTCCATAGCAGAAGCCGCATCCGATTCCACGTCGTCTAAGATCATGTCAATCCACCTACTTGACTTGCTTCCCGACGGACTTTGAGACCCACCAACAGCTATAGAAGACATGTTGATAGCCTATATGCTCGATCAGAGAAAGAGGGACAACACTAGCTTTGTTAGGAAGTTGAGATGGGGGGGGGGGTATGAGCCTTGATCGAGGGGTAAAAGAAGGAGGGTTTCTCTTCTCACCAGTCTTGATCCACGACTCTACTATCCATATTGAGGAAGATAAAGAAGGGTACCCACGAGAGCTGGCTTGAGTAACATGTCTATGCAGAAGCCCAAACCTCGAGTGGCGAACACCCGTCTACCATCCAATACATCCAACGTGTGAACAAGGGACAAGGCTCTAGACGATTGAGATGACGTCAAACAAGAAGGGTGAATGGTAACAAGCATGTCGAGTTTCCCAACAATCTCAACAACGAACTCTTAGTTCCGGGAGGCTGATAATGTCGTTCCAGAAAAAACGACCACCAAATGATAATAAATTTGTGCAATCATAAAAAAAGAAGGTCCGGGGACATAAAGGTCCCCAATTATCAACTGAAACAATCGACCAAACATCTCGATTTTCGCAAGACAAAATAAATGATCGGGATCCCAAAGAAATCAGGTATACCCCCAAAATCCCCGCTAGATAGAGGCTAGTGTTAATGGACTGGGTGATGATCGAAGAGGTCGCTACCCCAATAACAACATAGGTTGATATCACCTCGAACTTTGAAGACACCGAGAGAATACATTCACATGTCCGGATCTAAGGATAGGTAAGCTCCCTCTAAGGGGTAGAGCTATAGATGTCCATCCTAAAAAAAAGGATGGACAGGTGTTAGTCAATCTTGGTTCCTTGTGTGTGGCTGGTGCCTTCCAATTCAGCAACATAAGGGGGCATCCCAAGACGTTTCCACAGTCTGGTTCCCCGTGGCGATCCGAGTCGACCTCCAACGATACTCTTGAAAGAGGATCCATCAGACCCGGAGTGGAGAAGCATCCGGAGGTTTCATGACACTCGTAGGTAGGGGGGTCGATCTTGGTTCCCTGTGTGTGACTGGTACCTTCCACTTTAGCGGCATAAGGGGCATCCCGAGCTGTTTCCACACTCTGGTTCCCCGTGGCGATATGATTCGGCCTCAACAATACTCCCGAAAAAGGATCCATCAGACCCGAGATTAGAGAAGCATCCGGAGGTGCCATGACACTCGTAGCCCGGGGGGGGGGGGGGGGGGGGGGGGGCTTGCGCTGCTGATCTTAGACAAGTGTTAGTCATGGGAATCATGGATGACAAAATCAAGGGTGTTGGTCCACTAGCAGTGGACATAAATGGGACAGTAATGGAAGATCTTGTTGGTTCATGATCGCAAGGGCTCCCCAGACAGGTTGGGGTAGCGGTTGAAGGGGTATCGGTATTAGACGTTTTTTCTTCTTTTGATATCAGAGGGATTTGATCTGTTCTTGCCTAGAAGAACATGGAGATTGGTGTGGTGAGGCACGGAGGGGCGTACCTGATCGCCTCGAGGCGATAGCGGGATAACACGGTGAGTTGGCTTCTATTGAGTAGGCGTGTTGAACGTCGTCCGAAAATGATCAACCAAGAGATGCGGCGATGGTGCGACGAGTATGCTCGGGGATCTTGACGACAACGAAAACTAGAGCACAAAAAACCCTAAATGTATAAAAAGTGTTGTGCAAATGAGATGATCTAATGTACTAATATACCAGTTTTTTTTTCTTTCTAAAAAAACATATAGTATTATCCGATAATAAATAGTCATATATTTTGACGTAGTCTCCAACCTAAGGGGGTGAAGATAGGGGTGAAGATAAGGTGGAAAGGGAAGGGGTCCCGAACTTACACTATAAGTGACCCGACACAAATTAAGTGGAGTAGAGGAAACCATGCAACCCAAAAACTCAAAATGAGTTTGGCTTCCTCACAAAGGTATTTTCGGTTTAGACATCACATGACAGAACTAATATCTTTAATATCGTCATAAACCTAATATTTTAAGAAAGAAGATACGATCAAACTTGTTGAACATACACTTGTCCCTTGTTTTCCCCAATCAAGTAACTCAAGAAAAAAAAAACCCTCAATTGGTTGGCATGCCTATTCCCTATCACTGACTTCTCTACTTCAATCAAGCATTTCAATGCCAACATAACACGTCTCCCTTGTACAATTGCACCAACTGTTTTTCCAAAAACATTATAACACAAACACAGTGAGAGTAACTAGAAAAAGAGGAAGGGGCGACAGAGAAACCAGAGGAGGAAAAAATTACCACTGAAATCGTAAGGAACGGTCGCCAATAACTTTGTTAAGTAAATGGATTGGTAACCACATTTCTACGACCTTCACTATCTATATAATACATGGTTCCGTTTCATATAATAAAAACCCATCAATTTGGATTTGACCCTCAAAGTGATCTCTTTTTAGATACCTTTGAAATTTCTCAACTCTTTTCTTTTCCTGGGTCACATCTCTATGCTGATCAGTGATCAGAGTTGGCCTTGAAACAGCCCACCCGGGTCCACAAATGATAGTGTAAATTTAGCAACCCTTTCTGTAAATTTGAGTCCTCATGATCAAATGATTGATCATTTCCACCTAAAAAAAATCACCATAATTATTGCCATAGTAGTCCAAATCAGAAGCCTCTATGAATTATTGCAATGATTTATAAATGATGTAAAGAGAACACCAATAAGAGATTGCATTTCTGGAATGACAACAAACATACAAAATTTTACTACTGTGGTTTCTTGGCCCACTTTTATTTATGTACGTTCTTCCAGATTCAATCATCTGAAACTGAAATCAGGGATGGGTTCAGGGCGGGTTTTTTAAATCCCCAATCCGAACCAACCGATGCCCCGCCCACAACCAAAGTTTGGAAATAGTACACAACATATGAGAAAACTATGTTTGTCCTTGTTTCACTTCTTCTGTTCTCCTGTGTGGGCTTTGATTATGGTGTTGTTGGTTCTGCCTCAGTGTGTTGAGGTTGTTCTTGAGATTCCGATTAGAGAAGAATGCTCATTCTTTGTGTTTCACCTCTGGCCTACGCTTTATGGAACATGTTTTATAATATGTCTTTGCTGATAAAAAAAAACATATGACAAAACTACTTGTGAGCCCCACTTGACAGGCAAGTTTGTGCTAGTGTCCCACACTTTTGGGCTCATCCCATCCTTCCCCTAAGGTTTTATGCTATGAGTAGGAGATGGGAGCTGAGAGAACTTGGGGACTAGACCCGGGCTTGTCACTTTCAAGCTTTGTTAGCCATGAGAGAGAGCTCCAGAACCACATGGTGATACTTTCAAAATTGTTGCTTATCACATGCTCCTCTGGGTACAAAACCAAAATGAATTTAGAGCCCTTCCACACCACTAAAAGATGTGGAGTCCATCAATGGTCCTAATATCCAACTAATCCTATTGTTCTCTTCCCATCCATTTCCCATCCATTCTACACAATATAAGACCAGAGGAGCTTAAGAAGAGTATATCATCTCATCACTAACCTTATTCCTTCCTTCTGCACAGCCTCCTTCAGCCATGGTAAAAAGGGTTTCTTGGAAACCACCATGCCTTGTACTACTTGTGATAATGGCTACTCTTTACTCTAACTTCACTTTGGCCTGCACAGGTTCTGGTCAAGAGCTTCGATGACGAAGATGATGGAACCCAAGTTGTGGACTTTCATGACAATCCTGTGGACAAGTCCAAGACTGGAGGATGGCTAGCTGCAGGGCTCATATTGGGTAGTGTTTCAATACTAGTGAAAGGGTAGTTTTTTGATGTTCATCTGTTGGTAATACCTGGTACAACTTGGTTGCAGGAATTGAGCTCTCCGAGAGGATATGTGTGATGGGCATATCGATGAACTTGGTGACTTATTTGGTTGGAAATCTGCATATATCATCATCCAAGTCCGCAACCATTGTCACCAACTTCTTGGGTACTCTCAACCTTTTGGGCCTCCTTGGTGGGTTCTTGGCTGATGCTAAACTTGGCCGCTACTTGACAGTTGCAACCTTTGCATCCATAACAGCTCTGGTAAGCTATAGACGTTACAGTACAAAAGCAAATTAAACATCAGTTATGCAACATAATTGTAACTTCTATGAGCAAAAATATATGAACCTGAACAGGTTTCTAACTGAGGACTAAAAAAAACTCATCATAAGCTGTGCACAAATTTGTAAAATCTTATGATTCATAAAAAACAAGTATTTTCATGTGTAAGAGAGAAGTCTAATGTTGATGCTGATTCTCCATGCCTAATTAGGGGGTAATTCTGTTAACAATATCCACAACTATTCCTAGCATGAGGCCTCCTCCATGCAGTGACTACAGAAGGCAACATCATCAATGCGTTGAGGCCACGGGCAGCCAATTGGCCCTGCTCTATGCCGCGCTCTACACCATAGCACTGGGTGGTGGAGGAATAAAATCCAATGTTTCAGGTTTTGGATCGGATCAATTTGACACTAGAGATCCGAAAGAAGAAAAGGCCATGATCTTCTTTTTCAATAGGTTCTACTTCTGTATTAGCATTGGATCCTTGTTTGCTGTGATAGTGCTGGTCTACATACAAGATAATGTAGGAAGAGGATGGGGATATGGGATCTCAGCAGGGACAATGGTTATTGCAGTCATTATATTACTATGCGGTACACTCAAATACCGATTCATGAAGCCTCAAGGAAGCCCCTTAACCATCTTATGGAGGGTAGTTGTTTTGGCTTGGAAGAAGAGGAAACAGCCATGTCCTTCTGACCCTAGCCACCTCAATGGATATGACAATGCCAAGGTCATGCCCACCCAGAGGCTCAAGTAAGTATTCAGATCCGATCCACCTTTTATTTTCTACAGTCATGTGCCAAGAAGAAAGCATATCTATTGCCCTGAAGGCTATAGTTCAGAGTAGAACATAAAGCTTACAAATTGCTAGCAGACATATACAAATAACACAATTAGGGTGTCTTTCAACTATAAATTTTAGGACTTAAAAAATATGAAGATGTGGGCTACTCCAGCTACCAAAATTATGAGAAATGTATACTCAATTAAGAAGATTTTAATTACCTGTGCATGTGATTCAATAGGTGCTTAGACAAGGCTGCAATTTTAGATGCTGATGCTGGTATTGATGGAAGCAAAGTCGATCCTTGGATAGTTTCCTCTGTGACTGAAGTTGAAGAGGTGAAAATGGTGCTAAAGCTCATACCAATCTGGTCCACATGTATCCTCTTTTGGACAGTGTACTCCCAAATGACTACCTTCACTGTGGAGCAAGCCACCTTCATGGACCGGAAGGTTGGCTCCTTCGTCGTCCCAGCGGGTTCTCTGTCGGCCTTTCTCTTCATCACCATTCTGCTCTTTACTTCCCTGAATGAAAAAGTATTCGTCCCCTGGGCTAGAAAAATCACCCACACAAGCCAAGGACTGACAAGCCTTCAGAGGGTTGGGATCGGACTCATTTTCTCAATGGCAGCTATGGTGGTTGCAGCGGTTGTTGAGAAAGAGAGAAGAGTAATGGCTGTCCATAAGAGCACCAAAATGAGTGCTTTCTGGTTGGTTCCCCAGTTCTTCCTAGTGGGTGCTGGAGAAGCTTTTGTGTATGTTGGGGAGCTTGAGTTCTTCATACGAGAGGCACCAGAGAGGATGAAATCGATGAGCACGGGGCTTTTCCTGAGCGCCATTGCTATGGGGTTCTTTGTCAGCAGTTTGCTGGTGTCTATTGTGGACAAGTTGAGCAATAAGATGTGGTTCCGGAGCAACTTAAACAAGGGGAAATTGGATAACTTTTACTGGCTGCTTGCAGGGCTAGGCCTGCTCAATTTCTTGGTATTTCTTGCCTTTGCAATGAAACACCAGTACAAAGTGCAGCAGCATAGTTTGTCCGACAACACTGAGCTCAACGACAAAGCAGTCATAGAAATAAACAAGGATGAATTTGGGGAGGGACCATAGAACCTCTGCTTCTTATTGCATTCTTGTATTGTTTTGAAAAGATCTAGTCATATTCTTTTCTATATGCCTGTAAAAAGGACTGTTAGTAGTGATTGTAATATGGTTTTATTATTCTCCTATCTTCATTGTTAAAAATCTTAATCTTAACTATAAGCTCATGAATGAATGCACCTTCATAACAAGCTCCTCACATCCACATCAAAAAAGGAGGCATTCACTCGATGGTAGCAAACAGAATGTAGAACCTTTGGACAAAATTAATTAGAAATAAAACAGTGAGGTTAAATTAAGTAAATTGCTTATAAAGGTTTGACTCGAGAAAGACATGACCCCATTTCTGAGTTGACCATTCCTCTAAAGTATTCATATTGGAAAACTGACCTCTGGAGACATACAAATAGTTAAGCAGATGCAGGTTACCACCGATGGTTCACATACGAGCCTTATGCATTTGTTCGGTCCGGATCACAGCTAATCTCAAAAGTGATTACAAATTCAAAACTTCATGCCTGTAATGCCTTTATCGTGAATTCATGCTCCAACCTGTATGAGTGTGAATAGTTCATCTCAAGATTCAAAATGTTAAAATCCAAATATAACTTGCACGAATACAAAAATTTCGAGTTAGATTGAGTTGCAAATCACAAAATAGATTCAGGTGGAAAGTACAAACAATTTCTTTTTCTTCCCTGCAATTTTTCAACTAGTTATTGAGGACATGAAAACAACAACGACAACAACAAAGAAAGCTCTTGAGTGCAGAACATGCAACACAGTCGAAACGCAATAGCAATACATGAAATTTTGACTTCATAAGATCAAATATAAACAGTAAAGGTGAGGAAATGATGAAATAGATGCCCAGGAATGTTGAAATAGGCGTGTGAAATCAATAAAACACGGAAAAAAAATCAATTCCACATACCCAACTTAGCTCTATACGCTAAAATAATTCAAACCGAATTCGGAAAAGAAAAATCGGATCAACGACAACAAGCACCACGCTCAGGAAAACCCAGTAATGAAGAAACTGATCCTGGCCATTTACAGAATACCCACATCAAATTTCGACTATGCTAATGTAAAAAGAGCGAGAGAATGAGAAAAAGATCCAACCTTGGTGTAGGTTCCGCAAAGGGAGGAGAAAGAACTCAGAAGTAGAATAGGTAAATACTTTTTGGTATGTTTAGATTAGCTTCAGCGCTGGTCGTTGCGCCGTGATTTACGTGTCGTTGCTGTCACGGTTCGCTATCACGGTTGGTCGTCACTGAAGCCGTGGTTTGGACAACCGTTGCAGGCTGTCACCTCAGGATTTTGTCACGACGCGACGAGTCGTCGTTGGCCCAACGGTTAGTCGGCGGGCCTATCCCACGCCGACACGTGGCGACGTCAGAATTCAAAATAACCCTAAATTTTTTTCTATAAATACACAAGCACCCCTACCCTAAATTCACACCTCTCTTCTACACTACAGTGGTCATTCATTTTCTTCTCTCTCAAACTTTGTTCTCGATTTTTTTTCTTTTATTGATGGATCGTTTTCCGACATTAGCGGAGTTAGAGAAAATGATTCCTGAAGAAATAAATGAGACGATGACAGGGTGGCTACAACAACTACGCTACTAATTCAGAATGGACTTTTGGGAAGTATACATCCAAGGGCAGAAGATGAGGCCGATGGTTTAACCTCGACGACGCCACCAAAGCGGAGAGTGATAGGGCATAATCAAGCCGAAGGAAACGACCGCTTGATTGCTGAATACTTTGCGCCTAATCTGGTGTATAACGACCAACAATTTCGTCGACGCTTCCGGATGTCGAGGGAATTATTCCTATGGATCATGAATGCATTGAGTGACCGGTACACGTACTTCCTTCAACAACAAGATGCTACAGGGAAGCACGAATTCTCTCCACACCAGAAGTGCACGATAGCACTTTGTCAGCTCTGTTATGGAAGTTCCGCCGATGCCGTTGACGAGTACTTGCGAATGACGGAGAGCACTGTTTTGGAATGCGTCAAAAATTTTACATCGGCGTCATCAGGATTTTTGGGCAGACATATCTACGATGCCCGACCGAGGAGGATACACATCGTCTGCTGGAAATCAACGAACTGCACGGCTTCCCGGGGATGATAGGGAGTCTCGACTGCATGCACTGGGATTGGAAGAAATGTCATGTGGCATGGGCTGCACAATTCTCAAGCAGGGACCACGGTAACGTCCCCACAATCCTGCTAAAAACCATTGCATCCCAAGACCTGCGGATATGGCATGCTTTTTTCGGAACACCGGGCTCCAACAACGACATCAACATGCTCAATAGTTCTACATTGTTTCACCATGCATGTCGAGACTTCGCTTCAGATGTGAAGTTCACGGTCAACGGTAACGAATACACAACCCCTTATTACTTGACCGATGGAATTTATCCTGCTTGGGCTATATTTATGAAGACAATACCTGCACCACAAACGACGAAGCAAAAGTGCTTTGCTAGAGTCCAAGAAGCGTGCAAGAAGGATATCGAACAAGCATTTGGAGTTCAACATGATCGATTCCACATCGTCACTCGTTTGTGCCGAATGTGGGATAAGCACTCACTCACAATCTTCATGACTTATTGTATTGTTCTGCACAATATGATTGTTGAGGATCAACATAGGTCGTACCCCACTGATCCATTTGCAAATATTGGTGTCCCAGACCCAACGACCCGTAGAGGACCACTACCAACGGTGGACTGTAAAAATATATTGGGGCATAGAGCAAGGATCAAGGATCGGGATGTCCATAACAACCTCCACGCCAACCTCATCGAAAACATGTGGGCTAAATTTGGAGATGACGCTGATAATTAGAGTAATATAATAATATAATGTATTTCATATTTGCCATAAATAAACATAGTAGTTTTATTTGGGGTGGTTTTTTAAATAGTGAAAGCACAAACCATGGCTCCAAACTACTAGTAGTGGTTTGCCATTGGAGGTGTAGTGGTAGGAGGTAACGATTTGGAGGAGAGAAAAAGCCAAAAAAAGCCCAAACCACTACTTCAAACCATTGTGCAGTTGTTTACCATTGGAGATGCTCTTATGTTCGGTCTACAGACCTTACGTCCTATATTTAAAAAACCATTATTTTGGCTTTATATACTCGATCCATAAACTTATAAAACATTTTAATTAAAAACTTAACAAAATATTTCGTTCCATTAATCATGTATACCGTGTTATAATTTTTTTTGAGGTAAAATTTGGAATAATATTAATCGGCTAAAATTGTCATTTAAGGCTACAAGAAGTTCAGCCAGAATCGGGGTTACAACCCAATCAATTACATCCCAATTTGCAACATTTCTAGCTAAATAGTGTGCAACTGCATTCGCCTCTCTACGCACATATGTAGGGTGAAACCTGGTAAAGCTTTCAGCTTCTCCCTACAGTCCGACACTAACAACCCAAAAAACGAAATCATTACGTCATTTCGCTGAATTACCTGAACCACCCCTAGACAATACGACTCCACCACTCCTTGGGTCCAACCCGCCTCGTATATCCAAGTCAGAGCTTCCGAGATGGTCAGGAGCTCGACCACCTCTAGATCCTTCTGACCCGGAATGAAGAAACATTTTGCAGTTGTAGCCATGCCATTGTGGTTCTTGCACACCATACCACCGCCGCCCAAGCCATTTGCCAAAACCACCCCATCCGTGTTAATTTTGACCTCCTTGTAGTTGGCTTACACCATCTCCGTCCTCGGCCAAGCCCTGTTCCCTCGCTTGGACCCCGAGCTCCCTCTTCCTTGGCCTGAGCAACCGTCCAATCCTACAAGAGTGTTTGAGCTGTTCTCCAAATACTCTCCATATGCATAACTTTCTGATTCCAAACAAACTTATTCCGAGCTCTCCATAATTCCACCACACCGTTAGTCCCCCTGTCCCACGCCAACTACAACCATACACCGTGTGCTAATTAGTAATGAGTAAAAATACCATTTTACTTTTTCTTACTTTAATCTTATAAATTGTAAAGAAAAAAATTACTCTTTTACCTTTATTCTAATAGACAAGTAGATTAAATAAAAAAAAATTTAATCAAATTAATAAATAAAAAAATAAGTATTTTTAAATTAAGAAAATAATTATTTTTTTAAAATTAAAATTTCTAACATAATGTACTAACTTAATTGTTGGGTCTCGAGGTAGGGTTGGAGATGAACCAACTCGTAGCGGAAAATCAATGAAAACCAAGAGACAATTAAAACCATGAAACAACTAACAAAGAATGGATTAACAAGAGAAAAATTCAGCACTAGTTCTTACCAAAACAAGAACACCGGTTAACGAATGATTGGCTTGAGTCTCCAAGACGCATACGTATCCACATGGGAATCAAAGCCACGTAGTTCTTCTCTTTGAGGACTCAAGAACACAAACATGGAGGTGGAAACTAGCCAAACCCGAAATGGCCATGGAAGAGGGAGAGAAAATGTGTTTCCTATTCTTGTCTTGTGTTTGTTATGTTGAAAAAAGATGACTTAAACATAACAAAACCCATACTTGTTCAACTAAAGGCATGGGACAAGTATGGTGTCAAGTAAGGTGTAAATAGGACAAAGTATGGCAAGACAAGATTGGGTTAGGTGGTGAATCACCAACACCTTAATCCTTGTCTTGCTTACTTAGTACTAATTAATCAAGACTTGATTAATTAGTTCCATGGGCCTTGGTTGCATGGGCCTTTCATGGGCCTCTTGGAACATGGCCCGTGGCCATTTCCAACGAGGTCCCGTGATTCGCTCATCGCCTCCATGCCTTCCATACCGGAAATGTCCAACATTATCCGACGCGATCAATCCCAAGACTCCAAGCCTTGTCTCGATCTGTGAAGTCCTATTCACTTACGGGCACATGACCCAAAACCCAGTTTTGGTCATGTCCCGAGACAACTCCCTTTTGGCCATTCTCCATAAATGTGTCAATGAGTTTCATCCTCCGGTGTGACCCTTAGGTTTATGCATGTCAATAGATCAACGTAAAATCCCATTTTACTTGATCCTATTTAAGTGGCAACTAACGAGACTTTAGTATTGCCTGACACTACATAACGAATCGACCCTGTCGATTCTAACCTTTCCGTCGTCCCTATCATTATCCTTTTATCTCCGATATCCTGATTGAGATAAGGCATAGAGCCGTCATCCTTATTATTCTCAATCACCGTTCCTTGATATGTGAGATGACTGAAGATATGATACCCAGTATCATGTGCATGGCCATGCTATTCTTCCAGTCACTCTCGATCAAGTGGCCGAGAACCGATATCTTTCCCATACCTTAGTATGAGGGATAAATCCCTTAGCCGTCTTTCGTGTCACTCATGTAGCCCGTCCCCAAGCCAATCCTGGCCGTTATGGAAGCCCTGTTACGGACAACGTTAGGCTCAGGTCAAACTCAGTTGTTGACTACATAGCGATCACAAAGACTCCTTGGTCTAAGGATACATGACAAGCTACAACACTGAATATGTTCATGACTTAATCTATGGCACATATTCAGGGCGGGTCGTCCAATATCATGTCCCACATGATATCTATGATCAGACTCCGGAATCTCATTCCAATGACTAACAGAACGTAAGCCATAAAGAGCCATCTTTCATACTAGTCGCTTCTAGTGAAGCTTTGTTGACTAGGGACCCATCGAGTGTGATCTATCTCGATCTATGGTTCTATTCGCATGGTGGGCATAGATCAGAGCACACATCGATATATTACTCCAACACATAAGTAATATAAAGCCGCTTTAATTTTATTGCTAACGATGATATATACATTTGGACATTTAGGATTGAACTACGAGCACTAAGACTAACATTAATATGTCAGATACTAAAACTAAACAAAATCATATTCGTCAAATCAGTAATCTATGAAGTCTCAACGACATATAGAGAAAGTAGTAAAAGCTCTCTCTAAACCCTAGGAAGTTCTCTGCCGTAGCACCCAAAAGCTATGGCTATGGCCATGGTTTTACCATGGCCTATGCTATGGTTATGATCCCCTCTTCTCCACAATCTCTCCTTTGCACTTTCCCTTTAGATCCTACAAAGTTTTTTTTCTGCTAGGGTTTTTTTAAGCCGTTTCTAACCACCACGACGTTGGTCTTCTCCCTCCATGTAAGAACCGCCCCCTGTCGACCCCGGTCGAACCGGTGATTTTTGGCGAAAGTTGACTTTCGACCGGAAAAGTCAACTGATGACTCCGGGAGTCATTCGGGACCTTTCCGGGACCCAAAAAGCTTAGACGTCGTTACAGTTAGCTTAGTTGTGTCATTTCCTTTCAAATGACTCCTTTTGTGAACAAGTCAAACCCGGGTCAAACTAGGTCGAATTTGGAGTATTAACGAATAAAAATATTACGACCTGAGATATTTTGGGTAGGAGTGGTCCCCACATGGACACATGTCCATGTTAGCTTGGAGGGGAAGAAAAGTGGGAGAAAATACCAATTGCTCCCCACTTAAGGACAAAGGAGAGAGAGAGGGACTAATGGACGAAAGGGACATTTCCACCTTGAGGATAAGACCACATGGGGCAACAATTTCAGCATTTTCTACACCTTGGCCGACCACCCTAGCTAGAAGAGAGAGAAAAAAAAATCCTCCATTGAAACTCCATTGCTTGAAGAAGAAGAATGGGAGGAAAAGGGAGCTCCTTTGAGTGATTTCCAACACTATTCTTCTCCAAAACATCATTTTCCTCTTCCTCTCTCCATTTCTAAGGTAAATCTTCAAAACAAATTCATTTTTATAAAGTTTGGGTTTTTGTGCTTTCTAGAAAAGGCATGAAATGGACTTAGTTCTTAGGGATTTAAGGTTCTAAGTGTTCAATTAGATGTGTTATGGAGAAAGTAGAGATTAATGATGAAGTTTCATGGGTTTTGGTAGTTTTTGATGAAACCCACCTTGGGTCTTGAAACTTTGGAGTGTTTGAAGGGAATTTTGAAAGTTTAGAGCTTAAAAATGGTGTTGTGGAGAACCTAAAACTAATTAGGAACTTGTTGGGAGAAAGGAAGTATTTTTTCGGTGATCGGAGGTTCGCCGGAGCTCCGGCAATCGGAGGAGGGTAGGACCGGCCATTGTCAGCCACTTTTGAACCGTGATCGGCCCGGTCCGGTCCGGTCCGGCCACCCACGACCATGTGTGGCTGTGGGGCCCACATGGCCGGGACTTGGTGGTTTCGTACTTGGACGGTCTTGGGTGAACCCCGGGACGTTAATTTCACATCCGGAACGAATTATGGATGTGATTCGTGTTATTTCGGGAAAAACGATTAGAAACTTTAATTGCAAATTTAGAGCGCTCGGACCTCGGAATTTAATTCCGTCAAGTGCGTTGGAACAATTAAATTAATTACAATTGATAGACACGAAAAGGGAAATTTTCGGAGTCCCGATGGACGTTTTCCCGATTCCGGGCAAAATGGGCCTTCCGGACCCATTTTGACAAGTGGAGCAATTGGGATTAGTTTGGGTATTCCATCTCCAAAACCGCTTTTGAATTAACATTAATTCCCAGACTACCTTTGATCTTAGACGTTGGACCTGTAAAACCCACTTCGCTTTAAAAGGGTTTTATTTTGCAAACTAAACTTGAGGGTTTGTTTTTGCAACAAGTTATTTGAAAGGGAAATCAATGAGAGGCTGGGCTGGGGATTTAGGCCTGACATGGCCCATCTGGGGCTGATCGACCGGCCCAGGTCAGCTGAACTGAGACCAGCCCAAAGGGCATGCTTTAAAAGGATGGAACCCTAGCTTCAGAGGTACTGTTCACCTGCCTCTCTCTCGCCTCTCTCTGACCCTTTCCGTCCTCGCACAGTAGATCCGGCAATCTCGCCCCGAGTTCGTCGCCGGAGTTCCTCACCCTCCTTCCTCTACCTCACCGTGCCCCCGCCTTCGTCTTCTTCTCCTTCCGTCTCCAGAACCACGCGAAACCGAAGCTCGCCGGAGTTTCTGAAGGTGGGTCGCCCTTCTCGGGAGCGAATCGAGCCTCCCCACTTCCCTCTCCTTCTTCTCCGTTCTTTTCTGTTGCGAGTCTGATTGAGCAAGTTCCGGGCTGGTTTGTCGCCGGCGACTTCTCAAACCCAGATCCGGAAGGAACTCGGTTCCTGACGCCGTGTCCGACGTCCTTGAGCTTGTCCAGCCACGGCCGGAACCCCACCGCCTTTTTCCGAGCTTCGCCAGCGCTCTTGGCTGGGCTCTGGATGTCGTCGCTGCCAGAGACGGTGGCCGGAACGTTCAATCCTCGCCGGAGCTGTACGAGCTCGGAGACGGGCCCGAACCGGGCATTGGGCCAGGTCACGTCATGGGCCGGTTGGTCCTGGGCCAGGATTCGAGCTCGGGCCAGAGTTTGGGCCGGACGTGGGACTGGCCCAAGTCTACGGACTGGGTCCTGATCCGGGTCCGGACCGGGTCTGGCTCGGGTCGGGGTTGGATCTGGGACCGGGACCGGGTCAGGTGTGGATCCGGGTTCGGATTCGGGTTTGGACCGGGTCTGGACCCGGGTTGGGCCGGATCCGGTTCGGCAGAATTTATTAATCAATTTAATAATTATTTAATTATTTGGACTAAAATCTGGTTATCTTAAAGACGTTTTGACCTTCCGAGAACCTTGAACTCGAGATCTGATTGAGGCTTTTAAACTGTTAAACCCATATTTGGATTTCGGGGACTTCGCCTTGAAGACGGTGTTGGCCCGGTCGTCCGCAGCTAGAAGACGCCGCCTTGTCACCATCTTGAGGTAGGGAAAGTATCGACCCCTCCTTAATATTGAACTGGTAAACTAGTATGCATGACTAGGGTTGTTAATAACCGGAACGAACTAGTATGCATGACTAGGGTTGTTAATAACCGGAACGTCTTAGTGACACATAGGTAAAACTGTTATGTTATTAGTTTAATTGAACGAGTCTTGATAATACTTGGAACGAACATGTTGATATCCGTTTGACTTACTTGTACTTTCTGGGAAATTGTTGTGCTGATAGACGGGACATGTCTAGGTCCTAGAATAAATTGAGCTGTGACTCTTCACTTTCGGAAGTTATTTTCTTTTTGGAGCTTTATCTGCCTTTATTTCTCTTGTTTTACTGTAAATCTTTAGTCGCGTCTCGAATTCGGTCAAAAACCGGATTTGGGGCGTGACAGGACCCGAGCTCGGTGGAGGAGACTTTTGGGCATCTTGAAGTGACTAAGCGTTTGGAAAGCGATCGAGGTAGGGAAGAGTAGTAATTACCGCTTTTATTTAAAGAATGTTAATAGTATGCATATAGGACGTAATAACCGGTAAAGTCTAAGCTTGCATATAGGATGTGATTAACTAGAATAACCGCTTTCAATGATGGGAATTGCCGTGCTGTAGAATCACATGTGGCCATGTCGGGCCTTAGGATTGTGTGTTGGTTGTGTTTGATTGTGGTTAATAGTCCTTAAATGTCGATGAATAGTATATTCGTTGGTTAATCTAAGAATCATAGTATGCTATATGAATTATGATGAATGTGATATGAATGGTTGTCTCGTAATATGATTGGTTGAATGAATGTGATATGGATTGTTATCTCGTGATATGGTTGAATGAATGGATGTAATGAATGTGATATGAATGGTTGTCTTGTGATATGATCGGGTGAATGATAGACCGATGTGGTGTGATTGGTAAGTTATCGCGGTAAGTTTCGACGGTATGATAAGTTCGGTGTGACATGTTTGGTATGATATTGTGTGGTGTGACTTGTACCCCATGCTATGGGAAGATACCCGACCGAGGTGTGTGCCGGTCTGGTAGGTTGTTATGTGATTTACCCCGACGTGTGTTTCTGGGAAGACCGATGGTGCATTCCGATACATTGTATTGCTTTTTTACCCCGATGTACGTTTCTGGGAAGACCGGTGTGCGTTTCCGGTATATTATATTGCTTGTTTACCCCGATGTGCGTTGCCGGGAAGACCGATGTCACGCCCCAAATCCGGTTTTGACCGAACTCGAGACGTGACCTGAGTTAATAATGGAAAATAACAAACAACTGATAAATCTTTTAACAACTCAAATAAACTCCATCAAATCCTCATAAATAAATAGTTCGAAAACCTCAAATGTGAGTCAAAGCTCAACATAAAGTGCAAGATAAATAGTGTTTAGTACAAAAGACCAACACAACTCTAGAATGATCCCCAAGACGTCCAGAAGCTCCCGAGCCTCGAACTCACTAGACATTAGGTACGCCTGTAAAAACAGTAAGAAAACTATAGGGGTGAGCTTACGCTCAGTAGGAAAAATCGTAGACAATTTAATCTTTAGTTTACTCATAAAACATGCCTTAACATGACAACGCAAATAACAGCTCAAAAACGAATAAACAATGAAATGCTAATAATCAGAATAAATAAAGAATAGTACTGCATTCTCAAGGATAATAGTAACTTAAAAGATTCCATGAAAAGTATTATAAACGAATCATAACTACTAAACTGGGAACAAATAATATCACACCAACCACTTGCTTTCTCAAGCCTCCGATCCACGGATAGATTCTGGTGTCACATCGGTTCCCATATTCCGATCCACCAGAGTACACATATCATATCAGATTTTCCCTCGGTCCAGAGGAGGCACATACATCGGGGCACCGGAAACAATCCCAAAGGGGCGCTTATCGTCGGAATTCTCGGAAATGCCTCCAAAGGACCATATGTCATAGGGAACCTAGGTAGTGCTCCCGTAGGACGCATACACTTGGGTGAAACCAAAAGTAACCATTTCTACGCAGGGTAAACCATCTAATTGCCCGTAGGCTCCGTTAACCAATGCCCCGCAAGGTCCAATAATCAATGCCCGTAGGCTCCAATAATCAACGCCCCGCAGGGTTCAATAATCAATGTCCGCAGGCTCTAATAATCAATGCCTCGCAGGGTCCAATAATCAATCATTATCCCGCAGGATCTGCCAACGCCAACGACTCTAACACCACCGGATTACCCCCCCCGGTGTACGTATCATACCGAACAACCAAACATCTTAAGAACAAGAATAAGGGAAACACACAATAACACCTCAACCAATCAACGCTTATCAAATCACACTTTCACCACAACACACCAAAGACACCCATTTAATCCTCACACTTACCGTTATACTTACCTGTCACGATCCATCAGTCCATCGATCACCTGATTGTACCGTTTGGCACAATCAGTCATACTCGATCATCCGTTCAAGCATTCAATCATTCAACATTCAATCAACTAACCAATCATATAACCATTCAATCAATCAATCAAGCATACGATTTAGCTAGTTTCGTTAGACTCTTAACTTATCCAAACTAGGCAACCAAGCATGTGAACCTAACACAACAACTAATCCGAGGGCTCATCACGGCCTCTCTACCAGTAAAAAAATTCCCAAGTATTGAAAGCGAGTTACACTAGTTATTCTCATCCTATGCATGCATATTAGACACATCCGGTTATTAGTAATTGAAAGACGATTATTCTAGTTATTCGCATCCTATATGCAATTCTAGGACCTTTCCGATTTTATTAACCTAATAGGAAATACTTGAGTAGTTAGGACTTTCCCTACCTTATGGTCTTCCTTTAAAACTCTGCTGTAAAGCCGGTTAATCTCTCCTACATTCTTCACACGGGTTCCGGAGTGATCTTCGTCTCTCTAGCTCAAGTCCAAGGCCTTTCCTTCTCTTGAGCTCGGGCTCACGGTCTTAGACCATAACAATACCAAAATTAGTAACCCAACGGAGTGTTCCTGAACCAAAAATTACAAAACAATCCTCAAGCAATGGAAACAAGGTCAAAGAAGTGACCTAGAAATCAAAATGGGCTAAAAGGAAGGGTTTTTGGTTCTGGAGGTCTGATCCGGAAGGTGGCCCTGACCGTAGCACAGGCCGTGCCGGAATCTGGCACGGACCGTGTCACAGACCGGCCTGGTAACCAGCACGGACCGTACGGCGCACCGGCCCGGAGTATGACACGGACCGTGCGAGGTTCCGTGCCGGACTCACGCCCGTTCCGCGCAGCACGCCATGCCGGTACCTGGCCCGTTCTGTGCGGCTTGCCGTGCCGGCACATGGCCCGGTCCGGGTCACACTCCGTAGCGAACCAGTCCAGGTTCTCCCCCTTTCTTCCCCAACTCGAATTTCATGAAAATCACATCAAAAATCCCATTTCCAAATCCTTCTAACACCAAAATATTCAAAAGTTCCCAAACATCAACACCCTCAATGTGTTCATCAAAACTTCAACCAAAAACACAATCCAAGCAACCTACTTCACTACTTCTTCTCCAAGCAACAACCAAAATTGCTAGTTCTTCAACTTCAAGCCAAAAACCCACAAAAAACCAAATTGGAGAGTAGATGAAAAGGAGTGTTGAGAGTATCCATACCTCTAGGAAGGTGAGATGAAGAAGATGGAAGGAAAATGGAGACAAAAGGACTAAGAACAAGCTCCAAAATGCAAGCTTTCTTATCTTTCTTCTTCCTCAAAAAATGAGCTCTTCTCCTCTTATCTCCTTGTGATTTTTGGCTGCAACAATAGGGAATGAGCTGAGTTGTGTGCTCATGTTGCTTAAAATGACCTATTTTGTCCAATTACCAAAAAGCCCTTAAGGTCCTATCCCTTTAAAGGTAAGTTGGGAGGGTATAAGAGTCAATTGAAGCTCCTTTTTCATCCTCCAAGCCAAACATGACAAGTGTCATGTGGGGTCACTTCCACTTAATTAATTTCCAGCTTTCCAAGATTTTATCGAAAAAAATAACCGATATAAAGTCCAAGTTTGACCGAAATTTGACCTAACCAATATTACAGCCAAACTGAAGGAAACGGCCCAACTAAGCTAACCGTGATGACGTCTAAGCTTTTTGGGCCCCGGAAAGGTCCCGAATGGCTTCCTGAGCCATCAGTTGACTTTTTCGACCGAAAGTCAAACTTGTCTAGAATTCACCGGTTCGATCGGGATCGACCGGGAGCGGTTCTTACAACCGATGCGCGTTTCCGGTATGATGTGTTTGTTTCACCCCGATGCTGTGTATCAGGGAAGACATCTAGACCGAGGGTGTATTCCGGTACGAATTGGTTGAGCCAAGCTGTGTGATCCGGCGTATTACCGGACACTTACTGTGTGTATGGTTGCTAATGATTTATAGTGAGTGTTGACTAGTTTGGTACGCTGTGGTTACTTATGCCTGTTATGTGATTCTTGTGTGACTCAAGTGTTAATGTTATGGGTGTTCGACAACGAACCGTATGATGTATTTGTTGAGTTGTGCGTGGTGATCAGATTGTCATGGGTACTTGTCTTATGTTGTGTGATATCGGATCTGAGTAACGTTCGTAATGATCTTAGCAGTATAATGTCCCAGGGTTGGTGTTGAGAACTGTCCGGTGTCCTTTTCTTATGTCCGTATGATGTCGGGTTTGGGTGACGTTTGTAGTCGAGGTTGTAGAAGAATGTCTTACTATTTATATGGTTCTTTATCTTGGATATATCATCTTTAACCTTGTGTTCCTGTTGGTTTCTGTTGTTGTGTCGTTTATTAATAAGTGTTATGAATCGAGTAACTTTGGCGACGAAGCGGAAGACCATTCCCGTTACTACTTTTTCCTACTGAGCGTAAGCTCACCCCTTTATTTTTACTATTTTACAGGTTTCAATGGCGAGTCGGTTTAGAGGACGTCTCAGAGCTCGAAAGCTCATCGAGAGTCCGGGGGTTTATCTTGTAGTAGAGACGTACTATTCCTGTTTATGAACTAAACTGCGTTTTATTTATTTGGATTTGAGCGTTTGACTCGCGGCACTGTTATTGTAATTTGGAACTAAATTTCGGCGATTTATGTCATTCAAATTTACTTTTATTATCGTTTTTATTTTATTTTAGTTCACCTCTCGAGTCCGGTTGAAACCGGATTTAAGGCGTGACAATTTGGTATCAGAGCCTGGTTTTTCAAAACTTCGGACCGTACGTCAATTAGGTGGGTAGAGTTAAGTCATTAGGAGTCGAGTGTTCGGTCACGCAAATCGGAAATGTCCTACGCGTAGATCCGAGACGACGAGAGTCTCGGGTAGTTCACTACTTGTTTGTGTCTTACCTTGTAGTGGGTTTTGCTGTGTGCCTTGGTTGAATTGTTGTGCCGATCAATTGAGATCGAGGTTGACTTATTGTTGTGTTGTGTGCCTTGGTTGAAATGGTATGCTGATCGATTGAGATCGAGGTTGATTTAGCGAGTGATGCTCGAGCTGTTTTATGACTTGTTGGTCTTGATTGAGTGATCGTTTATTGGGTTGCCGCCTTGGTCGGCTGTTGATCGATTGGTTGAGTGTGAAGTGTTGACTTGATTGGGTGGTACTCGTGTGAATTACCAAGACCCGAGGTGTAAAGCTGCGATGTTTTGCTGTGTGCTCTGTTGTGCTGAATGCTTTGAGCAAGATGTGAGTTGAATGTCCTGCGTAAACGGATGGTTAGTGAACCATTGTTCGTTAAAATTGTCTTTTTCGTGGTCGGGGAGCATGTTCCTCGATGCACAACATTATAATTGATTTCAAGTTGTAAAAGTTGCACCTTTCGCTCAAAAAATATGTCAGATACTCAGATCTACTCCATCTCTATCTACAATTTCTCTTCGTCACAACCCCCTCTTGAGGAATCAGTTCATTTTCGTCAACCACATCTTATCTCGAACCCAATGCTGACTCACTTTTTTTTGCCTTGCGTCGCCTCATTCTTCACCTTCATTTTCTCATCCATGACGAGCTAGGCACGTCGACTTCATGTGTGGGGTGAGAGCCAGTGGTCATCCTCGGCGCAGATCTGAGCCCCTCTCGCCGAATCTGCTTCTAGTCGACGATTCCTGAGAGATCTCCGATAGATCTGACTATTGTTCTGTGTATTTTGAGGTTTGTGTGGACATTTTGAGGCCTAAACTCTCCCTTCCCGGTGTAAAAACAAGACCCAGCCTCTGGTTAGAGTAAAGTTTCCGCCGGCTCTGCCCCTTCCTCGTCGTGGTAGATATGGTCGCATGCTCTACCCCTCCTTGCTCCGCTATAGCCTTTGAACCTATGGATCTTGGGGTTTGCTTTTATTTTTATATTTTTTTATGTGTTTTTCATTCTTTAAATACATTGTTCCTCAAAATCTTACAACTTATGCCACACTTTATCTTTCTTTCAATTTTGGGATTTTAGGCTATGGAATATGGGCTGAAGATTTTTAGATTTTCTTTTTCTAAATATATTATTTTAGATTTGTTCTCTTTTTGGTAAGATTTTCAGATTTGGTTTCTTTTTTGAAAGGTAAAACCGAGGGATAGCATTAGATTAATGCGTGGGAACCGATACAAGTGACATACTAAAAGTCCTGAGAACAGAATAAGTCCCGGTCTCCCGTAGAACACCTAGCGCTCTGAACCCGTAGAAACAGTCTAGTTGACATCCTAGACAAAGATAAAAGTCCCTACGATCAAATCGATCAAATCAAAAGAAATAGTCCAACAGAAACATAATTAGCCAAAAACCAAAAGAGTACTAGAAACAAAAGGCATAATAAAAGCAGAAAAAATAAGAAGGATCCTCTGGTGTAGTCTTGAGCTCTTAGGCGAGTATTGGTCCTGGGTCGTGAGGGGTAGGCCACCACCCATCTACCCCTCGGGGTCCAAACAGCTATGGCTCCTAGCGGGGCTGTTTAGCAGCCCGCGCCACTTCTGAGGCATCCTCAGTGTCCTCCTCATCCCTAAGCTGGAATCTCTTTGTCAGTTGGCCCGTTGCACCTAGGACTCTCTTTAGCTTCACTTCTGCAGTCCGGGTGTGGCTTATAGGTGACAGCCTGAGCTGTTCCTGACATATGACACCCTTTGATTTCCTTTTCTGTATTAATCACTTTTCCTGTTTTAGTTATGTTTCATGTACTGTCCTGATTGATATAACCGGGTTTATTTTGGAGCGATTCGTATATGAGGATTATTAGATCACTGCCCTCCTAAGGGCACTAACCGTTGTAATAATTCTCCCCCATTATTAATGGAAGTTATTTCTTATTCTTAAAAAAAAATCTAAAGTCAAAATTGAAAGTCAACCAAAACAATAAAAGGTAAAACTATCTTTCATTGTTAAGTCAAAAGCTAACTTAAACAATAAAGGCTAAAACAATTATTTAATATTATTCAGTTAGTTTTTTAATCATAAATGCACAAAAATTTGTGGATCGAACTTAAAGATACAAATATGATTGTTCTCAAATATGCGGGACCTTAAAGTTTGTGTACCTAACAAGAAGATGCCAAAAGATATTTAGCCCAATTGAAATTACTCGTCTTATTTCAGTTTCAGACAAAAGAGGAATGACCCATTTGTAGTGACCCGACCCGGCCAAGCCCAATACACGCACATTTGGTGTAACCTTAATCAAAATGAAAGCTACCGTGCGGATGCACTATATGATCATAAAACATACTAACAAACACAAAAAGATATCGAGAAATAAATTTCACTAAAGTAGAATTGTATTAATTTATCTCGAACAAGAAGGAGGATAGAAACACAAGATCTCATCATGAGTAAAAGGGGTAACCCTGTTTCCTAACTCCATTTGAGCTTTGTTTTTCAAATCTTAACTTAGATTTACCTTTGGTGACATTTCCCAACTGTTACTTTTTAATTTTTTGCAGAAAGTATCAGAAATCGTCAAAACTGACGATTCCGTTAGTTTTTTGCCCACGTGTCGGCACAGTGAAGTGACACGTGGCAAAAAAACTAACGGAATCGTTAAAATAAACGGTAAACGATACTTTCTGCAAAAAATCGGAAAGTGACCGTTGAGAAATGTCACCAAAGGTAAACCTAGGTTAAAAATTGAAAAACAAAGCTCAAATGGGGTTAGGAAACAGGGTTTCCCCTAAGTGAAACAAAGGACAGACTATTACATTTCACCACTTACTCATATTGAACGTATCAATGCTTAACTATGAGTTTTGAGGAAAGGCAGCAGTGGTTCGTAGACTACTCTCTTGGCATCGTAGGCCATGAGATAATCCATGTGTGCATATTCGAGTGTAAATTTCGTCACTATATTATGGTTCTTGAGTTCACCCACCAACAGTTCCACGTCCACGTAATCCGCCAGCGAATCCAGCCCCCCGTACGCAAGGTAGATCGGAAGTGTTGGTGAAATGTTTGTTATGTTGAACACTGGGGGATTCTTCGTCCCGTAGTGCTTTTTGTTAGCCCTCCCGTTCATGTAATCGTACCTCGATATAACTCCCGTTCTTATGTCTGAATAAAACACCCAATTCACGTCAAAAACGACAAGGAAATGATTTGAAACATGTAATAAATAGTAACATGTCCATACTCTGCGACAAGTGCACCATAACTCTTGATGAGGTTGGTTGAGGCTCATGTGCCAAATATTCCGCCACTGTGTCGGGTCGGATGCAACAGTTCTGACCTGACAAACAACGATTTCAAATATGATATACATTAGAGAACCAACTCAACTAAAAGGTTAAGTAGGCATTCTAGCAATACATAATCAAAGGTAATAGTACAATTCACCACCAGACATTCATTTACCTGTAAAGCCATTCAAAAAGTTGGAGCAGTCCACACCAGGCAATCCACAGGCTAGTTTAAACAACGCAGCAACGGGTCGTCTGTAGAATCAATGTATACAAAACTAGAGTTAATTAATTATACTATTACATGTGTTTACGCAAAATCAACCTATCATTTTGTTGATCAATTACTTACTGGAACACGTTAAATTGGGCCATACCAACCAAATACCTCGCCTGTATACATTAATCTTACATTAGTAAGAGTACGAAAGTATAAAGTACTTTATTTTGAAACAAAACAAAACGAGTAATGCGATTATTAATTACCTCTCCCAAGAAGAGGTTGGCCCCAAAGGATGCCAGCGGAGAGGTAATATGGTTGAGATGACCGATCGGGGATAGCAACACTGCCGATGAGAAGCGTTTCACCACCGGCGCATTTTCGGCAAGTGCACCCAAGGCCATAAGAGTTCCCTATATATAAACAATAATTAGTATTATCGATAGTTAATTATTATTACACTAATGTCCAACTCTTTTGTTTACCATGGAGTGCCCGATATAGTGTAATTTGTCTTGTTTGGTTTCCATTTTCACATAATCAACCATAGCGGGGAGTTCTTCATCTACCAAATCATCCCATGACCAATCCCAGTATTCCTGGAAATAATGCAACAAAAGATAAATATGGTCTCAAGTGAATATATTAATTAGAGGACCAACTCAACTAAAAAGATGATAGTTAAATATAATGTATTGCCTCAACATATTACGTACGTTCATGTCAGGATGTAGGCTTTGATGGCCACGGCTATATTTAGTTCCCCTGGTATTGGCAATCCAAACATCGAACCTATTATCGACCAGATATATTGCGAGAGAGTCTTTACCCAATAGAAGAAACATCGCACCATCCTGCATGACCATAAAATGTTACTAAATTTCATTCTATTAGTTTCTAATTATGGATCTATATAAATAAAATAAACAGATCACATACGCATACTACTCCGTGCTGCAATAGAACAGCAGGCTTAGGTTTAATGGCAGATTGAGCAGTCTCGGCCCGACTCCATGGAATTCTAGTCATATTCACAAGATACCCATCTGGAGTGATCACCTGGAAAACAAAAAAAAAATACGTTATTGATTTTTTGTTTGTCTGTTTTTGCATGAGTAATTGTTAGCGTAGCTATGGACATTGAAATTAATGACTACTTATAATGAAACGTGACGTGAATCTTACCGTTTTTTTCTGATCAGCAAATTATTTTTATATGGTCCACGTCTTTGAAAAAAAGACAAGGTAAGGGAAAAACCCTCAAACCAAATATACAACTCGACTAAACAAACAACCGAATAAGGATGAGTCTAACAATCCTATTTCTAGATTTCACAGACGACGTGGATCATACCGTGTGGTCTTGGCACACATAGCCAAGTGGATGCACCTTGTCTCTGCAAAGACTTGGTGCAGAATCCATTGTGGGAGTAGGAGCTACCATAGCTCCGGGCAGAAATATTTCTTTGTCTCCCGGTGATGGTGACGGAGACGGAGACGGTGGGAGAAACATATTTCGGGCTCCGAGAACGGGGACCAGCCAACAGTAAAGGAACAACGACACAGTTGGGATTATGAAATTCGTAGCCATGATGGAATGCAATATGTTTTTCTTGTTATTCCCAAGTATTATATGTTTTTTTCTTTTATGATTTTCTTGTTATATTTTAATGTTTGTTTGAAACTGTTGAGTATTATCTTTGGATTGATGAATACTTATATAGATAGAGAATGAGAGCTCGTATGTGGTGCAGTTACAAAATCAAACATGTTTCCAGGCGGTCACGAGGCCTTGTAAAGTGGATCCAAAGTAAATAAAAGGATTAGTTGGAATTGATAAAACACTTGTTTCAACTTTTGTTGTAAGGAAAATTTTTCGTTCCAACTTGTGTACCGTCAGTGAAAATCGTAAGAAATGTGTGCGGGAAGCTCCATGTTGTTGAAGGTGGAGAGAACGGTGTATGATTATATGTAATACGGTAAACATTGTGTTGATAATGAGAAGACCGTGCGACATTCGCTTTTAGGAGACACATTTTGAAAATTACCGACAATCATATACTGATCTTATATGCAAAAATAAACATGTCAACTTTTGTTTTGAAAAAGAAATATGTAATAAGTTGGTAGATGGCAAATTCTATTTTTATATATAACCGTAAACTTATTTTACATATACAAAGCATATTTCATAGAGGGCCAAAATAAATTTTTAGATTTGGTTCCACCTATATGCAAAGCCCATTGTTGTTATGATTACACATAAGTAAACATGATGCTTCAGTGATTGGAATATCAGTCAGCTCACTTTCAAATCCCATGAGTAACGCGCATTAATAGCGAAGCTTTGGGAACACGATCATTGTTGTCATTGAATATAATGGTTTGTTTTGCAGACGATGACAATTTGCACCAGGTTTAGATCCATTCATGTAAGTTTAATTGGAGGTAGCATGGGTAGGCTACAATCGACTGATCCAAGGCACACACAATCTATTGGATCAAATAAAAGAATCCTTATAGACAAAGTTGTATCAAAATTTCGTTTCTCTCATTTTATTTTACAATTTGGTCAATTATATACCTAATTTATAATCTAAGTAGTCAAGAAACTGATCCGTCAATGATAAATCCTAATGGACTATGCCAGCCAAACTACAAACACAAAGAGATATATTTTGTATCATAATCATGAAATCTAAAAATCAAGAGGCATAATGATACTCAACACTGTTTTAAACCGTAATTCACATTATTAAACATACACAAATAGTATTTGGACGCTAAGCCAAAACCCAAGTCAACGGGTTTGTCTGTAAGACGCATGTTAGAATATAACTATAATGGGACATTCAACTATTATCTTGAGCTTTTAGTTGAGTTGGTCCTATAATATGGTATCAGAGCCTTGGTTCAGCCGCACCACACCATCAGAGGCGGATCCAGAATTTTAGATTAGGGTATGCCACTTATATTGATGAAGTGTAAAAAAAATAAAGTCGGTTTATGGAGTCTTAGAGTATGGTTGGTCTTCCAAATGAAATAACTTTATTACACAAGCTCTGATTTTAACTCGTAAGATATCAAATTGAACGAAATTCAGATATGTACAATTTTCATATTCGAATTTCAGAAAGAAAAAAATATTACATGAACTCAAGCACGCCAGGAAAATCAAATGATCAACCATGCGCAGTGGGCAAAACACTCTGGGCAAAACATACAGCCAATCATACTTCACATATAGGAGTTATGGAACAAACAGTCGGGGATACGTCATTCGTTGTACATGTGCGTTTATAGTACCTACAAACCAAGACTTTTTTTTTCCTCCTTTTTTGTATAGAACTTTGTCTAAGTTCAATATTCACATTTTATAACTTTAAATATTATAATGAATAATAACAGAGATCAAGTTTAGAATAAAATTGGTAAAAATGAAGTATTAAAATACAATACAAACATTAAAAATACACTTGGAAAAATTAAGATACAGACTTATAAAAAACAAGGTTATCATTCTACAATTATAAAAATATAAGGAAACTCTATGATAAGAAATATATGAATACTGCATAATCAAATATACTTATATTTTATATTAAAATATAAACATAAATATTTAATTTAGTTAAAGCGCAATTGCATTCTCTTATCGATAACGGATCCAAAAATTCTCGATAGAAGAGGCAAGGTCTTTTATTAAAAAATATTATGTGCTAAGTTGTATATAAGTATTTGCATGCCTAATACATGTAACTATATTTGTACACTAGATCTAAATTTATTATAATATAGAAAAGATACTAGTCATCACTTCCAAGGAAGAAAACCCTTTCCAAGGAAGAAGAAGCAAAGAGAACAACGATAACAAGGGAGATCTGAACAAGAGTTAACTGTCCCAAGCCCTAAAAATGTGTGGATAATATTGTTAGAAAGGTTTAGAGACGTTCGGACTTTAAAAAGAGCATTTTTGAAGTAAAATATGGTTTAACGTGCAGCAGATTTTGAAATCATCATAACTTCTTCATACGAACTCCGATTTAGCCCCGTAAAATATCAAATTGAAGATATCTGAAAGCTCTACAAATTTATGTAACTTTCTCGGGGCAGGGTATGCCATGGCATACCCTAAACCCCCTAAATCCGCCTCTGCCATACCGTATTTTGCTTCTGCTTTCTCTTGTTCCACTTTTCTTTTAATCTTTTGTAAGTTGTTACAACAACAATACCATTGCGGCAACTAGTTTTATCATCTCCCTTTTCTACCTAAACACCAAAGCCATATATCTTCCAATTTCATCCTGTATTTTTTTCTGCCCCAGAATTACATCTTCTTGTTCCACATGTTATTCCAAGCACATAAATCTCTCTAAAAAACAAAACAAAAAAGAACATCATTCTTTCTTCTGTATTTCATTGGGCATAACTTAAAAAAAAAGTGAGATCCAAAACCTGAAAAATACCACATAAAGAAATTTCAATTCTATCTTCACCCCTTCCTCTGTAATTTCATATTGCCATTCCCTTCTTCTCTTTCAAATTTCTCTCTCCCTAGATTATATATATTATTATTTTTCACCATATTGTAACAATTGTACAATCCCTGTATCTTCTCTCTCCGAACTATGGACATGAACTTGTCCCTGATGCAATGGTACGACCATAAATAAATAATAATAATAAAAATCCTCCCACTCCCTTAGCCGATCCCCTCGTCGTCCTTATCATATACAAACAAACCCCGTACAATTGTCTTCCCATTTGTCAAGGGTTTGACAATCAATATGTATTTGCTCTTTAGAGTAACCTTATATTACCATTTTTATCTTCTTTATACATGTACTTGTTCAATCACGATGACGTCTGGGAGGTACTCACCAAGGGTTCTCGGAATCGCTCCCTCTCTAGGTTATCGCCACCAACAACAACGTTTTGCATCTCCAGATTTTGTGTGCGTTGTCTCCGGTCCGTCTCGCCAAGAACAATAGAAGCAGATCCTCGCGCTACAACACTAGCTTCCTTTTCTCCAACAGCAGCTCTTGGGTCCTCTGCAGCAATATGGCAAATTCAATCGCAACCCCTCGACAACTCTACAATAATAGGGCACAATCAGGTCCTTTTCTTTGTCGGGCCGACATTGTTGGACCCAAATGCAATTTCCATGCAGCAGCAACTCCACACATGTCACGCCCTAAATCCGGTTTTGGCCGGACTCGAGACGTGAACTAAAGTGATAATAAAACAATAATAATAAAGGAAAACTAATAACATATAAATCCGAAAATTAGTTCCAAAACATTATAAAAGGCCACGAGTCAGATGCTCAGACCGAATAAATAAACAGAGTTCCGTACAAAAGGAGCACGCCACTACTAATTAAACCCCCCAGACTCTCGTCGAGCATACCGAGCTCTGAGACGCCCTCTAGACCGACTCACGATCGAAACCTGTAAACTAGTAAAAACAGGGGGGGTGAGCTTACGCTCAGTAGGAAAAGTAGTAAAGGGAAAAAGGATTTCCGTTACGTTAACAGGGATACCCGATCGATAACTCTTACTCATAACCGACAGTCAAAAAGAAAATAACGAAAACAAACAACAACGATAAAAGCATCAAACTACAACGACATCCGAACGACGGAACATAATACTACCAAGACCGCTACAAACGTTAATCGGGTTCAATAACACACAAACATAAAGCAAATATTCGAGACAATTCAATCACAAGTATAACTCAATAAATATATCATACCGGAATACCCCCTCGGTCTAGATATCTTCCCGGAAACGCACATCGGGGTAAAGCAAACAATATATCATACCGGAAACGCACATCGGCCTAGATATCTTCCCGGAGCTAGCCCCTCGGGGTAAGCAACCACACGTCATACCGGAAACACACATCGGCTTAGATGTCTTCCCGGAAACGCACATCGTGGTAAACAACGTACATCATACCGGAAACGCAAATCGACCTAGATGTCTTCCCGGAGTTACCCCCTCGGGGTACGCAATCATACACCATACCGGAAACGCACATCGGCCTAGGTATCTTCCCGGAAACACACCTCGGGGTACACAAACAAAACCACACAATAGCATACCAAACACAATACAACGAACTCACATACCAACAACTTACCGACACCACTTACCGAGCATATCACATCGGGCTATCACTCACCCAATCATATCACAAGGCAACAATTCAATTCACATTCATCACATTCACTCGATCAATCATAACCTATACAAACAATCGTATCACAATCATATATCATGTTATGACTCTTAAAGTAATCACAGAAGATAATATGCATCAACGTTTAAGGACTAAAGACTACAATCAAGCACAATCAACAATCAACCCTAAGGCTCGACATGGCCATTCTACCAGCACGACAATTCCCATAATTGAAAGCTGTTATTCTAGTGAATCACATCCTATATGCAAACTAGACTCTTCCGGTTATTATTATCCTATAGGCATACTATTAGCATTCTTTAAATTAAAAGCGTAATTTACTACTCTTCCCTACCTCGAAAGCAAACCAATCCTAGCAGCGGACGACCTGGCTAGCTTCCTCCTCGTCCTCTCACGCGGTCCAAAGGCCTCCTCCTCCGCCGTACTCGGGTCCAAAGTCTAAGATTACAAGCAATACAAGAATTAATGCTAATTCAAGTGTGGATTAAAGAGGGAATTACCCAAACTAATCCCAATTGCTCAACTTGGCGAAATGGGCCCGAAAGGCATATTTTGCCCGAAATCGGGAAAACGTCCCTCGGGACTCCGAAAGTTTCCCTATTCGTGTCTATCCAACATAATTAATTTACTTGCTCCAAAGCACTTAACGGAATCCAATTCCAGGGTCCGAGCCTTCCCAATTTCGCAATAAAAGTTTCTAATCGCTTTTTCCGAACTTTCATGAATCACACCCATAATTCGTTCCGGGTGTGAAAACGTCGTCCTGGGGTTCACCCACGATCGTCCCAATTGCGAAACAACTAAAACCCGGCCATGTGGGCCCCACGGCCACACATGGCCGTGTATGGCCAAACCGGGTCGGTCGGTCACGGTTCAAGGTGGCCGGACCATGGCCGGTCCTTTCCAAGGATGGCCGAGCCATGGCCGGTCCTTTCCCTCTCCGGTGGTCGGATTCCGACGAGCCTCCGGTCGCCGGAAAATATCCAATTTCTCCAACAAGCTCCTAACTAGTTCTACGTTCTCCAAATCAACATTTTTAAGCTTTAAAACTTCAATTTTCACCTCAAATCATCCTAAGTTTCAAGACCCAAGTGGGTTTCATCAAAAACTACCCAAACCAAGTTATCTCCATCATCTAACTCCACCTCTTCTTCACAAATCAACACTTAAGTCATCCAACACCCAAAACCCACTAGTTCAAGTCATCTCTACTCAAACCCACAACATTAATCTCATTAAATGAGGAAATAAAGCATACCAACCTCTTGGAAATGAAGAGATGAAGTAAATTTGAGAAGATTTGGTGTAGAAATGGCCAAAAAGGAGCCTCCTTTCTCTTGCTTCTTCTTCAAGCTTCAAGGGAGCTTCAATGGAGTTTTGGTTTGTCTTTCTTCTAGCTAACAAGGTGGTCGGCCAAGGTGAGAAAAATGCAGAAATTTTTGCCCCATGTGGTCTTATCCTCAAGGTGGAAATGTCCCTTTCGTCCTTTAGCCCATATCTCTCTCCTTTGTCCTTAAGTAGGGACCATTTGGTCTTTTAACCCCCTTTTCTTCCCCTCCAAGCTAACATGGACATGTGTCCATGTGGGGAACACTAATATCTCAAAATATCTCAGCTCTTATTATTTTATTCGTTAATAATCCAAAATCGACCTAGTTTGACCCGGGTTTGACTTTTTCACAAAAGGTGTCATTTGAAAGGAAATGACCCAACTAAGCTAACTGTAACGACGGCTAAGCTTTTTGGGTCCCGGAAAGGTCCCAAATGACTCCTGGAGTCATTGGTTGACTTTTTCGGAAAAAAGTCAACTTTCGCCAAAAACCTCCGGTTCTACCGGGATCGACCGGGGGCGGTTCTTACAACACATCAGCGTTCCAGTAGCAACTTCCCATGGGCCAGAAAACAGCTCCCGCATGCCATCTTCCTCCAATGTTCCAATCTCCCACAACGACCAGTCTTTAACATCCACCCCATTTATTGCTCTCCCTTTCGGTAATGTGTCCGCAAATACACACACTGATATCAATAAACTGTTTTCCACTATGACTCTCCAACAATTAGACAATAAGTGGTACATGGACACCGATTCGACTTTTCATAGTGCCTCTAATACATGTATGCTTTCTCATGCTTCTTCGTGTTTAAGTTCTAGTTCAACCATTATTGGAAATGGTGTTGTTTTACTTGTGTCTTATATCGGTCAATCTCACATTCCAACCTCTCAACTTTCTCTTCTTATATCGGTCAATCTCACATTCCAATCTCTCAACATTCTCTATCTCTCCGTGATGTGTTGGTTAGTTTTCATATTATTAAAAACCTTGTCTCTGTTCGTCAATTTACTCGTGACAATTCATGTTCGGCTGAGTTTGACCCTTATGGCTTCATTGTGAAGGACCTAATGACTAGGATCCATATGCTCCGCTGTGACTGTACTGGAGATCTTTACCCTATCATCCCTATTACTCGTTCATCTAATACATTTCTCTCTGTTGCTGATACTTCTATTACTTGGCATCATCGCCTGGGTCATCCGGTGATCATATCTTTAAATTCCTTTTCTTTAGAAACTTTATTAATTTTCATAAGGTTCTCTCCGAATCTCTTTTTCATGCATGTCAATTAGGAAAACACACACGTGTTCCTTTCACTCCTACCCTTTCTCGTACTACATCTTTATTTTAAATTGTTCGCTCTAATACCATATTAGAGGACCAACTCAACTAAAAACTTAAGCTGATAGTTGAAGGCTCAATTATAGTTATATTCTAGGGTTAAATATCGAAACTTACTCTTAAGTATTAGTCACGAACACTACACTACCCAATGTTTTAAAGTGACAAATGCAGTACCTTAAGTATTGGTCACACGATTTTGTTAGTACAAATGGACATAATATTCCATTCCGTTAGTCATATGACCTCAAGTTTCATATAATGGATGGTAAAATGACATTTGGTTGAAAGTATGCTCGTTCAACATTTGTTGGTATCCCCCTCCTAGAGGTATGTTGACCCCAGGAGTCGGATTGCGTTCATCAGGCGAGTATTCTTGTTGCTCCGGTGAGGTCAGCGGTTGAGTCGAATCGTCAGACCCTTTTTATCGGATTTTGTAGAGAGGAAGTGGATAATATGAGAGTGAAAGTTGAGAGAATATGAAGAGAAATGGTGTGGGTTGGATGAATTGGGGAAGAGGTATTTACAGATTCTGGTGTTTGTGTTTGACGTGCTGGTAGGTGAGGTATGTCTGGTGGTGTGCTGGTGGTTGTTGACTGTTGATTTGCATTACGGGATACATGAGCGGGGACACGTGGTGGTTTGTTTGTTGATAGGTGTCACGCCCCAAATCCGGTTTTGACCGGACTCGAGATGTGAACTAAGAAAATAATTTAAACAATAAATAAAAAGAAATTTAATATTACAATATCCGCAAAAAAAAACTTAAATTCAGTTCAACATTAAGAGTCAAATGCTCAAACCAACAGAATAACAGAAAATGTAGTTTGGTACAAAGTACAGTACGTCTCTAAAACATAAAATCTCCCGAAACCTCAAGGAGCTCCCGAGCCCTGAGACCACCTCTAGGTCTACTCATCAAGAAAACCCGTACAAACAGAAAACAAGAAGGGGGTGAGCTTACGCTCAGTAGGAAAAAGTAGTAAAGTAACAGAACCCCCGTTTCAACAATAAACCGATTAGTACAATTATCCAACAAACACTAAATAAAGATCAACAAGAATTGCAATACTTAAAGAAGGTAACACTCAAGGAGATCAATGGAAAGATAACGAATTTACCAAAGAAATTAATTAAAGGAACACACAAATACCGAAATACTGAATATCAGATCACAAGACTCTGATCCGTACACTGACTTGTACATCATATCAGAATGCCCCTTGGTCCAAAGGAGACACGATCATCGGGGCTCCCGGAAACGTTCCCTAGGAACACATATCATCGGAGGTCCCGGAAATGTCTCCAAAGGACCACAGATCATCGGGGTGAAACAAGTAACATATCGTACCGGAAACGCACATCGGCCTAGATATCTTCCCGGAACTACTCCCTCGGGGTAAACACTCACACGTCATACCAGAAACGCACATCGACCTAGACGTCTTCCCGGAAACGCACATCGGGGTACATAATCATATACCATACCGGAACTGCACATCGGACTAGGTATCTTCCCGGAATGTCCACCTCGGGGTACACACGCACATCATACCGGAACCGCACATCGGTCTAGATGTCTTCCCGGAATGTCCACCTCGGGGCACACACTCAAACTACACAATAACATAACGAGCCCAATGCAACCACACACGTTGTCAGACCAAGCTTACCGGTATGAATTATCAACCACGTACCATCGGTCTATCACTCACCCGATCATACCATTAAGCACAACCAATTCACAAACAACAATCACTCAATCAATCATAACACGGATCAACCATTCACATACAATCATCATAATTCAACTAGATTGGTGTGCCTCTTATATTAACCTAAAGACGGAGCATGCATCAATGCGGACATCCGATAATTTCTAAATTTACGCGACATTCCCTTTATCGTACTTCACTAGGTCTTGTTAGTTACTCAAACGCCATACTTGGCGGTGGAAAACAGTCTTTCTCAACAGTTCACGACTCGACGAGCAATGTCCCACATCAACACAAAGGAAGACCGAGCAAGAACGTAAGTCGAAAAAAAACACTCAACACTTAAGAGTCTCAAGTAACGGTTTAGATATCCCACACCGGAAATTTTCGTCAGCACAGATATCCTGCCGGGACGCTTTGGACAATTATCAGTATTGACTGGTTATTTATTTGTCAACCTAGACAGGACTTCGCCCGAGAATGAAGAACTTGGACCCGAGCTAGAAGAACGAAGATCACGCCGGAACCCGTGTGAAGAACGAAGTAGAGACTAACCGGCTTTACAACAGAGTTTTAGAGGAAGACCAACAGGTAGGGAAAGTCCTAACTGCTCGAGTATTTCATTACTAGTATGCCTATTAGGTTAATAAAATCGGAAAGGTCCTAGAATTGCATATAGGATGCAAATCACTAGAATAAGCGTCTTTCGATTACTAATAACCGGACAAGTCTAGAAATGCATGATTAGGATGCAAATCACTAGTTAACTCGCTTTCAATACTTGAGAATTGATTTACTAGTAGAGAGGCCGTGATGAGCCCTCGGATTAGTTGTGTGTTAGCTTCACATGCCTGTTTGCTAGTCATAAGGATAATCAAGAGTCTAATGAAACTAGATCGAATGCATGCTTGAATGTTTAAATGTTGAACTTGAATGCTTGAATCTTTGGTTAATTGATTGAATCCTTAAATGATTGAATGGTTGATCGAGTATGACTGGTTGTGCCAAGGAGGCACGATCAGGTGATCGATTGACCGGTGGAGAGCAAGAGGTAAGTAAAAATAAGTGTAGTTATGGGTATGAATCCCGTGTGGTGTGTATTGATGAACGTGTGTATTTCTATGATTGGTTGTGGACCCTGCGGGGTATTGTTTGAGTGATCCTAAGGATATTGTTTGGTAGTTCCTGTGGGATAATGTTTGGTAGACCCTGCGGGGTATCGTTTGGCAGATCCTACGGGATAACGGTTAGGGACCCTGCGGGGCATCGGTTATTGATCCTGAGGGATAACGATTAGGGACCCTACGGGGCATCGGTTATTGATCCTGCGGGATAACGGTTAGGGACCCTGCGGGGGCATCAGTTATTGATCCTGCGGGATAACAGTTAGGGACCCTGCGGGGCATTGGTTATTGATCCTGCGGGATAACAGTTAGGGACCCTGCGGGGCATTGGTTATTGATCCTGCGGGATAACGGTTAGGGACCCTACGGAGCATTGATTATCGAGCATGCGGGCAATGGTTATGGACCCTGCGGGGCATTGATTATCGAGCCTGCGGGTAATGGTTACAGACCCTACGAGGCATTGATTATTGGACCCTTCGGGGCATTAGACACTGGACCCTGCGGGGCAATTGGATGGTTTACCCTACGGGGATTGATTTATTGATTATTTTCACCCGAGCGTATGCGTCCTGCGGGAGTATTACCTTGGTTCCCTATGTCATATGGTCCTTTGGAGATGTTTCCGAGAATCCCGATGATATGCGTCCCCTAGAGATGTTTCCGGTATTCTCGACGTTATACGTCTTTGCGACGTTATGCGTCTCCTCTGGACCGAGGGAAAATTCGACATGACACAACGAGTATTGTGGATCGGAGGGTGGCGACTTCATGTCCCACGGCATTATTTTATTGTCCCGATGACATATGGTCCTTTGGATACGTTTCTGAGAATCCCGATGATATGCGTCCTCCTAGGGATGTTTCCGGCATTCTTGACGTTATACGTCCTTGCGACGTTATGCGTCTCCTCTGGACCGAGGGAAAATCCGACATGACACAACGAGTATTGTGGATCGGAGGGTGGCGACTTCATGTCCCACGACATTATTTGAACGTTCGATCTTCTATTGAGTATTTAAGAAATGCATTGATTCCTTTATTTCCCTATGATCGTTATCGACTCTTTGAAATTGTTAAACATTCGGTTTGCCTCCGTATTTCATCATCGGTTTGGTTTCTTGTTTTATTAAGATTTGAATGAACTTGTGAACTCCTGTTTATTAAACTAAAAGGGTGACTGGTTATGCATTTTCCCTACTGAGCGTAAGCTCACCCCTATTTGTTTTATCTGTTGTTTATACAAGCGTGATTGATGAGTAGTGGACTCGAAGCTCGGGAGCTTCCGGAGAGTCTGGGCTTGTGTAGAGACGTCTTGGTCATTGTATTGAACCTCATATTTTATTTGCTTATTCGGAGCTTGACTCTTATTACAATTTCGGAAACCATTTTATCGAGTTATTTGATTGGAATTAAACTTTGAGGCTTACTATTGTTGAAAGGTTGCGTTTTATGTTATTATTTTATTCTCAACTCAAGTCACATCTCGAGTCCGGCCAAAACCAGACTTGGGGCGTGACACTAAGGACAAACAATCATCAATAAATACATTCAACAAGCAATACTAAGGCTCGACATGACCATTCTACCAGCACGGCAATTTCCCAAAGTATTGAAAGCGATTAAACTAGTGAATCACATCCTATATGCATACTAGACTCTTTCGGTTATTAATATCCTATAGGCATACTATTAGCGTTATTTAAATTAAGAGAGAAGTTTAGTACTTTTCCCTACCTTGAAATCTCCAAAGCTCAAATACTCCTAGCTGCTGACGTCCTGGCTAGCTTCCTCCCCGTCCTCTCTCGCGGTCCCAAAGGCTTCCTCCTTCGACGAGCTCGGGTCTACGATCTTGGATCATAAATAAAGCTATAATTAAAGACTAAACAAGGGTGGTTCAAGAGGCAAACATCTAAGTTGCAGTCCCCAAAACAACGGTTCAAGATAAACGTTTGAATTAGAAGGAACACCCCAAAAGGAAACAAAACAGGTCTGTCACGGATCGGGTCACAGATTCGTTACCTGCGCCGTCACGGTTCTCCTCACGGAGCCGTGAATGACGCCATCACGGTATCCCTCATGGAGCCGTGACGTCTCCCGTCACGGTGCCAGTCACGGATCCGTGACGGGTCTGACGGGTTCCGACCTTCTTCTTCCTCCAGCTTCCTCTTCACGAGATTTCAGTCCAAAAACTCCATTTTTATCAATCTTAAACCTCCAAAATAGCTCCAAAACCCTCAATAACTCAATACCCACTATGAGTCTTCAACAAAACTCCACAATTCCAAATTAAAACATCATCCAACTTCCGTTTCTCTCCAAAAATCAACACCCAACATCAAATTCCAACAATCTAACCATTTCCAAGTTCTTCCTCTTAAACCCATAAATCAAAACTCAAGGAAAACGAAAATAGGCGAAGGATTTACCTTAGTAGTAGAATGGGGATGAAGAAAATGGTGCTTTGGAGGGTTTTTGGGAAGAACTCAAGCTCAAGACTCCATTTTTGCACCTTTCTTCTCCTTCAAGCTTCAAGGCTCCTTCTTCTCTTCCTCTCTCTCTCCAAATTCGGCCAGCACAAATATAGAGGAGAAATGTGCTCCAATTTGCTTTTAAAACCTAGTTTGATGAAAATCCAAAAATGCCCTTAGGTCCAATCCTTCTAATTTGATTTTTGTGAGGGTAAATGGGTCCTTTGAGACCCATTTCTTCTCCTCCAAGCCACTAAGGACATGTGTCCTAGTGGGACCACTTAGCTCTTAGGAAAATCCATAATTTCCAATTTACTTTGTTTTAGTCGATAAAAAGTCCCGGTTTGACCAAACGTTGACTTTTCCAATATTACAGTCAACAGAAAGGAAATGGCCCAACTAAGCTAACCGTGATAACGGCTAAGCTTTTTGGGACCCAGAAAGGTCCTGAACGACTCTCGGAGTCCTCGATTGACTTTTCCGGCCGAAAGTCAAACTTTTCCAAAAATCACCGGTTCGACCGAGATCGACCGGGGGCGGTACTTACAATAGGTTACCAGTACGAGGTGTCACATGGTTGACATTGTTTCTTGGTACAATCATGTTGTCATAGTAGAATAATCTGATGGAAACAGAACACAACACAATGATATCAGTAGGATGCAAATTTATGCACTAGTAGTTGCACACACAAATCTATCAGTTGTTCGTAATATACTCATGGCCTCAAATTGGATTCTTCAAATCAACAAACCGTGTTTTAGATTCACACATTGCGCAAAAAATCCAGCAAAATAGTTTGTTATAAGACTATATTTACTAGGAACTGTAATCATTGTAGTATGCAATAAAACCTACGTACACAATTCTCAAATCGACAATGGAGACATATTTACAGTCAACTTTTTACAACGATCAACAAATGTTTTTCATGCGATGTATCAACAATTGAAGAAACTACTGCAATATACGAGCTCTAGCTATAGTTTCAAAATCGCAAAAAGGTACCAAAAGTATGAGGATTTGAAATCTTACAGAGAATTTGCAGATCCTTTGTCGTATTTCGGAGAATCGCTCGTCGTAGAATCGTAGTTCAGAACACAGCCATGGTTTCGCTTCGAGCTGTATTTGTAGCTTCGATTATCAAGATTTGGGAGAATAGGTTGAAGAAGGAACATGAAAAGGATTATAATTTCCTTTTTTTATTGTAGAAAATAGTAAATTATTGTTAAGCTAGACATTAAAGAAGTTATTAACACCATTAACACCACCATTTCATTTCTGAAGGCGCTGTTCAGATTGTGGATGAGGCCCAAGTGTGTGGGTTGACTCTGCAGGCAACAAAGCCTCCAGAACAGGCCCAGTTTGGCCACGACCTTCCTGTGGTGGCGGAGCTCGGTGATGGACCTGATGTTGCCATCCCGGTTGTCGACCAAGGAAGCCCTTGGAAGGACGTTTTGACTAAATCTCCTAATCCTGAGGTTTTACCTCGAATGAAGGGACGTGGACGTCCGAAAAAGGTGCAACCAAAGAGAAGTGTTCCTCCAGTTGTTTTTTATCAGTCAACAGCCAAGACCTCTGCTGATAAAGGAGACATTTCGGGGAGCTTCACTGTGGATATTGCTAAAAAGGATAGCTTGGGTTCTTGGAGTTTTAGCAAGAAAGTTGGGAAAAAACCGGTCGACCTTGCTTCTTTGGCCCTCGAATGTAGAGTCCCGCAGGATGAAAACATCGAGGTTAGTAAGGATGTGGTTTACCCTGATCCTGACTGTAGAAGAAGCTCTTATCCCGGTTCAGGTGTCTAACCGGTTTATTTGTTTGAATTCGAGTAGGAAGTAGACGATTTTTCGTTAGTTTTCCTGCTTGGGTGTTTTGTTGCTCTTTGTAGCTGTTTTGGTACGGGGAAACAGTTCTTTTTATGGATCGTTTTTCGGCTTTCTTTTACTTTCTTGTAGAACATTTGCTTAATAAATTTTTAGCTTATAAAAAAAAAACACCACCATTTCATATTCTTGTAACAGTAGCTATTGATTGGGTGTGAATATGTGGTATTAATTAGTAGTCTTGTAACCTAAGATATAAAGACTCTTGTAACCGCATCATGTACTCCATATATATATGAACAAGCTACTCATCTAGAGCAAGCAAGAAACCTTCTACAAATTCTCATATTCTACAAAGTCTTATATGGTATCAGAGCCTACCTCTTCCCAATACATCTAACAATATACAAATAATAAAAAAACCTCTTACACCATTCATGGCCTCCACCTCAATAACCACATCTTCTCTTGGCTCTTCGCCGACTGAAAAGCTGACACGTGACAATTATCTTCTATGCAAGGCACAAGTGCTCCCGACACTCCATGGCGCGCATGTGACCGGTCTCCTCGATGGGACAGAACCCGCACCACCTGAAATGGTGGCTACAACAAAGGAAGATGTGACACTTGGAACGACGTTGAACCCTACGTATAACGCATGGCTCGTGAAGGATCAACATGTCTTGATCTACCTGTGAATTCGCTTTCCAAGGAGGTGCTCATGTAGGTCGTGAGTATGGAGCACGTCGTCGATCTCTGGACTGTCATTGGAGCCATGTTCTCCTCGCAGTCGCGTTCTCAGGCTACAAACTTGAGAATTTCTCTCGCCAACACAAAGAAACAAAACATGTTTCCATCCAATTATGTCTCCAAAATGAAGGGGCTCGGAGATGAGCTTGCTGCCACTGGCCACCCTCTCGATGATTAGGAGATGGTCGAGTATATGCTTGCAAGACTGGACTTTGAGTACAATCCCCTTGTTACCTCCATCAACGTGCAACCCATTATCACTGTAAGTGAATTTTATGCACAACTTGCTGCCTATGACTTGCGCCAAGAAATGCTGGTGGAAAATGGAGGCTGCAAAGGGCAATTTCATACAACTATTAATGCTGCCTCATGAGGTCGAAGTGGCTACACTCCTCGTAGCAGGGGAAACCGAGGTCAAGGTAATGGTCGCGGAAATGTTGGAGGCAAAGGATGTCGCACTTTTGCCAACAATGGAGGCCGAAGTCGTGCTCGCGGTCATATGTCTTCAAAGCGTGATATTACACGTCAAATATGCAAGATATTAGGCCACCCAGCAAATGAGTGTTGGTGGCGCTATGAAGATGATGAGTCCTATGAAGAAAAGGTGGCAAATGCAGCTGTCCACTCCTATGGTGTAGACACAAACTCGTACACTAATACAGGTGCCACCGATCATATCATAAGTGAGCTCGAAAAGATGACGGTTTGTGAAAAATACAAGGGTCATGATCAGGTCCACACTGCCAATGGAGCAGGTATGAAAATTAAACATATTGGCCATTCAGTTGTGCATGCTCCTAATTGTAATATTCATCTTTAAAATATCCTTCATGTTCCAAGTGCTTCCAAGAATCTTGTTTCGGTTCATAAACTTGCTTGTGATAATAATGCCTACCTTGAATTTCATCCCAATTTCTTTTTGATTAAGGATCAGGACACGAAGAAAATCATTCTTAGAGGAAAGTGTCAAGGTGGAATCTACTCCCTTGTGTCGTCATCTCCAAGCTCTACCAAGCAAGTTTGTGTTGTCACCAAGCCATCCTATGCGAAGTGGCATAGTCGTTTAGTGTCACGCCCCAAATCCGGTTTTGACCGGACTCGAGACGTGAATTAAACTAACAATTAAATAATAGAGATAAAAGTAAACTTAAACAAATTTAAATCTTCAAATTGAGTTCCGATCAAATAACTTTGATAAAAGAAGTTTCAAGTCGAAGTTACGAGTCAAGCTCAGAAAATAACAAAATAAACATAAGGTCCGATACAATGACGAAAAAACGTCTCTAACATCAACTCCACCCGGACTCTCCCAGAAGCTCCCGAGCCTCGAGTCCAACTCTAGGAACTACTCACCAAGTAAGTATGTACCAACAGTAAATCAAACAAACAAGGGTGATCTTACGCTTAGTAGGGAAAAATAATAAGTAAAAGCAACCTCCACTTTGATAATAAAACTGGACTAACACAATTAACCATAATTTACACTTAACATAATTAACCAACAAGATGCTATGAAATAGAGAACGATGATAAGTTCAAGGCTTAAGTGAAACAGTAATTCGAGAAGATTAAGGAAAGGCGATATAATTCGATAAAACAACCAAGGAGAGAAAGTATAAGCGTCACGTCGAGAACTAAAACCACACTACTCCGATCCACAATTAGTCCTTGTGTCATGTCGGATACGATAATCCGATCCACAATTGGTCCTTGTGTCATGTCGGATTTCCCCTTGGTCCAGAGGAAACACATACGTTGGGGCTACCGGAAACATCCCTGAAGAGACATATATCATCGGGATTCCCAGAAATGTCCCCAAAGGACCATGAATCATCGGGGCGAAACAGGATGATCTTCCGGAATGCTCCCGCAAGACTCATACACCTGGGGTGAAGCAACAAGTAACCATCCCCGTAGGGTAAACAATCTCTCGGCTATGATACTATCCCACACCGGCTTACACCCTCGGTGTATGTACCATACCGAACCACAAGTAATCGTCCCCGCAGGGTAAACAATCTCTCGGCTATGATACCATCCACACCAGCTTACCCCCCGGTGTAGGTACCATACCGGACCACAAGTAACCATCCCCGCAGGGTAAAAAATCTCTCGGCTATGGTACTACCCCACACCGGCTTACCCCCTTGGTGTAGGTACCATACCAGATCACAACTCCTCTTAGATCACACACAAGAGCGTCACATACTAAACAGTCGTACAACAACCAAAGCTTAGAAATCCACAATCTTACCACAACATGTCATGAAAAAGTTATATAACAATTGCACTTACCGACATACTTACCAACCACGATCCATCGATCTATCACTCACCCGATCATACCATTTGGCGCAATCAATTACACTCAAACATTCATTCAAGCATTCATTCAAGCATTCATTCATGCATTCATTCATGCATTCATTCAATCAATCATTCAATCATTCAATCATTCATTCAACAATTCATATCACAAGCATCACAATTTATCTAGTTTAGTTAGACTCTTATCTTAACCTAAATGCTAAGCAAGCACGGCATGTGAGGCAACCACAAACAATCCTGAGGCTCATCACGGCCATTCTACCAGCACGGCAATTTCCCAAGTATTGAAAGCGATTTAAACTAGTGAATCGCATCCTACATGCATACTAGACTCGTCCGATTATTATTGTAATTGAAAGACGATTATTCTAGTGAATCACATCCTATATACGAAGTAGGACCTTTCCGGTTATTAGTTTTCCTATAGGCATACTATTAATGTTCTTAAATTACCCGGACCCGGTCCAGACCCGAATCCTCAGTCCTGGGCCTGGCCCAACGGCCCGTCCGGATCTGGCCTGATCCTCTTGTCCTGGCCCAGCCACTCTGGCCCAAAGCCTGCCCCGGCCCGATCTGAGCTGAAGAAGGTTCCGGCGACCCCGAGTTGCTCCGACCACCGCCCACGGCGTTAGGGACGCTCGCGAAGAGGGGAACGAGGGCGGCGAAGGGTGTCAGGGGCTTTGGCGAGGTAGTGGCTGCGGCGGCGCTGGTTGGAACACGACGTAACTCCGCTCCCGTTTCAGATTTGACGAGGGGGGAGCTCGTCGTCGCTGGTTCCGGTCAAAATCGCTCAAATCGAGCTCGGGGTGACACGGTTTCAAGCGAGGCGAGGTCGGGGAAGAAGGATGAAGGCGAGGGAGCTCGAATCGTGAAGCTTTTCTCCGTCACCGGCGTTGTTCAAGGTCGAGAAGAAGGCGACAAAGGGTTTCGATTCGACGAAGAAGAAGAAAGGAGAAGGAGGCTTCTGGTGCTGTGTGGTCGGGGGTGGAGGCAGAATACGAAGAGAAGAAGGTGGAGGGAGACCGGAGGGAGAGAGGCGGCGGCGTGTCTGATTCGCGAGAAGAAGAGAGAGAGATCTCGAGGAAGACGAAGCCTCGGTGTGCGTGCGTGCAACTGAGGCAGGAGAAGCGTCGCGAATTAGGTTAGTTCGCGTAGGGTTGGGCTGGATCGTGGGCTGCGCGTGCGTAAGGTGCGGGCTTGGCCCGTGTGGCCGGACTGGGCCTGGTCCTCTGACCAGCCCAGTTTGGCCCAAGTCTTCCTTTTCCTTTTTTTTTTGTTTTCTCTTTTCTTTTCTTTTTTTCTTTTGCAAACGATTACAATTTTCAACTCGTTTTTTCAACCTCGATGTTTCGATGAGCAATTTTAACGTTTAGAAACAATTTAACCAGAGTGGTCTTCACAGTTTAGGACATCCTTCCTCCTTTATTGTTAAGCAGGTTCTTAAGAAAAATAATCTTCCTTTTGCCAAAGAGTCCAATACTGAGTCTATTTGTGATCCTTGTCAAAGAGAAAAGAGTCATCAATTACCCTATCCAACATCTACTAGTATGTCCACAGTTCCTTTTCAACTTGTGTTTTCAGATGTTTGGGGACCGACACCTACTTCTGTAGGACGCCATTCATACTATGTAAGCTTTATTGATGACTTTATTAAATTTACTAAAGTTATCAATAAAATAACTGTTGAATGGATAATAAAATATGAATCCAAAAATGAAGAATCAGACACAACGTGCCCCAAGTGCCAAGTGCCATAGTCTTGATTAATATAATTTAACAAGACTCATGAACTTGTTATTACCCTTTGAACTTGAACTAACATTTAATTCAGGGAACATTTTCTGTTTATTAACAATGTAGTTAATAAATGAGGCTAATTGACGGAAAATGACAACAACTTGTTATTACCCTTTGAACTAACATTTAATTCATAGCGCTGATATATAGTTAATATCGGGAAAAAGGAGAACCGAATCGAATTGTATTGTATTTATTTGGTAGAAGAACATTTGAGTACGGGATCGATCCTGTCAGTGATGATGCGGATGGATTGGTCATAGCACACCTAAGACTAAGACTAAGAGTGAGTCTTCAAGAAAGGCAAGATGGGCTCGTAGACAAGTTTCTTGGCATCGTAGGCCATGAGAAAATCCATGTGTGCGTATTCGAGTACGAATCCCGTGGATAACTTAGTCTGGTCGTGATTCTTGAGCTCTTTCAATAAGAGCTCGACGTCGACATAGTCCGCTAGAGAATCCAGTCCCCCGTATGCGATGTAGATCGGAAGCGTGGGCGGAATGTTTGTCATGTTGAATACCGGAGGCTTGTCGGAGCCGTAGACCTGAGTGTTAACCTTTTCGTTCAGGTAGTCGTACTTGGATATGACCCCGGTCCTTATATCTGTACGTACAAGAACCCACCGGTTCGGTTTAATTAAGTATAAGTGGACTCACTAGATAGTTTGAATTAATATATAATCGGCAACAACATACTCTGTGACAAGTGCACCATAACTCTTGATGAAGTTGGTTGAGGCTCATGAGCCAAATACTCAGTTACTGTGTCAGGTTCGATGCAACAGTTCTGACCTGTTAACAACATATATATATAATTAAAAAAAGGTAATTATACTCTTAATTATATCTCGAAAATAGAGAGTAAAATTTGTAATACTAGAGACATGATGAAGTTAATTACCAGTAAAGCCATTCAAAAAGTTGGAGCAGTCTACGCCAGGCAATCCACAAGCCAGTTTAAACAAGGCGCCAATAGGTTTCCTGTACAATTAGTCGACATAATAATGTATTTAAAACTACAATTAATTATCATATCATTTTGTTGATCAATTACTTACTTGAACACGTTAAATTCTGGCATACCAACCAAATATCTGGCCTGCGTTTCAAGTTTGGATTAGTAAGTTTTAATTTTTTGTTTTGAAACATAAATTAATGATGATTAATTAATTAATTACCTCTCCCATGAAGAGGTTGGCCCCGAAGGATGCCAATGGGGAGGTTATATGGTTGAGATGACCGATCGGGGATAGCAACACTGCCGATAACAATTTCTTGGCCACTGGCGCATGTTCAGCAAGTGCACCCAACATCATGAGAGTTCCCTATAAACAACAATTAATTAGGATAATTAATCACGGCAGTTATATAATTAATTAATTATTAGTTACCATGGAATGCGCGACATAGTGTATTTTTTCTTGTTTGGTTTCCGATGTTATATAATCGACCATGGCGGGGAGTTCTTTCTCTGCCAAGTCGTCCCATGACCAATCCCAGTATTCCTGAGAATGATAAGTTAATGCAAGAATTGAGAAAGATAATCTTGATGCGACGTAGATTTTACGAGTTACAATATGAATAATTACCCTTAACGTGGGATTCAGGTATTTATGGCCACGACTATATTTGGTTCCCCTAGAATTGGCAATCCAGACATCGAACCCATTATCAGCCAAATATATAGGGAGAGACTTGTTACCCAATAGAAGAAACGTTACACCATCCTGCATGACCATGAAATGCTACTTACGATTTGTTTATACATATGATGAACAAACGATAAATAGATCACATACGCATACGACTCCATGCTGGAATAGAACAGCGGGCTTAGGTCCAGAGACAGATTTCGCCCGACCCTTTGGAATTCTAGCTAGGCTCAAAAAATACCAATCTGGAGTGATCACCTAGAATAAAAGAAAAATACATTATTTGCATGAGTAACTGTTATTATTGTAGATATAGAGATCGAAATCAACTAGTTGAATTTACTTACCGTGTGGTCTTCACACTCGTAACCAAGTGGATGCACCTTGTCTTCACAAAGACTTGGTGCAGAACTAAGCCCTTCTGCCTCTCCCGGAGACGGAGATGGTGGGAGAAACATATTTCGAGCTCCGAGAACCGGCCCGAACCGGCAGAACAAAAACAACAATACAACCGAGATTGTACCCTTCTCCATTGTTAACATCACCTTAATTCCACACAATGCAAGATGTTTTTCTTGTTATTTCCAAGTATTAATATTTTTTCTTCTTTTATGGTTATCTTGTTTGTGTTTTTTTTATAATGTTGAGTAATATTTTTACGATCATAAGTACTTATATAGATAGAGACACCGAGATCCTAGTTATACCATGTGTCATGCAGTTATAAAATAAGCATGCTTCCAGGCGGTAGACACTGTAGTTAGTCCTTCAAAAGTGGATCCGAAAAAAAGAATCGATTGAAATGATGAATAAAAAAATAACTCGATTATACAAGAAGAACTTGCGTTAAAAAAAACAACCCGTTATGCAACTGCGATCATTGTTCACCTAGCTGATTCGGGAGCGGCTAAAAACCGCACAGAGCCGACAAAAGAGTTACGCAGATAGACGGCGTCGACCTCTTGAGTTCGCAGTGGGTGAACACGTATTTTTGAGAGTGAGCCCGAAGAAGGGACTATTGCGGTTCAACCGCGACGGAGGCAAGCTGGTCCCGCGATGTGATCTGCTAAGCTTTGGTTGCTTCATGATTGGTTGGTAGGTTATCCTTTTGTGAGTCTTTAAGTTGGGTTCTATATCGATATGGCACCCACGCTGCGGGTGGGGTAGTGCCTGTAAGGTACCTACACCAAGGGGAATGCTGGTGTGGGGTAGTACCTAAGCCGATGACTTGGTATCCGGTATGGTACCTACACCGAAGGGAATACCGGTGTGGGGTAGTATCATAGCCGGTGGATTGGACCCTCCAGGGCATTGATTATTGGACCCTCCGGGGCATTGGTTATTGGACCCTGCGGGTCTTTGGATGGTTTTCCCTGCGGGGATTGATTACTTGTTGTTTCACCCGAGTGTATGCGTCCTACGGGAGCATTACCTCGGTTCCCGATGATTCATGGTCCTTTGGAGACGTTTCCGAGAATCCCGACGAACGCGTCCTCATATGGATGTTTCCGGCATTCTCGACGTTATACGTCTTTGTGATGTCACGCGTCTCCTCCGGACCAAGGGAAAATCCGATATGACACAAAGGGTATTGTGGATCGGAGGGTAGTGACTTCATGTCCCACGGCATAACCTAAACGCTCTATTTTCTCTTGATTGTTACAGAAATACATTGTTTCCTTCATTTGCTATGATTACTGTTGACTTTTGGAAACGTTAAATACCCGGTTTACCCCCGTATTTCAATGTCTTCTTCGTTCTTCGTATTTTGAGACTCGAACTAAAATTGTGGAATCCTATTTGTTAAACTAAAAGGTTTTCCTTGTTCTTGGTATTTATTTTCCCTACTGAGCGTAAGCTCACCTCTATCTGTTTAATACTGTTTTTACAGGCTTGCGTGATGAGTAGTGGACTCGAGGCTCGGGAGCTTCCGTGGGTCCGGGTGCTTATTCTCTAGAGACGTTTTGGTCTTATTTACTTTTGTTCATGAACCTTAGTTAAAGGATTTACTATGAGTTTTATTTGAGATGTTTTGGATTGAACTTAACTTGGCGAGTTTATGGAAATTGTTTCACTTTTATTGTTAAACTGTAAATTATCTTCGAGTCACGTCTCAAGTCCGGTCAATACCGGATTCGGGGCGTGACCTAGTGGAAGCACCACGGAGCAGAGTCGACCTGGGAGCGCGAGAACGGGGTCCGTGCGAGTACCCCAGTCTGTTCGACCCCGTAGGTACGTCCGTTTTAAATTTCGAGGACGAAATTCTTTTAAGGGGGGTAGACTGTAAAGACCGCCCCGGTTAAAAGAATTAATATTTAATTATAGAGTTGGAACGTCGTCGGTTGGAAAACGGGTTGAAAATTTTGGACCAAATGAAAAAAAAAAGGAGAAGGACTTAGTCTTGGACAGGCTTAGGGCTAGTCAGCAGACTGAGCCCAAGCCTGCCCCGTTCACGCGCGCAAGCCTGTCAAGCCCAAACGAAGCCCACGCCACTCAGCCCAACCCTAAACCCTAACTGTTCATCGTCTTCTTCACTCGACCGCGCACGAATCCCAATACAATCCTCTCGCTCTCCCTTCCTTCTCTCTCTCATCTCTCGCTCTCGCTCTTCCTCTCTTCTCCCTCGAACGCCACCTCGCCATCTCTCCTCCGCGTGTGAATCGAGCCACGCCGTCAACTGAAACGGGACCGGACGCCGATAACCTCTCTCTGGTTCGACTTCTCGACCTCGAATCGCGCTGGCGACGGAGGAAATGACAAGGGTTCGTGACCTCTCTCGCCCCGTTCATCTTCTCCAACCACGCCCCACCTGAAAACCCTCTGAGCCGAGCTCGATTCGGGCGCGTTTCGCTGGAACGAAACTGGCCGGAAGCCATCGCCCCTCGCACGCCGGCGAGAGCTCGAGCTCTCGCTTGATCTGAGACGGAGGGAATTGGACCGCGTGTCAGCCACCAATATCACGGCCACGGTCTCGCCGGAGTCCTGACACCTCTCCCAGCCACTTTCGTCTCTCCTTCGAGCTCACCTGATGCCGTCCGCCGCCGGGGCTGGTCGGAACCCTCGCCGGAGTGACCATCGAGCCAGGACTGGACTTGAGCCAGGACTGGACTGAGGCCAGTCTGAGTTGGGCCAGGAGACGGGCCTTGGGCTAGCACAGGCCTTGGGCCAAGACGGGCCTTGGGCCGGACATGTCCCGGTTGGGCCTCGGGTCAGGCCAGGCCCAGGTTTCTGGACTCGGGTCAGGACCTGGGTTTGGGTCGGGTTCGGGTTGGTCCTAGGTCAGGTCCGGGTCTGGGTTCTGGACCGGGTCAGATTCGGGTCCGGTTTTCGTATTCGGGTCAGATCCGGGTCGGGCAGTTTAATTATTTATTTAATTAATTTAAATAAATTAAAATGGAGAATTTAAAGGACTAAATTGATGAATTAGAGGACTGATTCGGACTGTACCGAGACTGATTATAACTTTTATTGTTAAAATCAGACTTTGACTTCGCCCGGGAAGACCGAAGGTAGGCTCGGACGTCAGCAGCTAGGAGACGTAGTTGTTTATTCTTCTTGAGGTAGGGAAAAGTACTAAACCCCTCGTTCAATTTAAGAACGTTAATAGTATGCCTATATGATAATAATAACCGGAAAGGTCCTAGTTTGCATATAGGATGTGATTCACTAGAATAGTCGTTTTTCAATTACATTAATAACCGGACGAGTCTTAGTATGCATATAAGATGTGATTCACTAGATTAATCGCTTTCAATATCTTGGGAAATTGCCGTGCTGGTAGAATGACCATGTCAAGCCTTAAGATTGCTTGTTGATTGTATTGATTGATGTTCGTTCGCCTTAAGGATTGCTTGTTGATTGTATTGATTGATGTTCGTTCGCCTTAAGGTCGATGCACGTTCCGTCCTTAGGATTAGATAAGAGTCATACTAAATTAATTAAACTATGATGATCGTAACGTATTTGGTTGATCTGGAGTTCTCACGCCGGCGAGCTTCTCTGGTCGTCAGATCTAAACGGAGAGGCTCGTCCCGTGACCGGACGACCTCTTCTCTTCACCAGGCTCCCTGACGCCGTCACCGGCGACGAGAAACCGCTCCGAGCCAATTGATGAAATTGTGCTGAAAATTGCCCAAAAGTGGTCCTTATCCTAAAGGTAGAGATGTCCCTTTCGTCATTTAGTCTCTCTCTCTCTCTTTTGTCTACAAGTGGGGACCAAAGGATCTTTTCCCCCTCTTTTCTTCTCCTCCAAGACACATGGACATGTGTCCATGTGGAGTTCACCTCTATCCCAAAATATCTCAGCTTAAAATAAATTAATTCGATAAGACCTTTAATTCGACCCCGTTTGACCTGGATTTGACTTTTTCGCAAAAGTAGTCATTTGAAAGGAAACGACCCAACTAAGTTAACCGTAATGAAGGCTAAGATTTTTGGGTCCCGGAAAGGTCCCGAATGACTCCCGGAGTCATCGGTTGACTTTTCCAGTGGAAAGTCAACTTTTCCCAAATTTCACCGGTTCGACCGGGGGCGGTTCTTACATCGATTTTCGTTGAGCAAGAGGATATTTGATTTTTTCGGAACGCTTAGAAATCGTAGAGTTTGTTGATATTTCCTATGTGGATTCTAACCAACTTTCAAGTAATAATTAAATTGTCTTGAGTGGAGGTTAAGTGTTCATTTTTGGGTGGACGCGTTATCTTGTATAAGTTATTCTAAACAAACGTGTATAACCCATTGTATTACAGAGCTTGAGTTTATGGGAATTGATTTGTCAAGGAAAGAAGAAGATTGGAGGAGGAATCTGTTAGTACATCTGTTTGTATAAGAAATACATGTTATGCTAGTTTCCTAACATTGTAATTCGCAATCGACTATTAAACTTATGAGAATAATGGCTAAAATGGATGAGAGGACATATTAGAATCCGACACAGTATGTTGTACCATTCTTGAAAAATAGAGTGATTTTTTTAGCATATATGAGGTCCGAAAAAATCTTGATAACTAGATTTTCAAGGGAATATCAAAAAAGTTTGTTCTTCATTATTAAAGAAGGATGAGTCTAATGTTGTTATGGTGGATACCTATGAGTGGTCAAAAAATGTCATACAATTCTTGATGCACTACATAACTCATCGCAATAGTGTGTGTTAGTGTTTGTTGATCCATAACCAATCTTTGGTTTTACTTTAGAGACGCACTTGATGAATCATGCTGATAATCTGTAACTAGTTTTGAATAGTGTAATTAGGATACACTTGATAGGTACCTCCCTCTCTATTAGTAACTTGGGGAACACAACACACTTGCTCACACACAGTCACAACATGCTTCACCGAGTATAATCTTATTTAGACTCTCACACAGCGGTTATAACACGCATCATGCATCTCAATGAGCACGCAACCCTAAGGCTCGACATGACCATTCTACCAGCACGACAATTTCCCAAGTATTGAAAATGAGTATTCTAGTGAATCACATCCTACATGTTACTAAGACTCGTCCGATTATTTAATAATCGAAAGCGGCTATTCTAGTGAATCACATCCTATATGCCAACTAGGACCTTTCCGTTTATTATTAACTCATAATCATGCATGCTAGTAACTTTCCGCAATTGAACCGGTATTCGCTACGTTCCCTACCTCAAGACGATCACAACAACTACGTCTCGTAGCTGCTGACGTCCTGGCCTATCTCCGGTCTTCTCGGGCGAAGTCCAAGTCGTCACTGGTCCTCTCGCTTCTGGTGCGGCGAGGTTCGACAGAGGGCGGCGGTGCTGGTTCGTTGCGATTCGAGGAAGAAGAAGGGAGATGAGGGGTTTCTGGTACGGGGCGAAACGATGGTGGGTTGTCGGTGGAGGAGGAAGGTCAGGAGGTGAAGCTGGAGCTCCGGCGAGGGCGAGAGAGCTCTGGAACTCCGGCGAGTTGAGAGAGAAACGAGAGAGAAGAGAGGCGAGGAAGAAGACGTCTCAGGATGCGTGCGCACAAATGAGGAGCGAAGCGACGCATTTTAGGGTTAGGCTGAAGTGGGTTGGGCCAGTCTTGTGGGCTTAAGCGCGCTCGGTTGGGCCTGGCGCGTACTGGGCTTGGGCTCAGTCCTTCTGATTGGGCCCAAGCTTGGTCCAGCCCAAAAGCTCTTTTCCCTTTTTTTTATTTTCTTTTTAACTTGCATACGTTCCGATTTTTCTACCCGTTTTCCAACCACGATGTTCCAACGAATAAATTTAATTATTTAATTCTTTTAAATCGGGGCGGTCTTTACAACTTCGGACGTGTGAGACGGGGGAGGTGGGTTCACCGGGTTTCTTGGTGTTGGCCAACGGTGAACACCTCTCTCGTGGTCTCGTGGCTGCTCGGGCTTTTCGGTGACGGTTTCGGTTTCGTTCTCCTCCAACTCGCCTTTTCAAGGGTAAGGCGTCTCGTTTTTGCCTCTTCCTCTAATTAGTTATTGTGATTGCATTGCTTTGTTCCGTAGAGTCGGGTTCCTTTTTGTCTTATGTCTTCCCAATATGTTGTGATTTGGGGCTCGTCGGGAATGGTGTTGGCCTCCGACGAGTGATTATAGGTCTTAGTGCCTCTGTTTGAAGACTGTGGAATTCGGTTTCTAGGGTTATGAAGTATCGGTGATCATTCGATCTCCGACCTTTCTTTGTCGTCTTTTCGGTGTTGGTCGTCGACGTGTCGGGGCTCCTTCAATTCTTTGATTTGAGGGTCCCGATGAGAGGGGTTGTTTATTATGATTTCTAATTTGGATGTGGGGTGATTCAAGTGTTGGTCGAGTCAGTTTGAGCTTCTTGGTGGGTTTTTTTTAGGTTTTCAGACCTGTTTTATTGGTGGTAGTTGTTCTAGGTTTTAGACCACCTTTATTTGTTCTATCTTTGTTGACAGTAGTTTACTTAATGGTTGTTAATCTTCTTTGATAAGAGTCCTATTACAACCCGTGCGTGGGTTTGTTTGTTTGGTTTCAGTTTAGACCTGTGTTTTACCCATTGTCTGTGTTTGGTGTACTGGTTGGGGTGCCTAAATGGTATGCTCTTTGGTGTAAGTGAGGGTTCGCCCTTGACCCTGTTTCTATTTTGGAAACTTGGTTCTTCTATAAAAATAATTTAGCTGATAAAAAAAAGGACGAGGGCAGTAAAGATAAATGGGAAAAATTTCAGGTGAGCTTGAAGCCATGCATGATGTGCAAGGTTAATTAGTACATATTCTCGGTCCAAAGCTCACAACTAAAATTATTGATCAATAGATTCCATCTTCATTTACAATGCTTCTTGAGGAAAGGAAGAAGCGGTTCGTAGACCACTTGCTTGGCATTGTAAGCCATGAGATAGTCCATGTGTGCGTATTCGAGGGTGAACTTCTTGGTAATCTTGGATTTGTCATGAAACTGGAGGGATCGCAACAAGAGCTCGACGTCGACGAAATCTGAAAGAGAATCGAGTCCTCCATAGGCGAGGTAGAGAGGAATGGAGGGGGAAATGTTAGTCATGTTGAAGACCGGAGGCTGAGCCTGCCCGTAGTGGTTCTTGTTATCTTTACTGTTGCCGTAGTCAAACCTCGATATGACTCCCGTCCTTACATCTGCATGTATACATATATATATATATATATATATATATATATATATATATATATATATATATATTAGTAGATAACAAATAAAATTAGTTATTTGAAAAATAAAAAGAAATGCACCTACTCTGAGACAAATGCACCAAAACTCTGATTGAAGTTGATTGAGGCTCGTGTTGTAAATAAGCATCTACGGCTTCAGGTTCGATGCAGCAGTTCTGACCTGTTATTAGTGAAACATATCAGTATGCGGACGAATTATTATTATTATTATTATTATTATTATCATTTGATTAAATTACCTGTAAAGCTATTCAAAAAGTTGGAGCAGTCTACACCCGGAAGCTCACAAGCTCTCCTACAATATTCAGCAACGGGTTTTCTGCATATGTATAATAGTGTTATGAATTAAAATGTATATAAGAAAGATAATATACATATGGTAACTAAAGATCCAATATCACTTACTCCATTACATTAAAGTGAGGTAGACCGATAAAGCTTCCCGTCTATAAAAGGAAAAGGAATAAAACATGAGTAATTTCGTATAGTAATAATATAATAAATAGATATGAATGAGTATGACCTCCGCAAGGAAGATGTTAGCTGCAACGGATGCGATCGGGGAGGTAATATGGTTCAAATGGCCGATCGAACTAAGTAACACGACCGATAGGAAACTATTTGTAACGGGCATACGATCCGCTAGAGCAGCCAAAACGGTGAGAGTTCCCTATACATGTATTGGAAACAACAATTAGTATTTTTTTATTTCCATTTTAATTATAAGTATATGCTTTACCATAGAGTGTCCGATGTAGTGTATTTTGTTATGTCCGGTTTGATTCTTCACATAATTTACCATGGCGGGTAGTTCATGTGTTGCCAAATCATCCCATGACCAATTCCAATATTCCTGCAAAATGTTATTATTAGAAGATCACTTTAACTAAAAGCTCAGGGTGATATTTTATTTGGACATTACCCTCTCTGAAGGATCCATGGATTCATGGCCGAGACTGTACTTGGTTCCCCTACCGTTGGAAATCCAGACATCGAATCCATTATCAGCCAAAAAGGGAGCAAGAGAGTCCCTTTCCAATAGAAGAAACGTTGCCCCGTCCTACAAAACCACAAATATAAGTAATTGTATCTGCCCGTCCTATATATATATATATATAGATGAACAAAACCAAACATATGGCTTACACATAACACTCCATGCTGCATTAGAACAGCTGGCTTTGCTTTAGAAGTAGATTGAGGTGTCTCGGACCGACCTGATGGAACCCGAGCAAGGCTGATATGGTACCCATCAGCAGTTTTCACCTGGACAAGGATAAAACACGATAATTCACCGAATAGTATTTACTATTACCCTCTTTTCACATATTGTGTCATCTCTTAATTACCGTGTGATGTTCGCACTTGTAGCCAAGCGGATGGAGCTTGTCTGTGCAAAGAGTTGATCGGGAATGACTAGTTCCAGGTGCTTCTGTCGGAGATAGAAGAAACTTATTTCTGGCTCCAACAATCGGCTCGAGCCAACATAATAAAACTAAAAGCAATGCTGCTACTGGGGTTAACAAACTTGTCATTTTTCTTTTTCTTTTCTTGTTATTAAGATTTATTTTTCTCTACTTGTTTTATTTTTGATGACTATAACTGCTACAAGAACTATGTTATATACACACAGAGAGAGTGAGACTTTGTTACAACGGGCTGTGGTTATGTTATAGATTGAACTATTCAACCGCCATAAATAGTAACGGGAACTACTCTTTGCCTCATATTTTTCGGACACAATATATTTTAAAGTTTCGGCTGCCATGTAATTACTACATATATATGTATCCCTAAAAAGAACCCATAACATTTTTTCTCTCATGAAAAAAAATAATGAATACATTCAAGGAACAGAGCAACCAAGTTTGCGCAAGACGTGTCATGGAGTCTACAACATATTTGGATAGAACCACCTAACCCTTTATCCTCAATCTTAGGCTAAAAGGAGTTGATGGTTCGCGATTAGAAAGTCCCCATGGCTTCTTCAATGGTAAGAAGATCCACGAACGACAAACCGATGTCTTGCTCATTAGGTGTCATATTAGGTGACTTGAGGTTGTAAAAAATATCTCTTTTACGGGTTTAATTATATGCCATGGTGTCTTGTTTTCTTCATGGAAAACTCTTTTGAGTTTATTAAATCAGTCTGAACAGGCGATTAAAAATAGGATAAGTTCAATGATTGCTTTGAATTTTGGGACATTAAGAATCTGAAAACTGTAAATGAGGTAGCGAAGCTTTACTCTACCACTGATGTTGTTCATTAACATCATTTGCTGGGTTGCCTTTACCAACTAAACCAGGTGTTAGGACAGTCCATTTAAGATCTTCTCTCTAACATAAAAGCTATTCAGGATCAACTTATTGTAAGTTATAATTTACATGAACCCTAAATCGTGAGCATCACAATCAATCACAGAATATATAGATGTAGAGAGTTTCAGGAATACCTCCATTCATGGTTGTTGATGCACTTGTAGTAGATCTTGGTTGGGCATAAGGGACTTGTATCCGGAACGTACTCGGATTGCCTACGTACTCCCAACATTACATGAGAGATCAAAGTCTACGTAGTTCGTCTTATGAACTTCGGTTTCTCTCCCCTTCCTATACACTCTTTTAGGTGTTTGTGTATTGTGTAGTACTTATGATGGAATAAGTTACATGTATTTATAGGTGGAGAGAGGACCAAGATTCCTTATCAGGGTTTCATTAGGATTCAATCTCTACCGTCCATCAAAGTAGAGATTGAATTAGGAAAGACTTCTTTACCAATCAATTGGTAATTACCATTAATTAGAATAGCATGTTTCCTAAAAGGGATGGGTTTCCAATTGACCACATAATATGGAAGATAATAATTATATTTAATAACCCAATTAAATATATTCTAACAGTCTCCCACTTGGTCATTTAGAAACGATCTTTATCCATCCTTTTAGAGATCATAAGGCCGGCATAAAGTGCTAAACTTAATATCGTTATACGGTAGTCATAAGTGTCTTAACTAATCCAATAGACAATGGGAGTCATGGCGGGCACATATCTAAGTAGAAAATCCACTTTGCGACGTGATTCCTTCCATGTACTACAAACATTGTCTACCTTCAGAACAAGACCATAATCAGAAGTCGTCATACAGGTCCCATAATGTCTTTACAAAAGACACATTCTGTTATCATAATTTCCCATGATAATGTGTTGTACTTCGGAAAACAGAATGTAAGATGTAAAAGATAACTTAAGAGCTCATAATATAAATGTCAAATATAGGCATACTTATTGACAGACAACTTAAGTAGGAACTATCGTCAAGACCCATACTTTCAGTGCGCTTCTGAAAAGTCTTTGTAAGGTAGTTCTCTCGTTAATATGTCTGCAATCATAACATATGTGTCTATGTGTTCAATGAAAATCTTCCCTCTTTTAACATCTTGTTACAATGATGGATATGCAAGGTGATCGCTTTAATACCTTAGATATCTCAAACAATTGCACATTTGTTATCATAATATAGAGTTGAGGACGAAATAATGCCCCAAAACTCAAACCTATTCTGCAATTATGACCTTTAAATAAAAGCCTCATACCATGTTAAGTATTCAGCCTTCATGGTAGATGTATATATCATGATATCCACCAAAAAATCTGAATCGAAAATCCAACCATCTGTGGATGTGTTGATTTTCTATACGTTAGCATATATTACCTTTTTTCATTCAAGTATCTCAACACTTTCTTCGCAACTTGCCAATTAGCAATCCCTTGGATTGTACTAGAAGAACATGGCATTCAATAAGATATCATCAATCATACATAATCAGATATATGAACTTACTCCCACTGATCCTGAGGTATATACATGGATCTATAATGTTTTCTTTGAAATCCAAAACTATAATGATTTCATAAAACTTTAGATACCACTACCTCGAAGCTTGCTTAAGTCCATGAATTGATTACTTAAACATGCAGACCATGTCTCCTTAGCTTTCGATTGTGAAGCCTTCAGGTTGACGCATATAGACTTTCTCTCCCAAGTCTCCTTTAAGAAAGACAGCATTCACATCCATTTATTGTAGCTCGAGGTCATAATGAGCGACTTTAATAATGGCATGTGAAAAGGAAATTGAATATTTAATATTTCTTCCTTAGAATGTACTTGATATGATCATTATTGGTTATATTGTGTTCATGGAGTGAACTTTTATGTGTAGGTAATCGTCATTGTTCAATGTTTCAACAATGATATGATTCCTAACAAAATTCAGAAGTGGGTTAAAGAAATATGAACCCGAACTTCTTGAATGCTTACATGTTTCACTTTAGCACTCCCACTAATATCGCCATTCATAAAATCTAACATTATCGATTTCTTTAATGTCTTTCGGCTACACCATTCTACCATGGAGATCCATGTGTTGTGTATTGAACAACAATTCCAAGCTTGTGGAGTAATTTGGCAAAAGATTCAGGGTGTTTCCCTGTTTCATCATATATGCCATAAAATTTACCATCTTTATCTGACATAATGATTTTCTCATTCATATCTAATTGCCTCTCGACTTCAGTAATGAACACTTGTACAATATCCATAATTGAGATTTATCATGCAATAGATATAAATAGCAATAACGAGAATAATCATCGATAATGATAATAAAGTACTTTTCACCTCCAAAAGTAGGAATGTCGAAAGGTCCACAAGTGTTTGTATGGATGATTTCAAGAAGTTGTGTATTTCAAGAAGTAAGAGTCGTGGTTTTATGACTCGCGTTCAGTTTCTCCATAAACATGCAGGATAACGTAGTTTATAAAGTTTATCAACTAGAATTCCAAACCAATGTGACAAGAATTTTGAAATAAATTTGAAAGTTTCATCTGCATAATACATTTTAAAACCATTTTTTTTATCAAGTTCGCTTACGGAAAATGATTTACGAGAAATAGATGGAACTTAAAGATTTTGAAATAAATCTAAGCAAAATCCATTTTATTTTTCAAAATGAGACGATAAATATCATAGCTTTCACTGGTCTGTCTCGGTTTTCCATAAGAAATAAAATTCACTTGGCCTTATGGTTTGGTCGTTAAAAAAAGATCCTGCATGGAATCAGAAACATGGACATTTGCACCGCTATCAATCCACCAATTTGAAGCACAAGTGGGATTAGATTCAAAAAATCTTACGAAACCCAAAAGGTTACCTTTCATTTCGAACCTTCCCTCCGTTTTTGGACAATCCTTCTGAAAGTAGTAAAAAAAATTGCATTTGTCCACTTTATTTTCCTTCTTGATTGCTTTATTGGTGGCAGTTAACATGGGTGCTGCTCTTTTATGGCTTGAATGCCGTATGTACCCAGCTTTAGGTCCAACTTCTTGAATATGATGGGCAACCTTAATACCTTCACGGTTCAGTATGACTTCCTCATGTACCAGTTCATCAGCCAATTCATTCATTGCCCATTATTTCTTAATGGCATTATAATGAATTTGGAATGGTCCATATCGAGGAGGTAATTTACTTAGGATGAATTGGACGATAAATTATTCGTCCACTATCATTCCCAAATTTCTTAATTTAACCGTTAGGTGGGTCATTTCAATGCAATATTCATGCATAGACCGTGAGCCATCAAACTTCATGGTTGTAAGATGTTATAGGTTTCCCTGCAAGGGGTTTGCCTATAATTCTAAACCGTTCTTTCATATCTTCTAGATAATTTTTAACGTTCTCTATGGTAAAAGAGAACTCTTAATGTTGCTCAGAAATTGTCATCCTTAAGAACATAAGCTCAATCTGTTCAAGGTCTTCCAAATATTATGGAAAATCTTTTCACCTCAGTACTAGATACAGTAAGAGGAGCTGACTATTCTAAATGAAATGTCAGATCCAAATCAAGTACTTTTAAAGTGAACTCAACTTTCTCTTTCCATTCTGAGAAGTCGGTCACATTGAGGATTGGTACGATAAAGATTAAGAATGCCAAATTAGCAGGTGAAGATGCTACAATTTATAGAGATACAACAAGCATTTAAGTAGGCAACAAACACACATAAACATAATTGAAATATTACAACAAGAAATTATGGTGCTTATGTGGGTAGTCAACATATTTCTATTATACCATAGTTGCAATATTCAAAATTGACGTAATTGAGTGATGTATTATCAATTAATCAGACTATCAAGTTATCTGTGGATATCCTTGGTCTAAGCATATACAAAACTCCATGAGGTATTGACTCAATCATATGTTTATAGTCTACCTGTGGGTAACTAAATACTACACATGTTGATCAATTTTGCATACATAATTATGGTGGAAACATGCAAATAGCAAATCATTCTAGGGTAAGTTCACTGTGGTGATCCCTAACCTAAATGTTTGCAGTAACAATCATACAACATACAATAATTGTTATAAAGATTATTATATTTCAAACATCACGCATGTCATTATGTTCAAAAAGACATAATAGAACTTATTTAATTTAACATGCAATTAGCAAACTGTTATAGGGTAAGATCACTGTGGTGATTCGTAACCTGAATTTTGCAAAACCAATAACAATTATACAACATACTATAATTGTTACAAAGAATACATATGATGTTTAAAATATCATGTGTGGGATGAATGTCTTTTATATTCAGGAAAGCTTCAGACTCAAAACATAAGTGCGGAAACTTTATAGAGTCATGGATGTGATTTCCGAAATAATGGTGCAATAATCATAATTTTCGAAATAAAATTGCATTTATCATTAGTTTCAAAATAAAATTGCATTACTCATAAGTTTCGAAATAAAAAATTGCATCATAAATTTCGAAATAAATTGCACTCATCATAAATTTCGAAATAAATTGCATTATTCATAAGTTTCGAAATAAAATTGCATCATAAGTTTCGAAATAAAATTGCATTATAAATTTCGAAATAAATTGCATTATAAGTTTCGAAATAAAACTGCAACAATCATGACTTTCGAAATTATAATGCAAGAATCATGATTTTCGAAATTAAATTCCATCCGAAAACATTGTTTATTCGAAAAGTCACTGTACATCAGGAAAATCACTTTTCATTTTTTTTTTGGAAATATTGTTCAAGGAAGTACTGTTCATCATGGGAAAATCGTTTTTTTTAAAATACTGTTAGTCGGAACCACTATTGTTCCAAAATAAATTTTTTTATTTTTAAGTCGGAAACACTATTCATCCGGGAAAAAATAAATAAAAAAGCGCTGTTCATTAGAGTTACTGTTCATCCGAAATAAAAAAAACCTTTTGTTTTTAAAGTACTATTCAAATATGTTACAAAAAAACTGTTCAAGTCAGATTACTATTCAAATCTGATTATATAACACTATTCAAATCTGATTACTATTCAATCTGATTACAGAACACTATTCAAATTCGACATTGTTCACAAAACACTGTTACGAAAATACTATTCATCCGAAAAATACTATTCATCACAAAACACCTAACACTTTAAGATCGGAATTACTGTTCATCCGTAAAAAAATATAATTTTTTTTCCAAAAAAACTATTCACCGAATCACTATTCACTCGAAATCACTGTTCATCCCGAAAATTGTTATTCATCCGAACAATTAACACATAGTTTGATCATAAACATTATAGATCTCCAAAACATGCATCAGAAATCATGAAACAATTATATTCACATTATGGAAAAATTGTGTGCCCTAAACCGTGCTCTGATACCACATGTAAGTTATAATTTACATGAACCCTAAATCGTGAGCATCACAATCAATCACAGAATATATAGATGTAGAGAGTTTCAGGAATACCTCCATTCATGGTTGTGGATGCACTAGTAGTAGATCTTGGTTGGGCATAAGGGACTTGTATCCGGAACGTACTCGGATTGCCTACGTACTCCCAACATTACATGAGAGATCAAAGTCTACGTAGTTCGTCTTATGAACTACGTAGACTTTGATGCTCATACACAATGGTCTTATAAACCCAAGTCATATGGATTTTATCAGTGTGGTCCTCCAAACTTAAGCCCTTCTCTCATATCCAATGTCACTATTGTTGTTAGATCATACTCCTCTAATTTATTCGTTGTTTCTCTTAATATGAAAGCTCTCCTAACCAAATTTGACTAGGCCATCTAACAAGCACTAACCACAACCCACTCTGGTACTACATCCCCTCTTTTTAGGTATGCATCTCCATGGTATTTCGACTCTGCTTGTTTCAATCACGCGAGTCCACAACTTTTTTTTCATTTACCCATACTACACCAATCGAAACTCACCAAAAATTCCAACTGTTCATAGTTCTACTTTATCTGTCACACACCTAGACATTTTTTGTTGCTCACCTTCCTACGATCTTGTTCGGGTGTTTGGGTGTGTGTTTTGATCAGTTGCAGTCGCATAAATGTACCAAACTATAACAACGTTCTCGTCTTTGTTGCTTTGTATGATATGGGATTAACCATAAAGGTTCTAGATGTTGGGATCATATATCCAAACATCTTAGTATCTCTCAACATGTCACCTTTTGGGAACAGAAGATGTTCCTGTCAATGCCTCATTTCCATGTATCTACATCCATTCATTTCTTTTCAAATCCTAACATTAGTTTTTCCTCTCATGATAATGAGGGGTCATTCTTTGGGATTATTCTTGCAGGTCACTGCACTTCTACAACTCTAATTATGAATGTTTTCCTGCTAGAACATCTTGTATAATCAACCCGTTTTCAACGTCATATTGGGTTTTGTACCCTAGGACAAACCATAGTCTGTGATACATAGTCCTTTGTGATTCATAAAATGGAAAGAGTTTTCATTATTATATGATGTAATGTGAACAACTTGAATATACTACTTTTCCTAAGATATCGGCGTGCAATCGATAGTACAACTTTTAGGAAAAAGGAAGTTAGTTGTTCAAACGTCCCTAGTATAATATGATAGTTGGACTAGTATGATGATTGTTTAAGATTATCATGGTTTTACTTATCATGCATACAGAGATATAAGTCGAGTACGACTTGGTCCTCTAACCTTGAATTTACCATAATTCTTATGTGTGTGGGTTCACATCTTGACACAGCCAAACATAGTCCTAACTAGATGTCTATAAAGGTTGTGCTCATATATTGTAGTCATGCATATATGGAGTATTGATGAGCGTAAATTAAAAAATTCGCAATTAAAGTTTCTAATCGTTTTTCCCGAAATTTCACGAATTACATCCATAATTCGTTCCGGGTGTGAAATCAACGTCCCGGGGTTCACCCAAGACCGTCCAAGTACGAAACCACCAAGTCCCATCCATGTGGGCCCCACGGTCTCACATGGTCGTGGGTGGCCGGACCGGTCACGGTCCAAGAGTGGCCGAAGATGGCCGGTCCTCCCCTCCTCCGATGGCCGGATTCTGGCGACCGGCCAGAGCTCCGGCAAACCTCCGGTCGCCAGAAAAATACTTCCTTTCTCCCAACAAGTTCCTAACTAGTTCTAGGTTCTTCACAACACCATTTTTAAGCTCTAAAACTTCAAATTTCACCTCAAACATTCCAAAGTTTCAAGACCCAAGGTAGGTTTCATCAAAACCACCAAAAACCCATGAAACTTCATCATTAATCTCTACTTTCTCCATAACTCATCTAATTGAACACTTAGAACCTTAAATCCTTAGGACCCAAGCCTATTTCATGCCATTTCTAGAAAACCCATAAACCCAACTCCATAAAAATGAATTTGGTTTGAAGATTTACCTTAGAAATGGAGAAAGGAAGAGGAAAATGATGTTTTGAAGAAGAATAATGTTGGAAATCACCCAAAGGAGCTCCCTTTTCCTCTCTTTCTTCTTCTTCAAGCAATGGAGCTTCAATGGAGTTTTCGCTTTCTCTCTCTAGCAAGGGGGGTGTTCGGCCAAGTTGTAGAGAATGCTGAAATTGTTGCCCTATGTGGTCTTATCCTCAAGGTGGAAATGTCCCTTTCGTCCTTTAGTCCCTCTCTCTCTCCTTTGTCCTTAAGTGGGGACCAATTGGTCTTTTCTCCCACCTTTCTTCCCCTCCAAGCTAACATGGACATGTGTCCATGTGGGGACCATTCCTACCCAAAATATCTCAGCTCATAATATATTTATTCGTTAATACTCAAAAATCGACCGAGTTTGACCCGGCTTTGACTTTTTCACAAAAGGTGTCATTTGAAACGAAATGACATAACTAAGCTAACCGTAACGACACCTCATACTAACAACCAAGCTCACTGATCTAACTTACCAACCAAGGTAGTGACACAATTTACAAATGGTTTACTCAACATCCAATTCTTAACGACTCGATCATTACTCGTTAACCCAATCCCGATCTCAACCGTTCGGCTTCACCAATCACTGTAACTTACATCAACTAGGGCAAGGATACCAATCAAGTAATGTAACCATCGTATATATATGAAAGAGTCAAACTTAATTAAACATCGAAACAATCAAGACTTGGGTCATCCCAACTCTACGCCTCAAATTGCGTCACTGAGTCCACGACTTAGACTACCTAACTCTACCCACCTAATTGACGTGCGGTCCGAGGTTTTGAAAACAAGTTCAAAATTGAAAACCAGTTTCAAATGAAACCAGGCTCTGATACCAAATTGTCACACCCCAAATCCGGTTTTGCCCGGATTCGAGACGTGACTAAAGAGTTACAGTAAAACAAGAATAATAAAATAAAATAAAGTTTCCAAATGATATAAATCCTTCAAAAGGTAAAGAGTCACAGCTCAAACGGTAAAACACAATATCCAACATAAAGGAGTACACGTCTCTAAAACTAGCTAAACCCTCAAGCTCCCGAGCTCCGAGAGTCCGGCTAATACTGCTCCCGCTCAACACCTGAAACACCACAAAGACAGGAGGGGTGAGCTTACGCTCAGTAGGGAAAATGCATAACCAGGGCACCCTTTTTGTTTAATAAACAGGAGTTCACAAGTTCATTCAAATCTTAATAAAACGAGAACCCAAACCGATGATGAAATACGGAGGCAAACCGAATGTTTAACAATTTCAAAAGTCAATAACAATCGTAGGAAAATAAGGGAAACAAACACTTCTTAAATAATCAATAAAGGATAGAGCGTTCAATAAATGCCGTGGAACATGAAGTCGCCACCCTCCGATCCACAATACTCGTTGTGTCATGTCGGATTCTCCCTCGGTCCAGAGGAGACGCATGACATCACAAAGACGTTTAACGTCGAGGCTACCGGTAACAACCCCTGAGGGCGCTTATCATCGGGATTCTCGGAAACGTCTCCAAAGGACCATATGTCATAGGGAACCAAGGTACTGCTCCCGCAGGACGCATACCCTCGGGTGAAACAACAAGCAATCAATCCCCGCAAGGTAAAAACTTTCCAATTGGCCCACGGGGACCAATAATACTCTGCACCGGAATCCTCCACGGTGTATATCCAATAACCAATGCCCCGCAGGGTAAACCATTATCCGCACCGGAATCCTCCACGGTGTATATCCACTAACCAATGCCCCGCAGGGTAAACCATTATTCGCACCGGAATCCTCCACGGTGTATATCCAATAACCAATGTCCCGCAGGGTCCATAACCATTATATCACCCTACACCGGAATCCTCAACGGTGTAGGTACCATGCCATATCAACAATAACCGTTATACCACCCTACACCGGAATCTTCAACGGTGTAGGGACCATTCCCCGCAAGGTAAACCATTCCCCACACCGGAATCCTCAACGGTGTGGGTACCATACCAATTCACCATTAATCATTCTCGTAAACCATCCCCAAACCAGAATCCTCAACGGTGTGGGTAGCCTAACCAGTATCCCTCCGAATCTATCAAACAATGCCCCGCAGGGTCCACAATCAATATCCCGCATGATCACTCAAACAATGCCCCGCAGGGTCCATAACCAATCATAGAAATACACACGTTCATCAATACACACCACACGGGATTCATACCCATAATTACACTTACCATCACTTACCACTTGCTCTCCACCGGTCAATCGATCACCTGATCGTACCTCCTTGGCACAACCAGTCATACTCGATTCACCATTCAATCATTTAAGCATTCAATCAATCAACCAATGATTCAGGCATTCAAGTTCAACATTCAAACATTCAAGCATGCATTCGATCGTTCAAGCACTCAAGCATGTATTCAATCTAGTTTCATTAGACTCTTGATTCTCCTAATGACTAGCAAACAAGCATGTGAAGCTAACACACAACTAATCTGAGGGCTCATCACGGCCTCTCTACCAGTAAATCAATTCCCAAGTATTGAAAGCGAGCTACACTAGTGATTCACATCCTAAGCATGCTTACTAGACACGTCCGATTATTAGTAATTGAAAGACATTTATTCTAGTTATTCGCATCCTATATGCAATTCTAGGACCTTTCCGGTTTTATTAACCTAATAGGCATACTAGTATTGAAGTGCACGAGGAGTTAGTACTTTCCCTACCTTGTGGTCTTCCTCTAATAATACTATGCTGTCAAGTCGATTAGCCTCTCCTCCGTTCTCCGCACGGGTTCCGGAGTGGTCTTCGTCTTCTCGGGCGAAGTTCAATCTGAGTTTAACAGATAAAGGTCCAATCAGTCCCGGTAGTTGTCCAAGGATCCTCTGAATTGTACAACTTGTCCTTTAAAGTCCAATTTTAAGTCAAAAAATTAGATTAATTAATTCATTTGAAACTGATTTTAAAAACACTTTTATTTACAGCCAGGTTGACCCGGATCCGACCCGAAACCCGAACCAGACCCGGTCCAGGCCCGGTTCCAGACCCGAATCCGAGTCCGGTTCCAGAACCCATCCAGACCTGGGCCCGGCCCAATGTTTGTCGATCCAAGTCTGTCCAACAGACCTCAAGGCCCAGCCATCCGACCCAAATTCAGAACATGGCCCAAGGCCTGCTCAGACTCATACCTGAGCTGTACTCAGCTCCGGCGAGCCGGCGCAATTCCGGCCACCGCATACGGCGTCAGGTGAGTCGGGAGAGGTGCTAGACGGTGGCAAGGACGTCGGCGAAAGGAGGAGAGGTGAGGAGAGGTCGCGGGTGTGGGTTTCCGTCCAGATCTGACAGGGATGGGAGCTCGCCGTCGTCGTTCCGTCAGCTCCAGTCCAAATCAAACCCAACCTGAGGAATTTCTGAGCAGGTAGAGGTCGGGGACGCACCGCGTGACGGGATTCAGCACGAATCTGGGCTGATTTGCCGTCGTCGGCGTCGCTCGAGCTCGACACAACGAACCAGAGCGAGCTGCTCCGACATGACGTCAGGGCTTCGTGCGCGGCGTCTGGTGATGGTGATGGACGGGTGGAGGGGGAAAGTCAGTTGAGGAAGAGGTGGTGGTCGTTGCTCCGGCGAGATGTCGAGCGTGAGGGAGAGAGAGCTGAGATGGGAGAGACGGATTCGAGAAACGAGGGGAGAAGTGAGGCGGCCGAGTTTTCTCTTGGAATGCGTGCACGCATAAGGAGGAGAAGACATAACTAGGGTTGCGTTCTGAACTACGTGCGTTGGGCCTGGGCTCGCATCTGTGAACTGGGCCCGAGTCCAGCCTAAGTCTAGCTCAGTTCACCTGCTCTAATCCTTTTTTTTAAAATACTCTTCAAATAATACTTGTTGCAAAGATCTACCCCCACGTTTCTGATTTCGCAAAAATACCCCTTTGTAAATAAGTGGGGTTTTACAGCGGTGGGGAAGGTTGCGGTAACAAGGGTTCAGTGGGTGTGGTTTTTAGTTTCCTCTTCCGACGTCCCTTTAAAGGGCTTACCAAGATTCGCAAGGCGCATGGAGGAGGCACACCTTTCATCACCGTAACGCAACGGCCAGGCGGTGACGGGACGTGTGCAGGCGGTGACATGACAAGAGTAGTAGGTAGTGGTGCGACTTGGTCAGACAACAACACAATCTGGGGAGGTGCAGGGTTGACGTCCTCCTCACGATGGGGGCGCGACTGACGTGCAATAATGAAAGCGATACAGGAGCACATGTCTCCTAGGGTTTAGAGTTGCTCTCGACTAGGGAGAGAGAATTACTTTTTAATGATTATTTACGTTAATTGTGCAAAACATTTTTTGTCACGCCCCAAATCCGGGTTCGACCAAATTCGAGACGTGAGCTAAAACAATAATGATTTTCGTCGAAAATAAAACCAACAAGCCTCAATTCACAATTTTTAAAACTTTAAACAATGCCGCGAGTCGCAGCTCGATAAAACAACAGTGGAAAAGTTCAACAGTTAACGGTACGTCGCTAGACACCAGCTAAACCCTCGCTAGCTCCTAAGCTCCGAGAGTCCAGCTAGTACAGATCCCGCTCAACACCTGAAACACAACAGAGTAAGGGGGTGAGCTTACACTTAGTAGGAAAAGTAGTTATGGTTCTCAACCACAGTTCATCACCACGGGTAACCGTCCAATTAGGGCATACTAGTAATGCACCACTAATCGAAAAAAATAAACCAATACTCCCAAACAACACCTGGCCTTCACTTAGGCACAACCCGCAAAACAACTCACAACGAACCGAACTCAAAACCACTTTCCATAATTAGCTCTTGACACCCATCACCTAACAATTCTCAATGGACAACGACCACGATTATCTTACAACCGACCACACGTGCGAACTCATACTGTAACGCAGGAATCAGGTACAACAACACCTCGAGTCACCCAACACTCTCACAAGACCAAAGTCTCACTTAACCCAATGCACAGAGCCCAACAACACACTTCCCCATTACTGCCCATTTCCACACCCTTAAACGTACTTATACAAATGCACACAGCCAACCAATGAGAATAAAGCACACGACAAGACACACACAGATGTCGTAGGACAACACACCACCAATCAGCCAGAATAAGGCACGGGCGAGACACACACAGATGTCGTCTAACGGCATAAGTCGTACTACCGGATGCACACAGCCACTTATATCGTACCGGACCATACAACATCGGTCCCGATATCTTCCTCCGCACACAGACGAAGGGTCCCACGCACACAGACGAAGGGTAACATCCTCGACCGGAAATCCCTCAGTCCGATGTCTTCCACGCACACAAATGTGGACAATATCTTCCTCCGCACACAGACGAAGGGTTCCACGCACAAAGACGTGGGCAATATCTTTCTCCGCACACAGACGAAGGGTAACCCCGTCATATAGACTCGGGGCATCTCTCACCACCCGCACAGGATCGGTACACGCCTCGATCAAACATCGTCCCGGACCACGAGTCATCGGGTACTGATCACGCCATCCTTGGCCTCGATACACTTCACCGGAACTATCCCTCGGTGTAAGTCCACTCCGGCTACACCTTCTCTTGGAACACCCAAAAAAAGGATATGACACACAACACAAACCACTGATGGTCTCGGTATACCAACCGGTGTTAGTCTTAGTGCCCGTAGTTCAATCCTAAATGTCCAAATGTATATATCATCGTTAGCAATAAAATTAAAGCGGCTTTATATTACTTATGTGTTGGAGTAATATATCGATGTGTGCTCTGATCTATGCCCACCATGCGAATAGAACCATAGATCGAGATAGATCACACTCGATGGGTCCCTAGTCAACAAAGCTTCACTAGAAGCGACTAGTATGAAAGATGGCTCTTTATGGCTTACGTTCTGTTAGTCATTGGAATGAGATTCCGGAGTCTGATCATAGATATCATGTGGGACATGATATTGGACGACCCGCCCTGAATATGTGCCATAGATTAAGTCATGAACATATTCAGTGTTGTAGCTTGTCATATATCCTTAGACCAAGGAGTCTTTGTGATCGTTATGTAGTCAACAACTGAGTTTGACCTGAGCCTAACGTTTTCCGTAACAGGGCTTCCATAACGGCCAGGATTGGCTTGGGGACGGGCTACATGAGTGACACGAAAGACGGCTAAGGGATTTATCCCTCATACTAAGGTATGGGAAAGATATCGGTTCTCGGCCGCTTGATCGAGAGTGACTGGAAGAATAGCATGGCCATGCACATGATACTGGGTATCATATCTTCAGTCATCTCACATATCAAGGAACGGTGATTGAGAATAATAAGGATGACGGCTCTATGCCTTATCTCAATCAGGATATCAGAGATAAAAGGATAATGACAGGGACGACGGAAAGGTTAGAATCGACAGGGTCGATTCGTTATGTAGTGTCAGGCAATACTAAAGTCTCGTTAGTTGCCACTTAAATAGGATCAAGTAAAATGGGATTTTACGTTGATCTATTGACATGCATAAACCTAAGGGTCACACCGGAGGATGAAACTCATTGACACATTTATGGAGAATGGCCAAAAGGGAGTTGTCTCGGGACATGACCAAAACTGGGTTTTGGGTCATGTGCCCGTAAGTGAATAGGACTTTACGGATCGAGACAAGGCTTGGAGTCTTGGGATTGATCGCGTCGGATAATGTTGGACATTTCCGGTATGGAAGGCATGGAGGCGATGAGCGAATCACGGGACCTCGTTGGAAATGGCCACGGGCCATGTTCCAAGAGGCCCATGAAAGGCCAATGCAACCAAGGCCCATGGAACTAATTAATCAAGTCTTGATTAATTAGTACTAAGTAAGCAAGACAAGGATTAAGGTGTTGGTGATTCACCACCTAACCCAATCTTGTCTTGCCATACTTTGTCCTATTTACACCTTACTTGACACCATACTTGTCCCATGCCTTTAGTTGGACAAGTATGGGTTTTGTTATGTTTAAGTCATCTTTTTTCAACATAACAAACACAAGACAAGAATAGGAAACACATTTTCTCTCCATCTTCCATGGCCATTTCGGGTTTGGCTAGTTTCCACCTCCATGTTTGTGTTCTTGAGTTCTCAAAGAGAAGAACTACGTGGCTTTGATTCCCATGTGGATACGTAGGCGTCTTGGAGACTCAAGCCAATCATTCGTTAACCGGTGTTCTTGTTTTGGTAAGAACTAGTGCTGAATTTTTCTCTTGTGAATCCATTCTTTGTTAGTTGTTTCATGGTTTTAATCGTCTCTTGGTTTTCATTGATTTTCCGCTGCGAGTTGGTTCATCTCCAACCCTACCTCGAGACCCAACAACCGGACCATCTCAACATAGCACACAGCCGGTCTATTACTCATCCGGTCATATCACAACCAAGGGTTCACATTATCAAACATGGCACGCTTGCCCACACACAGTCACAACATGCAACACCGAGTATAATCTTATTTAGACTCTCATACAGCGGATATAGCACACAACACGCAAACCTAGGGCTCAAATATGACCCATCTACCAGCACGGCAATTTTCCAAGTATTGAAAGTAGATAACGCAAGTAACTAGTGAATCTCATCCTACAATTGACTAGACTCGTTCGTTTAATCAAATACGTAAAGCAGTCGTTCCTATATGCCAACTAGGACCTTTACGATTATTATTAAACCCTACTCATGCATACTAGTAACTTTCCGTAATTAAAGCGGTATCCGCTACTTTCCCTACCTCAAGATGATACCACAACACCGTCTCCTAGCTGCTGACGACCGGGCCAACACCGTCTTCAAAGGCAAAGTCCACGAAATCCAAGTCTGGGTTTTTAAACAAGCAAACAGTCCAATCAGTTCTCAGATGCCAAAGTCCTCGGAAAGTCCAAAACGTCTTTAAATTAACCAATTTTAAGTCCAAATAATTAATTAAGTCTGCGACCCGGATCCGACCCGGATCTGGCCCGAATCCAGGCCCAACCCGGATCCAAACCCGGTCCAGACCCAGATCCAAACCCGGATCCACGCCTGACCTGGACTCGGTCCCAAATCCGACCCAGACCCGAGTCAGACCCGGTCCGGACCCGAGTCAGAACCCAATCCAAGGACTTGGGCCTGACCCAAATCTGGCCCAAGAACTGGCCCGAGCTTGAATTCCGGCCCAGGACCCAAAGGCCCAACACGCAGTCTGGTTCAGGCTCGCCGTCGATCTGGGTCTGGCTCCGGCGAGTTAGAGATTCTCCGGCCGTCGTCTACGGCGTCAAGGGCACGCGAGGGAGGGAGAGAAGAGGGCGGAGATGAACGTCAGGTCGCTGGCAACTCCGTGGCGGTGGTGGCGCCGGTAGAAACGCGTCTCTAACGTCCTGCCGTCCAGATCTGGCTCCCGAGTCGCCGGCGACGAACCAGCCTGTAATCGGCTCAATCGAGCTCGAAACGGAGGGGTTTCAGGTCAGAAGAGGACGAAGAAGAAGAAGAGGTTAGCGAAGAGGATCGATTCGAGCTCGGAGAGGACGAACCGACCGATAAACTCCAGCGACGTCTCGGTTCTCACACGGGAGAATCCGGCTGAGCTCAGAAGGGAAAGAGAAGTGGGAGGAGAGGCGAGGTGAGGTGAGGGGATGAAGTTGCAGAAGACGATGAAGGGAGAGGAGGTCGGGGATTGGAGAAGGGAGCGAGCGGCGGCGAGGGTCGGATTTGCAGAGAGGGAGAGAGAGGCACGCGAAGGAGGGAGATGAACAGTAACCCGAAGCTAGGGTTTGTTCCTCCTTATAGGGTACCAATTGGGCCAGGCCTCGTGCTCTGCTGAGCTGGGCCGGTCGAGCTGTCTAAATGGGCCAGGTCCGGCCCATTTCCCCAGTCCAGCACCTCTTTGTTTTTTCTTTTTTTTTTTGAATTTTCTTTTCCAAATAAACTTGTTGCAAAAACATACCCCCACGTTTCAGATTGCAGTTTAATACTCTTTTAAAACGAAGCGGGTCTTACATTTTTTTCTTTGAATTGTTTTATTTGTTTTGTAACTATTCATAATCTTTATTTTTTTTTCTTAATTTACAAAAAAAAAATCTTTACGTTTTCATTTTTATTATACTGTTTTTTTATAAGCGAAAGTTTATTAAGGATATGGTCTATAAAGAGTAGACACATACTAAGAGCAGATCCGAGAGGACCTTTTCTCAAACCAGAACAGCTACAAAAAGTAACAAACAAACCGGGAAACAAAAAACAAAAACAGAGCAAAAACACCTTGCCTCATAACTAATCGGATTCAAAACAAGAAAACCGATTAGCAACAGGAATGAGTGTTAAAGCTTGTTCTATACTCGAGTCCAAGTGCTCCTCGTTCCCATCCTCATAGCACTTCTTGTACTGAGCCAGCCTCAAAGAACAAAGGTCGACTGCCTTTCTACAAACCTTTGAGCTATGGTTCCAATTACCCGAGCTATCTTTTTTAGAAACGTTCACAATGAAACGTCCCAATTTAACGGCATCCCTGGCTCTTGTTTGATACACGACCACTGGCTGGGCGATCACCTTCGGCTGACCTTTCTTTGGACGTCCGCGTTTCTTTGGCTCAACCGTAGAGATCGGTTTTTCTAAGGCTTCCTTCCACGGACTACCCTGATAACCTAACTCCCTAATTTGGTCTCCATCCTGGGGTTGCACGTCCTGTTTTTTCATAGCGACAGGGCCCAAATCGGTACCAATACGAGAAAAAACCTCAGACAAACATGGATTAACCTGCTGTAGTTCCACTGGGCCAGAACCATCGAATGGCCCATTACCTACACCAGGTCCGCAGCCCAAATGATCCGGCCCTGTAACATCCACTTGGGCCAGACCAAAAGAGCCAATATCACGAAAAACAGGCCCATTATGCTCGTACACAGCCGACACACGCATGTCTTCTTCTTCACCACGCGATTCAGAAGCAGCCCTCGCGTCTAACGTCTCCGCCAAAGGAAACGAATCCGAGCTGCCAGGGATCACGGGGGCAAGATTTGCGGAGGCGGGGATCACGGGGGCGAAATCCACGGAGGCGGGGATCACGGGTATAGACTCAAGAGGATCCGTAACACGGGGTTCCAAAGAATCCTTCTGGTTCGCCAATCCCGGAGATTTCTCGGCGTGATTCGGTCTTGCAGATACGCACATCAACTCTGGATCGCCACCAACCGGCGAAGCTTGCCGCCGTGAGATCGTGCCGGCATCGGGAGCTTGCTCACCGTTCTGGACGACGCGAGCTTGCTCACCGGAGACGAAACCAGCCGGGGGCAGAACCTCCCCGTGCTTGCTCTGTTTTTGAACCTGCAAAACAGAGGATGTCGCTGGAGAAGAGGCACTGCGTCGGGGGCGAGCGAAGGCGATGAACAACCTGTACCCGTTCAAGATAAATCCATTGAAAGTGTCAATAACCTTTTGCGCCGATTCCTTGCTTCTGAACGTGATGAAACCGAAGTAAAACCCATGTCTATTTGCTCTTTTCTGCAACGAAACAGTATCGATTTCACCGAAGGGACCAAGTGCATTGCGTACCCACTCGTCAGACGTACCGAAAGGTAGATTGTAGAGGAAAAGCTTACCCTCGTCCCTACCGTCTGAACCGACTTTCTCCTTCCCTATAACAACGCCGATCAGCTCCTCCGATCTCTCTACAGAGACGACCGACACATGTATTTGATCAGGTGTGACCCCAATCCTTTGTCGTTGCTTCTATGCTGTTGAAGACTTGACCGGATCCCTGCCCAACTTCTCATGTTGCCCTTTTTTGGCGGTCCTCTTGGTCGGCAACGACTTTGCCGGCAGCTTGGTGAAGACTGAAACTGGACTTGAACTCTTAATCGAAGTACTAGGACAACAAACTAAACGATACTCACGATACATATTTAAGAGGTTTGAGCAAAAGGAGAAGAAAGGGATAGCCCCCTCAGTGTTGCCGACGACATTCCGGCCAGCATTTGGAACCTTTGGAGAGCGTTTCTTCATTCGCTTAATCAAATATATTCGGTATAGTATGTCAAAATTGACAAAGAATTTGAAAATTTTATTTTCACCTTATTATACTGTTTTCCATTTAATTATTTTTACTTAATTATTAAAATTACACATTTGTGACAAAATGAAATAAAAACAGTTGAAAAAAATGCAGTTTTTTTCACCTGGAATTGTATTCCGACATTTTGTCGTAGGAGAAGTCGTTGAGCTGAGGAGCAAGTCGATTATTGGATCATTTGCAAAAAAAGAAAAGAAAGAGGGGAGGTTTTATTTTAAAAGAAAAGAAAACAAAAAACTTTTGGATTAAAGAAGTGGGGGAGGACTTGGGCTGAATCTGACTTGGGCCAAGCAGCTTGACCAAGCCCAACCAGAGCCACACTCAAGCCCATTCCGAACCCTAGCCCTACACTGTTGATAACCCTAGTTGCTTCTATTTGTAGCCTCAGTTTTGGACACGCGAATCGAGGCATGCCTCTCTCTCTCTCCCTCCTGCACGAAGCTCTCCCGTCCGTGCCTCTCTCTCGATCTGAATCCTGTCGCCGGAATCCGTCCGTGCTCTCCCTCCCGGTCACGACACGAGCCCACCTCGGAGACGCCGCTGAAGCCACCGCCGGCCACGTCTGGAACGGAGCTCACCGGTGAGAGATCGACGCGACCCGGACCTGGATCTGCAGCGCCGCCGGAAGCTCGCGAAGAACCTCTCTGTCCAGCTCTCGATTCGCACCGTTGCCGGAGTCAGGAGGTCCCTCCGCCCTCTTCCCTACCTTCTCCTCCCTCCTCCGTGCACGTCACCGCCGAGCCTGACGAACCCTCGCCGGAGAACGAGCAGGATCCACCGTGCTTCGATTGGGTCCGTGGAAGCATGCCGGAGCTTCCGCCGTCCTTCCCCGGTCACGGTTGTCCCTCCCGGCGTCGCCCAGTTCCCTCGAGCCCTTCACCACCGTCGTCGCCGGCGAACTACACCGGACCGCCACCGTCGTCGCACTCGACCTCCGGTTCGGACAGACCTGGACAAGCAGGCCTTGGGCCAGTAAGATTACTGGGCCTTGGGCCGGTAAGAAGGCTGGGCCTTATGGCCAGCTTGGGCTCAACAGAATTCGGGCCCTGGGCCCGATTGTGATTTGATGGACCTTCAGCCCAGACCAAGCTCCAGCCCAGTTTAGGTGAGGATTCAGGCCGGATCTGAGACGGATTCGAGTCGCTGATTTAATTAATTTCTAAATTAATTATTTGGACTTAAAATTGGTAAATTAAGGACGTTTGAGACGTTCCGAGGTGTTGGACTCTTGAGAACTGATTGGACCTTTTTGTATCAAACCTAGACGGGACTTCGCCCGAGAGCGAAGATTTTGGACCCGAGCTAGAAGAGCAAAGATCACGCTGGGACCCGAGTGAAGAGCAAAGTGGTGATCACCGGGCTTCATCAAAGTGTTGAGAGGAAGACCTTGAGGTAGGGAAAATCTTAATTGTTTAATTAACGCTTAGTATGCATGATTAGGATAATAAAATCGGAAAGGTCCTAGAATTGCATATAGGATGCGAATAACGAGAATAATCGTCTTTCAATTACTAATAAATGGATGAGTCTAGTATGCATGTCTAGGACGATGACAACTAGTGAAGTGTGCTTTCAATACTTGGGAAATTGATTTACTGGTAGAGAGGCTGTGAAGAGCTCTCGGATTAGTTGTGTGCTAGGATCACATGCTTGAGTGATATTTATTAGGTTAACTTAAGAGTCTAATGAAACTAGATTAGCTTCTCGTATCGAATGACTATTTGTTCGTTCACATGATGATTGATTGGTTGAATGCATGCTTGGTTAATTGAGTGTTTATGTTGATATAATTGTTGGTTGAACGGATGATCGAGTATGACTGATTGTGCCAAAGGGGTACAATCAGGTGATCGATGTACCGATGGTTGGTGACAGGTAAGTGTACGGTAAGTATGAAATGGTATTGGTTGTCTGGGTTGTGATGAAAGTGTGTTCCGATGTGTTCTGCTTGATGGATGAATGAAATGCTTGTTCCTTTATTCTTATTCTTGAATGTATGCTCGTTTATTGGTTTGTCTGTTTGTTTGCTCGGTTCGGTACTACACCGGGGGGGGGGGGGGGGGGGGGGGTAATCTGGTGCCGATGAGGTGGTTGGAGTTGGACAGAAACAGTGAGTTAATGACTGAGTTTAGAGCCTGAGGGTATTGGTTACTGGATATTATAAGAGTTGAGTATTGGTCGGTCCTGCGGGATATTCTTTGGTTACTGGATATTATGAGAGTTGAGTATTGGCAGATCCTGCAGGATATTCATCGGTTATTGGGCCTGCGGGCATTTGGTTATTGGACCCTGCGGGGCATTGATTATTGAGCCTGCGGGCATTTGGTTATTGGACCCTGCGGGGCATTGGTTATTGGGCCTGCGGGCAATTGGACAGTTTACCCTGCGGGGAAAGGATTACTTATGGTTTCACCCCAAGGAACTGCATCCCAGTGGGTGCACTACTTGGTCCCCCATGACATATGGTCCTTAGGTGGCATTTCCGAATTAGTTTCGGTGCCTCGATGCATGTACCTCCTCTGGACCGAGGGAAAATCTGATGTGATGTGGATACTCTGGTGGATCGGATTATGGGAACCGAAGTGATCCCAGTATCCACGGATCGGAGGCTTGAGAAAGCAAGTGGTTGGCAAGATACTGATAATTCCCAATTTACTTTTATTGCCCCTTTGAATTAATTATTATGAACTTATTTACGTCACTGTCACTTGGATATTATGACGTTGTTGTAACTATTTCTGATTCTTTATAACTTCCTTATTTATTATATTGTTCCGTTTTTCGGTTTACATTTGTAAGCAGTTTATCTTTAACGTAAGGGTTGAGTCATTAAGGTTTTTCCTACTGAGCGTAAGCTCACCCCCTTTGGTTTCTAACTGTTTTACGGGAGTACCGGTTGTCGAGGGAAGTCAAGGCTCGGGAGCTTTTGGACTTCTTTGGGCTTACTAGAGTTATGTTGGTCTCATGTATTGAACATCCTTTATTTGACCATCTATGTTGAGCTGTGACTCACGATGTTTTTAAACTATTTATTTATGTGTCGATTTTGACGGAGTTCGTATGAGATTTTGGAACTTTTACCTAACGTTTATGATTTCTTTTATTTCAACTCAGGTCACTGATGCGGGTGCATTTTAACACTTAAAAGTGCCACATTTCACCGGCCGTCAAGTAGTAATCGGATTTGAAGTCCGGAATATCGAGCCCAAAGGAGCAATAAACAAACACTTACTATTTAAAGCTTGTAGCTAAGCTATTTCTATAAAAAGTTGGTTTTTATGCTTCTAAAATAAACTAACAAGTAATGCAAATCAAGTAGAGCACTCGTAACACGAAACCGAGAATTCTTAACTTCTTGAATCAAATGATGAAATTTCTAGGATATCGGGTTCATAGAGTTCATTCCATAAAGTCAAAAATACTCGATTGTTGTGATGAAGACTTGATTTAAAGGCAACGAGTCATCTCAACTCTAGTCCTAACTTCTTTCGAACGATTCGGACCCTAATGGAATCTAACCACCGAGTTCTTTCGAATCACGATGTAGGAAGACCCAAAGCGTTTAGCTCTATGACAACTTCTAACTTTCGACCAACCAAGCCTATAGCTATTGCAATTGTATTAACCCCGCTAGTTCTAGCTAGGGTTTAAATCCAATTTATGATCGACTTTAGACTAATTAGAATTCTCCTCTTTCAAGCGTTAAATTCTAATTCAAATCAATTATCAAGCCTACCCGGGAGATAAAGCGTTAAGCCCAAATCGATCATAAACACTAAAACAATTCAACGATCACAACAATTCAAAGCATTTAAAACATGGAAATCCCTACTCTAATCATCCAAAACCCTAGAAATTTGGGGGTTTAGTTGTTCATGATAATCAATGACATAGGTTTGAACCAACAAGTAAATGATTTCATAATGAGAATCAGAGAGAAGGTTTAGATACAATCACCACAATTAATTGACAAAATGGTTGCTCTTCCCCTTCCTCCAAACCCTAGCTTTGATCTTCTTGTGTTGGCAACAAATCCAAGTGTAGAAGCACCAAGAGACTCTCCTAAAGATGAATTTTCTCCAAGAACAATGACACCCTTGGCTCAAATCCCTCTCAAATCAATGAAGCTTCCTCTTGTGTTCCCCAAAATCCCTCCAAATAAAATCAGAAAATAAATACTCTTTATAAAGATCTCCTCTCAAATTAACTCTATAGGATGTATGTATCTTTGTTTGTGTGTAGAGAGAAAAAGAAATAAAAATAAATGCTCAAGAATTTATCTCTAAATGCTCTGGTTCGGCATTCCCCCCTGCTCCCCCTCTTCGGTTCTCTGTCCAAAAAACCAAAAAATTCAAAACTCATCCTCCTGTGCGGCGCTGCTCAAAAATATGGTAGTAGGGTTGGCTTGAGTGGGACAGGTGGCAGGCAGAGAGAGAGAGGAGCTGAGCTGGGACGCGTGGCGCGAGGAGGAGGAGAGGCGGCTGGATGAGGACAGGTGTCGGCAGACCGGCGTGTGGCGGCTGGAGTGGTGGGCCAGGGTTGGACATGTGGCGGCACATGGGCGAGCCATGCGTGCAGGGGCGGCTGGCGGCTGACATGTGTCGCGCGCAGAAGAGAGACGACACCAGTGTGACACGCGGCGCGTCCTTGGAGCTTTGGCGGCGCCAGGTGTCGCGTGGTAAGGAGGTTGCGGCTGGACAGGTGTCAGGCTGTGGTTTGCTGCTCCATTTTTATCCCTTTTTCGTTATTTTGCTCGCTCCGGCTTCGTTTGAGCTCCGATCGATCTCGTTCTTGCGCCAAAAAATTCCTCTTTTCAAGACCTACAAAACAAGACCAATCATGAATATATTTCAGAGCGAACAAAATCTACCATTTGACGGTCCATAAGCACGAAAACACTCAAAATGCATCGGTTTCCCATCAAACACCGAACACACCGAGAAAAACAATTATTTATACTAAATATAAATATATGATAGAAAATCGGGACCAAAAGCCTAAATAGCTCGATAAAATGTGGCACTTTTAAGTGTTAAAATGCACCCGCATCAGTCACGTCTCGAGTCCGGTCAAAACGGATTTGGGCTTACTAGGTTAATTTAAATTTAATTAAATTAACCTTTTTACCGAGCCGGTCTTCACAACTAGAGTTGTAGAAGTGCAGTGACCTGCAAGAATAATCCCAAAGAAGGACCCCTCATTATCATGAGAGGAAAAACTAATGTTAGGATTTGAAAAGAAATGAATGGATGTAGATACATGGAAATGAGGCATTGACAGGAACATCTTCTGTTCCCAAAAGGTGACATGTTGAGAGATACTAAGATGTTTGGATATATGATCCCAACATCTAGAACCTTTATGGTTAATCCCATATCATACAAAGCAACAAAGACGAGAACGTTGTTATAGTTTGGTACATTTATGCGACTGCAACTGATCAAAACACACACCCAAACACCCAAACAAGATCGTAGGAAGGTGAGCAACAAAAAATGTCTAGGTGTGTGACAGATAAAGTAGAACTATGAACAGTTGGAATTTTTGGTGAGTTTCGATTGGTGTAGTATGGGTAAATGAAAAAAAAGTTGTGGACTCGCGTGAGTGAAACAAGCAGAGTCGAAATACCATGGAGATGCATACCTAAAAAGAGGGGATGTAGTACCAGAGTGGGTTGTGGTTAGTGCTTGTTAGATGGCCTAGTCAAATTTGGTTAGGAGAGCTTTCATATTAAGAGAAACAACGAATAAATTAGAGGAGTATGATCTAACAACAATAGTGACATTGGATATGAGAGAAGGGCTTAAGTTTGGAGGACCACACTGATAAAATCCATATGACTTGGGTTTATAAGACCATTGTGTATGAGCATGTAGATTGGGTCGAACATGACATTCTTTGATGAAGGGGGGCATATCATGACAATATCAACAAGTTCGTTTTTTTCATATATGGGACCTGTACCACTTGTGTCCAGAACAATAGTAAGGCGACAAGATTTCATATGAGTAAAAAGAGTTTCCTTATTTGTAAATCAATAACAACAACTTCAACAGTGGGAACGAGTCTAGATGTACTAGCGAACTACGAACATACATGAACTTAGATCAAAGGACCACTAAGAGCTGGATAACCCTAAGGAAATCTTGATATTAAGGTAGTAAGTGTTAGAATATATTTAATTGGGTTATTAAATATAATTATTATCTTCCATATTATGTGGTCAATTGGAAACCCATCCCTTTTAGGAAACGTGCTATTCTAATTAATGGTAATTACCAATTGATTGGTAAAGAAGTCTTTCCTAATTCAATCTCTACTTTGATGGACGGTAGAGATTGAATCCTAATGAAACCCTGATAAGGAATCTTGGTCCTCTCTCCACCTATAAATACATGTAACTTATTCCATCATAAGTACTACACAATACACAAACACCTAAAAGAGTGTATAGGAAGGGGAGAGAAACCGAAGTTCATAAGACGAACTACGTAGACTTTGATCTCTCATGTAATGTTGGGAGTACGTAGGCAATCTGAGTACGTTCCGGATACAAGTCCCTTATGCCCAACCAAGATCTACTACAAGTGCATCCACAACCATGAATGGAGGTATTCCTGAAACTCTCTACATCTATATATTCTGTGATTGATTGTGATGCTCACGATTTAGGGTTCATGTAAATTATAACTTACAGTAAGTTGATCCTGAATAGCTTTTATGTTAGAGAGAAGATCTTAAATGGATTGTCCTAACACCTGGTTTAGTTGGTAAAGGCAACCCAGTAAATGATGTTAATGAACAACATCAGTTGTAGAGTAAAGCTTCGCTACCTCATTTACAGTTTTCAGATTCTTAATGTCCCAAAATTCAAAGCAATCATTGAACTTATCCTATTTTTAATCGCCTGTTCAGACTGATTTAATAAACTCAAAAGAGTTTTCCATGAAGAAAACAAGACACCATGGCATATAATTAAACCCGTAAAAGAGATATTTTTTACAACCTCAAGTCACCTAATATGACACCTAATGAGCAAGACATCGGTTTGTCGTTCGTGGATCTTCTTACCATTGAAGAAGCCATGGGGACTTTCTAATCGCGAACCATCAACTCCTTTTAGCCTAAGATTGAGGATAAAGGGTTAGGTGGTTCTATCCAAGTATGTTGTAGACTCCATGACACGTCTTGCGCAAACTTGGTTGCTCTGTTCCTTGAATGTATTCATTATTTTTTTTCATGAGAGAAAAAATGTTATGGGTTCTTTTTAGGGATACATATATATGTAGTAATTACATGGCAGCCGAAATTTTAAAATATATTGTGTCCGAAAAATATGAGGCAAAGAGTAGTTCCCGTTACTATTTATGGCGGTTGAATAGTTCAATCTATAACATAACCACAACCTGTTGTAACAAAGTCTCACTCTCTCTGTGTGTATATAACATAGTTCTTGTAGCAGTTATAGTCATCAAAAAGAAAACAAGTAGAGAAAAATAAATCTTAATAACAAGAAAAGAAAAGGAAAAATGACAAGTTTGTTAACCCCAGTAGCAGCATTGCTTTTAGTTTTATTATGTTGGCTCGAGCCGATTGTTGGAGCCAGAAATAAGTTTCTTCTATCTCCGACAGAAGCACCCGGAACTAGTCATTCCCGATCAACTCTTTGCACAGACAAGCTCCATCCGCTTGGCTACAAGTGCGAACATCACACGGTAATTAAGAGATGACACAATATGTGAAAAGAGGGTAATAGTAAATACTATTCGGTGAATTATCGTGTTTTATCCTTGTCCAGGTGAAAACTGCTGATGGGTACCATATCAGCCTTGCTCGGGTTCCATCAGGTCGGTCCGAGACACCTCAATCTACTTCTAAAGCAAAGCCAGCGGTTCTAATGCAGCATGGAGTGTTATGTGTAAGCCATATGTTTGGTTTTGTTCATCTATATATATATATATAGGATGGGCAGATACAATTACTTATATTTGTGGTTTTGTAGGACGGGGCAACGTTTCTTCTATTGGAAAGGGACTCTCTTGCTCCCTTTTTGGCTGATAATGGATTCGATGTCTGGATTTCCAACGGTAGGGGAACCAAGTACAGTCTCGGCCATGAATCCATGGATCCTTCAGAGAGGGTAATGTCCAAATAAAATATCACCCTGAGCTTTTAGTTAAAGTGATCTTCTAATAATAACATTTTGCAGGAATATTGGAATTGGTCATGGGATGATTTGGCAACACATGAACTACCCGCCATGGTAAATTATGTGAAGAATCAAACCGGACATAACAAAATACACTACATCGGACACTCTATGGTAAAGCATATACTTATAATTAAAATGGAAATAAAAAAATACTAATTGTTGTTTCCAATACATGTATAGGGAACTCTCACCGTTTTGGCTGCTCTAGCGGATCGTATGCCCGTTACAAATAGTTTCCTATCGGTCGTGTTACTTAGTCCGATCGGCCATTTGAACCATATTACCTCCCCGATCGCATCCGTTGCAGCTAACATCTTCCTTGCGGAGGTCATACTCATTCATATCTATTTATTATATTATTACTATACGAAATTACTCATGTTTTATTCCTTTTCCTTTTATAGACGGGAAGCTTTATCGGTCTACCTCACTTTAATGTAATGGAGTAAGTGATATTGGATCTTTAGTTACCATATGTATATTATCTTTCTTATATACATTTTAATTCATAACACTATTATACATATGCAGAAAACCCGTTGCTGAATTGTGTAGGAGAGCTTGTGAGCTTCCGGGTGTAGACTGCTCCAACTTTTTGAATAGCTTTACAGGTAATTTAATCAAATGATCATAATAATAATAATAATAATAATAATAATAATAATAATAATAATAATAATAATTCGTCCGCGTACTGATATGTTTCACTAATAACAGGTCAGAACTGCTGCATCGAACCTGAAGCCGTAGATGCTTATTTACAACACGAGCCTCAATCAACTTCAATCAGAGTTTTGGTGCATTTGTCTCAGAGTAGGTGCATTTCTTTTTATTTTTCAAATAACTAATTTTATTTTTTATCTACTAATATATATATATATACATGCAGATGTAAGGACGGGAGTCATATCGAGGTTTGACTACGGCAACAGTAAAGATAACAAGAACCACTACGGGCAGGCTCAGCCTCCGGTCTTCAACATGACTAACATTTCCCCCTCCATTCCTCTCTACCTCGCCTATGGAGGACTCGATTCTCTTTCAGATTTCGTCGACGTCGAGCTCTTGTTGCGATCCCTCCAGTTTCATGACAAATCCAAGATTACCAAGAAGTTCACCCTCGAATACGCACACATGGACTATCTCATGGCTTACAATGCCAAGCAAGTGGTCTACGAACCGCTTCTTCCTTTCCTCAAGAAGCATTGTAAATGAAGATGGAATCTATTGATCAATAATTTTAGTTGTGAGCTTTGGACCGAGAATATGTACTAATTAACCTTGCACATCATGCATGGCTTCAAGCTCACCTGAAATTTTTCCCATTTATCTTTACTGCCCTCGTATTTTTTTTATCAGCTAAATTATTCTTATAGAAAAACCAAGTTTCCAAAATAGAAACAGGGTTAAGGGCGAACCCTCACTTACACCAAAGAGCATACCATATAGGCACCCCAAACCAGTACACCAAACCCAGACAATGGGTAAAACACAGGTCTAAACTGAAACCAAACAAACAAACCCACGCACGGGTTGTAATAGGACTCTTACCAAAGAAGATTAACAACCATGAAGTAAGCTACTGTCAACAAAGACAGAACAAACAAAGGTGGTCTCTAAAGTAAAACCAAAGATTCAATAAGTGCGTCTCTAATTACACTATTAAAAACTAGTTATCGATTATCAGCAAGATTCATCAAGTGCGTCTCTAAAGTCAAACCAAAGATTGGTTATGGATCAACAAACACTAACACACACTATTGGGATGAGTTATGTAGCGCATCAAGAATTGTATGACATTTTTTGACCTCTCAAGAGGTATCCAACATAAGGGCATTACACTCATCCTTCTTTAATAATGAAGAACAAACTTCCTTGGTATTCCTTTGAAAAACTAGTTACCAAGATTTTTTCGGACCTCATATATGCTAAAGAAATCACTCTATTTTTCAAGGATTGTACAACATATTGTGTCGGATTCTAATATGTCCTCTCATCCATTTTAGCCATTATTCTCATAAGTTTATTACTCGACTGCGAATTACAATGTTAAGAAACTAGCATAACATGTATTTTTTCTTATACAGACACATGTACTAACAGATTCCTCCTCCAATCTTCTTCTTTCCTTGACAAATCCATGCCCATAAACTCAAGCTCTGTAATATAATGGGTTATACACGTTTGTTTAGAATAACGTATACAAGATAACGCGCCCACCCAAAAATGAACACTTAACCTCCACTCAAGGGGCATAGCAAGGGAAAAAAAAGTTCTAGAGAGAGAGGTAGAGCCTTCTCTCTAGAAACCCTATTTTCTTCTCCAAAAAGCCGCCGCCCTCATCCCTTTGTGCTTTCCCCCGCCGGCGACCTCTTCGGAGGTTGCTGGCGGTGGCTTCTCTTCTCAACCCCCCTTCCTTCCTCCGCCGTCTCTCTCCCTTTCCCTTTGTGGCCGGCCTCTTCCTTGCCGGTTACTTTCGGTCAGATCTGGTCCGGTTTGGTGGTGATGTCGCTGTCTCTCCGCCGTGGGTGGTTCGTTGGGTTGGTGCTGGCCGACAACGTGGGTTCTCTCCGAGACAAGATCTGATCTTGCTTGCTGCAGATCTAGAAGGGAATCGCTCCCCTCATCGCTCCTCCGGTCAGATCTTCAACCTTCTAGCCGCTTCGGTTCCTCGCCGGCTCCGCCGTCTGACTTCTCCACCGGTGACTTCTCCAGGTCAGATCTAAGTTCTCTTCGTTTCCTCCCCCCCTTTGGCTCCTCGGATTCTCCCTGTCCGGTCCCGTTAGCGGTGGTGCTTCGTGTGACTCGGGACCCGTACGCTGGTGTTGGCCGCGTAGGGTTTGTCTGGCTTTTGTGCCTTGTCCTGAGAGTCCAGGGGTTTCAAGGGTTTGGGAGAGCGATTTGTGGCTGGATCTGTCTCTGGTTTGGTTGGATCTGGTTCCTGAAGCTCTGATTGTGGTTTTTGTTTTTTCCATTTGCTCTGTTTTTACTTTTTTTGCTCTGTGTTTGCCTGGTTTCTTCATTGTTCACCCTTGTTGGGTTGTATTTCATTCATTTCTTTGTATTCTAGTTTGAGGCATGTGTAAGGTGCTCCTGGTTGTAAGGTATCTGTACTCAGATCCTTTTGTCCCCTCTTGAGGGAGATTTATCTAATGCTTTGCTGATCAAAAAAAAAAACATCCACTCAAGACAATTTAATTATTACTTGAAAGTTAGTTAGAATCCACATAGGAAATATCAACAAACTCTATGATTTCTAAGCGTTCCGAAAAAACAAAATATGCTCTTGCTCAACAAAAATCGATGTAAGAACCGCCCCCAGTCGAACCAGTCACGCCCCAAATCCGGTTTTGGCCGGACTCGAGACGCGACTTGAGTTGATAAATAAATAATAACCAAAGAATAATAAAAACCGATTAAATACTCAAAGGTTCCGATAAAATACTCGAATAACATGTTCCAAATCATAATTAAGAGTCGAGGCTCCATAAGGAATAAGTAAAACATGGGGTTCACTGCGGTGATCAAAAGAGACGTCTCTAAGACCATATGCCCAGTGTCACGCCCCAAATCCGGTTTTGGCCGGACTCGAGACGTGACTTGAAACAAACGAGATAAAAGTAGCAAAACAGTATTAAACTCCTTTAAAGTTGAAGTGAATCCAAAATATTTCTCAATAATTCAATCCAAAATTTCAAATATAGTGTCAAAACTTGACAAGTAACATAAGATAAATGAAGTTCGACAATGTGGACCAACACAACTCTAATACAACCCTCAAGACATCCGGAAGCTCCCGAGCCTCGAATTCCCCAGATCTCAAGTACACTTGTACACACAATAAATAAACAAATAGGGGTGAGCTTACGCTCAGTAGGGAAAATCGTAAAAAACTTTAGCCTCCAAGTTTAATAATAAAACTGCTTTAGTTCGATGTCACAAAAGTACTTAAAACCCTTAGACCAGAAGATACAATAAACAAGTAAAAAGCAACGATAATAATAGCGCACTCTCAAGGATAACGCTAACTTCCCAGAGAATAAATAGAGAACATTATAATAAAAAAGAATACCCTAACAACTGGGAATGAGTAAATACTATTAATCAATGAAATGCTATGGAATCAGTGCAAATAAACTAGTATCGCTTTTTCCAAAGATAGCAGTAACTTAAAAGATTTCATGAAAATACTATAATGAATCATAATTTATTAAAATGGGAGCAATTAGTATCACGCCAACCACTCGCTTTCTCAAGCCTCCGATCCATGGATAGATTCTGGGATCACATCGGTTCCCATATTCCGATCCACCAGAGTACCCATATCATATCAGATTTTCCCTCGGTCTGGAGGAGGCACATACATCGGGGCACCAGAAACCATCCCATAGGGACGCTCATCGTCGGGATTCTCGGAAATGCCTCCAAAGGACCATATGTCATATGGAACCAAGGTAGTGCTCCCGTAGGACGCATACACTTGGGTGAAACCACAGTAACCATTTCTCACAGAGTAATCCATCCAACTGTCCAATAAAGTCCATCTCCAATAACCAATGCCCTCAGGCTCCAATAATCAATGCCCTGTAGGGTCCAATAACCAATGCCCTCAGGCTCCAATAATCAATGCCTCGTAGGGTCCAATAACCAATGCCCTCAGGCTCCAATAATCAATGTCACGTAAGATCCAATAACCAATGCCCTCAGGCTCCAATACTCAACCATTATCACGAAGAACTATCAAACACCAACGACCACAACACCACCGGAATACCCCCCCCCCGTTGTAGTACTGAACCGAACAACCAAACATCTCAAGAACAAGAATATAGGAAACACATTACAATACATCAACCAACCAACGCTTATCGAATCACACTTTCACCACAACACATCAAAGACATTCACTTAATCATCAATCCTGGAAGTACACACGTTCATCAATACACGCCACACGGAATTCATATCCACAATTACACTTACCGTCATACTTACCTGCCACGAAACATCGGTCCATCGATCACCTGATCGTACCATTCGGCACAATCAGTCATACTCGATCATCCGTTCAAGCATTCGATCGTTCAACATTCAATCAATCAACCAATCATGTAAACGTTCAATCAATCAATCAAGCATACGATTTAGCTAGTTTCGTTAGACTCTTAACTTATTCAAATTAAGCAATCAAACATGTGATCCTAACACAACAACTAATCCGAGGGCACATCACGGCCTCTCTACCAGTAAATCAATTCCCAAGTATTGAAAGCGAGTTACACTAGTTATTCTCATCCTAAGCATGCATTCTAGACACTTCTGGTTATTAATAATTGAAAGACGATTATTCTAGTTATTCGCATCCTATATGCCATTCTAGGACCTTTCCGATTTTATTATCCTAACATGCATACTAGTAATGAAATACTCGAGTAGTTAGGAATTTCCCTACCTTGTGGTCTTCCTCTAATAATACTCTGATGAAAAATTCGAGTGGCCTTTCCTCCGTTCTTCACACGGGTCCCGGAGTGGTCTTCGTCCTTCTAGCTCAGTTCCAAGCCCTTGATCTCGGGCGAAGTCCCGTCTAGATTTGACAAATAAAATGTCCAAATCAATACCAGTAAATTTCCAAAGGTCCGCTGATTTATCCAAATTTGTCCTTTAAATTCTCACCTTGAATTAATTAAATCAATTGCTAAAAACTGATTTTAAAACATTTTTTCTTTGAAACTGGGTTGACCCGGATCCGACCCGGATCCAAGCCCGACCCGAGTCCAGATCCGGTCCAAGCCCAAACCCAACTTCAGGTCTCTGGGCCCAAGGCCCATCTTCTTTCTCGTTCGGCCCGAGGCCTGTGTCTGTGGCCCGAGTCACCCGGCCCAACGTCTCATCCAGGCCCAAGGCCCGCCAGCCTTAACCCCGAGCTCGTTCAGCTTTCGGCGAGCTTCGCATGTTCCGGCCACCGTCTCCGGTGGCGACAACACCCAAAACTCGCGCGACGAGCCGGCGGAGCTAAGGAAAAGGACGGCGGAGTCCGGCTGTGGCTAGACGAGGACTAGGGCGTCAGGTACGGCGTCAGGAGCCGTGCTTCGCTCAGATCTAGGGCTCGAGACATCGCCGGCGGTGGTTCTGTCATCAACTGCTCGTATCGAGCTCGAAAAGGTGCAGATCCGGTCGATACGAGGTCGGGGAAGAAGAACCCAGGCGAGGGAAAGCTTGATTTAAGCCCGGAAGGGTGAACCCGAAGGGAAGGGTCGCCGGCGATGAGTCGAGTTCGCGCGCGAGCTCAGCTTGCGAACTAAGAAGAGGCTTCAGGTGAACGCGACCGAGAGGATGGATACGAGGGTGAGGGTGAGGGTGAGGTAGCAGAAGGAAAAGAAAGGGGAGGAGCTCCGGCGATAGTTCGCGAAGGAGACGCCGGCGATGGTTTGGATCTGGAGAAGGAGAGACGCGCGAGAGGGAATCGAAGGAGAGAGAGGAACGCGGCGCTGTCTGCCTCGGTTCGCGTGCCAGAACGCGTGAAGAAGGGAGCTGAGTGGGCTAGGGTTTCAGTGTACGCGAGTTGGGCCCAAACTTCGCGCAGTCTGGCCCAGTCATCCCTGACCGGCCCAGTCAGTCCAAATCCCTCTTATCCCCCCCCCCCCCCCCCCCCCCTTTTTCCTTCTTTTCAAAACCTTCGTTGCAAAAAAAATCTACCTCGACGTTTCATAATTCCAATAATACCCTTTTTGAAAGAGTGGGGTTTTACACCCAGACTCTCCAGAAGCTCCCGAGCCTTGAGTCCACTACTCAACAAGCACGCCTATATAAACAGTCAATAAAACAAATAGGGGTGAGCTTACGCTCAGTAGGGAAAATCATAAACAGTTTAACCTCCAATTTAGTAATAAAACTGTTTTAGCACGACGACACATATTGCAATTAATACTTTTAATCAAAATGATGTTATAAAATAGGCAAGATAAGAACAATATCACATTCTTAAAGATAACGGTAACTTTCAAGAGAATAAGTGAAAAGCGCTTGTAAAGATTCAATAACTACTAGAATGGAATCAAGTGAATGTCACACTAACAACTCAAATCCTCAATACTCCGATCCACGAGTAGGTTCTTGTGTCATATCGGATCCCATACTCCAATCCACAAGAGTACTCGTGTCATGTCAGATTTTCCATCGATCTAGAGGAGGCACATACATCGGGCTATCGGTAACAATCCCTGAGGGAAGCTTATCGTCGGGATTCTCTGAAATACCCCCAAAGGACCATATGTCATAGGGAACCAAGGTAATGCTCCCGCATGACGCATACACTTGGGTGAATCAACAAGTAACCATTATATCATCCTACACCGGACTCCTCAACGGTGTAGGTACCATACCGTATCAACAATAATCATTATCTCATCCTACACCGGACTCCTCAACGGTGTAGGTACCATACCGTATCAACAATAATCATTATCTCATCCTACACCGGACTCCTCAACGGTGTGAGTACCATCCATCGGCTATGATATTACCCCACACCGAAATCCTCTACAGTGTGGGTACCATACCGGATCACTAATAATCAATATCCCGCAGGATCATCCTATCAATGCCCCGTAGGGTCCATAACCAATATCCCGCAGGATCACTAACCAATGCCCCGCAGGGTCCATAACTAGTATAAAACGCACTCAAGAGACTAACATGCCAACATGTCATACAACCAAAGCTTAGCCAATCACAATTCCATCACAACACACCAAAGATATCCATATACCTTTTCACTTACCGATCACGATCCATCGGTCCATCGATCACCTGATCGTACCAATTGGCACAAGCAGTCATACTCGATCATCCATTCAATCATTCAAGCATTCATTCAATCATCCAATTATTCAATCATTCATTCAATCATTCAAACATACGATTTAGCTAGTTTCATTAGACTCTTAATTTATCTTAAACTAAGCAAGCAAGCATGTGAGGCAACCACAACCAATCCTATGGCTCATCACGGCCTTTCTATCAGTAAAGCAATTCCCCAAGTATTGAAAGCGAGTTAACTAGTTATTCACATCATACGCATGCATACTAGACACATCTGGTTATTAGTAATTGAAAGACGATTATTCTAGTTATTCGCATCCTATATGCAATCTAGGACCTTTCCGATTTTATTAACCTAATAGGCATACTAGATATTAAATTGCACGAGGAGTTTAGTATTTCCCCTACCTCAAGGTCTTCCTCTAATAATACTCCTAGCTGCTGACGACCGAGCCAACTCCGTCTTCTCGGGCGAAGTCCAAATTCTCGGGCGGAGTCCAGTCTGGATTTTTAACAGTTCAAACTTACGATCAGATCAGGTTTGGTCCAAAGTAAATTCAATATGTTGCCTTTTAAACTCGAACGGTCAAAAGGGGGATTATACAACGAATGGGGTTCGAGTAGCCGAGCCCCGACCCCAGAACCCGGTGCTCGTTTCCCGATGCACGGATCCTGAGGCACGGGTTTCGAGGCACGATTCCCGAGGCACGCTTATGCGTTCCGTTTTTATCCCGTTCAAGTCCGATTTATTCGTTGAAGTTACCAAAACGTTCAACAGTCCTACGTCGTTCAGATGTTCAAAATATAGTCTTTTCAAATAAAACTGATTTCTTTTCCTGTTTTTGATTTAAAACAGATCTGGTCCTAAATCCAATTCTTTTAATTTCTTTAACTAATTTGAATACTCTGCTTCAGTTTCAACAACAAAAGAATAGAACCAGACAGTTCGAGAAATGAAAGGGTAAGAGACGAGGCTCAGGAGAAGTTTCCGACAACCGGCGACCAAACCCACGGTTGTAACGCTCACCGTAGGGGGAAGGGACGACGGCGGGGAGGAGGTTGAGCACGGAGGAGCACGGCGAAGCTCCCCGTAACGGATCTGGACGGCAAGTCTGGTTTCCGTCACAGATCCGGCGAGTGGACGGCGACGGTGGGGCTCGGGTTACGCGCGGTGGAGAGACGAATGAAGGTGAGGGATAGCGAGCTCGGGTTTGAGATCTGAGAGGGAGCTCGGGTTTTGGACGGCCGGCGACCGGCTTTGGTGGAACGGAGACGGGGAGAGAAGGAGGAGCTCGGTAGAGCCGAGGGAACTCGGGTGAGGGACGGCCGACGAGAGGGTCGGTTGGATCTGGAAGGAGAAGAAGGGAAGTGGGCGGTGGCAGCTTTTGGCTGAACGGGAAGAAGGAGAGGAGGAAGGGCGAGGCCGGAGACGAACGTAGTCGGAGTTGGGAGACGTGGGCGGTCAAACGTGAGAAGCAAGAGGGAGAGAGTGAGGTTCGGGAGGGTGAGGGCTGCGCGAAGGGGAAATTAGGGTCAGAACCCTAATTTTCTGGCCTTTTATAGCTCGGCCGGTTAAACGGGCCTGATGGGCTGAGCGGCCCAAAGATAGGCTGGTTCGGGCTTGGCCTGCGCGCCGGGCCTGGTCCAAACCTGATCTCCTTTTTTTCAAACGAGTTAAAATTTAAATCGAATTTCAATCTCAACGTTACCAAAAACCGACACAAAATAAACCTCGACGTTCCGATCGAATAAAATTAAATAAGTTAAACCTTTTTACCGAGACGGTCTTCACAAAACTGGTGAAATTTGGGAAAAGTTGACTTTTCGCTGGAAAAGTCAACTGATGACTCCGGGAGTCATTTGGTACCTTTCCGGGACCTAAAAAGCTTAGCCGTCGTTACGTTTAGCTTAGTTGGGTCGTTTCCTTTCAAATGACTACTTTTGCGAAAAAAGTCGAATCCGGGTCAAACGGGGTCGAATTAGAGGTGTCACGCCCCAAATCCGGTTTTGACCGGACTCGAGACGTTAGCTAGGAACCGTAATAAAATGATAACAAAGTTAAAGTAAATGGGAAACAACTCTAGATCCTTAAAATTCCAAATAACGATTATAATAAAAAGAGGTCAAAAACTCAGTTCAAATACGTAAGAAAAGCAGTTCGATACAAGATGGAAAGTACGTCCAACTACCAAAAGATACCCGAATCCTCCAGGAACTCCCGAGTCCCGAAGCAATCTCTAAGTCTACTCACCAAGGAAACCTGTACAAACAGTAAACATGAAGGGGGTGAGCTTATGCTCAGTAGGAAAAAGTAGTAAAGGACAAGAATCCCCGTTTTAACACTAAAACCGATTAGTACAATTATCCAAGTTTATAATTAGTACGATTAACCAAAAGATACCATGAATATAGATCAATAAGAATTGTAATACTTTAAAGAAGGTAACACTCAAGAAGATCAACGGAAAGATAACGAATGTAACAAGGAATCGATTAAAGTAACACACCAATACCGAAACACTGAATATCAAATCCCAAAACTCTGATCCGTACACTGACTTGTACATCACATCAGATTACCCCTCGGTCCAGAGGAGGCACTATCATTGGAACTCCCAAAAACGTTCCCAAGGAACACATATCGTCGGAAGTCCCGGAAATGTCTCCAAAGGACCACTGTACATCGGGGTGCATAATCATATACCATATCCCAAGTAACATATCATACCGGAAACGCACATCGTTCTAGATATCTTCCCGGAACTACTCCCTCGGGGTAAGCAACCACACGCCATACCGGAAACGCACATCGGCCTAGACGTCTTCCCGGAAACGCACATCGGGGTACATAATCATATACCATACCGGAACTGCACATTGGACTAGGTATCTTCCCGGTATGTCCACCTCAGGGTTCACACTCACATCATACCGGAACCGCACATCGGTCTAGATGTCTTCCCGGCATGTCGGTCTAGATGTCTTCCCGGCATGTCCACCTCGGGGTGCACACTCGAAACACACAATAGCATAATGAACACAATACAGTCACACAGAATGTCAAACCAAGCTTACCATTATGACTTACCAACCACGTATCATCGGTCTATCACTCACCCGATCATATCCATAGACACAACCAATTCACACTTAAACATTTACTCAATCAATCAACCAAAATTACAGATCAACCAAATACGTTACGATCATCATAGTTTAATTAATTTAGTATGACTCTTATCTAATCCTAAGGACGGAACGTGCATCGACCTTAAGGCGAACGAACATCAATCAATACAATCAACAAGCAATCCTTAAGGCGAACGAACATCAATCAATACAATCAACAAGCAATCTTAAGGCTTGACATGGTCATTCTACCAGCACGGCAATTTCCCAAGATATTGAAAGCGATTAATCTAGTGAATCACATCTTATATGCATACTAAGACTCGTTCGGTTATTAATGTAATTGAAAAACGACTATTCTAGTGAATCACATCCTATATGCAAACTAGGACCTTTCCGGTTATTATTATCATATAGGCATACTATTAACGTTCTTAAATTGAACGAGGGGTTTAGTACTTTTCCCTACCTCAAGAAGAATAAACAACTACGTCTCCTAGCTGCTGACGTCCGAGCCTACCTTCGGTCTTCCCGGGCGAAGTCAAAGTCTGATTTTAACAATAAAAGTTATAATCAGTCTCGGTACAGTCCGAATCAGTGCTCTAATTCATCAATTTAGTCCTTTAAATTCTCCATTTTAATTTATTTAAATTAATTAAATAAATAATTAAACTGCCCGACCCGGATCTGACCCGAATACGAAAACCGGACCCGAATCTGACCCGGTCCAGAACCCAGACCCGGACCTGACCTAGGACCAACCCGAACCCGACCCAAACCCAGGTCCTGACCCGAGTCCAGAAACCTGGGCCTGGCCTGACCCGAGGCCCAACCGGGACATGTCCGGCCCAAGGCCCGTCTTGGCCCAAGGCCTGTGCTAGCCCAAGGCCCGTCTCCTGGCCCAACTCAGACTGGCCTCAGTCCAGTCCTGGCTCGAGTCCAGTCCTGGCTCGATGGTCACTCCGGCGAGGGTTCCGACCAGCCCCGGCGGCGGACGGCATCAGGTGAGCTCGAAGGAGAGACGAAAGTGGCTGGGAGAGGTGTCAGGACTCCGGCGAGACCGTGGCCGTGATATTGGTGGCTGACACGCGGTCCAATTCCCTCCGTCTCAGATCAAGCGAGAGCTCGAGCTCTCGCCGGCGTGCGAGGGGCGATGGCTTCCGGCCAGTTTCGTTCCAGCGAAACGCGCCCGAATCGAGCTCGGCTCAGAGGGTTTTCAGGTGGGGCGTGGTTGGAGAAGATGAACGGGGCGAGAGAGGTCACGAACCTTTGTCATTTCCTCCGTCGCCAGCGCGATTTGAGGTCGGGAAGTCGAACCAGAGAGAGGTTATCGGCGTCCGGTCCCGTTTCAGTTGACGGCGTGGCTCGATTCACACGCGGAGGAGAGATGGCGAGGTGGCGTTCGAGGGAGAAGAGAGGAAGAGCGAGAGCGAGAGAGGAGAGAGAGAAGGAAGGGAGAGCGAGAGGATTGTATTGGGATTCGTGCGCGGTCGAGTGAAGAAGATGATGAACAGTTAGGGTTTAGGGTTGGGCTGAGTGGCGTGGGCTTCGTTTGGGCTTGACAGGCTTGCGCGCGTGAACGGGGCAGGCTTGGGCTCAGTCTGCTGACTAGCCCTAAGCCTGTCCAAGACCAAGTCCTTCTCCTTTTTTTTTTTTCATTTGGTCCAAAATTTTCAACCCGTTTTCCAACCGACGACGTTCCAACTCTATAATTAAATATTAATTCTTTTAACCGGGGCGGTCTTTACAGTCTACCCCCCTTAAAAGAATTTCGTCCTCGAAATTTAAAACGGACGTACCTTCGGGGTCGAACAGACTGGGGTACTCGCACGGACCCCGTTCTCGCGCTCCCAGGTCGACTCTGCTCCGTGGTGCTTCCACTAGGTCACGCCCCGAATCCGGTATTGATCGGACTTGAGACGTGACTCGAAGATAATTTACAGTTTAACAATAAAAGTGAAACAATTTCCATAAACTCGCCAAGTTAAGTTCAATCCAAAACATCTCAAATAAAACTCATAGTAAATCCTTTAACTAAGGTTCATGAACAAAAGTAAATAAGACCAAAACGTCTCTAGAGAATAAGCACCCGGACCCACAGAAGCTCCCGAGCCTCGAGTCCACTACTCATCACGCAAGCCTGTAAAAACAGTATTAAACAGATAGAGGTGAGCTTACGCTCAGTAGGGAAAATAAATACCAAGAACAAGGAAAACCTTTTAGTTTAACAAATAGGATTCCACAATTTTAGTTCGAGTCTCAAAATACGAAGAACGAAGAAGACATTGAAATACGGGGGTAAACCGGGTATTTAACGTTTCCAAAAGTCAACAGTAATCATAGCAAATGAAGGAAACAATGTATTTCTGTAACAATCAAGAGAAAATAGAGCGTTTAGGTTATGCCGTGGGACATGAAGTCACTACCCTCCGATCCACAATACCCTTTGTGTCATATCGGATTTTCCCTTGGTCCGGAGGAGACGCGTGACATCACAAAGACGTATAACGTCGAGAATGCCGGAAACATCCATATGAGGACGCGTTCGTCGGGATTCTCGGAAACGTCTCCAAAGGACCATGAATCATCGGGAACCGAGGTAATGCTCCCGTAGGACGCATACACTCGGGTGAAACAACAAGTAATCAATCCCCGCAGGGAAAACCATCCAAAGACCCGCAGGGTCCAATAACCAATGCCCCGGAGGGTCCAATAATCAATGCCCTGGAGGGTCCAATCCACCGGCTATGATACTACCCCACACCGGTATTCCCTTCGGTGTAGGTACCATACCGGATACCAAGTCATCGGCTTAGGTACTACCCCACACCAGCATTCCCCTTGGTGTAGGTACCTTACAGGCACTACCCCACCCGCAGCGTGGGTGCCATATCGATATAGAACCCAACTTAAAGACTCACAAAAGGATAACCTACCAACCAATCATGAAGCAACCAAAGCTTAGCAGATCACATCGCGGGACCAGCTTGCCTCCGTCGCGGTTGAACCGCAATAGTCCCTTCTTCGGGCTCACTCTCAAAAATACGTGTTCACCCACTGCGAACTCAAGAGGTCGACGCCGTCTATCTGCGTAACTCTTTTGTCGGCTCTGTGCGGTTTTTAGCCGCTCCCGAATCAGCTAGGTGAACAATGATCGCAGTTTCATAACGGGTTGTTTTTTTTAACGCAAGTTCTTCTTGTATAATCGAGTTATTTTTTTATTCATCATTTCAATCGATTCTTTTTTTCGGATCCACTTTTGAAGGACTAACTACAGTGTCTACCGCCTGGAAGCATGCTTATTTTATAACTGCATGACACATGGTATAACTAGGATCTCGGTGTCTCTATCTATATAAGTACTTATGATCGTAAAAATATTACTCAACATTATAAAAAAAAACACAAACAAGATAACCATAAAAGAAGAAAAAATATTAATACTTGGAAATAACAAGAAAAACATCTTGCATTGTGTGGAATTAAGGTGATGTTAACAATGGAGAAGGGTACAATCTCGGTTGTATTGTTGTTTTTGTTCTGCCGGTTCGGGCCGGTTCTCGGAGCTCGAAATATGTTTCTCCCACCATCTCCGTCTCCGGGAGAGGCAGAAGGGCTTAGTTCTGCACCAAGTCTTTGTGAAGACAAGGTGCATCCACTTGGTTACGAGTGTGAAGACCACACGGTAAGTAAATTCAACTAGTTGATTTCGATCTCTATATCTACAATAATAACAGTTACTCATGCAAATAATGTATTTTTCTTTTATTCTAGGTGATCACTCCAGATTGGTATTTTTTGAGCCTAGCTAGAATTCCAAAGGGTCGGGCGAAATCTGTCTCTGGACCTAAGCCCGCTGTTCTATTCCAGCATGGAGTCGTATGCGTATGTGATCTATTTATCGTTTGTTCATCATATGTATAAACAAATCGTAAGTAGCATTTCATGGTCATGCAGGATGGTGTAACGTTTCTTCTATTGGGTAACAAGTCTCTCCCTATATATTTGGCTGATAATGGGTTCGATGTCTGGATTGCCAATTCTAGGGGAACCAAATATAGTCGTGGCCATAAATACCTGAATCCCACGTTAAGGGTAATTATTCATATTGTAACTCGTAAAATCTACGTCGCATCAAGATTATCTTTCTCAATTCTTGCATTAACTTATCATTCTCAGGAATACTGGGATTGGTCATGGGACGACTTGGCAGAGAAAGAACTCCCCGCCATGGTCGATTATATAACATCGGAAACCAAACAAGAAAAAATACACTATGTCGCGCATTCCATGGTAACTAATAATTAATTAATTATATAACTGCCGTGATTAATTATCCTAATTAATTGTTGTTTATAGGGAACTCTCATGATGTTGGGTGCACTTGCTGAACATGCGCCAGTGGCCAAGAAATTGTTATCGGCAGTGTTGCTATCCCCGATCGGTCATCTCAACCATATAACCTCCCCATTGGCATCCTTCGGGGCCAACCTCTTCATGGGAGAGGTAATTAATTAATTAATCATCATTAATTTATGTTTCAAAACAAAAAATTAAAACTTACTAATCCAAACTTGAAACGCAGGCCAGATATTTGGTTGGTATGCCAGAATTTAACGTGTTCAAGTAAGTAATTGATCAACAAAATGATATGATAATTAATTGTAGTTTTAAATACATTATTATGTCGACTAATTGTACAGGAAACCTATTGGCGCCTTGTTTAAACTGGCTTGTGGATTGCCTGGCGTAGACTGCTCCAACTTTTTGAATGGCTTTACTGGTAATTAACTTCATCATGTCTCTAGTATTACAAATTTTACTCTCTATTTTCGAGATATAATTAAGAGTATAATTACCTTTTTTTAATTATATATATATGTTGTTAACAGGTCAGAACTGTTGCATCGAACCTGACACAGTAACTGAGTATTTGGCTCATGAGCCTCAACCAACTTCATCAAGAGTTATGGTGCACTTGTCACAGAGTATGTTGTTGCCGATTATATATTAATTCAAACTATCTAGTGAGTCCACTTATACTTAATTAAACCGAACCGGTGGGTTCTTGTACGTACAGATATAAGGACCGGGGTCATATCCAAGTACGACTACCTGAACGAAAAGGTTAACACTCAGGTCTACGGCTCCGACAAGCCTCCGGTATTCAACATGACAAACATTCCGCCCACGCTTCCGATCTACATCGCATACGGGGGACTGGATTCTCTAGCGGACTATGTCGACGTCGAGCTCTTATTGAAAGAGCTCAAGAATCACGACCAGACTAAGTTATCCACGGGATTCGTACTCGAATACGCACACATGGATTTTCTCATGGCCTACGATGCCAAGAAACTTGTCTACGAGCCCATCTTGCCTTTCTTGAAGACTCACTCTTAGTCTTAGTCTTAGGTGTGCTATGACCAATCCATCCGCATCATCACTGACAGGATCGATCCCGTACTCAAATGTTCTTCTACCAAATAAATACAATACAATTCGATTCGGTTCTCCTTTTTCCCGATATTAACTATATATCAGCGCTATGAATTAAATGTTAGTTCAAAGGGTAATAACAAGTTGTTGTCATTTTCCGTCAATTAGCCTCATTTATTAACTACATTGTTAATAAACAGAAAATGTTCCCTGAATTAAATGTTAGTTCAAGTTCAAAGGGTAATAACAAGTTCATGAGTCTTGTTAAATTATATTAATCAAGACTATGGCACTTGGCACTTGGGGCACGTTGTGTCTGATTCTTTATTTTTTTATTCATATTTTATTATCCATTCAACAGTTATTTAACTGCTACAAAATGAAGAATTGTGATTTTCATGAAAAGACACTTCATCTGCTATATAAATCAATCATTTTGTTCAGAACAAAATCATCTAATCTTTGTACATAGAAAATGTTTATATTATAGTAGTATTGTATCCCGAAGGATATGCCCAATATAGTGGGGGCATAAATTCCTTACGAAAAGTCGATATATCAATGCCTTACTTCAACTTCATATATCTTGTTGTTCTAACATCTACAAACTTGAAAGTTCCAATAGAGCTAAAATGGTTACGAACCTGAGTGTTTGAGATTCCAAAGAGAAGAAGTGTGGATGGGGACACCGGTAGCAAGCGTAGAAGGAAGAGGATGAGAAGGTCCTGACCTAATAGAGTGGGACTGACATGGGCGAAGAATATGAGATATTGAGAACGATAGTCCCACCATCTGTGGACAATTCTAGCTGATCCGAACGACACTCTGTGATGAGAACAGCGATGGCTCTTCCAGGTGGAGAGTTATTTTCTTTTTTGCTCTCATCATTGACTAGCTAGTTTCGATTTTAATCTATGTATGTTGAAAAAATTAAATTGGTAACTTGAAGCACTCGAGGATGGAGGCGCCGGATCACATGGAGACCACTGTCCAGAGGAAAGTCCAGACATCGCCCTCAACCTGGTACCCTCGATACCACCGTCACTTGTCGCCGATGGCAGTCGATCGACGCTCAGTACTTCGCAAACCAATCCATCCCCAGGATCACATCAAACGCCGTCATGTTCAACACAAGAAGATCACCAAGAAAAGGACGGTCAACTACTTTAATCTCACACGCGCGACACACACTCGTCAAACCACATCACCCGTAATCGGGGTGTCAAGACACAAAGGTCGCCTCAAAGGCTCTACTCTTAGGCCTAACTTCTCAGTAAAGGTAGAAGAAAACGGAAGAGTGTGACGCCTGTGGGTTATGGGCCCACCACGCTTCCGTGGCGCCACTATGATCTCATCGCCACTCGGCCACCTCCCCTGATCAGTCTGACTGCTTATTGGTACTACTGCGGCCCTCCGCCGCTCGGGCACTCGGCTTCGATGTCCCGGCTGCCGATAGTGTAAACACACTGGCCCCCGTTCTAACGCGACCGGCCATACCGATGCTACTGATCTTGTCTGCCTCAAACCGTCAGACAGAGCCTATGGCCGGGAGAACCCTGCGATTCTCTGCCTCCTCGGTTCTCGAGTCTCGTACGGTCCCACAACACTGCTTGGTCGCTGCCGAATCTCACGGACCCTTACGGCCTCTCTGCGACCTTGCTCCAATGTCATTGTCGTATCCACTAGCTCAGACTACACCCGAATCCCAAGGGTGAGGACTCGATCCAAACCCTGGTGTCACGCCCCAAATCCGGCTATCGCCCGAACTCGAGGCATGACGGTTTAATAGAAGACAAATAAACAATAAAACAATATTTAAACCTTGAAAACCTCCAATAAGTACCTCAATCCATAAACTTCAATGTAAAGTATAAGTAACCCTCCGGGGGTGTAATAATAAGTCTTACAAAAACTATTCTTAAACCAAAGGAAATAAACATGAAGTCTCTACGGGACCCACAACGAGAAGCTCCCAAGCCTCTACTCCTCAATCAAACCTGTAGACACAACAAAGAACTCGCAGGGGTGAGCTTACGCTCAGTAGGGAAAACACATAACAAAGTGGACCTTCAACTCAACAAGATCAAGGATAAAGTCAACCACGAATATCTTAACAAACACAGGTAATAGATAAATCAACCAATGTCGTGGTACATGAAGTCTCCACCCTCCGATCCACATAACGTGTCCTCTCGGATTTTCCCTCAAATCCAGAGGAGACGCATAACATTGAGGCGACCGGAAACAACCCTTCGGGGCGCTTATCATCGGACTTCTCAGAAACATCTCCAAGGGATTTTATGTCCTTGGGAACCAAGGTATTACTCCCATGGAGAGCATACACTTGGACAATTTAATAAGAAGCAGTTAATAATTGAATACGCACTCAACCAAACACGAAATGATACAAACTCAACAATAAACCGATTCAATTCCACACATGGCTCACACATCACCAATTCACCACAACAAGCAGTACACGTAATCACGCAAACACAGCACACCAATCGCACAAACCCAACTTACCGTTCACTTACCAGTTTCGAACCACCGGGGCATCGATCACCTGATTGCACCGCACGGTACAACCAGTCATACTCGATGCTCCAAACAAGCATTCAAGTAAATCAAGTAATCAATCGAATACAATCAACGAGCAAGTACGAGTACAATCAACCAATTATAGGAATCTTCAAAAGAGCATGCACACATGCATTTCTACTAGTTTCATTAGACTCTTTAGCCTATCCACTAGCAATCAACAACCAAGCATGTGATCCTAACAAGCAACTAATCCGAGGGCTTTGCCAAGGCTCCTCTACCAGACAATCATATCCCAAGTATTTAAAGCGAATTACACTAGTCATTGGCATCCTAATCGGTCACCACTAGACACTTCCGGTTATTAGAAAAATGAAAGACGATTATGCTAGTTATTCGCATCCTATAGGCATATCTAGGACCTTTTCCATTTTATTAATCTAGCATGCATACTAAGCATGGTAAACGAGAGGTTAAGGCTTTCCCTACCTCAAGGTCCTCCTCTTCAACGCTTTGATGAAGTCTGATGATCACTACTTCGCTCGTCCCTCGGTTCCCGGCGTGATCCTTGCTCCTCTAGCTCGATCCACAACGTCTTGGACACAAAGAAACGCTAATTAGGCTCCACTTAAACAGTAAGAAAGACCCCCAAAACCCTTCCAAAGTTCAGCTCAAAACCAAGATGCCAAAACCCTCAAGAACCCTCAAGAAACCTCCACCCTGGTGAGTCACGGATCTGGTCACGGATCCGTGACGTTAACCCTCACGGTTACCGTCACGGAGCCGTGACGAGTGCCGTCACGGACTCCCTCACGGAGCCGTGACGTCGCCCGTCACGGGATCCGTCACGGATCCGTGGCGCATCAGGATAGTTTCGCCCTTCTTCAACCTCCAGCTCCAAAACTCCGAAAAACCACCCTTAAACCCAGAAATTTACCCCTTCCAACTCCCAAAATAGTCCAAATCCTTCAATACTCCTCTACCCATGGTAGGAATCAACACACAAACAAGTTTCCAAGGATTCATCAAATCAAACCCACTTCAAAATCTTCAACAACTATTGATTTCTCAACAAAAATCCAACAAGGTTCATCATCAACACCATCTCCCACCATTTCTACTCAACCCAACATCATCTAGCAATTTTCACCCAAAACCCAAGGAAATAGATGAAGAGAAATGTGAATAGAGAGTTTCATTACCTCTAGAATGATGAGATGAAGAGGATGCTAGTGATTTTGAGGGTGGATGGCTAGAGGAAGACCCCAAATGGCTCCTTCTTCTTTGATTTTCCTTCAAACCTCCATGGGAGCTCTCCTTCCTTGCTTCCCCTCTAAGTTTCGGCTACAACAAGGAGAAAATGATTTGATTTTGCTTCTCCAATCCAATATAATACCTAGATGAAGTAAAGACCTAAAGGCCCTTGAGCTAGATTCCTTTGTAGTAGATTTTGGGAGGGTAAAAGGGACAATGACTATCCCTTTTTCTCTCATTCAACCAAAATAAGACAAGTGTCCCTCTAGCTCATTTAATTTTCCAATTTAAATCCCAGCACTTTTAAAATTGAAGCTTTAGTCGATAAAAAGTCTCGTTTTGACCAAAATTGACTTTATCCAATATTATACTCAAACGAAAGGGTTTTCTCCCCTGAACCCAACCGTGATAATGGCTGCTTCGTTTGGTTTTCCGGAAAAGTCCCGAGTGACTTCCGGAGTCACCAGTTCGACCGGAAGCGGGTCTTACACCTGGCCTCGTACTTCGTCTCTGGTACCTCGTCCCGTCGCAGCTCCGGGACCTGCCGGTGTCGCTCCGCCTATCCTCCCCAATAGGGGTACCCTGGGCACCTGTGCCCCAACAGCTTACCTCTCCCGCCTTGAGGTGCCACGTCGTAAGTAACCTCCGCACGGGTACATGCACACGCTCAGTTCTTAAGTTCGCATAAAGCGACGTGCTTAAGTCACTAGCGTTCACACACGTTTCACAAAGGTCGCACTCGAACCAAACAACATGCCTAATCTTAGCACAGTCATAACTAGTTTTAACATAACCAGGGAAATCCGCGCACATGTACGCCAAAAAAGGTCAACCACACGGTTCAACAATTGCAAACAAAAGCCACACAGTCCACAGTTCACATCACACAGCAATTCCAGTCTCACACATGGCCACATGGTCCACGATTTCAATCACACAACAGTTTCCCATAACTCAAATCTCAACTTGATTTCACACATCCCTTAAAAACTTTTTTTTTACTACAACGTTCCATGTTGACATCGTGTCGTTACAACCCGGTTCAGGCGTCCCCGAACTACGTTGTAACCACTTGACATCCCACCGTCATGTTCGACTACAGTAGCCACTGAGTCGATTCGTGATGGTACAAACACTTCAGTTTTTGCAGAAATTTGGGCATGACCTGTGAAGACCGCCTCGGTTTAAAAAGAATTTATTTTTTAAAAAGTGTTCGTTGAAACGTCTTGGTTGGAAAACGAATAGAAAATTTGGATCGAGTGCGAAATAAAAAGAAAAATCAAAAAAATGGGAAAAAGAAGAAGGAAAGAAGTTGCGCTGGCCAGGCTGACCTGGGCCGGTCAGTTGGGCCAAGCCCAAGCCGCACATTGAGTGCCAGGCCCAAAGCCCACTTCAGCCTCAAACCTAATCTCGCGTCGTCCTCTTCTTCTTCTGCGCCTGCACACATCCCGAGAAGACCCATCGCCGCCCTCGCCCTCTCGCTCGAAACCTCTCGCAGCACCTCCTCTCTCACCCTCGCTCACTCTCTCCCACTTTCCTCTCCGACCAAGCCTTGCCATCGTCGTCTCCGTGGGAATCGGTCGTCGCCGGTAACGAGGACAGGACACCATCACCGGAGTTTCCTCGCGCTGGTTCTCCCTCCCGGATTCGAGTCGCACCGCGCCGGCGACTGAGAAGGAAGCACGGGTTAGTGTCGCCGCCATCCCTTTTGGCTTCTCCGACCACGGCCAGCCCAAAAGTCTACGCAGCGATGTTAGTTTGGGGACGGGCTTGTTGGAACGTCGCCGGCAAACGCCTCACCTCGCCAGATCTGAAGTGGAGGAGGCGCTAGACGCACGTTGGCCACCGTTCACCTTCCTGACGCATCTTCCAACCACCGCCGTCCTTTCTCCAGTTTTACCTGCCACCAACGCCGCCTTGTCGAGGTCGGAGAATTCGCCGGAATAACCTCGACGACGCTGGGCTCGAACCAGGACGGGTTGACCAGGACGGGCCTGGGCCTTGACTAGGAGCCGGGCCTTGGGCCCAGGATGGACTCGGGTCCAGACCTGGGTCGGAGCCGAGTCTGGGGCCAGGTTCGGGTCGGTTCCGGGTTCGGTCGGGTCCGGGTTTCTGGACCGGGTCGGATCCAGGTCGGACAAAATTATTTAATATTTAATTTATTTATATGACTTAAAAATTGGTTATTTAAAAGACTTTTTGGACAAATCCGACGACTTTGGACATACCGGGACTGATTGGACTTTTTAACTATTAAAACCCATACTTGGACTTCGCGGACTTCGCCCGAGAAGACCGGACCTTCGCGGACTTCGCCCGAGAAGACCGGACCTTCGCGGACTTCGCCCGAGAAGACCAGAGTTAGGCCAGGACGTCAGTAGCTAGGAGACGCAGCTGTTGTGATCGTCTTGAGGTAGGGAAAGTAGCGGATACCGGTTTAATTGCGGAAAGTTACTAGTATGCATGATTAGGAAAATAATAATAAATGGAAAGGTCCTAATTGGCATATAAGATGTGACTCACTAGAATACTCTCTTTCAATTACTAAATACCGGACGAGTCTTAGTAACATCCTAGATGTGATTCACTAGATTACCTGCTTTCAATATTTGGGAAATTGTCGTGCTGGTAGATGGGCCATGTCGAGCCTTAGGATTGTGTGCTGCGTGTTATAACCGTTGTGTGAGACTCTAAATAAGATTATACTCGATGTTGCATGATGTGACTGTGTGTGGGCAAGTGTGCCGTGTTTGTTGTAATGTGAATCATTGATTGTGATATGACCGGGTGGTTGATAGACCGGGTGTGTGTTATGGTGAGTTTGGTCTGGGTGGTATACTGGGGTTGAACTATGTCTTTGTGATGCGTGTTATACTCTTGACGTGTGTTACCGGAGTGGTACTTGCACCGAGGGATAGTTCCGGTGTAGTGTATCGAGGCCAAGGATGGCGTGATTGATACCCCGAGTCTCTGTGACGGGAGGACTTACGACCGAGGTATGTGCCGGTCCGTTGTACGTGAGGCCCTCAGTCTACGTGACAGGAAGACATCCGACTGAGGGATTTCCGGTCTGGGATGTTACCCCGAGTCTACGTGACGGGAAGATGTCGGGACCGAGGCTTCGTGATCCGGTACGATATAAATGGAACGGGCGGTGATAGCCAGAGACGTTGGAAATGGTTGTACTACGCTTAGGGTGGGTCTGCTGTGTGAGCTATGCGTATTGTTTGGCTTTGTGCTTTGTTTGCTGTGTGTGCTATGCGTACTGTTTGGCTTTGTGCGTTGTCTTATGTGTGTGTCGTGTGTGCTGTCTGGCTTCGTGCTTTGGGTTAAGTGTGACTATGGTCTTGTGAGAGTGTTTGGTGACTCGAGGTGCTGTTATACCTGATCCTGTGTTGCCGTGCGAGTTCGCACGTGTGATCGGTGGTGAGATAGTCGTGGGCGTTGTTCGTTGAGAATTGCTAGGTCATGAGTGTCAAGAACTAGTTGCCAAAAGTGGTGGGTTCGGTTCATTGTGAGTTGTTTTACGGGTTGTGCCTGAGTGAAGGTTACGCGTTGACTTGGAGTAATTGTTTACTTTGACTTTAGTAGTTGTGCTTTACTAATATGCCATAATTGGACGGTTACCCGTGGTGATGAACTATGGTTCAGAACCTTAACTACTTTTCTTACTGAGCGTAAGCTCACCCCCTACTTTGCTGTGTTTCAGGTGTTGAGCGGGATCTATACTAGCAGGATTCTCGGAGCTTGGGAGTTGGGGAGGGTTTAGCTAGTGTCTAGCGACATACTTTATCTTTGACTATTTTGACTCGTTTACTTTTACACTTAGTGACCCGTTGACTCATTTGTATTTTTGGAGCTTTAAATTGCACTTGAGAACCGTTTTTTTATCTATTATTTTATCTTAAATCGCGTCTCGAATTCGGTTAAAACCGGATTTGGGGCGTGACATGACCCGTTTGAAAACTCTACTAACCATCCGCTCACGCGGGACATTCAACTTACATCCTGCACACAACACTCAACACAATCATAGCACACATCAAGTCATCGCAGCTATACACCTCGGGTCTCGGTAATTACACGATTACCACCCGACCAAGTCAACACTCCGATCTTAACCGATCAGCCAAAAGTCGAACACACAGCAGTCAACTAACACAATCATTGGCACCAACCACAGTGGTTCACCCCAAGAACACAGCACCAGGCAAGACATTTCACCAAACCAAGACTCTCTTCATCTCGATTATACGCGTAGGACATTTCCGATTTGCGTAACCGACACACAGAAACCTAACGCCTTAACTCTACCCACCTAATTGACATACGGTCCGATGTTTTGAAAAACCATGCTCTGATACCAAATTGTCACGCCCCAAATCCGGTTTTGTCCGGACTCGAGACGTGAACTAGAATAATAATAATAAATGCAATTTTAAAACAAAATGAACTCCAAAATAATAGTTCAACCCGATAATTCCGACAACAAGAGTCAAATGCTCAACATCCAAATAAAAGAAGTTTAGTACAAAAGGAAGTACGTCTCTAGACCATCCAAAACTAGGACTCTCGCTAAGCTCTCAAGCTCCGAGACGTCCTCTAAATCAAATCCCGCTCAAAACATGTAGAGCAGTAGAAAAGGGGGTGAGCTTTCGCTCAATAGGAAAAAGTAGTAAAGGGGATGAACATGTCGCTCACCCCACGGATACCCGTCCGATTATGGAATACTAGTAAGACAATAAAAAAGACCATTTAAACAAATAATCCAAAGACAACACTTGACCCCACTCGGGAGCAATTCGCGAATCAGACTTGATACCGAACCTACTCTCGGACACCTTTCCTCAAATATGCACTTAACAACTGTCACCCAAGCAATTCTCACTAGATTACGACCATGCTTATCTCACAACTACCCACGCGTACGAACTCGCACAACAATAAACTGAACTCGGATATAAATGTATTCAAGATCACAGAGGATCACATGGCCGACATAAGTAACCACAACGAACCAAAAAAATCAACACACAGAGTAATATCATTAGCAACCACACCCACACTACGGATCCCAGAGCAATACGCCGGATTCCATGGCCCGGCTCAACCATATCGTACCGAACTCGACATCGGCCTAGATTTCATCCTGGAACACCATCCACGGCCTAGATATCCTATACCGGAATCCTCTACGGTATATATATCGTACCGGAACACCATCCTCGGCCTAGATACCCTATACCGGAATCCTCTACGGTATAGATATCGAACCGGAACACCATCCTCGGCCTAATAAATCATCTGATCATTTCACAAGGCAGTAGTTCACGTCACATTACACTTATTATACCAAACATATCATACCAACATATCATACCGAACACAACACATCGGTCTATCATTCACCCAATCATATCACAAGACAATAATTCACACAAACATTCACCACGTTCTCATAGGATATCATGGTCCTTAATTTACAACGGAACATGCCACATATCAAACATTACCAGCTACTAATCACAAACAAGCTCAATCATCACACAATCCTACGGGCACGACATGGCCCACATGCAATTCTACAGCACAAGTCCCACACCTACGGGCACGACATGGCCCGCAAGTGGTTCCATATTTTAAACGACTACCCTAATTATTCACATCCTACATGTGATTCTACAATTATTCCGGTTGTTCATATCCTATATGCATTCTAGTAACCTTCCGTAATTAAACCGGGATTCGCTACTTTTCTCTACCTCAACCGCGATCCAAGACGAACAACCATAAGTCGCCTAGTAGCCTCCTCCGCCGCGATCGGAAACAACGTCTAAGCTCACAAAGTAATACGAGATTTAATAATAATTCAAGGGTGATTTAAAGAGAAAACACCCAAACTAATCCCCAATTACTCAACTTGTCAAAATGGGCCCGGAATGGCCCATTTCGCCCGGTTTGGCGAATCTGCCCGGGATCGGGAAAACGTCCCTCGGGTTCCTGAAAATTTCCATCTTCATTTCTATCAATCCTAATTAAACTCACTCGATCCAACGCAATTGGCGGGATCAATTTCCGAATTCTCTCGAATTACAAACCCTAATTCCCTACTTCTCAATACAAATTGCAACTTAATAAATATAATCTAAATCTTAAGTGTTGCAATTAAAAACAGTTCCATTTCTGAGCTTTAGTGTGGCCTTTAGTGCACTTCTATATAATTTGGTTTCCAACCAAAATAACTCACACTAAGCAAAAAAAATAATTTTGAAACCTTGTGCACTTACCTTTTTAATTCTCACGCCATTTGCCCTTGTACAGCATAGACCAATTAAATCCCCAATTACCCTCGTATTTATGGTCCTACTAGTACTAGCACAGTCACATAAGAAATGAAGCCGCACACCAAAAAAAAATCAGATCTTGATTTCACCACTCCACCACACAGCTCCTTCGGATGCTTTTAAGAGAGCTTATGCTCCTCTCTCACTTCACTGTTCAGCGTCTCCTCTAAGCCAAGAATCACACCTTTCTATTTGTGTTTCTCTCTCTTAAGATTTGAAGCCGCCAACCATCTCTAAGAACTCTAATGTTCACCGTTTGTACCAATACAAGACAAAACAGAATGAGTTTAAGTTGGGTTAAATGGGCCTAGCTCATGGACCAAAAAATTTAAGTCCATTTTTGGAGCCAAATGTTACAGATCTGATACCTAAGGCTTAGTTATCTCGAAGAAGGGGAATCGGGGTAACAATGGACCCGATACTTAACCCGGGTTCCCGAGTTGCCACCTGTGATGTCAGTCAGGTGCCCGCGACAGGCCCCCTGGGTGGTCCTACACAAAAGCCCCGACTTTTGTACATGGGAACATCCGGCGAGGGGTGGGTGGAGATTAGCTCTCTACTGATTTGGAGGTAGGGGACGCGCCCACCCAGGAGCGCGAGCTGTGGAAGCTCGGGCTGTTGGGTTATTTTATAATCCAACGTGTGGGCTTACAAATTGGACAAATATATTTGAGGTCAATGATTCGTATTGGGCTACTAGTTGGGAAGCCCAATTTAAAACATTAATGAGTATGGGCTTTGTAATGTGTGATACCCATATAATTCTGATTAGAGTAATTAGCTTTATTCAGATTATATATATAAATACATATTAGGGTTTGGTCCCCAAGATTAATCAATCGTCTTTCTTTCTCCTCCATCCCCATATTGAGTGAGAGCACATGGAGAGCATAAGGGATTAATCCGTGAAAGACCAAAACCATTCTTGTTCTCATCATCGACATGGAATCATCAGGTACGTTTTCTATGTTGTTCTATGTTTAAATCCCGATTGTTTGACTATGCGTTGGATTTTTAAGGGATTCGATTAGGGTTCTAACAAGTGGTATCAGAGCCACACTTAAATCGGATTATTGGGATTTATTCGGTTACTTTTTTATCCGGATTAATTACCGTGCGTTGGCTTTGATTGCCATAAACATACATGCTTACATACTGTGATGATATGCATGATTTAGTGGCTGTATGCGTGACCCTGGTTCATATCATAATTAATTGTTTTGGCTTAACTCGGTGCTAACCGTGTGTTTGTGCAAGAATCAATTTTTTGCTTAACTGTGTTTACGCATGCATGTATGGAAGTGATGTTGATTACTGTAAAGGTTATGATTTGATGTATAAAAGTGATGTTATACATAGGGGCACTTTTATGCGTTATCATAGTCAGTTTTGTTACTTGTTATCTTATTATGAACCCTTATGTATTATATCCAATGACTCTAGATTTTCAGCTACAATTATCTACAAATAAAATAGAAAAATAACAAAAAGTTAATTTAGTAAATACATCTCCCTTAAGTTTTGCTGCAGATTTTTTTTTACTTTTCAAATCTGATTTTTTTAGATTAATTTTCAAATTTCAGTTGTTTATTCATATTTTATTATTAGAGTTACATATTATCATGTCTATCATTACAAAATCATATCTCTGATATTACAGAAAATTCGTAACAATGTTCATACACAAAAAAATAATGTTACAATTTTACATAATTATATATCATATGTTACAGAAATCTACAAGAAAATTATACAGATAATTGTATTTTAGATTCATACATATATTACAAAAATCTACCATAATTTACACGTTACAGTTTTATATACTATACATTACAGAATTAAACGATACATGTTACAGAAATTTACACTATCGATTACAAAATTCTACTCCAATGTTACAAAAGATCATAAAATGCTACCCTAATATTACATAAATATACTATAAGCCTTACAGAAATATACACTAAGCGTTACATAATTCTACACTACCAATTACAACAAACCAGAATAACTAAATACAAATACAAAAAACTACACTAATGTTATATAAAGAATGGGTTACAAAAAAATAAATTACATGTTACAAAATACTTAACTAAAAGATTATAAAGAAAAAAACTCAGCCACATACACCTGCAAAACTCAACCAAAATACAACCAAATCTACACTGAAAATTACAGAAACCTACATTAATATTGCATAAAAACAGGTATAACAGAAATATGCAGTTACATAAGTCGTTTAAAAAAACAGTTACATAAGTATACCTTAATAATTACAGATATATACCCTAACAATTACAGAACAATTCTCTAACAGTTAGTTGCAAAAATATACCCAAACAGTTAATTGCAAAAATATACCTTAACCATTACAAAAACCTAGAAATATACTCTGACAGTTCCAAAGATTACAAAATGTTACCCTAAACATTACATGTCTCTTTCCATAACATTTAAAAATGAAAATAGAAACAGAGTAGATCTGTACCATCCGGATGTCTCAGATCGGAGCTGCTGCGGCAACTGGAGAACGGTAGTCTCAGATCGGAGCTCCTGCGACGGTCGGAAGAACATGTATTGGAACTCTTCGTTCAGCTCCTGTGGCGGCGGCGTTTCTCAGCTCCAACCTCACAGACGGTGGCCTGGTTCCTGACGTAGTGAGAACCTCCGGCTCTATCGCAGATCTGCTGCTGCACTGCACCGACCAGGTCATCTCCGACATGTGACGAGGCTGAGAGGGGTAGGCTGCGATGGTAGTCCATCTGAGAGGGAGAGCTCGAGTTGAGGTGGTTGCTTCACCGGCGAAGGAGAAGCTTGAACGAGGCGAGAGAAGCGATAGATAACTGGCGGCGGCTCAGGAACCTCGTCTTCCCCGGTGGCGGATCTGCAACGACGGCAGCGACGGCTCTGCAAAGACGGAAGCGGCGGCTCTGCAACGACGACTCTACAGCGACATCGCCTCCGGCGGCAGAGTTCGTCCGTGACGGCTGGGAGATGACCGGCTGCAAAATAAAAAATGAGATATTACGGGTTAGTAATATGGTAGGGTTAGATAAAAAAAATAGAAAGCAAAATGTCTTTATTATCCCTGATTGATATGAAATTACCAACATTAATTAATATTTTGATTTAATTACATATATACATATATGGCGTGAACTACTTACTTGGAAAAGCATATATTGATTTGCTATATATAGTTGTTGCATATTGCTTGAATGGCAGTTTGTAATTTTTGTAAAACTATGAGTTGTTGATCGTATACACATTGGTAGTTCGGTAATTTTTGCAAATCCGTGAGTTCTTTGAATTCATTTGTAAAGGCATGATTAACAATCCTTGGTTGATTTGCATAATTGATGTATTGTTATTTCGGTTATGTGTCGACCGAAACCTATTTTTTTTGGGTAAAGTTAATTTATGATTTACTTCATGGATTTGGTAAGTGCTTAAAATAATTTTAAGTTTTTGGTATTTGATATTAAATTTCAGACTTGGATATTTACTTGTATCATTTTTGTCCCTTATTTTAGATGAGTAGATCAACACATAAAGTTGCCAAAGTAACCTCTTGTGTGTAGGTTTATTTATTTTAAAATAACGGGATGTGTGTATTTATTGTTCATGCGGTCAATGCTCGGCCCAAAGGAAGCCATTGATTGGCCGAACAATGAATACACGTGTGGTGATATATGTGAATGATAATTACAGTAGCCATTTGTGATGTATATTGAACTGTTAATATGTATGTATTTATGTTTTTTGATACATACTGACATTGTATATTTGATTCATATATATGTTCAGTGAGTGTTTGAAATGATATCAAAATTTCAGTTTTGGGCACTTACTAATATTATTTTGTCCCCTATTTTAAATGAGTATATCGATGCATAAAGTTGCCAAAGTAACCTCTTGTGTGTAGGTTTATTTATTTTAAAATAACGGGATGTGTGTGCTCATTGTTCATGCGGTCAATGCATCGGCCCAAAGGAAGGTCATTGATTGGCCGAACAATGAACACACGTGTGGGAATGGTGTGTGACGATTGTAAAGTTTTCATGTGGATAACATACCGGCCCAAAGGAAGGATGTTATTTGACCGAATTTATCGTCAGCACTTGATTTCTGTGTGCAAGAGTATCACTGACGAATTAATGATTCTATCCAAAGATAGACATTAATGTTGTGCTAGGTATCTTGGTTGTATGGGCCCATCACTTCGGTTGATTGAAAATTGTGTATCACATGAGAATTGTTTGCTTATTCTTAATGTGTTATAACATGACTTTCAATGTTTGAGCTTATGTATTTATTTGTTCTGTATTAATAGTTACTATATGCTGCTAATATCACTGCCAACATGAATTCAATTATTGTGCTTAACAACACAAAATTAGGAGATGAAAAGAGAACATTCTGTTAGTTCTCGGTTGTGTGGGTCTAGACTATGCGATAAGGTTTGAACAACCTGCTTCTCTTACTAGATAAAAGTTCCACTTAGGATAAGGTGAACTTTGAGAAGTGGGAGCGTTCGAATCGCCTAAGTCTGATGATGATCCAACACAATGTTCTAGAAACATTTAGGGGCGGTATGCCAAATGAGGTCACTGTAAGGAGTTTCCTTCATGAAATTGAAAGTAGTTTTGCAAAGACCGAAAAGATTGAGACAAGCAAGCTTTTAGCTGACCTTGTCCAGATAAGGTATAAAGGAAAATGAAACATAAAGGAGTACATTATGGAGATGTCTAACATCGCTTCAAAACTTAAAGGGCTCAAGTTTGATCTGTCTGATGACCTGCTTGTGCATTTAGTCCTCATCTCACTTCCTGCACACTATGGTCAGTTTATAGCTAGCTATAATACTTATTAGGACAAATGGACTCTTAATGAGCTCATTTCTCATTTTGTGCTAGAAGGGGATAGGTTGAAGCGTGAAAAGACTAAAAGTGCTCATCTTGCAATGACCTCAATTGGCAAAAAAAGAAAGAGGATTAGTGATAAGGTAACTGCATTGGGAAGTTCACATTTATACTTGCCTTTTGCCAAATTCCTAGAGGAGTGCGGAATCGTCCCGCAATACACCATGCAAGGGCAACCTCGCATGAATGGTGTCGCGAAGAGGCGAAACAAAACTCTTAAGGACTTTGTGAGAAGTATTGTAAAGACCCGGAATTGTATTTCGACAATTTATCGTAGGAGATGTCGTTGAGCTGAGGAGCGAGTCGATTATTGGATCGTTTGCAAAAAAAAAAGAAAAAGGGGAGGGTTTAATTTAAAAGAAAAGAAAGCAAACAAATTTTGGATCAAAGAGGTGGAGGAGGACTTGGGTTGAATCTGACTTGGGCCAAGCAGCTTGACCAAGCCCAGCTAGACCCACACTCAAGCCCATTTCGAACCCTAGCCCTGCACTGTTGATAACCCTAGTTGTCACTGTTTGCAGCCTCATTTTTCGGGCACGCAAAACGAGGCGCAACCATCTCTCCCTCTGCGCGACACTCTCCCCCATCACCTATCTTCTCTCCGATTCCCGTCGCCGGAATCTGCTATCCCTCCCGGTCACAATGCGAGCCCCACTCCTGGAGGCGCTGCTGAAGCCGCCACCGACCGTGTCTGGGACGGAGCTCGCCGGTGAGAGAACATCGCGACCGGATCTGGGGAAGGAGCGTCGCCGGAAAGCTCGCGAAGAACCTCTCCGTCCAGCTCTCGAATCGCACCTTTGCCGGAGTCAGGAGGTCCCTCCGTCCTCTTCCCGACCTTCTCCTCCCTTCTCTGAGCGCGTTGTCGCCGTCCACCGTCAAACCTGACGAAACCCTCGCCGGAGAACACGAACAGGCTCCACCGTGCGTCGATTGGGTCCGTGGGGGCATGCCGGAGCTTCTATCGTTCTTCCCCAGTCACGGTCGTCCCTCCTGGCGTCGCACAGTTCCCCCGAGCCCTTCGCCGCCGCCGTCGCCGGCGAACTGCACCGGATCGCCACCGTCGTCGTACTCGGTCTCCGGTTTGGACAGGCTAGGACATTCGGGCCTTGGGCCAGTAAGAATACTGGGCCTTGTGGCCAGTTTGGGCTCAACATCATTCAGGCCATGGGCCCGATTGTGAATTCAGGGTGGACCTTCAGCCCAGATCAAGCTCCAGCCCAGTTCAGGTGAGGATTCAGGCCGGATCCGGGTCGGATCCGGGCCGCAGAATTAATTAATTATCTGATTAATGTTTTGGACTTAAAATTGGTAATTTAAGGACGTTTGAGACGTTCCGAGGACTCGGACATTTGAAAACTGATTGGACCTTTTGTCTGTAAACCCAGACATCAACTTGGACCCGAGCCAGAAGAGCAAAGATCACGCCGGGACCCGAGTGAAGAACGGAGTAGTGACAACCGGGCTTATCATCAAAGTGTTGAGAGGAAGACCTCGAGGTAGGGAAAGCCTTAACCCCTCGTTTTCGATGCTTAGTATGCATGTTAGGCTAATAAAATTGGAAAGGTCCTAGATATGCCTATAGGATGCGAATAACTAGCATAATTGTCTTTCAATTTCTAATAACCGGAAGTGTCTAGTGGTGAATGAATAGGATGTCAATCACTAGTGTAACTCGCTTTCAATACTTGGGAATTGTTTGTCTGGTAGAGTGGCCTTGGCAAAGCCCTCGGATTAGTTGCGTGTTAATATCACATGCTTGATTGTTTGGTTGCTTAGTGGATAGGCTAAAGAGTCTAATGGAACTAGTTGAACCGCATATTTGAATGCTCGTTTGAAGGTTTTCAGGTTTGGTTGATTGAACTCGTATTGGACTGTTGGCTACATTTGGATGATTGCTTGATTTCCGTAAATGATTGCTTGGAGCATCGAGTATGACTGGTTGCACCGAGCGGTGCAATCAGGTGATCGATGCCCCGATGGGTCGAGACTGGTAAGTGAACGGTAAGTTGTGTTTGTGTGATTCGTGTGCTGCGTGTTGTGGTGAAACGGTGATGTGTGAGCTATGTATGATAGTGAATTTGTGGTTGTTGGGATTGGATTTCTTCGTGTGTCGGTTGAGTGTGTTACTCAATCGTTATCTGATTATCATTGTCACAGTATGGTACCTACACCGTTGAGGAGTCCGGTGTAGGATGAGATAGTGATTATTGTTAATACGGTATGGTACCTACACCGTTGAGGAGTCCGGTGTAGGATGAGATAATGGTTACTTGTTGATTTACCCAAGCGTATGCTCCCTATGGGAGTAATACCTTGGTTCCCGAAGACATGAAATCCTTTGGAGACGTTTCTGAGAATCCCGATGATAAGCGCCCCGAAGGGTTGTTTCCGGTCGCCTCAATGATATGCGTCTCCTCTGGATTTGAGGGAAAATCCGAGAGGACACATCATATGTGGATCGGAGGGTGGTGACTTCATGTGCCACGGCATTGATTGGATTATCTTTTATTCGTGACTGTTAAGACTTGTCTTGCTGACTTTGCTGATGAATTTATTGAGTTTAAAGTCCACCTTGTTATGTGTTTTCCCTACTGAGCGCAAGCTCACCCCTATGAGTTTATTGTTGTGTTTACAGGCTTGATAGAGGAGTAGAGGCTCGGGAGCTTCTTGGTGTGGGTGTCTGTAGAGACTTCGCTTTTATTTTATCTCTGTTTGGAACAAACCTTGTGGAGTATTATTATTGCACCCCTGGATGATTATTTATGTTTTAAACCGAATTTTGTGGATTTGAGTTCGTATTGGAGTTTTTCAGGAATTTATTGTTGAGTTAATGCCTTTTAAATCATTTATTACTAGTCATGCCTCGAGTTCGGGCAAGAACTGGATTTGGGGCGTGACAAGTATGATTAGTCATTCTTCTTTATCGGAATCACTCTAGGGAGAGGCAGTTAAAACTGCGGCTTACATACTGAATAGAGTACCTAGTAAAGCGGTAGCTAAAACCCCTTATGAATTATGGACATGAAAAAGGCCTAGTACTAGGCACTTGCACATTTGGGGTTGTCCAGCTGAGGCGAGGCCTTATAATCTGGATTCCATAACGGTTAGTTGCTACTTTGTTGGGTATCTTGAACGGTCGAGGGGTTCTAAGTTTTATGATCCCTCAACTAAGTCCTTTTTCGAAATGGGAAATGCGAGATTTCTTGAGGATGTTGTGTTTGAGGGGGGAGAGAGTATTAGGAGTGTTGTATTTGAAGAGGAATTTGTTCCTCTACCGGATGTTGCTATTGACAATGTTCAACCTGTTGACAATGTTCAAGACACAGCATAAGACAACAATGAGGATTCTCCTCTACCACTCCCTGGTCAAGTTCAAGAGGTTGTTCTCAAAGAGCAACCACAACTACCTCAAGAGGAAGTGCCACTTAGTCGATCCACTAGAGACAGGAGGAGTGTAATCTCTAGTGATTACATTGTATTCCTTCAGGAACACGAGTTTGACAAAAGACAATGGAAAATGATCCAATCAACTTCTAATAGGTCAAACAAAGTGTTAACTGTCAAAAGTGTATCGATGCTATGGATGATGAGATAAAATCTATGCATGATAATGGCGTTTGGAAACTCGCCAAGTTGCCTGAAGGTGCGAAGCCCATTGGTTGCAAATGGATATTTAAAACCAAGCGGGATTCGAAGGGCAATATTGAGAGGTATAAAACGCGTCTAGTTGCTAAGGGTTTTACTCAAAGCGAAGGTATTGACTATAAAGAAACTTTCTCTACGGTATCGTCGAAGATTCTTTTAGAACAATAATGACACTTGTAGCTCATTTGGATTTAGAGCTGCATCCGATGGATGTTAAGACGACTTTTCTCAATGGTGAAATTGAGGAAACCATATATATGGCACAACCAGAAAACTATGTATTAGGTGACCCAAAGTCTATGGTTTGTGAGCTCAAAAGGTCCATCTACGGTTTCAAGCAAGCTTCCCGTCAATGGTATCACAAGTTTCATACCATCATTACCTCGTATGGCTTTGAGGTCAATGTAGTGGATAATTGTGTATATCATAAGTTCAGTGGGAGTAAATTCATCTTCCTAGTGCTGTATGTCGACGATATTTTGTTGGCAAGCAGCGATATATGTTTGTTGCATGAAACCAAGATATTTTTTAACAAAACATTTTCAAATGAAGGATCTTGGTGATGCAACTTTTGTGTTAAGAATCAAGATACACCGAGATCGCTCTCGTGGTATTCTTGGGTTATCACAAAAGAACTATATCGAAAGGGTTCTTGCTAGGTTTGACATGAAATATTGTGCACTAGGAGTTACTCCCGTCGCTAAAGGAGACAAATTTAGTCTCAAACAGTTCCCCAATAATGAATTAGAAAGAAAGGAAATGCTTAAGATTCCATATGCTTTGGCTGTTGGGAGTCTTATGTATGATTAGGTATGTACTTGTCCAGATTTGGCGTACATAGTCGGCATGTTGGACAGATACTTAAGTGACCCTGGTATGGATCATTGGAAAGCAGCCAAAAGGGTCATGAGGTACTTACAGAGAACAAAGGAATACATGCTCACATATCGGAAGTCAGAAAACTTGGAGATCATTAGGTATTCTGATTCCGATCTTGCGGGTTGTCAAGATACTAGGAGATCCACCTCTGGTTATGTTTTTCTGTTGTCAGGAGGAGCTATGTCTTGAAGAAGTGCTAAGCAGACACTTATAGCTCATTCCACCATGGCAGCAGAATTCATAGCTTGTTATGAGGCAACCAATCAGGCTATATGACTGCGAAATTTTGTCACCGGGTTGCAGGTTCTAGATGGAATCGAAAGACCTCTAAAGGTCTATTGTGACAACCTTTCTGCAGTCATGTATACGAATAACAACAGAAGTTCGTCAAAGTCTAAACACATTGACATCAAGTTTCTGGTTGTTAAAGAAAGAGTTCAGAGCAGGATAGTGTATATTGAGCATATAGGAACAAACTACATGCTAGCGGACCCACTAACTAAGGGCTTGACACCAAAGTGTTTCATGAGCATACTGCTCATATGGGTGTTGTCTTAATTGACGATATGCGGTTTTAGTGGGAGTTTGTTGCCTATGTTTGCTATTCGGAATGACACTATACTTGTTAAGTATTCTGCAGAATAAAGTTGATGATATAATTATCATTGTTGCTCTGAATGTTTTGTCTTTCAATTGCGGTTTAGCATTAGGCTTGAAAGAATAAATATTGATCTCACTTAAGCATTAAGGACCAAGTGGAAATAGGCATGAATGATATCTCATTGCATGAAATTTTCAGTCACACATCCATACTTGATCTATGTCATTGAATGTATTTGGCATGGTGATCATTGATGGGTCTAGTTACGATTGTTGTAGCAAAGGCCGCTTTGGTCTCATGTTGGTACAGGAGATGGACCAGATTGACTAAGGGGGAATGTTTTAAGAATATTGACCATTTTGTGCGCACATATAGTTTTCAAATATAATTGTCATTAGGAATCGATTTGTAGCCCAAGTGGGAAATTGTTGGGTTATTTTATAATCCAACGTGTGGGCTTACAAATTGGACAAATATATTAGAGGTCAATGATTCGTATTGGGCTATTAGTTGGGAAGCCCAATTTAAAACATTAATGAGTATGGGCTTTGTAATGTGTGATACCCATATAATTCTGATTAGAGTAATGGGCTTTATTCAGATTATATATATAAATACATATTAGGGTTTGGTCCCCAAGGTTAATCAATCGTCTTTCTTTCTCCTCCATCCCCATCTATTGAGTGAGAGCACATGAAGAGCATAAGGGATTAATCTGTGGAAGACCAAAACTATTCTTGTTCTCATCATCGACATGGAATCATCAGGTACGTTTTCTATGTTGTTCTATGTTTAAATCCCGATTGTTTGACTAAGCGTTGGATTCTTAAGGGATTCGATTAGGGTTCTAACACCGGCGCCTTTGGTTCATAGGAGCGCAGCTGCTGTAGTACGGGGAAGGGCGGCGCCTGCATTTGGCTGACACGCCAAGTCACAGACGGGGGAGATGCCCCGCTGGGAGGAATGATTCACCACCTGAGCATCGGGGACTGGCCCTGGGAAGGGTCCCTAGACGATGCTTTGCCTCCCACCACCACCATTACTGTAGAGGTCCCTCAGGATCTCCGGTATCCCGTTCCTCCTCCCCGTCTTCTACCTTTGTCTATAGGGCTTCAAAATACCGTCTATGACGGTTCTGGTACTAAAAGGTTCAGTGAATCATTGTTCGTTCACACTGGCCTTTCGTGATCGAAGAGCATGTTCCTCGAAGCATTTCGATGTAATCGTTCTTAACAAGTTATAATAATGCAATTTTCGTTATAAAAAAAATGGTAACTTGGATGCTAAATATTATAATGATCCACATTGATCATGGGCTCTAATCCAATACGTACAAATAAACACAAGCATTAGTGTAAGCCATAAGTAATCACATGTATACGAAGTTTGGTGCCACATTTTACGAGTTTGAGTTTCCTACATGCGAAAGGCATGCCTGTTGTGAGCCACACGCATTACAAATACTAATTAAACGACAAAACAAAAACAACTAGCTAGAGCATCAAACCATTCCGAGAAAAATTAGGATCAACGAAACCTATTTTATGTGATCATCATGTCAGTCGTGAACTTGTTGTTGCTACTGTTGTTGGGGTGGCCATGCAGCAGGCATGTTGTTGGAGCTAGATATAAACGATTCCCCACTCCCGGTAAGGGTATTTGTAGGGATGTGGTGGAAAAGTATAACTACCCATGCGAAGAACACAATGTAATTATATACGCAAACTTGTTATTAATTACTTCTTAGATTCATTTACCAAATATGTATCCAGTTCTTCAATTATATATCAAGTTTTTAGCTGAATGTATAATGTTTAGGTTACCACTGAAGATGGCTACTCACTGAGCATTCAGAGAATTCCAAGAGGGCATGATGAGATATCTGGAAATGGTATCCAAACCAAGGCCCCGATTCTACTGCAGCACGGCTTGTTTATGGTTTGTGTATTTATCTTTTTTCTGGTGCAATCATCGATGATTCATAGCTGATTGATCTTGACAGACTGAACGGTTTATTGGCTTTGATTATGGATGACTGAATGACTTTTATTATTGACTGAGCATGTCAGTCGGTAATGAATGCTTCTGCAGTAGTGATCGATAAAATAAAATATTAAAAGAAAACTTGTTTGCAGGATGCGGTGTCTTTTATGCTTATAGGTCGAGACTCTCTCGTCTTCAATTTGGCTGATAAAGGGTTCGATGTTTGGGTTGCCAATTCAAGGGGAACCAGATACAGTCGCCATCACAAACACCGCAAGCCTGACCAGAAGGTTCTTGTTTTTCTTCCTCAACCATATATATTTGTGTTTCCATATATATTAGAAGACCAACTCAACTAAAAGCTCAAGCTAATAGTTGAAGGTCTAATATAGTTATATTCTAACAATATTCATGTTTGTGATGTCTTTGCATATAGAAATTCTGGGATTGGTCTGTGGATGAATTGGTACAATACGATTTCCCCGCCACAGTTAATTACGTGTACGAAAAAACATGGACGAATTTGCACTATCTTGGACATTCTATGGTATGAAAAGTTCAATTCCTCGTAGCGCACACACACATATATGTATGCAGTTGAGAAAATCTGGATGTTGAGTAGTTGTGTGTTAATTTGTTGTATGGAAGGGAGCTATGATTGCGGTGAAAGCGATGGCCAGTGATTTAGTGGGAAAGGATAAAATAAGATCAGTGTTGCTGACTAGCCCCATCGTTTATATGAACCACGTTCTTTCTCCGTTTACTGAGATTGGTGCACACCTCTTCATTCCGGAGGTTACTTATTTACTTACTTACATACGAATTGATGTTGATGTTTGTTTGAGCCGAACTTTTTTTTTCAAACGGTCAAACAGAGATGGGTATTATACCAATCAAAAGATTATAAAATAGGACCAAACGGTCCTGGATACCAAAATATTGTTCGAAACCTAAATCTCATGATCTTGTTGAGAACTCTATTTTTCATCGTAGATACGTAACTGAAGACTAACTCATATTTTGTTTTGATAGACTAGGGCCATATTTGGTGTTGCCGAATATAATATACTAGAGTAAGTACCATAAACCAAGTAATTATATTGTCGATAATTTATTACATATGTTTATCTGATTAAAACACTCCCATGGATCCACATATACATGTTGCAGAAGACCTGCGGCTGAATTAGCTAGACTAATATGTGGCCTCCCTCTTGTTAACTGCTCCCCATTTTTCCTGGCTGTTACGGGTACGTAGTAAAGTGTTTTGTTTCACTAATAATATATTGTATACAAAGAGCTTCTTATTCATAAATATGTACCATGATGATCAGGTCCCAACTGCTGTCTTAACCAGACTGGAATCATGAATTTTCTGGAATACGAGACTCAATCGACGTCAAACAAACTTCTGATTCAATTGGCTCAAAGTAATTAACGACTGGTTCAAGCTTTCAATATATGCAGGAATTATATATCCTTGTTCTAACAAATGAAGTATATATATATTATATATGTGTAGATGTTAGAGGAGGAGGTTTAAGAAAGTTCGACTATGGGAATGAAAAGAAAAACAAGAAACACTACGGGACGAGCAGTCCTCCCAAGTATGAGTTGAAGAAGATTCCGAAACACATACCGATGTTCTTCTGCTTCGGGGGACTGGATTTCGAGTCGGACTTGTTGGACGTGCAGCTTTTGCTGTTGAACTTTTGGGATCACGACAATAAGAAGATTGTCAAGCATTTTGTCGATGATTATGCCCACGGAGACTTTCTTATGGGTACTAATATTGGAGAGAAGGTCCATAAACCGATGATTTCTTTCTTGAAGTCCCATTAATATCATTCTTCTAACTCACTATTAGTTGGACTGTTGGACATTAGTGTGCATTTGTGTGTGGCACTACAAATTCAATAAAGGTTAGGACTTTGTTTTAACAAAATTATTTTACTTTATTGCCCTACTTCTTGTTTTATCCTAAAACTACATGTTTAATCATTTTTAATATTAAAAACCGGCTCTTTGAAATAAAGAGTACGGTGATGGAACAACAGATACAACCTAAGAGCATTTCTCTAAGGAACCTTAAGATGACAGAGCCCTACATCAGGGATGAAGATGAACTAAAGACTTCCCACTTACAACTCGAAATACAACCAACAGGACAATAAGGAGACCACAATACAACCAGCCAACCCATCCAGGGGTGCAAAAGACAAGGAAGAGAAGAAAAAAAAAACAATACACCACAAAGAAAATAAGGTCTTGAAACCATGTATATCAAACATTAAGCACAATTTTGACAACAAGCTTAAAATGTCATATTTGTCCACATTTAAGCACACAAAGAACCAGTACCCTCCAACAACTAAAGTCACCCCTACTGTCACGCCCCAAATCCGGTTTTGACCGGACTCGAGACGTGAACTAGAAATTATAATAAATAAAGCAAACTTTAACGAAATAAGTCTCTAAACATGATTCCAAAACCAACAATTCCGGTAACGCGAGTCAAAGCTCGAAAATCAAGTAAATAAGAGTTTAATACAAAAGGAAAGTACGTCTCTATCAGATCCCAAAACTAGGACTCTCGCCAAGCTCCCAAGCTTGGAGACATCCTCTAAACCAACTCACGATCGAAACCTGTAAACAACAATGAAGGGGGTGAGCTTTCGCTCAGTAAGAAAAAAAGTAGTTAAGGGGATGGGCTATCCGCTCACCACCACGGGTAACCGTCCAATTAGGGCATACTAGAAAGCAGTGACAAGGCCAATTAAGCAAGTAACTCAAGGACTACACTTGACCCCACTCGGGAGCAACCCGTAAATCAAACTCGACACTGAACGGACACTCAGACATAAAGGCATTCAAAATCACCGAGATTCACAAACCGACATAAATAACCACCGCAATCAAGGCATATCAACACACACAGAGTAATATCATTAGCAACCACTTTCATTCCCTTAGTATTCCAGAGCAATGCGCCGGCTTCCAAACTCCGACTCATCACATCGTACCGAACTCGACATCGTCCTAGACATCTTCCCGGATCACACAGCATCGGGGTACCACTCATAACTTAGCGGACCCGAATCCTCCGTCGGTCGGGTATCTTCACGTAGCACAGGGTACACTCACCTCACACATACCACACCGGAGCACTCAGCATCGGCCTAGGTATCACATACCGGAATCCTCTACGATATAGACATTGCTCTAGAACACCCTCCTCGGCTCTAGATATCCTGTACCGTAAACCTCGACGGCACAGATATCGCACCGGAACCAATCCTCGGCCTAGATATTCTATACCGGAATCCTCCACGGTATAGATATCGTACCGGAATACCGTCCCGGGCCTAGATATCCTATACTGGAACCCATAGATATCAGACCGGAGCATCATCATCAACGTATCATACCAAACATCTCATACCAACATACCATACCGAACAAATTCTTACTGAACACACCACATCGGTCTATCATTCACCCGATCATATCACAAGACAATAACTCACACTAACATTTACCATGTTCTCATAGCATATCATGATTCTTACTTTAACAACGAACATACCACATATCGAACATTACAATCTACTAATCACAACAAGCGCAACCAACACGCAATCCTACGGGCCCAACCAGGGACCCACATGTGATACTACAGCATAACAATTCCCACACCTACGAGCACGACATGGCCCGCAAGTGGTTCCATATGTATATGACTACGCTAGTTATTCACATCCTACATATAATTCTATACTATATTGAGAATTCGTAACCTATATGCATACTAGTAACTTTCCGCAATTAAACCGGTATTAGCTACTTTTCCCTACCTCAACCGATATCCAAACACGAACGATCACAGGTCGCCTAGTAGTCTCCTCCGCCGTGCTCGGGAACAAAGTCTAAGATCACAAGTAATACGAGAATTAAAAGTAATTCGAGGGCGGTTTAAAGAGAAAACACCATAATCTACCCCCAATAGGCTCGGTTATGGATAACCTTCCTAATTACTTGAAAACCCCAAAATGGACCTAAAAGATCCAATTCTCATCCGTCACGGTTCGGGTCACGGAGCCTTGACGGGCTCCGTCACGGTTTGGCTCACAGAACCGTGACCTGCCCCGCCACGGTCATCCTCACGGAACCGTGACGGGTGCCATCATGGAGCCATGACGCACTCCGTCACGGATCCGTGACGGGTCCGAACAGTTTCGTCCATCTTCTTCCTCCAGCTTCTTCTCCACGAATTCAACCCCTCAAAACTCCATTGTTGACCCCCAAAACCTCCAAAATCAGTCCCAAAAACCTCAATACTCCAAGACCCATAGTGGGTTTCATCAAAACAACAAAAACCTAAATGATTTATATCCAAATCTTATACTTTCTCTTCACAAATCATGCGTTTAACATCAAAATCTCAAACTCATAGAAGCCCAACCTAGTTCGTGCAATTTCTACTAAACCCACAACCCAAAGTTCATTGAAAGTGGGGTTTTAATGGGTACTCACCTTAGGGTTGAAGAGGGGATGAGGATGAATGTGTTTTGGAGAAGATTGGTGTTGAGAATCTACCAAAAGAGCTCATTTTCTTCACTTTCTTCTTCTTCAAGCAATGGAGGCTTCAACCCTTCTCTCTCTCTACCAATTTCGGCCAAGCTAAGAGAAATGAGCTGAAAATGCTCTCAAGTGGCCCTTTAACCTAAAAGGGCAATGCCCAAAATACCCTTGGTGCTACTTTCATCTTTAAGCCGAAAAATGAGGGCAAAGAGGTCTTTCTCCGACCTTTTCTTCCCCTCCAAGACATCATGGACAAGTGTCCATGTGGGGTCCACCTCTACCCATAACTAATTCAGCCCATTTAAATTCAGCCGATGTGGGGTCCACCCCTACAGGCACGACATGGCCCGATTCTACCAGCACGGCAATTTCCCAAGACAGAAACGTAAATGTTCACAGTTCAATCGGTTATGCTAGTTGTTCTCATCCTACATGCATACTAGTTATTTACCGGTTATTGGGTTTCTCTATATGCATTCTAGTACGATCGAATTAAAGCGGGTTTGAGGAAATCCCTACCTCTTGAAGAATCAGCAGCAGCGTCTCGTAGCTGCTGACGTCCTGGCCAACACCGGTCTTCTCCGCGCTCGGGGTAAAGGCCTTGTTTAACACGAAAGGGATTGTATCAGTCCCGGTCCAACCCGTAACGGTTCTCAAATTTAATAATTAAGTCCAAAGTTTGATGTCCAAGCATTTAATTGATTTTAAGTCAATTAATTAATTAATTAATTAATTAATTAATTAAATATGGTCTGACCTGCCCCGACCCGAGTCTGACCCGAGTCCGACCCGAGTCCGACCCGAGTCCGACCCGAATCCGAGTCCGAACACGGTCCGGACCCGGTCCAGAACCCTGACCCAAGACCGACCCGAACCCGGCCCCAGACCTGACCCAGACCCGGCTCCAACCCAGGCCCGGACCCGAGTCCGGATCCGTTCCAGAACCAGGGCCTGGCCCGAGTCTTGGTCTGGCCCGAACCCCATCCTGGGACCAAGGCCCGAACCCGATCTGTCTCGAAGCCCAACCGGCTCATCTCAGCTTGGCCCACAACGAGTCGAGGACGGGAAGAGCTAGGGTTTCGAAGCTCACCGGCGGCGGCGGCGATTGGGAACTCGGAGAAGAGGGCCACCTCGGCTCCAAGTGCAGTTGATGACGGTTTGGACGTCAACGGAGGAGAAAACGAAATCAAGGTTGAGTTGAGCACTCCGGCGTGGGATTAGAGCTGACGCGAGGAGTTCCGGACAACGAGGTGTTTCAGGCGTGCGTAATTCTGGTGGAGAATGTCGTCGAGGAAGAAGGAGGGAGGCAGAGGCAACATAAATCGAGAGGGAGGGCGTCGGACCTGGTGGATCTGGACGAGTTCGTCGCGATGGTTTGCTCGGAGGGAGATCTCGCGCGGGTGAGTTTCAGAGGAGGGAGGTGGTCGAGAAATATGAAGAAGAGAGTGTTGGAAGTTGGAGCTCCGGTGTCGTGGGTGTGGCAGAAGAAGGGGACGGAGTTGAGGGAGGGGGGAGGTCGGTGAGGCGGCGATACTTTTCTCTGGATCTGGTTCGTGTGTGAGAGGCGAGAGGAGAGGGAGGTATGGGGAAGCATGCACAGAATGAGCGAAAGGAAGGGAAGGCTAAGGTTAGCCACGCTTGCACTTGGGCCGGCTCGAAGTCGTGTGCGTGGATTGGGCCTGATCCATTGATCGGCCCAAATCCGAGTCAGCTGGCCCATACCTAAACCAGCTCCTCTTTTTTTTTTGTTTTTTGAACTCGATTCCAAAAATAAACTCGTCCATCAACCCGCGACGTTCCGACGAAGAATTTAAGGTGATAAATTCCTCGGTCTTTACAGTATCGATCGACCTCACCGCCCCAGAGCCCCCGCGGTCTCCCTGTATCGGGTCATCTCTCCTGATCAACCCCCGTTTTCACTTAAGACGCCACCGACACGTCCTCCTCCTTGGCATCCACTACTACACCCTTTGAAGTTGTCATCGTTGTCTCTAATACCATCTCTTCCCTAGCCTCCACCACCGCACCCTCCTCGACCCCTCTCTCGATTATGGATCTGGCTAATTGAGTGGGTCCTTTTTTATTTTATCTGACTTCGTCTTTGCAGGTTCAATGACGAAAGGAATTCAGTGCTCTAGGGACTGGACTTGGGAGGGGTCTCTGGTAAGAGCTATGCCTCCCTCTGAAACTGATGATAGTAGGTTCGGTGACACTCTCCATAGTATGCAGCATTTAGGCAATACCTTGAGCAGCCGTAGTCAGTCTCGGCATAGTTCAGAAGTGGATGATAGTAGGTTCGGTCATACTCTATTGTGCATATAGGGTTTAGGCAAGACCTCGAGCAGCCGTAGTAAACTTCGCCTAGCTTTAGTTCTAAGTCGCCTTGTTTTGCACCACATCCAATACCGTCAAGGACGGTTATGTTATGAAAACAATAGTGAACTTAATTGTTATATGCCTGTTCTTCGTGGTTAGAGAGTCTCTGATGCACTTACTTGTTTTTTCAAGTATCGATTAATGAAATATGCACCTTTTAGTCAAAAAAAAAGTCTTGACTTCTTGGACGACTAAGAAGCCATCATCCGTTAATAAAAAACGACTAGACATCTTGATATTTAATCATGTATATGGTTGAAGTACAAAAAATTTTAAAACCTCTCTAAAACTGAAACATCTCCCTTCTCTCTACTCCCTCAACCGTAATCTACTCCTCTCGTCATCACCGGCGTCTGAACTGGTCTCCTTCGGGGCCAAGGACGACGCCGGTGGCTCGACCTCTCTTTCCCCCTTTTCTTTTCCCCTTTTCTATTTTTCCAAACTTCTCGTCCCCTCTCCGGCCTAATCCTTGCCCTTGCTTAGTTTAGGAGTGGGAGGTGTTTTCGAGTTCGTCCAGTTTGACGATTCGCCACTGTCTACTCAAGGGTTGGGGTTTGTTGGTTCTGGTTGAGCCCGGCCTCTCTTTCACCGCCTTAGACTTCTCGGCTTCCCTAGATCTACCAGTGGGAGACGCTTCTCCTCTTGTCCAGGTGCAGATCGTCGTAGATCTGGTCTTCTCACATCAAATCTACTTTAAGCAAAGACTTCTCGCCTTTTTGTGTTCTCCATCCCCAGATCCTCTGTTTTATCTTCCTCTTCTCTCGGTTTTTGGGGTTCCGACCTTCGTCGGTGCCCGTTAGAGTCCGACGAGGGGTTTGGCCTGGTGCCTTAGGTTATGAAGATTTTGCGTAGTGGAGAAGCTTGCATTGGGGTGACAACTTTCACTTGGTTCTGGTGGCGCAACAGCCGATTGCCTCACTTGTTCTCGGGCCTTCTTCCAGGTTTGTTCCTCTGTCTCTCTCCTTTTAGAGAGGTCGCACCCACCGTTTTCTCGGTGCTGGACGACGGTAAAAGGGTCCGATCTTAGGGGATTCTGGGTTAGGGGCTTCTGGGGTTAAATTTCACTCTACATCTCTATTGATGTCGGTCCTCCTCCTTTAGGTTCTTCTCTTTTAGTTGGGGGGTGGGGGTGGGAGAGATACCCACGAGTAATTTAAGAACCGCCCCTGGTCGATCCCGGGCGAACCGGAAGTTTTTGACGAGAGTTGACTTTTGGTTGGAAAAGTAAACTTATGACTCCGAGAGTCATGCGGGACCTTTCCGAGGCCCAAAAAGCTTAGCCGTCATCATGGTTAGCTTATTTGGGCCGTTTCCTTTCAATTGACTGTAATGTTGGGTAAAGTCAACTCGGGTCTTTTTCGGTCAAACGCAACCCGATTAAAGGATAAATCTACTTAATTAATTGTGCTGGGAATTAGTTGGGTAGTAGTGATCCCCACATGGACAAGTGTCCATGGTTGCTTGGAAGGGAAGAAAGAGTGGTATATTGACCCTCTTACCCTTGTTTGTTGAGCTTGGGTAGTTAAGAGCAAAAATGACACTTTGGGACTTTCATAATTGGATTAAAGGCACAAAAAAGAGAACAAATCAGCTCATTTGAGCATTGTTGGCTGAATTTTCAGAGAGAGAAAAAGGGAGAGAAAATTTTAGAAGTTTGAGGAGGAAGGAAAGGAGGAAAATGTTACATTTTGAGCTTGGGTTCTACTCAAATCTCTTCAAAAACAAGAGATTCTTCTTCTATACTCCATTTCCAAGGTAATCATCTAACTCTTTTTCATTTTTGGTGAATTGTGGTTCATGGGTTTGAGGGAAAATGAAGAACATGGTTGGGGTTTGAAGCTTTAATGGTGAATGATGATTTTTGAGGAAGAAAATGAGTTAGATGATTGGTTTTAGTTGGGATTTGAGTAGCTTTGATGAAACCCCTTTGTGGGTACTGAATTGCTGAAGCTTTGGGTCTGTTATGGGAGTTTTAAGGATTCATCAATGGAGGTTTAGAGAAGGTTTTCGCAGAAAACGAGTTGGAGAAGAAGGGCTCTGGTCTGGGACGGAACGGAGCCTGGAGAGGGTCAGGTTCCGGCGCGGAACGCCGCCTGGAGAGGGCCCGGTTCCGGCACGGAGCCCGGCACGGAACGGGCTTGGTCCTGGCACAGCACGCCGCACGGACCGTGTCTGGTTCCGGGCCGGTGCGCTGCGCGGACCGTGCCTGGTTCCGGTCCGGTCTGTTGCACGCGTCGGGTCTGGTTCCGGGTCGGTTTGTGGTGCGGTTCAGGTCGGGTACCTAGCCGGTTCGGGACACGGGCCGGGTCGGATTCCGGGACAGTGGGCCTTCTGGATTGGGCCTCTTTCCGGCCCATTTCCCGTTTTAGCCTATGATTGGACTTTCGGGCTTAATTCAGTTGTTACTCGTTCTTAACACAACTGAACTAGTTTTAACTCGGTTATTTATTTGTGATCCAAGGCTTCCAATCCTAGATCGACGGAGGAGGTGACCCGAGGACATCGTGAAGTGGAGGAGGAAGCGAGCCAGGACGTCAGCAGCTAGAAGTTGTTCGTGATTATTTCTGAGGTAGGGAATGTAGCGAATACCGGTTTAATTACGGAAAGTTACTAGTATGCATGCTTGTTAATAATAATAACCGGAAAGGTCCTAGTTTTCATATAGGATGTGATTCACTAGAACAACCGCTTTCAATTACATTAATAACTGGACGAGTCTTAGTTTATATGTAGGATGTGATTCACTAGAATAATTGCTTTCAATTGCTTGGAAATTGTTGTGCTGGTAGAATGGACATGTCGAGACTTAGGGTTGCATGTTGATTGTGATGTATGATCTATGGTCGAGATGCATGATGTGTGTTTAAGTGTCGATAAGATTAAGATTCATGTTATGATATACTTGGTGTAGCATATTGTGGCTATGTGTGGGCAAGTGTGTCGTGTTTGATGTGTTGTGAACCTTTGGTTGTGATATGATCGGGTGAGTGATAGACCGATTTGTGTGTTATGGTGTGTAAGACCCACTCCCGGTCGAACCGGTGACTTTTAAGGCAAGTTTGACTTTCTGCCGGAAAAATCAACCGATGACTCAGGGTGTCACTCGGGGCTTTTTCGGGGCCCAAAAGGGTTAGCCGTCATCACTGTTAGCTTAATTGGACCATTTCCTTTCGTTTGAGTATAATATTGGAGGAGGTCAAATTTAGTCAAAGTAGGACATTTTTATCGGCTAAGACCTAGTTAATTATTGTGCTGGATTTTAATTTGGATATTTGTGGTCCCTACTTGGACACTTGGCCACAAAGCATTAGAGGAGAGAAAATGAGTGGTCTTGGACCCTTATACCATCCCAAGGACCTTTAAAGGGAAAACTAGCAAGAGGGGTTTTTGGACTTTATACAAATAGGTCTATTAAAGGAATTGGAGCATCACAAATTGGCTAATTCTTTGTTGTAGCCAAAAATTGGAGGAGAAGAGAGAGAGAGGAGCTCACATGGAGTCTTGAAGAAGAAGCAAGGGAAAAAGGGGGCAACTTGGGGCCATTCTCTACATATTCCTTCTCCAAATCATCACCATCTTCTTCATCTCACTCTCCTAAAGGTAATGGAACTCTCTAAATCTATTTTCCCTTCATCTCATTTCATGGGTTTTGATTTGAGCATGCTAGAAGTTGTTGGTTTTGGTTGGGATGGTGTTAGATGTTGTTGCTAAGAAGCTTTGGTGGGTTTTTGGTTGGAAATCCTTGAGTTGTTGGAGTTTCGATTTGATTATGATTTGGAGAATCCTTGGAAACTTGTTTATTTGTTGATTCCTACCATGGGTAGAGGAGTATTGGAGATATTTGAGTGTTTTGGGAGCTGGGAATGGTTGAAAATGGAGTTTGGAGGTGGATTTTCGGAGAAAAGGAGCTGGAGGTTGAAGAAGGGCGAATCTGCCCTGGAGCGCCACGGATCCGTGACGGGCGACGTCACGGCTCCGTGAGGGAGTCCGTGACGGCACACGAGGACATATATCCCTTTGGTGACGTTTCCGAGAATCCCGATGATAAGCGCCCTCAGGGGGTTGTTTCCGGTAGCTTCGATGATATGCGTCTCCTCTGGAATGAGGGAAAATCCAAGAGGACACATCATATGTGGATCAGAGGGTGGTGATTTTACGTGCCACGGCATTGATTGAATTGCCTATTGCCTATTAATTGCTAAGATTTATCTCGTTGACTTGATTAAGAAATTGTTGAGCTTAAAGTTCACCTTTGTTCGAGTATTATTATTACACCCCTGGAGGGTTTTTACTTATGTTTGAAACTGAGATATTTTGATCGGAGGTTTATTTTTGGTGATTATTATGAAATGTTTATCGGTTGTTTATGTTTAAAATCGTTTTCACTCAAGTCACGTCTCGAATCCGGTCAAAACCGGATTTGGGGCGTGACAATTTGGTAGCAGAGCCTGGTTTCATTTGAAACAGGTTTCTTTGTGAACGTGTTTTCAAACCTCGGACCGACGTCAATCAGGTGGGTAGAGTTAGGGAGTCTGAGTCGTGACACTCAGTGACGCAATTTGAAAACATTGACTCGGAGAGTTGGAACGACACGAGTCGTGAATCGCTTAAATGTTTGTCTTGAGTTGAATCTTTTACACTACAAAAATTACATCGCTTGATTGGCATCCTCTCCCTAGTGATCGGTGAAGCCGAACGGTTGAGATCAGAATTGGATTTATGGTCGATGATCAACCCGCTATGCATTCGTTGTAGAGTAGGCCAATTGTTGGTGGTATTGCCATTGTGGTGGATTGTTTCTAAAAGTTTCAAGTTGAAGTAAGGTCTTACTCAATTGTTGACTTGTTTAACTGACCGCTATTCTGGAGCATGAGTACTCCATGTGTTGTTTGTATTGAGTGTTGTGGGTGGGGCACGAGAACCCCGTATACCGTTGTGTTGAGGATTTTGGTGGGGCACGAGAACCCCGTAGACCAACTGTGTGGATGATTTGGGGCACGAGCACCCCGTGGTATTTGGGAGCACGAGTGCTCCGCATACCGGTCGTGTTGAGACCTTTGGGGCACGAGTACCCCGTAGTATTTGGGAGCACGAGCACTCCGTATACTGAGTATAGTGAATTGGTGGGGAGCACGAGAACTCCATTTATTGATTGTGTTGTGCACTTTGGGGAGCACGAGAACTCCGTTTATTGATTGTGTTATGTACTTGAAGAGCATGAGAACTCTATGTATTGATTGTGTTGTGTATTTGGCCGAGCATGAGAACTCTGCGTACTTATTGCCGTGTAAATTTTTTTGGTAAATGTCCCGCTTAAGCGGAGGGTTAAGGGAAAATACGAATAGGTCATGTCGAATTTTCAGTAGAACTGAAATGTTTGTACTATCACGGGCTGACTCAGGGGCGCCACTGTAGTCGAGCGTGATGATTTGATGTCAAGTTGTTATAATGAGGTTTGGGGACACCTAAATCGGGTTGTAACGACGAGAGATCGACATGAAAGGTTTGAGTAAAAGTTAAGAAGTGAGAATCTGAAAAAAAAAAACCTCTCTTCTACTGAAAAAACCTTCAGCCCTTGGCCCCCCTTTTCTTTCGCCGCCGCCGGCGGTCTCCTTCTCTTGGAGACCGCCGGACCTCCTCAAGTCTTCTACCTTGCCCCTCACCTTCTTCCCTTGTCTCTCCTCTTGCTCGAGCTTCGACTTTCTCTGCGCGGAGCTCCTCGTCTCTCCGGTGACCTTCCTTCCATGTGAGGTTGTTGTGTTTGTGTCGGCTCGTCTCCACCTCTCTCCGTGCGGCTGCTCTTCGGCTTGCTTTGGGCTCTCTCGTTCCGCCTTCGACTGGTCGTCTTCTCTCCCCGTCAGTTATGCATCCCTGCTGTCCGGGTTCGTTCCTCGCACGCTTGCTTTCCTGCCGGGCACCACCTCCTCCGGCCCCTCCTTGCCAATGCTCCTCTTTGGTTCCTCCTTGCCGAAGTTCTCTCTGGCCCCGGGTTCTTGTGGGTGTTGGCCTCCAGGTGGCGCGCCTCATGTTGGCGCCTCCTCTTTGCACCTTGACAGTTTGAGCTCGTTGTTCGGGTTCTTGTCGGCTCGTCCTACTGAACTTCTGTCGCCCACCTCTGTCCTCCGTTCTCTTGCAGCTTCAAATGGCCTCCGTGACGTTTCCTCTTCGTCGGTTCTCTTGGGTGATGGCCCCCGACATTCATCAGCGTCCGTTGGCTCCTCTTGTTATGGCACGATGGTTTTTTCTGTTGCTTGAGTTTCGGCTGGCGTTCCGGTTTCTTGCCGGCGTGGACGCTTTTCCGGTGGGGTGCCGGTCATGTGTGTGGTGCTTGGATGATGGAATCATCTTTGGTGGAGTTCTCTAGAAAAGGTGGTTGTTGGGTTCCCCAAATCTATTGGGATTCCCAATCCCTCTTTCTCTTTTTTCTATGTTGGTTGCTGTACTTTCTTGACTTTTGGGTTGCTCTTCCTTCCTTTTTATTTCTCCTATGGAGTTTGTTATTGGTTGGAATAAAATTGTTATTTTTGCTGATAAAAAAAAAGTGAGAATCTGTGGAAAGGAAAGAAAGGCTAAGTGTGATAAATGAATTTGATCGTGTTGCGATGCTAAACCCCTCCTTGAGAAAGGATACCCGAGCAAGGGGTATGCCTGTTGATTTTTTGCTTTGTGTGGTGTGCTTGAGTTGGAACCCTCTTGTGGGAGTTGGTTATTTGATTGATTGAATCGCTGATTGGTGTTGTGAGACGCATGGGGATGCGAACTTGTGTGTTTATATATGAGTATATATACCTACTAAGCTTAAGAGCTCTAAACTTTGGGTGACTTGTGAAACACGTGTGAACGTCCTTGTACTTGCGAGAACTGTTGGTTGAACTGGGTACTGAACATATGTGTTATCCGTGCAGGCGGATAGACGACATGGCTCGTACATATGTTCTGAGGGGTACCCGGAGCCGCCCAGTTGAGGGCCCGAATCAGGCACCTGCCGCTGAGTAGGAGAGGGCAGCAGACGCCTAGGGTGATGCTTCCACAGAGCACCAGAGCTTTGATGGTGGGCCATCAGGGTCACCACCCAGGACATCTCCAGTCGCAGAGCCGACTCAGATGACCCCTCTCGAGGAGGTAGTTCGTGCAGTGCTAGCAGCCATGAGCGCGCAGCAAGGGACTGCAGCACCGGCACCAGAGCCAGTGCCTGTCGCTGCAGCAGATTTTGGTAAGAGGCCAGGCCAGCTTAACAGCTTCATGGCCCAGACACTCAGGGAGTTCTGTAGACTCGGTACACCGACCTACTCCGGGGGAGCAGACCCCGAGACAGCCTCGGGCTGGTTGGAGCGGGTTACCCGCAACCTCGATACCTCTGGGGTATCGGAGGGGCACTTGAGAGTTTCGTTCGCCACTATTCAGCTTGAGGGAGAAGCTTACTACTCGTGGCAGTCAGTGCATACCAGGGTTGGCAGTGATTTTCAGTTATTCAGCAGGCTGTTCCTAGAACAGTACTTTCCTCGCTCCATTCGGGATGACAGACGCCAGCAGTTCCTGGATCTGCGCCAGAGAGGACTGAGTGTTTCCGAGTATGCAGTGAGGTTTGTCTCTCTGTCCCGCTTCGCGCCAGAGTTGGTACAGACTGAGGACAGCCGCTGCAGGCGATTCGAGAACGGGCTCATCCCGTCGATAGCCGACATGGTCATCGCCTTCAGGACCGCTGAGTACTCCACACTCTTGGATCAGGCTTTAGCCATGGAGAGGCACTTCAGAGAGACCGCCAGAGTGCGAGAGACTAGGCCTAGGCCGAGTGGCTTTGTACAACCGTCTGATCGTCGCAACCGACGTAGACAGAGAGTTGCAGGATCCTTCCAGCATCAGGTTCAGCATGACGGCATGCGCCGAGCAGGGACCGTAGCGTCAGTTGGACCCGCCCCGGTGGCACAGCTGTGTCCTCGGTGTGGACAGCAGGGCCACCTGGCACGAGACTGCCCGAGGGGCAATGGACCGGTATAGCGCCATGATGATCGTCCCCAGGGGACCAGAGTGTCACGCCCCAAATTCGGTTTTGACCGAATTTGAGACGCGACTAGATATTTACAGTAAAACAAGAGAAATAGAGATAAATAAAGTTCCAAAAAAGAAAATAAACTTCTGAAAGTGAAGAGTCACAGCTCAAATAGTAAAATACAAAGTCCAACATAAACCAAAAAGATGTACGTCTCTAAACCTAGCTAAACCCTCAGCAGCTCCCAAGCTCCGAGAGTCCGGCTAGTACTGTTCCCGCTCAACACCTGAAACACCACAACAACAGGAGGGATGAGCTTACGCTCAGTAGGAAAAGTAAAAGAACTCCAACACACCTTTTAACCTCACGGTAAAATGGTAATTAGGGTAAACTAGGAAGAAGACCCAGCAAGTTGTCTCTAAGCAAAACCCTTACCAGCCCAAACACACAGTATAAATCCCCTTGTAATACACACAGACAAACCAGAGAGAAAGGCACACAGCAGAACACACATAGATTCCATAGGACGGCACACAGCAATTAACGGGGAAAGGTCCGGACGAACGCACACAGATGTCGTAAATTGCGGGAGTCAACTCCATCGATTTGCACACAGCTGATTATATCGCACTGGAACACACAGCGTCAGTCACGACATGTTCCTCCTCACACAGATGAAGGGCTCTACTCAACATAAATATAAAACCGATTTGCACACAGCCGCTTATATCGCACTGGAACACACAGCGTCAGTCACGACATCTTCCTCCTCACACAGATAAAGGGCGCTACTCTCATATGTACCGAACTGGAACTCCATCGATCAATCCCATCCTGGATTATGAGTCATCTGAACACGCCATCCTTGGTCTCGATATGATTATCCATCCGGCTACGCCGTCTCTTAAACACACACAGGGTTTCGCACACAGCACACTCACTGATGGTCTCGGTATACCAGCCGAACCATCTTAGCATACACCCGGTCTATCACTCACCCGGTCATCACAAACAAGGGTTCACATAGTCACACACGGCACACTTGCCCACACAAACACATCATGCAACATCGGTGATAATTCTATTTAGACATTTACAACGGTTATAATATTATTTAGATTCTCATACATCGATTATAACATTACTTAGACTTCCACACAACGAGTAGACACACAGCACGCAACCCTAGGACCTAGACATGTCCCGTCTATCAGCACAGCAATTTCCCAGAAAGTACAAGCAAGTCAAACGGATATCAACATGTTCTTTCCCAGTATTATCAAGACTCGTCCAACTAGACTAATAATATAACAGTCTTACCTATTTGTCACTAAGACGTTCAAGTTATTAATAACCCTAGTCATGCATACTAGTTCGCTCCGGTTATTAATAACCCTAGTCATGCATACTAGTTATTCGTCCACAATTAAGGAGGGGTTCGATACTTTCCCTACCTCGAGATGGTGACAAGGCGGCGTCTTCTAGCTGTGGACGACCGGGCCAACACCGTCTTCCAAGGCGAAGTCCCCGATATACAAGTCTGTTTTAAACAGTTTAAAAGCCTCAATCAGATCTCGAGTTCAAGGTTCTCGGAAGGTCAAAACGTCTTTAAAATAATCAGATTTTAGTCCAAAAATAATTATTAAATTGATTAATAAATTCTGCCGACCCGGATCCGGCCCAACCCGGGTCCAGACCCGGTCCAAACCCGAATCCGAACCCGGATCCGCACCTGACCCGGTCCCAGTCCCAGATCCAACCCCGACCCGAGCCAGACCCGGTCCGGACCCGGATCAGGACCCAGTCCGTAGACTTGGGCCTGTCCCACGTCCGGCCCAAGCTCTGGCCTGATCTCGAATCCTGGCCCAGGACCAACCGGCCCATGACGTGACCTGGCCCAAGGCCCGGTTCAGGTCCGTCTCCGAGCTCGTACAGCTCCGGCGAGGCTTGAACGCTCCGGCCACCGTCTCTGGCAGCGACGACATCTAGAGCCCAGCCAAGAGCGCTGGCGAAGCTCGGAAAATGGCGGTGGGGTTCGGGCCGTGGCTGGACAAGCTCGAGGACGTCGGACACGGCGTCAGGAACCGAGTTCCTTCCGGATATGGGTTTGAGAAGTCTCCGGCGACAAACCAGACCGGAATTTACTCAATCGGACTCGCAACGGGGAGGCTTCGGGTCAGAAAAGAACGGAGAAGAAGGAGAGGGAAGTGGGGAGGCTCGATTCGCTCCCGAGAAGGGCGACCCACCTTCAGAAACTCCGGCAAGCTTCGGTTTCGCGTGGTTCTGGAGACGGAAGGAGAAGAAGACGAAGGCGGGGGCACGGTGAGGTAGAGGAAGGAAGGTGAGAAACTCCGGCGACGAACTCGGGACGAGGTGTGACGGCGAGTTGCCGGTTCTGCTGCGCGAGGACGGGAGGGGTCAGAGAGAGGCGAGAGAGAGGTAGGTGAAGAGGGACGGTGAACCGTGCCCGAACCTTAGGGTTTGCCCCTTTTAAACATGCTCTTTGGGCCGGTCTCGGCTCAGCTGACCTGGGCCGGTCTTGCAGCCTAATTGGGCCAAGTCAGGCCCAAATCTCCTGTCCAGCCTCTGATTGATCTCCCTTCCAACAACTTGTTGCAAAAACATGCCCTCAAGTTTAGTTTGCAAAATAAAACCCTTTTAAAACGAAGTGGGTTTTACACAGAGTCAGACAGCAGGGTGAGCCAAGGGTGTGCTATCAGTGTGGCAGCCCCGATCATTTCGTTCGTGCGTGTCCTGAGCTGGCACATCAGAGTGGTCAGAGGGTCTGCTACCAGTGTGGTCGATCTGACCATTTCATTCGGGCGTGTCCTGAGCTAGCTGGTGGAGCGCCCGCACCGAGGCCCCAGCAGACTCAGACTCGCCAGGCACCACCTGGCCGACCATGTCAGGCACAGCATCAGACAGCTCCGCGTCAGGCGGCGGGAGCAGCAGGTCAGAGGCACCAGCCGAGAGCTGGGCAGCAGGTGGCACTTCCCCCACCACCGAGAGGAGGACCACCGGCACAGCAGGGCCGAGTCTATGCAGTTACTTATTCCAGATTTGAGAGGCCGTACACCGGCCATGAGGCCACTCAGGGTACGTGTTTACTTTATAATTCGTGGGCTTCATTTTTGTTTGATACGGGAGCTTCCCATTCGTTCATCTCTTCGTCTATTGCTTTGTCTTTGGGTTTGCGGGTGGGGACGTTGAGTCAACCCCTTTGTTTGGAGACCCCGGTTACGGGTGAGGTGGTGTTGAGCACGGTTTTTCGGGATTGTGCGATTAGGGTGGCAGATTGCCCCTTTCTTGGTGACTTGCTCGTTCTAGATATGAACGCTTTTGATGTGATTCTGGGTATGGATTGGCTCGTGAGGTATCGAGCGACGATCGATTGCTATCAACGCCAGGTGACAGTGAGGTCAGGCGACAGGGTGATCACGTGTGTTTTGGGTAGCAAGAGCGAAGTCCTCCTATCCGCTTTGACTACGGGAGTGGAGGCAGAGATTGTGCAGAGTAGTAGAGAGCTACCGAGAGTAGTGCGTGAGTTCCTGGAGGTCTTCCCGGAGGAACTATCAGGCTTACCACCAGCACGCGAGGTGGAGTTCAGGATCGATCTGATCCCGGGTACGGCGCCGATCTCTATGACGTCGTATCGGTTTGCGCTAGCCGAGTTGGTCGAGCTAAAGCGACAACTCGAGGAGCTTCAGCAGAAGGGTTTCATCCGCCCGAGCATGTCCCCGTGGGGAGCACCCGCCCTATTCTTGAAGAAGAAGGGTGGAGCCTTAAGGATGTGTATCGATTATCGGAAGTTGAACCGAGTGACAGTGAAGAACCGCTATCCGATGCCAAGGATTGATGATCTATTCGACCAGCTGAGGGGAGAAAAGTAGTTCTCGAAGATCGACCTTCGATCGGGGTACTACTAGCTGAGGGTCCGAGCTGAGGACGTGGAGAAGACTGCGTTCCGAACTCGATATGGACACTTTGAGTTTTTGGTGATGCCGTTCGGTTTGACGAACGCACCAGCAGCCTTTATGGATTTGATGAATGGCATCTTCAGACCGTATCTGGACCAGTTCGTTGTAGTCTTTGTTGATGACATCTTGATTTACTCGCCCAGTGAGGAGGCGCATGAGGAACATCTGAGGACCGTTTTGACACTCTTACGCACTCACCAGTTGTACGGCAATCTGGAGAAGTGCGAGTTTTGGCTCACAGAGGTGAAGTTCCTCGGGCATGTGGTGTCTCGAGAGGGTATCTTAGTCGACCCAGAAAAGGTCGACGCAGTTTCGAAGTGGGCCAGACCCAGCAGTGTATTTGAGATTCGGAGCTTTCTGGGATTGGCAGGGTATTACCGACACTTTTTTCAGGATTTCTCGCGTGTAGTAGCGCCTATGACAGCATTGACCCGAAAGGGAGTGGAGTACCTATGGACGGATGAGTGTGAGCACTCCTTTTCCGAGCTAAAGGCTCGATTGACTACCGCTCCAGTGTTGATTGTCCCGGAGCGAGGAGTAGGTTATGACGTGTACTGTGACGCCTCAGGCGAAGGAGTAGGTTGTTTTTTGATGCAGACTAGGAAGGTAGTTGCTTACGGCTCGAGACAGTTGAAGGTACATGAGCGCAACTACCCGACCCACGATCTGGAGCTAGCAGCAGTAGTATTTGCTCTGAAGAGTTGGAAACACTACCTGTACGGTGAGCGTTTCAGGGTGTTCTCATATCACAAGAGCCTCAAGTACATTTTCTCACAGCGCGATCTGAACACGCGCCAAAGGCGATGGATGGAGTTACTTGAGGAGTACGACTTCGAGCTTCTCTATCATCAGGGCAAGGCGAATGTCGTCGCTGACGCTTTGAGCAGGAAGTCGACTCATTGTGTTGCTATCATGGTTGTCCGAGAGTGGGACATGCTAGAGCAGTTGAGCTTATTCAGACTCGAGTTGGAGTAGGTCACAGATGGTATGGCTTTGTGTGCTTTGGTGGCTCAGCCCACGTTAGTTGCTCGAGTGCTAGAGGCACATGCCGAGGATGCCGAGACGGCAGGGATTCGTGAGAGATTGATCGACGATGTTGAGATTGAGGGTTGGGAGATGAGTACCGATCAGGATCTCCGTTTTAGAGGACGCTTGTTTGTACCCCGCAGTTGCAGAGACATTGTGTTGCGAGAATGTCATCATTCCCGCCTTGTTGTACACCCTGGTGGCAACAAGATGTATAGAGACATGCGACGGCAGTTTTGGTGGAGCAGGATGCGTAGGGCAGTTGCATATTTTGTTTCCAGATGCCTCACCTGCCAATAGGTGAAGGTCGAGCATCAGCGTCCCGCAGGCTTGTTACAACCTTTACCGATCTCCGAGTGGAAGTGGGAGCATGTGACCATGGATTTTGTGTGTGGATTACCGAGGTCGTCGAAAGGACACGACGCTATTTGGGTAGTGGTTGACCGACTGACCAAGTCGGCACACTTTCTGGCCATGCGGATGACCGACACCGTGGATGTGTTGAGCAGGCTTTATGTTAGAGAGATTATTCGCCTTCATGGTGTACCAGTGTCAGTGGTATCTGATAGGGATCCTCGCTTCACGTCCAGATTTTGGGAGAGCCTACAGGAGGCGTTGGGGACCGAGGTGCTTCTTAGCACAGCTTATCACCCACGGACAGATGGACAGTCAGAGCGCACCATACAGATTCTGGAAGATATGCTTCGAGCTTGTGTACTGGATTTTCGGGGTTCATGGGAGGATCACCTACCTTTAGCAGAGTTCGCTTATAACAACAGTTACCATTCTAGCATCGGGATGGCACCCTTTGAGGCTTTGTACGGCAGACCGTGTAGGTCGCCGGTGTGTTGGGCTGAGGTAGGGGATCGGAGCTTACTTGGACCAGATATGGTTAGAGAGACGACCGAAAAGGTTGCACTGATTAGAGAGCGGTTGAAGACCGCACAGAGTCGGCAGAAGAGTTATGCGGACAGACATCGCAGATCGCTTGAGTTCGTGGTCGGAGATCATGTATTCCTGAGGGTGAGCCCAAAGAAGGGTCTATTGCGGTTTAACCACGACGGAGGCAAGCTATCACCGCGGTTCATTGGGCCATTTGAGATCTTGGATCGTATTGGATCTATAGCTTATCGATTAGCGTTGCCACCGCAGCTTAGGAACGTGCATAACGTTTTCCACGTGTCCCAATTGCGGAAGTACACGGCAGATCCTTCCCACATCATTGAGTGGTCAGACATCGAGGTAGCTAATGATGTCACATATGAGAAGAAACCTGTCAAGATCTTGGGTACGAAGGAGAAGGTCCTACGGAACAAGACGATTACGTTGGTACTAGTGTAGTGGGGACACCAAGGAGCTGAATCCACGTGGGAGCGCGAGGATGAGATCCGCGTGAAGTATCCCCACCTGTTCGACCATTGAGGTACTTTGTTTTAATTTCGAGGACGAAATTTCTTTAAGGGGGTATATTGTAAGACCCGCTCCCGGTTGAACCAGTGACTTTTAAGGTAAGTTTGACTTTCTATCGGAAAAGTCAACCGATGACTCAGGAAGTCACTCGGGGCTTTTCCGGGGCCCAAAAGGCTTAGCCGTCATCACGGTTGGCTTAATTGGACAATTTCCTTTCGTTTGAGTATAATATTGGAGGAGGTCAAATTTAGTTAAAGTTGGACGTTTTTATCGGCTAAGACCTAGTTAATTATTGTGCTGGATTTTAATTTGGATATTTATGGTCCCTAATTGGACACTTGGCCACAAAGCATTAGAGGAGAGAAAATGAGTGGTCTTGGACCCTTATACCCTCCCAAGGACCTTTAAAGGGAAAACTAGCAAGAGGGGCTTTTGGTCTTTATACAACTAGGTCTATTAAAGGAATTGAAGCATCACAAATTGGCTCATTCTTTGTTGTAGCCGAAAATTGGAGGAGAAGAGAGAGAGAGAGGAGCTCCCATGGAGTCTTGAAGAAGAAGCAAGGGAAAAAGGGGCAACTTGGGGCCATTCTCTACATATTCCTTCTCCAAATCATCACCATCTTCTTCATCTCACTCTCCTAGAGGTAATGGAACTCTCTAAATCTCTTTTCCCTTCATCTCATTTCATGGGTTTTGATTTGAGCATGCTAGAAGTTGTTGGTTTTGGTTGGGATGGTGTTAGATGTTGTTGCTAAGAAGCTTTGGTGGGTTTTTGGTTGGAAATCCTTGAGTTGTTGGAGTTTCGATTTGATTATGATTTGGAGAATCCTTGGAAACTTGTTTATTTGTTGATTCCTACCATGGGTAGAGGAGTATTGGAGATATTTGAGTGTTTTGGGAGCTGGGAATGGTTGAAAATGGAGTTTGGAGGTGGATTATCGGAGAAAAGGAGCTGGAGGTTGAAGAAGGGCAAATCTGCCCTGGAGCGCCACGGATCCGTGATGGGTTCCGTGACGGGCGACGTCACGGCTCCGTGAGGGAGTCCGTGACGGCACACGTCACGGCTCCGTGACGGCATCCGTGAGGGACGGCGTCACGGTTCCGTGACCAGGTCCGTGGCCGAGTAGTTTTGGTGATTCTTTGGGGGTTTTTCACCTTTTTCAATCCTTGTTTTGAGCTGGGCTTTTGAGAAGTTGTTGGGGCCTTTACTTGCCTTTTGATTAGAGTTTCTTTGTGTTCAAATACTTTGGGACCGAGCTAGAGGAGCGAAGATAACGCCGGAACCCGTGTGAAGAACGGAGTGGTGACCACCGAGCGTATCATCTGAGTGTTAGAGGAAGACCTCGAGGTAGGGATAGTCTTAACTCCTCGTTTATTATGCTTAGTATGCCTATTAGGTTAATAAAAGTGGAAAGGTCCTAGAAATGCAAATAGGATGCGAATAACTAGAATAATTGTCTTTCAATTACTAATAACCGGATGTGTCTAGTAAGCATGCGTAGGATGCCAATCACTAGTGTAACTCGCTTTCAATACTTGGGAATTGCTTTACTGGTAGAGAGGTCATGGCAAAGCCCTCGGATTAGTTGTGTGTTAGGATCACATGTTTGGTTGCTTAGTGGATAGGCTAATGAGTCTAATGAAACTAGTTAAAGTGTATGCTTGAATGCTCGATTGGAGGTTTACTTGATTGGTTGATTGAATATGTACTTGACAGTGGAATGTATTCGAATGATTGCTTGATTCCTTGAATGGTTGGTTGGAGAATCAAGTATGACTGATTGTGCCAAGCGGTGCAATCAGGTGATCGATGGACCGATGGGTCATGACTGGTAAGTAAATGGTAAGTTATGGTTATGTGATTCGTGTGTTGTGTGTTGTGGTGAAACGGTGATTCGTGTGTTGTGTGTTGTGGTGAAATTGTGACTCGTTGTGAATGGATTGCTTCGTGTTCGCTTGAGTGTGTTACTCATTTATATTTGATTATTATTGATTTACCCAAGTGTATGCTTCCTATGGGAGTAATACCTTGGTTCCCGAGGACATATAGCCCTTTGGTGACGTTTCCCAGAATCCCGATGATAAGCGCCCTCAGGGGGTTGTTTCCGGTAGCTTCGATGATATGCGTCTCCTCTGGAATGAGGAAAAATCCGAGAGGACACATCATATGTGGATCAGAGGGTGGTGACTTTACGTGCCACGGCATTGATTGAATTGCCTATTGCCTATTAATTGCTAAGATTTATCTCGTTGACTTGATTAAGAAATTGTTGAGCTTAAAGTTCACCTTTGTTATGTATTTTCCCTACTGAGCGCAAGCTCACCCCTATGAGTTTACTGTTGTGATTACAGGCTTGATTGAGGAGTAGAGGCTCGGGAGCTTCTTGGTCTGGGTGTCGTTCTAGAGACTTTGGTTATGCTTACTTTGGTTTTGGAAAAACTTTGTTCGAGTATTATTATTACACCCCTGGAGGGTTTTTACTTATGTTTGAAACTGAGATATTTTGATCGGAGGTTTATTTTTGGAGATTATTATGAAATGTTTATCGGTTGTTTATGTTTAAAATCGTTTTCACTCAAGTCACGTCTCGAATCCGGTCAAAACCGGATTTGGGGCTTGACATGGTGAGTTGGCTCGGTTGGTACACCGTGGTCGAACTATGGCATTGTGATGCGTGTTATTCTCTTGATGTGTGTTCCAAGAGGGGTTCTGTCCGGTAGAATACCTACACTGAGAGAGTATGTTGGTGTAGAGTATCGAGGACGAGGACGGTTTAACCATTACCCCGATGATGTGTGGTCCAGGAAGGCGTACGATCGAGGTATGTGCCGGTCCGGTATGCGTGGGGCCCTGATTCTACGTGACAGGAAGACGTCCGACTGAGGGATTTCTGGTCTGGGATGTTACCCCGATTCTACGTGACGGGAAGATATCGGGACCGATGTTGTGTGTTCCGATACGATATAATTGGGACGGGTTGTGATAGCCGGTAATGTTGAGGATGGTTGTCCTAAGTTATGTATTGTTTTGATGTGTGTGATGTGCGTGCTGATTGGCTTTGTGCGTTGTATTAATGGTGATTTTGATCTTACGAGGGTGATTAGTGGTTGGTAATTGTTCCGTGGGCGTTGTTGACAGCTATGCCTTGCTAGTATGCCATAATTGGACGGTTACTCGTGGTATTGAACTGATGTTCATAACCTTAACTACTTTTCCTACTGAGCGAAAGCTCACCCTTTTACCTTGTTGTGTTACAAGTTTTGAGCGGGACTTGGACTAGCGGGATTCTCGGAGCTGGGGAGCTAGTGAGAGTCTTAGCTAGTGTTGTCTAGAGACGTACAGTCTTTACTGTTTCTAAACTGTTTTACCTTTTGTTGTTGACGAGTTGTGACTCATATTACTATATGGAGTTTTAAACTGCTATCTGAGACCCCTGTTGCATTATTCAACTGTTTTATTACTTACTGTTTTAAGTTCACGTCTCGAGTCTGGTCAAAACCGGATTTGAGGCGTGACAAGTAACGGAGGACTGAGTGGTTTTTCCCCACTGGTTTGTTAGGTCTAATTTAAGGTGCTTGTGCTTTGTGGTGGTTGGGTGGGTACTTCTCTCCTCTTCTCGGTTTTCTCTTCATGGTGGTTAAATCTGGGTTTGCTAGACCACTTTTGTAATCTCTGTTAGTTTATTGTTTAGGTTTGCGCCGTAGCTGGCTATTTCTTTCTCTGGTTTTAGCCCTGGTTCATGCCCTTCTTTGGTTTGGCTTTGTTGTCTTAATGATGGTAATGTCTATTTTGGTAAGAGTCTTGTATCAAGCCCATGCGTGGGTTAGTTTGGTTGAGCTTGTGTCTTGGCCCTGTTTATGGTTGTAATGGTGGATTGTTGTAACGGCTTCCATGCTCTGTTTTCCTTTTCGGATAGTTGAGTTTCAATAAAAAGAATCTGATTAAAAAAACAATTTTAAAACTCAATCTATAGCTGAAGCCTCAAAGAGAAACCATTCAAATTGGTGTTTTGATTCACATATTTTCGATGTATTATTTTAACACTTCCATGTCTGTAAATGGGGTGGGAGACAAATCATGTCGCCTGAAACTATAGCAAATGTCGAACTCTACACATGAATTATGGGTCTTAAACAGGAAACATGATGGCTTAGAGAGACGTAGGTGAGCGACCTATTTAGGGTAAACTACAAATGACTATCCTTAAGTTGGCACGTTTAACTGAAGCTTACCCTAAAGTTCAAAAACTACTGATGCATACCCTGAAGTTACAACTTGTAACTAGAAACCCCTGCGTCAGCTAAAATGACGAAAATACCCTCACCTACACTTCAATAATTATTTTAAATTTTTTTTATTAAAAATCACTTTTGTTATATATATATATATATCCAGTAAAAACCACCCTTATTGTGCAAACTACGAACCAATCTGAGCCATAGGATGCGGTCAAAGTGACGTCAGCAGAGCGCACCAGATGTTGACACGTGGCCGCTTCGCGCGCGCCTCTGCCCGCGCACGTGTGCTTGTTGACCACGCGCGCGCACAGTGCTGATCGTTTGCGCGCACGGTGCTGATAGTTTGGTACAAATGCAAACTATCAGCACTGTGCGCGCAAACGATCAGCATTGTGCGCGCGCGCCCACGTGTCAGCACCTGGTGAGTTCGTAGTTTGCACAATAAGGTGCGGTGTTTTATATATTTAATGCCCACGTGTCAGCATCTGGTGCGCTCTACTGACATCACTTTGGGGGATCCTATGGTTCAGATTGGTTCGTAGTTTGCACAATAAGGGATGGTTTGTACCTGATACCAACTATATATATATATTTACTTATTAAACGACTTCATTTTATTTAAAAACCACTTCAGTTTTATTTTAAAAAAAATATTTAAAAAATCATTGAGGGTATTTTTCGTCACTTTAACTGACGGAAGAGGTTTCTAATTACAAGTTGTAAATTCAGGGTATGCATCAGTAGTTTTTGAACTTCAGGGTAATCATCGGTTAAAGGTACCAACTCCAGAGTATGCATTTGTAGTTTACCCTATTAGGTTCTAAAACCATGTCAAACTCAATTCAATACAAAAATTCAAGCTAATAAGAATCTGAACTTGTTATTGTGTTTGATCTTCATATTTTCTGTTTTATTATTACATCCTATATTCAAGATTGATCCACAGATTGATCAACATAAGAACTCAGAATTAATAAATAGAAGTTCAAATTCAGTTTGTTATTTACGTTGGTTTTCATACATACACATTAGACATGATGTGATCAAAATCATCCACCTCAATGATCCCAAACCTTACCATGCTTGTAAACAGTGCGCAGCCTAGGAAGAGTTTGAGCCGCCTTTGAATTTTGTTCATGCTGAAGACATGGTTGCATACCCATTTGAGACCCGCACGCATTACTCACGATATATGGCTAAATGAGATAAGATCAATCAGACAGATCACAACAAATTACGATACTAAAGGGGGAAAAGATGGTTATCAATCATTTTAACGTACCAAATACTATGTACTTATTGTTGCTGTTGAGCTGGTCCAACCTCGTTCTTGGAGTCAGAAATCAGTTTGATGATTCTGAAAAATGCCCTCTTTTCAGTCGAGGAGCTTGTAAGGATGTGATCGAAAAGTACGACTACCCTTGTGAAGAACACACGGTAAGTAGAGAATTGAGATCTTGGTCGGGGTAGATCCATTGATGGGGCATGGGGAGGTCATCGTCTATTTTGTAACAGAGTGTTTCAAAAAATTATTTTTAAAAAAATAGTTATTTTCGATTCGATATTACGAATTTAGATTGAAATTAAAATAAAATAAATTATACACATTTGAACTTTGAAGGTCTGTATTATTATTTTTAACCACAATCCCCTACAACACTTTTCACAACCATATTATTCCCAAACTAAATGTAATGAATGATATTGGGAGCGTAGAAAGATCAACTGAAAAATAATATAATAAGAATTAATTTTAATGAAGTTGACTCATTAATTTTTTTTTTTTTTTTGTGTTTGTTGTTATGAAAGATACGCCGCACCAAACTTGATGGAACAACTTTTACTATTTTTCAATATTATCGATTTACGTTATTTACTAAATTACTCCTTCTTGGTGTTTTCTTTATTTTTCCCCTGGCTTCAAGACATTGTCGACCTTTAGTGTGATAGCGGTGGCTAACACCTTAGCTATAATGCACACTCATATCATTGGACTTCAACTAGTAGGGATCACAGGGGTGGAACTCTTTGAGTTGGGTTCGAGAGCCTGTATGTTGTCTTGTGTGGAGTCCTTCTACACATGTTTTGCGTCCGAGCTCTCGCTTGCTTACCCTCACTAATAGTGATTCCCTCACCCCAACCGACCAATCTACTCCTCGTCCTACTGAAGCTACGCCAAGCGGTGCAAGGGCTTTGTCGATTTTTGTTGGGTCTTTACGATCAAGGGGTAGTAAGTCGGATAAGTGGATGGATAGGGTGAATGATGACACTGATGACTTGACCTCAACTTTGTACATGTACGTTGGTCCGGACAGAACCCTCGTATCAGTTGCAGATTGATCGCCGCAACCTCTTCAGGTTGGTAATACTGACGCCCTTCCCCTCTCAGGAGTTCCCTCGAGGCGTTCCTTATCGCAACCTCTTCAAGCTCTCGTCTCTCTCTCAAATCGATCCCCTATGCCGCTCCAGATTGACGGTGGTGATGCCCACCCTTAATCGGATGCCTTTTCAGGTTTTTCATTGTCGTTGAGTAATGGCCACACATAGGAGAGAGTATCACACACAAGTTATAGAGGCTCGGTTGAGGAAGACTTCAAAAAGATTGAAGCAATGTTGAACCCTCATTATAATAGCGGGGTTTCTAGCCTTATTGGATCACTTGATTGTAACTCTTTATTTTTATTGCTTTCTCTATTTGTGATCTAGCTCTATTCTTTTTTTTTTAAACGTAGATTGTAGATTTATTATTATAATTGCTTCAAAATACAATCAAGTGCATCCGGAATAAGAAATCCAAATCTCAACTGGACAGACACAGAACGGGCCTCATGAGCTAGCTAGTGGGCTGCCCCGTTCGCTGTCCTAGAAACATACTCGAGTTTAACATTCTCGAGAGAAAGCAATATGTACCAACACTCTTCAATGAGCTAACCTAAAGGGGTAGAATAAAGGGGTATTCCCCTGGATCAGGTGCACCACGTATTGTGCATCCCTCCGCATCAACACCCTTGACCGGTCATGATCACGAGCCCACTAAAGGGCATGCAAGATGGCCTGTGATTCCGCAAACTCTGCCCCTAAGTGACCCTGAATTCTACCTTGGTCAGATATACAGATCCAGCCCCATCCCATCTAGCTCGTATCAGCAAACGTATCTCCATCCACATTTATCGTTATCCAAGTCGATGTCGGTGGATGACATCCCGTTTTTCTGGTTTGGGGAGGTATAACGGTCCTGGGGACTCCTAAATGAGCCTCAATCCAAGTGTGTTGATGACTATGAACAATATCGAGAACACTTTTGGGGTCCGATTGTGAGTGGTCCTACACTAAGCTGTTCCGAGCTTTCCATATTTCCCATACTACTCTTCGTAGTCATATCTGGGAATGCCATGACGAGTGTCAACCAAGTGTCGAGGGGTAATGTGGGAGGATAGGGACCTGTAATTTGGTCAAAGCCCAAACCCCCTTAGTGAAACTGTAGTGTAGGAGGAGGTGTCAGGAAGTTTCACGATCATTCTGACATATCGAACATGTCTCCGGAATTGCGACATGCTTTGTCCGGAGATTTTTCGTTACCTAGAGAGTATGCAATGGGAAGATTTTGATACGAGGTAGTATATCCAGGCCCCATTAGCCTGTTCAGACCATGGCTCTGTTAGAATATTCACCACTAGCCCAATAATCTAATAATTAGTAAAATCCCATCATTAGTAAGAGTCCATTAGTGGAAGGATGTGGAAGCTTGTAGAAGCATGGAGAAAAGTCTTCCATTTGTAGACATTTAGGATATTTTCGTGGAAAATTCTAGAGGCTAAATCATAGCCACTAATAGTGCTTAGGGTAAATCAAATCCTAATCATCCATTTTATGATGCTAGTAGTATAAATAGGTGTAGGAACTCATTTGTAAGCATCCAAGCATCTAAGAACCACAAAGTGTAGTAGTCTTGTAGTGAGTGTCCTAAAGTAGTCTTGTAGTGTGAGTACACTTAGTCTTGTAATCTCTTCTTGAGTGGTCTTAATAAAGAGTGTTGTTGTGTTCCACAAAAGAGTTGTGTTCAACAGGCTCCTCCTGTATGATGCCACCTCCCGTTGGCATGCATTATTCGTTTTATATCGTTTTCTTCGATTATATAATTATTTATCTCTGATCAGAAAATTAAAATAAAATGATATACGATGTTTACATGATACATCTAGAACTAAAGTCCCTTAGTTCTATCATCTTGTGTTGAAGTAAATATGTTTTTTTTTCTTAAGCAAAAAAACAGTTTGTTGCTTGGTGAAAAATGGTTTTGTCACATCATATTTGGGCTATTAGGTGTGAGGTGAAGAGTTGCATCAAAATTTAGCATTACAGTCCAATTTTGCGAGAGGATTCAAATTAAAGACGAGGATCTGATATCTGGAATAGAAGAGAAACATCTAGACACCGACGTATGCATTTGGAACATATAGAACCTAATATATGGAAATGAGCATTTGCTAATTCATCGTAAAACCTCTAAAATACCTTAGAGACATCTGGCACTATGAGAGTTAGGGTAATGCAAGATTTATTCTTAGTTCCTTTTTAAATATAGTGATTCATTTCCAACATATATATGAGTCCGAACTTGGACAATGGTCCTTTTTTACTCTGTTTTAAGTATCATCCTTTTGGTTTATTTACTGGTTATTTCTGTGATTTGTATTCCTTTAGGATCTTGCTCTGCTGCTTATTTGTTGTCTGGAATGTGGCTAGGTTGTCACGAAAGATGGGTTCATTCTTGGCATACAGAGAATTCCAAAAGGGCGCAAGAGGAGCCATGTAGTAAATTATGTCAATCCCAAGCCTCCAATTCTACTGCAACACGGAGTTTTTATGGTTTCTTCTTTATGCCACATTTGTATCAACAAAAACATTCACACATATATAAAGTTCAAGTCATTAAGTTTGTGTTTGTTGGTACTGGTAGGATGGAGTATCATTTATGCTTATAGAAGAAGAGTCTCTGGCTTTCTACTTGGCCGATAACGGATTCGATGTCTGGGTTGCCAATACCAGGGGAACCACATATAGTCGCAAACATACCCACCTCAATCATTTCCAAAAGGTTTTTATTATTCCTTCCCTCGTACATACATACATATATCATATATGTGTCTGTTAAAATATAACTATAATTGACTCTTCAACTATCAGTTTAAGTTTTTAGTTGAGTTGGTCTTCCAATAATTGTCAATAATATATATGTCTGATCAGTATTTTCTAATGTTGGAGTTTAGGAATACTGGAACTGGTCAGTGGATGAATTGGTAAAGTACGATTTCACCGCCACCCTCGATTACGTGCATGACCGAACCGAGCAAAACGTACACTATCTTGGACATTCTATGGTAAGGTTTATCACATATACTATGTTTGGTAAGAAAAAATTAGAGTGCAGAGAAGCAAAATTTATATTTTGGTTTGTAAGAGATTTTCAAATCTTTTGGGAAGTGCAAGGAAGTTTGGACCTTGTACTCACTTGTTAACGTTTTGAGTCGAACAGAGTTTTCATTTCTAAATGTGTGTGTTGAAGTTGGCAAGATGAATATATTTTGGTAGGGAGGCATGATTGGTCTTATTGCGATGGCCAGTGACCTACCTTGTCTGAAGCAGATGAGATCAACCTCCCTCATTAGCCCTCTAGGTTACATGAACCATATTATCTCCCCCTTTTCAAATATTGCTGCACTCCTCCACTTGCCCGAGGTAAATAATATCTATCTCAATTGTATAACCCAGCTTGTCCTGTGCTTGAGACTTTTTCAACATACTAAACCTTCTTCTTCTTCGTTTTACAGACTACTGAATCCATTGGTATTCTTGAATTTAACCCGATCGGGTAACAAAATATACCTTAATTGGTTAAACTTCACCGTTATAGTTGTGTACCCTTTATACATTCGATTGAAAAAGCGCTAAGTTTGGTGAACTGCATATTGCAGAAGATCAGCGGCTGAAATATATAATCTAATTTGTGCTCATCCCCGCGTTGACTGTTCTCAATTCTTGCTTGGTATTACTGGTAAGTAATTTCATTTATGTTTGCACAATTTAACCGGCATACATACTCATTGGGACGGATCAAGAAGTGGTATCATTCGTATAATCAGTTCAATTTTAACTAGTCAATATTTCTGAACTAATTCTCATCATGTGTAAACATTACACGATTCGATAATCAGGTCCGAATTGTTGTCTTAATGATACTGGCATCAATAATTTCCTGGCACATGGCGCGCAATCGACTTCGACAAAAGTGTTGATGCAATTGGCTCAAAGTGAGTATTAATTCCAACTTGTGCAAGTCAATGAAGATGCATAAAGAATTGTGTTGTACTTGCAGATATCAGAGGAGGAGGTTTAAGAAGATATGATCACGGAAGTGATAAAGAGAATAAGAAACAATATGGATCTGTCAATCCGCCCGGTTACGATATGAACAAGATTCCAAACAACATGCCAATGTTCTTCAGCTCAGGAGCAGTAGATTTCATGGCGGACTTCTTAGATGTGCAATTTTTGTTGTTGAACTTCTGGCATCACGACAATTCAAGAATTGTCAAGAACTTTCATTTTGATTACGCGCACGCAGATTTCCTTATTGCTACTAATGTTGTAGATAGGGTTTACAAACCATTAGTGTCTTTCCTGAAATCCCATTGAGACTTGTAATCTAAATGATAAGGTCCTAAGATGAATGGTGGTATGTGATTATTGTTACAAGAGGAAGAAAAGTATTATGTTTTAGACATAGGGTATGGTTAAATATCTTTTTTATTTTGGTCACGTATTTATGGTCTTATATATTTAAAAATGTATAATAAGCTACTTATTTATTGTTTTTTTTATAAGCGCAAAAAATTTATTAAGAAAAAAAAATCAAGCAAGATCAATCCAGAACACAACCATAACAAGAGAGCTCACATCTGGAGGTGCGGGACCAAACCCCGAATAAGAGCAAAACATAAACGAGAAAGATCACAAAATCACCCATCAGTGACCCACTCTTCAACTTCAGAAGTCAGGGTCGGGTCATCAAAAGCTTTAGCTGCATGAGCCCGCTGTGCAACTTGAGTTTGTTGTAAGATCTGCTTACCAATATCCACGGGATTTACAACTCTCTCCCGACTCCTAGAATGGGCTGGTTTGATATGAGCGGTGTAGTAATCCCCTAGAAACTTGTGAAACTGACTTTGACGGTTCGAAGTCCTAGACGGTTGCTTCGAAAGACGGCCCTTGTTCAAAGGTTTCAGATTTGGAGGTTTAAGGAGAGCCTCCTTCCACGGACTACTCTGAAGAACCCCTATCGGATCACCAATTTCGACTTGGTGAGACACAAAATCTCCCGACATAGTTGGTTGAATTTGAGTCTCCAAGCCCGAAGCCGACCCGATAAAACCTGACCCGGAATCTGATGATTGGACCTTATCTATTGGCTGGATTGGGCTCAGAATAGGCCCAGTCGCAAACCCAACAGGATCTGATCCTGTATCATCCTGAACAGGCTCAGGCCCACTTGGGCTCATAACAGTAAGCCCATACTCAGGCCCAGTCGGATCCTTTTCAGAAGCCTCAACCGATGCGACTTCGTCTTCCCCGCGCATCACGTCTGCAGCTCCTGAATCAAAGGAAAGATGATCAAGGCCTTCGCTACAATCACAGACTCCTCGATTCTTCGCAACACCCAGGGAAATTGTATCCGGACCTTGATTCACAAGATTCACGAGACTACTACAGTTTGAAATCATTAACTGATGAATCGAATCCCTGTGCAACAGGGGAACTCGATTCTCAACAGTCAATCACCGGAGGGATTCAACGTCTCACACCGGTTCGACCACACCATCGTGCTCCGGTACACAAGCCGACTCCGACGAAACCTGATCGCGATGTGCATCACCCTCAAGACGCAAAACACCCAAACCTCTGTTCTGTTTTTCAATCAGAACGGTACACTGTGATGCAGGTTCAACTGTTCCTGAACCTGTAATACATTTTCGACCTCCATCTCGAGCAAAAGCGACAAAGAGTTTAAAACCGTTGAATTTAAACCCATTGAAAACCTCTATTACCTTAGAAGTTGAGTCCTTGGACGCGAACTCAACGAATCCGAAGTAACAACCACGTCGATTTGGTCGTTTAGGGACCATGGCCGATACGATCTCACTGTAAACTCCAAATGAGTTCTTTGCCCAATCAGCAGTTGCATAATACGGCAAGTTATAGACAAAGATCGTGGCATTGGACGAAAACTCTACAACTTCGTCGGAATTTGCTTTGTTCTTCAACACCTGTATACTTTAATCAAGCCCATTCCTTGTTTTGTTTTTCAACTCCTGCATACTTGAATCAAGCCCGTTCCTCGCAGACTAAACTACCACAGGCTCTACAACATTCGGCACCGACGGTGGTCCCTTAATCGGACGCCTCCACCGAACCATTACTCACAACAACCTTCCCTAAACCAGAACTAGAAACTCTAACAGAAACATCAGTTCTCTGACCAAATAGCTTCTTCCTACTTTGACCCTTCCTTGCTTTCTTGACTGAAGAACCTGTAACTATGTTACAGTACTCCTTATACAAGGAAAGAAACTCAGACCAAAAAGATGGGAAGGAGAGAAGAACGGGCTCCTTTGAACTTTGAGTCTTCATCCTATGCCGGAGAGAGTTGAAGCTAGAAAGTTTTGCTATTTAGATACATGTTGTTAGAACTCTTATTTTCTGATAAAAAGAAGAAGAAACATAGAATTTAGAGTGGTATAATTATATTTCAAAACAAAACTGGTTTGCAAATTTCCTCGTAATCATCTTATTTATTGTTTACTATTATTTTTTAAAATAGATTAAAAATTAATAGAATATTTCATTCTGTTAATCGTGTGAAACATGCGTCAATTAAGAAGAGTGAAATAAAGATTTACCTTTTTTCGACCCTAATCACTCGTTTGACATCATTAAAATCTCGATGGACATGGACATGGCACACTTTTTTACATGCTAGAAGCGTTGCATCCCAAGACCTATGGACATGGCACACTTTTTTTTTGGCATCCTGTGCTCAAAAAACGACATCAATGTGGTGAATAAGCCAACGTTGTTTACATAGGAGGTCTAAGGCTTCGCTCCACCGATTCGTTCTAAGGTGAAAAACCATAAGTACATAACCCCTTATTACTTGAATGATGATATTATACGGGCTGCATTTGTGAAAACAAAATCATGTCCACAACTACCAAAGCAAATGTGTTTTACTGAACTCCAAGAGGCGGCGAGGAAGGATATCGAACAAGCATTTGGAGTTCTACAAACTCGTTTTCATATCATCACTCGTCCGAACCGAATTTGGGATATGAACTCAATCACAGTGAACATGACTGCTTGTATTATTCTCCACAACATGATCATTGAGGATGAACGACGTCCGTACCTCGTTGATCTGTTTAACGATGTGGGTGGCTCGACGGCTTGGAGAATAAACAAGTCTCCAAGATCGAGAATGTCACGCCCCAAATCCGGTTCTTGCCCGGACTCGAGACGTGACTTGAGTAAAAATGGTTTTCACCACTATTTAACCCTCAACAATTTCATAACTCCTTCAAATAAGTCTCAAATCAGAATAACTCAGTTTAAAGCACAAATAAAACCCTCCAGGGGTGTAATAATAATCCTCCAACAAGGTTTGTTCAAAAACTGAAGTAAAAACATAAACGAAGTCTCTAATAAGACACCCACACCAAGAAGCTCTCGAGCCTCTACTCCTCAATCAAGTCTGTAATCACAACAATAAACTCATAGGGGTGAGCTTGCGCTCAGTAGGGAAAATACATAACAAGGTGGACTTTAAACTCAATAATTTCATCAGCAAAGTCAACAAGATAACTCTTAACAATTACGGGCAACAGGTAATCCAATCAATGCCGTGGCACATGAAGTCACCACTCTCCGATCCACATATGATGTGTCCTCTCGGATTTTCCCTCAAGTCCAGAGGAGACGCATATCATTGAGGCTATCGGAAACAACCCCCTAAGGGCGCTTATCATCGGGATTCTCAGAAACGTCTCCAAAGGACTATATGTCCTCGGGAACCAAGATATTACTCCCATAGGAAGCATACAGATATAATTGAGTAACACACTCAAGCGAAACACGAAGCAATCCATTCCCAACGAACACCATTCCACTATCACACATAGCACACGAATCATTGTTTCATCACAACACGCAGCACACGAATAACATAACCACAGCACACGAATCACATAATCACAACTTATTGTTCACTTACCAATCATGACCCATCGGTCCATCGATCACCTGATTGCACCGCTCGGTACAACCAGTCATACTCGATTCTCCAACCAACCATTTAAGGAATCAAGCAACCATTCGAATACATTCAACAGTCAAGCACGAGTTCAATCAACCAATCAAATAAACCTTCAATCGAGTATTCAAGCATGCAATTCAACTAGTTTCATTAGACTCTTTAGCTTATCCATTAAGCAACCAACAACCAAGCATGTGATCCTAACACACAACTAATCCGAGGGCTTTGCCAAGGCCGCTCTACCAGTAAATCAATTCCCAGGAGAAAGCGAGTTACACTAGTGATTGGCATACTACGCATGCATTACTAGACACTTCCGGTTATTAGTAATTGAAAGACAATTATTCTAGTTATTCGCATCCTGTAGGCAATTCTAGGACCTTTCCACTTTTATTAGCCTAACATGCATACTAAGCATTTAAACGAGAAGTTAAGACTTTCCCTACCTCAAAGTCTTCCTCTCAACACTCTGATGTCACAAACGATAGTCACCACACCGTTCTTCACACGGGTACTGGCGTGATCTTCGTTCTCCTAGCTCGCGTCCACGTTCTTCCTTCTTTCCTAGCTCGGTCCCACGGTCTTGGACCACAAAAAGACCACAAATTAGTCCCCCCCCAACGAAGTGCTCTTCTCCCAGAATACACAACAAGACTCAGAAATGGACCAAAGGTTTGAAGAGGTGATGTGGGAATCAAATTGGGCTAAAAGGAAGGGTTTTGGGCTCTGGGGGTCTGATACGGAATGTGACCCATTCCATGCCACTCAGAGGGCCGGAATGTGGCATGTTCCGTGCCACTCAGAGGGCCAGAATGTGACACTCTCCATACCACGTTTCGTATCAAACCTAACCAGTTTCTTCCCCTTTCTTCCCCAACTCGAGTTTCACGAACATCACCATAAAAACCCCATTTCCAAGTCCTCTCAACTCAAAAATGTTCATCCAAAGTTAACCAACATCAAAACCCTCAATGGGTTCATCAAAACTTCAACCAAAAAAACAATCCAAACATCCTACTTCACTACTTCTTCTCCAAGCAACACCCACAAAGCAAGTTCTTCAACTTTTAAGCCAAAACCCACAAAACCCATAGATTGGAAGTGGATGAAATGGAGAGTTAAGAGTATCCTTACCTCTAGGGAGATGAGATGAAGAAGATGAAGTGAAAATGGGGGCAAAAGGACCAAGAACAAGCTCCAAAATCCAAGCTTTCTTCTCTATCTTCTTCCTCAAGAAATGAGCTCTCCTCCTCCTCTCTCCTAGTGAATTTCGGCTGCACCAACAAGGAATGAGCTGAATTGTTGCCCCCTTTCCTTTAAATGACCTAAAATGTCAATTTACTCAAAACCCCCTTAAGGTCTTATCCCTTTAAAGGTAAGTTAGGAGGGTATGAGGGTCATTTGAAGCCCCATTTTCATCCTCCAAGCCAAGCATGACAAGTGTCATGTGTGGTCACTCCCACTTAATTAATTTCCAGCTTTCCAAGATTTTATCGGAAAACAACCGATATAAAGCCCAAGTTTGACCGACGGTTGACTTTAACAATATTACAGTCAAACTGAAGGAAACGGCCCAACTAAGCTAACTGTGAGGTTGGCTAAGCTTTTTGGGCCCCGGAAAGGTCCCGAGTGACTTCCCGAGTCATCGGTTGACTTTTCCGGCCGAAAGTCAAACTGAGTGAGGATTCACCGGTTCTACCGGGATCGACCGGGGGCGGGTCTTACAGAGAAGTTCATAATCATCTCCACAATGACCCCATCGAGCACATTTGAGCTAAATTTGGAGATGTCGAGCATAACTAGAATAATATAATGTAACGATTTGTATTTGACATCGTCAAATTAATAAAATACAAAATTTCAAATATTTATTTAAATGTCCAAAAATAGTTAACCATTAGCTTGTGGTTATCACTGTAGAGCTAGTAGAAACAGCTAGTGATTTGAAAAATAAAAAATAAAAAATTCTAACCACTGACGACCACCACTGACTGTGATGCTCTTACTGCACACAAACTTTGCATCTATTTTACTTACTACACGATTATTCTTTGCATCAATCAAAATCATTATACCTCTACTTGAGCCCTTCTCTTTCCCTCACCTCCCTGGTTGGCGATCACCATGACTTCGACCAAATGAGCTGCCGACGAGCTCTATTCCTGCCCTCCCTTCCCACTCCGTGCCCTTCTCTTCCCTTTTCTCCTTATAACATGATCTCTGTTTTTTGGAGGTCGTGGTCACCTTCTTACCAAAGAAGAAAGCCTTGCTATGTCCGGATCTGGTCGCCTTCCTGCTGCCGCAACGCGGGCTCGCCCTTGTGGTTGGGCTTTAAACGGCGTGCTACCCTGATCCGTGTTCCATCGCCCCTCTGTCGTCTGCCGCTCAAACCATTTTCGTCTCCCGCCTCCGTCAACCAGCTGCTCCCCTTCCTCCCCCGCACTCCACAATCCAAATCTGCCCCCACCTCAAACCTTTCTAGCTCGTTCTGTCAAATATCAACCTCCTCTACTAAGAACCTACCTCCCCCACCCTCCTCTGACAAGTCCCTGGCCGGAGCTGCCACCCCCTCTTCACCACATGGCCTTGCTATCCCAAACCCTTCCCCGACCTTTTTTCCTCGACGACGTTGGTCGGCTGCTCGATCACCGCTCTAACCTTATCCCACGACGACCACAACTTCTCCAGTCGAGCCTCTCCACCACGCCCTCACTCCGACGATTCGTTCAGTTGTGCTCCTGCCTTTCGTGTTTAACCAGTCAGATCCGTTCACCAGCACCTGTCGGATCAGATCTACACCCGACGGTGCCCCCCCCTCGCCCAAGATATCAAAGGCCGACTACGACTAGTTGTTGCTTGTTTATTGTTTTTGTTATTTAGTCTAGTTATGTTTTTTTTATTTTGGTGTCCCTCATACCGTAATTTCGGATCTCCAATAGATGTGGTTGCTGCCCCTGGTGGCGTGTCCAGTTGGGACTTTCTTTTGACGTATCTTTCTGGATAGTCGAAAAAAATGACCGGCTTGATTTTTGTTGTTTATCTATACGATGTGTCCCTCTTTTCGAGAGCTATTCATCTCGCTAGTCGCTTTTCGGGTTCCCAAAAACGACAAATGGATATTACGCTTATATTGTTAGATGTGTTTGTTTCGGTAGGTAAGATTTATTAACTGTAATGGATATTTATGTTCAAAAAAAATTACAAAACGTCCAAAATTACTTTCACATACTTCATTCATACAACTCTATCATACAAATGTCAGTAAAAAATAACCCTAAATTAGTAGAATTTGCAACTTTTGCTCTCTCACTTTTGAGACCCTCTCCTAGCTCTAATCCGTCGCTATGGTGCTTTCTACCTCCTCCTCCGCCGCCGCTGCATCTGCTACCGTCAGGGTGCCTGCCCCGAAAACCGCTGCTCCTACCAGTGGCCCTCTCATCCCTCTTCCTTCCCCTTACCCATCTGTTTTGGTCGTTGGGGACAAGGTTCATCGTCGGCGCAAACCCAAGCCTACCTTGGCTAGAACGCCCTTCCACTCTCCGCGATTCATATCCCGAAAGGAGGCTTCTCTCTCGAGTTTGCATCTCCGATACCGACTCCGAAGCCGAAGAGGGGGATGCCTCTACGCCGTCTTGAGGTGACTTCCTCTCCAAGTGATGGTCTTCTGACCTTACAGCCCCCGAATCCTAATCTGGAGCACCCTTCTTCCGGCCCCCACCCTTTCATGTCGGCCCCGAGTCTGTGTTGCCGCTCCCCTCAATCGGCCATGATCTTGCTCTGGTTCCGATTGTTAGGGAAAGGAAACCTAGGGTTCTGTCGACCACCGGTGATGGGACCGAGACGTCCAGGGATGTGTCGCTTATCGATGCTAGCGGTGGGGATTCTAGGGTTAAGTCAACTCTCGGTGTTACCCCGGCCTTATCTAGGGGTTCATCCCCCCGAGCCTAGATCTAGATCGTGCTCCACCCCCTAAAATTACGTGGGCGCAGGTAGTCATCCCTACGTCTAATGAATCGGGGTCTAACCCTAAGGGACCTCTAACACTACAGAGAGATCCGACGAAAGGTAAAGCCCATTTGGAGGAGCTTCCAAGAACGGTTGCACTGGCCTTGGGATTAGGGCGATGTCTCCCCAACCCGTCCAAATTTTCAATCATACAGGCGGCTCTAAATACCTCACAAGGGATGACCCAGGACCGATCGAAGCACCTCCTCACGGAGGAATTCCCTTCAACCAAGACGACCAAGGAGACGGAACTTCAGTCTTCTCTAGAGGGTCTGCAGGACATGTTTTCGTCCTGTTCTCTGGAAGATGGAGAAGAGATTGAGGTGGTGGTCCCCGCATCTCGGTCGACGATGTCAACGGCACTGGCTCGCCAGCAATGGCGGCTGCTAGGCCGGCTTTGGTCACCAAAGCCCCCACGGAAGGACATACTCCTCCGTATCATTACCAATGCATGGGGGAAGGCGGCGGAAGGGCTAGTGGTCAAGGACCTAGGCCCGGGACTATTCGGCTTCTACTTCCGGTCTTCGGAGTCTAGGGCGTGGGTTTGTGGCAACGAACCCTGGTGCTTCGAGGCCGAGTCATGTTGCTTGGGGACCTGGACCCGTGCGCTCGGGAGATGCCTGCTCTTGACCGGGTACAATTATGGGTCCATGTTAGGGGACTACCGCCTCTGGTTCGAATGAGAGAGATGGGGGTCTCTATCGGGGATGCCTTAGGGATGTGTGTAGATGTCTCATGTGACCAATGGGGCATGTGCTGGGGGAGAGACCACCAGACTCTGCTTCTGGCATCTCCTGGGAAGACTCCTGAGAAAGGGGTTGGTACTCCGGTTCCCAGAGTTCCCGGAGCTTATCAGTGTGGAGCTCATGTACTCAAAGCTTCCGAGCTTCTACTATAATTGTGGCTGACTCGGCCATATCCTGAATGACTGTACGTGGGCGGTTCGGGGACCACCTCGATTTGGCTCTTTCCTGCTAGAGTATGGTAAGGAGAAGCAGGTCAAACGGTACGCCACAGACTGGAGGGAGACGACCAGCTTACCTAACCCACCGGGTTTTGGCCCGCTAGGTACTTTGAAGTTGAACAAAGCCCCTCGGGCTCCCACGCCTCCTCGGCTGGAGTTTCAAGGTTCGACCAGTAGGGTTCAACCTCAACCCCCAGCCTCTTGTCTAGGGGTTATGCCGCGGATTTCCACTCAAAATGAAGGAGCTCGTGCGGAAGTGGGAGCAACGGAGGAGGTATTGTCCGGAGAGGCTGGACTGGGGGCTGGCCAGGGTACCATCAAGAGGCCGCCGATTGGGGACCCTCGAGATGATAACTTCAGGGCGGGGAAGCAGCCCCTCCAGGAGGAATAAGTAGTGAACCAGTCATCAGGGACTGAACCTGGGAGGGGTCCCTGTATGATGCACTGCCTCCCCCCATCATTTTTATCGTCAGGTCCCTCTGGATCTCCGGTCTTCTAGTCTCTCCACTCGTCTTCTATCCTTGCCCGTGAGGCATCAAAACACCGTTTGTGGCGGTTATGGTGTTAAAAGGGTCAGAGAATCATTGTTCATCAATTCTGACATTCTCTCAGTGATCGAGGAGATTGTTCCTCGATGCACATTTATGTAATCATAGTTGATCGATAATATTGCACCTTTCCCTCAACAAAAAAATCATACAAATGTCATTTTCTTAATCAATTTGCGATAACGTTGAAAGTATATTACGCCACTTAATCCACCATCCATTTCCTCACAAAACGGCGTCGTAATAAACGGTCATGACTTGTGTCGAGATGGGAAGGAGAATCGGAAGAGATCTCGAAGGGCAGAGAAGAGAAGCCGATCAGAGCAACCCCTAGAGTACCCATCATGGACACGCACGAATCAGCATCCGCCGGCGGGAACTCCGCCTTGATCGCCTCCTTCTCCGAGATCACATCCGCCTCCAAAGAAGAAGCCCTCTTCTTCCTCGAGAGCCACAATTGGGACCTCGACACCGCCGTCTCCACCTTCTTCGACAGCTCCGCCGCCCCTCCCGCCATCCCCCCCACCGCCGCCCCCTCAATCCCTAACCCTCTCTCTCCCAACTCACCCTCCGAGTCCTACTCGCCTTCGCAGTCTCCGTCGCGCTCTCGTTCGCCCTCTCCGACCTCTGCCCGTGCCCCTTACGAGCTCCGCGCCAGGAGGGCCGCCGATAAGCAGAAAAGGCCGGACAGGGTCTCCGGGAGCCGTCCCAGGGGTGGCATTCGGACCTTTTCTGACTTAAATCGGTCTGCTAAGTCCGACAGTGACTCTGATGAACCACAGGAATACTATACTGGTGGCCAGAAGAGGTAAAAATTATAAATTCCCTATTTTGATGACAATTTTAGTTGCCCTTTATTATTTGAATTGAAGAAATCGTAAATTTTAGTTAGTTCAAGCGCACGAATTTCATTCATGTTGATTGACATTGGTATTACTTTGAAGTGGGTTTCCTATTTATTTATTTTTTTTGAAAATTTTCATCTTTGTTTCAGCTTGTTTCTTAACTCAACTACATCTTGTTTCCTCTTATGCTTGTTGAACTGGGTCGTGCCAATCATTTATGTATGATGCTTCACTTCTGGTTGGTTGCTCAGACAATGGTGAAAATAAAGATCAGAGAATGTGCATTATGTATGTTAGTTGGCCCTCCAATAAGAATGGAATGTTACCTTAAACCACCACATGTGATACAGCAATCTATTTTTTGTTGGAGCCGTGCACTAGCTGCTATTTGGGTTTTCTGTTACTTTTCCTTCTGTGCTGTAAGTTTGCAATCAAAACGGAACCTGATATTTAAAGGTTTATTATGGCTTTATTTATTGATCACGCAATACAAACTTTATATTTTATCTTGGAGCTAGTTTTCTATTTTTATTTTGATAGGCAATTCAACAACACCCCTTAAACAGGGGACGAGATCTTCCAAGATGAATGAACAAGTCCAATATCAACTTTTTCACTTGATCTCTCTCTTCTCATACCCTGAGTTATATCACCTGTTGATAATTGTCAGAGTTCGAAATTAGTTGTACAGCTGCAAGCTGTAGTTTGTGGCTGCTTAACATTTTTCTTTGATCCACAATCTAATACTTGTGATATACCAGTAACAATCTTGTACTAACTCTCACCTGTTTGCCATGTCAATATTCTCGAACATTCTCTTGATGGTTTTGGTGCTCTGTAGAGATTGTTGCAATGATATTTGCAATTCAACAAAAAAAAATCCCTGTCTTTGCTATGTGCTGGGGACATAAAAGCTTTTTTGGGGATGTACGCATTAACTTTTGGATACAACACACACAAAAAAAGTAAAAGTATTCATGTGCTAATTCAAGTTTAGATTATCTTGGTTAATTGCATTCTATATTTTAGTAGGAAAGTTGTCCATCAACTTTTTTTAACACCACCAGAAATATCCTAAAACTTTATCCTTGCTAGTAGGATTTGAAACACCTTGACACATGCTTGTAAACTATATATTTAAGTAGATTCATCAATCTCAATCTTCTACTTCTGGTAAATCTTCGATTCTAAAAGTTCAAATTTTTTGGTCTCAGTGGAATGCTTGTTCAGGATCCCACCAGAGGGAATGATGTAGATGCAATTTTTAATGAGGCTAGACATGCTGGAGCTGTTGAGGGGCCTGCTGACCACCTCCAACCATCTGCAAGCTCTAAAACTTTTACTGGAACAGCAAGGCTGCTTTCAGGAGAGACAATATCATCAGCTCCTCAACAGCATCAGCCAGAGATTGTCACCCACACCATAACATTTTGGAGGAATGGGTTCACTGTCGATGATGGCCCATTGAGGAGGTTGGAAGACCCTGAAAACGCTCCTTTCTTGGAGGTAGTATTTAATATTTTTCAACTGTTCAGAATAGTGGTGATGCATGCAGATAATTACCAATTTCTTTAAGTAGGAAGAGTCAACAATACGGAATTTAATCTCTTTCTTCTTTTGTAAGTGATCTTACTTCACTTGATGCTGAGACACAGAAGTTTTCGTTGACTTAAATGTTCAAGTGACTGATGGCCTGCATCTGCATGTTGTAGGAGCCAGCATTTAACTGTTACTGATAACATACAGATATTTTTCATTTTAGGATCTTATATGTAACAAACATGAAATATTGGTGGAGCTATTCAAGAATCGTAGCCATCAATTCTTGATAAATAGTTAGAAAGGGGGGCAGCATTTCAATTCCTTATCATGACCCTGTTCTATACACAGGGTGATTGGAGTAACTTGTTTGTGGCCTTGTTCTGTATGATGAATCTGTGCTTTAAATGCATGATGCTTATGAATTGGCCATCATTTTCTATAGACAGCAAAACATGCGGTTATTCCTTCTGTCATTTCCTTTTCAACTTGCTGCTATGGGCTACTTTTTCAAACTTGATTTCAGTTAATTCATTTCATAGAACTTCTTGTTTATTTTTTATATAGTAAAATTAGAACATTGTCCATCCGTTCCAAAATAAGTGTCCAGTTTCCCTTTTGGTAAGTTAGTTGTGGATGAAGTGGAACTTTGGTCCGTAAGATAAGTTGTCTCCTTTTAATTTGTCAGACCACATAGAGATGTATGGGGAAAAGTCCATCACTATATAGTTTATCTTTAATTTTTACAAAAATGGGAAAGTGGGTGTTTATGTTTATATTGGAGCAATGGTGGTCTATAATTGGCCTTTCAGGTATGTAATTTTATGAAATTGTTGCATGTCTGCAGAGTATCCGGAAGTCTGAATGCCCGGGAGAGCTTGAACCTGCAGATAGAAAGACCTCTGTGCATGTTAATCTCATGAGGCGGGATGAAAACTACAGTGTATGTATTTAATATCCGTAGTACCTGATCATCTCTGGTTTGTGTTTATATTACCAAATTAATCCTCGCTTATCTTGTTTTAAACTCAGGAGCCAGTGAGGAAACCAGGTTCATTTCAAGGCGTGGGGAGAACTTTAGGTAGCACCAGCACTGCCCCAGCTACCTCTGACCCAACTGGCACCTCCCTCACCACTGCTCCACTCCCTTCTCTGGGTTTGGTTGTTGATGAGTCGGTGCCGTCAACATCAATTCAGCTCAGGTTGGCAGATGGCACACGCATGGTTTCGCGCTTCAACTATCACCATACAGTAGGGGACATCCATGCTTTCATCAATGCATCAAGACCCGGTGGGATGAGAAACTATCAGCTGCAGATGATGGGTTTCCCTCCCAAGCAGCTTAACGATCTCAACCAAACAATAGAGCAAGCTGGGCTGGCTAGTTCAGTAGTTATTCAGAAATTCTAGATGGATATTATTGCTCCGGACTTTATGTTTGCCATCTTGGGATTCTTTGAGTACATGATTGCTAAGCTTTACCCAAAACAAATGGTAGATTTGATTAAATAGATTCAACTTGGGTGAGGATTTTGTTGTTGAACCTCAGCATTCTTATTTAACGATACGTTCAGTTGGAAATCACTCGTTAAGCTAAAACTTAGAGACCATATACTATATTCGTTAAGCTAAAACTTAGAGACCATATACTATATTATACATATGATGAATGAAGAGTTCAAGATCTGAGATTAATTAAAAACGCGGGATGATAAACTCATAACTTCGGAACACAAATTACTGCTGGAGTAACCTCACCTCTTACTAGGGTATCCATGGCCGCGTCAAGTACATGCAATAATAATCGGATTCTTGTATTCCCCTATTCTCACCATAGGCATGTACGCCTAGGGCATAAAGCCTGGCCGAAAAAGATATCACTCATAAAACAGGTCAACTCACTCAGAATGTGTCTCGATCGTCTTATACTCATAGGACGATCGGGACACAAGAACGATCATAAGATATTAACTATAACGGGTCACATCACATGCATGCACGTAGGAACGATCGAGACACTGAAAAGTTTCTTAATAAACACAAGGACCGATCGAGTCTAACTGCAGTACTATTTTCGAGCAATATCCATATTAAACATAAATTGCACCATACAAATAACTAATTCTCCCACAAATAACCCTAGTTATTAAAACAAACCCTAATCATAACGGTCACAAATTGACAATGCGACCCGTTGTAATTCTTCTAACTCAACCAAGTAATCAATGGTTGCATTCGTTTTTTCCAAAAACTATGGACCAACGTCTAAACTGGGATGTTAATTCCTCTCTGTCGACCTTCCTAAGCTCCTCCACCCGTTGTGCCGCTTCAACTCTGATCATTTGCAGCTCAGCCTTATCTGACTGCAAGCTTAACAGCCTCTCCCGGTCGTCAAGTCGAAACATTGTCATCTTCTCCTTGTCAATTGGGGATAATTCTTCTCGGTTCGGGTCTATTCTCGACTAATTGATTTGTGGAGGAAGGGAAAAATAAGATAGATGAGATATAGAGGTCGATTCAAAGGTTTTGGTTAAAAAAATAAAATAAATAGGGTCGTAAAATTCAAAGATCGTGTTGCTAACAAACCTGCCGTTTGAGGTTAATTTACTAACTCCACCTGGTTGGTTTGTGCTAATTGCTATACCTAAAGAAAGCATTTAGGGTCTTGTCTGACTTGTAAAGAAGAAACTCAGATGCTCCATATCATTTAGCAATCATAGCCATTAAGATAAACAAAATATGAAAATCACAATATCTTATTATTCTTTTCTCTCTTCAAAACAAAACATTAAATCTGAGTAATGGTCATTATTAAGGAATAAGATCCATACTATTATAGTCTTCAATGAGATTCCATATCTCTGTGGATACAACATCTGCAATACAAGATTCATACTATTAGACCAAGGAAAGTAAAAACAAACAACAACTTATTACCAATGAAGGTTCATTATAAGGGAAATAAAACTGCAAAACTGAGTCTCTCTGATCATCCAACTCTTGTTTCTTCAAAGACAATGCCTCCTGCTGTATACAATAAACCCTTCCTGCTTCACTTCTTTTCCCTTCTTTGTGAGCACTGCTTCTTTTTCAGTCTCTTGTTTGGATTCTTGGAGGCTAGCTTCTCCTTCACCACTTTTCTCCACTTGGGCATCTTCTTCTACTACCTGCAGAAGTTCCATAGGCAGCGCTGCAGGATCAAGCTCCAGGCTATCTTTAGGAGCATTTTCACCTTCTTGCCCGGTAAGCTTGTAAGAAGGCACCTGGTGGGATAACCGAAACATCTCTTCTCTTGGAATCCTTATCAGCTCCTTTGTGCCTGAGAGACGGCGAAACACCGTCTTGAAACCTGCAACTTTAACAAGGGGAGCAACAGTGATACCCTCTCCATCAAAACCCTCGTCAACTTCAACCATGTCATACTTGTGTACGACTTCATTTGGAGTGAGTTCACTCCAATCAGGGGACCAGTTCCTATAACGAGCCCAAACATCACCTTTTGCAGGATATATAAGGATGGCCCCCTTTGTTCCTTTTGACCAGTTTACCCTGTGAGAGAAAGAGTTAAGAGAGTTGTCTACTTCATACTTGCCTATGCGAAAATCCCCACAGGTTTTGTAAAAGCCAGAGCCTACCCAGTTCATAGTGCCCAGTTCGCTGTTGCTCTTTGTGTTAAGCCAACTCACCTTCATTCTGAATGGTTTCAAGGATATCACACTATGAATCATAGCATAATAGCGAGGCATTCCATCGTCGTCATCATAAGCAGCCCAGACCTGATTATCACCAAATGATTTTTCTGTACGGTCCCCGTCAAAATCATGAAAGTCTGCATCTGGGACACTCATTGACTTCAGGTTGGTTCTGTTCATGCCAGAATCAACATTAGAATTTTCAGGGTAAACTTCTTCCTTCTCAGCTTTCTTCTTGTCTTCAAGAGCCGCATCAGCTATTCCACCACCAGCAGCAGCAGCTTCAGGCAGCTGCTTCTCCTTCCCCTTTACTGGCCCATCAGAAGCTTTGGATTCATCATCAGTTCTAGAAGCAGTAGCCGCACTCCATTGATTCACCTTGTTGAGAATATTCATCTGAGCCATCTGTGACAACATTTTCGTACTTCCAGGTTGTGAAAACACCCTTGCGCTAATTTTTCCAGCAACATTTCCCGCTTCAAATACCCCATTTCCAGTAGACGTTTGCTTCATGAATGCGATGCTATCACCATTCCATCTCTGTGCATCAACGCCTCTTCTTTTCTTGGGTCTGGACTTGGAAGACTCCCCTGCTAAACCTGTACGCAACTTCTCAGCCTCCTCATACATTCGCTTCTGTTGCTTATGAGATGGATGAGCTACACCACTACCTTGCGAAGCTGACAATGCTGAAGCTCTCACATTCCCAACACCATCTAAATTGGAGTATGCATCCAACTGAAAAGTTGAGTTCATAAAACCTGAAAACCCAGAAAAGACTGGCTTTTTCCCTCGAACTTTTGAGTCCACATTCTGAAATAACCATGGGAAATGTGAAACATTTGGTGGTGGAGACTCCGTTGCAAAAAACTGGCGATCACAATTGCGGCAAACAAGATTGAGACGAAAAAATATCATAGCATATTCAAAATGCATCCTGCAGTAAGGGCAAACTGTCCAAAAGTTATTTGCTTTGGGGGTACGTTTACGGGTAGCAGTTTTGTGATCCCTTAGATTTGAATAACTAGTATTAGCGAAGAAAGGGAAACCGTTGTGATGAGATGGGTTCCCTATTGCTGCTTGGCTAAACATGCCATTGAAGTTCCTCTTCTGATCATATGCAATCTTCTTGTGTTTGTCAGACAGCACAGTCCAAGCTTGAGACAGAATCTTAAATGCCCCATCTGCTCCTGCGGACTTGTTCTTATCGGGGTGAAGAGCAAAAGCCATGTGCTTGTAATGTTTCCTAATTGTATCATCATCAGCTGAAGGGTCCACGCCAATGACCCCGTACCAATCTACTTCACCATTGACTTTTGTCTCAGCGGAGCTGTATACATGCAGAGAAGCAAGCAAATCAGTAAGACCCTCAAGCTGAGGATACAAGTTCTGTGCCTTCAAAGCAAATTTGTTTGCTCCAGTGATGTCCATCTTTGCTAGCTTGTTGTCAGCAATTTCTTTGGCCTTGATAGCCTCATCTTTATTGCACTCCATATTTCTATTCGCCCACTCTTTACTCGAACTTTGCAATTATCAGCAGCTCAAGTAACAATGAAAACTTGGTTGCTATGCAGATGGATAGGCAATGTTCAACTGTTCAAACTGCACCAAAACAAGTCCAGAGTACACAAACTAGTTCAGCCAATAAATAAACAATTGAAACATGGTCATGACTTGCAAGAATAAAGATCCAAAATACAAGCAATGTTAAATTGGTTAATGCCTTTTTCCTACTTCAGAAGCAATATTTGTCGTTTACTCTGAAAGGAAGGGTTTTGGTTCTCACGAATAACTAAGATCCTTATCATTAACTCCCAACTTAGCACCATTTCAAGAAAAGAAAGTAACAATAGGTTTGGTTTACTATACTGACCCCAAAAACAATAGAACGTGATACTCATGGATCACAAAACATATGCATTACAAGCACACGTGCGCTACATTAGTACTACTAGCGCGTGCTTCTTTGGATCGATAAAATTCCAACTATATAGTACCACTTCATGTAAAGAGCCATTAAATGATGCGCCCAAAACCTGGAAAAGCTAATAAGAAAAAAAAAAGGAATCTGAATCATGTAATATGAACTGGTGAATATATTCCAATTATGCGCGCAGTTATTCAAACTAATGTTCCTTTGGATCCATAAAATTCCTAATATTCTTGTACCAGTTCGCTAAATAACCAATTAAATGATGCACCGAAAAACCCGCAAAAGCAAAGAAGACAAAAAAGGTTCTGATTCATATCATACGAGTTACCGAGTATTTCAATTTCGCGTGGGCATTCAAATTAATACTCCTTTTGGATCTATAAAATTCCAAATATTCCTGGACCAGTTGGCTTAATAACCAATTAAATGATGCACCGAAAAAACCGGTAAAGCAAATATGAAAATCAATAAATGCCCGATGCATGCAAACCCTATCACAGGACGTATAATCACAACGTCGTTTAAAATTACTCACTGAAACCCTATTACAACAATAAAAACACAACAAAGTGACAGTAGATCACATGAGAACTATTGAAATGGTCCTAGATGATGTGAGATCTAAAATCCTACAAACAGACTTGATCCCCATCATCTACTTGGCTTCTTAGAACAAATCAGACCCAGAATTGATCTTAACATGGTACAATCTTAGACATAGCAACAAACAAAATTATAAGACATAAATCCTACAGACTTGATTCTGATCATCTACTTAGCAGACCCCTTAATTATCATACACTAGAAATGTAGAAACCCTATTAAAAACTAGAAGCAAACAAGAGAAAAATAAAATACCCACTTCAAAGAAAAACTTGTAATGCTCAAACAAGCTGAACCCATTTCCTCAATGTGATTTTCATGGCAAGTTGTTCGCATTCAAGGTTCTTATTTCAGTAATTTTAAGAAACGCCTAACAATTTTTATCATCAATAAACAAGCTACACTGAACAATGAGTACATAAAGCACATTCAGAGCAAAGAAAAATTACCTGTCTTCAGAGAAATGAATCGCAGAGACACCGTTGATTAAATGGTACAAGAATTTTGATCATACCCTTTTCCCACCGAGATCAGCAGAATCTCAATTTAGTCTAAAATCTCCCAAAACCTAAGTAAGATTTCAGAAGAAGAATAATGAGAGAAGAAAAAAAAACAAGTGACAGGGGTCTCTGTCTCTCTCCCTTTTTTTCTTTCTTTTTTTCTCTAATAACTTGGTAATGAACTAAATTTACATGTATTTATATTGGTTGAAACCTAAACCATGGTTATGTAAGACAATCCTTCCATTGGTCAACAAAAAGTTATCTTTTATAGAAAACATACTGAATATTTTTTTATTTGTAATCTCGATGTCATATTTAAACCCTAGTTTATATCGTGTACAATACGATTAATCCAATCTCATAATATCGTAATATATCTTATCACGATATATTCACATTGCATTTTTAACTTATATTGCATTGATTGATAGGTGAGTTGTTTACCATATTGAAGGTGACCACATCCATAGCAGCCAAACAATAGCTTATTTGGGAATCATGAGATGGAAATAAACATAAGAGAGTTGTTCTTGTGATGCATTGTTCTATGAATTCAGAAGCAGACCATTAATGTTGTTGGTCATATATGTAATGTGCCATCCAAATCATTAACTGCTCTGGATTTTACTAACCCTCTGATTAAGATACATGTGAACCTTGCCATGTTTCTTGAATTGGTGTACCAAGTTTTTGTCTTTGAGTTTCATTCTGCATAAACCAGACACAGTTCAGGTGGTATCAGAAAAGCTCGTATTGGTACAAGGTTGTTTGTTTTGTTCTCTCTTTCACCACATGATAATGGTGGCAACAACTATTTTTCAAATTCCAAAAAAGGTGTTTCATGCCCGTCCATTCATGTATCTTGTTCTTCTGCACAAAGTCAACTTTACTATCCTTATTCCCTTAAATTTGCATATGTAACGTTACATTAAGCCAGAATGTACAGGAGGAACTGAGTTAAAAATAAAAATGGTCTTTAGGATTCTCTCTGCTTTAACGTGTGTCGATCTCTACCGATCCATTATTTGTCCGCTGCCCAACTCTCCAATCACATCTCTCCCGCCGCAACCATGGCCCCCACCTTCTTCCCTCGCCCTAATGTAACCAATGCTCTGCTTTCTTCCAACGTGATGGGCCACTTCGATCAGGATGTTGTATGTCTGCCCCAGTGGCCTCTCCCTGCATGCTTCCGGCCCCCACCCACGACTTTATTAAACCAGCACGTCCTAAGAAGAAAGCCCATCGAGTCCTCCCTCTTCCTCTCCGTCCACTTCCTATCCCACTGCTGGTTGCTCCCCACGACCTACGATCCGAACGATCTCTTTCAACGGTGTGCTGGACAGGGTCCAACCCACTATCTCTGACTGATCCCGAGACTCGGACGGTGCCTATCCTCAAATCCCGTCTAGGAGTTGTGATGGAAAATCTACCATACCGCTCATGTACCCTCATTCGACCAATATGAGCTTCCTACCTGTGAAGACCGCTCCGGCTAAAAAGGGGTTAATTTATTAAATTTAATAGTTCGGAACATCGAGGTTGGAAAACGGGTTGTTGTTTTTTTTGAACGACTGCAAAAGAGAAAAGATTTTTTCAAAAAAAAAACTAATTTATTTAACAAAAAAAAAGAGGGGGGTAAAGGGCTGACCCGACCAGACCTGCAGGCCAGGCCAGGCCCGACCTTGCTCCCCCTCGTTTGGGCCTCAAGCCCGTTCCTCGTCAGAAGCCCAAGGTGTCCGGCCCAAAGCCCTCACCATATAAGCCATTTTAGGGTTTCAGTTCCAAACGACCTCCTTCATTTGTGCGCAGCCTCTCCCTCTTCAACCTCTGCGAAACCGGATCTCACCACCGTCTCCGTCCCCCACGGCCGCTCCTCATCCCGAGTCCCCACGCCTCCATCTCTATCTCCGATCTCTCCCGAGCTTCGCCACCATCCCTTTCACCTTCTCCATTAGATCCAGGCCACCAAAAACAAGCCCGCCGCTCCGGCAAAGAAGCCACAAGCTCCCTTACCGTCCTCTCTCTCTGGTTCTTCCCTGTTCCGGCCGCCACCGTCGTCCCCTCTACGACCCACTCGCCCTCGTCTCGAGCTCCCACCCCTCGTGTTGGGTTCGGACTCGCCGGCGAGGAAGGAGCCACCGAGCACTCTCCCTCACCCGACGCCCTCTCCTTCTTCGTCCCGAGTTCTCGGTCGCCCTCTCACCCACGTCTCCGATCCTCTCGCCGCGCCACCGTCTCCGACCCTCTTCTTCTCCGGCCGACTCCTCCATCCCTCTCCGTCCAATCCGAGCCACCGCCACCGCCGAGACCTCGCCGCCCCAAGCCCGAGCTCCTCTTCCCTTTCGCCGACGCGTCTAACCGAGACAAGCTCGCCGGAGTTCGCCAGATCTGGTGAGTTCCGCCGGTTTCGTCCGGATCTGAGGTTGTCCCTTCGCCGCGTTCTATTTCCCCGTCTCCGTCTCGTTTCCCCCACGGTGAGTTCACGACCCGTGGAGCCTCGGCCGGCAACGGCGCCGCCGGTGGCCGACCGGATGCAAACCGAGTTTCTCCTTCTCTGTCCTTTTCTCGTCCCGAGCTTATTATTTTGTTGGAACTGAACCTTGTTGAAACCGACTTGGTTTTGAGATCTGATTCTGTGATGTTGGTTCGAAGCAGAAACAAAATAAAATAAAAGAGTTTTAAAACGAAAGAGTTGGTTGAATAAAAACGGGTTAAAACCAGATTCGATTTAAGACGATCTTGGACTTTCGAACTTAGAATGGACTAACAACGGGACGATGAATCGGGCACCTCGAGACTCGTGCCCAAAACTGTACCTCGGGAAGTGTGCCTCGAAACACGTACCTCGGGATACGTGCCTCGGGAAATGTGCACCGGGTTTTGTGCTCGGGTGCTCGAACCCGCTTCGTCGTTTATTCCGCTTTTAGCCCGCTCGAGTCTAAAAGACAACTTTTGAACTTAAATCAAGCTGTCGTAACCTTTTAAATTAAATTGTGAAACCGGTTTTAATTGTAGCTTTCTGTGTAAAGTAGAGTCCGGCTTCGATTGAAGAGAAGACCGGAGGTAGCGAGCTAGGACGTCAGCAACTAGGAGACGTAGCGGTCGGTTCGTCTTGAGGTAGGGAAGTAGCGGATACCGGTTTAATTGTGGAAAGTTACTAGTATGCATGCTAGGATTAATAAAACTGGAAAGACGTTTATATAAGATAATAACCGGACGAGTCATAGTAACATGTAGGATGAGAACAACTAGCGTAGTCGATTGAACTGTGAACCTTTACGTTTCTACTTGGGAATTGTCGTGCTGGTAGATCGGCCTTGTCGAGCCGTAGGTTGCGTGATTGATTGAATTGCCGTTGTTGTTTGAGGTGCCTTCCGTGTGAGTCGGTGTCGTTAGGGTTAATAGACAAGACTAGTATATCCGCTGAGCATGTTGTTGTTATGTATGGGCGAGTGTGCCGTGGTTGTGTTGATGTGAAACCCTTGGTTTTGTGATGGTCAGGTGAGTGATAGATCGACGTGACTGGTTGTGGTAAGATTATAGGGTTGGGTAAGTCGTGTTTAATTAGGACTTTTGTTTTATTATTCTTGACGCTTTGCCCGAAGGAGTTCCGGGAAAGTTGTCTCACCTTTGCTTCGCCCGAAGGAGTTCCGGGGAAGTAGTTTCACCTTTGCTTTGGCCGAAGGAGTTCCGGGAAAGTTGTTTCACCTATTCTTTGCCTTGCTCGAAGGAGTTCCGGGAAGGCTGTTTTATCTATCCTTTGCCTGAAGGAGTTCCGGGAAAGAGATTTAGGCTGTTAGAGATTCTGGTTTGACTATTTGAGAGCGTCCCGTGGTTAGTTTGACTGTTAACTGTCGTGTTGTTTGGGTGGTTGTGAGCATGGGTTGGTCTTGAGTTGAGGATGGTGGTTATGAGTTCCATTAGAAATTAGTTGTGTGTTGTACTAGTATGCCCTAATTGGACGGTTACCCGTGGTGGTGAGCATTTGCTTATAACCTTAACTACTTTTCCTACTGAGCGAAAGCTCACCCCTTACCTTGTTGTTTTTCAGGTTCTAAGCGGGAAGTGTACTAGCCGGATGCTCGACGCTTGGGAGCTACGAGGGTCCTAGGCTAGATAGTCTAGAGACGTACCGTTTTATTTGAACTGTTTTACCGTTGGTTTTTACCGAGCTGTGACTCGTGTGGTGTTTAAAGTTTTTAAAATTATGAGTTCAAGACTTATTGGCTTTATTTTTTGTTTAAAATTATTATTGTTTTAGTTCACGTCTCAAGTCCGGTCCAACCCGGATTTGGGGCGTGACACTACCGGACGGGACAACCATTGAATTTGTAATAACGAGACCCACCGAACACTAGTCTGACCCACGGGACCTATCTTCTCTGCCACCACTATCTCCCTGGGTGGTCTACCCCAAGAATCGACGAAGAAACCCACTCGCTCCAACTGCCCAACTCTCCTGAAGAGGAGGCCACGACAGAGGCACCCCGCCCTCCAATGGACACGCTATTGTCCCTCCAAGAGGGCTTTGATGCCCTCAAAATGGACGAAGAAGATTCCGCGGGACCTAACGACGACCTACAATCGGGGACATATAGCTTTTGTATTGGCAGGACGATTATTCACGACCCGTATATGTGACCGGGTTCAATGGAAGGACTAATGCAAAGGGTCTGGCACCATGAAGGCCTTATCATTAAGGATCACATATGGGGTATTTATGGCTTCTATTACACCTCACAGGTGGAAAATGAAAGAATAAGGAGAGAAAAACTCTGGTGCTTCAAACAGGCACGGTTGATTTTGAAGGACCTCTTACCTGGAATCAAACCAACTACTTTGTCCTTCTCCTGACTCCAAATGTGGGTCCTAGTCTCCGATCTTCCTTGGGACGAGCTTCCAAGTGGGAGAAGCCCTAGGCGGATTCGCGGATATCCGCACAGACCAAGCCAACCTAGAATGGGGTGGGACGCAGAGTGTACGCTTCTGAAAGGATCTGGCCACACCTATTTGATGAACGACACTTGTCCTTGTCACGGAACATCAAACATCGGTCCAAGTCCGACTGCAATATGTACGACTCCCCGATTACTGCTTACATTCGATAATGGTTTATTCGCCGGGTGATATCACACCGACCTCGATCACGACCAAGGTGAATCGAGGCCGACCTCTTAAGTTTCTCGGTCAAGCCGCCTCGCCTGGATTCATGGGGGCTCCTCATGCTCTAGTGATTTCACTAGAGACAATCCTACTGCCTCCTTTGATAACCACGGTGGTGGCAACTACTGCTAGGGTTATGGAGCCTCCTCTTTGTCTAGCACCGACAATCTATCCTGCTAGGGTTCTGACCCCGCCTCTAGTGACCAAGGTGAAGGCCACCTTCGCTAGGGTTCTATCTCCTCCTATTCCATCGTTATATATGGGGGACCACCAAACCATCTTCTCTGCTTGTTGTCTTATTAAGGAGGAGGCGATGGAGGTGGTGGTGTCATACAACCCACTGGACTCTTAGGTGTTGGAGCGACTCAAATTTGGTATGGTGGACTATCTGGCGTCTCCGAACCATCCTCGGAAAGAGGTGATGCTCTCGGTCATCACGTGTGTATGGGGTCGTGCCGGTGTGGGTGTGGTTGTCAAGGATCTAGAGCCTGACACATTCGCATTCTATTTCATGTCCCTTGATGTTTGAGTTCGCCACAATGAGCCCTAGTGCTTCCACAACCATGCACTGCTACTAGGGGAGACCACCGACCCTTTGGCTCGAGACCTCCCGCGTTTGGACCAGCTTCAGCTTTGGGTGCATGCCAGAGGGATACCTCCCCGTGTCAGGACAAGGGCGATAAAGGAGATTATAGGTGCTACACTAGGCGACCACGTGGAAACCCATGTTATCAATGGGGCTTCTGTTGGGATGGGACGGTGAGAGTCCTATTTTGGATGGAAATTCACCGATCTCTTCGGCGGACCGTGATCATGTGCTTCCGAGAATACCCGGACCAGGTAAGGGTTAGTCTGGCATATGAAAAATTACCCGCTTTTTGTTTTAATTGTAGGAGGACCGCTCACATGGTCAGAGACTATGACTGGGAAGTGTCGGGGTGCCCCGATTTGATAATTCGATTCTGGAATTCAAGACAGCCAAGGTGGACATCTCGTATGCCACGGATTGGGGAAAGAAGCACCTCCACCGTCGTCGGTATTTGCACCTGTGAAGACCGCCTCGGTAAAAAGATTTAATTTATTTAAGTTTTAATCGTTCGGAGCGTCGAGGTTGAAAAAGAAAATTGTGGGTCGGTTGTTGGTAACGACAGGGTTGAAATTCGATTTAATTCTTAGTTCGTTTAAAATATATATATATATATATATATATATAATAATTAAACAAGAAAAAAAAAAGGTTTTGGGCTGGACCGGACAGACCCGGCCTGAGTCTCAGAACCGGCCCAAGTGCTGACCCGGCCCAAGCCCAGGCTTTATAAGCCTAAAACTAGGGTTCGGCGTCACTACTTTTCCCTCTCTTCATCGTTTCCGCAGCCCCTTCCTCCCTCATCTCTCTCCCTCTCCACCTCACTCACTCAGTCCCGAGCCCAAGTCGTCCTCTCCGGCCTTCAATCTCGTCCGTTCAACCCCAAGACGCCAGTACCGAGCTCCGACACCCTCCCCTCCTCGCTCGGGTATCGCCGGAACCTCGCCCTCCAAACCTGAGCTCTCTCTCCCAACCTCAACGCGCCATCGTCCCCATTCTTCTTCTTTCCCGTTCAGCCATCGCCGTCCTCGGTAGTGGCAAGACCGAGTCCCACCGTCGCCGTTCACGTGCAGAGGCGAGGTGAGCTCGCCGGCGTGTTCACAGATCCGAGAGCCCCGTTCGGATCTGAGGCGGAGTGCCCCGCCGCGCCAACGGTCGCCACCTCATCCGCCTCCGTCGTCCCTTTTTTCCCCCTACGGTGAGCCCTACCACCGTGAGTTTTTGATCGGCCGGCTTCAAACCGAGTCATTTTCCCCGTCCTTTTTTTTGTTTCTTTTTTTCTCTTGGATCTGTTGGTTGTTGATCGGAGCTCTACTGAATCTGGACATCGTGGTACCGAAACTATTTGGATATGGCCGTTTAATTTTGGAAATGAAATCAGAAAATAAAATATTTTAATCTGTTAAAAAGGAAGATAAATTAAAACGGTTTTAAAATCAGTTTTAAAACAAAAGCGGTTTGATTTGAAAAAGGGCGAGTAATCTGCACCGTGAACAAATCTGTTGAACGTTTTTGGAAACCGAACGACTAAGCTGGACGTTAAATCGGACCTTGAACGGGATAAAAGTGGAACGCTGAAATGGGTACCTCGGGAATCGTGCCACGAAACCCGTACCTCGAGAAACGTGCCACGAAACTCGTGGCTCTAGATCTATGCATTGGTACTGTGCCTCGGGAAACGTGCACCAGTTTCTGGGTGCTCGAACCCAATTCGTCGTAACCCCGCTTTTAGCCCGATCGAGTTTAAAAGACAACTTTTGAATTTAAATCGAAACCGTCGTAACCTTTTAAAACAAATTGTGAAACCTGTTTTAATTGTAACTTTCTGTGTAAAGTAGAGTCCGGCTTCGAGCGAAGAGAAGACCGGAGTTAAACGCAGACGCGGACTTCGCCCTAGAAGACGGTGTTGGACCGATCGTCAGCAGCTAGGAGCGCTGTTGTGGTATCGTCTTGAGGTAGGGAAGTAGCGGATACCGGTTTAATTGCGGAAAGTTACTACTATGCATGCTAGGAATTAATAAAACTAGAAAGAACGTTTATATCAGATAATAACCGGACGAGTCGTAGTAACATGTAGGACGGGATTCACTAGTTAATTGTTTGATCTTTTTTCGATACTTGGGAATTGTCGTGCTGGTAGATCGGCCTTGTCGAGCCGTAGGTTGTGTGTTGTTTTGGAATTGCCTGTTATTGTTTGAGATGTATGCCGTGTGAGTCGGTGTCGTTAGGTTTAATAGACAAGATTTAATATATCCGTTGAGCATGTTGTTATTATGTGTGGGCGAGTGTGTCGTGCTTGTGTTGATGTGAACCCTTGGATGTGATATGGTCAAGTGAGTGATAGACCGACGTGGTTGGTTGTGGTAAGATTGTTGGGCTTGGTAAGCCGTGTTTATTTATGGCAATTGTGATATTATCTTGTTGTGTGTTCCGATGAGTTGTTTCCGGTATGGTACCTATGACCGAGGGGGTACGCCGGTGTAGGGTAGTACCTAGGCCAACGGTGTGGTCCTATGTATTAGCGGTCCCCCGGGTAGTGGTTCCGGTACGATAGCCTGCATCGAGGGGGTAATCCGAAATGGGACGTCTAGGCCGACGGTTACGTATTCTGCGCTTTGCCCGAAGGAGTTCCGGGAAAGTTGTCTTACCTATCCTTTGCCCGAAGGAGTTCCGGGAAAGAGGTCTAGGTCGATGGAGATTCCGGTATGACTATTTGAGATTGCGCCCCAGTTGTTTGACGGGAAGATATCTAGGCCGACGCTGTGTGTTCCGGTACGATATGATGGTGTCGGGATGTGGACAGCCGACCGAGTAAGGGACTGCGGTACGGGACGTGTTTGTACTTTTACAGTTTACTTTATGTTGATGACTTGTTAATTGGTGTGTTGGCTGTTGTTTGTGCTGTTGGAGTGATTGTGGTTGTAAGTGTGGTTCGGTTTTGAGTTGAGGATTGTGGATACGAGTTCCGTTGGAAATTAGTTGTATGCTGTACTAGTATGCCCTAATTGGACGGTTACCCGTGGTGGTGAGCTCTTGTTTGTAACCTTAACTACTTTTCCTACTGAGCGAAATCTCACCCCTTACCTTATTGTTTTTCAGGTCCTAAGTGGGTTGTGTACTAGCTGGATACTCGACGCTTGGGAGCTTGCGAGGGTCCTAGGCTAGTAGTCTAGAGACGTACTTCCTCTTTTATTAACTTCTTGTACTATTGTTTTTACCGAGCTGCCGACTCGTGACGCTGTTAAAAGTTTTAAAAACTGTGAACTGGAGACTTGTTGGTTTACTTTCGTTAAAATTTTATTGTTGTTTTAGTTCACGTCTCGAGTTCGGTCAAAATCGGATTTGGGGCGTGACAACACCATTGATCTCAGACACGCTACCTAAGGCTAAGTCATGTCGAGGGAAGGAGCCCCTTGTGACCCAGACACAGTACCTAACTCGCTCCTCGGCTATCAAGACTGGTTCAGGGTGTCGCCTTACCCTCGAGGTCCTGGTCAGACTTCAAAGATAAGCCCCCCCCCCCCCCCCCCGGGTATTCAGGGATAAGCCCCCTAGATCTGTCAGATTCAAGACGAGCCGGTACTCCTAGCCACACTGTCAGATTCAAGTTTGGTAGTTCATTGGACAAAACGAGTCCTTGAAAAGTATGGACAAGCAGCGTTTAGGCCCTACTTTGAGCGGTTCATGGCGGTTGGCACCTTTTGATTTTATTTTTTGTTCTAGCTTTGGTTTCAATTTTTGTATTAGTTGCATTTCTTGTATTAGTCATACTTACTATAACCACTTCCTTTTTGATCGGTTCGTTTCTGAAGGTTATTAGATCATTACCCCTTCAAAGATAACGGTCATTGTAATGACTCTATTTTCTATTTAATGAAAGATAATTTTTAATCTAAAAAAACACGAAATATACAAAAGACATTATTATAATTATAATAAAATAAGAGAGATAATTTACAAAACGTTTTTTTAAACAGGTAAACGGAGATTTTCATTAATACCAAATGGTAATTAAGTAGGGTGAGGCATGACCGCCTCGGGTTCCAGATTTATGTCCGGGCCGACCGTAGCAAGCCCGGCGCTCATGGACCCATAATAATAGCCCACTTTGTATCGTGGGCACAAAACTAAGCCAACTCCTTACAACCGTTCCAATTATTCGGCCTAAAACAGCTAACGTCTCAAAACAACGAGACTTGAAATTAAAAATCCTAAGCAACAGAACGTCTAAACAGCAAATTATTCGACCTAAAGCAGGATAAAAAATTAACACATGATCGAAAGAACAAGCTACCAAATCTGGGATGCCAGTTCTTTTAGGCCCCGTGCCATTGGAGCGATCTGGTATCGGCAAATCTTTGTCTTGATTCGCCCGGATCTTTCGAAGTAGTGCGGGAGGCGAGAGCAACGGATCGATCTGCCACGGTTTGTCCGAGATCGAGGGTCCCAACTTCGAGTGACGTGGAGTCAGACCCCGATCTATCGTCCTTCCTCCCGGATCCCATATCCATCTACGGAGCAGGCCCATGCCGGCGACGGCTGACCCCGGGGCGGTAGGTCGCTGCAGATGGAAGGCGGCGCGTGGATCCCATCTTCCGGAGAATGGCATGGGGACCATGGTGGCTACTGGCTCGAAGGCGGGGCCGATCCGGCGATGCAGGAACGGTGACCTGAAGGTTAGGATAGACGAGCTCTTTGAGTGAAGATCTTCAAGAGGTTCCATGATAGAGAAGAAGGGGGAGGGGTGGGGGGAGAGGAGGTTGCGCAGAAAGCGCAACCCCTAGGGTTTTTTTAGATTATTATCGAAAAGTTAATAATATTGAACAAGAAAATAAAAAATTATTAAGATTAATTTACAAAACGTTAATACCTTGTAGTGTTTTATTTTTGAGGATAACCAATGCAATTGTATTAAATCATAATAAGATAGTTTGGTGGGTACTTAACCATACACCACCTACATAAGCAAAAACCAACTTTGGTGGGCATCTAACCATACTCCACCTACATAAACCAAACCAACTAGTAAACTGAAATGAAACAAAAGCAATAAAATCGGCTCTAGTGAAAGGTTGCGGACGAAGGGGAAATATGCGGTAGCGTCTGGTGACACCGATACAGCATGCTTCTTCCAATTGGGACGAGTCGAAGCCAGCCACGTTTAGGGGAACACTGGTGGACCTACATCTCCCCCGGTATGTCAGCGTGCGTCGTCCTCCCTTGATTGATAGTGGTAGGGCTCCTGAACGCGGGATTGCTGACACCGGACTGGCAGGGGAGATACAACAACTGAAGATATTCAACAAACCAAAAAACATTATACCTCACGAAATATACAAAAAGACATCATTATAATTATAATAAAATAAGAGAGATAATTTACAAAACGTTAATACCTTGTAGTGTAATTATTCAACAAACCAAAAAACATTATACCTAAGTTATGATCATAGCATATATCAGAGCCAGGATTCGACAGCAACACCGCCAACACGAGCCATCGATTCTTGCAAAACGCCCTGATCTTCTCCCCTAATTGCTCCATCAGTTGTGTTCTTGTTTGTAGTAACGAAAAGGAGGGGATATAATCATATATCTTAGGGTTAATTCCACCTCAGTACCCTAAATCTTTCATATTTCATTTAGAGTACCCTAAATCTTTTTTGTGTCATCTCAGTACCCTAAATCTTTCATATTTCGTTTAGAGTACCCTAAATCTTTTTTGTGTCACCTCAGTACCTTAAACTTTCATTAATTCCATTTTAGTACCCTAAACTTTCATTAATTTCATTTTAGTACCCACCGTTAACTTTACTATAATTTTGGTTGTTGGTGAGGGGTAGTATGGTCATTTTACCTGTTTTGGATGGAAAACCATATGTAAAGTTAACGGTGGGTACTAAAATGGAATTAATGAAAGTTTAGGGTACCAAGGTGACACAAAAAAGATTTAGGGTACTCTAAATGAATTAATGAAAGTTTAGGGTACGGAGGTGACACAAAAAAGATTTAGGGTACTTTAAATGAAATATGAAAGATTTAGGGTACTGAGGTGGAATTATCCCTATATCTTATCATATTTCTTCACTGTTTTAGCTTATTAGGATTATTTTCTTCTAGAAAACCAATGGTTGATTTGCAAAAATAATGGTATTCAATTGTCGGGTTGGAGAATGATTTGCTGATCAACGATTCTAATTGTTTCATAAATAATATAGTAAAAAACCGTTCCTAGAAATTTAGGAAAAACCTCTATCCTCCAAAACACCTTCGACCCCAACCCTAAACGTTCAACCGCCGCCATTATCTTTTCACCCCCCATCGATGATGGCCCCGACCATGGCCGAGGTTGTTACTTGCAGATGAATTTTCCTCCTCTCTCCTTTCCTATTCCCTCCTTCGACCCTTTCTTCATCTTGCTGGCTCATGCTTGCTCGTGTTTTAGGTCAACCGTTTCGTCGTCTCCGTCCGCCGCTATGCTCTTCAGATCCTATTGGAGTCCTCGCCTACAAGACGGATCCTTACCGTCGTGTCGACATCGTTGCTTCAGGCCGCGGGTCTGGAAGATCCTATCTGACAAGATCTTCTCGTCTCGTCGGAAGCGCTCTAGGTGCGTGTCGGTCGTTCTTTTCTCGTCCATGTTGAAGTCTCTGGTGACTTGCTTGGCTCGTCGTTCTTCTTCTACGGGTGTGGTCAGGTCGTCTTTTGGCCAGATTCTCGTTCTGACAGGGAGTTTCAGTTGAAAGCTCGCTTTTCGGTGGCGTGCGGGGTCATCGGAGTTTTTTGGAATTTCCATATTTTCGCGAACCCAGAGCTGGTCTTCCTTGGTTTCCAGTTGATGCGTGCTTCTGCTGAGAATAGTGTCGGGTTGGGCGTGAATCGAGTTGGTCTCTTTCTGTGCCTTATTTTGTTGATGTTCAAAGCTTTCAATTTATCCTTAATCTAGATTTAGTTTGATTTCATTGTTTCCCCGTCTTTTGTTGGTGTGGTGTTTGTTGGTTGTGGTGTTGGCCCCTGACTGATGGTTTGAGTCTTTGACCCTTTATCGAAATCGTCTGGATTTAGTGTTTAGGGTTTAAGTGTTTCGATGGTTTTGATCACCAAGTTATCTCTAATGTTCAGTAGTGTTGACTGCCAGCGTGTCGGCGTCTTCTTTACTCGCTGAGTAGATACTCCCGATGAGATAGATTGCTTTTTACTTGTTCGTTTAAGGCTACAGGTGACTGTCTGACGTTTTTTGGGCTTCAAGTTTGGTATATCTGGGTATTATTGACCTTTGTTTTTTTTGGAGCTTCTTGTCTGTTTATCTGGGTTATTAGACCTCGTCTTTGTTATTGTGTTTCTTGGTTGTTTTTCTTAGGATTCATTTGTTGATTCGGTTATCTCTGCCCTTGTTGGCTTCGGTTTGCTTTATGTTGGTTATATCTGGTACTGAGGTCATCTGTTTGGTTTCCTCCCCTTGTTGGGACTGTTATGAGGTTGTGATGTTTTGTCGTGCTCTCGTTTGTAATGAAGGCTGATTTGTCAATTTTTTGTCCTCTTCCTTCACTTCGAAGGATTATATATTTTAAAATAAAAACAATATAGTAAAAGAATTGTCGCATTAAAAAATTTGTGGTATTAAATAATGTATGTCATAAAAACTAAAATGTGGTAATAAACTAAGTGGTGGGTTGATTTGAGAAAAAATTCTGAAAACCCTAAACATATGTCACCTTTTCGTAATCGCCGCCCTAATCGTTGTCCGCTCAGGCTTCGGCCTTGGGGGTTGTAGGTGGGGGTCTTCTTTTCTAGTCAGTCGGAGTTTCATTTCCTTCTGTCACCATCTATGTCTGTCGTTAGTTACCCCAATCCCCGCCTCTTTCCTCATCGCCCATCAACCACCGGCTCTCCTCATCGACCACCAGCCTTACCCTCCATATCGACCGCCGTTCGTCGCCATGCTCGTTCCCCCCTCCCCGGAGTAGCCTCGCCTTCGCATGAGGGAGCCAGCTCTGCTCTGGCCGGTCTTGTCATGGCTTAACTTTGGTGGGCTTCGCTGGTAAGGGACGCACTCCGATCGCTACAGAGCTCGTCAGGCTCGTTTTCCCTGGTTAGACTTGTAGAGGCCTCCTCTAGTCGGATCTCATCGGACTGTGACATGTCTTGGCCGTTACAGCGAGCTTCAAACCCGACCTCCCCTCTCACTAGAGCACGCTCTATAGTGTCTGATGAGACCAAACCTAGTCTAGATGGTCCGTCTGGCCTCTCCTCGGCTCGAGAATCACCGGAAATGGTCATGCTCTGGCTGGTGCAGCTTTCGCTGGAATCGACCTCGCCGGTGGGGGACGGGAGGGTCTATGGTTCTCTTCTTTCTCTCTCCCCGAGGTCGACCGATATGGTGATTACTGCTCTCGGGGCTTAAATACCTAAAGAATTGGTCATACGATTTTGTTAGTAAAAACTAACAGCATGATATAAAATGATTGTTTTGTTGTTCTGAATTTAAATTAAGTTGCACATATTAGTTGAATGGCTATTTTATCCCTCTTCATCATTAATTCTTTGATTTATTATAACTTTTTTAACATATAGAGTTTTATTAAGAATGAATAGCGGTTACATAAGCAAGTAGAGCATAATATTGCAAGAAAAGAAACGACAGAAACAGATAAAAAAAGAGGATGAGGCATGAGTCTTGACACGTAGGTGCCAAACGTGAATCCTGTAACATAATATTTGGCTATTCTAGAGATGAATGTGCGGTAAGTATAGTCCACCAGGATGGTTATTCAACATTAACATAGGACACACTCCATAACTCGACCTGAAGATATATATATATATAGATGGATATCCAAGAAGAATACCATGAAGTAAGGGAAACCTATTTTCGGGCGTACACCGATCTTGGTAGGGCGCAGTATGCGGTTCCGAACATACCCAGTTACTGAGCAGGTGATTCATTTGGCTTGGCAAGACTGTAAGGTAGTCCTCACCTGGTAATGGTTATAGTTTCCTGTGTCCAATGTCGGATATGGCGTCCACGCTCTCGGGTGACCATGTGGCCATAGGATACCAGGGAGGGATTTTCATCTTCCATTTGATTCTGACCATGGGGGTTGGACTGATGAGTGAGTCCAAAAGTCCTCGAGACTTGGTGGTTGGTGTCCATAATGGTGTGTGCATTGGAATTGTGGGAGGTAAGGGTGATCCCATTATCCTCTTGTGGTGGGCATAGTCGCAGGATCGGCCATTTGTCCAATTTTGTTCGATAAATATCTAGTGGCTAGGCTACTAAGGTGTGGATGCATCCAGCTGAAGAATCTACTTCCCGACCACCCTCGTATTGGGGTACTATCTGTGAGATGTTGGTGCCTCTCGTGTGATGTATGGGAAGGGGTGTTGTATCCGTCCAGAGCGGTCGTGCTTGAAAGGTCGACGACTTCTCTCATTCACGGAGATAGAGCTCAATAACTTGGGGATATTTCCCTCTAAGATCTCCATGAGTCAAATTCCAAACGAGACTCGCGCCCTTGATCGTAGCGTCCTATCAGTGGCGACGTTGGGTTGGAAATCAGGATAAAAGGCGTATGCCAGGGAGGGGCGGTAGTGGCGGCGATACTAGTATGAAGGGCGGGGGGAATAGCACTAGTGTATGGCTCGACATCCGGATGTTCCGAGTCCTTTCATATTCTCCATTTTGTGTTCTTCTTCAAACCTTTCGAAGACAAACAACCCAGATTCCTAGTGGACTTTTCAACCACAGGTGGAAGTTCTGGGTTAGGATATGTTATATTGTGGTTTGACATATCTGGATTTTACGGAATGGATTGGTGTTCAACTCGAAGATGGATTATGGAGAAGCAATGTTCGGTAAAATCAAGAATCATTTTTTTTGTATCATGTGGCAAGTTGGGTCGCTTCGTGCTATTTCGTTCTCGGATTGGCAGCGCCATCCCGGATGGTGTTTACGTCCGAGGAAGCTTGGGGGGGGGTCACTGGGCCACGGTTGAGGTTGATTTGGTTTTGAGACCTGTTTTGGTCGTGTGGGTCCGTTGAGTGCCTGTTCAGGAGTCAATGCCAGGTATCGCCTTTCCCATCAGGATCCGGTGAGTACTATCCAAGGGGACATTATGGGGCCGATCTGATATGGAGTGGAGGGGCGCGAATTACTTAGTTCCTTTGGGACCATAGGATTCACCTTGTTCACCCCCGAGGTACCGTTCATTGGTTCGGGTGGGACAGCTGGTTTTTGGTCTCCTGAGTCACTGTTCATCGGCCTGGGGGGGGGGGGGGGGGTTATTTGTTTTTCCCTGTATATGTTTGGCTCACTCTTTTTTCGGGGCTTGTTCCCACAGCTCCAGATGAGAGCTCCTATATTTTGGTTGCGTTGTAGATTGATCCTTTTTAAATCCATCTTTTTCTTAATAACATTTTTCGAGCTTGTCTAAAAAAACTACACGGCACAGAGAAAGGGATAGAGATAGAGTAGGGGAAACGGAATCAAACCCTCTTAGCAGCTGTAACAAATCTTCTTTCAATTGGTCGGGCCGATCTGATTACCTAGATCCCTACAAAGAAAACCTAACATTTAATTTCCGATTCGAAAAGAACAACATTGAAAAAAATAAAAATTTCGGAGAAATGGATGGAGAACTCACAATCTGTGAAGGTCTCAAGAAGCGAGTCTACCCGATCGCGAAAAGAGCTCTAAAAGCGCTTCTCATAGGAGGGAACACATCAAGACCTCGCCGTCGTGGTTTTCCTCGGCGGTGTGGGAAGGAACTTGTGCGATAGAGGTTACTAGATATTTTTCCTTCAACGGTGGCGAGTACATGACTTCGGTTTTCCAACGCTTCCCCATTTGTGTGTAAAGATTGTGTAAGGAGGTTATAGGTTGAAGATGAGGTTAGAGGATTGAGTGAAACGTGAGTAACTATGACGGACCTAGAGCTCGAGCTCCGACGAGCTTATGGCGGTCTGTTGGATAAGATGATGACCTCCATTGTCGGGATGTGGGTCGTCGGAAGGGATGAAGAACTCGTCGGACTGCTTGTGCACGAGTGGACATATGTAGAAGATGAAGCTTATTGTGATAGGGTTTTGCTGATTGTGATAGGACTCTTCATATCTGTGCGGTTATATGTTAAGAGTATGTTAAGTGAATTGTTTTTTTTAATTCATTTATTAGTTTATGAATGATATTTATTATTGAATGAGGGAAAACAGTAATTCCCCTTTAAAATCCATATGGTTCAAATGAGTAAGGATAAAATCGTCACTTTACTTTCCACTAACTGGCACATGATGTCACATAACTAACGAAATGGAATATTACGTCTATTTTTACTAGCAGAATCGCATGACCAATACTTTAGGTATTGCATTTGTGATTTTTAAATGTTAGGTAGTGTAGAGTTTGTGACCAATAGTTCAGAGTAAATTTTAATATTTAACCCTTAATATAATGGCTTACATGGATATCTCTAATTCTTACTTGAAATAGGAAAAACTAAATATCTTTCCCAATATAAATCAGATAGATAAACCCTACACAACACTAGGTTAACGGGAGTGTGATCGACGACTTTTGGAGCACGAGCATAACTAGGTAAACTCACTAAAATCGTTCGAACTCACCCACACCCATTTTTTTTATTCTTTAAGCTTAGGAGATCGTAACCAAATTTTTTGTTGACAAAATCGATGGAAAAGACGTAAAAGATCGACGAAGATGCAATCAAATGAAAACTGACAAAACTCATGATAGAGATTTTTTTATAAGTAATTTTATTATACCTTTATAAATCGAGAGGAAAAACAAAGTAAAGTGATGACTCGTACACATGGATCACTTTCGAAACATAAGCAACAAACTATACATGACCAACTTTGAAACACCCATGAAATCCACGAGCCACCATAATTGCTACACAACACCAAAACAGGTGTACGACTTAAGCTTTGGTTCACCCAGTCAGACATCAAATATCGGGATAGGAAAAGATCGTGTTCTATTCGTTAAAAGCAAGATCGAGAGGTTCAAGAAGAAAAAGGTTTCCCTAGTATTATAGTCTACCAAGTTCAACCTAGAGCTCGCTCCAGGAGCAGGGACAAAGTGTCCAACTAGTATTTGTTGGACAATCTTTGGTCGAATGTGTTAGCTTTTGGTATGTCATTTCCCGAGTCGGAAAGAGTTAGCACGGAGGATGATGAGGAGGATTTTGTGACTGACAGCAACAACAACTAAGGGATTCGTTTTTTCTACGTCATTTGTTTCTCTCGTTCAATTTCTTGTCTCTTTTAGCAACAATATGGTTGTCTTGTGTTTCTGCTTTGTTGTTCTTGTGTTTCTGTTAGGATACTTCTTGTTCGAGCGGTTTTCCTTTTCAAGCCACACCCAGACTTCGGTCTTAAGAACGTTTTAAAGGGGTCTCTTGTGATCGTAACTAAGGATGACCCCTTTAGATTGTATCACATTTTTTCCTTAGCCTCATATGGAAGTTTTAGGATTTTCAAAAAAAAAAAGATAAATCTCGTTTCGGTACTTGAGAGAGGTCAAGTGTTTAAGGGGGGAAGACTCTTCATTTTTATTTAATTCACTTCATTTTTTATGGGAAACGATTGAATATTATAGATGAAATGACAAATAAACCACCAACCACTAAAATGAAAGTACTAAAACCAAGATCCTAACAATACTGGATCGTAACATAAAATATAATAGTTCAAGGCACTGAACCGCTTCACTGAGATGTTCAGAAGGGGATACTGCGGTAGCGTCTCTCTGCACCGATACAACGAATTTGGACGGAAAGCTAGGGTAAGAGGGCCCATTTCTGAAAAATTACTATGGCGGACTGAATACTCCCCCAGGTTTCCAGCGTGCGTCGTCCTCCCAGGAATGATAAATATAAGGCTCCAAAACACTGGATTGCTAGCCTCCGATAAGGTAAGGAACTGTCATACCAGATCTTGGTGGAACCCCTGCCACCTTACTCTATTGGGGCAGTGATACTGGCCAACCCCTCATTGTACCACTTCGTACTCATTCGTCAAGGAGAGGGTGCTTGACGCCCTCTACCGCTATACGGTTTGCCCTTACGGAGCGTGAAGATCACAATAGGCCTCTATGACTACTCGGCCCACAGGTGGGTGGGCCTACCAAACCCAACCCACAAGTGGGTTGTCCTCCTAGTTCTGGCCCGTGACCCAATGAATGTCCTACTCCAAGTACGCATCATACACGAGGCCTCAACGATTCTGAACCCTAGGACCCGACACCGGCCCCTGTAGCCTCCTACTGCCCATGTCGTAACCCTCTGCCCCTTCTTCTCGGTGCTGGCCATGAGTCTCCACTATAGCCCGATCCCTATTGATACAACTCGACCCTTTGTCGTCCTCCTTAGACACTGATCTCCACCCTCTGCCTTGCAACACCAAAGTCCCGCGACGAGGTGACCAGCCTCTCAACCTCTCTCTTGAATGATAAATCGGCCGAGTTTCTCCATCCCTAGCCCCCGCTCTGGCCTGCTTGGGACGTTATCTGCTCACCAGAGCTCTCTAGAAAAGGCCGCTCACTTGTCTCGGCAGGCCAGCCACCCGAGCCCCACGTCCTCCCATCGCTTGTGCCCCCGGGGAGGTATCCTCCGCCACTTGTGCAGAGAGAAAAAACCCTCTTCCTTCATCAAAACTCTCCCAAAAGGATCCACCGTTGAATGAGAGGGGAGATACTCACCTAACGGTCCGTAGAAGAAAATCATGACCTTGGTACTATGGGATTTGGTTGCCACCGTCATCGATATGTGGGTGCTGTCGTCCATTGCTACAAGTTGCTCCTAGGGTTAAAGAGCTTTGTGCACTATGACTTTTTGGGGAAATTTGAGTTAGTATTTCAATTCACTTTATAGAGGAGAAATCAAATACAAACCATGTCTTAACCTAAAAACTAGAGAACCAATCTAATTCATCCATTTTAAGAATAGATGGATGAGATGCAATTGAGTAGTTGACTTGTTGACTGCAAAAAAAATAGCACTTTTAAATAAGTGGTAAGGGCTTTTTAGTAAAACTATCATGTTATTTTTTTTAATCTATTCACTAATTTAATTTTTTCCGCTTCGTTTGAACTCCGATTGGCTTCAAACTTGTGCCATTAGTTTTGTTTTTTTAAGGGCTTTAAATCAAGATCAGTCATGAATATATTTTGAAGCACGAAAAAAAATTATTTCGATGTTGATTTTTTTTAAATCTGGGTAATTTTTATCAACACTTTGCTCTGGATTTATCAACACTTTTACACTGGTTTTATCAACACTTTACGCTGGTTTTATCACCTCATTTTCCAAAACTGATCATGTTTTTATCACCTCATCACGTGCTTTTTATGAACACTAGTTTTATCAACACTAAACACTGGGTTTATCATTCAATTACGTGTGTTTCATCATCCCCATCACATGGTTTTTTTGAAGCACGAAAAAAAATTATTTCGGGGCTGGTTTTTAAAGAAATTATATCTGGCTAATTTTTATTAACACTTTGCTCTAGTTTTATCAACACTTTACACTGGTTTTATCAACACTCTACACTGGTTTTATCACCCCATTCTCCAAAACTGATCATGATTATCACACTTATTATCAAAATTGAACATGGTTTTTATCACCTCAGTACATGTTTTTATCAACATTTAGCACTAGTTTGATACCTCTGATATAAAACATTTATTAGTGAGGATTTATCAACACTCAACATTGTTTTATCACTCCGATATACCTTTTTATTTTCGTGCTTCAAAATATATTCATGATTGATCTTGATTTAAAGCCCTTGAAAAAATAAAAATATTGGCGCAAGTTTGAAGCTAATCGGAGTTCAAACGAATCGGGGAATATTAAATTAGTGAATTGGTGAAGAAAAAAATGGACACTTGTCCACATGGCACCATGCTTTTACAATTATGCCCTTGCTTGTGTGAGAAAGGATGAAAGTGGCGTGAGTTTAGGTGAAATTGGGGTGATGATGTGGCATCATAAGGAATGTTGGATGTTATGTGTGTGTGGCTAGGATTGGTTCTCTAGTTTTTAGGTTAAGAGTGGTTTGTAGCCGATTTCACCTCTCACTTTATAATATATAGAAACGAAAAAGTCTTTTGTTTATTTCAGTCATTCGGGCACTTCAGCTTTCGCATTCATAAAACTAATCTTAGCACAAATCAAGTATGTGTTCCTTGTAACATGAATAGATAGTAAGAACCATGTCCTGTATTTTCAGAGTGTTAGGGTTTCTTTGACGACCATACGGTTGAGGGTGTTGAGAAGTAGTGAGCTTCGACGATTAGGGTTGATCGATGAAGGCGATTCAGAGTATATTATAGAGCATACCGTTGAACCTAGGGAAAGACGATGAAGTGGGATAGAGGAGGAAGAGCTAACACATGGGCTGAAAGATTATCGCTTTTCCTTGGTAGGGCAAGGTATTATTAGACTTGTAAAGACCTGAAATTGTAAATTCGATAAATTATCGTTGGAGACGTCGTTGAGTTGAGGAGCGAGTCGATTATTGGATCGTTGCAAAAAAAAAGGAATTAAATTAAAAGAAAAGAAATAAAAAAAAAAGGATTTTAGGCTGGATCAAAAGCTTGGGCCAGGTTGGGCCCAAACGGAGAGGAGCCAGGCCACGCCCGGGCCCTGGCCCGTGATTCGCGAACTAACCCAAAACGCACGCGTTTAGGGTTGTTATTCATGCTCCTTCTTCGTGACGCAGCACGCAACCCGAGGCCATTTCGCGCAGCTTCTCCCCTCAAGCCCTCTCTCGACCGTCAGCTCCCTCTCACCATTCTCGAACCTCCCTCCCTCTCTGCCCTTCGCCGGCCAAGACACATCGCCTTACCCCTCTCTTCCTCGTACAGAGCAAACCACGCCGGCATCGGACGCGAGATGTCTCGCCGGAACTCTTCGCCTCCAACCGCCGTCTCCGAGCTACAACCGAGCACTTCAGCTACCAAATCGAGCGGTCCGAGCTCACCCGCAACCTTATCCTCCCTCTCTGGCCACGAATCGACGGGAGACGCGTTTCCCGAGCTAAATCCGAACAGTTTCGGTCGGATTCACCGCCGGCGAAGACGTGAGCTCCAGATCTGAAGAGGAAGCACTGCTGGGTCACTTTCGAACCCCGCCGTCGCAGCCACAGCGTCGCCAGGCCCTGACACCGATTCCCCTCTCTCGTTTCTCCCTCCACGAACTCACCTGACACCGTGGGAAGTGGTCGGAGCGATGATGTATCGCCGGAGTGCTACAGCTCAGGCATGGAAGGATTGGGCCGGTTTACTTGTGCTAGGAGATGGATCGGACAGGACGGACTGGGCTAGGCCCAGGTCCAAGGGCAGGCCCTGGATCCGGGCTGGAGCCGGATCTGGTTTGGGTCCGGGTCGGGACTGGACCGGTTCCGGGTTCTGGATCCGGGTTTGGGCTTGGATCCGGGTCGGATCCGGGTCAACCCAGCTTTAAAGAAAAATCCTTTTAAAATCAGGTTAATTAAATGATTAATTAATCTATTTTTGGACAATTAAAGGACAAATTGGAACTATTACCGGTTTTGACTGGGCTTTTCTTTGTCAAACCTAGACGGGACTTCGCCCGAGAGCGAAGAACTTGGACCCGAGCTAGAGAAACGAAGATCACGCCGGAACCCGTGTGAAGAACGGACTTGTTACTACCGAGTTCGACAACAGAGTTTTAGAGGAAGACCTCGAGGTAGGGAAAGTCTTAACCTCTCGTTTAAATGCTTAGTATGCATGTTAGGCTACTAAAATCGGAAAGGTCCTAGAAATGCCTATAGGATGCGAATAACTAGAATAATTGTCTTTCAATTACTAATAACCGGAAGTGTCTAGTGGTGAATGATTAGGATGCCAATCACTAGTGTAACTCGCTTTCAATACTTGGGAATTGTTTTACTGGTAGAGCGGCCTTGGCAAAGCCCTCGGATTAGTTGCGTGTTAGGATCACATGCTTGGTTGTTTGGTTGCTTAGTGGATAGGCTAAAGAGTCTAATGGAACTAGTTGAATTGCATATTTGAATGCTCGTTTGAAGGTTTTTATGATTGGTTGATTAAACTCGTACTTGACCGTTGAATGTATTTGAATGATTGCTTGTTTTCCTTAAATGGTTGCTTGGAGCATCGAGTATGACTGGTTGTACCGAGCGGTGCAATCAGGTGATCGATGCCCCGATGGGTCGAGACTGGTAAGTGAACGGTAAGTTGTGTTTGTGTGATTCGTGCGTTGTGATTATGTGATTCGTGTGCTATGTGTTGTGGTGAAACGGTGATGTGTGAGCTATGTGTGAAAGTGAATTGGTGGTTGTTGGGATTGGATTACTGCGTGTTTCGGTTTGAGTGTGTTACTCAACTATTATCGGATTATTATTGAATTGCCCAAGTGTATGCTTCCTATGGGAGTAATATCTTGGTTCCCGAGGACATAAAATCCTTTGGAGACGTTTCTGAGAATCCCGATGATAAGCGCCCCGAAGGGTTGTTTCTGGTCGCCTCAATGATATGCGTCTCCTCTGGATTTGAGGGAAAATCCGAGAGGACACATCATATGTGGATCGGAGGGTGGTGACTTCATGTGCCACGGCATTGATTGGATTACCTATTGCCCGTAATTGTTAAGAATTATCTTGTTGACTTTGCTAATGAAATTATTGAGTTTAACGTCCACCTTGTTATGTATTTTTCCTACTGAGCGCAAGCTCACCCCTATGAGTTTATTGTTGTGATTACAGGCTTGATTGAGGAGTAGAGGCTCGGGAGCTTCTTGGTGTGGGTGTCTTGTAGAGACTTCGTTTTTATTTCATTTCAGTTTTGAACAAACTATGTTGGAGGATTATTATTACACCCCCGGAGGGTTATTTATGTTTTAAATTGAATTATGTGGATTTGAGTTTTATATTTGATATTTTCAGCAAGTTACCGTTGAGTTATTGTCTTTTTAATCGTTTTATCCTAATCATGCCTCGAGTCTGGGCAAGAACCGGATTTGGGGCGTGACAATTTGGTATCAGAGCCTGGTTTCATTTGAAACAGGTGTCTTGTGAACTGATTTTCAAACCTCGGACCGAAGTCAATTAGGTGGGTAGAGTTAGGGAGTCTGAGTCGTGAGTCGCTTTAATGGTTGTCCTAAATGAAATCTTTATACTGCAATGTTTGCATTACTTGATTGGTATCCTCTCCCTAGTGATCGGTGAAGCCGAATGGTTGAGATCGGAATTGGACTAACGGGCAGTGATCGACCCGCTATGCATTCGTTGTAGAGTGAACCAATTGTTGGTGGTGTTGCCATTTTGGTGGATCATTTCGAAAATTTTCAAGTTGTAGTTTGGTCTTGTTCAAGTGTTGGCTTGTGATTGACCGCTTTTCTGGAGCATGAGTACTCCATGTGTGCTTGTACTGAGTGTTTTGGGTGGGGCGCGAGAACCCCGTATCCCGTTGTATGAGAACTATGGGTGGGGTCGTCGAACCCGTGTCTTTATCTTTGGTGTTTTGGGAGGCCATGTGTTCCGTGGGGTTGTTGAGCCCGTGAATTACTGTTGGTGAGTCTTGGGTGGCCATAAGAGCCCGTGTTATTATTTGTGTTTGGGTGGCCATGAGAGCCCGTGTACTAAGGTTGGTGTCTTTGGCTGGCCTGACCGAGTTAGAGTCTCGGGGGAGGTTGCGAGCATCCTTTGGCTGGCTTACGAGTTATAGTCTCGGTAAGTTGCAAGCGTGTATTATTGTTGAGATTTGGGGCACGAGAACCCCTTGTGCCCGTGTGTGGCGAGATTTGGGGCTTGAGAACCCCGTGTGCCCGTGTGTGGCGAGTTTGGGGCACGAATACCCCGTAGTATTTGGGAGCACGAGAACTCCGTTTATTGATTGCGTTGTATACTTTGGGGAGCACGAGAACTCCGGTTATTGACCTTGTCTTGTAACTTGAAGAGCATGAACACTCTTTGTATTGACCGTGTGGTGTCGTTGGTCGAGCATGAGAACTCGGCGTACTTTTGTCTTGTGAACTTGTGTTGGTGAGTGTCCCGCTTAAGCGGAGGGTTAAAGGGAATTACGAATGGGTCATGCCGAATTTTCGGTAGGACTGTAATAATTGTACTATCACGGGTTGACTCAGGGGCGCCACTGTAGTCGAGCGTGATGGTTTGATGTCAAGTTATTACAATGAGGTTCGGGGACGCCTGAATCAGGTTGTAACAACATGAGATCGACATGAAAAGTTTTGGGTAAAAGTTAAGAAATGGGAATCTCTGGAAGGGAAGGAAAGGTTAAGGGTGATTGTGGAATTGAATTGTGTTAAGTGATAAACTCTTCTTTGTGAAAGGATACTCGGGTGAGGGGTATGCATGTTGATTTGTGCTTTGTGTAGTGTTCCTGAATTGGAACCCTCCTGTGGGAGTTGATGGTTTGATTGATTGAATCGCTGATTGTTGCTGTGAGACGCATAGAGATGCAAACTTGTGTGCTATTATATATGAGTATATATATATACTAAGTGTGAGAGGTGTAAACTTGGGGGACTTGTGAGACGCGCGTGAACGTCCTTGTACTTGATCGAACCTTTATTTTCTGTGTGAGACGCACGAGGTGCGCGTCTCTTGTCTACTTAAGTGTTGCTTATAACTTTACGACTTACTTTTGATCCAAGTGAGATCCGGTGGAGACGCACGAGAACGTCATGTTTTGGGTGAATCGAACCGATTGGGTTAAACCGGGATTTGAACCTATAGTTGCTAAAGGCAGTGAGCGGGCGAGATGTCATGTGTTTATATCCTGGAGAGTACCATAGTCGTCCAGTTGTGGGGCAGAGCCAGACACCAGCTGTTGTTCTGGCAGGGGCAATGAGCGCCCAGGGAGCTACTTCCTCAGAACACCAGAGTTTTGGGGATAGACCAGTAGGGTCACCACCAAGAGTTCCTCCAGTCGCAGAGCCGAATCGAGCGGCCCTAGTGATGAGGCGGTTTGCGCAGTGTTAGCAACGCTTAGTATGAGACTACACCATCGGCACAAGAGTCTGTGCCTACTGCCAACGCAGTCACTACCGAGATGCCAGGCCAGGTGGACGGTTACACGGCCAAGGCACTCAGGAGTGTTCATAAGTTGAGTACACCAGTTTAATCCGGGAATTCAGACCTCGAGACAGTTGTATTATGGTTGGAGTGGATTACACACAACCTTAATCCGTTTAGAGTGTTCGGACATTCATTGGAGAATAGGTTCCACGACCCCCCGGCCGAGGGAGAAGCACGATACTGGAGGAAACGTGTGCAGGCCAGAGTTGGAAATAACTTCCAACCGTTCAGCGGACTGTCCTTGAGATAGTATTTTCCTTTGATCTATTCAAGATGACCGACGCCAGCAGTTTGATCTGCGATGGGAAGGGGTGACCGTCTATGGGTATTAGGCAAGGTTCATGTCCCCGTATCGCTTCGCACCCGGGATGGTACCGACCGAGAAGAGCCGTCGTAGGCATTTGAGAAGGGACTCAGTTCTCTTGGCACAGATTGAGTCATTGTTTCAGATCAGTGGACCTTTCAGTACTATTGGAGCAAACACTAGCTTTAGAGGGACTTTTTGGGAGACCGCCAAGGCGCGGGAGACCAGGCCAAGGCCGAGGGGCTTCTTGAGGCCGTCAGAGAGTCGCAATCCGAGGAGGCGGGGGACCCCAAGATTCCTTCAGTCACAGAACCAGTCCCGTGAGACTCGACGGGTTGGAGAGGTAGTGTCCGTTGGACCTGCCCCGGTAGCACATTTTTCCATCGAGCAAACAATTGGAACGTCTAGGCCGAGAAGGCAGTTGAGTGACAGATCGACGAACCGTCCTACAGGTCGATCTACGAGAGTCGACAAGAGAATATGCTGCCATAGCAATGAATTCTTTCATCCCATCGAGAGGAGGACCTCCGATGTGGCGTGGCCGAGCGTACCTACTTACCGAGCCCCGAGTGAAGACTTGATACCGATCTTGAGATCGAGTAGAGTACTTGTTACCATCTGCTTTTTGGATTTCGTGTCAGCTGACACTTGAGCATTACACTGGGTGTATTGGTTCGTGGTGACGTAGCGATCGAGCGAGTTTAACACTGTTAAGCCCAACGGTGCTTTCAAACGCATCGACAAAAGGTATGGTAGTACCGACAACGTCAGTGGGAATTGGAAAGTGGAGTAACAAACCTAGTCAGATTGAATGTTCTTTTCTTCTCCGAGAGTACGGATCGAATTTTAAGAACCGAGTGCTGAAACAGCAAGCGTTCACCGAGCGCCATCAGCGACGAATGCCGAACAGTGAAAGGCCGCAGCCTTGACCAATAAACGGTCCGACCGGTCACCGGAGATGACCGAGCAACGATAAGATCAGAGTAGCGCAGCGGAAGCGTGGTGGGCCCATACCCACAGTAGTCATAATCTACAGTTTCTTCTAACCCCGCTACAGGACTTAAGTTAAAAGATTCGAACCGTTGAGGCGATGTTGTTCAAAATCTTTATTAGCGAACGAAGGTTGCACGAGTGTGTGCCGTACGTGAGAAACGAAATCAAGGTGTGTCTCTTACGGTCTTTTCAGAAGGACTAATCGGTTTACCGCCAGTTCACACGGAACAAACGGTTAACGCCGAGAGTTGATCGGACAACTTTCCAGCGGGGAAGAATGCGGAGAACGCGAGTTGAGTACCAAGGCAGATCTCCACCAACAGGAGGAAATCGAACGCTAATGTCCCGCGAGGACTAAGCATAACCTTGAAGTTACATCCTAGAAGTGAGAGCACCTCACGTTGAAATCCAGCTACAGATAGCTGAGGACGACTCCCACAAGCTTTCAAGCCAGTAAGAAAATAGCACCGAACGAGGAATTGTATGATAGGTCGGATTTGGTGCAACGTGAGAGCACAAGAAAAGTTAAGAGCTAACCATTGTTGGTTTTAATTTGTCAAGTAGCGAATGAAGGAACCGCTCGAGTTTCTGAACTATTCAAGGTTTTCAAGAACTCAGTACGTGCTGTTCAACCCTTAAAGGGCGACTTGGGTGGACTTGACTATGAGTTGGTTGATTGATAGCTCGTGAACGGCATAAAGGATACCGCCGGTTGGGATGACCTTTGGCAATCGATCTGGGATCGTGTTTCGCAGTCGAGTGTAATTATCGTACGTTCAATTGTGGTGTCTTGAAGGACGCCTACTTTCGACCAAGTACCAGTAAGGGATTCTATTGGTCCGTGTTGTTGTACGTTGTTCGTCCAACTAAATGTTGGTAGAGTTCATGGTGGTATTGAACCATGCGTCGGTTTTGAGAACCATTGTCTCGTGTTATGATGATTCAGGTGAGATGACTTATGAAGTGGTTGATCAGATGTTGAGAACTGGTATTGGTGTCAAGAGAAATATCGCGAGTTGAATAACCTTCTCTATTGATCACAGTGAGATGTGGTTGGCCTACTGCGAGTTAAGTTTGTGGTACGTGATGTGTAACTGACCCGTATCAGGTTGAGAACCGTGTTAAGGTTTAATCGTTGTGACAGATGTGCGTGATGTTGGCTTGATACGAGTAGCGTATGTACTTTACCGTTTACCCTATGTTTGATGACCTGTTAAGTGTTGTGGTTGCAATTGGTGTTGATTCGTTTGAGTATGTGTGTGAGTATGGCGGGGTCCCGAGTTGAGGAGTGTGGTATGAGTTCCGTTGGGGATTAGTTGTGTGATGCACCCGTATGCCAGACTTAGCATGGCGGGAGGTGTTGAGTAAGACATGTTTTGAGGCTTGCCGCATTTCGAATTTATGACGGGACGCGGTACCCGTTGCTTGACGGGGGTATATCTACCTTTTCACGAGATAGGACGAAATGGGCGTTTATTCCAAACCCCGCAGTGGTTATGAGAACCTTCGAGTAGATGATCACGTTTGTGTGTTTCTTGCTCGTCTTGAGTGTGTTAGGTCGTGACAAGACCTGTTTGACGTTCTAGTGTGAACTATTTGGGAAACGGTTACTAAGAGAAATTGAGGAGTTACACCTTCGGATGGCTCCGTCCTTGTCCGATTTTCGGAGTTTTCCGATAAGGCACCCGTACCGAAGGAAGATCCCGGTATGGCATGTCAAAACCGAAGTCGTTCTATCCGGTGTGATACCGGTACAGTTGAGGATCATGATAAGAAGTATCTAAATCGAAGTTGTTGATGACGGTTCGCCGTCTACACTAAAATTGAAGTCCGTTAGAGGTTTCCAAGATCGTTTCTGGCATTCCTCTGTATCTGAGGTGAGTAAGATTACCCCTTTTTGTGTTGCGCATATTGATCCACTGGACGTGGTAAACCGGATGGTTGTTCCGGATCGTGCATTGATTTTGAGATCCTGGGTCTCGAGGAAGTAGTTTATGTTTTACTTGGTCGTGTAATCGTTTGTGGTTGGTCTTATCTTGACGAATATTGGATTTTTGGGCAAGTTGTCCTTGCAACGGTTACTAAGAAGGAAACTGAGTAGTTATGTCTACATGTAATTTCCTACTTCAGTTCGCCTTGCGAGGAGTTCCGGCACGATACCTATGACCAACGGGAGATTCCGGTATAGCGTATCTAGACCTTTTTAGAGTACTTTAGTACGACGTCTATACCGAGGTAGGATCCCGGTATAGAATGTTTATATCGCCACCTGGTAATCTGTAGCGATTTAAGTGTTATTGGACATGTTGGGTACATTGGTGGTTCTTGAGTTATGGTTGCATGCTGAAACTGCGAACTGTTGAGAAAGACTGTTTCTCACCGCCAATTATGACTTGCGAGTAACTAGCGTGATCTAGTGAAGCACGAGTAGGCAAAGGTTGCGTAAATGCGGAAACGGTTTAAGACCGAGTAAAGCCGACAGAAGAGTTACACAGACGAAAGGCGCAGGCCTACTGAGTTTCATTACGAGTGCAGATATTTCTGAGAGTGAGCCTAAGAGAGGCCTTAGCAGATCGACAACGACGAAGGCAAGTTGGCCCCGCAGTTTATCGTACCTTTTGAGGTCTTTAGGCAGAACCAGAACCGTTGCCTGGCAGCTTCAACGTGTTCCCGAGCTACGGAAGTACATCGCGGCTCCCTCGCTAGTGAGTCTTAAGCGAACGTACCCTAAGATATGAACAAGTGGAGCGCGTTCACTTTAAATTTCGAGGACGAAATTCCTTTAAGAGGGGTAGGCTGTAAAGACCTGAAATTGTAAATTCGATAAATTATTGTTGGAGACGTCGTTGAGTTGAGGAGCGATTCGATTATTGGATCGTTGCAAAAAAAAGGGAATTAAATTAAAAGAAAAGAAATAAAAAAAGAGGGATTTTAGGCTGGATCAAAAGCTTGGGCCAGGTTGGGCCCAAACGGAGAGGAGCCAGGCCACGCGCGGGCCCTGGCCCGTGATTCGCGAACTAACCCAAAACGCACGCGTTTAGGGTTGTTGTTCATGCTCCTTCTTCGTGACGCAGCACGCAACCCGAGGCCATTTCGCGCAGCTTCTCCCCTCAAGCCCTCTCTCGACCGTCAGCTCCCTCTCACCATTCTCGAACCTCCCTCCCTCTCTGCCCTTCGCCGACCAAGACACATCGCCTTACCCCTCTCTTCCTCGTACAGAGCAAACCACGCCGGCATCGGACGCGAGATGTCTCGCTGGAACTCTTCGCCTCCAACCGCCGTCTCTGAGCTACAACCGAGCACTTCAGCTACCAAATCGAGCGGTCCGAGCTCACCCGCAACCTTATCCTCCCTCTCTGGCCACGAATCGACGGGAGACGCGTTTCCCGAGCTAAATCCGAACAGTTTCGATCGGATTCGCCGCCGGCGAAGACGTGAGCTCCAGATCTGAAGAGGAAGCACTGCTGGGTCACTTTCGAACCCCGCCGTCGCAGCCACAGCGTCACCAGGCCCTAACACCGATTCCCCTCTCTCGTTTCTCCCTCCATGAACTCACTTGACACCGTGGACGGTGGTCGGAGCGATGATGTATCGCCGGAGTGCTACAGCTCAGGCATGGAAGGATTGGGCCGGTTTAGTTGGGCCAGGAGATGGATCGGACAGGACGGACTGGGCTAGGCCCAGGTCCAAGGGCAGGCCCTAGATCCGGGCTGGAGCCGGATCTGGTTCGGGTCCGGGTCGGGACTGGACCGTTCCGGGTCAGATCTGGGTTCTGGGTTCTGGATCCGGGTTTGGGCTTGGATCCGGGTCGGATCCGGGTTAACCCAGCTTTAAAGAAAAATCTTTTTAAAATCAGGTTAATTAAATGACTAATTAATCTATTTTTGGACATTTAAAGGACAAATTGGAACTATTACCGGTTTTGACTGGGCTTTTCTTTGTCAAACCTAGACGGGACTTCGCCCGAGAGCGAAGAACTTGGACCCGAGCTAGAGAAACGAAGATCACGCCGGAACCCGTGTGAAGAACGGACTTGTTACTACCGAGTTCGACAATAGAGTTTTAGAGGAAGACCTCGAGGTAGTGAAAGTCTTAACCTCTCGTTTAAATGCTTAGTATGCATGTTAGGCTAATAAAATCGGAAAGGTCCTAGAAATGCCTATAGGATGCGAATAACTAGAATAATTGTCTTTCAATTACTAATAACCGGAAGTGTCTAGTGGTGAATGATTAGGATGCCAATCACTAGTGTAACTCGCTTTCAATACTTGGGAATTGTTTTACTGGGGGATAGTGATAGAAATACTTACGGGGGATAAATTTGGATTCTTCATCCTAGATTTGGAACCTTGGTCTTGTAACAAGTCCCTACTAATACTTATTGAGTTGTGCCCTGATACTCATCCAAAGGAGATAATGTTCTCGGAGGCATCATTCTGGGTACAAATTCATAACCTCCCGTTCATAGGGATGATCAAACCTTTGGGAGTGAAGGTATCACGGTGAAGTATAGAAGACATTTGGGGAGTAGGGGTGACAAGTAAGTACATAGTCCATCAAGGCGGGCTTCCAAAAGCGATTAAGGATAAAGGAACTCGGAGAGATAACACTTGTGAAGAACACGGAGAGGGTACTGGGAGAACAAAAAGTGGAGATGACAAGAATTGAACTGGAAGTTGGGACTACGGTCTCTGATCCAGTACATGACAGACCATGAGTTTTTACGAGGGTTGTTAAGCAACCCCGTTAGGCCCAATGAGAACCATAGTGTGGAACTACTTAGGCCTTGGTACCCCTTGGACGAAGCAGTTTCTTATTGGGCTAATGGCCCGAAAGAGACCCGATTTTGTTTTTCTCAGCGAAACAAAATGTGACAAGGACATGATCCTTAGTTTGAAGAGAAGTTTGGGAATGGAAAGGACACTTATAGTTGATGGTCGATAAGCGAGCTAGGGATTAGCAATGCTCTAGAGAAATAAGGACGATGGCATTTTGAGAACCTACTCCCCGAACCATATTGACATGGATGTGGAGGAAGGAAAAGGTCGGAAGGTAAGACTAACAAGGTTGTATGGAAACACAAGGAGGGATATGATACATCAAACTTGGGTGTTAATGAGAAAGTTTTCCAAGGGAAATAACGGCCCGCGGTTCATGGTAGGAGATTTTAATAATGTACTGGGCAGAGAGGACATGAGAGGCGGAAACTCATACCCATTACAATGATTGTGGACTCCACGGTGTTGAGATATAGACATCAGTACACATGCGAGAGGGGTCTCCATAGGGAGGATGGAATTGAAGCTCAGTTAGATAGAGTTGCAATCAATAGACAATGGATGATTCTATTTCTGGATACGATATTGGAGCACGGGGAATGTCACCATTAGATTATGCACCTATATGGTTGGAGACAATGAGACCGGTGAGGTGGAATAAACCAAGGAGCTTTAGATTCAAATAGGCATGAGTGGGGGACCTAGAGACAAAAGGGGTAATGTATGGGGGCTAGGAGAAAGTTCAAGAGCTCCGGTTTATGGAGAGGGGGACGAAGGTGGTGGGAGAGTTGGTAGGTTGAGCAAGGGAAAAATATAGGAAGATACATGGTCAGATGGAGAGTTTTCAAAGAGAAATGAATGGGCTAACTCGTGGTTGGAGTGTGGAAAATGGGAGGAAGATTCAAAGGCTGAGAGGAAAGCTCAATGAGTTATTGAGGATCAAGAACGTAAACTGGAGGCAGAGGGTTAACCAACATTGGTTGCGTGAAGGTGACACAAACCTTAGATATTTGCACTCGAAGGCATCGATAAGAAGGAGACTAACAAGATCCCAAGTTTGATAAATGAAGAGGGGCACCAAGTGGACTGGGATCACGGACTGGACAAAGTGATGGTTCGTCATTTTACACAGTTGTTCTCGACGCAAGAAGAGGGGCATGATGAGGTTAGCGACCTAATTCCGAGAACTGTAGCAGTCAAGACAATGAGAAACTCTGGAGTCAAGTGACCAAGGAAGAGGTAAAAAGAGAGATGTTCAGTATGAATCCCATGAAATCACCGGGGTCGGATGGATTTAACCCCGGGATTTATCAGAGCTATTAGCACATATTAGGACCGGGATTGGTCTGGAAACTTCAAGAGTATTTGAGACAAGGGTGTTACCGGAAGGTCTGAACAATACTAATTTGGTGCTTATTCCGAAAGTCAGACAACCAATGAGGATGGGAGAGTTCAGACCTATAGTAGTATATAACGTGATGTACAAGGTAATTACAAAAGTATGGATTAATCGAATGCGAAGTATGTTATAAGGAGCGATATCTAAATCGTAAAGTGTATTTATCCAAGGTCAGCTGGTAACAAATAATGTAGTCATATCATGGAAAACTTTGCTTTATCTAAGGGGAAGGAGGTAGGCGGAGGCAGGATTGATGGCCATGAAAGTCGAATGAGTAAGGGCTGCGAAAGAGTCGAGTGGAGTGAAGGTATTTGGAAAGGGTGATGCCCATAATGGGATTCGACCAGGATGGGTAGGATTGGTTATGACGTGTGTGTGGATAATGAAACTTTGGGTAACAACGAAAGGAATGAAGATGGGATCGATAATGCCAGGAATAGGATTCATACAAAGGGCCCCATTGTCACCTTACTTATTTATAATGTGTGTAGAAAGATTTTCAAGGTTAATTGAGAAGGCCGAACATGAGAGGATAATACATAGGATTTGAGTGGCTCTTATTTTTTTTTCCGACAATAGCTTTTTGTTCTGTAGAGCGAACATAAAAGAAGCGAGAGGCCAAGAGAGTGGTATCGGGTATTTTAGGGATGCAGGAGATCGTCGACCCAAAATGGGGTTGCCTTGGGTTTTAAACAGTTGGGCTTTGGAATATATCAAAGAGAATCATATGGAGGTTGCTTGTTAAGTAATAAGTATAGTTAGTAAGGAGAATATGGGGGTGTATCTTATTCCCTATTCATATTTATTGATTTAATCAAGTAAATAAATGTAAATAAAAAAATTAATTTTAAAATATTTAATTAGAAAATAAATATGAATTATAATTAGTTAAAGAATGATATAATGGTATTTACAATCAGAAGAGAAATCAAATACAAATCATGTCTTAACCTAAAAACTAGAGAACCAATCTAAGCCATCTATTTTAATAATGAAGGGATGAGATGCAATTGAGTGGTTGACTTGTTGACTGCAAAAAAAACAGCACTTTTTAATAAGTGTGAATGATTTTTTAGTAAAACTATCATATTACTATTTTTTACCAATTCACTAATTTGACTTGGTAGAGTTCAGCAGCCCCTGCCCCATAAATTTAGTGTGCTCCACATCAGAGGGGCATGGTTTTCAGAAATGCTGACTGTGTAATTAATTAAGCTTTTAACTGAATTTGTTAACGTTATTTTTAAATCAACAACTACTAAATAAAATAGAAATAAAAGTTCATTAATAAAATACAAAATTAAAAAGTACATAACTTTAAAAAATACATAAATAAAAAAAATACATAATTAGGCATCCCCATTAATGTGGTCGGTTTGTTTATGAAGTTTTCGAATTTGAGCCATCTATACCTGCATCATTTCCAAATGACGCTCCTTCTATTCCGGGGTAAAATCGGACGTGTCCGTAGCCTTCATATCTTTAACTTCCTGCATATATTTATCAACTTTCTGGTCAAGAGTCACGGTAAGCTTCACCTTCTCACACCTCCCCTGATCCATTTGGACGAGATACGATGCTCTGTCCGCCAAACTCTTCCCCTTCCTCTTCGCGACCTTATTGTCAATTGGGCGTTCTCGTGGAAGCGGCATGCCAATTGGGGAACTTGGACGTTCGGTTGGGGAATTTGGAGCGATTGGGGAACTTGAGCCTCCAGGTGGTTGCTCGTCACCACTTAAATGTGTGACATTATCATCGTCGGTGGCGAGTGAAGTGGGCGGGGTTGTGCTGCTATAACTGCCGGACTCGTCTAATCGTTGTCGAAGTACCTCGGCTTCGCCTTCATCTACCCAGAACTTGTCATCATTTTGCAACGGCTATATCCAATGGTGGAGCTTGAAAATCTTCGGCTCGTTTTTCATAACCATGGTGTGGATTCGATAGAGTTCCATCACCCGCTCCCTAAACTTTTCTTCGTTCCAGCCGATATGACCTACTTGGGCCCTCTCCTTCCTCATCAATGTGATATACCGTCTGACTCTTGTAGCACTTTTGTTGAAATGGCTCTTGACGGCTTGCACCATACACTGATTGGTTGGGAAATTCCCAGCTTTTCACAAGCGCCTCTTCACCGTGCTCCAGAACGTGTTCCCATCTTGAGAGGTTCTGATGACGGGGTCATGCGTTGTGCGTAGCCAAGCTTTGATTAGGAGCATATCCACTTTAGGGGGGCATTTGCTTCGCCTTTCTGGTGTCGCCCGGGTCCTCGATCCCACGGATGATGAAGTAGACGACAGGTGGGTTTCGGTGGCGGCCGACATCGAGAATTGTTGTTGGCCGAAATAGTTGACCCCATGTTGTACGCGTCGAACAATGGGCGGGTAAATACCCCAGTCGTGTTTGGCGGTTGTCCAATTGGATTGGGTGGTTGTCCAATTGGATTGGGCGGTTGCACCATTGGATTGGCCGGTTGTCCCGTTGGGTAGGCCGGTTGTCCTATTCCACCTACATTGACATTTAAATTTTAATTACAATTAAAAATGGAAATTCATTCTTTGATCATACATAATTAAAATTAAACATATAATTTAACTACAATTGAGCATGCATGAAATTTAAATTAATGAAATGATTAATATTTTAATTAATAAAATGAATAAAATTATAATTCATAAAATTACCTTGGCGCCAAAGAGAGACCATGTATTGGTTGAACGCCTAAGGGTTCCAACCACCGGTTTGGGTGAAACCGGTTTGCAACATCTGTACGTAGGTCGACCCGGGTTGATTGGTGGTCGCACCTTGTTGATTGGTGTTGTTCTCCTCTTCCGAATTGAAAACTTGGTGTTCCGACGGTTGAGTGAAATCGTCGTCAAACATTATCGATCGGATTTTGCAAAGACGATATGAATTTGAGAGAGTGAGGTTTGAGAGAATTTAGAAGGATATTGTGTGGATTTGGTGAAATGGGGTGAGGGGTATTTATAGTGGTTGAAGAAGTATTTTTTTTAATGTATTTTATATTTAATTTTCAAAAAAATTGTAGTCGTTGCCGACCGTTGCTGAGAGCAACGGTCATTTTTTTTTCCGGTCTGGACACGTGGCACACTGCCACTGGGCAGCAGAGAGGCGCGAGGCTGATTTTGGCCCCACGCCTCTGCCCCCCGAACCCTCACCCAAAGCCTCCTGCCTCGCGCCCCGCACGCCCCCCTCCTCACACCGAGCGAACCCCAATTCCCTTCTGCTCCCACCCCGGCCTCGCCACCACGCCTTCCTTGATGTGGATGCTCTTATCAAAACATAAAGGTATAAAATGGCTTAACAATACAAAGGGTGAATAAAAGGTCATTAAACCCTGAAACAATGACAATTGTACTAAAAACATATGTAATAGGGGTAATTACAATTAACTATCCTTAAATGTATACGATTATCCGATACATACCTGATGTTTTTTAAACCAATGTCTACCCTTATCTGTCAACTTTCAGAGAGTAAAAATAGTACAATTTGAAATATGAGGGTAAACATTGGTTAAGAAAACATCAGGATATGTATCCGAGTAAACTTAAGGGTTGTTAATTATAATTAACCCTATAATTTAACATTACAGACTAATACACTTGAAAGTTCACCCTTGAAAACTGCAAAATCTACATCATACATTATTGTGATCCATAATTATCCCCCACTTCATAAGAATATCAATGACTTCACCCATCAACATTGCAAGGGAGAAAACATAGGAAGACTTGTGGTTTTAATGAATACAAGTGCAGATATACAAGCAAAGTCACTTCTGCCACAAGTGTATAACCATGATTTACAAGAACGAATGATCTTGCGAAGTGCATGTTCTTGGATGCGAAATGGCGCTGCACGACTCACTGAAAATAGAACACAAACATCAAGAGAAGCCTTGGACTCTGTGAATGCGAGAGATTATACAGTCAATTAGAGGTCTTGGAGCAAAAGCAATGCATTGGACCTTTATAGTTGAAGACAAGGCTTGTTTGTGTGCCACAGCCACTTGAAGCAAGATAGGGATGGCTACTAATTACCAGCTCTCCGCAAATAGGTTAGTATGCCTAACCCAGCAACTAGAGCAGCCCCTGCTGCAACACTACTGTATGCAGAAGCCCAAGCATCTCTATTTGCATATTCCATACTTCCTGAGCCTGAACCCCCCTTCCTTCTCCGGTTTGTGCCTCTTGAGTAATCTAGATGCAATCTCAGTCCCTGTCAAATGACATCATCACTTGTCAAACTTAAGTAATTAGACCTACAGATCACAGAATCATACCTTCCATCCAGCTAATCTTGCATGCTCGACAGCCACTAAAAGATCATTATCGCTGGCCAGGACACATTTGTCTTTGTCCTCATCTTCATAAAGAATTTGAGGCAGATTGTTGCGGTCAATGTCATCCCCCAACCTCTGAAGGATTGCAGTTATAAGTTCTGACAAACTCCGAGTATCTAAAACAACAAACCCAAGTTGATCAGTATATTTGTCCAAGTTTACACACAGATACTAGGAATAAACCCACATTCTTGCAGTACAACTGCAAAAGCAAAGACATTTATCTATTAAAAATTACATGAAGCATCATACCACAATTAAATCTGTGCATACGTCCCTTTTTATCTTGAATTTTGAAAGAAAATGCATAGGGCATCCCTGGAAGAGTTGATCTGGTTTCTGTCCCTTCAGAGGCCACCTTAAGGGAGGAATCACTGAAATGTCACAAACAATGTGTAAATACATAACTAAGACATAAACTGGAAACGTATATATATGTGTGTATGTCTGTGTTAAAACTTATAACCTTCGTGTTTCATCATCATCATCAATGGGAGTTAACGCCATGGCAGAATCCCAAAACTTTTGCATCATAGTGCCAGTGGCCTCATAATTACTTGCTGCTGTGTTTCCAGCCTAGAAAAATGATGACATACAGTGATTCTTCACAACAAAAATATCATTCAGGCACAGCAAAACATCTATCAATTTTTCTTCACTAGGATCTGCTTTTCTATGCCATGTTTAATATGTAAATTAAACTATGCTACACTTCTTTCTAAAAACAAGTTGGAACTGCTTCCAAAGTGACCATATCCACACAACAGAAGTGCAGAAGTACTTTTTTTACAGATTTAATGAAAGATGTTTAAACGGTTAAGCATTTACGAAGGTAAGGAATTGACATACTGTGGTCACAGCAGCATGAGTAATACTGATCACGTCAACTACAGCAACTATGTTTCCATCTGCATCGAACAGCCATAGTCATCAGAAATTATTGACTGCATACTACTTTTTTCAGTTATTGTGGCCATATATTACCTTTATCTACTACTGGAAGGTGCAAAAATCTGCCTTCATGCATGGTGTGCAGAGCATCAACAATGGGCATATCAATAGTTGCACATTCTGGATCTGGAGTCATGATCTATAGGTCAAATATAAAACATGATATAATCAGGCTTCTTTATTTTATTAGAGATACTATAGGATCCTCCATGAAATTAGCATATGTGATCATTTCTAGCTAACAGAAAAGACACACAAAATGCACAATTACCATGACAATGGCCCAAAGTAAGTCATTCATGCCTCAAGGAAACAAATACCTTTTCTACAAGAGTTGACCCAGGGGAGAGGTTTTGTGCTATAACTCGCATCAAGATATCTTTTGAACTATAAACAACAAATAACAGGGATTAAACACTAATCCATTCCAACTAGAAAACCATAAAGATGAATCAAAATAGTTTAATCTGTAACTATGCAACATGCAGACTCACGTTAGAATTCCCCGTGGTTTATTTTCAATTGTTACGATAGCTGCGCTTATTTTCAATTCATGCATCTTCTTGCACGCCATTAGAACTGAGTCAGTTGGTAAAACTGTTGCAATCCTGAAGGACGGTATAAGGTGTTAAAAGTACACTTGATCTCTTCAAATTTGCTTTAAATATTCTGAGCAAATAAGCATATAAATATCATAGAAACAAAGCAGATATTACCTATTTGAATTCTCTAGGATGATTGTAGACAAAGAAGGCCTAAACATCCGCTCTCGCAGTGTCTCAACAAATGTATTGGGCCCTGCACGTTAACCAGCCATGAAGTATCAAGCAGTCATATACAAACAATATACTACGATAGTATTGCTAGAGAATTTTAAAAAAAAAATCAGTTATGCATATAACCATCTCCAGTCTCCACCTACCTGTCCCCCAGTGCTTTTCAACACCTTCAACTGCTGCAGCAATGGCTTTTCCTTTTTCAGATGCCCTTTCCATACGAGCAATAGCATCATATAAACATTTTGCTATATCAAGTATAGCAACGACCTCTCCATTCTCTACAACGGGCAAATGTCTAAATTTTCCTGCAGAAACAGATGGGTATCACAAATGTAAAAACAAAGTACCACAAACTGAAAGATAGTGGCTGCGGCTTGAATTAATAACCAACCTTGTACCATTTTCTGGAGTGCTTCTACAGCAAGAGTGTCTGAAAGAACAAATACTGGGTTCCTTGTCATAACTTTGGATACAGGAGTATCCTCGAGACCAAGCTCAAGGGCAACAACTCTTGTTGCAATATCCTTCAACCAAAAGGAAGAGATGCATGAGAGAAACAAATAAAAGATTGTAGCAGCGTGTTGACCCAGGGCCATAGATAGAATGCAATCCATACTTTGTCAGTCAGGATTCCACTAAGTAATCCCTTTGAGTCTGTTAGCAGTAAAGCGTCAACTTTGCGAGCAGCCATTCGGAGACACGCATCATAGACACTAGTACTTTCAGGGATTGTGAGGGCCTTGGACAACCGCAATCTCTTCACGGTTCGCTCTATGGTCAATCCCCTGTTCCAAATACAGATGGCTATCAGATATACTACTGCTGGAATCTAAGTGTACTGCTGACAGTAAAAAAAACAAAAAGTTATTGAATTTATCCATTTCCCTCTCACTATTCCCTCATATTCACAGTTGTGCAGGTGTTAGCATTCAAATAGCTTATAACACTCCCAAACCAGACATCTCAGCCTACCATTACAAGTTTACTGAGATCCACAGCCTCATTGCTCAACACAAGATAAGAAGCCAAGGCAATACTAAATCATGCTAGAGTTTGTAAGACATCCCCACAATTTGAAAAAAAAAGGATTTTGATTCAATCTACATTAACCCACTAACAATTGATACAGATTGTTTAGTTACACCAAAGAGGAGCAACCTTAGTGTTCAAAGTCTCCTGATTTAGTTAGCTCAATGTTTCAATTACCATTGATTTGCAAATTGAGGTAGAACTCATCCATATCACACCAAGAAACAAAGAGAGCCCATCAAAGTACTACATCCAATGCAGAGACCAAACTCGAGTTTCAAACAAATAGCACTAGAAATCAATTTATTCATCCACAGAATCATACAGCAATAAAATGAACATGTAAAACAGAGAAGAAAACGAACATGGGGCGTGTAGATGCAATGGATCTTCTCGCGGAATCGGGTCCTCCATTCTCAGAGGCCTTCTTCTTTCCAAGCGAATACGAGGAGCTCAGCGACAAGCTTCTCCGAGAAGCATCTCCATGACTCGACATCACAAGCCAACCTCAATCTCACTTACAGAACTAAACCGACTGTATATACATCAACAACAAAAAAACACTAAAACTCGATTACTCGAACCTCTTTATATTGGTATAAAGTTCATACAAAAAAAACCCCAAAATCAGACTGTTCCATTTTTGTGTAAAAAACCCATTTTTACTCAAAGTTTGAAATATAATTTGAACAAACCTGAACTGTATTGGGACTATCCTTGAGAAGAGGATTGACCAAGATGAGATTGAAATTTTCCGAGGAAGGCGGCGGTCGGGAACTGGGGAAAATTCAATTTTCCGGTAAACACACCAACCGGGGAGAAGAGAAAAAGGGAGAACTTAAAAATGGAGCCTTTACAGAAGAAAAAGAAATTGCTACAATCTTTTTGAGGCTTCTAAATTTTCAGGTCAGAAATAATACATGCATTTATGTTCAGTCTTTTTACCGTTTTAGCCCTGCGATTGGACAACCGAAAACCCAGATTATCTCCTATTTTGGCAAGTCGACCAGATCATGAGTTGAAATGTGTGACCATAAGCGCACGTACATCATGCATGTATAGGGATTCCGATTCATTAATTAGTGAATCGCTAGTCAAGAAGCTAATGATATGGTGTCGGTATTGTGTAGTTGGGTTCATGAATTGAGTGGTTTTTATTTATTGTATCGTCGGTTTTGTATAAGTCGGCTCCTTTCTATCTAGATTATGAAAAAGGTAGCGGAACATGACGATTATTTCGTTCAAAATTCGGACGCATGAGGTTATCAATGCACCAAAAATACATTGTCGCAATACGAATGCTAGTGTACGAGTGTTCGACCGATTTGATGGACGAATCACTACGAACCGGGGTAAGTACCATAGTCAAATGTGTGTGACGGTTTTACAAGGCAATTGTTGAGATTTTTATGGAGGAGTACAAGCGTGCACCAAATGTGGAGGACTTGACCCGATTGCGGGAATCGGGATACATGCGAGGGTTCCCCGGCATGACTAGGAGTCTTGATTGCATGGATTGAGAATGAAAGAATTTTCCAACCGTGTTGCTTCTTATGGTCCTCACCTTGGATGTTGATGGTGTTGTCTACTCTTGCTTCAGAAGGCAGTTCATCCTCAATTCCTCGAGCAACGGACGCAAGATTAAAGAGGAGAAAATGAGGTGGAAGTTGTCGTAAAGCGAGCGAGAGGTGTTGTGGATTGGCTTATAGGTCGGGGAGTCAATAGTAAGACGAGGTTCTTCCTCCTCCTCCTTTGCTCTTGCATGGATCCAGGTCTCCAAAGAGGAACACAACTGAATTAGTGGATGGCGTTTCAATTTTTGTGTTCCTATCTGATGCCATTGTTGCTGTGAGAGAACAAGCCATAATCTTTCTTCCCCTAAATCAATCATAGAGAAAACCCATTTCTCATTCCCACAGGACCCATCAATGTTGGCATCAGATGGGTCTTGTGGGAATGAGAAATGGGTTTCTCTATGATTGATTTGGGGAAGAAAGATTCTGGCTTGTTCTCTCACAACAACAATGGAGCTACTATGCAAGAGGGTGTTGTTGCTGCTTCTGTTCCTCAATATTCAAACCTGATTCGGGACCAAAATGAGAGAAACGGTCGAGAGGGAAAGGATGAGGGAGATAAAAGAAAATGAGGGTTTTATATGACCAAAGGGCAATTTGGTCATTTTAAATAATATAGAGTCATGTGCTTCGCACATGATCATTTTCCGTCCAAAAATGGACGAAAAATTAACGATTAGGTACCAAATGAAACTAAATGTTTGTCATGGTATTATAATGCAAGAAAAAAAAGTTAGTATATTATTATAAAAATAAATATATATTAGGTTATGTTACTGAATTTTTGGCGCTAAGATAAATGAAAAACAAACGACTTGACAAGCTTAAAACACTCATTAGTCATTACTATGATCAATAGAGGGCTTCGATGTAGCTCGTTTAAACTGAGGATGTGAAGACCGCTCCGGCTTTAAACAGTTTAAGTTTTATGTGTTTGTTCGATCGGAACGTCGAGGGTGATTTTGGGGTTTAATCTCTTATTCGTTCAAAAAAATGAATTTTGTATCAGTTTTAATTAATTAAAAAAATGGTTTTAAGAAAGAAAAAAAAGGGAAAGAAGTTGTTGGGCCGAGCAGACCCGGCCAGACCAGGCCCGGTCTTCTTCTCGTGTTGGGCCGTGAAGCCCAACTCCCTGGTTAGAGGCCCAAGTCTCGTTCGGCATGGGTATTTATACCCCGAATTTAGGGTTCAGCGATAGAACCCTCTTCTCCTACTCGCCGCAACCCGGCCTCTCTCCTTCCTCTCTGCGCGCAGCCCTCGTCCCGACCCAGATCTCGGCCTCCCTTTCGCCTCCGGACCCTCGCGCAACCACCGTGCCGCCACTGTCGTTTTTCTCCCCCACGGTGAGCTTCGCACCGTGAGACCTCGACGGGTTTAGTCACCGCTGATGGTCGGCCGGACTCTTTTCCCAACTTCTCCTTCTTTTGATTTCATCCCGAACTTCTTCTTGGATCTGGGAGTTCTGAATCTGGTTTCACTCTGGATCTGGACGTGTTGAATCGAAACTGAAACATTTCAAAATAAAAGAAATTATTTTAACAGAGTGTAAAAGAAAAGAGCTTTAAAATGAAAGAACCGTTTAAATCAAAAAGGGGTAAAATCAGTTGCGAATTTCAGATGGTTTTAGAACTGAACTGGTTTGTTAATCGGACTCGGAACGGGACAAAAATGGAATGCAGAATTGGACCTCGGGAAACGTGCCACAAAACCCGTGCCTCGGGACTCGTGCCTCGAAACACATGCCTTGGGATATGTGCATTGGGACTTGTGCCTCGGGAAACGTGCACCGGGTTCTGTGCTCGGGTGCCCGAACCCGATTCGTCGTAATCCCGCTTTTAGCCCGCTCGAGTCTAAAAGACAACTTTTGAACTTAAATCGAAACCGTCGTGACCTTTTAAATCAAATTGTGAAACCGGTTTTAATTGTAACTTTTTGTGTAAAGTAGAGTCCGGCTTCGATCGAAGAGAAGACAGGAGGTAGCGAGCCAGGACGTCAGCAGATAGGAGGCGTAGCTGTTGTACTTCGGTTGAGGTAGAGAAGTAGCGGATACCGGTTTAATTGCGGAAAGTTACTAGTATGCATGCTAGGATTAATAAAACTGGAGCGAGTATTTATATCATATAACAATCGAACGAGTCGTAGTAATATGTAGGACGGGATTCACTAGTTAACTGCTTTATCTGTTTTCAATACTTGGGAATTGTCGTGCTGGTAGATCGGCCATGTCGAGCCGTAGGTTGTGTGTTGTTTTGGAATTGCCTGTTATTGTTTGAGATGTCTGCCGTGTGAGTCGGTGTCGTTAGGTTTAATAGACAAGATTTAATATATTCGTTGAGCCTGTTGTTGTTATGTGTGGGCGAGTGTGCCGTGTTTGTGTTGATATGAACCCTTGGTTGTGATATGGTCGGGTGAGTGATAGACCGACGTGGCTGGCTGTGGTAAGATTGTTGGGCTTGGTAAGCCGTGTTTATTTATGGTAATTGTGATATTATTTTGATGTGTGTTCCGAGGAGTTGTTTCCGGTATGGTACCTATGACCGAGGGGGTACGCCGGTGTAGGGTAGTACCTAGGCCGACGGTGTGGTCCCATGTATGCGCGGTCCCCCGGGTAGTGGTTCCGGTACGATGGCTTACATCGAGGGGGTATTCCAGTGTAGGACATCTAGGCCGACAGTTACGTGTTCCGTGCTTTGCCCGAAGGAGTTCCGGGAAAGTTGTTTTACCTATCCTTTGCCCGAAGGAGTTCCGGGAAAGAGGTTTAGGCCGATGGAGATTCCGGTATGACTATTTAAGATTGCGCCCCGGTTGTTTGACGGGAAGATATTTATGCCGACGCTGTGTGTTCCGGTATGATATGATGGTGTCGGGCTGTGGACAACCGACCGAGTAGGGGACTGCGGTACGGGACGTGTTTGTGCTTTTACAGTTTACTTTATGTTGATGACTTGTTATTTGGTGTGTTGGTTGTTGTTTGTGCTGTTTGGGTGATTGTAGTTGTAAGTGTGGTTCGGTCTCGAGTTGAGGTTTGTGGTTACGAGTTCCGTTGGAAATTAGTTGTGTGTTGTACTAGTATGCCCTAATTGGATGGTTACCCGTGGTGGTGAGCGCTTGCTTATAACCTTAACTACTTTTCCTACTGAGCGAAAGCTCACCCCTTACCTTGTTTTTCAGATTCTAAGTGGGAAGTGTACTAGCCGGATGCTCGATGCTTGGGAGCTTACGAGGGTCCTAGGCTAGAATGTCTAGAGACGTACATCGTTTTGATTTATTCATTGTCTTTAAGGTTTACTTAAGAGTTATTGACTCGTTTATTCAAATTTATGGATCACGGATTATTATTTTAAGCTTTTAAATTTTTACTTTTATTTAAATTTTATTACTGTTTTAGTTCATGTCTCGAGTCCGGTCAAAATCAGATTTGAGACGTGACAGAGGAGGAGGACCAAATGAATCAGACATAGTTTCCATAGTCAATTAAAACCACACAATATTTGTACCACTATGTTATAGAGCAACAGCAGACTGGATTGTTGTTTGTCCTAACTCCTAAATACATAATTTACTATAAGTATATTTTGAAACGTAATTTACCATAAGTTTGTACAAGTTGTGGTATTCATATGGATTTACTGATTGATTTGTACTCCCATAAAAACTATATATATTTGCATAGATGTATAGATATGATAACCCTTCTTCTCAAGTCTAAAATAAATGTTCACGTATGCATATATTTTTAAAATAATAAAAATACAATCCGAAAATTTTACAATAGGGTTAAATATTGAAACTTATTTTTATGTATTGGTCACGAACACTATGCTACCCTCTTTTCAAAATCACATTTGCATTACCTTATCTATTGGTCACGCGATTCCGTTAGGAAAAATGGACGGTAAAATGTCGTTTTTTCCATTCCGTTAATCATATGACCTCAAGTGTCATATAATGGATGGTAAAATGACGTCATTTTTATCTTAAGTATTTGACCTCTATATATTTTATAAGAAACAACAACGAGGGTGCAATGGTAATGTTCCTTATAAAATGTATAAAAGTCAAATAATTAAGAAAGAAACGGTATTTTACCATCCATTATGTGACACTTGAGGTCATATGACTAACATAATGGAAAAACGGCATTTTACCGTCTATTTTTCCTAACGGAATCGCGTGACCAATAGATAAGGTACCGCAAGTGTGATTTCGAAAAGGAGGGTAGCATAATGCTCGTGACCAATACATAAGGTTAAGTTTCAACATTTAACCCTTTAAAATAATAAGATAATGGGTTAAATATCAAAACTTACTCTTAAGTATTGGTCACGAACACTATAATACCCGCGTTTTCAAAATGAACACTACACTACCCTTAAGTATTGGTCACGCGATTTTGTTAGTAAAAATAGACGGAATTTTCCATTCTGTTAGTTATATGACCTCAAGTGTCATATAATGGATGCTAAAATGACGTTTCCCCTTAATTATATGACCTATACACATTTTATAAGGAACATTACCATTGTACCATCGTTATTGTTCCTTATAAAATGTATAGAGGTCTAATTCTTAAGGGCAAAAAAACGTCATTTTACCATCCATTATATGACACTTGAGATCATATGACTAACGAAATGTAAAATTCCGTCCATTTTTACTAACAAAATCGCGTGACCAATACTTAAGGGTAGCGTAGTGTTCATTTTGAAAACGTGAGTAGTGTAGTGTTCGTGACCAATACTTAAGAGTAAGTTTCAATTAACCCAAAAATAATATTACCTCAAAAATTAATGATATCAGATCAAATAGTCAACTTTGACCTTTCGGTAAGGTGACATACACGGAGTATCAGTTTATGACTCGTGTTTTACGTAGCAGCTGACATGAGATGCAGCATGGGCCCAAGAAAAGCCCATTTAAAGACAATAATGGGTTTGGGAGTAGACAGTAGCTGCCGCCATACCTGTGCGTGTCTTCAGTTGTGTCCGTTGAGATTTGAGATTAGGATTTTGGACGGTCATATATTATAATCAATGGTCACGTGAAAAGGTAAAAAGAATTAGAGAATCCAAATACAAAAACCTACCCGAGGAAATCAGAGCCGTTGAAATGAGTCCAGACGCATCAAAATCAAAGCACTTGTCTCCTTCTTCCTCCTCCTCCTCCCCCACCACTTTCCTCGATCCTTCCTTGTTCCAAATACATACATAATAATAGATAGATACCCATTACTCTCTGCTTCTTCTGATCTCTGTTGGGTTTTGATTAAAGTGTTGGAGGAGATATGGCGGATTGGGGTCCAGTTGTGATAGCTGTGGTGCTGTTTGTGCTGTTATCACCAGGTCTGCTGTTTCAGATTCCAGGGAGGGGAAGGGTTGTGGAGTTCGGGAACATGCAGACCAGTGGAGCTGCTATTCTTGTCCACGCCATCATCTTCTTTGGCCTCATCACCATCTTCCTCATTGCCATTGGAGTTCACATCTATGCTGGCTAGTCTCTGTCTCAGCTCATCTGGGTCTCGCTCTACTTTTTTCCTACTCTTAATGTATTGTATTAATGTATCGTATTAAGTGGAATGGTATGTTGATTTCACCCATTTTGTTCTTCATTTCAAGTTTATGGATTTAGAAATTGGTCTCCTTTCTTACTCAGATCTGTAAAGGAAGCACCTTTCTTTTACATATATACGGTACATGTCTCTTTTGATTGAGAAGAATGATGAGATTCTGAATCATCCACACCAAAAAAGATCCATGTTTAGATGTAACATACATCTTTGATACCATGTTAAACCCATATGATATCTGGGTATATTGTGATATAATTAGTTTCTAACAAAAACAGGAGCAAATCTAAGGCCTATCTTCTTCTAGACAACACTGAGGTAGGTGATCATCAGGACTGATTTGCGAGCCTGAAACGTTCTTGCACAGTTGAGATGTAGGTGGCGGCTCTGTGGTCGATGGTGTTGTGGTCGGAAGGTGAATCATCAGACCTGAAACGCCTCATCTTCTGGTCGGTGGAACCTTCGAGGGTCACCACTTGAGTGGAAGCTGGAATCGGTTGAGCCTTGAAGTTGCAGCTGATGTACTGCACGCCGCTTGATCCATACAGAGACATACTCATGATACTAAACTCTTGAGCTATGTGTTATATGTGTATTATCCTATGGGTTTGTGCTCTTACAAGTTACCTATATATAGTAGGCGGTCACATGTGGTTTCTTTATTAATTAAATATCTTGTGCCGTTTCAGGATCACCAAGGCTACATCTTTATGCCACCCCAAGTTCTCCAAATACAAATATATGCCTTCACATATTCTATTAGGAATAATTTTAAAAATCATATTTTGAGATATTTGTTTTTTGGGATTGGTACTTTTTCTTTGATAATTGTAACAAAAATCTTAGACTTGTCTTTATTTTTTATTATAATTTATATAGAATGATAATAGTACCCATATAATTCATATGGTAAAAAATAATAAAAAGTTCAAATTAGTATATTTCGTATCCATTGATCATCTTTTTCTTTGTATCTTACAATGGAATAAGAAATTGTCATGATCGATGCCTTCACTAGCAAGTTACTTCTGCATTCGAATAAAACTTACTTAAACACAGCGTTTAGCGATCCAGTTACAAGTTGCAATAGATGAGCTCCAGTTGTCTTGATTTCATTGGATCGTGACATATCAGTTATCACTCCCGAGTTGTGGTAGAGATCGTGGGCAAGGACAGAGACTAGCCAGCTCATTAAGTTGAGCCTTAGGTTGATATAAATAGGAAGCGATGTAGTAGGGTTTGCTTGTTGAATTGTTCGTCCATTTCCTTAGCATAGCAAGTAGAAAGGCCGATTAATAGTGTCTCCTCTATAATCGTTAGTTGCAAAATCAACTCAATTTCCACTTTGCTCGATTCATTCTTGTTATCTCAAGCTCTACGGTTGACAGTAGTATCAGAGACACTTTCCTTGCACCTATGAGAAATCATGGCTGACAATGATACTCAGATTGAGGCCCAACATCAACCTTCGACGGAGTAGCTTCCTGCCGAAATAGAGGTGATTTGTAAGAGCTTGGAGTCGCTCCTAGTTCAATAGGCAATACCAAGGGTCCAAATTTCTTCTTCTCAGTGTTTTGATGACAATGGAAACCTGATTCATGACGTTGGGGGTCGAGGTAAATCAATCGCATCCTCTTTTATGGTTCCTCCTATTATGCATACTATTGCTGCTTCTAAGATAGTTCACCCACAATACTCACCAATCCATTTCCCTTCTCTGGTCACAAATCCAAGTGGGCTTTATACACTTACCCATGGAAACTTCTCCTTGGACCCATCTCAAATCCCAGCTCAACTAAACTTTTCTCTTATACCTCCATATGCTCACTATAATGCCTAGATCACACCCCCCCCTATCCAACACCCTCACACCCCCACCATCAACTCATAAACCAAACATACACCAAAGAGTTTCCTAACACCACCATCAGGAAAACATAAATTCAATTTGTCACATGAACAACAACCAAAATGATGGTCATTACTATATGAGCTCAAATGTCCAATTTCCCAACTTCGATGGGTCATATGTGAGAGGATGACTGAGAAAGGCAACATTTTTTTTTCTTACTGTGACACCCCTGAGGACCAGATTGTTAGGTTGGCATATGTCCACTTCTTTGGTCCAACTGAATATCGGTATGTTGAATACTCTCTGGCTCGTGGAATTATCTGGTGGTAATAGTTTTTCTATGATATCAATTGAAAGTTTGAGTCATTTGGTCATGAAGACATGCAAATTGAATTTAAAAATCTACAAAAGAAAGGGTCTGTAGCTGAGTATGAGGCTGGATTCAATGAACTTAAGGTCTTGACGATGATCAGAAACCCTCACTCTATAGATGATTACTATATTTTGAGTTTTATTGGGGGTCTGAAGCCTACTTTGAGGGTTAGTGTTCAATTGTTGGGGCCTAGAACCTTGAACCATGATATGTATCTGGCCAGACATGAGGAATACAAAATGCTACTCTTGTAGAATCAGTTTCGGCCTATAATTACTCAAGGCATCACCTATAGATCAAGGCAGCAGTATATTATTTATCCTTCAAGCTCCAACAATTCTATTGTTCCTTCTGTATCAACTGCACCTTCTGCCCCACCAACCCCAAGAGCCACGCAATTTATCAAAGCCAACCCACAGGCTCTGGATGATAGATTTAAGAAGGGGTTATGTTTCACTTGTCCTACTAGAACACAAAGGACCATGTATGCCCCAATAAGCAGAGGCTTTTTATGATTGTAAGACCCGATGAGGAGGTTGACTTGGCACAAGAATTGGTTGAATGTTTGCCTGAAGATAAGCCTAAGGGGATAGTGATCACTGAATTGGATGAGCACAATATTTTCTATTTCTCCACTGTAGAACTATTTTTCTCTAATAGGAAGTCATGCCAGTCATCTATAAGAATTTCTAGAATTTGTCACAATATATGTTTGTTCATATTAATTTATTCTAGAGCAACTAAATATTTCATTGATGATCTCACTACTAAGAGATTGGGAATCACATTATATCCATCTAGTCCTGTATTGGTAAAAATGGGCAACAATAAGAGGTTTGTAAGTAGTACTAGATGCTTGATAAATTGGCATATGTCAGCCACTTTATTTACTTGGGAATTCTTGGTCATGCCATTAGAAGAATATGATGTGGTTTTGGGGGTTGATTGGCTGAAAACAGTCTCTCATCACCTTGGATTATGATATTAGAATTGTAATTGTGAATCACAAGGGAGCCCTGGTCACTCTTGAGGAATCTACATCCCCTCCCTCAGAGCTCCTTATTGAGTTACCTCAGTTATTAAGCCAACTAAAGCAAGATCATAACCTTTATCTAGGCCTCTTTTATAACTTGGATACCAAGGAAACTCCTACTGAGGACAGGAAGGATATGTTATCTATTTTGGGGAAATTTGAAGAAGTGTTCTCTTTCCAAGTACATTTCCCCCAAGAAGAGAGTTTGATCATGAAATTCCTTTGTTTCCTAGATCTTTCCCTCCCTCAATCAGATCATACAAACACAACTCATGATAGAAGGATATTATTGAAAAACCTGTTGCATAAATTCTTGATTTTGGAGTTATTACAAAGAGCATGAGTCCATACTCATTTCTTCTACTATTAGTCAAGAAGAAAGACGGAACATGGAGAATGTGTATTGACTACATGAGACTCAATGACCTCATCATAAAAGATAAGTTCCCAATTCCTACCATTGATGAACTTCTAGATGAATTGCATGGAAGCATAGTCTTTTCTAAGATAGATCTGAGGGTGGTTACCATCTGATAAGGTTGAAGGAAGGGAGGAGCATAAAACTGCATTCAAAACTCACTTAGGACATTTTCAGTTAAGAGTTATGCCATTTGGCTTAACAAATGCACCAGTAATTTTTCGGGCTTTGATGATAGAGGTACTCCAAGAATATCTTAGAAAATTTGTTCTTGTGTTTTTTGATGACATTCTAATCTACATCAACAATTGGGAGGATCATTTGCTTCATTTGAATCTGGTCTTGCAAAAACTACATGACTATCACCTCTATGCCAAGATGTCAGAATGTGAGTTTGGAATTTCAAGTGTGGAGTATTAGGACATGTGATCTCTAGGGATGTAGTTGCTACATACCCTGAAAAATTAAAGAAATGATTGCTTGGCCTGAACCAAAGAACCTGAAGTCACCGAGGGCCTTTTTGAGGTTAAGAGATTATTATAGGAAGTTTGTTAAGAATTATGGGGTCTTAGCTAATCCCTATCCAATTTACTCAAGAAGAACTCTTTCATTTGGTCTACTAAAGAACAAAAGAGTTTTGAGGCCCTCAAGGAAGCAATGAGCACCACCCTAGTACTTCAGCTTCATGATTTTTTCAAACAATTCACAATTGAACTTTAAGCTTCAGATGTAGGGATTGGTGGTGTCTTGGTGCAACAAGGACACCCCATTGCTTACATGAGAAAATCATTGGGGGTAAGGAGAAATGGATACTCTACTTATGAGAAAGAGTTGTTGGCTATGGTAGCTTGCATTCAAAGTGTAGACATTATCTATCTTCCAACCACTTTATCATCAAGACTGATCAGAAAAGTCTAAAGTATCTTTTGGAACAAAAATTAAAAACACCATTCCAAAAAAAATGGCTGGCCAAGCTTATGAGACTCTCCTATTCTATTGAGTACCATAAAAGGGAAAGATAACACTGTGGCAGATTCACTCTCTAGGGTTGAACATGCAGACTATGCTAAGATGATAGTCCTTTTTCCTGCTTGGATATCTGATGTAGTAATGAGCTATGAGAATGATGAAGAGGTTGGAGAATTGTTGAGGCAAATGGCCTTGAATCCAGACTTCATGCCTGATTACAAGTTAAGGAAGGAGATCTTGATTTTTCATAACAAGGTTTCTTGGGGAAGAGCAATGGGGCAAGAACTAAGGTACTCCAATTTTTGCATGACTCTGGTGTTGGATGCCACTGAGGAAACAATGATACTCTTAATAGAATCAAATCCTATTTCTATTGGCCTCAGATGACAAGGGATGTTACTCAGTTTGTGCAACACTGTAACATTTGTCAGAAATGTGCGCAGAAACAGTCTTCTATCTAGGCTTACTTCAACCCTTATCTATACCAACTGTGCCTTGGTCCCATATCTATATGGATTTCATTGAAGGAATGCTTGTGTCTGAAAGAATTGATTGCATTTGGGTTATAGTTGACAGACTGTCTAAATATGCTCATTTCATTGGTCTGAAGCATCCTTACACCTCCCTCTCCTTGGCTCATAAGTTTTTTGACACCATCTTTAAGCTACATGGCCTCCTAGAGACAGTTGTTTCTGATAGAGATAAGAACTTCATCAATACATTTTGGCTAGAATTGTTTAAAACAATAGGAGTCAATCTGAAGATTTCTACAAGATATCATCCTCAAACATATCGATAGATAGAAAGAGTCAATCAATGCATAGAACATTATCAGCGAGCCATGACACATGAATCTCCAAAGAAGTGGATCAAATGGCTTGGCGTTGCTGAATTCTAATATAATACTTCCTATCACACCGTTATCCAAATGCCCCTATTTCAAGCACTATATGGATATGCTCCACCAATATTTGGCCTCTCTAATTGTATATCAAAGGTGGATGTTGTTGAGAATTTCCTTGCTGATAGAACTGGACAACTGAAGGTCCTGTAGGATAACTTGAAAATGGCTCAAAGTCGAATGAAGCACTTTGCTGACAAAAAGAGGACTGAAAGAGAATTCTTGGTGGGGGACTGGGTCTATTTGAAATTGTAACCCTAGTAGCAATCCTCAGTAGCCTTGAGGAATTATATGAAGGTCTTTCCTAGATTCTATAACCCTTCTAGATCGTTGAAAAAAAGGGTGTGGTGGCTTACAAATTGAGATTACCTGTAGAGTCCAAGATACATCTTGTCTTCCATTTTCCCTCTTGAAGTGCCAGCTTGGACACAAAAACAGACTTTATCCTACATTGCCTGATATCATTGTAGATAGTCAGCTAAAACTTTACCTAGGTCTTCGATTGGACACAAGGATCATCAAGCAAAACAACATGGTTGTGGTGCGGTATGTGATAAAATGAGACCAGTCTATTGAGCAGGATACAACTTGGGAGGATGCCTCAATCATCCGTTCCCAATTTCCAAACTGGTTTCGCAATTTACAGGCTTGAGGATAAGCCTATCCTATAGGGGAAGGCACTATCATGATTGATGCCTTCACTATCAAGTTACTTCTGCATTTGAATAATACTTACCTAAGCACGACGTTTTGCGATTCAATTACAAGCTGCAATAGAGGAGCTCCAGCCGTCTTATTTTCATTGGACCGTGACATATTTGTTATTACTGTTCATCGTCTTCCTCACGTGGTCCCGAGCTGCTCAATCCCCGAACAATAAAAGAGAATGTGGCTCTCTAATTCCGGCTTTCCATAGTTACTACAAGAAGGGTACAAACCGTCCATGCAAATTAACATTAGTAGGTAAAGTACCTGATAGAACACGTCATACTAACTGTTTAACTTTGGGAGGAACACCTGCACTCCACACCTGCCTCCACAATAAATCCATATCTCCATCACTCCATCTATCCTCATGGAACTGAATCTGTTGATAGACCTCGCTAACTCTGAACAATCCGTCTCGGTTTCCCCCAATACCAAACACCCTCAATAGAAAGAACTGGTAAAGGTATGCGATCCGCTGTCGTCTATTCGCTGAAAACTTCATGGATCAACACCATGTCCCACCGGTTCCTGTCCTCCAAAATATACTCACTCACCGTGCTTCACTCCCTTCCAGCTGGAGGGTCCGATACCCAACATGACTCTGTTGGCAACCAAGTGAACTCTAAGATAGGGGTACTCCGCCTGTTGCCAATCCTTCTCCGAGCCCCTTATTGGACCAAATTTTGACCGGCCATGATGCTAGTCCACATGTAACTATTGCCACTCCTCTTAGTAGTCTGTAAAAAATTCTTCCATGCATAATACTTTGCTTGTAGAACTCTATCTACCAGACTGTCAGGGTTTTGAAGCAGTTTCACCCTTGTTTGGCTAACAGAGTCATATTGAAATCTATCAGGTGTTTGAATCCCATTCCTCCCTGCAATATATGCTGGCAAATTTTATCCCAGCTCTTCCATTTTAAACCTTTTCCATTTCTAACATCACGACTTTACCAATATCTGTTCATTATTACCTCCACCTCTTTGATCAACCTGTCAGGAACTTTATATACCCCCATTGTATAAATAGGAAATGCCTGAATAACAACTTTTAAAAGAACTTCCTTCCCAACTTTATTCAATAATAACTCATCCCAATATTTTCAATCTGTTAATAATTCGCTCCTTCATGAAAATGAAACTTTAATACTTACTTCTTTGAAGGAGCGACAAGAGCCCCAGGTATAGCTTGTTTTGTTGTCTCATCCGTATTAGGACTGATACAATAGAAGATTTCTCCACATTTATTTTCTGACCTAACGCTAACTCATACTGTCTCAGTAGACTCTTCCAAACACCTGCTTCTTTCATTGACGCCCCGGAAAAGAAGAAGCCGTCATCCGTAAAAAAATTAGTGGGTAATAGAAGGAGCTTGAGAAAGCTATATAAATTAAGAAAAATGAATATTTCAATGTATTCTTTTACATTTGTCTTTAGAGAAATAAATATGTAGAATTACCATACAAGTTTATAGGATAAAGTTTACAATTTTATTTAATGAAACTTATCACCTACTAATGAACTTCATTTTCTTCTAGCCAATAAGTGTTAGTATATGTTTCACTATTATATGTAGGGAAATAAGAATTGTAAACTTTTTTTTTGATTAAAATGGATATATTATAAATGTTTAACGGATGGTTGCATAATTTCCACCATCTGAGTACTGAATCAACTCACAACTGTAAGACGAGACAGAAATTGAAAAAACAGTAAAGTACTGAACAGAAAAATAGAGTTGCTCTTGGTTTCTGGGTTGCCTGGACTACGCTACCATCTGACGACACCAATATAGTATTAGCCAAGCATAAGGCATTGATCGAGCAGATGCAGTGAAAGCGGTGGTGTTGTTGGTGGACTGTAAACTCCCCCGGGTTGTCAGCGTGCGTCGTCCTCCCTTGAATGATAGTAGTAGGGCTCCTAAACGCGGAATTGCTGACCTCCGAGCTGATAGGGAAGTTCCTTGTCGGCCTTTGGTGGAATCGCTGACACCCTACGTCCAGAGGGGCGGTATATCCGACCAACCCCCCTCTGAACCATCTCGGACTCATTCCGTGAGGCGAGGGTGCTTAGGCCCCCCTGTCGCTGTATGTGATGCTCCGTCCGAGTTAGAAGAGCCCTCTGACTCTCTTGCCTCATCCTCCCTCTCGATGCGTTTCCTCCCCGATAGTGTCAGCACTAGGTCCAGTCGCCCAGTTGGGCCTTTGGGCTCACGTTCCGACGGTCCTGGGCCAGCCCAGACCGGCTTACGCGAAAATTGTATCCGACTCGACCCAATTGGGCCACCCGCCTCCGACCCCACGGCCCGCTGGTCCATGGCCCGGTACAGAACACGCCCCGGACCAGACGAACCACCCGGTTCCAGGCCCATGGCCCGCTGCTCCGTGCCCCGACCTCGCCTCGGGCCCGTATACTACCCCGCGTCCCAGCATGTCTGTCTCGCGGCCCACCCCCGGCCCGTCTCACCACGGCCTGACTTCCGCACGTCAGCCATTAGTCCAGGGCCACCCCGGCCCATGCCCGATGCCTGTAAAGGGGGTGACAAAACCCTAGTCATGGGTTCTTTCTCCGGCCGCCTCGTCCACGACGGTGCCGCCTTCCCCTCTTGCGACGCCGACGAGACCACCACAACATCCCCATCCGCGACCACTACTGGCGCACTCTCTTTTTCCGTCCCGCCACCCCTAACTCTGGTATCGTGTTCCACAAGAAAGTCGGACCTTTTGGCATTGAACCCCCCACACAAGCCTCTGGTGCTTCCTGCATACGTCTCACCCGAGGACGGGGACCCCGAGCCGGCGTAGTCCGTACCAAGCTCCTACGAGAGATCGGGATGGTCGTCACCCCTCGACCCACTCCGACGAGACCCCGGTCGTGCCGAGTCTCCCGTTCTTGCCGAGAACGTCATTATGCCATCCTCTTTCCCGGTCTCCGTCACCCGCGGCGACAGCGATCCCGGAGAGAGATCCGAAGACAACACCTTCAGCGCTCGCAGCTTCTCGTGTTCCTCCGCCGCCTTCGCTGCATCCCCCGTGTCTGGCTCCATACTCGGCTCCCATAACCATTCCGAAGCACATGACTCACTGGAAAGCTTGACTGTTGAAGTCGCCATAGGTTCCGAGAGAGAATTCGCAAAACCACTAAACCCTAGGGTAAGAGAGCGGCTGCGTCGTACATATTTCATATAATGTTTTTATTCGGTGCATGCGGCGTTAAAGCAACAACAATAATTGATTTAAGGGAAATTTGAAAAAAAAATGCTTCATAATAGCATGTATTTAATTTCTATGCTACCATAATCCAAAATTGGAAAAATATGCCTTCCAAAAGTTTAAAGACAAAAATAACCTTCTTTTAATTGATACAAAATTCATAATTTCAAAATTCTTTATTTTTCATCTTCCATTCACATCTATCCTGAAAATATATTCAGGTTTAATTAACTTATTCAATTATATTTTTGAAATATATATTAAAATTTTATATAAAAACAATTAATTAAATTTTATTAATTTTTAAAATCAGATTTTAATTTATTTATTTTTTTCGAAAAATCAGATTATTTTTATAACTATTTTGAAAGAAAATTAATTAATAAATAAATTTAATAATTAATAAAATTGAACCAAATATATGTTTTATAAAATCTAAAATATTTTTGAAAAAAGAATATTGTAAATTAAAATCAATGATATATATATATATATATATCAAAATATTATTTTTAATTAAATTTACTATAATTATTAAAATTATACTTTAATTTATGTTTTTGAAAAAAATCAGATTATTTTGATAAATATTTTTAAAATATAATTCGAATTTATAATGTTATTTTATAAAAAATAATTTACACTTCATGAAAAAAATATTTTAATCGAATTTTATTAATTACTAAATTCAATTTTAAAAATTATTTTATTCAAAATTAATTAATTTTTTAAATTCAGATTAGTTTGATATATGTATATATATATATAATTTAAATTTAAAAATTCAGAAAAAAACTTAGATGTTATAAAAATATATTTTATTCAGTTATACTAATTATTAAATTCAATTTTTTTTTAATAATCGTATTGTTTGAATTTTTTTTAATTTAAAATCTGATTATAATAATTCATATATTGAATAAAATCATTTTTATGTAAAATATTAATATTTATTTCGGAAATATGTTCGAATAAAATAATTAAACATCAATTTATTTTAAAAGGATTGGTAAAGAAGATGAGAAATAGGGAGGGTAAGATAAAGAATTTTACATAAACTAGAAGGTTATTTTTGTCTCAAAAAATTTGAAAGGCATAGTTTTCCGATTTTTAATTATACTAGCATAGAAATAAAATAGGTGCTATTATTAAGCATATTTTTCCAAATTTCCCCTTGATTTAAATGGTCTTATGTTTCTATTGTAGGACACTAGAATTGTAAATAATTAGGCAATTGGTATTATAGATTGGAGAGAAGATTTAGATCGAGTGGGATACTAAGTGGATAAATATAAGCGTCCACTCATGAAATTCCTCCTTATAAAGCAGTGTATTTAAATGGGACTAGTAAGAATAAAGTGTTGATTTGATTCCTTGTTATTTATCTGAAAAAATATATATTTTTTGTGTATCAGACCGACCTACCTCTAAAGAGAGATTGTGTGGAGAGCTATCCAAGAATATCGTAAGGATAGACATCATGGGAATGGGAAGATACTAAATAAAGCTCATTATATTCCCTGGAGAAGATCACTTGATTCTCCAAGATTGTTGTCTTGTTCTTCTCAACTGTGTTTAATCATGGCATTGGCACGCCACTTGAGTTATTAGGTACTCAACGAGTTCTTCCAAAGGTCTCATATAAACAGAGTATTGTGGGGGAGGAGATGAGATATTTTGAAGTGGTGTGGTGTGGTGTGGGCTCAAATATAATATAGCATCTTCCAAACTACTTTGGATCTTGCTGTAAACCAAGGAACTTCAAATTGACGAGAAATACAAGTGTAGAGAATATCCAAAATGGACTGTTTTTTCTAGAAGCTCTATCAACTAACGCAGGGACATAAACACAAACGCTATGGAATCAGACCACAAGATATTGCTCGATTATTATTTTTTTATCAGCAAAGCATATATTAAAACACCGATTCTTTGAAACAAAGAATACGATGGGTGGAAATGAAACATGAAAGGGGATTCCTTTCAGAACCTCAAGAAGCCCCATACTGGGGAAATGATTGGATACGCAGACCCTGAAACATGAAAAAGCCCTACACCGGGAAAAAGATTGGGTAACAGACCCTGAAACATGAAGCCCCACATCGGAGAAATGATTGGGTACGCAGACCCTGAAACATGAAGAAGCCCAACTCCAGGGAAATGATTGGGTATGCAGCCCCTAAAACATGAAGGAGCATTCCTTTTGGAACCTCAAGAAGCCCCACACCGGAGAGATGATTGGGTACGCAGACCCTAAAGCAACTACAAGGCGCCCCATGTCGGGGAAGACAACCAACCATAAGGAATGGGTACGCAGACCCCAGTTCTTCAACCATTAAGCACATGCGATGTCACACAATGGGGAGAAGCATCTAACTGCCAAGCCCAACCAAAAGACCTCCCAACCCATTGGACAAATCATAACACTACTGACAAATGTAACAAGTGAATTCCCTCCCGCTTGTGTCATCATTGGAGGAATTGTTAGACAAAAGATCGTCAAAGCTATATCGGGGAAAGGAGATCCCCTCAAGAACATCTTCTTTCTTTGATGCCAAGGACGGAAAGGGAGTAATAGAGAACATAAATGCCTCAAACTAATCCATGTATCTATGGATCCTTGGATCAAGTTTGAGGGTTTTTGGGTTTTACATAACAACTTGGTACTGAGGTCTAAAGTAATAAGAGATAACGAGGAAAGACATTCAAACCTATATTCTGGATTCTTGGACACCCTTTCCATCTCAAAACCATACACATCGAACCAAATTCATCCCTTACTGTTCCAGCCTTGTCACCAATCTAGATAGCACTCATCCAAACTTCAAAATCTCCATCTTCTCACTCTTCGGCCGAAGTTTATTGTCGCACAACTCGGTAAAAGGCTAATAATTGGAAGAAGCTTTAAGTGTAGTTTAACTTTTTGCTAGTTGATGTCGTCTTCCATAAATATTCACGGTATCAACATCTTTTTTGTTCGATCATTCACGTTACAAACTTGCAACAGTTTATAAAACGGTACTAACTTGTAGAAAGCACAAACCACAAGGTTCGTTCTTGCCATTACCCCTTAATATTTGATAAAACATTAGTCACAGAGGTGGTGCTATTTTGCTCCTTGGTTTGTTAAGAACTTGAAAGCCCTGGCACTAAACAGTTGGTTGCAAAAGGCTTTATCACTTGTGAGTTGTGAGTGATTGTAGAATGGCTACATCACATCCACAGCTTGAAGCCTCTCCTGTTAACAATGGGGGTTTTGTTCAAATTGAAATTGCTTTCATTTTCAAAATTCGTTGGTCAATCTCTGCCACCACCATCATCATCACCATATCCAGAGTTTAGCAAACAAGTGTTAGAGGCTGTGGAGCAATGAGTTGTCAAACTTTCTCCTAAGATGTTGACTGAACAATTTAGAGAAACAGCTGAATGTAAATTTGCATAAATTAAGCAATAAGACAAAAGAGATGAATCATGAATACAAGGCAACAAGGCCCAACTGTTGTGTTGTGAATATGAGGATGATAAGTGTGATTATTTGCCCATTTAAGTAGAAAATCCACCCAGTTCTGATTACAAATATAAATATTAATAGAAGATAACTTTCGAGCACGATCATAACAAGTAACAACAGGACAACCAAAACCCAATAACCAAAAGGAGAAACACTGAACAATTGGGGACAAAAGAATTTATTTTTAACAACAGAGGGTGGATTTTCCCAAGGTATGTTGTGTTGTGTCTACATCGCCTGACCCCATAGACTCCACAGCCGCGAATTCCAGAGCCCGAGCACCTCCGGCAACACTTTCCTCACCAAACCCTTCCGGTTCCTCCCCGGACTCTGCAGCTGCACGGCCACCGCCGCGGCTCCCACAGGCATTGCTTTTGCTTCTGCCCCTGTTTCAGCATCCTGAAGTGAGGTTAAAAATCTCTCCTTTTGGGGAATTTGAGGCAGATGAGAATGACCCAGAAGCTTGTTTCTCTTCCTTTCACTTCTGTTTCTATTGGGTAGCTCGGCGAGGACGAGATGGTCCTCGAAGGCTTCGAGAACCTGGTGAATGAGCTCTCTGTTGGGGGAGAGGTCCCACCTGAGCCAGTAGGTGGTGTAACAATCGAAGCAGCTGCAAGTGAAGAGAGGGAGGTTCTGGGAGCTCTTCTTGCACTTGGTGGTGGTGGTGGTGGTGGTGGTTGTGAGCATGTAAGCTAAGACCTCGCGGTCTGGGAGGGGAAGGGAAGTGGCCAGGGCCAGAATGGCCACAGGGAGGAGTTGCAGAACAGAGTGAGGGTCTTTAATGGATGAAGAAGAAGGAGAGGGTGATGGGTAGTACAACATGGTGCTGGAGCTGGAGCTGCCCTTTCTCCTTAGCTTCATTTCAGGGAAAGCATTTTGATGGGTCATTAGGGCTCAGAGATACTCTTAAAAGGCTCTTTTTGGTTTCTTCACTTTATGCTTCTCCTCTTTGTTATTATGGTGACCCTTCTTTTTCTTTTGGGCGGCCCATTAGTAGATAGTCCACCACTCCAGTCAGACTAGATGGGCCTTAGAGTTACCTATTGGGCCGGAAAAAGGGCCCATTTCGGAAGTACATTTTCTAAGAGAGGGTGATGATTGAATTTGAGATTGAGGCCATATATATATATATATAGATGTAGGTTGAGATATTTGAGAGCCGAAACAGTCCAGTAGAAAGCAAACACTAGACCTCGTACTACACTGTCCCCTCCTGCAACACTTCACATGCCTCATTGTAAGTGATGGGTGTCCATGTATACTAACGAACATGGTTTAACCTATATTTTCATAGGCTGACAATTCATGTACGTACTCCTGTTTTCATATAAAATATTATATATAGTATGTATTATTTAAGTTCGGTCATTAAACTTGAGATTTTATATCTAAAACATGTGATTTTGCTGTATGGACTAGAAAAGATTATACTGTTTATAGTTCAATGTGATGTTGCTTCCACTGCACCACACTCAGCCAAAGTGATCGCACCATCATATGTCAACCTTTTATAAGACATTGGATTGGGACACTCTGACTGATGATTGGTTTGTGTTGGAGACAATAGTGCAGTCTGTATGTGTGCGAGATTGGATGCAAAATCAAATATCTTCAAATATGTAAAGGGATGTGAAAGACAATGTTAGGTGAGCAATCGTGAACCTAAGGCACAACAAATTCCATGACACACTCACTCTAATGGTCTTTGTTGGGTGGGATGGAGACACGCTATCTTATTAACACTGAACGTTACTCTTGAATCACTCTTAGGCAATTGATCATACGTTGCTCAAGATAAGCTATCCATCAGTGAAATATATAACCAACGGATATATGAGTCAAATAAGATCCATCGTCAAATACTCATAGTCTAAGAATTTTTCCGACGTCCGGACATATCTGTTGGGTAAGTGGTATCCTCACCCACGGATGGAATCCGTTGGTGAAGTTTCCCACATGATCCAAAGAAAGTATATGTTGGTTAGCTTTTTCACTTCACCCACGAATAGTATCCGTTGGTGAATGTTCTCACATTGTCCACCTATGGTATATGTTGATTATCTTTTACACACCACCCACATATGGTATCTATTGGTGAAGTGTATTGTATGGCCCACAGAATGTATCTGTTGATTAGCTTGTTCACCTCACTCAAGGATAGTATCCGTTGGCCAAGTTACATGTCAAATAAAAAAATAGTTGGAAATCCTGCACTCAAACGTGTAATTAACTTGCATATTTACCCTGTGATGTAATCTTGTTGCCAATAAACGTAGAAGCAGAAAATAATTATTTACTTGAGACGCGGTTGGTATATTCATTGGTCAAGTCATCACTTTACCTACGGACGTATCTTCCGTTGGTAAAATATCCTCACTTTACCCACGGATACAGTTACTTAGAACTCAGTTATTATATCTGTTAGTCAAGTCATCACTTTACTCACAAATGTAACATCCGTTAGTAAAGTATTCTCACTTTACCCACGGATACAGTTACTTAGAACTCAGTTATTATATCTGTTAGTCAAGTCATCACTTTACTCACAAATGTAACATCCGTTAGTAAAGTATTCTCACTTTACCCACGGATACAGTTACTTGGGACTCGGTTATTTTATCTGTTGGGCAAGTCATCACTGTACCCATGGATGTAACATCCGATAGTAAAGTATTCTCACTTTACCCACAAATACAGTTACATGAGGCTCAGTTATTTTATCCGTTGGGCAAGTCGTCACTTTACCCACAGATTTACATATGTTTGTAAAGTGTCCTCACTTTACCAACTGATGTAATATCAGCATTAGCCAAGTCGATGTCTACAGTAATGAGAATTTTATAACCTCAAACAAAATCGATAGACGGAATGGATTAGATTTCCCCTATTCTATGTCATTCTCGATACCCATATCTTCTCTCTCACGAACGTCGTTCATTTTAATCTCATCCGGATGGACGGAGGTGTGGCGAGCAATTTCCAAATCGTGTAATTCAATTTTTATTTCCATATAAAATACAAAATTTTGATATGGCTGGGATGACATGTCGTATGGATATTAGTCTCCTTTCACCGACGATTAATAATTTGACTGTAATCGTAGACGATTTGAAACCTTCGAAATTGTTGGTGCATGTTGCCCAAGAGCATTTGCAATCCTTTAGACTAACAAAACAAGTTCGGACACTCTTGAAAAAACCTCTCGAAAACGCTCTAGTCTCTCTTCACCCAACCCCTAGCTTTATTCGTCGCCTCTCTTTACTGTCGGAGACGACCGTGGTTTCGGCCGCGGTTGTGTTCGGCGGAGGCCAACCTCTACCCCAACCTCGAACCCTCTTCCCTCCTCCATTCTTCTCCCGACCTCTTCCCTCTCTAGTCCCCTCCGTCCCTTTCTTCTTCTTCTTCTTCCTCCCTTCTTTCCTCGTTCGGCTGTTTATCTCCCCTGGATGGTCGATTCTCGTCCCGTTTTCTGCACATGTGTTCTTTGACTGGGAGTTCTACTCGTCCTCGCACCTTGGGAGTTTTAGATCTGAAGAGCGCCTCAGGTTTGGTCTCAAAATTTTATCCCGACCATCGATCTCCGGCAAACGCTCTCCGGACTCTTCCCAGTGGAGTTCCGACGTTGGTGGCCATGGTATGGTCTCTGTCTCGTTGAAGAGAGGAGTGTGGTGTTCTTTCCTTGTTTTTCTCGCCTTCAAGACCTTCTCGGTCATCGCTCTGTTCCCCGGATTGTTGTCGTCTCCCGGACGTTTGTTGTGTGTGGACCTTTCTCTGGTCGTGAAGCTTGGGTCTCCTCCTCCGGCTCATAAGAAACACCGGATAACTTATGGGTCTTCAGATCGACAGTCAATGGTCCATGATTTGGGCGCTCCGGCGATTGAGGGTCGTCTTAACGTTGGTTGCGGGATGTTTGTGCTTCTCCCTCGCACGGTCACGGTGACGTTTGTTGGCCTCCTACTATGTTTATGTTCCTGATTTATTCATCCCCTTCACTTGTGCTTTGTTATGTGGAAGTGTTCTTTGTTTTCACCTCGTAAAGTTTTTTTTTGTGTGGTTGTTGTCACTGGTGAAGTTGGTGATGATTTTCGATGGTTAGGGGTTAGTTTAACGGGTCCCGAAAACTTTGTTTTGGTGTTATCCGGTGGAGTACCTTTTTTCTCCGGTGTTCCTTGGTTGGTCAGTTCTGGTGGAAGGTGTTTTTTTGGGCTCGAGGACCTCCTTTTTTTTTGTTTCAGGGTCACAGTTCGAGTCGAATTTGTGGCTGCCCTTCTCTGGCGACTAGTTTTAGTTCTTCTGTGGGAAGCGTTTCTCGACCTACAAGGTTTTTGATTAGTTGTGGAATTGTGCTAGTCGTCCCTAGATCATGGAGGGGTCAGTCTTCGTCAGGTGGTGTGGTGGTGGAAGCGGGGTTGCTATTCTTTTTTCGGACCGTTCATGATGGTTCTCAAGCAACTTGTTTCAGATTTACCGTGGGAAGCGTTTCTTAATCGTTTGGATATTTGATTCGTTGCCAATCTGCTTTCGTCCCTCGTGGCCGTAGATGGTCGGAAGCTCGGTGGTGGAGTTCCTCTTCTTTGTAGGCTTTGGTGTCAGATCTTTGGATTCAGGTTGGTTCGTGCTCGGTATAACTATAGGCCTTTCCCTTCGGGTCCTCGATTGGTGTTGGTCGACGAGGGGTTACCAGTCACGGTTTCGAAACGCTCAGCTAAAGTCCATCCTCAGATCCCTGAAAGTATTGACTTCTTGCTACCTGCTTGTTTGAGCGTGTTGGTCGGAAGCTCGATCATGGCGTTGCGCTTCTCTTTTGGCTTTGGTGTTAGAGTTGTCTGGGTTTTGGGGTGTTCGTGCTCAATATAACTACGGGCCTTCCCCTCAGGGTCCTCACTTGGTGTTGGTCGGCGACGGGTTACCGGCCACGGTTTAAGAATGCTTAGCTCGAATTCCGGTCTCAAATCCACAGAAGTGATGTCTTGTTGTTGCTTGCTTGGAAGTCTGTGCTCGTTCTCGATAGAAATACCGATCCTCCCCCTTTGGGCATTTTCTCGGTGTAGGCCGAAATTTGGTTTCGGAGGAATGAGTCCGAGCTCCACCGTCCACAATTGAGCTAACTTTGGATGTTGTCGACGATCTGGTTTTTGTTTGGACCTGCTGCAGCTTGGGTAGTCGTGTTCTTAGCTCTTAATGGTTTGAAAATATAGGTACCAAGACCTTTTCCTTTATCGTTCTGAGGTTCATGGTCAAAAATTTACCTCTCTTGCTGCTTTTTCATTTTCTTCAAGTTTGTAAAATCTGTTGGTAGACCTCGTTCATCTTGTTTTCACCCATGTTGGGTTGCTATTTGTGGTTGTTGGTTTCACGTGTCTGTTTAGAACCTTTCGTTATTGTTTCCCATGGTTGGGATTGTCATGAAACTGAAGTATCATGTCACTGCTCGAGTTTGTTCATTGATTTCACTTTCATGTATGTAGCTAAACCATTTTATACATTCTCGTCTACCCCATAAGGTGTTTCAATTTATATATTGATTTGTTGATATAAAAACAATCCTTTAGACTAATGGAGGTTAAAAGGTAAAAACTAAAATCAAAATAAATAAATTATATTTCCTCTTTTAACCGGATTAAAACAAATTAATGTGTAGTCCATTAGCCTCTCATGGGTTATAAGTGTAGTTAAAAAGAAGAAAAAAATTTGATCATCAATTTTTTTTTATAAAAGAACCAAGTTTCCAAATTGGAAACAAGGCTAAGGGCAAACCCTCCATTACAACACTGAGAATGCCTAATTGGCACCACAAACCAGAAACACATAACCTAAACATTGGATATTACATAGGTCTGTTACCCAGATTTTACACACATTAAGCAAACATTTAACCAGAAACAACTAACAACCAACCAAGAACATAACAAACACACGCAGGGGTTGAAAGGGAACTCATACCCAAGAAAGAAACACCAACCCAGAAGTAAACCCACACAAAACAGGCCTAAAACCAAAGATCCAACCATTAAGCACTACTACCTAATAAGGCCTCTGGCCTGAACCAAACAACTAAATAAAAAAAGGTAAAGCAGCTCCGGAAATAACAGCAGACCCAGTGAAAGACCTCCAGCAGCCAGCAAACCCGATCCTCCACCAATCACCTCACTAGCTTAGGAACCCGAAGGAACCCCGCACCCGGCCAGCACCTGGAAACGACTCCACAAAGGAGGGGTCGGGACAAATCACGACTGTCACGCCCCAAATCCGGTATTGACCGGACTCGAGACGTGAACTAAATTAATAAATAATTAAAGCGATTTAAAAGAAATAAACTATGAAATAATAAACCAAAAGTAATAAATCTGACACATTGAGTCACAGCTCAAATAAAAACAACAATAACGTTAAGTTCAAAAGAGGGTACGTCTCTAGACCAGACTAGCCTAGGATCCTCACTAGCTCCCTAGCTCCGAGAATCCCGCTAGACCACAACCCGCTCAACCTGTAAAACAAAAGAGTAAGGGGGTGAGCTTGACGCTCAGTAGGGAAAACCAACAAGACCTTCTTATCTCGAATTCACCGAAATGCAGTTCCATAATTTAAAATATAATAAAGGTTTTAACACAATACGACCTAAGAACCAAATAAAAACCAATACCCTTCTTTAAACTCGGATACTCAATGTCCAACTATACCATCACCGATTCCTGAACCAATTTAAAGACAAACCCCTTTTTAAACCTGACGTTTACCAGACCAACCATATTGACTTTAGCTCAACCCCATCCAATCGACTAAGGCACACACAAAGAAAACAATCCAGTTTAAACATCCAATTACGTTCCTAAACTAACTTCTTAACGATTAAAAGAGGAAGCAACAACGAGAACATAATATCTAACTTAAACAACCTTCACTCTTCCTGACCACAAACTGTCTCGAGATTCCACATCCCAAGCCCCTTCACAAACGACTTACGGACAACCACAAATACGACACTTTAACTTTCACGGAAGCCACACACATGAATTCACCATCAAACGGTCAAATTGAGTCATTCACAGTCACACGCAACTCATAACAAGAAGAACACCCAAAGTCATAACACAACAATACTCGGTCAATTCAAAGCAATTAAAAATGAAACGGCCCGTAGCCATCGCACGGTCTAGGGAGCAACCCTCTCGGCCCGGCGTAACCGCACGCAACTTCCCTAACACAAAGTCAGGATAGGCGGTCGACCTCATCGCGGACGCAGCGTTTTACCGATCGACGGAAGGCAGGGAAATCGCCTCTTCGCGGCCTCATCTCTCGCGGTGCTCAACACAGCGTTTTACCGAGTGCTAGTCGGAAGGTAGGGAAATCACCTCTTCGCAGGACACAGCGTTTTACCGAGTCACGGTCGGAAGGTAGGGAAACCACCTTTCTCGTGTACCATCGTACACCAAGCCTCACACTTTACCGCTCACTCACCCGGAAGGTACGACTCACCTTACGGAAGTACGTCTCTCACACTTTACCGGGGGCGCAACGGAAGGTACGACACACCTTTCGGGCACAACTCATAATCATTAGCACCAGAACAATCACAACCACACTCACAGTCGCAACCAAAAGCACAATCATAATCACGTCGATCTATTACTCACCCGACCTTATCACAAACAATGATTCACATTTCCACAAACACGACACACTTGCCCACGCACAGTCACCACATGCAACATCGAGTATAATCGGCTTTGTCCCTTAATTACACTCACAATAATTCCGCACTTACCATCACTTACCGACACCCTCTCGGACACACTCAATACAACTATCACAAAACAGTCACAATCACGTTCACAACCACAGTCATGTTTCAATAATAACACCGCCAACAGGCACATACCATCACTTACCGATACCACTCTCCACGTGGTTACCCCACCGGCTTAACCGGTATCCCCAACATTCCCAATCAAACATATCAAGTAAAATAGGGAAAAGCACTCAAATCATTGATCATGCGTTCTCTAGTAAATTCTACTCATTTTCGTGTTCGTTATTTATTAACCGTTCAAGCATCACAGACATACACAGATACACTCAGCACACAAGTCCTACGGGCGCGACATGGCCCGATCTACCAGCACAACAATTCCCAAGACATAAATCGTAAATGTTCGCAGTTTCATACGTCTACGCTAGTTGTTCGTTTTCTATACGCATACTAGTTCTTTAGCCGGTTTATTAGGTTTCCCTATATGCATTCTAGTAAAACCGTAATAAAGCGGTTTCGAGGTAATCCCTACCTCTTGAAGAGCCGACTGTTGCGTCTCCTACCTGTTGACGTCCGGGCCTACCTCCGGTCTTCTCCGTGCTCGGGGTAAAGGCCTGGTTTACACAAAAGGGACGGTATTAGTCCCGGTCCAACCCGTAACGGTTTCTCAATTTACTGATTAAGTCCAAACGGTTGTTCAACAGTCCGATAGTCCTAATTATTTACCTGATTTTAAACCGAATGCTTATTTAATCAAATTAAATAATCTGCCCTGACCCTCCCGGCCCGAGTCCGACCCGAACCCGAGTCCAAACCCGGTCCAGTACCCTAACTCAGATCTGACCCGATCCCGACCCAGACCCGGATCCAAACCCGGCTCAGGACCCGAGTTCAGATCCAGTCCAGGCCCGAGCCCGAACCAGATCCAGGCCCGATCCCGAACCAAGTTCAGGCCCAGTCCACGTCTACGGCCCAAGCCCAAGCCAGGTTCGAAGGAGCTAGGGTTTTGGGTCTCAGGTCCGTCAACGGCGGCGGCGGCGACGTCCGGAGTCCGAGGGCGGTTCTTCGACGGCGGTGGGTGGCGTCAGGGCACGGAGAGAACGAGGGAAGGATGGAGATGCGAGATCCAGAGCCCTCCGTTCAGAACTGGTTGCGCGAGCAGCTCGCCGGCGATGGGGTCTCAGATCTGAGCTCTGAGAACTCCGGCGAGTCATTTTCCTTCCGAGTTCGGGCTAATCGACCCATCAGGATTCGATTCTCAGTGAAGGGAGGACGGGGAAGATGATACGAGATCGGAAAGAGGCTCGCCGGTGAGGGTTTCGTTCGTTGAAGGTGCGGCGAGGTCGGGACGAAGCCGGCGAGGTCAGGTCGTTGCGAATCGAGGGAGGAGAAGGAGAAGAGAGAGGGAATGGGCGTTCTCGGGTGTTTGGCTGGCCGTAGTTGAAGGCAGAAGGAAGAAGAAGGCGTGAACGGCGAGGACGAGCTCCGGCGAGCTCGGCGCAGAAACGAGCGAGAGAGAAAGCGTGAGGGAGAGAGGCGAGCTGCCTCGAGGTTCGTGCGTGAATCTCATATCTGAAACGGCGCTGGGGGTATAACTCGCGAGGGTAGGGTTTCGTGGCGCTGGGCCTGTCTTCATGGGCCGCGCGAACGTCTGGATGGGCCTGGTCTGGCTCGGCCCAAGGCCGAGGTGGTCCAACCCAATCCCTTTTATTTTTGAAATCTTTGGTTTCTTTTCTTTTCCCCCCCTTTTTTGAACTCAATTCTAAAAATAAACCCGTTCACCAACCCGCGACGTTCCAACGAAGAATTTAAGGTGATAAATTTCTCGGTCTTTACAACGACTCCACCCAGACACAACACCAAAACTCTATTATACCCTACCAATAATCTCCTAACAAGCCAATGGCTTAAACACCCCACGGTGGCGTACCCCAACCGTGAGGCCCCGTCCTCACCACCGAGGACGAGAAAACATGAGACCAATTAAAGGGAAAAACAGAGTATTAGTGAGTTAGAAGGAGAAATGAAGAAAACAAGACAGAAACGAGATTTACCGATCTCGGACCATCTAATCCGTTCGGAGTCAATCTGGGAAGAAACGGAGACAGAGACCATCGCAGCTCCTCTGACAGAAAACTGGCAAATCACCGACCAACACTGCGAGCTCAGCTCAGGAGAAGCAGCACCACCCCAAGAAGGTAGAGCTCTGAACCGTTAACCCTCAGCATCGCCGGAGGAGGACTAGCTTGAACCGAGGTACCCAACTGAAGATGGAGACCGGAAGACCCGAACACCTTAGAAATGGTCCGTTCCCAGCCAATCCGAGAGGAAAGACTTCCCACTAAGGAACCGACAAAATCCGGAGCCTACGAGCTAGCGCGACCTCGCAACCGGAGCAAGACCACACCCAAAAAAACCCAAAAAGACCGCCCAGTAGTCCAGATCTGCGACTACTCCTTCGATTCAGCACCAATAGAACCCAACTGGCGAAGATCCCCAACAGGAAAGAAGGGGAAAGAACTCTAGGACCAAACACATAGATGTGAGGTTTCATTTTATCAGAGATATCATTGAGGATAAACTGGTATTGTTGGAAAAAGTTGATACCAAGGAAAATGCAGCTGATATGTTGACGAAGGTGATTCCGGTGATCAAGTTAGAGCATTTCTCAACTTGATCAAGATTTCTAGATGTTGATGCCCCTCGGGGGCGAGACCCTTCGGGGTGGGGCCGTTTATGACCCGGTGGAGGACGACGAACAGCCTTCTTTCAATCCCTAACCGTCGCTCCCTATTGTTGTTGTCGTTATCGCTCTCTAACTATTGTCATCGTCGTACCGTTTATACTTTGCAAGTGGCTAGTTTTTTCTGAGCCTTTTTATCTCAAACGTTTTCACGTGATCTCTAGTCAGACTGATATACTAAGGCTCAAACGATATTGGTTAATGATCATGCACATGGTAGGTCTAAATATCATCTAAAATAGGTCTTCTAGCTAGGATATTAAACAATCGATCGAAGACAACCGAAACCACATTCGAAACGCCCAATTCCACCTCCACGAGTCACCAACCCTCACTCAACATCGAACGTTGATCAAGATAGGGGAGACATTTCCTGCTTGAAGCAAGATTCCACACACTATTGGTCAGTGGACCTAAAAAGTCTTGGGTTCGGTCATACAGAATCGCCTCACCAATTAGTCGCAAAAATTACTGTTTTTTCAGCATTTTGAAAAGACCGGATGCTTTTTGTCCACAAAACAGACTCGACTGCGGATGCTCTAATAATGGGATATACGCATCCAATCATGCAATTTGAAGCCAAACCACAAATACAATCTCCTACAAATTACAGAGGATTTTTATAAGCCATTACAAATGGGTGCTATATATAATTATTGGTGAAATAAAAAAAACATTTATATGTTGGGGAGACGGGGCTTTTATCAAGAAGAAGCATACCACAAGAGAAGTTCATGATATATATACTCACATTAGATTTTATGTTTGACCCAGAAAACTAGTTTGATAAGTCCTGGGTATGATGTGTATGTCAACTTTTTTTTTTTTTTTTGCTGTTTGACGTGAAACTCTCTATTTACATGTAAACAATCCTAACAATCTCCCTTGGCACATTAAATCTTATCACATCGGGTTATTCCTTCATAAGCTATAAACTCGTTCAACACATCCCTCACTTGCCTGTTTCATCATCTCTAAGTCGATTAGCATAAGAGATTATTTTTGCCAATTCGTATGAGACCATTTCTTCCTAGCTTCGTACAAATCTAATCTTGTCACGCTTTCCAGCAATATTCATATCCGCAGAAGATATTCTTGCTTGGTGAAAAGTATGAGTTAAACTTGACGAATCATTAATTACATTAGTTGAAATCATCAAATTAAATTAGTAATGGTGAGTCAATTATTTGTGAACCTTAAATATCTTTTATTACACTGAAATCAATAACGTCCCAATATACGTCAAATACATTAACAGAAAAGAATGACCTTACAGAAAAATGGTCACTCGCATCACATAGAAATAGTTGCTGATCAAAAAAGAAAATCACATAGAAATAGTGTAAATTTAAGTTCCGACTGGTGTTGGTCACTAAAGCACAGTCTTTGTTGTGATTACAATTGCAACAAGTAACAACAAAAAAAATCTTGAGAAATGTTCTTTTAATAGCTTATTAACGTGTGTCACTGCAGATATATTGTACTTATATAATGCCTAACATTTATGACTTACCAAACTGTGTCGGATACATTTAACAACTTACTTACAAAACACATTTGGCAAGCATATGATACTTCGTCGGACACTAGTTATAGCCCTTGATGTATTAATACACGCACCATAAATTCCACCAACCTATATTATTGTGCATGCAAACCCTATTCAAATAATTACAAGTAGCTGTTAGTTTTACCCTTACGCTACCCAAAACTGATGTACCCATTTTTTTTATCAACAAAACATATTTAAATTGAAACTATTTTTGAGAAAAAAGAAGAGTAAAGACTTAACTACAGGCCACATGTTCTTGGACTCCTGAGACTTCAGGTTATTTCTCTCTCCCTTCATGTTAGCTATATTTTCCTCTTTCTCTGGCCATTTGCTTGTCTTTCGGTTGGTTCGTTTTTCCGATCATTTTGTGGCTCGTGCTCGCCGGGTTTGGTGTAGGCCGCCGACAAGACCTCAGGCTTTCAAGCCTTCGAAAGACCTCGGCTTTGCTCTTGGTTTTGTGGGTTCCGATGTATTCCGCCGGAATTTCTCTGCCGTCACGGTGCTAGCCGCCGGTATTAACAAGGCCACTGTTTTCATTTTTTGGAATTGTGGTTCTTTGAACTGGGGGGAATTATTGACTAATATTGGTGAGGATGAGGGAGTTCTGGAAGTCTGTGCTGCTGATTTGTTTAGGGCTTCATGTTTGGTAAATCTAGGTTATAGAGACATGTTTTTTGAGCTTCATGGTACACAAATCTTTATTTTAGATCAAAATTTTCTGTTCTTTCATCTGTCTTGGGTGTTGTTTAGCCCCTTCATAGTTCAAGTTGTTGTTGTTGTGGTCTTGTTTCCCTCGGTGTGTTGAGGAGTAACATATGGTTCCCTCTTTGAGAGGTTTATGTTGTAAGCTTCACCATCATGTTCTTTCATTCGAAGAATATTTTTAATATTTGTCTTGCTGATAAAAAAACAAGGAAGGACTGAACACACCTCATACGGATCAACCTAAACAACCGATCCTACACGGATCAAACCAGCATGAATGAAATCAATACAATAAAAGCATTCCTATGATAGGAACCTCAGCAACCCAACACGAGCGCAAACCAGACAACCGTGGTCGAATAACCTGATTTTACAAACATAAAGCTCAAACAAGCGCAAAGAAACCAACAAGAAGGTCTAAAACCCGATTTTTACAACCATGAACCTTATAGAGAAAAAAAAGTCTAATACCTAGATATTCCAACCATGCAGCTAAAAAATAATAAGCCAAATCCTATAGCACCTCTAACCCTACCCGCAGAAGAGGAAAACTCTGAGTCTCATCGGAGTTCTAACTCAGAGAGTTAGAGGACGCCGACACGCCGACGACCAACACTGTTAATCGACAGATATAGAACGGTGCAAAATCATCGATACTCAAAAGCCCTAGAATCAGATCAAAAACATCTCGAAATCCAACATGGTCCCAAACACCCACAACAACTCGTTAGAGGCCAACATCAAGAAGTTGACGGGTCCCTACCAACAATGGGTAGGGAAACCTAGGAAATCGAAATGAGACTGAACTAGGGCATGAGCAGAGCTCCACAAGAGATGGCAGAAGCAAAGGGGAAAGCCAAATGCTAACCATCCGCAACGATAAGGAGCCACGATCCACAGCGAATTAAAAACCCTAATGGTCTGAAAACGCTTCCCATGTTAGAACTGGAACAAAATGCTGGAGGGATAGCCACGAACCTAACGAGAGCTGAGACCTGCACCACTGACCGGGAACCTAACCCCTCTACCAATCAAAGGAGAAGAAGCGCTGGGGGCCAACACCCAAGAAGTCGCCAAGCATAAACTCCAAGACAAAAGGATAGAACCCACGAGTCGGCCACCAGGAAAATGACTCCAAGAGACCCCAAAAGCTCAATCAGACCCTCAAAACTTCAGTCCCATCCGGCCCTTCTTCATTGGTGGAATACCAACAATCACAAACACCAATCGATTAGAACGCTCCACCACACGGAGCAAACAAGGAAGAAGGGAGATAGAACCGAATACGGAGATTAAAACTAACCACACTGGAACTCGCCCGGGGAGAAGCTCCAGAAACCGCAAAAGAAAGGAAACCAAATCTTAGCCGAGCAGATACGGGGCTATAGCACCAAAAGAAAAACAACTGACTACAAAGCCGAATCACACCCGTAAACCAAGCAGCACACAACAAAAGTCACCAAACAAGATCTGCAATAATTTGAACCAGAAAATGCGTCCCACACCGGATCGTATGATGATGAACCTTACTACCGAGCACGACCTTGCTCCCAGACAAGCTTCCCCCAATCTCAAACCAACAAGAGCCACCAAAAACATTCAAACACACTAAAACCATAAAACAACATAGTGTAAGGGAGAAACCACTTGGGAAGCCGAGCACCAATAGAGGTAAAAGCACCAGCAAAATTCCGGGCATAAAACGGTAAGAGACCAAGCTGCACAGACCAACGAGCAAGCAACGCCATCCTCGGCATCACCCATACTCCAGGAAGGACGACCCAAGACCGTTCACCATGACCAGCAAAGACGAGCAGCAGAGCAGATTTGGAAGGACTTTTTGATCTACGACACCAGTGACCCCGACCCGAGCCCCGGACAACACACAGTCGCCGGAGACATGGCGAGAACCTCCCAACCGTCACTAACCACGACTACCCAGCAACAACTCCAGGCTGCGCGCGAATAAGGGAAGAGAGCGAACATGGGAGAAGCAACTCCGGCCAAGCCTTACCGGACTTATCGAACTCCGGCGAGCAAAAGGCACGATAGGAACCGCAAGTCCACAAAACCCACGCCGTAACGACCTTGGTTGTCCAGCTCCGATGACCCGAGACAAACCACGCGAGCACCAAAAGTATATTTGGGAGCACGAAGTCTCCATATCTACAAGGCGTGGCCAGCTAGAACTGCAGGGGAGGAGGCGAGCGAAGCTCCGAGCATAAAGCTAGCTTCGGAGAAAAAAAAAGGCAATAGAAGAAAGAGGGCGAAGGAGGAGGAGGAAGGAGCAGACAAGCCACCACTGGTGGAAGCAGAGAAGGGTGACGACGGGTGAGGAAAGGGGGAAGGGTTTCAGTAATTTCATAGAGAAAAAGGAGCATGCATTTAATGAGTCTACCATTCCTCTCTGTTACTATTGATTTCAATTTTTTTAGTTGATATTAAGTTCAAATAACAAAATTATATAATATGATTCATTGTCAATTCATACAACCTGAGTTCAACGATGAATATTAAGTTTAGTGATGAAGATTTAGTTTCTTAGATAGAAATCGGAACACTATTGGAATAAGTCCCAAAGAAATCTTGGTATGATGATGAACATGTAGTTTGTTGGACTTTAATCGAAATACCATATGAATAGGTTCCGATACATTCTATGTCTAGTAGTAATGACTATGTAGTTTGTCGGACTACACTTGAAACCCAACAGACATCGGTTTGATGAGTTTTGGGTCAGTAATCATCAATGGAACACCATCAGGCCCCAAAAAGTAAAAAACAATATTGAAATATTTGTTTATTAAATATAGGGGTAATTCCATCAAGTTCTTAACTCTCTGATATTCTATTTAGAATACTCTAAATCTTTTTTTGTCACCTCAATATCCTAAACTTTCATTAATTCATTTAGAGTACCCTAAAAGTTTTTTGTGTCACCTCAGTACCCAAAACTTTCATAATTCCATTGTAGTATCCACTGTTAACTTTCTATCTGATTTTCTATCCAAAATAGGTAAAGTGACCATTGTCGTTACATCTAGGTTGGCAATGTTTGTGCCAAGCAAGATGTTATTCGAGATGTCAGTAGACATCATGTGCGTGCCCAACAACAAAGATAGAAAATATGTCAATCCAGATGTCAACAGACATCTTGTGCGTATTTGGTGTTGTACATTTGTTTCTTAGATTGGAGATTTGATTCATAAACGTGAAGATACTTAAGAGATAGAGTTTTATCCGTTTTAGGAAGTAAGTTTCGTTTCCTAAACATGAAGATACTCATTATAAGAGTTCTATTCGTTTTAGGAAGTAATATTTATTTGTTTCCCAAAATTGAAGATATTCTGCGATAGTTATCTATTCCATTTAAGAAAGATACTAGAGCAAGGAAACAAGGAGATTCAGTTTGAGAACGACTTCAAAGGAATAGGAAACCATGTAAGACACGTTTACAAGATGTAGGAGCTATATAACTCGTAAAGATATTCAGAGCTCCGCTTGATCGTTGTCTGATCCAACATGTCAGTACGAATGTCATCTCACATCTTGAGCGCGCACGTGTCATAATTTAAAGATAAGGATCACGCGTTTGAAGATAAGTATCTTATGATTCCTATATTGAATATACTTCTATTCCAAGCATCAGATTCGTTTAAGGATTATTTCCTAACTTGAATATACTTCTATTCAAAGAGATCTATTTGCTTTAGAAATTATTTTAGGTTAAGTAAACTTGGAGATATAACTTGATCGTAACTCTAAGGATGAAGTAAACCCTAAAAGGCACGTTTTACAAGTTGGAGTAGCTATAAAAGCCAAGAGAGATTCTATTAGTTGCTGTCGATCGACATTATCATCAGACGTCATCGACTCCATTGTTCCCGTTATGGCTATCGTTCGTTTTTCTTTTCTTTAACCTTTATAGCTCCCAAACGTGCTGGGAGGCTGAATGTGTTGAACAAAGAATCAACATTGTTGTGTTCAAAATCCATTCATGACTGAATTAGTGTTGGAGCTTTGTGGGCATGATTGAACAGCTCGTGAACGAGTGTCAACTGTATAAGGAATACCAACGGTTGGGATAACCTTTGTTAATCGATTTTGGATTGTGTTTCGCTGTCGAGCGCGATTATCGTACGTTTATTTTTGGTGTCTTGAAGGACGCCTACTTTCGGCTAAGTGCCAGTAAGAGGTTCTACCGTCCATTGTTGTTGTACGTCGTTCGTCCGACTAGATGTCGGTAGAATTCGTGGTTGTACAAAACCATGCACTGGTTTTTAAGAACCGTTGTCTCGTTGATATGATGACTTGTATGAACGACTTGTAAGGTGGTTTGGTCAGGAGTTGTGAACTGGTATCGATATCAGAAGAAATATCGTGAGTTGGATAACCTTCTTGCTCGATCGTGGTTAAGTGTTGATGGTTTTACCACGATCTAGGATTGTGATGCTTGATGTGTGGTTGATCTGTATCAGGTTGAGAATCTTGATAAGGTTTACCCGGTGTGACATGTTGCTACATTGGCCAAGTGTGCCATGCTTGGTATGACAGGAGCTTTTGATTAAGGTATGTTTAGAGACGCGCCGCCTTTCGACTAGGTGCTGGTACATTGTACCATTTACTTGATTGAGATACGCCTACCTTCCCACGAGATGGGATGAAAGAACGGTTGTTCCAAACCCTGTAGTGGTTAGGAGAACCTTTGATTGGATGATTGCATTTGTGTGTTACTTGCTCGTCTTGTGTGTGACATGACCTTATTGACGTTCCAGTGTGAACTATTCGTGTGACAGTTACTAAAGAAAAACTGAGGAGTTACATCTGCGGACGGCTCCGCCTTTGTCCGATTTTCGGAGTATTCTGGTAAGACACTCATACCGACGGAAAATTCCGGTATGGCATGTCTAGACCGATGTCGACTGTTCCGGGGTGATACCTGCACCGTTGAGGATTCTGGTGAGAGGTATCTACATCGAGGTTGTTTGTGACGGTCCGCTACCTACACCGACGCCAGATTCCAGTCTAGGTTACCAAGATCGTTATCTGTTATTCCTCAGTGTCTGAAGGCTAAACGACTTGTTGTTTGTACTCCTTGTTTTCTTGTGCTAATCTAATTTTTTTCACGTTGAAATTGTGAACTGTTAAGTAATATTATTGTCAACGCCAAGTTTGATTTTGGGTATTACCCCTGTGGAGTTGTTGTGGTTGGTCTTGACTGGGTAGTGTTCGAGTTCTGTTGTGGTTAGTCCCGGTAACGGTTGCTAAGGAGGAAAATGAGAAGTAACGTTGGTGTATGATTCCGACTTTGTTCGACTTGTAGAGCGTCGCGGCAGGATACCTGTGCCGACGGAAAATTCTGGTATAGGATATCTAGACCGTGACCTGAGATTCTTAAGTGTTTGATTGTTATTCGGCTTGTGTTTTTGCTCGGTTTTTCTTTGAGTCGAGGTGAGACGTTGCACGTGTGAGTTGTGAACTGTTGAGAAAGACTTTTTTTCACCGCCAAGCATAACGTTTGAGTAACTAGCGTGATCTAGTGAAGCACGATTAAGTGAAGGTCGCGTAAATTCGGAAACGGTTAAAGACAGTGCAGAGCCAACAGAAGAGTTACACAGATGAAAGGCGCAGGCCTCTTGAGTTTCAATTGGTGATCAGATATTTCTGAGAGTGAGCCTAAGAAGGACCTTAGCGGCTCGACCGCGACAGAGGCAAGTTGGCCCCGCGAATTATCATACATTTTGAGATCTTCAGGCAGAACTAGAGTCGTTGCCTAGCAACTTCCACGTGTTCCCAAACTGCGGAAGTACCCCGTTGATCCCTCGCTTGTGAGTTTTAAGCGGACGTTCCCTGAGTTAGGGTCAAGTGGAACGCGTTCGTTTTAAATTTTGAGGACGAAATTCCTTTAAGGGGGGTGGACTGTAAAGACCAGGAAAATTTAATATTTCGGGGTCTCGGTGGTGGAGCGTCTTTCGGGTCATTAGAGGTGTCTAGTTCCAACTCTGGTCTTGGGACGTGCTTCTTCATCCTACAGGGTGTGGATCGTTGCAGAGCTACCCTACCTGCTTCTGCTAATTCGTCTTACTGCCTGATGTTTTGCTACAGATCTGGTCGTGGGACGCGTTACTTCGCCCAACCGGGTGTTGATCGTCGTGGATCTAACGGTTCATCGTGGTACTGATATTGGTATATTCCTCCCCTCAGCTTAAGTTTTGTGTCACCGCATTGCCCCTTTATCGAAATTTGTTTCTTATTCATCTGCTTCCTTCCACTTTTGTGGTTAGGACTCGCCGGTTTAATGTGTTGGTCGCCGGTGAGTATTTTGGCCATTGTGCCTTTTAATTGTTTACTTTAAGTTGTTTACTTTCAGATTCGTTTTAGGGGTTTCTGTGTTCGGATGAGTATTCTCACCGGAAATGTCTTTGTCGCCTGCGGTGTTGGCCACCGACGTGTTATTGTTCATCTTCCAGTTTGTGTAACAGGTTGATGATCCTAATGAGATAGGGTGTTCTACTTGCTTATGTTTTTGGTTGGTTTTATATCAATATCGCTTGTGCTTAATGGTTGAAAAATCAGGGTTAAAGACCTATTTCTTTGTGCGCTTCATGGTTGTAAAATCCAGGTGTTAGGACCTTTTACTTTTACTTGTTCTGCGCTTCATGGTGGTAATATATGGTTTTTAGACCTTTATTGTCTAGTTTGCTCCTATGTTGGAATGCTGAGGTTCCTTATTTAGGAATTCTCTTTCATGTATCACGTTTTTCCTTTTATTGGATTGTCATGAGGCTGACCTGTCATGCCAACGCTCGATTCATTCACTGGTATGTAGCTATACCATCATCATCTTGTACTCACTTTCATTCTCACTCTTTACTTCAAAGAGTGGATTCTTTGCTGATAAAAACAACATCAAATATGCCTATGACATACGGTCTTATCAATCATTATGAGGTTTTTAATCTCACTCTTTTCATTGTTTTTTAGATCTAGTGATCATTTTTTTTGACAAAATCATATTTTGTTCTTAATGTATAGTGTGATCTTAACTGAATGTACCCTATACATCTATATTTCAACATATATAAGACTTATGAAATGAACGTGTACTAACAGAAATGAACCTATAAATGAATTAAAACCACAAAACTATGATTTTGTGTGTCGACTTAAACTTGCATGACTCATCTTATCACTCAACAGTTTCTCCAACAACCCATGTATTTCCGGTTCATGAACATGTTACATATTCATGTCCATCACTCTCACACTCAATCAACGCAACTTTCACACAAAATGTGAGACATAATCGGCATGGTCCCTCCTTATTACAAACTCAAATGTAACTAACTGTCCAATTACACTATTTATTATTTCCCTTCAAATTCAATCATAACGAGTTCTGGACCCCACACCAACCAGTTACACGGCTGAGATGGAGTTTCAGGAGCCAATGCCTGTGCGAGTGCAAACTTTTCGGTGTACGCAACAGCAGAATAGTATAATGTTCTTTCAGGCTGAATGAACCAGGGACCCTCCACCGCACGTGCCAGCCACGTCAGGATGATCAAGGACGTTGATGGAGTTTAACCGAGTTCTGGCCTTTGAGATCTGATGGTCCATACCTTGCTGATTTGAGTTGCACCGTAAACTCTTCTCTGTTCTTATATCGGAACATCAGGAGAGAGAAACAAGAAAGTACCATCAAAGCTTATCTCCGGAGAGACAGAGCTCAGTCATGGGGGAGGTAAGAACCTCAAAGCTCCAATCTTTTTGCTAAATTCACCATTTTAATACCCTTTTCAAGCTTACAATTTTCTGGGTTTTTGTTATTTTGATGTTGTGGTCAGGAGGAGAAGAAACCAGAGGAGGCCAAAACAGAGCAGAAGCCAGCTGCAGAGGAGGAGAAGAAGAAGCCAGAGGATGCTCCGGCGGAAGAGAAAAAGGGAGACGAAGCAGCCAAGGACGAGAAGGAACCACCTCCGCCGCCGCCGATGGAGGTGGTGCTCAAAGTGTTCATGCATTGTGAGGGCTGCGCCAAGAAAGTTCGCCGGTGCCTCAAAGGATTTGACGGTTCGTGGATTATCTCTTGTGATGTGTTTCGTACGAATCTTTCTACTTTTTCTTATATGATTGATGTGATTGGTGACGCTAATTGTGATTCAGGCGTCGAAGATGTGATAACGGATTGCAAGAGCAGCAAGGTGGTGGTGAAGGGAGAGAGGGCGGCGGCGGATCCGGTGAAGGTTCTAAACAGAGTACAGAGGAAGAGCCACCGGCGGGTGCAGCTCATTTCTCCGATCCCGAAACCGCCGCCCAAGGAGGAGGAGAAGCCCAAGGAGTTGGAAGAGAAGCCCAAACCGGAGGAAAAGAAAGAAGAGGTACTATATATCAATTCATATCATTGCATTCATTGAAGTGGTTTCAGATTCTCATTCATTTTCCGGTGGCCGTCACAGCCTAAGGTGATCATCGCAGTCCTCAAAGTTCACATGCATTGCGAAGCCTGTGCCCAAGGAATCAAGAAACGCATCCAGAGAATGAAAGGTACGGAAACTTCAACTATCAGATTAAACTTTTAGTTAAGTTGGTCCTCTAATATGTTATCAGTACTTTAAAATGTGGAGTCCATTATTCGATTAGCACTGAAACCCGGATTCAATATGGGAACTTTAGGGGTGGAATCAGTAGAATTGGATCTGAAGAAGTCGGAGGTAACGGTGAAGGGCATATTCGAGCCGGAGAAGCTGGTGGAGTACGTGTACAAGCGCACGGGGAAGCACGCGGGGATAGTGAAGCAAGAACCGGAGAAGAAAGAAGACGACGTGAAGCCTAAAGAAGAAGAGAAGAAAGGAGCTGAAGAAGGGAGTGACGAGAAGAAAGGAGACGAAGAGAAGAAGGAAGAAGCAAAAGCGGAGGGAGGAGAAGACAAAGAAGGAAGAAAGGAGGAGGAGGAAGAGGAGAACCAAGGGGTGGTGGAGGTGAAGAGGAATGAGTACAATTACCATTATTACCCTCCCCCAAGATATGGTATGGAGCTCTATGCTAATTACCCTCCTCAGATCTTCAGTGATGAGAACCCTAATGCATGTTCTCTAATGTAACACCCTAAAACATGGTGGTGGGTGTGGGCTTGTGAAATTAATGTGGACAAGGAGATGATGTTGGTCCCTATATATTTTGCTACATTGCTTCTCCAATGTGGCAGTGGCATCCACCTACCATGGCTGTTTCTCATTTACTCTCTTAACTGATTTTTCATCATGAGAAATGGGAAACAAATATATATATTTATTATATATGTAACATAATATATACAATAAGGTTGGTGTAGTTTTTTTGGTGGGTTATCTCTTTTGTGTGGATGTGACACTCCTCCTCCTTCACTCTCTATATGGGGAATGACTTGCTTCATCTTTCCATTTAGTGGGTCTTGCTTTTGAACTTGAGTATAGATTAGGGAAATTGAAACCCTATTCAAAGACAAAACCTAAGTTTTTTTTTTGTAGTGAGAGATGAAAAGGTTTCATGACACTTCCTATTTTTAAGGAGGGAGCATGAACTTGAGTCTTTAATATATAAAATTCCTACTTTCCGTTTTTGCGTCTTGGGTTCCATGAAAATGCACCATCTAGTGACACTTTGCATTTGTTTTTCATATAAACCCATAATGGGTGTTCTAGCATGGGAAGGGTAGATCAAATCTAGGTATAGATATGGTATAGGAATTCACTAGCTGTTATTTGTAGTTTTACTTTTTTAATGATTATAAAAAGTGTCATAAAATAGTAATAAAAAAACTAGTTTATATATATATATATATTTTTTTTTTGAGATAAACCGTGCAATTGTATTAAAATAGACTAGGAAAGTTTGGTGGGTACTTGAAATGTACGCCACCTACAAAGGGATAAACCAAGCTGGATGGGCATGTACTCATACTCCATCGACATAATATAAAACAATTACGAAATATAACTGAAACAAAAGCAGGAAAGTCGGCTCTAATGCAAAGTTGCGGAAGAAGGGGGAGTCTGTGATAGCGTCTTTCGAAACCGGTACAACAAACTTCTTCCAATTGGTACGAGGTGGAGCCAGCCACGTTGAGGGAAACACTGGTGGACCTCCATCTCCCCCGATATGTTAGCGTGCGTCGTCCTCCCTTGAGTGATACTGGTAGGGCTCCTGAACGCGGGATTGCTGACACCGGACTGGCAGGGGAGAGAAACATCAACTGAGGATGGTGCCGTCTCCATCCATCCGCCGGGGAGGGGCCAAAGTTGACCCACCCCTCCCCGGGCCACCTCGGATTCATTCCTTCAGGCGGGGGTGCTTGGCGCCCCCCGCCGCTGTTGCATGTGAGTCCCCGTCCGACCCTGTCGAATCCTCAGACTCGATCTGATCTTCCTCCCTCGCTAGGCGTTTTTTCCCAGAAAGCGTCGGACTCAGCTCCTTATGTACCCCCTCGGACGGCATTGCCTCGGCTTCCGTCTCAAAGGTCTGCTCCTGCTCCCTGTCGGACCAGTGCATCGGCAACGGGGTCCCCCCCCCCGACCCCCCTTATTCTGTACCTCCCCATAGTTCCAGTTCGTACCCGGGATCGCCTTCCCATGCTTGGCCTTTTCCAAGGCTGATCTCGGGTCCCCCGGAGCTCTCAGAGAGTGACCCCTGGTCCCTCCCGGTACCGGGCATGACGGAAACAGATGGCCCGCACAACTACAGCCATAGCAATGGTCCGGTAAGTACTCATAAGAAATATGAAGTAAGGTCCGTACCTGCGATTCCGATAACCGGAACCAGAGTTGGCTCTGCAGCGGCTGCCGGATATCTGCTCGGATTCTGATCCGCATGAAGTCCCCCCAACATCTTCCTGCCTCATCCACGTCCACTGCTTGGTAAGTGCCCAAGGCACTCCCGATCCGGAACCCCACCTCTCTGTTCCAGGCCCCCACTGGCAGGTTGGAGACTCTGGCTCATACCGAGAACAGATGAAAGCTCAGTTCGCTTACCTGCATGTGGGGCCGCAGGTCCGTGAACAGGACCAGGGATTCCCAGAACGCCCAGGGCTCCCCTTCCAGGACCCGCGTCCGCTCCCGCGCCGTACGGAAGGAGAATCCAACCAAACCCCCCTCCAAAGGACGGGCCTCCACCTTCATTCCCCACAGGTCCTCCATCCGGTCCACCAGAGACCTCCAGTAGAACCGCTTTGATGTCAAGACCTTGGCAGCGAGAGCAAAGCGGAAATGCTCCCCACTCTTGGCCACGTCCCCAGTCGGGACGACTACCTCCATGATACTAAGAGAGGAGAGCTGAGCATCCAACTCCGGCAGCTCCCTCGTCTCCCCCGGCCTGTCCCCGAGACCGTGTTCCTGGTCCCCCCCAGGAGACCTGGCCATCGGCCGACGGCCTTGATCCCGAGCATCCTGCCTCCCTTCTCCAGTTCCAGCCCGGCCAGCCCCATAACGACTAGCCCACCTAGCCACGTCTCCCTGTTCGGCCCCTCCAGATCTACCACCCCGGCCCACCCGAGGCACCCAGTTGTTCTGATCCAAGCCCACACGCCTTGCATCCCCCATGAACGAACTCCCTCGGCCCAGCTCCCGGCCCATAGTCACTAGGGTTTGCGTCAGCCTCGACCACCGCCTTCCCGTTCCGCCGCCTACGTTCCAGCGCCTCCGGCGACTCCCTGATCGTCTCCTCCGAGTCCTGCCGATCCCCTGCCGGTGGCCTGCCACTAGAACCGGCCGCATGCATGACCCCCGCCAGCCGAAAATGAGAGCCCCGTCGAGGTCTTCTCTGTGTCACTCCCCCCGGCCGGTCCTCTCCTCCCCGGACCTCCATCCCCGGCGCCCTAGACGCCCCGAAAACCATGTCCTCCATCGGCCCTACTCGCATCCAGGACTCCACCGGCGAGGAATCAGCCCTCGCCGCCTCGACTCCATCACCATCTCCCGAGGAGAGTTGCACCACTTGCACCGCCGCCGGCACCGCGCACCTCAGCCCCCTCTCCCGGCCAGGATCCCCAGATCCCGCCGCCCCTCGAAGCTCCACAGCCCCGGCTCCATCGCTCCCCACCGACGCTGCTTCCCCCGCACCCACCAGAGGTTGCGTCTCCACTGACAGCGCCTCCTCCGGCTCCTCCCACTCCTCCGGTCCGACCGACAGGGATGAAAGCCTTCCGTTCTCCATGCTCTCTGGCACCGAAAGCTCACAAAACCAAATCTAGGGTTTACAGGGAAAAACGCTCTAGACGGATACTCCCATGATTTGTGACATGGTGTCCCTTGAAAATAAATGGATTTATCAAAAAAAAAACTAGTTTATATAAAATGTAATAAAAGACAAGTTCACGAGACTTTTTATGATTATAAAAAAACTATATTTAATAAAATATGAATATATAAAAATATTTCTGTTTTGTATATGTTTGATATTATATGCAATTGCAAAGCTTTTAAGGGATTTATATGCTCATATATACTCGGATATCCCTTGTGTAGTGGACAGAAGTATTACAGTAGCTTATCATAGATTGGTTGTGGATAGATGTTAGATGATTGTTGTGGTACATGCAAGTTATCACCTCAAGTATAAATGGGGTGGCACAATAAAGAATTGGCAACAATTCTCATGATAAACTCAGCCTGCTTCACTCGACTAGGATTTCGTGGGTATAAGATTTGGATTAGGACTTGAATGAGATATGAAGAGACCATGAATGTAATGTTTTTATATACGCAAAGTTTTATAGCTGTCTTAGTGCAAGAATAAATGTAGGATAGTCGGTAAAACAAACTCAAAGATATAATTTGTTAGATTTATGTGTCAAAACAGAAAAATAATTTGGTTAACCTAGCTGCGCTCTCTGTGCGCGTAGCCACCCCCATTGCAGTCACCATTGAAGCCACTGCTTTCACCATTGAAGCCCCCTGCTTTCAAGCGTTCCGCTATCCCTCGGGGTCACCCATAACCCATCGGGGTCGATTCTCACCGTTGCGATTTCTGATCGACGTCGGTTCTCTTCCTTGAATCAAGTCGGCCACTCATCGCCTCTCCTGAGTCCCGACCTGCTCCATGTCCCATCATAGTCATCAATCCGATCTCCAAGACCCTAACCCTGCTAGGGCACCGTCGTCACCGACGGATCGTCCCCGGGTCCCTGCTCCCCCCTCTGGCTCGGTACTGTAGCACACCATCGCAGATCAGCGTTGTCTTCCCTAGATCACGGAAGGACGGTTGTAGCAGCCCTCGTTGTCGTGGCGTCACCCTCTTCCCGTTCACTTGGTCGACCTGCATCAACGGACCGCCGGCGCTCGGCCACTAGGGTTGTGCCATGGACCTTCCCCCGTGCAGCACCTCGGCCAGTATCCACAGCCTGCACCGGGTCGCCAGTTAGGGCGCTGCTGCCCGGAACCGGCTTGGCGCCCGTTCGAACCATACCGGGGAGATCATCCCTCTTGGCTGAGTCGACGACGGGGAAAAGCTTGGCGCCAGCACCCCAGGCGAAGGGATCGTCCACAAGACGTAGAAATGATGCAACGTGAGGACCTCGACATATTTCATGTCGACGTTCTGGTCTGGGGCCCATAGGTGGAGGCGTCTACGGAATATACCCACAGACCCGGGACCACTAGTGCTGGGGGGTCTCGGGAAATCCGCATTCAAGGCACTACGTTCAGCTGTTAGGTCTTCTTTGTATTTCTTTTTAGATCGAATAAGTCTTTGGTTAGGTTGGTTTAGGACTTTGTTTTTCCTTATGTCTCGCTGTTTTGAGACGTTGGTAAGGAGATGTCCTGAGTTATTGCCTACGATATCAAGTAGGCTATTGTTATGGGTCCATGAGCCCTGGGCTTGCTACGGTCGGCCCAGACATACATCTGGAACCCTGTGCGTTTACGCCCTACCTTATTTGATTACCTTTGGGTATTCATGTAATTCTCCGGTTACCCGTTTAAAAAAAATTGGTTAACCTATAAAAACTAATAGACCCTAAATGGCTAGGCCTAAAACACATAAAGTAAAGGCCCATGAAACCGAACCCAACCCACCCACCCTGAAAATCGATCGATATCCACACCACTATTCTCGAAGAGCCGCACACCAAGATGTTGAGTGTCACAGACCAAAGTGCTGCCATGAACGACTACAACCCGTCCTCGGGCTCTTACACCCAACACCACAAAACGACGATGATGAAGAGAAAAGGGAGTAGACGAGATGAATATGACGCAGCCTGCCCTGGCCAAAACCAAACAAAGCCCTCAGCTTTCGAAGACGAGGTCGTTCGCTAGAGAGGCAACACCCAATATATCAGCGACCCAATGGGAGAGAGCAAATTAGCACACCACACCCCTTCTAGGATAGGGGAACAACGATATCTTAAATGACGCTACCACGTATGCTTCACCTTTGGTGGTGGCCGGACCTACCTAACTAGGAGCAACAAACTAAACATAACCCAACTCCAACCCACGTTCATCCAAAGAACTAGCGACCCCTGTTGAATAAGGGCGGAAAACACGTCCCAATCGCCGACAACACACGACAGGTTGTCGACACCACGAATCGATCGAGTCGTACCAGGACCCCAAACCTTGTCGAAAGCGCAGAACATCACAGTCCGATGATGAAGAGAAGACTTCGACCTGTACCAATCCTTTCCAGCATCACAAAGGATGGATTCAGAAAGAGCGAGGTGGTTTGAACTATCGGTAGGAGAGAAAGGGGGGAAGGGAAAGGTACAGGAAGGAGGAGAGGTTCCGAAAACCTCCACAGACGTAGAAACCCGTAGAGACTACCGGCCAAGGGATAAGCTAATAAGGCTCTAGGGGCACCCCTTAAATTATTTTTTTTGAAAATTTGTTATTTGTTTTTTTTTTGAAATTTCTAAAAAAAGTACTCTTTTAATACATTTTATTTACAAGTTGTGCCCCTCTCAAATATTTTTAACGTCACAAATTAAATACAATTGGTGCCCCCTCGCTAAAAACACTAACTCCATCACTAGGTGCCGAGTAATATGGGTGGTAGGGGTGGACAAAACCTCGACTGTCTCCGATACCGGAAAAACCAAAATTAGAGATCTGACCACCAGACACGGATTAGAAATAGCTGAACTGGCCTGAAAAACGATGGTGACTGGTTCAGGCTGCACAGAACTAGCGATTCCCAAACTACTCGATTACTATAGCAAGGTGGCATGGGCTTGAACTATAGGGAATTGGGGCACGTTGATTGCAGACTCACTTTATTCCCTCAACCCAAACAAGCTCGGCCGTGTCGCTGCTTCCATCTTCCACATTCGTCCGATCTTTCCGATTGATGCCAACCATCGATGAATCTCGGGAATGGGTGAAATGCCTCAGAACGGTCAGAAATAAGATGTATTTAATGCTTATTCTCCTTTCTTGTTATTCTTTTCTGAGGGTCGAACCTTAACTCTACTAAACCAGTACCACCATCACCACCGCGCCTCCATGCTCCTCTACTCAATTGTTCTCCATTCTCTCTCGTCTCCTTTCACAACTTGTCTTTTTCTTTTTCTTTTTCTTTTCTCATTCCATGACCATGTGTCCATGGCTCCCACTCTCTCCACCTTCACTCCTTTCTCTCTCCATACATGCCACACATATTCGTCATCATCGCTTCTTCTCTTGTCAGGCTCCAAAGATCCGTCGATCTTCAACATTTCATACGGAGGAGGGTTAAAGGGGAGTCGAGGAGAGTATGAAGGTCGAAGTGAAAGGGAAATGATGAACCTATCACATTAAAAATGAGAACTCTCTTTCTCCATTTCCATTGTTCACAAAATCACTATTATCTTCCTTTTCATTTTTGAGGAACACTTAGAGCATCCACAATGCTAACAGTCAGCAAATTGTGGTAAGACTGACTGTTAGAATATTAAATTAATATTTTCATCCTTACATTCAGCCTTACAGTTAGCACCACTGCAATGCTAGCATGTTCGTGCTGACTGTCCGTGACATTTTTCTTCACAAATTTCTCCCCGCTAGCGGTAAGCGCCAGCTGTGAGCTTACAACCTCTTCTTACCACCAAAAATATTTAAATCATTTCTCTCTCTTGCTTTTTTCTTTCTCCCTCTTTCTTTTATGCTTACCACCAGCTCTCAGCTCATACATTGTGGATGCACTTACTAACACTTGATTTTTATTGTTCATATTATAGATTTGAGAGAATCCGAATCCTACGGAGAAAGAAAGGGAAAAAGAAGCTCCTATGTCGAAGTTAAAAGGGAATGTTGAATATTACATGATTTTCAGTTTATAATTGATTTCAGTTTTGATATATGAACTGTTTTTCTTTTGGTAATTAGCTACATGTAATGCTTGTTGATTTAGGATGATATGATTTATGATATTGAACTATTTTTGTAATATGATTTATGATGTATGATATTGAATCGTTTTTGTTATATGATTTATGATTTATAAGTTGAACATTTGAACTTTTAAATTTTTTAGTTTAAGTTTTTTGTTTCATTGTTGTAAAAGTTTGACTTAATTTAATTGTCATGAGAGTTTTAAACTTTTAAGTTTTTTTTTGAAACGAGTAGATGTGGTATTGTATTAATATAAAATGTAAACCTTACAGGTTATGGCATAACTGTCCAGGATTCCAGATATTTGTCACAGTCGACCGTAGTCCATAAGGCGCTCATGGACCCGTAGAAATAGTCTGCTTGTGTTCGAGATCCTAACTCAAGAGTTCCCCTTACAGACATTTTAAAAATACAAGAAAAGACATACCTAAACCAACAAGACCAAAGTCCTAACCGAATTAAAGATAGGTAATAAGCAACATTAAATAAAACTGGAAATAGTGCTCTGAGTGCGGCTAGCCCGAGACTCCCCAGCACCGGTATTCCCGGGTCTGTGGACATAGTCCGTAGACGGACCTTCCCACCCCCGCCGGGTCTTCTCATTTTTCCGAAGGAGGTTGAACCGCCTCCGTCTGTGGATCCTGGATTTCCTTCTTGGCCCTCAACTGCCGGGTAATTCCTATTGAAATCGCATGTTCATCCGGCAGAGCTTATGGGCGACGGCGAGGCGGTTCCGACCTATCCTTCGGATCTGCGCCGGGTAGCAAAGGGTGCTCGAGGTGGCCTTAAGCCGCCGGGATGAGGATCGGCAAGATCGAATCTAGAGAAATGACAGCCACCGAAGAGATAGAGGTTGACGAGATCACGATCATGGTGTTGTTGCTGGCCTGGTTGGAGGCCACGGCGGGGTTGCAGATCGTGCTCGGGACATTGGTTGTCGGGGGTGTCTTCGTGGTGCGATGTAGGGGTGATCGGCGTCCATGGGGGGTTACCGACTTTGTCCGGGAGGTGAACCTCCAAAGAGAGGACAGTAGGTGTCGGGAGCCCGGACGGGGAGCGTTGAAGACGATGACCGGAAGCCATGGATGGCCGGTAGGTCTGCGACGGCGACGAATGGAAGGGCGACAGTGTAAAAAACCCAGGGAGGGCGCGGCGCGAGGGGAGGGTAGATGGCGGACGGGAAGGTTGCAGGACCTGAAGCAGACCCATGGTGGCACACGTCGACCGGAGGGGTGATCGGCGATGGCGAAAAATCAACCCCTGAGGGGTTCGATGCGATACCCTTTTAGGGTTCAATCAACAACCCTATTAGAACTTTCCGAGAGCTTTTTATGATCCTATCAAATAGTCGGATGAAGAGAGAGATTCATAGGCAAAGAGAGAGATTATGGTGTTGGTGGAGGTTGGGGGAAGCAATAGCTTCAATGACGGATTGGGGGAGGCAGGTTGGGGAACCAATAACTTGAATGGTCGAATTATCCAGATTTATTAAAACTTTTAAGTTAAATGTTGAATGAGTAGGGTTAATTCATTTCATTTGATCATGGTTTTGAACTGTTTTTAGAAATTTGATGAATGAACTATTTTGAACTGTTTTATTTTGATTAATGAGTTGGTTTTTAAATGATTGATTTGATTAATCCATAAATTGGTTTTTATTTGAATTGATTATCTTGAATGTTGTTCATTAACTTTCTTATTCTCCTTTTCAAGGGTAAATTATTCGTCCTTTTTTTACTTGAGTTTATAATTTAATTGTAGAAATTGAAGGTTTATCGACTCCAATAGGTGCACTTATTTTAATGTGATATCACATCTTCAAATTGGTGAATTTTATTTCATAATTTAGTTTTGTCCTATTTTCTTAGTTTTTATTACTTTAGTTATGATGTATTAATAAAGTTTATTTATTGTTGGCATGTACCTTTACTTCTAAAGACAACACTTTGGTTCTTGTAGACTTTTGCCAACCTTCAAGACATTTTTTTGTAGTAGGTTGATGAATTGCATTTGTAGTATGTGAACTGTTTTTGGGTGGAAAATTTGTAATGTTGTAAAACTATAATCAAGTTTATATGAGGTATTAGTTTTAGAAGTTTATTGTGTTTGTGTTGATTGTTTCCTTTAGCTGAAAAATGGACTGATTTGTTAATACAGTTATGTTTGAAATGTTGTAAGAAAATGGTTTTTTTGGTTTAAATCTGAACGCCTAACTGAAAGCCTAATGGGTCTGGTGGACTAGTTATAAATCGAAACCGACTTCACTGTACTTGGCTGGTTTCCAAGTTCTATGCCAGAAACCAATACCAATATCGATTTAGAATTTTAGATAACCGATTCTCTCGATTCGGTTACAAGAAATTGAAAATATCGTCTGATCCCGACCGATGTCTACCCCTAACGGGCGGTACAAATTTGCTTGTCTGGAGAGGAAAGTTTTAGAGAATCATGAATATGATACTCATATATATATATATATGTAGTTTTTGGAATTACAAATAAAAAATTAAGATACGAGGGAAGAGAACTGCCAAATTCCAACACCGGGTTACAGTTCTAATATTAAATTACAACTGCATATTTATGGCCCTTCTTTAATAATCATTCTCGAAAGTGTTATTTGTATATGATTAAGTATAGTTTGATCAAAATATTAACCTCGATGAGGTTCTTCTCCTAATCCTGTTAGGGTTCCAACCGTCGCCGCCGTCTGCTCGCTGCCCTCCTCCGTCCCTCACCCACCTGGTTCTGCCCTTTCTTCCCGCCTTTGCTCTCCTCCCCCTTCATCACTATGGTGTTCTCGTTTCAACGATGCCATCGTGATGGATATCCCACCCGGACTCCATGGCCGTCGACTTACCTCCCTCATGATCGTCTCTTTGAGTCTGGTCACCCCCCCTGACCGATCAAGCCAATCCCATTTTGGTGCTGCATAATCAGGGATGGTCCATGCACGATGTGCACCACGACCCGACGTGGTTGCACTAGGCTGTCACGCCCCAATCCGGCATTGACCGGACTCGAGACGTGACCTGAGTTGAAATAATTAAGAAACATAAATGATAGGTAAAGGTTCCAAAATCTCAATAAACTCCGTCAAACGACATATCAGTAAATAGTTTAAAAACGACGTGAGTCGCAGCTCAACATAAATAGTCAAATAAAATATGTCCAACACAAGGGACCAACACAACTCTAGTGATAACCCGAAGAGTCCCAAAGCTCCCTAGCCTCGGCCTCTCTAGACATCTGGTGCTCCTGTAAAACAATTAGAAATCAAAGGGGGGTGAGCCGACGCTCAGTAGGAAAAACCTTAACAACTCAACCCTTAAGTTTAAGATGAACTGTCTACGAATGTAGCTCGAACGACAGAACGATATACTAAATAAGGAGGCGATAAAGAATCAGAAATAATTACAATAACGCAATAGTATCCAAGTGACAGGAATATAACTGGATTTATAATAAATGTTTCAAAGACGAATATTAGTCAACTGGGATATATCAGTATCTTGTCACCCCCTTGCTTTCTCAAGCCTCCGATCCGTGGATAAATTCTGGGATCATCTCGGTTCCCATAATCCGATCTACCAGAGTATCCACATCATGTCAGATTTTCCCTCGGTCCAGAGGACGCACATGCGTTGGGGCACCGGAAACAATCCCAAATGGGCGCTTATCATCGGGATTCCCAGAAATACTTCCAAAGGACCATATATCATATGGAACCAAGGTAATGCTCGATGGGGACGCACATCCTTGGGTGGAACCTTAGTAATCATCTCTCAAGAAGTAACCCAAACAATAAGACCCGCTTCCGGTCGAACCGGTGACTCCGGAAGTCACTCGGGACCTTTCCGGAACTCAAACGGATTAGCCATTATCACAGTTGGCTTCAGGGGAGAAAACCCTTTCGTTTGAGTATAATATCGGATAAAGTCAATTTTGGTCAAAACGAGACTTTATATCGACTAAAGCTTCTTTTTTAAAAGTGCTGGAAAGTAATTTGGAAAATTAAATGAGCTAGAGGGACACTTGTCCTCTTTTGGTTGAAGGAGAGAAAAAGGGATGGTCATTGTCCCTTTTACCCTCCCAAAAGCTACTACAAAGGAATCTAGCTCAAGGGCCTTTAGGTCTTTACTTCTTCTAGGTATTATATTGGATTGGAGAAGCAAAATCAAGTCATTCTTCTCTTGTTGTAGCCGAAACTTAGAGGGGAAGCAAGGAAGGAGAGCTCCCATGGAGGTTTGAAGGAAAATCAAAGAAGAAGGAGTCATTTGAGGTCTTCCTCCAACCATCCACCCTCAAATCCACTAGCACCCTCTTCATCTCATCACTCTAGAGGTAATGGAACTCTCTAATCCTCATTTCTCTTCATCTATTTTCTTGGGTTTTGGGTGAAAAGTGCTAGATGATGTTGGGTTTGAGTAGAAATGGTGAGAGATGGTGTTGATGATGAACCCTGTTGGATTTTGGTTGAGAAATCAATAATGTTGGAGATTTTTAGGTGGGTTTGATTTGATGAATCCTTGGAAACTTGTTTGTGTGTTGATTCCTACCATGGGTAGAGGAGTATTGAAGGATTTGGACTGTTTTGGGAGTTGTAAGGGGTTAATTTCTGGGTTTAAGAGTGGTTTTTCGGAGTGTTGGAGCTGGAGGTTGAAGAAGGGCGAAACTGCCCTGGTGCGCCACGGATCCGTGACGGATCCCGTGACGGGCGACGTCACGGCTCCGTGAGGGAGTCCGTGACGGCACTCGTCACGGCTCCGTGACGGTAACCGTGAGGGTTAACGTCACGGATCCGTGACCAGGTCCGTGACCCACCAGGGTGAGGGTTTCTTGAGGGTTTTGGGCATCTTGGTTTTGAGCTGAACTTTGGAAGGGTTTGGGGGTCTTTCTTACTGTTTAAGTGGAGCCTAATTAGCGTTTCTTTGTGCCCAAGACGTTGTGGATCGAGCTAGAGGAGCAAGGATCACGCCGGGAACCGAGGAAGGAGCAAAGTGGTGATCACCGGACTTCATCAAAGCGTTGAAGAAGAGGACCTTGAGGTAGGGAAAGCCTTAACCTCTCGTTTACCATGCTTAGTATGCATGCTAGGTTAATAAAATGGAAAAGGTTCTAGATATGCCTATAGGATGCGAACAACTAGCATAATCATCCTTCATTTTCTAATAACCGGAAGTGTCTAGTGGTGACCGAGTAGGATGCCAATCACTAGTGTAATTCGCTTTTAATACTTGGGATATGATTGTCTGGTAGAGGAGCCTTGGCAAAGCCCTCGGATTAGTTGCTTGTTAGGATCACATGCTTGGTTGTTAATTGCTTAATGGATAGGCTAAAGAGTCTAACGAAACTAGTAGAATTGCATGTATGCATGCTCTCTTGAAGGGTCTTATAATTGGTTGATTGTACTCGTACTTGCTCGTTGATTGTATTCGATTGATTACTTGATTTACTTGAATGCTTGGTTGGAGCATCGAGTATGACTGGTTGTACCGAGCGGTGCAATCAGGTGATCGATGCCCCGATGGTTCGAAACTGGTAAGTGAATGGTAAGTTGGGTTGTGTGATTGATGTGCTATGTTTGTGTGATTTCGTGTACTGCTGGGCGGTGAATTGGTGATGTGTGAACCATGTGTGGAATTGAATTGGTGGTTGTTGAACTTGTATTATTTCGTGTTCGGTTGAGTACGCATTTACTTATTAACTACTTCTTATTAAATTGTCCAAGCGTATGCTCTCCATGGGAGTAATACACTTGGTTCCCGAGGACATAAAATCCTTTGGAGACGTTTCTGAGAATACCGATGATAAGCGCCCCGAAGGGTTGTTTCCGGTCGCCTCAATGTTATGCGTCTCCTCTGGATTTGAGGGAAAATCCGAGAGGACACGTTCTGTGGATCAGAGGGTGGAGACTTCATGTACCACGGCATTGGTTGACTTCTCTATGACCTGCGTTTGTTAACATATTTGTGGTTGACTTTATCTGTGATCTGTTGATTTGAAGATCCACTTGGTTACGTGTTTTCCCTACTGAGCGTAAGCTCACCCCTGCGAGTTCTTTGTTGTGTCTACAGGTTTGATTGAGGAGTAGAGGCTTGGGAGCTTCTCGGTGTGGGTCCCGTAGAGACTTCATGTTTATACCCTTTGGTTTAAGAACAGTTTTTGTAAGACTTATTATCACACCCCCTGAGGGTTATTTCATGTTTTGAACAACGTTTTGATGGATGCGAGCTTTAGTATCGAAATTTTATGGTTTGAGGTACTTATTGGAGGTTTTCAAGGTTTAAATATTGTTTTATTGTCTATTCGTCTTCTATTACCCGTCATACCTCGAGTCCGGGCGATAACCGGATTTGGGGCGTGACAATTTGGTATCAGAGCCTGGTTTCATTTGAAACAGGTGTCTTTCGAACTGATTTTCAAACCTCGGACCGAAGTCAATTAGGTGGGTAGAGTTAGGAAGTCTGAGTCTTGAGTGCTTCAAGAGTTGTCCTAAATGGAACCGTACACTACAATGTTTGCATTACTTGATTGGTATCCTCTCCCAAATGATCGGTGAAGCCGAATGGTTGAGATCGGAATTGGATTAACGGTCAATGACCGACCCGTTATGCATACATTGTAGGGTGAACCAACAGTTGGTGGTGGTGTTGCCCTCTGGAGTATTACTTCGAAAATTTTCAAGTTGTAGCTTGGTCCTGCTCAAGTTTTGACTTGTGATTGACTGTTGGTCTGGAGCATGAGTACTCCATGTGTGTTGATGTTAAGTATTTTGGGTGGGGCACGAGAACCCCGTAACCCGTCGTATGAGAACTATGAGTGGGGTTGTCGAACTCGTGTCTTGACCTTTGGTGTTTGAGTGGCCATGAGAGCCTTGTTTGACTGTTGAGTCTTGAGTGGCCATGAGAGCCCGTGTTCTTATTTGTGTTTGGGTGGCCATGAGAGCCGCGTTATTGGTTGTGTTTGTAGTTGCGTTATTGTTTGTGTTTGGCTGGCTTACGAGTTAGAGTCTCGGTAAGTTGCGAGCATGGATTATTGTTGAGATTGGGACACGAGTATCCCGTATGCCCGCTGAGGTGGCGATTTTGGGACACGAGTATCCCGTATGCCCGCTGAGGTGGCGATTTTGGGACACGAGTATCCCGTATGCCCGCTGAGGTGGCGATTTTGGGACACGAGTATCCCCTATGCCCGCTGAGGTGGCGAAATTGGGACACGAGTATCCCCTATGCCCGTGGAGGTGGCGAATTTGGGACACGAGAATCCCATAAGCCCGTGGAGGTGGCGAGTTTGGGGCACGAGTACCCCGTAATATTTTGGGAGCACGAGAACTCCATTTACTGATTGCATTGTGTACTTTAGGAGCATGAGAACTCCCTTATTTGACTGTGTGATGTCTTTGTAAGAGCATGAGAACTCTGTGTACTTTTATCTTGTGAAATTGTATTGGTGGTTGTCCCGCTTAAGCGGAGGGTTAAGGGAAAATACGAATGGGTCATGCCGAATTTTCGGTAGAACTAAAATGTTTACACCATCACGGCTTGACTCAGGGGCGCCACTGTGGTCGAGCGTGATGTTTGATGTCAAGCTATGCAATGAGATTCGGGGACGCCTTAATCAGATTGTAACAGCATGAGATCGACATGAAAAGATTTGAATAAAAAGTTAAGAAATGGGAATTCATGGAAGGGAAGGAAAGGGTAAGGGTGATTCTTGGTTTGATTTGTGTTGGGTTCTAAACCCCGCTTTGTGGAAGGATACCCGAGCAAGGGGTATGCCTGGTGTGTGTTGTACCTTTTGTGTGGTGTGTTTGAGAATGAATCCTCCTGTGGGAGTGGATTTCTTTGGTTGATTGAATCCTCCCGTGGGAGTGGATTCCTTTGATTGATTGAATCCTCCTGTGGGAGTGGATTTCTTGGACTGGTTTGAACCCTCCTGTGAGAGTTGGTGTTGGTTGCTAAATCGCTGGTTGTTGCTGTGTGACGCATAGAGATGCGAACTTGTGTGCTATATTATATGAGTTTATATATCTACTAGTGTGAGGGGCGTATCTGTGGTGACTTGTGTAGACGCGTGTGTGTTCGTCCTTGTAACGTGTGAGAACCGTTGTTGAACTAAGTACTGAACATGTGCGTTATCCGTGGAGGCGGATAGGCGACATGGCTCGTAGGTATGTTCCTAGAGGTACCCGGAGCCGCCCAGCTGGGGGTCCGAGGCAGACTCGTGCAGTTGAGCAGGAGGGGGCAGCTGAGGCCCGGGATGCTGCTTCCACAGAGCATCAGCACTCTGAGGAGGGACCGACAGGGCCGCCACACAGGACATCTCCGGTCGCAGAGCCGATTCAGGCGACCTCTCTCGAGGAGGTGGTTCGCGCTGTGCTAGCAGCCTTGAGTGCGCAGCAGGGGACTACCGCACCGGCACCAGAGCCCGTGCCTGTTGCTTCAGCGGATTTTGGAGAGAGGTCAGGACAGTTTGATAGCCTCACGGCCCAGTCACTCAGAGAGTTCCGTAGACTTGGCACGCCGACCTACTCCGGGGGAGCGGACCCCGAGGCAGCTTCGGGTTGGTTGGAGCGGGTTACCCGCAACCTCGATACTTCTGGGGTATCGGAGGGGCGCTTGAGGGTTTCGTTCGCCACTTTCCAACTTGAGGGAGAGGCCTACTACTGGTGGCAGTCAGTGCAGGAGAGGGTTGGCAGTGATTTTGAGTTGTTCAGCAGACTGTTCTTGGAGCAGTATTTCCCTCGCTCCATTCGGGATGATCGACGCCAGCAGTTCCTGGACTTGCGTCAGAGGGGTTTGAGCGTTTCTGAGTATGCAGTGAGATTCACCTCTTTGGCCCGCTTCGCGCCAGAGTTGGTGCACACTGCGGATGACCGTTGCAGGAGGTTTGAGAGCGGGCTCATCCCGTCGATGCGTCCGATTATTAGTAATCGAAAAACGATTAATCTAGTTATTCGCATCCTATAGGCAAATCTAGGACGTTTCCGATTTTATTATCCTGATCATGCATTCTAAACGGTAAATAAGTAATTAAAGCTTTGCCTACCTCGAGGTCTTGCTCTCAACGCTTTGATGTAGTCCGGTGGTCACTACTCCGTTCTTCACTCGGGTCCCGGCGTGATCTTTGCTCTTCTAGCTCGGGTCCAACATCTTAGCTCTCGGGCGAAGTCCCGACTAGGTTGACACATAAAAAGTCCAAATCAATAATGATAACAGTCCAACGGTTCTCTGATTTAACCACAATTTAACCAGTCCAAAATATCACCTTGAGTTCGTTAAACCGATTAATTAAATCTACTTTTAAAACGGTTTCCATTAAAGTCCGGTTGACCCGGATCCGAACCCGAACCCGGTCCAGACCCGATCCTGAAGTCCAAATGGGCACATGGCCCGAGTCCACAATGGGCCAAAGCCCATTTTCTGTTATGTCCGGCCAGATCTCTCCCCAGGCCCAAGGCCCACTCGGCCCAAAACTCGTCTGGCCCAAGGCCCGGTTTGATCTGCCAAGTCTGGTCCGATGAGGTCGGCCGGACTGGTCGTGACGCCGACGAGCAAAGGTGCTCCGGCGGTCTCCCACGGTGGCAGGTGCAGCGCGGTGACGAAGAGAGAGAGAGACGGAGGACGGCGGCGGGTCTACGGCGAACCCGAGGTCGTGGCGGTGGTGGTTCAGGCGAGGACCGAGGCTCGTCCGTCGTCCAGATCTGACGATGGCTCGTCTTGTCCGGCGAGTGGAGTTCGACGGAGCTCGGGTTTTCGACGGCGTGCTCGTCCTTACCCAGCTCGTCAGGCCGGCTGTCTGGCGGTGGCTCACGGAGTAGAGGAGGACGGCGAGGGTGTCGGGCGAGTTCGAGCTCGGAGACGTCACACGTTCTCCGGCAAGCTCGCTCCGATTCCGGTCGTGGGAGGTGCGATGGAAGCTCGGAGGGGAGAGGTGAGTGCTCGGTGCGTCCGATGGCGTGGCCGGAGAGGAAGGGCGAGTTCACAGGTCGCCGGCGCCGATCTGGAGAGAGGGAAGACGAAGGGGCGAGGGCTGCGTGTGAACAGTACCAGCCTCTAGGGTTTTGACCCCTGTTATAGAGGAACTGAGTTGGTTCTGGGTTGGGCTTGCGGTTCGGGACGTGCAGCTCATGCGAGTGGGCCAGAGCTGGCCCAATTCCGAGCTCGGCCCACACTGCTGCCACTCTCTCTTTTCCCTTTTTTTTTATTTTTCCTTCTCAAAATTGATTTGTTACAAAATCACACCTCGACGTTCCCAAATTGCACTTTACTACACTTTTAAGCGAAGCAGGTTTTACAATCTACCCCCCTTAAAGAAATTTCGTCCTCGAAATTTAACATGAACGTGCTCCTCTTGTCCAAATCTTAGGGAACGTTCGATTTCGACTCACCTGCGAGGGAGTCGCGGTGTACTTCCGTAGTTCGGAACCACGAAGGAGTTGCCAGACAACGGTTCCCGTTCTCTCTGAAGACTTCAAACGTACAAAAACTTGCGGGGCCAACTTGCCTCTGTCGTTGTCGATCCGCTAAGACTCCTTCTTGGGCTCACCCTCAGAAACATCTGATTCCGCGATAAAACTCAGTAGGCCTGAGCCTTCCGTCTGGGTAACTCTTCTGTAGGCTCTACTCGGTCTTTAACCGTTTCCCGCATTTACTTGACATTTACCAACTCGATCGTCACTTTTACGCTAGTTACTCAACAGCCAAACTTGGCGGTGAACAACAGCCTTCCTCAACAATTCGCAGTCCAACGTGCAACGTCTCACAACAAACCAGATTGTCACCTTTAGCAGTGCAAATCGCCTTACCCAAAACTTCACGAAAACACGTGCAACGTTTCACCAACTTAAGAATACCGATTTACCACACGAGTCGAGAAAATCTAAACAGTTATGAAAACTAAGGTGAGGATCTCGATATCCCACACCCGAAATTTCGTCGCCAAAGGTATCAAGTTGGAACCACACACATAACGTAACTCAGTACTAATAAGTCAAGACCGACTACAAACAACTTCCAAGGGAGTGATACGTACTCCAAACAACAAACAAGAGACTTCACTAACACCGAAGGATCTGGAACAAACGTCTGTTTCACCACATCTCGTGGAAAGGTAGGCGTACCACAAACAAGTGAATAAAATGAAGCACCGACCTCTAGTCGTAAGTCGGCGTGCCTCAAAACGTACTACCATTAGAAGCTCAACTTATCCGATGTGCGGCATACTTGCCCAATTCTAACGACATGTCACACCTGGTAAAACCGTGCAAGATTCTCAACTTGATAAAGATTCAACCACTCAACAAGTATCACAGTCCCAAAAAAAGGAGAAAGTACCATTCTCAACTACGGTCGATCACAAACGTTAACCCACTTGCTATAATTCTCTTACCGTCGGTACCAGTTCACACTTCTGACAAAACCATCTTACAAGACGCTTCGTCTAAGTTATTGTATCTGCGATACCACGGTTCTCAAACTCGGTGTACGGTTCCGTACAACCATGAAGTCTACCAACATCTATTTGGACGAACGACGCACAACAAAACAAGAACGATGGAGCCTCGTACTGGTATTTAGCCGAAAGTAGGCGTCCTTTAAGACACCAAACAACGTACAAAAGTCACACTCGACAGCGAAACACAATCCAAGATTGATCAATAAGGTTCATCCCGATCGGTCGTGATCCTTATACCGTTGACATTCGTTCATGGGCTGTCGATCAAAACAACTTATAGTCAAGTCCACCCAAGTCACCCATAATGAGTAATCATCATGCACTGAGATATCGATAAATTGAACCGTGCAGAAACTAATGCGGTTTCTTCCATCGTTCCTCGAACAACTCAAAATCACAAACGATTAACTCATAACTTTACATGTGCCCATGCATGGCACAAAACCCGACCTACCACACAACGCTTCGTTCGGTGCCATCTTGTTACTGGCCTGGAAGCTTGTGGTAGTCGCCCTCGGCTATCTGTTGACGGGTCTCAACGCGGGGTGCTCTCACTTCTAAGGCGTAACCCTATGGTACGCTTAGTCCTCGCTGGGCGAACGTTGGGAGCACGTTCTAATCCAATCTCTTAAGTACGACACACACTTGTGCAACTTTTCGCTCTTAAAGCGGGATTTTGAAACAACCCTGCTTCGATGGTTCGAACTTTAAAACTTAAATCTTAAGCATGGGTAGAAGAAGTTGGAGATTACTACTCCTGTGGGTTATGGGCCCACCACGCTTCCGCTGCGCTACTCTGATCTCGACGTTGCTTGGTCATCTCTTGTGACCGTTCGGACCGTCTACTAGTCAAGGCCGCAGCCTTTCACTGCTCGGGCATTCGTTGTCGATAGCGTTCAACGAACGTCTGATGTTTCACCACTCTGTTCTTAAAACTCGATTCTCACTATTGAAGAAGGAAAAGAACTTCCCGAATTACCAGGTCTGTTACTCCTCTTTCACGCCCAAATTGGCGTTCGTTGGTGCCACCGCACCTCTGGTCGGTGTGTGTAAGATACGGTTAGGGTTTACCAGTCTTAATCTCGTTCCCATAGAGAATAACCATGAAAACAATACGACCCAGTGTAAAGCTCGAGTGTTAGTCAACACAATCCACCACGTAAATCGTAAACGGCACTCTAAGCGGTCTCAAGATCGGTGTCAAGTCCCTCAGCTCGGGGCTCGGCAATTGCGTATGCTCGGCCTTGCTGAATCAGAAGTCCTCTTCTCGGTGGTGATGGAAGAAACTGTTGTTGTCATAGTATGCCCTCTTATCGGCTCTCGTAGGCCGACCTGCGGAACGATTTCTAAATCCATCACTCAACGGCAGTCTCGGCCCAAATGTTCCAACTGTTTGCACGAGGGATCGAACTGTGTCACCCGGGTAAGTCCAACGGACGCTACTACCTCAACCCGTCGTGTTCCATCGGACTGGGTCCGTGGTAGAAACAATCCTGAGGTCTTCTGCCTCTTAGTATTGTGACTCCTTCACGGTCTTAAGAAGCCACTCGGCCTGTTCTTCCGCGCTCTGGCGGTCTCCTGAAGATGCTTCTCAACGGCTAGCGCCCGATCCACTAGTGCAGAAAGTCCTCAGTCTGAATGTAATAACTTGCTCCGCGACGGACGGGATGAGTCCTTTCTCGAACACCCGTGGCGGCCCTCCTCGGTTTGCACCATCTCGGCGCGAAGCGGTACAGGAACGTGAACTTTGCCTTAAACTCCGGGACGGTCATCCCTCTATGTTGCATATCCAACAACTGCTGGTACTGCGCGAACTACCTCATCCATAGGGGTCGCTTGAGTCGTCTCTGCGACTGAAAGAAAGCTCGATGGTGACCCTACCGGTCTACCCCAAAACTCTGGTGTCCTGTGGAAACCGCACCCTGGTGCTTGCTATCCCTGCCAAACCAACGACTGGTGTCTGGCTCTGTCCACAGCAGGGTGACTCCTGGTCCCTCCCGGACTGTAAACACGGCCCATTTCGTGTACTCGTTGCATTTAAAACGTAAGTACTCATAACTCAATTTAAATCCAGTGGTTTGAATTATCAAAAAGGGACGTTCTCCTGCGTCTTAAAGGGATCCCACTTGGATCGCTAGTACGAAGTCTCGTTTAGAACAACTGGTTCAATCAAAACCCAAGGACGTTCACGCGCGTCCCAAAAAGATCATATAAAGACCAACCGCACTGGCTCAGAAGATACAAATATATAGTCCTTTATATAAAGGCAGAAAAGGCCGCAACTTAGTGCGTCTCACAACATCAATCAACGGTGTTCAATCAAATCAATCAACTCCCATAGGAGGAACAATCTCAATCAATTCACACAATTCACAAAGCAACAAGCATACCCCTCGATTGGGTCTCTTCCCAACACTAGGGTCTAAAATCGTAACACGATAACGCTCACAATTTATGTCCTTAACCTTTTTCCATAATCTCAATTCCTTACTTTTCTCTTATAACATTCATGTCGATCTCACGTTGTTACAACCTGATTCAGGCGTCCCCGAATTTCATTGTAACCACTTGACATCCCTCTATCACGCTCGACTACAGTGGCGCCCCTGAGTCAGCCCGTGATAGTGCAAACACTTCAGTTTCTACCGAAAATTCGGCATGACCCATTTGTATTTTCCTTTAACCATCCGCTTAAGCGGGACATTTTATAATAACATGCACACAGAGTCCTACCCGAAGGTGCACACAAAACATCTCAATTATACAACAACTTGAACACCATAAGTAACCCACGCGGGTCTTAGCAAAATTCTCATTACTACCCGGTCAAATTAACCCTTCAGGTTTTACTTAACAATTAACGGCCGTCCAAAGCGGCAATTCACTCAACAACTATTTAATCAATGTGTTACAACCAACACGAGCATCGCTCGTTCATCCGATCTAAACTCGATCTTAATCTCAACCTCAATCTTAGTTTCTATTTTAATTCTTAACTGACGATTATCACTTAAACAAATCAACAATTTCACAACTAACACTTCATCACTCTAGAACACGCAGCATTAGAATAGCACAACAAGGTATGGTGCCAGAGCATCATCGGCTCAGTCTTCCCGTATCACGAAGCATAGGGGTGAAACTAATCCCGTATCACGAAGCATAGGAGTAAAACCAGTCTCGTATCACGAAGCATAGGAGTAAAACCTGTCCCGTATCATGAAGCATAGGAGTAAAACCTGTCCCGTATCACGAAGCATAGGATGGAACGAGTCTTTCCGGATCACGGAGCCTCGGAATAGACACAATACACTTAACAAGAGTGCAAGAATGCACGAGTTCTACTCTTTTCAAAGGTTATCCCAATTGGATCATCTTTTCAACCCCGATTCCCCAAACGATTCTCAATATCATAATCGAGTCAATTCTATAAAAAAAATTCAAAATCTTAACAGTCCAATCCTTCCATAAGTTCATCATTCGGTCAATCACCACTCCAACAGTAACACTCCACTGAAACCACTCTCCAACCTCATCAATACCTCAATCAACTAACCATTCAACCTCTACAAACATGAACCGGCCAACTCGGTAATAACACCTTTAACAGATAATCCATTCAATAGTTAATCTCCAACGGTTTGATCATTGCTCGTTAATCCAATACCGATCTCAACCGTTCGGTTTCACCGATCACTGTACCTGACAGTTCATAGGGTAAGGACACCACTTAAGCGATGTAACCGTCGTAGTAAAAAGATTCAAATTCAAACAACCATTGAAAACAGTAAGACTCAAGTCGTTCTTACTCTATGCATCAAAGCCTTTAGCTTGCATCACTGAGTACACGACTTAGACTCGCTAATTCTACCCACCTAATTGACGTTGGTTCGAGGTTTTGAAAACAAGTTCAACGTTTAACCTGTTTCAAATGAAACCAGGCTCTGATACCAAATTGTCACGCCCCAATCCGGCATTGACCAGACTCGAGACGTGACCTGAGTTGAAATAATTAAGAAACATAAATGATAGGTAAAGGTTCCAAAATCTCAATAAACTCCGTCAAACGACATATCAGTAAATAGTTTAAAAACGACGTGAGTCGCAGCTCAACATAAATATTCAAATAAAATATGTCCAACACAAGGGACCAACACAACTCTAGTGATAACCCGAAGAGTCCCAAAGCTCCCTAGCCTCGGCCTCCCTAGACATCTGGTGCTCCTGTAAAACAATTAGAAATCAAAGGGGGGTGAGCCGACGCTCAGTAGGAAAAACCTTAACAACTCAACCCGAAGAGTCCCAAAGCTCCCTAGCCTCGGCCTCTCCAGACAAATTTGCTTGTCTGGAGAGGAAAGCTTTATAGAGAATCATGAATATGATATATATATATGTAGTTTTTGGAATTACAAATAAAAAATTAAGATACGAGGGAAGAGAACTGCCAAATTCCAACACCGGGTTACAGTTCTAATATTAAATTACAACTGCATATTTATGGCCCTTCTTTAATAATCATTCTCGAAAGTGTTATTTGTATATGATTAAGTATAGTTTGATCAAAATATTAACCTCGATGAGGTTCTTCTCCTAATCCTGTTAGGGTTCCAATCGTCGCCGCCGTCTGCTCGATGCCCTCCTCCGTCCCTCACCCACCTGGTTCTGCCCTTTCTTCCCGCCTTTGCTCTCCTCCCCCTTCATCACTATGGTGTTCTCGTTTCAACGATGCCATCGTGATGGATATCCCACCCGGACTCCATGGCCGTCGACTTACCTCCCTCATGATCGTCTCTTTGAGTCTGGTCACCCCCCCTGACCGATCAAGCCAATCCCATTTTGGTGCTGCATAATCAGGGATGGTCCATGCACGATGTGCACCACGACCCGACGTGGTTGCACCAGGCTCCCTGGCACCGTCCCACACCGAAGTCCGTCCGGCCCTTCGCAGCCAACCCCGGCAATCAACGCCCTCTCCCGGACTGGGATCAGCCAATCCGACGACAGGGGACTCCTTTTCAGGGCCTGGCCCTCGTTCCCCCACCGGAGTGCAACGTGAATCCGGCCTACCACTGGGATCCGGTGCACTATTTCTCCTAGTCTTCGGCTTATCAACCAGGTAATGGCCAATCAGGGATCGGGATACAATCGGGTAGGGCTCCCCACTACTCGGGTTCCGCCAACCCTGGGAAGATCGTGACCAAAAAGAGTCGGGCACACCAGGAACATCGGAGTACTACCGTGAGGGTGTTGCATCCGGCTCCGATAATAGCTAAACGACAAGACAAGGATCTCCCAAGTCCTCAGTCTCGTTTGAAGATCGGGGTCAAGTGGAAGAGGCCTGACCCGCGGCTGGGTGATTTGATGAACTGCACTTTGGCTCGACGGAGGATCATGCGATTCACCACAGCCGTTGGACCAAGACCCAGGGTGATCAAGACGGGTCACAAACCGGAGTCCAAAACGCTGCCAACCTCTATTGCCCAAGTACATGAACGGGAATTTAGCCCGGGGGACTGCAACCCCCCGGGGGAGGAATGATCCCCCAGAGCGGGGGTGGGAAGGACCGCCAGGGACCTATACCCACAGACCCGGGATGTCTAAAGCCGAGAAGCCTCGGGGAATCCGTACCATAGGCCTCCTCTCTGTTCAGTTTGATTGTGTTAGGACGAATAAGAATTTGACTAGGTAGTTTCTATTTCATTAGTTTAGGTTTTTTTGAAACAGTGGATCGAGGAACTCTTGAGTTTGGATCTGCGAAACAAAGCAGACTATTTATATGGAACCATGTGCGCCCGATGGGCCACGGCCAATCGGGACAACAGCTGGTGCCCGGGACTGTTAGGTCCTATATTGTAAACACGATGATATTATAATACTACTTCTTTCCCGTTTCAATATATATATATATGTAAGTGTGGCTCATACATAGCCTAAAGTGTGGACATAGTGGACATGATATTGGAGGCACATGGATATGCAAGTTTGTGTTTCAAAGCAGCTATTGAGAGTTGTGCCTGCAGAATGCACTTGTTTATTTTAAACTCACGATTAGGTGTTAATCATGGTTTGAGCCAAAAACAGGATCATAATAGGAGTTTTTTGTGAGTGATTCTGCATGAGATGAGACTGTGAACTCATTCATCATCACATGCCTAATAGCAAGAACAACAGATCGGCCCGTGTTGCGTCACGCGGCTCTACTTGTATTTTTGCGGGACGCGTTCCGTTGTGGGACGGTTTTTACGCGTCCTGTGTCCCTCAAGCTCGGGACGGGTCGAGGCCTACGTCCCGCGTCCGAAGGCCAATCAATGGCAGGCTACCACACATCCTTTTTTTTTTAAAAAAAACGAAAAATTAGATTTAACTATGATTGGTTCACTCACAATACGAGACCTTATACGGGACTCACCATTGTAAAACACGACTTATTTTGAGTCATGAGTCCCATTATTTTGTATAATAAGCATCCAAGCCTCTAATCCAAGCCCATAACCCAAACTCTTTCATTCAACATGCTCTAATCTCCTCATTCCAGTTTGTTGTTCGGTCTTTTCTCTCTGGTTGCTTTTTGTTAGGCACCAAATCACTTCCCTCACCTATGGACCCATTTGAACTCTCCAACCCAAACACATGCCACATCCCAATATATGCTACGTGTTCCAATTATTCCTAAACATGACCCTAAAAGCTTTGTCCCTAAATCAAATATTCCCAGGAGAATATGGCCCCACCATCTTTGATGTGTAGCCTCACCCTCGATCTGCCACCATTGTCGGAGAAGAGACCTCCCCTCAGGTTCGACGAAGACTTACTCCGGCCACGCTGCGTTTGGCCGGCTAAGACGAGCTTCAAGACGAGTCTCGCCAGAGAAGTCGTGGTGTTCGCTGGATTTGCAGGCCTTGAACTCCGATTTGGACGAGTTAGTGTGGTGATGGTGATGGTCTCGTGTGGATATGAAAGGTTGGAGGAATGGAAAAGAGAAATAAAAACTGATTTTTTTGATAAAAAACTGATATATATATATATATATATAAATTAATAAGAGTAGGTATTTGTAGTTTTCCTCGGTATCATACGTTAAGTTCTTCGAGAGTGGGAGAGGTGATAAATTGTTGTTTAGTTTAGTATGCAATATTAGTTATTGGGTTTCTCATCATATGGACAGGGCGTATAAATATTAAACATATCTATCATAAATAAAACTAGAGAAATGAGTGAGAGAGTGTCCCCGTGAGCCTTGATCCCTCGCCGGCGACCACCACTCGGGGTGGTGAGTCTGTTTTTACTCCTTTTCCGAAGGAGGTGGATGGCTCGATAAAGTTTCCACCGTAGGCCTCTACTGTCTGCAAATTTAAAGCCTCAGCTTCTTCTTCCAAGGAAGTGGAGTTGGATGCTTTTGTGACGGAAAGAGATTTTGTTCATGATATTACTTCTCAGAGTAAGTTTTTTCTTTGCAAGCTACCTCTTCGTGACAAGGAGGCATGGATTCGGGAGGAATTGAAGTTCTAGAGTGAGGATGTGGAGGAGCTCTTTATCTCGAGAAGGCCAAATGTTCGCGGCAATTTCTTTGCCTTCTTACGGTTGCGTTCTCATGCTAAGGCCTTACTTGTGATTAAATCCTTTCATGGGAAACGTGTGGGTTCTCATAAAGTGTTCGTTGCTTTGGTTTGGTTAGATTCGAGAAAATGGCCTTAAACCAAAAAATGGGTGCCAAAGAAGAAGGATAGAGAGTTTTCAGGGAAGAGACCTAATACGTCGGAAAAATAAAATACAAGTGTCCAATGTAAAGTCAGAGAAGATTTTCGAATAGATGTCACCCTTAATTTTCTAGCTATTGCCCACAACACTAGTGTTAGAGATATATGTTATCTAGAGTTTGAATACAATCAAACTCCAGATAATATGGTTTTGAATATTTTTGTATAGTTTGATTTCTATCTTAGCCTATCTGTAATTGATGTTATATATTAACCTAAATCAATAAAACAAGGCAAGGAATTAAACTCCAACATGGTATCAAACGCCTTTACCTATACCAATTAGTTCCAATTTATTTTCACGTTTCCGCCGAATTTCCTGTTCCTGCGATTTCTTCTTCCAGTCTGCGATTCCCTCTTGCAAATCGCACTACTCTTCCTGCACCGTTTCTCTGCCAGCAACTCCTCGTCTCCATCAATGGACGATTCTCGTGGCTATCCCGCTCTCACCGTTGCTAGCATCTGGAGCTCCATTCCCATCACGCTTGAGATGGACAAAGGTCAGTACTCTTCGTGGGCAGAACTTTATAAGATACACTGTAGAGTATATCGAGTTTTGCATCATATTCTATCGGAGATTGAGCCACCGTTGACCTCTCCGGTGACTCCGACCACTCCTGCAATCTCCACTGGTTCCACGGAATCAAATGAGACAGCCGACTCTACTGAAAAAGACACGGCCGTCCTAGTTGCTACCACGGTCCCTGCTACGACCGATCACTCAGTTGCCATTTTTCCCAGATTGTCTCAACTGATATATGGGATCGTCTGGATGCCACTGTGCTTCACCGGATCTACAGTGTTATTTCCAATGATTTATTGGAAACTATCATTGAACATGACAGTACTGCAGCTCGGGCTTGGAATACCCTTCGTCTTATTTTCCAAGACAATAAACACTCTCGCACTGTGTATTTAGAGCATCAATTATCTGCTACTAAACTTGATGATTTTGCTAATGTTTCGGCCTTTTGTCAAGAGTTAAAATCAGTTGCAGATCAGCTCTCTGACATTGGAGCTCCTGTTTCGAATAATAATCTCGTACTTCAGCTGGTAGCAGGTCTTTCTGAAGCATATGACAATGTGGCTACTCTTATCCAACAGAGTGATCCTCTCCCTCATTTTTATGAAGCTCGATCGAAGCTTATTCTGGAAGAGACTTGAAAAATGAAGCAAGCAGCTACAGGTGCTAATTCATCCTCTTCTCTTTTTGCTGGACAGTTTACTAAGGAAAAAAACAACAGGTCTACTGCGCGTTCCCAGCAGCGAAATTGTACTGGAAATAGTGGGAATCGTACTGGACCAAATGAGCCTCAAAATTCACGTGGGGCTGGTCGGAATGGGCCTCGGCCCACTTCTAAATGTCCTGCGCAGAACTGGAACGCGTCTTCGCAGCAGTTCTGGGGTGCGCCTCCCTTCTGGCATGGGCCATATATGTGGAATGGGCCTCCTGCCTGGACCGGACAGCAGCAGCAAAGCTAGCCAGGCCCGCCTCCTCCTCCATGCCCTTATCCTACAGGGCCTTGGGCCCGTCCCACACAAGCTGGACCGCAGGGAGTACTGGGCCCGCGTCCTCAGGGCAATTCTCAGGCCCACACAACAGTACCTATAGATATTCAGGCAGCCATGGCAAATTTATCTGTCCAACAACCACCAGACTTGACTTGGTATATGGACTCTGGTGCTTCCTCTCACCTGACTACGAACTCAGGTACCTTAAGCTCTTATGTTAATTCAAACGTTCCTCATTCTGTTATAGTCGGTGATGGAAATCAAATTCCTATTCGTGGTTATGGTAATGCATCTTTATTTCCCACCCATCCTAATTATATATTACATGATTAAGAACCTAGTTTCTGTGTGCCGATTTGTTACAGATAATAATGCCTCGATAGAATTTGACCCCTTTGATTTTTCTGTGAAGGATTTGCCGACGGGACGTCCAGTTTTGAGATACAATAGCACATGCCATTTGTATCCAGTCACTTCGTCTATTTCTCCTACTTCGTTTTTTACTTTGTCTGCATTTGCTGCTTTATCTCCAGGGATTTGGCATTCCCGGTTAGGACATCCAGGAGCACCAGTATTTGATTCTCTTCGTCGTTCGAATATTATTTCATGTAATACGAACAATTTTAATTCAGTTTGTCAGTCATGTATCTTTGGAAAACAAGTTAAACTATCATTTTAGTCATCTTTATCGTTTACTTGCGCTCCTTTTGATATTGTGCATGCTGACTTATTGACATCTCTTATACTGAGTTCTTCCGGTCACAAATATTATTTAGTGTTTCTTGCACTAACTTTATTTGGACTTTTCCTATGTGCAAGAAATCTCAGGCTTTCTCTATCTTCTCTATTTTCAATAAATATGTGTCTACTCAATTTTGTTGTGCAATTAAAAGTTTTCAGTGCAAAAATGGCAAGGAGTTTGATAACTCCTCCTATCATGATTTCTGCGCTTCGTCCGGCATGGTATTTCGGCTTTCTTGTCCTCACACCTCTCCTCAAAGTGGTCGGGCCGAGCTCAAAATCCGCACAATCAATAATATGGTTCGTACACTACTTTTACATGCATCTGTTCCATCATGCTTTTGGCATCACGCCCTGTCAATGACTACATACTTATTGAACATTCTACCTTCTAAATTACTTCATTTTTATTCACCCACAATGCTTTTACAAAAACGTGCTCCTTCTTTTTCTCATCTTCGTATTTTTTGGTGCCTTTGGTTTCCTCTTCTTCATACACTTCATAAATTACAGGCTCGCTCCACTCCTTGTGTGTTTCACGGTTATCCTTCTAACCATTGGGGATATATTTGTTACAATTTACATACTAACAAATTAATGATATCGAGCCATGATATATTTGATGAATTGATGTTCCCTTTTTCATCCTCTAACTCAGCAGCATCACATTCCTACGATTTCCTATTAGCTTTTCCTTCCCCTACCAGGCCTGCGGAACTGCTCCCAGCTCCCCTTGAGCCCATCTTCCACTCCTTACTCGAGCCTTCCAGCAGAAGTCAGCCCAGAAGCCCGCCCAGAGGCTCGTCCAGATCCACATCTAGCCCACAAGCACCCAGTCCTCATGCAAGTCCACCGGGCCTCGGCCTGCCCTTTCCACACTCCCCAGGCAGCGGTCCACCTCCTCCCAGCTCACCCGGGCCCAGCTTCTCACCCAGACACAGCCCATCACCTGTTGGCCCAACAAGCTCCTCTCCTTCCAGCCCAACCGGATCCATCCCGTCTCCTTCGAGCCCGCCCGAATCTAGCTCTTCTCCCGCCGGCCCACCCCCAGCTTCTCACCCGATGATCACCAGAGGCAGGTTAGGGATTGTTAAACCAAAATTAATTTTCAACCTCTCTGCTTCATCTTCTACCCCTATTTCTCCCATTCCTCGTAATTCTAAATATGCACTTACTGACCCGAATTGGAAACTGGCTATGTTAGATGAGTATAATGCTTTGATTAATAATAAGACTTGGGTTCTAGTTTCACGTCCTGTGGGGGTAAATATCCTTCGATCTATGTGGATTTTTTTTGTCACAAAACACGTTCTGATGGTTCTTTTGAGCGTTATAAGGCTCGTCTTGTTGGTGATGGCAGGTCTCAACAGGTTGGAGTGGACTGTGATGAAACGTTCAGCCCTGTGGTCAAGCCCTCGACTATTCGCACGGTCTTGAGTCTAGCAATGTCTCGCTCGTGGTCTATTCATCAGCTCGATGTCAAGAACGCTTTTCTTCACTGCAATCTTAATGAGACAGTCTACATGCATCAGCCACTTGGTTTTCGGAGTTCCACTCATCCCGACCATGTCTGTTTGTTACACCGCTCCCTCTACGGTCTCAAGCAGGCTCCTCGGGCTTAGTATCAGTGTTTCACTGATTTTGTCTCATCTATTGGGTTTTGTCACAGCAAATCTGATCATTCCTTATTCATTTTCCGACAAGGGTCTGACACTGATTACATTTTGCTATATGTGGACGATATCATCCTCATCTCCTCCAGCGATGTGTTGCGTCTCTCTATTATGTCTCACCTTAGCTCGGAATTTGCTATGAATGATCTTGGCCCTCTTTCGTACTTTCTTGGGATAGCGGTAACACGTCACTCCGGTGGAATGTTCTTATCTCTCCAAAAGTACGCCGATGACATCATTGCTCGTGTTGGTATGACTTCGTGCTCTCCATCAGCCACACCAGTGGACACCCAGGGAAAGCTCAGCTCTTCTGATAGTCCAATATTTGAGGATCCTACTCTGTACCGTAATCTTGCGGGGGCGCTTCAGTATCTTACCAACAGATTTTGCTTACATATGCATGATCCTCGTACCCGTCATATGGCAGCGTTGAAGCGCATCATTCGATATGTGCAAGGCACGCGTCACCTTGGGCTTCATATTTACTCCTCTTCGGCGTCCAACGTGGTCGCCGACACGGATGCTGATTGGGCCGATTGTCCGGACACTCGTCGCTCTACCTCTGGTTTTTGTGTGTTTTTTGGTGACAACCTCGTTTCCTGATCATCCAAACGCCAGCCGACGTTGTCTCGCTCCAGCACTGAAGCCGAGTATCGCGGAGTTGTCAATGTGGTGTCCGAGTCTTGCTGGATGCGTAACCTTTTACTTGAGCTCCATTGTCCTATCTCTCGGGCCACTCTAGTATACTATGATAATGTCAGCGTGATCTATTTGTCGGGTAATCCGGCGCAGCACCAACGCACCAAGCACATAGAGCTGGGCATTCACTTTGCTCGAGAGAAGGTTGCCAAGGGTCAAGTTCGGGTTCTACACGTCCCCTCTCGCTCCCAGATTGCTGATATTTTCACAAAAGGGTTGCCCCGAGTATTGTTCCTCGACTTCAGATCCAGCCTGAACGTTCGTGATCCTCCCGCTCAGACTGCAGGGGCGTGTTAGAGATATATGTTATATATAGTTTGAATACAATCAAACTCTAGATAATATGGTTTTGAATATTTTTGTATATTTTGATTTCTATCTTAGCCTATCTGTAATTGATGTTATATACTAACCTAAATCAATAAAATAAGACAAGGAATTAAACTCCAACAAGTAGTTCAACTTCTACCAGTAAAGAGGAAATGTGTAGTCTTGGGGTCCAGGATATTCATCTTAAAGTATTGAGTGGTCGTGTTTTCCTCATATTTTCTCTATAAACGTCGGTAAGATCGGGTTTGAGAGACACAAGTTGGAACTGGTTGAAGCGTTGGTTTACAATTTTAGAGAATGAAAGCGATTTGGCTCTAAAAGGAGGATTTTTTTCCCATGGTTCTCTATTGCTAGTGTCCCAATTCATGGATGGCTAGATCAAAACTTCTATGATCTCGGTAATCATTTGAGCCAAGTTCTGGATTTACGTTTTGGGGATGATTTCAGTAAGGCTCACATCCTGATTCATTCCAAGAAGCATATTAATACTAAGTCATTTTTCCTCGTGATTGAAAGTATATCTTTTGAGGTGTTTTTGGCACCTATGATAAGATATCCTCCGGTGAGGTTCGTGTCGTGTTTCAGTGACGACTCCGTGCTCAGGAAATCTAATTCGGTTGAAAATCCCCTAAGACCCGTCTCACATCCTGAGGAGTGTTCGCCGTTAGTTGTGGTCAATTCAAATTTGGAACAATCCATCGATAAAATCCAACCTGATACCAAATCCCCAACTTTTAAGAGATTTGAGGATAACTTCTTATTACCTAGTCTATCGGTTAAATCAGACCAGTAAAATATAGATCTAGAGTACATGGGGTTGACTATTTCCTTAGTTGATGATTTGCGTGATCCTCAAGCAACCATCTGTAATAGAGGACGGAGGCTAAAAAACTCAAAGCACTCTCCCACGATTCTCCTTCATCAAAAAAATTCTAAATCCAGATCCCTCACTAGGGAAAGGGAGGCACGATAGAAGGAGAGGGATCTATTAAAGCAGGTTGGGAAAAAAGGGTTGCCTAATTATGATTCGGGCCTCTTTCCTACATCTGGCCCTTCAAGGAAATTAAAGGAAGAGGAACGATTTCTTCCTTCATCTTCATCCAATTGACTTACCAAGATGAAGCTCCTATCCTGAAAGGCTGAAACATTAGAGGAGCTAATTCCTCGCAGAAGCAACATAGTATTATGAGAATTGTGCTCAAAGAGGCTTTAGATTTTGTTCTACTCCAAGAGACAAAAGTGATGGACTTATCCTTGAGTTTCTTGAGAGAATGTGGCTTCTCTATGGGATGGTCTCTTGTCGCGATTCCTCCTACATGAGCATCTGGTGGCTTTAAGTTTGGAAGGACTGTTTTCATGTTGTCATGTTCTCGTGTTGTGGAATACGTTCTCTTGTGTTTTGGTTGCTTTCTGTGGTTAAGTTTGGATTTTGTATTATTAATGTGTATGGCTCGTCTGATGTAGTGAGGCGGAGGGATTTGTGATCACTTCTTCATCAAGAATCCCCATCGCTGTGTGAGCTAGTGTTTTGTAGGTGATATTTCAATGCGGTTCTCTCAGAGTAGGAGAGACACAATTTTGACCTTACTTAGGTGATTAGTCCACAGGTGACATGATTCATTCTCACACGTCTCAAATGTGATTTTCCCCGTGTATTTGCTATCGTCTACTATTAAAATATGTTTTTTAAAATATATTTATATATTTTTTTCAAAATTTGAAATATGATTTTTCAATATATATGTGTGCACGCAGCTTTTAATATTTAGACTTACACGTGTTTCAAAATCCTAATTTTCTGTTAAATTTCACATTTTTACGGTAGTAAATATATACCAGAAGCATTTTCAAAACGCACATAAACATCGCGACTTTTTCCAAATATGTCTACAATTTTTATATAGAATTTTTCATTTAAATTCAAATATTACAGTGTTTTGTAGCGAAAACGACATATATTATTACTTTAAACGAAAGGTAAGACATGAGGCAAACCAGGATAGCCTGAAAGCTCGTGGATCCACCAAGGGGGATCTCTAACTTGTGGAGTGATGTATCTGATTCATGGAGAGAGCACAAAACCTGGTGGAGGGACCCTAAATAGGGTGGACTGTCAATCCTCCAATATATTATAGAGTTGGATACTAACTTCATGGCTCCTGGCGAAGCTGTGTCTCAGCACTCGCCTACACTACTTCAAACAGATCATTTCTAGATCTCTTCCAATAGAGGGTCTTCTTCAGCTCAATGTCCTCAAACGACCTGCCCGGGTACCCACTTGGAGAACCAAGTGTAAGAATCCTACCTAACCTTCAGTTAGGTAAGACAATGGGCGTCATCGAACCCTCCTCTGTCTCTAACAAGATGCGAGTGAACCAGCTTGAATTGGAAATCACGATTGGTTCTCGTTACTTAGGCAGGACGGTGGACCCCAATACGTTCCTTGACAACTACGGAGGGAAATTCCGTGGGAACCTCTGGGGACGCTCTCGGCGGTAGAGCGGGCCACTCTTTCGAGATGGGTTTCCCGACCAGAGGGTTGTTGAACGTTGCTAGTGACATATCATACCTTGGGGTGCCCGATAGAGGTGTGTCGCAGCTGTGAGAATCATGTTCCAGCCACCCACAGTTGTATTAGAACATCGGGAGACGTTATTTAAGTGTGACCAAAATAAGGGTCAGGGAACTCTAGCACGATTGAGCGGCGGAAGGGGGGACCGATATGGTTCCAGAATCGGAGATGGACTTCACCCCCACCTTCATCCCCAATAGAGGCACCACTTATCATCCTGCACCGTGACACATCCCTCGAGAGAGTTTCCCACTGTAGTGCCAACAATCATCGTGGATACTTTCTACGGTAAACCCCGGACCTACACCCAAAGTTGGATCCTCTTTATCGTTGGTAAGGATAAGCCACCGGTCGGTTTGTATGTCGGAATTAGTGGGTGATTCCGAAAACACCATGGCTCGGAACGACGCACCCTTTCCATCGTCGTACGAGAGGAAAAGTAGAATACATACACCCTCGGGGAGAGGTCTTTTACGATAAACCCCTCGGTCGAGGTTCCCCATGCCTTGATGATCACCTGGAACATCAAATCACCCTTGAACAGATTGGGGAGAGAACCCAACTTGCCATAACATATTGCATACACACAGTGGTAGGGCGGAGCGATTGGGAAGTATGGGCCCTAATGATCGCATATTCATCTAGTAGTATAGAGCATGCTGCCAAAGAGATCCCAATCTCGTCTAACGACGGGAAGGAGGTAGTGATCAACGCCGTCAATGCTTTAAAATCGTCTTGAGATTCTAACAATTGTACAGGGCACGAGGAGGGCTCGGGCGCGCCACGAAATCAAGGTTTGTTAACCTTTGGCGAATACCAGTCCATGAGATGGGAGGGGAGAGGGACCGCTCGCATAATCGGACCAAGCATCTGCACAGCCGACGATGATTGATTAGAATTATGTGGCGGTTGGTGGGGAGTCCTCGGAAGATTAGGTTTCCGAGTTCGTCTGCCACGTACCCCAGAAGAGCAGCTTGAGATGAGATGCCCGGTTGGAATGACATCTGAATAATCACCTAAAGGAGAGGGGCGATTGGGGGTGACGGTAGTGGGAAGGCTGGGAGCGACGATGGAGGACGGATAGTTGATGTAGGGCCGGTCGTTATCATTGTCTTGTTGGCTTTACGATTCGCTCGCTTGGTTTGAACGACCTCATGTGAAGGATGCAACGGAGGAACAAGGATGATCAGTGTTGGATGATTGGTTATGGACCCCGTCGTCGGAAACAGAAGTGGTGAGGAAGGAACGATTGTGGAATGTCGTTTTATAGCCTTCCTCACGCCTACCAGCTTCACAAATTCCACGAGGGGTACAATGTCGAAGCAAATGGATTGGAAGGACATGATAAACGCACTAGAATGTCTACAAAAGGTTATCAAATATTAAAGTTATGATAACTATGTGATATAATAATAATCAAAACAAATGTAAACTATGACCTTTAAAAATAAAAGTAGTCCATAATCGACATGTCTTTGACTTCATGCGTATGAAACCATTAAATCATACTTTCCAAAAGTGCTGTTGCCCAATGCATTACACTAAATTAATTAGAAAGAAAAGTCTCGAGGTGGAGATGAAATAATTAAAGAAAATAGAACGAGTAGTCCTCAAAACTATACTCTTGCACTCGGAACCTAATTAATGATAGATGGTTTTGGGTTTCAGCCCTTTAAATAGCAATAGCCACTATTACCTAAATAGCAAGGGTATGGGGCAAAGATATTCACTACTCACTGCCACATATTTACCCTCTGATTTGCTGGGGGACATAACTGACGTGGCCATGATTGGGCAACTTCTGACTTTATTATTTACGAAAATGGCGCCGTTGTCATGTCCAAGTCCAACCTGACTGATGACGTATGCATCTGGAATATTCAATTCCTGATACCTATGTCAGCTTTGATCTGATGGAAGTGACGTGGAATGGATGGATGCGATGGAAAGATATATCTTAACAACGCTGTTTAGGTTTCCCCCAAATTTTGTGGGCTCAGACTACTTTTGCGGGTCCTACTCATATCCCTCACGTGACGCACTATAATGTGGCTGCTACTCCACCTGGTCCCCATCGTCTCCTAATTAGTTAAGCATATACAGCGTGTGAATCACATTCCGACCTACGAACCACAAACAGAGAGTTACGAGATTGAGAGTCGTGAATCGCACGTTGTGATGTGTATGGTTTGCGACTTTGACCCACTAAAACGTAAGCGTGTTAGTCGTATGTCGAACCGTGACTCATATTTTTGAGTCATTGGTTAATGATACGCAAGGTGTGGGCATGCCAATGAGACGATGACACATGGTACGACAAGAAAAAAATTGATCGTTGGCCCCCGACGATCATGTAACATGTATATTTTTTAATTAAAAAAATAAGATTTTAACCTAAAATAACTTAGATCTATAAATACCTGCATCCCATTCATCAAACCACCAACATTTCTCTCAAAATCCCAAATTACTCTCACTAATTTCGATAAAAAATTACCTGGCGACGAATCTCAAATAAGGGAAGATTTGGAAGTCAACCTTCGTGCAATGGAGCAATGAATCTGGCGAAGAACTGACAATATGGTAGAGAGCAATGTCAATGATCGAAAGTGGGGAACATGCCCGATGACAAATTAACAGAGGTCGTCTCGAAGCCCACAACCGACTGCTGCATGATTATTTTTTTCGGTGTCAAAGAGTAGGTTCGGTGTCATTTTCTCCAGTTATCCAACGTTGTAATCTCAGCGCAATCAAACCCCGAATGCAACCACTTTGTTTCCACATATTTTGCGTCGTCTCCATCACCAACGATCTCGACACCAATAATACCGGAGTGGGCGCCGATCAGTTCAGCTAATTTCGCCGTAACGATTAATTCTTGTACATCCCTAATTCACAAGGATTTCAATATGTTTTATAGTAACTTGTTTATTAGCTACTTATTTCTAACTTCATATTAATTCAAAAAAAGAATAAGCGCGATCATGATCGAAAACGAAAAAAAAATATTTATTGAAATAATGATGGATTACAAACTAAAGCGAGAATCATACGTGGATCACAAAAATATTATTATTTTTACAGCAAGAAAGCAAGAAAATCCAATTTTGGCCTAGTTCAAATCAATATAACCTTCACTCACACATGTTCTCAAATAGATTGATGCACCCATTATGGTTAAACTTTTGACTTCAAGGGGGTATGGAAGCTTTCTGACCACCAGGCCAATCTAATGAGGTCTCATTTGTTGATTATATTAAATGTATCTCTTACATATTTTCATTTGTTTTTGTCCCAGTTTTTAACAAAGATCGTACGCTTTATTTCATTTTCCCTTTTCCTCTTTGATCTTCTTATTCTTTTGCATTTCAATAGTAAGGTGTTCTAGGTAGAAGTCCATGGGCGTGAAATGCGGGAAAATAACCTCAATATTCGAGCCAAGTCAACAAGGCCGAAAAACACATTAGAAAAAGAGTCAAGGCCAGTTGACCTAGACACTCCACGCCGTAGAGGACCCGTAGCAGCATCTGAGATGGGGTACACTAGGCTTTCTGCTCGAGATTGGGGCGTCGGTCACCTTAAGTCGTGGAGCAACAAAGCCCACATCGTTGAGATGCGCCCACGTCATACTGCTCAAGCTTCAAGACACACACAAACACACACACACTTCACGCCATGGAGGTGGAAATTTAATACCACAATTCAGTACAAAGGACAGAGAGTTTTCACCATCACCTTCTACCGTGAGTCTATGTCGTGGAGGTGGAAATTTAATACCATCATCATGAACTACACAACATTGACTAAACAGTAGAGCTACAGTTTTGAGACTCTATAAAATCCATACTTGGTATCGTGCGAGAAGGGAGCTCCACCAAATACTCAAATTTTAAAGAGAATAGCTCTTGGAGGCCATGCCCAACAATTTGGGGGAGGATCCTACCACTTGAAGAGCATATACTAAATAATTATTGGGAAGCAAGAAGAGCCAAGACTTGAAGGTATGAATAGAATATTGAAGAAAGAAGAATGTGTTCTTAAGCTTGGTGATGAGATCTTCAATCCTCAATATAGTATCCATTATTTTTCTCTTTTACTTCATGATTCTTTTAGTTTTTACTTGGTTTTGTTGAGATTTTGTTTCTCCATAGCTTTGGAGCATGAATCTCATGGCTATGGATGTATTGATTCGTGGATTTGCATACAATACGAGTTTGGTTTGTATTCTATGTGATGATTAAAAGACTTCTGCCTTATTTTCTCACCAATTTCATCTATGTCAAAATCATGATTTGTGTGGTATGAGATTGAACCATTAGTTGTTGTGGTTTAGTAATTAATAGCTTGATTACTCAATTGATGGCATGAATTAAAGTTTTATAAAACCAATTTCTAGATTGTTCTTGCTGAGAAATGTGCCCACCTAGATGATTAAGTTAATTGGTTGATTGGCTACCTAATTCATTCGTTAGAAGGGAAATCTTAGGGGAATAGTAGGTACATGGCCTCTTGGATAAAGAAAGAGATGAATTGCACGATCCATCGATCAATTAAACCTAGACCAAGTCTTAACGCTATTCACGCGATAAAACCAACTAGTCGATATAAGTTGTGAATGTATATTAATAGAACCCATAAAGTAATCAATGTAGTAAGGCGAGTAGTAGTCTGGGGGACGCCACAGACATTGATACACAACTGGAATACGTCGTAATTGCATCTTGGGGACTGAATGCGGTTATCTCGTGCTGTAGAGATAACCAAATTCGTTTACCACCGAATAGGCGATTATTGGAGATGTACGATCGACACTGATAATTAGGAACCGAGTATTGGACGTAATTGGGTATTCCCGTGATCCTACCCTATATCTAAGTGTATGAGTACGTTGCATAATTCTGAATCTCGCACATCCGTTCTTATGACCAAATCCTCTACTTCCATTTTCTTGGTAATCTAGGGTGGCATATCATTCGCTAGGTAGAGAACTCTTAGGGTTTTGGAGTGACCTTAAGTGTTGGGATTTTATTTAAGATCGGAGGTTTTCCAGGCCGCTAGGAGTTGTTCTATACTATGAATAGGAATTACCCTAGATGGTTAGCAATACTTCTTTCTAGATTTCCCGTTCTAACTTGAGTCGACTTATTTACCATCATGAGAGTTTGTAATCAGACTGCACCACAACCACAAATTGCTTTTGTTTATGTGTATGATTCACTGTACATTTATAATACTCTTTTGTCTTTGCCTGTTTTTATGCATGATGCTCCTAGGTAGGGATTGTTTCTCTCTTACCTTCTCCTCATAGCAACTCTACAAATCGTGGATGCTCCAAACCCCTTTTTCACTTACCAGTCAACTCATGTGAGCAAAAAGCGTAAATAAAAACTAAAGTAGGGTAGTGACAACTTTATTTTAGAGTATGTTTAGAGTGAGATATCCACCACTTCCTTATGGGATCGACCGATACTTGTATCGTTAAACTATAATGCTTGATAAATAGTCGTGTTTGTGATTGAATATGGAGTCAAGTTGTGCATGTTTGGAATTAATCCACTAAACGGTGTGAGGTTATCACTAGCATGTTGGTAGTCCACTTGGGAAAAATCGTTGACAATAGAGTATTCAAGCGAAGTACTCCGTCACATCACATCTCAAAATTGTATAAATCATAGGTTCGATTCATTCACCTTAATTGTGCTTTATATAGAATGTGAGTTTTACCCACTTAGGTGATACCCCTAAGAAATACCCAAAATGATGGTGTCAATCCGTGAAAATAGTTAGATTGTCTTTTGGTAAAAGGTATTCATAAGGGTTTAACTTACAATCATTTTTCCTCACACGGTTCGACCAGATGACTTTTACTACAGAATGATCAACCAATTGTTCCCCGGTGATGTGTTATCTACCATTCTACTGAGTAAGTTCATTGATAAATGCACACTTGACAAGATGAAGTCGTTGTCGGGGAATGACCTTCTGGTTATTTCCTAGTGATTGGTCATTTGCATACATTTTGATCTTGAGAATATGCTCTGACAACAACCTCGACACAACCCCAAGTGGGCTACTTGGCCGATAATATTTCTAGTACTCATTTGTGTTGGACAAGTCTCTCTTCGGTCATATTTCTCGTCTTCTTGTCCTCCAAATGAATTATCTTATTCAAGGTCTCCGAAGTCTTGATTATGAAAATTTTCAACCCCTACTTCACAAACTTAAGAAATTATGCACAACTCCTAAATACTCACCTTTGCTTGACATCCTATTTGGCCTTTGCTTTGTTTTTTTGGTCTTCCTCTGATCCATTGGACAATGAAAGATGACATCGAGATGGGGGAGATGGACTAGGGAAAAGTGTAGAATTCGGATCCCCTATATACAGAAGATCCTTGGAGCGATGGATGGAAAATAGGACCCGACCGCTTTCAAATTCGTTCAGTTTCTCTAATCCCTTTTGATTTTTGGTCTATTTGGCTTTCTACTTAATTATTCTTTTTTATTTTCTTTCTCAGCATCCTCTACCATTTTTTTTTTGGTGAATTGTGCATTGCATTCCAAGTGGTATATCTCCTCATCCATTGCAACAATGTTATCATCCAACCAATCGCTCATTTGATTATTCCCAATTTTCTTATAACATTGGTTGAATCAATTTATCACCATATTACACTTCTTCCTGTAATGTTTCAGTCTCTTATTATTTTGTATTGTGACGTCAGGTGAAGCCTTGTCTACTAAATTCTCGTAGTTCTCATATATTTTTCGAGCTTCTTTTCAGCTCCGCAGACACAATATACCTAACTTAAGAGTTATGCACCAACAAATCGTCTTTCCTCTTCATTGGTTCATACCAATTTTTTCTTCCTTGTTAAGGCAATAGGTATGATTGAGGAATAAGGCCGACCTTGAATGCATATAGGTGAGAAATATGCTACTAGAGCAGGAGTAGTAGTGGGACATCCCCACAAAATAAAAAAGACTAAATGAGGTAAAAGGACCACCACAAACAGGAACGAGATGAGTTCGAGAGCAGTAGAGCGAACAAGAATGTGTACGGGATCAGAACGACCCAAACGAGTACGACGACCACCACAAACAAAAGTTGGAGGCGAAGCGAGAAAGTTGGTTTCTTCATCGTCATCAACGTCATACTCGGTCTCTTCATCTTGTTGTTCTTTGTGCTCGGGGAGATTTTTCAACACCAACATTTTTCGGTTGAGTTATAATTGGATCGTGAAGGGTAATTTGGGAATTGTGTGGTGGAAATAGAAGTGGTTGAGAATCGGAAACATACTTATCTCCCGTACATGGTGACATTTGAACAAAATTGTTCTTAGACATGTTTAGACAAAGAATTAGATGTAACTTAGGAGAAGATAGGCGAGAGGATAGACCAATTTGGAAGGTGTTAGTTGAAATGGGTAAGGAATTTATAGTAGGAGATGGGAGATAATCATTGACTATATATTCGTTGACATTGTATTTCTTTTTTCAAAATCCGATTACCGCTTTGTCCTAAACACACGCGTCTGGCTCATTGAATCGTTTATCACACTATCCAATTAATTGTTCGAAGACGATTAATAATTCTTCATCTTCACCTAATCGACGATGCTTGTTGATTTCGTCACCAACTATGTATGCATTCGATGTGGGAATAAAAAAGTAGAATAATTGATATTTTAAAATAAAATAAAATACGACTGAAAAGGATTTTACTAATAATATTTTATAATCTGAAGGGACATTTTTTATTTTCATTTATATATAACACTGTCAAGAACGTTGTATTCAAAGGTAAGTTTGAAAGCATGATATGTTTTGCTTGACATGCAAAGACATCACTCTGTTGGAAACTCAAAACTTCATGAAGGTACATTTTTTTTTACATTTCCCTAAAACAGTTCATAGTTAGCTTATAAGATTGGTAACATACAAAAGAAATTTGAGGTCATTTAATAATTCCCAGGTAATTACCGAATTCAGCTTTTAGTTTTTCGAACTTTAGTAGTGCATGGAAAGAGACATGTACCTGTCTTTTGGACAGCAAATTTAAAGTTGCATGCATAAAACAACTCATAGTGATGCTATATTAGGTTGTGAAATAACTACACAATGCACCAAAAGTTGCTACTTTTGCTTCTATTTTTTATTTTTGAACAAAGGTGCATATATACAATTAGTAAAAAGAATCAATACAGAAAACAAGGGCCCTTAGAGCATGTACAACGGGTCGGGCCGCGTCCTCAGCCCGCGCGCGCTGTGTCCGCGGATCGCGGCCCGTTCCGTTGTGGGCTGGTTTTCGCACGGTCCGTGGCGCAGTCTTGGGCTCGGGCCTCGCTCCTCGCTCCCCAATCGCGGGCCGGGCTCGCAGACGCGCTCCTCGCTCCTTAGCCATGTTGGCCCAATCTCGGGCCTGGCGCGCGTTTTTTTTTAAAACAAAATTTTTGTCAATTGTGAGATTTGATCCCCCAACCTCAAGGTTTAAACCTTGTGGTTCTACCATTGAGCTAGATGAGTTTTTGTTATTATGTTTTATTATAATTTATATGATATACTTTTAATTTTTGAGTGAAATGCTCGTTAAAATTGAAAATCAAATCTTCTTTTTAATAGATTATATATTATATAATTTAGTGTTGGATGATATTTCAAATAAAATAACATTTTTATGTAATATATATTTGACCATATCATCATTTTTGTGTGTATTTATATCCGGTCCGACTCAAAGATTTTTCGTTATAGCAACTACTATGAATATTACATAGTTGACCATATTATTCATACACATATTTTATTGATTTCTTTTCCATTATTAAAAAGTTCATTTTTATTCGTGTTAAATTTATTTATTATTTATTTATTGTTATTAATTATTTTTTCACATTCGTTTATATAATTTAAAAGGTTCTGATAAAGAATTAAATAAAACAGCAAAATATCAATTAATAATCCAATCAGCACTGTTCTGCACTCCAAGGACCTCAGAGGTCCTTTCTGTTGCAAAACACCCACTTTTATGCACTCCCAGGACCTCACTTTTGTCCAGTCAGCACAAGTTCTGCACTCCCACTCCCTCACCAAGGTCCTTTCTGTTGTACATGCTCTTAGATCCCTGTTTAACAAATTCTGGAACAAAAAATTGTTAGCACTTAGGTTTATAAACAAAGGACACAGACACTAAAAAATAAAACCAAATTATAGAAAATCGTTCAAGCTGATGCCAAAACATTGTTTGATTTTATAGAGATAACTCTTTTCATCGTGAGGTGTACGATCGAACAAGAACTCCACAGTAAGTAAGGGAGAAGGACAATCAACAGTAGTTGATTATGATGGGGAAGAAGAAAAAACGAAGCGTTTTTTAAGGGGGGGAAAAGGCTCGGAGTTGAAAATTGTGCCCAAGCCTTACCCTAGCCGCTAGAGCGCTCTCCTGCTTCCGTCGGTGACGGCCGTCATGGTTGTTGCCGACGGAAGTCCTCCCTCACCGTCATCCCTTCTTCTCTTCACCTTACCTCTTCTCTGCCTCTTTGCCTGTTTTTTACTGTGGTTTCGTTCCTCCTTCTGCCTGCTGCAACGTCGACGTTCCTCGTGCCGGAGTCTTGGTCGGTCCTCTGCCTTGCTCCTTCGTGCACGGTGGTTCGGGTCTCCTCCGTCGTCGCCGGAGAAGGGTTGTTGCTGCTCTCGCCGGAAGAGGTGTAAGGTTATGCGTCTTCAGGTCGGGACCGCTCTCCGGAAGCCTTCCAGTGGCTCGGTTGCGATGTGGAGGTTCACTTCCTTGTCCTCGTGTTGGTTCGGGTGTTGCTGCCGTGCGTGAAGGTGGCTCGGAGTTGGCTGGTTCGGGTGCGGTTGGCCCGAGTTGGCTCGGCTCTTGGTGGTCTGGGTAGGGCTTCTCCGGGTCGGGCCGGTTTGGGCCAGCCGGGGCGGCGGTTTTGGGCCTGGTTGTGCCCCTGGGCCAGCACTTGGGCATGTCTGTGTCCCTTGGCCAACGCCTGGGCCTGGTCCTGTTGGGCCAGCTACTTGGACTGGTCCTTTTAGGCCAGCTTCTTGGCCTGATCCAGCGCCTATTCCCGGCCCGGTGTGTTGCTTGCTGTTTTCCAGACCTGATCGTGGTGGCTCTCGGGTGTCTTCGTCCAGTTTCATCGTGGGAGGCGTTTTTGAGCTCAGATTCGTTGTGCTTCTGGCCTCGTCACTCCCCGTCGCGGACGGTTTAATTCTGGTCTCTCCTTTGGCTTTATCGGTAGCTTGTAGGATTTTCGTTCATCCTTAGAAGTAGGCGTGTTTCGATTTCCTCTATACTTCTTCCTTGCTTGCGGGGCCCGTCATTCTTTAGGTGTTGCCCTTTGACGGGTTGTACTAGGTCTTTAGACCTTGGATATAGACTTGTCCTTCTTTAGGGTTTTGAGTTTCGGTGTTCTTGCACTTATTTATCTCTGCCGTTTTGTGACGTTGGTCGTCGGCGTGTCGGTGCCTTTTAACTCGTTGAGTTTAGGTGCCGATGAGATTTAGTACTCTCCTCAAGCTCGGGTAAAGTCTTTGGTGTTGGCTTTGGTTGACGGATAGCTTTTTTGAGCTTCATGTTTGGCATATCTGGGTTTTAGACCTTTTGTTTTTTATTTGCTTGTTAGCTTCCGGGTATGCGTACCCTTTCTGTGTTTGTTTCCTTTTGGGTCTGCGTACCCTTTCCCGGTTTGGGTTCCTTCTGGGTCTGCGTACCCTTCCTCTTCAGGGTCTGCGTACCCATCCTCTTCCGGGTCTGCGTACCCATCCATTTCAGGGTCTGCGTACCCTTCCACTTCAGGGTCTGTGTACCCATCCACCTTAGGGTCTGCGTACTCATCCACTTCAGGGTCTGTGTACCCATCCGTTATGGCTCCTTTATGTTTGATGTACTTTTGTAAAAGTCTCTGTAGCTAGAGGCTTTTTGTCCTCCATTTACAATCTTTGGAACATGAGAGATTTATATACTGCTTTAACTTATCCAAAAAAAATTATGATGGGGGCGAGACGTTTCTCCTCCCTAACGTCTCGCTTCTCTACAGTTGCCTCATTTGGCCTGGCAAGATTGCATAGCAGACTTCGCCTAATTTGTATGATTGTTTGGGCCAACGAAGACCTCTCCCACTACGACCGTGTATTCGCTCTTAGCGTAGGAGGCTAACACGGAGAAGACAATCACCACCGCAGTAGGGAGTCGCGAATCATCGCGGAGTAGGCATCATCCTTCCAAAACAACATCGTTAAGATGGGAAGATGTAGAGGAAAACAACACCAAGATTGTATGAAAGAGACTCGCAGGAAATCACATAGTGATAGAAGTCTTGCACGGCAGCGACATCCTGAACGACGACTTCAAACGACTAAAAGCATAGACTTTGGACGATTAAGATTGAGAGTTCTCAACCCTAACAAAAAGAGATTTCGTATTGTTGCTACTTTTGTTCCCGTACAATTATCTAGTGGGTTACATAATATTGATTGGATTTAGATATAAACAAGAGACATTATTATTATTACCAAATGGGTCTTACGGGATACACAAAACCGCTACTTGTAGTAGTTTTAAATTCAAATTAGGGAGAAAGATCGCTTTGCCAACTCTCTCTCAAAATGTAGGTTAAACAGTAAGTTATGGAGCTCTCATCAGTCGGTCTTAAGTTTTTACGGTGAGAGCGTTGTTTACCTATATAAACTCCGTCCCGACCATCTACACCAATTCTACCACCACCACCACCTCCTCCTTCGCCTACCCAACGTTCCTCGTTTGGATCACTTCTCGACATGGTCAGGAGAAAAAATCAAAGACGGTCCGTTCTCCCACCACCGCTTGTGATCGCGCACCACCACCCATCCTGCTCCTCCGGCGATCACTCGGTTTCCACCAATGTCACCACCTCTACCTCCTTTGTCGCCTCCGAGGATCATTCGGTCGCACCAAAGCCGACACCTCTACCTCATTCGCCTCCTCTGGCGAGCACTCGGTCGCCGCCAGCATCGCCGCCTCCGCTGTGAGCCCGGTTACCTAGTTGTGGTTTATCTACTGTGATCTCGCACCCCCTTCGTTGCCCTCCGATCACCCCAAGCTCATCGGATGCCCGGCCTAGAGTCTGACGTTAAGATTGTGGCACACCCGATCACTTGGGGCCTGCGCTCAGCGATGCCCCAACCCCTTCCGATGACGAGAACACTAACACTACCAATCGTGTGACTTGGAAGGCAGCATCACCGCTCTCTAATCCAACGAGTTTAAGGACGTACAACAGGGTGTCAGAGGAGGCACACTCCGCCCTACCAAGGTCGGGCACAACTCGACCCCAAACCTCCTCTTTTTCTTGAATTCCTTGGATGCCCGACATCATCCCCTCTACCAATCAAAGGTCTTCGTCGAGGGACCAACGAGTTCGATAGATAACACAAGACCTTTCAAGTCGAGTCAGGAAAAGTACAATCTAAGCTACGGTCATGCGACCATCGTCAAGAAGACCTACCCTCTTAAAAGTCACCTGAAATAGTTGAACACTCTTTTTACGTGACTCACGCCTCGAACTCGTTGTTCGAAACTATGTCTCGCCCTCTTCATTTCAAGTTCCATTTTCAAGTTGTCTTTCATTATGTAATAACACGCTAATCTCTAAGCTAAAAAAATCGAATTAAGGTAGTCCTACTTGAAGAAGGAATCTTTCAAATTTAATGAATTCTACTTAGGGATATGGAGAAAAATAAAACTGTTCACATCTCTCCCTCAAAAACTTCCTATTATTTTCAGTCCCCACATGCTATTCTGATTTTTTTTTTCTTCAGGTTGCAACAACTCTGTGGATCAAACTGGTGCTCATCTTTATGTGCATGTGCGGAAGAAAAGTAAGGTCCATTTCGATATCGGTGATCATACTAATTCCTGTCCTAAACATATCACTAATTTGGTTATATACTAAGGCTCAATAGGCTCATTTACACCCCTATCAGTAACTGTTAACCAGTGTATGTGTAAAATCATGGGAGATATCAGGGTTTTCATAAACTAATCAGTGATTACTAGTTCAAGAGATAGCTACAGTTGTGAAACCAAATGGTAACAATTTTTCTGTTCTTGTGGCCCTACAAGAACTTGAACTGATTATATTGGGTAAGACCTTGTGGAGGCTTTGGCAGATTAAGTTTGTATTTCCAGTGAACTTTAGGATTCTATCCTAAAATAAGCACATGATTACCCATATATCATATTTGTGTATCTATGAGTGAGCCAACATATATATATATGTAAAGCTGGTACCAAGCGTACATTTTCGTGGATGTTGTCGTTGACCTTAAGTTAGAACCCAAATGTATTAGTGCACAGCCAAAATACCTTTGCAACTATTAAGGATTATATTATAATCCTTAATAGCAACAAACAACCACATATGACCAATTCACAGCCAGAAACTTGACTGTAAAATTTTCATCCCCAGGTTAAAACTGGACACAAGTGTATTTGTACAGTTGATAATAATTAAGTACCTTCCTATAAATATTTCTATACCATACCACAAGATCATGACTATAATCAAGATGATTCATCGCCGAGAGAAAGGAAAGGTTGCAATACCAGACGAAGGCAGTAGTGTAATATACATTGCTCTGCAGTTCCCTTGACAATGTGCACCTGATGCTGATGCCATCAAGGAGATACCTCAATGGGATCGGATGGGAGATTCCGACTCTGTGATGTTTGAATAGGAGCAAGAGCCTTTAGTCTTCCAAGAAGCAACCACGCATCTGATGTAGGACACCCCTGATTCATCTCAACAGCAATTGGAAGAGGTGAGCTCCCATTTATCTCTATATCCATTGTGCCCTGAAACAACATTTTCACAACTCAACTACCAAATACATGGAAACTTATTATTTAGTTGAAGATAGCAAGCAAATGTTACCTCAAAATTTGCTAAGAAAATCTGGAACTGTTTTAGTCTCTCTTTCATACTCGTAACTATTTGTGAGTCTGAAGAAAGTGCAGCATTAACCTCCTCGGGAGAATGACCTATTACTCTCTGTACAAACTGAAGAGCAAAAACAACTAATCACGATGCCAAATTCTACAGTTTTTTATAGCTTATTAGGGCAAAACTCTGATTGATACTCACTTTGTGGTCTATAAAAATTTCAGAAATGAGGCTACCGTCATCGATGTGAACCCGAAGCTCATAAGTTGTCCTTTGCCTGAACTGAAACCCTTTTACACCAGTCAAACAACACTGCACAGTATGTCAGTACATGAGAAACTTGAAGGAACAGTATTAAAAGAGTCCAAAGTATTAACGAGGTCAGCTGACTCAAGCTCGAGAAACCATACTATATTATTGACACTGTAGATCAACTCAAATATTTGACTGGTGTATTTCCATGGTAATATACACAGATAACTTGAAAACATACATGTAAAGTATTAGACCATAAATAAGGTGCAAGTCTCAACAATTTGAGGCATTTTTTTATCAGCAAGGCAGGGAAATCCTACTCTAGCCTAGTCTAGTTTTTAACCTAACCTCCACCCCCAGGCCACACCTGCTCCCCATCACGAAATCTGACCTCAAGGAGGTGAGCGAGCTCTCTGACCACCAGGTCAACCCAAATGGGCAACAACTTGAGGCATTTAAGATTACATACATGTATCAACAACCATCATTTATTTATGCAAGCAAATAACTGGTTGATGCTCGCATTGCATAATTGACTGAATAATGATCTGTCAATAGGATGTTTGGTATACATATAGGATAAATTGATGGAATAAGAAACAATGTAAATTACCAATACTGCAGAAGTCAGAAACTAAGAAATAAATAGCAGGAACATCCAAAACATAATTTTTCAAGTTAACTAGTGACAACCTTAAGGCTTTTCACAGAGTTGAGAGTAGTTTAGCTAACTAAATCTAAGACAAAATCTGCTTTAACCGCACATATCAACATAGAATGAAGCTTTGCAGGATAATACACCAAAAGAATTGATTATCCAATCAGACGAGAAAAATTATGTGTACCTTGATTTTTCCCTTAACATTAGTTGCTTTCTCCTTTACAGCAGCCCACCTTCCTGATAAATTAGCCAAGTATGTGAAAGGATTTTCTCGGTCTCCTGATAATAACCGTAGATGTTCAACTTGATCAACTATTTGGATATTCTCAGCATCAGGAACAACACCAGACGGTTCATTATTAATGGGAACTCTATTCATATGAATCTCCTCAACATCCAAAATATTGTTGGATGACAGCGTATGTACGGAGCTGGACGATGGATTGGGTCTAGTATCTTCATAATTAACACTAACTGTATCCATATAGATATCTCCAACATCCACAGTATTGTTGGATGATAGAATATGTACGGAGTTGGAGGATGGATTGGGTCTAGTATCTTCATTATTAACACTAACTGTATCCATATAGATATCTCCAACATCCACAGTATTGTTGGACGATAGAATATGTACGGAGTTGGAGGATGGATTGGGTCTAGTATCTCCATTATGAACATTAACTGTATTCATATGGATCCCTCCAGCGTCCAAAGTATTGCTGGATGATGGGTTCCGCACAGCATTTTCCCTAAAAGTAAGACCATTGAATTCCTCTGTTGTCCTTTGAGCACTGCGCGCACCAAGAGTAACTGAAGTCCATGCAAAAGAAAAAAGGCAAAAAAAATATGAAAATCACAATCCAAAATAGGAATATGCTATTATGATATTAATGTAACCTTCAAGAGACATGGATAAAACCTAGCTTGTAGTGGTTTAACAAGTCATACAACACATGCTCTCGCAATGGGACTGCCTTAAGCAGCACTAAAAAGAGTGTCCCAGTACAAGAGGCCCTAGCACAGCACCACTAGAGGTAAAATAGTCATTGTGCCTAAAACTGAAAGGTTTGTATATCATTAAAAGCAAGATGCTAATAAACAGCTTATACCCTTCGCCCTTGTGTGCTGTGTATTCATTTATTATCCAGCCTTTTAGTATCTACTATAACACTTCCTCAAGTTTGAGTGTTACTTGACAAATACACACATGTAGGATACAAGCAAGTACAGTGTAAATTTTAAGAGATAAGAGCAAAATCCAGGAAGGTGAAAAAATAACGGCACCTTGGACATTCGCCTCAGAATAATTTGCACCTTGTGATGTTAAACTATTAGTGTGCCCAACAACACTGGAAACATTTGGCTGCCAAGCAGCAAGAGTAGCTCTTGTTGCTAAAGAAGGAACTTCCCCTGACCTTGTTCTACAAAGGGATAATGAAAATTATTGTCAGCCATCCAACAGAATAGCCAAAATCCCGTCAGACAATTCAATTACATGTCTCCTTAGAAGAAGGTTTAAGTGGTGTATTTAATATACGTTTATAGTTTTACACACAACATAAGTCTTTGAAAATCAATCACAAATGAAACCAACTTCTACACCTACATGTATGGAATGAAGGCCCATAATCCAACTTTATAGCAAAATAATATTATCTTCCTTAGCCCTTAGATTAATTTGCATATGAAAGTTACTTCTTAGTAGCAACTATAATCCTTCTGAAGTGGAGGATTAAGAATCAATTGCACCTAAACATTGGCTACAGCCTACAAGTCAGAGTAGCAACAGCTGCAATTTTTCACCAACTGGACAATAATAAAAGATGTTGAAAGCAAAAATGCTACACATGTTTTAACATTTGCGTTATAAATCCATAAGATACTCTACATACTATAAATAGTGAATTTTGAAAACCAACATACAACAAAATCTTCACCAAGACCAATATGCCCTAAACATTGAACAAATACCTTTTCCCCCTAGGCGGTTTGTTCACTTCTTCAACAAGCCGCTGCCGTGCTGCTTCCAATTCGTGAACTGATCCTCCTAAAACTTCTATAGCTTCCGGGACCAGCATCATCAGTCCACGCCGTATGTGCACATTACAGATAACAACCTAATTACCAAAATAACATAAAGTGAGAAGAAGCGCTACAAGAAAATACAGTTTTGAAATTGAAACTTAGATCTAAGAGTCACCAAGCCGAAGAAACCTTGAGTCCAGCAGGAGAAAAAACTTCAAGAGCTTTAATAGGCCTGTATTCCATGGCAAAGATGCGCTGAACACCATCAGTCATTGACAATTTGAGGCACCTTTTGATCCCACAAGAAGCATTCTGGTACCTGCCTCGGAGAGGAGCACTTATATTAACTATCTCATCAACCTACAAAAATTCAATTCTATGTCAGCAATAACCCAGGAAAAAAGGTAATAGATTTGAACCATGGACAGAAATTAGGAAATTACATATCAGTATCTCAAGGAACAAAATGTAGCAATTCTTAGAAGTAGAATTAAAACTGAAAACTTTTTCAAATACAGACCTGAAGAACAAAGGGGCCTGGGAGATCAACCAGGTGCATGGAATCAACATTGCCTGGGAGCACGCCGCCGCCAGAATAATTCATATCAGAGAACAGAAACTGCTGGAAACAAAGCTTGGCCTTCCCAGCAGCATTGAGAGTCGTGTATCCAGGAACGGAGCTCTGAAGGCCGCCAATACAAGAATCTAACCACTCCCTCCTCAACATCAAACCCAGCCTCGCGAGGCAGTCGCTAATCGGACAACCGGAGCTCTCAAAGGAACCGCCTGAAGGAGGCGGCGGCGGTGGGGGAGAAAGTGGAGACTCGATGAACTCTTCATCGGAAATTTCGTGAAGCTCGGGGGGGTTAGGGGTAGGGTTTGGAGGGGATACGTTTACCGATTGGTGAGTGGAAGAAGATTGTTCTCGGAATTGAGAACCATTGCTGGGGGCTTGTTGCTCCGGGGTTTCTTCTTCGTCGTCGGAGCAGGTCAGTCTGAGTCGTCGTCGGAGCATTTTGCAGATTTGGGGGCTCACTTTTTCCCTCCAATTTCCGAGTATAGTGTATTAGGAGAACGGAACGGCTCCTTGCCATTTTTGAGAGGGAAACAGATCAAAAGGGATTTGGCTGCTGTGCTGTCATGGGCCAAGCCCACACAATAAATTCCATGTCAACAAAGCCCAATAAAAGGTGAAAAATGAAAATGCAAAGTAAAAACTGAGGACTTTTTTTTGGAAGATGGTGCAATTTTATTGATATCAAGAGATTACATAGGTGTGGTTCAAGGAATAAATTCTCCGACCACAAGTGAAGGATTAGAACAGATGAACAAATGTTCTCTAATCCTTATCGGAGCATAACCGACGAAAGCGGTATTTTGATGCCTTATAGGCCATGACTGAAAGCGGAGGGGGAGAATGAGAGACCGGAGATCCTGAAGGACCTCAACGGTATATGTGAAGTGGGGAGGCAGCGCATCATACAGGGACCCTTCCCAAAGGCAGTCCCTGATGCATAACACGCCACTCATCCCTCCTGTCGGGGCTGCTTCCCCGCCCTGAACTATTCTTCCTTAAGGACCCCAACTGTTGACCGTTTTAGAACGTTCCGGTTGTCCTCTACTTTAGATCTTCCAGGGGTATCATCCCCACGAACTTCCGACTCTGTCCGAGTCTTCCCAGCCAGCTGCCCCTCGTGTTATAGTGGAGCTTCCAGCCCTAGAAGGGCGCCCGATTTAGGCGATGGTCCACTCATCGACCCCAGGTGGCTTGTCCGAGGGGACATAATAGGCCTCGGCCCCCAGTTCAAGTGATCGTTTAGGTCAGGAACCGGTGGAGCACTGGCAGGCGGGTGGAATGGTTCTCCCCAATCTGTGGCGTACGCCTTGACCTTCTTCTCTTGGTGGTATTCCAACATAAATTCCCCAAAATTTGGGGGTCCTCTAACAGCCCACGTACAGTCCTTCAGGATATGGCCTAGCCGACCACAGTTATAGCAGAAGGTAGGCAGCTTTGTATACGTGAGGTCGACATTGATCGGGTCCAGAAATTCCAGGAACCTCAAGACCAACCCTTTATGTAACGGCTTCTCAAGGATGTGCTAGAAGCGGATTTTGATAGTCCCACCCCAACACATCCCGAGACACGGATGGGAACCACTCAGCACATGCTCCGGGCAAGGAAACCGACTACGCAGAAGGTAAAATCCGGCACTAGCAGAAGCTTCCGGCGAGCCAAGGGTCAGTAGCAGGAACCCGACCTGAAATTCGGTGAGGACTCGAGCAGATCTGAGGCAGAGGCAGTCCATCTCCATCTCTTCCCCAAGAACAACAAGCCACTCCGGGCGGCTCACCGCGCGAGCTCGCCAGAACCAAGGAGCAGAAGGCTGGCAGCAAGGAAGCCGATCTGAGCAACCTCGGAGAAGCCAAGCCACGACCTCCCGGGGGTGAAACTAGATCTGCACTCCGCCTTGACCAACGCCAGAGCAACCCCTACCACGACGACTCCCGGAGGCGGAGCTCTCGAAGGCCAGCACCAGGGATTGTCGGAAGCACAGGGACGACTACAGATATTTTGCGAATGAAGAGTTGAAGATCAGGATGGGTTAAGCGAAAAAGCGAAAGGAGGAAGGGAATAGAAGCAAAGAAGAAAGTGGAAACGAAAGTCCACCGCCGACAACGACAATGACAAGAGAGTCACTGCGTCACCGATGGTAAAGAGGGACGACGGCAGGTTGAGAGGTTGGGTAGGGTTTGTTTGCAACAATAGGAAGTAAAACCCATAAAATGGTTACACTAATCTACTATGGGTCTACATTCTTGTGTATTTAATATTGAGATGCAAATTCAATTCCCACATTATATCTGAGAACCCCAACAACAGTAACTGGTGTTGATTTAAGTGATCAAATAACAAGTGACCACACACATTAGAGCTAACTGGTCTTGATTAAAACTCTAATTTGCTCTAAACACAAACTACTGTACAAACCTATATTACACATGAACTAAGCCATCTTAAGCATTCGGGACGGAGCAGCAAGAACACGGTACGACCCAGAACAGCTCTTGAGACGAACGGGGCTACAACCGGGAGTCGCCTCCGCCCAATCATCAGCACCCGACTCCATCTCCGCCACAACTCTACGGAAAAGGTCGACGTGGCAGGGAAGAACCAGAGGCCCGCCGCCTGAACCGAACTCGAACTCAGATTCAGCTTCCTGTAGAAGCAACTGAAACAAGGGGTGGTTGAGACACGTCATCTTGACGACGAAGCGTTGCTTGTCGGCTCCGACGTGGACCGAGAAGAAACCTTTGTGGGACCTCCTCTCCGATGTGCAGTACCGCTCCAATGTCCTCGTTATAAGATTAATCTTCCTTCCCATCACTTTGGAACAAAATATGTAGTTAGGTATGTAGAGCTAGTAGCTGTGGAGGTGGAACAATATGACACTACTAGACCCATCTATGTATATTGTAAATATTACCGGTCAATTTCCCGGAAGTCTTCCGATGCTTACCTTTAACTTAACTTTGTATTTACACATAATTAACTCGTGCAGGGACGACATAGTTTAGTACTTGCCTAATTTGACGATTGATTGAGTAATATAATAGCTACTAATTAAGTATGTGTTTGTGAGTTTGGGTCCTGGGAGCATATTGTGCACATGACATTAGATATGGAAATGTTTAATAGTATGAAGGGTTAAGTTTTCAATTTGTTTACCGTTAACTTACTCCACCAATATCTATACGGAAATTTTTAAATGTTTTTTTTTATGTGTGTATAAGTTGCATTATTCATCTTTGACCTGCCTATTAACTAATAACTAGTGTAAGGGCACCGCACGATGCACGGTGCTTGGCGTAAAAACTTGTATATTTCAATATTCAAATTTTACTGTCATAAAATATTTAAAATTTATTTCTTTGATCGTCTTTTTTGGACAAATGGTTTATTTTTCGATCAAATTTTTTCAATCCAAAATAATAGATAAAGGTTCAATCCATTTAGTTAGCATGACTATAAACTTATTTGGTCAAACAATCACAACCAGGCAACTAAACAACAAACATACAAAAAAAGTAAATCGGCTTAATCTCATCAAAAAAAAAATTAAATAAGGTTTTATTTAAAATAAATTAGGTTAAGAGGATTCCTAACAACGAAACCAAACTAAAATCAAACCCAAACTCAGAAGAAATATCGAACCAACGACCTCCCTTTCCCGTCGCACGAAGCCACGATACGCAAAGCATCCGACATATTTCCCCTTCGC